>CP090034.1:0-2667772 GCA_023101225.1 Fusarium solani-melongenae
ACCCTAACCCTAACCCTAACCCTAACCCTAACCCTAACCCTAACCCTAACCCTAACCCTAACCCTAACCCTAACCCTAACCCTAACCCTAACCCTAACCCTAACCCTAACCCTAACCCTAACCCTAACCCTAACCCTAACCCTAAAAAAAAATCGACCCCAATAGTTGCGCCCCATCGCTTTAATGTTCGAGACATCCGGGCTGGAGTGAAATTCCTCGTCGACGGGCTGATGGTCTGCGGGGAATTAGCTGGGACCTATGGATAGGTTTGCTGCTCTTGCGCCCCCTTGGGAAACCCGAGGTCCAGTTTGAGTTTGGTAAGCATCTGATCAATTGACCTAGATGCCCCTGCGCCACTTAGATCATCTTCCTTGGCTAAACCCTTGGTCTTCCAGAGGAAAGGCGAGAAGGTCCGCGGTTGATCGGATGGTATGTTGGCCAGGGTAGCTTCGATGAAGGGCAAGATAAGCCAAAGGTAATATACCAATAGCGTCCTAACCTCTCGAGGAAGAAAGCGATGGATGACTCGCAGATATTATGAGCGTGATAGACCCTTGTGGATACTAGTCATAAGCATAACTATGCCATAGTCGACGAAGATATTGCGGATACTACCTGGGATTATATTGCGGTGCCGCAGGGTGAGGATCTCTGTGCTCCGCGTAGGAAGGCCGCCACTGAGGTGGATGAGAATGAGGAGGTGCTTAAGTATCTAATCAATCGATTCTATATACGCAGAGAAGGCCTATATATCTGGTGCTATATTAGGTCGACTGGCTCTACTATACCATTGGCTTCTTAGATCAGGTTAGTTCTAGATATATGCTATTAGCCAGGTCCTCGTGCTCTCGCCAGCCACTTGATATAAGCTATTAAGGAAGGAATATCCTAAGGTCTCTTCTCGGGGGTTATCTTGGATTAAGTCCCATGGGATAGGTGGGAGGTTAGCTAGTTGGCTATCTAATAACAAGTAGTCCTATTAAAGAAGAAGACCTTGGAATAGAGTAAGCCGAGTAGTATTAAGTATGGATTGCTATAGGGTCGCTAGGTTCTAAAGTGGCAGGCGAATTCCCTTATAGAGAATATTAAGGCCATCCTAAGTGAGAGCGCCAGGAGATGCCGTATTGGCCTTGGCCGTAATTCCATAGCTGCGGAGCCGGAAGATAAATTGCATCGGAGTGGCTTTTAACCTTGGCGTGCTGCTGAGCATACATTGTGATATATAATGCTTAACTAGCTTAAGGATGCCAGGGGCGGCCTCTTTAGTAGCAATAATGCTTAGGCCACTAGATACCTTCTGATTAATTGCCTTTAATCTAATTAGATAGGCCTCCTTGAGGATAAGGAGCCGCGAGATAGCTATGATTGCAGAGAGCTATGGGGTAAATATATTAAAGCTATGCTAGGTACCATCGGGGGCAATACTAAGGATAATAAGAAAGAATACTATGAGATAATTATGCTCGCTATTTTTAGCGTAGTAGTGAAGTAAAGATATGAAGAGCCTAAGTATTGCTTCCTTGAGCTAATTAAATGTCTTAGTAACTAATTAATTAGTTAGATCCCCTTAAGACTCTTTCCATTAGTCCTCGATTTTATTAGATATTTCTATAAGGTTATTATAGGCTTTCTCCTATCTGGTGCTAAGCTTAAATAGTGGCTAGTCGGCTAGATCTTTGAGCTTAAGGTAGCGCAAGGTATAGAGGATAAGCTGCTTGACTACCTGGGTATATCTCCGCTTGGTCTCCTGCTTATGGTTGTAGCTAAAAGGTTTCTTATTGGCCGTATTAATATTAAACCTATTGATTTTGAATCGGGCTATGTAGGGTATCTCCTGTTAGTATAGTAGGCCCTATGCCTCCTAGATTAATTGATTAAGTGCTCGCAGTATAAGCATAAAGCCTAGGTTGCTAGAATCCTCTAATGCGGCAGGGTTTAGATTGATATTAAGGGATATTAACCCACGTAGGAAGTCCTTTTAATCAGCAAAGTCCCGCAGGTGGTTAACTGACCTAAGCTAATTAAGCCATAGCTATGGCTGGGTAAACTGGTCTGGCTGCTCTATGAGGTTAGCTTCTTTCTTGCGGATGGCGAGGGCCTGGGCTTAGAAGGATATAAAGAGGTCTATTTGATTAGATGGTTTAACCATGAGTTGCTATATATTGACCTCGAAATACTCGCTACGGGGACTATTCTTAAAAAGCTACTAGTAGAATACCCTAGTATGCTATAGCTGGGAAGATAAAGGCGATCTAGAAGTTTGGGCTATGGCCTTAGGTGGTCTACCGCCTTGGCCTATTTAATTAGACTGCTTATAGTCTAGACGTAGGTGCCGGCGGGCTTCTTAAAGGCTAGCATAGACTTTGTGGCATCCTAGGTTAAATATGCACTTAAAGCTATTTTGCCTAGCTTCTGGGAGGTCAGCAATCAGGGGTATAAGTAGAATAGGATGAGGTAGGCGTTTAAGGTCTTTGATATTTCGGATATGATTAAATGATTATGCCTATTAGATAGCTAGTAGTATCTCTGCTGACGAGAGATTATAAGGAACTTGTCGGAGGTGTCGCTTAATATAGTCGCCAAAGATAATAACCTTGCATATTCTATAAAGGATAATAGAGAGAGTCTAATAATAGGTGAAATACTCTATGATAGGTGATATAGATAAAGGTCTAAAAGAGAAGATAATTTAATTAATTAAATCTTATCATAGTCTTATAGATTATGCTTATTATGAGCTATAGAAGAAAGGTATATCGGCCAGACCTTACGTAGGTTTTATGCTAGCGAGGTCATAGAACTATAACCCTAAGGTAAAAAACCCTTACCCTAACTAATTAAATAGTAGAGGCTAGGCCTCTGATATAGGATAAATATAGTATAGTGCGAATAGGGGTTAATTATATTAGAAAAACTAAGAATCTCAGGGTTAGATAGATATCTTATGAACTAGGTGATCTATATGTATAAGGGCAATTATAATTAATTAATCATATGGTTATTTATCTTATTGCTAAGTTTTAGTATTAACTTATTATAGGAATATAGTTTTCTTAAAACTATGGATTAGCAATAGAAAAAACCGTGGGCTTAGGGGTGAGTTATTAGCGCCGCGCTAATTCCTCACTAAAAAAAACCATGGGCTAGCCAGCCCACAGTTATAATATATGGTAGGGCTAATTCTTAAATATCGCCTCTAGAAAAAATAGCTAAGCCTACCATAGTATAACTATTAGTATACTAGTATATAAGTGCAGCTCTATATAACTAAGCAAGTATATTTAGATGCCTAGCGCTATATAAAAGCATAGTAGCAGGTTTATATATATATTGCCTTTAATATAAGCTTTAATTAAAATAATAATAAATAAATAAATAGCCCTATTAAGCGCTCTATACTACTAAGTAATTATGCCCTTATTATTTATTACCTTATTATTATTATTATTATTATTATTATTATTATTATTATTATTACTTTTATCCTCCTTATCCCTATTACTATAAAAGCCGCTATTATAACTACTAGGAAATTTATCGCCCTTAAGCTTATCTACTATATTATATAATAAGCTCTATTAGTTATTTATAAAGCAAATAGCCTACTACTTAAACGCCTCTTTATATCTAATATAATATACTTACTAATAAAAGCTTAAATACTAATAACTAATAGACTAATACTTACTTATTAATGCCTCTTTGCCTTTTTATCTAAATAGCATTTTACTTAGACTTATTACTATTATGCTAGTAAGCCATTAAAGCGTCTTTATTAGTATATTATTAAGTCACTAATAGTAGTAATTAACCTTATAATTAAAGCTTTACCTAAGTTATTATAATAATTATTATTTTTAGACCGCTTATTTATCTTCTAGCTAGACTTACTTAATTATTACCGCCTTCGCCCTTATTTACTTAGCTACTTTAGAAATATTAAGTAGATCCTAGGAATTAAAGTGCCTTACTTAGCCTAGTCTTTTTACTTATATTAAATCTTAGTCTATATCCTCTTCTAAGTCGCCCTTCTAAAGCTATATAATATTTTTTACTTTAAGCTTAGCCTAGCTATTAGTAATAATCTTTTCTATAGCGCTATCTCTTATTATACTAATACTATCTAATATATTATTAATATTATTATAGTCTTAAATAATTTAATATTATATATACTTTCTATATATCTAAGTTTATAATTAAACTTTAGTTTATTAATACTTTATAGCCTTATATCTTATCTCTCTTTAATAATAAGTAATATTATCTTATATTATTATAAGATACTTATATATAATATAGCTATAACTATATAGTATATTAAGTAATTTAATTATTATATTATTATTAGTTAATAATTAATTAAGTTTTAAATTAGCTAAATCCATAGTACTATAATAATCCTTAATATCCTTTAGTATCTATCTTATTATTTAATACTTATATTAGAAATATAACTTAATACTAATACTAGGCTAAATTATTACTCTATAATTATAATAAATAAATATTTAATATTTCTTATTAAGTTAGGTAATATTATCTATGCTTTATTATATTACCTTTAATTAATAATTAAAGTTTTTAATAAAATAAATTAAAAATATTATTATATAGTCCTTTTTAACTATAAACCCCTTTCCTTTATAACCTTAACCCTAATTAGCTACTAGCTAACCCTAACCCTAGTATTAAGAAATTTTAGATTAATTAGTGACTTAATTTAACTCTAAGCGATATTACTCTAAAGCATAGATAATAAAACACTATTTATATAGGCGATTTTACTTAAATCGCCGGAGAATAATACCTAGGGTACTAATAAAAGGTAGATTATAAGGCATAATGCCATAACTAGGGCCTTTTTCAAAGCCCTAAGCAGCCAGCCTACCTTAGAGGTTAAGAAAGAACCCCTAGTCCACCTAGAGACTAGCCTAAGGGCCGACTTCGTAGTTACCCTAGGAAATAGCCGCTATTACTATAATATCCAAATCATCGCTATTTCAAAGGATTCTACTAAGGAAGACCCTTATAGCACCTTGAGAGAGGCCGCAGAGGAAAAACGCAGAAAATATAGGTCCCTCGGGGCCTTCTTTTAGCCTCTTATCTTTTCAGCAGGTGGCCTAATGGACCTAGAGACCGCTAAAACCTATCAGAAGCTCCAGGACCTCCTTGGCCCCTTTGCGGCTAACCAGCTAGACTCCTCTATAAGCCTTGCCCTTATGAGGACTAGGGCTACCTCGGCGGCTTCTATAGCCCGAGATACCCCTTGTAACCTAGCTAGGTCTATCTGGAATACTTCTAGGGCTTCTTAAGGCTATTTTTACCTTTTCTTATCTCTATCTCTTATCTCTATCTCTTATCTCTTATCTTTATCTCTTATCTCTATCCCTTATCTCTTATCTCTATCTCTTATTTTTATCTCTTATCTCTATCTCTTATCTCTTATCTCTATTACTTAACTCTTCTTCCTAGCTATATTTCTCTCTCTTAGCTATATCTCTCTCTTAGCTATATCTCTTTTCCTTAGTCTTTCCTAGCTATTTCTCTCTTTTAGTTATATCTCTTTCTCTTATATCTCTCTTATTTTTCTTTCTTAGAAAAATCTCTACTCTACTCTATAAGCTATACCTTTAGCTAGAAGAAACCTTCCGGGCAAAATAGCTTAGATAGTAAATACTAACCCCAACCATAACCCTAAGAGTATCCTAAGGTTCGGTCCAGGGTAGGACCGATGCTCTTGTCCTTTGGTCCTTGCTTAGTTATATTGTTTCTGCCGGTCTTCCCCGCCTGGGTCATGTCATGGTTATAATAAAACTATACTCACTGCCTTAGTCCATTTCATATAGATTCTATATACTAAACTTCTACTTCTTAAGAGATTTCTTTACTTATAGCTAAGCGAAGCATAGATAATTTATGCGCGGGCTAGATTATATAATCACATGGTACTTATATCGGCGCGACTAGGCTGCCACTATCCCTCTCCCCGACGTAGAAGTACCCTAATATATAGAACTGGAATACCTCTTAGCGTAAACCCAGAGGGCAGAGGAGGCTTATTAGGCATATTATCGACGGTAGGAATATGGAGTATTCAAGTCGCGACCGGCTGATTTAATGGGATATCAAAGGGGCAGCCAGGATTACCTGCCCTAGCCCAGGACACTCACCGTAACTAACTGCGGAGCTATCCTTACGCGCGCCACGTAAGCAAGGATACCAATTTACCCTTCCGAGGAACAGCTCTAATGCCCTAGTAAGCACTAACATAGATCCCGATGACCACCGCGTCGTAGACGCGATAAGTGCTAAACGCCCCTATTCGCTACTGGGATGCGTGAGACGATCAACTTGCCAGCACTAGACCCGTTTTTTGCGTTACCGGTCTCCCAGCCTCGCAGCCTGACGATGAGCTGAACATAGCGCTCAAGGCGGTCATAAACGACAGCCTGTCGGATGAAGAAAAATCACAGCTAAATATCACTACGGCTATCGTGCCGTCTAGCCGGGTTCTTGCTGGTTGTAGCGTTTTCCCGGTGGGAAAGGCCGCTGTTTGCCCGTCGTGCTAGCGGGTGCTCTTTGACCCTGAACCGGTGGCCGAACCTGTAGCGGGACTGTTGCACCGCCAGTGGCAGCGACACCATCCGCGGCTGCCTGATGCCTTACTGCCTCTCCTTCCAATTTATCCCTGTTCTTGGACATTATTTCCAGTTCAATGTCAGCTTGTAACCCCTCAAAAGGGGGGTTAACATGAGAAACCGTCATCAGTGACCAAGGCGGCCAGAGGGACACGGATGGGTAAGGAATTGCTCTAGGGATTGTGAATATTAGAGGAGTGGCGTCACCACCCTAGATTGGGGCAGGAGACACAAGGGAAAGAGAAAAGTACTTCCATCTATTGCCGCTTTTAGTTTTGATGTGAACCTTTGTCGAAATATCTCATTGACGGCTTGTCTGACCGTCTGCAGCCACAACAGCCTATGATCCGCGGATTACAAATTTCATATGCCAAGGCTTGTTAAGATCCCCGGATCAAATAAAAAACCCGGTGGGATAACAATCCGGTTCCTTGGTATACGCCACTTTGCTATCCCTTCATGGTTAGTGCCTTCCTATTCTCAGCGGTTTAACACGCGGCCGAAACCACTGCCCACTCAGGAACTGTCGTGGACGAGGGTCATTCCATACTCCTTTACCCTCAATTGCGTTCTCTGTTACCTTTGATATGTCCGAGAACGAGCAGTCTCCAGCTGGTCCCACCCCGATCCCTACCGGACTGGCCCGTCTTCCCCGAAAGAGAGCGCCTAGGGCCTGTGCCAAGTGTCGCAAACGAAAGGTTCGCTGTGATGTTACTCGTGTGTTTCCATGCACAAACTGCCGGCTAGATGGATTGGATTGTATGGTGTCTTTAAATGGATTATTTTAGTATTGACGACTCGTTTGTTTATGTTGACGAATTATCTTGCTGATATTTCGATAGCCCTCGCTCCTTTGAACAGCATACTGCTTCTCTGATCCATGGAAATCCAGTGGACCAGTCACCTCCGGATGCAAACTGCTTAGAGACAGTTGTGGCAACAAGTTCAGAAGACGGAGGTAGGCGAACCAATCCTCCAAAGAGTGATCTGGCCGAGGACACTAGCCACACGCCCAACCATGTCACCAATGGTAATTTTGAGGCTACCATGGCAGCCTTGGGCAGCGAGAAATCTTTTGCGATGCGCGAATCGTCGGTTGACTACATGCGATATAGCGTCGACATCCTCTTCTCGTCGATTCCTTTCCTAAGCGCGCCTGCTGTGGACGCCGGCAACCTTGGTCTATTCAACTCACCAGATTGCTTGCGTATCCCCGCGGCCTTCGTTCTCGACGACTTTATACGCAAATATTTTCTTTACGTACATCCGATACTACCGCTTCTAAATGAGGGGGATTTCTGGAAGATCTACGAAGCACAGCCTGGCAATTTGACATCCAGTCTCCCCCCTCCGGTATCCTTACTCTTACTTCAATCAATGATGTTTGCCTCTTGCCCAGTAAGTTATAATGTGCAAATTTCTTGGGCCAATACTAAAACGCTATAGTTTGTGACACAAGAGAGCATAGCAGCGCTGGGCTTCTACAGCATTCAACAAGCCAGGCTGTCTTTTTACATGAAGGCCAAGGTACGGGGTCCTGCGGATGAAAGGTGGTTGAGCTAATATGGAGGGAAGATCTTGTATGACCACAAAACAGATCCAAATCCCCTTTCCGTCGCCCAAGCTGCCCTTCTGCTTGCCGACTGGACGGAGACCAAGTGGCTAGGCGTTGCAATATGCAATGCTAAAATCGCGGGCGCTGATAAGTACAATACCGCCATCGGCACTAAATACCCAACGCCCAAGCACAACAGGAGACAAAATATACTCAAACGTGTTTGGTGGTGCTGCATTATTCAAGATCGAATCATGTCCCTCTGCGCACGCAGAAAGATGCAGATAGGTAGGGAGCAGTTCAATTCGGAGCCAAACACTCCTCTTGACTACGGCGACTTGATGGACGAGATCGATGGTTCTAAAGTATACGATGCAACATCCAAACGCTTCCTCATACAGATGCTCCAGCAGCTGGCGCAGTTTTGCCTATACCTTGCAGATATACTCGCCCTCGTTTACCCAATTAAAGACGCCCCCAATCATGACAACGAGCTCAATGATAGGCTTTTACAAACCCAACAGTTGAGAAGAGGCTTGCACTGCTGGTCAAAGCTATCAATGGAACCTCTATCACCCGTCGATCTTCCATTTGCGTCTAAGGCGTCCAATGAAGCAATCGTTTTATTCACAAATCTCCTCTGCATTTACCATCAGTAAGGCTTTTACTTCCGACACTGTCAGTTGCTTGTACTAACCTTCTAGATCTGCCAGAGTTGCTCTTGGAAATTACGATCTTTACCTTGTCCTCACTGCAGGCCTGACGAATCAGAATGCCGAGACATCGAATAATTTGAGATGCGTCAATGGCATGCTCGCCGAGCTTGAGAGTGCCCTGGCAAGCACAACCGACTGTTTGAAGCGTTTGAAGCCACTCAAGCTAGCCTGCCGGTTACCAAGCAGCATCGTTGCTTGCCTAACGCTCCCTTTAGCCTCGAGTCTTCTAGATATCAAGTTGTTCTTGGCGTTTTGCCATGGGACTCAATATTCCCCGCAAATGGCTAAGAAGAAATGCCGACTCGATACCCTGCGCTGGGTCCTGAGTGAACTCCGTCCCAGGTATCATGGTGTGGAATCTGCTTTGACATTGGTCCAGCATTTGATGGAATGTGTATCGCCGGCAAGAACAACAGGAGGCGTTCCTACGAAGGGGCACAGGGACGGTTTAGGAACGGACCCTTGTTGTTACTTGGTGCTGGCAATGTTTCTTGATCTGGGCCTTGATCGAAGCCGTCTTCCACAAGAGAGAGAGGTGTCAAGCACCCTCAGGGAACTGGCCAGTCGAGCTGGCTTCTTCAATTATCAGAAAGGGCTCAACCGAAGAGACACTGACGCGCTTTCTGCACTGCCGGAGCTTTCCTTTCACAATCTTTCTAAGTGGTTTGGAATAGGGCAACGAACCCAGCTCAGATCAGGCCTCAGAAGTCCTCGCAACCGGTCACTTGAAGAATCTGTCACTGATTCAGATGAATCATTGGTAGGTAGCGAGGACAGTGGTCGTTGTTACACCCAGGTCGAGGGAAGGTTGCCTAGCGACCCGGAGCAACTGCTTCGTGCCGTGACTGACTGGATTGGGATTGATCAATTGTTAGATTTTTCTTAGCCTGTAATAGTAGGGACCTCTTCATTTCAATTCCCCGAATCCCGGATCTCAGGGGTCTGTTACATCCGTGGAACAGCCATAGTTCACTACGCCGAGGATGGAATAGTGTCGGCAGGGTGTTCCGGGGACCTTATGCTTGTGCTCGTTGGATCCTACCTGACATATATACTTATTTGCACCCATGAGCAGAAATCCAATTGTCCTTTACACGATACTCAACTGCTTAATTCCATATTCTTCAGCCTTGTACCAGGTAAACATCCATCACTGACCTTAGAACGCACGATGGCTGCAACCACGTATTTCAGGTTCCAAGACGATCACGGGACGATTCACTATGGAGAGCCTTCTCAGGAGGATCTTAGTGATCATCTGGCTGGTGCCACAGTCAAATTGCTGGAGGGAGATCCATTCAACAAACTGACACGGACGGGAGCGGAGGCAAAGGTAGCCAAGGTGAGCCATCATACCGTCAACCCGGGCCTACCGTGCACTCTAATCACACCAGCGAAGGTCCTGTGCCCTCTCGAGTCCACCCCAATCATCCTATGCATCGGTCTTAATTACAAGGAGCATGCGAAAGAGGCCAACCTCACCATCGCACCGTACCCTGTAGTTTTCACGAAGCCTCCCACCGCACTTGCTGGTAGGTCACCGATTCGTGCTTTCAGGACAATATGCTGAACCCAGCAAGGTCCCTATGACGACGTTCATGTCCACACTGACGCAAGATCCATGCTGGATTACGAGGGTGAGCTTGTAGTCGTGATAGGGAAGGATGGGAAGAATATTTATGAGGATAACGCGCTCGACTATGTGCTCGGGTATACCATCGGAAATGACTTTAGCGCAAGAAACTTCCAGCTTCCCGACGTCAGTGGTGGCCAGTTCTGCTACGCCAAGTCATTTGATGGGTTTGCGCCTATCGGCCCAGTCATATCCACAACCAAGGCAGTGCCGGACCCCCAAGCCCTGTCTTACATCACCAAAGTCAACGGCGGCAAGAGGCAGGAAACATCAACAGACGATATGATATGGACGGTCAAGCAAATTATTGCTCACTTGAGCCGAGGGACAACGCTGCGCAAGGGCACTATCATTATGACTGGAACGCCCAGTGGTGAGCAATGCCTTTGGTGATGCCTACTGGTGATATTGACTAACTGCATCCAGGCGTGGGGTTGTTTATGGATCCTAAGGGCTTCCTCAAGCATGGCGATGTTGTAGGCGTTGAGCTTTGTGGATTTGGGGCTATTCAGAATCGGATCATCTTCGATTAGGAGCCATATGTAGGCCTCTTCACGAACGTAGATAGTTTAGATAGTTAACATAAACCATGTGTCTAGGCCAGTTAAATACCTCTTTATGGATGTACTTTTGAAGCCGTTCGCGTCGTGGTACAACTGAGTTGTTATTATATGCTATAGCTAAAAATTTAAAGTTTATGTTCCCCGGAGGTAAGGTGAGCGCCGATGGTCACACTCCCGAGGATACTTCCGAGGGTAATAGAAGCGAGAAGACGACGGAGTACTACCGAGGTAAGTGTTGCCGTCTGTCCCGGCACGTTGTTCGATGCCGACACAATGTATTTTCCTTCATGCTTCATCTGTGACTTTGGCCAACGTATTTATTAGACTTCCTTCTCCAGATCAAGATAGACCAGTGCTCTCTACCTAACTCCGTCGAATAATTTCCCAGAAGGAAAGCCTCATAACCCGTCAGTTATCTCATCATCAGTCGCCGAGATGCCTTTCCAGCCACCCCAGTGGGCTCCGACTCTTCAGCAAGAGGTGCCAGATGCCGTCTCCATCCCCGACTTCATGCTTGATGAGAAGCACGGACGTCGCCCACTTGCAAACTCCAGGCCGCCCTTCGTCTGCGGCATCTCGGGTGACGCTCTGTCGGCCGTTGCAGTCAAGGAACAAGTTGAAGACTTGGCCAGTGGGTTGGCAAAGGAATTTGGATGGCGGACTAACCAAGGTAGTGCGCTGGACAAGGTTGTCTGCGTCTTCAGCCACAACACGGTGCGCAGCACTATGCCACTTGCCTTCCAAGCATGAACTGACTATATCTAGATTGACTACCTGCCACTGGTGTGGGCAGTCCACCGCTTGGGCGGCGTTGTGACACCAGCTAGCTCGCAGTTCTCCGAGTCAGAGCTCACCTCACAGCTGAGGGACTCCCGCGCCAGCAGCATCTTCACCTGCCTGCCTCTTCTTGAGAAGACCGTCAAGGTGGCAGAGGCAGTCGGAATACCCAGGAACAGGGTGTACCTTCTAAATCACCCCGAGGAGTTTACTCCGGTGGCGGGAGGAGTCGGGTTCAAGAGCACAAGTCAATTGGTGCAGCTGGGTGCATCACAGCCGAGACCTGAGGGCTTACAGTGGGACAAAGATGAGGGCAAGAAGCGGGTTGCTTTTCTGTGCTACTCAAGCGGCACCTCTGGCCTTCCGGTACTGCCACCTCATCGTCAAACGGCCAGAATGTTCAAGACTGACTTGATGGTAGAAAGGAGTCCAGATAACGCACTACAATGTCATTGCCAGTGTCATTCAAGTCTCCGCCTTTGAGGCAGTATCCCGTGAGAGGCTTGAGAAACGATCGGATGAAGTAGCGTACATGGAAAACGTCCTGGGGCTCCTCCCGTTGAGCCATATTTACGGTCTCGTCATGATAGCACACTGTGCCGCGTGGCGAGGAGACAGCATCATTATCCTGCCAAAGTTTGAGCTGAAGCAGTACCTGCATGCGGTCCAGACCCGCGAGATCAACACCTTATTTCTCGTGCCGCCCATCATCATTCTCATGGTGAAGAACCCTCAGTTGCTGCATCGGTACAACCTCAGCAGCGTTAGGGCCATATTCACCGGCGCCGCGCCCCTCGGGCCCGAGACTACGGAGCAGATAGCCAAGCTGTTCCCTGCGTGGCTGATACGGCAGGCTTATGGACTTACTGAGACATGTTCAGTAGTAAGTTCCTCAATACACTTTGATATTTGGCCCGGTTCAGCCGGGTCCTTGATCACCGGCGTCGAGGCGCGGCTCGTCAGCCTGGAAGGCACAGAGGTGACCAATTATGGCCAACCGGGCGAGCTATGGGTCAAGTCCCCGTCTCTGATCCTAGGCTACCTGAACAACGAGAGCGCCAACCAAGAGACTTTCGTAACGGACGAGTACGGCGATAGGTGGATGCGTACAGGCGATGAAGTTGTGATCAAGAAGGGGCCCCAGGGCCACGAACACCTCTTCATCGTGGACCGGATTAAGGAGCTGATCAAGGTCAAGGTAGGCATTCTCTCTACTTTGTCATCCGTCTATTCCATCACATAGGTTGACAATATGCACCACACAGGGGCATCAAGTCGCCCCGGCGGAGCTGGAAGCCCACCTCCTGCTCAGCCCCTATGTAGCCGACTGTGCCATCATAGCCACTTCTGATGATCAGGCTGGAGAGGTTCCCAAGGCTTATGTAGTCAAGTCACCTGGCGCATATGTCTCCGGCAAGAGTGATGAGGCTATCAGGCAGCACATTTTCAAGCATGTGCAGGAGCACAAGAGCCAGCATAAGTGGCTGAGAGGGGGAATCGAGTTCCTAGATCGGATACCAAAAAGCCCGAGCGGGAAGCTTTTGAGACGATTGTTGAAGAACAGAGACCAACAAGGACGGAGAGGGAAAAAGGCGAACCTGTAGGCATTTCGGCATGCAGGGGCGTGAAAACATGTATACTATAGTCCTGGAGGCAATCTGAATGGATAGTACTCGATGTGAGAATCATATGACTAAGACATCTTTTTTATTATAAATTAGCCGCCTGATACACGCCGTTGCAGCCTCACTTGGGGATTTCAAACTAGTCTGACAGAGCAAGACTAAATATTGAAGGTCACGGGCTATCGGCTTTCCTCCAAAGCTTAAGTATACTAAAGTTGGTGTCTGTGGAAGGGAAAGAGAGCAACGAGCCGCGATTCTTGCTGTCGTCGTCCCTCTTGTGTTTCTCGGTTTTTATGAACTCTTCACTTGAAGAGCAGGTGATGGGGGCATCGCAGATTTTGGCCAATGATTAAAGGGACAGTGAAACAATGCTATCCAGCCACAGATCAAGAAAGAGGGAGAACTATGCCACCCAGGGCGACCATTCAGGGTTACGTCCACATCCAAGTCCTGGACCGGGCGATAACAACCGCTTTTTAGTCCTTCCAGAATGGTATTTATCCCCAATTCCCTTATCTTACACATTAGCCCTTCCGCCAAAAGCCAATTGTATGGTAAAGCCGTTATGCATTTAATTATTTCGCACGCGGACCGTTGCCGTTGCCGCGGCCTATCGGCTTCGGCCCGTTGTGGTCTGCTCCCCTGGACGATAAATACTAAACTCCCCGGAGGCCATTTTAGTTTTGAGTTCTTTTGGACCCATGTCACAGAACGACCTCTTGCTTATCTCGCCGTCTACTGCTTATTTCCTTTCTTCTCACAACCCCAGCCCAGCCGTCGCTCTTCTCTTATTTTAGACAAACCCACATTGTGAATGGTAACAATGTCTTCGAAGCTATCCTCGAATATTCCAATGCCCCTGAAGTACACCCGGGTTTCATTCCCATCTCCCGAGATCATGCTCGTCATGATAAACCGTCCCCAGAAACTCAATAGCTTACCCGCCGAAGGAAGTTATGAACTAGACAGTTTATTCCGATGGTACGACAACGAAGCAACGCTTCTAGTGGCTATACTCAGTGGGGTAGGCCATGCCTTTTGCGTGGGCGCTGATCTCAAAGGTATAGTTGCACTGTGAACCCCCTCCTTAAGTCGCAGATTCTGCGCTGTGTGTGCAATGCTGACTTTACGTATTTTAAAGAGTGGGCAGCAAACCAGAAGAATGGATCGCCCCTTGATCTACCAGCCAACGGATTCGGAGGAATTTCTCTGCGTCATGGGAAAAAGCCCATCATTGCTGCAGTCAATGGGTCCGCGTACGGCGGAGGATGCGAAATGGTAGTGAACTGCGATCTCGTGATTGCCTCGGCTTCAGCAACCTTTGCGCTGCCAGAGGTCAAGCGCGGCGTGGTTGCTATGGCTGGTTCCCTACCTCGGTTGATGCGAACACTTGGAAGACAGCGAGCAACCGAGCTCACCCTCACTGGTCGCACCGTCACGGCCCAGGAATTCCGGGATTGGGGAATCTGCAACCTGGTAGTTGAACAAGGAGCCAGTGTGGTTGATGAGGCGATCCGGGTTGCGAAATCTATCGCAGAGAATAGTCCTGATGCCGTAATAGTCACTCGAGAAGGGTTAAAGCTCGGCTGGGAAGCTTTGGGCGCTGGGGATGCGAGTCGAGTCTATCTTGATGGTTGGGTGAAGCGCATATATCAAGGTGACAATATCCAAGAAGGGCTGACAGCATTTGAAGAGAAGCGATCCCCGCGTTGGAAGAGCAGTAGGCTATAGTGAACACCCTGCTTGATAGTGTTGGGACGGGCACTTGATAGGTCTTTTATCGCTTTCTTCAAGAATGGGACAGTACAAACTCTACGAAAGAATGGCTTCAAGCATGCATGCGGCGTTGGGGCTAATTAATGACTACATATTCTCTTGCCAACAGCCTCTACAGCCTGGATGGCTCGGCATCCACCAGCGCGGCACTGAGTTGCTGAATCAGGCCCTCAGTGTCGTCCGGGACAGAGTCTTCTACTCTCCATGTACCTGACGATGACGGGACAAACCATAGCAACGGATGGGCTTCGGTGAAGCCCTGGGCTAAGCTATGATGGTCAAGAAGCGACCACAGAAAGTCCACACTTTCACCATCCATCTCATCAAAGAAATGTTTTGGATCTAAAAGAGAGGCATAAGTACTAGCCCGTGCCTCCAAATCAAGTATCCTGGCTTTCTAGGCATAGGACTATAGTTAGCGCTCACAATGACCCGAGATTCGTCAAAATGAAGATGAAATCACTTACCATACTAGCGGCAAACGGCCAGAACTTCTGAAGGTTCTCCATCAAGTCTAAAGTGTCGCGGAAATACTTCTCCGCATCATAAGTAGCCAGCTCATTGGTTTGCTTGGAGGACATAGCGAGACAATGAATGCCAGCTGCAATCGATGCGCAGTACGGGAAAAAGGAAGAACTGGGAGAGATCAAACTGTTCGAGGTAATGAAAAGTAGGTCACAAAGTCGTCTTGCGTGCTCTTGAGCTAAACGAAATGCCTGCGAGACAAAACTGCTTGGTGTCCTCGATGCAACACGCCGGAGGCGAAGGCGCACTAGAAAGGGATGATTCAACAAGCAATGGCAAAGATGAAAAATGGCTGTGGCAAAAACAAGCTGATTGCACTGGTGGCGTTCCATGCGGTCGCCTGTAGGACAGCTACTGCATACGAGGTCATTTGGAGACAACCCGACGTTATCAAGCTGCGACTCCAGGAGGAGCATGGAAGAGATGACCGAGTTGAAATCTGATTGAGGGTCCCAGGGAAGAAGGGTCTCCATCTCATCCCAGCCATGAGCATATCTGGAACACCGTGAAAATACCGAACTTGCCAGAACGCATAGACCAAAGCAGCTTAGAGACGTAGGATGAGGGTCCATGCTCCAAGTTGTCACCTCCCCAAGGGTAGGCGTCGAACCCCAATCGCCGTGGAGGATCCTCTGCTCATCACCAGGGAGTTGGAGCGAACAAGATTTGTCGGCAATGGCCGATGGCCGTGACCGAGAACAGGACATCAACTTGTCCACGATGTACATTGACCAGAATGTTCTTCGCCGCTCTTTGCTTTCAATGGTGGGGAGCAAAGGTGTGGGCTCGGTCATGAGGTTTATGTCCTGCGAAAGGCGAATTGCTACCCCGAGACGCAGCCAGCCGGGGCTCAATCTTCCCGCTGCAGTTCATTAGCAAGAGCATTATTTACCTAGTGATGGGCTCTGCTAGGTTGTGCAGGTATTACCTGTGTAATCAACTATCGAAAGTATTGTGGCTGTTTGTATAATACCCAGGTTGAGGTCCTTCTCATCCGTGAGATTGTCCCGCAGGACGGAGAGCCACGATTGGCGAGAAAAAGCATCTGAAGCACTCCATGATTTGCCTCTATAGAAAGGGTGGTCTGAGAAGCGCACCGCCAGCGCTAGGACAGCTAGGAGAAGGTATCTTGGCAAACGGTTACTTTCAAAGCGTTCCATGAATGAGATTTCATCAAAGAATGAGTATGGTTGACCATGTACGCGGCTAAAGTACGTTTCGACAACAGATCGCAAGATATTGACGGGCGGAAGATGGCTGGCAGCGCTATTCAGATGATCCATGATCGTAATAGGATGGGTGTAAAGAATCGACAAGGCAGACTTACAAGTCTCTGCACACGCGCTCATCGATAAACTCTCCTGTTGGGACATGGCTGTCATGGGTCTCTTGGACTGGCGATGCGGATAGCTGTGCGGTAGGTTCTAGCTCCAGAGTGACATTGTCTGAAAATAGAGGCTGAGATTCTCCTCTGACAAGAGTATTTAGCGAGACACCTATGAAGTGCAACACTGGCAGTGCTGCGGTGTGACTAACCTTGCCAAGTTCGGCTGCGTTGGTACCAATCTGCTCAACGCCGTCTCCAGCGATGAAATGCGGTGCAAAAGCTCATCCTACCACGGGAATTGTTTGATTAATACTTGCATAGACTAGCCAACGATAGGACTTACGGAAACGATAATTTTATAACCAGTAGCGGGGGGTTCTAAGTCCTGGGTCGCAGGAGGGAGAATCCCCCTGGTGCTAGGTTGATATTTGCATGATCGGGAAGAGTCCCGGCAAATATTGCATACTGGGCGTTCTCCAGAACATTTGACCTTTCGTCGTCTATAGGTGTAAGCAAGGGAACAATTGGCGTGATGCAACCTTGAGCCAATACCTGCAAGTAGCACATGCTTGACGGACTCGTTTGATACCAGATGAGTTTGTCAAGGAGTAAGGGTGGACCGACCTCATTGCGAAGCGGTGACTGCAAAAGCAGACGAAAGTGGGAGACAGGATGTCACACTCCGTGCCATTGGAATAAGGTGAACGGCACTAAACCGCAGCATCAGGTTTGCTGACGGGGTAGTATAAGACAGAGCGGAAACAAGGTTCCCCGGAACCTAAGAATCGTTTGTCATCTTAAGTAGTATCCGGGGAACCAAGTCAATTTTTAGCTCCATCCCGGGAAACATGTCAGATATGCGCCATTTGATCTATTAAGACCCCGGGTGTGTTTCTATAATACTGAACGTCGCCAACCCCTAAAGCCCGAAGACAGAAGTAATCGGGATATAGTTCTAAGAAGACAAATAGCCCCCATATCGACCGGAAAATAGGGCTTAAAGCTTGGATATGGTGTAGAAGAAGAAAAACAAGGTTAAATATTATATTTAGTGCACCTGGTTGGGGTGCATGAGCTATTCCTAACTCCTGGCAAAGTATGGTAAATAAAGGTGCCTAAATTAGTATTTTTATTTATAATATTAACCATAGATATAAACAAAGCTGACTAATTTTAATATAAATAATAAAAGTTATTATTAAAATTATTATTATTTATATATTTATATAAGCTAAGATATATAACATATATAAATAGCAAGTGCACCGGACAAGCGAGTGCACCAGCATACTATATAACTAAAAATAGCTAAATCTTAAATTCCTAAAACTAGCTACTTAATTATTAAAAATATAAAAAAATTACTATAACGTATATGATAAGCATGCGACGCATCCAAGTATGCGACGCAGTAGGTATTTATACCTTAAATCACGGTTTTTTAAAAAGCTATTAAAAATCTAAACTAGGCCTAAAATAGCTAGGATTATAAATAGGAATAAACAATTATAAAGAGTATATAGAAAATAATTACTAGAAATTCTACTATTTTTTTAAGAATTAAAATCCTTAAAAAACCTAAAATAAATACAAAATGACCCACTTTTTAAGGTTTCTTAAGCTCCTAAGGATTAGAATTTCTAGGAATTATTTTTTATATATATGTTATTTTAACTAATTTATATTTAAAGTCTTAGCCATTTTAGGCTTAGTTTGGATTTTTAATAGCTTTTTAAAAAACGCAATTTAAGGTGTAAATCCTAGTGCGTCGCATACTTACATGCGTCGCATGCTTATCATATATGTTAGCTTTTTTATTATATAATAAACCCAACTTCTAAAATCTAGATAATTTAGGTATAACATATATAACAAGCGAGTGTAATAGTTATGCGAGTGTAATACTTTGTAATTTCTTAGTATTTATACCTTATTTTTAATTTCTTTAAAAAATTCTCTAAAATTAAGAAAAAATCCAAGATAGCTATAATTTAAAACTCATACTATATAAAGTAAGAAAAACCTATATTGTATTTTTTTATATTTTTAAAAAAAGTCTTAGTAAGCTAGTTTAGAAAATTCTTTTTCATACTATATATTTACTATTTCTCTATAAATAGAATTTTTTAAAAATATAAAAAAATTAGATTTAGATCCTATATAGAGTTAGATTTATAGAAATACTTTTTTTAACTTTTTAGCTATTTGATAGCTGTTTTTAGAAATGTAAGCTTTAGTGATTTTTAGTTATATAGTATGCTATTGCACTTGCTTGTCTGTTGCACTCGCTTATTATATATGTTAGTTTGGATTTTTTAGAATTTATTTAAAATCGTCTTTTAAGGTAGAAATTCAAGTAGTGCACTCACTTGTCCGGTGCACTCGCTATACGTATATATTATATTAAGTATTTAAAATACTTTGCCTTCTAAATTTAAAGTTACTTATAAGTTAAATAAATTAGTTATGCTTAGTGCCGATTTTATTAAAAGCATAACTTAAGGTGCTAATACTATTAATTAAAATCCTTACAACCTGATTATTTACTGCCCGGAATATATTTAAGGGGAGATAGAGCATTCCGGGGCGACTAAGGGCAACAGATAATATCAAAGAGCCATAATACACCCAGCAAAAAAATTCCCAAGTCGGTCATGGGTTCTAGTTCCGGGGATATCAGAAACCTCCTGGCCTCCACGGGTCAATCCGCTCTACCAATGTGTTGACAGAACGCGAGCGACGATTGGCATGGAGGATTATTTTAACCCCGAGTCTAACTCAACCATTCTCTCTGCTCTAGCTTTCTCAACATCAACGACCCAAAGTCGATCAAACCATGAACACTGTAACAACATCTAACGGCATACAGGAAGGCTTCCGCCAGTACCTTCCCGAGCCTGGTAAGCCCATATGCTGGCTCATCTAACTGTTGGAACTGACTAATGAATGGGTACTCTAGATAAATATCCGTTATCGGGGCTCGACACAAGCAATGTCTATACCTTTTCTAAAGCGGCCGTGGCGGATCCACGAGTCAGGGACCTCTTCCAAACATGGGCCGATAGTCTCAAGACACCGTTCTACGGTGTGACAACAGACGGAGTCAAAGTTGAGGACCTCTTCACGCTACAAGACCAAGGGGCACCAACAGCAACCGCTACAATTGCTGCCAACCGTCTTATTGATGTTTTAACTCCAGATGAAAAGCTGCGGGCGCTTCACGACTTGGGGTCCGAGGACTGGTAGGCGGCTTATCCTCTTTCCGCGGTGGTCCAATGGCTCACGTTACTACAGGAGACAATGGTGCAATACTGAAATCATTGCATACGACATCGGTTTACGACTGGAGGCCCTTCAACCATCCCAGATTGATCTTGTGTGGGCGTTGGTCGAAGCTTCTCTGAGCGAGACAGGGTATGCCAAAGTCAGAGGCGCAACCAAGATGAACAAGTTCCTCGGGGATCTTGCAGGCAATGCCACCATTCTCAACGAAAACAGCTACTTGTACGTCTATCAATGGTTCTTTGAGTTGCCATGCCCCTGGTTATCAGGCTTTGGTTGCTAACATACCAATGCAACTCGTAGTTTCATGGTATTTGGGAGGCCATCTCAGGAGGAGCCTTGGGGATTTTCCCTGTCCGGTCACCACCTCTGTCTCCATGTTTTCTTTGTCGCTAACCAGATGGCGATTGGGCCAGTTTTCATTGGCACTGAGCCCAACGTGAGTTTAGGCGTCTATGCAACTTCCCACACTCATCGAGTCTAACACGAGGAATATATGCAGGTCATCGATGAAGGCCCTGATAAAGGAGTGGATCTCTTCCGCTCTGAGGTCACCATGGCTCGACAGTTGATGCAGAGCATCACGCCGGAACAGCAGAAGAAGGCACAGAAGACGTCCGAGATCCATCAGCCGGAAACGCCTGGCTGGAACATAGTCGACCAACGGCACCTCGGCGGCACTGGTAAGGATAACGCGATCATACCATATGAAGGTCTGGTGGCGAGCGAGCTGGTGCCTGAGCACCAAGACCTGCTTGTCTCTGTCATCGCCGCCTCCCAGAACCTACTACCGCGAGGTCCACTCGAGCACTACCTCCGCCAGGTCCGCCAGCATCTTTCCGAAACATACTTTACTTGGACTGGTGCATTTGGCGACAAGGAGGCGTTCTACTTCCGAATCCAAAGCCCTGTCGTCCTCGTTGAACTGGACCACCACTCGGGCATCTACCTAACCAACCAAACGCCGGACAAATACCATATACATACCATCCACAGGCTGCCCAATGGAGGCGATTATGGACAGGAACTCATCCGCAAATGGAAGCAAAAGAACCCAGGGAAGCGGGCAATGAAGCGCATGGAGTACGTCAGGCCCTTCGACGAGGAGGCTACAGTGGATAGCGGATTTCCCCGTTACCGAGTTCAGATTCTCTCAAGCCTTGAGAGTGCCATCATCCTAGCCAGCCATATTGGTGAAGGAGGCTGTGGTCCAGGCCTGCACTACCACCACAGCGACCAGATGTACTTTATGTTACGCGGCACCATGACAGCCCGCTTGGGCGACCAGGTACACGACGTCCCCACAAGCAGTCTCGTCTTTATACCAGCCGGGCTCCCTCACCGCAACTGGAACGATGGGCCGGGTAGCGAGACGCATCTGGAAATGATTATCCCGGCGCCTCATCGACTAAAGCAGCTCGCCTACATGGTGGAAAAGCCCGATGACGTACCCGCCGAGTGCCGGACCAATAGCGAGGGCTACGTGCGCCCTATCGACGCAAAGCGGCTGGCAGAACCGCTTCCTGGATTCAAGATTATGCCGCTTGCTGACCCATCCTCTGGGTCTACCAACGCCGTCATTATGTACGTCGAGGTTGAGCCCAACATGGGAGGTCCTGGCACGCACGTTCACGAGTTCGATCAGTATTATTTCGTCCTAGAGGGCGAGCTGACGATCGAGGTTGCTCTGCAGAAGTATGTCGTCACCGCGGATAAGCTTGTTGTCATCCCAGCTGGTGTCCCACACCGTCAGTACAACCAAGGCGACGTGGTTGAGAGACACGTCGTCATCAATACCCCAGCTCCTGAACCCGGCCGCGCTTGGGATTATGGTGTGAGAGTGACCCCCAACGGCGACAACCATTACGGGAACCTAAATGCGGTACGTGAACTGGATGATGGGGCTTTGCTGGGTGCATAGTGGAGTTGCGGCACCGGCGGGGACGTCAGCGGCTCTCATTCTTGGCCCTTTTCTTCATCTTCTTCTTCTTTTTGTATCGGTTGTTATGAATTGCTTTTTTGTGTGGCGATGGAGGGGGCAAGAGGGTTTCATTACATTATGCTCCCGCGTCCCGTCGAGCTTGATTCCTGGCAAAGATTCTGTTCCCAGCTCAGTGTTAGGGACAAGTAGTCCATCTTTCCAACTATCCAGACAGAATGTTTATGTAACCAAGACTCTGCTTTCTTCAAATCTACGTGGGTATGTTGCCATGCTCCCGAACCAGCTCCTCGGCAGAGCTCACCATGTTGTCGAAGAGTTCAGTTAGTGAGGCTGCCAATAGGTGCTTGTTCGCCATTCGCCCAAGATGCAGTCGTATGACTCGGAGATATTCTAGATTAGTGCGTGCCGATAGCTTTCCAGGATTACGTGAAAGATCCCGGTACACGATTGCCATTGCCGACATGAAGTGATCAGAGCGCGATCTGACTATTTGTTAGAAGACAGAATGATGGCAGTATGGAGCTATGGCTTGCAGCATTACCTGAACGACCTTGCGCGCGTATCCCCGTCGGTCATGCTGTATCCAAGTTGACGTCAGCGTGAAAATCCTTGGAGGGATGGGATAGTGACTGACGCATTCAAGGTTCGCACAAGTGCCAGGGACGCGCCTAGGCAGATCGACTCGCTGGCGCGTAACCGCGGAGCTGCATGGTCCCAGGCGTTGGCACTCGACTTGTGGTTCATCAAGCCCCAATGGATAGTCTGTAACAGGTTGAAATAATCCAGGTGTAACATGTAAATGTCGACGTGTGCGTCCCTTTCCAGAACTGTCTGCTGTTCCGGTCGGAGTTCAAGGGGCAGCCCCTCTTTCCACCTCATTAGATCTCGGTCAGCCTCTTGAATGCAGCTCAAGCGTTGCTCCGCCGTGAATACAGAGGAGAATGCGCCGTTGAGCTTCTGCTGTATCCAAGCCAGATCCACCCTCCACGTTAGGACTTCTGAGAGCGGCCAGTGCAGCTCATATAGGTGCAGAAGGCCGCCTTTGTTTAAAAGCGTCTCGGCGTCACATTGCGAGGTCTGGCAAGCCGGTGGCCTGCCTTGGCTCATGGAGAGTTGTCTAGCACGGTCAGCCATGACATCTGAGTCTCAGAGGGTACATGTGATTGACTCACGCGTCGAGAACTAGCGTCACTGCCCACAGTCGGGCCCGCAGCTTCTGTTGCCCGTAATCCAGCCCAAAGTCTGGCGGTGACACCAGGTGCAGCCCCATGGACTGGGCGACACGCGCAGCAAGGCCAGAAAACACCCAGGCTATGCTCCATTTGCTCCAGTGGATGTTGTAGAGCGCCTAATAACATGTTGAGAAATGCATCTGGGAGTTCAACGGGACACACAGATACTCACGTGCAGCAGAAGTATCTGCACAGAGCCAAGGCTAGGAGCTGCGACGGCGAATGGGAAGAGCTGCCAAGCCAGGGCGTACAGGTTCTCGAAATCAACCCACTTGCCGGTTTCCGTGGAAGATCTAGAGCATGCACCGAGTGCCGTTACGAGGTAGAGGATGGACCGGTCCAGGGGGCCAAGGGATTGGTGCCCGCGGGCAACGAAGCGATCAAGAATAAGTCCAAGGCTACCACGGTCAGCGACTGGGTACGATGCATGATAATCATCAAAAAAGGCTGGACGGAGTCGGGTCAGCGGCTGGTCACGGTAAAACATGAGGGTCTCACCGTTGACACATTGGGTGGCCAATGTGGTGGAAGGAATCTGCTGCGAATGCCCATCATCTACGTTGGTGCACGCGATCTCATCACACATTGGCCCACAGTCAACAATAAATCGCAAGGACTCGGAGTCGGCGACGCGATGAGGCGACTCGGACGATTCGCGGACGCAGTGTGCCATAATAGCCGCCGTTGAGGTGAAGCCTGCGCACCGTGTCAGAGAGAGTAGCCGGGGTAGGCTGGAGATACGGACCGAGAAACAGGCTGTTTCCTTTATCCTTCCGATGAAATATCCCTGGGGATATGGCTCCCGAGATGGCCCTCGGCTGGGATACCAGTCCTTCAACACCAAAAATCCTGCCCACGCTTCCTTTGGAACCTGATAGAGGCAAAGGGTTGGGGACGGCGGCAGACTCGGGCATGGGAGGAGACTGCAAGGCCAGCAGCTGCTCTGCCGCGGCGTTCTCATCCGGCGCATTACAGTTGGCAATGAAGCTCTCGATGCCCCAGAAGTCATGTGTGAAGTCGATGCCGGCCTCGCTTATGACTTGTTCGAAGGCAGATAAGCTAGTCGTCCCTGGGCTAGTGACCAGTTCAGGGACACCTTGAAAGGCATTAGCACCCGACGCAAGTCCAGTGGATTCGTCATCTTCGTCTGCATCCCCGGAAGGCTGCGGGGGATCTGGATGGGGCTCTGAGGGTTCCCCAACGGGCGGGGTGTCGTTGTTGACTGCACATCTGGCCCGGTCAGCCATGATGGCGGCCCGTGTCCGTCGCTTTCGTACGCCAGATGGGGCTGGCAGCGAGACACACTCGGCGCCGTAGAGCTGGCAATTCAAGCATGGCCGCTTGTCGGCGGTGCACTTGAGCTGCAGCAAAGCATGATCAGACAAGGGGTTGGCATCGAAGAGGCTCACTTACGCGTTTCATACGACAATACTCACATGCGCGACGCACACGTCTTCTGCTGTCGGGCTGCTGGTGGGCGTCGCTTACAGGGATAGATGGCACTGACGTTGGTACGTGATCTGATACCGGTGCCGGTGCCGGTGCCTGTGTGGTCACTACCGGCTCGGCTGCTGTCTCTGGAGGAGAGCTCATTTCTTTCCTTCACATTCGAGACTGCCTGAAGGAGGATGACGATGGAGCGTTTACGTGCCGGGGAGATATACCTATGGCTGAGGCAAGCCACCCCTCACGACTTAATCTCGGTCTGTCCGGGGCTTTGGCGTACCCCGCGTTTTAGCGTATCCCCGGCTTCCCGGCTACGTGAAGGCCCGAAGGAGGTGGCGGGTTACCTTTCGTCATGGCCTAGCCCGCAACAGGTGGTACTGGTGGAGGCCTGTATCATGGCACCCCGTGGTCGCTGTTGCGTGTACGGGGGTGTGACGTTCCGTACGTGGAAGCTGCGGGCACCATGACCGCTGCGCTACAGGGCAAAAGATTGGGCCATAATCGCTATTGTGGCAATTACAGAAGGTGCATCTGTTGGATAAGACTGTGTACACGAGATTAGTCAGATCCGGCACATCGTCGACGAAACCTCGGCGAAGTTTCGGAACTTAGAATTGCCTCTTATGGCAGCCCCTGAGTCAATTAGTTACAGGGGCAACGCAATACAGACAATGAAGGCAGAGCCCTACTATCCAACAGCATCAGCTGCCTATCCCATGAGTGCCCACAAGGCTCCAACCAGGTCACGACGGGGGGTCGGGGCCAATTAAAATGCATCAAATGAAAGGTACTTAATGCCATACCTAAATTATATAATGATAGAAGTCCCAACAAATTTAGCTATTATAAATCGCGATATTGCATAAGCGGCAGCCATAGCGAGTCTGCCGCCTTGGGCAGTTGCCGCTGAGCTCCCTAAGAGGACTTATTTTCTCGCCTTTTGACCTTATCTGCCCCTGCTAAAAGCCCTAATAAGCTAGGCAGCTTGACTTTAACTTGCGATTAATATGATTGACCTCTTGATTAATGTGTTTATGTTATAAATCAGGGCTTTAAAGATTATGCTTATCGCCTGCTTTATAATATTGCCTTGACTAACTTTTCTAGCCATAGGCGTTAAATAACTTATTATAAATATACTCTCGCTACTTTTTCTAAGATATAAATCACTTCTAACTTAGCTTAGGACCCTATAACTAAATAGTATAGCTATTAATAAGTGTAATATTAAGTAAAAAGGTTTAATAAAAAGCCTACTAAGGGCCATGGTATAAGGGATAATTATATATATAATATAACCTTAATTAATCGCCTTAATTAATATGATTTATCTTATTATTATACTTAGTGGCAATAATAAGAATAAAGATATCCTTAATAGCTTTATTATTAAAGAAGTAATGGATTTAATAAGTCTTAGGCTTTTTAAAGGAAGGCTTCTTTTTATAGCATTTAATACACTCCTTGCTAGAAAAAATAGTTATAAAGAATAAAATAAGGTAGTTATCTTTCTAAGTGACTTAGTTAATCTTATAAAATAAAAAAAAATAATAAGAGATTTATATATAAAAGCATCTTAATATAATACTTAATTCTTAGCTATAGGGATTACCTTAACCTAGTTAAAGTTATAGCTAGTACTTAGCTTTTAATTACTTCTAAGATTATAAATAAACTCCTTATTAATACTATTATTAACTTAAGCTATGTCTATAGCCCTATAGCTATATATGCAGAGGCTATAAAAGAGATCTAATAATAAGAAGAGGTTATTAATAAAGATATAATATATTGCTTTTAGTAATATATTTAATAATAATACTTTGAGTTAAGTTTAAGGCAATAGGCTTATCTAAGGAGCCCTCTTATATCTCTTATAATCCTTGCATATAATAAGTGCGGCAGCGCTTTATAAGAAGAAGCTTAATACTAATAGTACTATATTATATACTTATAATATACTAGAAATAGTAAATAAAAAGCCATATTATGCAATAACGTAGATCTTAAAGCCTTAAGGAATAAGCTTACCTTTAATAACTATTATCTTATTAGACCTACCTATAAAGTAGACTATGCACTTATTTATAGCGAGATAAGAGCCCGGGATAAAGATCTCCGCCGACGTAGCTTATATATAATTAAACCACTTATCATAGGCTTAGAATACCTTTGAAAGAGGCCTAGTCTTATTGATCTTAGTATAGTTAAAAGGGCGAAGGTAGCGGTGAAGGATCTAAAACTTCTAATAAGGCATAAACTTAATAATTAAGTATAAAGGGCGCTATTTCCTTAGCTTTAAAGTACTCTAATAGCTCTTAGTAGTCCTTTCCTTATATAAACCTATATAAATTAACACTCTAAGCTATATATATACTTCTATAATAGAGGTCCCTTACTAAGCTTATAGCCTTACCTTCCTTATTATTAGGTTATTCTAGTTATTAATAACTTTATTTTTCTTAAGCTAAAAAAGCTAGCTTTAAGTATATTAGACCTATCTCTTAATAAGAGAAATAGGAAGGAAAAGCTAGAATAGCTATAACGGCGATAGCGGCGGTATATTAATATATAGGTTATATATCTCTATGGGGAAGGGTTTAAATTTAGTGCCGTGGGCCTTATTGGCCAGAAAAATAGCCACCTAGGTCGGGTCATAAAGGTGCATTTAATAGCTATGGTCTTTCTTAATAAAGCTTATATTATTATAGGGATTGAGGGCTTATGCCTCTTATGGAATTAAGAGCATAGCCATTATTTAGTTTAAAATAATTTATATGTGATTTTAGCTATGATAGCTTTATTAATCAAACTTTTCGTACCCCGCTTATACTAAGGCTATCACGTGGTCAAGGTGGGGCGAGGTACACGTTGGAGCCTTGTGGGCACTTATGGGATAGGGTTTCAATCGTCTCGTACAGGGGAACAAGCCGTAACAGGAGGAGTCAGTGACTGGTAATAGGGGCCTTTACTATAAAAAGATTTTAAGAGTAATATTTTAATTAATTTTTATAAATATATAATAAAATATTAACATATATAACAAGTGAGTTAATTAAACTAGTGAGTGAATCAAAAATCCCTCAACCTATATCTTCTCTATTTAATTAATTAATTCTTAACCACCTAGGATGCCACAGCCTAATAATAAGGCTAGAATCCTTCTTGCTCTTCAGGCCTACTAAAATCAGCTAAATCTTAGTCTCCGACGCGCCGCAAAGATTTATAGAGTCAACTATAGTACTCTCTATTACCGGAACCAATATGACGGTTGGGTTTTCCAAGGGAATAAACCGAGCGTGCTGGGTTTACTATTAGCAGAGGACTTAGGCGTTATACTATATAGAGGGTGTTATGACTTAGTAATATATTAATAAAAGATTAAGATAACTAAAGTAATATATATAAAGACTGAAAAATAAAATAAATATAGCCTTTAAAGACTATAGGGTAGGTAATAGAGATAGGAGGCAAATAAGCAGTAGAATTAGTCCTTATATAAAGCTAATTAGCTAGGTAAGGAATTATAAAGTAATAAAAATAGGTCAAAAGTAAGATAGGGTTAAAATAAAGAAGACCAGCTTCTAATTAGTGTTTTTATATCTTTTATTAGTTAAAGATCTAAGGAGTTATTTTTAAGAGAAGGTATATAGCTTATATAGCTTACATAGCAAATTGCTCGGAATGTATTAGCCCGATTCGGATTAAAACTCTACCGTCGGATAGCCCTAATTCCGGGCTTTAAGGCCCTACTAGTTTTACTAGCAACGGATAACTAGAAGCTATGACGGTTGGGTTTTCCAAGGGAATAAACCGGGCGTGTTAGGTTTAATGTTGGCAGAGAACTTGGGCGTTATGCCGTGCAGGGGAATGTCACGTCTCAGTAATGTATCAATGGGGATTGAGGTAACTGAAGTGGGTGTTGATAGCTAAGGAAGCTAGGTATCTGTCTAAGGTGTAACAAGTGTTTGTATATATACATGGTGCCTCGCACTTGTAGAAGTGAGGTCTGTGTGATTAGTGATAAGGGAAGGAAAATGTGGGTATTTATTCACGTGACAATGAGGCCTGTTGGGTCGTAACAGAAGCCGAGTTATGGCATAATAGAAACTAAAATCTATAGGGTTTTAAATAAGGATATCTAAAACCAGATAGGAAATACCCTATAGGAGGAGACAGGTGTAATAACATTATTAGGCTAATAATAAAGCCCTAAGTCTAAAGTCATGTGACCTTCCTAAAAGGGAAATAAGTCTAGAAAGAGTAATATTAATACTCCCTTATATCCTATTTATTTAAGCAAGTATTACTTAGGTAAGCTCTTTATAAAAAAGTATATAAGCTAAAGTATAGGGTAATAAAATCCTAGGCTCATATCTTATAAGTATATTTTTTTAAAAGTTTACTTATAATATATATATAATATATATAATAAGCGAGTTAGCTAGTTAAGCGAGTTGGCTAAAAATCCCTTACCTTATATCTTCTTTATTTAATTAATTAATTCTTAACCACCTAGTATATTATAATCTAATTATAAGGCTAGAATACTTTTTGCCCTTTAGGCTTATTAAAATTAACTAAAACTTAGCTTTTAATACGCCGCAATAATTTATAAAGTTAATTATAATACTCTTATTAATCACTATAATAGTATTTAATCTTAATATAATACCTTTAATAAATCATATTAGCTCTCTAATCTAGAGGAATAAATCCTTATTTAGTTTATTCTTAATCTAGATTTATAAGGATTTCCTCCTTAGCTTTATAGTATTAAAGATATAGCTAATTAATTACTTATTAACTATAACGCGCTATTAGTTAGTATATATTAGGCTTATAACTTTATTAAGTAATACCTAGAGCTTAAGATATATTTTTTTAGAAATATAATTACTAAAGAGCTAAGTATAAAGATTTAATTATTATTTATAATTAGTTTTAGCTTATAATAAATATAATTATAAAATATAATATTTAATTAAATAATCTATATAACTTTAATAAGACTAGCTTTTTTATAGGTATTATTATAAATAAAATAATTATTATAGGTTTAAAAAGATATTTAAAGCTAAAATTAATATAGCTTAAAAACTAGGAATAAATTATAGTAATCTAGGTAATTAATATAAAAGGCTAAGCAATCTAGCTATTTATTATTAGCGCGGGCTAATATTACCTCGCTAATTAATATTAAGATAATAACCTCTTAGGTAATTAGGTTATTATAATAACCTAAAATAGCTAGACTAGTAATAAGACTAGTCTTAAGTGGCTTAAGCACTTTAACTAATATATAGCTAAGTAAATAAATAATTATTATTATCTTTTAATTCTTAATAGCTATAAAAGTTATTACTTTATTAAATTTAAGAGATATTATAAAAAAAAGAAAATTATCTAGCTTTATATACCACCTTATTCTTCTTATCTACTTTAGCCTCTTAATATTAAATACTTTAAGCTACTAAAGAAGGCCTATAGTTAAGAAATAAAGCATTTAATTAAATACTTTATTACTTATATTTTAAAGACTAAGTTCTTTTTAGCCTTTTATATTATATATAAGGCTATTATAATAAAAAGAAATATTAAGGGGGCTTTTAAAGGAGCTAGCCTTATTCCCCTTAACCTAGAAAATATAATCTTAAAGCTTAATATATAGCTATAGACGCTAATACTAGTTAAAGAGGTATCTAATTAATTAACCTCTTAGGCCTTAAGGACCCTAAAGATTATACTTAAGGCCTAATCTTAATTTAAATACTTTAAAAAATAAATTAGAAGATATTAAAGTAGCTCCCTAGAGCTAATCCTTAAAGCCCTAAGGTCTCTTAAGAAAAAAATAAAAATAATTATATATTAAGTTATCTTATTAGTTACTAAGAATAAAGACCTTTAAGAGGTAAATAAAATACTTAGTTAATATTAAAAAGTAAAAAGAATATTATTATAGAAAAGAGAGGTAATAATAATAAAAGAAAAAAAATAAATAATTAATTAAATAAATATTAATATATAAGTAGTGGCTAAATTATTATAAAATAGTAATTAAGAAAGGTTAATATAACTAAGTATTTAATATTATAATATTTATAATAAGCCTAGTTATAATATAAGGACTTATTAAGTAGTAATTAAGATATCTAAGAAAAAATATAATAAGTAGTTTTAATTAATTAAATAGTTTATTATGTTTTTATTATAATCTCTAGCTTATAAATATAAAAAGAGTAATTAACTTGCTTAACTAGTTAACTTACTCTTATTATAATATATATAATAAGTAAGTATAATAAATAAGTAAGTATAATAAAAATCCCTTATTTTATATCTTTTTTATTTAATTAATTAATTTATAACTACTTAATATATTAGGTATTAGTAATAAGACTAAAATACTTCTAGCACTTTAAGCTATTTAAAATAACTTAAAATTAAGTCTCTGACGGGCTACTATTATCTATAAGGTCTATTATTAGACCTTATATTACTAGTAATAATAATATTTAATCTTAATATAATATTATCTAGAAATTATATTAGCTATTTAATCTAGAGAAATAAATTCTTATTTATTTTATTTTTAACCTAGATTTATAAGAATTCCCCTCTTAGCTTTATAATATTTAAGAAATAACTAATTAATTACTTATTAATTATAATATATTACTTATTAATATATATTAGGCTTTAAATTTTATTAAGTAATACTAAGAGCTTAAGATATATTTTTTTAAAAATATAATTACTAGAGAGCTAAATATAAAGATCTAATTATTATTTATAATTAGTTTTAACTTATAATAAATATAATTATAAATATAATATATTTAATAAGTAAGTTAGCTAGTTAAGCAAGTTAGATAAAAATCCCTTAATTTATATCTTTTTTATTTAATTAATTATTTCTTAACCACCTAGTATATTATAATCTAATTATAAGGCTAGAATACTTCTTGCCCTTTAGGCTTATTAAAATTAACTAAAACTTAGCTTTTAATATATTATAATAATTTATAAAGTGAATTATAATACTCTTATTAATCACTATAAGAGCATTTAATCTTAACGCAATATAATCTAGAAATCATATTAGCTATCTAATTTAAAGGAAAAGATCCTTATTTACTTTATTCTTAACCTAGATTTATAAGGATTTCCCCCCTAGCTTTATAGTATTAAAAAAATAGCTAATTAATTACTTACTAACCGCAATGCATTACTAATTAGCATATATTAGGCTTATAACTTTATTAAGCGATACTAAGAGCTTAAAATATATTTTTTTTTAGAAATATAACTACTAGAGAGCTAAGTGCAAAGATCTAAATATTATCTATAATTAGTTTTAGCTTATAGTAAATATAATCACAAAGTATAATATTTAATTAAATAATATTTATAACTTTAATAAGACTAGCTTCCTTATAGGTATAATTATAAGTAAAATAGTTATTATAGGCTTAAAAAGGTATTTAAAGCTAAAATTAATATAGCTTAGAAACTAGAAATAAATTATAATTATTTAAGTAATTAATATAAAAGGCTAGGTAATTTAGCTATTTATTATTAATATAGGCTAATATTACCTTGCTAATTAATATTAAGAAAGTAATCTCTTAGGTAATTAAGTAATTATAATAACTTAAAATAGCTAGACTAATAATAAGACTAGTCTTAAGTAGCTAAAGTACTTTAATTAATATATAATTAATTAATTAATTAATTTTTATTATCTCTTAATTCTTAATAGCTATAAAAATTATTACTTTATTAAATTTAAGAAATATTATAAAAAGAAAAAAATCATTTAGTTTTATATATTACCTTATTCCTCTTATCTACTCTAGCCCCTTAATATTAGGTACTTTAGGCCATTAAAAAAGGCCTATGGTTAAGAAATAAAGTATTTAATTAAATACTTTATTACCTATATTTTAAAGACTAAGTTCTTCCTAGCCTTTTATATTACTTTTTAGGCCACTATAATAAAGAAAAATATTAAGGTAGCTTTTAAAGGGTCTAGGCTTATTCCTCTTAACCTAGAAAATATAGTCTTAAAGCTAGATATATAGCTATAGACTCTAATACTAGCCAGGGAAGAAGCTTAGCCCTTAACCCCTTGGGTTTTAAAGACTCTAAAGATTATACTTAAGGCTAGATCTTAGTTAAAATACCTTAAGAAATAAATTAAAAGGCATTATAGTAGCTCCCTAAAATTAATTCTAAGAGCTCTAAAGTCTCTTATAAAAGATATAATAATAATAATATAGAAGAATATATTATTAAGGGCTAAGATTAAAGACTTTTAAGAAATAAATAAGATATTAAGTTAGCGCTAAAGGGTAAAAAAGACTAGATTATAAAAAAGAGGGGTAATAATAATAGAGAAGAAAAGATAAGTAATTAATTAAATAAATATAGATATATAAGTAGTAGCTAAATTATTATAAAGTAGTAATTAAGAAAGGTTAATATAACTAAGTATTTAATATTATAATATTTATAATAAGCCTAGGTATAATATAAGGACCTATTAGGTAGTAATTAAAATATCTAAGAAAAGTATAATAAATAGTTTTAATTAATTAAATAGTTTATTATATTTTTATTATAATTTCTAGCTTATAGGTATAAGAAGAGTAGCTAATTTACTTAATTAGCTAACTTACTTATTAAGTATATTATAATATTTAATTAAATAATATCTATAACTTTAATAAGATTAATTTTCTTATAGATATAATTATAAGTAAAATAGTTATTATAAGCTTAAAAAGGTATTTAAAGCTAAAATTAATATAATATATAAATTAAGAATAAATTATAATAATTTAAATAATTAATATAAAAGGCTAATTAATTTTATTATTTATTATTAATATAGGCTAATATTACCTTATTAATTAATACTAAGAAAATAACCTCTTAAGTAATTAAGTTATTATAATAACTTAAAATAATTAAATTAATAATAAAATTAATTTAAAATAATTAAAATACTTTAATTATATATATAACTAAGTAATTAAATAATTATTATTATTTTTAATTCTTAATAATTATAAAAATTATTATTTTATTAAATTTAAAAGATAATATATATATATACTAAGTAGCCTAGTTAATTAAGTAGCTTAAAAATCTTAGCCCTTTTTTTTATAATTATAATAAAAATATAATAAATTATTTAATTAATTAAAATTACTTATTATACTTTTCCTAGATATCTTAATTACTACTTAATAAGTCTTTATATTATAACTAGGCTTATTATAAATATTATAATATTAAATACTTAATTATATTAATCTCCTTTAATTACTACTTTATAATAATTTAGCTATTACTTATATATTAGTATTTATTTAATTAATTACTTACCTTTCTTTTTTTATTATTATAACCCCTCTTTTTTATAATTTAATCTATTTTACCCTTTAATACTAGCTTAATATCTTATTTACTTATTAAAAGTCTTAGATCTTTGCTCTTATAAGAGCTATCTTATATATAATTACCTTTATTTCCTTTATAAAAGACTTTAATACTTTAAGAATTAATTCTAGAGAGTTATTTTAATACCTTTTAATTTATTTTTTAAGGTATTTAGATTAAGATTAAGCCTTAAGTATAATCCTTAGGGTCCTTAAAGCCTAAGAGGTTAATTAATTAAATACCTCCTTAATTAGCATTAATATCTATAGCTATATATTAAGCTTTAAGATTATATTTTCTAAGTCAAGGGGAATAAAACTAGTTTTTTTAAAAGCCCCCTTAATATTTCTTTTTATTATAATAGCCTTATATATAGTATAAAAGGCTAGAAAAAACTTAGTCTTTAAAATATAAGTAATAAAGTATCTAATTAGATACTTTATTTCTTAACCATAGGCCTTTTTTAATAACCTAAAATACTTAATATTAAGGGGCTAAAATAAATAAGAGGAATAAGATAATATATAAAGTTAAATAATTTTTTTTTTATAATATCTCTTAAATTTAATAAAATAATAATTTTTATAGCTATTAAGGATTAAAAAATAATAATAATTATTTAATTACTTAGCTATATATTAATTAAAGTACTTAAGCTACTTAAGACTAATTTTATTATTAGTTTAATTATTTTAGGTTATTATAATAGCTTAATTACCTAAGAGGTTATTATCTTAATATTAATTAATAAGATAATATTAGCCTATATTAATAATAAATAACTAAATTACCTAGCCTTTTATATTAATTACCTAGATAATTATAATTTATTCCTAGTTTCTAGGTTATATTAATTTTAGCTTTAAATACCTTTTTAAACCTATAATAACTATTTTATTTATAATTATATTTATAAAAAAGCTAGTCTTATTAAAATTATATAAATTATTTAATTAAATATTATACTTTATAATTATATTTATTATAAGTATAAATTACTTATAAATAATAATTAAATCTTTATACTTAGCTCTTTAGTAATTATATTTTTAAAAAAATATATCTTAAGCTCTAAGTATTACTTAATAAAGTTATAAGCCTAATATATACTAATAAGTAATATATTATAATTAATAAGTAATTAATTAGTTATTTCTTTAATACTATAAAGCTAAGGGGGAAATCCTTATAAATCTAAGTTAAAAATAAAATACTTAAGGATTTATTCCTCTAGATCTAATAGTTAATATAATTAATTAAAGATATTATACTAAGACTAGATGCCTTGCTAGCGGCGGCATAAGGTTTTATAATTAACTTTATATATCTCTATAATGCATTAAAGACTTAATTTTAGGTTATTTTAAAGGGCCTAAAGAGTAAGAAATATCCTAGCTTTATAATTAGTCTATAATATACTAGGCAATTAAGAATTAATTAATTAAATAGAGATAATATAAATTAAGGGATTTTTAAGCTACTTAATTAACTAGGCTACTTAGTATATATATATATTATTATAAAAAAAATTATTTAATTTTATATATTATTTTATTAATTTTATTTATTTTAGCCCTTTATTATTAGGTATTTTAAGATATTAAAAAAAACTTATAATTAAAAAATAAAATATTTAATTAAATATTTTATTACTTATATTTTAAAAACTAAGTTTTTTTTAGCTTTTTATATTATATATAAGGCTATTATAATAAAAAGAAATATTAAAAGGGCTTTTAAAAGAGCTAGCTTTTTTTTTTTTTAACTTAAAAAATATAATCTTAAAGCTTAATATATAGCTATAGACTTTAATACTTATTAAAAAGAAAGCTAGATTTTTTACCCCTTAGGTCTTAAAGACCCTAAAGATTATACTTAAGACTAAATCTTAGTCTAAATACCTTAAAAAATAAATTAAAAGGTATTAAAATAGCTCCTTAGAGTTAATTTTTAAAGCTTTATAATCTCTTATAAAAAAAATAAAAACTATTATATATAAAGTTATCTTATAAATAACTAAGGTAAAAGACTTTTAAAAAGTAAATAAGATATTAAGCTAATATTAAAGGGTAAAAAGAATTAAATTATAATAAAGAGGGATAATAATAATAAAAAAAGAAAATAAGTAATTAATTAAATAAATATTAATATATAAGTAGTAATTAAATTATTATAAAGTAATAATTAAAGAAAATTAATATAACTAGGTATTTAATATTATAATATCTATAATAAGCCTAAGTATAATATAAGGACTTATTAAGTAATAATTAAAATATCTAAAGAAAAATATAATAAGTAATTTTAATTAATTAAATACTTTATAATATTTTTTTATAATCTCTAATAAAAATTAAGATTTTTAATTTACTTACTTATTTAATTTACTTATTATATATATATATTAAAATTTTTTTTAAAAGAAAATATTTTATTTTATTTAGAATATAAGTCTTATAACCCTATATATAAGTCTTATTACTTATAATATAAGCTGCTTAGGCACCTTTATATATATATATAAATACTTATTATATCTTAAATAAATACTTAGCTTTTTTAATTATTAATATATAATTTTAATTATTTTAATTTTTATTAATATATTACTAAGTCATAACACCCTCTATATAGTATAATACCTAAGTCTTTTATAAATAATAAATTTAATAAATTTTTATATTATATCTTAAAAACCTAATAATTAGGCTTATTATAAGTATTATAAGATTAAATACTTAATATATATAATAAGTAAGTATTATAATTATATAAGTATTATAAAAATCTCTTAACTTATATTATTTATATTTAATTAATTAATTCTTAATTAATATATATAATAAGCAGGTATTGTAATTATATAAGTATTATAAAAATCCCTTAATTTATATCTTCTTTATTTAATTAATTATTTCTTTACCACCTAGTATATTATAGGCTTTTATTAAGTCTAGAATGCTTTTTACCCTTTAGGCTATATAAAATAACCCTAAGTTAAGTATCTAATAAGCTATAACTATCTATAAGGTTTATTATTATACCTTATATTATTAATAGCATAGTATTTAACCTCGACGCGATATTATTTAAAAATTATATTAGCTTTTTAATCTAGAGGAATAAATCTTTAACATATATAATAAGCGAGTGGGACAGACAAGCGAGCAGGACAGCTAGACTATATACTAAAACTAGGATTTTTAAATAATTCTAAAAAATTTAAATCAAGCTAAGAAAAGCTAAAAACTAGAAGTTAGCTTAATTATATAATATATTATTAACCTTAATTTTTATAAATTATTAGAAAAATACCCTATAGGGTAGTTTAGAAAAAAGTATATTCGCATTATATAAATAGCTATTTCTTTATAAAGGAGATTGTTTAAAAATCTATAAAAATTAAATATACTTTATTTATAAGTTAAATAGCTAGAAATACTCTTTATAAGTTTCTAGCTATTTTATTAAAGTTTTTATTAAAGTTTAAAAATCCTAGTTTTAGTGCATAGTCTAGCTGTCCCGCTCGCTTGTCTGTCCCACTCGCTTATTATATATGTTATTTACTTTATTCTTAACCTAGATTTATAAGAATTTCCCTCTTAGCTTTATAATATAAAGGCAATAACTAATTAATTACTTACTAACCGCGATACGCTACTTATTAATATATATTAGGCTTTAAACTTTATTAAGTAATACTAAGAGTTAAAGATATATATTTTTTAGAAGTATAATTACTAAAGAGCTAAGTATAAAGATTTAATTATTATTTATAATTAGTTTTAATTTATAATAAATATAATTATAAAATATAATATCTAATTAAATAATATTTATAACTTTAATAAGATTAGCTTCTTTATAGATATAATTATAAGTAAAATAGTTATTATAAGCTTAGAAAGGTATTTAAAGCTAAAATTAATATAGTTTAAAAACTAGAAATAAATTATAATTATTTAAGTAATTAATATAAAAGACTAAGTGATTTAATTATTTATTATTAATATAGGCTAATATTATCTTATTAATTAATATTAAAAAAATAACCTTTTAAGTAATTAAGCTATTATAATAACTTAAAATAGCTAGACTAATAATAAGATTAGTCTTAAGTAACTAAAGTACTTTAATTAATATATAATTAATTAATTAATTAGTTCTTATTATCTCTTAATCCTTAATAGCTATAAAAGCTATTAATTTATTAAATTTAAGAGATATTATAAAAAAAAAATTATCTAACTTTATATACTATCTTATTTATTTTACTTATTTTAGCCTCTTAATATTAAATACTTTAATATATTAAAATAAGCTTATAATTAAGAAATAAAATAATTAATTAAATACTTTATAACTTATATTTTAAAGACTAAGTTTTTTTTAATTTTTTATATTATATATAAGGCTATTATAATAAAGAGAAATATTAAGAAGGCTTTTAAAAAAGCTAATTTTATTCCTCTTAATTTAGAAAATATAATTTTAAAGCTTAATATATAGCTATAGACTTTAATACTTACTAAGAAAAGAGCTAGGCCTTAAACCTCTTAGGTCTTAAGGATCCTAAGGATTATACTTAAGGCTAGATCTTAGTCTAAGTATCTTAAAAAATAAATTAAAAAGCATTAAAGTAATTCCCTAGAGTTAATTTTTAAAGCCCTAAGGTCTCTTAAAAAGGGGATAAAAGTAATTATATATTAGGTTACCTAATTAGCTACTAAGAATAAAGACCTTTAAGAGGTAAATAAAATACTTAATTAATATTAGATAGTAAAAAGGATTAAATTATAAAAAAGAGAGGTTATAATAATAAAAAAGAAAGATAAATAATTAATTAAATAAATCTTAATATATAAATAGTAATTAAATTATTATAAAGTAATAATTAAAAGAGATTAATATAATTAAGTATTTAATATTATAATATCTATAATAAGCCTAGTTATAATATAAGAACTTATTAAGTAATAATTAAGATAATATATATAATAAGCATGTGCACTAAACAAGTATATACACTAGCATACTATGTAACTAAAAATAAGTAAACCTTATATTTCTAAAACTAGCTATTTAATTATTAAAATTATTATAAAAATATTTTTAGCTATTTAATTATATATAATGCTTAGAAATAATTTTTATAGATTTTTAAAAATTTTCCTTTATATAGAAATAGCTAATTACACAGTGTAAATAGATTATTATTATACTAGCTTAGTAAGATTTTTTTAAAAATCTGAGAAAATTATTATAGGCTATATATTATGTAATAAGCCTAACTTTTTAAACCTAGCTATTTTAAGCCTAGTTTGAATTTTTAAGAGTTTATTTAAAATTATCTTTTAAGGTAGAAATTTAAGTAGTGCACTTACTTGTCTAGTGCACATACTTATTAAGTACGTTATCTAAGGAAGAATATAATATATAATTTTAATTAATTAAATAATTTATAATATTTTTATTATACTTTTTAACTTAGAGGTTAAGACTTTTATAATACTTATATAATTATAATATTTACTTATTATATATATTACTTAATATATTATAATATATATAATAAGCATGCCAGACAGACAAGTATGCTAAATAGCTAAATTATTGCTAGGGTTAGACTAAAGCTTATATAGCTAAGGTAAATTAATTAATTAAATATCTAAGACTAAGAAAGGAAGAGAAAAGAAAAGAACTTGCTATGGCCTCGCTATAGGTTTTATATAGGGCTCGCAGCGAGGCTATAAAGAAGGGTTTCTCTAGTCTTAGTTTTTCTAGGGGGAAATAATCTTCTTTATAGGTTTACCTATAATAATATCCCCCCCTTTTGGTTTTATATATATCTTTATGGCATACCTATGGCTAATCTTTTATTGCTTATATTTTATTTTTCGCATATCTTATTAATTTTATTAATATCTATGTGATTATACTTAGACTAATATAATTAAGTTACTTAGGATATAGCCTAGGCTATATTAAAAGGTTTTATATCCTTATATACTTTATATAAGCTTATATTATATTCTTAGTGCCTTAGTCCTTATATACTTTTAGCCTTCTTATATTTTTTTATTTAATAATAATAATAAAAATAATAATAAGAAAAAAATATACCTAAAATAATATAATAATAATAAATTATTATAGCCTATGCGCTAAGGTATAAAGAGCCCTTTTTATACTTTTTTAAGCTTTTTTTTTTTTTTTTTTTTAATTCTTTTATTTTATAAGTAGCCCTAGCTATAAATTAATATTTTACCTACCTCTTCCTTAAGACTCTTTTATTAACCCGCTGCTAACTTATTAATAGATCTTATATATTACTTTCTCTTTTACCTTATTTTTCTCCCTATATGCTATATATGCTATATAAGTATGCCTATATATGTCGCTTTATCTTAGCTAACCTATATAAGCCTTAGTATTAATTATATCTTAAGTGCGTAGTTGCTTATTACTCTTTTAATAATACTAGCTAATATTTTATTAAGGCTATAAAGTCTTATATTATTTATTATAATAATAGGTCTTTATATAATTATTACTTATTCTTAGCTAACTTATAAGTAATTTAATTTATTAAGTATTATTATTATAAGTATAATAATAAACTATATAAGCCTATAAGTATTATTTTTTTTTAATATATTTTTATAGCTAATTTTTTATAAACTTATAGCTTCCCTATAAGTATTAGCTTATTCTTATTACTTTTTTTTCCCTTTAGAGCTAAGATTAAGCTAATAATATTACTTACCTAGCTAATATTATAAGTTTTTATTAACTTTATTATAATAGCTTTATTAATTCTTTACTAGATAGTAATAGTTTTAATACTTAATAAAGGCTATTATGCCTTTATACTAACTTTATTATAGTACTCTTATTAATTATGCCTACTTTATTACCTAGGCCGCTATTATTACTAAGTTATATATTATTAATAATCTCACTATATAGTTATATGCCCTCGCTATTAAGAGTTTAAAGGTTTAGACTAATATTATTAATTCCCTTTATATAATTATTAAAAAATACCTCGCTATTAATACTTTAAGTATATAGCTACTTAGCTATATAAGCTTTATTGCCCTTACTATTAATATTAATAATATTAAAAATAAGATTTCTAAGGATAATATTAATAATAGTAATAATAATATTATTAAGGATACTACTAAGGGTGCTAATAGAGATAATAGTAGGTCTATTATAAAGTTTAATTAAAAGTATAAGGCTTTTACTTTATATAAGACTAAGACTAAAAAGACTAAGGTATTTAAGCCTTAAGGGGTTAATATTTATTCTTTATTTTATTATTATTAGGCTATTACTAATTATTTAAATAACTACCTCGCGGCTATAATATTTTATATTTTTATATAATATTAAATTAGTTTTAGCTAGAGCCTTCTTACTTACTTTATACTTAATCTTTACTCTCTCTTTATAGCCTTATAATAGCCTCGCCTATCTCTTTTTTATATTACCCTTATATATAGTCCTTTTATATAAACCTTAAGTTATTATTTTATATATAATATTTTCTTTTTATTAATAAGAGAGAGTCTTATTTATAAGCTTGCTATAACTTAGCTATATAGTCGCAGATAGGGCTATTATTATTTTATATAGGATTATATACTTTTTTAAATTATTTAAGTATTATTATCTCTTATAATTTTAATATTAGCTCTTAAGTTAGTTATTTATAACTCTTTTATTATATAAGGGCTTAATATATTTACTTATAACCTTATTATTATTAATATATATATAAGATTTTTTTAACCTCTTATTTATTTTCTTTATTTACTTTAATTATTAATAGCTAGAAGTTATTATTTTATTAACTAGGCTAGGGGTCTTATTATGCCCTCCTTATAAGGTTAATATAAAATTATAAAAAGACTCTTCTTAATATATTTAGCTATATTATATATAGGCTTATTACTTATATAATTATATATTTAAGATATAACTAATTAAGCTTTTTATAAGGTCTTTTTATCTTAATATTTATAAGGTTTAATTATATCTTATCTCTTACTTTATAATATTTAATAGGCCTTTATTATTAATTAATAATATCTCCTTAATATTATTATATAGCTATTATATTAACTTATATAAATTTAATAACCTCTTAAAGTCTCTTTATAAAAGCCTTTATATTAGCTTTATTATAACTCTATAATATAAATACTTTTACTTTATTAATTAAGAAGGGATATATATAATATTTATACTTAATAAAGAAAGGGCTTATATTAATTATAGCGTAGTTATAGTTATTTATAGCTAATTATACTATAAGTAAGAGCTTGCCTTAATTATCTTAATTAAAGCTAATATATACCTATAAGTAGCCTTATATATCTTAATTAGTTTATTTAGGCCTATTATTAATCTAAGGGTAATAAGCTATATTAAGATATTACTTAATCTTTATAAGTTAATAAAGGGCTTATTAAAAGGCACTTATTTAATTAGACCCTTTATTACTTATAATTAATTTTAGTATTTTATAAAAGTAATAATAATAGCTAAGAAATCACTATATATATATTATAGTATCTATATTATTTATAGCTTTAAGTATTACTACTTAGGTTAAATAGTCCTTAATTACCTATAAGTATTTTACCCCTAAGGGTCCTATAGGCGAGAGGTTTATTATAAAGTCTATAAAGAGGTTATTATAAAATTACTAAGGTACTAATAATAATCTAAGTAGTCCTTACTTTAGCTATTATTAAATTATACTTTTTTTATATATATTATAATTAGCTATAAAGCTATAAATAAGTTATAAGCTTTTTAGCTAAAAGAAATATCTTTATATTAGAGCTATTATATTATTTTATCTTAGGTAATTAATTATAGATATATTATATTTTACTTAAATAATATAAATTTATAAAATATTTTTTTTTTATTTATTATATTTATTTATTTTATTTCTTTTAAGAATTTAAAGCTTATTATAATATATTAATCTTTTAATATAATTAATTCTATATTTAATAATTTAAATTTTTAGCTTTAAGAAAAAGTAAAAGCTATAATCTCTATGCTAGACTACTATAAGGGCTTTTTTATAGATCTTATCTTCTAATAATATAATATACTATAGGTATTTTAGCTCTAGGTATTTTAAGAAGATAACTTAGGCTAGTAAGGTCCCCTCCGTAGTCTTACTAGGCTCTTCTTTACCTCTTGCTACTTTAAGTAGCGCAGAGGTTAATATTAGCTATAAGTAATGCCCTTATTTTCTTTTATCTTTAGCTCCTTATAGGGTATCTTATTTATAGTGACTTAATATATTAGGTATAATAGCTTAGTTATTAAGTTAATATTTTAGGCTAAAGTTAAACTTAGTTATTTTATTAACTTATTTATTTTATTTCTTTATAAGTATTTTCTTGATTATAAAATAATATAAGTTTTTATAATTTATAAGGATAATAAAATAATTATAGCTTTATAGCTTTAACCTCTAGGCTTCTAAGTAATATATAATAATTAATATCTCTTTATTATAAATAAAGTAATTATATTTCATAGGATTATATTATTATAAAAAAATATAATTAACTTAAGTCTTTTTTATAAGTCTACTTATATAAGTATACCTCTATTAGTATTACCTAAAGAATTAATCTCTAAGTAAGTCTTTTTAAGAGGATTAAATTTTATTAATATAAAGATATTTATAAAATAATCTTTTAGCTCTTAAAATATTACTTCCTCACGGGGACTTTATAAAAAAAGTATTCTCTTTTTATAAAGCCTTATTAAAGGTAATATAATCTTTAAGAAGTTAAAAATAAAGACTTAATAATAATTAATAAACCTTATAAAGCTTTATATTTCTTTTATTATAAAGGGCGCTACTTATTCTTAAATAGCTTATTACTTCTCTAGATTATAAGTTATTTTTTTTTTATTTTAATAATAAAGCTAAGATATTTTATTTCTTAAATTATAAATTTATACTTCTTAAGGTCTAAGTATAACCTAGCTTTCTTAAGGGCTTTAAGAACTAGCTAGACTTTTATTATATATTTTTTATAAGTCTTATTTATATAGATTAAGATATTATTTATATATATTATAATAAATTAATTTAAGTATTTTTAAAAGGTATTATTAATATATTATTAAAATATAATAAAAGTATTAATAAGTCTAAATAAGGTTATTAGCTACTTATATAACCTAAATTTAATATAAAAAGCTATCTTAGCTTTATACCCTCTTTTAATCTTAATCTTATAAAAAGTAGCTATTATATTAAGCTTTATAAATTACTTAGTTTTAACTAAGATCCTTAAGGTCTTTATAATTAAGGAGAGTAAGTAATAATCTCGCTATATAATTATATTAAGGGCATAATAATTATAATAAAAATAAACTCTTTCTCTAGGTTTCTTAATTAATAATATAAGGGCCGCTATAAATAAGTTATTAACTTATATAAACCCCTTATTTAATAAGTTATTAAGTATTTTTCTTAAGACTATTAGTTCCTCTTATAATATAAAGTATAAGAGTCCCTAAGATAAGGTTAGCTTATTATTATATTAGTCTTATATTAAGTTAATTTTATAATTATAGCTTAGTTATTAGAGAGGTAATTATAAGGCCTCTATAGATAAAAAGAGGCGCGGGTAGGCTTATGAGATTTCTTAAGGAATTAGCTTAGCTAAGTTAATTAGTTTATTTTTATTATTAAGCTTCTTTAATGCCTTAGCTATATCTATTAGGCTAACTAATATAATAAAGCTTAATATATCTTCCTAATAGCCTCTTTATTTCCTAGCTTATTAGTAAATATTAGTAAAAGTAGTAGCTAATACTAGATAGGCGTTTTTAATTAATTATATAGCTTTAAGTTCTTTCTCTAAAGTAAGGCATATTAAGATCTTAATAGCCTTATACTAGATTTACTATTAGGCTATAAAGTATATAATATTTTTAGCTTTTATTTATAGTTTACTAAGGTATATATCTTTATTAAGGCTATTTATTATATATATATATATAAGATATTTATACCCTTAGATCTTAATTATAAAGGTAATAACTCCTTTAGCTATTATTAATTAATTATTTATAATAAAGCTATAAAATTATTATAGCTTTTTTTTAATATATAATAGATTAAGCTTATAGGTAAGGGAAGAGTTAATTAATATAAATATATTATAATTATTATTTAAGAGCGCCTAGTACTTATAAGTATTAATTTATAGATTTATTATTATAGACTTACTAAGTATATTTTATTTTTTTTTTTTTATTCTTTAAGCTCTTATTTTATTAGCTTTAATACCTATTTTTATATTAAAGTTAATTTTTTCCCTCTTCTTTAAGGCTAAGCTCTTTATTACTAAATAGCTATAAGTCCTTTACTTAGTTATTTAAAGGGCTAACCTTAGCTATATATTATTAGTTAGGTTATTAAACTTAATAAGAGTAGCTAGTTATTAAGTATTATTTAAATTTATACTTAAAATAAGTCTTTTACTTATTTATAATAGGTTTCTTATAGACTTATTACTTTTCTTAAGTAATTTTATTAATACCTATTATCTTAGTATCTCTCTTATAGTCTTATATTTAATTAGGACCTTATAGTTATTAGCAGCTATAATTTAATTAATTTCTCTTTCTAGGGTTATAGCTATAATACTATAACTTCTCTAAGGCTATTTCTCTTTTTAGGCCAAATTTTTTAAGCTTTTATATTATTTCTTAAACTTATTTAATCTATAAATTATAAGTCACTAAGAGCTAAATAATAACTAAGCTATAATATAATTACTTATTTAAAAGTCTTTTTAAAAAAGTACTTTTTATTTTATTTTCTTAAGTTATTTTTTTTATTTTTATAATATATTATTTAAACTTTAATAAAAAGGTAATAAAAGACTTATTAGTCTTTTAGTAATACTTTAATAATAAGCTTATTATATATACTTATATATTTTAATCCTTATTAAATTAATTAAGGTATTTTATAAAATCCTTAGGGTTATAATAACCTTTTATATCTCTTACTTAATAAAATATTATAACTAGGCTTTAGGCTTTTTATAATAAGTATAAGTTAATTAGGTAAATTTCTCTTAATTTATTAAATAAAACTTAATATTAAGTAAGAGTTTATTATATATTTATTATAATTATAAAAGGTATTTATAGTAATTTCTTAAAAGCTTAAGAAGATCTAAAAGGGGTTTATATTATAATATAATTCTAAGTGCTATTAGTGGTTTAAGGGTAATTTTATTTATAATAAGCTCTTTTAGAGGGTTATTAAGAGAAAGCTATAAGTTTATTTTATCTCTAATAAAAAGAGGCTAATAGTTAATAAGGTAATAAGGCTATTAAAATATCTAAAACTATATAGATAAGTATATAACCTATTCTTAAAATAAATTAAAAATATTAATTAGTTATTTATTATTAGCTACCTATAAGTACTTTACTTCCTTAATATATAATAATAAGTTATTAAATTAACTCTATAGGGGTATTATAAATTAGCTTAGCTAATTCTTAATTAGGTTTATAAAGATAATATCCCTTATAGATATCTCCCTAGGATTACCTTCTTTTATTATATAAATTCGCAATAAGCTCTTTATTACTAAGTAGTAAGCTTAATATTAAGTCTTAGATAATACTAAGGTTAAACTAAAGCTTATATAGCTAAGGTAAATTAATTAATTAAATATCTAAGACTAAGAAAGAAAGAGAAAGGAAAAGAACTTGTTATAGCCTTATTATAGGTTTTATATAAGGCTCGCAGCGGGGCTATAAAGAAGGATTTCTCTAGTCTTAGTTTTTCTAGGGGGAAATAACCTTCCTTATAGGTTTGCCTGTAATAATTATATATTAAAACTAGGATTTTTAAATAATTCTAGAAAATTTAAATTAACCTAGGAAAGGCTATAAACTAGAATTTAGCTTAATTATATACTATATTATTAACTCTGATTTTTATAGATTATTAGAAAAATACCTTATAAGGTAGTTTAGAGAAAAGTATATTTATATTATATAAATAGTTATTTCTCTATAAAGGAGATTTTATAAAAATCTATAAAAATTAAATATAGTTTATTTATGAGTTAAATAGCTATAAATGCTCTTTATAAGTTTTTAGCTATTTTATTTAAGTTTTTATTAAAGTTTAAAAATCCTAGTTTTAGTGCATAGTCTAGCTATCTGGCATACTTGTCTGTCTGGCACGCTTAGTATATATATTATAACCTTTAATAAAAGGTAATACTTTAATAAAAAATTAAAAAGTTTTTAAGGTAATTTATTAAAAAAAGACCTAAAAGTAATATAAAAGTATATAAATAAATTAATAATAATATAAGAGCTATTATAATAATAAGTATTAATATACTTAATAAGTGAGCTATATACTTAAGTGAGCTATATACTTTGAAATTTCTTAGTATTTATACCTAATTTTAAAATTAGTTTAAAAATTTTAAAAAGAATTATTTTTAGCTCTTATAAGCCTAAAGCTTAATATATAGTTTTTTAAAAAATCTAAATTAAATAAATAGTTTTTTAAGATTTTTAAAAAAATTAATTAATAAGTAATTTAAGAATTTCTTATTTATATTGTTTTTTTTTAGTTTTATATTTTAATATTTTAAAAATTAAATATATTTTCTAAAAATCTAAAAAATTATAAGGTTATAACTTCTTTAGTTAAAACTATAAAAATACTTTTTTTAAGTCTATAACTATTTTATATTAGTTTTTAAAGATTTAAGGTTTATTATTTTTAGATACATAGTATAGGTATATAGCTTACTTATCTATATAGCTTGCTTATTAAGTATGTTATATACTTAGCTATTTCTATATAAATAGTATTTTTTAAAAATTTAAAAAAATTATATTTAGTTTTATTACTTATTAAATATAAAAGATTAAAAAATAAAGGAAATATAGTTATTAAAGATTATAGGGTAGGTAATAGAGATAGGAGGTAAATAGGCAGTAGAATTAGTCCTTATATAAAGCTGATTAGCTAGGTAAGGGATCATAGAGTAAGAAAAGTAGGGCAAATAAATAATAGAGTTAAAATAGAGAAGACTAGCTTCTGATTGGTATTCTTGTTACTTGTATTAGTTAAAGATCTAAGGAGCTATCTTTAAGGGAGGATCTATAGCTTATATATCTAATTGGTCGGAATCTATTAGCCCGATTTAGATAAAAGTCATACCGTCGGATAGCTTAAATTCCGAGCTTTAAAACCCTATTAGCTTTACTAGTAAAGAATAACTAGAAGCCGAGTTATGGCATAATAGAAGTTAAAACCTATAGGGTTTTAAACTAGGAAGTTTAAAACCAGATAGAAAATACTCTTTAGAAGGTTATGGCTTTTAACGGCGTTATCGGGCTTATAATAAAGCCCTAAGTCCGAAGTCACGTGACCTTCCTAAAAGGGAAATAAGCCCAGAAAGGGCAATATTAATACTCTCTTATATCTCGCTTACCTAAGCAGTTATTGCTTAGGTAAGCTGTTTATAAGAAAGCGCATTAAGCTAAAATATAGGGTCATAGAATCCTAGGCTTATATATTATAAGTATATTTTTCTAGAATTATATTTATAAAAGACCTTCTTAAAAGTAAGGTATTTTATAAAATTAAAGTAAATAAGGATTTATTTCTTTAAATTAAATAATTAATCTAATTTCTAAATAATATTATATTAAGATTAAATACCTTGCTATTAATAATATAAGGTCTAATAATAGATTTTATAAATAATAATAGCTTATTAAAGACTTAATTTTAAATTAATTTAAATAGCTTAATATATTAAAAGTATTTTAGCCTTATTACTAGTGCTTAATATATTAAGTTATTATAAATTAATTAATTAAATAAAGAAGATAGAAAATAAGGGATTTTTATTATACTTATTTATTTATTATACTTATTATATATATATTATAATTAATAAAATAATATAAAATCTTAATATAAAAAAAAATATTAAATAAGCTTAATAATTATTAAATTAACTTTTACTTAATGTATTTATTAATAAAACTATTTAATATAATAATTTATATATAATTAAGTAATTAAGTAATTATTATTATTATTTAACTATTAATAATTATAAAAAATATTAATTTATTAAATTTAAAAAAATATTATAAAAAATACTTAAAATATAATAAAGAAATTTTATAAATCCTTAATAAAAACTATTAAATTTAAAATATATTTAATAAACCTTAGATTAATATATTAAGACTTATAAAAACCTTAATTTTATATCTAGCTTTTAATAATATTAATAAAGAAATATAATAAAAATATAATAAATACCTCTTTTTATAATATATATAATAAGTAAATAAATATATTAAGTAAGTAAATATTTTTTCTTATTTTTTAATAAAAATCATAATAAAAATATTATAAATTCTTTAATTAATTAAAATTACTTATTATATTCTTCTCTAGATATCTTAATTACTACTTAATAAGTCTTTATATTATAGCTAGGCTTATTATAAATATTATAATATTAAATCCTTAATTATATTAACCTTTTTTAATTATTACTTTATAATAATTTAGCTATTATTTATATATTAATATTTATTTAATTAATTACTTATTTTTTTTTATTATTATAACCCCTCTTTTTTATAATTTAATTTTTTTTACCTTTTAGTATTAGCTAAGTATCTTATTTATTTATTAAAGGTCTTAGATCTTTATTCTTATAAGAGCTATCTTATATATAATTACCTTTATTCCCTTTATAAAAGACTTTAATACTTTAAGAATTAACTCTAGAGAGCTATTTTAATACCTTTTAATTTATTTTTTAAGGTATTTAAATTAAGATTAGGCCTTAAGTATAATTCTTAGGGTCCTTAAAGCCTAAGGGGTTAATAGTTTAGCTACCTCCTTAATAAGTATTAAAGTCTATAGCTATATATTAAGCTTTAAGATTATATTTTCTAGGTTAAGAAAAATAAGACTAGCTTATTTAAAAGCTCTCTTAATATTTCTTTTTATTATAATAGTTTTATATATTATATAAAAGGCTAAAAAAACTTAGTCTTTAAAATATAAGTAATAAAGTATTTAATTAAATATTTTATTTCTTAATTATAGGCTTTTTTTAATAACTTAAAGTACTTAATATTAAGGGGCTAAAATAAATAAAAGAAATAAAATAATATATAAAACTAAATAATTTTTTTTTATAATATCTCTTAAATATAATAAAATAATAACTTTTATAGCTATTAAGAATTAAAAAATAATAATTATTATTTAATTACTTAATATATATATATAATAAGTTAGATAATTAAGTAAGTTAGATATTTTTTTTAATCTCTTTAATAAAAATCATAATAAAAATACTATAAATTATTTAATTAATTAAAATTACTTATTATACTCTTCCTTAGATATCTTAATTACTACCTAATAAGTCCTTATATTATAGCTAGACTTATTATAGATATTATAATACTAAATACCTAGTTATACTAACCTCCTTTAATTACTACTTTATAATAATTTAGCTATTATCTATGCATTAATATCTATTTAATTAATTACTTATCTTTTTTTCTTTATTATTATTACCCTTTTATTTTATAGCTAGGTCCTTTTTGCCCTTTAGCGCTAGCTTAGTATCTTATTTACTTATTAAAGGTCTTAGATCTCTGCCCTTATAAGAGCTATCTTATATATAATTACTTTTATTTCCTTTATAAGAGACTTTAATACTTTAAGAATTAACTCTAGAGAGCTATTTTAGTGCCTTTTAATCTATCTTTTAAAGTATTTAAATTAAGATTAGGCCTTAAGTATAATCTTTAGGGTCCTTAAAGCCTAAGAAATTAATTAATTAAATACCTCCTTAACTAGCATTGGCATTTATAGCTATATATTAAGCTTTAAGACTATACTTTCTAGGTTAAGGGGAGTAAGGCTAGCTCCTTTAAAAGCCCCCTTAATATTTCTTTTTATTATAATAGCCTTATATATAGTATAAAAGGCTAGAAAGAACTTAGTCTTTAAAATATAGGTAATAAAGTATCTAATTAGATACTTTATTTCTTAACCATAGGCCTTCTTTAGTAGCCTAAAGCACTTAATATTAAGGGGCTAGAGTAGATAAAAGGAATAAGGTAGCATATAAAGCTAGATAATCTTCTTCTCCTTATAATATCTCTTAAATTTAATAAAGTAGTGATTTTTATAGTTATTAAGGATTAAAAGAGAATAGCGATTATTTAATCACTTAGCTATATATTAATTAAAGTGCTTAAGCTACTTAAGACTAGTCTTATTATTAATCTAGCTATTTTAGGTTATTATAATAGCTTAATCGCCTAAGAGGTTACTTTCTTAATATTAATTAGTAAGGTAATATTAGCCTATGCTAATAATAAATAACTAAATTACCTAGCTTTTTATATTAATTGCCTAAATTACTATAATTTATTCCTAGTTTTTAGGCTATATTAATTTTAGCTTTAAATACCTTTTTAAGCCTATAATAACTATTTTACTTATAATTATACCTATAAAGAAGCTAGTCTTATTAAAGTTATATAAATTATTTAATTAAATATTATACTTTATGATTATATTTACTATAAGCTAAAATTAATTATAGATAATAATTAAATCTTTATATTTAGCTCTTTAATAATTATATTTTTAAAAAAATATATCTTAAGCTCTTAGTATTACTTAATAAAGTTATAAGCCTAATATATACTAATAAGTAGCGCGTTATAGTTAATAAGTAATTAATTAGTTATTTCTTTAATATTATAAAGCTAAGGGGGAAATCCTTATAAATCTAGGTTAAGAATAAAGTAATAAAGGATCTCTTCTTTTAGTTTAGATAACTAATATGATTTTAGGATAGAATCTACTTAGGCTTAGGTGCTAATATATTAGTCATAGAGTATACTATGGCTAACTTTATAGATCTTTGCGGCGTATTAAAGACTAAGATTTAGTTAATTTTAATAAGCTTAAAGTGCTAGAAGAATTCTAGCTTTAGTATTTAATTAAGGCATTATAAAGGGTTAAGAATTAATTAATTAAATAAAGAAGATATAAATTAAGGGATTTTTATCTAACTTACTTAACTATCTAACTTACTATATATATATATTAGCTATATATTAATTAAAGTGCCTAAGCTACTTAAGATTAATCTTATTATTAATTTAGCTATTTTAGGTTATTATAATAATTTAATTACCTAAGAGGTTATTTTCTTAATATTAATTAATAAAATAATATTAGCTTATATTAATAATAAATAATTAAATTACCTAGCCTTTTATATTAATTACTTAAATAATTATAATTTATTTATAATTACTAAGCTATATTAATTTTAGCTTTAAATACCTTTTTAAGCCTATAATAATTATTTTATTTATAATTATATCTATAAGAAAGCTAATTTTATTAAAATTATAAATATTATTTAATTAAATATTATATTTTATAATTATATTTATTATAAATTAAAATTAATTATAAATAATAATTAGATTTTTATATTTAGCTTTTAGTAATTATATCTCTAAAAAAAATATATCTTAAGCTTTTAATATTACTTAATAAAGTTATAAGCCTAATATATATTAATAAGTAGTATATTATAAGCGGCAAGTAATTAATTAGCTATTTCCTTTATATTATAAAGCTAAAAGAGAAATCCTTATAAATCTAGGTTAAGAATAAAGTAAATAAGAATCTATTCCTCTAGATTAGATAATTAATATAATTTCTAGATAATATCACATCGAGATTAAATACCTTGCTATCAGCGATATAATATCATTTAATTAACCTTATATATACCTATAATGCATTAGAGGCTTAATCTTAGGTTATTTTAAAGGGCCTAAAGGGCAAGAAGTATTCTAGCCTTATAATTAGACTATGATATATTAGGTGGTTAAGAATTAATTAATTAAATAGAGAGGATATAAGTTAAGGGATTTTATATTCACTTACTTAATATATTTACTTGCTTATTATATATATTATAAGGACTTATTAAGTTATAATTAAGATATCTAGGGAGGATTATAGTAAATAGTTTTAATTAATTAAATAGTTTATTATATTTTTATAGTAATTTCTATCTATAGGGGTAGGGGAATGTGGTTTACTTGCTCGACTAGTTTACTTACTTATTATGCATGTTATAAGATCTCTCTTTTAAAAGTCACGAGAAGAAAATCGCGTCTTAAGTTTTAGCTATGGTTGGTGTTGTTACGGTTTGGTTCCCCGTAACAGCGCTGTAAGCCTCTATATAAGGCAGCTGAAGCACCACTATGATTGCTACAATAGCGATTATAGCCCAATCTTTTGCCCTGTGGCGTGACGGCTAAGGTGCACCGTTACAGGTGTGTTGTGTTTCTTTAAGAAACTATGCCTTAAAATCTTTTCGTGAAAAAAACCTTTAACTCTTTGCCTCTGGGAGACAGAATGCCTCTGTCTTCCATGTCCATCATATCCTCAGTAATTGAGTCATCTACCCTGATATCGTATTTAAGATATAGAGCCGCGGCAGCAACAAAGATTTGCATCTTAGCTAAATGCAATCCAATACAATTTCTTGGTCCCAGACTGAAAGGTCGCCACATGGTCTTCATCTCTGGGGTAGGCTCAAGCCATCGGCTGGGATCAAACTTCCATGGATCTGGAAACACCTCAGCGTGGCGGTGAGTACAGTAAGGTAGACTCGAGACTTTCGTCCCTTTCGAGATGTATTCACCACTGATTGTTTTGCCGGGAGAAATCCGAGGAGCAAGGGACGCCAGTGGTCCACGTAAGCGCAGTACTTCTGATAAGACACAGTCCAAGTAAGGCTATCACTTCGTAGTTAGCGCTGTCATTTGAAGATCAAGAACTCCATAAAGTGACAAAAGGGTAGAAGGAGAAGACGATGTTGAAATAATACTGGGAGAAGGAAAAAAACAAGGCTTACCAAAGTACTCAGGGTTTTGAAGTCTGGCATAACAGAAGGGTCGGGGAAGGCCGATCGGATTTCGTCCTCGAGACGCTTTCGAACGGCGGGATCTTGATCGACATGCCACAGAAGATAAGCAAGTGATATGTGCGACGTACCCGCACCGGCTCCGATGAAGATGATGGCGTTCTCTACTAGCTCTTGCTCTGTAAAGGATTCTCCGTTGCGATTCTCTTTGATCATGCGCTCCAGCAGTGAGCTCTGATGCGACTTGCCATTGTTGATGCGGTCCAGTAAATCGCGAACCCGGTCCGTAGCGAATTTAATCATACGCGGTTGGGCTGCGAGAGCCTCCTTGACAAACTGTAGTGGAATCCACTCAATGAAGGGAATTTTGCCCTTGGTCGTGGAGAGCAACGCCACCCTCTCGGGACCTAAGGCTTCTTCAACCATGTGACCATCTAGACAGCCAAATACTTGATCGAAGCTTAGTTCGCTAATAGTATCGAGGAACAGATGGTGAATAAGATCGTACGCTTCGACCGGTTGTGCCGAGTTGTCGATTATATGAAGAAACTTGTCAACCTGGGCAGCGACACGGCTCTCGCAATTGAGAACATTTTGAAAAGAAAATGCGTGGGAAACGAGGCGTCGGATACGGGAATGCTCAACTTTGGTGGCTGAGCTGAGGATATTTGGAATGCCAGTGAAGCTGAAAGCAGAGTAGAATTCGGCGTCCTTCTCTGGCATGGCAGAACCCTGGCCGTAGATTTCCTTGACAGAGGTGACATCGTTGAATTGAAGTTCGTTTGGACCAACACGCAAGATATTGCCGTACTTTACTGACCACTCGTACCGTTTCTTGGTGTCGCGTCCCGTAAAGACAAAGTATAATGCGTACCATTCAGTGATTTTTGCCCAGAACGGCCCGGGGTACTTGGCCAGAGGATGAAGGTAGACACGGTAGATAACGAGGCCTATAGCGTATAGTACAAAGGCAGCCGCTCCGGCGCTCAGTGCTGTCGTGGTGGAAAACTCAGCCCACAAGTGAGCGAGACCGCCAGATTGGGTAAACATGGTGGGAAGCAGTAAGTCTGCTGTGGAATGACTGGCCTCCTGCTGTTCAACAGCGGCGGGCTTGATCAAAACCGTGAAAGAGTACAGAGCTCGGAATAAAGAGAGCAGAGAGTAATAATGATAAGAAGCAGTAAGTTACAGGCGTAAACCAGGGAGTCGGGCATTGCCCTTTATAACAGTATTCCATGGCTCGTTCATTACCTACAACATCTAACTACACGGCGGCCGTCAGCCCAAAGTTTGAGAGAAGTGTTACAATTGTTCTTAATCGTTCTTAGCTTAGTTTTGGTGCAAGGCTTCCCCAAGTTCTTTGATGTTTCCCCGGATAACTAAAGGTGCATGTCCACTTCCCCACGGGGTTGCTTGACAACCCCCGCACTTGATTTCGGGAGAACCCATCGGACACAGACCCAGTACGGTACCTCTCTCTTGTCTCTCCAATAATGACAAAGACGCTAAGGCTAAGCTAATATGAGATACTCGTTAGTGTATTAAATAACAGAGCATCTTGGAGTATTCCTTAACAGTCGAGACCAGGCAGAGTTCTCCGCAACCCTTCCAGACAATGTCGTCAACTTTCGGGATAATCCATCGGCAAAAACCCCACCGAGGGACGAGAGCAAACACGCCAATGTGTGTCGCGTTGCGTCACGTGAAGCAATATCAAATGCGGTATTTAACCCGCAGCTTCGGGATAACCCACTCCAAAACGTTCTGACCCAAGATCCCGGGCCAAACCTGACAGCACGGCACCGAGAAACGCACAGTCGGGGTCCTCGGAATATTTGACCCGTCGCACCCTGTTAATGCCCAATTGGGCCCAGGATCATCCAGCTCCCTGTCGCCCCTAGAGTCCGTACAGAAAGGAACAGAAGCATGTCGGCATCATCCCGACTCCGGTGTTCCTTGTGTGGCAAGTGCTACTCTAATACCAGTCATTTACGACGTCACCAAGCAACGCGTATGAGTTGGAGATACCCTAAAGTCGGATCCACAGAAAATTGACTCTTGACAGACCAAACGGAAAGGTTGCTCAAGTGCCCTTCCTGTAAACGAACATTTGTAAGAACGTAAGAGCTTCCCCCTTTTCCTCGTCTTGACACAAATAACATGATAGAGAAAATCAGGGACGTCGCCCGCCGCCACATCGAAAAATGTAGCAGCCCCAAACAAGAAATGTATTTGTCTCCTGCTAGACGCGGCAAAAGACCATCAGCGTGCGACAGATGCGCTTCTAGAAAGCAATCATGCGACTCAGCCACTCCTTGTTCGCGCTGCAAGATGCAAGGATACCCCTGCATCTATTCTCGAATTCCAACACAACCAAACACTCTGGATCCTACGAGTGAACAAGCCCTTTCAGACATCCCAGCACTTCTTACCATGACCAATCCCACTACCCAGGGGGCTCTAGTGGTCAACTTGGAAAACGCGCCTGAAAACGAGCAAGAATCGACCTGGACGCTGGATGCTGGTTGTTTTGCTTGGGCTCGGCCGACTTGGATCAACGACAACTTCTTCTTTCCCTTTGACTTGGAATGCAGCTTTGACAGCCTCGACCCCTTCAACGTCATTGCAGTGCAGGATCAGTCTCGAGCTGAAATAAGAACAAGGGAATTGATCAACAGTCTAACCATTACCCATGCCGAAATGGCCAAGGCCGATAACAACGACCCTTTTGATGTGAGCCTTGCAGAGTCTGTCTTTACAGTCTCCAACCTCGAATATTTTATTCAATCTTACTTCCGCAAAGCTCATCCATACTACCCTATTCTACACCCAGCAACCTTCAACTACGAAGAAGCCCCACTGCCCGTGCTCTTGTCTGTCTTTCTCATGGGTGCCTGTGTGTCGTTGCCAAGTGCATTTGCTGCGGCGGCACGCCATTTTTTTGATCTTGCGGAACAAGTCATATTCAGGCAGCCCGAGTTACAATGTTTCCAAAGGCAAACCAATCTGCTTCCTGATAAACAAGATCTAGCGGTACTTCAAGCCTGTTCGATTATTCTTGTTCTTCAAAATTGCAGAAACGACGAACAGATAAGACGACGCATTCGATCAGAACGATATCCTCGATTGATAGATGCGATCCGCTGTTCTGGTGTTTTGCGTGCTAGCCATCGATTGCCAGTATCGTGTGAAACTGCTGCGGAATGGGAACAATTTGTTCACATAGAGTGCTGCATACGGTATGTTGGGGAAACCAAAGTTTGTTATCATTGCTGACTCTCTATTAGCCTTGCGCATTATGCATACTTACACGACAGTTTCATCGTCTGTTGCTTCAACTTATTTCCGCAAATATCTGTCATGGAAATGACAGGTAGCATGCCCTGCATGGAAAAGCTATATGACGCAGGAACATGGGATGAATTCTCCAAAGCTTCATCTCTAGCATCATGCAGTTTAACCAGCCAATCACTTCGGGATGTCATTGTATTATTAAACGCAGATGACTGGCCTGAGTCTCATAACCTCATCTTTGACCATCAGACTCTCGACACCCTTTACATCATTATCAGTGGTAAGTGGCCCCTCTCTCGTCTTACAAACTTGCACTGGACCTTGAGTCAACTAATTCCCACAAAGCACTGTGTGCAACGGCGGTCACCACGAGGTTGAGCGGTCTGTCACCCACAGCATACCAACCTTTACGTCGTGCGATCAAGCGATGGCTGGTACTCTGGCATGCCACTAAGGAGCAGAACATGCTTGATATCAACATGTCCAAGAGCTTTGCTAAATACTCACTGGGACTTTATTGGTTTGCGATGGTGAGTCTCAAGATTGCAGAATCAGGCGATATATCATCGCAGTATATGAAGGATCAAATGTTTTATTCTGTCGAGATGGTGCATACGTTTATACAGCGGTACCGGAATACCATTGTAAAGTGAGACGGTTGTATGCTATAGTACTATATAGTAGACAGATGATAACAGTAAATCGTCGAACTGCATAGGCTATAATTGACATGCGGTTTGATTCGCATATCGTAGTGTATCCCTTGAGCTGTGGAAAACCTCCCGGCCGTACCGAGCCCCATATCCGCCCCAACTTCTAAGAGGTACATAAGGGGAACCTTATGATGCGTCATTGATTAATTCCACCTACATCCTTATAGAAATTCATTCAGATTAATCAATGACTTCTTAATTAGTATCTATAGAGATCTCAGCGGAGGCTCTCAACGCGTATGATAATAGTAGCTTTATTAATAAAGATAATAGCCTTTAAGAGCATAAGGGTGATAGCACTTGCTAACTAGCTTTTTTACCTACTAAAGACTAAGGCTTTAATTTTTAACCCTTTGAGGTGCCGTGATAAGAGCTTATTATTAAGTAGCTACCTTAAAACTTATTATCCCTTTTTTAATACTTTATATTTATTTCCTTAGTTAATAGTTAAGTTAAATATATTAATAACTAGGTTAATTATTTACTTTAAAGTAATATTATTAATAGCTAAGAGTATAAAATAATAAAAATATCTTATCTTTATGCCTAAAAGCTAATTATAGCTATAAAGCTATATATCTAGCTTAGGATCCTTATTTATATAAGAGTTTATAGCGAAATATTAATTAAAGACTATTAAAAAACCTCTTAGCTAAAGGATTAATAGCTTAAATACTTAATTATTAAGTTTATAACTTATAATTAATTTTAAATTTTTTATTATTATCTCTAGCTCTTTAATTATATTAAATTTATTAATAATAATAACTTTTCTTATTAATATATATATATAGCAAGTATCTAGATAAATAAGTATATTATTTAAATTTTTACTTTAAAAGATAATTTTAAATAAATTCTAAAAAATCTAAATTATATTTAAATTACCTAGGTTTTAAAAGTTATATTTATTATATAATATAAAAGCTATAGTAATTTTTTTATATTTTTTAAAAATCTTATTTAAGGTAATATAAAGAAAATTTATTTATATTATATAATTAGGTATTTCTATATAAAAGAAATTTTATAAAATTATATAAAAATAACTTTTAAGCTTAATATATAATTAAATAATTAATAATATTTTTTTATATTTTTAATAATTAAGTAGCTAGTTTTAGGAATTTAAGATTTAGTTATTTTTAGTTATATAATATATTAGTGTACTTGCTTGTCTAGTGCACTTGCTATATATATATATTATTATTAATATATTAAGTAGTAATCTTAATATATTTAACTTATAATAATAAAGCTTTATAATCTAGGCTTATATCTTATTATAAATAAGGGCATAATCTAATATACTAAAAAGAATAAGTAAGTTATATATATCCCTAATAAGCCTATTAATATAGGCCTTAAAGTTTAAATAACTACTTAGCTAGGCCTTTTTATAAGGTAGATTTAGTATTAACCTAGTATAAAATATAGCCTAGTTAATATTAAGAGAAAAAAGCTAGTATTATAATAAAAAAGAAAAAAAGGCAAGGGAAGAGATAGTTAATAAAGAGCTTTTAATAAAATTAATAAGGTTAAAGAAGTTATTTATATTATTATAAAAGCTAAAAATAAGATTATAATATTAAACTCGACCTAAAGTATTATTATTACCCTTATTAACCTAATATATATATTATTACGGGCGAACCCGTGAGGAAGGTTATTTCCCCCTAGAAAAACCAAGACTAGAGAAACCCTTCTTTATAGCCCCGCTATAAGCCTTATATAAAACCCATAGCAAGGCTATAATAAGTTTTTTTTCTTTTTCTTCCTTTCTTAGTCTTAGATATTTAATTAACTAGTTTACCTTAGCTATATAAGCTTTAATCTAACCCTAGTATTATCTAAGACTTAATATTAAGCTTATTACTTAATAGTAAAGAGCTTATTATAAATTTATATAATAAAAGAGGGTAATCTTAGGGAGATATCCGCGAGGGATATTATTTTTATAAACCTAATTAAAGATTAGCTAAGCTAGTTTATAATACCTTTATAGAGTTAACTTAATAATTTATTATTATATATTAAGGAAATAAAGTACTTATAGGTAGTTAATAATAAATAACTAGTTAATACTCTTAGTCTACTCTAAGAATAAGTTATATACCTATTTATATAGTTTTAGATATTTTAATAGCCTTATTACCTTATTAATTATTAGTCTCTTTTTATTAAGGATAAAATAAACCCATAGCTTCTTCTTAATAACTCTTTAAAAAAGCCTATTATAAATAAAGTTACCCTTAAACTATTAATAGCACTTAGAATTATATTATAATATAAACCCCTTTTAGATCTTCTTAAGCTTTTAAGAAATTACTATAAATACCTTTTATAATTATAATAAATATATAATAAACTCTTACTTAATGCCGAGTTCTACTTAATAAACTAAGAGAAGTTTTACTTAATTAATTTATATTTATTATAAAAAGCCTAAAGCCTAGTTATAATATTTTATTAAATAAAAGGCATAAGAGATTACTATAACCCTAAGGATTTTATAAAATACCTTAATTAATTTAATAAGGATTAAAATATATAGATATATATAATAAGCTTATTACTAAAGTGCCGCTAAAAGGCTAATAAGTTTTTTATTATTTTTTTATTAAAGTTTAAATAATATATTATAAAAATAAAAAAAATAACCTAAGAAAATAAAATAAAAATTACTTTTTTAAAAGGACTCTTAAATAAGTAGCTATATTATAGCTTAGTTATTATTTAGCTTTTAGTAACTTATAATCTATAGATTAAATAAGTTTAAGAAGTAATATAAAAGCTTAAGAGATTAGGCCTAGAAAGAGAGATAGCCTTAGAGAAGTCATAGTATTATAGCCGCGACCCTAGAGAGAGAAATTAATTAAACCGCGGCCATTAATAATTATAAGGTCTTAGTTAAATATAAGATTATAAGAGAGATATTAAGATAATAAGTATTAGCAAAGTTACTTAAGAGAAGTAATAAGTCTATAAGGAACCTACTATAAATAAGTAAAAGGCTTATTTTAAGTATAGATCTAAATAATACTTAATAGCTAGTTACCCCTATTAGGTTTAATAACCTAATTAATAGCATATAGCTAGGGTTAGCCCTCTAAGCGACTAAGTAAAGGACTTATAGCTATCTAGCAATAAAGAGCTTAGCCTTAAAGAGAAGAAAAAAGATTAGCTTTAATATAAAAATAGGTATTAAAGCTAATAAAATAAAAGCTTAAAAGATAAAAAAAGAGGAAATAAAGTATACTTAGTAAGTTTATAATAATAAATCTATAAATTAATACTTATAAGTACTAGGCGCTCTTAAATAATAGTTATAATATATTCACGCTAATTAACTCTTCCCTTGCCTATAAGCTTAACTTATTATATATTAAAAAGAAGCTATAATAATTTTATAGCTTTATTATAAATAACTAATTAATAATAGCTAGAAGAGTTATTACTTTTATAATTAAGATCTAAGGGCATAAATATCTTATATATATATATATAATAAATAACCTTAATAAAGATATATACCTTAGTAAACTATAAATAAAAGCTAAAAATATTATATACTTTATGGCCTAGTAATAAATCTAGTATAGGGCCACTAGGATCTTAATATGCCTTACTTTAAAGAAAAAACCTAAAGCTATATAATTAATTAGGAATACCTATCTAATATTAGCTACTACCTTTACTAATATTTGCCGATAAGCTAGGAAGTAAAGAGGCTATTAAGAAGATATATTAAGCTTTATTATATTAGTTAGCCTAATAGATATAGCTAAGGCATTAAAGAAGCTTAATAATAAAGATAAACTAATTAACTTAGCTAAGTTAATTCCCTAAGAGATCTTATAAGCCTACCCGCGTCTCTTCTTACCTATAGAGGCCTCGTAATTACCTCCCTAGTGACTAGGCTATAATTATAAAATTAACTTAATATAAGACTAATATAGCAATAAGCTAACCTTACCTTAAGGACCCTTATATTTTATATCACAAGAGGAACTAATAGTCTTAAGAAAAATACTTAATAATTTATTAAATAAGGGGTTTATATAGGCTAATAGCTTATTTATAATAGCCCTTATATTATTAATTAAGAAACCTAAAAGAAGAGTTTACTTTTATTATAATTATTATGCCCTTAATATAATTATATAGCGAAATTATTACTTATTCCCTCTAATTATAAAGACCTTAAGGATTTTAGCTAGAGCTAAGTAGTTTATAAAGCTTAATATAATAGCTACTTTTTATAAGATTAGGATTAAAAAAGGGCATAAGGCTAAAATAGCTTTTTATATTAGATTTAAGTTATATAAGTAACTAGTAACCCTATTTAGACTTATTAATATTCTTATTATATTTTAGTAGTATATTAATAGCGCCCTTTAAAAATACTTAAATTAATTTATTATAATATATATAAATAATATCTTAATCTATATAAATAGGACTTATAAAGAGTATATAATAAAGATCTAGCTAGTTCTTAAAGCCCTTAAGAAAGCTAGGTTATACCTAGACCCTAAGAAGTATAAATTTATAATTTAAGAAGTAAAATATCTTAGTTTTATTATTAAGGTAAGAAAAGAAATAGCTTATAATCTAAAGAAATAATAAGCTATCTAAGAATAAGTAATACCTTTTATAATAAAAAGAGTATAAAGCTTTATAAGGTTTATTAATTATTATTAAGTTTTTATCTCTAACTTCTTAAAAATTATATTACCCCTAATAAGGCTTTATAAAAAAAAATACCTTTTTTATAAGGTCCCTGCGAGGAAATAATATTCTAAGAGCTAAAAGATTACTTTATAAATACCCTTATATTAATAGAATTTAACCCTCTTAAGAAGATTTACCTAGAGATTAACTCTTTAGGTAATATTAATAAAGGTATATTCGCGTAAGTAAACTTATAAAGAAGACTTAAGCTAGTTATATTTTTCTCGCGGCGATATAATCTTATAAAATATAATTACCCTATTTATAATAAAGAGATATTAGCTATTATATATTACTTAAAAGCCTAGAGGTTAGAGCTATAAAGCTATAGCTACTTTATTATTTTTATAAATTATAAAAACCTATATTACTTTATAATTAAAAGGATACTTATAAAGAGATAAAATAAATAGGCTAATAAGATAACTAAGTTTAATTTTAGCCTAAAATATTAACCTAGTAGTTAAGCTATTATGCCTAACGCGCTAAGTCACTATAAATAAAATACCCTATAAGGAGTTAAAGATAAAAGAGAATAAGGGCATTATCTATAGCTAATACTAACCTCTATGCTACCTAGAGTAGCGAGAGGTAAGGAAGAGCTTAGTAAGACTATAGAGAGGACCTTATTAGCCTAAGTAATCTTCTTAGAATACCTAGAGCTAAAATACCTATAATAAACTATATTATTAAAGGATAAGATCTATAAAGAAGCCCTTATAATAATCTAATATAGAGATTATAGCTTTTATTCTTCCCTAAAGCTAAAAGTTTAAATTATTAAATATAGAATTAATTATATTAGAAGATTAATATATTATAATAAGCTTTAAATTCTTAGAGGAGATAAAATAAATAAATATAATAAATAAAAAAAAAATACCTTATAAACTTATATTATCTAAGTAAAATATAATATATTTATAGCTAATTACTTAAGATAAGATAATATAATAGCTTTAATATAAAGATATTTCTTTTAGCTAGGGAGTTTATAGCTTATTTATAGCTTTATAGCTAATTATAATATATATAAGAGAAGTATAATCTAATAGTAGCTAAAGTAAGGACTACTTAGATTATTATTAATATCTTAGTAACTCTATAGTAACCTCTTTATAGACTTTATAATAAACCTCTTACCTATAGGACCCTTAAGGGCGAAATACTTATAAGTAATTAAGGACTATTTAACCTAAGTAGTAATACTTAAAGCTATAAATAGCATAGATACTATAATATATATATAATAATTCCTTAATTATTATTATTACTTCTATAAAATATTAAAATTAATTATAAGTAATAAAGGGTTTAATTAAATAAGTGCCTTTTAGTAAGCCCTTTATTAGCTCATAGAGATTAAGTAGTATCTTAATATAGCTTACTACCCTTAGACTAATAATAAGCCTAAATAAATTAATTAAGATATATAAGGCTACCTATAGGCATATATTAGCTTTAGTTAAGATAATTAAGGCAAGCTCTTACTTATAGCGTAATTAGCTATAAATAACCGTGACTACGCCGTGACTAATATAAGCCCTTTCTTTATTAAGCATAGATATTATATATATCCCTTCTTAATTAATAAAGTAAAAGTATTTATATTATGAAATTATAATAAAGCTAATATAAAGGCTTTTATAAAGAGACTTTAAGAGGTTACTAAATTTATATAAGCTAATATAATAGCTATATAATAATACTAAAAAGATATTATTAATTAATAGCAAAGGCTTATTAAATATTATAAAGTAAGAGATAAGATATAATTAAACCTTATAAATATTAAAATAAAAAGACCTTATAAAAAGCTTAATTAGTTATACCTTAAATATATAGTTATATAAGTAATAAGCCTATATATAATATAGCTAAATATATTAAGAAGAGTCTTTTTATAATTTTATATTAATCTTATAAAAAAGGCATAATAAGACCCTTAGCCTAATTAATAAAATAATAATTTTTATAGCTATTAATAATTAAAGTAAATAAAGAAAATAAATAAGAGATTAAAGAAATCTTATATATATGCTAATAATAGCGAGGTCGCGGGTAAATATATTAAGCCCTTATATAATAAAAGAGTTATAAATAACTAACTTAAGAGCTAATATTAAAATTATAAGAGATAATAATACTTAAATAATTTAAGGAAATATATAGTCTTATATAAGATAATAATAGCCCTATTAGCGACTATATAACTAGGTTATAATAAGCTTATAAATAAGACTCTCTCTTACTAATAAAAAGAAAATATTATATATAAAATAATAACTTAAGGTTTATATAAAGGGACTATATATAAGAGTAATATAAAGAAGGGATAGATAAGGCTATTATAAGGCTATAAAGAAAGAGTAAAGATTAAGTATAAAGTAAGTAAGAAGGCTTAAGCTAAGACTAGTTTAATGCTATATAAAAATATAAAATATTATAGCCGCGAGGCAATTATTTAAATAATTAATAATAGCCTAGCAGCGATAAAGTAAAGAATAAGCATTAACCCCTTAGGGCTTAAATACTTTAATCTTCTTAGCCTTAGCCTTATATAAAGTAAAAGCCTTATGCTTTTAGCTAGACTTTATAATAGACCTATTACTATTTCTATTAATACCCTTAGTGGTATCCTTAGTAATATTATTATTACTATTATTAATATTATCCTTAGAAATATTATTCTTAATATTATTAATACTAATAGTAAGGGCAAAAAAGCTTATATAGCTAAATAGCTATATACCTAAAATACTAATAGCAAGGTATTTTTTAGTAATAGCATAAAGAGAATTAATAATATTAGTCTAAACCTTTAAATTCTTAATAGCAAGGGCATATAACTACGCAGTGAGGTTATTAATAATATATAACTTAATAATAGTAATAGCCTAGGTAGTAAAATAGGCGCGATTAATAAGAATACTATAATAAAGTTAGCGCAAGGCATAATAGCCTTTATTAAGTATTAAAACCACTACTTAGCAGAGAGTTAATAGAGCTATTATAATAAAGTTAGTAAGAACTTATAGTATTAGCTAGGTAAGTAGCATTATTAGCCTAATCTTAGCTTTAGAGAGGGAAGAAAGTAGCAAGGATAGGCTAATACTTATAAGAGAGCTATAAGTTTATAAAAAATTAGCTATAAAAATATATTAAAAAAAAATAATATTTATAAGCTTATATAGTTTATTATTATACTTATAATAATAATACTTAATAAATTAGGCTATTTATAAGTTAGCTAGGAATAAGTAATAATTATATAAAGACCTACCGCTATAATAAATAATATAAGACTTTATAGCCTTAGTAGGATATTAGCTAATATTATTAGAAGGGTAATAAGCAACTATGCGCTTAAGATATAATTAGCACTAAGGCTTATATAGGTTAATTAAGATAAAGCGGCGCATATAAGTATACTTATATAATATATATAGCACGCAGGGAAAAGAGTAAGGCAAAAGAGAGAGCAATGCATAAGATTTATTAATAAGCTAGTAGTAGGTTAATAAAAGAGTCTTAAGGAAGAGGTAAGTAAAATATTAATTTATAGCTAGGGCTATTTATAAAGTAAAAGGGTTAAAGGAGGAAGAAAAAAAAAAAGCTTAAGAGAATATAAAGAGGGCTTTTTATGCCTTAGCGTATAAGCTATAGTGATTTACTATTATTATATTATTTTAGGCATATTTTCTTTTTATTATTATTTTTATTATTATTATTAAATAAAAGAATATAAGAAGGCTAAGAGTATATAAGGACTAGGGCGCTAAGAGTATAATATAAGCTCATAAAAAGTATATAGAGATATAAACCCTTTTAATATAGCCTAGGCTATATCCTAAGTGACTTAATTATATTAGTCTAAGCGTAATCATATAGATACTAATAAAACTAATAAAGGATATAAAAAATAGAATATAAATAATAAAAGATTAGCTATAGGTATACTATAAAGATATATATAAAACCAGAAGGGGGGGATATTATTATAGGCGAACCTATAAGGAAGGTTATTTCCCCCTGGAAAAACTAAGACCAGAGAAACCCTTCTTTATAGCCCCGCTGCGAGCCTTATATAAAACCCGCAGCAAAGCTATAATAAGTTCTTTTTCTTTCTTTTCTTTCCTTAGTCTTAGATATTTAATTAACTAGTTCACCTTAGCTATATAAGCTTTGGTCTGACCCTAGCATATATATAGCGAGTGTATTAAATAAGTAAGTATATTAGTATAGTATATAATTAAAAATAACTAAATCTTAAATTCCTAAAACTAGCTACTTAATTATTAAAAATATAAAAAAAATATTATTAGCTATTTAATTATATATTAAGCTTAAAAGTTATTTTTATATAATTTTATAAAATTTCTTTTATAAAAAATAGCTAATTATATAATATAAATAAATTTTCTTTATATTACCTTAAATAAGATTTTTAAAAAATATAAAAAAATTATTATAGCTTTTATATTATATAATAAATATAACTTTTAAAACCTAGGTAATTTAAATATAATTTAGATTTTTTAGAATTTATTTAAAATTATCTTTTAAAGTAAAAATTTAAATAATATACTTATTTATCTAATATACTTGCTATATATAATATATTTAATAAGTGAACCGATCAGACAAGTAAACCAATTAAAATACCTTATAGTGAGATTTTTACCTTAGAGGAAATTACTTTAAAAAATTCTAAGAAATTTATATTAAGCTAAAAAAACCTTAAACTTTAGACTTAGTTTAATTATATAATATATTATTAACCCTAATTCTTATAAATTATTTAAAAAATTGCTTATAGGGTAGTATAGAAAAAAGTATATTCGCACTATATAAATAGTTATTTCTCTATAAAGTGATTTTTTAAAAAGTCTATAAAAATTAAATATAGCTTATTTATAACTTAAATAGCTAAAATACTTTTTTTTAAGTTTTTAGCTATTTTATTTAAGTTTTTATTAAAGCTTAAAAATCATAGTTATAGTGCATAGTATAGCTAATCGGTTTACTTATCTAATTAGTTCACTTATTAAGTATATTATATATTATTACTATAGTTAATATATTATATCTTTATAGATAACCTCTTCTCATCGCCAGACCTCTTCCGCTCCCTTCATCAGCACGGCCACGGTGCAACCGGCATAGCCCGGCCTAATTATAGTATCTATAAAGGTCTTATAAATACCAAAAAGGCCAATAAGGCAGGGAAGTTAAGGTTTTAATTTAATAAAATTAAGGTTATTTTAATAGCTAATAATTAAGTAAAAAAACTTAATATTTTTCTTAATAATTTAATTAATAACTTATTTTCTTTTTCTCTAAGTTAATTAAATTACTTAAAAAGATAATACTTTTATATTATTTCTTTTAATTATTTTTATTAATAATAAGAGGTATAATTATTAAAAAAAGAGATTATTAATAAAGACCTTAATAATATAACTAATATAATACTTTTTTAATAATAAGCTAATTAAGCTTATATTAATCCCTATTATTATTACTTTTTATAATAATAAAATAAATTATATTAACTAAGGCGACCAAAAGAGGTTATATCTAGGCTATAATTATCCTATCTGCTAGGGCGCTTAGTAGCCTATTGCCTAGACCTTCTTATTAAATATTATCCTAATAAATAGCTTCCTCTTATAGCTACATAGGGAGCCGGCTTAGGAGCGTTATATAAGCTAGAAGAAGTAAAGGGAATACCTCTATAATGCGGTCTTCAAGGCCTTCTATCCATAGAGCCAGTCAAGGCGGACTTTTTGAGCCAGAGATGAATTTACGCCCGTGGCATAATATAAGCACATCCGAAGAGGGAAAAAATCAGACTACCTTGCTTATAAAGGGCTTCAATTAGGGCAATCAAGGTCAAGAAGTATAAGGAAGCCTTTGGCGCCGGTGAGCTATAATAAAAGAAGGCGCTAGTTAATTTAGGGATATGAGCAGTGTGATATAGCGATTTATAACTCGAGAGATTGCTGGTACTTTTATCATAGGCTAAAATAGGGGGGGGATTAGGTATCGTTGATCCGATGCATTTTGATTGGCTGCACCCCCCCGCCGTGACCTGGCGGGAGGTTTTCCACAGCTCAAGGGATAATGCAGCGTGACATGTGCGCACTCCCTGGATACGAGTGTTCCGGGGATCTTCGCTTCGGGCTTAGATAGGAGTGCAAAAAGCAGAAACCATGAGTGCAAATACTGACGGAGAGGTTCGCGTGAGGGGGTACTTGGGTACCCCTCCTTCACCCTTGCCTATATAAGTTAACGTTTCTCAGCGTCCAAATCTCGATTTTATTCCTTTTTACTTCTTTCTGCATCTTGCACCTTGCTCCCCATCCTCTTGACCTTCATCCTCGAACAACCTCTTTGGTCTACTGAGAAGATCCCAGATTTGCTCAGAACTCTGGCGAAAAATGAATACTCAAGAGGTTTCGGATCATCATATCATCGCCTTCATCACTGGGGCTAGTACGGGCATTGGCCTCGAAACAGCCAGGAAACTCTCCACGCCAGCCCTCTATAAAGACTACCATGTCATCATCGGTGCCCTTCAAGGCAAAGACGGGGAGAAAGCTGTCCAAGAGCTTAAATCTGAGGATGCCACGCGTTCTCTATCCTGGGTAGAGATCGATGTTACATCGGATGACTCTATTGAAGCAGCATTGAATAAGATCCAGCAAGCTTTTGGACGTCTCGATGTACTCATCCATAATGCTGGTGTGCTTCTCGATCCTCTTACCAGCCCCGACGTGCCACGCAGTCGATTCGAGAAGACTTATCAAGTCAATGTCTTCGGTCCGGCCGTTCTCACTGATGCAGCAATTCCGCTGCTCGAAAAATCAATCTCGCCAAACCCCCGCATTGTGTTTGTGAGCTCCCTAATGGGATCGCTCGCCACCAAAGCAGACACATCGCACCCTGATTGGTTCCATGGTTTCCCCGTGTACAGGAGCAGCAAGAGCGCTTTGAATATGGTCATGTTGCATTTTGCGCAGTTGTTGAGGGAACGAGGCTGGAAAGTGAATGCCACCGACCCTGGTCTGATCCGAACCGCTATGAATAAGCCGGGAATCGTTTATCCCCCCATGGGGACAGTGGAAGAAGGGGCACGGAATTGTCTGCGGCTGGCTATATTAGGTCCTGATGGTGAAACGGCTACCTTTTCGAATAACAACGGAATAGCTCTGTGGTAGATTATAGTTTCAGGTGGAAATGACGATTGCGGTCAACATGGGCGGCCGGCTTCGGTGCACGTTAACGGAAGGCCAGGCAATCAAGGAAGGGGAAATTTTGTGTTCTTTTGAGTAGGGATTTCACCTTCTGTCCACACCGCTCAGTATTATGGTAGGCTATTAGACTGATAGACAACCTTGTCGCACTGATCCTCTTCTTCCGTGCTACTACTGCTGACGAGACCATCGCGAACCTTCCATGGCGAAGTAGATTCCCTTAAACATCCCATTATGGTGTCTTGCTTCTAGAGGTGGGATTTACCCGATCAAACTCTCTAGATGTCTCATGATTGTGATTATTGATTGGTTGATAACATACAACATCCTCGGTAGCAAGACCTGAGCCATTTCGCCACACCTCGCCAAGGAACACACCTCTGTCGAACTCCGCCGTACCCATATTAGCGAGCACTAATCACAGGGTTATTATCATGTGAGGGCTGGAATGCCGGATATTCGCAAACATGCAGTTCAAAGGATTGGGTGGGTGCTTTACTTCTGGGCGAGGTTCCACCGGATGGCCGGATTCTGTCTTAGACCGGCCTGCGCAAGTTCCACGAAACGAAGCGGAGATGAGGCACAGCATTCAAAGCAGAGCCTTCCAGGTTAGTTACCACATTCCGTGACGCCGATGACCGGGTCAAGTGCGTGGCCGTAACTGGTCACGGACAAATGTTCCGCGCTGGGGTTTCGTTTCGGGAAACATATCGCTCGGCACAGGCGCATAACCAGCTGACGACCCGGCAGAAGGTCACTCAGTGAATCGAGCGACGAATGACTCTGTTATTTCTCTATCTAATGAGCGTCTAAAGTTTAGTCTTTCATAGTTAAAATCTCCTGCCAAAGCTGAGACTTCTATGTGTTTGACCCTTCGTATTGAATGAGTGACGGATCCAGGTTGGAATTGTGTTAGTGAGATATGCCCTTGGACGCTTCCTGCAAAGAGTGGAAGTGTCAACGGCATACTAGTTTTGTACACCTGGGCGAAGGATCATCCTGAACGCACTGCGTAGTTCTCCCGCCGGGTCTGTGCTTGTGTCAAATACTCGCCAGGCGATGTATTTGTCTGGGCGAACCAAGAGCGCGCCACCATCGGTGATCTCGGAGGCCTTGGCCCAAGTGCCATAAAAGTCTTCCACCTCCTCACCCAAGCCGATTACAGTAGTAGCAATGTTGAAGCCTACTTCGGTCGATAGCTGTTTCGCGGCCGCTACCCATGTCTTGCCCGCGATCCCCGTGATCAATGTCCAGGTGTCGGCCGGTACCAGGTCCAGGGTGCTCACTCGGATACCACCTCGGATTAGCCATATATGGGGTAGGTAGGCGCCGGGATGGGACGTCGGATGGTAGTATAGTTCACTATCCAGATTGTATGCCGGGAATGGTGTGCCATCACTAACAACGGCGCCGCTCTCGTATCTTTGTCCCATCTCGACGCCATGGCAGTTGATTCCATAATCGAAGCGATCGAGAACCTCGGCCAACTTGGCACGCCGAGCGCGTCCGTCAGCGGTCGGTGCGGAGAAGGAGTTTATGGCGGCCCACCCCGCTTCCTCTGGCTGGCCCGCTTGAATCCCAATCGCAGCGGGAATTGCCTCGCCGAGCCCCAAGGTCTTGGTGGCGCGTGCAACGATCTGTCGCCCAACCGGCAAACGTTCGGCCTCGTATGAGTCAAGCAAAGCATCGTCCGCTTCGCCTCGAACTACCATGGAGAGCTTCCAGGCTAGGTTGTACGCGTCCTGGATCGAGGTGTTGGACCCAAGGCCATTGGCAGGGGTATGACGATGGGCCGCATCGCCGGCAATGAAGACGCGACCCTTCCGGTATTGTTTTGCCACGAGGCTGTTCAACTCCCACTTTCCCAGGTTCTTGATCTTGATGTCAACGGTCGGATCGCCAATCGCTGTTCGTATCCGCGGCATCAGGGCTTCCTCGCTCTCCTCGAGGATGTCTGTCTCGGGATCGTAGTTGAACTGGACCATCCACTCATTCCAACTGCGCACATGGGCCAATGTGCCCGAGCCGAAGAAGTACTGGCGCCCGGGGCGGTTAGTCCAATAGAGAATACCCGGTCGATGAGCAACTAGGTGCGTGAGGTCGGCTTCGATATACGCATTGATGGCGTAGCCAAGCTTCGACTTCCCTTCGAACTCGATACCCAATTGCTCTGCGACTGTAGACCGCCCCCCATCAGCGCCAAGGAGATAGCGCGCACGGATGGTGTAGGTGTAACCGGTGAGTCGGTATCGCACTGTCGCCGTGACGCCATCGGCGTCCTGGTCAAGACTGAGAAGCTCAGTGCTGAAACGTATGTCGGCTCCGAGATCCATAGCCCTGCGAAGGATGATGGGCTCAAAGAAGTGCTGTGCAATGTTGGCCGTAGTACACGGGCTTGAAGCCTCATAGTCGCCCATGCGGTCGGGTCTAGTTCCGAACGAGGGCCGCCGGGCCAGCTCCTGGCCGGCCAGCGAGGTCACCCAGACGAGGTCAGGCAAGTCCTCTGCCTTGTGGCCCACTTCATACACCTGTGACTCCACGCCCAGGTCGCGCATGACCTCGATCGTGCGCTGGTTGGTGACGTGAGCGCGGGGGCCATTCGCAGTGTTGCGGTACTTGGTGATGGTTATCGACTTGGTTTCTTGCCGTGCGAGCAGAGCTGCTGCAGTCAGACCCGCGGTCCCCGCGCCGACAACGAGTACATCGGTTACGAAATCAGCCATGGTCGATGTGCTTTTCCTTGCACGCCTCGAGTCGGATAGAGAAACTTTAGAAGGTAGGTATGTTTGGGATGTTTAGTTTCGCCAGTGATGTTGTACTGAGAGCGGGCTAGGTGCTATTCTAAATATCTTCTAAAGAGCCACAAGATATGAAGTATTCCCATATTCCCCGGATCCCAAAATTAGTCCTTTTTTACTGTCGATATCTACAAGTCGTCGGAAGCAAAGTCTTCCTACTATGTATGATCCCCGGATCCCTAAATTAATCCTGTTCTACTTTTGATATCTACAAGTCGCCGGAGGTAAATTCATCCCATATTCCCCGGATCCCCAACCATAGCCCAAATTGGTCCTTTTCTACTTTTGACATCTACAAGTCACGAGAAGTGAAATTTCCCCCGTTCCCCAGATAGTCCCGGACCCCCCCCCCACCTTGTTTCATCAAATGACGCCTCCCGAGGATAGTTAAGTTACGTTTCTTTCTATCCCCGGATGTTGCTATGCCGCACCAATTGGGCAGCCCCAGGCCGTCTCCTGCGGGGTTGGCGAGGTGCCGCTCAAAAGGAGCATCATGGCACGTCGGTAGACATATAAGGCGAAGGCTCCGGCAAGCTAACCCTGATCACCAAGCCATTCAAAATCTGCGAAGCAAAATTTTTTTTTTTTTTTGGGATACCTTGAAAAATTCCATAACGCGGTGACCTTAGTACACTGACAAGCAACGCAACCATGGCGTCCCCCGCGGTCCAGAAATCGGTCGTCGTCACTGGAGGCACGAGCGGCATCGGCCTTGCCATGACGCGGCATTTCGCCTCCCAGGGCCACAAAGTTGCCGTGCTGGACATTAATGACAAGACCGGGCCGGATGTCGTCGCCAAGGTCGCCGGGGAATACCCCCAGGCCGCGGTGTCCTTTAGGAGAAGCGATGTCTCGTCCTGGGAAGAGCTAGCCGCCGCCTTCCAGGAGATTTACCGAGAGCACGGCCGGATCGACATCGTCATGGCCAACGCGGGCGTCTCAGAGCAGGGACAGAGCAGCATTGTGAGGGTTGAGGAGGATGCGCCCGTGAAGCCGAACACCAAGTCTGTCGACGTGAACCTTCTCGGTGTCATCTACAGTACGTTCTCTTTTTTACTGTTTACAAGTTTTCAGCGTGGTGAATATACCAATAAACTAACCACGAGTTCCAGCTGTGAAACTTGCCCTCCACTACATGCACAAGAACCAGCATAACAGCTCCGCTCCCAGAGGCTCGGTTGTCGTGACGGCGTCGATTGCGGGTCTGTACCCTTTCCCCATCGCACCCCTCTACGCAACCGCCAAGGCAGGCATCGTCAACCTAGTCCGATCTCTAGCTCCCGTCGTGGAAAGCTCTAAGATTCAAATAAATGCCCTTGCGCCGACTGTTCTGGGTACGTCTGAAAAGGAACCCCTTGATCACGCAGGATGCATCCGTACTAATAAGTCGAGAACCAGAAACCAATATCGCTCCAAGCAGCGAGCTCTTCAAGCACATGATCGTCACACCGATGTCAACGTTGATCAGGGGCGTCGCTCAGCTTATCGCGGACCCTTCTCTGAATGGCCAGATATTCGAGATCCATGGACAGAGCGTGACGCCTAGAGTACATCCGGAATATGTGGATGATGACAGCAGGAAGAACGTCGAGATGTTTTGGAAGCTAGGGATTGCATAAGCCAAGAGTAAGTCAGGGAGAGCGTCTGGAGATTACGCCCTTGTATTTCGCATTAGTTCATATACTTATGCTCATAGGGAGTTGGGGGAAAAGTATGCTAGGCCGTTTTGGGCCGTTGGACAATCTCTTCAGTCACATAGAGGCATGCTGGTCACGACACCACGAGCACGACCCTCGCCTGGGGAGCCAGGTACCTTGCCGATCATGAAGTGGTTCAAAACAAGCTTCATTCAGCTCTCCAAGCGGCCAATCCGGCGGCTCTAGTCGAAAAGAGATGTCTGGTAGTATCTGAGATGAAGCAGACTACTCGCATTCCATATCTCGACGCTGTTATTGAAGAAATTATTTGTGTCGGTGGCACCGCACCAGCCATCCAGCGAGTCGCGACAGTCGATACCGAAGTCCTCGGCCATCGGATCCCCAAGGGTATAGAGCTGTGGCTGCTCGGCATGGGGCCAAGTATGCTTGAGCGAGATAGAAGACGGCGTATTCCTTTCTGCTTGGCAGAGTATAGGCACCGATAATGAAATACAAATAAATATTTGAAATGCCAAACGTCCTGCTCTGCCATATCATAGAGATAAAGTAGATGGATCCAAGTGACGATCTTTGTGTGACAATTTTAACATCAGAGGATCTATGCAGGCTTCATCTTACGATTCATATTCGATCAGGATCCACTGCAACTGATGCCTCACCCAGAACTCAAACAATAATACAATTTGCATAATCCGAAACTATGACTCCACGTAGCTGTGCTTTTCCACAAGCTGCTCGGCTGCCTTTACTGTGGTTTCGATAAACATAGTTAGTGACGCAGCTAAGAGATGCCCTTTGGCCATCATACGCAGATGCTGTCTCATAACTTTCAGATATTCGAGATTCGTTCGCGCCGAGAGTTTGCCTGGATTACGCATGATATCCCTGTTGACGATTGCAAGGGCTGATAGGAGGTGATCCGAACGAGATCTATCCGAGATTGTGAGTATTTGGTAACAAGCAGAATCTCAGTTAGGCGGTTTAGAGCCCTACGCACCTGAAGGATCTCGCCTGTGTGTCTCTATCAGTCATTCTATAAGAGGTCTCTCATTAGCCAAGGTATTCTCTAACTAGTCGTATTCGAGAGGTTGACCAACGCAGTTAGTGTTCGAACTAGGGACAAGCATGCCCCCAAGCATATTGACTCGCTTGCCTGGATTCTCGGGATGGAGAAGCCCTTGAGATTGGCCCAAGGCCGGTGTGTCGTCAAACCCCAATGAAGGGTCCTGAGAAGGTTAAAGTAATCTAGATGTAGTAGGTAGATTTCCATATGCCTATCACTTTCCACGATTACTTGCTGCTCGGGACGGAACTCAAGAGGAAGCTGCTCCTTCCATTTCAAGATCTCGGCGTCTATGTCTTTCAAACAGACAAGTCTTTGCTCGGTTGTCATTTCGGTCGTAAACACGTGGTTGAGCCTTTGCTGGATGCGTGCCATATTAACTCGCCATATCAAGATTTCTGAAAGCGGCCATGTGAGTTCAGAGACATGCAAAAGGCTATTTTCATTGGAAAATAGATCTGCATCAGTTTGAGAAGTCTGGCTAGCCGGAGGTCTGCCTTGATTCATGGACAGGTAGCTGATAGTCGTCAGCGCTACATTCGGTCTCGGCACTGGCTACCTTTTACTCACGCATCGAGACAAATAGTCACTGCCCAGAGTCGAGCCCGTAATCTCAACTCTGTAAGGTCCATTGCTGCGTTCTTGGGTGATGTCAAGTGAAGTCCCACTGACTGAGCGACGCGCACAGCAAAGCCGCAGAGCATCCATGCTATGCCCCATTTGCTCCAGAAGATATTATACATTACCTAGCCTGCTGTTGAGATTTTCAAGTCGCAACTTGGAGTGGCTAGCGAGAGCGACTTACATGAAGGAGGATGATTTGTACCGAGATAATGCTCGGAGATGCAACTGCATGTGGGAAGAGATTCCAAGCCAGGACATAGAGATTTTCGTGGTCGACTGGAATGTTATCACTTTTTGAAGATCTCAAAGATGATCCAAGAGCCGTTATAAGATAGAACATGGAGCGCTCGCGGGGATCAAGACTACGGTGGCCTTGACAAACATAGCGATCGAGCAGGGCCCCGATCTCTGCGCGATCAAAGACAGGATGCGGGGCATAAAGATCCTCGAAGAAATCTAGTACAAGTCGAGTTAAGCCACAGTTTTTGTTTTCTTTGTCCGGAGAGAGCTTACTGTTGATGCACTGTGCCGCTTGTGTATCGCTAGAAATTGGTGGTGGAGGGGTGTCACCGTCTATAGTGCACGAAATTTCGTCACTGATCTGGCTACAGTCGACAATGAATCCCAATGACTCGGCGTCAGATTGGCGAGAGCCTGATAGACTCTTCTCCTGGATACAGTAGGTGAAAAGAGCGGCCGTGGATGTGAAGCCTGACGTCGCTGTTAGCGCTTTTGGACTTGAGGGCATCAAAGAGTACACTTTGCATATACGAACCAAGCAACACGCTATCTCCTGACGGTTTTCGATTCATGATGCCAGAAGAAATGGAGCCTTTGTTCATCGTTGGCTGGGTTGCCAGTCGTTCTGCGCCTATAATCTTGCCTATGCCGCGCTGAGAGCCTGCCGCCGATATCGAACTGGTAGCTATGGTGGATTCAGTTGCTGGCGGAGACTGGAGAGCAAGAAGCTGTTCTGCTGCCGACTGTTCGCCGGCAACAAAGTCATCATAGGGCCAGAAGCCATTGGTAAAGTTGATGTCGGCGTTGACGATATGTTCTAACATCGACAGAGAGTTGGAAGTTGGGCTAGCGAAAAAGTCGGGAAGTTGGTTCTGTTGAGCAAACAGGCCTGGGTCTTTTGGTGGCGGAGGCACTTGGATAGACTCTTGATTGTCATGGTCTAATAAGCCTGGAGAAAGTCGCCAAAATTCAGACGAGGGTGCATTTGTCGAGACGGGTTCTGTTGTGGTCGCATCACAAGCGGCGTGGGGAAGAGTTTCAAGTCGCGACTTTGGCCGCTTTGCCCGAGGCGGCTCTGGTCGAGAAACGCATTCGGCTCCGTATAACTGACAGTTCAGGCATGGCCGCTCGCCTGCGGTACATTTCAGCTGCAGTATGACAGAGTTAGACAAAGCCAAAACAAGAGTGTAAGGTCACATACACGTTTCCTGCGACAATACTCACAGGCGCGACGAACACGACTCTTGGGATTTCGTATTGGCTGATTCCCTTTTTTGTCAGTCGTACCGACATTGACGACTGATTCGGTGGGAGTTGCAACGGCTAGAGAGCTCATTGTGCCGAGGTATTCTCGACGATGCAGTCCAGGGTGTTTTGCTTCCGGGGAAGTTGAAGCAAAGATGAGCATCCGGGGATGAGAGGGTTCAAGTTGTTGTGGGAAATATGCGCTAGACAGGGTACCCCGCATCCCGACCCACAAGATCGGGTACGCAATATCCGTCATGCGGGAGATGGAGGGTACAGACTACATGTTAGAAGGCCATATAGGAGCCAGTTTAGGGTACAATAACTAACTGGCATATTAGTCACTTTTTGGTCCGACGTTTTTTCCGTAACACCACGGTATGTTGCGTTCCGAGATTCGGGGATAAACTGCCTAATCGAGACTGGTACAAAGATGGGGACATGACAGGCTAGCTGTTGACTATCATCAACTTTCAAATTGTGTTCTCCGGGGAAGCTGAGTCATGTCTGTGTGTTCCTGGGAAGCTGGGTCGTGCCGGGGCCATAAATTATAATTGATTTCATCACTGTCGTTGTAAATCTGAACCTAGATTTCTATCACCTTTTTCTATCTTTTAGCATCTCTTAGCATCTTATACACAATGAGTCTCAAAGTAGGATCAGTCGATGTGCAGCTCGCTCCTGCGTCACCCCTCGACCATCCTGAAGCCCACTATGATGGGCTGAAGCCTGGGACGACAGTCTTGAAACGCGGACACAGGGTTGATCCCGACCGTGCCGCCTTTCAAGCGGATACCATTTTCGAGAGCGACGTCGTCATCCCAATGCGTGACGGTATCAAGTTGCGAGCAGATATTTATCGTCCAGCCGCCCAGGATACTGATGCCAAGGTCCCTACTATTCTGGCATGGGGTCCATATGGAAAACGTGGTGGTGAGTATCAACGCCCCCCGTTCAACGCCGCAAGCCCTAAACCAGAATGTCATCAGGAGCCTACTATATCCTTGACGTCATTCCTTTAAGAGTCGGCGTAGCAAAGAGTAGAACCTCGAATTATGAAAAGTTCGAGGCTCCCGATCCGGCTGAGTGGACTGCCAAAGGCTATGCTATCGCCAATGTTGATGCGCGCGGATGCTTTGACTCTGAAGGAATTATCAGGTCCGTCAAATAAACACCCCCGCCCCCCCTTTTTTTTCTTTCCTTATACTCTCTTACCCAAGTCTGTACGTTATGTATCAAGTTGACTGACGCTCATATCTGCAGCTGGTGGGGTTCTGTCGAAGCCAACGATGGTTACGATACCATTGAATGGTTGGCTGCTCAACGGTGGTGTAATGGCAGCGTAGCCATGTGCGGAAACTCGTGGTTAGCAATTTCCCAGTGGTTTATTGCAGCTGCGAAACCTCCGCATCTCAAATGCATTGCGCCGCTTGAAGGCGCAAGTGACCTGTACCGAGAGTTTATTGCCCATGGAGGAATTCCCAACAAGGGATTCATGGACTTACTCTCTGGTGTTATGTTCGGTACGAGAAAAGCTGCACAAGGGTTGCTTCTATAAACTGATGACTGACCGTCTGTGCTCAGGCAGGAATAAGCAGGAGGATGTCATGGGGATGATTGAAAAAGATCCGCACTGGAATGATTACTGGGAGGATAAGAAGGCCAAGCTGGAAGATATCGATATCCCATCTTACATTGTCGCAAGCTACTCCACCAAACTTCATTCCCCGGGGACTTTCCGTGGTTATGAACGAGTAAAGGGTCCTAAATGGTAAGCAGCATATGGCAGCTGGAGATCTAACCTTTCCACCTTTTAACTCTGATAGGCTGCGAGTTCATCCCACTCAAGAGTGGCACGACATCTATTCTGAGGCTTGCAATACTGAACTATTGCAATTCTTTGATCGCTACCTAAAGGGAGTGCAAAATGACTGGGAGAGTACACCCAAGGTTCGGATTTCGCTACTGCGCTACAACCAGGTAAGAAGAAGAAGAAAAAGAAAAAGAACGATTGTGAACCCAATGGCTTGAAGCTTATTCAAATCACAGCCACCGATAGTGAACCGAGTTTTCCAAGAGTGGCCGGTACCAAACACCAAGTATCAGACTTTATATCTCAGCACTTCTGGCAAACTCGAGCTTGAAAAACCTACTGCTTCGGCAGGCTCAATTACCTACAAAGCCGACACGCCTTCGAGGCAAGACGGTACAGATACTGGCGAGGTTGTGTTTGAACGTACCTTTGACAAAAATGCCTACGTTCTTGGCTATCCCCGGGCAGTCCTTTACGTCTCTTGCCCGGATACTGATGATATGGACATCTATGTCCAAGTCACCAAGAAAGACGTAAACGGCAAGCTCATGGTGAATTTGAACATTCCTCTAAAAGACCTTTCGGTTAGTGGGGATCAGATCCCCAATGTCAACTGTCTCAAGCATGTTGGACCGGTAGGTATGATCAGAGCAAGTCTTCGCGCGCTCGACCCGGAGTTGAGCACAGAGATCTACCCGGTCCAGAGCTTTAAGAAGACTGAAAAGATAAAGCCGGGCGAGATTGTCAAGCTTGAAATTCCTATTTGGCCTGCTGGCATAGCATTCGAGGCTGGGGAAAAGGTGGCGATCAAAATCAGCGGCCACGAAATGCGCTATGGAGAGGTCCAGGCTTTGTGGGGTACGACTACGAGTATTAACAAGGGGAACCATACTGTTGCCTGCGGTGACTCTGGATACTACAGTCATGTCATCCTCCCGTTGGTGGAACCATAGGCCCATGGCCAAAGCCGCTGACGAGGTTTACGCACGAGGCATTTATAGGGAGGGTTTGGTGCAGATAGGGGTTGATGAGATTTCCGGGTTCTGATTGGCTAGCAACTTGTATGGATGGCCGCAAAACGTGTGGAAATTTCATTCAAACAACGCGTCTTGATGCGTGGTTCCTTAATTAGTGAATCCTAAGTATCCCTTCAATTGTCGAGGAGCTCCGGTCGGGTCACAGCAGGGGTTAGCAGCCAATAAAAATGCATCAGATTGAAGGTACCTAGCCCCTCATTTATTTTAGCCTATAGTAGAAGTACCAGCAATCTCTTAAGTTATAAATCGCTATATCACACTACTCACATCCCCAAACTATCTGGCGCCTCCTTTTATTACGACTGACCGGCGCTAACGGCCTCCTTGAGCTTCTTGATCTTAGCTGCCCTAATTAAAGTCCCTGATAAGCGTGGCAATTTGACTTTTTCCCTCTTCAGATGTGCTTATATTATGCAACAGGCGTAAATTCATCCCTAGCTCGAAAAAGCTACCTTGATTAACTTTTCGGATAGAAGCCTTTAAAGACCTCGTTATAAAGGCATTCTCTCTACTTCTTCTGGTTAATATAATAACCCTAAGCCGGCTGCCTATATAGCTATAAGAGGAAGTTATTTATAAGGATTATATCTAATAAAAAGGTCTAAGTAATAGCCTACTAAGCGCCTCGGCGGATTAGATAATTATATCCTAGATATAACCTTCTTTAGTCGCCTTAGTTAATATAGTTTATTTTATTATTATAAGAAGTAATAATTATAAGGATTAATATAAGTTTAATTAGCTTATTATTAAAAAAGTATTATATTAGCTATATTATTAAGGTCTTTATTAATAATTTCTTTCTTTAATACTTAGTTATCTTATTACTAATAAAGATAATTAAAAGGAATAATATAAGGGTATTATCTTTTTATATAATTTAATTAACCTAAGGAAAAAGACTAATTAATAAATAAATATAAAAAAAATTAAATTATCTTACCTAATTATTAACTATTGGGATAACCTTAACCTTATTAAATTAGAACCTTGACTTCCTTGTCTTATTAGCCTTCTTTATGACGGTCGGGTGTTCCTAAGGGATAAACCTGGCTGTGCTGGGTTTATATTAGTAGGGGATTAAGCGCATAGTCTTAAACATAGTATAAGTTACATCTAGTAATATACTTAAAGGTATTAAGTATAACTAAGTTATATTAATAGCTAAGGTAGCTAATATATAAGAGAGTATTAATAAGTATATTTATATACTTAGATTATAAGCCTTAATTAATAGGACCTAGGTTATAATTAAGGTAATTATATAGATAATTATAGTAATTATAATATTAATTACTATAATTATTAAGAGGTAAGAAGTAATTATATATTTAATTAGTAAATAATTATAGGTCTCTTTTTTTATTTATATAATAGGCGCATATTAGGCTATAATATAATGCCTCCCCTTTATTAGTCTTATCTTTAAGGCCTCTAAAGTTAGTTATTCTTTAATTTCCTTAATATATAAAACCTTTCTTTATAAATATTTCTAGTAATACTAATAGTATATTAAAAGTAAAATCTTGCTTTATTATATATTATTATTATCTTTTTAAGTTTATTAAAGAAATAAGCTTTAAAGTTATATCTTATTTTTATTATTCCTAGAAATATCTAAAGTATAAGATACTTAAGGGTATTTTTTATTATTTTAAGTATATTTATTATAGCTATTCTTATAATAGCTTAGGCATATCTATATTAGCTAGTAAGTATAGTCTTATCTTATTATTTCTCTTATTAATATCCTTATAGCCTCGCGCCTTATAGTAGAGAAGTATTATCTTAAGCTCGAGGAGGAGAAGGCAGAAGAAGAGTTAATTGCCCTTTAGTAATAAATAAATAAGCAGCTATCCCATTTGATATATCTCTATTATTAAAAGAAGTAAATTTATATATAAGGTATAGAGATAGTATATTAAGGTTTAAATTCCTTAGATAAGTTAAAAAAGTTAAATTATTAAGAGGCTAAGGCTATTATTAATACTTAGTCTCTTAGGGCTATTAATATTATTAATTAATTAATAGTTTTTAATTTTAATATTAATTCCCTTTCTTTTAATATTATTAATAAAAATCTTATAGTAATTATTATATATTAATAAGGTATTTTAGGGGTTTTTATATATTTTTAAAATTAAGATAGTCTTTTTATTTAATAAAATATATTATTTTATTATTAATTTTACTTATATTAAAGATAGCTTTTATAATATATTTCTTTAATTTATTAATTTTTATTTTTAATTTATTTCTTATTTTAACTTAGATAATATCTTATATTAATTTAAGTAATAAAATATAAAAGATTAAATAAAGCTTAACTTTTTATAATAAGTCTAGTTTATAATTATATTTTAAGATTTTTTATTTAATTTTATAAGATTTAATATATTTATAATTAAGTTTTTTATTTTATTATTTTATTTTAATATTTTTTATTATAAAATAAATTATAATATATATAATAAGCAAGTGCAATAGTTATATAAGTATAATAAAAATCCCTTACCTTATATTATCTCTATTTAATTAATTAATTCTTAACTACCTAATATATTATAAGGCTTTATTAAGTCTAGAATCCTTCTTGCCCTTTAGGCAATGCAAAATAGCCCTAAGTTAAGCCTCTAATAAGTAGCAACTATCTATAAGGTCTATTATTAGACCTTATATCACTAATAGCAAGGCATCTAGTCTTAACGCAATACTATCCCATAGTTATATTAGCTCTTTAATCTAGAGGAATAAATCCTTATTTACTTTATTCTTAACCTAGATTTATAAGGATTTCCCTCTTAGCTTTATAATATAAAAGAAATAACTAATTAATTACTTATTAATTATAATATATTACTTATTAATATATATTAGGCTTATAACTTTATTAAGTAATACCTAAAGCTTAAGATATATTTTTTTAGAAATATAATTACTAGAGAGCTAAGTATAAAGATCTAATTATTATCTATAATTAGTTTTAGCTTATAGTAAATATAATTATAAAGTATAATATTAATATAAGAGATATTTATAACTTTAATAAAACTAGCTTCCTTATAGGTATAATTATAAGTAGAATAGTTATTATAGGCTTAGAAAGGTATTTAAAGCTAAAATTAATATAACCTAAAAACTAAAAATAGATTATAGTAATCTAAGTAATTAATATAAAAGGCTAATTAATCTTATTATTTATTATTAATATAGGCTAATATTACCTTATTAATTAATACTAAAAAAGTAACCTCTTAGGTAATTAGGCTATTATAATAACTTAAAATAGCTAGATTAATAATAAAATTAGTCTTAAGTAGCTTAAATACTTTAATTAATATATAATTAATTAATTAATTAATTCTTATTATCTCTTAATTCTTAATAGCTATAAAAGTTATTATTTTATTAAATTTAAGAAATATTATAATAATAATAAGATTATTTAGCTTTATATATTACCTTATTTATCTTATTTACTTTAGCCCCTTAATATTATATATTTTAATATACTTAAGAGGGCTTATAATTAAGAAATAAAGTATTTAATTAAAAGGTTTATTATATATATTTTAAAAACTAAGTTCTTTCTAGCCTTTTATATTATATTTTAGGCTATTATAATAAAAAAAAATATTAAGATATTATTTAAAAGGGCTAGGCTTATTTCTCTTAATCTAGAAAGTATAATCTTAAAGCTTAATATATAGCTATAAATATTAATACTAATTAAGGAGGTATCTAATTAATTAGCCTCTTAGGCTTTAAGGACCTTAAAGATTATACTTAAGGCTTAATCTTAGTCTAAATACCTTAAGAGATAAATTAAAAGGTATTAAAGTAATTCCCTAGAGTTAATTCTTAAAGCCCTAAGGTCTCTTAAGAAGGGGATAAAGGTAGTTATATATTAGGTTGCCTTATTAATTATTAATAATAAAGACCTTTAGGAGGCAAATAAGATACTTAGTTAGTATTAAAGGGCAAAAAGGACCTAGTTATAAAAAAGAGGGGTTATAATAGTAGAGAAAGGAAGATAAGTAATTAATTAAATAGATATTAATATATAGGTAGTAGCTAAATTATCGCAGAGTAGTAATTAAAGGAGGTTAATATAATTAAGTATTTAGTATTATAATATCTATAATAAGCCTAGGTATAATATAAGGACCTATTAGGTAATAATTAAGATATCTAAGGAAAAGTATAATAAGTAGTTTTAATTAATTAAATAATTTATTATATTTTTATTATAATTTCTAGCTTAGAGGTTAGGATTTTTATTATATTTATATAACTATTATACTTGCTTATTATATATATTATCTTTCTTTAAGAAGATTAATTTCTTAATTCTTTTCTTATTAATATAAGTTATTATTTTATTTTTAATAAATTTAAGTTTTATTTATATTTCTTTATATAAGTTATATAATTAATTATTTATAAAGATTACTTTAAGATTAATAATAATATCTTAGGTTTATTAATATATATTAGGTATAAATTTTAAGTTAGTATAAGTTAGTATAATCTTTATGCTTTTATTTATAGCTATATTATAGGCTAGCTAGGCGGCTAATAGCTTTTTAACTTAATTAATTTATTTATAATTAATATAGTATTAAAGGTATTATTTTAATATCTAATTTATATATTTAATTTATTTATTTATCTCCTTATAATATATTATAGAGAGCTTATAATTAATTCCTAAGTATTTTATAAGGCTTTATTAGAATTTTAAAGTAAATAATAATTCTTAATCTATAATAATTTTAAGTAATATATTATATATTTTAGTAATATAAAGATAAAAAAGGTAAGTAAATTCTTTTATTATTATTAATTCTTTATAAGGTATAAAATAAGAAAATTTTATAAGTTTATTTATAATAATAAAAATATTATTATAAAAGTTTTTAATAGCTAATTCTTTTAATAGGGGTAGTTTAGTAATAAAATCTATAGTAATTAAGTCTTATAGTAGTTTTATAACTAGGAGTAATTATAATTTCTTATATAGTTTATAGCATTATGCCTTAGTTTTTATATAAAGGTTATATTAATTAATAATTATTAATATAATTTTTTTTATTTTAAGAAATATAAATATTATTTTAATTTATTTTAAGGTTTTATTAATTCCTTAGTATTTATATAGCTAGTAACTATATATTTTATATATAAGGTTATATTATAATTTATATAATACTTATTATTTATTTATTTTCTTATTATTTAATAATTACTAGTTATATTTCTAAATTTATTATAATAATAAATTACTTTATTTTATTATATAGGTTACTTTATTTACTTTATATAATATTCTTATTACTCTTAATTATTTATAATATTTAGCCTTATGGTTTCTTAGCTATTTATTATTATAATAGGTATTATAATAAAAATAGCTTTTAGGTCTAGCACTAATATTTTCTTATATAAAGTCTTAGTATATTATTTTCTAAAAGTCTTTATTATTAAGCTTCTTATTATATTTTATTATCTAATAATAATATTTAAGGAATTCTTTTATATATTTCTAAGGAATAAAGATATATCCCTAGTATATAATTATCCCTTCTTGGCTTCTTACTTAGTTAGCTTATCTAATTATTAATCTTTTAAGTTCCCCGAGGGTAATATTATTCCTAATTTTATTTCTTTATTTATTGGTTAGGTAATAGGGTAATAATTATTTCTTAAGATAAGAGATTATTTATTATTTAAGGTATCCTTCTTATATAAGTTATAAGAGCTATTCTTTAGCTTAGATCTTCTTAGTATTAAAGTTAGGTTATTAGCTAATAGCGTTAGCTCTATTATTCTCTATGCCCTTAATATAAATAATAATATAATTAAATTTAAAGAGATATTTAGCGTATTATAGTTATTATTTACTAAGTTTTTAAGTTTTCGCGAAGTAAGTAATATTTTTATAGTCTATATAGACCTTAATTTAATATTTATTTCCTAAGAGGTAATATTAAAATTCTTTAAAAGTATTAATTATAATAAGGAATTCTTTATTATAAATAAGGTAATTAAGTTTTACTTTATATAGCTTATAAGAGTAGAATATAACTAAGTATAAGAGTCCCTTATTATCTCATTATTTAATCTAGGCGCCTAGTATAAAATCTAAGGTATTTATTTTAAGCTTAATTAATTAAGATAAGTTAAATATCTTAAGTATTAGTTTATTTAAGATAAGTTTCTTAATTATATAAAAGGCTTTTTATGCCTTATTCCTAAATATAAATATTTTATTTTTCTTTATAAGGTTAATTAATAATATTATAATCTTCTTAAATTATTTAAGGAATCTATAGTAATAATTAATAAATCTAAGGAAGGCTTATATTTCTTTAATATTAATTAGCTCTTTTTAGTCTTTAACTACTAAGATCTTTTCTTAGGGTTTATTTATATCTTATTATAAGAAATAATATATCTAAGAAATTTTACCTTTAAGGCATAAAACTTATTTTTCTTAGGTTTTATTAATAAGTTAATATCTTATAGTATTTATAATATTTTATAAATATATTTTATATATTTTTCTTTTATATTAGAGAAGATAAAGATATTATCTAGGTAATATATAATAAATATATCTAGGTATTTTTATAGTATATTATTAATTATTTATTAAAATATAATAGATATATTTATAAGTCTAAAAGGCATAATAAGGTACTTAAATAGTCTATACTTAGTATAAAAAGTGGTTTTTTATTTATATCTTTTCTTAATTTAAATAAGGTTATAGGCCCCCTTAAGGTTAAGTATTATAAAATACTTTATTTTAAAAAATTAATTCTTTAATTTATTAATAAGAGGTAGCGATATATAATCCTTAATTATAATAATATTAAGTATTTTAAAATTAATATAAAGCTAGAGCTTTTTATTTTTCTTTAGGATAAATATAATAAGGTATTTAATAAATAACTTACTTTTCTTAATATATCTTTTTCTTAATATATCTTTAATATATTTTTTTAATACTAGTAATTATACTTTATTAAGTAAGTAAAGTTTATTAAAGCTAGGTTATTTCTTATTAATAAATTTAATCTCTAAGTTATAATATATATATTTTAATAGACTTATTTTAAGCTCTTCTTTAAAGAGTTACTTATAGATTTTATATTATTATAATATATTCTTAAGTTATTTTTCTTTCTTATTATATATCTCCTTAGGTAATTTAATTTTTTTTTTAATTTATAGAATTATTATATAATTTTTAAAATTATTTATTACTATTATTATTTCTATTTATTATAATATTTATATTTTATCCTTATAGGTAAAGAGGTATCTTATATTTACCTTTACTTAACTTCTCTTTTATTAATAAAAGTTTAAGATCTTATATTTAAGTTATTATTTATTATAAAGGATATCTTATAAAAAAAAAGCACCTAGCTAATTCTTTAGTCAAAATATAGATTATGCTATTATAACTATAAGTACCTAAGTATAAGGTTATATTACTTACTTAGCGTAATATTAAATAATATCCCTTAGTTTTTTTCTTTAATAATAACCTTAAGGTAATTAATCTTATAATTAATAACTTTATTATTATAATTAAAAGGGGTTCCTTTGAGGTTAATAACTAAGTAAGGTATTTATTTATACCTCTATAGTAGCCTAAGCCTATTTGCTATTATAGGGTTAAAATAGTTCTACTTAGCTCTGCTATCTATTAAAGTATTTAATTATTCTCCCTTAACTTATACTTTTAATTCTAGGCATTATTACCTATATGCTTTATTTATAAAGTAAAGAGCCTTTTATAATAATATTTATTTATCTACTTATTGCCTTATATTAAATAAGGTATCTTAGATATATATTTCTTACTTATTAATAGTATTTATATAATATATATATATAGTGAGTTAAATAAGTAAGTGAGTTATATAAAAATCCCTTATATAATATTTTCTCTATTTAATTAATTAATTCTTAACTACTTAATATATCATAGTCTAATTATAAGACTAGAATACTTCTAGCCCTTTAGGCTTATTAAAATTAACTAAAACTTAGTCTCTAGCGCGCCGCAAAGATCTATTAAGTTAATTATAATATTCTTTTTAATCGCTATAAAGGTATATAAGCCTAGGCTAATACTATCCTAAAATCACGCCGATTATTTAATCTAGAGAAATAGACCTTTATTTAGTTTATTCTCGACCTAGATTTATAAGGATTTCCCCCCTAGCTTTATAATATAAAGGAAATAGCTAATTAATTACTTATTAATCGCGACGCGCTACCTATTAGCATATATTAGGCTTTAAACTTTATTAAGTAATACTAAGAGCTTAAGATATATTTTTTTTAGAAATATAATTACTAGAGAGCTAAGTGCAAAGATCTAATTATTATCTATAATTAGGTTTAGCTTATAATAAATATAGTCGCGAAGTATAATATTAGATTAAATAATATTTATAACTTTAATAAAATTAGCTTTCTTATAAATATAATTATAAGTAGAATAGTTATTATAGGTATAAAAAGGCATTTAAAGCTAAAATTAATATAGCCTATAAATTAAAAATAAATTATAATAATTTAAATAATTAATATAAAAGGCTAATTAATCCTATTATTTATTATTAATATAGGCTAATATTACCTTATTAATTAATATTAAGAAAGTAACCTCCTAGGTAATTAAGCTATTATAATAACTTAAAATAGCTAGATTAATAATAAGATAGGTCTTAAGTGGCTTAAGCACTTTAACTAGTATATAGCTAATTAATTAACTAGTTCTTATTGCCTCTTAATCCTTAATAGCTATAAAAGTTATTACTTTATTAAATTTAATAAATATTATAAGAAAAATAAAATTATTTAGCTTTATATACTACCTTATTTATCTTATTTATTTTAGCCCCTTAATATTAAATATTTTAATATATTTAAAAATATATAAAAAAGAAATAAAGTATTTAATTAAATACTTTATAACTTATATTTTAAAGACTAAGTTCTTCTTAGCCTTTTATATTATATTTTAAGCTATTATAATAAAAAAAAATATTAAGGTATCTTTTAAAGAGGCTAGGCTTAATATATATATATAGCTTATATAATAAATAAGTATATATAATAAAAATCCTAACCTTTAAGCTAGAAATTATTATAAAAATATTATAAATTAATTAATTAATTAAAACTACTTATTATATTCTTACTTAGATATTTTAATTATTACTTAATAAGTCCTTATATTATAACTAGGCTAGCTATAAATATTATAATACTAAATACCTAGTTATATTAATCTTCCTTAATTATTATATCTTAATAATTTAGCTATTATTTATATATTAATATCTATTTAATTAATTACTTATTTTTCTTCTTTTATTATTATTACTTTTCTTTTTTATAATATAGTCCTTTTTGCCCTCTAGTGCTAGCTTAATATCTTATTTATCTCTTAAAGATCTTTAATCTTAGCCCTTAATAATATAATCTTATATATATTTCCCTTTATTACCTTTATAAGAGACTTTATAGCCTCTATAATTAACTCTAGGGAGCTATTATAATGCCTTTTAATTTATCTTTTAAGGTATTTAAACCAAGATCTAGTCTTAAGTATAGTCCTTAGGGTCCTTAAGACCTAAGGGGTAGAGGGTTTAATTCCCTCCTTAGCAGGCATTAAAGTTTATAGCTATATATTAAGCTTTAAGACTATAGCTTCTAGGTTAAGGGAAATAAGACTAGCTTCTTTAAAAGCCTCCTTAATATTTCTTTTTATTATAATAGCCTTATATACTATATAGAAGGCTAGAAAGAACTTAGTCTTTAAAATATAGGTAATAAAGTATCTAATTAAATACTTTATTTCTTAACTATAGGCCTTCTTTAATAGCCTAAAGTATCTAATATTAAGGGGCTAGAGTAGATAAGAGGAATAAAGTAATATATAAAGCTAGATAATTTTTTTCTTTTTATAATATCTCTTAAATTTAATAAACTAATAACTTTTATAGCTATTAAGGATTAAGAGATAATAAAAACTAATTAATTAATTAATTATATATTAATTAAAGTGCTTTAGCTACTTAAGACTAGCCTTATTATTAGTCTAGCTATTTTAGGTTATTATAATAGCTTAATCACCTAGGAGGTTATTTTCTTAATACTAGTTAGTAAGGTAATATTAGCCCGCATTAATAATAAATAATAAAATTAATTAATTTATTATATTAATTACTTACATAATTATAATTTATTTTTAATTTCTAGGCTATATTAATTTTAGCTTTAAATACCTTTTTAAGCCTATAATAACTATTTTACTTATAATTATACCTATAAGAAAGCTAGTCTTATTAAAGTTATAGATATTATTTAATTAGATATTATATTTTATAATTATATTTATTATAAGCTAAAACTAATTATAAATAATAATTAAATCTTTATATTTAGCTCTTTAGTAATTATATTTCTAAAAAAAATATATATTAAGCTCTAGGTATTACTTAATAAAGTTTAAAGCCTACTATATACTAATAGGTAATATATCGCGGTTAATAAGTAATTAATTAGCTATTTCTTTAATACTATAAAGCTAGGGGGGGAATCCTCGTAAATCTAGGTTAAGAATAAAATAAATAAGGATCTCTTCCTCTAGGTCTAAGAGCTTACGTAATTTAGGGATCTAATTAAGTCAGGATTAAATGCCCTGTTGCCAGCGCCATAGCTTTATATAACTAATATTATATATCTCTATAATGTATTAAAGCTTTAGTTTTAGGTTATTTTAAAGGGCCCAGAGGGCAAGAAGGATTCTAGCCTTATTACTAGACTTAGATATACTAGGTAGTTAAGAATTAATTAATTAAATAAAGATGATATAGGTTGAGGGATTTTTATCACGCATGCTTATTTATTATGCAAGCTATATATATATATTATTCCTCTTAATTTAAAAAATATAATCTCAAAGCTTAATATATAGCTATAAACGCTAATGCCAATTAAGGAAATAACTAAATTATTAACCCCTTAGGCTTTAAGAACCCTAAAGACTATACTTAAGGCTTAATCTTAATTTAAATATCTTAAAGGATAGATTAAAAGGCATTAAAGTAGCTCTCTAGAATTAATTCTTAAAGCATTAAAGTCTCTTATAAAGGGAATAAAGGCGATTATATATAAGATAGCTCTTATAAGGGCAGAGGTCTAAGACCTTTAAGAGATAAATAAAATACTAAGTTAGCGCTAAAGGGCAAAATAGACCTAGCTATAAAAAAAAGAGGTAATAATAATAGAGGAAGGAAAGTAAGTAATTAATTAAATAGATATTAATATATAAATAGTAGCTAAATTATCGCGGAGTAATAATTAAGAAAGATTAGTGCGACTAGGGGTTTAATATTATAATATCTATAATAAGCCTAGGTATAATATAAGGACTTATTAAGTAGTAATTAAGATATTTAGAGAAAAATATAATAAATAGTTTTAATTAATTAAATAATTTATAGTATTTTTATTATAATTTTTATTAAAGAGATTAAGAAAAGTATATAACTTACTTACTTATCTAACTTATTATATATATATATTATTTCTATATAGTCTAGATATATTATTCCCTTAGGTTATTCTAATAATAATTATTATTCTTATTATATAGTTTAAGGTAATATTTCTTTTTTATAATTCTTTATTATTTTTTTATTTTTTTATTAATTAAATTATTCTTCTTATAATTCTTTTTATAATTTCTAGGCTTTTTTCTTAAACTTAATTTAATTTATACTATTACTATTAGTTTTAGTAATCTAATTATTATATAATATCTTATTATAGTAATTTATTTATTATTTTTTATAAATCTTATTATATTCCCTTAATACTTTAACCTAGTATTATAGATATAAGGTATATTTATATTATATAGGGTTATTTTATTAATAATTCTTATAATAGACTATAGCGGGTATTATAACTTATTTATTACCTTTATATCTTATTATTTACTTCTTATAATTAAATTCTTTTATAATAGCTTCTTAGAATTTTATTTACTTTTTTATTATTATTAGCATTAAGGGTTCTAGCTATTTTTTAGATTATCTAAGCATAGTAATAATTCTTATATTACCTAATATAATTTCTTTTATAGGCTTTAGCTTAGGTAGTGGTTTCTAGGTTACTAGGTCTATAAGGTATGATTTATTTACCTTTAGTAGCCTAGTTATTTAATATAATTAACTCATATATCCTTTTCTAATATTCTAGTTATATTTAGCTTATTTCTTTATAAGATATACCTAGTAGTATAATATAATTACTTCTCTTAGTTAGAGGCCGGTCTTATTATATCTTATCCTAGCTATTTTTAATATCTTAATTATATAGATAGCTATTTATAGTTTATTATTTATTTAGATAATTCTTATTTATTTCTTACCTTTTAGAAGGGGCTATTAAGGTCTTAGCTAGTAGCGCCTTTCCTAGATATCTTATTGCTTTTTTTTATATTTATTAGCCTTATAGCCCTTCTTATAATAATAATAGTATTTAATATCCTAGGGTCCTTATTAGGTAGCTCTTAGTTCTATAGGTCTAGGTTATATGCTATATAAGGTATTATATTACTTTTTCTTTTCTTAGTTAATATTAAACTAAGGGCTATTACTCTTATTATTATTAAACTAAGGGTTTTAAAGTTTCTTTTAAGAGAATTATTAATTATTAATCTTAATTACCTTATTAATATAGTTAATAAGGTTATTAAGTTATTTTTCTTTATAGAGTTTTAATTATATTTCCTTTTTAAGTCTATTAAAAAAAGTAATATTAAGGGTTTTTAATTTTAATTAAGCTTTAAGGCAAGCTAGAGGTATTTTATTTTATACTTTAAGATAGATTAAGTTTATTAAAGTACTTTAATTTCTTTTTTAGCTTATACTCTCTTATTAATTATTTTAAATACCTATTAAAGCATGGCTTTAAAGGCTTTATAGCTTAAATAAAGGTATTAAGTATATAAGGAGTATTAACTACCTAGGACCATAAGGTATTCCCTTATAATAAGTTTAAACTAAGTAGTAATATAAGTTTTAAGTCTTTTTATAATATATTAGACCTTACTAAAAGTTATAATAAATTATATTAGGTAATATATTATAAATGCCCTTAGTTAGGTAAGAAATATTAATAGTTTATAAGTAATTTTATTAAATAATTCTAAGGGATTTAACTTTAAGATTTCTCTTATATCCCTTTTATTTATAATAATAGCTATTATATTAACGTACTTGATAAGCAAGTGTCTCAGACAAGCAAGTGTCTCAAGCATACTGTGCACTAAAAGGAGAGATTTCTAAGCTTAATAAAAAAAGTTATAAAATAGCTAAAAACTTAAAAAAATTTGTTTTAAGTATTTAGCTAGTATATTAGCTATATATAATTTAATTAGATTTTTAAAAAATTTCCTTATAAAGAAATAGCTATTTACATAGTGTAAATAGACTTTTTAAATACTAGCTTATTAAACTTATTTAAAAAATATATAAAAATTAAAATCAATATATTATTATATAATATACATAAACTTTAAATATTAGCTATTTTAGGCCTAATATGATTTTCTTAGAATTTTTTAAACTAATCTTATATTTGGTATAAATCCCTCTATAGGGGAAATTGGGACACTCGCTTGTCTGAGACACTTGCTTATTAAGTACGTTATTAATATTTTAAATATTATTTATATATTATATATTCTAAGTATATTAGGTTTTAGTTATTTTTTTAATAAGCTTATATAATTTATTTATCTTAGTGCTTATAATAATAATCTAGGCTTAGAGCTATTCTTTCTTATTATTAAAGCTATTTATATTATTTATCTCTTTATCTTAATAAATAAAAGCAAATATAAGTAAGTAATTAATAAGTAAAACTTATTAATAGTTATTTATAAAAGTAGCCTAGGTAATTATTATATTTAATATTATTTAAGGTAATATAAGTAATTCTCTAAATAAGAGCTATTAATATATAATAATTAGGTATTCTTAAGAGATAAACCTAGCTATACTAGGTTTATATTAATAAGAGATTAAATATATAATCTTAAATATAATATAAGTTATATCTAACATATATCACAAGTATATGAACCACCCAAGCAAGTGAACCACTATACTGTATAACTAGAGAACACCTACCTTATACTACTTTTACTTTCTTAATAAAATAGCTATAAAGTTAAAAAGAGCAGTTTTATAAATCTTATTTTCTATTAAATCTATAAATATTTATTATAGATTTTTAAAAAAATCCTTTTATAGAGATATAGCTAAATACACAGTGCGAATAGACTTTTCTTATACTAGCTTATAAGAAATTTAATTAGATTTCTTTAAATAAGTATATAAATAAATTAGTATCTAATAAGCCTAAACTTAAAGTTTTAGCTATTTTAAGCTAAATTTTAATTTTAGAGGGCTTTTTAAAAAACCTCTTTTAAGGTGAAAATACAAGTGGTTCACTTACTTAACTAGTTCACTTGCTATGCATATACGTTAGTAATATACTTAAAGGTATTAAGTATAACTAAGTTATATTAATAGCTAAGATAGCTAGTATATAAGAGAGTATTAATAAGTATATTTATATACTTAGATTATAGGCCTTGATCACTGGGACCTAGGTCGTGATCAAGGTGATCACATAGATGATCGTAGTGATCATAGTGTTGATCACTATGATCATTGAGAGGTGAGGAGTGATCACGTGTTTGATTGGTGGATACTTATGGGTCCCTTCTGTCCACGTGACGGGCGCATGTCAGGCCGTGACATTCTTGGCCTCTATAAGACCTTTGTAGATGCCATAGTTAGGCCGGGCTATGCCGGTAGCACCATGGCCGTGCTGACGAAGGGAGCGGAAGAGGTCCGGCGATGAGAAGAGATTATCCACGAAGATATGATAGGTCGATATCGGCAATAGGTTAATAAGGGCAATAATGACGCTTTGAGTCGAGTTAAGAGCTATGGTCTTAGCTCTGGCTTTTATAGCCACGTAGATAACCTCCTTAACCTCGTTAGCCTTATTGGCCTTGCCTTTTCCCTTGCTTTTCTTCTTTTGTGATGCTGGCTTCTTCTGAATGCCAATAGGGCCGTATTTTGCGCCGGGCTGATGCTATATCCACCTTATGAAGAGGCCTAGCTAGGCAGCTATCCATACCTTGAAGCCTATGTCGATAGGCTTATTAGGGACGTATATAACTTAGTTATTCCTTCCCGTATATCGGATCATAGCCTCGTCGACGGTAAGATGTAAGCCTGGCTCATAGAGCTTTATTATTATAAGTTAAATATGCTGAGATTATGACTTAATATATTAGAAGATAATAAGGAAGTTATTATAATTATTAGTGAATTTAATATAATTAAAAAGGTAGATATAGCAATAAAGAAGCTAGAATTAATTATAAGTTATAAACTTAATTATTAAGTATTTAGCCTATTAATCCTCTAGCTAAGAGGTCTTTTAATGGTCTTTAATTATTATTTTACTATAGATTCTTATATAAATAAGGATTTTAAGCTAGATATATACCTCTGTAGCTATAGTTAGCTTCTAGGCGTAGAGGCATAATTATTTTATTATTTTGTATTCTTAGCTATTAATAACGCCGCTTTAAATAAGACTATTAACCTAGTTATAAATATATTTAACCTAGTTATTAACTAAGGAAATAGGTATAAAGTATTAGAAAAGTACTAGCGGGTTCTAAGGTAGCTTATTAATAAGAAGCTCCTATTATAGCATCTTAAGAGATTAAAAATTAAAGCCTTAGTTATTAGTAGCTAGAAAAGCTGGTCTCTAAGTGCTATTACCCTTATATTCTTAGTGGCTATTAACTTTATTAATAAAGCTATTATTATTATATATATTAACTACCTCTATAAGTAATAATAAAAGTATTAATTAAGAAGTTATTATTTAATTAAGAATAGTTTATATAAGGATTTAGGTAGTAATAATTAATAATATATTATGGGGTTCCCCTTATATACTTTCTTGATAATAGGGGTGGTATGGGGCGGGGTACTTGCCGGAGCTCCTCGACAATTGAAGGGATACTCCTCAAGGGCTTCAAGGTGACTTGATTTCCATCGTCTGTGCCCGCTGTGGCGAGGAGAAACCGGCAGGCGACTTCGTCAGCAAATGGAAATCTGCTGCGAAAACCAAGAACTGCCTCGGCTGTCGTAGTCAGTGCAATTCTCATGTCAGCTCCGTGAGAAAACCTCAATGTGGGCCCCTTGATTAGTTGCTAATATGACATAAACCAGGTATTTATCACCCTATCTTTATGTGTGCGTAAGAACTACAACAGCCTCGAAGGTAGGTATTGCAGTAGGGCAGTATTAGTCATTGCATGTTTAAAAAATTTATCTTTGGAAGGGAATCAGGGCCTTATCGAGCGAGATTCCTTCGTGAATGGGAGGCGAGATCGCTCGCCCGGTGACTAGTCTACTTAGATTGGGGAACACTCAAATTGTGTAATGGAGGACCGTATGCTAAGGTCCATGAATAAAAATAGTGTATCTCACCAATCCTAGATTAGCCGATTGTGCTCCCGCTTTCAAACCTCATGTCTCATACGCTGGAGCAGGTCTCTGGACTCATGCGTCGAGATCAACGAGCCTAACCTATTTGCATCGTAACATGGAACTAACCGTATATAAACGAGGTCCCTGCACTCCACTACCGTATTTATACGGCGCTCCGAACCTAGGTCTTATTTGACGCCTGACAAATCCAATCTTAACTGTGATACGATCGCTTAGCCCTAATTGCCGTATCAATACGGTCGGTGATCCACAGCGTTCGCTTTAGGTGGTACTCCGTACATCCGGCTGGTTTCGAAACCACGCTTCGTAAGCATCAACTTTGTCAGGCTCGAATTGAAGTCCGCTGGCGGACTTTTGAAGCGAGAATCGGGATGTTTAACTAAACTCACCGAAAGAAATATACTATATATGAAAGTCGTGAAGTCCTCTTTCTGAATGAAGGCTATCTTGCAACCATTACTCCTTGTACTTTCACTAGTCAAGGTGAATAGTCATACCACAATCCCACATCTTGCAATAATCAAGAACGAAAAGACATGTCTCGATACACCAACGCCTACGCTAGCCCTAAGGGCCCTGGTGATGCTCGTCCCACAGCACTTCAAGTAGTGGAGGACGAAGGATTGGTCGGCAAGCTCACCGGTAAGGTTGCTCTTGTCACGGGTGCCAACTCAGGCATAGGCCTCGAGACAGCTCGCGCCCTTCATGCAACCGGGGCCACCCTTTTCATCACGGCAAGGGACGCGGCAAAGGCGCAGAAGGCCATTGATGAGATCTTGAAGGGAACTGAAGCTAAGTCCGGCGCGCCAATTCACACAATTGAGTTGCGCTTGGATTCCCTTGAATCGGTGCGTGCGGCCGCCAAGGACTTTCTCAGACGAAGCGACAAACTCAACCTTCTCATCCTTAACGCTGGCATTATGTGTACCCCTGAGGGAAAGACTGAAGATGGGTTCGAGCTCCAGTTCGGCACAAATCACGTTGGGCACTTCCTTCTTTTCCAGCTACTCAAGCCTGCACTCCTCGCGGGTATCTCGCCTTCCTTCCAGTCCCGTGTGGTCTCCGTTTCATCCATCGCTCACAACGACGGTGGAATCCGTTTCCACGATCTCAACTTCGAGAAGGAGCCATACAATCCTTGGCTAGCGTATGGACAGTCTAAGACGGCAAACATTTACCTTGCCAACGAGATCGAACGACGCTACGGCGCAAAGGGGCTTCATGCTCTCTCCCTGCACCCTGGTGTCATTTTCACCAACCTGACCAATCACATGGACACAAGCAGCTGGGTATCCTCTATGACTGAGGAGGCCAAGAATGACCTTAAGAGCGCGCCTCAGGGAGCCGCTACGTCCATTTACGCCGCCCTGAGCAAAGAGTGGGAGGGTCGTGGTGGAAAGTATCTCAGCAACTGTGCCGTGGAACCCCCTCTTCCGGGCGACAAGACCTGGCAGGAAGGAGCAACTGGACATGCCTCCTGGGCTTATGATGAGGCCCTGGCCAGCAAGCTTTGGGACGAGTCTAACAAGCTGGTTGGAATCAAAGAAGAGTAATGCTACACGGGCATTCTTCAGTCTATGTGACAAGTTGTTGGTTAGGGACGAAATCTGGACATTGATTTCAAATACAGAGTGTAGAACGCTCAATATAAGCTGATTGGACCAAGGCAAATGATTCCGGCTCATTGTGATTCCACTTGATTCCCCCGGGAGTCGCTGGCTCAAAATATTAGAAGCCAATATAGTGACGACGTGCCGGTTATTGATGTAATCTTGGATGAAACCTTCTGCATTATGTGGCCGTCAATACAGGCTGCCGTGGATGTCTATACGAAGCAGCTTACTGTTGTACTGTACATCATGTCACGTACGAGGCTGGGCATCAAATTCATGACGAATTTGCACAAAAACAGGACGAAACATATTTGTGGACTTATGGCCTGGATTCGCATGTGATTTTAACATCTCACTGACGGGACACGAGTCTTGCCGCTACCGGAAGTTGCCATGCGGTCGCTTCGTCACGCACATTCACAGAGATGGAAGTGATCGACGGGATGATAGCTCCTGAACTACGTCTGACGACTTCAACACAGGCCACAATTCAAGTCGCAGTTCAATTCAACTCAGTTCGGTGATTCGACTCTGAGCCTACTTCCTCTCCTCCCCTCCTCCCTCTCCTCCCCTCCTCCCTCTTAATTGCTTACCCCTCCGAACCGGCGACAGTTGTGACCAGATTCGACCAAACTATAATCCGGCAACTCCTTGGCAAGTGCGGGGGCGAGATCCAGATCACGAAAGGGGTCGTTAAGGCCGCAGTTGGGAACTCGAGAAGTGGCAAGGAAAACTGGCGTTACTTCTCGAGATTCTGGTTCGTGGAATGCATATCGACGTCGACTCTTTGTCAGCGTCCGGACACTCACCTATTTTCGGCCCTTTCGCTTATGGATATGAAGACGTTAACGTCCTCGTGTCTGTTGGGGCAAAATCACACTTTATCGATGCCGATGGAAGAACCGCGGTCTCAATGGCGAGACGGAACGGGCACGAAAAAATCGTCCGAATCCTCGACTCACAATCGGCACAACGCCGAGAAAGCGCGCTGGTTGGACGGAAGCTTGGACGGAGGCAACTATCACTCTGTGTTGGCCTAGCCCTCTTCGCTCTGCTATACCTTCACCTCAGCCAGGTTCCAGAAGCCTTGGGCCTTGCTCATATCGCAGTCTTTCCGAGCACGTTTTGCTCCGAATATGAGCTCCTAGAACTCGGCTACCTAGGCAAGTGACTCTATGGCCCGGAATGACATGGCTTCTCCGACCAAGTTCACGTCTATGTCATTCATGGTTGAAAATGAGGGCGGGACGGAAATAGCAAGATCCATTTTGCTGATCAATAGGCTGAGCGCATCCACTGTGGCTAATTGATGGGCGGACTGATCAGGCCGCGGAGGATGTATCAGCCAAAGCCTTGAAACTACGCTCGCTATCTATGCGTTACAGGGGAAATTTGACATGTCGTCCAGACTATTGCCGTACAAGAGGTAGTAGTTCTCTAGAGCCTCCTCCATGGGGCAGATTGGGATGTTCCATATACCAGGAGCCTCGAGACCGTTGTCCAGAAAACTCTGGAGCGTTTCCCTAGAGGGATTCTCGCCGTTAGGTCTGGGTCCGGCATTCCTGCCACCGTTAGCTTTCTCAGAGTTGATTGACCTGTAGCATACGTGTTAGCAATAGTTTCCATTGAACAGAGTGACACGTACCCTGCGATGAGATTCTGAAATGAAATACCAGAGTATTTCCTATCTTTCAGCTCTTGAATGCCAGGGAGTACGTCAAACTTGCCACACCATGAGTCACCTTGTTGACTGTCACACTGCTTGCCGACATCTCGTCCGCCAAAGAGCCAGTAGGGCTTGCCATCTAAGCAAAGTTTACCTTCCTCCAGAGCTGACTCTTGAACGGGGTTCGTAAACTGTGTGTTAAAATCTCCCTTGTTCCAGCCAGGGTCTTCGTCGCATCCCACATCCGCCGTTGCGATGAACGGATGAATTCCATCGGGGGATAGAGACCAAGCCAGGGGAATGAGGAACGCGTTTATGGCTCGCTGGACATCTTTCTCGTAGGTGGCACGATCAATGAGCCAATGTTCGCCCATCATCGAACTGTGGGAAATGACGTTGCCAAGGTTGAGGTTGCCCTCATCGGAACCACCAAAGATCCATGAGTTGAACTGGAGAACGCTTTCTTTCCAGGCATCCGCCAAAGCTTGCATCTGGGCGCGCAATCCATTCTGAATGTCCAATGCAGTCTTAGTACACAGCGATTACGGGTCAGTAACTCTTCTTGTACTAGTAAATACATTGATTCCGTTCATTAGAGAGAGACTTGCGCTCTGCTGTTAAGGATGCCCTTAGTGAGCATCAAAGAGTTCTTGACTAGGTCGTTTGTCTCATCTTTGAGCGTTGCGACATTCTGTCCTTTTTGAAATTTGGGCCCAATGACTACGATTGTTAGTGATTTTCTCTCGCACGCCCAGATGACGAGACCATTGGCAGGATAGCACTCACCCTTATTCCAGGTCGGGCCCATAACGAGACCCCAGCCAATCAGTGCAATATCAATAATGATTGAAGTTGCTAAGCCGTTCGACTTGACAGGAATCTTTCCAAAATCAGTAGCAATACCTCCAATATCATTATTGCCCATAGCAGCTTCGATAGCCTTCCACATGTTGGAGATACTCTAGAGGAAACCTTGCATTAGCGGCCATGTGATATGTGCAAGATGGGGTTGTGCTTACAGCAAAGACATTCGACATAGAGTTAAGGATAAACACTCCGGATAGTTGACGTCATGTCATTCCAGAGCAAGACCATTGCAACGATTCCCCTCCTCGGCGAAGGTCTCGCAGTACATGTCTTGGGGTCCATGGAAGAAGTTGGAAACCTGAAAAGTCAGCTTAAATTCATTTCCCGAGGTCAATAATATTTGGTCAGACTCACGTTGTTTGAGAAATCTTCCATCGGTCGACCCAGCGTCAGGTTCTTCTGCCAGCCCTCAATAACCGAGATCCAGGCACCGTCAGCATCAATGTCTCGCCAACGCTCAGCAACATTCTTAGTATGATCCTCGACAGATGAACGGGTGCAGGTAATAGACTTCCAGTCATTCTCATCAGGGTCTTGTTCGCCCTCTTCTGGCATGACTGGACGCTTAGGGTCAACAACACCACCCTCATCATCGCCCTCGGTATCCGTGAGACCGCAGCTGGGGTTCAGCCATGCGTAGGCTGTGTTAGTCCAAGTACCGGTGACACCGAGCATGTCGGCACGACCGTTACCGTCGAGATCAGGGAAGAACATGCAGGTTCCCGCTTGACTGCCTTGGTAAACCGCCTTGTCAACCTTTCTCCAGCGGAAAGAGGAGCCTGAAGTCTCCTCAGGCTTCAACCGGTTTTCATTGTACCTAAAGATCGCCAGTCAGAATCATAGACATGTGCCAGTTGCGATAGAACTTACCAGACGGAACCGCCACCGTTAGACTTGTCGACCCAGATCATATCATCACGGCCATCACCGTTGACGTCTGCCCAGCGCAAGTTGGCTCGGTCCTTGCCATCAGTAAACTTGATTTGTCCAATATCTTCCCATTCACCATCATTCTTGTGGACGAAGCCAGTCACACGACTATCTTTCTCAACGCACAGATAGTCGGCACGACCATTACCAGTGAGATCAGCAAATCGCACAGCCACTATGCATATTAGCTCAAATCCCAATCACCTATTCAAGACAAAACTTACAATCGTTGATCCCAATACACTTCTTCTAGTTGCACTTCACACCAGGAGCCGGGTTAGTCAAATGAGTAAACTCCCACTTCTTTCTCGCAGGGTACTCGTTGATAAAGACATCCTCAACCACTGCAGTGTCAGGGTTGACGTAGATAGTATCACAGTCACCATCGTCATCCCAGTCAGCTAAGTGCAGGTCCTTGCGATGCATGTTGTGAGGGGATCTCCAGATGATACCAGGTGAAGGATCCCAAAAACCGCCCGAATCCGCATCTTGGATGGTCTTTTTGACGCGGTTGATGTATAGGTACATGTAACCTGTCGAGTGTGTCCAGACGTAGTCTTCTATGCCGTTCTTGTGACCGACCATGTTGCAGAATTTGTCGCCGTCGACAAGGACCTTTGTACCTCCAGCTCCTGTGTTCTTTTCGACCCGCATTCGGAATCGGTGTTTGCCATTATTCTTATCATGCTGAAGGAACACGTAGTCTTGCTTAGGGTAGCTGCCAAAGACTGGTCTCTCGCCGTAAATACGGGCAAAATGGATTCTGTCCCGGAGGTACTCTTCATCATCGGTCTGATAATCCAATGCGCCAAAGTGTGTCCAATGCGTCCCAGTCGAATAGTCCTTATTCTGGGCCTGACGCCAAGCAACGTTAAGGCCGTCGCCATCCCTTCCCTTGGCGCAGCTGCGGGTGTTGGTGAAAACGTCGGTTTGACCATCTTCTCGGACCCATATCCAATCATCACGGCCCTATTGATTCATTAGCTGATATCTTTTCGGGGTAAAGGAAGGTCAACTCACATCTCCGTTGATATCATCAAATCTGACACCTCTGATATCACCCTTGCCTTTGGCATCGAAACGCTTACCAAGAGCCTGCCAGTACTCAGACTTATCCTTAACCCAGCCGTTACGCCAGAAATGAACATTACCTCCGTCATCAAGGATACCATAATCACCACGACCATCACCGTCAATGTCTGCCAAGCGGACACGGTCTTGCGTATATCCCTCATTGGTCTTGATCAGGCCGATCTGCTTGAAAGAGGGGGCTTTCCAGCACCGCGGTTGCCATCGCCATTGTTAACTGCGAGGTGAAGGTCTCTATTAGGGTGAATACAGACAATGTCATAGAGGCCGTCAGCGTTCATGTCGATAAAGTGCAGGCCTCGCGGGATGCAGTAGAAGTTGGGGTGCATGTCGCCAATCTTAGTGAACTTTCCTTGAGTATCGCCTGAGTTTTTCCTGCGAGATGGTTAGTATACGCTGGTCCAAGCAGGTCAATACAAGGTGGTTAGAACTTGCCAGACTCCAAAATAGTGGTCATTGGGCTTGTCTTCTGTTGCAAACCATCCAACAAAGTCATCGTACAGGGGATCAAATAGCCTCGCAAAGCGCCACTGGTTACGATCAAAGTCACTTTCGACGGTAAGAATAACCTGTGCCCCTATATCAGTCAAATCAATCTTAACATCAGTCATCCTAAACTTACGCCTTTGTCTTGCTCGGTGTGAACATAAGTGCCATCGTGTTCACCGACTCCGCGCATGACTTTCCCGCCTACTGCAACACCGGTACCGAATTTCTTATCGCAGGCGGCTCTCTCAGAATCAAAATCACCCGAAGGCACTTTGATCTTGCCATCATCGGCTGCCGCGTTGATAGCCTTGTAAAAGACATAGGCCATCTTGCGGTGGCCTTCGTCCTGTTTGTTTGGTTAGAGGCAGTACAACTTGTGACTATAGATGCGACTTACATTAGGGTGTATTTTGGTCGTGTCTTTGGGGTCATAATCATCCCAAGTAATCCAACCGCCACCAGCACCGGGCGGGTCCATGTCTGCAATGTAGATGCACTTGCCTTCATCAGCCCGTTTCTTGACAAGTTCTCGGTATCTGGTGTTGATTGTAATTCGAGTGACTCTTCCAGTAGAATCGGTGGTGTCTAGAATAGTAGAGAGCATAACACAGGTATCACCCATTCCATTGGCACCCCAGAGGTCATCAAGCAGTGCATTCATACGATCACCGGCCTCACTTGGTGCAATGTTTCGGCTAGCATCGTTTGTGCCTGCATTGATGATAACGATGTTGGCCTACGTGACAATTAGTGGACCTTCGAGCTAGAGAGGCTCGCTATGCATCTAGATTGGGATGTCTCGTACTTTGTATCCAAGAGAATTCTTGAGTCGGGTATGGACTTGGGTAACAACATCTCCCGGAACAGCTTCATGGTCCTGAAATGGTCAGATAGCATATTTTGTGAAAAGACATACATTATCCGTCATAGTGCCCGAGTCCAAGCTTCCAACCATGTTGACCTCCCAGTCATCGAAGCGAAGCGCATCTCTCAGTGGTTTTCGGAGTCTGTCAAGATTCAGTATAGCCCAAGCTTCACTTTAGGATAAACTTACCCATTGCTAGTACTTGATCCCGTACCACTCATGATAGATGCACCGAGGGACAAGATGCGCAGTGGGGCTTTGGTACATCATCCCCTCTTTGCCTTGCAGAGGGCCCGGTGGCATCGCAATTTAGAAACCCTACCAAGGATCACTGGTCACCTGAAGGATCCGTTTGCTAAGAGATTCCTTATGGAAATGTGCAGGGCCATGCTATGTGCATTACACAAGGGCTAAGCCCACCTCCTCAAATCTAAAAGGTCTGCTGGTGACCTTGTATGTCATGATGCCCTATGACAATCAAGAAATTAAGAGGTATACTAATCTTGGCTTGGAGATACCATGCCCAAGGAAACGATCCGTCAAAGCCGTTAATCCTCTTCGTTTAAATAAGCGCGCGGGACAATTTATTCGTCCAATCAGTCCAGCATATAGACCAACGATCCTGCGCTTAAAGAATCCCATACGACCTTCCTACGCCCCCAATCATCCTAAATAGAGACCGAGTAATTATTCTGTAGGTCCGATTAAGAATCATAGGCTTACTTTTAAGCTTGGTGGGAAGTGATCCGCCAATTGCATAGGGGTTGCTAAACACGTGTAGCAAGGATAATAATCCGGCGTGGGGGATAATAGCCATGATTTCATGAACGGTGCACACGTGCTCAACTTGGGCCTATCCAGTTGTTTCAGGGTGGAATATCTTTGTGAAGGAAGGGAACCAGTGTTCTGGACCCTTGAAGATGACCCTGCCAAGTCGAGTCTTATTCCTGCGCAGTGCACAGCTAGACCTGGCGGCAGCAGAACGCCTACGGCTTTTTGAATTTCGGCTCTTATTCCCCCGAAGCCGATTATTATTTCATGTTCTTCTTTGGTTATCGAGAGATAGGCATGGCCAGGTTGCGGTTGTTTGTTTAGGTGCCACGGTTGGACCCTCTTGGGCATTACATTAGTGGTTGGCTTCGCCAGGACCATGCAGAAGACCCCCTTTTATGCACCTCTCGTTGAAAGAAATTCGCCTTTGCTTTCAACATCGATACCATGACACCTACCCCAAGACAAACAGCCTTGTGACTGAGGGGCTTTTCTCCGATACGCCAATGCCTGCGGACGTATTGTGAATATCTCATCCATTTCTGCGAGAGGTGGCTGTGCCACACAGTCAGGATACTCGGCATCCAAGGCGGCTGTTGAGGCTTTGACCCGTATTTGGGCAACAGAACTAGGACACAGGTACGGCGTCACAGTGAAGGCGGTTAATCCTAGACCTGTGGATACTTGCATGTATAAAGCAGCTAGAGAAGTGCATTTAGCTCGGGTGGAGGAGCAGAACAAAAAGATCCCAGCTGCTCCAAGGGCGAGAACAGAGAACGATGTTGCCGAGATTGTAGGCTTCCTGTGCGAGGAACGATCGAGATGGGTGTCTGGGGGCGTGGTGTGCATTAATTGTGGAGTGCTATACATATAAGCTGCTATATCCCCGATCCATCCCATGAAGGTTATTAAAATCGATTGGCTGTAGAAGCAATATTATTATTATGCTTATGCAGGCATCCAAGAACCGCACTCAAAGTACGGTCTCCAAACATCCGAGCTTCCCTGTAGCATGATCCCTCCAGTTGCGTCAAGCAGTTCCGCATCTGATAAGCCTTGGGCATACCAGGGAGATGACATACCCCTTCTCCGAAGAAAGTCGTATCTGTCTGGTCTTGAACAGCCGAATTGCGGGAGGGAGATGGACCCTGCGTGGTAGGGTCCCATGCATTCAGCGAGATTCCTTGTAAACCATTAGCTGGCGCGGTCCCAGGTGCCCCAATTAAGGATAGAAGTTCGCTTTGGTCTGTGGTTGTCAGTGAAAGCTCCATTTGCGCGAATTCATTCAACATATGAAGCAACTTCCTAAGGATATCCTCAGCCCGTAAGTCCATGCCGTGCGTGGCCCCAACTTCGACAAGCAATGCACAGCCCGTTTCAAGTGACGTCTCCACGCCGGCGCGAGAGTGTGTGCAAGATCATATATTTAGCAAGTTGCCTGCACAAAACTGGCTGTGATGAGCCCGTGCGTAGCATACCATGCCAAAAACTTGCGGATGCTCAATTTGACAGGTAGCCGCATATGGAATCCACGCACTCTTCAGCCGCTGCAAGACACGCGGATATTGACCCAATCGTTTTCTCGAGCTTTTCTCTCGTCGTAATAGTCTTAAACAAGGCCAGTCTATTGAGAATAATGCGGAGGTGGAAAGACCGCCATATGAGTATTCGCTTCGGGATTTCGAACCATATTTCCAGTATCAGTTGCTTATCGAAACAGGAGGGGAGATCTTGGCGCCATTTCGCAATATTCTGGCCCAGTGTAGTCGCTCTATTGTGACTCGGTATTTGGTGGGTAAGCAGCTCGACCTGAACCATGTTGGCGATTTTTGCCAGCTTGATCTGATGGATCAGACAAGATGTCATGGTCGAGTCTCCTTTTAGATCCGTCAATCGTTCCATATCTACAGCAAGGTCCTGGTCGTCCAGATTGAGTGGGGGTCAAACGTTGACACCCACAAGGGAGACAGGCAGTCTTCCAAGGGTTAGTTGTGCCCCAGACGCGAAGATAAACAAAGCCCACAATGCCCTTCGACGAAGCTCCATGGTAAATGGGCTTGAGCTCGGCAAGCGAAATCGTGATGGAGTTCCTTATTAATATAAACCTAATATAATAAATTTATATCTTAGAAATACCTAATTATTATATATTAATAGCTCTTATTTAGAGGATTATTTATATTGTCTTAGATAATATTAAATATAATAGCTACTTAGGTAGCCTTTATAAATAACTACTAGTAGGTCCTATCTATTAATTACCTACCTATACCTAATATATATGTATAGCAAGTAAGCCGGTCGGGCAAGTGTGCCAAAAATCCCTCAACCTATGTCCTCTCTATTTAATCAATTGATTCTTAACCACCCAGCATATCATAGTTTAATTATAAGGCTAGAATGCTTCTTGCCTTTCAGGCCCTTTAAAATAACCTAAGACTTAGCCTCCGACGCGCTGCCGAGATATATAAGGTTAATTAAATAATATTACATCGCTGATAGTATAGTATTTAATCTTAATGCGATATTATCTAGAAATTATATTAGTTATCTAATCTAGAGAAATAAATCTTTATTTATTTTATTCTTAACTTAGATTTATAAGGATTTATTTCTTAACTTTATAATATTAAAGAAATAATTAATTAATTACTTATTAATTATAATATATTACTTATTAATATATATTAAGCTTTAAACTTTATTAAGTAATACTAAAAGCTTAAGATATATTTTTTTAAAAATATAATTATTAAAAAGCTAAATATAAAGACTTAATAATTATTTATAATTAGTTTTAATTTATAAAAAATATAATTATAAAATATAATATTTAATTAAATAATTTATATAATTTTAATAAGATTAGCTTTCTTATAGGTATAATTATAAGTAAAATAATTATTATAAGCTTAAAAAGGTATTTAAAGCTAAAATTAATATAACTTAGAAATTAAAAATAAATTAATATATATAATAAGTAAGTTAGCTTATATACTTATTATATATATTAATATATATAATAAGTAAGTAAACTAGTTAAGCAAGTAAGCTAGTAGACTATATATTTAAAAATCATAAATCTTAAATTTCTAAAAATAATTAAAAAAATACTATAACTTTAAAAAGAGTATTTTTATATATTTAATTAAAAAAGTCATAAGGGTATAATTTTTTTAGATTTTTAAAAAATCTCTTTAATTTTTTAAAAATAAAAATCTATAAAAAAATAATATAAATAAGGAATTCTTAAATAACTTCTTAATTAATTTTTTAAAAATTATAAAAAATTTAATAAGCTAATATAGATTTTTTATTTAATCTTATATATATATTTTAACTTAAGGGGATTTTAATTAAATTACTTAGAAATTTTTTAAGTTATTTTAAATTTTAGTATAATTTATACTATAGGGTATACTTGGCTCACTTGCTTGACTGGTTTACTTACTTATTATATATATTATATTAAATAAGTATATATATTAAATAAGTATATATATTAAAAATCCCTTAATTATTATTAATACTATTTAATTAATTAATTATTTATTAAAATTATAATATATATATATAGTAAGTAATATAATTAAATAAGTAATATATTTTTCTTTACCCTAAGATTAAAAATTATAATAAAAATACTATAAATTATTTAATTAATTAAAATTACTTATTATATTCTTTCTTAGATATCTTAATTATTACCTAATAAGTTCTTATATTATACCTAGGCTTATTATAAATATTATAATATTAAATACTTAATTATATTAACCTCCCTTAATTATTACTTTATAATAATTTAGCCACTATTTATATATTAATATCTATTTAATTAATTACTTATCTTTCCTTTTTTATTATTATAACCCCTCTTTTCTATAATTTAGTCCTTTTTACCCTTTAGTGCTAGCTTAATATCTTATTTACCTCTTAAAGATCTTTTATCTTAGTAATTAATAAGGTAACCTTATATATAATAGCCTTTATTTCTTTTAAAAGAGACTATAAAGCTTTGAGGATTAACTTTAGAGAGCTACTTTAATGCCTTTTAATTTATTTTTAAGGTATTTAGACTAAGATTATGCCTTATATATAATCTTTAGGGTTCTTAAAGCCTAAGAGGTTAATTAATTAAATACCTTTTTAACTAATATTAGTATTTATAGTAATATATTAAGCTTTAAAATTATACTTTCTAGGTTAAAAAGAATAAAGCTAGTTTTTTTAAAAGCCCTCTTAATATTTCTTTTTATTATAATAGCCTTATATATTATATAAAAGGCTAAAAAAACTTAGTCTTTAAAATATAAATAATAAAGTATTTAATTAAATATTTTATTTCTTAATTATAGGCCTTTTTTAATAGCTTAAAGTATTTAATATTAAGGGGCTAAAATAAATAAAAATAATAAAATAATATATAAAGCTAGATAATTTTTTTTATAATATCTCTTAAATTTAATAAAATAATAACTTTTATAACTATTAAAAATTAAAAAATAATAATAATTATTTAATTACTTAGTTATATATTAATTAAAATACTTTAATTACTTAAGATTAGTTTTATTATTAATTTAGCTATTTTAAGTTATTATAATAATTTAATTACTTAAGAGATTATTATTTTAATATTAATAAATAAAGTAATATTAGCTTATATTAATAATAAATAGCTAAATTACTTAGCCTTTTATATTAATTACTTAGATAATTATAATTTATTTTTAATTACTAGGTTATATTAATTTTAGCTTTAAATATCTTTTTAAACTTATAATAATTATTTTATTTATAATTATATCTATAAAAAGCTAGTTTTATTAAAGTTATAAAGATTATTTAATTAAATATTATATTTTAAGATTATATTCCTTATAAAATAAAACTAATTATAAATAATTATTAAATTTTTATACTTAGCTCTTTAGTAATTATATTTCTAAAAAAATATATCTTAAGCTCTAAGTATTACTTAATAAAGTTATAAGCCTAATATATATTAATTAGTAATATATTATAGTTAATAAATAATTAATTAATTATTTCTTTAATACTATAAAGCTAGGGGAGAAATCCTCGCAAATCTAGGTTAAGAATAAAATAAATAAGGATTTATTCCTTTAGATCTAATAACTTGCGTGATTTTATAATAGTTTCTTATATAGAAAGAACGCCCTTTTATTAGCGACCTAGGGTCTTCTAAGAGACTATATATATTAATGCGGCGCGTCAGAGACTTAACCCTAGGTTATTCTAAAGGGCTTAAAAAATAAGAAGTATTTTAGCCTTATAATTTATCTATGATATACTAGATAATTATAAATTAATTAATTAAGTAGGAATAATATAGGTTAAGGGATTTTTGAGATACTTGCTTATTTAAGATACTTGCTTATTAAGTATATTAATATTTTTATTATAAAATAAATTATATCTCTCTTTAAGAGGATTAATCCCTTAATTCTTTTCTTATTAATATAAGTTATTATTTTATTTTTAATAAATTTAAGTTTTATTTATATTTCTTTATATAAGTTATATAATTAATTATTTATAAGGATTACTTTAAGATTAATTATATTATCTTAGGTTTATAAATATATATTAAATATAAATTTAAAGTTAGTATAGGCTAATATAATTTTTATACTTTTATTTATAGCTATATTATAGGCTAGCTAGGTAGCTAGTAGCTTTTTAACTTAGTTAGTTTATTTATTTATCTCTTTAAAATAATATACTTAATAAGCAAGCGTCATAGTTAAGTAAGCGTCGTATTATACTATATAACTAGAAATTACTTACCTTATATTACTTTTACTTCTTTAATAAAATAGGTAAAAGGCTAAAAAAAGTATTTTTATAATTTTTATTTCTTATAGAATTTAGAAATATTTATTATAGATTTTTAAAAAATATCCCTTATAGATAAAAAGCTATATATATAGTATAAATAGACTTTTCTTATATCAGCTTATAAAGAGTTAAATTAGATTTTTTAAAAAATATCTTAAAAAAATATATTATATAATAGACCTAACTTTAAAAGCTTAGCTATTTCAGGCTTAGTTTTAACTTTAGGGGGCTTTTTAAAAAACCCTCTTTTAAGGTAAAAATCTAAGTGCGACGCTTAGTTAACTATAACGCTCGGTTTATATATATATTAATTAATTAATAATATTATATTAAGACTAGATGCCTTTTTATTAATAATATATAAGGTCTAATAATAAACCTTATAAATAGTTATAGCTTGTTAAAGGCTTTATTATAGGTTATTTTATATAGCTTAAAGGGCAAGAAGTATAACGGTCGGGTGTATTTCTAAGGGATAAACCTGGCTATGCTAGGTTTATATTAGCAGGGGATTAGGCGCATAGTCTTAAACGTGGCGTAAGTCACGTCTAGTAATATGCTCAAGGGTATTAAGTATAACCAAGTTATATTGATAGCTGAGGTAGCTTATACATAAGAGAGTACTAATGAATATATCTATATACTTGGATCACGGCCCTTGATCACTGGTTCCTAGATAGTGATCAAGGTGATCGCGTAGATGATCGTGGTGATCAGGGTCTTGATCACCGTGATCATTGAGAGGTTAGGAGTGATCACGTGTTTTGATTGGCGGGCACTCGTGGGTCCCTTTTAACCACGTGACGGGCGCATGTCAGGCCGTGACAAGAAGGATTCTAGCCTTAATAAAACCTTATGATATACTAGGTGGTTAAGAATTAATTAATTAAATAATGAGGATAGAGGTTGAGGGATTTTTATTACACTTGGTTAACTATTACACTCGGGTGACATATACGTTATATAATATATATTTTAATAGATATATAATTAATCCGGTATTACTTAGAGGAAGGTTTTAAAAAGCAAATATGGATGCCAAATGAGGCATGGCGTCTACTGCTATGCACTAACCCAAATACGGTGACCGCAAAAACCAAAAACGGTTGAATGAAACTAATCATTTATTCAACCGGACCCCCGCACTCCATCATCGTATCTATACGGCGCTTCCAACCTGGATTTGACACCGGACAAATGCGACCTCAGCGTATTCTCTGTCACACGACCGCTCATGACAAATATGATCCGAAGGCGCAAAGCGCACAGAAAGTCTCGGGAAGGCTGTATATAATGCAAGGAGCGGCACGCTAAGGTACGGCGAAGCCCCTCCCTGTGACTGCTCACTGCTACTCATGTCGAAGCCCACAACTGAACGCTCTAGTGTAACGAGGTCCATCCGCAATGCCTTCATTGCGAGCGGGCAAATATCTCGTGCAGCTTTTCATCCCCTAGTCTGATGATCACGCCGCTCAATGAGGATAGTCTAGCTGATCTTGAGCTGCTGGAGCACTGGCACCGGCATCCCGTCACAGGCGATATGTCAGATACCACGAGGCATCTACAATATGACCTTATCCGCTTAGGCTTCTCTCATTATTACTTGCTGAATAGCATCCTCGGCCTTACGGCCCTCTAGCTCTATACTGAAGACTAATCCTAGTCTAGGTAGTACGCTAGAGCTATTGCGCACTAGTAGGCCGCCATCGCCCGAGCCAGGCCGCACTTTTAGTCTCTTGACTAGACGCAGCATCGAGCCATCCTGGGGTTTTCCGCTTTTACCTTAATGTATGCGGTAGCGGAACTGCTCTTACGCCCCGCTCGCGTCCGCTCTCTGCAAGCGTAGTTCGACCCTATCAAGGAGCTTTTGCAGGCACTCCATTTTAGCAGGTCCACCGCGGTGTTCGTGCGGCAGAACTTCCCCCCTCTGGTCATCTCAGAATCGTGGCTTCTAACTAAATTCAGCGCCAATCACTAGGAAGTTCTGCAGGATCTCGAAATAAGATTTCCGCAGCTTACGCCTCTCCGGGGATGCATAAAGCGTTGGTGTGAGGGGAGGCAGAAGGGGCCATGCCTCCATGCCGTCGAACTACTGTTCCGTCGCATTGCAACGCTGTCGGATAACCCCGGAGATCCCGAAGCGGCTAAGGTGATTTAGGGCTGGGGACTTAAGGTATACCAGGCCTTTCTAGACTTATACTCGGCGCGGCATGCAATAGCGCTCGTCATTCTGACTCACTTTATTGTCTTAATGAGCTTTTATAAGGAGCATCAGTGCCTGAGAGACTAGCTAAGTGGGTTACTGGGGCATATTAGGGGGGTTCTCGGAGATGAGTAGGAAGATACTCTGAAGTAGCCGAGTGAATTTATCTTCGGGTCGGTAATATTAGCACCTGGGGCGGCGAGTCGCAGCGGCGTAGCATATCAAGAGGTCTAATTAAAAATGGATGCATAGGAATATCCCATAGCCAGGTTTTGTTAGCGCCAATTCTCGTATTTGGCCAGTTAATTTCCCGAAGACCGATTCTCCTAGTAGTAACCATGTCCGTAAACGCCGAGGCCGCGGCTCCCGCAAGTCCCACCGGCGATAGCCCGAGCCAGGGGCGCCGCCCAACGTAGCTGGCCGTATCAATACGGTCAGTGATCCACAGGCTCGACATCACATTCGGCTAGTCTTGAAGTCCAGCGGCGGACCAGGATCTTCTGAACTATGTCGGTTACATGCTGAGGGAAATAGATATGTAGAATCGGAACAACTAGAACCCCGACCCTATTTACCAGGAGAAGCGCGTCTAGCCCAGCGGCCTCTTCTGCTCAATGGCATGGCCGCAGGCAGGGCTTGCCGCATTTGTCAGCACGATACCAGTCCGTGCGTGCTACCAACCAGTGCAGGGTGGATCAAAATGAGCTAAGCTTGCTTAAACCAGATCCCCAATGACTTCAAACACAAAGCAACAACGCGGTCATGGAAGCATAAGGAATGATCTTATTACCCAAATCGAGGTACCTGGTCTCGCCCCACTCTAGGATTTCTTAAATTAATGCTATTCCAGATATATTTATAGCGATGCTCACGTCAAGTCACATTCCGTCACTCTCCAGAGCCACTGTCCACCCTTCTCAACTACAATCCACCTACTCAACACCCATCTCCATTCCTCGCGACCATGTCCCGCGCCATTCTCATCACCGGGGCCACAGGGAAACAGGGCGGTAGCGTCCTCGACGCCCTCGTCGCAACTCAGCCTTCCGATTTCCTGCTCCTTGCCGTCACCCGTGATGCTCAATCCCCCCGAGCCAAAGCCCTCTGTGCAAAGTCTTCTTCCATCAGACTAGTCGAGGGGAACCTCAACTCAATCCCTACTCTCTTCCAAGCTGCCAGGAAAGCCGCCGGATCCGTCCCGCTATGGGGAGTCTACTCCATGCAGGCGTCGATTGATTCACGAGCCCCATTAGCTGGCGAGTTGAAACAAGGCAAGGAAATGGTCGACGAAGCTATCAAGGCCGGCATCCAGCACTTCGTCTACAGCAGCGTGGACCGCGGTGGTAACGACAAGTCATGGAACAACCCCACCGTCGTCCCGCACTTCAAGACCAAGCATGACATCGAGATTCACCTTCGCGATTCCACCGCTAACGGCAAGAGCTCCATGGGCTGGACGATCCTGCGGCCCGTCAACTTCATCGACAGCATCGCTCCAGGCTTCCAGAGCAAGGTCTTCATGACGGCAGTACGCAACACATTGAAGGAGAAGCCACTGCAGTGGGTGGTCACTAAGGATATTGGCGTCTTTGCAGCGAAGGCTTTCCACGACCCTGCTGCCTGGGCCAACAAGGCTGTCGGCATCGCAGGCGACGAGCTGACCTTTTCCCAACTGAGTCAAACGTTCAAGAGGGTTACCGGGAGCCAAGCTGGCACGACATTTGGTTTCCTCGGAAAGGCTCTAATGGCTGGCGTTGCGGAACTTGGAAGCATGATAAATTGGTTGCGAGACGAAGGCTATAACGTTGACATAGAGGAAGTTAAGAAGGTTCATCCAGATATCACGTCTGTGGAGACATGGTTGAAAACGAGTGCCTTCGCTCAGCGCTCCTGATAGTCTGGTCAGTCCTTCTGAACAGCTCAGACTGTCTATGCCTTGAGGAACGAAAGGTTCTTTCTTCCGCGCCTCGGATCGCCAAATGGTCCGTGCTAACCGTCTTCGCCATAGTTCCTTCACCATAATCACTGCGCCACAGTCTCTGCGCCACGATCCCTGCGCCACAGTTTTATTTTAATACTTTCTTATACAATATATATAATAAGCGAGTTAGCCAGCATACTGTGCACATAGAAATAATCTACCCTATATAACCTAACTTTTTTTATAAAATAACTATAAACTTAAAAAAAATACTTTTATAAACCTAACTTAATATAAAATATAAAAATAATTTTTATAAATTTTTAAAAATTACTTTATAAAGAAATAATTAATATATATATATAATAAGTTAGATAAATAAGTAAGTTATATATTTTTCTTAACCTTCTTAATAAAAATTATAATAAAAATACTATAAATTATTTAATTAATTAAAATTATTTATTATATTTTTTTTTAAATATCTTAATTATTACTTAATAAGTCTTTATATTATACCTAGGCTAACTATAAATATTATAATATTAAACCCCTAGTTATAATAACCTTTCTTAATTATTACTTTATAATAATTTAGCCACTACCTATATATTAATATCTATTTAATTAATTACTTATCTTTCTTTTTTTATTATTATTACCCCTTTTTTTTATAGCTAGGTCTATTTTACCCTTTAGCGCTAGCTTAGTGTCTTATTTATCTCTTAAATATCTTAGACCTTTACTTTTATAAGAGCTATCTTATATATAATTACTTTTATTTCTTTTATAAAAGACTTTAATACTTTAAGAATTAATTTTAGAGAGCTACTTTAAGGCCTTTTAATTTATCTTTTAAGGTATTTAAACTAAGATTAGATCTTAAGTATAATCTTTAAGGTTCTTAAAGCTTAAGGGGTTAATAATTTAATTACTTTTTTAATTAATATTAGTATTTATAGTTATATATTAAGCTTTAAGATTAATATATATAATAAGTAAGTAAACTAGTTAAGTAAGTAAATTAAAAATCCCTTAACTTATATTATTTTTATTTAATTAATTAATTCTTAATTACCTAGTATATTATAGTCTAATAGAGAGGCTAGATTCCTTCTTGCCCTTTAGGCCCTTTAAAATAACCTAAGATTAAGTCTTTAATATGCCGTAGATATATATAAGGTTAATTAAATAATATTATATCGCTAATAGCAAGGGATTTAATCTCGACGCAATATTATCTAGAAATTATATTAGCTTTTTAATCTAGAGGAATAGATTCTTATTTACTTTATTCTTAACCTAGATTTATAAGGATTTCCCTCCTAGCTTTATAATATAAAAGAAATAACTAATTAATTACTTATTAACCGCGATATACTACTTATTAGCATATATTAGGGTTATAACTTTATTAAGTAATACTAAGAGCTTAAGATATATTTTTTTAAAAATATAATTATTAAAAAGCTAAGTATAAAGATCTAATTATTATTTATAATTAGTTTTAATATATATAATAAGCAAGTATAATAAATAAGCAAGTATAATAAAAATCCCTTAACTTATATTATCTCTATTTAATTAATTAATCCTTTATAATTTAATATATCTTAATTAAATATTAAAGCTAGATTACTTTTTATACTTTAAGCCCTTTAAAATAACCTAAAATTAAGCCTCTAACGCGCTATAGAGATCTATGATATTAATTATATAATGCTATAGCGCCGGCAAAAGGTATTCTTTTTATATAAGATATTATCATAAAATTACATAAGCTATCTAATCTAGAGGAATAAATTCTTATTTACTTTATTCTTAACCTAGATTTACGAGGATTCCTCCCCTAGCTATATAGTATAAAAGATATAACTAATTAATTACTTGCCGACCGCGACGCGCCACTTATTGGCATATATGAGGCTTATAACTTTATTAAGTAATACCTAGAGCTTAAGATATGTTTTTTTTAGAAATATAACTATTAGAGAGCTAAGTACAAAGATCTAACTATTATTTATAATTAATTTTAGTTTATAATAAATATAATTATAAAGTATAATATTTAATTAAATAATTTTTATAACTTTAATAAGATTAGCTTTTTTATAAATATAATTATAAGTAAAATAGTTATTATAGGTTTAAAAAGGTATTTAAAGCTAAAATTAATATAGCCTAGAAACTAAAAATAAATTATAATTATCTAAGTAATTAATATAAAAGGCTAGGTAATCTAGCTATTTATTATTAGCGCGGGCTAATATTACCTTACTAATTAATATTAAAAAAGTAACCTCTTAGGTAATTAGGCTATTATAATAACTTAAAATAGCTAGACTAATAATAAGACTAGTCTTAAGTAGCTTAAGCATTTTAATTAATATATAGCTAAGTAAATAAATAATTATTATTATCTTTTAATTCTTAATAATTATAAAAATTATTATTTTATTAAATTTAAGAGATATTATAAAAAAAAATTATCTAGCTTTATATATTATTTTATTATTTTTATTTATTTTAGCCCCTTAATATTAAATACTTTAAGCTATTAAAAAGGCTTATAATTAAGAAATAAAATATTTAATTAAATACTTTATTATTTATATTTTAAAGACTAAGTTTTTTTAGCCTTTTATATAATATATAAGGCTATTATAATAAAAAGAAATATTAAGAGGGCTTTTAAAAGAACTAGTTTTATTCCCCTTAACCTAGAAGCTATAGTCTTAAAGCTTAATATATAGCTATAGACTTTAATACCTACTAAGGAGGGGACTAAACCCTTTACCTCTTAGGTCTTAAGGACCCTAAAGATTATACTTAAGGCCTAATCTTAGTTTAAATACCTTAAGAGATAAATTAAAAGGTATTAAAATAGCTCCCTAGAGTTAATTCTTAAAGCCTTAAGGTCTCTTAAAAAAGAGATAAAAATAATTATATATTAAGTTATCTTATTAGTTATTAATAATAAAAACCTTTAAGAGATAAATAAAATACTTAGCTAATATTAAAAAATAAAAAGGACTTAGTTATAAAAAACTAGAGTTATAATAATAAAAAAAAAGATAAGTAATTAATTAAATAAATATTAATATATAAGTAATAGCTAAATTATTATAAAATAATAATTAAGAGAGATTAATATAATTAAGTATTTAATATTATAATATTTATAATAAGCCTAGATATAATATAAAGACTTATTAAGTAATAATTAAGATATCTAAGGAAAAATATAATAAATAATTTTAATTAATTAAATAATTTATTATATTTTTATTATAATCTCTAGCTTAAAGATTAGGATTTTTATAATACTTATATAATTATAATATTTACTTATTATATATATTATAATAAGTAAGTAATATAATTAAATAAGTAATATATTTTTCTTTACCCTCAGATTAAAAATTATAATAAAATATTATAAATTAATTAATTAATTAAAACTATTTATTATATTTTTTCTTAGATATCTTAATTATTACTTAATAGGTCTTTATATTATACCTAGGCTTATTATAAATATTATAATATTAAATACTTAGTTATATTAACCTCTCTTAATTACTACTTTATAATAATTTAGCTATTATTTATATATTAATATATATTTAATTATTACTTATTTATTTTTTTATTATTATAACCCCTTTTTTTTATAATTTAGTCCTTTTTACCCTCTAGTACTAACTTAGTATTTTATTTACCTCTTAAAGATTTTTTATCTTAATAATTAATAAGATAATATACTTAATAAGCATATGTTATAATTAAGCAAGCATTATAGTAGACTGTATAACTAGAAATTACCTACCCTATATTACTTTTACTTCTTTAATAAAATAGCTAGAAGGCTAAAAAGAGTATTTTTATAATTCTTATTTCTTATTAAATCTAGAAATATTTATTATATATTTTTAAAAAATATCCTAAAATAATATATTATATAATAGACCTAACTTTAAAAGTTTAGCTATTTTAGGCTTAATTTTAATTTTAAAGGGCTTTTTAAAAACCCTCTTTTAAGGTAGAAATCTAAGTGCGATGCATACTTGCCTGCGACGCATGCTTATTATATATATTAACCTTATATATAATAGCCTTTATTTCTTTTATAAGAGATTATAAAGCTTTAAGGATTAATTCTAAAGAGTTATTTTTATACTTTTTAATTTATTTTTTAAGATATTTAAACTAAGATCTAGCTTTAAGTATAGTCTTTAAGGTCTTTAAGACCTAAGGGGTAAAAGGTTTAATCTCTTTCTTAATAAGTATTAAAGTCTATAGCTATATATTAAGCTTTAATATTATACCTTCTAGATTAAAAGAAATAAAACTAGCTTTTTTAAAAGCTCTCTTAATATTTCTTTTTATTATAATAGGCTTATATATAAGATAAAAGCCTAGAAAGAACTTAGTTTTGAAAATATAAGTTATAAAGTATTTAATTAATTATTTTATTTCTTAATTATAAGCTTACTTTAATATATTAAAATACTTAATATTAAAAAACTAAAATAAATAAAATAAATAAAATAAATAAAATAAATAAAATAAATAAAATAAATAAAATAAATAAAATAAATAAAATAAATAAAATAAATAAAATAAATAAAATAAATAAAATAAATAAAATAAATAAAATAAATAAAATAAATAAAATAAATAAAATAAATAAAATAAATAAAATAAATAAAATAAATAAAATAAATAAAATAAATAAAATAAATAAAATAAATAAAATAATACATAAAGCTAATATATATATATAATAAGTTAGATAAGCAAGTAAGCTATATAGCTAATATATATAATAAGCGAATTAATTAGTTAAGTGAGTTAGCTACTCTTCCTATACCTATAAGCTAGAGATTATAATAAAAACATAATAAACTATTTAATTAATTAAAACTACTTATTATATTCTTCCCTAGATATCTTAATTACTACTTAATAAGTCTTTATATTATAATTAGGCTTATTATAAATACTATAATACTAAATACTTAGTTATATTAACCTTCCTTAATTATTACTTTATAATAATTTAATTATTATCTATATATTAATATTTATTTAATTAATTACTTATTTTTTTTTCTTTATTATTATTACCCCTTTTTCTATAATAATATTCTTTTTACTTTTTAATATTAACTAAGTATTTTATTTATCTCCTAAAAGTCTTTATTTTTAATAGCTAATAAGATAACCTAATATATTATTATTTTTATTCCTTTTTTAAGAGACCTTAGGGCTTTAAGGATTAACTCTAAGGAGCTACTTTAATATCTTTTAATTTATTTTTTAAGGTATTTAGATTAAGATTAGGCCTTAAGTATAGTCTTTAAGGTCCTTAAGGCCTAAGAGGTTAATTAATTAAATACCTCCTTAACTAGTATTAATATCTATAGTTATATATTAAGCTTTAAGATTATACTTTCTAGGTTAAGAGAAAAAAGATTAGCTTTTTTAAAAGCTCCCTTAATATTTTCTTTTATTATAATAGCCTTATATATAATATAAAAGGCTAAAAACTTAATTTTTAAAATATAAATAATAAAGTATTTAATTAAATACTTTATTTCTTAATTATAGGCCTTTTTTAATAGCTTAAAGTACTTAATATTAAGAGACTAAAGTAAATAAGAGAAATAAGATAGTATATAAAACTAGATAATCTTTTTCTCTTTATAATATCTCTTAAATTTAATAAAGTAATAACTTTTATAGCTATTAAGGATTAAAAAATAATAATAATTATTTATTTACTTAGCTATATATTAATTAAAGTACTTAAGCTACTTAAGACTAGTCTTATTATTAGTTTAGCTATTTTAGGTTATTATAATAGCTTAATTACTTAAGAGGTTATTATCTTAGTACCAATTAGCGAGGTAATATTAGCCTATGCTAATAATAAATAGCTAGATTACCTAGCCTTTTATATTAATTACCTAGATTACTATAATTTATTTTTAGTTTCTAGACTATATTAATTTTAGCTTTAAATGCCTTTTTAAACATATAATAACTATTTTATTTATAATAATACCTATAAGAAAGCTAGTCTTATTAAAGTTATATAGATTATTTAATTAGATATTATATTTTATAATTATATTTACTATAAGCTAAAATTAATTATAAATAATAATTAGATCTTTATACTTAGCTTTTTAATAATTATATTTTTTAAAAAAAAATATCTTAAGCTCTAAGTATTACTTAATAAAGTTATAAGCCTAATATATATTAACTAGTAGCGCATCGCGGTTAATAAGTAATTAATTAGCTATATCTTTAATACTATAAAGCTAAGGAGGAAATCCTCGTCAATTTAGATTAAAAATAAACTAAATAAGGATTTATTTCTTTAAATTAGAGAGCTAATATAATTTATTAAAGATATCGCATTAAGATTAAATGCTATTATAGCGATTAATAAGAGTATTATAATTAACTTTATAAATTATTGCGGCGCGTTAAAAGCTAAGTTTTAATTGATTTTAATAAGCCTAAAGGGCAAGAAGTATTCTAGCCTTATAATTAAATTATAATATACTAGGTAGTTAAGAATTAATTAATTAAATAAAGAAGATATAAGGTAAGGGATTTTTAGCTAACTTGCTTAACTGGCTAACTCGCTTATTATATATATTATACTATATATTAAAATATAAAACTTTAAAGCTTAATAAAAGCTAGAATAAAATAGTTATAGACTTAAAAAAAGTAATTCTTAGCTATTTTACCCTTAAATAAACTATAAATAATTTTTATAGATTTTTAAAAATTTTTATTTATAAAGAAATTATAATTTATATAGTATAAATAAACTTTTTAAATACTAGCTTACTTAGATTTTTATAAAAATCTAAGAAAATTAATACTAATAATAGGTTATAAGATATACTTAAACTTTTAATCTTAGTTATTTTAAGCTTAGGTTTATTTTCTTAGAATTATTTAAGTCTTTTTTAAATAAGGTATAATTACTAAGAAATTTCAAAGTATACAACTCACTTACTTGTCTAACTCACTATATATATATATTAAATAATTTTCTTTTCTTTATAATATTTCTTAAATTTAATAAATTAATAATTTTTATAGCTATTAAGAATTAAGAAATAATAAAAACTAATTAATTAATTAGTTATATATTAATTAAAGTACTTAAGTTACTTAAGACTAGTCTTATTATTAATCTAGCTATTTTAAGTTATTATAATAGCTTAATTACCTAAGAGGTTATTTTCTTAGTATTAATTAATAAGATAATATTAACTTATATTAATAATAAGTAATAAGATTAATTAGCCTTTTATATTAATTACTTAAATAATTATAATCTATTTCTAGTTTTTAAGCTATATTAATTTTAGCTTTAAATACCTTTTTAAGCCTATAATAATTATTTTACTTATAATTATACCTATAAGGAAGCTAATCTTATTAAAGTTATAGATATTATCTAATTAAATACTATACTTTATAATTATATCTATTATAAGCTAAAATTAATTATAAATAATAATTAAATCTTTATACTTAGCCCTTTAATAGTTATATTTATAAAAAAAATATATTTTAAGCTCTAAGTATTATTTAATAAAGTTATAAGCCTAATATATATTAATAAGTAATATATCGCAATTAATAAGTAATTAATTAGTTATTCTTTTTATATTATATAATTAAGGGGGAAATTCTTATAAATCTTAATTAAAAATAAAATAAATAAGGATCTCTTCCTCTAGATTTAATAGCTTATATAAATTTATAATAATATTATATTAAGATTAAATATTATTTCGTCGCTAATATAGCCTTAGCTTAGAGACTTAATAAGTTTTTATAGCTTTTTAAATACTTAGATATAAATTATTTTAAAGGGCCTAAAGGGCAAGAAAGGTTCTAGCCTTAATATTTAATTATAATATATTTTATAATTAGGAATTAATTAATTAAATAAAAAGTTAAATATAAGAGAAAAAATTATATCACTTACTTAACTATATCACTTGCTATATATATATATTAATCTTTTTTATTTCTCTTTCTAGTATTTCTTATATTAATAATATTAATATAATATCTATAAGATAATTAAATATTTATAATATATTAATATATATATATACCAAGTGACCTAGTTAACTAAGTGGCCTAAAAATCCCTTAACTTATATTATTTCTATTTAATTAATTAATTCTTAACCACTTAGTATATTATAGACTAATTATAAGACTAGGATACTTTTTACTCTTTAGGCCCTTTAAAATAACCTAAAATTAAGTCTTTAATATATTATAGAGATATATAAAGTTAATTATAAAACCCTATGCTACTATTAATAAGATATCTAATCTTAATATAATATCTTTAATATATATCACAAGTATATAAACCACCTAAGCAAGTGAACCATAAATCCCTTAACCTATATCCTCTCTATTTAATAAATTAATTTTTAACCACCTAGCATATTATAGTCTAATTATAAGGCTAGAATACTTCTTGCCTTTTAGGCTCTTTAAAATAACCTAAGACTAAGCCTCTAATATGCTATAAATATCTATAAGGTTAATTAAATAATATTATATCACTAATAATAAGGTATTTAATCTCGATATAATACTATCTAAAAATTATATTAGCTATTTAATCTAGAGAAATAGATCCTTATTTACTTTATTCTTAACCTAGATTTATAAGGATTTCCCTCTTAGCTTTATAATATTAGAGAAATAATTAATTAATTACTTACTAATTATAATATATTATTAATTAATAAAAATTAGGCTTTAAACCTTATTAAGTAATACCTAGATCTTAAGATATATTTTTTTTAGAAATATAACTACTAGAGAGCTAAGTATAAAGATTTAATTATTATTTATAATTAGTTTTAGCTTAATATACTTAATAAGCAAGTAAAACAAATAAGCAAGTAAAATAAAAATCCCTTAACCTATATTATCTCTATTTAATTAATTAATTCTTAACTACCTAGTATATTATAATTTAATTATAAGGCTAAAATACTTCTTGCCCTTTAGGCCCTTTAAAATAACCTAAAATTAAAGCTTTAACGCGCTGTAATAATCTATATAATTAATCTAATAACGCTCTAGCATTAGCAATAAGGCATATAATCTCAATACAATACTATCCCTAACTTATATTAGCTATCTAATCTAAAGAAAAAGATTCTTATTTATTTTATTCTTAACCTAGATTTATAAGGATTCCCCCCTAGCTTTATAATATAAAGGATATAACTAATTAATTACTTATTAACTATGATGCGCTACTAGTTAGTATATACTAGGCTTATAACTTTATTAAGAAATACCTAGAGCTTAAGATATATTTTTTTTAGAAATATAATTATTAAAGAGCTAAGTATAAAGATCTAGCTATTATTTATAAGTGGTTTATACTTATAGCTAATATAATTATAAAGTATAGTATTTAATTAAATAATATCTATAACTTTAATAAGACTAGCTTTCTTATAGGTATAATTATAAGTAAAATAGTTATTATAGGTATAAAAAGGTATTTAAAGCTAAAATTAATATAGCCTAGAAATTAAAAATTAATTATAGTTATTTAAGTAATTAATATAAAAGACTAATATATATAATAAGTATATATTATATATAAGTATATATTATACTTTTCTTAATTTTTTTTTTAAAAATAATAATAAAAATTCTATAAAGTATTTAATTAATTAAAATTACTTATTATACTTATCTCTAAATATCTTAATTACTACCTAATAAGTCCTTATATTATACCTAGGCTTATTATAGATACTATAATACTAAATACCTTATTATATTAACCTCCCTTAACTATTACTCCTTAATAATTTAGCCACTACCTATATATTAATACCTATCTAATTAATTACTTATCTTCCTTCCTTTATTATTATAACCCCTCTTTTTTATAATTAGGTCTATTTTGCCCTCTAGCGCTAGCTTAGTATCTTATTTACCTATTAAAGGTCTTAGATCTTTGCCCTTATAAGAGCTATTTTATATATAATTGCCTTTATTTCCTTTATAAGAGACTTTAATACTTTAAGAATTAACTCTAGAGAGCTACTTTAGTGCCTTTTAATTTATCTTTTAAGGTATTTAGACTAAGATCTAGCCTTAAGTATAATCTTTAAGGTCCTTAAGACCTAAGGGGTAAAAAGTTTAGCCTCCTCTTTAGTAGGCATTAAAGTTTATAGCTATATATTAAGCTTTAAGACTATAATTTCTAGGTTAAGAGAAATAAAACTAGTTTCTTTAAAAGCCCCCTTAATATTTTTTTTTATTATAATAGCCTTATATATTATATAAAAGGCTAAAAAAAACTTAGTCTTTAAAATATAAGTAATAAAGTATTTAATTAGATATTTTATTTCTTAATTATAGGCTTTCTTTAGTAGCTTAAAATATTTAATATTAAGGGGCTAAAATAAATAAAAGAAATAAAATAATATATAAAACTAAATAATTTTTTTTTCTTTATAATATCTCTTAAATTTAATAAAATAATAATTTTTATAATTATTAAAAATTAAAAGATAATAATAATTATTTAATTACTTAGTTATATATTAATTAAAGTATTTTAATTACTTTAGACTAGTCTTATTATTAATTTAATTATTTTAAGTTATTATAATAACTTAATTACCTAAGAGATTACTTTTTTAATATTAATTAATAAAGTAATATTAGCCTATATTAATAATAAATAGCTAAATTACTTAGTTTTTTATATTAATTACCTAGATAATTATAATTTATTCTTAGTTTCTAGGCTATATTAATTTTAGCTTTAAATACCTTTTTAAATCTATAATAACTATTTTACTTATAATTATATCTATAAAAAAGCTAATTTTATTAAAATTATATAAATTATTTAATTAGATATTATACTTTATAATTATACTCCTTATAAGCTAAAACTAATTATAGATAATTATTAGGTCTTTATATTTAGCTTTTTAGTAATTATATTTCTAAAAAAAATATATCTTAAGCTCTAGGTATTACTTAATAAAGTTATAAGCCTAATATATACTAATAAGTAGCGCATCGCGGTTAGTAAGTAATTAATTAGCTATTTCTTTTATATTATAAAGCTAGGGGGGAAATCCTCGCGAATCTAGGTTAAGAATAAAGTACTTAAGGATTTATTCCTCTAGATCTAATAGTTAATGCGATTGGGGGATCTAATTAAATCGAGATTAAATGCCTTGCCTATGGCGGCATAGCCTATGCTTAGAGACTATATAGAGCTTTATAGCGCGTTGGATGCTTAGATTTAGTTTATTTTGAAGGGCCTAAAGGGCAAGAAGGGTTCTAGCTTCTATAGAAGTAGCTAATATCATAGGTAGTTAAGAATTAATTAATTAAATAAAAAGGTTAGTATAGGAGGGAAAAGTGCAATGCATATTTATATGCGTCGCATGCTTATTATATATGTTAGGTAATTTAATTATTTATTATTAATATAGACTAATATTACTTTATTAATAAGTATTAAAAAAGTAACCTTTTAAGTAATTAAGTTATTATAATAACTTAAAATAATTAGATTAATAATAAAACTAGTCTTAAGTAGCTTAAGCACTTTAATTAATATATAATTAATTAATTAATTAGTTTTTATTATTTTTTAATCCTTAATAGCTATAAAAGCTATTAATTTATTAAATTTAAAAGATATTATAAGAAAAAAAAATTATTTAGCTTTAATATACTTAATAAGCAAGTATCTTAGATAAGTAAGTATCTTAAAAATCCCTTAACTTATATTATTCCTACTTAATTAATTAATTTATAACCACCTAGTATATTATAGATAAATTATAAGGCTAGAATACTTCTTGCCCTTTAGGCCCTTTAGAATAACCTAAGGTTAAGTCTCTAATGCGCCGCATTAATATATATAGTCTCTTAAAAGACCCTAGGTCGTTAATAAAAGGGCATTCTTTTTATATAAAAAACCACTATAAAATCACGTAAGTTATTAGATCTAAAGAAATAAATCCTTATTTATTTTATTCTTAACTTAGATTCACGAGGATTTCCCCCTTAGCTTTATAATATTAAAGAAATAATTAATTAATTACTTACTAATTATAATATGCTATTAATTAGTATATACTAGGCTTATAACTTTATTAAGTAATACTTAGAGCTTAAGATATATTTTTTTAAAAATATAATTACTAAAGAGCTAAGTATAAAGATTTAATAATTATTTATAATTAGTTTTACTTTATAAGAAATATAATCTTAAAGTATAATATTTAATTAAATAATCTTTATAATTTTAATAAAATTAGCTTTTTTATAGGTATAATTATAAATAAAATAATTATTATAGGTTTAAAAAGGTATTTAAAGTTAAAATTAATATAACTTAAAAATTAAAAATAAATTATAATAATCTAAGTAATTAATATAAAAGACTAAGTAATTTAATTATTTATTATTAATATAAATTAATATTACTTTATTAATTAATACTAAAATAATAACCTCTTAAGTAATTAAGTAATTATAATAACTTAAAATAACTAAATTAATAATAAGATTAATTTAAAATAGCTAAAATATTTTAATTAATATATAACTAAGTAATTAAATAATTATTATTATCTTTTAATCCTTAATAGCTATAAAAATTATTATTTTATTAAATTTAAGAGATATTATAATAAAAAAAAAATTATTTAATTTTATATATTATCTTATTTCTTTTATTTATTTTAGCCCCTTAATATTCAGTACTTTAGGCTATTAAAAAAAGCCTATAATTAAGAAATAAAATATCTAATTAGATACTCTATAACTTATATTTTAAAGACTAAATTCTTTCTAGCCTTTTATATAATATATAAGGCTATTATAATTAAAAGAAATATTAGGGGGGCTTTTAAAAAAACTAGTCTTATTCCCCTTAACCTAGAAGCTATAATCTTAAAGCTTAATATATAGCTATAAACTTTAATACTTGCCGAGGAGGGGATTAAATCCTTTACTCCTTAGGTCTTAAAAATACTAAAGATTATACTTAAGGCTAGATCTTAGTCTAAATACCTTAAAAGATAAATTAAAAGGCATAAAAGTAATTCCCTAGAGTTAATTATAGAGGCTATAAAGTCTTTTATAAAGGTAATAAAGGGAAATATATATAAGATTATATTATTAAGGGCTAAGATTAAAGACCTTTAAGAGGTAAATAAGATATTAAGCTAGCACTAGAGGGTAAAAAGGATTAGATTATAGAAAAGAGAAGTAATAATAATAAAAAAAAAAAGGTAAGTAATTAATTAAATAAATACTAATATATAAGTAATAGCTAAATTATTATAATATAGTAATTAAAGAAGGTTAATATAATTAGGGGTTTAATATTATAATATCTATAGCTAGCTTAGCTATAATATAAGGACTTATTAGGTAGTAATTAAGATATCTAGGGAAAAATATAATAAGTAATTTTAATTAATTAAATAATTAATAGTGGTTTTTTAATGATTTTTATTATAAGGGTTAAGATTTCTTAAGATACTTACTTATCTAAGATACTTACTTATTAAGTATATTATATATTATCTTATTTATTTTATTTATTTTATTTATTTTAGCCCCTTAATATTAAGTATTTTAATATATTAAAATAAGCTTATAATTAAGAAATAAAGTAATTAATTAAATATTTTATAACTTATATTTTAAAGACTAAGTTTTTTTTAGCCTTTTATATTATATATAAGGCTATTATAATAAAAAGAAATATTAAGGGGGCTTTTAAAAGAGCTAATCTTATTTCTCTTAACTTAGAAAATATAGTCTTAAAGCTTAATATATAGCTATAGATATTAATATTAATTAAAAAGGTAATTAAATTATTAACCCCTTAGGCTTTAAGGACCCTAAAGACTATACTTAAGGCCTAATCTTAATTTAAATACCTTAAAAGATAAATTAAAAGGTATTATAATAACTCCCTAGAGTTAATTATAAAGACTATAAAGTCTTTTATAAAAGTAATAAAGAGAAATATATATAAGATTATATTATTAAGGGCTAAGATTAAAGACCTTTAAGAGGTAAATAAAATATTAAGCTAGTATTAAAGAGTAAAAAGGATTAAATTATAGAAAAGAGGGGTTATAATAATAAAAAAAAAATAAGTAATTAATTAAATAAATATTAATATATAAATAGTAGCTAAATTATTATAAAATAGTAATTAAAAGAGGTTAATATAACTAAGTATTTAATATTATAGTATTTATAATAAGCCTAAATATAATATAAAGACTTATTAGGTAATAATTAAGATATCTAAGGAAAAATATAATAAATAATTTTAATTAATTAAATAGTTTATAATATTTTTATTATAATTTTTAAAAAAGAGGTTAAAAAAATATAATACTTACTTAATTATAATACTTATTTATTAAGTATATTAATATTATTTTATTAATTAATATTAAAATAATAACCTTTTAGGTAATTAAGTTATTATAATAACTTAAAATAGCTAAATTAATAATAAGACTAATCTTAAGTAATTAAAATATTTTAATTAATATATAGCTAAGTAATTAAATAATTATTATTATTTTTTAATTTTTAATAATTATAAAAGTTATTACTTTATTAAATTTAAAAAATATTATAAAGAGAAAAAAATTATCTAATTTTATATATTACCTTATTTATTTTATTTATTTTATTTATTTTATTTATTTTATTTATTTTATTTATTTTATTTATTTTATTTATTTTATTTATTTTATTTATTTTATTTATTTTATTTATTTTATTTATTTTATTTATTTTATTTATTTTATTTATTTTATTTATTTTATTTATTTTATTTATTTTATTTATTTTATTTATTTTATTTATTTTATTTATTTTATTTATTTTATTTATTTTATTTATTTTATTTATTTTATTTATTTTATTTATTTTATTTATTTTATTTATTTTATTTATTTTATTTATTTTATTTATTTTATTTATTTTATTTATTTTATTTATTTTATTTATTTTATTTATTTTATTTATTTTATTTATTTTATTTATTTTATTTATTTTATTTATTTTAGTCTCTTAATATTAAGTACTTTAGGCTATTAAAAAAGACTTATAATTAAGAAATAAAATATTTAATTAAATATTTTATTACTTATATTTTAAAGACTAAGTTTTTTTTAGCCTTTTATATAATATATAAAATTATTATAATAAAAAGAAATATTAAAAAGGCTTTTAAAAAAACTAATTTAATTTTTTTTAATTTAAAAAATATAATTTTAAAGCTTAATATATAGCTATATATATTAATACTAATTAAAGAGGTAATTAAATAATTAACCCCTTAGGCTTTAAAGACCTTAAAAACTATACTTAATGCCTAATCTTAGTTTAAATACCTTAAAAGATAAATTAAAAGGTATTAAAGTAGCTTCTTAGAGTTAATCTTTAAAGCCTTAAGGTCTCTTAAGAAAGGAATAAAGATAATTATATATTAGGTTACCTTATTAATTATTAAAAATAAAGACCTTTAAAAAATAAATAAAATACTTAGTTAGCGCTAAAAAGTAAAAAAAACCTAGTTATAAAAAAGAGGGGTTATAATAATAAAAAAAAAAGATAAGTAATTAATTAAATAAATATTAATATATAAGTAATAGCTAAATTGTTATAAAGTAATAATTAAAGGAGGTTAATATAACTAGGTATTTAATATTATAATATTTATAATAAGCCTAGTTATAATATAAGGACTTATTAAGTAATAATTAAGATATTTAAAAAAAAATATAATAAGTAATTTTAATTAATTAAATAATTTATTATATCTTTATAATAGGTTTTATAAAAAAATTAAGATTTATAAAATACTTACTTAATTAAAATACTTATTATATATATATATTAATTTAATTACTTAATATAATTACTTATAATATATATAATAAGCAAGTATAATAGTTATATAAATATAATAAAAATCTTAACCTCTAAGCTAGAGATTATAATAAAAATATAATAAATTATTTAATTAATTAAAATTACTTATTATATTTTTCCTTAGATATCTTAATTACTACCTAATAAGTCCTTATATTATATCTAGGCTTATTATAAATATTATAATATTAAATACCTAGTTATATTAACCTCCCTTAACTATTATTCCGCGATAATTTAGCTACTACCTATATATTAGTATCTATTTAATTAATTACTTACCTTTTTTTTTCTATTATTATAACCCCTTTTTTTTATAGCTAGGTCCTTTTTGCCCTTTAGCGCTAGCTAAGTATCTTATTTGCCTCTTAAAGGTCTTTATTATTAATAATTAATAAGGTAATTTAATATATAATTATCTTTATTCCCTTTTTAAGAGACCTTAGGGCTTTAAGAATTAACTCTAGGGAATTACTTTAATGCCTTTTAATTTATCTCTTAAGATATTTAGACTAAGATTAGGCCTTAAGTATAATCTTTAGGGTCCTTAAAGCCTAAGAGGCTAATTAATTAAATACCTTCTTAACTAGCATTAACATCTATAGCTATATATTAAGCTTTAAGACTATACTTTCTAGATTAAGAGGAATAAGCCTAGCCCTTTTAAATAATGCCTTAATATTCTTTTTTATTATAATAGCCTAAAATGCGATATAAAAGGCTAAAAAGAACTTAGTCTTTAAAATATATATAATAAATCTTTTAATTAAATATTTTATTTCTTAATTATAGGCCCTCTTAAGTATATTAAAGTATATAATATTAAGGGGCTAAAGTAGGTGAGATAAATAAGGTAATATATAAAGCTAGATAATTTTATTATTATTATAATATCTCTTAAATTTAATAAAGTAATAACTTTTATAGCTATTAAGGATTAAGAAATAATAAGAATTAATTAATTAATTAATTATATATTAGGTAAAGTGCTTAAGCCACTTAAGACCTATCTTATTATTAATCTAGCTATTTTAGGTTAACGTACTTAATAAGCAAGCGCCGTAGTTAAGTAAGCGCCGCATTTATATTTCTACCTTAAAAGCAATTTTAAATAAATTCATAAAAATCCAAAGTTAGCTTAAAATATAGAAAAATAAAAGTTTAAGTTTGTTATAGTTTAAAGAAACTATATAAATTTTTTTAGGTTTTTATAAAACTATTACTAAGCTAGTATTTAAAAAATCTATTTATACTATATACTTAGCTATTTCTCTATAAAGGGATTTTTTTAAAATCTATAAAAAATATTTTTAAGTTTCTTAAATAATTAGCATTAAAAAAGCCTTTTTTTTTTAAGTTTATACCTATTTTATAGTAGTTTTTAAAATTTGAGATTTAATAATTTTTAGTTACACAGTTTAGTGCGGCGCTTGCTTGACTGCGGCGCTTGCTTATTAAGTATGTTATTATAATAGCTTAATTACCTAAGAGGTTATTTTCTTAATATTAGTTAGTAAGGTAATATTAGCCCGCATTAATAATAAATAATAAGATTAATTAGCCTTTTATATTAATTACTTAGATTATTATAATTTATTCCTAGTTTTTAGATTATACTTATTTTAGCTTTAAATGCCTTTCTAAGCCTATAATAACTATTTTACTTATAATTATACCTATAAGAAAGCTAGTCTTATTAAATTTATAGATATCTCTTATATTAATATTATACTTTATAGTTATATTTACTATAAGCTAAAACTAATTATAAATAATAATTAGATTTTTATACTTAGCTCTCTAGTAATTATATTTCTAAAAAAAATATATCTTAAGGTCTAGGTATTACCTAATAAAGTTATAAGCCTAATATATGCTAATAAGTAACGCATTATAATTAATAAGTAATTAATTAGCTATTTCTTTTATATTATAAAGCTAAGGGGGAAATCCTCGTGAATCTAGGTTAAGAATAAAATAAATAAGAATTTATTCCTCTAGATTAGAGAGCTAATATAACTATGGGATAGTATTATATTAAGATTAGATGCCTTATTATCGGCGATATAAGGTCTAATAATAGACCTTATAGATAGTTGCCACTTATTAGAGGCTTAACTTAGGGCTATTTTGCATTGCCTAAAGGGTAAGAAGGATTCTAGACTTAATAAAGCCTTGTGATATATTAGGTGATTAAGAATTAATTAATTAAATAGAGATAATATAGGGTAAGGGATTTTTATTATACTTATATAACTATTATACTCGCTTATTATATATATTATAGCTTTTTTTAATATTTTAATTATATTTAGCTTATTTCTTTATAAGATATACTTATTAATATAATATAATTACTTTTTTCTCTTAGCTAGAGGCTAGTTTTATTATATTTTATTTTAATTATTTCCAGTATCCTACTTATATAAATAGCTATCTAGGGGTTATTATTTATATAAGTAATTCTTACTTATCTTTTACCCTCTAGGAGAGGCTATTATAGCTTTAGCTAATAGTATTCTTCTTAGATATCTTATTACTTCTTTTTATATTTATTAGCCTTATAGCCTTTCTTATAGTAGTAATAATATTTAATATCTTAAGATCCTTATTAAGTAGCTCCTACTTCTATAGGTCTAAGGTATATATTATATAAAATATTATATTATTTTTTTTTTTCCTTAATTAATATTAAACTAAGAGTTATTAGTTTTATTATTACTAAATTTAGGGTTTTATAATTTCTTTTATAAAAACTATTAATTATTAATCCTAATTACCTTATTAATATAATTAATAAGGTTATTATAAAATACTTTATTTCTAAGAAGGTCTTTTATAAATAAAATTCTAGAGAAATACGCTTATAAGATATAAGCCTAGGATTTTATTACCCTATACCTTAGCTTATGCGCTTTTTTATAAAAAGCTTACCTTAGCAGTACCTGCTTAGATAAGCAAGATATAAGGGAGTGTCAATATTGCTCTTTCTGGATTTATTTCCCTTTTAGGAAGGTCACGTGACTTCGGACTTAGGGCTTTGTCATAAGCCCGATAACGCCGTTAAAACCGTAACCTTCCAAAGAGTATTTCCTATCTGGTTTTAAATATCCTACTTTAAAACCCTATAGGTTTTAACTTCTATTATGCTATAACTCGGCTTCTTGTTATCCGTTACTAGCAAAACTGATAGGATTTTAAAGCCCGGAATTTAAGCTATCCGACGGTATGACTTTTATCCGAATCGGGCTAATAGATTCCGATCAATTAGATATATAAGCTATAGATCCTCTCTTAAAGATAGCTATATAGATCTTTAACTAATACAAGCAACAACAACACCAATCAAAAGCTGGTCTTCTTTATTTTAACCCTATCTTACTTTTGACCCACTTTTACTACTCTATAATTCCTTACCTAGCTAATCAGCTTTATATAAGGACTGATTCCACTGCTTATTCCCCTCCTATCTCTATTACCTACCCTATAGTCTTTAAAGACTATATTTTCTCTATCTTTCAGTCTTTTACAGTTATTAAGTTAGTTTTTCTTATAGAGTTCTACTTAGATCTCTCTCTTAAGTCTATTAAAAAAAAGATATTAAGGGTACCTAATCTTAGTTAAGTTTTAAAGCAAGTTAAAAATACTTTATTTTATATTCTAAGGCTAAGTAGGTTTATTAAAGACTCTTAAGTTCTCTTTTAGCTTAGGCTCTTTTATTAATAATATTAAAAGCTTATTAAAGTATTACTTTAAATGCTTTATAATCTAAGTAAAGATTACTAGTTTATTATAAGACTTTAATAAATAGGATTAATATATATATATAGCAAGCCAGATAGTAAGTAAACTAAATACTTTTTTTAACCTTTAAGATAGAAATTATAATAAAATTACTATAAACTATTTAATTAATTAAAACTACTTACTATATTTTTCCCTAGATATCTTAATTACTACCTAATAGGTCCTTATATTATAATTAGGCTTATTATAGATACTATAATACTAAACCCTTAGTTATATTAACCTTCTTTAATTATTACTTCTTAATAATTTTACCACTACCTACGCATTAATATCTATTTAATTAATTACTTGTCTTCCTTTTTTTATTATTATTACCCCTCTTTTTTATAATTAAGTCCTTTTTACCCTTTAGTGCCAGCTTAGTATCTTATTTACCTATTTAAGTTCCTTAATCTTAGCCTTAAGTAAGATAACCTTATATATAATTATCTTTATTCCCTTAAAAAAAGATTATGTAGCTTCTAGAATTAACTCTAGGGAGCTATTTTTATATCTTATAACTTATCTCTTAAAGTAATTTAACTAAGATTAAGCCTTAAGTATAATCTTTAGGGTCTTTAAAACCTAAGGGGTTAATAATTTAATTACCTTTTTAGCTAGTATTAAAGTCTATAGCTATATATTAAGCTTTAAGACTATACTTTCTAAGTCAAGAGAAATAAACCTAGCCCCTCTAAAGGCTAACTTAATATTCTTTTTTATTATAATAGCCTAAAATATAATATAAAAAGCTAGAAAGAATTTAATCTTTAAAATATAAGTTATAAAGTATTTAATTAGATATTTTATTTCTTAGCTATAAGTATTCTTAAGTATATTAAAGCACTTAATATTAAGGGGCTAGAGTAAATAAAAGAAATAAGGTAGTATATAAAGCTAGATAATCTTTTTCTCCTTATAATATCTCTTAAATTTAATAAACTAGTAACTTTTATAGCTATTAAGAATTAAAAAATAATAATAATTATTTAATTACTTAGCTATATATTAGTTAAAGTGCTTAAGCTACTTAAGACTAGTCTTATTATTAGTCTAGCTATTTTAGGTTATTATAATAACTTAATCGCCTAAGAGGTTATTATCTTAGTACTAGTTAGCGAGGTAATATTAGCTTATATTAATAATAAATAATAGGATTACTTAGTTATTTATATTAATTACCTAAATAATTATAATCTATTCCTAGTTTTTAAGCTATATTAAATTTAGCTTTTTATACCTATCTATATCTATAATAACTATTTCGCTCTAAATTATATCTATTATAAAGCTAGTCTTATTAATATTATAGAAATTATTTAATTAGATATTATATTTTATAATTATATTTACTATAAATATAAACTAATTATAGATAATAATTAGATCTTTATACTTAGCTCTTTAGTAGTTATATTTCTAAAAAAAATATATCTTAAGGTCTAGGTATTACCTAATAAAGTTTAAAGCCTAATACACGCTAATAGGTAATATATCATGGTCAGTAAGTAATTAATCAGCTATTTCCTTTATACTATAAAGCTAAGGGGGAAATCCTCGTGAATCTAGGTTAAGAATAAAGTAAATAAGGATCTATTCCTCTAGATTAAATAGTCAGCGTAAATTAGGAATAATATTAACTTAGGCTTAGATACTATTATATTAGTTAAATAGTATTAAATGCTTAACTTAGTAGAGCTTTGTGGCACCTCTAAGACTTAGTTTTAGTATATTTTAATAGGCTTAAAGTGCAAGAAGGATTCTAGCCTCTTTATTAGACTATGATATACTGGGTGGTTAAGAATTAATTAATTAAATAGAGATAATATAGGTTAAGGGATTTTTTATCCGGTTCGCTTGCTATCCGGCTCGCTATATATATATGTTATATAATATTTCTTTATTATTAATTTAAATTATATAATAATATATCTCTTAAGTCTCCTTATAGTATATTAGACTCTCTTAGCTATTAAAATAAATTAAATAAGGTAATAAGTTATAAAGATATATAATTATATAAGGAATATTAATAGTTTATATATAGTTTTATTAAATATTTCTAATAGGTTTAGCTTTAAGATTTCTCTTATATATTTTTCTTTTTAAGCTATAATAACTAGGCTATTAAGGTCTTAGATATTATTTAAGTATTATATATTTTAAATATATTAAGTTTTATTTATCCTTTTAATAAGTTTATATAACTTATCTATCTTAGTGCTTATAGTAGTAATCTAGGCTTAGAGTTACTTTTTCTTATTATTAAAACTATTTATATTATTTATTTCTTTATCTTAATTAATAAAGATAAGTATAAGCAGGTAGTTAATAAGTAAAACCTACTAGTAGTTATTCACGGGGGTAGTCTAGGTAGCTATTATATTTAATATTACTTAAGGTAATATAAGTAATTTATTAAATAAGAGTTATTAATATATAATAATTAATATATTCCTAAGGGATAAACCTAGCTATACTAGGTTTATATTAATAAGAGATTAAGCATATAGTCTTAAATATAGTATAAGTTGTATTTAGTAATATACTTAAAGGTATTAAGTATAATATATATAATAAGTAAGTTAGCCACTTAAGTAAGTTAGATACTTTAAAATATCTTAGTAATTAATATACTTAATAAGTATATACACTAGACAAGTAAGTGCACTACTTAAATTTCTAATATATATAATAAGCGTGCCAGACAGACAAGTATGCCAGATAGCTAGATTATATATTAAAACTAGGATTTTTAAATAATTCTAAGAAATTCAAATTAAGCTAAGAAAGGCTAGAAATTAAAATTTAGCTTAATTATATATTATATTATTCACCCTGATTTTTATAGATTATTAGAAAAATACCTTATAAGGTAGTTTAGAGAAAAGTATGTTCGCACTATATAAATAGCTATTTCTCTATAAAGGAGATTTTATAAAAATCTATAAAAATTAAATATAGTTTATTTATAAGTTAAATAGCCATAGATGCTCTTTATAAGTTTCTAGCTATTTTATTTAAGTTTTTATTAAAGTTTAAAAATCCTAGTTTTAGTGCATAGTCTAGCTGTCTGGCATACTTGTTTGTCCGGCACGCTTATTATATATATTACCTTAAAAGACAATTTTAAATAAATTCTTAAAAATTCAAACTAGGCTTAAAATAGCTAGGCTTAAGAAGTTAGGCTTATTGCATAATACATAGCTTATAATAATTTTCTTAGATTTTTAAAAGAAGTTCTTACTAAGCTAGTATAATAATAATCTATTTACACTGTGTAATTAGCTATTTCTATATAAAGGAAAATTTTTAAAAATCTATAAAAATTATTTCTAAGCATTATATATAATTAAATAGCTAAAAGTATTTTTTTAATAATTTTAGTAATCAAATAGCGAGTTTTAAAAATACAAGGTTTAACGTATATATATAGCAAGTGTCACAGTCATGCAAGTGTCACAATTTGATTTTAGTTATAACAAGGGTTTTTTAAATAATTCTAGAAAATTGAAATTAAGCTAAAAGAAGCTAAAAATTAGAAGTTAGTATAATTATATAATATATTACTTACCTTAATTTTTATAGATTATTAGAAAAACTCCTATAGGGTAGTATAGAGAAAACCTATTCGCACTATATAAATAGCTATTTCTCTATAAAGTAGATTTTTTAAAAATCTAAAAGAATTATATATAGTTTATCTATAAGTTAAATAGCTAGTAATACTCTTTTTAAGGTTTTAGCTATTTTATTTAAGTTTTTATTAAAGTTAAAAAATCCTAGTTTTAATATATAATCTAGCTATAATACTTATATAATTATGACACTCGCTTATTATATATATTACTTATTTTTAGTTATATAATATATGAGTATATATACTTGTTTAATATATATGCTTATTATATATATTATATCTTATTTAAAAAAGACTTAAATAATTTTAAAAAAAAATTTAGCTTAAAATAACTAAAAATAAAAGTTTAAATATATTTTATAAATTATTACTAATATTAATTTTTTTAAAATTTTATAAAAATCTTAATAAGCTAGTATTTAAAAAGGCTATTTATATTATATAAATTATAATTTTTTTATAAATAAGGTTTTTTAAAAGTTTATAAAAATTGATATATATATAATATATATAATAAGCGAGTTAGCTAGTTAAGCGAGTTAGCTAAAAATCCCTTACCTTATATCTTCTTTATTTAATTAATTAATTCTTAACCACCTAGTATATTATAATCTAATTATAAGGCTAAAATAGTTCTTACCTTTTAGGCTTATTAAAATTAATTAAAACTTAGCTTTTAATGCGTTATAATAATTTATAAAGTTAATTATAATACTCTTATTAATTGCTATAATAATATTTAATCTTAATATAATACCTTTAATAAATTATATTAGCTCTCTAATTTAAAGAAATAAATCCTTATTTAGTTTATTTTTAACCTAGATTCACGAGGATTTCCTCTTTAGCTTTATAGTATTAAAGATATAGCTAATTAATTACTTATTAACTATAACGCGCTACTAATTAGCATATATTAGGCTTATAACTTTATTAAGTAATACCTAGAGCTTAAGATATATTTTTTTTAGAAATATAATTACTAGAGAGTTAAGTATAAAGATTTAATTATTATTTATAATTAATTTTAGCTTATAGTAAATATAATTATAAAATATAGTATCTAATTAAATAATTTATATAATTTTAATAAGACTAGCTTTCTTATAGGTATTATTATAAGTAAAATAATTATTATAGGTTTAAAAAGGCATTTAAAGCTAAAATTAATATAGCTTAGAAATTAAAAATAAATTATAATAATCTAGGTAATTAATATAAAAGGCTAGGTAATCTAGCTATTTATTATTAATATAGGCTAATATTATTTTATTAATTAATATTAAGATAATAACCTCTTAGGCAATTAGGCTATTATAATAACCTAAAATAGCTAGACTAATAATAAGATTAGTCTTAAATAGCTTAAGTATTTTAATTAATATAATATATATATATAGTAAGTGGATTAGGTAAGTAAGTAAATTAAAAATCCCTTATCTTATATCCTTACTATTTAATTAATTAATTCTCTATTACCTATAATATCATAGCTAAGTCACGAGGCTAAAGTTCTTTTTATACTTTATGCCTATTAAAATAACCCTAAGTTAGGCCTTAAATGCGCTATAAAGGCCTATAAAGTTAGTTATAGTATACTATAGCGCCGGCATAATAGTATCTAGTCTTAATATAATATTATCTTAAAATCACATAGATTATTAGATCTAAAGGAATAGATCCTTATTTACTTTATTTTTAACCTAGATTTATAAGGATTTCCCCCCTAGCTTTATAGTATTAAAGAAATAGCTAATTAATTACTTATTGACTATGATATATTACTAATTAGCGCATATTAGCCTTTAAACTTTATTAAGTAATACCTAGAGCTTAAGATATATTTTTTTAGAAATATAATTACTAGAGAGTTAAATATAAAGATCTAATTATTATTTATAATTAGTTTTAGCTTATAATAAATATAATTATAAAGTATAATATTAATATAAGGGATATTTATAATTTTAATAAGACTAGCTTCCTTATAGGTATAATTATAAATAAAATAATTATTATAGGCTTAGAAAGATATTTAAAGCTAAAATTAATATAGCTTAGAAACTAGAAATAAATTATAATTATTTAAGTAATTAATATAAAAGACTAATTAATCTTATTATTTATTATTAATATAGGCTAATATTACCTTACTAATTAATATTAAAAAAGTAACCTCTTAAGTAATTAAGTTATTATAATAACTTAAAATAGCTAAATAAATAATAATATTAGTCTTAAGTAGCTTAAGTATTTTAACTAATATATAACTAATTAATTAATTAATTATTCTTATTATCTCTTAATCCTTAATAGCTATAAAAGTTATTATTTTATTAAATTTAAGAGATATTATAAGAAGAAGAAAATTATTAGGCTTTATATATTACCTTATTTATCTTACTTACTTTAGCCCCTTAATATTAGGTATTTTAATATATTTAAGAATACTTATAGCTAAGAAATAAAATATCTAATTAAATATTTTATTACTTATATTTTAAAGACTAAGTTCTTCTTAGCCTTTTATATTATATTTTAGGCTATTATAATAAAAAAAAATATTAAGTTAGCCTTTAGAAGGGCAAGGCTTATTTCTCTTAACCTAGAAAGTATAGTCTTAAAGCTTAATATATAGCTATAGACTTTAATACTTGCTAAGAAGGAGGCTAAATTATTAATCCCTTAGGTCTTATAAATACTAAAGATTATACTTAAGGCTTAATCTTAGTTAAAATACCTTAAGAGGTAAATTAAAAGATATAAAAATAGCTCCCTAGAGTTAATTTTAGAAGCTATATAGTCTTTTTCTAAGAGAATAAAAATAATTATATATAAGATTACCTTATTTTAGGCTAAGGTTAAAAACCTTAAATAAGTAAATAAGATATTAAGCTAGCGCTAGAGAGTAAAAAGGGCTTAATTATAGAAAAGAGAGGTAATAATAATAAAAAAAAAGGAAAATAAGTAATTAATTAAATAGATATTAATATATAAGTAATAATAAAATTATTAAGAAGTAATAATTAAAAAAGGTTAATATAACTAGGTATTTAGTATTATAGTATTTATAATAAGCCTAGTTATAATATAAGGACTTATTAAGTAGTAATTAAGATATCTAGGGAAGAATATAATAAGTAGTTTTAATTAATTAAATAGTTTATAGTATTTTTATTATAGTTTCTAGTTTAAGAGGTTAGGATTTTTAATTTACTTACTTACTTAATTTACTTGCTATATATATATATTATAGCTAAGTAAATAAATAGTTATTATTATTTTTTAATTCTTAATAGCTATAAAAGTTATTACTTTATTAAATTTAAAAGATATTATAAAAAGAAAAAAATTATTTAGCTTTATATATTATCTTATTTCTTTTATTTACTTTAGCCTCTTAATATTAGATATTTTAAGCTATTAAAAAAGGCCTATAATTAAGAAATAAAGTATTTAATTAAATACTTTAATATATATATATAGTGAGTCAGATAGTTAAGTAAGTCAGATAAAAATCCCTTAACTTATATCTTCTCTATTTAATTAATTAATTCTTAACCCTTTATAATACCTTAATTAAATACTAAAGCTAGAATTCTTCTAGCACTTTAAGCCTATTAAAATTAGCTAAATCTTAGTCTTTAATGCGCCATAAAGATCTATAAAGTTAGCCATAGTATATTCTATAATTAATATACTAGTATTTAAGCCTAAGTAAATTCTATCCTAAAATTATATTAGTTATTTAAACTAGAAGAAGAGATCCTTTATTACTTTATTCTTAACTTAGATTCACGAGGATTTCCCCCCTAGCTTCATAGTATTAAAGAAATAACTAATTAATTACTTACTGACCGCGATGCGCTACTTATTAGCATATATTAGACTTATAACTTTATTAGGTAATACTAAGAGCTTAAGACGCGTTTTTTTTAGAAATATAATTACTAGAGAGCTAAGTGCAAAGATCTAATTATTATCTATAATTAGTTTTAGCTTATAGTAAATATAATCGCGAAGTATAGCATTTAATTAGATAATTTATATAACTTTAATAAGACTGGCTTCCTTATAGGCATAATTATAAGCAAAATAGTTATTATAGGCTTAGAAAGATATTTAAAGCTAAAATTAATATAGCCTAAAAACTAAGAATAGATTATAGTCATCTAGGCGATTAATGCAGAAGGCTAGGCAATCTAGCTATTTATTATTAGCGCAGGCTAATATTACCTCACTAATTAGTATTAAAAGAATAACCTCCTAGGTAATTAAGCTATTATAATAACTTAAAATAGCTAGACTAATAATAAGACTAGTCTTAAGTAGCTTAAGCACTTTAACCAATATATAGCTAAGTAATTAAATAATTACTATTATCTTTTAATCCTTAATAGCTATGAAAGTTATTACTTTATTAAATTTAAGAGATATTATAAGGAAAAGAAGATTATCTAGCTTTATATACTACCTTATTCCTCTTATCTACTCTAGCCCCTTGACGTTAAGTACTTTAGGCCATTAAAGAAGGCCTATGGTTAAGAAATAGAATATCTAATTAAATGCTCTATTACCTATGTTTTAAAGACTAAGTTCTTTCTGGCCTTTTATGCCATATATAAGGCCACTATGACGAAAAGAAATATTAAGGGGGCTTTTAAAGGAGCTAGCCTTACTCCCCTTGACCTAGAAAGTATAGTCTTAAAGCTTAATATATAGCTATAGACGCCAATGCCGGTTAAGGAGGCATCTAATTAATTAACCTCTTAGGCTTTAAGGATCCCAAAGACTATGCTTGAGGCCTAATCTTAGTCTAAATACCTTAAAAGATAGATTAGAAGGCACTAAAGTAGCTCTCTAGAGTTAATTCTTAAAGCATTAAAGTCTCTTATAAAGGGAATAAAGGCGGTTATATATGAGATGGCTCTTATGAGGGCAGAAGTCTAAGACCTTTAATAGGTAAATAAGATACTAAGCTAGCACTAGAGGGCAAAAAAGACCTAGCTATAAAATAAAGAGGTAATAATAATAGAGGAAGAAAGGTAAGTAATTAATTAAATAGATGCTAATGCATAGATAGTGGCTAAATTGTCGCGGAGTAGTGGTTAAGGGAGGTTAATGCGACTAGGTATTTGGTATTATAGTATCTATAATAAGCCTAGCTATAATACAAAGACCTATTAGGTAGTAATTAAGATATCTAGGGAAGAATATAATAAGTAATTTTAATTAATTAAATAGTTTATGGTATTTTTATTATGATTTTTATTAAAGAGATTAAGAAAAGTATCTAACTTACTTAACTATCTAACTTATTATATATATATATTATTACTTATATTTTAAAAATTAAGTTTTTTTTAGTTTTTTATATTATATATAAGGCTATTATAATAAAAAGAAATATTAAGGGGGCTTTTAAAAGAGCTAGTCTTATTTTTTTTAACCTAGAAAGTATAATCTTAAAGCTTAATATATAGCTATAAATACTAATACTAGTTAAAGAGGTATCTAATTAATTAACTTCTTAGGCCTTAAGGACCTTAAAGATTATACTTAAGGCCTAATTTTAGTCTAAATACCTTAAAAAATAAATTAAAAGGTATTAAAATAGCTCCCTAGAGTTAATTCTTAAAGCCCTAAGGTTTCTTAAGAAAGGGATAAAAATAGTTATATATTAAGTTACCTTATTAGTTATTAAAAATAAAGACCTTTAAGAGGTAAATAAGATACTTAGTTAGCGCTAAAAAGTAAAAAGAATATTATTATAAAAAAGAGAGGTAATAATAATAAAAAAAGAAAGATAAGTAATTAATTAAATAGATATTAATATATAAGTAATAATTAAATTATTATAAAGTAGTAATTAAGAAAGGTTAATATAACTAGGTATTTAATATTATAATATTTATAATAAGCCTAGCTATAATATAAAGACTTATTAAGTAGTAATTAAGATATCTAAGAAAGAATATAATAAGTAATTTTAATTAATTAAATAGTTTATTATATTTTTATTATAATTTCTAGCTTATAGGTATAAGAAAAATAATTAACTTACTTAACTAGCTAACTTACTTATTATATATATTATAATAAGTAAGTATAATAAATAAGTAAATATAATAAAAATCTTAATTTTTTATTAAAAATTATAAAAAAATATTATAAAGTATTTAATTAATTAAAACTATTTATTATATTTTTCTTTAAATATCTTAATTATTACTTAATAAGTCTTTATATTATAACTAAGCTTATTATAAATATTATAATATTAAATACTTAATTATATTAATTTTTCTTAATTACTACTTCTTAATAATTTTATTATTACTTATATATTAATATTTATTTAATTAATTACTTATTTACCTTTTTTATTAGAGCTTTAATTTTAGGTTATTTTAAAGGGCCTAAAGGGCAAGAAGTATTCTAGCCTTATAATTAAATTATAATATATTAGGTGGCTAAGAATTAATTAATTAAATAGAGATAATATAGGTTAAGGAATTTTTATTTTATTTATTTATTTATTTTACTTACTTATTAAGTATATTAAGTTATATTAATAGCTAAGGTAATTAATATATAAGAAAATACTAATAAATATATCTATATACTTATAGTCTAATAGAGGAATACTATATATTAAAATAGGCTATTTCTAAAACGCGGCATCCTTAGGACGTAGCGTTTCTATAACCTGCGTTCTTATATATAGCCTATTTATGGCTAAGTGCTTGTTATTAGCTGGGGTACTTCTAGGGTTTATAGAGCATATGTGACGTAACTGCTAGGGTCGTAATATTTAGGTATAAGTATATTTATTATATATACTTATTTGTTACGCAAGCTATATATATATATTATAGCTTATTTATAGATTAAATAGCTAAAGATTCTTTTTTTTAGGTTTCTAGCTATTTTATTTAAGTTTTTATTAAAGTTTAAAAATCTTAGTTTTAATATATAATATAGCTAACTGGTTCACTTATCTAACTGGCTCGCTTATTAAGTATGTTATATTAAGTAATTCATATTTAATTTTATAGTTTTTAAAAATTAAAGCTTAATATTTTAAAATTTTTTAAAATAATTTTCTTTATAAAGTAAATCCCACTATAAGATAAATTAAGACACTTACTTAAATAAGATACTTACTTATTAAGTATATTATAATATTTTACTTATAATAAAATTTAAAAAATAATTATAATAATATATTTTTACTTAATAATAACTTTTAATACTATCAGCTATTTACCTACCTAGCTTTTATAAGTAAAAAGCACACTGCTATAATAATTACTGCTATACAAGAGTGTAATAATGCCGTGGCGATCTGATAGTGATTGATAAGGAGCTTCCAGGTGGGGCTAGAGCACGTGTTGTGTGCATTTCCGGTTGTCACAATTCCAGTCGAATGCAACATGTAAGCCCGGACACTCCCCCCTGCCGATTTCCCTGGATCCTGTTTTTCTCAATGTACCTAAAGTTCCGTGACCTGTTCCCCTGACAGTGGGGGTGAGCTATGAGGAGGAACCAACAGGTCTCTTCTTGCCATCGTACGGTTGATTGCATCGTCACTGCTAAGAATAACCTGACACCCTGATGTTAGATCAAGTACTGTAGACCAGGAACGCGTCGCGTTTCTAACTCTGTGCCAATTGGCGCCTCTAGAAGTGCAGCTCGATTTCACCTCTTGAAACGCACCGCGCTTCCGGCCAAGCTCTGAGATACTCTGTCACTCGAAGTGATCTCGTTGTGTTATGTTGAAGCTGAGGTGTGGGTGAATTTGGAGTCGCGTGCGTCTTTTTTTTTTTTTGGGTGATCTACGGAGTACCCGCCCCTTAATCATGCGGGCCGATTGAGAAAGATCAGTCATGAGCAGGGTTCTGATGAACCAACAATGACATCCATCTCAGTTGGTCGTTTAGGTTGTTTCGTTCAGGCAAAATCCTCGTGGCCCTTCCCCACCATGCCGTGCCGGTCGACCCGGCCATTCCAGCATCGGGAATGCAAGCACTGCATATTCCCGCTGCCGACTACGGTCGCTGACCTAAAAAGTCACATCATGCGTCTCCGCACCCGCGGGGGCTCGTGGGGTTTGTGGGTCTTGGGAGGATGATATATATTGGCTTCTCTCATGGCTGCGTGAGACCCCGTTCTCCCTTGCTTTATCTTATCAATCTGCGATTATCTGAAGAATCTTATCCTGAGCCTCTACCATCCATCATGGGTGTCCTTGACAGGATTCGCGGACGAAGCGCCGCACCTACAGACAACCCCTATGGTCCCGATGAAACCACCCAGCCGACCAAGGCACTGGACCAAGGCGGCGTCTTGGATTACAGACGATCGTCCACCGACTTGAGCCTGGAGGAGAAGAACGAGAAGGAGGTTATCGAAAATGGTGCCAATGTTACGGCTGACGCTCCGATCGGTATCCAAAAGGCTGAAGCCGCGGCTCTGGTGTGGTCAAAACAGACCGTTTATATCACCTATGCTTGGTATGTACTGTCCCGTCCACCACGGGTGCTCATCATGTCTGCCTGGTGTCCGTGGTCTTTTCTGGAATCTGTTATGGATTCACTCCGAAACATATGGGCTAACAACCAGTTAGGATTTGGGTCTGCTTCTTCATGCTAGCCTTCCAACAGTCGATCCTCAACAACGTTACCTACTACGCCTACTCAGACTTCCAGAAGGCCCCCCAGATTGCCACGGCCCAAATCCTGTCGTCCATCATTGGTGGCGTCCTCAAGTTGCCCATTGCCAAAATCCTCAACCTTTGGGGCAGAGCCGAGGGCTTCCTCATCGCTGTCGGCGTCTACCTCCTAGGCATGATCATCATCGCCTCTTGCAATGGCCCTGACGGCTATGCGGCAGGCTACGTGCTATACTGGATTGGCTACTACGCCATTTACTTCATCATGGATGTGTTCGTTGCTGACACGTCGGGTCTGCGCAACCGTGCCTTTGCCTTTGCCTTTGTCAGCACGCCCTTCATCTGCACGGCTTTCACAGGTCCTCTTGCAGCTCAGTCCTTCATCAAGCATGCATCTTGGCGCTGGGCGGTGGGTGCCTTTTGCATCATCATGACGGCTGTCTTCGTCCCACTGGCCATCGTCTTCAAGTTCTTCCAGATCAAGGCGGAGAAGATGGGCCTGTTTGTTAGGACGCCAAGCGGTCGCACCACGACTCAATCCATCATCTTCTACCTGCACGAATTCGACATCATTGGTGCATTCCTTCTTATTGCAGCCTTTGTGCTGTTCCTTCTGCCCTTCAGCCTTACCAGTAACGGTCGTGCTGGCTACTCCTCGGCCACTTTTATCGCCATGGTCATCATCGGCTTCCTCCTGTTCTTCGTCTTTGCTGCCTGGGAGAAATATGGTGCCCGAAGGCACTTTATTCGGTGGGAGCTCTTGAAGAACCGAACTGTACTCGGAGCTTGCCTACTTGCTGCTATTCTGTACTTCAGCTTTTACTCTTGGGACCAATACTTCTACTACTTTGTCCAGGTTGTCTACAACCTCGACATTTCCGATACGGGATACATGACCCAGATCTACAACATCGGGTCTTGTTTCTGGGGTGTCGTGTTTGGAGTCTACATCCGCCACACCAAGCACTTCAAGTATGCATGTCTCTTCTTTGGCCTCCCTCTGATGTTTCTGGGAGCAGGCCTCATGATTCACTTCCGAGGTGAGGACGACGATATTGGCTACGTCATCATGTGCCAGATCTTCATCGCCTTTGCCGGCGGTACTCTCGTCATTGGCGAGGATATGGCCGTCATGGCCTCGGCTGACCGCGACGGCGTGCCCATGATGCTGGCCCTGCTCAACTTGTTTGCCAGTCTCGGCGGAGCCATTGGCTTTGCTGTGGCTAACGCTATCTATACGAACACATTCCCGGACGCTCTTCAAGACCGGCTCCCTCAGGAATCGGCTGCCGACTGGTCTCTAATCTACCTTGGCGGTGCACAAACCCAGATGCTGTACCCTCCCGGCAACGCCACGCGCGATGCCATCAACTACGCCTGGGGATACAGCCAGAAGTACAACTGCATTTCCGCTACCGCCATTCTCGTCCTGGCCATCCCTTGCGTTGCTGTGTGGAAGAACTACAACGTGGACAAGGCTCAAAACAAGGGAACTGTGATCTAGACTGGCATAGGATGGCAGTCTCATGCCAGAAGGTTTACTTCACCTGTCTTGTTACATTAGCGAGCATGTCGCGCACGCGGCAAGAGTCATGGAAATTGTAACAGCTTTTTAATATATAGTGTGTAATTTTGGCTGACCTGCATACAAATCATGGTGCACATGATGGTGACAATATTGGCTGACATGGATACTGGCTAATCGGATCATGTCGTTGCAAAATCACTGTAGGTACTGTATATTCATGCAGCGTTGGAATTGTGCTCAGCGATATGTAAAAGTTATGTATGATAGATATGATCCGCATCTGACAGTTCCATAAAAACTGTTCAAGAAACATACCGTAAAAACTCGAGAAATTCCCCTTTTGGATAGGTACGTGGACTTTTCCTAAGCGATGCCTGTTCTGGATATAAGAGGGAGATAACACACGCAGCCTGAGCTATGATTTGAGCAAGCTAGGGCGTGGCTGCATTTCGCTTGCAGAGCGGAGCAAAAAATTCTCCTTGCCAAGAGGGCGAATTTCTCGCTTGGTACCCGAGCTTGCCGAGGTCTGGGTGATCGCCACCAGCCCCATCTTCTCTGGGCTGACGCAGGGTAGTTCGGCGGACACGAGACCTGGAGACCGGCAAGACGGAGTTAGGAAGACCAAGCAGGGAATTGCTGGACAGATCTCCAAAGCGCAGTATTACAGTAGATCCTCACATGAATGAGCAGCTAGAGCTTCTATGATTCGGCGTCACCAGTAGTATTAACACGTCTATCTGTGGCAAGCAGATACTACTATTCTACAAGTCGCAAAACGAAGCCTGTAATGTCTCAGGATCGGATGGATTGTTGGATGACGCTTGTGCGATATGTTTCGCTACGCGCAATAAGCTCATTATGGGTGCCCTGCTCCACACACTGACCTCCCTCGATCAAGTAGATACGGTCGGCGCGCTGGATGGTGTTCAAGCGATGCGCGATGGCGATGATAGTTGTGCGACCTCGCAAAGCAATAAGGGCATCTTGGATCCGCCTCTCTGACTCGCCATCCAAAGCGCTGGTAGACTCATCGAGCAATAGCAGACGTGGGCGGCGCAATAGGGCACGTGCGATCGATAGTCGCTGTCGCTGACCGCCAGAGAACTGCTTGCCATCGTGGCTGCACTTTGTTTGGTAACCTTCGGGCAGCGCCATGATCACGTCGTGAATACTGGCCGCGCGACAAGCATCCTCCATCTCCTCCTGGCTTGGCTGGTGGCCAGGTCGAGCGCCTAGACCAAGATTGAAGGCGATGGAGCCCTCGAAGAGTACGGTCTCTTGGGGAACAAGAGCTATATCGTCTCGGAACTCGGTTCCAAGCTGACGTGTGATGTCGGTCCCGTCCATCAGCACAGCGCCACGGTTAGGACGGTAGAACCGCTCCAGCATTGCGAAGATTGTGGACTTGCCCGATCCACTGGACCCAGCCAAAGCACAAAATTGGCCGGCTTGAATGTTCAAGTTGACTCCGCAGAGTACCGGCTGACCCGGTCGTGACGGGTACTCAAAGTGGACGTCTTGCAACTGAACCTTCATGCCCTGACCGGATGAAACTGGCACGCCGGGAACCGCCGTTCCGCCTGGCTTGGACTCTGCCGCCTCCATGTCATGGGGCTTCTCAGAGAGGAGCAGTTTGTAGTCACGGCGGTTTTCGCCCGAGCGCTGAGGGTTCAGCTCGTCATCCGCTGACCTTGTAGTGAGCAGCTCCGTAATGTTGGATGCAGCAAGTCCTGCCTTGGAAATGTCGGGTGCAAGGGCGAGCATCTGGCTGCATGACTGGGTACTGAACAGAAGAGCAGGTAGAATGATGAAGAACTGGGTTTGGGAATAGAGACCAGCCACCACTTGTCGGGTACCCCACCAGTAAGCGAGAGCATAGACGAGATTGCTGATACTGAAGGCCAGAGCCAAGAAAATGTTGCCGAATGCAATTGAACGCAGGATCTCATGATAGGGTTCTCGCAATGCCAACTCATACCGCGCGTTTGACTGCCTCTCCAAGGAGAAAGCGGACACTATCCGAATATTGTCAACGGCTTCGACAGTGATGGAAGTTGCTTGAGCAAATGCCTTTTGATGTCGCTCGGCGAACTTGGCTTGCGTGCGAAGCTTCATCAAGCCCGAAGCAAGGAGGACCGGGATGCATGGGGCGAGCACGATAGCGATCTTCCATGCGAGGATGAAGGAAACGACGATTCCAGCAACCAGGTTGACAGCAGCGGCAAGGAGAAGACCGATCGTAGAGCCAGAAATATTGCTCAGCGCACTGGCATCGCTGATGATATAACTAACCAGCGTTCCAGGAGTGCGACCATCCGTGCTGTGCCATGTTATGGTCTGGCTCAAGAGAGATCGAAGAGAGAGGATGCGAATTCGGGTCAGGATCTTCTCGGCAGCCCAGCCAAATGCGCATCCACTGACAACGTTTGCCGAGAACTCGACCAGAGCCATGATAAAGAACAAAAGCCCATACAAGTGTCCCCCGTGACGGATGTTATCGGCCCCGGTGCAAAGGCTTAAGCTGCTGATGGTGTGACCGAAGATGACAGCTTCCGCTATGTAACTGCCGCCAATAACGACAGATGCAGAAAGACCGAGGACGAGATAACCCAGATTGGGGCGAACCAAAGCGAATGTAAACTTCAAGGTGAACCACCTGGGGGGCTTTGGTCTGTCGCTCTCCTCCACCGTCTTGTCTGACCCGGTCTGTGTCTTCGTTTCCTCTCCAGGGGTCTTAGAAAGGCTAACATCGGCCGCCATTTCTTTGACACCTGAGCCAAACTCGTCGTGGATAGAAGAACTGGTGTCGCGGCTCACATATAACTCAGGGATCGCTGGCATATCCACCGTCTCCAGGTTTTGGAACTCGACCATCTTAGCATAAGCGCCGCCTTTCGCAACCAGTTCAGCGTGAGAACCCTCTTCAACTACTTGGCCTTTGTCAACGACCACAATCTTGTGGGCATCTTTGGCGGTTGCCAATCGGTGAGCGATTGATACCATGGTGACGCGGTCTTGAAGTTTCGCCAGCGCATCCTGAATTAGGGTCTCACTGTTCGAGTCCAATGCTGCTGTCGCCTCATCAAGAATAAGAAGCGAAGGTTCACGAACCAGGGCGCGTGCAAGGGCAACTCGCTGCTTCTGTCCACCACTCAGTTGACTACCGGCAGAGCCTGTATTGGTGGCCAGACCGTGTGGGAGTGTTTCAATGAAGGCCAAGGCATTTGAACTCGCTGCAGCTTGTCGAACAAGTTCAACAATTCTGGCTACTCTGGGGTCATACCCTTCAATGGCTTCTTCTTCCGCTGTGCCGTTGCGTATACTTGCTGCCAGATCAGCCAGCGTGGAATCCAGGACAAAGGGAGCTAAATCCCTATGTCCCTCGCTGGAGGAATTCGCCAACCCATCGGCGATGTTTTCCAGAATGGAGCGGTCGAACAGTGTTGGTTCTTGCTGTACATATCCGATACTGCCTCGAAGGTACTTGACGTTCAAACTTCGAAAGCTTTGATCACCGATGAGCAGCTCACCCGTTGAAGGATCATAGAAACGCTCTAGAAGCGACACCACGGTAGACTTGCCACCTCCAGATGGCCCCACAATCGCTGTATGCCTCCGAGGGGGGATCGTCAGGTTGATTCCATTCAAGACGGGCACATCAGGACGAGAGGGATAGGTGAAGTGCACGTCATGAAAGACAATGTCCTCCTCACCGAAGGGAGCAGATTTGGCGCCTATCTCTGACGTCCCATCAATACGAGACTCCCGGTGTATGACCGATTGCAGTCGATCGGACGCGCCGGCAGCAGCGGCGAAGGTGTGAACGAATGGTGCAACTTGACTGAGAATAAAAGACGCGTCGATCAGGACGAAAATGACAGTGTAAACCGCGCCCACGGATACTTCACCTCGATCTGATTCCACCGAGTCGGCGATCAAACGAGAACCAGCCCAAAAAGCTAAAGCATTGGAGCTATAAGCAATGAAGTACAGGAGACCCAGTTGAACGGCATGTGTGCCAGCCTTCTTGAGAGCGTCCATTCGTGACCCGAGAAGGTGATCAGAGAATAGCTTCACAAGACGATCGCCAGAGCTAAAGGCACAGACTAAAGGCAGATGTGACAGACTAGAGGAAGCAATCGTGGTGGCGGCGTCGACGTGCTCGTTGATACGGTTCGAGTATTTCTTGATGAAATAACCTCCAACGTACGACATCAAGAAGTAGCAAGGCACCAATGAGACCAGCATGCCGGCGATCGTCGGGGCTTTAATGAACGCGACGACATATGAGGTTACGAAGTATGAGACGGTTGAAATCAGGATGCCGACCTTCTCAGAGGTACCGGACTGCACCACTTCAACGTCGCGCACCAGCCGTGATATGACATCGCCAGAGGGTAGTCCTTCAATATAGGTCGTATCTTGTCTGACGATGCTCTGGAAGAAGCGGCGGCGGTATCTTCGGGCGATGCGTTCACTGACAAAACTCCAGCAGCTGCAGTGGATGTAGATGAAGCAGAAGTTGGCGATGGTGAGGTAAATGACGTAGAACACCTTCCGTCGAACGCTATCTGTGACATCGCTCGACGCCGTTGCGGATTCGGAGCAGGTCGTTGTGTTGAGATCATTGATCAGTTCACCGAAAACGATGCCCAGGAGGGGAAAGGGGATGCCCGAGGCAATGGCGAAAAAGGTGCCGGCAGCGATGAGAAGAACGTCGAGCTTCGTGTAGTCCAAAGAGAATAACAGTCGTATGAATGCGAATAATTGTCGGGTGGCTTCTTTCGTAGCTGGTACAGCTTTCTTAACTCTTCGGGCCTAAATTGGGTCAATCTAAGTTTCAGTCACGATCTTTTCCATGATTTGTCCGATTACTTACCAGTTGAAGGCGCGATGCCTTACGCACACTTGGTGGTATGCTTGATGACATTGCATTCGACCCTGGCGTGGCAGCTAGCGCAAGACCTACACTGATGCCTTGGCTAGAGGGTCGACACTATGCTGCAAGGTGTGCAAAGGTCGGCATGGGCTGAGGACGCGGGAATGAAAGAGAGCGACAGAAGCCCTTCAAGACCGGCAACCATGCGGCTACTCCAATGACGGCCTAGCCCCCAATGATCGACAAAAGATGTGGAAGTCAAGGATCAAGGGCGAAATGGGGCAACGTAGATAATCTTACGAGCGTGTCTTTCAAGGGTGCATCATGGTGAGGGATTTCTTCCGGAAGATCATGATCTCTGTTGGTTTAACTTAGTCAAAAAGACTGCACAATGCTCGGGAACGGGGTCTCGGAGCAACTCAATAGAAACTCTGTTGGTTTAAAACAGGTCGGTTGCCCCGGTTCAACCTGGCCATCCCAGTTCAACGTTGCGTTTCCTGCACCCGTTGTAACGTGATTATGAGTTGTGACATGTAATTTGTGGCAAAATATTTCCACGCAACCAGTCCAGTCTTTCCGCTTAGTAGATTGATAATCTAATCTTTAGAGTGCGTAACGGAACCTTGAAACCCTTTCACATGCATTACCGATATTTACGGCCAGGACAGGCCTTTTAAAGGTTTATGATCAGTAGAGCGTGAGCGCCTGACAGTTATGCCAATGCCACGGTCGCAGGTGAAATGTGAGTACAATGTACGTAATTTCACAGGGCAAGGGGGTGCACGACATTGCGAAATGAACATACCCTTCGGTTTCGTAGGATCGGATACCCGGCATTATTTGGTCCCTAAGCGGGATATGACACATGGGTTTACCATTAAGATCCTTTCGTTATCCACATACAGGTGAATACGAGAGATACATAGCTACGTTCCCCATCTTGGTAGATTGATAAGATAATCATCTGATGCGAATGTTCCCTGGCTGGACCTGCCGGGTTAAGCACATACCAGGGAGTAAACCAGCTACCTACTACTTTAGGCTATATAAAGGCATTACTAAGTATATATAAGATTATTAAATATTATCCAAGTTTTTATTTACATGGTAAAATTAAATTAAAAAAGGGATTTAATATTAAATTATTAAATAAAATACTAAATTTTTATTATATAAGATATTATTTTATCCTTTAGCTATAAAGATACTATAAGTAATGTATCTAGTATTATAAATTAAATCTAATAACTATTAGATAAAGAAAAACAACTTAGATTAAATTACTTTTTATAACATATATGTATAGCGAGCGACGCAGTCAAGCGAGCGACGCACTATACTGTGTAACTAGAAATTACCTACCCTATATTACTTTTACTTCCTTAATATAATAGCTAGAAGGTTAGAAAGAGTATTTTTATAAACCTTATTTTTTATAAAATCTAGAAATATTTATTATAGATTTTTAAAAAATATCCCTTATAAAAAAAAGCTATATACATAGTGTAAATAGACTTTTCTTATACTAGCTTATAAGGAGTTAAATTAGATTTTTTAAAAAAATTCTAAAATTATATAATCGGTAATAAGCCCAACTATAACATTTTAGTTATTTTTGGCTTAATTTTAATTTTAGAGGGCTTTTTAAAAACCCTCTTTTAAGGTGAAAATCTAAGTGCGTCGCTCGCTTGACTGCGTCGCTCGCTATACATATACGTTATATCTTTTTATATTAACACTTATATTTCTTTTAATTTTATAGCTTAAACCTGTTATCCAGACATATAATTACTATAAGAAATATAATTTCCCCTCCTATTTCTCCTTCTTATATAAGTTAACCCTTAGTTGCTTCAGGGATTTTTTTAATATCCGCGTTCTTAGCTTCCAATGGGCGGCTCGGCTCGCCCGCGGCTCCGTCTCCGAACGATCAACCGACGTTAACAAAAGGACCGAGGTTTCAAATCCACCACGCCACGCTCAGTGCAACCTACATCTATGCACGTATCCGCGAAGAGGAAGAGGATAACATCCTATTCGTCTGTGATTGATGACGCCAGTTCAGCCAGCATTGGGGAACCCCCACTGACAATAAACGGTCCGTAGAGGTGATGTCAGGTTAATATAATTATGCAAGGTAATTAGAAGAACGCCAGTTGTGATTTTGAAGTTACTTTCAGTTCTTGACATTACCGCAAAGGAAATAAACCGTTTATTTGATTTGATATCTTCTTCCTGAGAGACATGGAAGCGCTAATTGTTCGCGATGGAGATCTTCCTGGGTCGCCTCCAGCCACGAAAGTGCCCGCATTGGATACCACTGATCACTATTTGTCTCGGACTACGGAATACTCCAAGGGCTATACCAAGGCAATAGATGTGCCATGCTACCCTGGCGCTTTCCAGGAGACAAACCTTGTCGAAGTTTACGCTCGATTCGTGTCGGACTTGACTGGTGCCGATGAGGTCGCTTTCGTCATTGCTCGGGGTTCACCTTCCAGCTCATCACTGATGACTCTGTCGATTGCCGTTGCCTCTACTGTTACTGGCCAGAGTAAAAAACAGGCAGATGGATCCCTTGTGTCTAGCTGGAAGGAGTTTGATATGTCTTGCTATCAGGAAGGGGAGATACAATTCGCCCTGGACCTGCGCGCATCAATCACTGACAGTGGCTCAATGCTGGAACAACAAGATGTAAGCGCCGCATATTGTTGTTGTTTGAATGTAAGCTGACATTACCATAGTTATTTGTTTTGCATATCCGACCAAACCCAACAGCAAACAAAATGGTGGTTAATATCTCCTACCCTTCCCAACTCATTCCCGAGTTGGCGGCTGCGCAACTGCTCAAGATCTTTGTTTCACGATTGCTCAACGAAACCAACGCTATTGGTACCCCTGCTACCTCCGTTACCTCTACTGCCTTCACGGTCCCCGAATTCTCTGCCCTCAATCACCCCCCTCTGATGGAACCACCTTCTCAGTTCAGCAGCAACTGGGACGTTGCCATCGAGCCAACTTTCCTGCATGCTGGCTTTGAGCATTGGGTCTCCAAAACTCCAAGTTTTCCTGCTCTGGATTTCGTTTTATCCCTCTCGAGCGCAAAGGAGACAGCGCAGCATCAAATTCTGAGCTACGGAATGCTCAATAAAGCGGCTAATTACTTGGCTTATCACTTACGGGAGTTGGTGTCGCAAAACACCCATGAAACGGGGCGATGCATCGTGCCAGTCTACATGTCAACCTCTCCGGAATTATACGTCTCCTACCTCGCTGTTCTCAAAGCTGGCTTCGCATTCTCTCCGCTGCCGCTGGAAGCTCCTCTCGCGCGGATACGAGAACTTCTTCAGGACATTGCACCTCCCGTTGTTCTAGGCATTGGAGAGAAGCCTAACTCATGGGACGCAGATGGGATAGAGACGACCTGGGTCAATGTCACACAGATATCCAGGTGGAAAACACTCTTGAACCCAGATGCGCCAAGTGCAGATGCAAAGTGCCATTTTGAGGCACCGCCCATTGCCAGCAGCCAGTTGGCTTATCTGCTATTCACCAGTGGATCCACGGGTAGACCTAAGGGAGTCGAGGTGTCACATCTGGCAGCAGCATGCTCGATTGGGTCGCACTCAACGGCTATTCCTCTTCCTCGACACGATGGCTTCCGCTGGTTTCAGTTTGCAGCGCCAACCTTTGATCCATCCCTGATGGAGATCTTCGTCACCCTGAGCAACGGAGGAACGCTGTGCTCTGCACCACGGACTCTGACGTTATCAGACCCAGAAGGTACCATCAATGAAGCACGGGCAACCATTATGATGGCTACACCCAGCTTAGCTTCGTTGCTACGTCCATCTCACCTCAAAACACTGCAGTCCTTATGGACTATGGGTGAGAAGTTGAATCGAACCGTCATCGATAACTTTGGTCTGCGATCACCAGCTACGCCTTACATTTTGGTCAATGCCTACGGCCCGACTGAGGCTGCCATCAACTGCACCTTTTTGGCGCCAGTGGAGCACTCTGTTCGAGGATCAATCATTGGTGAACCTCTACCAACATGTTCCATGTTGGTCCTGGACCAAAGGAGCCAAGTCCCCAAGGTGGTGCCGGCCGGATTCGTCGGAGAGCTTGCCATAGGGGGCCCTCAAGTCAGCGAGGGGTACTTGCACCGCCCCGATGAGACGGCTAAGGCCTATGTCTCTAGCGCAGACTACGGTCGACTGTATCGCACTGGAGATATGGCGCGCATTGTTTGGGATGAATCTGGCCGACAGCTCATCGAATTCCTTGGGCGAATCACCTCGGATCAGGTCAAACTGAGCGGCCGTCGTGTCGAGCTAGGCGAGATTGAGTCGGTTCTTGCTACAGTACCCGCCGTAACCGAGTTGATTGCTGCGGTCTCCAAAGTGAATGGGAATCAACCAGGAAGTGAGCAGATCGTTGCTTGCATAGTGGCCACTGCGCAGTCCTCCGATGTGAAGCAGGCTATTGTTGACAGCTGCTCTCGCTGCTCAGAAAAGCTTTTGCCTGCCTACATGCGTCCATCAAGCTACACCTTTCTCGATGCTCTGCCACGATCAAGCTCTGGCAAGGTCGATCGCAAGAAATTCCACACCGACATATTGCAAATGGGCAGAGGTAATGAGTTCCTTGTCCCCTCTAAGTCCCAAGATCTGCCTACCTCCCACGATGAGGTTAAGAGAGACGACGAATCGTTGCAACTTTCGACTCAAGCTGTAGTCATAACAGCCCTGAGCGAGACTGTTGGCGAAGGAAGCTCTCTTATCCGCCCAGAGACATCATTTGCATCCCTTGGTCTGAATAGTCTTGGGGCAGTGCGACTTCTTCAGAAGTTGAGAGATCACTCAATGGGTGGGCTGACGGTTGGGGACGTCCTTCAATCCTGTACTGTCAAAGCTTTGACAGCAAAGGTTGTGCACGCTTCTCAGGTCCAAGACTCTGGCTCGAATATCACTGCGAAGGAGATACAACTTCAGAAGCACCTTGATTCCTTCGCCGAGAGGAATTTGCCGATCTGTGCTGAACGACTTGGGGTGTCTCAGGACCAAATCCAGACGGTGCTGCCGACTACAGCGACTCAGTCAGGAATGCTCGCTAGCTTCCTACGGAGCTCATCCAGCACAACTGCGTCTACCCCATCGTACATCTACCATTCTGTCATGCCTATTTATGACGGTGTAGACATTGAAAGGTTGAAGACCGCTTGGAACACGGTGATGGGTCACTACGACTCTTTCAGGGCAGTGTTTTGTCATCTCGATGATGAGATCTCTCCTTTCGCCCAGTGCGTCCTGAAGCAGAATAACGCCTCTGCCAACACCATTTGGAGCACATACAGCGCTGATTCAGAGAACGGCGACTACGATGTCGCTCTTGAGTTGGCTCTTCGAAACGCAGAACTGAAGATTGATATTGGCAGAACTCCTTCGCACATTTCCCTCATCTCTTCCATGAATCAGTCTGCTGTTGTGCTGAGTATGTTCCATGGTATTTTCGACGGTGGTTCTTTGCAACTTCTTCTCAAAGATGTCACCATTGCTTACAAGGGAAAGCCTCTACCAGACCGCACGTCCTTGGGGCACATTGTGTATAATCATTTCTCGGCAGATTCTAAGGCGAGCGCAGAATTCTGGAACAAGCATCTAGAAGGTCACTCGCCAGTTGCGTTCCCATCAATCACCCCGTATCGGCCAAGTTCAAAACCCAAGGCCCGAGTGGTCCAAGTCAACTCTCGTGTTGGATACAGCGAGTTGAAACAAGCATCCAAGAGCATGGGAGTGACGCCGCTCTCTGTGCTCCAAGCGGCGTGGGGTTCCATTTTGTTGGCGTACTCTGGAACACCAGAGCAAGATGTCGTGATTGGAAGTGTGGTGTCAGGGAGACTGGATCCTCGTACTGAGGACTGCATCGGCCCTACGTTTACCACTGTCCCTATTCGCATCACGTTGAACAAAGATCCAGATACTGGAGTTGAGTGGACCAACCGCTCGATCTCACAGTATCTCGCATCATTGAACGCCGAATCATTGTCCTATCTTCAGCCTCGTCTCGGCTCAGTGGTTACGGCAGACGGACGTCTTCCTTACGACACACTTCTGGCTTACCAGGATTTCAACAGCGGGTCGGAGGGTGATTCGCTCTGGACTTCTATCCATCATCCTCCAATGGCGAATGACTTTGCAGTTATGGTGGAAGTCTGGCCAGAAAGTGATTCTCGCCTGACTCTCAGGGCTAGCTTCAGTGATGCATGCATGGATCATGGAGCTGCCGAGTTGATGCTCCATGAGATGGGCCTTGTCCTCTCTCGCATCCTGGAGCATCCAGACGAAAGCTTTTTGAGCAACGCGGTCATCAATGATGTGTCCGTAATGTCCGTCCTTGATCAGATTGTGCCTCAAGAGCCTGAACCCAACGCCCTCATCCACTCTCAATTCGAGGCTCACGCAAAGTCAAACCCTGATGATCATGCTCTCCTTTTTAGAAGCGATCTACTCAACGAGTATAGCCCAACCAACATTTGTTGGACTTACGGAGAGCTCAATGCGAAAGCCCAGTTTCTTGCGGCCGATCTATTGTCTCTCTTTGGACCACTTACGGGATCAATCGTCCCTATCCACATCGAAAAGAGCCCTGCGTTATATGTGGCCATTTTGGGTACCCTGAAGGCGGGTGGTGCTTGGTGCCCGATCGATGTTTTCTCTCCACCACAGCGTCGTCATGATCTCATCGTTCGAACGAAAGCAAAGCTAGTATTAATCTCGTCCGTTGACTCTATCCAGATCGAGGCTGGCCTGCCGAACGGTGTTGTTCCCATCGATGTGTTCCCATTCACGCGAGAATCCGAGCACCTTGTCGATATGCAAACTTCTGGCGCGCCTCTCACAGATCCAACCAAGGTGGCATATATGATTTGGACCAGTGGAACAACGGGTGCCCCTAAAGGCGTTCCCATCACTCATTCGGCTGCTTTTGCCAGCATCAATTCTTTGTTAGAAGCAGTTCCCGGAGGCAAAGATGGAGAGGCTGTGCGATGCCTCCAGTTCTCCCAGCCCACGTTTGACGTTTCCATCCAGGACGTGTTTTTCACATGGAGCTGTGGTGGAGTGTTGGTTTCTGCACCCCGGGAAGTGATGCTTGGTTCATTCGCGGAGCTCGCCAATGTCACTGGTGCGACCCATGCTCATCTTACGCCTACATTCTCAGCTGGTCTCCAGAGGAGTGCTTGCAAGACTCTCCAAACCATCACCATGATTGGCGAGAAACTTCCGCAGCCCGTAGCTGACGACTGGGGACAGAATATGAGAGCTTTCAACACATATGGCCCAGCCGAGGCAACAATTGTTTCTACCCTTCGCGAGTTCGGAAATGAGCATCAGAATGTGAAGAGTGGAAATATAGGCTGGCCATTAAAGTCAGTTTCTGTATTTGTCACGCGAGACAAGGAATTCGTCATGAAAAATGCTGTTGGAGAGTTGGCCCTGGGCGGCCCGCAGTTATCACCTGGATATCTGAACCAACCCGAGACAACCAAAGCGAGGTACGTGTGGAACGAAGGAGTAAAGCAGATTCTCTATTACACCGGGGATCTTGTCCGCATGCTTTCAGATGGTTCGCTGGAATACTTGAACCGCGCGGATGACCTTGTCAAACTTGGCGGCATTCGTGTTGAGCTCAGTGAAATCAGCTTTTCTCTACGTCACTGCCATCCGTTGGTTGAATCCATCGAAACCATGGTTCTGAACCGTCCTGACAGACCCAACGATGCCGTCGTTGCATTCATTGCCGCCTCACAGGCTGTCCAACCTGGCGAAGAGGCGCAGGCCATGCTCTTGAACAATACTGCGGTTGGTATCGCCCGTTCTGCTATCAAGGAAGCGTCTGTCACTCTCCCAGTCCATATGATTCCATCTACTTTCTTGATTGTTCCGAGCATCCCCAAAACACAGTCAGCCAAGGCAGATCGACGTGCTCTTCAGGCTGTGTACGCGGACTTGGACGTGGGGAACTGGGAGAGAGCCTGCAATGCTCGAGATGAGAATCTCAAAGCCGCAACTGATGACATTAACCGCGAACTGAGGGATACCGTCATCTCGAACGTTTCACTTCTGGGGAACGTCTTGGCATCCCTTTTCACCGAGTCGAGTAGGCTTCGAAGCTTGGGTATCGATTCCATTCGAGCCATTCGCCTCGCTTCACGCTTGAACGAAGCCGGTTACCCCCTCTCCGTCATTGATGTCCTCCAATGTGAAACCGTCAGAGATCTAATCACTGTGGCCGGGTCATCCTGCAACAGTTCGCAGGTGGAGAACGTCTTTGATCTGGAGCAATTCAACCACGAATGGCAACAAGACGTGTCGGCTTTCATTCAGGAGAGCTTCTTTGTCTGTCCCACAAGGGCAATCCAAGAAAGCTTTCTAAGTGAAACAATGACAACAACAGAGATGTATTGGAGCCATCACTTCTTCGCTCTACACTCCGACGTGGACCTCAGCAAACTCAAAGGGGCTTGGACGGCGGTTTGCCAGGGCAATGAGGCCCTGAGGACTGGTTTTCTGCCAGTTGCCGCACTTCGAATGAAGAGCTCTGGGCATGCAAGCGATTTCGGTATTCTGCAAATCATTTATGAACAACACGAGATTGACTGGAAGCGTATTGAAAGCACAACAAAGAGTTATCGACATGACTTGGATCGAAGACTTGGCGATATTCGGGACGGACATCAAGCAAACTATTTCCGGCGGCCGCCTTGGGCGGTTACGATTCTGGATAACGGCAAAGACAAAACCATGGTATTCACGATACATCACGCCTTGCATGACGGCCAGTCTCTTGGGTTCATCACTGATGATGTCTGCTGTGCTTACACTTCCGAGACGCCCAACAGACCTCAACTACGAGACGTCTTGCCGACTGTATTTCCAAGCAACCAAACATGCCTTGAAGCCCAGAGATTTTGGGAACGAGAACTGAAGGAGTATGCCGAGCTAGACGTACCTGCCTGGCCCGATCTCACTGGGAAGAGAACTGTGCCTGAGCAGGAGCAGGGCTGCCACTTCATCTCAGAGACAGTGCGACTCTCAGTTCCAGCAGTTCAATTAGAGGCAAAGGCTGCTGAACTTGGTGTTTCCTCCGTTGGCCCCATTGTCCGCGCGGCCTTTGGACTTGTGCTTTTGAGCTACTTGGGAAGTCCAGGTGCAGTCTTTGCAGAGACAATATCGGATCGTGTGTTGGATGCGGGAGTCGACAATGCAATCGGACCTTTTATCTCAGTTGTGCCAATCCGCTTCAATCCCAAGGGTACAGTGAGAGAGGTCCTGGCGGAGCAGCATCGCTTGTCTACAGATGTCCGCAAATACCGTCACATTCACGCACGGGCTCTCCGCAAGATCTTAAACAAGCAAAGAGGCGAATCACTATATCCTGGTGTATTCACATTGCATCCCAACAATGAGCAAGATCTCATGGCTGGCTCTGCTGGAACTATCTGGGACCCAATGCCAGATGATGTCGGCTTGACTGTTGAACACCCAATGGCTTTGAACCTGTTCCAGGACCACCACGATCGTACCATCATTCTTGAGGCATCGTCCCTGAACACCATCATGAGTCCTGAGCAATTGGCCATCTTCGCGCGCCAAATCGATGCACTGGTTAGAGCCATGATATGCTACCCAGATGAGCCTTTCACATCCCTCCCTCGTTTCATCGAAAAGGATTTGCTGTCGATCTCAGCCCCTAGCCCAAGCAAAGCAGTGAAGAACTCAGTACAGCTGGATCCGGAACACTGGGTCGAGGTCAATGCTGAACAGCATCCGGAGTGGACAGCAGTTGAAGAGGCAGTGTCTATCACGCCAGCCGGAGCTGAGCAGCTGTTAATGAGCTTTGGTGAGCTCAACGCCACCGCAAACCGAATTGCAGCTTATCTTAGCTGCCGCGGGTTCAAGAACCAGTCGGTTGCTCTCTGTTCCAGGCGAAACCTTGCCTCTCATCCAGTGCTTCTTGGAATCATGAAATCTGGCAACACGTATCTTCCGATTGACGAAGCACTCCCGGATGATCGCAAGTCATTTTTGATTCAGGATGGTGATGCTCCTCTGGTCTTCACAGAGACAGCCTTTGCTTCAACCTTCAAGGACGCACCTAGCGAATGCCAAATCATCTGTATTGATGATCCATCATTCCAACAAGAGCTGTTGACCTTGCCGTCAGAGAACAGAACCTATGAGGCCGATCCACAAGATACCGCCTACATCCTTTACACTTCTGGGTCAACCGGGAAGCCCAAGGGTGTCATGACGAGTCGATCCAATCTGTCTTCTTTCATTGAATCTTTGTCTGAGTTTGTTTGTAGGATTGCGCCTGCTACTCTCGAGCTTGGTGGCAAAGGACGCTGGTTAGGTCAAGCCAGTCGAGCTTTTGATCCTCACGTTGCCGAAACGTTCTTCCCATGGCGACACGGCATGGCTACGTCAACTGGCCCACGGCTATTGCTGATGGATGATCTCCGACTAACACTTACCAAGCTGGAGATCACGCACGCAGGTTTTGTCCCGTCTCTACTGGACCAGGCCGATATCCATCCCCAAGATTGCCCATCTCTTAGACTCCTGAGTGTCGGCGGAGAAAAGATCTCACAAAGAGTCTTGGATACGTGGGGGCGCGCAAGACAAGTCGCAGTTATGAATGCGTACGGACCTACTGAGCTGACGGTCGGATGTTCATTTGCGTTGGTCAACGGACACACTTCTCTGCGCAACATTGGACTCCCTTTGACCTCCTGTGCTTGTCATGTTCTTCTTTCTGACAGCCTCGACTATGCCCTCCGTGGGCAGACAGGAGAACTCTGCTTCACGGGAGATCTTGTCGGAAAAGGATATCTGAGCAGACCCGATGCCAAGGGCTTCGTCATGGGGCCTGGTTGTGAGAAGATGTATCGGACCGGCGATATTGGAAGGATCATGGCAGACGGCAGTATCGAGTACCTCGGGCGCGGTGATGATCAAACCAAGATCAATGGTCAACGACTCGAGTTGGGCGAGGTCTCCGAAGTTCTGAGGACGTCTTCTCAAGTCCCGATCGGCGTTGTCACGATCATCGCCAAACATCCGGGCCTTGCGCGCAAACAGCTCATCTCCTTCATCACACGCTTAGGAACTCAGCGACGTGATATAAGCGAACCCATCTCTATTGTTTCGGTGGACATTGGGACATTGGGCAAGGACCTCCGAGAGAAGTGTCGACGCAAGTTGCCCAGTTACATGGTGCCAGAAATCGTCCTTCCAGTCAACCACATACCTTTCGCTGCCATGTCAGATAAGGTAAACATCAAGTTACTGCAAGAGATATTTGCCAGTCAACCATTGCCTGACATACTCCGCGGAAACGAGAACACACATGGTGACCTGAAAGGGAGCAGGTCATTGACAGCGGATGAAGACATCATTGCGGATGCAATCTGTGACACGATCGCAGTTGACCGGTCAATAATTCATCACCACACGAACATCTTTGAGGTTGGGATTGACAGCTTGAGTGCGATCAATCTCTCTGTCCGTCTTCGAAATGCTGGCCTGTCCGCTCCAGTGACACTTGTCATGAGTAACCCGGTCGTGGAGCAACTCGCTCACCTCCCGTGGGATTCAAACCAGGCATCCGAGCAAGATTCGTTATCGGAAGTGCAGAAGAGATTCTCGAAGCTGGAATCCGAGTTCTTTGAAAGCCTCCCATCCGAGATACATGAGTCCTCTGTGGCCTGTGTGAGACCTTGCTTGCCCCTTCAAGAAGGACTTGTGGCACGCTCGATGAACAGCGACTCACCCCTTTACGTCAACCACGTCGTGCTGAAGATGAATCCATCTGCTGATCCAGCCCTTCTTCAAACTGCATGGCAGAATACTTCAGACCAAACGGAAATCTTGAGAACAGTTTTCGTTCCACTACCCTCGGAAATCGTACAAGTTATCCTTGAGCCCAACTGTCGTGCTGATTGGGCTGAGAGACAATATGATGGCTTGGAGGAGGCCATGGCCGAGTTTCAGATTCTTCAGGATGCGATTTCTCAGGACATTATCAGCAACATCGCATCTATTCCACCACTTCGTATCCTGCACGCAGTGACAACGGGCTCGAAAAAACCACTGGCGTTGTTCATCTCGATACACCACAGCCTCTACGACGGCGCATCACTCGGTATGTTGCTGCAAGACTTTGCGGCACAATATCTGGCAGATGTGTCGCCTCCTAATCGAGGCTCACCTGATGCTTTCATCAGACATGTATGCTCCCAAAGCATGGAAAAGTCCAAATCGCACTGGCGTCAAGCCCTCTCTCATTGTAGACCAACGATCTTTGAGAAGCCCGCGATCGACTCTGCCCAGCTTTCCCACTCCACGACACTGTCTTCATCCCTCTCAGAGCTCGAAGGCTATGCAGCCCGCCTACAGTCTACAGTATCCTCTCTGATGCAGGCAGTCTTCGCTTTGGCGTTGGCTGATGCAGTGGGCACATCCGATGTGACCTACGGCCTGGTACTTTCTGGAAGGGTACTTCCCATAGTAGGAGCCGATTCGGTGCTTCTGCCATGTATTGCCACTATTCCTGGAAGACTTGACACAGAACACCTATCTACAGTCGAGGACGTCATCCACCACATACACAAAGCTACTGCTGAGTCGCTAGAGTATCAACATACGCCCTTGCGATACATCCAGCGCTGGGTCAAATCTGAAGGCCCCATCTTCGACTGTCTTTTCTCATTCATCAAGTCTGCCGAAGATCAGGGTCACGACTTGTGGGAGGAAGCACAGAGCAACATGCCCTCAGAGTATCCTCTCGCCGTCGAAGTGGAGGCTGACGCAAAGAGCAATTGTGTTCGCATCACCTGCGGTTTCACGCCAGCTTTCGGCCATCCAGATTATGCTCAAGATTTTGTGGCAAAGATTAACCTAATCGTGTCCACGATCGTACCAAATGAATCCATCTCGCTTGATTCCTTCAATCTTTCCCGGTCAGCTCCGGCCGCCACAAGGAGTACTGTCAAAGACTGGGATGATCATCCATGGTCAAGACTGGAACTTGAGATTAGCGGCATGATAAAGCGTTTCTGTGGCTTGGAAGGTTTGCAGATATCCAGGAACTCGTCGTTTTTGAGTCTTGGACTGGATTCTATGACAGCCATCCGATTCTCCAGCCAGCTTCGAGATGCGGGAATCCCTGTTTCATCGGCCGAAGTGATGTGTTTCCCTTGTGTGGGAGCATTAGCTCACAGGGTGGCCGAGGCAGCCGTGGCCGACGTTCCGAGTCCTCCACTATCATATTGCGACGACGATCCTCAGCTCGATGTGTTTGCATCTCGAGTGGAACGACTCTGCCCGAACGATACAATCAAGGCGATTTTTAAATGCAGTCCGCTGCAGACTACAATGATCACCCAAGCCATAGAATCCAATGGGGTTGTCTATGTTCATCCACATATTGTGAGACTCGCGGAGTCGACAAGCGTCGATCGCTTGAAGGAAGCTTATCTCCTCACCATCGAGGCCAATGATATCTTGCGCACATCTTTCCATACTGTCCCTGAGATGGACTGTTCCTGGATTGGCGTCGTTCACAGTGACGTCCCACTCGTGTGGCAGGAAATCACTGTTCCATCGGAGAGCGACATCGCTGAACTGGTCATGCGGTGTGTACAATTGGATACAGAATCGGCCTTTTCCACACCACCAATCCAACCTATGATTGTCAACGAGCCTGAAGGAAGGCTTTTGGTTATAATTATGCATCATGCGCTGTATGATGGTGTCTCGCTGCCGTTCATCTTCAACGACCTTGCTTCCGCCTACCATGGGGTATCACTACCAGATCGTTCACCGTTTGCGAATGCAGTCCGTCATCTGTCGCAGGATCAAAGCAAGGCTTGCCAATTTTGGACCAAGCTTTTTGACGACTACCAAGTCACACCGTTACCGCAATTTCCTCAGCGCCAACCATCGTCAGGGATGTTCTACTCTGACACCGACATTGAGCTTGGTATGATGGACATATCTGAGAGCTGCAAAGAGATGGAGGTCACGGTGCAAAGTGTTGCTATTCTCGCCTACGCCAAGGTTCTCGCCAAGTTGACGAGAAGACGAGACGTAGCCTTCGGTCAAGTTCTCGCCGGGCGCTCATCTTTGGGATCCGAGGCTGAATGTGTACTTGGACCTCTCTTCAACACGGTGGCTAAAAGAGTAACGCTGGAACCCAAACTCATCAGCAATCGCAACATGGTTCAACGGATACAAGCCTTCACTGGTCAATCACAGAGCTATGAGCATGCACCTCTACACGAGGTCCAGAAGTCTCTTCGGCAGAACGGTGTGCTGAGCGCTGCCACATTGGTCGACACATTATTCGTGTTCCAAAAGAATGTGCAGACATTGGAAAATGGCTCTGCTAGTGATGATATATGGACACCCTATGTCACAGATGACTACATTCCTGAGTCCGAGTACAAACTGAACCTCGAGGTTGAGCAAACAGACAAAGCGGTCACAGTCCGCGCCTCATGCAAAGGAGAAATTCTGACTCAAGAGGATCTCAACCGGGCTGTCAACAATTTCAGCCAAGCATTCTCCGATATTGTTGAGCATCCTTCACGATGCGTCACCATGTTCCCAGACGAGCTCCAAAGCTTACCTCTCAGCCTTGGCTCCCCCACTCAAAGCGTCGTCGTGGCAGACGACACATCTGGACCATCTCATGAGCCTGTTGTCCGAGACATACTCTCAGAAGTTTCGAAAGTGCCAGTAGACACCATCCAGCCAGACACGAGCATATTCAATATCGGGTTGGACTCCCTCTCCGCCATTCGAGTGGCGTCTATGTGCCGCGCCGCAGGTCTCAAAGCAGGTGTTGCTGATGTTCTCCAGGGCAACACCCTTCGTGGTATTTGCCTACGAGTCCAGACCATGCCTCAAGAGGGTGTCAACAAGAGCTCCCTGGTTATGAGCTACAGCGATATCAAGCAGGATGTCATTGCTCAATTAGGGTTGAAGCCGAATGTGATTGACAAGATTCTCCCCTGTCTCAGTGGCCAGATGTATCATCTTGCTTCCTGGTTACAGACAGGGCGAGCACTATTTGAACCCGCCTGGCCATTCTCATGCTCAGAGAGGATCGACGTGGAAACCATGAGTGACGCCTGGTTCTCACTGCGCCAAAACAATTCGATTCTGAGGACTTGCTTCTATGCCATCTCGTGTTCCGAAGCCGTTCAAGTCGTTTTGAATGAATGTGATCGCGATAATGGCACGTTTCAGGTCATCACTTCCACGGAAAGCCTTGAGAATCTTGCTCTACTTCAGGCAAGGCAGATTGCGTTGCATCCATCATCTCTGAAGGCCCCACCTGTCCGACTTCGTCTTCTCAAGGCCAACGACAGAGATGGAATCCTTATTATCATGAATCATGCCATATACGATGCGTGGACAATGCCTCTCTTTGTTGATGAGCTCGCTGGTTATTACCGTCAAGAAGCACCAACATCCAGACCTGATTTCGCTGCATTTGTCGAGTTCACGTTGCAGTCATTGAGCGAGGTGGATGAGCCAAGCTACTGGCGTTCAGCGGTTGGAAACAGCGTTCCCACCCTCATTCGTTCTGCTCGTGGTGGCGAAGAGGATGAGATGTTTCAAAAGAACAAGCAGTTATTCGTCGGAATGCGGGATGCTGTCAAAAACCTTGGACATTTGGACAAAGCCTGCCGCTCCTCCAACGTCTCTCTTCAAGCCATTGTCATTCTCGCAGTCTCTCGAGTTCTTGCTCAGTTGACTGGGCTATCAAGCCCAACCTTGGGCCTGTACCAAACAGGTCGATCGGCTGCTTTCACTGGTATCGACCGTCTGACTGGCCCTTGTCTCAATGTCACCCCTTTCACAGTTCAAGATGCATTGCCCGACAACGAGTCTGAGACTTTCCAAGTTGGCGAAAAAGCCCGCTCCATCCAAGCTGCACTGGCAGAACGTGTACCGTATGAACAAAGTTCATTGTGTGACATTCTCAGTCGTTGGAGAACCGATAGAGATACTTCTTCGAATCTCTTCAATGTGTGGTTGAACTTACTTTGGATGCAATCCCAGCACCAATCCATGGAGCATGCTCCAGAGTCGGCCCAACCAAAGAGCTTGTTGGCACATCTGCCAATAGGCGTACCTACAGATTTCATGCCATCGAAGCCCTTCCCAGATGAAGATGGATCTGCTACATCGATTTCCAAGCTCGACATATCCTATCTACCGCAAGAAAACATCTACATCGACATTGCACCTGATGGTCCAACAGATTCTATTGGATTTGGTATCCGTGTCCAAGGAGGACTGATGAATGAAGAAGAAGTTCACGCCTTTGTAGGCCTTATTGGGCTGGAGATTGAAGGGCTTGTTCAAAGACTGTAATATGGCAACACTCCCTTCATGAGGGTTCGCGAGCTTCCTCGCTGAGTACTTTGATTATTGTATACAAAACATTTTACTCTTGTATCTCTGCCAGACTAGTACTACCTTTAGGGAAGCGAGACGGTCTCTGACACTGCGGTTCTGCCGTGTTAGAGATACAATTAGCTCGCCTTATCAGCCAGGTGCAGGGCCTAACCAGAGGCAAGCGTGATGGCCTTTTAAACTAAATGTGATGTAGCCGCCCAGCTTACAATTATCAGAAAGTAAGGTTGCCGTAAATGAAAGAAGACCTTGATTCCAAGGGATCATAACCTATTCTTATATGGCTTTTGCCACCACCTCAGCATGGCCTGATAGAATCTTGTTCAGCTCCTCCCGCCTCACACATTGATCTAAACTAAAGCTCTTTGCCAGCTCCTCCAGCTCATCTTTCGTCTTGTCCTTGAAAAGCGCTGCAAAGTAGTCGTTACATGAATTAGCCAGGAAGCTCTGCAGCACATGCGCCTCGATATGATGTCGGGTTCCCCAGATGGGAGGATAGGTCGTCTTTGCGTCAAGAGCAACCTTATCTATCCACGCGAGAAGGGGATCGATAACAGCTGTGCACTAGCTGGGAACGCTCATTGTTTAGCTCAGCTGACTCAGGCTCCGCATCTGCTTGGTGATTTCGGAGCTGCTTTTGTTGACGAACGCGCTCTCGATAAGGTTTTGCCTTCTGACATTTGCGTTACCAGGCATGTTCCACAGATGCCAGCCGGGGTGCCACGGTCTCTGAAGGTCAGTATTTCTCGATGCCACACCTATAGAGAAATATTGCCGGGATCTCTACACCTTTACACCTTTCTAATATGCGCTGAAATTTGCTGCTTCTGACTTATTTGTTATTTTAAGCGCGGACACGGTTGCTCCATGAAAGTCGTCACATTGTCACAGGCAACCACCTCCCTGGCTCTGAAGAATGAGTAGATTGGATAGAAGGGTGAAGCTCATGCACTGAGACAAAGCCTGCTATAGTGGCCCTGAACGAAATACACTTCCACAAGGTTATCTTCTCACAGCCTCAGTCATCCTCTAGCACACAACATGCTCTCTCATCTCGCTTAGCGCTCTCCCTATCCTCCGGCCTGGCCCCCTTCCCCATCTACCAGAGCATCTCGGTACCGTCGTAGCTTTGAAACGTGCCACCAATGTTTCTCGAAGCCTTGTCGATTGTCTTCATCATTTGAGCCACGCCTGCATCGACCGACACTGCCCCCATATCAGAGAGCTTGACATCACTTCCTTCCATGGCCGCAACCGTAAGATCAGTCTCAATGAGACCAGGATGAAGGAGGAAGCTAGTAAGCCACGGTTCCTCAAAGTGAAGACGGCGAATGAACCAGTTCAGTGCCGCCTTGCTGCCACCGTACGGGCTAAGCGGTAGGTGGGCAACTCCATCGATCAATCCGATGGAACCACCCAGTGTTGATATCGCAATGAAGGTAGGGTTCCCCGTATTACTAGCCTGAAGAAGATCTGCAGTGGCCTGGAAGAGGGCAACTGGGGCAACCGCATTAACTAGCAGATGCTGGTTGATGCTTTCGATAGTAGACTCGCGAACACGACTGGCGTTAAGAGAGATCCCAGCATTGGCGATGACGATGTCGAGGGAGGTTATGCTGTGGCCTGTCTTGAGCTTTTCAATGACTGCCGCCGTAATTTCTGGCATGGACGAGTCAAGTTGAATGGTGATCAGCCTAGAGCAATCTGCCTTGGGCAAATGTTGCAAAGCTTTCGAAGTGGTATGTGTTGCGTCTCGAACGGCCGCGATGACGGTGGTAGATGGCCTTGCGAGATAAACCTTGGCGAAGCCTCGGCCGATACCGCGGTTGGCGCCGGTAATAAGAACAGTGGAAGTATTCATATCGGCAAGGATTGATAAAGTTGTTGGAAGTTTCTTGTGTAGCCTTATTGAAGTAGCTGCTGGATCAATGGGAGACAAGCGACCTTTGTACTCGAATTCGACACTGGCCACAAGCCACTTTGCTGACGCTGATATCCACAGCTCTTTCCCATATCTGGTGATTCTCACTTGCAGAGATTAACGTCAAGAACCTCATCGTCTCGTACAGAAGCAAGAGTGGACTATTTTTCCTAATCATCAATGACGCAAGTCCGGATCTAAGCATTTTTGCGTGGCGGATTTTATGGAAATAAGGATCGAGTTTGCGCAACGTGCATGATAACGTTATTTTAACGTTATTTCAACGTTATTTCAACGTTGTCGTGGTTGAGATAATAGCGTGGGAGGTCTGATCGGACTTAACCAAAGTCCGCTTTCTTTCTGGTGGAGGTTTGGATCACGTGGATAGCCTCATGGCAATCGGATCATGGCCTCCACCTGGCCTCTCTCATAGAGCCTTAGGGCTAGGGTTTTCTGGCTTCTCTCCTCTGTCAAAGTTCGTTGACGAGTCACCCGTTCATGCCTATCAAGGCCCAATCGTCTGCGCTGGGGCGTAACGACTCGGATTACACGCTGCTGTGGCTACCAAGGCATACCGTAAGATCTCGTGAAATTCGAACAAAATTGAGTTCAACCGTCGGACTTGGCGCATTGCTTCCCGGATAATCACTTCCTCATACAGTTAGTATGAGTAAGTGATCATTTGAGGGGTAATATCAGAAGATCAGATGTTCCCCCCAGGCAAGGATTATCGCAATTTCTCTTTCATCCGATCTGAAGCTATCGCCACCGCGTTTTTCACACGATGCCGCCGCTTGATGAGGTTGATCCTAATGCCGGCTGGACTATGGCGTCAACACCAAGGAAAAAGCCCGGCCCAAAGCCCAAGCCTCTTGCAGAGCGGAAGCCAAGGAGGGTCATGCCAATCCAACGCCCAGAACGAAGCTATTCACAAGAGCAAAATGCAGAAGTCTTAGTGTGGTTAATCCACGGTCATGTGATAAAGAAAGGGTGGAGAAAGAAGCCTACACTTCGTGATGCCGTTAACCACTTTAAAATCCCTCTGACTACGGTTCACGGGTGGCATATTAACCATGAGTCTTTCCTCGATGAATATATCCGCAAACTTTACCCGAAGTGGCCAGACCTTAAAGATCGAGTATACCTCTCTTTCTTAGAGCGCCGCGCCCAAGGGAAAGTAGCTACGACCTCTTGGTTCCGCCGGCACGCATAGGCGATTTACAAGGAGTTATACCTGGACCAAAGCTCCTGGTTCCTTTTCTCTACGGGTTAGTAGCGGGGCTTTCTTCGGCGTCATAACATTATAAAGCGATGAGTAATAAAGCAATTAACTAAGAGGCCAAAGGACTATATTGAGGTTATAAATAGGTTCTTATAGTTCATCAGGCGCATCTCTACATTACGATTCTAATCTCGGGCCGTCACGTTTATCCTAAACTCGCCAAAACGACGGTTTTATTAGCGCCTAATACTCAACCTAGACGAGACCCCAATCCCATTTAAGTATCTCGATGGCTTTACTTGGGAAATACGCGGCGCAAAATTAATCGCCGGCAGAAGTGACCATAGCGGGTAGAATAAATAGCAGGCCACCTTAATTCTTTATATATTCGCAGATGGGAAGTTTAGGCTTCAACTAACTATCATATTTCATAGCACTCCTACCGATGACGGCGGCTATAATTACGAGAAGGAGAAGCATCTTTATTCCCCTAACGTCGACGCAGAGTTCAATAAGATGGCATATAATAACGAGGAGCTTTTCTCATCCTAGATTAATAATATACTTCTCCCTCTTATTAAGGATAAAGAGGAGGATATATTACTCGTGATAGATATAGCCATATTCCATAAGATTAAAGGAATCAAGAAGAAACTAAGGGATAATAGTATTTCCCTTGCACTTATCCCTCCCGGCTACACTAGTCTTTTGCAACCCCTCGATACCACTATTAACGCTCCTTTTAAGCAGTGGTTATAAGAGGCAATTAACGAGTATATTAAGCAGATAGAAAGAGAGAAAGGGGAGGATTTTAAGTGGTTAGTTAGTGATAAGAGAGTCATAGTTACTTATATAGTTACTTCTACTTTAAAGCGTCTTAATATATAGTCAGAGATAGTCAAAAAAGCGTTCTTGAACTGCGGAATAAGCATACGGCCTAACGGGACTGAGGACTAGCTAATCCGGATCAAGGATATACCTTCTGATCAGATTGACTTCACTAGGTGGGAAAACGCTGAGGAAGTCATCGTCAAAGATGAGGACCCCGTGGACCCGCTGTGTGACGACGAGGAATATCTCGGTGCCGACGATGACGAACTTTTGCTGCGTACACGATATCATGAGGAGGTCGTCAAGCAGTTGCAAGAGCGGCTGCGGAAGAGGGGTCTTAAGGTATCAGGGAAAAAGGCCGATCTGATCCAACGACTGCGAGAGAATGATAATTCGCAGAAACCTCGAGAAGGAGATACGATATATATTAGCTGACTAGACCGTTAGAATCAGCGCCTTCAGAAGTCTCATTGACCTTATTATCTTGCCAAAAGAAGCTTATTCCCTCTTGCCATTCGCATTCCTTTCTTAACCTCCAGTCCATCTTCGGTATCACGATATCAGAGGGCAGCTTCAATTGAAAGGTGGAGGTTGGAAATGGGAACAAGCCGCCTACCTATTTTTGGTAGGGGATCCGTTCTGCCGCCCATCCCCGCCCTCAGTGTGGCTTGCCAAGTCCGACGGTTGAACTCAATTTTGTTCGATTTCACGAGATCTTACGGTACATGCGACCTCGCTACTGCTGGACATGCGAGAATGCGTCCAAATATGTTCTTTATTATAGTTGAAGCCCGGCCGTTGATGGGTTAACTAAGCCTGAAGATCGCGTGTTCGGTCCTCGTGCGCCACCAGGGAGCACGTGCAAGTTCAACTCTCGGCACCTATCATCTTCTGGAAACACGACGCTTATCATTCATTCAGAGTCTAACTAGTTAACTGGCCTAAGAGGGCATGTTGCCTTCGCGCTGCCGGTACTGTTCTAGCAGCTTCTTTCCATAATCGTTGCCGTTGGGAGTCCTGACCAGGGTGTGAATGTGGAATGGCAAAGGCTCTTTGTTGTTCAGGAAGACGCCCGAGTGATGATCAAATTCGACCATGACGACAGGGGAGTGCACCTTATAGTAAAAAGCGTCCCCATCTTCAAATCCTCCAATCCAGCAGAACCAAGTCTCATCCCAGTGGACGGAAATTTCCTGCATCCGGGCGGCCAATGCCTTTTCCGGTAGGAAGTTGAGGCTCATGGCGACTATCTTGGCAATTACGCTCTTCTGGGCCTCTGAGAGTGTCGTCACCTTCACGCCTTCATATGGAACCACTCGGTTGTCCTGAAAGGCGCCGCCCAAGTGTCTTTGGTCGGCCCTATGATGCCGCCAGGTCGGAAACTCGGAGCCGTTTAGTTTCGTGTAGATCTGCGCAGCCTTTTGAATAGCCGGATCCAGCGACTGCATGAGACGCAGTGCGGTCTGCTCCTGATCTATGAATAGTTCAACGCCCTTGTTGGGCCCTGCGTCGATGACATTTGGCTCTGCTCCCATGAAAACGGGTGATATCACCATCTGCTTTCCAACCACGAAGCAGTTCATGCAGAGATGATGACCGAAGAGTTGCCAACCCCATGGCTCGTTGACCAAGGGCGTACCAAAGATGACAAAGTTGTAGGAGTTCTCATTGAGGACCTTTGTACCATCGACGACCTCGCCCAGAAACTGATTGACCTTCATGCAGCCATGAGCCTTTTCGTATCCAGCTGGCGACAGGCTTGCTCGCATTAGAGCATGCAGCGCAGCAACCAAGTCTTTGGATGCCTCTTCGAGCCGAACACCGTGCCTGAAGGCGTAAATCTCGGGGTTGATCCAACTCCGCCATTCCGGCGCATCGACAGGCTCCAGGAGGGCCTTTCGTTCCTCTGCCGACGCAACCTCGATGACGTGCTGTGCTGCAGCGGTCATCTGGACCACTGGGGCCCCAAGATCCTCTTCCGTATCTGCCAGACGATGGATATTGGGAATTACATGACCATCAACGGTAATTCCCTTGTAGGGTTGATGATAGAGCTCCTCCCATGCCTTCATCCAACCGATCATGAAGGGCTCGGAACAACGCAGCTTGGCCCACTGGTAGGTGTCGGATGCCGCAAGCTCCTTGCTTCTTGGAGCATCCTTGGGCGGAATATAATTCCGAAATCCCGCCACGGGCCGGTTGGGTTCCATTTTCGTGATTTTGGCCCTCGTGAAGGATGAGATTGATGGGAAGAGAATGCTGTAGTGTTTCGAGTGGAAAGCTCCTATTGGGGCAACGGGGAAAGTCGAGCAAAGATTTAACTCACGATTTGACGAAGAATTCCGCTTAGGCGTAAACCGAATAAGAGAGAAATGCTGGTGAGTCTGTTTCACTTTGAGCAGATGGACAGTATCACATCGGATATGAGTGAGATATATGCCATAGTGTTGTCTCCAGTGGGGCCAATATTGACTGATGAGGGTCATCTCATATCGGGACATCATTCCGTGTTTCGGTATCGCCCGGAAAGGTCGGAGGAGAGTATGGTTTGATGGGCAGAGTTGTTATGCCAGTTACGCACCATCCCTCACAAGAAAAGGTGCACAATTGTTTCCAGTAAGGCCCCAGCGTGAATTGGCCAAGCTTTGCAGTCAAATAGACTATCAATTCAAATCTTAACTACCCAGCTTTGAAACTCGGGCCACGGAGGTTGAGTGAGCCGTGAGAGAACTCCCTGATTCCGTCGAGTGAGGCTCGTGAGCGCGCTGTGAGACACGAGACTCGTGGCAGGGTGAAGGTGAAGAACCAATGAGAACCCGTCCCCACACACCGTGTTTGGTGGCGGGCCAAGATTACCCCGATCCGGCCGTTGCAATAACCGAAATTCCGGTGGGGCCGGAACTAAGAGAACGACGTAGCTACCCTAGAGGTAGAGTGACGATCATAGGGATTCCTAAGGGATAAACTAGATATGCCAGGTTTATAATAATAAGTAAATTAATCGCGTTGTTCTTAAAAAAAGGGGCTATTATATATAGTAATATACTCGAGATCAAGGCGATTCACTGATTGCGAGTCAGTCTGCTGAGAGATCCAAGCAATACAGTTTGAATAGTCTGGGAGTTGTAAGGCCTGACTTGATTGCTACTTTGGATGACGGCGCTTCGGAGTCATCTAAGAGCGCGTTTTGTAGGGATGTTATGCTTTGCTTTCTCTCCCGGAGAAGCATATTGTTGCAATTGAGGGCTGTTCACGTGGATCGGTTCAATGTCTCCTGTTCGTCTTGATGATAATTCCCTGCTGCGACGTGGCCTTCCTAATTGGGCCTAGTTCAACGGAGGGCCGGAGATCACTCGGCAGGCCATTGGGGCACGTGACCACCTTCTGAGGTCCCAATTCAACACATATTTCCGAGGTCGACTACGCTTTTTTGGCTGTTTGGGGCATTGCTGGCGATATGTTGACCTACGGTGGTTGCGATTGTGGTGTTTGGTTGAAGTCAAAATCCTCGTGAGTTTAGCTTGAGCCCCTGAAATAACTGCTAATGGGCTAGTACTGCGACCGCGAAATTCAAACGGGTAGGCGCAACGACTGGAGCCTTGGCGATGATAGCCTTATTGTTAGGATGCATCACGGGGTAAAGAATGCCTAAATGGTAGGGCTTCGCTTGGGAATTCGAATAGATGGCTCGGGTCATTTAACATTCATCAGGTTAATGCATAAAGTTTTGTATTGTGGGAACTCGTAGGGCGGTATGTAGAGCGGGATTGTATTGGAGAATACTGCCTAAATGCCTGTTTCTAGCTGTGGCGCACTTATTGTTACTAAGTCTAGAGTGGTAAAATTTATGAGCTAAAAACTCGTGAAATAATATTTACGTGAATGAAAGTGATGCCTTCTAAAGTCCTTGATGGCTATTACGTTCGGCCGTTGACGGGTTTCCCGTGAAGCGTAGTCGACAGTTATTCGATCTTCATATTGAAAATCATATAGTGACGAATATTCTCACCAAACTTCATCAAAAGGCCCGAGATTGGAACCATGACGACGGCGATGAAAGCCAAGAGTGAGGCACCCCACCCTAGACCCAATGCCTCGAACATTTTCCTGCCGCCGATTGGAAGAAGCGCTCCTAGAAGAGAGCGGAAGACAGTGCTGGCGGCAATGGCGGAGACGGCATGGGCGGTATAGGCATCTACTAGATAAACGGAGATTGCCATCTGGATAGAGTTAGTTTGCGAAGTTCCCGGATACTCAGTTGAAGTACACTCACAAATCCAGCCATCATTCCTAAGCCGACCAGACTTGTCCCGATGATGGGCAGGATCCAGTGATCGTGATTCTGGACACTCCAGCCAAACATGAATAGGCCCCCGGGGACAAACACCGAGCCCATGGCCATGATGGGGAGACGATACTCTGGTTTCGCCTTGCCGCCGTTCTTCTTGGTCAGCCGCTGAGAGATGCGATCAGAAGTCGATCCCGTAATGACCACACCAATCATCGAACCAACGCCGAAGCCCAGGTATGAGAGGCCGACTTGTCCTGTGGTGAAGCCGTATCGCGTCTCAAAGACTGTCGGTATCGCGGTGAAGAGCAGGTAGAGATACCCGTAGACGATGGCCATGTAGAGGGACAGACACAGGATGATGGGCGAGAAAAGCAGCATCTTTCCCGGCCTGATGATGGCTATCTTGAAGAGCTCCTTGGTTGCGATGCCTGTGTCGAGCTTAGATGTGAGCTTGGGATTGCCCGTCTCCTTCCGGAGCCTCTTTGCCTTTTGCTCGAGCAGCGCGTTTGCATCCGTCTCACGCATGAAGAGGAAACCTAGGATGACGATGAGACCGCCCTAGAAGAAGAGCCATTGTCAGCTGTGTTTTGAAGAGTGGGTGGACGAGCTACTTGCAACCATGGACACCACCCAAAACGACCAACGCCAATCCTTTGCTTCCGTTAGATACCCACCCGCTATACTTTGTCATTAATCACAGGCGCTGAGTGCTGTCTATACGAGAGAGTTGCCTACCAATTGGTCCGATAACAGGGCCAAGAATCGGCCCCATGACCCATCCCGACATTGCGGCGGCACGGCGCTCCGGCGTCGTGATATCAGCCAGCGAGCCCGCGCCGAGGGTGAGGGGACAGCAACCGGCGAGGCCGGCGAAGAAGCGAAATATGATCAAGGCGCCGATGTTAGGGGCCTTGGCGCACGCGACGTTCCAGACGACGAACAGGATGTTGCAGACGTTGTAGATGGGGTTTTTGCCGTAAACTTCCGAGAGGGGAGCGACGACGAGGGGGCCGAAACAGTAGCCTAGGAGGTAGACGGAGACGATGAAGGAGGCGAGCTCTTGGTTGGTGGAGTTGAACTCGATCATGACTTGCTCGATGCTGGGGGAGAAGATGGAAGAGGCAAGGGGGCTATCTGGGAGTTAGTGATGCTAATGTTTAACAGAGTATAGATTCCTGAAAGACCATCTATTCCCAGTGTTGTTAGAGACATACGTGACAAATGTGATGGCGGACACGAGGGCAATGGTGCCGCCTTTCCTCGCCCTGGACCAGTTATGCGGATTGGCTGGATCATCTGGCCCGTCCCAGTCGACAATGTTGGGATCCTGAGGAGCAGCGGCGGCATCAAGCTCGACGGAGGTGACGCTGCCCTCTAGATCTCGGTCGTCGTCGAGGCTACCCCGGTCCTTGGTCTCGGTCTCAAGGTCCGGGAGCGGCGCCGAGGTGTTGGCGGTTCCGAGGCGGTCGTAAGTGTCGCCGGGTTTGATATCGTCGAGGAGGATCATGGCGGGCAGGTTGGAGAGAAGTGAAATGATGATCCTCGGGTGCTACTGGGGTGATGATCTAAAGATCCTTGGTGGTTGACACAACTAGCTGTATTTCCTTCCTTTCTCACGCGCCGCTGACCTGGACCACGGAGAGCCTAAGAACAGAAAGCGGCTACAGCAGAGCTGGGCTAGGACCTAATATGCATCCCGATGACAGTCAATGCAAGATCCACCCCCCTGATGCTACGGACAGCTTGAGACGGACCAATTAACAGCCGAAGGTCGGCGAATTGCCATCGAGCGAAGACCGAAAGCTGGACATTTGATCAGGCTCGAACGACATGCAACCCCGCACATAAAGGTTGGGCTGGCGACGAGGCCATGCTCTTGGCCTGCTCGGGGTGAAGAGAGGGCTCAGGACTGCGAAGTCCGCGGGAAGTGGGAAAGTCCGCGGACTTTTTGCACTGAAAATGCATCTTGGAGAACTTAATGATGGTCACAGTGGGGCACATTTTGGACCCATCATTGGCTGGGCATGGTCTAATCGTATCAAGATCTCAACAACCCCCCTACTGTACCCCTAAGCAACCGGGATTAGCGAATGCCGGTCCCGATCCGTGAGTCCCGAACCCTTCACCCCTTCTCTGTTTTGCAAAGGACGGAGTTTTCTCAGCTAATCTATGCCTCGATGACCAAATCAACCACTGAAGTTGGTGGTGCGGCTTTCATTCCATGACCGGAGGGGATTTTCCCCTGTCATCCGTCAGCCCGCATACCGCTCGACTTTCTCAATACAGCGAGCTTTGGACATTTTCCAGTGCCGCATAGCCGAGATAGTTGAGGTTGAGAGACGAGGGAAGAAGGAACGGGTAGCTTTGCGTTTCTGCTTCCATTTGGGATCCCCTTTTCTTCTCTTTTCTCAAAACAACCCCATCTCCAACTCGTCTCAATAACAGCTAGTCCTATTTTCTGATGGCTCGTCAGCAGCAGCGCAAACGCCCAATCTCGTGCCACTTCTGCCGCATTCGCAAGCTACGCTGTAACCGCGAGTTCCCCTGCTCCAACTGCACATCCCGCGGGGTTGCCTGCCCGAAGCCGGAGCACGGCGCGACTTCTGTGGCCGGCTCTGCGACTGCTGGTCCGGCGCCGGCCAAGAAGCCGCCGGTCCGTCCAAGCACCGACGATCCGGACATCCAGGGCCGCCTGGAGAGGCTCGAGGGCCTACTGCAAGGGCTGAGCAGACAGCTGGAGTCGGTGCCGGAGGTGGCTGGTGCTGCTCAGTCCCCAATTGCGTCTTTTGCCACACCGCCCTACACAGAACCACCATTTGCACCACTACCGCCCCCCTTTACCGCACCAGTCGTAGCCCCCGTTCAGGCTCAGGCTCACCATAATCACCTGCAGGCTCACTATCATCCTCAACAGCCGCTGCCTCTCAAGGTCCAGGACCTGACCAATAACGCCCTGCTTGTTGAAGAGTGCTGCATCGTAACAAAATCCAGCGTGAGTATTTATCCCATATCATACATAGCCTTAGCCACGCATTCCAACTCACCAACTCACCAACGTAGAACTCCCTCTTCTCAGACCACGTCATCTTTCGAGCGTGCCCCATCCGCTCCATCACCCAGCTCATATTCTACACCTTTCAGACTCCCGGCTTCTCTTCCGTCTCCCTGACGGCCGAGCCCACAAGATGCATCTGGCTCCCCAACCGCGACGAGGCCGAGGCTCTGGTTCAAAAGTACATCACCGAAATCAGCCCCATGCATCACTTCATCCACGGTCCTCACCTGCAGCGGCTCATCACCGAGCTCTATGCGTCATTGAAGTCGGGCGTTCAAGTACCCGTCGGCACTGTTGTTTTGTTGCTGGCCATTTGTGCCATGGTCACGTACTTGTGGACGCCTCATGACGACGACGTGAAGCTGTTTCAAGACGCCAAGGAAGCCAACTCGCAGACGCTCGTATGGGTCAAGATTCTCTTCAACCTGCTCGAGATCTGTCAGCGGAACGACCACAGGTCCATCGAGTATGTCCAGGGCCTCACCCTGCTGGCCATCACCCTGTTTAACCTCGAGGGCATCTCCCCAATCGGGCGGGCCATGCTCTCTCGCGCCATCTTCTTTGCCCGCGAGCTGGGCTTGCACCGCATCGACCATCCCGATGTAGACACTTTCTGTCATAAATACCCGCCTCTGACCCGGTTGACGGCCGAGGTTGGTAGGAGACTGTGGTGGCATCTCGCTGGTGTCGACTGGTACGTCCACTTGGATGCATCCTCGATCGTCGATCATCGCCAACGCTTTTCCCTTGGATATACTGACTTTCATTCTAGGATGCTCGCTCGCTTTCCCGGCCCGCAAGAAGGCACATACTTGATCAACCCAAGTCAAATGGCGGTGAGGAAACCAGCCAACGTCAACGACGAAGACATCGACGAGGAACGAGAGATCGTGCCGGCTCCCATGGACCAACCGACCACCATGTCCTACTCAATTCACCGTATCCGCTTTCTAGAAATATTTCGAGAATTCGCAGACCGAGCAGCATTCTCGAAATCAGCTCCGGCTTCTCAACAATACGACATGGTCTTGCAGGTGGACGCAGCAATTGACCACTTCATGTCACACGAAGCCTCGCCCTTCTTCAGGATCAGCCTGGAAGAACTCGAGAAGCTTCCACCAGACGACCCTTGGCGCTCGCCCACTGCCATGCTCAACCGCCACATGTACAACTTCTACCTCCACTCCCAGCGCTGCAGGCTCCATCTGCCATACCTGGCCCGCGGCACCGTCGATCCGGCGTACGCGCGCTCGCGGCAGGCCGGCCTCCGAAGCGCGAGGATCCTCACGCAACGGGTGAGGCAGTTGGTCATGGAAGACGCTGGCTTTCCCCATATGATGCTGCGGTTCGGAGTGGCCATGTACGGCCTGTTCATGGCTACCATTACGCAGGTTTTTGATCTGTGTTTGACGAGTGACCCGGCAGGAGACGATGGTAGGCAGCAAGAAGTCGAACATGCATGGAAGACGTTGGAGCATGCTGAGACGCAGTCCACCCCTGTGTCCAGGGGAATGAATATCCTACGACACATCATGGACAAGTATAAGATACCATACCCGGTAGGTGTTGGAGGCCATCACGAACCCGCAGCATCAAACGATCAGACCAATTTTATTCCGCTCGGCCAGATCACAGCGGATGCCATGGGAGTACCAGCTGGGGCGCCGCCATCCAGGCCCTGTCATCCTGACCAAGAGCTGGAAGGGCATATATCTAGGATGGATCTGGACGAAGTTGACTGGGAACGCTTGTGTTGGGGGTTTGATGCTCCCTTTATGTGACGGAACTAAAAATGGTATACACAAGGGAGTTAACTAGACAAAGGAATAAGGGAATATAGACCGGATACATAAGTGGTTTAGATTATTAGTCTTGATAGCAATTTAATGCTTTCTTTTAATGCTCGCAGAAGGAAAAATACATAATAAGTAGGTAGTAACATTCAGTAACAAATAACATGGCCGTGTCCATTCTGACAGCTTATCTACCATCTATCTACAGATGCAACTTGACCCATATCAAGCCATCATGACTTGACCGGCAACTTGCGCAACAACTAGCTAGATCGCGAAAAAATCGCTTCGTCCTTTATCTTCCGTCTTTACCTCAGCTGGCTAGACTTGAGGCGAAGGACATGGCCATAGCGATGCACAATAGCAACCAAGATCATGCTCGCACCAACAATCGCCGCCTGTGTTCCGAAACTTGCGTCGTACCCAACCTTGGATCCCCAAGGCTCTTGAAAGTAGCCGACACTAAAACCACCCATCGCTCGAGCAATATTGGTCCAGCCGGCGACCTCTGCAGGAGCAGAAGGGTATGAATCCAAGACATATGCCGTCACGGCAACCGAGGTGGTCATGATGCCAAACATGTGCATTCCCCACCCTACGCAGACCGCAGCCACAGAGAGGTGGTGGTGCAAGGCCTGTCCGAGCAGGACCAGGCCAGCCATAATGAACACGGCCGATATGTACACCATGACCAGCCGGGCTTCGGGTTCAAACACGCCCTTGTGCTTGCGGACGTAGCGTCGAGCAACGTAATCGTTGAAATAGTGACCAAAGACTTCGCCAAAGAGCACACCAACGATCGGGGAAAAGTAAAGGTATCCAAGTCCGTTGTAGGAGTACCCATAACCACCTGCCTCTCTTGGAATTGCGAAGAGGATGGCAGTCGTGATATTGATACCGATTGCCCAGGAGAAGCAGAGCAGGCTGATGACCATGGTTAGCACCTGCAAGTGCAACATGATAAGAAGGCCGAGACTTACTAGGCAAACAGGATGAGCAAGAGGACGGGCTTGAACAGAGTCAAGAAGAACCTCTTGAAGGAGCCGTAGATGGTCTCGTAGTATGTAGAATGATGTCGCAACTGCCAGACACCAGTGAGTCGGAGCATCCTGGAACCAACGCCCTGGCCACGAGATGGCTGCTTCGAGGTGGGTATATCACGATTATACCAAGTCTCATCAAGGAAGGCGATAATGAGGATCAAGTCAATGCCGACGACTCCCGCACCAAGCCAGAACACGTCCTGCCACTTGCCCGTGCCGCCCAAAACAAAGTTGCCAAGTAGCGGGCCCAAGTACGGAGACGTAATGTACAGGAGTGCCCAGAGGCCGATTTTTCGGGCTCGCTCATGGAAGAAGAAAATGTCTTTGATGAATGCAACGGCAATCGTTTGACCAGATGTTAGGAACAGTCCTGACATGGCTCGCATGGCGTAGAAGCAGGGAAAGTTGGGAGACACTGCGGTGACAATCGAGAAGACTAAGCCGAAGAATGTGGACCAGAACAAAGTGGGAGCCCGTCCAATGAAGGAAGTCATGGGAACCCAGATTAGGCCTCCCAGTGCCCTATAAAGTGTGACCTGTTGGCATGCATCCTGAGCGAACCTTTCGGGGGGGGGGCAGGTACTTACATCATCAAGACGTTGATGCTGTTGGTTTGGTTGATGGTGCCGACAGATTTGTGCCACTCAGCCGCCTGCAAGATGATGGGAGCGCTGCCACATGCAGATGCAAAGTCGGCAGTCAGGGCAGCCCAGGCCACCGTGAAAAGTACAAGGTGCTTCTTTCGGGAGGACCAATTCAATGGATCATCCACGTCGTCCGTTGGCTGGGGCAGAAGTACAGTCTAGAGAGAAGCATTAAGCGTCAGAAGAAAGATGCTAGTGTCTTTCAAGGATCAAGCACTTACATGTCCATCTTTAGCAAGTTGAAGAGAGGTTCCATCGGGACTCGCCACGTCCAGAAGCACTCCAGCTTCTGCACGAGCCTCCAGAGGGAATGCGTCAACCCCAAGGAGCCCATCAGGCTTCTCGGCGTGCGAGACATGGTCTGCGTGTGGCTTTTCCATGGCCTGTGATCTGTGCGTGAAATAAGTTATGATATACAACTCTGCAGCAAGTCAAAGAAAACTACTGCTCGGTGTTGGAACTGGACAGAAGGCTTATTCAAATACAACTTCCATGAGCACAGCTCGACGGTTCAGAATAAAGCCAAGATCCAGTTCCGAAATTGCGAATCCGGGGCCCCGTGGGGAAACTTAATGTACTGCGGAGCAAACGTAGTTGATAGCGGACTTGCTAGGTGTTCTAAGCCACTCCTGAAATTCCGCAAGGGGTCGCTTACATGGCACCCTGGCCAGAACCAAGCTAGACTGGCCGAGGCCTTGTCGGTGGCGGGACTAACCACTTTGTGGTAATCAGCTGTGTCTCCTAAGAGGTCACTAGACTAGGTCCTCCAAGCCTTGTAAGCATGTTGCTCCTTATGACTGACACTTGAATCAAGTTGATGTCCTGCCACGCTATTAAAACTACAGCTGTGATAATGTGTATTGGCCAGATATATGATTTTCACGTCTACTTGTATCTCCAAGCTTTGAGAGAGCTTAATGATCAAGCCACTGGTTATTATGAGAGAGAGTTGAAGGGGAAGACCCCTGGCGGTCACATGTTGCACAAGGGGAAAATGAAGCCCTGACTAGCAAGGTAAATAAGCTTTCATACGGAATTATAATTCCGTCTCCTGCCGATGTTGATAGGAATTCCCGGAATAGTTGTTGTCCCTCACAGATCACTTGCGACCTGGAGTGCAACTAACGAGGATGCTTCGGGCTCCACTGCACCTAATGGATCAACTACGCTGCTGTTCACGTACTGGCCTAAAGTCTTTGCTCCAAATAGTAACACTATCTGCAACTTCCCTTCCCAACTGGAAGAGGGTGGCATTAGATGCATACTTCGATAATCAGTAGAGTTTAGCACAATCCTAGATGGGAAGATCTCATGTTGAACGCTTCAGGGGTTTCTTTCTACAACTTAAAGTAATGATTCGTCACTGTGGCTTGCTTACTGGAGTGATGATTGAATCAAAGTGGCAGCCATGACATTTCAAGCCGTTGAATGTGCCAGGATGTTCTCATGGGTGTAAATCAAGTAACAATTCAAAACTAAAAGATGAGACGAGAACTAGAGCGCGGAAAAGCGATTCTCAGAAGAATAAAATATCCGCGAGTGCCTGTTCAAGGCAACAAACTCCTGACAGAGCCGCCCCTTACATCTCTGCTGCAAGGTCACCGCTCTGAAACCCGTCCAGGACACCGTTGCGTTTGACACTGATCTCATGTGTGCCGTTCTCTAGCTTGCCCTTACGAGAACTGAGCACAGCATCTCCGGGGTGAGGTAGAAGGGTGGGCCGCTTGCGCAGCTCGGCTGCCGTCTGGCAGATATCCGACCGCGGAAGAACACCAGCGTTCTCAAATGACTGGAAAGCCTCGATGTAAGTGTCGTACGTATCATCGTACCTCTGCCATCCAAACTTGCGAGCCTTGGAAATAGAGCTAATGGTGCACCAAGCCTTGCCGACGGCCCAGTCAAAGAAGTCCCAAGTGCCCCAATTGATGGCCTCGAGTTGGCCGCCGTGCTTGGCCACGACTCTCGCCCACACCTCCTTCTTGTCCTTTGACCACTCAGTCATGCGAAAGTTGTGGGCCATGCGAGGCTCATCTCCCTTTGCCGCCCATTCGGTGAATTCCGGAACCTTTGCATAATTATCAGCAATGGACTCTGGCTGAAACAACCCGTCACAGGGTGGCCTTACCTCGATGCCAAAGTGTCGTCCGAGCTTTGTCCAGAGTTGCTTCCACACATAGACGTCACCGTTTGCGTGATTAAATGCCTCGTTCTTTGCGTGCTCGGTTGTTACAGCCCACACACTCATGTCTGCGATGCTGGGCGCGTAAGATGAATCGTCGACAAAATGGTTGTAGAAAAACTTGTTCCCTGGAAAGACAGGGGGTTCTCCCATCTCCCGACAGCATAGCATGTAGAGAGCCAAAGTCAGCGCCATGGACATGCCGTTGCCTATGACAAGGGTTAGCACGAGACGGCACAGAAGGAAACAGTACAAACCTGATGGTGTGAATCCTACGATGCCGTTGGGGCGAATGATGTTCCAGTCCCACGACCGCTTGGCAGCCAAGCTGAAGAGGAAGTCTTCCTGTGGATAGTAAAAGTTCTCCCCATGGTCCTCATACCGTTCCATCTCTTCGTGAAGAGGGACTTCAGTGGGCCCAAGGTGGACGCCGTAATACTATGAAACAGTTAGTAAGGCATGGAGGGCCAGCATTGGAGAAATGACGTACTTTGCCGCCAGTTTGGAGACAGACGCGCTGCAGAGAGCTGGCAGCAACAATGTCGACGGCAACGAGAAAGTTATGGAACAAGGGGATGTTGCTCTCCCTCAGCTTGGTGAAGTCTGCGGTATGAACGTAGGAGGCGAAGAATGCGTGCGTGACATCGTGACACAGAGGAGCCATCTTCTCAATCAACTCCTCGACAGGCCCCAAGAAGTCGAGAGCAATGAATCGGACCCGGTGGTCTTGCCATAAGTTATGCGTCGGAGTCCGGCGCGACGTGATGATGATCTTGGACCTTTTACCCCACGCCGTTAGCAAAGTGGATGTATAGTTTTGTTAGGTGCGCGGACAGACCATTCAGACTCGGGCTTGCGAATCAGGTGCTCAATGATGGCATTTCCAGTGATGCCATTGGCGCCTGTAACGAAGGCGACTTTTCCGCGAGGAGGAGCCATGAGTGGTATCAAAAGTGGGATGTGTGAGGAGGAGTTCGAAGTGTGTTGGCTATGAGAGATGTCTAACAATATTGGAGTTGAGTGCAAGTGACGATACCTGGAGTATTTGAGCAAGAAGAATTCTTATTTAGCTCTGTTTAACTTGTTGAGTACAGAGCGTGGCCGGAGACAATTCCGTAGAGGACGAATAGCCGGAAATTGCATCAGCTTCGGAATTGCAACGCCTTCCAGTTGAGAGAGGGGGCCAGCAACCCGGACACGGAATACAGTAAGGCGAACTAGCCAGTGAAAGCACAGACAGGCTCCAGTATCTTGGATCGAACTAGGAAATGGATTGAGGTTTGGTTACAAGGCGAGCATCCTCCCAAGGGCAGAGACCAAGGCATCCAAGCAAACACACATCTTACCTTTAGCAGTGGAAATAAGGGAATGTGAGGATGACTATATACGAAACACTCGCAAGTTCTTTTTTATTATTCATTGACCGTAATTTGTCATAGTAGAAAGGGTAAATTGCCACTCAAAGCTGGGAGGAAGGGAAACAGCATTGCAGTCAAACACAAAGGAGTCAAACACAAAGGAATGGGATACGTCTAGAGTGTATCCTGCTTATATTCTCTTACTACCCTAGGGGGGTAGGGGTTGGGTATCATAATAAATGGGAACAGCAGCAGATATCTACGAAACAGGGTGGTGTTGTTAGATGGTTCTACGCCGATGAGCTTATTTCAGCCAATTACCTGTCTGCGCGTCAGGCCAGGCACTCTCTCTTTTCGCGTGATCAATCCAAGAGTTCAACTCACGCGGTAGTCTAATAGACTAATACAAAGCATGTTGCGCTGCTCGAGAATGAGCATGGTAGAAGCGGTAGCCGCAGTGACACCCACCATTAATCAAGGGACAAGATACGTTTGCATGCCACGTTTCATAGGAAGTGGATTTTAACATGAGGCCTTGCAAATGTCGCAAGATGTCAACTGCAAAGAGTTCATGGGGGCCACGCGGGCCAGACTGACACCCTCGCTGCGGAAGAGAGAACACAAGCCCCCCCCAACATTGACGCCTTGCCGCATGCATCGAAAACATGCTTACAGCACTTCGGATCTGACAGAAACCTTGACGTACCAGCTTGCAGTTTTGTCGGGGTTGCGGGCAACGCCGCGCATGAATCCCAACAGGGGAGAGAGCGGAATCAAGAGCAGACGTGACCAAGTGTAGGCATCGGCGTCAGTGCGAACTCAAACCTTGAGACCCTAGTAAACCCCAAACCGAACAGTGGAGTAAAGCCCCCGATAGCCCTCAGTATTGATGGTGTTGACTGTTAGTCTGACCATGGATGCTGACTGAAGACGCACCATGGCTATTTGGTGGTGGTGTAATTTTTGAATTTTGGGTATAGTCTCGTAACTAACCCAAGTCGAGCGGACGTATCGGTCATCATGGCATGGCCTTGAGACTTGGAGTTCTGGGCCCTTTGCTGTCTCCATGGCGAGCCGGCGGTGACTGTCAGATGTTTACCTCACATACCGAATCAAAGCGGGCAGATGACACGCAAATCGGTGCATGATGGTCATCTGGGGCACTAGATTGACCAACATGTTCCGAAACCCCGAATGCCCGGTCCCGGACCTTGGTGCTCGCTCCCCCACCTTTTCGTTTCTCCAGTCGTGGGGTAGTGGCCGACGAAGCATCGTGGGGTAACTAGCTGGCCTGCTTCGATCGGTACAGTATCTGTCTAGGGTCTAGCCTAGCCTAGCGCCCCTGGTCTGGGGCCGTTGTTGTCCGTTGGATTTGTCCCGAGAATACTTTGTGCGACTGTTCAGTAACCCCGAGCTTGCTGCTTAGGTAGCATGTGGGGACGGGGACCATTCAACCCAGCCCATAACCCTCGTGATGTCTCTAACCACGGCAATAACACGCGGCTACCAACACGGAGCCCCATATCCATCTACTGGAAAGTGTATTTCGCCTTGGGAAGTGGGGTGACTACGTCTGGTTGAGCCGGAATTACATGGTGATTCTTTCCGGAACGACAGACATATCATCTTCGCAGCTCGCAGCTTCTGTCAGTTAACCATCATCAACCTTTTGACATCGTTAAAAAACAATCGAGTATCCTCTTTGAAAGGGTATAGATCAGTACACTTCGTCGCCCGCTGAATCACGATTCACCGTCCATCACTCTCAAGTCAGACACTCCAACGTATGAACAATCTTTAGCCCTCGCTCGCATTGATCTGATCTCTCGCGCTAACTCTCATCTTGTTTCAAGCATCAAACATGCACCAGGTCGAAACAGACGTTCTCGTCGTGGGAGCCGGCGTGGTTGGCCTCTCCTTCGCGGCTATGCTGGCTTCCCAGGGAGTGCGGGTCTATGTAATCGCGAAACATAGCGGTACCGCGCCGTCACCACGTGCCCATGTCACCAACCAGCGGACCATGGAGATCTTTCGAGAGATGGGTCTTGAGGAGCGTGTCAAGGTGGCCGGGACTTGCCTGCCGGATGTAGGCAACCTTGTCATGGCCACCAGCCTAACGGGAATGGAGATTGGACGCTACAGCTGTTATGGAGGTGGCGACCATCAACGCACCGACTTTGCCAAGGCCAGTCCCTGCCAGATGTACAACACGGCCCAGAATCTGCTCGAGCCCATCTTGTTGAGTAAAGCCCGAGAGAAGGGAGCCGATATTCGCTTCTATCACGAACTTGTCGACATTGAACAGTCGGAGGAGGCCGTGGTTGGTCGAGTACGCGAGCGAACTACCCAGAGCGAGTATACCGTTCGCGCTCGGTATGCTATCGGTGCTGATGGAGCACACTCATTCGTAGCCGAGAAGGTCGGCTTCGGCTTTGTTGGTGAGCCCGGGCTCATGCATATGCTGAGCTCGTGGGTGGAGATGGATCTGACCCCTTATGTTGCCCATCGGCCGGCATGCATTTACTGGATGTTGCAGCCAGGGGATGAATACTGGGTCGGCTCAGGCACATGTATCCTGAAGAAACCGTGGGATGAATGGGTCGTGACCCGGCAGTACAACCCGGCAGATGGAGAGCCTGACACGAGCGACGAATCTATCATTGCACACGCTCGAGGCGTGCTGGGCATCCCCGAGTCGCTACCAGTCCGTATCAAGCACAAGGGCAAGTGGCAGGTCAACCACGTCGTGGCGAAGGAGTACCAACGCGGACGCATATTTCTGGCTGGCGATGCTGCTCATCGTCATCCACCTACTAGCGGATTGGGAAGCAACACATGTGTGCAAGATGCGTACAACATGTCGTGGAAGCTGGCCATGGTCATCAAGGGCCAAGCTGGCGAAGAGCTCCTCGAGAGCTACAACCAAGAGAGACAAACTGTCGGCAAACAGGTTGTTGACCACGCCATCTCAACTCTCCACGACATGGCCGATCTTCCCAAGAAACTGGGTTTCGTGCGAGGACAGTCACGGGCGGAGGGCTTTGCCTCACTGGAGGAGCTCTTCTCGGACGCTGACGGTGCAGAAGAGCGTCGTCAATCGCTGAGGAAGCAAATTGACGTCGGAAACCGCCGTTCCAACCCCCTGGGCGTGCAGTTGGGCCATCGCTACCATAACTCGCGTGCCGTGGTTTACGATGGCACACCCTTCCCAGCCCATCAACGCGACCCAGTTCTCTACTATGAGGCGACGACCCACCCAGGCGCCTACTTGCCCCACGTTTGGCTGGAGCGTGAGAAGAAGCGTATTTCAATCTTGGACATCTTCGAACATGGAAGCTTCGGCCTTGTGGTTGGTATCGGCGGTAAACCTTGGGAACTCGCAGCCGCTACGGTGAGTAGTGAGCTGGGCATCACGCTGCCTGTCTATTACGTTGGATATCAATGCACTTACGACGATGTCCTTGGAGAGTGGGCTGGCCGAAGTGAGATAACTGACCGCGGCGCCCTGCTTGTTCGGCCGGATCGTCACATTGGTTGGCGCTCTGCTGGTCGGCCTCAAGATCCGACGGCAGCACTACGCTCAGCCTTGTGCCAGGTCCTCTCGCGTCAAGTGTAAGAGCTCGCCATGCCGAGCGTACAGATCAAGTGCCATCGGATGAGGGGGGTGATGGAAAGGGGACGCGAACCGGGGAGTGACGGGTGTGCCTTGAGTATAGATAGTATATTGATTTGAATTATTCACTGGTAAAACATTGCGCCGCCGTGATACCACAGTCTTGGGCATCCTTGCTAGGAAGTACTGTCATCGCTCCAGGACACGCCTCGGTATTTACGCACGCTGCTTATTGTCCACAACGGATGGTTCCCCGGGTCCTGAGGATATCAAACTTGACTATAGAAAGTTGGCGATGAATCTTGACAAGGCAACATAAAAACTATTTATTCAACTGAAGACTGCAGCCCTAGAGTCTCCACAGAAACAAGGGAATTGTTTTTTCTCAGCTAAACAACCCCAAGTTACTGACATGCCGAGGCAACTAGCATGGCTGTATCGCTCATTACCGTCCCATCTCTCACAGATGTGAACAAACAATCTTTATATGTCCTCATTTATTGCAAATCACCTAGCATACAATGTTTTATCTGATAGACATAACCTCGGAGCCATCATTCCTTCAGTGCCTTCTGAATTTCGTGAGAAAGGGCATCTACATCAAAAGCACCAATAGGACGATCTGCCCACTCCGTGATTGTTGTGATAACTCCTAGAACGCTCTTGACGAATACAACCGAGTTCCCAATACCTAGTGTAGCTTTGATGTGGCTCTTTGTCTGTCGAGTAGCGCCCAATGCTGCTATAGAGGCTGCAATGATCAAGTGCGACTGCTGAGGCTGGAAAACCTCTTCGTTGGCTTTTGAGATGAGATAACCCCATGTAACAACTGTTGAGCAGGTGACTAGGGCGGTGAGGTCAGTCAAACGACGCCTTCATAATCATGTCCGGTGGCCAACTTACACAAGTCTGTAAAGTATTTGTCCATTAAGCTGAAGATGTCTGAGTTACCAACTCCGCTGTAGATCCGGGAGCGAAGTTCGCGACCCTTTTTGACATCGTCTTCATCGACTGTGGTCTTCCGGAGAACCCGAGTCGAGGCGTAAGCAGGTCCTTTTCGCTGCACAACACCAATCATGCCATAGCACGCGGGAATACAGGTCGGCATTCCAATGTATGGGAAGACGATGGTGATGGCTTCTCTCAAGCAAAGAAATGTCTTTTCCGATATCTCTGGGGATGAATCGAACGTGATATCGTCAAAGAATCTCCCGACAACATCTGCGCGGCCAACGGCACAGCATGCCGCCGCCTGTTGAACCCCACTGTTAGTGGTCCCTAGTAGTGGCCAGTAAATCAGCACTCACAATGATTGCATGGCTGTAGCTTTGTAGCTCGGGGTGAGAAGTGGCCAACTTGGAGTTGAGTCCCAAAAAGAGCTCACTATCGTACGGTCGTGCCTCGGCTTTGACATTAGTAGAGACGTACTTTTTGTCCCATGCGGACATGAACGAATCCGTATCCCAATCAAACATCTTGTGTTACTTGCGTTGAAGATCTTGGGTCAAGTGGTAATTGCTCGCTCAATGGTGAAGGACTCGCCGGTACTTCAAGAGAAGACAGCGTTCAGAATATACAGCAATATTACGAGGTTAATTGTGTCTCTCCAAGTGCCTGGGTGTTGAGGTGAGGGGCTGCTTGTTGTCTGATTCCGGAATGGCGGCGGATTTTCGGTAGCAATTCCGATCGTGGCCGTGACGAATGCGGAGGAGCTTGCAATCAACGGGCGGCATGACATAATGCCCGTTGATGCTCGGATCCCCTAGAGATTCTTCGAAATTGTTTACGACCTAGGTAGAAACCTCTGAAAGTCTTTGGTGTGGATTGACCTCATGATGCCAAGCCATGCCATTCGCCCAAGAGGCAGACTCAGGCAGTGCGCATACTGCGATCGTCTGTTTACCAAAGAGGAGCATCTAAGACGCCATCAGAGAGCACGTATGACGAATCAATTCCATAGGATGCTTGGGATCGTGGCTAACGCAGCCACAGACACGGGTGAGAAGCCCTTCAAATGCCGCACTTGTGGGAAAAGTTACGCCAGAAGGTGAGTGTCGTAATCACGCTCTGCCGTGAGTGATATGCGAAATAGTCGCTGACCCGCGTGCAAAGTGACGTCCTATTCCGCCATCTGCAAACCCATTCTTCAGAGGTTGATATCAGCCAACGGTACGCGGAGGCGTCCAAGGGCAAACATCCCAAAGATGAAACCAGACGGCAATCGCTTGATACCACAGTCCAATATTGTGATATTTCGACCGGAGGCAACGAAATCTCCATTTCGACGCCCGCACGACGACCTACATCGACACCCAGCACGCAGCTTCTCGGAAACCACCGGCAGCCCTCCAATGCTCAGTCTTTACGACCGGCTGTCCCATCTCCAACTCTAGTAACATTTCATCATCAATCACCATCGCGGACCATAGCCGATCCAGACACAGATACGATGATGCCTTCTGCAGAGCCCCACAGACCAGATGTTTCACTTCAGGATAGTCTGAATGGAGTTATATTCGAAGATGGCCACGTCATGCAACTAGTACCTGATCTTATCCCTCACGATATGACCGGCTCTGAAGCCAGCGCCGAAAGCTCAAACGATCGGTGTGCTCCGGACCCCTTTCACATCTTCCATGTTGGTAAGCCGGAATCTCCGCGCCAGCATATGATTCAAAGCCAAGCAACCAGGTCGATACAAGATGTTGAAAACGAGCAACGAGAGAGTCCGGTAGACCGTTTACCCTTTGAGGTTTCCCAGATGCTCGAGTCGCAACTGGATATCGAGCTTGAGTCATCTTTTCAGCTTGACGGGAATAACCAACAAGATTGTTCTCGCAATGATGAAAACTTTGAAATGTTTTCGTTCGGCGGAGGGCACGTATCTCTATTCAGCGACTTTCAGCTGGGTTTCAACGTGATGGAGTCAATGGGCTACACCGACCTCACAAGTTCCGCATTACCGTTATCCATGTCTTCTACTAGCAACAAAGTCGTCGACAACGAAACAACCAGCAGAAGCCCAATGCTTTTTTCTCCGGGGCGAGTGCAACAGATCCAACGCGTATGGTCCAGACAAACGCCAAAGGTGGCACCTCGTCTTATTGGACGTCTGTGGAAAGAAGTCGTTCATCACAAGGCAGACAATATTTTTACGACACCGCAGGGTCCCAGCCACAACTCCACAGCTTCTACGCCCAGGAACCGCCGTTCATCGCGGTATATGGACGAACACTGCAGGATTCGCCTGATGAGGTACTGCAAAGAACTCCTCGCCTCCTCCAATCCGTCAACTCCCACACCAGACTCTAAGTTTCCTGTTGTAGAGATTCTCAACTCCAGTTTGGACTTCTTCTTCCAGTTCTTCCATCCAATCTTGCCTTTCATGCACAAGAACACATTTGACGCAGGAAATACTCAAAGTTCGCTCTTGCTTGCAATGTGCCTGGTTGGCCTCTCTTATTTGGATCGGACGCGTACGAGAGCCTTTATCTGTCGATACCTTCAAGTACTTTCTCCTCTTTTCCTCCTATCAATGATGGCGATTCAAGAGACTGATCTACTCTTTAGAAATTGATGAATGCTTGTCTTGGCGACCTGCCAAGCCAGGCTATCGGCCAATCTGCGCCATCCGAGCTACTCGCAACTCTTGCGTCTATGTTGATCGTGGCATATCTCGCTCTAGGATTTCATGTATGGGATACCTACGCATCTATTTGCTTTTCGTGTCATGCCGATCTGTCACTGATCAAGCCAGGATGAAATTGATGAGTGTCAGGCACAGATGATTTGCGCAGAGATGCTCCGCGTAAGTCATGGCAAAGTATAGCACTGTGCTCGACACACCGCTGAATGAGCTTTCTGTAACTAGATCGCGGACAAGCAGGGCCTATTTGCAGCGAATGAAGGTGGCGATCCAGCCGCTGAGATTCGTCAGGTCCCTTCAGATTCGGGTGGCCTTTGGAAAGCCTGGGCACGGGTCGAGTCTATCAAACGGTATGTTCCCTTCTTTTGTGAAGCCATTCAACTAATGGGATTCAGTCTGATATTTTGTTTCACCTGGTTGGATATGGCATACGCCCGCCTCATGAAAACAGCTGGAGTGATCGATATAGACAGTATGGAGCTTCATCTTCCATGCGATGATGAACTATTTGATGGCTCAACATCATCTGCAAGCTTTATGCAAGCCATCCAACGTGGTGGAGAGATGATAATGCCGAGAATCAACATGTGCAATATCCATGCAACTTTGCCATCGACCCTCAATAACAACTCGGCCCAGATCTTACTTCGGGCACTCTACCTCAAGGCTATGGCTGCTCGCTCTAGGCTCTTGGGGAAGACTTGGAGCCCAGAGCTGCGTCAGGCAAGTCCCATAGAGATGTTTGCTATGGATAGCAAGGCCAAGAGCATACTGTCTGATGTACTCTTGCTACCGGCTACTCACGGAAGCATTCTGAGTGGCAGAAATCGAATGAATGCGCTAGGCTGGAATTATTTGTGCATAACGCTTACTGCGGATATAGACCTGCTCGAAACTGCTTCGGGTCGTGATGGCTTGGAGGCTGCTTCGGCAGCCCTGGCACGTGTTGTGGAATGGTCCCAATCAACAAGCGCTCGAAGGGCAGTACTCCATGCAGCACAAGTATTTGACATTTTGGATTCGTCGCGGATCCGCGAATCACACCTCACTCGGCCTGACCTTGTCCTTTTTGTGTCCGCGCTGGTGATCAGCCAATACCTTCTTGTATCTAGCCATCAGAATGCCCCTCTGGGTGCCCCCACATTCGAGCTGCTGCAAGATATTGACTGGGCCCTGATAAGAGATGAGGGCCTGGGATCTGTCACGGGGCTTCTTCTCCCTAGCTCGCGGTTAGAGCATGAACAAGCGCCCGTCATGTCGGACACACCACGACGCTTCTTGCTACATGGCGGTCCCGTATCCTTCGGCGGAGAGTTCCAGAAATTTGGACATGTCGCTGCAAGAAGAATGGCAAGAAAGTTTGCCCATTTGATGGACGGTTTTGGTAAATGGGATGGATGCAGCTATTCCAGGCTCTTAAGGGCTATGTGTGGCTTTGTGGGTGAGGACGATAGAGAATACTAGGCAAAGACTTGAACAGGTCTCATATTAGAACAGGAGAAGTTCCAACTCTATTGATCTCCACAAGAGCGACTGAGACCATTCCTTACCCCTGGAGTTGGCCACGATCGTAGTGTGAGAGCCCGAGAGCCTGAGCCGTGCACCAAAAGACCCCCTCCGGTGGGAATGAACGTCTCGTCGCGAGCCGTGCACTAGTCGGCGTTCCGAAGACCAACTGTGCTTTCAATGACAAGTGAGGCGAAATTGCCACTGCCCAACAATTCTCTGGTCGACGATGGGGTTAATGTGTTATAAGTTGCACCCTAAGCCTTCAAGACTGAGTGCCGTCCACATGTTAATGACCCGCATTGCATTATTGTGCTCAGAAAACTGCAGGAAATGCCACGTGAATCGCGTGTCCCTCACCCGATATTGACGAATATCGTTCAGCTCTTTAAGGGAAAGAATCTATCGAGAATTAGAAAAGCTGGCTGGTCTTGTTAGGAGCACTCGCCGTGCCGTATCCTGTCTGGTGCTGCAGTAAATTTCTTCCATACCCTTGACACGTAACCTCTGGCATGGCGGCTTTGAAAGCACTCTTTTTCTATCCCTCAGAACTTGACTTGCTCATGTCTGAGGAGATTGACCAGTCCAGTAGCCTAGCAGTTGAACGAACTCGGACCGATTAATGACAAGGGGGAAGAAGATCAGACGTTTCAGTCCCCTTAAATGTCTATTCGTGATATCAAAATTGGTAATCCAATGCGCCACGAGCCTTGAGGCCCCACGATTACGCAGTCTCATGTCCCGGGTGCCCCACGTTCTGGAGTGTGGTGCCCCATCTCCGCCTCCCCGTGGCCGCGTCTTAAACCACGGTCCGCTGTGGGGATAACTATGTAGGCTAGGCTGATTTTCAGTGTTAATATACTCTCGTTATCCGTTTATCGCAGTTCCATGTGTCTCGAAATCGCCCTTAAACCCCTCCGCTAGTAACACTCTCGGACATAAGCTTCTTGGAAAACCCCCCCCACACAAACAATACCATATCTTTTCAGCATGGCGAAAACCGTGCTAGTTCTCGGTGCAACTGGCACTCAGGGTAGGTTCATCCCTTATGAACTAGCTTAGTTCTGTTTGCTGATTCTACGCAGGTGGATCTGTAGCAAAGCTGCTGCTCCAGTACCCAGAACATTACCAAGTTCGATGCCTTAGCCGAAATCCAGATTCGGACAAGGCCAAAGCCCTGGCTGCACAGGGGGCCGAGGTGGTCAAAGCGGACTTGACCATTCCTTCGACCTTGCCAGGGGCCTTCAAATATGTCTGGGGCGTCTTTGCTGTCACTGACTTCTATGATACGGTCGGTCACTCCAGATCAACATTCAAGATCGGTTAGCTCACGTGTGTGACCTCGTAGGCCGTCCTCGATGACCCTATGAGCGAGGAAAAACAGGGCCAGCATATTGTTGAAGCGGCAGTGGCAGCAGGCGTTGAGTGCTTCCTATGGAGCACACTTCCAAGTTCCCGCGAGATCTCCGGGGGCAAATTTGTGACTCGATTGTATGAAGGTAAGACACTAACTCCCTGGAAGAGCGAGTGCGGGCCAACCAATTCCAGGCAAACAATCCGTCGACGCGGTTATCCGTGCAGCTGGCCTCAAGGGGTGTTTTATCCGGACTGGAAATTTTTATGAAAACATGATCTTGCGCAAATATGCCTCTTACGACAAAGTCACCGATATAATTACCATGACCCGACCCATCATTGGGCCCGACGCGGAACGTGGGTGAATTTCATATAGCTATAGAAGTCAGATTGTTGATCAAAGCTCTAGTCACATCACTTTATGTCGAAAAAGATCTCTCGGCTGTCTGCAAGGCTGTCTTTGATCAATGGGAGACGAACAAGGCCAGTATCGACGGAAAATATTTTCTCGCCAGCGGGGCCCGCGAGACTATGGGACAGATCAACGCAGTCCTCGAGAAGGGTATGTTTTCCATGTTTATGGTTGAAGCTACATAGAATAATGATGCAATTAAACCAGTTTCTGGAAAGAAGGTCATTTACAAGGTGAAGCCAACGTGTGGCATCCCAGATCGCGACATCATGCTGCAGCTGTACAACAACGTTGGCATGTACCCTGGAGTCGAAATCCCGCCTCCTGAGGTGGTTGAGCTGGGGGTGAAACTTCACAGCGCCGAAGACTTTATTAGGGAGAGACTTCTTCCGCATCTTGGTATTTCGCCGGTGAACTAGGCTGGCTCAGCAGAGAAGGAGGCCATGGATCACAGTCCTTAACAACGACTAGGGGTCAACATACGAGACAGTCAATCATTTGAGATATCAGTCAATGGTGCATCTGGCGCACAGTTCTCAATTTCCACGCATGTGACGCGCTATTAAAAATTTAGACAAAAGAGTGAAGCCCAGGTTGATTCTTGCTGGATGGCACAGTCCCTCAGATCCTTGAGCAGCTAACCCGTAAAGCAGAAGCGGCCTCCGGTACGTGTCCTCTCCTGGTTTGAGAGGACGAAGCGAATGGGTCTGGACTCTGGAAGTACGAAACTCAATTCCATCGGACGAGGGGTAGTGTCCGGAAATTCCGTCCAGAATTCCGAGTGCCCGAGGCCCGTAACCAATCCCACCCATGCTTGACTAATCTTTCCTGATCTGGGGTAACGACTAGCTGGGCACTAGTCCATGAAAAGCTGGGCTAGCGAGGTCAGCCTTGAACGGCATGGAACGCCTTCACACACTAGTTGCGCCAACTCGCGGGGAAACGAGTTCGCGGGGAAGCGGGGAAGCGGATCCATTGCAGAACGAAGATGCAGTATGCAGTCTTGATCTCTTCCTTGCAACGCTGTGTTGGCCTGTAGGAGCTGTCTGCCGAGGATCCGAAGCCAGCTTCACTTCTCTCCGTATCCATCTGCGCCGCGTCTGCCACGCTTTATTCCCCTCTCTGTCACCCTCCGCTTGGTTTCAACACAATGTCGTCGTCAGATGCCCAGGACCGTGGCACTCGCAAGGAAGACGGCGGCCACGGCCCCTCAGAGGCTGACGATGGACTCGCTATCGCACCCTGCGATAACGAGAATGGGGACGAAAAGCGAAGCGATGTCGTCGAAGTCGCCACAGGTGCCAGTGCTGGTGCTGACTCTCTTGAGAAACCGGAGCGTCCGGCAAAGAAGATGAAGAGGGGAAAATACATATCCAGAGCCTGGTATGTCTAACCTGTTGCTTCTGGTTGTCACCGAACAGCGTATTGATATCCCTTGTCATAGTACTTCCTGTCAGCAACGCAAGATCAAGGTCAGTTCTTTTCTGTTCCCGGCTCTCCCGCCTTGAGTCACTCATGCTGACCTGTTGAGCGATATCAAGTGCGAAGGCGGAGATCCATGTCGCCAATGTTTAATAAAACAGCTACCATGCCTGTCATCCGCCCCGAGAGGAAGTGGGCAGCATGGTCGACGAGACTCAAGGACGCCTGCTGGAGAAATCCATGTCCAACCTGGAGTCGGGCCACTTCCTAGCTTGGCTGAAAGGTAAGATCCCTGCATCTAGCCGCAGATTGAACACATCAGCTCACGTATGATCGATCTGATAGGACCATCAGCTCCGAGATCTTGGTTCGCCTGGATGCTGTAGAGCGCCACTTGCGCCTCATGCGACCGCCTGGCCCCGACTCGACAATGCCTCCTCTTAATCACATTTCTCCCGACGAGCAGCTCAAACATTCTCCTGCAAAACTTCAGAGTGCCTTGGAGACAGACGGCCAAACGTTTGCTGGGGAGATAACCATGAATCCGGCGTTCGAAGACGACAATGGCACCTTGGACCACAACAGTGTGGTATCTCCGGGGTTGCGGCTCGAGCATTCCTCGCCCGCCTCTTCTTTCCACCCTCCAGCAACGTCCCCGGGCGAGTTGGGGGCTCGAAAAGGGAGGTGGTGGTTTGATAGCATCCTTGCACAGCACGGCGTCACCATCGACGAGAACCAATCGAGATACTACCTACAGGTCTATTTGGACGAGATACATCCCCTGTATCCATTCATCCATCCTCCAGCCATATGGGAGACGTTTGATGAGATGTGGCAATACTCTACTCCCTGGCCCACAGCAGAATCCGCAGAAGGCGAACACATGCGGGTCTCGATGGCTTTGGTGTGTTTTTGCCTAGCTCTCGGGCGATGCAGCATTTCGTCAAGGATTGCCGATCCAAGTGGTGTCTCATCGTCTGGCTGGAGCTTATATTGTGTCGGGAGGAGTCTCCTGCAGGATTTACTTGAAACTAGCAACACGGCCACCAAGTCCTTGCTTATGCTGCAAGTTCTCATCGTGAGAGTAAGTTAATCATATGTCATGTGCTCATTGAATTGTGTCCAGGACTACTCATACTCACTTTCCCCAGGTTATCTATCTTTTCCGCCTAGATGCGAACCAGAAAGCTGCAAGGGTCCTGGCGCTCACCGTCTCTGTTGCACACACCGTAGGGATACACCGGCAATGCACCCTCGACGCCATGCCTGCCTTCTACAACCAGCTCTATTGTCGGGCGTGGTGGTCACTATACATGCTCGATCGCCGGATAGCCCTCGAGTCGGGAAAGCCGTTTCTGATTCAGGACAACAACGTGGATACGGCACTACCGATCGACCTCAGCGATGAGTGGATGACCAGATTTTCGACAAGAAATGAGACCGTCGCCGAACTGCAGCACGAGATCACAGCCCAGGTTTCTCGAGAGATATTGCCCTCGCAGATACCTTTTGTTGTCGCCATGATTCGATATTCTCGTGTGGCGGGAAAGGCCTGGGAGGTGCTGTACGGTGTCAAAGCATCCAGTGCCCCTACGTTTGCTATGGTCGAATATGTCGATGCTGTTCTTTGCAAGCTGCTAGATACAGCTCCCAAGAACCTGAGGTACGACCCGGACCAACCCTATGAGTCCCAGTTCAGCACAAGCTTGAGATGGCAGATTAAGCAGACTTTTATATTGTCCACGGTAAGTCCCATAGATTGGGAGCCTATCCCTGCCACCATCAGCTACGCTAACGGTTGAGGTAGTGCTGCACCTATCTTCGCCTCTTAATACGAAGGCCCCTTTTACCCAGTTCGAGATCACTGAACCTCACCGAGGAGGACGACCTTGAATCGTCCATAGAGTGCGCTGGCCTCGCCGCAAAGATCCTCACCGCCCACCAAAACATCAAAGATGACCTCATCAAGTATAGCTTCGCTCTCAGTCACTACGTCACAAGCTGCGCCATGATTATGATCGCACTGGTTTCCAGGGAAGTGGGTTCCAAGAAGAGATACGGCTCCCTCGTGCTGGTAGCAACCCAGTCTTTGAATCTGTATAGCCACAAGGTCTGGGTCTCCGGAAAGATGACGCGCTGTGTCTCTAGGCTTAGCCGACTGGTACACCAAACTCTGGCAGGGAACATGAATGATAGTCATGGGCGCCTGAGCCCAAAGAGCGTGCGACGGGACTCGAGGGCCGAGAAACCGCTGCAACAACTCACGCCCCAAGCAGAGGATCAAGAGCCCTACCGGATGTCATCTAGACCGGGGACTTCCATCCTCCATTCAAGTGACCTTGATGGTTCCGTCGATGCGGTTGGAGGGTCACGAAGGGAACAAGGATCAGATGCCTTCTCATACAACCCTGATGCAAGTGGCACATTAGTCGAGAGATCGAGCACAAATTTCAGAAAGAACGAGCAGCTCTCTGCATCATGGATGGCGGGACCAAGTGGCGACAGTCGGAATAGCTGGGTCATGTCAGATTTTAACTTTGAGACGTTTGGAGAGCGATTTGGATCAAATGGCGTGGGGTTCTCCACGTTTTCAGGCAACGACAGGCTCGATACTACGAGAGATGCCAATTCAGTCGCTGATCGGGATTATGGTGAGGCGAAGCTGGGCGTTTTGGGACTCAACGGCGCCTTCAATCTCGATATGGACATGGACCCTACTTTGATGGATCTCTACGATACCTCGACGATGGATCTTGATATACTCGGCTCAAACCTGTTATGAGACGAGATCTATGAGTGTTAATGAGAGTTTGAAGTAAACAATTTGGTCCAGACTGGAATACAGACGTGTTGTACTGTTACTAAGCTGTTCCTCTATCCTTGACATTTGGTCCCTTTAAACCCCGTATTCTGAACATGATTCACAGCCGCAATGAGAATAGAATAGCTATCGTGTGATCCTTTTCACACAAAACAGCGCTCACCAAGGAATGATGCTCTCAGAGTTCAGTTCGAGTGAAGCAAGGCAGGTCTACACTGTGTAGTAGACCGAGGTGGTATGGGTTTCACCACTACTTTAAATTTTCAGGCAAGCCAAAACCCCTTTGCTTTTTCTCCATTCTGGTACTATCCAGCACCCCCTGTGAGATGACATCTCGTCCTTCACGTACAGTTTCGTTAGACGAGATCTAAAGTACCTGAGCTCTTGCCAGGTCATCAGTGTGTTCAGCTCCTCACCTTTGAACGCCAGGATCATCGCATTTATGCCATATCCAACTCACGCTTGGCATTTGAATGCTCAGATGATCTTTTCTCTTTCCTTGAGTCGTACATTGAAACCTGCCTGTCTCACAAACCACGCATTATGCAGCTTCCATGGCGTCTCTGGATTTACCAGCTCGAGCTAGAACAAAGGCAAACGTCAGATTTAGCTCCCTCATAAGTTTCTGTGAATACTGACCTCAAACCTCCGAAGGATTGTCGGGACAAGCTTGTAGAGCTCGAGCAAAGAGATATTCTTGCCGATGCACGTCCTAGCTCCCGCGCCGAAGGAGAACAGACAATTGCTCATCCGTCGTCGTTGCTCTGGAGTCGCATCTATCCAGCGTTCGGGTCGGAAGTCCGCGGCATCAGACCCAAACACCTCAGCGTTTTGATGGATGACCCACGCAGAGCATCCGGCGATGGTGCCGCCTGGTAGGAAATGGCCAGCAATAGTGACTCCGCTGGGTGGTACTATCCTTTCCATTGTAAGTCCGACGGCAGGATGGCAGCGTAGAGCCTCGTTGATCACGGCGCTGAGGTACGGCAAGTCTCTGACTTCTTCCCATTGGGCTAGCCCGTCCTCTCTCGAGAACCTCCCAGCCTTGCTCTCCTTAGCGAGCTCATCAAGCAGTTTGTCCATCTTTGATGGATCCCTCAGCAAGTAGTAAAACACAGCTCTCATCGTTATGCCGGTCGTATCGGAGCCCGCAAACATGTTCGCGACTGTCAAAGCGAGAACCAGCTGTTCCGTGATGAACTCGGGGTCCTTGGCTCGCGCTTCTTTGAACCGATTCAAGAAGTCTCTTCTCGGAGTTTTCGCGTTCCCTGATTCTTCTTCGCGCTGGCGTTCGACAACATGCTTTTTTGCAAATTCTGCAACAGGAGCACTCGAGTTGAGTAGGCCGTTCTTAGCCATCCAAATCTTGATCGGATTCTTGATAAACAAGCGGTCAAGGAAGGGGATTTGGCCAATCTTGTGAACACGTCAAATGTCAGCAAGTTGTTCTGGATGTAATCAGGGCTTAATGGATACTCTACTTACCCATGACACATAGTTCAAGAAGCCTTCCAAATCTCGAATGATGTTATCAACATCACGGCCTGTCTCGACGAAACCCAGCCGCTTAGAAAAGGTCAGTTCACCAATCACGTCAAACGCGTAGTATTGAAGCCAAGCACCAAAGTCGCAAATGCCCTCGTCCCCTGGCCGGTCGGCAAAACGAAGCTTAAGCTGCTTGAGAAACTCGGTCGAGGTCGAATCGACAAACGGTTCAAAAGCAACCAAGGTGCTCATTGCATATGCATTCGAGACAGATCTGCGGAGCCTTGCATGGTATCTGTCATTGGCCGTGTTGAACATGGTTTCAAGTCTGTTCCCCTTGGCCAAGGCCTGCTGCACTGGATAGAAAGCCGACTGTAGGTGTAGCGTTAGCAACCAACTCTGCCATTACGTGAGTTCCTTATACCATAACTTACCTTTGAATACCCAGAACTTGGGCTGTAGATGATCTTTATCGCCTCTGGATCCGCTACAGACACGGCTCGCGGACCCAGTCTAACCATCGGACCGTACTTTTTGTGCAGTTCAATATGCACTTCCTGGGCTCGGCGCCCTCGGACAATGAAAAGTCTCCATAAGTCTGTGAAGCCCGCCAGCCACGGGCCGGGGACCTTGTTCAAGCCTTGTCCGTACTTGTTCACAAGAAGACGGAGAAGGATGCCGGCAAGGAGCCATAAAGTGGCGATGCCGAATGAATGAGGGATGAGAAGCTCGAGAATCATTTTTTGGAATAACTCATTGATGATCGGCTTCCATGAGGTAGTGTGCACTGCTCAGAAGTAACAAAGCAAGGCCTGTTTTAATATTTTCGTCGGTATGTTGATCGACATCACGGAATGTCTCCGGAACTCTCTCCGGTCTTCTTCCGGCAAGCCCGGAACGGATAACAATTAGACATGACAATGCCCAACGGACGATGACAACGAAGCAGGAGGCATGTTCACAAACAATACATGCCCTTCATGACGTAAATTCTTAAAATGTAAAATACTCTGTTCAGACACAGATGGGTGTCGCCGACAGACAAGAGGTCCTGTATCAACCGGCTTGATTATTCTCACAGCTATGATTAAGAGACATTGCATCAAATGATTAGCTTAATGCATAGATTCTGAACTCGAGTAGCAGGCGAGAGTGCTCCGGAATTCATGTCTCGGAATTGAACAGCAGTGCCGTGGCCACCATATCGAAAAGGTTTCAAGTTTACATCGCTTCTTGGTGCCATTCCGGCTCCTTGTGACCAATCCCATCGAGTTAAAATTTGGGAAACCAGGGATGGGCTGGCGGTCACGAGTTACTCCATCTTGAGTTAAATAAAAGCAGTCGTCAGTACGGCCCCATGTCGTGGGGCATCCGGAGGAACAGCAAAGGTAGCCTCTCGCCCAAGTCAGCACCCCAAGACATGTAAGTGCAACACCTGGGCCACAATTATATGCATGCGCTTACTAATTTTTTTTGGCTAATTAGAATATTCCTGATATACCCTATCCGCTGACGAAGTGCAGCTTTCAAGCGCTCACCTCAAAACTTGCTGCAGACACCTAATGGATCCCTCACCGACGGATTCGCATTCGACGGGCGCTACTAGAGACATGCCTATCAAGCGATATATAACAGGCCATGATCATGAAGTCGGGGAAAGCATTTATGTCGACGCCCCTGAGCTACATTACTTCCCAGTGCCAGGTTTTGGCACAGCAGCCCGCTCTTACGCAACTGCCAAATTGGCACCCGACCTGACAGATGATGAGGATTTGAAGGCGCATCTATCACATGACTCGGTTGTCGGCCGCACGAGGCAAGAAATAATCGTGCCTCCTACCAAGTTGAACCCTCATACTGGCGAGATGGAACTGGGAGGAGCCAATGTCGTGAATCTAGATCTTGACCCTGGCGCGGTAGGGCATATGCACAGGACCGTGTCTCTGGATATCTCGACTTGCGTGATGGGTGAGGTCTACCACGAACTTGATAGTGGACAAAAGGTTCTACTGAGAGCTGGGGTAAGTTCTATTTTTCTCTGCCGATTATAATCCTCCAAATGAATCTTCTACCTCTCGTTTCAAGTTGCTTTCCACGCATTTCTTCATAGACCCTCCACGCTTTGAAGACATCTTGACTAAAGAATTCACTACTTCAACAGGACCATATAATCCAGCGTGCCACAATGCACAGGTGGATCAACGCCTCGAAAGAGCACCGCGCTCGGGTAATCGCAGTTCTCCTTCCCTGCTCACCTTTCAAACTCAAGGATCAATACGTGGAAGAGGAGCACAGATTCATTCATCGGTAGTTCATCTTTTAATGTTATATTCAATAGAAGGAAAGATTTATGTAGTAATCTGATGTGCAAAGGAGTCTTTAGGTGTTTTGGATATCACGCCAGCGCTTTTGCCGATAAGCGCCCACGATTACCAATCCTTATCTTGTGGCGTCTCGTTTTGATATCGTCATGTGTTAATAATTGTCTTCTTTGTTCTTGTGGATGGGGCTGTCTGCTCGAGACGTGTCATTGTAGAAATACCCCATGAAAGGTTTAACCTTTCATGACAATGCAGCTAGGTATAACTCTTCTTTCTACTGCGGGCAGTAGAAGGAGTTGAAGCCTGGCCCTCAATTGGTTAAGTGAGCCACAAGTCACGCTCTGGATATTGGGCTGACTGGGGTCCGGAGGCTAAGTAGAAACCAGAAGGCCGACTTCTAGAGCGCCCATGCTACCGTCTCAGACTTCGTGGGCATACAAAGTTAATTCTTGCACTCTCCTGTTCTCTATTCAAGCAATTGGGTGGATTATATTCTACGTCTCGGCCTATGCCGTTTCCTCCCCCGGGGTCTACATTATCTCGATCAGCAATGGCCTTGGTGTGAGTGCTGCATTCTGGGGGTGCTCGATACGGTCGCTGTATTGTAGAAAACGGTGTGAGGGCCGCGGTTGTTTCCGTCTCGCTACCATCGGATGTCCCCTAACCAGCCGGGGCTCGGATTTAAGAATGCCCATAGAGGTTAGCGCTCGGCCGGCAGTGATGCCGAAGAGCGAAGAGCCCGCCCTGCTCCAACCAGGGACTATCCCCTTCCTAGCACGCCATCTCCGGGGACAACTTTAAACTCCAAGCCACCATTACAAATGACATACGAAAACATGATGAGGAATCCATTGGACGGTATGTATGGAATCAGAATCGGGGGAAATGGAACTACCATAATCTGTAGGTGTCTTCTGAAATATGAGGAATGTGACGTGGCATACCATGGTTCTTGGGTGGTCAATTAGGGAGCAATAGGGTAGGCACAATTGATAAACGGTGACCATCAGAAATCTATAGTAAAATTCACCCTGCGTTAATTGGGGGATCAAACAGGCCGCGATGCTCACAATTAAACCTTACACTCATTAAAGCCTATGTTTAGAGTAAGTAGGCTGTGCTACTAGCTAGATGAAGTCAAGAGAAGTAATAGGCACTCAGGCCAATTCAGTAACGCCGTACGATGCGCGTGTCGGTCTAGAAGGCTGGTTGTTGGTGTCGCCAACGGCACGTGGGCTGTCTACCTTGAGGTGACTAGCAACTTCAGACGGAGTAGGTTCCACTGAAGTCCATCCAAGATGGAAAGAATCGGGCCTCGCCTCTTGTATCGGAGTTTAGCAAGCCTTCATTGCGAAGCAGATGGTGTGACCCGATAATTGACACCTGATTCCTTCTACAGAGTGACGGATTCCGCGGACTTAATTTGCATCCCGGTTTTATTACGCCCGGGAGAACTAATCTCATAGTGTAGTTAGATACGCTTTGCCATTTACACTTCCGCCGTCTTGATCCTGACCACGAAAAAGCATTCCCGCTACAGGGATTAAGTCTCCGTTATTGTGAAGTACAGGATTGGTAATTACGCTAAGCATGGCCTCCGGCAGCCATGAGATTGACTATATAGCGCGGCGTCGACATGTGAATGGCGAGACGAAAGCATCTTATTCATCTTCCTCACTACTATCATTCTATTTGGTGCATTACCAACTCCTTAGAACCTACAAATCTCGAGCATCTAGCCTAGTCAACTACAAGCCACAGAAAATGACTATTACCTTGTCTAGATCTATCTATTTGGAGGCCGATGGGCAGCTGACGGCGCAGGACGTCAGCGAAAGCTACAAGCCCACCGGCTCACAAACCCTCGTCCAGGTGAAGTACTCTGGCATCAACCTTCTCGACCAGAAAGGCTTCTTTTTCGGAATGCATTCCTGCATCACTGGCTACGAATTCTCCGGCATAGTTCATGAGACAGGTCCGGCTTCTCCCTTCAAGACCGGCGACGCTGTCTTTGGCATGACAAGGGCCGGCCCGGGGAAACCCTCATGCTTCGGTGCTCACCAGGACTTTGTCATTGCGGAACCCCGAACCACCTTCAAACTCCCGCCCTCTCTCGACTTAAAGGGAGCTGCAGTGATGAGCCTAGCTGCTCACACCGCCGTCGACGGCTTGATCAATTGCCTCTCTTACGGTCTCCCCGCTGCGAAGCTGGGTGGCGTAGATACCAAGGGCCAGCCAATTCTCATCTGGGGCGGGGGAAGCAGCGTCGGTCTGGCCGCCATCCAGATCGCCAAGGCGGTGGGCTTCAGTCCCATCTTCACTACGGCGTCGCCCAAGAACCATGACATCCTAAAGAGGCTTGGCGCCACTGAGTGCTTTGACTACAAGTCCCCCACAGCGGTGAACGACATCCGCAAGGCAGCAGCCAAGGCAGGGGTGAAGCTGGCTACCGTCTTCGACTCGGTCTCAGTGGGCGCCTTCGGGCCCAATGCAGACGTTGAGAACAGCTCTCCTGCACTGGCAAGACGCTGCTGCTCGGACGAGGTCACCTCGGAGGAGCTCAGACTCGTGTCCACCGGGCCAGTCCCTGCTGATCCAGCCTACAGCTTCTGCTTGAGCTATCGGCCGTACGGAGATGTTGATTTTGCCGGGAATAAGCAGGATCCGGAATGGCCGATCCGAACATGGAGAGCGATGGAGTACCTTGTGGGAGGCGACGTCGAGGTGATTACGATGCCAAATATCACAGTCGTGAAAGGGGCGGAAGTAGGCATCCCCGAAATCCAGCGTGTTTGCCAGGGCAATGTGACCCTGGAAAAGGTCGCCATTGAGCATCCGATATGATTCAAGAGAATGTTATATGGACGATTTATCCTAGACCATGATAGGATGAGGCTTCAGCTGGCGTTATATATGGATAATATAATACACTCCCTGAAGGCATTGGGCATGATCGCTTGAATATTGTAAAACTATATTTCTCTGACTGGGTTGCCTTGACCTACCATTGGGTATACTATGAGGTTGGATTATTCTTTAATAATACACTCTCTAAGTTTTTATATAGCATATACTTTACCCATGGCTCTTATCTAATATATAAGACTTAGAAATCCTTTTACTACTTTATATCTTAGCCCTATCTTAAGGTAGCTTTTAGTACTTAAATTTGGGCATTAACCTTAATAGTAGCAGCTTCCCCGTCTTACTAAGTCATCTAAGAAGACCCTATGGGCTAATAAGGAGGTACCCGCTGGATAAAAATTTAGAGGTTGCATTATAATCGATTTGCTGTGTTGGTAACTAATAATAGAATCTACTGTGACCGAATGACTTAACTCAACTTGACTTAGTGCCGGACTTGAAGTTGCCTAAAACGGAAGAATCAGAAAACCCGAGATTAAAGTCCGGGTCTAAACAAAAATCTGCCTCCTTTCTCTGTTCTCCAAACAATATTGGACCCCCGGAGCAGACTCACAATGGCGGACATATCGCAATTCACTTCTGTGCTCTACACAGACTCCAGCTCCGACCCCACCAAGGTCTCCAAGCGCTCCCGGATGACTCTATCATGTCTCAACTGCCGCTCGCGCAAGCTCAAGTGCGATAGACAGCGCCCTTGCGGTGCATGCACTAAGCGGGGCGATCAGGTCACCTGCAAATTTGCGACTCAGGCCGGATCCGGCGCCAGTGCCGTGTCCAGGCACGGGATCGCGATATCAGCGGCTCCCTCTGCCCCTCCTGGCCAGAGACAGGAGGCGCAGGTTCGGCTGCAGAGGTTGGAGCTGATGGTCCAGGAACTGGTCAGCGCCAGCGGGTCAGTATCCCAACCGGCCCAAGGCGTAACACCCGAGGACCATGGACAGTGGCAGGCAGCTCCTGGCGACGGCTTGGATCCTGTAGCCCACAATGGTTCAACGCCTGGTTCGGTTGTGTCGTCCGCCACTCTGGTGGACAGGGCGTATCACGGCGCTACTCATTGGGCAGCGTTCCTGGATCATATCCGGGAAATCCAGGACGCACTCGATGCCGAACCCGAGATCAACATGGCGGATGTATCGCCCATCCAGCAACCTCCCTACCAAAACAGCCTTGATCTCCTGTTTGGCAGCACGGCGCCGCTCACCATACAAGGGATTATGCGCAGCTTGCCATCCCGCCAGATTTCGGACAGGCTGGTGTCGTTATACTTTAGCTCAAAATTCACCGCAGTGCCATTCATCCATGTGCACCAGTTCCAGAGACAGTACGAGGCGTTCTGGAAGGATCCGCCATCTGCCAGCTTCATATGGATCAGCATCTTATTCTCCATCCTCTGTATTGCTTCCGTCGTTGCCGGGGCCAAAGGTTATCACGAATCGCCACACCTGGAGCTCCGGGATCCATCTTTCTTGATGAGGAAAGCAGCTGAGAGCTTAGTTGCCGGTGAATATCTCACCGACAAGAAATACGCCATCGAGGCGTTACTTATCCATGCCCACGCACGGAACACATGCAGCAAGAACTCCGACTCGGTTCTCTGGGCCACCATCGGGTTCACCACGCGCCTGGCGCAGCGTGGTGGTTATCATCGCGACCCGACGCATCTGCCTCAACGCTTCTCACCCTTTGAAGCAGAGATGCGCCGGCGCATCTGGTTCTTCCTCCGGGCGCTCGACCTTTTACTCTCCTGCCAGCTCGGCATGCCTCCAACAATCCATGATGACGAGAGTGACACCAAGGAGCCGGGCAACTATAGTGACGATGAGTTTGACGAGGACACCGTCGTCATGCCATCCCCTCGGCCGCCCATCGATCCGACGCCAATATTGTATCACCACACCAAGTCCAAGCTCTGTCACATATTGAGCCGGGTTTTGCATCATGTACTGTCCATGAAGCGACCGCAATATCATGTGACTTGCACTCTAAACGACGAGCTGCACCTCTGGTATGGTGAGGTTCCCGCGAGTTTAAAAATCAGACCAATCCAGACGACTAGCTTCAGCGACCAAAACTACACCATCATGCAACGGATCGTACTTGAGCTGGTATACCGTAGGGCCTTGTGCAATCTTCACAGACCATATTTAGGCTTTGGACAAGAGGACGGGCAGTACAGCATATCGCGTGATATATGTCGAGACTCGGCGCTTAGGCTCCTCGACTTGCATGCCGAGTTTGATCGGGAAACCCAGCCAGGTGGAAGGATGTATGAGGATAGGTACCTGTTGTCAAGCTTGGGATTGCATGATTTCAAAGTCGCAGCCATGGTGATTTGTCTCGATCTGAACGAATCGAGCCGCCCAAGGTTTGTCCAGCATGTGGCAATGACATCGGATGGGGACAGCTGACTTTTGGCCGCAGTGTTGGTGACCGAGACCGGGAGATATCCGCTCTCCAAACAGCATACAACATCTGGAAGGCTCGTGCTTCAGAATCTCATGATGCCAGGCGCGCCTCGATCGCTTTGGGTATCATGCTGCGACGGTTGACAAAGCCAACTCCGAAGAATTCTGCACTGGGAGAAGACACCTCTGCACCAGTCTTGATGGATATCTCATCCCAGCCGCATCTTCTGCCTGCCACTGGCTACGAGCTGCCGCCGAACGACTTTGCTCTAGTAAACGGCCTGGGCGCTTATTCGTTGGACTCGGTGGACTCCAGACCCCTTGATGACGCCCTGAATGATCCTGCAAACCTAGACTGGGTAAGTTGACGGTGTATTCGGGGGTATACTAACGACCAAGCTAATCAACCATAGAGCTATCTCGATCAATACTTTGCTATTGACCGAGCTAGGGATATATAGGTATATACCCTCTTTGTTACGACCCAATAGGCCTCACTATCACATGGAACGTATCCCCACAATTTCGCTTCTCCAACCAGCCTATCACAACGACAATCACGATTTCCCGAGTAAGCCTCACCATTCCAAACATAAGCCTCACGACTCTACGCATAAGCCTCACGATCTATAGCGCGAGCCCCCTAGGCACCATCATATATATATACAAACACTTATTACACCTTAGATAGATACTTAGCTTCCTTAGCTATCAACCCTCACTTCAGTTACCTCAATCTCCTATTAACACATTACTAAGACATAACATCCCCCGCACAGCCTAACGCCTAAGTCCTCTGCCAACAATAAACCCAATACGCCCGGTTTATTCCCTTGGAAAACACCAACCGTCACACCTTTAAGATAGCTCCTTAGATCTTCAACGAAAATAGACAATAAGAACACCAATCAGAAGCTGGTCTTCTCTATTTTAACCCTATTATCTATTTGCCCTACCTTTATTGCTTTATGATTCCTTACCTAGCCAATCAGCTTTTTATAAAGACTAAAACCACTACCTATTCACCTCCTATCTCTATTACCTACCCTATAGTCTTTGAAGACTATATTTCCTCTATTTTTCTATAACGTGGTGGCCGGCCCCACGTGACAGGTCCCGTGACCCTAGTCCTTCGGGTCAGGATCACCTCCTTTTCGGCTAAGGAGAACCATACTAAAGCCTCAAGCTTCAGTCTTGTTACGCAATAAATCACTACTTTCGTCCCCGCCAAGCTGCTATACCACGTTATCCACTTTATTACATCTTCAGTCTTTTACAATTAGGAAGCTAGGGTTAAGGATAAATATAAACGCGATAGAGATATACTAGATAATATAAAGGCATAAACCTATAGTTCTCCTATATTATTTACTGTTTTAAAAGCTCGCTTCTTAATATAACTATTGCTTTATTAAAATTACTTCTATTCGCCACTTCTGCGTTGGGCGCGTTCTACCTGGCCCAGCTCAATGCCGCCTCCTGAATCAGTAGGATCCAGGTCCTCGTCCGTATTCGCACCTCTAGCGGGTGTTCTTATCGCCGCTTCCTCTGTATTAATCGTCGGCCTGGAAACCCTCAAAGTCCGTTGATCCTGCGCCCAGTCCTCCATAATTTTATGGCTGGTCACAAAGAAAATGATGGCATTCCAGACACCCTGGAGTGGCAGAAGGGACACAGTCGCAATTTGGTACGGGAATGGGGAGTGCCCGTACTTGAAGCTATGAAAGCGGTTAATGGTTGCTGGCGTCCACGAGACGACGACGCTGAAGGTGAAGAGGAATGTGGCGCGCAGATATACCCTCTTCACAGGGTCCTCAAGACGGCATTTCGATAGTACTCTCCTGGTTACCATTATGGTGCGGTGTACTCGGTGTTTTCGCGAAGTCGAATGGCGAAGTTTGTTTGAAGTGATGGTCGATCGGGAATGATCCCGTGTCTCGCATATTGAGGCTTCCAGAACCCCTAATGTTGGTTGTGTGTGTAATGGCACAGGCAGCGAATCACATGGAACTGCGGCGAGGGTGACAAGGTCTTCAGCGACAAGCACCGGATATGCAGCGTTCTCGGCGTAGCGTGTGGCAGTCTTGGTTGAGTCCTGAGCTATGTCAACAGACATAAACAAGTTGAGGATGGCCAAATAAGCTACCATTGAATTTGACAGATTTCGGACTTGATTCCTTGAGTGAAAGATGCGGTAGCCAACGACGATATTCAGGACGACTGAACCAACGATACAAAGCCATACGAATATGTAAGAGGAAAAGACGCGAACATTTGGCCAATTATCACTAACACTACACCAAACCTATCCAATAGTTAACGTGAAGCTTTCAGTTTACAAACAAGAAAAGTAACCCACGTAGGCTTGGCCATAAATAGGTCCACGAGCTCGTGTTGAAATAAAAAGCAGCGCAAAAGCGATGGTAAATGGCCCTCCGAAGCAGACGAGACAGAACTGCCATGCGTGGAACGAATGGGGGTTTATACGGCCCAGGACAACAAGCAGGGTATTGACAGACAGCCCAAAAGCCCACCACGGATCCGACTGCCCAAGCCTGTCGATGCGTCAGTATCGCTGGTCTCAAGAGATTGTCCAACGAAAGAGGCCTCACATTTGAAGCAGAAACGCCTGCGCCTTACAGAGCGCAGAGTCTTCCCCAGCGGCGAGTCCATCCCTCGCAATGATGCAAGCGATGCTCGAGCCGAGGTTGGCAATGCTCGCCATGACAATGAAGGTATTCCGAGGGTTCCGCAGTCGCGCCATGAGCCCGTACGCAATGAAGACAAGTAACACAGCGACGAGGCTCAGGCAGCCCTCAATTCGCTCCACAAGTGCAAGCGCATGGGCCTGACTCGGCGTCGGTGTCATTTTCACCAGCCCATGCTGTTCAGGATCAGCATACCTCAGCTACAGCGGCGCACGATATACATGTAGGGAGGGAAAAGAGGTGGATCAATGAGGATGACTGCCGAGGTCACTTTAGCTGTAGTCCTTACTTGGGTAGAACGCAGATGCGATGTCAGAGGAAAGGGTCAAAATGATAGTGTGTTAGCATTGGGATATGATGCTGTGGTGTGTTGGTGATGTGTTCTTTATTGTAGTTGAAGCCCAGCCCTCGATGGGTTAACTAAGCCAGAAGCAACGGTCACGATGACGGGATCCCCATTTTGCCGTGGTGTATGCAGAAAGGGAAGAGGGAAGACTTGTCTTGATTAGGAAGGTTTCTGCGCACGTGATGAAAGTGTAGCAATTCGGGACACACATGCCTAGTCACGTGCTTTAGCCTTGGCTTGCATCTTTGGATGCCTTCATGCATCACACTGCCCACTGACCAGTTGAATCTTTGATTTTTAAGGGGATCATGTGTCAATCTCTGATTGGGTGCCGCCTCATTCCCTCGGGAAAAACCTCATATCTTACGTGCCTCCCTCGCTCCGTGTTCCAGCTCAGTTCCCCTCTGTTACCCTTGTAATGCCTGATACTATGCCGCCGGCCAAATTCTGCGATGCTTGCAACAGCTCTCTCAAATATTTTCTTAATCGAAGACGCAGCGGGTATGCTATATTCCAAAAACTAATCCTCTTCGACCTAGAATGCCCGCTTTGTGCCATGCTCGATTACGTTTTCGACCGCGAGTGTTGGCCTTCACTTCCCCCAACCACTGAAACATTCCTGCAAGCTACCTTTCACAGGGATTCAATCAACCTGAACTTCTTCGCAGAAGTGCGTGATGAGAGGCGTTATTTATTGCGTAACCAAATATGCATCCAACGCAACAACAATGAGCACAGTAAGTTCAACGCCTTTAAGCAAACCTGCAGTAAATTGGGGTTGCCTGTGTCTGTAGTTAACCACCAGTCTACTCACCATGCCACCGAGTTCATATCAACGTGGTCCCTGGACACTCGCGACCAGGTCATCTCCTGGCTCTCTGATTGCAAGAAATCCCATTCTGATTGCAATGCAAGTACAAACTCGGACCTACGGCTTCCCAAGAGGCTGATCGACGTGGATCCTGATGGTTGCATCTCAGAACCGCCGACCTCTGAGGCCGAGTTTGAACAGCTTTCCCTTGCAACTACGCTCAAGGTTCGCGTCTGCGAAACTAGCCATCTCGCGGATCGTCCCCAGTACCTGACGCTGAGCCACAAGTGGGATCCCACTCCAGCCATCCTGCTTACAAGCAGCACGTTGCCGCAATTTTAGGAAGCAATCCCTATCTCGTTACTAAACCTGGAAGGCTCTAAGACGTTTAAAGAAGCTATTTTTGTCACAAGATGCCTCGGTTTTCGCTACCTGTGGATTGACGCTATTTGCATCAACCAAGGTGAAAGGAATCATGAAGGCAAAGAGTGCAAGGATGAATTACACGCGAAACTCGCAATCATGGATCAGATATACGCAAATGGGGCATGCAATATATCCGCCACAGCCGCAAAAACGGCAGCGGACGGCTTATTCTTCGACCCCCTAGGTCCAAGGATGGATCAAGCACTGAACCGGACGTTTCCTGGCCACAGGCAGCCACACGAGTCTAATATGGTAACTGCTATTTCATTTTGTGGCGATCTTGGACATTTCCTCAACTCGGCACCTCTCAACACACGTGGCTGGGTGTTACAAGAACGGATGCTATCACCTAGGGTCATCCACTTCACGAACCTTCAGGTTTACTAGGAGTGTTTTACCAATCAACTATCAGAGCACCATCACCGGGGCCACTATAGCCCACCGGTATATCTCAAAGAGATATTATGGAAACCTGGACTTGCCATTTTCACCAAGGGGCCCTCATCCGTTCAAGACGAAGAGCGAGACCCTAATGCAAAACAATGGGGAATTCTCAAACAAATATACTCTGGCCTTTCCCTGAGCCATGCTGGAGACAGGCTCCTGGCGATATCTGCTCTTGCCAGATACTTCCAGGCCAGAGTGAAACTGAAGCCGCAGGACTATATTGCCGGTCACTAGCGGAATGACATGTGGATTACTCTCTGCTGGGCAGTTGGAGATCACCAAGTGGGGCAAGACGCACTATGCTTGGCCCCGTCCTGGTCGTGGGCTTCTGTGGGATGCCCTATTGCCCCAGCTGTCTCACAAGCCCTGATGCGCAAGTTGGTCGATTTGGTTGATGTTTCCGTAACCTGCAAGAATGGTGACCCATTTGGAATGATCAAGACTGGTTGGGTCCGCTTGCAGTGCCACTTGTCCCAGGTTCATTTGGATCTAGAGTCGAAACTAAACGTCGATGCCGGGGGAAGGATTTTGAAATCAAGAGCACTCCTCCCTATTTGGGACCGTCCACTCCCGACTGCGGAAGATGGAGAGAACTTCTCGGGCCCCGACACAACTCAAGCACACTCGACGAATGACTGTTGGGTTCCGCTGCCCGGCAAGGGTCGGATCAACATTGTAGGCCATCTCTTTTTCTTGGTCCCCATTTTCCATTCCCGTCTCGAGGTTCGTGGTTTGATTTTATACCCTACCGCTAAAAAGGGCAGTTTGTCAGAGTTGGCATGTTTGTATATTCTCCATATGATGAGTGGATTAAAGCATCCAAGGATGCTAATGATGCTGAGATGGATTCTATGTTCGAGGAAATTTATGAAGAGTATAGCATTAGCCCGGAGGATAATGCATGCCCTTGGGGGATGACTGCGAACGATGCTCAGATTGTTCAAGCTCTACTTGGTAGGCCACAAGATGGAAATCAGAATAACAGAGGTAGCATGGACACAAAAGGGAGGCAAATTATCGAAATTATTAAGTATTTATTTCTTATCCTAGGTAGCTGCCCGGCGGATTGATAGGCGAATTTGAAAAGTCAGAGGGAAATCTCTTATCTAATCTTATCTCCATAACCTGATTATCAGGAGCGCTGAGTCAGTTATCTGGACCAATGGCGGATGACCATTAAACTGCTACAAATGCCTCAGGTCAAGATACTGCCCCTGAGTATGTTATACAAACTTCGCTTGCCAGTCTCTTCGCTCTTTCAACTTAGACTTTCATATACACAGAATCTCCCACGCCGCGGGATACGATCGTCGTCCCGCTCCTTCAACACCAGCATGACCTCGCCGACCAGGACCCTCCTCGCCTTTCAGCGAGATGGAAAGCTTTCCACTCTTCAGACCAGGGTAGTGGCGGTACAATCCTACAACAGTCTTGAGCAAGATAACCAAGATCTTTTCAAGCAAGGCACTGAGCATGATTACGCCGTCATCACAGAACAAACCATCTTTCACCCCCAAGGCGGGGGCCAACCTTCAGATGTCGGCAAGATGACGGATCAAGGTGGTGTATGTTTTACCGTGGCGGCGGCTCGAATGGATGCAACAGGCAACGCCCAAGTCTTGCACTTTGGACGATTCAACTCCCCGGGCGACACTTTCAGTCAAGGACACGATGTGAACCAGGAGATCGACCTTGAACTACGCCTCCTCTATTCACGATACCATACTGCTGGTCACGTCCTTGGCTCGGCAGTCAACCACCTCCTAAAGGACAATATCGACGATTTTGACGAGTTGAAAGCCTCACACTTTCCTGACTCGGCATCGTGCGAGTTCCAGGGACTCATTGAAGGAAAATGGAAAGACGCCATTCAGCAAAAGGTGGACGAGTTCATTGCGGCAAAGATGCCCGTTGAGATCGACTGGTGGGATGAACAGGATTTCCGCGACAATGGATTGGAGCGTCTAACGCCTGACGCGAGCTTCGTAGCCCCCGGGGAGAAGTTCCGCGTCGTCAAGATTGTCGGGGCAGAAGTGTACCCCTGTGGAGGAACCCATGTTGACACAACCGACTTGTGCGGTGAGACCAAGGTTAAGAAGATTTCTAGAAGCAAAGGCAAGTCAAAAGTTAGCTACTTGTTACCGTAATCTCGGGGGATTCAGACGAATTCAACCTGGTTTGTCCACGGTAGAAGAGTAACTATATATAACCAGTGGGTTCTCGCTATACCAACTCAACCGGGTGGATTTCCATGTGTGCCGTCGCCAATACCATCTGTTTATTCGGCATCTTTCCAAGCCGTAGCTTCCACCAGGAGCATACCCAAGCTACGGAGCCTTGCTTTAGCTACTTCACCAGTTAATCTCAAATGGAACAAAAACCATGGCTTGGAGTCTTGGCTGAAGCTAGTTGGTACGGCAGACCCACAGGACATCAAAACATACCTATTATTACCTTGAGGGGCATCTTTCGATTGGTCACCTGAATCTGGGTAGTAGGTGCAGTTGGACACCTAATGGTTGACGCTATTATTCTGCAATAGCCTGAGCAAACCCCAGTATACAGGGCCTTGTAAGACCATTGTTCCCTGAGAGCGGTTCCCAAAGGGGCTCTCGACGCTTGCAGCCTTATACGCCGTAGAGACAATGCTAACAAGTCATGGGTTGGCTCTACTCTCTAGCTTGTAATCTGCACAAGCTGACTGCAACCAGCCCACGGCCAGGAGGGCATAATGATGGGGGTCGCCGGACGTCTCCAGGGAGACGACTTACTTTGTTGTTATCTTCTTATCGATAAACTATTTCAGGTCTTCCAGGAGATTCCACTTCCACAAGCTAGCTAGATATCTCTGACTCGGGTCACCTCGAGAGAACTGCGCCGCCAGCCCTGCTATTGCGGGAAGTCAGTCAGACGCTTTGGCCAAATTAGTCCTAGCATAGACCTCAACGACGCGTTGCCACCATCGTCCAGGGCGGCCTTGCTCATGGGTCGTGCCAGAGAGTGACTAGAGTGAGCCGCCGTCAGAGGAGCTTGAAAAACACAGTTCTTAAAGTCGTCTCTCTAAAATCGAGCGTACCAAGCCGTCTGATATTCGACCACAGAACTATTTCAAGAATAATCCAAGGTGTTTGAAAAAGATTGATTCGTCAGAAAGTTTCATTCACAATCTACTCCCCCTAGGCATTCCTAGAGAAGCTCATGGGGGCCGAAGATGAGGAACCGCTTGGATAGCAACCTCTCTTAAAGCACCCAGCCGCGAGTGAGCAAGTCGAGTGATTCTCGTGAAGGGCTGTTGCCGGCCGTTGTCTGCTGCCATGAAGTTTCAAACAAGGATGCAACCCAGGCAAAAATGTGGGGGAAGAATAGCCGAGTGCGTAGATGTCGAGGGCTGGTGATTTCGAAGCCCTTGAAGAGTTGGTCTGCAGCAGCGAAGAAACTATCTCCACCAATCGCAGCCGCGATTGTCATAGTTGCGTTCTCTGCTGGAAAATTTGACGACTCTCGTGAGAAGGACTGGGACATCTGCTTCCTTTCCGCACGCGCCATGACTAGCCTCGCATTTACTGAATCATGAGAAGGCAGTTTCAAAGGCCTCAGGCGATCCGGTGTATCCTGATATACGTCTTTGATGGTAAATCGTGTCCAGATACTTAGGTAGAGGTCCGTCCTAGCGTGGAAATCTACAAACTCTCGTCACCAAGTCGATCCAGCGAGTCGCATAACTCGGTTTGGTTGTCCACTTGAACATCTCGAGACTCGCTACGTGTACGACCTTTGCACCTTTGCAATCTTTTGCCCATAGAAGGATCTCGCTCCTGTCCAGACACTGCAAGGACATGCGTTCAAACATTAGGGGGGGGCTCCCATTTGGCCTGCATGATAGGATGGAGGATCTGAAGCGTGGCGCGCAGCCACCACGCATCCATGGCATGGAGCAGCCCGGGCTGCAGACATTGCCTCCACCTTGTGCCCGGAGTCAGGATAACTGTTAAAGGCTCCCGAGATATAGGGGCACTCCTCAGTCTCAGGTGAAAATAGGCGCGAGTAAAGCCGAGAAAATAGATGCAGGGCGACTTTTTGCGCAACCCAGGAGTTGCCTCCACCCGGGCTTTGCATCGTTAGGAGACTTCGTAGTGGTTGCCATACCTGGTTCAAGCAGCATGGACGACCTATGAGAAGCATCCAAAAAGCAGCCCGGCTCGTATTAAGGCAACAAGCTCAGTGCTTGGCAGACCATTTGAGAGCATAGAGAAATGGAGTCAATGAGGCTTGCCAAGATACACACTATCTGTCTGACTTGCATCCACGTGAACAAGGCTGCAGGTATGCACTTTTGCCTTGAACCAATCCATCCTATCTTATAATGTCTGAGCTTACCCTATACAGCTACCCATGATCTTGCATTTACAGCCCAGCCCCCTTGATCAGCGTTGCGATTGACAAGGGGGTTACATCTCTGCTAACAGCCTTGTAAAGCTGCTGCTTTAGGCGTGAAACTCCAGTCTGTCTTTGTCAGCGTTATAAAGCGCACTGGGGCTTCACTCTGTTTTGACGATAATGCGCACTGCCACACCAAGAAAAACTCTGCTGCTGTGCCTCTGCCAGCATGGCAGAGCTAGTGCTGCAGCGTCCGAGACACGCAGCGGAACCGCTACTACCTGCTAATTGTAGATGGATGGCAATCTTCTGCAGATTGTGCAACCCAGCCCCGAGGTGGAGACTTGACAACAAGCCCACAGGCATCATATCACCTCCCAGCACCCAAATTGGAAGAATTGTGCGCCTTTGACATGTGACGGACTCGTTTTGACCAGGGAGCAGAGATTTCTCCACTGCAGTGCACTCACTTGAAACGCTAAGAGGAACATCCAAGCCTTGTTGCCTACCAAACTAAGTATGCATGCACCTTTCAGCTGGTCCTCTCAGCTGGCAACTTGGGTGGTAGGTCCCCTGTTTCTTCTCTCTCTTTTCCTTTTTCTTTCCTTTAGTCTTGTCAATTCGGTGCCACCCGCGCGGTTGTTTCTTCCGTCGAGACCGAGCCCACCAATCAATCACCTTGAAGCCTTTATCAGACCCATATAGTCCCGGCAACTTAGCTACGCTCCGCATGCAGGGCAGGGCAAGTTGGATCGTTCTAGACGCATTGGCAAGTCTCACGTAATTGATTCCAAGTTGAATAATGTCTGAGGTTCATCCATGTTACCCTGCAATCAAGCGGAGCTTGAACTAGTAAGCGCTACTCGTCACCAACAAAGGCACGGGCAAGAATTGTCTGTCGTGCGTGTACCATCGGGTGTGATTGTGCTAAATTTGTCTTTCATGCGTTTAATTTATTGTCTGCAAGGTATCCAGCAACTCTTCTGTTGCTTGGACCTGCATTTCTCATTCCCAGTCGACCTCTGTTCCAACCGCAACCATGCCGGTCACTGTGATATTGGCATTTGTTGCCCTTCCCTTGATAGTTCTCTTCAAGATTCTTTTCGACTATGCCCAAAGTTCAGTCTCTTCTCTTCCCGGCCCATGGTACACCCGCTTCACAGACATTCCCTTCCTTTATGCCCGACTGGTTGGGACAAGCCGCTATTATCTTCAACGGCTCCACAAGATCCATGGCTCCGTCGTGAGGGTTGGGCCCAAGGACGTTTCTGTCAACAGCATTGATGGCTACTACAGAATCCATGGTGTTGGTAGCCACTGCACCAAAACTCCCGTCTTTGACAAGATTCGCTTCAGCCACTCGCCTATGCTATTCACCATGCGAGATCCTCAAGCGCACGCTCAACGGAAGCGCATCCTAGGCCGAAGTCTTACCGCTGTGCGGGCTGATCAAGAGACGACAATCCGGCGGCTAGTTGAGCTGGCTATTTCTCAGATCAAGACCGAGTCCGAAGATGGGAGAGTCGATGTCTACAAGTGGTGGCGATGCCTCGCGGTCGATGTGATGACTGAAATGGCATTTGGACAGTCCTTTGACTTGCTAGAATCAGGCGGGCAAGACTCGCCAGTCTTCAAAGCCCTGGAAAAGGTCAACATGAAGGTCATGCTACAGGCCATTCTGCCCGAGGTCCTCATGTCACCTCTCAGGTGGTCTCCCATTGCCTGGGTCAGGGATGTAGTGTGCTGCACAGAGGTCATGTTCGGTCCCGTGATGGCTGCCCTCGGCGAATTACGGCATTCACCAAAGTGCACCACCACAATGCTTGGCCGTATTCTAAGTGAAGACAACAGCAAGAGCCGACGGGCAGCCTTGGATGACGACGAGATGGGATCGGAGGCTGCTATGATGATAGTAGCGGGCTCCGACAGCACAGCAGCCACGTTGACATATGCTGTCTGGGAGGTTCTCCGACATCCCACCTTGAGACAGCAGGTGGAAGATGAAGTGGCAGCCCTCCCTTCTGACTTTACAGCCAAAGAAGTCGAGGCTCTGCCACTGTTGAGCAATATTCTTGAAGAGGTGTTGAGACTATACAACCCCACGGGAGCTCCCGTCGAGAGATTGGTTCCCACAGGCGGCATCTCTGTCGATGGGTGGGATATCCCCGGCGGCACCACAGTGTACACCCAGTCTTGGCTTTTATCTCGCCTAGAGGGGGTGTTTCCCCAGCCAGAAAGGTAAGCGCTCGGTTCCCATGACGATCAACAATAACTAACTTGGAGTACCCAGATTTGACGCAAATCGGTTTGCCAATCCAACTCCAGAACTAAAGAGAGCCCATGTTCCTTTCAGTATAGGATCTAGGAGTTGTCTTGGTATGAATCTAGCGCGGATGGAAATTCGTCTTGCACTCGCCCTATTCTTCCGGGAATGTAGGGATGCACGGCTGCATCACAGCATGACGGACGACATGATGACACAAGTGGGCGAGTTTTTCATAGTACCGAAAGCAGGTAGATGTGATATCAGCATTCCATGAATGAGATATGGTAGAGACATTGATCAATAGATTAAGGCAACCTCAGAGCTTCGATGAAAGAACGTTGTGTACGCCGACGGGTAGGAGCACTTTCCGACCGGGTATTGAAGAATATTTTCCACACTAGAAGTATTACAAGTACAAAAATGAGCGGCTATCGACTTGTGGGGAGAGACTGCTGAAGAGTATTCTATCTTTGAAGTACGCGACATCTATCAACAACGAATGAAATAGAAAGTTAGCGGAAATGAGCACAAGTATTCTAGCAACTATGAACTATAACACGCTTGGATCCCAACATTCTCATACCTAGTACGTGAATCTCACGTTGCCTTTAAATCATCGACGGTAGCTAATCTCCGTTTCACCAGCATCAATACACCTTGGCTTTGTTCTTTGAGCTTAGCACGGGACCTTGTATCCCTCCATGAACCCATTGAAGAGTAGATGACGATGCTGTCAGCAGACCAGCCGCGAGAACAAAGATCAAGCTACGCTCAATAGCCGAAAATTGACCAAAGAGTGGGTAAGGATACCTGCTTGCGTATTAGCGACAAACGAGTAAGTATCCAACTGCCTCGTAAACTCACCACCCATTTCGCTGGAAGCACAGCTCAATCCAGCACCAGTACACCAAAGCCAAGGCAACACTCAGAGGCATCATACCACGAGCTGTGATCTTCCATGCCGGACTAAAAACGATAAAGTCGAGCGACAGCAATACTGCTGGCGCAAGGTGGAATCCAATGTCGAGCAGAGGATCAATGTCGAGCGCTCGTGGCATGAGCAAGGATGAGTCGTATACTTTTATCGACCAGTAAAGCACCGAGATGACGACTTCAAGAGGGGTTGCCAGGATCGACGTGGTATTCTTAGCGTCAAAAAAGATATCGCTAAGTGTAAGGTCTGCAAGGACACCAAAGGTGAATGCTAGCAGGGATGTGGCGAGGCCGACGACAGTGAGGAGCTGAAAGTACCACCCGAATGCATCCGTAAAGATTGATTTCCATGTTGTAAGAAGGTAGAAGCTGTAAATGAAGGATGCAACGCCAACAGCGTGTAAAAGCGCGGCGGGAAAGCGGGAAGGCTGTCCCTTCGGTTGTCTTGTAGCGAAGGCCATCACAGCAACAATGAGAGCAATGTTTTAGGTACAGAGTGTTTCAGCCGGCGACAAGTTCCCCTTATAGCCCAAGAGCAAAGAAAAAAACACTGCCTGCCGTGTGGTGGTGGTGACATGGCCCCTTATACATACGCTATTTCTGCAAGGTGGACTCCTATCAGGGCAGCATGAGCCGCTGCGCCACGTGTGACCGCCGGAACTAGGCACGTACGGCGCTTAGAGAAGGATGGAACCTGCCCGAGGGGTCCGAGCAGGCTATTATTACACCGCTTAGTGCTGACAGCAGTGGAGATGAAGATATGGTTGCTTTGTATTTGAACTCTGCGCCTTTTCGCCATGCCAACGCTTGCGCAAGCAGGTACCCAACTTAATTATTCTCTGCAAACTGATACGACCTTTGGTCAACATCTTTCCAGACCGATCGGTTATCTATTGCACTCTTGAACCTTCTCGCCCTCTCTAACCATTTCAACCCTATCTCGTAGTTCAAGGAGCCAAGACCAGCTGCCTTAATGTTATTCCTCTCCAGGCAAGGTTCCGATGCAGCCCAAACAATTGCCATAGTCTGAGGCATCACGCCCGCCGCCAATGGGCCGAACTTGAATCCTTGTTGCGATGCACTGACAATCTCGTTGCAGAAAGATTTCATCTCACTCATAAGAAGCTCTGTGCATCCTTCCACTTGCCGTAATAATCGATTGAGCAGTGCACCAGCAGCAAGCATCGTAGTATATGGTCCAAGAGTCTGCATATCCCTGTGTTGAACCTGAATCGGATCTTCCAGTGACACCCCTTGGATTCCTTTTCCATGTTTTGTACTCGACACAGTGGGCTCATCCTGCCCGCTCTCCTTCACACTAAGCTTTTCAAGCTCAGCCTTCAGCAATCTGTAAGCTTGTGATATTTGAGTGTAGTATTTGTGCGGGTTGCTATTGAACCGAGGCATCTGGGCAAACGCCATCATGGCGATGGAGTCGCAAACCGTCACCTGGCCGTTCCTGTTACCAGCGCACCACGCGATAAGTTCGTAGAACCAAGGCTCAGGCTTCAGATCAGGATTATACGCCATTTCAAAAGTCTACTGGTTATTAGCAGAGGCTTTTGGAAAAGTCAACCCACTCACTATGGTGGGCAAATAACAGACCAACATGCTTATGTGGAATTCCTGTAACCAGCCCTCGATAAAAGCGTTACGAAGAATTGCCAGAAGCATGACCATGTGCTGCGTAGCAGGTACAGCCGGACCCCAAAGAAGCTCCTATCCCAATTTCAGTCAACAGGCGTAGGCTCATAGTAACTAAGCCAAATCTCACCTGGCAAGCCATAATTAGATAGATTGCGCATGCTGTATTTACTGAATAAGCCTGCGATGGATCTTGAAGCATATTCCGCAATGCCCGCAACGCCGTTCCGTGGTGGGAGAGAGCCTGTCTGTAAAGCGTTTCATTGTGAATGTGAAGAGATTGGTGGGTTTTCACCATTGCAGACGTAGCTATTGCCAAAGTCGAACAGGAAACCAGTCGTTGGGGGAGCTGGCTGAAGAAAACTCCAGAACAAGGAATGTCGTACGGCAAACCTGGGCTCTCAATAATTGATACCAACGATTGCGCGATAGACATTGATTTCGATACAGGATTGCTGCGAATGCTGACCGCCAATGGATCCTTGACGTGTATAAACTGGCGCACATTAGCCCCGGTGCATTCTATGCCGAGACGGCCACACCTCCCACAGGAGGGTTGAGCTTGGTCGCACTAGCCATTTCGTCAGCTTTGTTCCTGTGGCCAAGAGACAAGACTCACCTTCCTCTTGGATTGGCGGCACTGGTCACAACGCTGGATATGCTTAACGCCAACCATGTTGACATCAATGGCAAGTTGTTCAAGACCAGGTTAAGGCGCAGTCAGGTGTTTAGTGACCTGTTGGCCCAACATCAGTCACGTGTGATGACTAATGAGCGCAGCGTCCTGCCCGACTTGTCGAACAGGCTTGGCGGAGTGATCTTTCGAGGGAGTGTCCATCAGGCAAATCATACATCGATCAAGGGCGGGCTACAATGCTGCCCTGCATTAAGAACAGTTGTATAAGAAATAGGTGACCTTAAAATTAAAAACACATACATGATTCTCCTTTTATACCCAAAATGCGAGACAGGAAGAGTCAAGGTTCTGGTGGATGCGGCCAGGGTGCCAACAGGGGTGCCTCTCTACCTAGACAGTATCAACACGACGGAGGATCAAGACGAATTTTTTTAGAAGTCGTTACTCTTATCGAGTAGCCTATATATTTGATAGCTTTTGAGGTTCTCTTCTCTGGACCATGTGAATGAAGTCCGCCGAGAGGGGGCTGTCTTCTAGGCTTCTCAGGTTAGTCGTCACGCAACCAAGTTCTCAGGGCAAGACCACGTGGGCATTCGTAGGACAATAAAACTATCGCTCGCATTATTCTAGACCGTATCTAGCAGAAAAGACTTATTTGATGAGGAAGCTGATCGGAGTACTTCATGCAAGCGAGTGCTCAACACTGCCTCGGGTGCTACATGTGCTCCATGCGGGTCGCACCGGAAAAAAGGCATACAGTATATACCATTTGAGCAGCACGCGTGTATTACGGGCTTTTACAAGGGCCTTGTGTTTCTATTCCCCGCATCTTTCGTTGATATCCTTCCGATCTCAGCAAGGCTAATTATCTCATACACAAGACTATACAGCTCGTTTTTAGCCATGTGAACCGGATTAGCTTCAAAGGCGTCAAGGGCCATCTCCTTGTTTATGTATGGCGTGCACATAAAACACTCATTCTGATTGGTGCCTTCATTTAGGTGGTCCTCCTGTGCGAGTTCCACCACCCTGCTTCCAAATGGCATATCCCACAACTGTCGGCAAATAACGCGGCATTTTTAGGTATATGCCTCGGGTTGGGCTGACCATACCTCCTAGGTAGGGTTGAGAATGTTTGTCTCTCTTATCAAGGTAGTAAGCCGGAAAGGGCATAGATAATATGCTGTGTGACCACCTGTCTGACAAGAGATAGGCCCGCGATAGGTCGGTAGATGTAATGTTCGTAAGGCAACCACGCGAGATCTTCCATGCCCGCTTATGCTACCTGCAGATCAGGTCCTTACGTAAACTCGAGTCTTGATACACTTGTATTCAGACATCGGTAAGCTTACGCATATGCTGTACAACCAACCGTTTCACAGCTGTCAGCATTCCAGGACACAAGACGCCCAGGAAGTGTGATATTGAAGTTGTATCACAGTCCTCTGAGGGGTCAAAGCGCTGAATATGCATAATAATGGCCCGAATTCCGCCCCTGCCTGTGTCATGAGGGTGTCGTGGATGCACGTTGGATGTGTCAGGTTGCCAGACTGTTCAGCATGCCGCGCTCTAATACGAGCCGTAGGGTTTTTTGTCCCTTTCCGTCCCGCAGCATCCCGTCTCATGCAGCAGCCATAGCCAATGAATAATGAATGTCTCAGCCCTTCACATAGTCATAGCCAATCAGCGGGTTCATTGACTCCCGTGAATCATCTGCCGGACATCTCGATCTGACTGTCAGCTAGCCTCCCGCTTTCAGCTTTGATCAAAAGTGGGATGAATCTGCAGGCTTACACACATTCTCTCAGCTGCAACTACCCGTCGCTTACGGCGTCTTGAGAAGCGTATCTCACGCGGGGTAGAATGGCGTGCATGCTCCTTTTGGAATCGGGCTGGAGCATTAGAACGCTGCCTCCCCCATCTGACCCTCGCGCCTCGATGAAATCTTATCGAACCTCTAAGCATTGCCCAAGATGTCGCTCTTCGCTCGCTTCTGGCATGCTGTTGTAGGCCTGTTCACATGGCTGACTATGTCGCCTGTGTCAGAGTACGGCTTTCATCATCCAGCCCAGCGTCCTCTTGGGGCGCCACCCACACATACTCATGAACCTGACCATGGTCACTACCCAATCTTCCGGCCCCCAGCAGCAAACCCAGGCGACCATGACTTTGTTTGCGACTACAGTGCAATGGAGGGATGGTTCCCTTGCTCTATACCCGAGAACAGAGAATGCTGGCTGCGAAATAAAGACGGCCAAGAGTTCAACATTCATACCAACTATGAGAAGTTTGCCCCAGTCGGCATTACTCGACACTACACCTTGAACATCACCGATGGGGCATTCAATGCCGACGGCCAACCCTTCAAGACGGCGAAGCTATTCAATGAGTCCTACCCTGGTCCCTGGATCGAAGCGTGTTGGGGAGATGTGAGCAAGATTCGAATCTCATGTGATGCGAGTCTCAAGCTCACTGTTTAATAGACCGTCAACATCACTGTGATAAACAACATGAGCGACAATGGCACCAGTATTCACTGGCACGGAATTCGACAGAACCAGACGATGGATATGGACGGTGTCAATGGCATCACCCAGTGTCCCATTGCACCTGGCCAAAACTTCACATACAGCTTCAAGACGACGCAGTATGGAACCTCTTGGTACCATAGTCACTACTCTGTGCAGTATGCAGATGGCTTACAAGGTCCTCTGGTAAGTAGAGACATCCGAGTACAGTCATTTGCTCGTGAATATCGGCTGATGGATTGTACAGACGATTCATGGCCCATCATCTGCTCCCTTTGACGCTTCCAAGCGCCCATTACTTATGACTGATTGGTGTAAGTGACTACCGTTACAAACGTTGGGCTATTCAAGTGCTAATACCAATTAATAAGCTCACAATAGCGCCTTTCAGCTTCTCTTCAACCGGAACTGGGGAAACAAGACCATCCTCCTCAACGGTGCAGGAAACGTGTCTCACTACGGGTACACTCCCACACTCAAAGTACCTGAAAATTATGTCTTGCATTTCAACAAGACGCCCACCGATAAGCCCACGCGTCCAAAGAGATACCTCCTCCGCTTGATCAACACCTCGTTCGACTCAACTTTTGTCTTCTCCATTGACAATCATTGGCTTCAGATCGTCTCAGCAGACTTCGTGCCCATCGAACCATACTACAACACGTCCGTCTTGGTCGGCATCGGTCAGCGGTACAATGTCATCGTCGAGGCCAACCCCCTTGCTGGCGATGACAACCCCATCCCAGAAGACGGCAACTTCTGGATCAGAACCTGGATCGCAGACAACTGCGGTATACAACCGGGGGGTTCAGGCTATGAAGAGACTGGCATCCTCCGATACGACAACACGAGCACGTCAGACCCGACATCGCGGCCTTGGACCAGAATCAGCAAGGCCTGTTCGGACGAAACATACTCTTCGCTGAGGCCGAAGATACCGTGGTACGTTGGCCCAGCAGCTAACGCCAAGAAGGCAGACGAGCTTGCTGGTGAGCAGTTCAATGTCACCTTTGACAGGACCGCAGGCACGAGGCCAGAGTTTGTCGACTATCCTCTAGCTCTTTTTTCGCTGCAAGAATCTGCCGACCCAGACTTCAGGCCGCTTCAGATCAACTATTCTGACCCAGTCATGATGCATCTTGACTCACATGTCAACACCTTCCCCCGCAAGTGGGTGGTGATACCTGAAGACTACACTGAAGAGCAATGGGTATGTCTTGGCTCTCACAACTCCACACAGCCAACACGATTCTGACAGTAATCATAGGTCTATCTTGTTTTAACAATGGAGGACAGTAGCATCGCTACAAGGGCTCACCCGGTATGTAAACCTTGCTCACCTTGCTAGGTTATCTAACATGAATCTTCTTCAGATTCATCTCCACGGGCACGATTTTGCTCTTCTGCAGCAAGAGGAAAATCAAGAGTATCATCCTAGCAGGCTCAATCTCACCCTCGACAACCCTCCCCGCCGGGACGTAGTGCTCCTACCTACTGGCGGGTTCGTTGTCATCGCCTTCAAGGCCGACAACCCTGGAAGCTGGCTCATGCATTGTCACATAGCCCGACATGCGTCTGAGGGTTTGGCATTGCAGATTCTGGAGCGCCAGAGTGATGCCAATAAGCTTTTCCCTTCGAACTCCCCTAACATGATTGAGGCGAACAGGGTTTGTGATGACTGGAAGAAGTGGCACGAGGAGCATGAAGATCTTTTTGAGGGCGACTCGGGCATCTAGGATCAGGCAATTCCAAGCTCTATAACTATAGGGTTTCCGCATTCCACCAAGTCCTGTCTACATAGTCAAGAAGTCCCTCACGGTTAGCCATTCAGGGGAATGGCTCTTCAGAGTAGGTAGCTATCTACACGAATTGAAATGTCAAGTTCGTATCCAGATACAAGTTCGTGTCCCAAAGCACATCAATCTCGGCAATGAATACGAGTCTCAGAAGGCTGCCCACCGTGTCGCCTAACACCTTATGCGGGGCATTGTAGCAGCGTGTTGGTAGCCTGTCGTACACTGCTAAAGCCTCCTGATCCTGTCGCTGCATTCTAGGGTGGTCACAGCCCTAATATCTCGTGTATGGACCGAGAATCGCTGGCACAGGCGCGCTTGTAAAATGCGCTATGCAGTCGGCGCACCAGAGCTCAACGCAAATACAATACTAGATACAGAAATACAAGGATACTACGTTGTGCCTGACATGCAAGTCCCCTCGTAACACTTAAATTACATGTGAAGAACAAGAGGCAAGCATCCAGGTCCTTGCGACAAGGAGAACGTTGGCGCCGAAACGCCAGCGCTTTATGTCACACTCAGTATATATGGTAACGCCAACCTGCATCGTCCTCACATCTATGGAAGGAATACGACACTGACCAGGCGGTGCTCATTCTCAATGCTGACTTGGCCTCGAGAAACCGACACTAGCCATAGAGAGGCTTCTCTTCGCTCGTCTATCAAGCCATGTCGCTCATTCCCGAGACGGGCGTCCAGACTTCCGCATAAGTGGGCATTAAGACAACCATTCCTTTGTACCACCAATGGCAGGCGGTGTGATTAAGTGATATCTGACAATCGATTTAAAGATGTAACGTTAGTTTAGGCATTCAAGTACCTTACACCAAGACCAAGGTTTCGCCCTACCACCCAGCAACCCTAAATGCACAGGGCATTAATCGTCGCCTCTACTATCTACCAAAGAAAAATGTCGGGCTGGGAGCCAAGCAAGGCGATAAGCATTATATAGTAGCCAATCTACTCACTTGGCAACCACATTGTAACGTCACATAACCGTTCGAGGCTCTTGTCCGTCTTAGCAATGCAAAATGCGTTGCTACACTCGTTGTTTTCTGGCTACGAAGAAATCATCCGTTTCCCCACTGGTGAAATCTTCGTCCCAACCAGAGGACAGCCTATCAGCGCCGATTCAAGGTCAGCGGGCGGGGATCTAGACGAGCTCCCTTGCGCCCGGCCACCAATGGGTAGCATCCCAAGGGAAGCATGATCTTATCTGGGTAATCATTGGATACGAAGCAAGTGAGAGTGTAGGGTCAGCTTTTCCACTAATGGGACACTTCGTATCTCACCGCCAGCAGGAGGCATGCCTTCAATTTGGTCAACTCGGGTTATTGAGTACACCATAACATACAGGCTGGCTACACCGCCATCACAGAAGAGCTTGGAGTTTTTATAAGTCAAGGAATGAGCGTAGAAACGCGACCCGCCAAGTAGGCAGTCATGCGTGTGCACAATATGATTCACATTCGCAACGGCCCAGAAGTCCAAATTCCAGAATAGTTCAATTGGATTGTAACGCCGTTTCAAAGAGTTCCAGACTCTCGGCTTCAGGGTAGTTTGATGCATTCCTCACATCCGTGGAATGTCATGTCTCAATTACTCCCGAGATCTTGGGTTTCTGGAACGATATGAAGGGCAAGGGTTGACACGAGCTGGACATGCACCTCCATCTTAAACCCAAATTGATAGCCAATCAATGAATAGAGTGATCATCGGGATGCGTTTAACGTTCAAACATGGCATGATTTAATCGATTAATGTTATTGTCGCCAGCCCAACAGGGGCACGGGGATCAGATCGAGAAGGGCAGCTTCTAATAATAATTCGTCACCCCCTGTGAGCCTCCACAAATTACCAATCGATCATCGGCTTCCCCTGCAGCAGACAGCGGCACTTCAGCTCGGAATGGCCGATGGATGCGATGTGCCGGACCGAAATGAAAAGAGACCAGATGATACGAGACGGCCCATGCCATGCATGCATGGCTCGTATGCAGGTACCGACCCGTCAAAAGGCCCTCGGAGCCGAGATCCGACGGCCTTCTATTGGGGACAGACCTCGTATTGCAAAACTACCTTTGAGACGGCCCAATTGCAGTGTGGGACGACGACGTTGCTTTCAAGGCATGAGACGAACCTAGCACCGACGCGTCTTAGTTTACCCCAGAAGATCTAGACTAGAAGCTTTTAATGATATCATCGTCGTCTAGCATATCCACAAAGGGGGATGCATTTCCCAAACAGACGACTGCCAAAAGGTTATAAAAGCCCGACTTCCGACAGCCACGAACAACTCTTTTCTCCTCAGCCTCGCTCCAACCAAACAACTACACTCGCTTCTACAGCCTTCAACTGTTTACACTCGCTCAAAACAACCAACTAAACAACAATCACAATGGGTTTCACCACTCGCGCTGCTGTCGCCGGGCTTCTGCTCGGCGCCGCCAAGGCCTCTCCCGTCTATGGCAACGGTACCATCGCCTACACCACCGAGGTCGTCACTGCTCTGACCACCTACTGCCCGGCTGCCACCACCCTCACCTACAACGACAAGACCTACACCATCACCAAGGCCACCACTCTGACCATCACCGACTGCCCCTGCACCATCAGCAAGCCCGCCAAGCCCACCGCCACTGGCCCTCCCAAGGATGCTTGCGCTGAGCACTGCTACGAGGCTTACAACGAGTGCCGCAGCGGACCTGGTGCCAACATGGCTACCTGCGCCGCCAAGTACGCCGAGTGCCTTGGCTACAGCCCTTTCGGTAACGACGGCTCTCTGGTTACTCCCACTGCTTGCTCCAAGAAGCCTGCTCCCACCAAGCCCGTCTACACCACCGAGGTCGTGACCGCCATCACCACCTACTGCCCCGAGCCCACCACACTCTCTTACAACAACAAGACCTACACCATCACCAAGCCCACCACCTTCACCATCACCGACTGCCCTTGCACCATCAGCAAGCCTCACGGCCCTGCCCCTCCCAAGCCCAGCGCCCCTGCCCACGATTGCGCCAAGGAGTGCACTGATGCCTACAACATGTGCCGCAGCGGACCTGGTGCCAACATGGCCACCTGCGCCGCCAAGTACGCTGAGTGCCTGGGCTACAGCCCCTTCGGCGATGACGGCTCTCTCAAGACCCCTACTGCTTGCTCTGCCACTGGCCCTGCCCCTACTGGTCCCGCTCCCACTGGCCCTGCTCCCACCGGTCCTGCTCCCACCGGCCCTGCCCCTACTGGCCCTGCTCCTGTTGTCCCCGTCCATGACTGCGCCAAGGAGTGCTCTGAGGCTTACAACAAGTGCCGCAGCGGACCTGGTGCCAACATGGCCACTTGCGCTGCCGAGTACGCCAAGTGCCTTGGCTACAGCCCCTTCGGTGACGATGGTTCTCTCATCACCCCCACCGCCTGCTCTGCCACTGGCCCTGCTCCCACCGGCCCTGTCGCTACTCCCACTGGTGGCAACCCCCCTGTCGTCACTGCTGGTGCCGGCCGCATCGCTCCCGCTGGCATGATCGTTGCCCTGGGTGCCATTGCCCTCTTCTAAGAGGTTGATGGTGACAGCATGATGTAGATGCAAAAGCCGCCATGGCTCCGAGATACTTCCTTTCAACAATTATAGAATATAGTATACGCATATATCAAGCTTGATGTCGAGACGCAGCCTCTGAGATGCGTGTTGTCTTGTAATAAAAGTTCATCAACTAAAATATGATCCTGACTGCTTAATCCGCTTCTCGCCTTGTGAAAACCATAGCCATGCCCTCAACTAGCATACCTCTGAATAGAGTGACGCTTCTTCTCTGGACAACTCCTCATTTCATGGTCTCCTTTCCTGTCACAGGTTGGACAAAACAACTCCTCCAACGCATGAGCATAGCTGCACTTCTTTTTGAAGCAATTTTCGTCTTGGCAGAATTTATACTTGATTGCTTCCCGCTTTCCATACGTCTTGAAGGCGTCCGTCTCCTCCTTGGTATGTCCATATTTGCAGTAAATGCCCTCCCTGCAATGCATACGCCAGTGGCAACGGCTGTGAGTCTTTCTCTCATCCGCTTTTAGGCGCTGCTTCTGTTGCTTCTGGCGCATCTTGACAACCGTAAAACCCGCATCATCATTGTTGTCCCCTGATTCGATGCTGTTGTTCGTGTCAAGTGTCTTGAAGCGGTTCGGCGCTATCATTCGATTTTTGGGGCTTTCGGTGCGTTTTGAGTTATATGCGACATATGTCATAACCTTGAGGCCGTGCTGCTTGAGTCTTTCCGTCGTGTCTTGAAACAGTTCGGTATGGATTTTGTGCTCAAGCTCGCAGGCAGGTATGATAACAAGGTCGTCTCGAGAACCTCCACGAGGCTGATTGCGGTATCGGTAATGCGGAATGCGGAGACTCTTGACAGCTTGATCAACTACCTCGACTTGAGACAAAGGATCCCGAATGACAATGCTGTGGGGAGGTATTTCGCTCTTGTCAAGATTGAAATCGGTTTCGTAAAAACTTAATTTATCCATATGTTCGTCGAGATAGTGTATTTTGATGAGCCCTTGGTCCATCAGGAGACGGCATTCTCCCTTAGGTTGCGTGTAAGCCCCTGACATTCCGCTCATCCATGACCAAACGTGTACTTCGAATCCCCTCTTAGCGATCCTTAGCACACCGCGCAGGAGATCTTTATCGCCAGAGACGATGATGAAAATACCAGATTTTCCTTCGTAATACATATCAGCGGCGTCGGATACTGAGGCCGCGATGATTTCGGCATCGACTTCTTTTTCGCGGCTTGTCCATGAACTCCTTTCGAACGTGTGTACTTCCACCTTGCAGGACTTGATAGCCTTCCATATCGACTCAACGTTGGGGTGAGTCGATCCATATAGGTCGACCAAGACTTTGACGTCTTCATCTACTGGCAGGCCGCAGTTCTGAGTCAAGACGTTCTTCAGCTTGCCAGCGTCAAACCTCCAGGTAGGATCTGATTCAACGCGGTACCGATGTTTCTGGGCGGATGCTCTCTGGCCTTGAATCCATAGGTTTGAGTCGTCGATATAGATCCTGATTTCTTGGGTACTCTTGCGCATGGCGGTGCTCGGAGTCTTGCGAGGCGTCATTGATATGAACTTGGCGCTAGCCAAAGTGCAGTGAGAATTTCGAATATGTTAAATGCGAGGAATGGTTTGAGGCTTGGTAAGGGAGTTTGAGTGAAATAAGCTGTGACTGGGCTTCGTTAACAGTACTGGTTGCGAGAAAAGTCAAGGGAATAGATATTCAAAGGAGGGAGCCCGTTACCTCGTATTTTCCCGTCGCCACAGCCTCATTTCTACCTCTTCTACTTTGCCTTGCGATACGCCTTATTTGCACATTGATCTATTGGGAGCCTTGTAGATGCAGCCACACCTTTCAGCCGGCTGCCTTGCCATGCGGGTCAAACCCTTCTGGCGCGTAGAAGCCAACAGCTATTGGGCCTTATCCACAGTGCGTCCCATCCAGAATTTCTACGCCTCTCAGTTTCGCTGAAGAGGGTTAGTCATACAAGGCTAACAACTGCCGCCTTATGTGAATAGCCAAGACTTGCCTGAGCCTGAAACATGGTTGCTACTGATGGGTCGCTGCTGTGTTGGTGGTTCCTTGCACTGCTATTCAGCTTGCGGAATACTGCGCCTCAGCGGTAATTAAAACTCGGCTACAACACTAAAGTGTACAAATAAAAATCGAAGGAGATAGCTGATGTGGCAAGACAACCAACATGGTTCGCCTGAGACTGGCGACGCAGGTCACGCGGCTGCCTCTTCAGGCTTCTGTATTAATTAATCTCTCTTGCATAAAGCTCCATACCTATTCAATCTCCCTTGCTCCAAGTGCATGAAATGCTTTACAAAAGACGCAAGAGTGCATGCAGGCTGTGAGCCTTCGCCACCCGCCTGACTGTAGACACGATTTCGACCAGTGAGGATTAAGAAATGGGTCTACAATTCATTTGGTCCTCTTGACCGTACAGGAGAGTCCACTCAAGGGCTCTTGGAGAGAAATTCGAGGTGATAACTAATTTCACCACTTCCGGGTGACTCAAATTCTCTGAGGCCGGATTTTGATGAGGAAGAAGGAACTTCTCTTGATCTTTCTCATCCACTCCATGATGATGCCTCTCATCACTGGGCCGGCCAGTGGGCCCACTGTGTTTCTCGAAACTGGCCAGCATAATGAGGTCGCAAACTTAACATGGCAACGATTGAGATATTCTAGGGTTAAAGTCAGTAATGTCTTGTAAATCGCTCCATATATCAGTGCGCCTGAGCCGTTTCTTTGTGAGAAGTAAAATTATTTGATTGTCAATGCTCTTATAGGATTGCTGATAAACGAGGAAGCTGATCCTATCACAGGCAGAGCGAGGGAAGACAGAAAAGACAAGGAACTGCCGACTCGGCTACTGACCCTTTCATAAAAATCAAAATGCCTTTTCGTCACATGCTGGGCGATCTCGGCCTAATGACCAAACGCCGTCATTAAAGGACGTAAACAGCGACTCTTCCAAACGTTTATATCCGAAGAGCACTCGGTGACGCAGCAAAATAGCCGACAAAGCTCTGCAAATCACCTCTCGAGAATTACCAGTGACGTCACCCAATTGGCCCCAAGCGGAACCTGAATGCCGGCCGGCCTTTCGGAGCGGAGACCTTTGGGCCGGGATTAAGATGTGACGCCGAAACCGGTCCCGATCAACCACTTAAAGGAGAAGTAAAATCCTTTCGTCCTCCTCTCGCCTCCTGGTTCTCGATCTTGTTTAATCATAGAGTCACACATCGCCTGTAATGTGTTGCAGTTCGTCAATATGCATCTCGCCGACGAAAGAGGATCCTCATTAGGGGAGCTCAGCGATGAAGAATCGTCCATTTCATCAAGCAACCATTCCCGAACCGAAAACGACGCTAATTCCAACCATTACTCAATGAACGGCAACACAACAGGACTCGGCTTGACAAGGACCATATCTCGACGAGAATCCATCCTGTCGCGTATTCGAAGTCGTCCAGTTCCCCAGTTCACCCACCCGTTGTCTCATATCAAAACGACTGAAGACCAGCTCGTTGACTTTGATGGCCCCGACGATCCATATCGGCCGATGAACTGGCCAACCAAGAAAAAGGTTCTAACCACCTGGCTTTATGGTCTTGTTACCATGTCAGCCACCTGGGCATCGTCTTCATACTCTGCGGGCACAGCCCAAGTTGCAGAGCATTTCCACGTCTCCAGGCAAGTGTCAACCTTGGGCACTACCATATTTCTCCTCGGCTTCGGAATCGGACCTCTTCTTTGGGCGCCTCTCAGTGAGGTTTACGGGCGGAGGTTGGCTGTTCTTATCCCCATGTTCATTGCCATCAGTTTCAGTTTTGGAAGCGCAACCGCAAAAGATTTCCAGACTCTGATGTTGACGCGCTTCTTTGGGGCTTTCTTCGCGTCGGCGCCAGTGACAAATACTGGCGGCGTTCTTGGAGATCTGTTTTCACCGTCTGAGAGAGGAATAGCGATGGCTGGTTACGCCATGGCCGTGGTCGGCGGGCCAGTCCTTGGTAGGTTCCATTTGCACTTTATCAGAACTCTCACGAGCCAAATTTCCAGATACTTACTGATTTCTAGGCCCTATTGTCTCTGCTGCTGTTGTGCAAGAGCCATCACTTGGATGGCGCTGGGCTGAGTACCTCACAGGTATTGTCCAAGTAATCTTCCTCATACTGGCCGTCATCTTTGTCGATGAGAGTTACCCGCCTCGGCTCCTTGTATACAAGGCCCGTCGCCTGCGCCACGAAACTGGAAACTGGGCACTCCACGCCAAGTTTGAAGAATGGGATGTGAGCATCTCACAGCTCGCCCAGAAGTTCCTTGTCCGCCCGGTTCAACTGCTTTCCACGCCCATCTGCTTCTTGGTTGCGCTATACGCCAGTTTCTGCTACGGCATATTGTACATGCAACTCGGTGCCATCCCTATTATCTTTGGAGAGATCAAAGGATGGGGCCTTCTCGTCTCTGAGTTGCCCTTCCTCTGTATCTTTATAGGAGCTGTTCTTGGTTGCGGCGCCAACGTTTACAACCAGCTGCTATACAACAAGGCTTACCACGCAGCTGGAGATCGAGCTGTTCCCGAGAAGCGACTTCCCCCAATGATGGTGGGATCCTTCATCTTCTGTGGTGGGCAATTCCTGACAGGGTGGACTGCACAAAAGGACACTCATTGGGTTGTCCCTTGCATTGGCTTGGTCCTCCTTGGAACAGGATTCTTCACAATTTTCCAAGCAGCACTCAACTATCTAGTCGACACCTTCCAAACCTACGCGGCATCTGCTGTTGCCGCAAACACGTTTCTTCGTTCTTGTTTCGCAGCTGCGTTTCCTCTCGTCGTCACGCCCATGTACCACAATATCGGGGTTGGGCCCAGTTCGAGTATTACAGGTGGCTTTGCTGCTTTACTGATACCCGTTCCGTTTGTGTTTTATAGATATGGAAAGAGGATTAGAGCGAGATCGAAGTGGTCAAAGGGATCTGTCTATGATTGATCGTTGCAGGAGATATAGAAGCCAATCTTGAAGGCTTATTTTACGAACAAGAAACGCTAAGAATACGGCTATTAGAAATTGTTTATCCAAAAGTAATGTAACTTTATATAATCCACCCCAAAGTTTATGTCATACTAGCGACGCCCACCGTTTATTCAAATGCTGGTGTCTTGCCAGCCTGCTTATTCCACAACTTTTTATATCTTCCTCCACGCGAGATCAACTCGGTATGCGTACCAGATTCAACAATCTCTCCAGCATGAATAACCAGAATTTGGTCCGCATTGACAACTGTAGATAACCGATGCGCAATTACAAAAGTTGATCTCGAGCACCTCAGTGTATCCAACGCACCCTGGATGCTGGACTCGGTGTTTGTGTCTACCGCACTTGTTGCCTCGTCCAGAATTAGGATAGGGGGGTCTTTAAGGAAAACTCGGGCAATGGCTAGCCTTTGGATCTCTCCTCCTGATAGCTTCACACCCTGTTCGCCCACCTTGGTGTTGTATCCGTCGGCAAATGAAAGAATCTTGTCGTGGATAGCAGCAGCACGGCAAGCCTCGTGAATCTCCTTGTCTGTTGCTGTAGGTCGGGCATACCGAAGGTTTTCGAGAATAGAAGCGTTGAAGAGCAAAGGGTCTTGCGGAACAACGCCAAGAGCGTTTCGAAGAGAGCTCAGAGTGATGTCTCGAATGTCATGGCCATCGACGGTAATAGATCCATCTTTGACATCATAAAAGCGCAAGAGTAGCTTCATAATAGAAGACTTTCCGGCTCCCGTCTCTCCAACAAACGCCACCGTCTGTCCAGGCGCAACCGAGAAGGAAAGGTCTCGAATCGTCGGCTTCCTTTCATCGTAGTGGAAATGAACATGGTCAAACGCAACGTGACCTTGAATATTGACAAGATCCGTGGCTCCCTCCTTGTCAACAACACTTGGCTTTGTGCGGAGAAGATAGAGAAGACGTTCCGCATCAACCATATCAGACACAAGACTGCGATAGTTATTTGAGATGAGCCTGATCGGCCAGATCATGTATTCCCAGTACTGGACCAGAAAAACAAAGTCGCCCGGTGTTGATCGTCCCTGGGAAATATCGTAAATGACAAGGCTTGCGAGGACGAAAAAGGTCGAGGGAATCATCATGTTCAGCACCATCTCGGTGTAGGCATCCATCTTGCCCCATACTCGGCTCGCAGCCAACTTGTTTTCGACAGCCTGACCGAAACGTCGTCGCTCAAATCTAAGCATGTTGAAGTAGGTGACAGTTTGCCAGCCTTGGACGGCCTGATGCATGACACGTGCCTCTTCTCTCTGAGTGTGGGATGATTTGCGCCGGTTGTTAATGTTCCAGTTGGAAGTTATCACCTCCACAGTAATGTACGCAGCGATTGCTACAGCCATGGCTAGAGAAACATAGATGTTGAACTTCCAGTATAGGAGGCCAAACGCGATGGCCACATCCACCAGGGTGGGCAGGAGATCGATGATGAGCACTTCGAGGAAGTTTGTTAGCGACTCTCCCTGCTCAATGGCCTTCATGACTTCAGCTGAATCTCTGTCGGAGTGAAAGTCCATGGACAGAGACAAGACATGGCCGAATGCAGCATTGGTAAGTTGTCGGTATGAAAACTGCTTGATAGGGATCTTGGCCAACTCCTCCATCAGTCCAACAAGACCTTCCACCGAAAGAAGGCTCAGCATAAACCAGATAAACAACGCCCTGAAAGGGTCCTTGTGCTCTAGTAGCTCATCTGCGGCAATGCCCAGTTGACGAGGGATCAGGACGTTGAAGATTCGGTTCGCTGCGATGCAAAAGAAGCAAACCAGAATGGAGAATTGGACTTTGCGGTCCTTCTTCGGGATGAAGAATGGAACAAGTATGGAAAAGTCGGAGAGGTATCCCCACCAACCTCCCGTCTCCTTGAGCCTCTTTGCTCGGCGGCGCTTGATGCTGGCGGTGTCATCCTCAGAGTCGCTTGCCTCGGTGACCGTATCGTCCTCAGAGTCACTGGATACAGAGGCTGCGATCGAGGTCTGGGTTCCGTAGGAAGGCACCCCAAGTGTTCTCTCAGGGGATTGGGTTTGAAGGAATGGCGTTTCCTCTACCATTCTTGCAGAATTGCGGGTTTCGATGTTGCGCCTGTAGACTTGATATACTGCAAAGAATAGGACAAGCAAAAGCCTAACAGCTTGGCAGGATATTTGAAAGGGGAAATAAGTTCTCCTCTTGTCAGAAAGAGCCGTTAGGATCAACAGAGGTGTCTCAAATGCCAGCGTGAGGAGTGATGTTCCCCATGTCAGGTGTTGAGACGCCTTTTGCTGAGTCCAGATAAACGCCCAGGTAGGAATAAGCACCACCAGATGAAAAGTTCGGGCCTCCTTTAGTGCGGATTCATCTCTCTGGAAAATTGTGAACACACCCTCGGTGATGTAGGATGAAATCAAGAGGATGTAAGGAACATGAGTGCGACGAAAAACGTCTCGACGTTTATGTTTTCTGTCCTTGACAGCTCCCAGTTTGACAAGTGAAATAGCGGAAACAAAGACCACAGCAGCAATGGCGCAGCCGAAATGAAGGGCTCGGGAAATTTGAAGAGTTGGTGGCATCATGTGAGCGGCAGAGCTTGACCGAAGCTTGTCGATGCCTTGAAGGTTGATTCTTGTCGAAGAGCTCATAGTTCGAAACAAGAATTCCAGAATAGGGGAATTTCGCCTCTCTTAAAAACAATCCATCCATTTCGCACCGCCTACCGCCACCTTGGCGTCAGCCGCCATCTGCAGCCTTGTTGGGAGTCTAGAATGCCTGTCCCCCCTTGATCCAGTCATCGTTGTCGTCACTCAGCCCGACGTGACTCAGGCCTACGAGGGGCGGGACATGTTCCCACATCGGGATGACGCTTGCAGGGCGCTGTGATTGGTGATAGCGTATTGACAGGCATCTCTTTGCTTGCGTCCGCGCTCGACCCGCTGCTAGGCCACTATCTATTTCTCAGAAGTGATCAGCGGACGTTTGTTAATGTACTACTTCCAATGTAGAAGGGCGTAATGATAGCCTGTTTGCACTCGATCCACGAAACCCAAGCAACCCATGTCAATTTACACATGAAAATTGAAACACAATTGGAAATAAACTCGGAAAATTTATCCAATTCAGTGGGTCTATCAGTCTTGATTCGCTATCCCGGACTCGGCTCTCTCCATCTTGTGAAGTGGCGGTGCTTTCGGCTTGCCCGCTTACGATCCAGCCAATAACTCTTAATCAAGACTTTAACAACTTGAGATAATTTTCTAATGAGACCAGGCAGACCACGCGCCCTTCCTTTGACCACAGTTATTTGCACGGTCTCTGCATGACTGCATATCTGGTCATGATGATTCCACTCTCCAACGGTTCACTTCCCAGTAAGTTGAGTCTGACAGGCAGATTCTCAGTAGAGCCGATTGCCTCCATCAACTTGATGCCGTTCCCCAATACCACGGGCATGAGTGCTGCCTCGACCGTGTCAATCAAGCCGGCATGCATACACTGAGTTGCAAGGTTGCTACCTCCCATAAGCCATATATCCTTCCCGGTTCCCAACTTCAACTGGCGAATGAATTCCAGCACATTCGTCGACAAGATAGTGATATCGGGGAAATCTTCTGGCTTCAAAGATTGGCTCGCCACTATGACCCTCTCCTTCGGCCGGTTGGACAGTGGGTTCTTAGTCGGTCCTCCCAGCGACAGCATAGTCTCGTACGTCTTTCGACCCATGACAAAGAAGTCGAATTCTCCATAAAGTGCTTTAAAGTCAATAGTTGGATCGTCAACAATCCAATCAGCTGAGCCGCCCGGCGAGGCTATGTAGCCATCGAGGCTGGTCGCCACGTTGTAACGAAGCTGGGGCATGGCCGATAGAATGAAGAAGAATGAGTGAGAATGAGTCGAAAGCGGGGTCATGAGATTCGAGGGAAATGTCAGGCACATGTACCACGGAGATCGGTTCAAAATCTGCCCGTCTTATTAGCCCCTTGGCAAGATGGGCCATGTCAGACTGCATATGTATGCAACACTTGATAGTCTTTGCAACTTATCGACAAAGATGGCTATGAGACAAAATGAGTCATTACATGTACCTCGCCCAACCAACAATCCAAACGAGATAAACTTGGCTATCTTCCACAAAATCTCGATAGTCATTCATGAATACACTTCAGAATTGCTCAGGCTCTCTTACTGATGCTTGCGACGCCAGGAGTTCCTCCCTCAAAAGCCAAATCAAAATGAAGAGCGATCCAGGACCAACAACAGCCCCCACGACGCCAGCAACGGCCAAAGCTCGAATCCAGGGCACTTCGCAAATGCCAGCCTTCTCCAGATCACTAAAGTGATATGCAAGCCAGAGAAAACCAGCCGAGTAGGTGCACACGTAATCATATTGAATGATGGTCCGAAGGCACTCGTCTGGTTCTTGGGGAGACTCGATGAAATATTGGGGCATGAAAACCTCAGACAAGGGGCCCTCAATATTTGGAATAACGTACCACCATGTTGCTGTGCTGATGAATGCAAGCAAGTATACAGTGAGCCTGAGGATGACTAGCTCCTGATTGGAATCATCCTTGGTTGACCGTGTCTTGCTAACACCGGAGATTGTCTTGGAGATGACAAGCATTGTGAGCGATCCCCATACTGGGAAAAGCTGCCAGATCCAGTTCCACCAATTTCTTGCTTCAAGGGATGGATGGAAGTAAGAAGGGAAGTGTGAAGAGAAGTATGACAATGCAATGGTTGGCAACAGGGCGATGCAGAATTCTACTCCCGGACGATGAAGTCTCGGGGTAGTAAGTTTGTACGCCGGCGTAAAAACGTAAAAGAAGAAGAAATAGACGGGGGCTAGAAAGCCAATTCCCAGGAGTTGCGAGAGAAATAGGATTATAAATGGGCTACATAAAGTTAGAAGAGGTGAGTCCAATGACCATGCTCTAGCATAGTACTTACAATCGTACAAGGGGAAACCCATTCGCTGGCCTGTAGCTTTCGATCAAGAATACCATATACATGCCAGCAAAGTCGGTAAGGAAGACAAGTGAGTGCCAATATGCTCGTGGATCGGAAAAGAATTGCAACTGGGCAAAGGCAACCGTAATATGAGCAAAGATCTCGTCCAACAGGGTGATACCATAGAATTCCTGGAGGATCTTGACGTTGCCTCCGCTCCATGTAAACTGCGAATTTTCGAGCATGTTTTGTATGACGGGACCAACCGGTTCGCCCATCGCAAATGCTCGGATCATGAGACCAGAGAACGCGAGGATCGGGAGGGCAAAGAGAGCCCTCCACAGCCGGCTTTCCGTAGCCACCAACGCTGTTGACGACATTCTGTTAGCAACACAGGCAACAATGCACTCGAGATGGGTTCACAGGATCAGCAAGTTGACGGAGGGAAATTCGCGCTCCTGGGACGGAAGGATTCAGGTTGTCCTGCCAACGGATCATGCAAGCGAGGGATTTAAACAGTATGGTACTGGATGGTGACTTGTCACAAATGTAACAAGAGTGGCTTCATGATTGATTCTTTGCATATTTCTGCAGTAAATATCACGTCATAATTACCATCTTTCGTTAAGAGAAACAGCTCAGTTGCCGGTCCTGTCATAGGCCTCGGTTTTGTAGTTACGGGGAAACAAGAGAGATGAGGGAATTATGCCAAGAACGAGTTAGGCCTTGACAGTAGCTGGAAGATAAAAATCTAGTCTATTCCCAAGCCTTTCTAAAGTACGTGAGATACCCAGTTCTACCTACGCCCCAAGCCATGTTAAACGCAAAAAGCGCTAATCATCAAAATTGCCGACAGTGCATAGCCAAGCATCGACCTACTTAGGGTCGATGCATGGTCTTCTTCGTCGTCGGACGAATTCTTGTCGTTGCCATCAGTGGAGTTGTCATCTCCTCCCGTGCTGTCATCATCGCTAGAATTGGTATTGGTCCTGTTCCTGACGGGTCCGTTGAGTTCCATGCTGAAATCAGCAGCAGTAAAGGTGACATTTCCATCTGAAAGCCAAGTTTCTGTACCGAACTCGACTATTCCTAGCCAAGGATCCTTGGGTAGGTCATTCGGTGTGTCGATATGTTTGTGTGCTTGTTCAAGGATGTACTCGAAAAGGGGATAGAAGTCTTCATCAAAGGACAAGACATCCTCGCCGTTCCGAGTTACAGCAGTGAATACGTGTGTGCCACCTGAGTTGCGGCCGTAGTATAATGAGCTTGACATTGTCAGTGTGGGAAACAAGAAAAGGGAGTAGCTGACACTCACAACTCGGTCTCTCCAAGTGTCACGTTGGAGAGAATCATATTCTCCTGTCGACCAAGCCACCACGGATCTCCCACCCGGCCAAGCCAGACCATAAACTCGATAGCCGCATCTTGGGGATACAGAGTCCTATTGCGATCATCGTCGAGGAAGAAGTCCCAGGCGGCATTGGCCTGCACTCCCTGTCTCTGCAGCTCCGCCTTATTCTCTGCCCACACCGATTGAGTAAAGTCGCGAGGCGGCTCGCTAGGACTGCCAGGAGTATACATCCATTTAGTCGAGAGGCGGATAGATTGGAGGCTGCTGAGGCGCAGGGGAATATCTTTGTGGCTGAATCGCACGTATGGGAACGAGTGTACGTCTTGAATATCTTTATCCCAGTCCCATGTAGCGTCGAAAGCAGGAGTGGAGTTGTCGACTCTCATGCACACGAAGCCGTCTTTGGGACTCTTATCGTTCCATGCATTTGGATAGTCTGTGTGAAGAGTCAGCCAGGTAGAGATTGGTGTGACATCAGTTGTTTACTCACACATGAGCGAATCGTTCAACTCGCCAAACCTCTGCTTATCACAAATTGTTGTGACATGATCGGATGTGGCTGAAACAACCCCAAGCAGGAATGCGACCGCGTTCGCGACGACTACAACCAACCTCATATCGATGGTTGTTGACCCTTTTCCTCCAGACAAAAAGAAGGTGGTTAGGGGTTAGTAGCCGTCATAGGAAAAGAAAAAAACGCGTCGTCGTCCGACTTTTTTGCTCTGTTGCATGGTCAACGATAACCCCGCTCTCACCACAGCCCAGACTCTTGGAAAGTCTTGGCCCACAAATTGGACATACGTGAACATGCTGGATACGCCAGGTTCAACTTTGAAACCTTGGCAAAACACGCGCTGTAATTTATTTAAGAGGTCGCTTGATGGTTGCGTCACTTGGCTCTCGATATCCCTGTTGACGCGAGAAAGTGAGCAGCCAATCAGAGCCACTGGAAAAGCTGACGTGGCCTTATTGGCAGAGCTCGGCATTCTCGGCAACGTCATAGCCACCTTGGAACTGGAGACGAAAGGTGGCTGTAATCTCGGATATCTACGAAGACGGGTGGCTTTATGGGTTATCTTCCCAGTGTGCAACTATCACCGATGGAACAGTTAAGCTGCGGTGACCTCAACCTCATAGAACAGTTAGAGCTCAATATCGTGCCCTTTCTGGCCAGACTTAAACATCGGAGGACAGACTGCATTCTCGCTTGAAAAGTCGGAGGACACTTTCGTTGGAATTAATGAGATAGCATTAATAGGCGAGGAGTACTTTCTTCTATGTAGACTTTTTGTATTGGATTGTCTGGTGTTCTCTATGTTGATGAGAAGAAGGGCGTTAAGTTAATGTACCAAGTCAAAGCATAAAAATATCCTCGCACCGGTGAGAATTTTAGAAAATTGGTTCTATCAGCATGTGGTTCGCGTGTGCTGCGTGAACACCGTCTAGAGCAGACGAGTCCTTATGTTCTAGTAAACCAATAATGGTAGCCTCTTTCCGTTATATACGGAGTAGGTAGTTGCCAATGCTCAATTCTATTTCATTCTAGGGTAGGTGGCTGGCTGAAGTGGCTTACCTTTGTGGCTGGGTCGATCGATTGATGGCTGGCCTGTGGCTGATCTGCGCGACCCGTCCCGAGCCCCTCATCCAGCAACAGGATGGACAGCATCTGCCGCGTCCGACGCTGGCCTTCAAGTTGCTCAATGCTCTTCCTGCAGGAGACGCGCCTTAGTATCTTGCAACAGACGCGCGATGCTAAAGACACCTCGAGTCGGCACTACAAACAAAGCCTACTCCAACGAGACACAAAAAACGCCATGAACTAACGGCTGGCAGTGCATCGGAAGCGCGGTCTCGTCAATCACCCAACGATTCCAACCACCTCAGATCACACAATAATCCCCGTGTCTGTCGATACCCCCCCTTCCCAATCCGACTCTCCCACCCCAATGCTGTTCCAGCGCCTCCTCGACGATGCCGAAAGCCCTCCTAAGACACCAGAGTCCCCGTGAACAGTCGGCTCCCCATCGATGTGCGACTCCCCCTCCTCCAAACGAATGAACTATCGATCGAACTCGAACCCTGAAAGCTGAGGGCGGCATTGATCGAAGAACATCGTCGTAGGTCGGCATCCTCTGCGATGTACCCTCTATAGCCCTTGCTCTGGGCGTCCTCGCCATCGCATCGTCCTTGATACGATCAACGGCTCCTGTGACATTGCCCCGCTAAACTTCGCAGACACGTGCGATGCTGAATACTGCTGCTATCGTGGGGTCAACGCTTGCCCATGTTGGTGAATCTCCGTTGTGAACTGTAGATTAGGTGCAAGCTAAGCAAATATCCGGCCCTCTATCAGAACCGCTTAGAAGAACAGCTGCTTCTAGATGCCAATGCCATCCGTAGCTTTCTGCCTATGCTCTGATGGCTGGACACAGCTCCCACTCTCCAGTGGGCTAACAACCATTACCTCCGCCATGCTACCGTCCTGATGGGCTCCCTGAATGCTGTCTAGTATGTCTCAATGGCCTCTCCTCCGTCGAACAGAATGAGCCCCCGTAGATGGCATTGAGCTGGTGATCGTCCACCAGCAATCATCCCACATGCTGCGCTCTCAGACTGTGGCTTGCATTAATACTTGCCAAGACCGGTTCTCCTGCAGGGACTCGTAGATTCGGTGTTAGCGTTAAGCTGTATTGCTCCAAGTCGAACCAAACAATTGCGCCCTACGGCGCTGGACAGTTCAGCGGCTGCATAGGCGGAATTTACAAAGCAAGCCATCAGCATTCATGCTCTTAGCTAAGCTTGTGACAACATTCCTAGCGTGAGAGTGTCCAGCTGAGCGGTGAGGGTGTACGGTAAACGCGGCATATGTCTGAGACGACGGCGTCTAACACACAACGATCTCGCCATCCTCAGAAGAGGGACAGTAGCAACTGCAGACCACCTGTCGAGTGTCTGACGGCGATATGCTTACGCGGAGATGGTGGAGTCTGGCGTTGAGAGCTGAACATGACGTATCCCGGGGGCGCCGAATATCCGAGTCTTCGGCACGGCGCTTGCCGAGAGCATCACGAACCGAGCCGTGAGATCCGATGTGCCCTATCATGATCTGGGACAGCTGTTGCTATTGTCTGGGAATGTCAGGAATACGCAAGAGGCTTTTGTTTGAGACGACTCCGCAATGACAGCATTGCACCCTGTTGTCGCACATACACCAACTCTGTCTTTGCTTAAGAAGGGACCATCTGCACACTTTTTGGTGTCTAGGTTCTCTAAGCTGGTTCTTCACCATTAAGCACTGCACTTAAAACTCTTGATACATCTTTATCTGCCTTTTTAAATTATCCACCATGGGCTGGTTTGATAGTGAGAGGATCTCTAAATGTGCGGCTAGCTCTCCAACTGACACACACCAGACGACTCCGATCAGGCTCAGGCCTACGACCAGGTTGTTAACCGTCCTCACGAGGCCGAGTGGTCTCACGAACTTCTCGGAGGCGCCGCCGCCTTCGAGGCCGCCAAGGCGTACGAGAATCACGTCTCTCGGAACGGTTGGTGACAAGAATACGGCAGACTATCGTCACCACTTGGCTAACACAATCGCTAGGTCACCCCGACTCGCACGCCAAAGCAAAGGAGATTCTTGCAGGAGCCATAGGTGCCTTTGTGGACCGTGAGGTCGAGACTAGGGGCCTGGACTATGTCGATCGCGAGAAGGCAAAGCACCATGCTCAGCGACAGGCTGAGGAGCAGCTTGCCCAGGAAGGCCGTTGGTAAATATCATCAAAGCTAGCGTTGCACTTGAATCCTGGAATAGTTAAACATGACAAATGTTATATGTCAATACCTATTATCAAGCAGCACCTGACGTAAACCATGAACATAGCGGCTTACTTTCCCATATGAATATGGAGAAATCAGCATGTTAGATGAAACTGGGTCATCAAGAGTCGTATTTTCTTTTTATATTTGAGGCTTATGGGCTACGTTTCAATTGCTATGTAATACCCGGCAACCAAATCAAATGCTATTCTGCTAACAGACAAAATCCCAATGTCTGAGATTGTCTGGGAGCCACCGCTTCAAGCCATCATTCCATTTGATAGTCTGTCTCCATACATCATTCTCTCATGGATTCGTAAATGAAAGGCTTATCCTCATCATGGCTTTTAAATCAAATCATGATCGCAGAACTTGCCCAAAACCGCCGTAAAGTCATGCTCGTGAAGTGAAGCAGCGTCTCGCACTCTCTTGATGGACGCCGTGGTAGAGTTGGCAGGAGTCTTTGGGATCAGGTCCTTTCCGTCAACGGCAAGGATGCTGAGCACATGGGCTGCAGCCTTGGCGTTGATGGTGATTGTCTCGGGAACTGGGTTGGTGATGTTGTCGCAGGCTTGGTGGTAGCATGCATCCTGCTCTGCTCCGGTACCGGTGAAGAGACCACCGACGGGCTTCTTGATGACCTCAAGGAAAGGAACGTAGTCAGTACCGCCAGTGAGACCAACAGGAGTAACCTCGATGCCCTTGGAAGTAAAGTGCTCCACGAAAAGGTCCTCAACTACATCGGATCCAGGAGGTCCACCAGGGCCAACCTTCTCACCGGTACCATCGAAAACTCCATAGAAACCGCGGGAAACCATGTCAAAGTTGAGGTAAACCAGAAGCTCGTCAACTTCTTTGGGAGTCAGACTGTTGACATATGCCTTGCTTCCCCACAGACCGTTCTCCTCTGCTCCCCACCAGCCGAATCGGACCTTGAGGTTGGTAGAAAAGTGCTGCAGACCCTTAGCAACCTCGAGGATAAGAGAAGTACCCGATCCATCATCGTTGATACCGGGGCCGGCCTTGACGGAATCGAGATGGGCTCCAAGCATAACCACGTTGGTGGCATCACCTCCCTTGGTCTCAGCAAACACATTCTGCGTGATGCGCTCCTCAATGAGCTGTTGAATCTGGACGTAAGCCTCGACTGTCTCTCCCGCCGCAAGTCGGGCCTTCAACGCCTGTCCCGGCTCTTGGTCGATGAGAGCCGCGGGAACATATTCATCTGGGTTAGGAGTTGATAGAGATCCAGCGGTGAGCTTGGCAGGATCAGAGTTGTAGAGAACAACAGCAACGGCACCAGCCTTGGCAGCAGCCTTCAACTTCCCAGCAAAGGTTGTGGCATCAGGGCAAAGACCGCGCTCAACAAGGACAATCTTGCCCTCTGCACCGAGGCCTTCGTAGTTGTCGGCCGAACATCCAGCCTGGCCCTCGGGTCCGTGAACCAGCTCTCCCGTGATACCTTCCTCGGGAGTGCTGGGTGTGTAGGTCAGGGCGACGGTGCGGAACGTCTCATCATCTACTGTGACCTCTGCCGCTGTGGTATCGGTATAGAGGGCAGGGAAATCCTCCTTCCACGCCTTGAAACCCTTGAGCTTCTTAAGCTCCCTGTAAATGAAATCGACAGATGCGTCATATCCAGGAAGACCAAAAGCGCGGTTTCCGCCATTGGCGTAGGCAATGTCATTGAGCTTTTGCAGGTTCCTCATCAAACTGAGACAGTTAGCACATGCAAGCCTCAGGCCACCGGATGAGAACATACCCCTTCTCAGTGATGAGCTTCTGGAGCTTGTGAGACTTGACCTGTGGTCTGCGGTCCTTGCCAGCTGCTCCCAAAGAAGGGAGCAGCGTCAGAAGAGTAGCTGCTGTGGTCAACTTCATGGTTGATTTCAAGGTCGAACTCCTGACTCAAGACGAGGATGGTAACACCATAGAAGATTTAGGAGGGGGATGCAGCTTAATATACTCCGTACATGGTACCACTGGCTCAATCCATCGGCATCGACAAGTCCCTCATCAACGTTACGCAGGGCTTCTCGCGCAATAACCCCACCCCGTGAGTTATCGCGGAACTATCGACCTTTGGAAGGTGGCTCGGGCATTTCATCGGCCGCCAGGAAGATCAGGCTTGAATCGGGAAGGTCGAAAAAGAAGCTGTGCTGACATTCTTTTATCAGCGTTACATGCCAAGACGACACTAGGAATATGCATAATCCCGGGCCTGCCAGGGGCAAGGATCCCCGCCTCAGAGTTTCATTGATGGATTGATGTTTTTTTGCAAAGAAACATCTGCAAAGAAACATCTGCAAAGAAACATCTGAGGGGTGGATGAGCAGCTATTGGCCATTTTACTGTGACTCTTGGGAGTCGGCGGCAAGGTAGGTATGATATGAGAGCAAGGGTCAAACACCAGCCCAGTTCGAGTTACTCGGGTGATGACGCAAGTACAAGGTAGTCGTGATACGCTACTCCGCAGCACGCCTAGGGGACTTTTGTCAGGCTTGGCTACCTGGTCTCGGAGGTGGATATCTGATGGGGAAGCTCAAGTCCTTTTGTTCCGCGCATCTGACCTGGAAGCGTCATGTACCTATACCAACAAAGCAGATCTTTAAGGACTGTAATGGCCCAAATACACAGTCAAGTATAGTCAGGTGATATCAGCCAGGGATTGATCCTCCGGGCCCCTAGGCTTTCCGACTCATCCATTACATTTTGAAGAATCATTGAATGCTTGTTTCTGAAAGCTCAGGTCTGCTTAATGGAAGAGACTTGTCGGATTGTGATGATGAGCATATTTTTCATCTTATGAGTTTGTGCGTCTTTAGTCACCGCCTCCTGGCCCAGTTATCGTCTCCCCTCACAACACGAGAGATTTCTGCGTCTAGTTCTATAGGACATATGAAGCAAATTGAATTGCGTCGGGTAGAAAATGGCGAGGACAATACTAGGCTTACATCCCAGCACTGGTCAGGATACATTCCATGCTTGCTATATTGAGGAGACTATCAAAGCATACTGAATTTTTTTTTGAAGATAAAATAGAGTTGCAGTTATTTTTAACTACAAACAGCTACCGATGAGATGTACGAGATGGATGATATTTACCTAGTATTAGGCTCTAGGAGGTGGCTGAGGCTAAGCGGATATAGGGAAGCGTTCCATCTTAGAAGATACGAGTTAGGTTGCAATAGCGACCTACTAGAGCTAGAACAGTCTTCAATGATACGGCATGTATTTAAACATACGCTAATGCAAGGGCGATCTATGGTAGGGTGCGGGAAGAGTGGCTGCCGGTTCCATCAACCCATCAAGGTGGCGTGCCTAGTAGAAAGTATCAAGCTCGGTACACTATGCATGGGCGATCTCTGCATGACGATTGATATATAAAGACTAAGGGAATCTGAACTGCTAACTAATCTGGAACGTAACTCATCACTCTCATCAAACTCGACAAACATAATCGGGAACTCGACACTCAGACCAAGTGATACTCGTGCAGCATCTGTCCAATCTGAGATCCTTGCAACTTGGACATCAGGAACGCACGAATGCGCTCCGGCAGCCAGGGCGCCAACTCTTTGCCATCTCTCAACTGAGACATGGCATCTAGCAAGACTCTGACGTCGTACGTCGAGCCAAACACCTCTGGGACAGCGCGGTCAACGCCGGTGAGCTGGTAGACAGACTCCATTCCCGTACGCACAGCATACTCGGTCGTGAAGATGCAGTCACGGGTCGTCTCGGCGAACTGGCCGATAAAGGCAAAGTTCTGTGAGCCAGCCGGAACCACGTCAGGACGGTCTCCAGCCTGTCGTGGCATGAAGAAGGCGGTGATGTATGGCATCATCGTAGGAACGCACTTGACAGCGTCAGCAGCCAGAGTAGCGATCTCGCTGGTTGGCACGCCCAGATGGTATAGCCACTCCTGGACAATCTCTTCTCCGGTGCATTCCTGCATGGGCTTCTTGACATAGTCTCCCTCCTTTTCGACGAGCAGACCATAGATCCAGCCGACAACCGAACCCTTGGGCTGGTTCTTGAAGTGAGGCTGACGGTTCACGGTCCAACTCATGATCCAGCTTGAGTCACGGACAGTGACAATACCTCCGGTGACGACCTTGCCACTGAGGGGATCCCGTTTGCACACCTTTTGGATGTACTCGGGGATACGACCATCCAGAGTCTGGAACGTGGCCGACTCCCACTTTGTGGCCTTGATGTCTCCGCAAAAGACCTCAGGACGTCCAAAGGCGGGATCCTTGGCAGCGATGCGGCGCCACAGATCCCATGCTGGAGCTGGGCCCTCGTGGAGCTTAGGAACAGTGTGGTGATCTCCATAGCCCGTGTTTTCAGTTAGAGATCCAATGGTCATGAAGACCAGATCATCAGGGCTCAGAGCTTGGCCCGACTTTTCGCCATCCTTGATCCAGTGGATGTAAGTGGCCGTCTTCTTATCCTCATTGATGTCAAAGTCGACATCCTGAACCTCGGTGTTGTACTGGAACACAACCCCCTTCTCCTCAAGCCACGTATGAAGAGGCACGACCAGAGACTCGTACTGGTTGTACCTCGTGAATTTCAAGGTTGAAAAGTCGGGCATGCCACGAATGTGGTTGACGAATCGGTGTAGGTATAGCTTCATCTCCAAAGCTGAATGCCAGGTCTGAAAGGCAAACATGGTCTGCCAGTACATCCAGAAGTTGCTGTCGAAGAATTCTTGGCTGAAGACTTGATCGATCCTCACGTTTTCAACCTCCTTTCGCGTGGCCAAGAACAACTTGGTCACCTCGGCTTGTGCCTTTTCGCTGAGGGTAAAGAGGGTGCCGGTCTCAGCGTCTTGGCCTTGCTTGATGGTAGCTCGCTGAAGAGAAAAGTTGGGATCTCTCTTGTTGAGCCAGTAGAACTCGTCGAGAACGCTGGCTTCGTTTTCTTCAAGGGAGGGAACAGATCGGAAGAGGTCCCAAAGACATTCAAAGTGAGACTCCATCTCTCGACCACCTCGCATGACGAACCCCTTCTCAGAATCATGAATTCCGTCGAGGGCACCGCCAGAGATATTGAGCTCTTCAAGGATGGTGATGTTCTTGCCTGGCATCTGAGCGTCTCGAACAAGGAATGCAGCTGTGGAGAGACCAGACAGTCCAGAGCCAACAATCCAGGCCTTCTTCTTCTCGATGCCCTCAGGCTTGAGAGGACGAGCAAAAGCCTCGTAGTTGCCCTTGCTGTAGTACATTGTGAAAAGATGTAATATTCAATGTGAACTTGTTGTTGTTGATGCTTGTTTCGTTGTCGTTATGATAAGACATTCTCGCAAATCGACGCGATGAAGCATAGTATTTATGCTTAAGCATCTCGTGACAATATCCAAGCAAAAAAATGGAATTCTCACGACAATCAGATCATACACAGCCTGTGATGCAATTGAATTCGTCGCGTCCGAGGCTTCAATTCCAGACCGAGGATCACATGCTAGCGAAGGCCGAGAGTGGGTCAGTCGCGATAGTTATCGTGAAGCTTACGTCGCCTGGTTTCAGTAACGAACGGGTGACGGTGGGGAGATCATACGCGGGACTCGATAGCAGCGTGACTTGTTGCTCTTGGCTTAGTTGATGGGGATTAAGGAACGTGCGGCGGTGTGAGGCTCTTTTGCAGCCCATTGTGACCGTTGCCAAGCTGTCGGTAGTGACGCGCCGCGTCCACGGTACTGAAAGGATTCTAGAAGCCGAGGTGACAGCTTTCGGCCCTTCAGGGGGTGAGGTGCATGAATTTGGCAGTTGACAATGATGCTATTGGTTAGTATGATAAGACTACTTCTGAGCATGGCCACGAAAGTCTCCAAGGTTCTCGACATTCCCACTGCATTCACATTTCCATTCGCATTTTCCATTCACATGATTTCCCATTGACACTGTTTTACTGCATGGTCCGTGTCACTCAGTGTCCATCCACAGAGCAGCACCTATTCCTCTTATGGTCAACCAACATCAGAAGCGCATCTGTTGAAACCCCTTCTCCAACAAGACCTGCTCCATCTCTCTATGGCCTTTGGAGATGGCCAAGTCAAGCGGTGCCCTTCCGTTATTATTCTTGAGATTCTGGTTTGCTCCCGCTCTCAATAACGCTCGCGCAGCCTCAATGTGATTCTCGTAGGCTGCCATGTGCAAGGGAGTCCACCCCTCTTCTTGCGCGATATTCGGGTTCGCTCCAGATGAGAGTAGATATTGAACGGCATTGGTGCTTCCGTGGTTTGCAGCAAGACTCAAGGGAGTCCATCCAACGTTGGTTTGAACAGATGTGTCGCATCCATGTGCGAGTAGAACCTGCACGACATCTACGCGGTTCTTCTTGGCCGCCACATGCAGAGGCGTCCAGCTGCTGCTATTCGGGGCCCTCATATTGGCGCCGCGCTTGATGAGCATCTTGACGGTGTCAGGATAACCCTCACCTGCTGCAACACCCAGCGGCGTCCACCCACTATCATTGCGAGTTTCAATATCCGTCTTTCGGTCAAGAAGCGCCTCCACAATTTCCGTGTGCCCATTTCCAGCGGCTGAGGTGATGGCAGCCCAACCATCGCTGCTGCGAGTGTCGAGAGGAGCGCCCTTCCTCAGTAGCATCCTCACAATCTCTAGGTGACCGTTGCATGAGGCTGAATGCAAAGGTGTCATGTTTTCCTTGTTCTGGGTGGCAACGACTGCTCCGAATCCAAGTAAACTCCGAGCAATCTCAGAATAGCCGCGATTCGCAGCAGCATGTATCGGGGTCCATCCGTCCTTGTTTGCCTTATTCGGATCCGCACCAAACTCCAGAAGCAAGACGACTGTTTCTTTGAAGCCACAGAGTACTGCAGTGTAGAGCGGAGAATGACCGCGGTTGTCAGCTAGATTCTTGTCTGCTCCAGCGTGAAGAAGCGCCTTGACAATCTCGACGTTGCCCTCGCTCGCAGCTGAGTTCAGAGGCGTCCAGTTATTCTTGTTGGGAGTCCTGGGGTCTGCGCCTCTTTGAAGAAGCAGCTTGACAACTTCGGTATGATTCTCGTTGGCCGCTGCATTGATAGGAGTCCAGTAATTCTCCCCTGCAGCTCTAGAGATATCTGCTCCGTAGTCGAGGAGAACACGAGCGATATCGGCATGGCCAGCGTCAGCTGCCAAATACAATGGAGTGCAGCCAATAGGCGTGAGAGCATGAACACTTGCCCCATAGCTCAGAAGCAGTTTGACCACTTCAAGATGGCCGTTGGTGCATGCATTGTGTAGAGCTGTATGGCCCTTGTGTGAGACATGGTGAATGTTTGCCCCGTATTGAAGAAGAAGCCGTACTACCTCAACGTGACCATCGTCAGCCGCTGTTCCAACTGGAATCCATCCGGCAGAGTTGGGGATGTTCATGTCCGCGCCTTGCTCTAGCAAGTACCTCACGACGTCAAGATGACCATTGCCAGCCGCTGTATTGAGTGGAGTCATCTTGATCTCGTGGTCCTTGTGAATCAAATTCTTGTCAACACCATGTTCAACGAGAATTCTGACAGAGCGGAGATGCCCAAACTTGGCTGCGCAGTAAATAGGTGATTGGCCGTCGGTTGAAGCTGCATGCATATCTGCACCGTATCGTAGCAACATGAGGAGGGCATCCGGTTGGCCGTGGTTGGCTGCGGCATTCAAGGGAGTAAAGCCGTGTTCGTTGCCTGACTGATAGTCTCCTCCGTGATTGATGAGATATTCCAAAGTATGCAGTTGTCCAGTAACAGCAGCCGAGAATGCAGGTGACTGGCCATGTTCGCCGGTGGCCAAGATATCCGCCCCCATCGCAACAAGTCTCTGGAGTTCAGCAAGATCGCCTTCTCGAGCGGCTACATTGAAAGGAGACGGTTGAGGTCCGTCATCGGATTCATCGTCAGAGTCGGCGTTTGGTAGCACATTGACCGCCTGAACGTATGAAGGGGGAGGAATAGAGGCATGGGCATCCTCTATCTGGTTCCAAGATGGCTGAGGAGGGGGAGGAGTCGCGGCAAATCTATGAAAAGACTTGGCGGCATCGACCATGCGCTCCATAGCCAGGGCTGTACCTTGGCGCTCGGCTTCTTCTTCGCTCCCTACGAATGAGAGCTGCTTGGTGGTCTGAATAGAAGTCTCGAGCTGTTGGATCTCAATGGTTAGAACGGCTAATGCTGGGTGAATCTCCTGCTGAGGGGCTTGTCGGAGAAGGGCGAGGCACCTATGAAGAGAAGTTAGCGCTTGTAGAGAACTGACAGACGAAGTTAGACTTGCATCCGTATCATATTAGCACCGACTTTGAAAGCCATGTGATGACCCTGAAGACGTTTCCGATTGTTCGTGATAGCCCTGATCCGTCGGCCCATAGTCCACGCCTGCGCGCCGGCCTTGAGTAAACTACTTTTGCGACCGCTCTCAATAATGGGAACTAAATCTCTCTTGAGACCCTGGAGAGTGACACCTGCGTGATTGAGGTTGTTCTGAAGATTGGGCCACATGCCCAGACTGGCTGATGGATGCACCATGAGCGTGGACGAGTGGGATCTCCAGTTGAGGTTGATCTCGTCCAAGACCTGAGAAGCATAGTGAAGGTCCCATCCTAGGCCTGCTAAGGTTGAGTCCTCATCTGGGACCTTGTCTTGAATGAGGCTGTTTGTTAAGCCAACAAGCTGAGGCAGATTAGCCTGCGCCCAAAAGCAGCACACATTCAAGCGGGATGAGTACCTCGTAGCAAGATCCTTTCAGAGCAGCCGAGCTGCTTGCGATTGATGAAGGATCCATAACCTGATGTAAAGATATGTCCGTGATGATGATGCAATAGTATCTAGACAGTTCTCTTGGCCCTGCCGCTTCCGTCCTCAAAAAGTGAAGGGTTTGCTCTGATCAGGGGCATCTGGCTTATGTTGGCTTGGCCTAGTGGGGAACGGCAAATGAACGAGGAGCGGCTTATTGTTATCTGGTTGATCTTTAGCACGGCATTGCTGTGATGTTAATTAAAGCGCCACAAGAAGTGGAAATTTGACCTCCATTACTAGTAAGACGGTTCAACTTCCGGCCGACCATGGACCAACAGGCTGATCACTAGCAAGCAGGACCAACAGGAGATGTTGATTGGCTTTGAAATCCACTAGTATATTCTGCCTTTCCATTCGGGCTGAAGACCCTGTTGGATTCTGACAACACATTGTATTAGGCCAATTCTATGGTGGACCGGAGTGCATAGCTGGACGCTACAACAGTTCTGCTAATCAAATAAATCTTAATGCGTACGCGGTAGACTGTTTTAGCATACAGCACAGGCATGATTTTCTGTCTTGTCTATGGGCTTCAGGCTCGATGATTCCAGACGGTGGGCAATCAAAACACGAAGAAGGCAAGGCAAACTATTGACAGGAACTCCTGCCGAGAATTCCCGGTATCTATTATGGTCTACATCTTTGCTTCTAAGCTTTACTTTGCCTGGCCAACAGTGCATAGCCATCTCGCCAGCTCTACTCCAAGCTGAGCACCTTGATCCAGCATAATTAGATGGCCTGCATCCTCGATGACTACAACCTCTTGCGCTTTGAGGGCCCTTCCCAGTCTGTGAGCATCTTCCACTGGGATCCATTTATCCTCAGCTCCCCAGATGACCTTGACTGGGATACTTGTTCCGACTTCCCCGTATCTCCCTTCTACCTCGTCTGTGGTCCTTGAGTTTGCCTGGCACAGCTCCCGAATGAAGCCTTCCTTTCCGCCCTCTCTAAGCCAGGGTGCCTTGAGAGTCTCCATGGTTTCTCTGGACAACTCGGAGAATGCGGCGTTATGGATGTAACTCTCTAAGATGCCTTCAAAAGCCATGTCGGGCAACCGCTGGAAGTGACGGGGATCTTCGGCAACGACTTTGAACAAAGGTTTTCCGAATGGCCCGATCGCAACGACATCAATTAGACACAGACTTGCGTATTGGCAGCCATGGAGTAGGTAGGCCCGCAGACTGACCAAGCCAGCATTGTCGTGAGCGACGACATGAGGTTTCTGGTTGCTCCAGTCGGCTTGCCAGGACTTGAAGAGCGCTGCATAGACTTCGGATTGTCGGGCAAGGTCACCATCGTACTCGACGATAGCGCTGGAGCTGGCGGCTACTCCGGGCAGCTTACACTCTGCTGGGGACTCTCCGAAGCCAGGTCTATCAAAGATGTAGACGTGGAACTGGCGTGATAGAGAAATGGAAAAAGGCTCCCACAGGCGGGATGACCATGGGGTTCCATGGATCAAGATGAGTGGTGGTGAACTCGAGTCACCTAGCGAACCCCATTTGACGGTATAACTATGAGTCGAGAGTTCATAGTGAAAGGTATGGTTCAAGGATATGCTGTTTGTGGAAGTAGTCATCTTTGCTTGTGACGAATAATTAAGATGCCCAAACTATGTTGAACGGTGATAGAGTGTTTGTATGAAAAATAAGGTTACAAGTGAAGCATGATTAGAGGTTAATATGAGGGAAGAAGCTGGGGTATTTATTTCGACCATAGATGACGTAGAAAACAGCAGGATTCGACGTGGCTTTTTCGATTGGTAATAACGAAGCCGATCTTGCATCTGTCCTATCATTATCGTCTCGGCTCGGGAAGCCTACCCGTTGGTGGTGTCAAGGTGCCTACAGTGCTTGATCACCAATGCGAAACCGCGGCCACAGGTAGCATATCCACCAGGACCAGCCTGTTTTATCACCACCCTGAGATATTTTATACATTGCTTCATACATACAACTCGTTTCAATCGTTTAAAATGTTCGTAGTCTCCTCTTGGGCCCTGGCCCAGCGTGGCTGGCCCCTCTTGATGGATGATGTAACCGCGCCCTTCGCTTGACAGAAAGGATCGAGGAAAGAAATTTCCCGCACATGTTGTCCCTTCACGCCCTTTCTTCGATAGAAATGTTTCCTGCTTTTCAAAGAAATCCGGCTTTTCATCTGATTCCTTGATGTCATCCCTCGGGAAGCAAACCCGACACCACATTTGAGCAACACCATGTCAACAACGACGGCCGTCCAGTTGGAGGTCCTGGGAGGGGGTTATGAAGAAGCGGCACCTCATTCCACGAGATCAAGTCTCCGCTCAACCCGGATTCGTCAATCGGAAAACGCCAGATCGCTTCAGCAAGATGCCTCCGATGACCCAGCTCTCGAAGCCTCACGCATCGCTGACAGTACCGTTCCAGATGGAGGCTACGGCTGGGTTATCATCCTCGCCTGTGCTGTCATCGGTTGGTGGACCATAGGCCTCAGCTATGTCTGGGGCGTCTACCAGCGCGCGCTCCTGGAGAAAGGAGTTGGATCCCCTCTGGCTTTGTCCTTTTGCGGTTCTCTATCGCCAGCGTTGATGGCATCGATAGGGATGCTTGTGTCTCGAGCGATGCGTTCCCTTGGCACCCGCAAACTCTGCTTCGTGGGCATCACACTGATGGCACTTGCAGAGATTGGCGCAAGCTTCGTGACGGACCATCTCGTCGGCTTATTCTTTCTCCCTGGAGTTCCTCTTGGACTCGGAATGAGCGCATGTTTCATGTCCTTCTCAGTTGCCCCGGCTCAGTATTTCCGCCGGAAGAGAGGATTGGCAAATGGAATGGTCATGGCCGGAGGTGGTTTCGGGGGCGCCATTATGAGCGTCGCAACCAACAACATGATTGAACGATACGGTGTTGAATGGGCTTTTCGAATTACCGGCTTTCTCATTGCCGGCTCTGGACTTCCTGCAGCCTGGTTGATCAAGGAAAGGACACCAATTCACGCGACTGGACTCATCGACTGGACTCTCTTCCGACAGGCCAACTTTGCTCTCCTATTCTTGGCTGGCGGGATTGGCATCTTTCCACTTCTTGTGCCACCCTTCTTTATCCCACTTTACACTCAATCCATGGGGCTCAGCACTAGCACAGGCGCAGCATTGTTGGCGGGATTCAGTTGCTCATCAGCCGTCGGTCGGATCGTGAGCGGTCAACTCTGCGATATTCTTGGACCTTTGAACACGCTTGGGGCATTCTTCCTTGGCAACTCCCTCACAATGATTGCTCTATGGCCAGCCTCGACTACCTTGGCGCCTCTTGCTGTCTTTGCAGTGTTGAATGGGCTGATGAATGGAGGCTTCTTTTCGTGCATGCCTACTGCTGTTGGTAACGTCTTTGGGTCTGCTCGTGTCTCTACGGCGGTGGGAATGATAATTGTTGGATGGGTTGCAGGCTATCTATTTGTGAGTTTTTATCACCCCGTGACTCCGAGTTAGGTGCTAACAATCAATTATCAGGGATCTCCCATTGCAGGTTATCTGCTTGAAGCTTATGGTGGTGCTGATGAAGGACTCCACGCTTACCGGCCAGCCATGTTCTACGCGGGCTCGGTGTCTTTGGTTGCTACTGCTCTTGTTGCTATTTTGAGACTGCGAATCAGCAAGAAGCCTTTCGCAAAGATCTGAGCCAATGCAAGGATAGGGGCAGTAATTGATGGGAACATAGTCTACGGCGGTCGAGGTCCTGGGTCACCACTCCCCGGCAGGATCTGGTTACCTTGTTAAACATCTAGATTAATTGGCATCTCAAAACTTGAATCAATCCAAGTCAACACCCTTGACTACCCTGAACTGCCTGACAGATTGTATCTGGCCCAAGAATTGCAGAGATTGCCGAGGCCGCCTTGACACTATCAGGAACGCCTCAGCCAAACGCGTACAAAACACCTGATTGAAAAGGGTTCAATTCCTCCGGAAATGGAAGTGGCGCAATCGGCCAATTGCGTCGTGTGACAAGAATGAAGGCCTGTCTCAGCATTGGTGGCAATATCACGCCAAATCAGGAGCTTGTCTGACAAATCTTCTCGGTTAAAATCATTCAGGAACGAATGCACCGTGATCGATAAGGTACGTATAGAGTAAAAGCTGACGAGTGAGGACGCGTTTTCTTCAATTGTGCCTGATCTACGATCAACAGACGCGTTTTCGAAGTATCTACGTTATCAGACATCAAACGACCAACCCCAGACAAGGCAATTCCAATGACTCAGGGCAAGATTAAGATTGAACGATTATTGACCGCTTCTTCATGCCTTGTCACGCCATTCTCGCCCGAGTCACGAGGAATCGCGTCCGACTCGCGGACGAGCCAAGGTTCATCAGGCGAGTTAATCTCCTGGTCAACGCGCGAAAAGCGTGTTTCGACGAACATATGACAGTCCAATTGCCAGGGCCACACCCAGATACGGCCATGTACCACCGAGTCTTGCCGTCAGAATCGGACGAGAGCTCGGTAGATTAGCTTGTGTAGTTCCAGGTATAACAATGCGTAAACAAAGGCCTGCCAGCTGAATAAATACCTTGTCAGGCCCGGGGAGAAGCTAGAATATCCCGTGTCGATGCACTTCTAAGCACGCGATTTATGAACCATCAACTATTGGATTAATAACAACACACACACAATGACTGCGGCCACAGCATCCCACATTGGTCTCGTTGACGAGTACCTTGCCAAAGGAACATGGAAGGTTTCTGAGAATTCAAACTCGACATACTCGCATCAGGGCCTCATGCAGTATGTCTCCAATCACATCATCTCCCAGTACTGGTTGGACAAGATCTACACCGAGGAGATTCGCAAGTACGATAGCGAGAATCGTTTCCATATCCACGATCTGGGATTTTTGAGCGCCTATTGCTCAGGATGGAGCATTGAAGATATCCTTCTTCAGGGATTCGGAGGCGTCGAGAACAAGATCCAATGTCGTCCACCGAAGCATCTGAACACGGCTCTCAACCAGATTGTCAATTTCCTCTTCACCCTACAAGGCGAGCTGGCAGGAGCCCAGGCCCTTTCTAGCTTCGATACCTACCTTGCTCCATTCATTCGAAGCGACAATTTGTCTTATGTGGAGGTCTTTAAATACCTGCAGAGTTTCGTCTACTCTTTGAACGTGCCAACTCGAAGTGGATTCCAAGCGCCCTTCACCAACCTCTCTCTGGATCTCATCTGCCCAAGCCGGCTTGGCGACCAGTCCGTCATCATCGGCGGAGAACTGCATGAGGAATGGGCCTACAGTGACTTTCAGGAAGAGATGGACATCCTCAACAAGGCCTTTGCCGAGGTCATGATGCAAGGCGATGGAAATGGCAACATCTTTTCGTTCCCCATTCCCACCTACAATCTTTGCGAAGGCATCGACTGGGAATCGCCTCGCTGGAACTCCATCTGGGAGATGACAGCCAAGTACGGTGTCCCGTATTTTGCCAACTTTATCAACAGCGACCTGGACCCTGAAGACTTTCGATCTATGTGCTGTAGACTTCGACTCGATCTCAGCAAGCTCCACTGTCGAGTTGGTGGCCAGTATGGCGCAAGCCCTTTGACTGGATCGATTGGAGTAGTGACTGTGAACCTGCCCAATCTCGCCTACAGATCCAACGGCTCTAAAGAAACATTCTTGGCCGAGCTGTCGGATACCCTAAGGGTTGCCAAGGACTCACTGGAGATCAAGAGGAAGCTGGTGGACTCGAATGCGGCTCTTTACCCATACGCAGCCCACTATCTCTCTGCGACAAAGGGCCGGACCGGATCTTACTGGACGAACCACTTCAGTACCATTGGAGTTAACGGCATGAACGAAGCCGTGGTTGCGTTGTTTGGGGAGACCATCGCTAAGCAAAAGACATTTGCTCTTGAAGTCTTGGATTTTATCAAAGAACGTCTTCAAGAGTTTCAGAACGAGACGGGCAATCTCTACAATCTGGAAGCGAGTCCTGCAGAGAGTACATGTTACAAGTTTGCACGACAAGACAAGATACTCTTCCCGGACCGCAAGATTCCGACCTTTTACACCAACTCGACCATGCTTCCAGTTGACGCTACTGAGGATCTCTTTGAGGCCCTAGATCACCAAGTGGACCTTCATTGTTCATATACGGGCGGAACTGTCTTCCATGCCTTCTTGGGTGAACGCTTGCCGGAGTGGAAGTTGGCCCGAAACCTGATCAAACTCTTGACCTCGCGCTACCGCATTCCTTACCTTACCCTAACGCCGACTTTCAGTATCTGCAAGACACATGGCTACCGTGCAGGGGAAGAACCTGAATGTTTGCTCTGCGGGGAGGAATGCCTCGTCTACTCTCGAATCGTCGGCTACTTCCGTCCCACTAGAGACTGGAACAAAGGCAAAGCTAAAGAATTCACTGCTCGCAAGGTCTACCGGTACATCGCAGACTCGCCACTGTCGGAAGCTGGAAAAGGGGAGACGAAGCTTCAGGCACTTGAACGCCAGGTTGCTGAGATTGATGATATTCCCGTGGCTGGACACATCAAGAGCACCCTGAGTGACTATCCTGGCAAGATGCAAGCATCCATCATGTTTACCTCGCGTTGCAACCTAGCTTGTCCTTGGTGTCACAATGGACCTGTTGTCAATGGTGTGTGTGACGACGTGACGGCTCAAGATGTCTTTAGACACATCACTTCAACCTCTCACAAGTGCTTGGTCATCTCTGGAGGTGAGCCAACCATCCACAAGGGTCTCCTACCCTTCATGCGACTCCTTAAGAAGGCGGGAGTGACCATCAAGCTCGACACAAACGGAACTTCTCCCGAAATACTACGCCAGGTCTTTTCAGAGAAGCTGGTTGACTTTGTTGCAATGGACATCAAATGTGCCCTGGAAAAGTACAAGACGGTTGCCGGCAAGAGAATCAAGCCCAAGGTTCTCCAAACGAGCATCACTCTCATTAAAGAGAGTGGAGTCCCGTATGAGTTCCGCACAACGGTTGTCCCGTCACTTGTTGACATGGAGGATCTCTTCGAGGCAAAGCGTTTGGCTGGAGGGGATTTGAAGATGCAGCGTTTCCGCAACGGAGATACGATCTTGGGAGAGGAATACCGAGACTTTCCGGAACATACAGAGGAAGAGTTTGATGCTCTGGTTGCCCAGGTGGCCTAGGGATGAAAGCAGGGCCTTGTGCTGGAATGTTTGATGACTTATTGAAGGGTGGCTTTTTGATATTTTAGATTGGGAATGCTCGCTGCGTGTCTCCTTGGATTGGACTCTTTTCATGTTATATACAAAAACATCATATATATACATCTTGTTGAGGTCGTATACTTTTATCCCATCCTACTTCTTTCTTACCGCCATCACCAAATACACCGGCCGTTCCAATACCCGATGTCCCGAGTAAGGGTACGTCTTCAGCTCCTCCGGTGTTGGGCGCCACTCGTCGAACCCAGTCAGCTCAAAGCCTGCTTGTAGAAAGGTATTGATGTAGGTTGCAACCGTCCGATGATGCTTCTCAACCCCTTCGATGAGCCATTTCGTCAACCGCAAGCCCTCCTTGTGGTAGCTGTCCAGTGGCCAATACTCTCGACCCGAGGCTTTGTCCACTATGAAGGCTGGATGAGACGGTGCTGTGTAAACGGGATGCTCGACGGAAAAGACAAACAAGCCTCCACGCTTCAGGCTCCGATGTACATGTTTGGCAAAGTCTGCTAGGTGAGCAAGGTAATGGATCGTAAGAGAGCTAAAAGCCACTTCGTATCTATTCTCGCAGCACTCTGGAAGCATCAAAGAGTCTATGTCGCCTCGTTCATATCTGATGTTCGGGTCGTCGGTCATGGCTTGCGCTCGGTCGAGCATGTTTTGCGAGATGTCGATTCCACAGACAAATTCAGCTCCGGCCTTGCGAGCCCATCGAGCAAACCATCCGAAACCACATCCGAGATCGATAACGCTTAATCCCTTGAGATCCGGGAGGTAGGATTGCATTCTCGGCCATTCTGCAGCACTGCCGAGGCCGTTGACTGACCGATCGAGGGCGGCGTATTCGGCAAAGAACTTGCCGTTATCGTAGATGTTTTGCGGCATTTTCTGTAAATCGACCCCCATGAGTTATCGTTGCTTTGAGAAAGTATTGAATGAAGTGTCAAGTGTTTGTTGGCTCTTGGCTAGTCGGAGAATTCTCCGAGAGGATTAAATCGAGGATATAACGAAAATTACCGCGTTGAGAATTAACGCGCCTCCTCGCCCTTTATTACCAATGAGTCAATTCTCCGCTTATGGGCCCTTTTGCATGAGTCATTTGACAGAAAGAGACTGCAGACCAATAGGTTGCATAATAGCAGGGCAAATCAGGTTTAGTTGGCATGGCATCATTTGAAACCCACAAGACGTATTACTGCCTATGTACCTACGCCATCACTCTATATACAGGGTACTCGTCTCCCTCGTTGACGGGGAGAATATTGAACGTGACATACGAGTCGATGCCCTCGGGCTCCAGCGTTACCAGAGCGTGTGCCGCGTTCTTTTGTCTTGTGCTGACCCAGAAACTTCCTGCAGGCATTCTGATTTCCTTTCGGATCGTTTCTGTCGTGACGGTCGTCAAAGCAGTACCTTGATAGAGTGTCTTTCCCACTGAAGCGCTCGTGATGTTCAGCGCCTCAACCTCGCCGACAAAGTCTGCCTTGAGGGTATCAACCTTGACTCCAGCAATTTGAAGTCTTTCCGCGGCATCCTTCCACGCCCTGGGGAACACGTAGGCCTCGGGTCGGCTACGGGTGAGGTTGGCCAGAACTGGAGTGGTGCTGAGGAACTGAACTGGAAGTTCCACAAGCTTTCCAGACTCGAGCTCGATGAACTGCCAAGTCCTGTTGGTAGGTTGGGGGGCATCGCTGATGACTATATCATCATTGCTCTCTGCATACTTCTCGCGTGCGCCTTCGACGACCTTGTACACCTCTTCCGCATTATCCGCAGCCGTCTGGATGAGAGACTCAACCATGATCAACCCAGCTGCGACTCGTCGCTGGAAGTGCTGACCGCCAAGCATGATGCCCCTAGTCTCAGTGAGGAAGACAAGGGCTTGGCTCAGGGCAAGAGAAACATCCCCAGCTCGAGCCTCAGTGTTGAGCTCAGTAAAAACCAGAGGTTCCTCCTTCAGAACACCTGTGATGTAAGGGCTCCACCGCAAGTCGTGAGCTTCCATTGCAGCAGCAACCTGAGGCACAAAGGTCTCCTCAGCCAACTCTCGGATATCTTTGTGAATGTTCAAGTTCTTCATGGCCGAGATCTGACCATCCACAGCCTGAACCCACTGATCCTTGGTGCCATATGCGCGGTTGGCGCTATACTCGTGAGAATCAACGCCGATGTGAGGGTTAAACTCCGAAATCAACTTCTTGACTTCTCGAGTTTGTGAGCTCGCTTGCTTAATGTGGTCTCTGTTGGGATCGAAGCCGGTTGCAAGGAAGCGTTGGAAGTAAGCCACGCCATCGGGGTTATAACGAGGAAGAATCATAATGTCCATCTTCTCGAGGATGGACTCGGCCCAAGTAGAGTTGGCATCAAACTTTCCGATCAAGGCAAGGAGGAGTTGGTCGCCGCCTGGTTCGTTGCCATGGACACCGCCTTGAAGATAGACGCGGAGCTTCTCGGACGCAGAGGCGTTTGTCTTGGGTTGTGTCGAGGTAGATAGGAAGACATACGGGATGGAACGGCCATCTTCGGACTTGAAAGATGGGTTTGTGTATGTCATCCAGTCATTGCGGGCAGCAAGAGTTTGGAGAAAGTAGTCTAGGATCGATCAGCGGAACGTCCGGAAGTAGGGTCACATCTCCATACCTAATGTGGCATCGTCGGTTGGGCCACTTGTGCCGTTTTCAAATCCTGCTGCAACACTCTTGGGGTCCGTGAAAGGCGGAGAGTAAAGTTCAACACCCTCGACATCTGGGAAGTGCTTGGCGGCCTCGTCGGTGTCTCTGACAAGAGCGACCTGGTTGTCTGCATAGCGGTGCGCTGCCGTGGCCAAGCCAACATAGAGCAGGCCAGCGGTGAGAGTGGCTCGAATCGTCATTGTGTTTCTTCACTGCGTCTATGCGAATGACAGCTGTGAGTGCTAGACACCCTCTTCTATTGACGATCTTGAAGGAAGCTGAGCTCTTATAGACTCGGCGGCTGTAGACTTCCATCTCGTGTCCTTGGCCGGCGGCCGGCGGCCGGAGCGTCGCCTGGACCTTCTCTAAACCAAGGCGTCTCCAGGCTCATCCCCACCGATCTGCGCATAATTAAGTGATAAAGAGATAGGACTACATCCCAAAAAGGTGGTGTTCATCGCCGGGAACCATAGGCCATCTCCTGACGCCGGGCCAACCAGCGATTGCGGTAGATAAGCTTAAACCGATTAAAGAAGGTGCTTAATAGTTTGGCATGTTTAGAAGCTGGGATAGTCGCTGTCTAGGTTGCAATACCAAGGCGGGGACGTGGATTATGGGGTGTGCCAAGACGCCGGAATGCCTGCCCAAATGGATCCTTCGTTTATTACCCCTCTTTGGATCATTCTTTTCTGGAAAGGTCTTGTGATTGTCATGGCATGATGTCAAGGATTTTGATTATGCCGTTGATATCCTCGGATCTCGCTGTCTATAGTCGACACTTGCGGGATATAACTTGATGTCCACGAGTCAGATACGGAGGCTGGGCGATGAATGAATAAACCCCATTAGAGTGTGTGTGTCTATGGCTAAATAGGTATGGCTGGTGAAGATTAACATAACGTCGTTTGAATGCGTAACATCCATCGAGCCGACCCCATGTAACGCGCACTTATCCTGTATATCTGTTTGCTCTCATGATTCCTCTAGTGAACTTTTCCAACTCAAGCACCCAAGGCAAGAAACTGCCTCAGATTCATCACTCATTTCCGGCCAAGGCAGCCCCGGAAGCTTAGCACTTGACATGCGGTTTCCATCCTACCTTCAGTACTCGAGCCAATAGAAGCAAGCCAACGCAAATTGAACTGCAGAGAGCGGCCCAGATATGCGCACCAGTGTAGTCGTCCTTGGTTGCAGACTGAATACGGCCACCAATGGGGGGACCGGTCAAGCCGGCAAACGAGATGATGCTAAAACACATCCCGATTCGTGTACCCATGGCATCCAGTCTCTTTGTGATGCTTGCGACTCCAGTTGGCATGAGACTCTGGAATGCACCAGAGGCAAGCCCGTAAAAGGTTGTAAAGACCCAAATGCCCGCCACATCGTGAACCGCTAGCCAAGAAAAGGCAACGACAGCCACGCAAAATCCAGCTGGAGCTATCGTGTTCAGTGGTCCAATGCGGTCGGCGATGACGGGCACCAGAACTCGCGCGGGTAGGCCTGCACCGTTGATCAAGGTAGTGAGGAGCGAAGCATCAGAGTACGAGAGGCCCAGGGCATCTCGGCCATACGAAGCGAGCTAGAGTCTGGTCAGCATAGTCGCTTTTGGTCTCGGAGCATATGGAGGCATGCCACTCACATAATAGAAGGTGTAGTAGACAGGCAAGACGAAAAAGAACAGGCCTGCTACATACGTGATGTAGAGTTTGTCTTTAAACGCATCCCAGTCGATGATTGGCCCAGACTTGCGTGGGGGAAGTCTTGGACGCATAAAGACAGCCACGAAGCAAAACCCGGTCAAGTTGATGAAGCCAAGCACTCTAGCTGTCCAAGGCATGCCGAGTATTGGAAGCAGTTCTCGGACGACAAGTGGATATACAAGACCACCAAGAGAGTTTCCAGTTGTCACAAGTCCTATTGCGATGCCTCGGTGTTTGTCAAAATAGGTGGCGACCAAGGCAAGTGACGGGGCAAAGATGATGCCTCCTCCAAAGCCAGTCAGAATGCCCTGAGTAAGCATCAACTGCCAGTATTTTGTCGAGACGCTCATTAGAAAGATTCCAAGAAGTTGCATCGTAGACCCAACGAGAAAAGTTGGGACAAAGAGCCCAGCATCGAGGAGTCGGCCAGAAAAGGCACTCCCGAAGAACGTTAACCAGACTTGCAAGGAGCCAATCCACGAAATATCAAAGGATGATTGAGGTAGCACCGATGTGTAGTAGGATTGAAAACTTCCAAAAGAGTTGACATAGCCCCATGTTGTGAAGATGACAACCCAGCCCATGGCAACTTGTGTCCATGCCCGTAGACCGCCATCTGGAGGTTCTGGCAGGACGATTGACGATTGGTGAGTTCTTCTCGTTCCAATTCTCTCGAGATCTTGAGCCTCCATCGCAGACAAATTTTGATCAGGTGCCGTTTCGGCCCTATCATGAATGCCGTTAGTTGAGATGAAGTGATTTTTCGCAGATGGGGAAGTTGGGAACTGACGGTGTCGTCGCCGCTATCGGCCTGCGAGATCCGATGTGAGGGGTGAAGCGAGCCATGATTCACAAGGTATGAGGCTTTACAAAGATCACCTTGCAATATTTCTGTGAATAGAAGAATGAAGGATGCTCATCAATATTTACATTCAGGCTCCTATTTCGGAGTGGAGAAACAGGTTACATTTGCGTGATGCTTCAAATTCTTCACCATGGATCGGAAATCATAAGCCGACTCGGCTAAATTGCGCTTTTGAAGCCCACAAAAAAAGGTGGTTCTTTACGATAAGGATATTTCGGTTGTCGTGGTCGGGAATAACGGTTGCAATGACCAACGCCTAACAGAGAGGCAAGTATTTTAATAGAGCTGCTAGGGCATATTTAGCAAAAGCTGAGTTTAGTAAATATACTAGGATACTATGTTTGAGACAACGTAAGAAACCCCATAATCAAGAAAACAATCATCCACACCATGTCCATCGGCGCGTCGGCGTGATTATGAGGTTCAGCCACGTTTTCAAGGACTTTCAAAGCTTAAGGCAAGTCAGTAGCGAAAATAGGCCGCAGGATAGAACTCTGAGAGGGTGTCGCTTACTGCATGCTTGAGCAAATATGTCCAACGCTGCTAACTTGTGTTGGACTTGGCGGAGTAGATTGGCTTCGATCTTGTCATGATATGCTAAGAGTGCTTTCCAATTCTCACTCAAGGTTGGATTGCTTGTAACTACCGAAATGGATCGGTCTAGATCATCAGCGAGACTATGGAGGTCTCTCGACAGTTCCTTGATGATGTCTTGAGATTCAAAGAGTAGTTGCCGCAAGGCATACCACGCTTTTGATTCCAATTTACTGGATTTTAGATCCAGTTTGGATAAGCCCAGAATGTCACGGACCTCGTTATCTTGTCAGATATCAAATTTTTCAAATGTCAACAACATACCTCATATGTCGAAGTCGCCGTAATTCGACCCAGAATGACTGCCCACTGTTGCCCCCATTCAGTGATCAGGCCTCCAATCGCAGCCTGAAAAATGGCAACTCCTCCAGATTCGTCACACATTTCCAGACCTATAGAGGTCCAAAGCTTCTGTTGTGCTATGCAGTTGAGATTGAAGGTGGCAGTGTCTGTCAGGGTCACCATGGTATACTGTGGATGCCTTTCCCACAGAGACGCGATCATCGCAACCGAGGACCTGGTCTCGACGATGGGGAACTCAGGGATCGACTTAAAGCCGAGCGTTCGGCCAAAGTCTCGCTCAAATCGCAGACCAGAGCAAGTCGGTTCTGCATCTGAGAGGGTGATGGTGTTTTCTTTGATAGACCAGTAGCGGATATGAAACTGGGCGTGAAACATAGTGTTGCCTACGCAACACCAGTTCGTCCAAGCGGTCGTCGGCCAAGGACAAGTATACCTCTTCGCAAAGGCGGTAGCACACTTGGCGACACCCTCCAGCTCGAGGTCATGTCCGAGGGCGACCTGCGAAAGGGCGAACGCGAAGACCTGCCACGGCATAATCCCACTGCTTGGGCGGATGGTCCTAGAGGGTTTTTAGCTCTTGTCATCGATCCGCCAGGTTGGGATTGCTTATACCAACTTCTGCCAAATACATCAGCTCGTCCTCGTCTCAAGTTTGGAAAGAGTCCAGTTTGGTCTCTAAAAAACTCCACGGAGGGGAATCCTAATGGAGTGAAAGATAACTCAGCCAGGGCGACAGAGGTATCTTTGAAGAAGCTCCAGTCTCCCATAAAGTGTCCAGGATGTCGACGGAGAGCAGTCATGTATATAAATCTAGCTCGATCCCCGTCTTGATCATCAATTTCTTCTGTTGTACCTGGAGGGTCCAGGACCGTAGTCTCAGGCCAAGGTTGTTCTGCGGCGGGCATTTCTTCCGGCCAACCTCTCTCGATGTTTTGTTCAACTAGGGGCCAAATGTCCGCAGCTTCTTCGTAGGTGGATGGGTCAACGGGCAGGAACAGCTCTGTGTATTTTGTCTGATCCATCTCGTTTCGTTCGGCGATACATAGTGTTATGCCTGGGGGGTCGTTACTGGTCTCAAGATCTGGGTATGTTCTTATCCCGAGAAGATCGCGGTCCGGCCCATTGAGGAGAACTGCTTTCACGACCCCTAGAAGATCTTGCGATACGCTCTTGGTCAGCCATTGTTTGTCCCAAAGCTGGCGGTGATCAATCTCGGGCGAGTTGACTTCTGGTGCGGCCTCAGGTTCCACAACATCGTCGTCAAGGACTTCATCGGCTTGCTGTCCACTGCCGAGACCACTTTCTTCATCAATTTCGGAGTACATGGACTCGCCATGTTCACCATGAAACCCACTATCTTGGTTAAGGATAGGAATCGATATTTCTGTGTCCATTTTAAGTACTATGAGGAGACGATAGCTTCATCTGGACATCTTGGCTCGCGGAGGATAGGATATTAGACGATAGAAAGCGGTCCGGGGTAACTTGTTGCGTTGGGAAACCCGGCAATTTACGCCGACAGACCAGAAGATATCGGTCGCGAGGAGGTCCGGAGTGATCACATGGATTATTGCCTGTAGCCACTGATTCTTGGCCACGTTGGGCATTGTCAGCGTGGGTGGCCTTGGCCGGAGTGAGGCTGCAAGCCACGTTTGCTGGCAAGCTGAATGACTGGCAGGGTTTTCACTTATTCCTCCTAGGACGGAGGTAGCACAAAGGAATGGTCCACAAGAATGTTACACGCCAAAAGCTATCGGGCTGCAATAACGACGGTCGTTTGATCACCGACCACCACTTAAACTGCCGACCACGCACCCCCATAACCACAGTAAGCCACAGCTCGGTCAAAGTAAGGTGCAGTTTGAGGGGTAAAGCGCATGACTGGTTTGGTGTTGCTACAGGTTTGGGCATCAGGCAGCAATAGATGAATGCATGTTTAGTAACATTGGCTGGATGGCACACTTGAGTGCTTTTGAGGCCCCTCTCTACATCACTAGTTCGCGACCTGATCAACACAAGGCTTGGGACCAAAACCTAGATGCAAATACGAGAGGGTGAATGTATTCTTCGCTATCCTCCGACGTATCCTAGCGTCTCTTTGTGTGCGGCAGCATTATAACTCTGTTTGGAAGTGTTCCTTCTCTTTCGTTCCCGCCATATTAACTCGCCGTTTTGTCGTTCGTCCGGTAGATCTCGGCCGGTAGCGTTGAAAGCGAATGGTCTCGAGGACCTCGTCGATGTGGCGGAATACGAAGAGCTGCTAGTCCGGCTGTCCACGCCCACGCTCGCAGGAGCCATATCACCTCTCCTTAGGCATGTACCACCCTGCAGAGGAGGAGGAGCATGCAGTAGGGCGTCATAGATTGTAGAGAAAGAGGCGTCCTCCATATCTGCGGGACTCTCATGCCACCTCTGCATGGGGTCCAGGCCTCGACTGAATGTTGTTGGTAAGGGCCGGATGATGATTCGGCCGACCATGGTCTTGGTGAGGTGTTTCCGCGTCGGCCAGAGAGGAAGTCTCCAACTGTAGGCATTGTCCGTCAAGGGCTACTGCTGAACTGGGAGTGATGAGGCCAGAGGACTCACAACAACCGTCTTGTGTTGGGTAATCATCGTCCGAGGAAAGTCGAGTCTTGTCTGGGCGGAATTGTTCGGTCCCCACCACCGGCTTCGGTACCTCAAGGAAAGATTTATTATTAGCAAGGAGAGATACATTCGCAAAGTCGGAAAGGAGGTGCGAAGACCACGTCGTTCGTCCACTGTCCTAACAGACTACCATCAGCAATGCCAAGGGCTTTAGGATCATCAGCAAGTAGGCCGTCCAAGTTCCAGCACTCGGTCTCACCATTGCGAGGGCTTGCAGCGATGTCAAGATTGTCGGAATCTAAACACCCCTGCGTCAAAAAAATCGAAACTCCGGTGACCCATTCTCGTAGCCTGAGCATTATCGGTTTGAGATGCCGGGGAAAACGCGTTGGAAAAGGTTGACTGAAGCTACGCCGTGGGTGAATGGCTTGGATCTGCAGCCGCGCGGCGTTCGCCGGGTATTCAGAGTTATGATTGTCGTCGCTTGGGTATGTTTGTTGGAGGTGCAGAGGCAAAGATTAAGCCACAGCAGATCAGAACCGTCTCAGCCATGATTAGGTGCCGAACGGAATTGCTAGCCTGACTGGCTAGGTCCGGATTCTCAAGAAGAGGGAGACATATCAGATCCGGACCAATCAAACCCAGGGGGAAGTATGGATCCAGGCGTAGTCATGGGTAGCCCCCTGCGACGAGAATGTCACTTAGGGCGGTTGCACGACTCCAACCTCCATAACAGGTACCTTTAATGACTCATGCGGGGAAGTCTGAAGTGTGCACCTTGAAGCTTTTCAGCGAGTGTTGCTGAGTCGTTTATCACTGGGCAGTCAAGGCGTAGAGAGTACAATATGGAGAAGTGGCCATTCATATGCCTACACTGGACTTTGTTTAAAAGATAAAATAGATGGGCATCTCATGACCCTCACTTCAGCCCTTTTCCCAATGGTAACCATTGAGCAGCAAAAACGATCGCCTACAGATGGAGCGCTGCCCGGTCCGCAGTGTAATTCCACAGGGAGGCTTTAGCCCCAACTATTCTATTCACTCAAGCCGAATCTTCTTCATTGAAGGGCTCGTCGGGCTCGTCGACAACCCACAAGCCCTGAAGGGCACCAACAGCAGCAACGGCAGCTAGAAACCACCAACCTAGGGCCCCAGACCCGACACGGTCACCAAGACCGATAAAGATACCCATGATAGCTGGCCCAAGAGCCCGGGCCCCAGCCGCAGCCGTCTGGCCAATGCCATTAACTATCCCGAGCGTGTTGCGAGACGGGGCGGCCATGCTGAGCAGCACCGAGTTTTCGTTGAAGGAAAACACGGCTGCCACAACCTTGGCCAGCAGGACTGCGGATGCACCCGTGATCGGGATCCAGGCTGGCGATGCTGGTAGAACGGAAAGATAAGGTAGGAGGAGATAGATGATGGGGTATATCATGACGCTGCCCTGAAGGCATAGTAGGCTTCCCAGCCAACGGTCGACCACCGGGAACACGGTGATCATCAGGGAAACAAATACAATGCCTGCTGCGGAAATCAAGTTGGCAGCCAAGCTTGACTTGAACCCAAGGCCTCCATCGAGGTGGAACGGTGGGTGACTAACTGCGCGCGGTGTAACCATGAACACGGGGAAGATCTGGTCAAAGCAGATGGTGTGAAGGGCCATCAAGGCATACGAAAACACAACATGGATGACTTTGGAGCTTGTTGTGTCTCTGAAGCTAGGGCTGCGCGGAGGTTCTTGTGCTGAAAGGAGAGCCGTGGTCTCGGCGTCCTCCCCGCCCATAATCTTGCCATTATCGGGCTTCTCCAAGGACTGCGGCAATGATTAGTTAGCGCCCGAGAGATAGTATTCGTGATGTCTAGTAACAATACCTCTTCTACATAAAAGAAGGCGACGGCAAAGCTTAGAGCAGCCATGGCAGACAGCGCGAGATTCGGTAGGGCAAACGGGTAGGTATACAGCAACGAATTCGCGTCGCACATTTCGGAGAATTGACGACATGGCTGAGCCAGATAGCCGCCGATCAAAGGACCCAAGACTGACCCTACCTGATAGACAGTCTGGTTCCAAACAAAAGCGCGAGCTACAATCTTGTCAGATTCCCAATACCGGTCCATAGTAATCTTCCATACCTTTATTTTCCCTTCCGTGTACAATTTCGCCAATGACGGTCCGCACAATGACAATGTTCCCACTTAGAGAGCCTGCCATCACACGGAAGACAAACACTGCCGGGATGCTGCGACTGAGTCCGAGGCCCAACATGCTCACACATGTGGAAGCTAGGCCGATCAGGACCAGAGGCCGTCGTCCGATGCTATCGCTCATGCGACCCCATAGCAAGTTTGTTGCAAATTGGGCAAAGGAATAGGCTGAGAAGATCAGCGTGAGAATCTGGGCGACTTCATTATCGTTCGCGGTCGGCTTGATGTCCTTAACCATGGAGAAAGCATAAGGTATGATGGAGTTCATCGACAGGGGCTCTACGAGCCAGCAGGCAACTATGGCAAAAAAAGAAATCGAGTTAGTCTTGCAATCTCATATGGTGAAGAATAGAAGGGGGTTCATGTTTACGAAGAATGCCCAGCTGGGTCCTGGGAAAGTTGGGCTTCGCATGCGATCCGATCGCCATGGTTGCCTCGCGCGTACTCAAGCTCTCTGGGCTTTCCGGTCCTCGTATCAATCTGCTGAGCTCTGTGCAGTTGCGAAAGAAGCTCGCTGGTTTCTACCGTCGTAGATAAGGCACGCGCCATCATGGATGCTGCGGAAGCTCGCGGCTTTATCACTGGTGTCTAGGGCTTCGCGATGCCTGTGGATAGTCTCTGGGAAACGGCAAAGAAAAGCGACGGGCTAAGAGTATCCCTTCAGGGTCAGACCACCACAAGGTGGTTAGCCCTGGGGCGTTTTAGTTATCTCCGGGGTCTTCATCGAGAGGGGTAGCACTAGACTATGCCAGGGATGGTCACTATTGCGTCAAGGCCCAGTGGCAGAGATTGCTGCGGGTTGGGGTTGTGGCCACTGGTCTTTAAAAGCCGGCAATCCCTTGGTGTGTGGATCTTGTCGCATCGGCCTTCCATTCCAATCACGTTGCCCACAACGATGAAGACTCCAGGAGAACGCCGGAGAACCAAGGCGAGGACCGGCTGCTGGTCGTGTAAGCGTGAGTTTGAGCCGAGGTCATAGCCCAACCTGATGAGCTAACGAATCCCTGCATAGAGCGCAAGGTGAAATGCTCAGGTCAGCCTTTCCCCTATCCCACATGGTGGAATGGTATGATGCCAACAAGCCTCGTCCCGCAGAAGAAAAACCAGTGTGCAGATCTTGCGCCCGGTTCCGGCTGCCGTGTCACTACGACCTGCGGCTAAGGTGGCATACGAAGACCGCGGACCAGGCAATCTCCAGCTCCGATGGTTTCACCTACACTCCGCGGAGGCGCGGGACACCGCTTCACTTTGTGCACTTCAGTACACAGGACTTTGCCGACATAGAAACTGGCAGGGGTGTATCCGTGGACGCCGAGTCAGACGACGACGCGAGTTCCTCATCCCAAGGTATGCTGGGGGGCGGTACCATTTCTACATCCCCCTCCCCGTCATCCGCCTGTCTCATAGTGGATGAGCCGTCTTGGTTTGCGCCGCTCGAGTTTTCGTCTCCGCTGGACGATATCCTTTTCATGTATTGTGAGTCTTTATTGGCCAGCCCCTTTTCATTAAATCGGACATTCTGACCAGGCCTCTCCAGACGTCATCGAGATATGTCCCAGATGCACCATGTTCAACGATTCCTCCAATGGATTCGAAAACATCATCGTCCCCATGTCGACCAACCATCAGTCGATCATGCATTCTATTCTCGCCGTCGCAGCCTTCTACAGGTGCCGGGACACAGCGGGGTATAAAGTCGTCTCATTGACACAGAAAGAGAACGCCCTCATCTACCTGCGGAGTAAGGTAGCCGCAGGCCTAGTGGAAGACTATGATGAATTGATAGTTTCAGCTATTATGCTGTGCGTTTTCGAGGTCAAAGATGGGTCCGGTCCGGACTGGGCTAAACACCTCAATGGGGGCCGCTCTATTCTCCAATCCAAAGTTCAGGAGTGCGGCAGCCAGAAATGGGCTGGAGGGATTTCCTGGTGGGCCAACAAGTTCTTCGGTTATCTCGCCGTCAATTGCGCTACTGTGGATGAACTGGGGCCTCCGGAGCCGTTGGAAAGACCCGAGTTTTGGCTTAGTCAAGGGTTCGGGGTAGAGGTGAGTTAGGATTCCTCCCATGTAGGCAAAGCCGTCCTCTGACCCAGAACTCGAAGGATATCGACGGCTTTATGGGCTGCTCAAGTGAACTCATGGCTATTACGGCAGCCGTCTGTAATCTGGCGAGGATGAGGAACAATCACCACATCGAGGCCATCGATATTGCCTCAAGTGTCAATGAACTAGAATGCCGTCTTTTCGATGTCAGACAAAGGTCTAGACAACTCCTCCTTACGATACAGGAATTCTCGGACTTGAGGGACATGGTAGCCAAGCTACTGGAAGACCAATCATCTATGCCCCGCGCAAAGATTCTCGCACTGGTGGCAGAGGCGCGACGACAGGCCACATTCATTTTACTCTACGTCTGTGTGAAGGATATCCCCGTGCATAGGCTAGCAGTACAGGCTAGAGTCATGGACTGCCTGCTATGCATTACAGCAGTTGCTCAACTGATGACTGCCGAGGACTCCCCGGTCTGGGGGATGACGCCAATCATCTGGCCCCTCTTCGTCGCTGGAGCCTCGGACTTGAGGGACGAGGACCGATTTCAAGTGGCGGGGGTCTTGGATCAGTTACAAAAGTCGAAATGCCTTGGCGTAAGGTCACCCCCACGAAGTTTATTGACAGGGAAAGCTGCTAAGAACATTCTCGTAGAATGTTGCCCGTGCTAGGGCCATGGTCAAGGCAATCTGGAAGCAGTATGACATGGGGACACATTTCCGGCAGGCCGAACTATGGAGGTTATACGTGGATCCGAATTCCAAGTGGCCCTTGTGCCTTGCATGAGCCTTGTGGGAGCATTCGGAGCGGGCGCAGTGACATCTTCTGGGCTGTGGAATAGGGCCATGGAAGTGTGTTCAAGCCGGCGAAAGAACAAGTTTGGTCAAAGTTTGGAATGCACAGACAATCCTTTCTGAACTATAGTTGTATCTACACATTGAAAGAACAAAGATTGAAGGGATCCTAAGCAGAACACGCACACCACCGCACTGCATATCCACTCTCTGGACTGGACTACAACATGCCCTCGGGAGAGGCCCAGGCTACGTCCCCACCCGGACCTGGTAGAAGTAAGTTTTCTGGTCATCAACAGACGCAGCATGAAACCTTGGGCAGTTCCAAAAGCAGTCGCCAGCCCTCACTGGGCATCCTTCAGCGGAACAGGTACTTTCATCTCCTTGGTCGCCGGTTGCTCAAGAACCTGCGCATCCTCCATGACCACCATGTTTTCTTCAAGCTGACAGAGAACTAGCCAGGTTGGATATATGCAAAAGAGTAGGAGTCCGAAATTGAGACCCATGCTGACAAAGTGATCGGCATTAGTGGATTGCATCCTAGTCGTTGTCAGTCTATCACAGAATTCACTGTGGGAGGAGGAACACCCACCCCCATGCAATTGCTTGCCCCATAGCCTCGAACGACCTAAGAATGCCACAGTGGCGGTTGAGAGACGCGATGTCGTTGGAGAACTGGCCAACCACCCAATAGCAGAACTGCTGGAACGCTTGGCCGCCAAACACCCAGAACCAGATGATGGGGTACCCCTTATTGAATCCGTCCGTGAACCAGTCCCACACGGGAGGCTCGTCCATCTTGTTGTACTTGTCTTGCATGATGGTGGCCCAGGTCCACGTCCCCAAGAGGACCACAAGAATAGACGAGAATGCGATCTTCGCCCGGGCCCTGATGTTGATTCCTTGATGATCCAGGAGGTAACCGACCATGTATGAGCTCATGACGCCAGCCCAGTTTGTGACAAAGGACGAGAAAGCTCGGGCCCGGACGGTAAAGTACACTGTGAGCCATGTGCTCAGAAATCCCAGATAGAAGTAGCTGACGAAGAATGCAGGTACCAAAAGCACCATCCGCTTGGTCCGCAAGAGTGAGAAGACGGCTTCCATCTCGGCTTTGGTGGTGGGTTCCTTGTGAATAAGGATACGAGACCCGTCTTTGCGCCAAACCCGCTCAGTAGGGCTCAGCAAGAACGCCACGGGAGCTCCTGTGCACATGATAGAGAGAAATACGATGTAGGTTGCCCGGCTCACAGACCCCGCGACATTCGTCCGAGAGTTGAGAGCAAGGTTGATGGCACCGCCCACGATGGGACCAGAGGCCTTGGCGGTCTGCCAGATAGCCAAGTAGAGGCCACGGTCCTGGGGATGGGGATACCCAATCATGAGCGTAGCCTCAGACGTGTAGTAGAAGCCGACAGAAATGCCGCAGAGGGCGCTACCCAAGATCAGGAACCATGTCGTGGGGTGTTCGTTATTGGTGTACAGCGCAGCACCATATATCGGCATGCCCGCGGCTCCGATGGCCAGGGCATTGCGTAGTCCGATGCGGTTATTGATGCCCCCAGCGATCAGACAGGTGAGGGCGAAGAGTGAGTACATGATGGCATTGCCAGCGGAGACAGCCTGCGGTTTTGCTGCACCACCAGCTCCGAGGCCACCAAGGGCATCCCACATGCCCGGGGCCGTGAAGGAGACATAACAGGCGACGGCAACCTGGAAGGCGACGGACCGGAACCAGGATCGTTTCTGCTCTAGGACCTCAGACCCTGAGCTGGTAGACTCCGTGGTGGTGTTGATAGTGTGCTCCATCTCGGCGACGCTGCTCGAGAAGGCAGAACAAAAGTGACGGGATAGTAGACAGTACAAGAGAGGCTTTCTAAGAGCCAGAGGAAATAAGAGAAAAAGTGATGCGTGTAGGGCAATGGTGTGGTGTTGGTGAGGCTTAAATATTCATGTTAGAAGCTCTCCAGACTGGTCTCATACCCCGTCTTGTTATCAGTGCCACGAGGTGGACAACTCCAGGATATCTTCCCCGGGTCCCCCGTTACCCCGGGGCTTGCTACGGATCGGCCCCGCGTATTGCTTCGATAACTAAGAGGCTCACTTCAGCGTCAAGGAAGCCAGGCAAAGGGTTGCATTGATACAAGGGAGGGTCTTATTCTACGAGTGGAGACACGATCTGGGGGGGAAGTCTGATGCGAGACGGCAGCGTCTAACTCGCGTGTTCTAAGCCGAATCTGACCCCACTGGTCTAGGTGCATCCTAATCCCTGACTTCAAGGAAACTGTGGATTAAGCCCCCCCGATGCTAGCTCACTTGGGAAACGCTCACCCCCCATATCTATGAGAGGGGCGGGTTTCTTAGGCTCCCTCGCATCCGGTTGCCTTTTTCTCAGCGATCGTCCCATGTGTCAACTGGCAAGCAAGTCCGGTGGACGTCAGGCCTGAAGGTAGATGGATATTTATCTATGTTGATTTCGTAATTTCTGTCGCAACACCGTCTATCAATGCTCGGATACCCTCATCAATAACTCTCAAGCATTCGGTACCAGTCGAAATCATGAGCAAGCCTTCCGTTCTCATCATTGGCGGCGGTGTCTTCGGCACTTCTACCGCGTACCACCTCTCACTTCGGGAATATCGTTCCGTGAAGGTCCTGGACCGGTTCGACGCGCCATCCAAAGACTCGGCCGCAACGGACCTGAACAAGGTCATCCGCGTCGACTACCCTGAGCCACTATACACGAAGCTAGGTCTCGAGGCTTTGGGCGCCTGGAAAGATCCCAGCTCCGTCCTTGCCGGCCTGTATCATGAATCCGGAGTCATGTTCTCCGGCGAAGAGCCGACGCACGCGTGGCTCGAGGCCACGCGCAAAACGATGCTACAAGCAGGACGCACAGGCGTCAAGTACCTGACAAGCCAGGAGATTGGGCAGAACTGGCCGGCAGTCACGGGAAAGTTCCCCAACTGGCTGAACCTTTGGAGCCCGGCAGGTGGGTGGGTAAGTAGATCAACCGTTCTGCAAGCTGAATAACTGCTGAGATATATGTTGTGCAGGTGCCCTCGGGTGAAGCCCTCCTCCGAATGGCCAATGCGGCCCGAGCCCACGGCGTCGAGTACATATCCGGCGATGCAGGCTATGCTAGGCGACTCGTTTATGATGGCAATAAGAAGTGCATTGGCGCAATCTGCAATGATGGTACCTTTCATCAAGCAGACATTGTAGTGGTTGCGGCGGGCGCCAACACGGCTACTCTGGTGGACACAAGGAACGAGGTTGAAGCACAATGTTCAGCGATTTGTGTTCTCCAGCTGAAGCCAGACGAGATAGAGAAGTACAAAGATATGCCTGTCATGTCCAACCTCGAGCAAGGTACCACAGCCCCTCGGATGGGAAGACTATCCCTAACAACTCCCCAGGCATCATCTTTCCGCCAGCTCAGGATGGCTTGGTAAAGCTGATCAGCTGCCGTGCGATTACAAACTACAAGAACAAGATTCTCCCTGGCGCCTCCATTCTTCACTCGACTGGAGACTACCCTTTTGATGGCTGCCCCAGAGAGATCGAGGACGAAATCAGATCCTTCGTTCGGGACACGGTGCCCGAGCTTGCTGATCGCCCCTTCATTTCAACCAAGCTATGCTGGTAAGTTATAGCGCTCCCTTCCCACCAACTAGATAAACGGCCCTATCTAACTACGATTCAGGGATGGTGTGGCGAAAGACCTGAACTTCCGGGTTTGTCCCTACCCCAACACGACGGGCCTCTATATTGCCACCATCGGGTCGAACCACGGCTTCAAGTTCCTGCCCGTCATTGGGAGATACGTAGCGGACATGCTCGAAAGCAATCTCGGCAAAGAGTGGTCTGACCTCTGGGCCTGGAAAGACGGGAGAGTACTAGAAGGGAAGCCCGACCCCCATCCCTTCCCACTCAGAGACCTTTCTGAACTCGATGGTTGGAAAGACAAGCACAGCGCTGGGGGAGGCAGACTACCCTGGACATGGAGCCGTTTGTAATTTCCGAGACTTAGATTCTTATGTGGGTATGATAGGGTAGGCGCCACAAACGCTCCAAATTTAATCATACCTAGTGTTTTGATGTAGCTGACCGTCCGCTCCATGAGAAGTCATAGTTTGAGTACAATAAGAAGGCTTTTCAATTCAGTGAATTACGCCATGATGGATGCCTCCCCTTGCATCACGTGATAAGGAACTCTGATCCCCAGCCCACCCCGTGCCCCACACCCAGATAACAGTCAATCAACAACACTGATTGTCCCTTTATCTGACCCTTGATCCTTGGCGCACGCTTAGTGCAATAGCCTCCGATCGTGGTGTGCCTCTTCTTCCTTGAAAGCAATGGGGACTCGCGGCCTCGAGGTAGTACGCTTCCGTGGGCGTTACTACATTCGCTACCGTCAATACGACAGATCCTTCGAAGGCCTCGGTGCTAAAATCGTCGCGAGCATCCCCGCAAACCCTGATAAGTACCATGGTACGCCGTGAAAAACGATCCGTCCCTTGCAGAAGACTAACGATTTGCAGAAAGACTCGCGAAGATGCGAGCGGAGTATGCGGCCAAGGAACACGCCCTCGAAGAACATGTCTACGAGATCCACGGTTTCGAACCCGACTATTCCCAGTTTCATGAGTTCGTGTCGCTTCCTTCCGAGCTTCCGCGGTTTGGTAACGACGCCGAGTACATTTACATCATCAACCTCGACCATGAAATCCTCACCATGAACAACGGCATACACTGGAAGCTGGGGAATATCCCCCGCCAGGACAACCTGTGGATTCGCGCCATCGCCGACAGCATCTACCCGTACAAACTGACCATCTCCCTCGACATTTGCCTAGAAGAGCATATGGCCTCGCCAGCTCTGGAGCTACCCAAGCCGAACCGGGAGATCGAATATGATTTCTGTATTGTAACTCCGAAGACAAACATCGGAGAGGCGCGAGTTGCATTTCTCACATCTCTTCTCGCCAAGACGCTGATCAAATACAAGGACGAGATCGTTAGATTTGGGGCGGAGTGGAGCCCGGGCTCCTTTCCTTTTCGCGAACTGGCCTTTGCGCTTGTCTCGATTGCGTCTGGCTAGGCCAGCTTCCATTCCTTTCCCGCTCAGGGGTGTAACCCTCGAAGTTGCCGGTGGAGCCTTCCGCTGGTGGTTGACGGCGAGGCCATCACGAGAGCCGTTACTTATGGTATCAAATAGGGACGTTCCAACTTTCAAATCGTCATCCTGCCGCTCTTCAAAGCAGCCTTTGCGGAAGTCTCATCTATCGATGACGAGGAGCCATTCGTTGAAGTTAGCGCAGCTATCCCTCTGTCGCCCCTGCGTGCAAGTTATTGTGTGAGCACACATCCGCGCCACCGACCAGAGCTGAAGGACGGGATGAATCATCAGCATCAGCACGGTGAGCGCATCATGCAGTCGAACTGCACGGGAACTCCGTGAAGACTGCAAGGACAGTTCCCCAGGCTCGTGGCGCTTGTAAACTTCTTCGAGGTTGCTGCGAGCCGCGGCGCAGCATCTAAATCGGCAGGCATTCTCCCACGGGAGTTGTATGACCGGGTCCTAGACTTTGTGGACTATGATACGTGGAAGACATGCTCAGTCGTGTCGCAGGAATTCCGTTACTGCTGCCTCCGCAAGTATAGGCTTGACGATCGGATGAGGATTGTGGCGGGCCCCTTTGTGAGGCTGCAGAGGATTCACAAAGAGCGTCTGCTATCGTTCGATTTTGAAAACATGCAAACGGGCAAGATTATTCCGATGATGGAGGTTCCGAATGATGTTTTGACGAGTGAGTGGAATTGGATGCCGGTTGTCGGCAGTGACCGGAAGGCTCTCATTTTGGACGTGTCGGTCCGGTTTGAGCCTGCGAAGGATGTGTCAGTGGAACCTGACAGCGATGATAATCATGTATGAGGTCTTCAGAGACACGCTCCCATTTCCCTGTAGCTTATAGCAACACATCGATTAGTCAATGGAGCGTAGTAAATACAGATTTGACAGTCTTTGAGCCAGACGGCGTTGTAGCTCCTTCTCTGCTGCCTTCATTCAATGCTCTCGCTTTCATCACATGTCCATAAAGTATTGGAATTGGTAGGCTGAGTGGAGGGCGATGGCACCCGTCGGTAAGCTCGTAGTAGGTGTTGATAACAGGCGCCCGGTGTCGAACGTGATGTGGGAGTTGACGAACTGGAAGACCGTATGACCAGTGAAGCCGTCGATGATCAGAAGTAGATAATTTCTCTCATCTGACCGAGAATTGGGTGGCTACTTGAATATGTTATGAGGCCTTCCAGGCTCTCGTAGCCACTCATCACAGCCAAACCACTCCTCTGGTGATAACCCGGTATTCTGTGCCTCGGCCGAAGCCTTTTTATATAAAAACAAAAAATCCTCCCACCTCCTGAGGGTACCATCATGCTTCACTCAGCCGCACGCTTGCAAATTTAACAACCACATCCACAAGCCTTACAGTTTCCCTTTCCACACTTCGCATCCTTGTTGTTGTAAGACCACTCGCAATCCTGCCAGCGACCGCAGGGAGTCCAACCTCCTTTTCCACCGTCATATGCCAACCAGCACCATGGCTTAGGCTGGCCGGCAAGACCTCCAGGCCACCCAACGTTGACATCACAGTTCCTCCAGCACCAGCCTCCATTGCAGCCGTAATCATAATCCGCACCCCTACCATGGCCACCATTCGTACAGTCGTATCTTTTTGTAAGACTTCCCCCCTCGCTGACCAAGCTCTGATGGTTGGCAAAGCGCTTTAGATCTTCCGAACTGTCGCCAGGGTTCGCAAGAGAGCTGAGAATACCGAATGAAGCAGGATGCTCCCTGCACTTGCGAAGTGCAGCGATTTTTGTACCCTCTGGAAGGTCGGATAATTTCCATTCCATGATCCCAAGGGCGCCGCATTCTACCTCAAGAGCAGCACGATCAGCTTCAACAGCGTCAACAGGGACACAGAGACCTCAAGTGACAATCGCGCCAAGAACAGCAACAAAAAGCTTCATTGTGTATGTTGTGTAGTGAAAAATGCCTTGGGAGTGATCTGATGAATGATGAATGATGAAGTTAACCAGTGGTGCTGTCCATGACAGAGAGGGCGCCGTCGGGGGTTCTTATAACCCAATGGCGCTGTCGTGGCCTGGAATTCACATGGTGGGAGAATCATGGTGGCCCGTATTACAGAACCGCTGGCATTCTATTCAAGTACGTTGGATATCCCAAGCGATGGCAAGATCGAGGATACGAACTTCCACCGACTCAAGCGGCAACGGCTCCATTGCAGTGTCTCAGCGTCGGTGGAGTGGCAACCTTGACTCAGCTGATATGATACTGTATTAAGCTCTACTGGCCTGGTTTTCTTAGGTTCGATCATTAGACACTAACTACGTTACGTTGTAGACATCCTGACACGTTGCATGCAATTGCCGTGGTCCGAGGTCTCACGGTTACATACGCCTCACGGTATCTGACCTGGCTAGCTATTCAAGGGTTTCATGAATTCCCAGTCGTTATTGGGAAGGTGGTTTAGTTTTAGTAATAACCATCGGTTGAGGTGTTCTCGCGCCATGGTTGTCGAATGGTTGTCGATTGGCCACAGGGCTCAACTGAACGAAATGGATTTGGCTCTTGTACAACACAAGGGTTCATGCTAATTGTACCCCCACTGTGCTCTGTAGAAGAAACCAGTTTAAATGAAGTTTATAAGCGAATACGATACACACGCGTAAGAATCCACGGGAGTGTCTTCTTTGGCGGACCCTGTGTCGGGTCCATCTACCAGCTTGACTTCATAGGCCAGTAAACCAGTGAGGCCCCTCACACCTACTCTGTACGTTATGTGTGTTCATGTAAGTGTCTCCTGATATCGTAACCCTAATGAGTGGGATGGACTGCTTACCTAGGACTTGAATATCCAACTTGGTCTAGGTGATGCGAGAGATTCCACTCTGAAATCTGCTGCAATGCGTCCAATAGCTATCCACGTTAAGGAAACCCATGTTTCCATACTTCTGTGGCAGGGCAAGTGAAGTTGATCAAGCTCTGAGTCTAGCATGGAAAAAACGTGTTTGGTCGTGGGGTCGTCGTGTAGCCGCAAGGACGGGTGGTGGCCCTAAGCCAAGTAACAGTCCTTTCGTGGTCAAAGTTTGTAGCCGATTAGCCTGCCCATCCCTGAAGAGCTGGATCGACCTGGCACAGCTAGCCCAGAGCAGGAAGGTGACTAACAAGGGCGAGTAGGAGCCAGTTCGAAGACTCTGGCTCAGAGTACCACACCTGGCTTCAGACAGTCATCTTTTAGCTCTATCACTTGCATTGATTGGGGTGGTTCAATACCTACCTGTCTGTATGCATGTCGAGCTGAGACAGGAGAGAGGACGTCGTACCCTAAGAGCGGCAAGGACCGTCGAACAGGCTCAGACAGAGAGCAACAGATTTGTTGGAGCGCGAGCGATGCGGTGGCCGTTCAGAGGCTGGCGAGTCCAAGCGACTCCCACCCTGTAGGTCTGCTGTTTGTCAACATCTTACGGCTCAAGTCGATGCTCGATGGAGCGATCTCCCACTACTCGTTTGTTTCTTTGTCGCTGGCCTGATTGACAGTGCTGCTTTCGACCTAGGCAGCTGCTTCGTTAATATGCAAACAGGTCAGCACAGTCAACGCCCTATTGATAGGGCGAAGGACCATGAAAATGAAATTATCTCTACCCTCACTCTTAGGCAACACTGTCTTCATCGGTCTGGGTGCCAGCGGTCAACCTGACAATCTTCCCGAGAAAGCCTGGTTACGGGGTCTTCTAGCCATCATCTTCTTCGCCATCGGCTTCTTCGCCATCGGTACCCTTTTCTTCTCTAGTCTCCATAGCCGGTTCAGTCCCCGGACACGCTGGGTTCTCAACGACTCTTTCTTGACCCAGGGCATAAGCGTCGGGCGAGTCTCACTTTTTGTCACAGCTGGCATTGTCCGGGATGGCAATGATGGCTGGACCAATGTCCGGAAGGACGGATACATCATCATGAGAGTGAAAGACTCCTTCCCCTGGTCTGAATTCGTTCCCATTGCCCTCCATGCTTTTCCAAGTGCAGGCCAGGTGATTGCTAGCCGAACCCGAAGGTTCGGCGACTTGCGGACTATTGCCATGACGAGTCTATACTGCGATCTCATGAGCGACGCCGAGCTGTTCACTGCATCTGCCGGTGCAAACTCATACCGGAATCGAAGAGTGGGTGGTGGTGTTGTCCTGATTCTTGCCGGTGCTGTGGCCGGTGGCTTCCTGTCCAAGTCAGGGGCTGGGTTCGGCGGCACCCTCTGGCAGTCCAGGACCGCTAAAATAGGCTAATCCGCGTTAATCCGGTCTGCACAAAAGAAAGCCCCAACTTCTTTGTTCCGTTCCTTTTCCTCCTGGCCTCGCCTGAACTCTGCTTGACAGGCCTGCTTGAAGGTGGATTATTTCAAGCGTTCAGCTTCCTATTTTCAGCAGCTGGAGCATGGTCTGCTAAATCGAGGCTGTTTGGTGTTAGTACTTAATTCTAACGTTGACTTTGAACGTATTCTGTGTTGCCGTTAGCTCGTTCTCCATCAACGCGTCCCAGAGCCTCTCTAGCAACATCCTCAGCTCACTCATCAGGTGAGTCGACGTCTCCTGGAGCATCGCCTGGAACATGGCCTGTATGAGTGACATGTGGTTGCCCGTTGCGTCTCCCGTGATCTACGATTCTCTGGCCCCGCCGGTCAATCCAGTCTCGCCTTCGTTTGCGGCTGTTGCAGCCCGTTTCTCCTCACTGCATCACTCCTCTTCTCAATCGCCTGTAGCTTTTCCCGTATTTTTGCAGTCGGTTCACGCGAACCAGGCTTGGAACCCCGTTTTCTACAAGATTCGTTTGGTTTCCCCTCGCCTCACTGGGTTTTGATTTCTGGCTAGCATAACTCCGGGTCACAAAACTATCAAGACAGCATTCAGCCCATACGGTGTCTTGGTCTGTTTTCATGCTTCCTCGAGTGTCCTCGAGTGGAGGGAGTTGTGAGTAGCTGTTTAGAATTCCGGATGATTTGGTGATATTTATCCATATCCCATTGCGAGAGTTACTCGTCGCCCATCTCGCGGGAATGTCCGAAACTTGGAAGCCCAAAGAATGGGGATTTTCAACCTCGGATAAAGAGCGAGCAAGGAAGTTGCAGGGATACTGAACACCCTCATTCGGTCGGCCCGAAATGCCCAGATGATGATGATGATGATGATTTCAACTACGGCATATTTAACCGTGAAATGAAGACTTTGTTCTCTCACGACGCGGAGGCACCCGAATTTCTCTGTTACGATGACGACTTCGGAAATGCCAGAAGATTGAAGTCAAGTTCTCACTGTTCAGCTGTGCAGGGGTTGGCAAGATGCCGATTTGGAAACTAGTTGGGCGATGCCAGGAATCGTACGACAACAGAACAGTGAGCGATACCATACTATAAATGATACTAGGTAGAACTCAGATTGCATCATAATCGGCACACCTTTGTATAAACAGAGAGCCTACAATGGGATGCAAAAAAGTTGAAACTAACCCGCTTGCTAAATTAGCGTCTTTAATCCTAGCAGTTCAGGGCCGAGCAAATCAGAATATTCGCCAGTGCGAGATTTCTGCGGTACGGGATGGGCTATTTTGAGCCCCGCCTAAGTACGACCGATCTAAGACGGGCATGGATCTCCATGGGTCAGGATCCAAACACTACGTTGCTCGTTGGCAACGAGTCAGGGGCTATGAACACGGATTACCTCGCCTTTCGGTACTTATCGCTGCTGAGTCTGATCAAGAAATTGAGTAACGACAGCTGAAAGTATAAAGCGTTTGGCACAGCGCGCATTTGTAGCAAAGCTAAATCAGCATCTGGCTTCTATCTGAAATTGTACAAGCAACAACCATGACACAATACTTCAGCCAATTCATCATTCGCTCTGGTAAATACCAAAGAATATGCGATGAAGAACAGGAAGCTGGAGGTCCACCGCCACAGCGGTCAAAGAGGGGTCGAAGGTTTACCAGACTGAGCCGAACCGGGGCGTGGCTCTTCTTGGCTGACTTGGTTATCTTTGGTCTACTCCTCAGTTTCATCTGGCCACTTATATCTCTTTTACGATACAACAAACAACTCTTTCCTATCAGTGTCAATGTGACAAGCGATGGTTCTCTAGATGCTTTCCGCATCACAGAACGTCCTCAAATACCACGCATTCTGCATCAAACAGTAAAAAATGATACAATCCCGAGTATCTGGGTCGACGCACAGAATAGTTGTCGCAAGGTCTACTCCGAGTTTGATTATATGGTAAGTTAAAGACATCCAACTTCTCAATGTGCTGCATCCTAACGCCATCATGTTTCAGCTTTGGACCGATGAGCGAGCCCGCGAGTTTCTGTCGACCGAATATCCATGGTTCCTAGAGACCTGGGATAACTACCCCTTCCCGATTCAGCGAGCCGATGCCATACGATACTTTGTCCTCTACCACTACGGCGGAATGTATCTCGACATGGACACCGTCTGTCATGAACCGTTCCCTCTCCATCAGATTGAGTCAGATACGCTGGCGCACAATTTTCTCTTTGAGGCCACGCTACCGACCGGAGTAACCAACGACATAATGGTTTCGTCTGCTAGGCATCCTGCCTTCTCAAGCGCTATCCGTATTCTGCCTGTGTCTTATCACATTACTCGGTTCTGGGCCCGACTTGTGCCGTATGCTGCCATTATGGGCTCTACAGGGCCATTGTTTATATCGCTCGCGGTGGCCAAGTACCTGTACGAGGAACCCTTACTGCCGTCGCCAACGGTACAGGTCATTCATCCCAGCTGTTTAAAGCCGTACATATCTAATTTGCAGACCGCCACCTAGCATAGAAAAGACGCCCAAATCTTGAAATGGTTGGCAGACAAGCCAGTCGTCTGGTTTATTGGGGGGATGGTCCTCGTTGTTGGCATTATCTACCTTCTCAATAAGCTGCTTCTGTTAGTTTATAGAATCCTGGTTTATGGACTCCGATTAACTACTCGTTGGATACTTAGTATAGAAAAGTTATAACACTGCCAATTCACGGCGACTACTGTACAAAGGGTCGCTTGTAATTTACTAAATTACACATTTTCCGTTCGTGCACGCTGGTTAGTCTTGTGACGTCTCGTATGTCATAGCTGCGGGCACCTTGACCGCTGCGTCACTGGGCAAAAGATTGGGCCATGATCGCTATTGTATGTAGCAATTACAGAAGATGCACCACCTGCCTATAGGGCTTCAATCGTCTTGTACGGGGATTAAGCTTTAACAGGTTTTATGTTTGCTATAGATCTTGACGACGTTTTTTTCGTTTATGGCACTATTGGACATATTGTGGCATATCAGCACGGTATAGCCTACCGGATTGTTTCCGGAATGTCGGTCGTTTATACAAGACAGCAACGTCATTCTCTTTTGTATAGGACAATTGCTCCTTAGATAATTCTCATCACTAGACTGATGCCACCAATGATCCTTGTGGAGCTAGTTGTTTGACACACATTCTCTTTCTCTGCCTCTTCTATTAGCTTCTCAATCAAGTGGCGGGGAACTTTTCCAATCCATTAGCACTACCAATCCTGCTCTTGGGAGTTAACATTTTACCCACAACAAGGGGAACTATTTTTAGATCCTAACCACTATCGCAATAGAACGACTCTGTATGGACGGTCCAATCCTGACTTGAAAGCATTTTTGTCGTTTATTCCTCTTTTCCGTGGCGCAAGCTTCCGACATGGCGGAATCCCGCCGCTCAACTCCTGCCCAGCAATCTTGGCACAAGATCCTATTGGACACAGACGTCTTGGCAAGGCAGCTCCAGCTCATCAATGCACGCAAGCGGGTTGTTTTCTTGTGGCCTCGAAGTTCAGCTGACCAACAGAACATCGTCGTTGAAACATGTGCTCGACAGGGAATTCAGCCTCACTGGAGTCTGAAAATGCCATTCAGCTGGCAACAGCTAATAAAATGAGAGTGCAATGTCTGTTTGGCAAGATTTTGTCTGAGTCTCTTTGACACTCGATCGCGTCAAAATGTCGGAATACACCCACGTCGATACCCGGCCAATGGTCTGGGTCTCGCGCAAGATCATGACTATCTTTTCAATTCTCATCTTTTTCGACGTTGGCATGATGGTCATCACTATCATGGCCGTGACTGGCGTTGAAACTGCTGACCCACGGGATGTTGTGCAGGGGGCAAAGATCGATTTTCCCCCTCCAGGTGAACAGATTCAAGCACTTGAGATTGGCCTGGTAAGATTCCTAACTAATTTGCTCCAATTCATAAAGTCGGTATTGACTGAGTGATCTTAAGGCGGCATTTGGCCTGTTGTTCCACATCCTGTTCGCCCTCATCTTCCTAGACCGGGTGAAGAAGGCGAAACAGACAATGGACTATGCAAGCGGCGTTCGACTGACAAAATTTGTTCTCTACGTCGTTCTACCATTTTTGGTAATTGAAGTGGCTGGATGGGCAGTCTGTCTCGGGTTCCAGAGCTTATACGCCCCCGTCATCAAACCCCGGAAGCTTCTCGCGTGCCATTACCTTGGACCAGATCTCGTTCAGTGTGGAATGGTTTCTTCATCTTGGGTTGGGGCCATTGTCTATAGGCAAGTATATCAACTACATGAAAGACCGTCATCTAACATCTGTCCAGCTTCGTCCATTTCGTATTGCTCATGCTGGTCCTTCGAGCTTACTACCACATGGATCCAGTGGCTGAGCCCTCGCCGCAGTACGCAGGCGTTTCATCGGTAGACGATGCGCACTCATCTTTGCCGCATGATCAAGATGCCCCTCCATCTTATGAAGAAAGAGAGTCGGGCCATCTTATCGGCAAGTCGACCAAGACGCAGCCTCGGGCCGTGGAAATGTCACGGATGACGACGTTACCGGAATAAAGCAAGGAAAGACATCCTGTATTTTAAAAGATAGTCAAGACGAAAATAAACGTTCATCGATATTGGGTCAGTTATAAAATGGCGAAGGATCTATCCAAACTGAGTTCTTAGAGTTCACCACTGTTATATGTTAGTAGTTGGCAAAGCCAGTCTTGAGCCAATAGCTCAGTTTGCATATGATAGAAGACTATCTACGAAGCAGATAAGGTCGTTTTATTCGTCCCACCCCGGAAGCTAAACTGGTGTCTTCCGTTATGGTGAGCATCATTTGGCAAGACGTTCGTTATCAGTGGATTGTATCCGAGGGCCGTGAACCGGCCATCCTGTCTAGTTTTTCATTGTACTGTCAAGATAGATCAGGTATTAATGGTTTCTGGAATGCACTGCAGTTCTGAGGCTGACCTGAATGCTTTGGCTGATCGCCCAATGAAACGAGTGCGAAACCAGCCCTGGAAATGATGACTGTCACCCACACAACAAGCTGGAGCGATAAACAATCAGTCCTTTTCGGCCGAGTTCTAGACTGGCCAAGGCAGAATGAGAAAACAATTCCTACTCGCTCGTCGGAAGATCGGCGAGCCTTGCGACCTTGACTATCCAATGATAGTCTCGAGTGGCGTCGATAGTTGCATGCGGCTGAGTATCAGGTGCCCCCTTTAGGATGAGACACGTCGAGCGTCTCGCCACCTCAAAGAACCATTTGAGCTTGGGTCTCTCAAAATGAGACAAGGTCAAGGAGGCTTGGAGGTTGTGCCGAAGAGATTTTCTTCTTTTTCATCAACCATCAGCGTCGCTCGTTGCATTGCGGTCGTTGGCGAGCGGTAGACAATCCCTCGTTGTCTATCAGGCTTTGGATCAGCCACTCATTAAACCCCCTGATCAACGGTTTGATAAGCCCATCCTTTTGACTTTATCTGTCTCCTCAGGTGCTCATCCCTTCTTTTCTCTTTCTTCCCTCCCCTCTCCGCTTTGCTCTGCGCTCCTTCACCGCTTGGCAACAGATTCACGAGTCTTGGCGAACGTGTGAAGATGTTGCCAAAACTAGTGTTGCTCGCTGGCTGGGCTTTTTCTACCGTCGCAGCCAGACTCACCTTTACCAACAGCAACTGGGTCGTCGAGCAGGGAACGCCGTTCACGCTCCACTACGAGGGCTGTGATGATGGCTGCACCATCTCCCTTATGACAGGCGCCTCTGATAATCTGAGAGTCGCGAAAGTAATAACAAGTGAGTTATTATCTTACCTGCCATAAAATTATGCGCTGGGGGCGTGTTTAGGCTTATGGTTGGCAATTGCAGCGAGTGCGACCGGCGATAGCTTCACTTTCACTCTGAACCATCTTGACGCGGGAACATACGCTTTTAAAATTACCAATGGAGAAGACATCTCATATAGTTCCCAGTTCGAACTAGATGGAGACTCGAACTCCTCTGCGTCGGAAACGGCCGCTTCCTCCGAAACCCCGGCCGAGTCGACTACCACGATAGAGACGTCAACGTCAACATCGGCATCAACTGCATCTAGTTCAAGTATCACTGGCTCTGGTATGGAATAGAAACACCTTACGTGGTGAATATTGCTAATTAGGCTCCAGCATCTTCGGCTAACTCTAAAGATACTGTGACGTCCACATCACCTGGAACATCTTCAACCCTATCAACGGCAGCACAAGCCGCTACAACAGCACCCAGCCCTCCTAAGCATGGATTAGGTGTGGGAGCAATTGCTGGGATTGTAGTTGGAGTAGTAGCTGTCATTCTCATCGTCCTTGGAGCTTTATTCTTCTGGATGAGGAGGAGAAAGCAGAAAGCGGCCAAAGGATCAACGTCAAACACTGACCCACGCGATTTGCAGCCTCAAATTGCTGAGTTGGAGCAGCCAAAGAATATCGACATCGTCGTCACCCCAGCCACACCGGCTGAGATGCGCGGGTCTACGCCGCCACGTCCGGCTGCGGAGCTTGCAGGGCAGGGAACATTGCCAGAGTTACCGAGCACGGAGAAAGCGACCAAGAAGGAGCTAGGAGGAGACGTTGCTGCTATTATCCCTGAGTTGCAGGGAGAGGAGAAGCGGACTGAAAAGGAACTGGAGGGGGGCGTGGCTCGAACTGTGCCAGAACTGCAAGGAGAGGATAAAGCGCTGCCTGCTGAGCTTCCCGGCGAAACCGCGCGAAAGCACAACGGAGAGCAGCAGAAAAATTCCTCTGTCTTGTCACCCCCAGAATTACCGAGCTCTACGGAGGAGCTACAGAAGAAGGAGACCGAAACGCCTTCCGCAGCTCAAACACAGGCCGATACACCAGCATCTCCGTTGCCCAAACCATCTAGCGAAGCTGGATCGACACCTGTTACTGAAAAAATTTCTCCAGTATCACCAGTATCGGATGAAGCGAGCCACACGATGCTCATGGAGCAGTATGCACAGCTGGAAGCGCGCAGGCAAAGAATCCTAGAGCTCAAGACGATCGAGGAGGAACAAGCAGCACTACGAGCACGACTAAGCAAGATACAAGGAGGTAATGGAACAGAGTAACTTTTCAAAGCGATTAAGGAAGCTAGTGGAATTAATTAATTATTTACGGGCCCGAAAAGAGGTATGCCGGCTAGAGGATTCTTCTCCTCAGGACTCACCGCAATGCAACCAAGCTTGAGATGTGTGGCAAACAGCTCATAGTTGTCAGGGCTCTGCAAGCTCGAGTTGCGATCCAAGGCAAGAATCTTTGGAAGTCCGGGCTCGGCATCCAGAGACATGTTTCCGGGAAGCCCGGATTTACGCAGGTTCGCGTGGACCGTCTTTTGAATGACTGTGGACGCTCGGGAGGGAAACCAACCCCAGGCGTCGGGCCTATCGTAGACGTAGCACTTCTTGGGCAAGATTGCAAGGTCGAAAAATGGGTCGCAGTAGCCAATCTGGAGGGATGGCTCTCTAAGGTAGGCCATGAGAATTCTGTCGTTGGAGACGCAGTCCCTGTAGTACTCGCGACAGAACTCATGGATGCGGGTAGCGTCTGTTCGGCATTTATCTGCCGTGTCGGAAAAGATCTTGGCGACATGTTGACGGATCGGCCCGTCCGAGAAGCCAAAAGCCTCCTCCATCCTCCACGCGGGGCCGTTGAGTGCCGCTTCCTGGGCAGCGAGAGACAGTTGAACACAGTGGGAGAGTGACTCTCGCATCCTGGGAACTCTCCCGCCACTGCAGTTCTCACGTCGAATCCTCCGTCGTTCCCGGAGGTACTTTGCACGCACGCCCTCGGCAGCTTCACCGTTGACCATGAACTGAAGCTTGTTGGACTGGTAGGGGATGAAGCCTGCGATGTGGCGCCCTTTGATCTGCGCGAACGGCAAAGTGCCCAGCAGCTGGATCGTATGTTCGCCGCCGGCCGTGAGATCATAGTTCTCAGCGACGTCGAACTTGACACTGATCGTTTTGCCGCTGGGGATGGTGGTGAAGTGCTTCTTCTTGAGCCTTGTGTAGTCCATTTTCGGCACTATTCCTAAGAAGGCCACGCGTTTGCCTGCCACAAAGTTAGCAGAGGAGAATAAAGTGCAAAAGACCATTAACAAACCTCTAGCAAAGATTTCGGCTCTCTTGATTGGAGCCCTCTTGTGAAGAAAGGTGGCATAGTTGAGGACCTTGATGCTCTCCACGTTGTGATTGAATATGGTGGCCTCGAACTCGAACCCGCCCTCACGAACACGTTTCAAGACGACATCCAAAGGAATGGGATACGAGACATGCACGTTTCCTTGTGCCTCTCCTTTTTTCGGGAAAGCTGTTGCCCACGACGCCAGAGTAGTCAGCGCCGTGAGGAAGAAGGTCACTCTCATCGTTGGGGGTATGCCCTGTGTGAAGGGCCGGTAAATATGTGGCCAAGATTAAGGATGGGCATAAAGACAGTCGCGGCAAGAATCAAGCCGAGACTGAGACCACCTTGAACAATCAGAAGGGGAGCCAGGGAGAAAGAATAAAAGTGACCAGCGAACCTGAATAGAAGGGGAGAAAAGGAGAATCGCCAAAAGAGAAGAACACCACGCTGTGGTACCGGGGAAGGCATCGGTTTATCTAGCTTTCCAAGAGCGGAACTGCCGGCACAATGGAAGTATGCCCAGGCTTGCTGAAGACAGATCATCATTTCCCACTCCATCTATGATGCTTTTATGGCAAGGACGTCTACTGGTTCGGAACTCACTCTGCCGAGGGGGGATTTTAGGTTGATCGGGTCTGTTGTGTGAAGCAGGTGAGTGGAGGCTATGATGCAGCTCATGACGCTCTTGACTTGTGCCTGGAAAACCCCCCAAGTTTACGCTTGGCTGAAGACATGTGTCAGTTAGAAAGCGTTCCAGACATGGCACAATATCCGGTTAATCAGTAACTGAACTTCACACGAGTGTCAGACGAATTTCCTTCCTCCCTGGTTCCTCGCTGTTAGGACGTTCTTTGTTTACTCGGGTAGCCGTTCCGCGTGTAACGTTCCTCAGTTTTCTACATGGATATCTTTAAAACTGGGGACGAAGCGAAAAAGAAAAATTCTATAGTTTCTACACTTGTGTATGAGCCTTCGCAATAACAGAGCTTTGGCTTATTTCTAGCCCAACACTGCCGTTTCTACCAACCCTCACCGACTAGGTCACCTCGACCGTCTTGAGGAAACTTTTTATGGATGGTCTTTGGCAAGCTTCCGCCCTGGCGAGGATACGTGGCTTCAACAGACACTCCGTAACCGGAATGGGGAACTACAGGAACCAAAGCTGAAAGCGACGGCCACATCGAAGGATGGCATCTCGAAAGCTCGGCCGACAACAATGTGGCAGCAGTTGTAGGAATTTCAAGGGGGCTCCTAAAGAATTGATTGATGGGGGTGTGCAGCGTATCCTGGGGTTATAGGGAATACTAGTTAGAGTGTTAATAGGATCCTCTGAGTGATTAGCACTGATTCCTTTGAAGGGGCATTGGCGACTACTTACCCACAAGCCGAGGAGTTCGAATCATGTCAAAGCACTTCAGTGACATTTGCAAGGCCTGAAGACCCATGGGAGGAGCTGATGAACTGCTCATCACTGCGTCTTGGCGCACCAAGGTGTGGAGTAGCTACTTCACTGCTCCTTGAGAAGATGTAGTTGTGACGAAGGCGTGTTAAAAAGTGATGACACTTGATAAGGATCCCGCAAGCTGCATAAGTAGGGCCGATACCTTGACGACCACTTTTTCGGGATCCCTGATATCATGGCTGACGCCCGGCCAACTTTTTACAAGGCAAAATATGCACAGGTAGGATGTTGGGTCTCGAGAAGCCAACCAGGTTAGTTGACGTGCAGTTGAGTATGGTAGATGGCATAACCCAAAGTTCTGAAGTTCAACGCACCTACAGCACACGTCTAAACCTCCATAATACTACTCGATACTCGCATGTATCCTGAATGTCCCTTATTTGATGCCGTGAAACAGTATATATACGCGTTGAAATAGCAGATTACTATGCACTAAACCCAGGTTGGCAAACTTGCATTACACAAATTCTTTCGACGGATGGCTAGACCAACAATCGAGGTCGATAAGCAAGATGTCTCGGTAGCAAGAGCCACCGCCGAGATGTGCACACGAAGCCCTTCAGTTGAACACGAAACTTTCACCCATCTTTTGGATACACAGACCACTCTAAGAGCGGGATGTCGTCGTTGTGTCCAACTCCACAATTTATCTCCGTCACTGCGCGGTAGTATCCAGCCCGGAAACTCGGAAACGCGCCGAGGCAAAAAATGCCCGGCCGAGGGGTTCCGGGAAACGTCTGCCGAGACCGGCTCCGAAAGCGGGTCTTATCAAGATAGACGAAGATCTCAGGGAACGTTGGGGGGATTTTCCTTTCTATGGATGGAATCTTGCTTCGTGTTCTGTTCATTATCTATCGTGACGACTTTGCTTCACTCACAAGCTTCCTCTGCGTCAAGCCCATACCTAATCGTCCTGTGCCGCCGCGAGAGCTCCTGATCTCTGTCCACAACAAGACGACAATGATACACCAATCTTGAGGCTTTCATTCGCGAAAATGACTCAAAATAACCGAAATGACCAGGTCTTGAAAGCCGAACGTGCTCTTCATGACCAATACAACCTCTTACCTCGGTCCCAGCTAGTATCCTGCTTAGGAATCCTTTCCTTCTGCATGCTGATCAGTTTCATCGACCAGAACGGAATCAGTATTACGCAACCCACGATTGCGAAAGATCTCGATGCCTCAGCAACAATCTCCTGGGCGGGAACCTCCTCGTTAATCGCGAATACCACTTTTCAGATGTTATACGGTCGTCTTTCCGACATCTTCGGGCGAAAGGCCGTATTTCTTGTGGCTGTTGCGTTGCTAGCTCTTGCAGACCTGCTATGTGGCCTATCAGAAAATCCTGCCATGTTCTATGTGTTTCGAGGCGTGTCTGGAATCGGCAGCGGGGGCATCGCCAACATCGCCATGATCATCGTCAGTGATGTGGTCACCCTCGAGGAGAGAGGCAAATATCAGGGGATATTCGGCACCATGGTAGGGTTAGGCAACCTGATAGGACCATTTCTTGCGGCCGCTTTCATCAAGCGTTCAACTTGGAGAGCCTTCTTTTACATGCTGGCACCCCTTAGCGCCATCACAGGGGTGGTTGCATACTTATTTCTGCCGAACAAGCCACCTACAGCGACCTTTAAGGAGAGTGCAGCAAGGATTGACTACGGAGGTTCCTTTACAATCTCTCTAGGGATCATTCTTCTACTCATCCCGATATCTGGAGGTAATTGCTAACCCACTGATGCCTCTCTGTTCTGCAGCCATTATTGACCCCATGTTTATTGCAGGCGGCGCCTACTTTGACTGGAACTCGCCAATGGTCATCACTATGCTTACCATTGGGTCCCTCTCTTGTCTTCTATTCATGCTCATAGAATGGAAGATTGCCAAGCTGCCAATGATGCCTGGTAGGTCCTTTCAAGTTTAAGTATCTATAGTTATACTAACATGGACAGTGACAATATTCGCAAACAAGGAAGTTGTGATCTTATTGATCAATTCCTTTCTCTTTGGTGCCGTGTATCAGTCGAGCATTTACTATCTCCCCCTCTATCTACTAAACGCCCGGCAATTTGAAGTGCTCGAGGCGGCAGCAATATCAACCGCCTTGTTCACTTTTCAAGCTGTATTTTCCACACTCAGTGGCTTATACATATCTCACTTTAATCGTTATGGTGAGGTGATCTGGTTCGGATTTGCCACATGGACACTGTAAGTTATCTTCGCGGATATATCTATCTATTATCATGCTAACCCCGAGGCTCCTTCTAGTGGAGCTGGTCTCTGTCTAACTTTTGATCGCAATACTTCACCTGGAGCCATAATTGGACCTTTGATGGTGATTGGCGTCGGAGTGGGCTGCATCTTTCAGCCGACGTTGGTGGCGCTGCAAGCCCACTCACCCAAATCTCGACGAGCCGTCATCATATCGAACCGCAACTTCTTTCGATGCTGTGGTGGTGCGGTCGGACTAGCGATCTCAGCGGCTATTCTTCAAGCCGCTCTTCGATCCAAGTTGCCAGCAGAATACGCATATCTTGCCGACAGCACCTACGCACTCCCAACTGACTTGGAGCCCGGGCCCAGCGCAGAAAGGGTGTATGACGCTTATATGCATGCTAGCCACTCTGTCTTTCTGATGCAGGTTCCAATGATAGGCGTGTCTTTGATTGGATGCTTATTTATCAAGGATCAAGGCTTGGAAGGAAGAGAAGAGACTAGTCGTATTGAGGGGGAACCTCAAGGGACGATGGTGGGGTTGCAAGATAGTACACTAAGAGTTTCATAGAACAGGCAAAGGGCATTTAATCATAGATTATCTATTTTTATAAATGTATATGACTTTCATAATCACCAAGGCCTGATGTGGGTGATGGGCTTCCCCTTGGTGCCGAAGCATTGGCCATCATTGGCCGAATACTTCACTTGAGGGTTGTTGTTGTCATAGAACTCGACTCCTGTTTAAGTCCAGTCAGCTATTAATCCTACCTAATCGCAAGTATGGGGTGTAGACATACTGTACCAAGGGGCAGTCTCGACAGGCAAGGCGCTGTGCGCGCCGTTGGGAGAGGCAAAGGTCTGCTCACCCCAGCCCTGTCCAATGTCCTTCTGGCCGATCCAATTCTTGCACTTGGTGTCCGAGTAGCTGCGGTTATTGGAGTTAATACAATTCCGTTGTTCTAGGTTGAGACGCCATACTAGTTGATGTGAATGCCTGCGTGGGCTACGGAGAGCAGAGCTGGGAGAACGTAGGCGATCTTCATTTTGGTGTGAAGATAGATAGAAACCTGGCAATATTTTCTTTACTAAAATTTCTTCAGGGGAGCATGTAGTCTTTATAAATATCTATAGGTGGCAATGTTGTACTCCGTATGGAAGGCCCATTTCCCTTCGTCTAACCCTGGAAGCTTGCACAGTTCTTTTTCCTCTGAGACAAAGTGAAACCCGCTACTGACTGAATAAAAATTTCCTTTTCCCGGAGGCGGGTCTTAATATTACCTTCCCCATCGTGCGTGTTCTGGCGGCCGACCTCGCAGCAGATCAACTTGGTAAGCATCACTCACGATTACTCAAGTGTCTGTTTGAGGTAATTTATGGAGCAAGACTCTGTAGCATGCATATACAGCAGGGCCTATTCCCATGCAGACACTATTATTGATTGGCTAAGTTGAGTTCGTATTATGAAACAGCGGACTCGTTCTGGACTTGAGCACTGATCTCGCTCAGTCGGCCGCCTGCATCTTGGATGGGTCTGTCGATACAAGGTTGTCTGGAAAATCAACAAGGAGTTCCACGGCGAACTTCGGCTCTATTACGGCCATTGACCCCAAAACATTGGTCGCCCACCTGGGTCGTCCTGGTATAAACATCCATGAGTGGTTTTTTTTTTATCATAACTGGCCAATGATGCGATCAAGTCGAATATATGTGCTTGGTGGTGTATGTCTGATCCTGTTGGCATCTCTTTTGGTTTCGAGCCGACGCCCTTGGAGGAGCAAAAGAGATGTTCTCCTGGACTACGCATCTTCTTCATTTGACCTACTGATGTCAAGCTCGAATAAGCTCAACCACGAACGCAGAACGGTCCCCATTACAATCATCGTTGCAGCTGTATCGAGCGACGATACGACCAACTTGAACCGCGAGTCCGGGCTTCGAAAAGGTGATTCCCAGATCATCTATGTCGCCGATCAACCCTCCCCGCAGAATGGTCTCCCCCAGAACAAGGGCAATGAAGCCATGGTCTACCTGACGTATCTCATCGATCACTATGAGAACCTTCCAGATGTCATGATCTTTACGCATGGCCATCGCATATCATGGCATAACAATGCCCTACTCCGCCGCAGCTCAGCACTTACTGTGAACAAGCTACGCCCTCAGGCTGTCTTGGAGCGCGGCTTTGTTAACCTCGCCTGCGACAAGGCATTGAGAAGGACTATTAAACCGTTGCCTGGTGCTCCAGGGCCATCTATCTTGGATTTATCGCGGGAAGATTGGGAGGCAGAAGATGGAGGCTCAAGACTCCACAGCCAGTCACCCAAGGACCTGCACCGCCAGTATACCGATCTGTGGCACCAACTCTTCCCATCACCAACACATGATGAGCCGCCCTCAAGCTGGGAATACTTTACGGGGGGACAGTTTGCTCTATCTCGCGAACTAGTCCACTCTATCCCTCTGGACCGCCTGCGCTTCCTTCGGAACTGGATTCTGCAGACACATCTGCCGAGCAGATCTGCAGGTGCTGTCTTTGAAACACTCTGGGAAGCCGTGTTTCGTGATGGGCACTTTGGTAACGCGACATTCTTCTCTAAATCGGTAGAATGCTACTGTGAATTATACAGCATGTGCATGAGAGAGGACAGATTGCCGGTGGAGAGAGTGGAGGTGTTATTAGAGGCAGCGACATTGATGATGGGGCACTTGCTTGATAATTAGAGTACTTCGTCACAGATACAGGAAGCATACTATATTTTACCTCTTCGTGCCATTAAGACTGGTCTCTTGACCAAGCTTGTGGCATCGTCTAACACGATATGCACCAAAGCATAGTTGCAATTCGAGTACCAGGATGTCATCCTGATCCTTCTGATGAGTAATAATTGTGCAACGCGCGACGCTGGCATCATCTCCCTTTAGAACAACGGCAGATGCTGATCCCAACAGTGCTCAACATCCGGCAATAGAATTAAACAGAAATTGCTGTATTACGCTGTAGTGGTTATTTTCAGCAATGGCTCGCAAGCCTCGAGGGCTTTCGCTACCCTTCGCTCTAACCTTGATCCTCAATCTAACCACCGTCAACGCGAATTATCGGCCACAATGGACTCGCCAAGATCCCTGCCCAGACAAAATCAGCGCCGTCATTCCCGTGGGCTCACCATTCGGCAATCATGAGACTGTACATGAAGCTATGAAAACATGCACAAACATCACCGAGCTATCCATCTATGCTGGCTTCTTCGGATGCACCGGCTTTCCTGACCGCTACAGCCTGCCCTTTGCGCTTGACGGCAGTGATCGCTATCTTTCAGCTCCTCGGGTCTTGACACTGGACGCCTACGAATTTGATGACATGGAGTGGCAAAATGTTCTCCCCCCAAGGCCGCATTGGTCGAACGACGACGGAAGCTGGCCTTCCTCCTCTTCACCCAACTCCATCATCGCGATGACTGTCGAGCTATACTATCACACCCGTTGGTTTGTTGATCGTCTATCTTACCCTCTGACGGGAATTTTCCGTCCTTATGAATGGTGGGAGTGGTGGGATTCTGGCAAGGCAGCCAAGTGGTACAGATGGAGAAGGCTGCCAGCCGAGTACCGGTCAAAAGACAACATGGAGCTATGGCTTGAGACCATGAATTTTTCCCATGTTCACACTCTTTCCATCAAACAACATGGGACTCCCAAGCCGAAAGGAAACGCCCTTTTTCATCGTCTACCATTGGCACTCACCAACCTTCGCTCGCTCACCATCGGTGGTCGATGGGTGGACTGGAAGACTGAGTTGGAGAGGTGGGAGGCAGAACCTGGACCTCTGCCAAAGCAAAAGTTGAAGTCTCCAAGGCCACCACGTGCTCTTGAGTTTATCATGGCTTTGCCAGCCTCGTCTTTGACAAATTTTACCTGGATCGAAAGTGCAACTGTCGATGTAGACGTCTTTGACGCTGTGCTTCAACACCATGGCCCATCACTGAGACAGCTCAAGTGGATCAATGCAGAGGTTGAGAGAGATCCGAGGCCTACTTTGTCAACAGAACAGCTGAAAAACCTGGGGGAATGGGCCCCAGGGCTGGCGGACCTGACAATAGACTTGGACCGCGAGCAGCAGGACTGGCCAAGAGAAAAGCTTAAGACGCTGGGGCAAAGCCTGCCAAATCTACAGAACCTGACAATCTATCTCAACTTGGAAGCTGCCAATGGCCAGAACGAGACGATGCGCCCCGTCACTCACTACGACTTTCCTTCCACGCCGCAGTCTCTGGCACGACCTCTTTTGGACGCCAACGGGGCACGCGACATGTTTCTGTTGCTTCAAGAGTCCCAGCCTGGGGATGAGCTCGAGACTGTCTTGTTCAGAGAGGGAGATTGGGATGGTCTAGATGATTTAGCCACGCGCTCCTACGACCTTTGGTCGGAAGGTCTGCGTAACTGGGCAAGGTGCACCCTCCTTGGACAGGACGGCGATAGACTCAAAGTTGGCCCGAGATGCTACGCAGAGTACAACATCGAGTACAAGAGATTTAAAGAAGGTCAACAGGGGGAGGGGCTATACTAAAATAGCACCCATGTTTGCTGCCCGAAGGATTGGGGCTCTGTTCGTGAGCCTCCAATGTGGCCGACTCAATTTAACCCCCATGCAACGTTCCACTGCTATCGAGATGCAACTGTTGTTATCCCGGCGACAGAGCACTGCACAATACAGAACGACTCTTAGAGCAAAGCTAATGCCTTTTTCAGAGGCTCATGGTGTAGCAAGCGGTAGAGCACTTTCATTGACATCCAAGCTTGAGAACCGCCTTCTACATGTTATCTTCTGCCCTTCACTTCGTCCGAATACCTCTCATACAGCCACAGGTGTCTTGGCCACACAACGAGCTATCTTACTCCGGCCAAGTAGATACCTCATCCATCCTGCAGGAACACTTGGCAGTGAGACACGAGATCAACTGACACTGATCGATCTCGCAAAAGCTAGCCGGCTGAGTAAGATGGGATGGATCAAAGTGGCAGAGGCACAAGTGGAGTTTTGGTTTATAACCTGGCAAAGATGATCTCGTTGCTGCACATGTACCATACCTATGCCATGAAGAAGCGTCCACGGATTCCCTTCCTTTCCATGGATCGGTCCTTGGCACATCCTTTGCGCAGCTGATCAGCTTACTCCTCGTATAGACAGTCCTAGCCATGACCTTGATCACACAATCCAAGCTAGAATTCTCCAGCTTCCAACTTGCAAGTCGAGGCCTCCCGAGCACTATTCTAGTCTTCAATCTCCCAACGAATCAAGAACTTTAACGCAAGTCTCACAATAGATGCTTCAGGAAGTGCAGCCAGCCCTATTGCCCGAAACCGCAATAGGTGTCCCTGGCCGAAGCCACTATTTCATCGCCGCTGACAGGCTCAGCCCCTCCACCAAATTAGTGCCCGGCGCCGAAGCAGATGGAGCCTGGTCGCCGATTCCGCTTACCTGCTGTAAACTTCTGACTTGCGTCATTTCAATTAAACGGGATCTTGGTGTCAGATTGCGAAATCGCAAGGACTGTCGCGTGGAGCTGACAAGGTGTTTAATCGGCGAACAACGGGGAATACAATCCTATTTGGGCCATGAATTTGCGAGAAGTATTCCTTCCTAATGCGTGTCTTGTCTATTCTAAGCGTACAATTACCAATCTTCCCAAAACGAGTAACTGTCAACTCGTGATGCTACGCCGTAGGGCTGTTCCTTGAGCACAGCCCCCCTTGGTCCAAGGCTCTCTGCGGGGGTCACCGACGCCACGGTTAAGCTTGTGGGAGTGGGCGGAGCTGACCCTCGCCGACTCTGTTGTGCCGCTGTTAGCGCTGATTTCAGTGAGATGGGATTTCACTGGGACTGGCCTGGGCGCAGCTGAAAGCCTCTGATGCCGACGGGTGCAAAATAAGCGGCAAGAGGCTTAAGATTAGGCTCAACAGTACCTAGTGGACCCCGAAAATAGCATCATTGGCCACTGTCTCACTGCCTCTCGCAAACCGTGAGATGGGTCTAGATCCCGATGATGGCTTCGGAGCTGCGCCCTCTGTCGCGATGGCTTGGGAAAAGAGGCACATTGAAGGTCATGAACCAAGGTGAGAGCTTCAATGATAAAAGGGACAGGACATTCCGTCGTTGAGTCTATTCTCATTCTCATCATCATCAACACCATCCTCCTCTCACTTCAACAACCAACACAACTCACACACACAACTTTCCAATCGTTGCTTCTCTCAGCTTCAACTTCAACTTCATTCTTCTTCTAATTTTTCTTTTCAACCTCATCCGCAATGCGCTACTCCTACACTCTTCTCGCCTTTGCCGTCACGGCTCTGGCTCTCCCCACAGCCAAGCCCGCCGACGATGGCAAGTGGGCTCCCGGCAAGTACGAAGGCAAGGGCACTGGCTTCGACGATGGCAAGTGGACACCTGAAAAGTACGACAAGAGGAACGACGACGGTTCCTGGCACCCTGGGAAGTACGAAGGCGAGGGTACCGGCCACGATGATGGCAAGTGGACCCCTACCAAGTACGACAAGCACCACAAGCGCAACGACGATGGCTCTTGGAAGCCTGGAAAGTACGAGGGCGAGGGCACCAACTTTGACGATGGCAAGTGGACGCCTGAGAAGTATGACAAGCGCAACGACGACGGCAGCTGGCGCCCCGGTAAATACGAGGGTGAGGGAACTGGCCATGATGATGGCAAGTGGAATCCCACCAAGTATGACAAGAACCACAAGCGCAATGACGATGGTTCATGGAAGCCCGGCAAATATGAGGGCGAGGGAACTGGCTTCGACGACGGAAAGTGGACCCCTACCAAGTACGATAAGAACCACAAGCGCAACGATGACGGCAGCTGGCACCCTGGCAAGTATGAGGGTGAGGGTACTCCCTACGATGACGGCCAGTGGAAGGGCAACTAATGGGCGTAATGTCTGGTGATAGACTGGGGTTGACTTCGACTGTATATATTGGGCATCTTGTTTCAAGTTTTTCCTTGTCCTTTTCGAGTATTTAGATTCATTCCTTTTTCTGCATACATAGAGTTCATACATAGCATATCTGCATATAGAACATACGGCTTGATTACTTCACTTTCCTGACTATTGATAATATTCTTGTCCTTTCATCGTTACCTAGTATGTTTAAAGCACCTGATTTGACTTAAGAATCCTGGCAACACGATCTTATCCAAGTCCTCCAAACGGTTCAAACCCGCTGTTTCCCAATTTTCGCATCAAAAGAGACAATTCAACCTGCTGGGCTTTGGCCTCTTTGGTTTTAATATTTTTTATAAGGATGTAGTGGTTTTACTTTCGGACAAGTGTGATTGCGGGTATCTTCTCGCTGAAATGCTGCTCGTTTAACGCCAGGTTCAAACGGAGGAAAAAAATCATCCCTGCCTGTTCTCACTGGTGCATAGGTATGTATCATCTCCTAACCCTATCTCACAACCCCATCTCACAAATAGAGGCTTAGTACAGTACAATAGAAAGGTTATTAAATAATACATACAGACTATCCTGCGGTAGTTGAATCGACCTACCGCCTTTTTCAAACCTCATAACCAACTCCGTCGGCGTAGGGTAAGTAGGAACGGAACTCCGTCTCACGAAGGAGGCTAAGACAGACTAACGTTAGTCCGCCAGGGTGATCCCTGTGCTCGTTAGTTGGCACGTTGACTTGCCTCAAAAAATCAAGGTTCGGTCGATGCCGAACGCTCAAAAGATGGATGGACCAACATTACTCCGTCAATGGCCTGTTCAACCCAAGACTCAAATGCCGAAGCAGCGGCTGCCAATCAGCGAGAAAGGGCGTCTCAAGGCAGAATGTTGACTTGCATAGATGGCTGATGACTAGAGTCTGGTGGCTGCATCTTTTCAAGGCAGCTGAGCTCTTGGTGCGACTCTGGATGCAAGATGCAGGGATCAGAAGTGGTTCACTTTTAGCCCCCAATGTCGGTGGCTGTGTCAGCAGAACGCCCGTGAAGAGAGGGGCCTGTTGCCTAAGGTGGGTGGCATTGCTATCTGTTGGCATGCTCTTGTAGATCTATATGAGCGGTGTCTGTCGCATGCTATCTTTCTTTCGTGCCAAGGACTTCTTTTCCATCCATTACACCCCACAACACGATACCGACCATCATGGACAATCTAGAGAACGAGCACCTGATAAGGTACAAGGTCAAGTACATCGGCAAAGGAGGAGGCGATGTGATTCTCGACAAGAACCCAGACTTTGTCCCCGACGCAGAAGAGCCACCCATTTTTGAGCACATCGACGTTCGACTGTCAAGCCTGAGCACCATTTCAGACAAGGTTGACCTCGATACCCTTGCCAAAACCGAGGTTGCAACAGGACATTGCTACATTAACATCTTCTCGCCTGTTGTTGCTGAAGCCCTGCGATGCGTTGTCGACTACTTTCCCGGCGTCTACCTGTCGGAGAGTGTCATTAGAGTCCCTGAGCCGTACAACATCTTTGTCTTTTTCGAGAAGCAGCTCACAGAGTACCGCGAGAGACTCGAAAAGGCTGCTGAGACGGATCCATTGACTTGCGCGAACCGCTGGGCGAGCAAGCACATCACCATCGTCCAGGACTTTGTCAAGGAGCGAATCCAGGCCCAAGTCAACGCAGAGAGAGAGCGCCATGCCAGAGGGTACGTCAGTTTTGACATGCTCTGGCTGCTCTACAAGCCGGGAGCCGACATGTACTTTGACCGCTGGAACATCAACGAGCATGAACCTTTTGTAATGACTGGCGTCGAGTTCACATTCATCAACGACGCTGCCGACTTTTACAAGGTCCGGCTCTGGAACATGGATGCCGACTTTGACCGAGTTGGACCATCGCCCTGGGAGTTCAAGGTGGATCGCTTTCCTGGAGAGAGAAAGATTGTCGACCTGCCAGCGTTCCCCTGCGAGTATCTTCACTTCTCGGAGGATGTTGAGAGCGAAAGCATCCCTGCCATCAAGGAACATCTCGTCAATCGTGGAAAGAAGTGGTACCGCCTCAGACGAGAGGTTCGTCCTTATCACTTCGATGGTTTCACAACCACTTTCCCCCGAAAATCCTTCAACGACCTCGCCATAGTGGACAGCCGCCCATTCCCCAGGCATCCAGAAGACCGGAAGATTCTCATTGACTCTATCGCCCATCCTTCAAGCCCGCTTAAGATCTGCGGCTGCGACAAATGCGAGGAGCGCATCTATTGCCATGCCGTCAAGCCAAAGTTTGTTGGCTACTCCAACATCAACCCCCAGAATGTGGAGACCTTGACAGAGCATCAGTATTTCCTCTGTGACTCCATCGTTGAGGCTTTCTTGTTCAAGGCAAAGTCGTGGCGTAAGTTATACTACTTGAGGGACAAATCCAAGATACTAATAGTTGTGTATAGGCTACCTTCATGTTGATGGCTTCCAAGAGGCCTCTTTTGATGGTCCTCTCTTTGAAGACCTGGTCCTCAAGGATTCCTCAAAGATGTACATTCAAGACCTCGCAAAGCCTTATGTCAGAGGCATCAAAGACAACAAGCCACAGAAGCAGCTTCGCTCAGGTCTTGGTCAAATTCACAAGCCTTCCAAGCAGAAACAGCCATGGTCACCCGAGGCGACTACAATCAAGGGCGACGGACTGACCATGCTCCTCCACGGGCGACCCGGAGTTGGCAAGTCGTACACCGCAGGTTCGTATTGAAATCACCATAACTATAGGAGATTAGAGCTAACAGACTTTAGAATGCATCGCCCAGTACACAAGACGACCTTTGCTTTCACTGGATACTTCAGACCTGGGCCCCAGACCCGACAGGAAAGACGAGAGCCTCGTCAGATGGTTCAAGCTCGCCGAAAAATGGGGAGCCATTGTCCTCATCGATGATGCCGAAGTCTTTCTCGACTTTGGCCGCACTGATCTTCTCGCCAACTTTCTCCGAGCTTCGAGCTACTTCAAGGGCATCTTGATTCTCACTACCAACCGGCTCAGGGCATTTGACCACGCCCTTATGTCGCATGTCAATGCACAGATCCTGTATCCTCATTTTGATGATGAGGAACGTGCTAAGCTTTGGGGACATTTCTTCCAGAAGATAGAAGCCGACACTGACGTAAACATGAGTGTCATGGAAGAAGTCAAGGACTATGTCAAGTCCGAGGAGATCCAGGCACTGGAATGGAATGGCAGAGAGATCCAAAGTGGTAAGCAACCATTCACTAAGAAACAAAAGTAATGCCACTAACATTTGGAATAGCCTTCCAAGTCGCTGTCAAGCTAGCCGAGGCAAAGGGTGAGAAGGATGACCAAGGACGCACCCTCGTTACCGTGGACAACCTCAAGCCCACAGTTCAAAATGCAATCGGCCTTCGGGAGTACATCTTGAGTGAAAGACGTCGCGATTGGCGCCCACAGCGCCCGCTGAGAGAACATAGCTACGATGCAGTTGAAAGGGAGGAGGTACGCTCTCAACCTGAGCACTAGGACTAGGATATGGACTAGGGTGTTCAGGGTTGTGATCTTGCCAAGATTGAAACATCACGAAGCAACGAAGATTTAATACGGCCGGTAACAGGTTGGAGTAGTTTGTTATAGTTTTTGGTATCTGCAATAGCCGCCTTATGAATCACAATCACTATAGACTTTTGTCTCACCCTTGCTTCTCACTCCCCATGACATCCATGGGATCATTCTCAGAGCTAGTCTGATTGGCTCGTTCGGACTACGGTATCGGACCCATAAAAGGAGCCGTTAAATTCCTCACAGCAGTTGTTGCCTAGCATGCATCCTTCAACCTCTCTGCCCTTTATATACGTTGTCTCTCCCCTTGATCTAGACCCATTTACCTTGAGATCAATTTTTCTCTGTTTACAATGGAGTCCCTACCTGACGAAATATGGCGCGACATCTTTGCCAACTTCGAAGGGGATCTCCCATACGAAAATTGGTGGATGTACGGAGTTGAAGTCGACTTTTCACCCGTCAAGACCCTCATGTCGATATCTCGCGTGTGCAAAAGATTTCATCGCATAGTCGAGCCTCTGCTTTACCGCACGATTCTGGTAGGGGCACATGATAATGATAATGAGGAATGCCTCATTCAGTTGACCAAAAGGCTGGTCTCTAACCCACATCTGGGACACGACATTCGTACTATCACGCTGGGCAGCGGCTGTCGACAAGGAAAAGACGACTTTAGGGAAGCCCTGAGCTCAACTTGGCTCTCCCTGGATGCACCTATATCCTTCAAGAGGCAGCTTGGGAAGGAAATCGCCGACCGCAGAGTTGTAGGGATGGTGCCTCTTATCTTGGCCCTGTCACCTCAGGTGCGGTTGGTTGACTATACCTTCGACAACACATCGCCGTGTACAATGTGGATTTTAAGTGGACGTCCAGATTTGGAAATGAATCTCAAGGAAGACTATTACGACGACACTGAGTTGGCCGAGGAGGACGAGGAGGCCTTGAAGGAATATGAACTTGGGCGAGGAGAGACCTGTGCAAACTATGGCCTGCCGCATCTTGAGGAGGTACGCATTAGGCATGCAGACTGCACCGACAGTCACACTCCCATTGATGAACTCGAGCCAATCCTGCTTCATCCCAGCCTCAAGACGCTGCGTCTGCTCGGAATTGGCTGGCTATCGAGCCCGATCAGAAACTTCAAGTTCCCAAACGAGCCATGCAACTTGGAAACCCTTGAGCTCAAGGAATGTCTCTTTGACCACTTGACCCTGAGAAACATCCTGATCCGCTGCAAGAAGCTGAAGTGGTTGTCCATGGAGACAGCCGACGCTCGAAGACACGACATGCATGTTGACGAAGAAGAGTGGGATATTGACCTGAGCAAAATTGGAGACGTCCTCAGGGGACTTGGCCACAACCTGGAATACTTTAGTCTTCAGACTATCGAGTATGACAACTGGGGTTTCTGCAACGGACGTCTCGGGTCCCTTTGTAATCTCAAAGCACTCCGACACCTTCAAGTTATTCTGAACAACTTCACCGGTCGTGTTAGAGATCCCTGGGAGACTGATTTAGAACAAGAGATACCCCTGGCTGAAGCACTACCTCCGATGATCGAGACGCTACACCTGCACTGGGACGAAGAGTACTACAGCCATGGCGAGTACAAGCGCTTCTGCAACAACATCAACGGGGCCGTGTTCAAGCTTCTCATGGCAGCTGATAGTTTTCCCAATTTGCGAAAGATCAGTATAGAGAGGCATGGAGGGGATAGACAGAATGGAGAGTCTGAATGGGACAAGAGCGTTGATGGGTGGGAGGTTGAGGTGACAAAGGAGCATCTGTGGCAGAGATACAGCTCGAGTGGATGCATGCGGACTCTCATTTACCTGACAAAGACGAGTTAGAAGTCACGCGAGGTCATTGATACTGTAAACAGATAAACAACCGACGTTCACGGTGAAAAACGCCAAGAGTTGTTGGTTGCTCAGTGTCTACAACACGAGCCATGACCTGACAGGCCAAGATCCTTGTCCATGTGCTGTTGCCTGTGCCTGACTCCACCACAGTCGCTATTTAATTAACGGTCTTCCTGCACTGGTTCACGTTGTCCTCTTCTCTTCATCTCAACTCCCGAGTCGCTCTTGGAGTTTTTTCTTGCTCTGCACTCTTCCAATCAATCTCACTTTCAACCTCATTTTTCATCATGCCAAAGTCAGTCAAGACGGCGGATGAGTACGACTTTGTGGAGCATGAAGAGATCGCCGTAAGCCCCAAGATCCTCGCCAAGATCCGTGAATGGCTCCAACCCACCGATTATCTCGCCGACTCTGGTGAGTTCCGGCGTCATCTCGCATCGCAGGCTCCTGGTACAGGACTCTGGATCTGCGAGACGGATGAATACAAAAAATGGCACGACTCTCCCGATCATGGCAGCCTCTGGATCAAGGGCGTTCCAGGCGCCGGCAAGTCCGTCATGGCAGCGTCCATCATCCACCATTTGAAGACAACCGAGAACTGTCCCGTTCTCTTCTTCTTCTTTAGAAACATTGTAGCAGCCAATTTTTCTCCACGCGCTCTCATCCAAGACTGGCTGGCCCAGCTTCTGCCTCACTCTTCTAAGCTGCAATACGCCCTTCAATCTCGCCTCGACACCAAACTAGAGGAGACTTCGGACAACGATCTCATTGACATCTTCCTCAATGGAGCCTCTCGACTTCCAAAGCTCTACTGCGTGGGAGATGCTCTCGATGAGATGACGTCCGAAAACAGGCCTTTCCTCGATAAGCTCAACAGTCTCGCGACTCACCGCCCTCAGTCGCTGAAGCTTCTCATCACCAGCAGGCCTAAGCAACACCTGCAAAGTGCTTTACGCGACTCTTCAATCGTTCATATCAGTCTCCAGCAACGTCTCGTGGATACCGATATCAACTCGTATCTTCGTCATCGATTTGATACAGCCGTTATGTCCGAGGACAAGCTTCAGATGAAAGAGGAGCTCATCGACATGGTCGCCAAAAAGTCTGAAGGCCTCTTTCTCTACGCCAAGCTCACCATGGACCAGATTGAAGCTTCTCTTGCCGATGATGGTCCAGGGGAGATCAGTGCCCTCGAGCAGTCCCTTCCCATTGGCTTAGAGCAGACATATATCAGCATGTTGGCCAAACAGCGTCAGGAGAAGGGCATCAGTACAGATCTTCAAGTGCTTGTTCTTGAAGCCGTCACCCATTCATCCCGACCTCTCCGGTTGAGCGAGCTAGCTAGTCTCGTCAAGTCCGTCTGTCCGGATCTCGATGCACCCACTGGCTTCAAAGACCTTGTTGCTACCTGCTGCGGACCGCTGATTGAGGTCTTGGAGGATGAGACTCTGCAAGTCATTCATCACTCTTTCACCGAGTTCCTGCGCGGCGATACACGCACCGTCTTAAAGGATGATGCATCCTCCGACTTTCCAGTCATCGACTCTCTCGAAGCACACAAGAAGATGGCCAACAACTGCCTCCAGTACCTCCAATCTGGAACTCTACACCTCCGTTCTGAACCTCCCATTATCTCGACTGAGAACTTGGGAACAAGGCCAGATGAGAACGATAAAGAGTCTCAAGAGTTACGGGAACTGTCTATGTTTATCCGCACAGACTATAACGAGGATGGCAAAGATGGCGAGAAATACCGAGAGGCTCGCCTGCGCCATCCATTTCTGGGCTATGCTGTGGAGAACTGGTCATACCACGCTAGCCATTACGACGTGAAAGACGACGAGTTCTTCACCACTGTCCAAGAATTCATCAGGCCTGAAGTTCTGGCGTTTCGAAGATGGCTCTCTCTCGAGTGGGGGTTGGTAGCGTGGGTGGATAGGTTTTGGCTGGATATCCCAACAGTTCTTCACATTGCCGCCTTTGCTGGCATGTCTGAACTTGTCTCGGAGTTGATACAGAAAGGAGCATCTGTGTCGGCTCAAGATGACCGAGAACGCATTCCCCTCCATTGGGCAGCTGAAAATGGACATGCAAAGGTTGCATCGCTGCTCATCCAGCATGGATGTGATCCCAATGCTGAAGACGCGGATGGTCTGAAACCGATTCACATTGCCGCCAAGAAGAACCATGCGTCAGTGGTGACAGTTCTTTTAGAAGCCGGTGTCAAGCCTAGCACAGGCAAGACAAAGATTCCTAAGGGCGCAATGTACTGGGTGGTTATTGAGGGAGAAAACGCACTTCTACACGCCAGTCAAGCCGGACACACAGAGACTGTGGAAGCACTGATCCCATTCTGCAGTCCAGAGGAACTGGAACAACTTCTCTGTGAATGCTGCCGCTTCTCCCGGACCGACTCTGTCCTGAGTATTCTCAAAAAGACAGATGTATCGGCCAACATCATGTGTCATGGGGGGTCTCCCTTGCATTTTGCTTGCGTCTCAGCCAATCCCAAATGCATCGAGGCTCTTATCAGGCGTGGTGCGGATCTCAACAAGATGGCAAGTTTGAGAACTTCAGAGCCAAGGATCCACGCCGGCATGACGCCTCCGTTGCTGGATTTGATAGATGTTTGGAACAAGAGCAACAACACTGCGTGCCGCGCCATCCTGAAGATGTTGGTCAAGGCTGGGGTTGATCTCGATCAGACTAGCAGCTCCGGAGACACCGCCCTGAGGAGATTGGTCCAACCTACACAATATTTGACTGGTGGCCTCTATGTGCCAGCACTCAAAGCCTTGTTGAATGCAGGAGCCAATCCCAAGATAGGAGACTCCCGTGGAAGTTCTCCTTTACATATTGTTGCCGCGAGCAATCGCAACCTTAAAGGTGTGCAACTGCTCATTGAACACGGAGCCGATCCGAATCAAAGAGACAGTCATGGAAGGACACCTTTCCACGAGTTGATTAGTTCATTCCGCTATGACAAACCAGCACACATTGAGTATGCAAAGCCCATCATCAAGTTCTTCCTTGACAACGGGGCTGATCCAGAGTGCCGAGATAATAAGGGGGTGACCCCAATGGCCCTGGGCCCTCACAGGTTTGGGCCCGAGATCTTTGGCCTGTTGGTCTCAAAGTGCAAGTCTGACTCGACCAAGAAGGAGTGCTGGTTCGGCTTGTCCAGAGAGTGGGACATTGCCAAGTTTACCGAGACTCTTGAGGGTATGCTTGCTGCTGGGATGGAGATTGATCAACGAGATGAGAGTGGCCGCACTCTTTACCTTCACTCTCTGACCCATGAAGAGAAACGATGCATCCTTAGAGAACACGGCGCTACACCTGGCCTCTCAGACAACCAAGGCAATAATGCTATCCATCTTCTTAGCGCCGGGAATCGTGGAGATCGCAAAGCACTGGAGAGTCTCTTTGCAGATGGATTGGATCCTCTCAGTACGAACAGCAACGGAGACACGCTCCTCCATCATTGCGCCGCTGTTTATCACAAGACGCCAACCAACGGGAAGTATGTGAGGTGGCTACTCAGTCTCGGCATACCCGTCAATGCTGTCAACAAACATGGCCAAACTGCCTTGCATGTGTTCATAGACAGGTTTTGCCAAGAGAACAAATCCAAGGAACGGCGAACCGACTTTATCGACGCCATAAAGGATAGCTCCAGCGTTGACTTTGAGATCCGAAACAACGATGGCTTGACTCCCCTACACATGGCTGCGATGAGGTCTGCGGTGCAAGTATTCCAGCTAGTGGACGCTGGGGCTGATCTCGGCTCCTTGACAAGGGACTCTCAGAATATTCTTCATCTAGCTTGCCGAGCTCGAAAGAGCAATATCGTTGCTCAAATCCTTGGCCATCTGGGGAACCTCGAAGTGAACCAAGCAGATGACTTTGGCAGAACACCGCTTCACTATGCTTGTGCCTCGGGAGGAGCAGAGTCCGTAGCACTTCTCCTCAAGCACGGTGGCAATTTCAAGGTCATTGACTCACACGGATGTACTCTCCTTCATGCTTGCGCAGAATGCGCGGCGGAGCAGAAGACCTGGGAGATCCAAGCTCATACATCTGAATGGATGCGAAGCCCACGGGATCCTTTTCGGCCGAGTGGTTCTGTCAAGTACCCTCGAAGACACCAGTGGGTTGAAAATATGCACAGCAAACCACCAGCGCCGGCCTCGGCTGTTGGGACCATCTTGAAGCTGCTCCTGGATGCCAGCGTGGACCCATCTGTCGTCGATCAGTCGCGTCGCACCGCCTTGGACATTGCAATCCAAGAGGGTTGCGTCGAATTTGTCGAGATGTTCTATCGTGACGAAGAGTTATTCAATGCAGCAACAAAATCTCTTGAGGAGAATCACGGTGCTACTCGTTTCGCCGCCACGACTCGACGAGACATGAAGGTCCGGATGGCGTTGATGCTGCCAAAGTCTTGTTTGGAGATGCTGAAACAGGACAAGGCTATCTTTAACCACACCGCCCACTCTCTGTCACGCTTATTGGGTCTCATGCCCCAGGACGACGTGGTGAAGCTGATCGACCAAGGCCTCGAAACTTCTCCGAAGAACCCTGTCTACTATGGTCTTCTGCAGGAACTCATGAAGCCCGGCCACCTCCAGCTCATCGAGAGACTACCCCATGTCATAGCTCAGTATGGCACTTACGAGGCAGTCAAAGAGTTGCTGAGCAAAACAAGGGTCGACGATGATGGTGCCGACATGTTAACTCCCCTCCAATTGGCCTGTCGTGAGTCAGAATGCAACATGCTCACGATTCAATACCTCGTGGAGAAGCTCCATGTTGACATCAACATCCCATGTGCGCATATAGACGCAGAAGACAGATATGATGGGGATGGGCCTTCTCCGGGAGGGACTGCACTTCATATACTTGCATCAGCCGATCACTATTGGCAGTTGGATGCTATGAGGTATCTTATCGCCCACGGGGCCGATGTCAATGCTCTCAATGGGAAGAATGAGTCTCCAATTCACGTTGCGGCGTCTGGAAAGCGGAAGGGCAGTGGAGATGAGGGCTTCTGGAGATCAGAGGCTGTGAACATCCTTCTTGACCATGGTGCTGACCTCAACATTGTGGACGCAGAAGGCTGCACTCCTCTCCACAAGGCGACCGACTCGGGAGATGCCACGAGGCAACTTCTTCAAAAAGGAGCGGACCCTACTGCGGGACGTCAAAGTCCGCTATTCCGAGCCATTGATAATGAGAATCTGGCAGCGCTCGAGGCGCTGCTTGACCACGGCCTTAGTGTGAACACTGTCGACGAGGACAGTTTCCGCCATTCCTCGAGGAGGCCGCCTCGCAAGCGATATCCGGTTATGCCCGCTGCCTTTGTCAACAGGACGGGCACCGGCGTGCTATGGTCCATGCCGTTACTTCGTACTCTTGTGGAGCGAGGGGCAGATTTGTATCTGCCGTTGAACGACCAAGAGACCATCATTCAGTATCTGTTTGAGGTACCGAGCTGGTACGAGGTTTCAGATACCCTGCTCCAGGAACCATGTGTTTCACGAATCAACTTCAACCATTGTGACCAGATTGGTCGAACTGTTCTGATGGCTGCCTGTCGCTGGGAAGGTCGTGTCCCTGGATACTTTGAGCGTGGAAGAGTGGTTCCCAAGGCTCAAGGTTCTCCTATTCGTATCTTGGATCAAGGAGCGGACGCCACATCAGTTGATGACGATGGAAAGACGGCACTTCATCACCTCCTTAACAACGCTGCCATGCCAGATGAAATCGTCATTAACTTCATCAACAGAGAAGAAGTTGCCCCTACCCTTTGGTTGGAAGATAATGACGGTTTCACACCATTTCACCGTGCTCTTCGTACGCTTCGACCCAGTGTTTGCAGCTTGTTCCTCGACAAAGGCGCATCAGCCTCTGAACCCGATCCTGAGGGCCTCACACCACTGCATCACATCGCGACCCAGTGTTTGAAGATTAAGAGAGAGCTACGCAACTCGTCATCCCATGAGGAACTTCCAAGCGACTACTTTGATCAATGCTTGTCCCTCTGGCAAAATATCATTGCCAAGGGAGGCTCTATCAACGCTATCGACAACACTGGAAACACTCCTCTGCATATGTACCTCTCAACCCCAGAACGGTCTAGCAACAGCCACCGAGATCCAGGAGTCTGCCATGTTGATCACTTTGACAAGTTATTCCCACTAGACAGTGAGGTCGATGTCTCGGCTGTCAACAACGCGGGCGAGACAGGGCTTCATATCATCACTTTACGAAAGAAGCCGAGGTTCGGCAAGCAAGGTCACGATAAGCCTCTCTTTGAGGTACTTCTGGGTAGAGGAGTGGACCCGCTGAAGGAGGATGCCAAGGGGAGGACCGCTTTGGATATTGCGAGCGCTTGCGGGAATGATGAGATTGTGGGAGTTCTGCGAAGAAAGTAGTTGGCGGTAGTGAGAGGCGGGAGGAGTTTAGCTTCATGAACACAATAACTAGATTTAAGACAGATACTTGTATGGCGACTTTATGTTGATCGAGAAATCAATTGAGCCTCCTGGTGCCAAATGCCATCTTGAGATCTAACCCTCGACTTTACGGCTGTTTCCTTCTGGGGATTGTCAGCCTAGGTTTTCTTAAGCGTCTTTTAGTTTCTATTCTTCACTCTCACTTGTCCAGAATGTAGCCCTTCTGCAATTGCTTCTCTACAGCCGAGCACGACCATTCAAGGAATACTCGGCTACAATCTTCTCCGCTGAAAGCATGCCGACTTGGTAAGCCGTCGACTGCGTGTGGCAACTGTATCAAGTTAGTATCCTGAATCATGCAACATCCGTACCAACATACCTCGCAATGATGGGCATGACGCTCAAATCAGCGACCCTTAGTCCGCTCACGCCAAATACCCTAAACCCGGTGTCGACAACTGCTCCATCCTTTTCACTACGTCCCATGCTGCAGGTGCCGCTCATATGCCACGTGCTAGTGCAGTTCTTGCGCCAGAAGTCGAGGATATCCTCGTCGCTGTCGCTCGCGGGGACGTCAAAGTTGGCTTGCGTAGGATGAGCGTCCTTCTGGAATTCCGGGCTTCTAGAAACCTTCATAACCTCTTTAGTTGCCTCGATGATGACCCGTTTATCGTATGGATGTGAGGCAAATGAAGGGTTGAAGATCAACGGCTTTGCAGGATCCGTAGACGCCAACTGTACGTTTCCGACTCCCTGGGAGTTGTGCACAAAGACCATGATTGGCAACAAAGGCGGCACCGTATGAGTATCTGTGTAATACTCTTGCGCGATGCCTGCTGTTGCGATCTCATAAGTGGGGATAGTAGGTCGTTGAAGTCGCTTCTTCTCGCTCGCCGGCAGATCCTCAAACTCCTTGCTCTGGAGCACAGCATTGCTCTTGAAGAAGCCCACATTCATGCTTGTGCCAGCGGTGACGTAAGGACCAGTCCGATATAGTTCCCACTCACGCTTGGCAGCGTCTTGAAGGGCCTTGCTGCGGAGGAAAGCCATGATGTTGTCAGTATGCTCGGCTCGACCAAATTTGAGTGCAACGTGGTAGTGGTCCTTGTAGTTCTGACCAACATTTGGATTCTCGAGAATCTGTTGAATGCCAAACCTTTCTAACTGGTCCGCAGGTCCAATACCAGAATGCATCAAGATCTTGGGGGTGTCGAGGCTACCAGCTGAGAGAATGGCCTCCTTCGTTGCCCTGAGAATGGTTCCATCCAGCAGGGAGATGCCGATGGCCTTCTTGTACTCGAAAATGACCCTATGAACCGGTGAATCTGTCTTGATATGCAGGTTGTCTGGAGTAGGGTATAGCAAGTCGGCGGCCGTGGCTCTTGTTCCTCGATACATGGTCTTTGGGGCGACGGAGATGCCCAAGCATTCGCCGTTGCCGGTGTCAGTGCTGATACCATAGCCATTGGCCTCCCAAATTTCCATCGAAGAAGTGGCATAACCATCCCATTTATCCTCGAACCCGATGTGTAGTGGTCCCTGGTAGCCGTGATCGTCACTCTTTGGATCCAGGTATTTCTTGACTCCCTCAGGTACCTCGGGGACCTTGTCATGATACGTTTCGAGCTTCTTGAAACGTTCCTTGGCATTGTCCCAGCTCCAAGCAGAGTCACCGGTAATCTCAGCCATCGTATCCCAATCATCGCGAGGCCCGATTGTCCAAGTGGTAAAGTTGACGGTTGATGTGCCTCCCAGACCTTTGCCTCTCATGAGGTCTATCTCGCGGCCTGCGAGGTGTTCTTGGGGACTGCTCTTGTATGGATTTGCTAAAGAGAGTTCCATCATTTGAATGAATAGGTTTCCCATGATTCGCTGGTTAACATCGCTGTTCTCACCGCCAGCTTCAACTAACAAGACTGAGGGCCGGGTTGTGGCATGTGCAAGGCCTCTGGCAACACTGCAGCCAGCGGGACCAGCACCGACGACGATAAAGTCATATTGGACTTCTGAAGAGGCCATTTTTTCATGAAGAATAGTGAGAAATGAATCACAACGTTGCAATTGAGATCGTTGCTTGCGCCTCGGAGAGAGGCACCCCCTCTTTTGTATCCCTACTCCGAACCCCAGCCAAGAAGCGCCCCCACGGGATCGGCTTTTGGCGCGGCAGACACAACCGGTACATCAATGTGGCATCCAATGACATGACAACTGCGTGGTACTAGACGAACTGTGGGACATTTGGATTCAGTTTGGAAGCATGAGCGTCTTAAGAAGTGAGACAATCGCGTTACTGAGCCAACCAAAGAGCAGCTGGGCCATTTCCCGCAGTGAAACATTTTAGACCTGCAAAAGTGGGCGGAACTATCGTTCCGATGTGGGTGCTTTGTGACAACCTCGCAGCCTTTTGCCATTGCCTGGGATTGCCTGGGAGACAGACTGAATTCGTCTTAGCCTGGACCCTCTTTCAGCTCACCCTAGCATAGGGCTATGAACGAGGCAATATGTAATGGGAGCAGATACCTAATATCGTCACATTGAGCATCAAAGACAACCAGTGCTCGGAAACAAAGCCTAAAGGTGACAAGGCATGACAGATCTTTGAACGAGACTATCAAGGTGATGTACCTTCATTCTGGCCCTCTCCAGTTGGTCCTAGCCAGCCATTCTTCAAACGTGCTCGCCTTAACCCCAAGATCTTGCCAAGAGGTATCCTCCTCAGGGTCCATGGTTCCATAGCAAATATTTTTCTCTGGCGCCTCGGCGATCCACTGCATCATCTGCTTGATATCCTCTCTGTACCCTTCGCCCACAGTCGCCGCGACTGTGTCTCCCCATTGGTCAATGGTTGTCGACTTGAAGGAAGATGGTGTCGAGGTTGACTTTGTAAAGATGTCGGAAAAGTCAGAAAACTGGACCTTTGGGCTCACGACAGGATACGTTTTGGATTTGGTTTTTTCCGGTCCAGCTGCGAACACCTCTGCCCTTGATTCAGCGTCTACTCAATCGGTATCACGTCAGATAAAGAGTTGTGCTTACCTGCCGCAAAAATTCCAATATCATATGCTGGATCGACCCAATCTGCAAGTGTATTACCGGGAACGGGGGCGCAAAATCGCACAGTTCCATCCTCTAAAACTCGAGCATCAGCACAAGTCCCCAACTATTTTTGTCAAGGTTGTCACACCTTCTTTACGGCAGTACTGTGGCCACAGCATGTTGCTGTAGAAGAGACCTGAAGCAACACGTTAGTTTATCGATAGCAACGCCTCGTGTCGTGGGCCCTACCAGGTAACAAAGCAGTGACGGCGGGCAAACGCTGGTGAGCCCACTGCTCAATCTGATGCTTATAGTCAAAGTGATAGACTTTAGTAAAGCGTCCGCCACTAGCTTTGGTCAAGTTCGGCAGGCTGCTCATTACAAAATGCTGTATCTTGCAGGCCTCTGCTGCATCGACAATGTTTCGACCTGCTTGGAGCTCATGCTTCATGTCGTCTTCGGTATCGACGGTTCCGCCCGCAATTCGGTTCTGGGTAACGGCAAAGACGCCGTATGCATCCTTGAAGGCTGAATGCAAACTCGGCCCATCGTATACGTCTCCCTTGACGAGACGAAGTCGATCTGTTGATCCAAACTCAGATACCAATCGTTTAGCGCTTGAGCCCTCGATATCTCGTGTGACCGCCCGGACGTAGAATGCTGGTGAGGTCTTTTGGAGTAGAGCCTTCACTACTCCGCGACCTTGGTTCCCGGTGGCCCCAAGGACGACGATGGTACGAGCTTGCTGCGTAGATGCCATGGCGATTAGAATGTCTGACACAAAGTCGTAGAGTTCGTCATCAGTCGTCAAGGTGCGAACGGAACCCTTTTAACCTTAGCCCCCATACCCGCGGATTACATCATTAATCGGCATCGGGCGCTACGATTGGTTCCCAAGCAGGTTTCGAGCTTGACATCGGTTCATTTCATTGTCTCTCTTCTCCAACATTTCATGCAAGACAGCGGGCTTCCGGATATAGACACCCAATGGATCCACAAACCGGAGATACGGATTTACCCTGCACCAAGTGCCTTTTGACCGAGATCGTAGGGCTGTAGTTCGATGTGGTTGAATGAACCAAGGTGAAATGCTCGCAAAAAACCGACCAATTGAAGCTAGGATGCCAAGGATCGCTACGAAGGGTCGGTTGTGAGGGGGCTTACTGCTGATCGATACCACCTTTCTCGTCTGACGTGTTCTAGACCCAAACGGCAAAGCTGGACTTGGCCATGTAGAAAATCAGCGAGGAATCACTTGGTGTGCTTTAGGCAAAATGATGCGCGGAAAGAACTGGAACAAGGATGTCAGCCTGCATGAAACATTCTGCCCAGTTGTCGTGTCTACAAGTACATAGTATACACACAATTTTCTAGGTATTTAGGTACTCGAGTCTCTTCCCTCACATCCAAACCTAGTCCATTCCAACCTTTCTCATTCGGATGGGAAGTCTCATCATGGCTGACACTCCTCAACCTGCTGGTCCCAACCTCACCAATCTCATCTCATCGTACTCTATTCTGACAACACTCTCATCATGGATCTCGACACTCGACCTATATCATCTCACTCTCACTAATCGCTCCCACCATTCATTCATCCTAGCCTCGCCACAAATCTTCAAAGTCCTCGCTCGTCAATCTCTCTGTGATGGACGGGGACTAACTGGCCGACAAGAATTTCGCGGCTTATATAAAATCTACGATTTCGACAAAGGGTGTGGATTAATTCGACGCGATGAGCCGGTTGAGGTTCGTCTTTACAACCTCAAGTGCGACGAAGCTGGTGCCCTTCCCTGCGTCAAGTGCGGCATCAACGTCTGCGAGGAATGCAGGTACTATCCTCGGACCTCACCTGCAGGGAAAGGCAAAGACCCCAAAAGAAGGCCTCATCTCAACGCGTCGTTTCAAATTGGAGACGTCATGTGCCTATGCCCTCCTTGCGATGCTGCCATGGAGGAGGAGGTCCAGGGCAAATTCCTCAATGAGCTCTGCGACTGTGACGCCCTGAGATACTGGATATGCTCTAAATGTAGGCAAGAGGTGGACGATTTCACAGGGGATTACCGGGGAGAGCATACTGCGTTAGAAGGAGAAGCTGAAGGTTTTGGTCCTCTACCAACTAAGTATATCGACGATGCAGGCTGGATAAGGGCGGCAAGTCTAAAATTCATCTTAGGATAAATGACTATACACTAACGAGACTCGTCTAGATGTGGTGCATGTGTGGTGCAAGTGTTCCTCTGCATACGGAGGTAAGATGCACTTGGTGCAAGAGACGTCATCTACCAGAGTCGGAGTGGTTTAATGAGTTCGAAAGAATAGGGTCCAAGATGCCTTGGTTTGATGATGTATGTTTGTTATATTGTCTCGTGTTTCCAGCCAGGCTTCCCTTGACTAACTTTTGTATAGGACCCCGACTATCCGCACTGGCGGACTGACGATCATGGCAAATATCCGGTACCATACCCAAGGCTGGGCTATAATCGACCTGGAGATAGTTATTGAAAGAAAATGAGTTGATGTCAAACAATCGTGGCAAGTCACCCACGAGACAGGGAGAGATAAGTTCCGGGTGTGCTCGGCTTTACTGTAAGAGCCGACAGGCCTCGGGTATGTGAGGCAGCAGGGGACTCTTGAAGATACTATTAATTCTCATTTAAGATACAAGATATTTTCAAAGACACTGGAGTTTGGGTGATGATATTGGAGCTAAATTACACTGCTTAAGCTCATTTGGGTCTTGAAGCGATGAGGCAACAGTCAGTTCACATTTATCAAGCTGGACTCACAGAAAGTCTCGCGTAAAGCCACGAATGGAACACTCATTAAAGCGCTTTTCACTATGAGAGCTCACTCATAAGCTCACTCACTTCTCATTTGAAAGCCGATAAATCTCAGTGAGCACATTTCGCCGTGTGACCAACCTCGTGATAAATGTGGGGCTGAGTCAATTGTGCGGTTTTGTTTTGGCGCGTGAAAAAACACATCCTCTCATCTTTGCTATTACGATATTTTTATCGTGTTTAGTTCTGTTCATTTGGCCTCATTCCCCGCGTTTTATCTTGTCTTTGGAAGGAAAATGAACGGCATCGCCCATCACACTCGCTTTTGCGGGGCCAGGTTACTCTCACGTTCACCTCCCATCAACACGGCTGCGTTCATCAACGCACCCTCAATAGGCCTGAGTTTACAGAAGCAATGGACAAGCAGTCAATCATGCAGCAAGAAAACACCCTGCCAAAAGTCGGCTCCTCTCTCCGCGACATCCGCTGCCTTCTGGAGCTCTAGGCCGACATGGAATCGAGCTTCTGTCAACACGTTGCGCTGTCTCGTTGGCTGCACGTTGGGTGACTTTACGGCTATGTGGCTATTGCAAGCCTATTATCCGGATCTTAGCATGGGAGTGGTGATGCCAATATCCAGTAAGGAAGATCTCATCTACCTGCATCATCGTCCTTCTAACAAGAGCAGTGGCTTCTGGCATCTCTAGCTCTATCCTCTTGGAGACTGTCATGCTTCGTATCGGCCGTGATGGATTGTCATGGCTCACAGCTGCAAAGACGGCCATCGGCATGAGCTTTATATCCATGATCACAATGGAGGCAGCCGAGAATGCGGTTGACTATTACCTCACCGGCGGGACTGTCTCCCTCAACGATCCTGCCTTCTGGCTCGCTGCTGGCCTGTCTATAATTGCTGGCTTCTTTTCCCCTCTTCCATACAACTACATACGCCTACGAAAGTATGGAAAGGCTTGCCACTGATCGGATCTTTGATGTGGCCGCTACTGGTAGCGCCGGGCTTCGGTACACGCATCCTCACTCCATGTGCACCCCCTGTACAATAGTCGATGTCATAATAAACCAAGTAGAAATAACGCTATCATGTGATTCTAATACAAATGCTCTTCAATGCCCAATTCAGCAGCTCTTCCCTAATTCTTGTACCCTCTACTTCCTCCTCTGGATGCCTAAGCACTCAAGGAAAGGTCCATCGTGGCAAGCCACCAGATAAGCCTTTTCTGTTGAAGACTCATTAATGTGCTTGATCTTACACCACGAAGGGATGGCAAAAGTGTCGCGAGCCTCCCACTTGAAGACCATCTTCTCGCCCGATGGGGCTTCAACCTCTGTGCGACCGGTTCCTTCGTAACAATGGTAGAGGTATGACTGGCTCTCTTGCGACTCCACCGAAGCACCGGGGTTCAAACGCTCAGCTTGAACGGTGAGGATGTTTGATAGAGGCTTTCCATCAGTAAGAGTGTAATGATAGATGGCATAGTCGTCCTTGCTGGCGTTGAGGGCCTTCTCTACTGGGCCCCAAGGGAAGCGCCACTCGCAGGGGTCACAGTGCCTTTGGGGGAAAGGTTAGCTCATCATCAAAGAAAGCATAGAAAAGAAAAATATCCTGTACTTACTCGCTAGGGTAACGAGGGTCAGAGTAACCCTCAGCAAAGTGCACTGGAGCGAAGCGGAAGAGGGGAAGGTTTAGCATGTCAAGCCAAATGACAGGCTTATCGCTTTCGTTACCATGGTCATGCCAGTGCCAGATAGGTGTGACGACAACATCTCCTCGAACAAGAGGCATCTTCTTTCCCTCAACGGCAGTGAAACCTTCACCATCCATTATGAAGCGACAGGCAAAGGCAAGATGCCTGTGTGCTGGGGCAGTCTCGCCCGGGTTGACGATTTGCAAGCCGCCATAGATGGTGTCTGTAGTATAGGGAGCCTCTAAAAGTGGCGTAAGTACACGATGAAGAATCGATTATGACTCGGCAGGGGGCTTACGCATGCTGGGGTTCACTAGCATCAGGACTCTTCTCTCGGCCTTCTCCTCGGGCACCAACCGAGCAGCTGTTTCCAGATGCGGTAGAGCGTCTCGGAATTTCCACATGTGAGGCTTCGTGGTAGGGTTGGGCGTGGGAGGCACCATCATGTTCATCTGCGACCACAGGGGGTCGAGGTGTTGCGCAGGGAGAGCACTGAGATAGGACTTCATCTCCTCTGTCTCGCCGTCGGTGGCGCTGGCGCTCACGGTGCTAGTGTAGCTTCCCATTGCGATAGATGTTGTCTAGATGTGTGTTTTCGTAGTGATCGGTTGTTGTCTGGAGCTAGTCGGTCTCGATTCTTTATAATATTACTCGAGAGTCGTAGGCATCGAACGATTACACAGATGCCGCTACCACTGCCGTATCTCAAGAATGGAGAAAGGATGAAGGTCAGGAAAGTCAAACAAACATGGACTAATCACAAGTCTCCCAATGCTGAGCCATGCGTAGGGGAAACCACTTGCAGCCCGGAACAAAGTCCGCCGAACACAGCCGAGGCCATTCCGAAATCCCGGAGGCTCCGTCCAAGATCCGCATTCCGATCGGACCGCGACGTGGTTGGCTCCCCACGTGGATCCACTCCCATGACGCTTTTCGGCAATCTATTGTACAATTACCTTCCACTAGACATTGCTGGGAGGGGTTTAAAATCAAGACTTGAACCATCAGAAGCTGAGAAATGCGCCACCTTACCAGTAAACTCGCTTCACTATCACGCACAATGTCTACCGCTTCTTGGACACGTCTTATTCGCTTTGTCGATGACAACGGCAACGAGACTTTTGGCGAGCCAATCATTCAGGATGACAAGGAATTCTCCGATCGTCTAGCCAAGAATGATCTTTGGGCTGTTGAGTACAAGGGCACAAGTCCTGTAGCTGAACTCACCAAGGGCGAGAAGATCCATGTCAAGACTGTTCGGGAACTCCTCCGACCTTCCGATGTGCCGATTATTCGATGCATTGGTCTTAACTACATCAAGCACAGTATGTTACAAATTGCTCGTGGAGAAATACATCATTGACACATAATCAGTCAAGGAGGGTGGCCGAACACCGCCTCCATACCCCTCAGTTTTCATCAAGCCCGCGACTTGTGTTACCGGTTTCAACGATGATGTTCCTATTCCCAAGATTGCCCAGGACGGCACAGTAGACTACGAGGGAGAGTTGGTAAGTTACTATCTGAATCTTTTGTAAACCGCGACTAACATGGGTATGTAGGGCATTGTCATTGGCAAGACTGGCAAGAACATCCCCAAGGAGTCTGCCCTCTCCCACATTGCTGGATACGTCGTCTCCAACGATGTCTCCGCCCGAGCATGGCAGCGTGATCCCAAGAAGGCCGGTGGTGTTCCCCAGTGGTGCTTTAGCAAGGGTTTCGACAAGTTTGCTCCCCTCGGCCCTCTTCTGGTCTCTCCCGCTGTTGTCGGAAACGCCTCCACCCTCAACTTGAGGACAACTGTCAACGGCGAGGAGAGGCAAAACTCCAGCACTGGCGATCTTCTCTTTGGTGTTGAGGAGATTGTCAGCTTCATCAGCCAGGGAACTACCCTCGAGGCTGGTACCGTTGTTCTCACTGGCACACCATCTGGAGTTGCCATGGGTATGAAGGAGCCCAAATATCTTAACGACGGAGATATTGTGGAGGTTAGCATTACTGGGCTGGGAAGCGTCAGGAACAAGATGGTTTTTGAGTAGATATAGAACTCAAAGATGGAATAATAAAAGCACATTTAGACCTCAAGATTTCACATAAATAGTGTTGGGTATTGTCTTGAACTGGTCCATTTTTCTAGCTACTCATTAAGCAGTTCCCAAACCCCCTGCATGTCGTTTAGCCATGACATGTCGTTTACATCAAAAGTGAAATCAGCCAGGTCTTGATACGAAAGATCCGGCATTGGAGTCTCAAACTCATCAGCCAATTGCTGCACCAAATCAGGCAGCTCGATGTCAGCTGGGATATCTGTCCCTCCCCCTGTTTGACTCCCTTCACTGGTTCGGCAAGACGTCCTCTTGCTTCCCCCTTCGTGCCCAGGCAAGCCTCCAGGTACAGCTTGCAAAATCTTGGATGACAGAATATGCAAAGCTGCCACGCATCTTCGTGCTGATTGGCCAAACTTCTCGTGAGCTTTCAGTACTGAAATAGCTTGGCCCCATGAGCGCCCAATTTCAACCGCAGGAAAGACATCTGGTCTTAACTTTGCAGCAATGAGGACGGTGGCAGCTGAATACACATAGTAGACACGATACCACCATGCGGGTAGAAGACCAACAGTGCTGTCAAGAGTCTGGTGATTCAGAAGTGTGGTGATGATATTCTGGGCTGTGGCAACGCAGAACATTGCTCCTTGTTGGATTACACGGATCTGTAAGGTGTCGTCGGCCAGACTGTTTTCTGCCGGTGATTGCGTAAGGCAGAATCGTGACAGCAACGGTCGAAGTAGTAGAATTCGAGCATGAAGAAAGCTATTTCTACTGTTAGCCGTGCATACTCAAGATCGCTTCAAGATAGGCACATACCGCATCCGGAGAATAACAGCTTGACGACGTGATATTTCGTCCTTGTTCGCCTCCAGCATGTTCCACTTCAGGTGGTCTGGAAGTTTCTTCTCCCATTTACTGAGCGAACGATCCAGTTGAACGACCTTGTCGAGATCTTCATCATCGTTATCTGAACTGTCGTGGTCGGGGGCGTGATGCTCTTTTCCTTTGCATCGCCCACTATGATGAGAGCCTCCGTAGAGCGCTATCATAGTTTGGTGAATTATTTCATACAGTCTGACTGACTCGACAAAGAAGCTATAGTACCCTGTGTCTCTTCCCGATGTCACATCTCTCGGGTCAACAGGTGGCGATGTGTTGGGTAACGGGACGGCTAATGCAGGACGTTTCGAGATCATGGCAGGACGTCCATGGGTTACAGACACCATCCTACTTGTGTTAGCTATGCTTGACAACAATTAATGTCCTTCGTACATACCTATCCATGAGAATGCACCCATACCATATCCGCCGCAATAGTTCTCGCTCCCCTGGATCAGATCGATCTGCTGATGTTTCCGGTAGGTGAAGTCCCAAGCCTTGAGCCATTCTTATTGCCGAGCCAACAACCATCCATGTCTGATGCGGATTGTAAGTGCTCTGAAGATACTGGCTCGTAACTAACAAACACTGTACAAGCTCAAGAGACCCAGACTCCCAGGGGCTCATTGGTAACAAATCTTGGGCTCGGCGGAAGTAGGTTTCGCTTGACTGTTCTCGTTGCTCGAGAGACTGAGACTCATGCAGCTGTGTGGAAAGAGCAAAGATGATGTTGAGGGTAGCGACGAAGATGCGTTCGTTGAAATCAATTACTGTACCGGCGAAGATGGCATTGTATGCATTGGTCCAACGCTTTCGGTCCAGGAACGGATACAAAGGATCTACATAGAACCAGTAAAGCTCCATGAGATGATCTGCTTGTCGACGTGGAGGCAGAACGTAAGAGAGCTCAGGTGCTGGCGCATCACCGGCGCCTGTGACCCCCAAAACTGAACGCGATGTGGCCGGGACACTGTTGGAGGGTCCTGTCCCAGGTTTCCCCAGACGAATATCGATAGCCTTTTTAATTTGAGCTGTGAAGGAACCAGCACTACTGATTCCAAAGAACTCTCCAGTGTTGGTCCCTTCGTCAACAACAGCCGTCATGGAATCGATGACAGACGGACTAGTTGAGCATGCCGATGCCCCAAGCTGTCTTTGGCCTTGTGCCTCGTGTCTACTCCCGGGAGTTGTTCCGGCCGGAGATGAATGTTGTTGCTGAGGCTGTGGGTTAGACATGGCTTGCACTCGTATCTGAGCTTCAGACATGTGTGCTACGCGTCCTAGGTCAGGGCTTCTTGCAGAGCCAACATTTGGAAGAGTTTGAGGATTTGCTCCCTGTGGCACGATATTGTTGGTATCACGACTCAATCTGATTGATGGGCCTTCTGAGTCGCGAACACGGACGAGACTGCCCGCACTATATTTGCACTGGTCTCGCAAGCTCAGCTTCCGGGAGCATGACCCACAGACTATACAATGTTGTTAGTGAATATTATTTCAAGTAATTAATCCATTATCAACATTTGATACGGCTGTCGCCAAGTTCCCATCATCCCACACCAATGGGACATCAGGTGATGACTTGCCTGGACGTACACCATCACATTTGACCTTTTTCGCACGACAGGTATCGCAAGCGACGTCAATCTTGAGTCGTTTCGACCCACTTTGCCTACTTCCAGGGCCCTCGACAACTCTCTGAGGAGGCTCCATCGGTTGCTGGGCCGCCGTCTCCCTTCAGCAGGCTCGGGACGGGGTCCGGAACAGGTGCACGTGACTTGACGCGATCCCTCGAGAAATGAGAGAGACCAAGAGATAAGCAGGCTGCAATAAGACGTGTGGAGTTGTCCCGGAGAATCAGGGCCTTGATGAGCGAGAAATCCGGGGTCGGAGGACGTGGATAAGGAAAGATTTCGGAAGCAGATGAGGTTGAGTTCCGAGGTTGAGTTTGTCCCGAAAGATCGTTCCGAACCAATCGGAAGCCATGTTTATTCATAAGCTAATAACTCCACATCTGAGTGTCTCAGTGTCACGACCCCCTGTCCATCAACTCCTCCTCCGCAAATTCTTACTTTCTCATCTCTTCCCACTGGCCGACTCCCTCAACCGGTTCCATCCATTTCGGCCGGTTCTTGACAAAGATCTCGTTTGCCGGCTTGAAATTTAGCCTAAAGACAAGTCAGTTTGCTGTTGCCGAGTGCACGGTAACGCCTCCACGTACCCTCCGTCCAGGAGTGGCAGCCGGATGAGATGAAATGTTCCTTTGGCTGCGGCGGGAATCGTCCACAATGTGCATCCACATGTTCGGCAAAAGTGCTTTTCTTTCTTATTTCCGCTGGCTGTATCTGAGAGGATGAATTCACCGATGGCGTTGTCGGCAGCCATTATTTGGACATCCTTCGTCACAAACTTGCCAATCTATATCTAAGATTAGAGAAACTCCTGAGACTTCAATCTGCTCTCTCAGTTCTTACCAATTGATGTGCACCCCCAGCTCCCTTACTACAATGCTCGCAAAAACATGACAGCACTGTAACTGGCTCAGACGAGATGCTGAACTTGACAGCGGCACAGAGACACTGTCCGGAATATGGAGCTGACATTGTGATTGTGAATTTCTCCGCGACGTAGATACGGATATTTCTAGCAAACAACATTGATGGCATCATCGTTTATATGAGTATTTTAACTTGGGTATGTACAGGTATGTAGTTAACTTAGAAACCTACACACGCCACCATCCGTGGTTTAAGGCCCAAGTCCACGGCTCTAGCATTCTCGGAACCGGAACGCCTCCCTCGACAGGCTCCGGCCGACCAAAGCCGTCCACCCAGTGACACATCTTCCGAAGCCCCATGGTCATGTCTGCTCTAGGTCCACCTTTCGGGTATCCATCCTCGAGTCTTGGTAAGACACCGCTGTACCCTGACCGCATCTATGGGATGGTGAGAACGGTAGCATGGACTCTATCGCCGTCTATTTAGAATGTAAACAGTGGTAATTAGATTTCAGAGATTAGGGTGTAAAATATCAACTCTGGCTGCTTGTCGTAACAGTGCTAACAACACCTGTATCGTTGGGCGGGATATTTTGTTGACCATATCTTGTCATAATCCATTCTCTCACTCTTTACTCCTAATCATGCAATTTTATCTAATATCTATGGGTCGAAAGTCAACTTCTCCGACTTCACAACAACCTCTCCCACGAGATCAGCCGCCGAAGAAGCCAGATAGAAGCGATATTCTCCCTCATCAACTACCCACTTCTTAAGGCCACTGTCGTAATACGCCAAGTCTCTATCCTTCACTGAAAGCTGCACCGTCTTCTTCTCACCAGGCTGTAGTTGAACCTTGCTAAAGGCTACGAGAGCCTTGATTGGGTGGTCTGCACTGGAAGAGGCTCGTCCGGCGTAAACCTGCACCAATGAACCTCCAGCCTTGTTTCCTGCGTTTGAGACTTCAGCGGTGACAGCCCAGGCTCTGTCATCCCTCGTGACACTCTTCAGGTCATATGCAAAAGTTGTGTAAGACAAGCCGTGACCAAAGGGGAAGTTGATCTTGTCCTTGTCAAGGCGATCAAAATGTCGATATCCAACAAAGACCCCTTCCTCGTACTTGACCTTGAGCTGATCATCGACATACTCTCCAGGGAAGTTTCCATGCGCTGGGCAGTCTTCGAGGTGCCTGGGGAAGCTGACTGGCAGTCGACCTTCAGGGTTGACGGCTCCAGTGAGAACGTCGGCGATAGAGTAACCACACTCTTGACCGGGGAACCAGGCTTGCATGACGGCAGATACTTGATCGAGCCAGGGCATAGCGATAGCAACGCCGGTGGAGTTCACCACAATGGTATTCTTGTTGGCAGCCGCAACAGTCGAAACCATGGCATCCTGAGTTCCCTTGCGAGGCAGGTTGAAAGAGTCCTGATCACGACCCTCAGTCTCCCATTGAGGGTCGTGGCCAGTGAAAACAATAGCGTAGTCAGCATTCTTGGCAACCTCGGAAGCTTCTCCGAGGAGATCAGCATCATGGTCTGACTCCAGCGAGAAGCCGAGGCGAACGCCACTGCGACCTTCAAGAATGGTCAAGCCAATCTTTGTCGGGGGGTCACTGCAGATACGCAGACGGTATGTCTTGCCAGCCTCGAAACTATAGCGGAACTCGGGCTCCGGGGCTGCCAAGAACAGCGAGCCCATGGGGTCTGAGCAGTTTCCAGGCTGCTCAAAGATGAGATCGTCGTCGACAAAGACGCGAGTAGGCCCGAGTCCAGAGCAGGCGATGTAATGTGTACCTGTCTCAGCTGGTGTAAAGTCTCCAACAATCTCGAGTCTGCGCCAGAGGGACTCTTGAGATCCTAGAGGCGAATACACCGAGGTTGGCTGGGAGATGACTGACACGGGCTCAACCTTGCCGCTCTCGAACAGTTGTCGGCTGAAACCTGCTTGTCCATCAAGACCGACCACAGTACCGCAAGAGCCATCCTTGCTAATTGCTGGAAGAAGACGCTCACGGTGGGCTCCTTTGGCATATGTAAACTCAACATCATCGCCAAGGGCTTCATGTAGGGCGTCCCAAGGTGTGACTTTTCGGTAAGCATTGACCGCGGCACTGCCACCACCATGGGCCATAGCATCCTTGGCGAAGCCAATGAGAGCAATCTTCTTCTTGCTAACCTTGTCCTTTGAAAGGGGTAGAAGATTTCCTTCGTTTTTCAACAGCACAATGCCTCTTGCACCAGCTTCTCGGATCATGTTGCGGAGTTCGGGGCTATCAGTAGATTGTCCGAGGACAGCAGGATCCGCCTCATCCTCAAGGGTCTTGAGCTTGAGAGCGAACTGAATGACAGACTTGGCCCGCTCATTGATGACCTCTTCCGTGACTTCTCCCTTCTTCAGTGCTTCAATAACATCAGCCTCCTTGCGAAGTCGAGGAGGTCCAGGCATTTCTAAGTCCAGCCCGGCGTTGAGGGCGGAAGCAACTGAGTTTGTGCCACCCCAATCACTCATGACGAGGCCATTCCATCCCCAGTTTCCACGAAGAACGTCCTTCAAGAGCCAGTTGTGTTCGTCGCAGTGGACTCCGTTGACGTGGTTGTAAGCTGTCATGATAGCCCAGGGCTTGGCCTCCTTGATGGCAATCTCGAAGGGGCGTAGATAAATCTCACGGAGAGTTCGCTCGTCGATAGTCTCATCGACCGTCGTCCGAGCCGTCTCCTGCTCGTTGGCCACGAAATGCTTAATCGTTGCGGACACACCAACACTCTGCAGACCCTGAATAACTCGAGAAGACATCTTTCCAGCGAGAAAAGGGTCTTCACTGAAGCTCTCAAAGTTACGCCCTCCAAGCGGATGTCGATGAATGCAAACTGTAGGTCCTAGGATGCAATGGGCTCTCTTACCCCTTGCCTCCTTGGCGAGAGCACGGCCGAATCTCTCGGCGAGTTCTGTGTCGAAGCTCGCTGCGAGATTGCATGCTGCCGGGAAACAGGCGGATTTGATGCTAAGGTCTGTAGCTGCTGAACGGACTCCATTGGGGCCATCAGCTGTCTGAAGATACGTTAGTCTATGCTGGGTGATGTGAGCTTGAATGTTACCTTGATCGCTGGGACTCCCTTTTCGGGCAGACCGACAGTCTCGGAGAAGTTCTGGCCTGCGAGCAGGGATATCTGAAAGTGACAATATTAGTACCAAGACTAGGGCATGGTTGGATTTCTGCGACACACCTTCTCCTCCAACGTCAGCGACTTGATAATCGCGTCAATATCAGTATTCTTGGCCATCTTGTAATCTCGATATCTCAGAAGAGCCAATTTCAGACTTGACCAAGAATCACGAGTGATTAACACAACACCAGCTCACTTTATCAACGTGCTCCGTTGAGCCATGGGTCGAAGCTAACTGGAGAGCTAGACCTAACAGCCAATCATGTCCAGGTCCGAGATCCTTTCCGGAGGGTCCAACTCCACTCGGATGAGGAGTTGGTGATTCTCGGCTAAGAAGTTCGGCTATTACGACATGGAATATTACGCGATCAGGTTATTGTTATTCGAGGTTTGTCTTGAGGTTGAAGAGATCAATTCCCATGCTAATGACTACCGTTCTCGTCGTACTTTTTATACTATGTCAATAAAATGGCTGCCAAATGATGGCTAACAAAGTGCGGAGATCCCTGCAGGTCTATGGGTTGCCAGGGGGTGTGTGTCGACCGAAAGCCCCAGCGAAGTCAATAATTGCTTCTTATTGCTCGGCATCCGGAACTACGAGTTACGGTATATAGATAATAGCTAGCATGATGCGGTGGGGACTTCGGAGCCGAAGAGGAAAAGAAGACTAGTGTCCATGACTACGTACGTGACCAGGCCTCTTCAGCGTGTCTCGGTAACCGATATTGTGTGAGGCTTGGTACTGGCAGAACCAATTTCTGGAATCCCATGGGTTCTTTGACTCAATAAGTTGGTTGTTTCCAGGTTTGCAATTTCATCTATGCAAGGCTGGCTTAGGTTTACCCTCCGGGCGGCAAGATCGACCGATATCTCACTGAAAGGATGAAGATGGGATCCAAAAGATCAATTATCTAGCCAAGGCCTGGATCCTCTTCCTAGATTATACTATATGAGCTTGAAAGTTCTCAAGCTATCAAGACTGTCAGATTAAGCAAGCTCAACCTGATCGACCTGCTTGTCCTTCTTGTTATCCTTCTCCAAATCTCCACCCTCAATATCTGCAAGCTTTCCAGCGTGGAGAGCACCATTTGACTTGCCCTCAAACACTTCCTGGATCTCCTCAAGAGTGTGGCCCTTGGTCTCTGGGAAAAGGAACCAGATGACAACAATGAGCATAGCCAAAATGCAGCAGAATACGATGTAGTACTTCCAGCCGATCTTACCCATGGCGATGGGGTTGACCTGATTTCCAACGACCAAACCAGTAAACGTGCTGATGTACATGATGGAAACGCCACGGCCACGAAGAGTGTAGGGGTAGATCTCAACGATGTAAGCCTGAAGCAGAGGAGCCCAAGCGATGGCGTAGAAGAAGAAAGTGATGAAGACAAAACCAACGATAGCTCGGCCAGTTTCCTCACTCCTTGTCGAGGCGAAGTGAGAGCTGAGAGCAGTCCAGATGACGTACGAGACGCACATTCCGCAAGTCGAGGTGAGGAACAGAGTTCGGCGTCCGAGACGATCGACCAACATGGCTCCAACAAAGATGGCAGCCAACCAGTTGGAAATTTGCAACAAGCCATTGATGAGAGTTTGGTCCTTGGGGTCAGTGATTCCGATAGTGTTGAGAACCAGAACGAGGTAGTAGCTGTAGATGGTTAGCTTTCAGTCTGTCAAACGCGGAGAGCAATGTCAAACTAACCTGACGAGGTTGATTCCGTTCCACTGAGCAAACCAACCAACGATGACAGCGATAAGAGTACGCCTGCGGTTCGCCGGTGTACGGATAAGCTCGAGCCAAGAGTTCTGCGACATGGCATCGGCCTCGTGCGTCAAAGCACCCTCAATCTCTGCCATCTCAAAGTGGACAAGAGGGGCATCAAAGTCACCTCCAGCATGGTATTCGGCCAGGATTTTCCGAGCTTCTTCCCTTCGACCGTGTGCGACGAGCCATCGAGGCGATTCGGGGAGGAAGTAGATCGTGAGAAGCTGAAGAGCGGGGAGGGCTCCTTGGAGAAGAGAGGGGATTCTCCAGCTCCATGTCGTGTCGAGCTTGAATGTTCCAAAGGTGCACCACGCCGCAATGATGCCTCCCAAGTACTATCATTCTCCAAGTTAGTGGATGCGTTCCGATGTTCCATCGAAGGGCTCAAGACTTACGAAAGAAGTGTTATAGAGAGCTGTCAGCTTGCCACGATGTGTCGGGTACGCAAGCTCTGTGATGAGAATAGGGCTAGGTTGAGCAAGGAAACTGGTGAAGAAGCCAAGAATCGCTCTCGCCGCGATGAATGTGTGAAGGTTCTGCGACACGGCTTGCATGATGGCAAAAGCAACACATGTCAAGGCACCAATAGCCATAGCCGTCTTTCTACCAAATCGATCGCAGATGTATGTGACGAGGAAGAGGGCAACGACTTTGCCGGCAGGGTAGACTGAGTTCATAGCTCCGAGCATGGCACCTTGGGGGTTGCCAAAGTATTGTCGCCATTGAGGGAGTGTTTGAAGACCGTTCATCATGGATCCTGAGATGTCAGCGACCATGAAGCGCAATTGGGGTCGTCGTAGAGCTCACCATCGTAGCCAATTGCACCGGATGACACGAGAGGGATCAGAAGAAGTAGGTTGAGCTTGAGGAGATGAGGCGTGCGATACCATGGTCGAGGGTCATTTGGAAGCACCTAAGATGGTCGGTCAGCACTCATGGTAATCAAGTCAATCGAAATGTTTGACTCACTGCAGCGAGCTCAGGGCCGACGACTGCGGCCGCCCCTTTTCTCTCCTTGTGCGATGAAGAACCCATGATGTTGTCGAGGGTGAATGAAGTGATTCCAAGGCAGGGATGTACAGACACCTATAGCCAGACAAGGATCGATGGGATGCAATGCAAACACCAAGGATGCAGACCTCGATTCTCTTATATCTTTGGAGATGCAGCAAAAAAAGAAAGGATCAAGATTTCCCCCAACCCCACACATTTTCTATGAGGAGTGACCCCACGGGGAGGGATAGTTCGGGGGATGGCCTGTCAAAGGGTGGAGTTTAACCGTCAAAATCTGGACAAGGATCCGACGCTACCGTTTAAACCTTGGACTCTTCCGAGTTTTCGGATCGGATTATGATTGGTTCTTGGCTTCTAGTTCCGATAACGACGGCTTGTGATTTGACAGAGCCTGACTCGTGATTCTAACCCCGACGCGTCAAGGTCTCACGGAAGATGCCCATTTTTAGCGGCCAAACTCCGAGGCTGTTTCCACGTGGGCATCAAGATTCTTTGAGGCTGAATGAATGATCAAGACCGGTTAAATAACGAGTCCATACATAAGCTGGAATTAGTATTGCCACACGGACACATAGCTCGGTTGAACGGGGTCGCGTGTTGAGATCTAGATCTTCAAGGGAGCCGAAGAGAGCCGAGATCGCGAAAACCATCCGGTCTGCCTCTTGTCTCTTCATGGATGTTTTCCGTCATAATGAGAAATAAAGTTACGTGTCTTCTAGCAATTCATCCCATAGTGTTGGAAGATTCTTGCGTCTGTAATGCTTTGTTGCCGGCAAAAAAGTTAAAGTTCTTGAAAGATGCTCTAGCTCTCTAGGGTAGGCTGGCTGTGTGAAGCAACGAGAAGGTGGCATCAACAAGGTGAGTGATGCTACCTATGCAACAATACCTCTAATGCAGATAGGTGTGAGTCTTCTACTGCGGGCAATAGAAAGGAATAAAAAAAGCGGTCATCGTGTCAGCATGGGTTCGGACATGATATAGTGAAGTATCAACCCTGTCTTCTTTGGTACAGTTGAGGGCTGGTCTTTGATACGATGACTGAGCCGATGCGTAGTCGTGCAACAAGTATTCAGGCATTTATCAACGTAAGAGACCCTTTAATAGACTCATATCATACTCAGTGCGAAATTTTGCAAGTCTGTAAGTCATGTGATGTCAGCTGTATGTTCAAATGGGTCTGCCAAAGAAGCCATTGCTTGAATAGTAATCATCGGATGCTTGACAAATCCACCCCATGTCTCTAGAGGCACAAAACGTATGCGAATTTCCGCATTTGGATTCGCGACAGATAATTCTTCCTTCTGCTGACCAACTTTTGGCTGCCCATGTCTCGCTTGGCCACCCGACACTTAGCAAAGCACCCCGTGCATTGGTGATGATGGTAAGTCCTCGATGTACTGTAGCCCGCCCGGGCTTGTCTGACGTATCTAATCGGATTGTCAAAATGCCATAGTTTCCCAATGCCTCTGAAAGCCTCCGAAAGCCTCCGAAACATTGTGATTAGTCACACTGTCCGAACTTGTCGGTGATGGTGCGCCTTTCGTCGAATGGCTTCGGAGAGTTATGATACAACTAGCAGCACCACCACGATTGGATAGTAAGTAATCTTGATTATCGTGCATCACTTGGAACCATTTCCTGATTACTCATGATTATAATGATGGAGGTGACGCAATTAAAGGCCACTCATCCACAGTATCCAACCCCTCCGACGCCGGACATGAGAAGCAGAAGCCTTCATAAAAGCCTCTCGGCTGAACCGGCAAACATCTCTTCCGATTTGTATCACACCACACTATACACTATCTATCACATTTCTGAAGAAGCGAATCACTGAAACATGTCGTCTCAAAACAAAAACGCCCCCACAGTCTTTGTCGTTGGTGCAACTGGCGCACAAGGCATCCCTATTGTCCGCGACCTCGTCAAAGATGGCGCTTACAAAGTCCGCTTCCTAACGCGCGATGCCGATTCCCCGCGGTCAAAAGCCCTCATCGCCCTCGGAAATGTCGAGCCCCTTGTTGGGACCTTTGCCAGCGAGGAAGACCTCCGAAAGGGCTTCCGTGGTGCGCAGTATGCATTCATCAACATTGATGGGTTCAATTGTGGAGAGAAGACGGAGACGTTCTGGGCTATACGAAGCTATGAGCTCGCTCTCGAAGAAGGCATCAAGTTCTTTGTCTATGGAAACCTTGACTTTTCGTACAAGAAGAGTGGATATGATCCAAAGTTCCGGACTGGCCATTACGACGGCAAAGGTCGAGTTGCCGAATGGATCTTGCAACAGAACAAGGATCCGAAAAATGCGGCACGAATGGGCGCTTCAATTTTCACTACTGGGCCATACATAGTCATGTCCATTGGGGCGCAAACTCCCATGAGTCCTCGGGTCGAGGATGGAGTTGTCACATGGAGAGTTCCCCTTGGAGATGGTGCTGTGTGTCACGTTGACCTGGATGATTGTGGATACTATGTCCGCTGGCTGTTTGAGCACCAAGAAAGAGCCAATGGATTGGATCTCGAGGTTGCCATTGACCTGATCGGCTATGACGACCTGGCCAGGGCCTTTGAGAAGGTGTCTGGCCACCCAGCCCGATATATCGACACCGACCTCGAAACTTACTGGACTTCAGGTCCTTTTGGAGATGGATCCGCTAGTAGCGCATACAACTCTGACCTCAATGATCCCGCCGCAATGACACTGCGCCAGAACTTTACGGGATTTTGGAACACTTGGAAGGCCTCTGGAGGGAACAAGGGTTTAATCCAGCGAGACTTTAAACTTCTGGACGAGATTCACCCTGGAAGAGTCAAGTCGGCCGAGGAATGGTTCAGAAAGGAGGAGAAGAAGGGAATTGAACAAGGCCTGGGAAGTCTCTGGGACAGGGTCAACAATCTCAGGCCCGTGTTGAAGATTGCCGAGGATCGACGGAAGGGTCGTCTATGACAAAGGTCAACAACACGCTTGATGTGTAAGAGAAGCGAACAAGCCCCTCTTCACTCTTCTAATTGAGACATTTGGTATACTATCCTTCTCTTCGTTGAGATCAATCTCCCTAAATCTCCCTCTTTGCACCCTGACACGACAACCTTCACTATTAAGATAATGACTTCACAATTGCATCATTTAAATCAAGGTGATGTTATGTTGGCCAATTGAACTATCCCACCCTATCAAACCCAAGCAACTGGGCACATGACTCACAGATTCCAGATGCACTGGGCTAGAACAGTCGGCGCAACTGCAGGGGATGATTAAGCCACAGCACCCGTTGGTCCAGACTCTGTGGAGCACACGTGGGAATACGCCATTGTTTCGGAGGTTGATTAGCCCCCCGAGCAGGGCTAAAGTTGACCTGCGAAGCTATTCGACGAGGTCACGGAGCGTAAAGTAGGCTCCGTTGAAACCCATCGCCGACACCTGCAGCTTCTTCTCCTCACGTCGGACATATTTCGAGTTTGGTCAAGCGTTGAGTGTGTTGGAGAAGGATGGGTAAGGGCTTTTGTTGATGCTGGGTAGGCCAGCTCCCCGTCTGCCTTTATGCTTACCCCTACGCTTACCTTGACGCTAGAGCTAAGCACTTCGCTACCATAGCGCACATCCTACAAGGCTTCTGCAATGCCTGTATAGGAGTGCTATCCAAAAGCCCAAAGCAATAGCCTTATGATATCGTTCAACAACACATCCATGGCCTCGGTGCAATGCCGAGAAACATGGTTCGATCCTCGCCCGCAAAACCTGGGGTTACATGAACCACCAATCTCAACCTCATCCACGCCATCTTCCCCATATCCGTTCTCATAGCGGGTCCCTCGAGATCTCTAGCGTCTCTTACCGGCCAAGAGCCATGCATCTCCCCCGCAAATGAGACAATATCGTCGCATCTCGCGCGACAAGAAGCCCTCGGAGCTTATTTCTGAAGCCGAAATCCCCCATCTTCGCGTTCATTTCCCCAGGTTTTAGTGCCGTTTCCCCCGCTCTCGGCTTTTCCCTTGCTCCCCACAAGGGAGATCTTGCCCTATTCTGGGGTTGAGGTCATCTGGTCAGTCAGTTCGAGGGACATAAATACAAAGCATTGACCTTGCGAAGTTTTATTTTTTGCAAAGTCAGGGCTCCAGTGAGATCAACATTGACTTCAGAGACGCACCCCAGTTCCCTTTCTTCAACATGACAGCCGCGAAAGACAATCGTCAGCTTGCTGACTCCAAGGAGGCGCCAGACTTTGCGCATGTCAACAGTGTTCTTGAAGATGAGAAGCCCTCCGCGGTGGAAGAGCGGGACTACACCGGCACCGTGAAGAAGACAGACCCTGAGGAGATCCGTCTCGTGAGGAAACTCGATCTCTGGATCATGGTGGGTGGAATTGAGCGTCTACACTTGATCATGGCTAACAGTTGACAGCCATGCCTCTGCCTCATGTATTTCCTCAACTACGTCGATCGAAATGCCATCGCCCAAGCCCGACTGAATAATCTCGAGGAGGATCTCAACATGACTGGCACCGAGTTCAACACAACCGTCTCAATGTACGTTGAAACATGGAATATGAGACGATGCAGACTGACACAGTTCACAGTCTGTTTGTCGGTTACGTTTTGATGCAGGTCCCTAGCAACATGTTGATCACCAAGGTCAAGCCGGGTATCTACATGAGTGCATGGATGTTGATCTGGGCAGTTGTTTCTGGTAAGTCTATCCCTGCAAGATCGAGCTTGGCTGCTTGGCTTCTTGGCTGCTTGGCATCAGATCTCTAACCCCATTCCAGGATGCACAGCGCTTGTCAAGAACTATCAGGGTCTCTTGGTTTGCCGATTCTTCCTCGGTATCACCGAAGCGCCTGTGAGTGTTCAATTATTTAATGCCAATATCTGTTATTGACTTGGGCAGTTCTACCCAGGAGCCACCTACATCCTGTCCATTTTCTACACCAGAAAAGGTTTGTGGGACGTACTTTCAGGAGACGCAAAGACTGACCAATGGCCGAAACAGAGGTCGCCTCTCGAATCGCTCTTCTGTACTGCGCCCAGATCCTTGCGACCGGCTTCTCTGGACTCATCGCCGCTGGTATCTTTGCCGGTATGGACGGTCTCAAGGGAATTGAGGGTTGGAGATGGTAGGTCCCCAACGCCAAGCGCACAGCCCCAAACTAACCCCATACCAGGCTCTTCATCGTCGAGGGCGCTGCCACCGGTCTCGTCTCTCTCATTGGCTTTGTTCTTCTCCCCAACACTCCCCTCACGACCCACTGGCTCAACGAGCGCGAGAAGCAACTTGCTCACTCTCGCATGGAGAAGGATAAGCTCTCTGATGCTTCTGATGAGAAGGCCTCTTCTTGGGAGGGTCTCAAGCAGGCTTGCTCTGATAAGAGGACTTGGCTCTTCTGCCTCATGCAGAACTTCCATCTGTCGGCTTGCTCGTTCAACTCTTTCTTCCCAACGTGAGTCTCCACCCACCCCTCTGCTTCACATACATGAGTTTAACCACTGACCTATTCTTCAATCAGTGTCGTCAAGACCCTCGGTTTCAATACAACCATCACCCTGGTCATGACCTGTCCTCCCTTCATCTTCGCCGGTGCTGCCGGTATTGGCTTTGGGTGGAGCTCTGGTCGCTTCCACGAGCGGACATGGCACATCACTGCCGGTCTTAGCATTGCCATTGTCGGTTTCGCCCTTGCTGCCGCAACCTTGAACACAGCTGCTCGCTACGTGGCTTGTTTCATCTTCCCCGTGGGCGCTTATGCTGTCAACTCTGTTATTATCGGATGGGCTGCATCTACTCTGTCTCAGACAAAGGAGAAGAAGGCTGTAAGTCTACCATTGACACCTGAGCCACGAAACGTATTGATGCTAACTATCTCAAGGTTGTTCTGGCAATGACCAATGTCGGTGGCCAAATCGGCTACATTTACGGTGCCTACCTCTGGCCGAAGAGCGACGGACCCCGTTATGGCATTGGTTTCGGTGCTTCTGCCGGCTTCGCCTTCTGCTCTATCATCTGCGCCTGGTGCATCAGAATCCTTCTTATCCGGGAGAACCGAAGAATCCGGGCTTCCACTTCGGAGCATGTCAACCTTTACGGATACTAAAAGGCTAAGAGATATCAGGTCCCTTACAGGCCATGAATACCTTGGACGCGGTGGAGTCGGGTATCTTCATCTCTAGTTTATGGTGGAATGGTTTAAAGCTTTAAGAGTAGGATTTGATGATATTATGAACAGGGCATTCTTCATTTAGGATCAGGAATTGGCTGGAGAAGGTGTTGAGGAACAAGTTACCATTGTCCTTCACAGAAGTATAGGACATCTTAGGCTCACCAGCAGCTAAAACATATAAGCCAACTGGTAGCAATCACATCAATCCAGATGTTGGGGAAGTTTCATCAGTTAAATACCATGTGAAGCTAGAAAGACCCAACCAACATGCCACACTCCTAATGTACATGATCCCAAACAACCCATTCTCCGCTTAAGCAATGTTCACGCGGACCGTACTTCCATCAACCTTAAAGTCAGACACAATATCAGAAGGCCACCTGGGCAAAGCCACAAAGTGATCTTCCCATACTTGCTTGCCCGAGCCGCGTCTCGCCATCGTCACCTCATCCTGCCGTGTCTTTCGCACAGCAGGGCTAACCTTGTAGAGGCTCTTGTAGATACTCGTATGCCGAGCGGCGTCTCGCAAAGCCAAGTGGGACGCCCTCAATACGGTGGGCTTCGTATCCTTCGCATCCAACCATTTGCTGCCCTTCGACCAGTCCTTGCCATTGTATCCCCACTCTGCATACAGCTCCGTGCACTCTTTGTTGAACAACTTTCGATCCTTGGCTTGGACCGTAATCTCGACGTAGTCGCCCCGAACTCTTGGCGTGAATTTCGGGTCTAGGCAGGCAATATAATATTCCATAAACCCTGGCTTGGAGCCACGAGCGTCATTGAACACGCCCTGGAAGGTTTGCAAGATCTTGGCCTCGCTCACAGACCCCGGCTTCCACTCTGACTGGCTTCGCACAAAGAGCCGAGAGAGCGAAGAAGGGTGACGATAAAGCGACGAGGAAATGTCAATTGACTGAAGCGTCTGATGAAGACTCGTCTGCAGATCGTTGAGGAACACGCTTCTTCCAAGCAAAGTGGAAGTTTTCGAGTCCAAGTCGTTTGGAGACTCCACAACGCGTCCTTTGTCGATAAGAGAGCGCATCCGTGAGGAAATCGGTAGCTGGGCCGAGGATGACTGGAAGCAAACGTGGTAGGCGCATGTCAGGAGTCTGTAAGTTCCTGGTTTACCAGTCTCCCTCAGGATCAGGAACAGACAGGAAGATTTCCCTTCGTCCAGGATAAAGATGTGATCTTGTTCGGGCTTGATGTGTTGGTGGAGAGGAATGTTTGCCGTCAGGTACATGGATACGGTTGGGCCCTTGACCTTGAAGAGCAACAACCCACCCAGCTCTTGGACGAACTTGGGAGCCGAAGGGAACGCCAGAAGGTGAATCAAGTTGATACCGAGAGTACCCGATGCGGCATCAACGGTCGCGTTGAGGAACCAGGGTCTCTCGACTTGGGCAATCGTGCTCTCTCGCATGGTGTGCCAAGTGAACCTTCCTGGCATCAAATCCGATTTGGGGAAGTCATCTCTCTCCTTCTCGATCTCGTCGTCAGTCTTCCATTTTGCTGAGTGGGCGCTGACGTTGAGGAAGACGGTGCCCTTCCGGTCCTTGAGCTTACTCCACCAGGACTCGAAGGTGAAGTATTCCCAATCATGGAAGTTCAAATCGGGTGCCTTGAAGATCCAGTTGGGTCCAGTGGATCTCCAGTTGGGCACCCAGGAGGGACTTCGATCCCAGACCTCCATAGCAGCTGCGTTACGCAAGACGTCGATATTGCGCAACTTGAGAAGCATGTGGGCAAAAACACCCAAGAACATGTGCTGGCACGAGAGGCTGTAGTTGGCTTGGAAATTGAACCCAGAAGAAGGATTGCTTCCAATCAAGGCCATGATTCCAAAGACTTTGTCGCGAGGATCGGTGCATTGTGACTTGGAAACCGCCCGTAGGGTTTTGAACAGGCTCTGGTCCTTGAACGCCTGCTGGCCAAGATATTCAAGCCAAGGAGCCCTAGTGTTTTCCCACTTGATGGAGAGACGAGAGGAAAGTGACTTGATCGTTGAAGCGTTCATCCAGAACTCGACGTCACCAAGCTGGAAAACGGCTTGTCGTGAAAGGATGAGCTCTTGAATCACCCAGATGCGACTAAAGTACCGATATTGAAGAAGGGTGGCCAAGTCGACGACAGGAACTGTCGGTTTCGACTTGCCATCTGACAATTGGAGTTGTCGTCGCAGAGGGTATGGCTGCGTCGTCGGTGTGGCACCAAGATAGAGATACACAGACCGACAGGTCGAATAGATCTGTGCCATCTTGGAGACCTGGGCGTCACGCTCTTTGACATCATTCTGATTGATGCAAATAGCGTCTACCCAAATCATGCGGCATCCCCTCACAGGCCGCATGAGTCGAAGCATTGACCAGCAATTCTTCGTTTGTATCAAGACATCCCACCAAGGCCCGACATAGATTGGCATGGAAAAGGAACCGTCTCCGTTCTCCCCTGCCCATGTGTAAGAAGTGGCTTCGTACTCGGGGCATCGTTCGTTCTTGTAAACTTCAAGATCGAGGTGGATAGGGTCATCGGCACTGATGGGTGCCGTGAGGGAGATCAAACGGAACTCATCCGGGGCCAGCCTGGATGGGTACACTGGTGAGATTGGTACTTTCGCGTTGCCTGCAACGGGAGCAGCCAGCTTCGCAGCTCCTTTGGGGGCTGTCGTGACATAAGGGACCGTGCTGGGCCAGGAAAGGTTCAACTGTCCCAGGGGTTCATCGCGTGGTGGTGGCGTAAACGGGCCGGTAGACTTTTGCTGCAGAAGGAGACTTTTGAGATCTGGTGCAGCACCACAAGTCTTGCACCAGGGAGTCCCCTTCTGGACCCCAATAAGTGGTGCCTTGCATGTAGGTTTATGCCAACGAGTCATGGTGTGATGAGGATGGAGAAGGGGGATAATTTGTGCACATTTCAACCGAGATTACAGCAATTCTTATGTACTCGAACGAGAAATCTTCAGCGTCAGATTGCACAGTCGTATCGGCGCCAAAGGGTGAGACGGCAGTTCTTGGCTTCAGGCATACTGAACGTGTTATTGGTCTCATTGAGAAGGGGCAATGCATGCATAAGCGCCCTGATGGAGATAGCGGGCCGATGCGGGTTTGGCGGGAGCATCCGCAATAATTACGAAACAGACTGCGCCTCACGCAATATTATCCCAGCCCTTGTCGTTAAAAAATACTTGGATTAGATACTGCAGACCATACCGCCGAAAGTATCTTCTATCGGATCATTCTTGTCACTCTCACCAACAGACACACCCTTTTCTTCAGTCTGTCTCACGGCTGAAGGGAAGCGGATTCATCATGCCATCGAGGCGCTTACTGTGCATCGGGGCGCCTACGAATTCGGCATTAGGCGAGATGTCAAGATAATCATTGGATTGATCGTGGAAGGGTCCCCTGTGCCAGTAAGCAAAAGTCTTTCAGCCCTCCAGGGCTGCAGTAGCTAAAAATGTCCTCGACGACTTGACAGACCTCCAGCGCACACTACGCATGTCTCGGTATGTCATGTGGTGGGCAGCTTCTTGGCAGGAAATAACCTAAGCAAGAAGTTCATGATAACTGAAGGGGAGATGCTCTACTTTCATAGGGAACAAACCCTTCTTTCCATGCGCGGTAGCAACCTTTATGGGATTCTACCCTGAACAACATTATTCCGGCGGAGGAGGTCACGTCTCATCTGGAAAGAAGAAGAAAAAGGCATTCATAGACATGACACGATAGACACATTACCAATAAAGACGAGACCGTTAGCGCCCCTTCAGACCTGCACTCTGCTGGCCGTCTAAAAGTACGAAGTCTGACCTCTCTGCACCGGAACCCGAAAATAGGAGGAATCTAGACTCTGAAGACTTGATGAATAAAAACAATCCTGTAATGTCTTTTTAGCATATACGATCATACCCACTGGAAAACGCGGATCCCGTCCGCTCTCCCACAAATAAGCTGGCGAGGGTTAGGTTGATAGCCTCCCCCTTCTAGTATTGAGAACGCGTTTAGAAATATTCACTTGATAGCTTCCATACTAAAGAAGAAAACTGAAGTGCCTAGGGGGAAAACTACCTCCCGACAATTAACAGTAAATATCGTTTTCGTTTATTGTTTAAGTAACTACTGCTATTTCAGAGTATGTAGGGTAGGCGGGGGCAGGATTTGTCCGAGAAAAGTGCTGAGCGTACACCATGGCTCGGGATTTCCGAGTTTGGCGTCTACTTACAGCTTCATCTCTTGAGAATCAGGCGAAGAGCAAGGGTGCCATCAGTAAAGACGTCTTCATTGACTTTGTACTTGGCTTATCGATCAAGGCCGGTCGAGGTGGTGATCCTGTTGTGGTTGGCGGTACATCGCAACACGCCAAGTCTAACAAGACCTAGCTACAAAAAGTTCATGCTCATCAAAATAAATCAAACAGGAGTAAATATGCAACTAGTATTGATGTACGATGGAGACGGGGGTCCAGGATCTTATTCATACTTGCGACCAAAACCGCAGCGAGAAATAGCTCCAACACACCACGTAGCGGGTAATTAATGAAACGGAACCACCAACACGAAAACATTTGTGTGCCTCGACTCCTTCTGGGTTGCCAATCTCAGGGGTCAGGGGATCAAGGCCGATTGTGAATGAGCGCCGCAGTCTCTCCACTCTTCAAATTTAAAACTAGATAGTTAGTCTTGAGCGCATCTGAACCTAACAGTGTGAAGTCTTATAAGATAATCCGTGCCCAAATCTGAAAACAGGATCTTTCGTATCAAAAGGAACATCTTCCTTAGATTCCTCCACAGCCTTGGTTGATGAAGGCAAGTCAAATGGCAATTTTCCTTCAGGTCTTGCAATACCGAAGACGATATCCAAGAATGCGTCAGGGCTGCTACCATAATTGCCCATTACCACCGCAGAAGACTTGACCACTTCAGGAATAATGGCAGGACGAGTGAGAGCTACATCAACTATGGTCGGTACAGCAGCGTAGATGGATGCTTGTCGTGCCTTCTCCGTCTTGTTGTATTCAAGAGAACCTGCGTGGAAAATATTTTCGACTGGGCCGTAGCGTGGCGTATATGGAGCTTCGAGACGAAGCAAGGCAAAATCGGCCTCCTTGGGTGACTGGACAACTTTGAGTCCCTGACCTTCCATGTATGTCGCATTGAATCCTTCGATGTAGAACTTTCTCTTCTTCTGGGAACCTTGCAAGGGAAGAATGTTCTTCTTGTTCGAGAGGAGAGTGTAGGAAAGTCGCTGAGGTTCCTGTCCGAGAGCAACAAAGCGTGGGCTTCCAATTCTTTTCTCGGCGGCATCAATATCGACATATGGGTTCTCAAATAGCCCAAGCAAGAATTTCTCGCGCAAAATCTTCCTAACCGACTGATCGATCCGCTGCTCGCTAACTTGACCCTTTTTTATGAGCTCAACGATGAGCTCTGGGCGGTTTTCTCCACCGAATTGATCGGTTTGTTAAAAGCGAAACCGACTTCGGGGTATTGCGTACCAATGGGTCGAGAGTAATATGACATGATCCGTCTGGTGCCGGCCGCAATAGCAGCTTTGAAGGGGATCAGAAAGTAGTTGAAATTATTGCCAGGGTATGTTTGGTTCTTTCCATATTTGAAATGGGAATCCTCGCCGTTCTGTAGAGGGCCTCCTCCGGGAAAGTGCTTTGTCACAGTTGCAACAGAATGAGAGCCGAAAACGTCCCCTTGGAAACCCTTGATGTAAACTACAGCAAGTTCACTTGCCAAGTTTGCATCTTCTCCGAATGTCGCGAAGATCCTACCCCACCGGGGCTCAGTAGCCAAGTCAACTTGTGGGTGCAAGGCGGTTCGAATGCCAAGAGCAATGTATTCCTCTCGCGCGACCTCGGCGAATGTCTGGGTCCACTTGGGATTCCGTAGCGCTGCAAGACCCAGTGCCTCAGGCCACTGGGAGAAGCGTCCTGAAGAGAATCCTGTGGCAACATTGTCGACACAGGCGTGACGAGGGTCTGAAGAGAGAGTTACTGGAATACCAAGTCGTGTTTTGGCGGCGAGGTCCTGAACTCTATTGACCCACTCTGCTGATTCGCGGATAGAGTTGACTTCACCGGCAAGATTGAAATGCGTGAGGAATTTTTCAGCCATCATGTTATAAGTGCTGTTGCGGCGGAGCTCCTCGCCACCCTCGTCAAGGGTGCCGTTCGGTCCCTGGTAGAGTCGGGTGTGGAACATTTGGCCCGCCTTCTCCTCAATCGTCATTCGTTGAATAAGGTCATCAAGACGTTCCTCAATACCTCGACGAGCGTCGCGATAGATTGGGACCAATCCTTGCTTACCCGATAACCTGGGTTGTGCCAAGCATAGCATGGCAGTGATAACAAATGTCTGCATCTTTCATATATTTGTAGGGGTTTGGCAAAATGGTTTTATGATCTTGCGTTGCTATTCTAGGTGGGGGATAAAACGCCTTGGACCGACGTGGTAGTTGTTTATATAACAAACAGCTTAACCCATTACTAACTAACGCTATAAGTTAAAGAGTTACAGTTCGCGGGTTAAAAGTCATACTACTGCGCTTCTATTACCTGGTGGTATTATCCGGTGATAGTTGCGCCTCTATTTTGCCGAGCGGTTCCAAGTTTGCGGAGTAATAATGCTTCTATACGCGTATAAGAATGACTTACTATACCTTGCACTGTGGACTTGCCCAAGTTCCGGAAGATATTGTTGCAAATCAGGGCTATCCGTGTGGATCGCCTCAATGTGTGTGTATTGCTTGTCTTGTTCTTCCTGACGTAATTCCCTCTTTCCCTTCTAGGCGACGACGTGGCCTTCCTAATTAGGCCTAGTCGGGCGACGAGCCGGGGATCACCCGGCCGACCACTTGCTCACGTGACCACCCTCAGAGCTATTGTACAGGGTCCAATCCGACCGATAATTTCCCCGTGGGGAAGTAGAGAAAGGATTTTAAACCCCCAACATGCCCACACCACATGAATTATTTTTCGTTGCATACGCGTATACAGATTAAGCCTGCCACGGCCTTCTTAAAACCCCCTTGTCCCTTCTCGGAAACAGACCATGTTCCTTAACGAAATTCTCCGCGGGTATTAACCTGGTCTAAGTCTTGGCATGGGAGGAATGCATGCGGATAAACACAATATCACGCGCAACGGCAATTTTTTTTCTTTTAAAAAATAATACTATGACATTTATGCGTCAGAACATGAAATATGGCATCACCAGACAGTGTGGGATCGGTCGACCTGACCACCACCGTGGGCAATTTGGAATAGTAACCTGATCCAGCCACAGTGCCTCCCGAGACGAAGCAGCCCAGATCACACGGCCCACTGTAGCTATTCTACACCAACTACAAGAGGGAGTCGACATTCTTTTCACGCGAAAAAGTTTGCGAGAAACAGCCTCATACCGGTAGACTATGGTCCCCGATGGTGGAGTGGTTACTGCCAGGGTCCCGCGACCGAGGGTCATCAACCAGTCGAATCACGGATTCTCATGAGATGATGGTGGCTGATGCTTGGGTACCTACAGTACTCCAGAGTCGGGTTGACTGTCGGGCGCGGACGGGGCCCTTCTTGGCGCAAGCATACTAAAGTAAAATCTCCACGGGGGATTTGCATCATCACGCCCCAGAACACTTGGGGAGTACGGGCCGAGATAAATTCACATATGTTAGTCTCTAGTGTAATAATTTTTTTATTCAAGCATAAAAACTCTCTTAACTTCAGACAGGGATGCCAACAGCCAAAGTCCCGCGCGAATTAAGAGGTTAGAAATCATGGTACACCGTTTCCAGGTGTGCAGTGGACATATTTTAGGCATAATATGCCCTTGTTTGTTGGGATGGGCTGAGGCAAGGCAGGTTTCTTCTATTGACTATAGCCCAACTAGACGAGAGCCAGACTCTTAACCACTGAACAAAACCTCTCATAGGAGCTGCTGTGTAACATGCAAGAGGACTTTGACATTATCTCACCACTTCTTTCACCCATCAGCCGCACTCCGCGGGTTCCGATGCCAGGGACTTTGGAAGATGCAGTAAGCGCGGCACTCCGCTCCGGATGGTTCGATCTGTAGTTACAGACGTTGTTCCAGGTTTAAGGCCTAATGATGCAACAGAGCGCTGCGACAGATACAACAGTCACAGCTCGCCGGAGCCGAAATATCAAGCTTGAAAGGGATTGGACGATATCATAGCCGAAAGAGGAGTGCTTGCACTGAAGTTGCATTGAAAGTGGCGAAAATGGTGCATGTTGGCCTTCAACAAAAGCTTGACTGGGTGGCAAGAGTCAACAAAATCAGATGGTCGGTTATGTCGACAACCATAAACGGAATGTGACAGACGCATGTAAGAAGCCAAGATCAGCAACATGGTTGGCGAAAGCTTGGGAGTTCCTAGTTGAAAGGGACTTTGGGAGCCCACTGAAACTAGGCCCATGGAAACGTGGTCCATTTGTAAGCCAAGTTTCTTCAATATAAGTGGCCTAGCTTTGACAGCCATTAATTGCTAGAGTCTGGACTTTGGGGTCGCCTTAAAGGGTGGAGTTTTAGCTGAAGACTTGGGAAAGAAGTTGCTAGGCATTAAGTGATAGATGAAGCATCTCGAATCTCATTGAATATTTTACACGGGTTTGTTGATTCAGCAGGGACCTCGGTGACTTTTGGGTCAGCTCTTTACCGTGACACCGCAGGATACGTCAGATGCAGTCAGCATCCTTCGCCCACATTCCTGGATTCCAATCCCGTAGCGAGGCTGACGCAGCATTAAAAAGTGACATGCTGCTCGGACTTTGTTGGCAGACGAGTCCGGGGTTCCTGACACAGCATCGTTCTCTGAAGAACGTTTGTTTGGCCACTTTGTTGGGTAATCAGTGGTCACCATAGGGTTTTATCCAATGGAATAATCCCCAGTCCGGTGGCATCTTGTAATAGTGCCGGTGCAACACAACATCGGACCATAGTGTTTCCCAACTGGGACTCATTTTTCGATCAAGCTGTGATGCGTGCACCATGATCATGATGATACCCTTACATCCCCTCCTGTTTACGTCAGATGCATCAAATACATTTCATGGGCCTAAGAATAGATGCGAGAAGATATCGCGTTCACAGTCCATCCAGCTGGCAGATATATCTTGGCGTGGTTATCCCCATCTTTCGATATGCCGTGGCTTCATCTCAGATACAACGCACTCATACCCAAAATACAACCTTTCACGCCCCCACCAATTCTCTAGCTACAAATCGCTAAACCTATAAACCTATCAAGACATAAGCCACATATTCTTTTTTAGCTTGAGAGACGGCTATTGTTACTAGCAAGAACCAGCCGAAATTGTCACCCCAACTAGAGTCACAGCGCCGACTACCTAAAAACTAGCACAACCACACAATCAGCAAAATGCCATCCGCAACGCGTAGCAGCAACAAAAGAGGAATGGGCAATTTCAGGAACAAGCTGAATCAATCTCTCGAGGAGAAGAGGAGAGAAAGGGAAGCTGCCGCTGCTGCTGCGGCCGCCGAGGAAGAAGAGCAAGAAGAGGAGGAATTGGAGGAAGATGGTGAGGAAGAAGATGAAGAGAACGGGGACGACGAGGAAGAAGAGAATGAAGGCGAGGAGGATGAAGACGAGGAAGAGGAAGAGGACGAAGAAGAATACGACGATGATGAATAGAGAACACCATCAATAAATACCGAAACACCAGAGGAGTTCTGTAATACCAATATTAGCCATACCATCAATATCATCATCCCCCCTAGCGACATCAGGTCTACCAGTTCGCGCCGTTCTTTCTTTCCTCCTTCGTCTTAGCTCACCAATGGCCACATCGCCTTAGTCAGCCAATAAAAATCTTTCTTATCTCGCGTTCAACCACATGTTCTTTATCATTCACCGCATCAACTTTACTTAAACGCTCACCAATGGCAGTCACCGAATCAGTCAGCACTGGCCGCGTAGTCGGCGCCTTGGCTTGCCAGTTGGACTCGTATCTCAGAATTCTCGATACCGAGGTTATTTCGTGTGTCAAGGCACCGGCAGAAGCTAGCAAAGGCTCTAAGAAGAAGAAACAGGAAGTTGCTCCTCAAGATGAGTGGTTGATTGAATGCGCCGATTCTGTCTTGTTCCCCGAAGGTGCGAAAGCCGTTCGTTGTCAATTAGGATGAGTCTAACTTGGCTATCGCAGGTGGCGGCCAGCCTTCAGATCACGGCACTATCGCTCTCTTATCTGGTTCTGATCAAACCCCAATCCCCATCAAAAACGTTCAAAGACATGGCCTGCGATGCGTCATCTACTCTCCTCAGCCTCTATCTCCTGGTGATAAAATTCGTCAAGAGGTAGACTGGGCTCGTCGATGGGACCACATGCAGCAACACACTGGCCAACATCTTCTCTCCGCCATCATGATGAACGACCACGGCCTCAAGACACTTGGCTGGGGTATGGGTGCTCCCGGAACTATGAATTATGTTGACATTCCTCGGAAGCCAACCGAGGAGGAGATGCAGAGCGTTCAGTCCCGGTGCAGCGAGTTAATCCGTGACAATCTATCCATCAACGTCGAAACCCCTGATGACGCCAAGCATGAGAAACTTCCGGGAGATTATGACAAGTCTGAAGGTGTCGTTCGGGTAATTCACATTGGCGATATTGATATTAATACGTGCGTATTCATCACCCACCTTACCGCCTTGGTACTGACATTCAATAATAGCTGCTGCGGCACTCATCTCTCCCAAACTTCTCACATCTCGCTCGTCATACTCGGCTCTACCCAATCAGTACACGGAAAGAACTGTCGTCTCTCATTCATGACTGGAGATAGGGCTGTATCACTCGCCAATGCATCTGTTGGCGCCGTCGGCTCCATTGCAAAGCTCATGTCATCCAGCAGTGCACCGACTGAAGTTCTTGCAAAGACTTCAACAATGTGCGATACTGTGACAGAGTTACGAAGGGCCGAGAGAAAGCTCATGCTTGAGATTGCCAAATATGAGAGTGATCGAGTCAACGCAGTGATCCGCAGCGGAAAGAATGCATGGGTACATCGCTCCGATGGTGGGATGGATTTCATCAATAAGATTATAGGCGAGACGAAGGAGGCAGCTCAGGGAACTGGCCATGTTGTTGTCTTTGCCATAGGCGAGTTCAAGGGCACTGGCCCAGTTGTCATTGTGGGCGATAAGGAAGCAGTAGAGGAAATGGCAACTAAAGTCAAGGGAGTCATCAAAGACATCAAGGGCGGAGGTAGCGCCGGCAAATGGCAAGGCAAAGTTAAAGAATGGCAACACTCTGAGTTGACGGCGCTGAAGGAACTGGTAGAATCATAGATAGAACTAGACTAGGCTCTACAGGAAGACAGACCATTGAAGATAAAGAGTCATGATATAGTGGAAATAACAATCTTAAGCCTAGTCTATTGGCGTCAACAGTGTCTCATTCTGGCCAGCCCCTATCCAGCCTGGCCCGATATGAACCTCCATACTTATCCAGGCGCCTTCAGCAGTCAGATATATACATCGATTACCTAAGCTAGGCAATTTTCACATCCAAATCCTCACAAACAACGCGATGGCTCGCCTGGTACATGAAGATGAAGGATATTTTGGCCTGGCCCGATTCGAGGGCCTGGAAGGTGAACTTCATATGCGTGAGATCTTGGCTGATAGGTTGAACAATCTAGGTAGGCAGTGAGAGTATTCGATGAAAGAAAAAACTTGGATGGCGGGGATTGAACATACTGATGTAGAGATAGTTACTCGGGCAAGGGCACAGCTATTGATCTATATAGCTATCATGTTAGCTAGGCACCTGAGACAGCCCTCATCGCAGCATGATCGCTGTACGTAATTTTTGAGACCGCCAGGGCCAAGAAGGTAAGAATATCAACAGAAACATGACTTATGTCTGCAAACACCGAAAACTGATCTCCGGCGCCGATCTGCTCGCTCTCCCACCCGCTTATCACCTGTAAACTCCTAAGGACTGAGTCAGCACCAGGTCCTGGGGCAATAGTGATGCCCAGATCTTAAAGTTCAAGATCGAGGACGAAAAGATTCTCAGCCTCTACAGCTCGGCTAAAGAGAATCTGGGCGACCAAGGCTGGGCGCTGAGTCGGGTCATGGAAGGCATCACGCCCCAGAAGGTTTTTTCGATCAGACTCAACGCCGCCAAGAAGATTCTATATCATGGCATCGCTCAGATCGAGGGTTTTAAACCAGTTGTCGCCAAGTCGGATTATACAGAGCAGGGAAACTTGCTAGACCTGGGCGCCGAGACCATGTTGACTTCGGATCTCAGCAGGAAGAATCTCAAAACTCGCGGAACCTGGACCAAGAACAACGTCAGCTTAGAATGGGACAACACCAAGCATTTCTACTACGTCCAGCCGACGAATCCCTCTGGTGTGGCCCGCAGCGTATCACACCACAAAAACGGCCGGCTTTCACTTCGTCTACGGGGGTACAAAGTCACCACTAGGTATCACGGGGTCTTGCTCGATGAGAGGGACTTCAACGAGGAGGATGACGTCTTAAGGGTCATGGGTACGGTTAGGAACCCTTATCACGTCAAGGTCTGCAGTTGGAAGAAGGGCAAAGGAGTGTATTACTATGGCGGGCTCAACAACGGGGATCTCAAGGTTGAGAAGGCGAGTAGCTCTGAATCTTTTGTATTTCTCCTCATCAGGGGGTTCACGCCATCTCAGAAGATGGTTTAGTGCTCTAACTTTCATCAAGGATGTAAGATTGAATTACTAGATACCCTCTACATGAGTTTCATCTTCCGCAATGGGTTACCAAGCTGGCAAAAAAAATCAATGGAGTTAGTTTTCTGAATATCATACATTCTCAAGCCCAGCCCATGTGCCCTGGCCAGACTAAAGCCGCTCTCCCTGTTCTCAATTGCAAACAGCCCGCTCCTCCGAGAATATGATCAAACTATCGCAAACTCTTCGTCCTTCACTTCACCGTTTTGCCCCCATATTTTTCTCTCCTCAAAGTCCTCCAATGCTTCTCCATCCATCTTTCCATGCACATACGCTTCGCCAATCAATGTCATATAAGGACCAGGACCAGACTCTCTCATAACAACAGGCACAGAGCAGCCATACAGGATGCAAACATAGTCACCTTTTCTGGATTTTGGCGGGCAAAGACCAAAAAGAGGCCACTCGGTGTCCTGAACAGTCGCTGTGAAGAACCTTCTGTTCCACGTCACGTTACGGACACGCGTGAGATACTTGCGGAGCATCTCAGAGTGCCCTTGCAGGATCTCTCCAATGTTGAGATCTCCATTGTTGAAGACGTCGGCAATCTCCAGACACCTCAGGCAGGCTCTCTGATACCACGACGGGGGCACTTGGCCGTTGTGGTTTCTATCAGCAACCAGGGTCCTCCAGATAGGGTCTGGGACACTGTCCGTGTCTTTTCCAAACCCGGGCCACTTGCCCATATCCAGAGACTCTTTCGTGATAACACCACCCGTGTTTCGTGCCGAGACATCCTCAATTTTGGCCAGTCTGAATCCTCGCGCAAAAAGTACCTCTCTCCGTGTAGAGATATTGCCTCCTTCACCCCCTGAGCTTGAATCCTCGTCCTGGGGCACACGGTCAAATCGGACATTGCATGGCTCTTGAGAGGAGGCCGCGTAGTTCGGCTGTCCAGCGTGACCAACCAATACCTCACCGTTCTTGCGTCCGCTATAGATCTCATCTGGAAGGCCAAACTCAGAGCTCGATAGGAGAGGTATCCAAGAGGGCAGCGTCTTTCCTCCTTTTACCGGCATCGCCCAAGGACGGCAGATAATGTCCAGTGAGTTGGAAGACCTGACACAGAATTCGGTGAAGTCCTTGTAGACTTCAATCTCGCTCTTGGAGTAGTCGGCAGGAAGATCGTCGCGACCGCCTTTGCCGTATTGCCACAAGTGTCTGGATGTGTCGCTGGCAATGCATTTGAGGCTGTAGATGAGGTCTCTTTGATCGCTCGTGTCGAAAGTCTTGAGAGAAGTCACAAGTGACTCAATGGACTTGAGAGGTCTCTTGATCTCTCCGTTGTGCTTCCTCAGAAAGAGATTGTTTGTTGCTTCGAGAAGAATCGACGCACCGAAGGCTTCAATGTCTCCCAGAGTGTTGGGGCCCTCTCTCCAGTCAGAGAAGTCAAACAGAGACTTGATGGTGTCCTGGTTCGAGACCAAGAGGGAGGCGGCATCAGCAAAGTCAGACCAACGCACTATAGCTCCCCCACAGTGTACTGTTGCGTCCTTGGCCAGGGCAATCTCCTGGACGATCCAGCGCCTCGAGAACCAGCGGTCTCGCATGAGTTCTCCCAAGGCATACCACTTTCTTGCCTGCTTCCGATCATTTGCGTGCCTGTCAAACACCGCAAAGTCCATCAAAGTAGGGATAAACTCCATGGCCTCATCGCTTCTCCTGTCGCGGTCACTCTCGCCCAGCCAGATACAGACATTGCTCGCACTGCTGTAGATGTTAACCATCCGAGATAGTTGCTGTGTCTTCTCGGCCGAGTTGGCTTGGTTGATGCATAAGAAATCAACCCAGAGAGCCACCTTTTGAGCACCCTTCCCATGACTTCGGAGACGGAGAAGAGCTCGGAAGAGATTGTTTCGAATGCGCACTGAGGTCGCTCTCCTCGCCGCTGAGCCCCATCGTTCAGGGTTGGTCACACTTGGTTCATCGTCGTTGTCTCCGAGGAAATAGATGCGTCCATTGTGACCTTCCGATCCCCAAAAGTATGAAAGAGCTGCATATTGACGCATCTCTCCGCGGCCGTTCAACGGCCAGGTGTCCAGTTTGCAGATCAGGGGGTAATGAGGCTCGGGCGCTGGCAGTAAGATCAACACTCGGAAGCTGTTGCCCTCGAGATCCTTGTAGGTTATCTTGTCCGTAACACGTTCGCCTGACAGGTGGTTGTGCTTCAGTGAGTCCGAGCAGCCATCACCAGTTTCCAACGCGCTGTGGGCCTTGACATGCTCAAGCCACCTCCTCTCCAGCCTCATCTCTGACTGAAGTATCTGCTTCATATCTGCCACTCGGCTCATCTTTTCCCGTTCCTCCAGGATCACTCGGATGTGTGCCTCGAGATCTTCAGTTTCTTTGATCATCAGTTCCAACAGCTCCAAGAATCTCTGGCGAGAAGGATCCTCGGCCTCATCGTTTGTAGAGTCAGAGTCATCGGGATCAAGAAACTCGCGCATGCCTCTCGGCAAGGCATCAAAGCCTTGCAGACGGTCCGTACGACCAAGGACTGAAACAGGTCTCCGTTCTCGTACCCGCCGTGCTGCCCCCAGTCGATGTTCTCGTTCCTCGCGGCGGAACGCAGGATGGGGAGCTCTCTTTGAGAGAACCAAGTCCCTCACTTCTCGGAGTTCCTTTTCTCTCACATCCTGCTCGACCATCTCCTCAAACTCTTGCGTATCCTTCCGCTTCAGTATCTCACCATCGTTCTCGACTTGACTTTCCTCATCCTTGTCGTCTTTCTTCTCCTCTTGCTTCTTTTTCAAGTCCTTCAACTCCCTCTCCAAACGTTTGATCTCACGATACTCTGTCGAAATTTCGTGCTGGCACCTTTCCTCCTTCAACCTTTCAGTCTCTAGCTTTGTTGAGACTTCGCTCGCCTTCTTAAGTCTCTCGACTCTGTGTAGTTCGGCTTCTTTCTTCTCGAGTCTTTGTCGTTGCTTGCGGCTGTCCTTTTTGACCTGTTCCAGTTTTTCCGCCTCTTTTTGTTGTTCTTGTTTATGCCTTATCTCTTGGCTCCTTTCATCCACCTTCGTGTCGCCTTTTTCACTCTCTTCGTGCTCAACTAGCACTTCATCGTCCGCCATCCTTTCCTCTGCGTCATGAGCTGAGTCTCCCATTTCAGCCTTCTCACTGGTTTGCGAGCCCTTTTCGTGCCCTTCCTCTACTTTCTTTAGCCCTTTCTCGTCGCCAATCTCCAAATCTCTATCAGGGCTCATGGGTCGGCTGCGGCTGCTGGCCCATGACTCCGAGTCACTCGAGTCTTCCTCGGGCTCGTTAGGGGCATTGAGAGCCTTCAACTCAGCCTCTAGTTCCTTCACACTTTGTGTAAGAATCACTTTCTTCTGCGTCAATTCCTCCTTGTTCCTTCTCCTTTGAGATAATTTCTTCTGGACCACCAGAGGGCTCTGTTTCCCTGGCTCTTGCCATATCCTCTTCATCGTTTGATGAATCTCGCCGACTTCAAGTCTATCGAGAGTGAGCTTTAACGCTGACTCTGTTTCTTTGAATCTGTCCGCGAGATTCCGTTGAAGACTGTCAATGTCTGGGTCATTGGCCTTCTTAAGTTGCTGTCGTATAGCCCTATTCTTCGAAATGGCGTCATCTCGTTCTTTGCCGGCAGCGTTCGATATTTCATCTTGCTCGCTCTTCAACTTTCTCTCCTTTTCGTCCCAGGCTCTGATTTCGGCCTCGAGGGCTTTGATTCTCTCATCAGCGACATCGGTACCTTGCTCTCGAAATCCTAAATGATCCCACCGGGGCCTGGCCTTCGACGGCAACTTGGGTAGCATGGTGGTGGGAACTCATGGGATGGTGAAAACTGTGAAGAATCGCAGAAGGTGCCCGAAGTAATCATAAATGCGAACGCATGGCCACCGGAACAATGGTGGGAATTTGAGAGTTGATGTTGCTAGGTTGTTGAAAGAGGGGAACAACACCATCACAATCGAGAGCTCGCCATTCGCGATTCTCAGCCGGCATATCCGTCAACACCAGCTGCATGTCAGCAGCCACTCGAAATCCAGTGACCACACTCCGGTTAGTTAGTGTATTTAAATACCACGAATCAAGTCCGACAAACTGGAAGCCTGCTTTTCCCCTCTGCGTTCGCTGTCCACAGTGGTGGCTAAACAGGAGCTGAAAACAAGGGGCTGCATCTGACGAATGAAGCTCGTCCAACGAATCACCCCCACAAAGTTTACAAGGTAGCATCCGGACATCCGCTGCATGCAGATGTCAGTGAGAATTTGGACTATTTACGCACCTGTGCGGTTGTGTGCTAGCATGGGGGTTGAAAATGTCGATCCATCAGCGTTTCTCCCACTTGCTATCCTCTTGCCTATTGCCATCCAGTCGGGACAATTGAAGGCATTTGTGATTCCTTGAATTGAGATGCATTATTTCAGTTGAATGACGGAATACTCATTCCTTTCACAGATCTCCTTATAGTTGCTGCATGGTAAACATGCCACAGTTCTTTCGCAGCCACTGGCTTGCACAATGCCCCCCGATAGCTACCCTCCAATAGGATCAGGTGAGACCATGCATTTGCACTTGCAGATACGACCAGTCAGCCACTCTAGTTAGGGAGTTTTGTAAACAATGCCGTGCTGAATAATTGAAGAGCATGCCCTATCGACTGGTCTCCGTGTCAGATCAAATTCCACACTTGCTTCGAACTGACAGGACGTTTCGGTATCCTAAAGACCGTTCCACACGCTTTAGTTGCTCACACGATCGTTCCATATTCCTATACTGGATTATACTATCGTTGAACCTGAGGTATATAGGTTTCCCTCTTGTACGAGCAAATGTGGAAACCATGTACGTCCCCTCCGACGTAAAAGTAGGTGCTCCTCGGCGTTTTGTGCCCGTCATGCTTTCTGACAGCCAACGGGCATTCCAGCGCGCTGTTGGGATCCCTCTTCTCCCAAGCACACCCAATGTGTCTCTCGATGCTGCTGGCCTAGTCGCCTTGGCCGATCTCACCACGATTCAAGAGCGAACGGTCCTAACCGGGACAGCTACCTTCCTAGACGCGTTCATCATATGTCCTGGGATACACATGCAGCAAAAGTCGACGAGCCTCAATGGCGGAGAGCATCCTGTCTGTGCCAACATGAACACAGGAGACGTCTTTCGAATCGAGAATCCCGCAACCGTCTTTTACCTACAGCAAGTCAGCAAAACCGGTCATCTTACACATTTGGCAGTGTCTGAGCTTGAAGGTGATTGGTGGTCCAAGGTCTTCTCCATGTTCTTCACGGCCCAGAATGCATCAGTGGTTTCTACCCTGGCTTATGGGACAGCAGTTCTGTGGACCATCTCTGTCGTTATCCTCCTAGCTTGTTCGTACGACTGGTGGGGCCTGATTATCGTCCTTGTGCTTATGGCTGCACGCCTTTGTAACGTCATTGTCGTTCGCCGAAGGGCTACTCCAGGCTGGTCCGGGGCCAAGGAAGGATCTGTGACAGGCGACCTTCTTGTCTTGCTCAGTCAGGATCGTTGGGTAAGGATCCAAGGCAAAGTTGACCATCTGAAAGCTGTTACGTCCGGTCAGTGGCTACGAGATCAGAGAGATGTCGAAGGTTGGATGACAGCTCTGGCCACATTGGCCGTCTATCTCGCTGCGGCCTTGGTCAGTAACGCGACGCAGTTTGGCAAGATCTTGATCCTGGTTCATCTTGGAGGCTCGGCTGGATTGTTGGCAGTTGCAAATTCGACCACCAAGAATATCCTGGTGATGCACGGTCATAGTCTTGCAGTTCAAGGGAGCAGATCCAAGTATCAAAGACGTAAGGAGTTGATTCTCAAGTTGATCGAGCAAACCGGTCGTTACGATTGGGCGTTGTCGATGGATGTGATCAAGGAGGACGATATCCGGAAGCTCTCGGCAGAACAACCGAAAATGGACCACCATGAAGTGAGCACGTTGCGAAATTATGCGGCATCACTGGGTGTTTAATGGCCAATGTTGCATTAAATAGTATGTTCTTTTGCTAGTTTGCCCAACATTCACTCTCTTTGGCTATCCGTCTCGCAAATGGTTGCGCCGCTATTGAACGATTCTCAAAATTCTTGGCTCGGCCAACGTGCACTACCGACGAAGATTATGAACTAGGTACCGTAGATAACCAAGATAGAAGTTTGAGAAGAGATAATCCATCCCGAGAGCGGGGGAGCAGGTCCTGACGTAATCAGGTTTGTCTAGCCCGCTCGGATCCATGATATCACGCGTTCTGGATAACATCATTCAGCCAGCACTCAGCAGCAACCAACGTTCCATAATTCTACTCTTCCCCAAGTCAACTGTTCGACTCTCCAACATGGTCCGCGTCTTCATCACAGGCTCAAGCGACGGAATTGGCCAAGCAGCCGCTAAGCTGTTGGCCGAGCAGGGCCACCAAGTCACGCTTCACGCTCGGAATGCAGACCGGGCTGCCTCTGCTCAAGCCGCCATACCGAAAGCAAAGGCAGTTCTCATCGGCGACCTTTCATCCATGGCAGAGACCAAAAAGCTCGCCCAAGAGGCTAATGCCGCGGGGCCCTTTGACGCCATCATCCACAATGCAGGCATCTACTCATCCCGGCAGATTACCCCTGACAAAATCTCGGCAGTCTTTGCAGTCAACACGCTGGCGCCGTACATCTTGACTTGCCTGATGGATAAGCCTACGTCGAGACTGCTCTTTATGAGTTCCGATAGCCACTACAGCGGCGACGAGACTCTACGAAATGCTACGCAATCCCACTCATATGGCAACAGCAAGCTCCATGATGTCATGCTTGCCAAAGCCTTTGCCCGACGCTGTGAGGATGTTCAGGTCCTGAGCATGGACCCTGGATGGGTGAGGACGAAAATGGGCGGCAGGGCTGCACCAGGGGGCACAGATAAGCCGGCAGTGGCCCTAGCGGACTGGGCGGCTGGCGAAGGTGTCTTGGCAAGGATAAAGTCGGGTGCTTTCGTGTCGACAAGCAGGGAATCGACGTCGCATCCAGGGGCTGATGTTGTGAGCAAGCAAGAGGAGCTCCTCGACATTTGCAAGCAAGTTTCTGGAGTCTCTGTTCCAGGGGAATAGGGCCAACATCTTCAACACCTCAGGTATCGATAATGAGATGACAAATCAACCAAATCATCGGGTCCGGTCATTTCCCCATTCGGGGGTACCTACTTGTGACTATGTGCTTGTGCTCCCAACGCGCATATTCTGTCAGAACTTAGCATGGGTCCAACAGCCATTGCAAGATGTCAAGACCTCCATTTGAGGAAGAACATTGGCTTTATTGTTTCTCAATCAAGAGAGATTACAAGGTCGTAATAGGCCCGCCACGTCAGCACTTAACAAGACTAGTTGATGCCTACCAAGACACGGATAAACACTTTTTGCAGGACCCGCTCCCTAGTCCGAAACAAGTCTCCCGCGATCCTTCCAAGGAGAAACTCATCCATCAACAATACCAGCTTCCTTGGCAGCTCCGTCTCTCCAGAAGCCAATATACAGCCAAGTAGCTCTTTATAGACGGTAGACAGATACAATGCTCTAGCCATGACTGATCTACCCCTTCGTCCTTCAAGGTAGGCTCCGAGTATCAGCTCAAGCAAAACTCAAGGCTCATCCCTGCAGATCACCACCAGAGGGCAACAAGCCAAAGCTCTCTCGCACAAGCACGCAAAAGGTGCGGACTGGCTGCATCACGTGCAAGAAGCGGCATATCAAATGTGACGAAAAGAAACCCACCTGTGGCAACTGTCTCAAGAACAGGCGCCGCTGCGAGGGTTACATTGAGCAGCAATCCAAGACAAAGAGTCCTCCCGGCGTCATTCAGTTTCGTCTCGATTCAAAACAGGCTACACGTGCCTCTCCTTCGCTAAGCCAGATCCGCATCAGTCAGGACCCCCTAGATGTGCGGGACGCAAAGAGTGTCTTGTACTTTCACGAGTTTATCAACTTGGTCCAGGGACCTTGGTTCTCAACTGGTTCCAATGGGGACCTGTGGACTGCGACGCTGCCTCAGTTGGCTCACAGCAACAGCACTATTCGTCATGCCGCGATAGCCATCGGTGCCCTAAGTAAGTGGCTCACTTACTCCAACCACGACACACTCCGAGACGCATCAGTACCGGTTCAACCTGTCACTGAAGGCGATACGCATTACTTCCGAGCCGTGTCTCACTACTGCCATTCTCTCAAACTTCAGAGCCAACAACAGTCGATGCAAGATGCAGTCTTCCTCTCAGTCTTGTTCCTATGCTTCGAGACGCTGCGAGGCCACAGCAAGGCAGCGTTGGATCATGTCAACCACGGCTTGGCTGTCTTGCTTGCCCTGTTGACAGACCGAGATTCAACTCGCCATATCAATGCCCTGGCTCCCAACCCTAAGCCCCTTATAGCAACAGTCGGTGACATCTTTACTCAGCTGGTAACCCAGGCCCGTTTCGTTCTTCGAGGCAGCCTCGGCACCAGCCCGCCGTTACCGCACTTTACCAAGGGACTCCGAGATAAGAAGCACACGTTTGAGTCCTTCATGACTCTAATAAGCCAGCTACCCCGTGGGCCTGCAACCAAAGGGAACATTCCCAATCTGTTCAATAGCCTGGACGAATTCGAGCTGTACTTAATCATCGCTCGACGGATAAGGCCTGAAGTGGGCATAATATCAATTGATATTGTGCAAAAGTCGGGGATTCTTTATTCAGATGACCCATTCATCATCACCGCCTTCTGGCGCGCTCTCACAAGCGATCCCCGAATCCACAAGGTCTGCGATGAGTTATCCGCCGAGATGCGAGCCTTGGATGCCGCCTACTTGCCTCTATTCAACCAAATCATCATGTCCAATCAAGACTCTCCGACTTATCTGAGAGCCATTCATCTACGTCTACAGTTCCTTGATATCTACACATTTGAAAATCCAACACACTACCACGACCTCAACATATTACAAACTCAAACCCCGTTATTCCGAGAGTATCTTTCCCTGGCAAACATAGCTCTACGCATCGCGAGACAGAACTTGAAGAACCCAGCACAGCGGCTCTCGCTACAGTGCGGCCTGGCATGGCACCTACTCCTCGTGGTCTTCTTCAGCCGTGACCCTCTGCTGCGTGACGAGGCCATCTGGATGCTTAAGAGTTACCCAGGTCAGGACGGGCTTTGGAACGCGCAGTCCATGTATGTGTTGGCCCTGAGGACCAGGGAGTTGGAGCGAACCAATTCCGTCGAGGGGACACCTACGGAACAATGGGAACGCCTTTGGAGACGAGAATACCTCTTTGAAGAGGGTGGAGAGCGTGTTGTATTCTGTTTCCTAGACAAGAACCAGGCAACTGGCAAGTGGGAAGTTGTTGAAGAGGTGGCAGAGGTTCGCGGAGACCTTGATAATGTGCCCTGGAAGAGGCGGCCACTTACATCGTCTGGGAGGCTGCTTATATCAGATATTATTGTTCTTTGAGCATTTCCGAGGTCATGGGCCTCTGGCTGCCTCTTGCGCTTTGTTGTTCATATTACTTTTCGGATACACACGAGACGCTACATTCAGATACACAAATGGGTTAGAAGAATCTGGTCGTGGGCAACGTCGAACTAATTCACCAAGAAGGGTAACATTACAGGCAATGCTGATTTAGATTAAATAAAATTATAAGGATAAACAGTCTTGTGTATGGAACTTCTGAGCCTAAGCTTGATGAGAGCTTAGCCGTCCATCACACTATCGCCGCCGTGTTCATAGCCTCTATTGATCCAATGCTTGACTTTGGCACTGCAAGGAGTTAGCATGAGCACGCCGTGAGCACACCGTGAGCTGAGGTAAAACTGACCATTTCGAAATAGACGCCCTGCTTGTTGATAAGCTCCGTGTGAGTACCCTTTTCAACCACCCTCCCCTGATCAAACACGAAAATGACATCAGCATTCTGGATGGTCGCCAGCCGATGAGCCACGGCAATCATTGTTCGTCCCTTGCGAGCCTTTTCAAAAGCAGCCTGAACAATCTTTTCAGACTCGGAGTCGAGTGCAGAGGTTGCTTCGTCGAGCAGCAAAATCTTGGGGTTTCGGATCAAGGCGCGGGCGATGGCGATTCGCTGCTTCTGGCCTCCAGACATGGAAACGCCTCTGTTGCCGACATCGGTGTTGTAACCTTCGGGAAGAGAGACGATAAAGTCATGGATAAAGGCGTCACGACAGACTTCGTGGATTCTTTCATCAGAGATGGAGCTTGGGTCAGCGATACCGAAGAGGATGTTGTCTCGGATAGTTCCTCTGAACATTGTGGGTTCTTGGGGCACAAGGGATAGATTGTCTCGGTACTCGTAGATGTTGAGGTCATTGATGTTGGTGCCGTTGCAGAGAAGGGCACCCTTGTTGGGTTCCAGATCGTAGAAGCGCTCGAGAAGAGAAATGATGGTGGTCTTTCCACATCCAGAGGGACCGACAAAAGCTGCGTACTGGCCCTTCTCGATGGTCAAGCTCAGAGACTTGAATATGGGGACATCTCGCGTAGGATACTTGAACGAAGCGTTCTTCAGCTCGATCTTGACGCCGCCTTCTGTGTCGGCGATCCCTCCCTTTCGACCCTTAGAATGAGACTCCTCGACATCTGCTGACTGGTGAACATCGAGAATACGGTTGGCTGCAGCCTTTGCCTGCGCTGCGTTGGGTGCCATGGCGAATCCGTAACTGGCAGCCTCGGCACCCTGAATGATAGCGATGAAACAAACAAAGAAGGCCTCCATGGGATACTCTCCCTTGGCCAGAAGGTTACCGCCATACCAGAAGATCAGAGCCTGACATCCAAGACCAGCACTATCCGCAAACCCAAAGATGGCTGAGGTCCAACGAGCCTTGGTATTAGCAGCCTTGACGTGGCCGTCCAAGAGCTGTCGGTACCGGTTGTTGATAGAGTCTTCCATAGTGAGGGCCAAGACTGTTCGAATAGCTCCGATAGCTTCAGTAGCAAACTGTGAGCTTTCTGCAAAAACAGCCGAGTTCATCTGGTCAAACTGTACTTCGTGTCTGAACTTCCAGAAGCCAGCACCCAACATGACAGGCAAGGCTACAAACATGGCGATCAGGCCAAGCTTCCAGCCAAAGATGAACGCAATGATGATGCAGCCCGTGACGTTGAATATGGCCGAGATCAAGAAGGCGAGGTTCAAACCGAGAAGTTCCTCCAGCTGCTTCGCGTCACTCGAGATGCGAGAGCTCAGGGAACCGTGGGAGTTGTCGTCATCGTCAAAGTAGGCGAGCTTCTGGTAGAGCATGTCGTTGAGATACTGCGCCTTGTAAGCTGCGCTGACGCAGTACTGGACACGAAAGCCGATCCATCCTTCACAGAAATACGACAGGCCAACGCCTCCGGCCAGGGCAAACCACATAAGACCCCAGAAGTTGCTCTCGCTTTTGATGTCGCCGCCCTCAAGGAGGAAAACACCGAGGACTTTGGCAAAGAGCCAGGCTTGAAGGGGAGTGCCGGCAGCCACGGCCATGGCAGAGAAGACGATACCGATGTAGAAGGGGAACTGCTCTCGCTGCTCGTATAGAAGCCTTCCGAAGCTACTGGCCAAACTTCGAGGCTCAACTGGCTCATGCGTTTGACTCTCCTCGATGGTTGTAGGGACCCGGTTCACATCGTCCAGATGAGCCATCTTCTCTGACTCGACATCAGACACCACCGGAGTCTCGCCTTCTGGTTTATCGCCGAATCGCAGCGACTGAGCCTGGACCAAGGCACTGTACACTCCCGACAATTCCATGAGACTTGCGTGAGTACCCTCCTCAACAGCGCGACCCTTCTGAAGGACAATGATGTTGTCGGCCTTCTTGATGGTAGACAGTCGATGGGCGATGGTGATGGATGTACGGTTCTGGGTGATTCTGTCAAGTGCAGCTTGGACGATCTTTTCACTCTTGGCGTCAATGGCACTGGTAGCTTCGTCGAGGATGATGATCTGAGGCTTCTTGATAATACTTCGAGCAATGGCTAGACGTTGCTTTTGGCCTCCGGACATCTTGGCGCCACCATCACCGACCTTGGTATCGTATCCCTAGACGGTTAGATTATTTCAAAGATATGAGAGGCAATACTTACATCTGGTAGGCGGTTGATGAACTCATCAGCGTAGGCTTCTTGGCAAGCTTCCTTGACAAGCTCTCGCTTCTTCTCCTCGGGCGCATCTTCAAACTCGGTTCCAACAAGACCGTTGGCAACATTCTTGAAGATGGTGTCGTTGAAAAGGAAAGGCTCTTGTTGAACCAGACCGATCTGAGCTCTCCACCACTTGACGTTTAGCTCCTCGAGGTTGTGACCGCCGACTGTGACTTTGCCACCCATGGTGGGATTCAGGGGGCCTTCCTGCTTCTCGCTCTCTTCCGGCTTATCCTTCTCCCCATCTTTCTTATCTTTGTTGGCCTCGATAACCTGCGGCAGAACTTGGTGGTTGCTCAAAGAATACCATCGCTCCAACAGGCCCACAACCGTGCTCTTTCCAGATCCCGAGGGTCCAACAAGGGCGGTGTTCTGTCCAGATCGAATGCGAAGATTAAGTCCGTCCAAGATCCTGACACCGGGTCGGCTAGGATACTCAAAGGTGACGTTGTCAAAGACGAGATCTTCAGAAGTGATATCCGGCTTGAGGTCTCCAGAGGCAGGGAGTGGTGCGTCGATGACGGCAAAGAATTCGCATGCGGCAACCATGGCCTTGCTGACGGCCAGGAGAGGTGTCGAGATTCGTTCCATGGCGGTGAGGACCAACATAACTGACATGAGCACGATGATGACGGGAGCAGGGCTGCTCATGGCACCGGCGGCATATCGTTGAGTACCGTACCAAAAGGCGAGGCCAAAGGCGCCAAAGACACCAAAGAACTGTAACATGTTAGCATTTTTTTGTAGATCCATTAGAGTCAACATACCACCAGGCCAAGCTGAAGACCTGCAACTGGGGCAAGCTTGTGGCCCTCCTTCATAGCCTTTTCCACCCACTCCCTGTAACGAGATATGATGCGTGATTGAGCACCACAGGCCATGACCAGACGAATACGTTCGAGTGCTTCACTCGCAACAGCCGTACCCTCAGCATCGGCCGCAGAAGTAGCAGACTGGCCCTTGACTATCAATGGTAGAACCACCGCCAAGACAATGAGAATGTACAGGACCAGTGAGGACGTCACCAAGGTAAGGTCCCAGCTCCAGACAAAGGCGATGATCAGTGAGGCCCAAATCGTGCCGTTGTACTCGAGAAAGGTTCCCAGACGCTCGGAAACGCCGACTTGCAAGGTGTTGGACGTCGAAGTGATGGCAGTGGCAGGTGCTCCGGCGGGCATCGAGTCGATAGCGTGAATGGACTGAGAGAAGAGCGAACGGATGTAGTGAAGACGGATGGCAGATGAAAGTCGGATACCAATCATCCTAAAGCAGTACTTGTTGATGGTGTTCAAGGTCCAACGGCCCAGGAAGAGCGCCATAATGTACAGAGCTTGCTTATTGAGAATACTCTTAAACTTGTCCGGCGACATAGTCGATGAGTCCTTGAAGTAGTCCGTAAACTGGCCGACGAGCTGACCAAAGACGATGTTCATGAGGGGCATGGTGATACCAGCGCCGATGGACGCCACCGAGGCGATGGCGTAGACGCAAAAGTCCCATTTTGTCGCATAGGTAAACACTCGAAAGTAGTCGGAGATGGCTGGCGTTCGTTGCGGTCGAGAGTCTGTTTCTGTGGTTTCGTTGGTGAGGATGGGTATCTCTGTGCTTCCCTCACGCCCATCGAGAGTGTGGGACTCGGGAGATGGAGAGGCGACGGCCATGTTGATGGCTTGATGCTATTACTCGACTGTTTAGAGAAGATGGTGGTGAGATTGGTCGTGGAGTTGTAGAGGGAACTCCTCCAAGAGAAGAACAACAATTCGCGATTACCGCAGTCTAAACCCCTCCTCAATGGAAGTGACAACGAGTATTGTCTTGGTATGCAAACCAAGACCCTCAATCATGCAAGGGAAAGCAGAAGAAGAAATGGTAAGTAAGGAGTGGGTAGAAGTGAACAAAGATACGAGCAGAGGACTCGATAGAAGGAAACAAGCAACAAAACAGAAAGAGCAGAAGAAGAGGGTTTTTCAAACGTAGGAGAGACAGACATGTCATCAATCAATCCATATTGATAGAAATGATTGCCTGCGAAGCTATCCCTGCCTCGTTCGGTCCCGCACATCTCGTAAACTCGATTTCCTCTTTGGGGTTGTTACGAACGCAAGGATCACCCGACCCACCAATCTCACGAAACGGTCTCGGACTAGAGTACAAACCGTTTTGCGTGTCAACACACACAAACACAAGTACTTCTTCTGTCGGGTACGGGGTTTACAAAGGACCCGGCAGTCGCTTGGTATTACACACATTGAGATGGAAGATTCTGTCCAATGAAAAAGGACATGAAAGAAGCCAAGCACGCGTATCTGCCCCTAAGAGGTTATTTTGCGCTGAGCATCGTGAGCGTCGTTTGGCATATGATGACCAACATGTCGCACAGGAGGCGGGGTCTGTCAAGTGTCCGCCTCCCATCATTAAACTCGTGGTGAGGCGGGACAGTGACGAGGAGCGGCCCGTTGGTGGAGTGTCGATGTGGCAGTGACATGTGCTTGTTGATGGTGAAGATGATGGCAGCCTAGCAGGTGAGGGTGATCCTGCTGACCAACAACCCATGTGGCAAAGTCAGTGAAGCCAAGTTCTCATGGTCTAGTCGATGTCAAGCACGGTATCAATGCATGACGACAAAAAAAAGAAGCAAAAAATCGGCAAAAAAGGCAAAAACAAAGGGTCTGGCCGGGGATTGAACCCGGGACCTCTCGCAAGCTTGCTTTCGGGTTTGCCCTAAGCGAGAATCATACCACTAGACCACCAGACCGGATAAGCGTCTTATGCTCTTGTTGATGCCGGCCGGTCTCGAATTGCGTCCCTTGAGGCGGGGAGACATGGGAAGACCATCACTCCATGATTGAGGCATCGCTTCCGTCCCCATCCTCAGAGCCAACAAGGAGTCAGCGGCTCGGCAAAAAACGACAAAGAAAGGTGATGGATTTGAGGAACGTATTTTGAGATATTGGTAATAAAGATCTTCCAAAAGAATGGGAGATGTCTAGGTAACGTAAGGGAACCCCTCAATCACGTTCCAACAGTTGCTGCCTCAGGCAACCGCGCCACGACGCGGATCTCTCAGGCTGAGCAGCTGAGTGTGACACCTTGAGTTCAGCCATTAAGGTATTTACACTAGAATTCTTAAGTATCATGAGTGTACATAGGCTGGAGCTTGGTATCTTCATGTAATTTTACTTCATCCTGAGTTTTGGGGCCTCCTCGTCACTCAGTCTAAATTATTCTCTCTTGGTGCAGAGCATTGTAATGACAAACCAACCAAAGCCTCTTAGACCAACAATCAATCACACAATATGCACAATATCTAATCTAAGAACGATGAGAACAAGAATCTAGACGTTGATATATGATGAAAAAGATCGCTTTCGCATCTATTGCATTAATTGCAAGCTAAACCCGTGGTTACCAATCTGATGAAGTTACCCTAGAGAAATATTTGGGCTGATGATAAGGTCTCAACAGACTCACTACAAAATGAGTCGTATGGTAGTTAGCGCTCTAGTAGCAGGCTGCCCCTGGGTGCGGGCAAAAATCACGTGCTAAATCACACTCAGGATGACAAGCCACAGCCAGAGCAGCCACCAAGGCGGCCCCACAGCCTCAGCCCTTCAGCCCCTTGGCCCCTGGATACAGACTATCTTTGCATGGACCTCCACTTTGCCCTACCCGCCCCTTGGCTAGCGCCTTGTGATGGCTTCACATGCGCTGTTGGATCGAAGGTTTCCGAAGGTCGCTGTGCGTGGTGATCACAACTGGCATGTGCGTATCAACTAACGTTCAGCCTGGACAATGCCCACAACCTAATCGAGAATATCTGTTACAAATGTGATCAAAACGTTCTGATGAGGATTGGTAACTATCGTGCAGCGAAGTGGGGCTCCTCTCACTCATGCCCAGAACTGTAACAAGTGCGACAGAAATGAACTTTGAGAACAATCTTTTGATGCGAATGTTTAAACTCCCAACCTCGACCAACCAACCACCTTGACTCCTAACCGCATCGCCACCTGAATTTTCCCCATCACCCTTTACCCCTTCAAGAATCCCACCCTCATATGTCCATTGCCCCCTCTGTTGGCTCTAAAGTAATATGGCACAAACGTAATCTCCCGCTCATCTCCCACCTCTTGATCAGCAGCTGCCATCCCAGGTGCCACGCCGCGAGGCTTCGAGTCCCAATTCGTCAATTGCCTCTGCCAGCACATTGACTTGAGCACAATGTACTCTTCTCCAGTTTGCTCGCTCACCCGCTTCTCTTCAGTGACTGGTGCATCTCGCTTGAGAATGGTGTCCTTGAAGTGGTTCTTCTCCCACTCGTTGTCGACGTCTTCCGCGCAGTAGATGATGGGTCCACGAGCCCAGGTGAGGGTGTTTTGGTTGGTATGAGGGTGTGGTGAAATATATCGTGGCTCAAAGTTGCCAATTTCGAGCGTGAATGATGGGTTGGTCGAGAGGTAAGCAGGGCTGAGGCTTATGTACCCCTTGGAGATGCTAACTTGGCCTGCACTTGGGCTTGGTGTCAACGTGTATTGGCCTTGGGCCCACGCGGGCAGCCGAAGACGGATCGTGGTCTGAGTCTCGGGTGCCGAAAGCTGGAACTTGATCTTTCCCTCAAGAGGCCAGTTGGACTCCTGCTCAAGAGCAACGGTCTTTCCCTCTACCTCAAACGTCAGCTTTGCGGACGTATAAAGATGAACGTTCACGTAAGCCCCTCCGTCCTGAGTTCCATAGTCCCAGAGGTAACCTCCCAGACTTCCGTACAATCTCGCTAGGTTGGGAGGACAGCAAGCACACCAGAACCAGTCGTATCGAACACTCTTGTCGGCCTCTGAGCTGGCGAGTTGGTTGACGTATGTAAACTCCTTGCCATTCAGGCTCATGGCTGTCATGACCACATTGTAGAGACTGAGCTCTAGGATATCACCGTAGCGCCCATCGAGGTCAAGGTGAAGGAGCCGCTCTGCTAGCATCATCACGGCAATGGAGGCACAAGTTTCAGAGTAACAACCTCCTTCGTCGGTGGACTGGGGAAGGTAGTGGTCAACGCTGAAGCCCTCCCACTGCTTGATGGAACCGATTCCACCAGTCAGGTACATCTTTTGATCGACCATGTTATCCCAAAGGCGGGACAGAGCCTCAGTCCACTCCTTGGGAGCGGAAATCTCTTGGCTCTTGATTTGATGGTTGTAGATGAGATCTGCCACTGCAACTAGGAGATACACAGCGCGCACACTGTGCCCTTCAATGGTCTTTTGTTCGAGAATTGGGAGATGAGCCTGATTAACCCAATACGAGTCATGCTCAGGATAAGAATCAGGCCGAGCCCAAAAGTTATCCTTTCGCTGCTCAGTCTCCCACACGTAATAGTGCTTCCCGTCTTGACCCTTGGGGTTACCTCTCTCTTCGAGGAAGTACTTGGCGAGATCGTAGGCCTGCTGACTGCCGGTAGCGCTGTAGAGCCGGAAGAGGGCAAGTTCAATCTCTGGGTGTCCGGGATAGGCATGTAGTTGGTTATCGGCAGGGCCAAAAATCTTGTCGATGTGGCTGATGTATTTGAGGATGGGTTCCATTAGGAGGTCATTCTTGTAGTAACTCTTATGGGCAAGGGCAGCTTCGAGAAGATGACCAGCGTTGTAACTGTAATAGAGGTTAGCATTGTGGTTGAGACTTAATCAAGTCTACTTACAGCTCGTGCATATCCTTGACGTTGGTCCATCGCTTATCAGGCTCAACAACCGTATAATGAACGTTGAGGTAGCCATCCTCATGCTGAGCACTGCGAATCATCTCGACCAGCTCCTGAACAGCCTTGTCGATTTCCTCATCATAGTTCTCCCCCAACCAGTAGCAGGCTGCCTCAATCCACTTGGCAATGTCACTATCCCAGAAGAGGTGGAAAGGGACAGGCCACATGGCATGGTCATCATAGATGGGGTGCCATTTCAGCTTGAAGCAGTCATAACGTCCAGTTGTCTTCAACTGTTCAAGCTGAGTATGGATAGAAGTCTTGCGGATGGTGCCTCTCCTGACAGACAACAAAGTCTTGCCGGTAAAGGCAGACTGAGAAAAGACCGACTGAGGGTGGGACATGACGAAGGGGCAAGCTCAGGTCTCAGTAAAGATTCAGGTCAGTATGGAGGAGATAAGATGCTATGGAGCACCGGGTAGCTAAACACAGATCTCGAGCTGACAACGTATCATGGACTTATATCCAGCTGAGGCTATCATGGACCCACGACTCGCGCCTGAAGCCCCAACGGCCCCCCGCGGCTTCCAGCTCATCTTCCGCATCTAGACATACCAGCTTGATAAGCGGAGAGGCCAATGAGCCCAGGTCGGCGCCCTTCCACCGGTCGGATGAAGCAGCCGATGCGGGGGTCGGTGTGTGCCACCGACGGCCGGGAATAGCGCCCTTGTAACTTGGTAATAAGCGGCGGCTCGTCATTGGGCACGGCGTGTCACAAGGGGCACCCGGGCAGTTTAACCTGCCCACTAGCAGCTATCATGAACTAGTTGGTTGACTCGCGATAGTGGCCCACTAACCCAGCCCAGCCCCTTGTTGCTTCAAGGAAGGCCATCCAACCTTCGCTGTGTGTTGGGACGTGAAGTCTTCTATCTCAGGGCTTGTTTTAGTGTGGATAGCGGCATCAATCCCCATTGGAGCGCATAGATCAACAGAGATTATGATGTAGTTCTCTCCCCATTTGTCCTTGTTCCATGCCGGTGCAAAAGGTCCACCTCCGTATCTCCAAACTCTCCCCCGCAAACCCAATCCTGCATGGGTTTATCCACTTCCCCGGAATCTGCCAAGGCTTTGCTGGATAAGAGAGTTGATTCAACAAGTGTTCAAGGGCCATCCGAGTATATATATCCTGGGTGCTGCCTCTAGTTGAGGATCCTGATCAGCCTCGACAGCCTCATCACCATCATCACAAGCTACGCCTACTCCTGACTCTCACTGCAAAGTCAACTTGAACATTATGGCGCCGCCTGAGAAAGTCATCCCGACTGAGGTCGAGCTTGAACAGCTGGACTTGGATGATCAGCACACTCAAGACCTCATCCAGCGTGCTCAAGCCAGTGATGCAGCTGACCGGCAATTGACGGTGCGACAGGCACTGAAGAAGTACAAGAAGGCTGTTGCATGGGCTCTTTTCCTGTCCACCAGTCTTATCATGGAGGGTTACGACCTTGTCATTGTTAGTTACACCGAATCTGATATATGACGAGACTTGATACTGACATTTGGCAAAGATCACCTCATTTTACGGCCAGACACAGTTCAGAGAGCGGTTTGGTGTCTGGGACCCCAAGACTGAGCAGAAGCAAATCACCCCTGCCTGGCAGTCGGGTCTGTCTAACTCAGCCTTGGTTGGCCAGCTTGCTGGTCTCGTCGCCAACGCCTTTTGCCAGGACAGGTTTGGTGCTCGATACACCATGATGTTCTTCCTGGCTTGGATGGCTGTTATGATTTCTATTCCCTGCTTTGCGCCCTCGCTGCCTATTCTTGCATGGGGTGAGGCGATGTGTGGTGTCTCTTGGGGTGTTTTCCAGGTGAGTTGATCCCACTTGTCAGTTTGCTGGTCGTCAAAGACAATAAGCTAACATATGTGCGTTCAAACAGACTCTTTCCACTACTTACGCCTCCGAAGTTGTCCCTACAGTCCTTCGACCCTACGTCACCGCCTACGTCTGCATGTGTTGGGGCGCCGGTATCCTTCTCTCCGGTGGTGTTGTCCGTGCTGTAGCCGGCATCGAGGGTGACATGGGCTGGCGACTTCCTTTCCTCCTCCAGTGGATCTGGCCTCTTCCTCTCTTTATCGGAGCCTATTTTGCTCCCGAGTCTCCCTGGAACGCCGTCCGAAGAAACCAGCTTGATGTGGCAAAGAGGAGTTTGATGCGTCTTCACGAGGCCAACGCCGAGAGGGAGGCTGAGGTTGAGGCTTCGCTTGCCTATATCCGCCATACTACTGCTCTGGAGAGGGCTGAGACGCATGAGGCTAGCTTCCTGGATTGCTTCCGTGGAACCAACCTTTGGAGAACTGAGATTGTGAGTGGATTTTGGATTCAATGTCTGCACAAATGGCTAACTTTTGTCAGAACTGTGTGGTCTGGGCTGCTCAGATTCTCGGCGGCAACGCTCTCGTCGCTTATGGAGTCACTTTCCTCCAGTCCGCAGGCTTTTCCGAGATTGCCTCCCTGAACCTCAATATCTCTCTATCAGCTTGCTATGTCGTTGGTGGCATCATCTCCTGGTTCCTCTTCCCTCACCTTGGCCGAGCGACTCTCTACATGAGCGGTCTGACATTCCTCTTCTTTGCGAACCTTGTTATCGGAGGGCTTGGCTTCACCAAGAGTGAAGGAGCCCAGATGGCTATTGGTATCATCCTGGTGGTCTCCAACTTGGTCAACATGGTCACTGTTGGCCCTGTCTGTTATCCCATCGTTGCCGAGACTCCCTCTGGACGTCTCCGTTACAAGACCATTGTTATTGGAAGATTCGTGTATAACCTCACTGGTCTTGTTGAGCACACCATTACTCCTCGAATGATCTCTCCCCTTGGTAAGCTCCTGCTTAATTGATCCTCCATGGCAAACATGCACTGACACTCTGTAGGTTGGAACTGGGGAGCGAAGGCTGGCCTCTTCTACGCAGGCACCAACCTCCTCTGCAACACTTGGTGTTACTTCCGTCTTCCCGAGACCAAGGACCGCACGTTCGGAGAACTTGATGTTCTCTTCGAGAACAAGATTCCCGCCCGCAAGTTCAAATACACTGCTGTCGACCGTAAGTATTGGCCTCTCCTGGTGAGCATGCGACATAAACTGACTCGTAGATAGAATTCGCCCAGTCGCACGACGTCAAGGGCGAAGATGCTGCATAATTGTTTATTAGCCTCTGGCTCTGGTCTCGGTATTGCATACTAATCAGCCGCAAGGGATGGGAGATACATCTTTGCCTTAGATACAGCCATGTAGACAAAAGACCGAGTCCCTTCTTATCTTCAATCTGATCCATCCGTGATTCCGACTTACCCAATTCCAGACTCAGCTGCTGAGTGGCTGGAAGCGGCGTGAACTAGCCATCTTAACCTTGAAGCAATCGCCAGCCACAGCCTGAACTAGCGTTGACTGGGCTGAAACTGACTCGGGATATGGAGAACATCCGCGGAGAAAAACGGTTGTTGGGGGTCTCGGGGATTCTCCGCACGCACAAGAGCAGGGCATCCCTGCCTCCCTCGACAGAAGGGGAACTTTACGAGCATCCCAGCACGCATCAACTGGAGGTGGTGCCAACCCCTGTAGATGACAAGGTGATTCGCCCGGAAGGCATGTCTTTTATGTAAATCCCTCCCTTGACCGCGTGATTGAGGCTGGGTTGGGCATTTTCCGAGTATTGCCCCAGACGGAAGCTCCAGTGGAAACTGTGGGGTTGGGCTTTGTGTCATACCAGATGCTTGAAGCCGAGTTGGGCTACTGTGACTTGTCTGGTGACCAGGGTCGGCATCGACTCACGGATCAAATCTGTGGTTACGACGAGGGACTTTGTTGATCGAAGCTTGGCATTGGGTGATGGACTTGGATGTGTATCTCTCCTTGGAATAGACATGGAGATACCCCATAAACCGTGCCGTTTTCTTATCTGTCAAACGCGATATGATATCGGCTGACCAATTTTGGCTCTCTTGAATAAGAGGTAGCATAGAAAGTTCAAGTCGCATCCAAGACCTCCAGCCCGCTATCCCCCGCCTCGACTCACTTGCAAGGCTGTGCAGATTTGCTCCATCCCCAACTTCCTTTTCTTCTTTGCCGCCAGGAGTATCGAAATCATGACCGTGTTCCGGATCTCACGATCATCCATAGGGGGCCGCCAGAGACGCTCATAGGATGAGTCGTTTAGAGCATTGCGCCGCCTAGCTTGGCAGCGAATCCCCTCCAGATGTGCTCCCTCATTGTTTTGTCTAGCTCACCGGAGTGCAGTGTAGTCTAGAATGAACCCTGCTGTTAAATGCTGGGTTTATGGATTTTTCACGGTTCGAGGTCATGACAAGAAGGCCGCGGTAGTATTCGAGCTCTCCTATCGCTTTGTCAATAACAAGTTCAAGACTACGGAATAGAGCTACTCACCGAAGAAACCCGGCAAAAACCTTATTGTGTGTCAGCTCGTTCGAGGATCGTTCTAACAGGAAGACGTCGTACTCGCCAAGCGAGAGCTATGGCATCCCTAACTCTCGGCCAATTCAAAGATCTTGAGTGGCCTGGACTCGATACTCTCTGGTTGTTGACCTAAATCTGCTGCACTGAGAAGGTAAATGGGTTTGCAGACCTCTTCGTCTATGGCTTCAGCTATGAGGGTTTTGCCAATGCCTGAGCTGCCGAGTAATAGTATAACAAGGCTGAGTCCCTTGCCCTCAACAATGTCATCAAATGCGATTTAGTTGGCAGCATGACCCTCCACAAAAGAGAACATTAGATTCCTGTAGACTGGTGGAAGTAGGAGCTTCGAAAAGGCGTTGTTCTAGGGTATATCAGACAGGTGGTCAACGTCCAATTCGCACCAGAGACTTGTTTTGAGTGAGTTTCCTAGAGCTTTTAGCTGCAAAGAATAGAGTGCTCGTCTTCGAGATGGCCCGAAATAGAAGTTGGCCATGCATGGAGGGACTCTGTCTCTTGACAGCTCACTGGAACCCGCTCCATGTCGAACCTGGGCATCATGATAGAGCTCCTCCTCCGACAGGCTAGATGAGCTTGAATCCGAATCTATGCGAGTGTTGAAAAAAATCCGAGTTACAATATATAGAATCGAGAGATTCAAGTTTACAACAATTATGCGAATGGGAGTCCAAGTATGCCGCAGCATCTACCATGACTCACTCCTTAAACTTTTAATGCATCGTGTTAGCATTAAATTCACTGAGATAAAGAATGATGGCTGTCCACTAAATATATCTGCCTGTCTTTTTGTGTTTGTGTCTGCTCGGGTCGATGAAGGTAACTCGCTCAGCATATGTTCTGTTGAACACCTTGGAGGCTATGAAACCTCCCACCTCGTGCAATGAGTCTAGATCTCGCCACTTCTGGAGATGGTAATAGGCTAACTAGATGAACCTCGAGCTCTGTAAGCCTTCGGCCATTAAAGGAGGACCTTGGAAGCCGCTTCGGTTACAGTAGACGTAAAGCCGGAACGTGGCTGCAGAGAGCTGGGCAAATTGGCGAATTGGTAATCAGGGAATAAACGCCGGTGGGATAAGTTACGGAACGGAACCCCAAGTAAACTTTGCAAAAGCATCCGGCCTAGACCCTTGTATTGTCGGACCGAACCAACTCACTTGCAGTATTAAGCGCGCGCGATATCCATCTGGCCTAGATCATCTACTGGTACGCGTCAGCTCCCCTCTATAAATTTTAGACCCTCGTAGATCTAGATGTCGGTGACATAGCCCCTGGTCTGTTCTATAGCAGTATAGGCAGCTGCTTCTTACTAATGATTTGAGATGTCCTTTAATTATCGTCAAATAGAGTATGCAGCCGTCTGTGGCATCTTCTAAGTAGCGAGGCACGCTCGATACAGTTAGAGACGATTACCAAATGAGGGCATTCGGCACCCCTTGTCTTGCGGCCTCTGGCACCCCTGCTTCGGCCTGTTGCAAACCCAGTTTATAAACTTTAGCCTATACCAGGATTCAGCCATGGGGAGAAAATCACAACTTTATTCCACACGATGAAGTGCTTTACCAAGCTTATCCGAACAACGGAGCAGTCTCGGAACGAGGACCGTGAGAACAAGGGGGAAGATAGCTCCTCCAACCAGAGATGCTTCCGGGGTTTGATATCGGAAATGGGCCGATTGGCTTGGTTCAACTGGGAATCTGAGTATGAAGGTCATATACTTTCCTTGCTTATGTGATGGTGATCCAGGAATAGATGGGTAGATCAAATCCAACCCCTCGCTCATGTGGCGACGCGTATGCACCGGTTATGGCGAAAGAGGGTTTCCGAGAGCTCGACTGATTTCTCAGAATCAGCCTCGTCTAAGCTTGTGGTCTTGTGGCTGTGTCATCTTTCCAATCTTCCCGGCCTTGTTTAGACCACGCCATATCGTCAAGTATAAAGAGGGCCTAGAGGTTACAGCTTGATGAGTTTACATTTATCATCGGTCTCTCACTCACCGAGCCTTCGACTTGTTCAACTTATCACGTCAACATTTTCAAAATTGTCACTAGTACGCGATATCATCCGCAATGCCGCTCGTCTCAATGCTACGATGCGCTGGGGCACTCATAGCCACGGGCATGGTGTCCTACGCCACCGCCAAGGGACCACCCAGTCGTCCAGGACGTCTTGTTGCCGACTTTGTTTTCCAGAATGGATCCATCTATACCCTTAACTCGGCATCGAGCAAGGTCAGTTCTTTGGCCGTCAAGGACGGAGAAATCATCTACGTTGGTAACGACGCCAAGGTCGTGCCCCTGATCGGGAACGCAACGCAGGTCGTGGATCTGGAAGGCCGCATGGTTATGCCTGGCTTCGTGGACCCACATATGCACGTCCTGCAAGCTGGGCAGGACCTGCTCAAATGCAACTTCAACTATCAACGACTCAACGTGGAGCAGATTCTCGAGCACTTGCAGAACTGTCTCGATAGTGACTCAGACAGCACTGACGATGACTGGCTTGACGGCGTTGCCCTCAACTACATCCCTCTGGCCCTCTCTGGCGAGACGCTTACCAAGGAAGAACTCGACACTTTGAACACAAACCGCCCCGTCTTTGTTCGTTCCAGTGATTACCATACCTTTGTTCTCAACTCTCGGGCCCTGGCTCTGTCCAACATCACTGCGAGCACTCCCAATCCCCCTGGTGGGATTATCGAGCATGTTTCGGGATCCCGGGAACCATCCGGCGTGCTCCTAGATGGCGCCAATATTCTCATTGCAGGGCCTCCGCGGCCTTCCGAAGAGCAGAATGCCGATGCCGGCCGCGCTGCGCTCCAGATTCTACGCGAGAACGGCATTACAACCTGGCAAGATGCACTGGCGACCAACGAGCACTGGGGTCCGTGGCAGATCATCAAGGAGCAGGGCGAACTTAGCTCGCGCGGGTATTTTGACTACCGGATCCAGCCCCCGTCGACCCTAGAAGAGGTTGATGCGGTAGTTGATGAGACGGTAGAGTTGCTCGCATCCCGTAACGACAACTCCACCATCGGACCCGAGCCAACGCTGAAATGGCAGTCGATCAAAGCACTCTTGGATGGCATCATGCCCTATTCCGCCAGGACGGCTGCCAATACAGATCCTTACTGGCTTCCTACCAATGGTACAAACGGTACTGTAGAGTGGGCGCCTGACCCGGACGAGTTGGCCCGCACGTATTGGGAGGCCGACATTCTCTCCAAGACCCTTGGAGGCTTGTTCCTTAAGGGGGTCGACGCGCAGCTGCACACCGACGGTGACAGGGCTGTCCACATCAGCTTGGATGCTGCAGAAGACTACCGTAGAGCTCACTCAGACGCACCTCCGATCCGTCTTGCCTTGGCCCATGCGTCCTTGACCTTGGAGGAGGACTGGCCGCGCTTTGCCGAACTTGGCGTTGATGCCGTCTTCAGTTTTCAATGGTCCCAGCTCGCCCCTATGTGGGTGCCCGAAACGCTGCTGAGCCTGGGTGAGTACCGAATGGATAATTTGGACGCGTATGCGCGCATCGAGGAGGCTGGAAGACCACCTGTATATGGTAGTGACTGGCCTGTAAGTAGCTGGATGCTCCGCCTTTCTTCCACCGCCCTAGCTAACGTTAGATTTGTAGGTCGATCCTCTTGACATCTGGTTGGCCCTGAAGGCGGGAGTGACTCGCAGAGGTGACCCGGAGAACCCCAACTCGCCGGCGTCCATCGGTGAAGACTATAGGGGCCCCTTCCCTGGTCGGGGCATCACTCGCGAGTCCGCTCTTCGAGCCATGACAATCAACCCCGCCAGACTCCTACGAGCTGATAAGCAGATTGGATCACTGGAGAAGGGCAAGGTTGCAGATATCATCGTGCTTGAAAAGAACTACTTCGAAGTGCCGGAAGAGGAGTTGGGTCGGAACAGAGTACTCCTCACCATGGTAGGTGGAGAGGTTGTCTACGTCGAGGATAGTGCGCAGAGGACCTTTGCGCAAGAGATCACGCCAAAGTTTCCCAACGACAATGAGGCTGCTGTCAGGATGGCGCGCAGGTCGCTGGGTGGTGTCGGTGGTAGGAATCTGGGTGAAGAGGGGCGCGCCGAGATGGCTAGGCTGATGAAGCGAGGAGAGTGTGGCCACGGTTCGCACGCGCATAAGCATTAGCGGTCTTCTATAGCGGCAGCTATAGAAGGTTGATAAAACCTTGGTTATGGTATTTTCCAGCGTTGGGTTTCGGCGGATGGCCTATGCCAACAACTGTCTTCTTCGTTATAGGGGCTGATGGCTTCCTTTAGATACACTATTATGGTTACGGTGTTTTACAGCATTGGGCTTTGATACTGTCATGTGTTTATAAGTGTGTTTTTTGATCTCATGTACGACCAAGACGTCATTGAAACGGAAGAATAGTTAAGATGAGGAAAAGGAAACTAGTAGAGGCCTCCTCGAGGTAGGATTTACACGGCTAGTAGTTCTCAAAGATCAACCAGTCCATGCTGAAACTGCACATTATAAGAGTCTACAAGGGCCGTGTGCGTTTTATGAGTCCTTGACGACTTCTCCCACCTGCAAAGAAAGCTTATATACTACGGGATAAAAAAGCAGTGTCGTTTTAACCAGCTCACAAAAAGTGAGATAAGAGAGAAACCTTCTTGCCCTTTCAAATAGGGACTTAAAAATCGTATTAATTCTAAATTCTCCACCGAAAACGCGGGTGCTTCCAGTCTAGATCTTCAATACCCTCGGCATCAACATTGCCCAACGCTGCCTCCGCCTCCCTTTGCCTTGTATCCCTTCCTTTATTATCCCGCTTCATCCACAACAAGGTGAAATACATAACAGACATTATGACGACCTGCCCAGCCAGGTTTATCCCGTTACCAATCGGATAGTCGGGTCCATCGGAGGGTAGAAACGACCACATTGCAACAAGCCCACCAATGTTCCCTATCATAACGTTCCATCCAATCGCAGATGATCGAGCTGTATCGGAAACAACATTGGCAGAGACCTGGCTATTTGACAGAGGTGCGTAGGAAAAGATGAGGGCAGCCACGAAGAAAAAGGCTGCGTACCTCACCATCAAGTCCTTGGATGCGAGGAACATGATATAGCCAACAGCGGTAGGTATTGAGCATAGGGCCAAGAAGATTTGTCGGTTGTCAAGTTTCCAGCTGAAATATGGCACCAGAAGCGTGAGGAAGGCCCCAACAATATACGGTGGTGCAGTATAGAGCTGCTGCTGAACCACACTCCGGTCGCTATAAATCGTGCGTACAATCGTTGGCGCAAACACACTAAGACCTTGGACCGTGATGTTATTGAAGAAGAAGGCCACAGAGGTTGCCATAGTGACCGGGTTGACAATGCCCCTGAGGAGCTTCTTCTTGTCGATTCGATCCAGAATCTGTGACTGGCTAACCCGCTCAGATCGCAAACGGTCCTCGGCGAGCTTCTTCTCCTCTGATGTAAGCCAGCGAGCCGTGGCAGGGCTGTCGGTCAAGATGAATAGAGAGATCAGGCCAAGCACCATAGTGATCATGCCCTCGATACCAAATATCATCCGCCAGGTACGAAGAGATCCGAAGCTATCCATGGTGAGGATAGCCGACGCAAGCAAGGCACCAAATGCTCCAGCTAGAGCGGCTGTTACGATGTAACAAGCGATTCGGAAGACCAGCTCAGACGATCGATACCATCGCGAGAGGTAATAGGCAATGCCAGGTAGCATTCCAGCTTCGAAGATGCCCAGAAGGAAGCGAATAGCCATGGCCTGCGGCACATTTGTCACAAAAGCATTTGCAACTGAGCAGCCACCAAAGAGGATGGTCAAAACCGGCAAGAACCAGCCAGGCCCGATGATCTTGCAGAGAATGTTGGAGGGAATTTCGAATATGATGTAAGAGACATAGAACAGGGAAAGGGTGGCGTTGTAGTCGATCCCCTTCATCCCCAAGTCTTGCTCGAAACCGGCTAGACGAGCGTTTCCTGGATTCATACGTATAAGCCCAAGTCCTCTGGAGGAAGAGAAAAGGAAACCTACCGATATTTGAACGGTCGATAAAGCAGAACAAGTAGAGAATGCTGACAATCGGCAGGATGTGCAAGTCAATTCTCCTTCTAAGTCGGGCCTCAGCGGCTGGGTCAAGATGAGGCTCGGGAGTGTCGGCGGCTGCGGATAGTTTCCCAACACTAGAAGAAAGAGAGGATGTGAGTAACAGCCGGAAAGAATATGAAGACGGGACATGGACATACTCTTCACGCAGGTCGACGGCAGTGTCTGCCTTTGGTGAATCAGAATCCGTCATGTCGAAGTGAAGATGAATGCTCGTTTGTTAACAACTGCAGGTACGCTTTGGAAGAGTCTGACAAGTGTAGATATTCCAAGGGGCCAGGACTGCGGGTATTAATAAATGCCCATAAGGCATTCGTCGGGCTAGATTCAACTTAACACTCGGAACGGGACTCGTTCGGCAATTAGAGTATAGCAGATCCGGGACTGTCCAAGAGAGAGGCACGGAACTAGGTAGCGGATTCCGAGACAACCAGCACGGAGAGTAATGTTTCTACTCGTTTGATCAGGGCAACCGAGGTTCGTAGACCTCACATTTCTTTTCAGGGACCCCTGTCGGTCTAGTCGCGGTACCCAAGCAATCTAAGTTAGACTTTTTTGGAGCCGGGGGCCGTGGCATCGCTGGGAGGGTCTGTGAGGCGGCCTATGACGCGTTGCCGGATGCATGGATAACGCAAGAAACGCGGGGTGATGAGGCCTAATCGGAGCAGATCCCGCTCGGGATTGAACGTGAGGGGCTGGGTTGGTAAGAATCCATGTCGTGATATGTGGCTAAGATTTCTAATGGCTGAGTAAAATGATTAGGAATCTAAGCTATATATATATTAACACCGAGCTTTATCTTGAAAGTTTCATCTACAGAAGATGCAGTTCTCCAAAGCCAGTCTCTTTGACGTTTGGCCCTTAGCCTTTAAGTTCTCGGCATGGGGCCAGACCCTCGACGTGAGAGGCCAGCCCGTGGATGTAATTGAAGAGGTCGGGCCTGTTTGGGACACCGTAAGGGTTAGAGAGTAATTGGGTGCCGTAGACTTTAACGATGTGATCCTGAGCTTCCCTGATGGTATCCCTGTGTCGGTCTTCCAACCATGGGGGTCTATAGCACCCGTCCATCACGAAGGCGATTGCTCGGTCTTCTGGCTCAGTTATCCCATCGAGGGCCAGACTTCAACTATAATAAAGGACACATTAGAAGGCACCTACCAATTTGCAGACCAGTCTCAGGTCAAAGTACTCTGGCGTATAATATTGATGGATGCTATCACTTACGGCCTCATAAAGATCCGTTTCATGTCGAGCGAATTCCACCTGCTCTCAGACCCCAGAATCTGACCCAAATGCTTGAGCCATGGAAGACTCGTTGCTTATTTTCACCGAAAACGCAGCACGTAGAGTTGCTCTTGATGCATTATGTACACATGGAAGCAGCCCAGATGTGACACTGAGAGACCAATCTCTATTGCACAACGCCACGACCGTTCAGGGCGAAAAAAGGCTACGTTTGACTCTGTCACCCAAAGGCTCGACCGGGAGACGAGGTCGCGACACGTTTCGGGGCACCTGTCCCGGTTGTGCTAAGAGAATTTGACGAAGGATATGTGGTTATTGGAACAAGGTCTGTTTGGAATTTCCCCCTGGCAACACGTCGACACAAGAGCTTAATTTTTATCTGACTAGTATTTAGTTACGTGCATGGTATCATAGACGGCGAAGTTGTTATGCAGGATCTTCGAGACCAGGGGAAAGGGATGAAGGAGACACACTTTAGGCTGTTCAAGATTGTTTAGATTGGAAAAAGATTGCCTCGGAACTTGACTATTAGATCTTGGCTTCACTTACTCACCCAGGTGCGATTCCTGCCTAACATGCTCTCGATTCTACATGATTCCATATAATCTGCAAGGCAATCAAACTGCCTAAAACGTAGCGAATTGGCGCTGGCGTTGCTTATCATCTCTTATTTAATTTGTCTGGCTCGCAGGAAACGCTGCAAACCCTTCTCTAAGGCAAGGCAGGCTGCCGAACCACGTACGCGCCCAATGTACTGATCAAGGACTATAAAATGCTGCTCATGCGTGGACAATCTTCCCAGAGAGTGATACGACACGCATCTTAACTTGGACACCTTCGAAGCCATATCTAGAACCATCCCAACGATGAATCCAATATCCGTGTTTAGCGCCACTGCCGGGGCTTTACGACTTCTAGAATACTCGTTCAACATCATCAAGGTGGTATCGAAATCGATCGAATCACAGAATGAAGTGCCCGTTGATATAAATGAAATGAAAACGGCAGTCGAAGATCTGGCTGAGTCAATCAAACAACTATCCGTAGATGCTGACCAGGAACATGGCAAAGCTATCGTGGCTATCTGTGCTTCATCTTGCAGTGTAGCACAAGCATTCTTGACGGTGACTGGAGCTTTTAAGCAAAACGTGCTCGGTAGTAGGCGAGATATATTCTCCGAAGTTCTAGGGGAAGTTGGCTGGGAACGAAATATTCAAGGCCTTCAAGTCAGGCTTTCAGAACTACAGCTTCGACTCGGGTGCGACGTCGAAATGGAGTCACAGTAAGTGAGAATTTGACCTTGCATGGAAAAGTAATGACAAAGACCGTCTAATCCAAGTCAGGAAGAGCAACCACCACTCGCAAGTGGCCCTGGCGTCTATGGCTGCCAAGGTTATTAGTGTTGAAGACAAGGCAGATTCTAATGGGGTTTATGCCAAAGGCCTAACCTCTATTGCGGATGAAGTCGGCGGCGTATGTTCCATCAAGTGGCTATTTACTGAAACTCTATTAACCACGACTTGTTAGACCCCCTCGAATACATGGATGCTGTCTTGGACTCTGGAAGCAAGCCCATCAAGATCGCCAGCCAAGGAGAAGGCTCAAATACTCGCCGAGGCATTGGAAAAGCCTTGCACTACAACACAAATTGATGCATTCTCTAGTCAGATGTTATTGATAAACCACAAGTTGTATTTGAAGCATGGGCATTTGTTTCATGAGACTGCTGAATAATATCGGGTAGTCATGGCGTTGATATGAAAGTCTTGTATTGAAGAGGTGGATGCATAGGGCCCATCTAATTGTCCCATAGCTCAATTTAAATCCATCCCTAACTTGCCATAGCATCGCTGTCTCTTTAGCTCGAGGAAGCTGCAATTAAAAATACTATTGGCTATCTTAAGCCTACAAAAGCAGCGGTACTTGTCTTTTGGCCAAGGTTCCCGAATTAAGAATCCTTGCGGTAAAAAGCGACCGCCTTGCCCCAGAACGTCTTGGGCTGGTCGGCATTCTCGTCTCGTCGGGGCACATCAACCCTCTCACCATCGAGACCAGTGCTGGTGACAGCGTTCTGCTGCTTGCCGAGGTAGAAGTCAGGCATGAAGAAGGTGGCGATCAGAGGCACGGCAGCAAGGACAAGCGCACAGGTAGCGATGTGACCATTGATAGCGGAATAGGCACGGATGGCACCCTGGCGGACGGGGTCGTTGAAGGCGTAGTCACTGCGAAGGGCCTTGATATCGTTGTAGAGCTCCAGAACCTTCTCCTGGCTAACGCCGGGCAGCTCCTTGTACATGCGGTCAAGCATCTCGTTGGTCCAGATGGCTGATGACACGGCACTTCCAATGGACGAGCCAAGAGTAGACCATAGAGTGAGAAGAGAGATCATGGAGGCCATGTCCTCGTGTGGCACCGAAGCCTGACTGCCGACACGGACACCCACGACGTTGAACGAACCGAGACAGAAGATCAACTGAGCGAGGACGAGACGAGCCGTGTCCTGGACCATGCTGCCGTTGGGCTTGACCAACAACCCGTAGGCAAGCAGTCTCGCCGCAGCACCAAAGACCATCAGACTCTTGTATCGGTGAGTCTTTCGCTGGATGAGACCGACGACGGGGCCAATAAGGCTCAGTCCCATGGTGGTGATACCCAGGAAGATGATCCACTGGTAGTTGGTCCAGTTCTTGATGATGAGAATGTACGATGAGAAGTAAGTGTTGCGGACAGACGACGCCATCTGGTTGAAGGTGTAAATGGTGACGGCAGCGAGGAACGTGCGGTTCTGGATAATTCGCTTCGTCATGAGAGGCTTCTTGGCGACGTACATCTCAAAAAGGACAAAGACAATGAGCAGGACAAAGCCAACAACAAGCATGGCAATGATGCTCGCGTTGCCCCAACCACCCTTGGCTGTCTTGGCCAGAGTGAAGGGCAGAAGGATGAGCGAAAAGGCAAAGCCGAGGATGATGAGACCAATGATGTCGATGTCGACCAGGCCCTGGTAGAGGAGCTTGGCCCAGTAGCCGAAGCCCCGAGATGAAGTCTCGTCCACGCCAGTTCGAACGCGCGCCGAATCGGCCATGGTGACCATGCCTAGCTTCTCTCCACGTCGTTGCATGGAGTACAGGGTGAAGATGGCGGGCATGAGGAGCACAGGAACGATGATGGCAAACATACCCAGGCCCCATCTCCAGTTATCATAGAAGCCGTCGGCAATGAAGCCATTGACGGGAACAGTAACGACGAAGGGGAGAGCCAGGGCAGCGCCGAAGAAGCCTCGCCATTCGAGAGGAGTCAAATCTCCAACAATGATATCGCTCAGAAGATCGAGACCGGACTTTCCGACCGACGTGAAGGAGACACCGATCGTGTACGCGGCAAAGGTGTTTGCACTGGCAGCGACGACAAAACCGACAACGTAAAAGACGAGAATGACGACGTAGGTGGTCGGTCGCGAGGTGATGTCGGCCAACTTGCCGATAAAGGGCTTGCTGATAGCTCGAATGATCTGACTGGCGGTGCTGACGGCGGCGAGCGAGCTGTGCGTTCCAAAGGTTGACGAGGCGAGGACATTGAAGACGGAGGTGGTGATGCCCTGATCGAGCGCATAGGCGAACATGGTAAGACCAATTGAGACGCCCAGAAGCCAGAGCAGGATCTTGCCAGACTTGCCAGACTGGTAGAGGACCTTGTTGAAGGCCTCGACCTTGCTCACACCAACTTCAGTGTGACCTTCAGAGTCTGAGGCTGGGTTGGGCTTCGAATCTTCCCGGGAGAGGACGGTGCCGACGGGCCCGCCATCTTTTCCGGCGGCATTGGCGTCTATCTGCGAGGAGCCCGCGGCGTTGACCTCAGGCTGACCAGCGTTTGGAGCTGCTGGCTTCGACATGGTGATGGCTTAGCTTGTGCTCTCTCGGATCTGAGGAATGAGAAGGAAGAAACTGGAGAATCTTCACGCAGATCCCGAGGAGACACAAAAAGAAATACCTAAAAATTGTGGTACAAAGTTCGCCTCCCCCCCATGCTCGCATTTTATCTGATCAAGGATGATCCGTACCAATCCAGGTTAACAGGTCCCCACGCTGCAACCAACGCCAACGTTGGGACGGGTCAAGAATGTAACGTACAAGAACCAACAGTTCGACGCTAATCCCACGCATCACCCACGCGTTCCAAGAAATGGGCCACCGGAGAAAGATGCGGGGACCTTCGGATGTGGTGAGTGCCCCGAGAGATTATCAAGGATCTGATAAAAGAAAGTTTTTTTTTCTCCTCAAGTGTGGGTAGTACCGACTTCGGCTCTGTACGCGAACTCAACTTGTCAGATGGGGGACTTCTAGTGCTGATCCTACCCCTTGTTCGGTAACGGTCGAGTTTTCGTCGGCTTGCTTGGCATGCCCACATGGTTCGTTACCTCTTTGGACCAGGAGGAATGTAACCCCGGTTAAAAGAGTGCAGAATTAGACGGTTCACAAGACGGACCTGTTGGTAGACCAAAGGAGAGTCTGCCTGGCCAAGATCGGTCTTAACACAGGAGAATATCGGACCATTCTCGCCGTTCCTGGGCAAAGACATAGTGCTTACCTTGCCCAGTTTTTAAGTAATTATGTATTCATTAGTAATAGGCGAGAGTCTTGATCGACTGACTGATCATGCACGTTATCGGGAGGAATTTGATCCCAGTCCTGCATTGCTACTGTAACGGATGTCTCCTCTTGACACGAGAAGTGTTGCCCTCATCATCGACCCCAGTTAATCATTACTAAAAGTTGAGTTAGACTATTGCTATTCAAAATGAGTGCATTTTTTGGCTGTAGATTTCGGTGGTGAAGGTTTGGCTCTATCTGGTGACATTTCAATGTGGAAAGGAATTATTGTGTAAATAACCACGTCTGTCGTCTACACCCCCCGAACAGTGATCTTGGCGGCATCACAGAGCGCCCTAAATAGACTGTCTGGCCTGGAATAGAGGGCCGGGATGGTATCAAACTCAGCGACCCTTCCACTGTCCATCACAACTACTCTATCACACGTGGAAATAATGGTGTCGAGTCGATGAGCCACGGTCAGAACTGTAGCATCACCCATAACCTCATTCAGCATCACTTGAAGCTCCATGTCAGTCCTGCCGTCGATGGACGCGGTGGCTTCATCAAGAATGACAATCTTGGATCGACGCACAAGTGCTCGGGCAATTGAGATCAGGGACCGTTGACCATGAGAGATGTTGGCACCATTCTCCTTGACCTCCGAGTCTAGAGTCAAACTCGGACTGCCAGTGCTGAGCTCGGACCCATGGTTCTTCTCACAATCACTTCCCTGTTCCACGATTGAACTAGAGTCTGGTTGGTCGAGTCCAACTCTTCTCAAGCATTGGCGTAGCCACTCTTCGTCGTACTGCTGGAATGGATCCAGGTTGTACCGAATTGTTCCGGCCAGGAGGATAGCGTCTTGGCTAATAACTGACAAGCTTGATCGGAGAAGATGCAGGCCAATCGTGTGAATGTCCACTCCGTCGATAAGGATTCTGCCACTTGTAGGCTCAGTGATCCTCAGCAGAGCAGTTATTACTGATGTATGGTTAGTGACTGTTGAAGAACCGCAGCCTAGACGGGGCAAGCGACGGGGTCAGGTACTTACAGGTTGTCTTTCCTGCTCCAGTACGGCCAACGATACCAACCTTCTCACCAGGCTTTATATCCAAAGTAACATCTCTCAGTGCAGGTTCTAAACCGGGACGATGACTGAGTGTCAGAGACTGGAATTGGACATGTCCATCACGCGGCCATTCACCATTCTTCAGGCCATTGTCCACATCTTTGACCTCGTGAGCAGGCTCTTGCTGGATGTCAAACACATAATGAAGCATCCTCTCGACAGAGTTCATGTTATTCTCAATCTCGGCGCTCTGGCGAATCATGTTTCCAAAGACGGCTTGCGCTGTGACAACGTATGACAACACCACACCTCCCGACGACGGAGGAATCGTGTCTCGAAGTCCCACGACAAGTAGGCCGGCAACCAGCACGAGTGTAGCACCGCAGAGGTCCAGACGGAGGTTGAGCCAGCGCTGACACGCTACTGAGAGCCAGTAGGCCGTGTTCTCGGTGTCAATCTTACGTGAATTGTCTGCGACGAAGCGAGACACGGCGCCGAAAGCCTTGAGGGTGGGCAGGCCGGAAAGGGACTCTCCAAAGTGCTCGTAGATGCGGCTGCGGAGCAGATTGTTGAGACGACGCAGTTCGCGCGATGAAGGGCGGAAGTACATGCCCGTCCAGGTGTAGGCGAGTAGCAGCGCGGCGGCTATTGCGATAAAGGGCGGTAGGATAATGGTCACGACAATGATGGTGCCAATTGCCTGTACCGACGTTGAGATGAAGAGTCGCAGCGTCTCACCCACGACGTTATCCACGGCGTCGACGTCCTTGCTGAACCGATGAGTGATGCGTCCCTGAGGCGTCGTATCGAAGAAAGCCACGGGCGCGAGGAGTATACTCGACATGGCCGCACGATGAAGATTGTTGGAGCACCAGAAGCAGAAGAGGGCAAATGTAGCGTTCATGAAGAATAGACCCAGAGACTGTCCAATACCGAACGCCGCGTAGCCTCCCATGTATGCGTCCTCAGAGATGGATTGGTACTTGGTATCTTGCCACCAGCTCAACCACAGCGGAGAGACGATGCTTGAGCCTTGGTAGATGAAGATGGACGTGATGAAGAAGGGAACCGTGAGCCAGGCGTTGCCGAATTGCACGTAGCGGATGTAGGTCCTACCGCTTACTGAACCGACGAGCCTCTCCTCGCTCTGCATGATCTCGTTGCCTCGGCCCTTGAGCTGTTCTTTTGGCTTTTCAGCGACAGTGTCCTCCTTCTCGGCCTTGATTTCTGTATCCTCTGGTTGCTCGGAGTCACCGCCAGACTGAGTCGACTCAGAGTCTGAGTCAGGGGCTCCCGCAAAGCGAGAAAAGGGGCTATCATGGCTGGATAAAAGCTCATACGAGCCCTGTTCCACAATGCGACCTCCTTCCATGTAGACAATATGATCCGCCTGTCGAGCAAACACCATGGAATGTGTCACCAGAACTATGGTGCCCTCCTTGTTTCTCTGCGCTTGGTTGATCACCATGTCAAAGACGCGGGATCCAACATGCGCATCCAGAGCTGAGAAACAGTCGTCAAGAAAGAGTAGCGGGCTTCTCCCGTAGATGGCCCTAGCGAGACTCACACGCTGCTTTTGGCCTCCTGATAAAGAGACACCCATCTCGCCAACGACCGTCATGTCGCCGTCGGGCAGCCTTTCCAGGTCCTGGTGCAAACAGCACCGTTTGAGAACTTCGTTGTACCAAGCCAGATCTAGTGGTCTGCCAAAGACGATGTTCTCTCGTACCGTCTCACTGAGCAGCCAGGCTGTCTGAGGGGCGTAGGAAAGCTGGGAAGATGGCAACGAGGCCTCGAGGTTGAGCTGGCACGAACGAGACTGGAGAAGTTGCATGTCTCCTAGGAGCGCCCTGAGAACCGAGGACTTGCCTGATGCAACAGGGCCAACGATACAGACAAGCTGATTCCTCTTGAGCACAAGTGAATCAAGGCGTAGTCTTTGGCTTCGGCTCTTGCTTTCATTGACTGGCGAAGCTTTCTCATTCGCGTCGTCTGCCAGGAGTTCATCGTCATCGTGATACGCAAACGTGGCATCCTCGACTTGAATCACCACATCAGCCGATGATCCCTCGCCACGGCCCGAGTGCAGTCCAGGTTCATTTGTCGGGGCTACTTCAGACGCAAGCATAAAGGCAGCCAAGCGCTCAAGTGCCGCGCGGGCATCCGCTATAGCTGACAGTGCAACAGGTAGAGCTTGCAGCGGTGTCCTCAACAGCAAGAAGAAGGCGAGCGCAGAGAAGACCACGCTTGGCTCCATGCCATTCTTGTTCGTCGCTCCATAACACACTATGCTAACGACAGAGGCGAGCGTGGGGGCAGTGTATGAGACGGCGATGTTGAGAGCCCGGAGAAGCATTCTCTTGCGGATGTAGACGACTTCATCGGACCTCAGCTTGCCGACCTTTGTGAGTAGGCTCTTCTCATAGGCGTTGGTCTTGACTAGACGAATGGTCGATACGGCCTCAACGACGGCCTTGACGCGCGCATCAGTAAAGGGCATGCTGCCTCGTCGCAGACGTAACAGCATCCCCATCATGTATGTCTGCAGCGGATAAAGCAGCGCCAGCAGGCCAAATCCAGGCAATGCACTGTAGCCCAGCGACCACACTGTCAAGGCGAAGCAGAGAAGGATCTGGAGGATACTGGTCCACGCGGAGTGAAAGAAGCCGCAGCAAAAGTCCACGCGCGTCACGTCGGCACTCATCAAGCTCATCAGCTTGCCCGTGCCAAGGCCGTGTTTGAGTTTGGCCCTCTCAGTGAGCTGCGTCGTCGTCCTGCGATAAATGGTATGCATGAGGGCGCCTCGCAACAAGATGCCCGTCGTGTATGAGCGGTAGAAGCCATGGACGTTGGCCGTGACAGAGAAGACAAGCAGAACAAACAACCCGACGGCATAGCCAAACCCTGAGCGTAAAGCAGACTGTGATGGGTCTTTCAATGTGGCGATGAGAAATCTGATGAGGACTGGAGAGACCATTTGTGACAAGTCGCCGCATAACTTGAAGAAACCTCCTATCCAGAACCACCGAAAGCAGACGTCGTTGAGAGCCATGGTTAGGACGGTGGCGTCAGTTGTGCGCCTCGCCCAGAAAGGTCTCCATGTGATCATCCCAGAGGGAGCTTTTTGGTTGCTGTTTCTCTCCAGCCTCTCAGACCAGCATTTTTCGAGTTTATCTGCATGGTCTTCGGCCAATCTGTTGCCGGGCATGTCATACAGGTCGTCGGTTTGAAGGGGCCTGGTGTATCCAGTTCTCAAAAGAGGACTTAACCAGTTGAATAACAATATTGACAGCCAGCTTGCCGTCGATTCTGGCAAAGCTGTCTTTTCTCTGATCCCGGCATCTTCTGTGCTTGGAGATGAATGCAAGTGTCGTTCCGTCAGTGGTGTCTCAATAGGCTTTGTTGACAGAAACGGCACCCGCCTGTACCATTTCCTTGGTGGGAAGCTTTTCCCATCTTTGGTCGCCATGTCGGATATTGCAGAGGATGTCGGACTTGTCGCTCATCGAACTCCGTCGAGGCACATCCATAAACTTGTCGATAACCCACATGTCACTGATTTTTTCGATAAGGGGGAGAAACTCTCGGATCTCTCCGATTGCGGAGCCACGGGACATGGGATGTACATGCCAGGTAGTGCATTACGCTAAGAGTGATGAAATCCTCCGTGCAACCGAGTCTTGGCATTAGTCAAGGGATCCAGCTTTGCCAAGTGGTCAGCATTATATGAAGTGAAGATCTGCGGATCACGCAGCAGGGCGTGTGCCAGTTCGGGAAGGTGTCCGGTGGATGAGAGAATTGTGTGGTGAGGAGTGACATTCAAGGGAACCTTTCGTTCGTCCCACAAGTTCTTTCGTATTCATCATCCGTGGGGGTACACATTTAGTCATGGTCAAGCCGTCCAATAACCATGTCCAGGGACGGGATGAAGACAGGGGCTCCTGTTGAGTGACGTAGACACTGCCGGCTTGAGTTAATTTATGCTTAATACGCCACCCTCCGGGGCGCAGCCAAGTGCCGAAAGCTTGACATTGTGACATGCGGAGTACATACGCACTGTGAACACCTCGCTTGCACAATTGAGCAACTTGGTCTGGACGTCGACCACTCGCATCGGGGGAATAGCAAAGCCGTGTCATTGTGAATTGTAGAGTTGAATAAGTAGTCATGTTTGAGATACTTTAGATGGACTGGTTACCCGTCCAAGAAATATTACTTTTTTATTACAAGAATCCGCTGTGTTATTATCCGTGTGCACTGTAAGTCTTTGTCTGATTTGTGAATAACCCAACACCCATATCAACGCCCAGGCTGCCCGAGACCTCGATGCCATTTACTAACAGTGCTTACGCAGGTCATCAACTCTCGAAAATGGGCATGTACATCGACGACGCAAAGTCTCACGTCGAGACGCTCCTGGGCGAGCCCAACAAGATATCTTTCAAACTACCCGACGGCAAGACCGAAATATGGATCGAGACCACCAAGAATAACACTGGCACCGACCATGTTGTCGGATCCGGAGACCGAGCCTTGGCTCGATGGGCAACAGATGGCACACAGACCAGAATCTCGCCGGCCATGGTTAATGATGACAGGGCCGAGTTTGATCAAGTCTTTGCGCTCGAGCTGCTGAGCTTTGATGAAGGCTTTTCTCGCTCGCCGTTTGCTTCCGAGGGCCAGCAACAGGACCTCGCGTTGGCATGGGCATCGGTGTATGCCTTGTGGCTACATCCTGATCACAGAGAAGACGACCTTATTGCTGTCTCGGTCGACAGCGAACGAGTGGGTGAATACCTACGATGCACCGGCTTGGGAGTGCTGTCACCATTTTCACCAAGCACAACACCAAAGGATGCCATCTACTGGATCTCTCGAGACGTCTTCTGGCAGGGCGCAGGTGCACCAGACTCGCAGCACTGGCTCCGTTCCCGGCCTGAAGTGACGAGCTTCCCTGGCTTCAACGGCACCATGGGCGTCTTCGCCAACCAGATGGGCTTCACGCGCAAAGGCAACGTCTGCACAGTCCATCCAGTGCGACCAGCCAAGCCCAAGCCTGGCACCGTCATCTACTCGCGCTACGTCGTTGAGCTCGGACAGTTGTTGCAGATCAGGCATATCGATGCCGAGGACCCAGTTCACTTTGAAACGTACAAGCGGTGGCAGAACTCGGACCGCGTTAACGCATCATGGAAGGAGCGCGGACCGGACGAACATCATCGAAAGTATCTGGCCGATCAGCTTGCCGATCCGCATACAATGTCATGCGTGTTTGAGTGGGACGGTGAACTCGCTGGGTACACGGAGCTGGGGTGGGCCAAGGAAGACAACGCAGCCTGCTTCTTCAACTCCAACTGCAACATCACCGTCGGAGACCATGATCAAAACTCACACATCATTGTTGGCGAGGAGAGGTTCCGTGGGGGTAAGCGGTACCAGGCTGTGGCGACGTCGATCAAGCACTGCTGTTTCCTTCGGGACCCGCGGACAAAGCAGGTCATTGCCGAGCCTCGCTTCGACCTGAGCCACGTTCATATCCAGAACAAGTATTTGCCGCAGGAGAAGAAGAAGCGGTTCCATCTGCCGCACAAGACGGCGATTCTATTCGCTCTGCAGCGGGAAAGATTCTTTCAGGAGGGGCATTTTGTCTAAGTAGTTAGCTTGGTACAGTAGGTGGATAGCAAGTAGTCATCGTATGGATCATCAATGTCAGGAACTTGAATATCGAATTGAAAGAACCGAGCCAAGCCGAGTGATCGTCGAGTCGGAGTGAAATTGATCCGCTAATATCTGAATCTGGAGTCAACTGCGTAAACTACCCCATTCGGCAGGTCGGTCAACAAGGTTCATTAGTATCGGCCGAGCTAAAAAAGCCGCCAAGTTTCTTCCCGTGTTCGGTAGAGAAAAAGGGGTAGTGATATTCCTTGAATGTAACACTCCCGCCCCATTGGAGTGCAACAGGGTTTTAAGCAAATTTTCATGTCCGAGTGATTATCAATCAGGCAGATCAGGATAATCTAATCAGATGATCACTTGAATTGCCTCATCTCACAAAACAACAAGGAACTCACCCCGCCCCCACGAACCATGACGAGCTTAATGTAAAGTACCGGGGGCGATGAGGTAATATGGATGGCGAGATACATGAAGAATACTTGGAGGCAAGTACAGGATAGGTACCTCCACTGTGTGACCGATCGCGGCACTTGCTTGGTAGTGTTTGAATATGTAGCCGGGCATAATACACCAAGCAGTAGACTTTCTCAACGATCATGCACTCTCTAGATAGTTGCAAGATCAACAGCAACATGAACGACATGGCATCCAAGCCCCAGCCACCAGTCACGCGGCTCCGGCCACTGCATTCTCTCCAACAATTGGGTACCCTATACACAGAAACATCTGGGGATGAGCCTCAACTACTACATTGGACAAGTTCTCTTGAGCCGAGTCCCGACGAGAAGACAGCCATAAATGCCTTTGTAGAGCTCGTATCACGCATAGTGGTGCTTGACGAAGATGAGCGATACTGCATCCAGGATTCTACACGCGGCGGTTTCATTTTGGCTCGCTTCAGTCATTGTGAGATCCAGGAATTTGATTCCATCGAATGCAGTGATGCGGATAACATCCAAACCGACTTTTCCATTGGCAAGGGAAAGGTGCGTTAATCTGGAAGATGCTGGTAGTTCATATAGTTAACAATCGTGTTAGGCCTTGCAGCTGCACACAGATGCGGCAACCGGACAAGTAGGGTTGGCTGCACACGCCAATGTCATACCAGCAGCAGCTCTTGATGCTCTGGGCAGGATGTTTGACGACCTCATCCTTGGCCTGAAAGGAGAATGGGCACAACCTTCTGTGCTCAACTTTCCACCAAAGTCCAGACCACTGCCCTTGTCTCCCGAGGAGCCAGATGGACCTGCTCTTCTTCACCGATGGTTCGAGCAGCGTGCTGCCGAATATCCCAGTAGAACGGCCCTGGACTTTCTGGTCAGCCTCGAAAGTGGCAAGAGAATCCAGTATACCTATCAGCAGGTCGAAAACGCAGCAAACGCACTGGCGGCAGATCTGGTTGCACAGTCACAGCCACCTACCAAGACAGTTGCCGTTCTGATAGGACCCTGCCCGCAGCTGTACATCAGCTACTTGGCTGTACTGAAGGCTGGCATGGCTTTCTGCCCCATACCCGTGGACGCCCCTGAAGAGAGACGGCAAGCTCTGATGGAGGATCTGAAACCAGCCGCAGTCCTCGTGGCCACATCAACGCCGCCAGGATCCACTGCTATCACCACGATAAGCGTGACTCCATATCTCGCAGCATGCGACGCCATATTGGAAAGACAGCCGTCGCCATCCATCAAGGAGACTGATGCTGCCTACATCCTATACACCTCTGGAACCACTGGAATGCCGAAAGGTGTGGTTGTTAGCCACATCTCAGCAGCATGCACAATCTCCGCCCTGAGCTCTCACTATGGGTTTCCCTCACCAATATCACCAGAGCCTATCAGATGGTTTCAGGGTGCAGCTCCAACCTTTGACATTTCCCTCTTCGAGATCTTCTGGACACTCAGCTCAGGTTCAACGCTCTGCTGCGCCCCTCGCGAGTCCACCCTGCAGGACATTGACAGGACTGTTACAACTCTTGAGGCCGACATGACCAATATTACTCCTTCTTTCGCAAACTTGTTGGACCCGGCGTCGCTTCAAGGTCTCATGGTTGGTGGAGAGACATTGAATGCACGTCTACTGCAAGACTTTGCGCGCAAAAATCCCATCGGGGACCATGACCATAAACCTAGAGGCATCTACAACGGCTACGGACCAACGGAGACGGCCATCTACTGCATCGCCCAGGCCCATGTTCCAGCAGATCAGCGAGGCTCTGTTCTGGGAACGCCCCTAGCTACATGCGGCACCCTCATCGTCGATGAGCAATCGAAAACCCTGAGTCCTGTGCCCATGGGCGCGATAGGAGAGCTTGTCATCACCGGCCCACAGGTCAGCAGAGAGGGTTACTTCAATCGTCCTGACGAGACAAGCCGCGCTTTCGTCGACGATGGAAGATGGGGTAGAGCTTACAGAACGGGCGACCGAGCTCGGATTGTCTGGGACTCCCACGGCGAGCCCGCTGTTGAGTTCCTGGGCAGGATATCTGATGACCAAGTCAAGCTCAGCGGAAGACGTGTCGAGTTGGGTGAGATCGATAGCGTTCTGGCTAGCAAAGTCGAGAATGTGCGAGAGGTGCTATCTTGTGTCTGGAAACAAGAAACCTCTGAGACTGGTTCTGAAAAGGTTGTGAGCCTCGTCGTCTGTTCCGAACTTGACTTCGAACCTGTCCGCGAAGAGTGTCTCGGGGCTGCCGAACGATACCTCCCCGACTACATGAGGCCCTTCAAGCTCCTTCGAGTCGGCGCACTCCTAAAGTCTGCATCTGGCAAGGTCGACCGCAAAGCTGCCTCAGCATACGTGCGGGAGACCTTGAAACAAGACCGTGTTTCCGAGCAACCAGAGCCTGCTCAAGAAGAGTCCCTGCTGGACCCCCAAGATGCCAAGCTAGAGCAAGAGCTCGTCGATATCGCGTCGGAAGTTCTGGGTGATGACTCGGGCACTATTACGGCTACCATGCCGCTTAACGATGCTGGCATGGATAGTCTCCGCGCAATGAGGCTTTTGCGTGATATCAGGAAGAAATGGCCCAGCTGCGGATCTGAAGGCCAGCTGCAGCCATCTTTGGCCTCGCTTCTCTCCTCTGGAGCTAGTATTCGCTCCGTATTCTTCTCTTCGGTGCGAAATGGAGAAGGCTTGGTCAAGGTGCAGCGTCAACTCGCCGACTTTTCTTCAAGACACATGCCCTCGGCCCTCGAAAAGCTCAACATTGCCAGCGTGGCCGAGGTTGAGATGGTTTTGCCCGCAACATGCACACAAAGTCAGCTGGCTGTGAGCTTGGCTATGGATAAACGCAGCTACATCAGCCACTCTGTTCTAAAGCTCAAGCCGGACGTCTCCACCCAATCTCTGAAGGGAGCCGTCGAGGCGGTGATGACTGAGCAGGCCATCTATCGATGTGCAATACTCCCATGTGACGATCAGCTGTCACCGTTTGCCCAGGTCATCCTATCACCTGAGGCATGGCGTCGGTTGGACAGCAACTCGAATCGGATTGTACACAGAAGAGAAAGTGTTCGTGATGTCGAGACCTGGCTCGACTTGGCTGAAGAGAATATCTCTCTCGATTCTCAGAGACTGTACCACGCACAAATCATTGAGCCCGAGGCTGGCACTGGCCTCTTGATCATCAGTGTAGCCCACTGCATCTGTGACGGTGCATCACTCGAGGCGCTCATGAGCGACATAGCCAGACAGTATGCTGGTTTGGAACCTCTACCGAGACAAGGTATCTACGAGGTCGTGTTGGAGTGGATGTCCAACATAAACCCCGAGACGGACAACTTGTGGCGAGAGTTGGTGAAAGACTGGGAAACTGAGAGCTTTGATGCCTTGAGTGGCAATGGATCCAAGGCATCAGAGTCTGGAGACGGTATGGTCCAGTTCAAGAGCGACCTCTCGTGGCAAGCTTTGAAAGACAAGAGCAGGGCTTTGGGCACGTCTCCCCTGTCCATCTTACAGGCGTCTTGGTCCTTGCTCCTGCAACTCTTCTCTGAAGCACACACCGGAGATATCGTCTTTGGAAGCGTCATATCAGGCTCTCATCTGCCCTCCCACGCACCCACCTTTTCTGTGGTGCCATGCCGCGTTGCCCTACCTGAGACGCAGACGATCAGCGACCTTGTCAATAGCCTCGTATCTTCCTCGAGATTAGCGCAGAGTCACCGACACATATCGTTTGGCATCTTCAAGACGTTGCCATATAGCACTGCCCTGGCCTTGCAAGCATATCCTCAATCTGATGATGAGGAAGTCCCTGTCCCTTGGACTGAGATACAGAATCCAGCCATACGCTACGACTTTGCCATGTTTGCCGAAGTCTTGCCTCGATCCACAGGGCAGCTCGACAGCATGACGTTCAAGCTCACATACCGTGGAGACGCCCTCTCAGCGCCCTCCGCGACATGCATCGTGAGGCAGTTTGCAGCACTTACCGAAACCATGCTTGGTTCACTCCCTGAAGAAATGGTTCAAAAGCTACCGGCCCGTCTACCCAGAAACTTGCTCTCTGCAGAAGGGACAGTTCCGGCTGCAAAGCCAGAAGGGGTCAAGGATCGAGCAGAGCTACTACACTCCCAATTCGAGGACCAAGCCGTGTCAACCCCTGACCGTTTGGCCTTGAGCTTCTACACGTCCCTGGACTCGCCTCCAGTGGAGATGAGCTATGCAGAGCTAGACGCTAGAGCCAATGGCTTAGCAAACATCTTGCGCGAGGAAGACATTGACATCATCCCAATCTGTCTGCAGAGGAGCGTTGAACTCTACGTCGCCATCTTGGCCATCTTGAAGGCTGGCTCGGCCTGGTGCCCCATTGATGATACGTCCCCTGTGCAGAGGAGGACTTCGCTGATTGCTCGGACCCAGAGCAAGGTATTGCTAACAACCACTGAATCATTGCATTTGGTCCAGCCTTGCCTCGATCACCAAAGTCTGAAAGGTGTGCGAATCATTCTTCTCGACCAGTACGCCCATCACAAGTCTTCAACAAGACCTGACCCACGTCGCAGCGTCATGTCTTCAGGCGTCTTCGGCGGTAAAGATTTGGCCTATCTTCTGTGGACATCAGGAACTACCGGCGAACCAAAGGGAGTCATGATTCAGCATTCCGCAGCGGCAGAAGCCATGCGCGACCTGCAAGTCCAAGTTGAGCATGACGACAAGATGGAACAAGTACGCACGCTGCAATTCTGCGCCTACAGCTTCGACGTGTTTGTGCAGGACCTCTTCTACACGTGGGGTCTGGCAGGCAGCGTCATCAGCGGCACAAGAGAACTGATGCTTGGCACGTTCGTCGAGTTCATCTGGAAATCCTGTCCTACTCATGCTCACCTCACCCCGTCCTTTGGTGCGAGCATCGACGTTGAAGAGCTCAGGGGATCGACTCTAAAATACGTCACCTTCATTGGCGAGAAGCTCACAGAAGACGTCGCCGAGGCATGGGCGGCTCCTGGTATCACCACTCGCGCGTACAACACCTATGGTCCGGCAGAAAACGCCGTCGTTTCTACCCTGAGACGCTTCTACGGTAGGAGCAGGGATCAGGCCAAGGCTGCCAATGTTGGCTTCCCTCTCGCAAACTGCACGGCCTATGTCGTCCGCGAGGTTGACAACCACTGGGAGCTCGTCCCACGATACGGAGTCGGCGAGTTAGCTCTGGGCGGCGCGCAGGTCGCAAAGGGCTATCTAGCAAATGAAGCCAAAACAACCAAGGCCTTTATCCAGGGAGGTCCCGGCATTGATGAGCGCATCTACCTCACAGGGGACATGGTGCGTCTCAACGACCACGGCTTCGAGTTTCTGGGAAGAAACGATGACTTGATCAAGATCACTGGCATCCGCATTGAGCTGAGTGAGATCAGTGCTGCCTGTGCGAGTGTGAAAGACGAGGATGCGGCTGTTGAGCATGTCGAGACGCTGTATCTCCCTCGTCCAGGCGACAACAGCAACAACAAAGTCGTCGTCACGTTCGTCTCGGTCAAGAAAGCTGCGGTTGACACAGGCAGTATTAGAACACATGTCTTCCAGAGGGCTAGAGATGTTCTGCCCACGTACATGGTACCCGGACACGTCGTGGTGCTCGAAACCACGATGCCGAGGACGGCGTCCAACAAGGTCGACCGCAAAGCTCTGCAAAAGATCTACGAGGAATCAGATCCAAGTAGTTTCGGTGTAAAAGATAGCTCGGCAGAATCTGACGGTCAGCAGACGAAGTTGCAATGGACCAAGGCGCAACTCTCTGTTCTCCAGATCATCGCCGACCATTTCCAGGTGGCAGCTGAATCATTGGCTCCAGATGATAGCTTGGCCTCGTTGGGTTTCAGTTCTCTGCAAGTCACCAAGCTAGCGTGGTCCCTGAGGCGGCAGCTAAATCGCATGATCGGAGTTCTAGATCTAATGCGGTGCCGATATCTCGGCGAATTGGTCGACGTTGTTGTCGGCGAGCAGCCGGGACAGCCCAACGGTGTGGTGCCCCCGGAAACTCCCTCTTGGGTAGCTTCTATCAAGAACACGTTGACGAGCAAGCTCCGTGGTATCATGCGGCCTCAAGACACGCTGTATATCCTACCGGCAACCCCTGTGCAGGAATCGCTCATCGTGGAGACCATGCTCGAGCCCAAGGCGTACTGGGCCCATCGTGTGTTTGACTTGAGCCACCTGGGTGAGATTGACGGCCATAGATTGAAGATGGCGTGGACTGAGGCTGCCCGGAGATTCGACATCCTTAGAACCATTTTCGTTCCTCTCACGCAACTGAGCACAGAGGACAATGGTAATATCGTTACGTGGTCTTCTCAAGTCGGAATCCAGTCCACGATCCTGCAAATCATTCGACGCGAGCCAACTGTGGGCTGGACCTGGCTACCCAGGGACAAAGAGCAGGATCTAGCTAGATGGGCTGAGGAGCTGCAGACGGAACTCACGCCGACAAGAACAACTCAGCCACCTTGGTCCGTCACATTTGCCGAGGGCAGTTGCAAGCTCATGCTAAGCATGCATCACGCTCTCTACGACGCTGTTGCGTCAGAGATTCTCCTTGACACAGTCGCGAAGCTCTACGGAGAGCAAGTTGAGGACAGCTCTGATGGCGTCTTACAACTCGAGAGGGGTATGGAGCTGGGTCTTCTGCCAACCGTTGCCCAGAGGAGCGAGGCTTCTTCCTTGTGGAATAGTCATCTGGCGGATCTCAGGAAGACAGTTGGTGCCTTGAACGCCCCATTCCCTGACCTGACACAATCACGACAAAGGCAGGTACAGAGAATCCTCAGCTCAAGGAGAGCCATCCCTCATGCATTTACCTCTACCTCACCCACCCTCCCAACACTGCTGCAATCTGCATTCGGATGCGTTCTTGCTTCATACTTGGAGCTCAAGGCCGTCATGTTCGGTCAGGTCGTGTCGCAGAGGATTCTTCACCCGGATCTCGCCCGCGTAATAGGCCCTGCCATGGCCACCATTCCCGTCGTTGTCCGAGGCAATGCCTCCTCAGCCGAGGAGCTCTGGAGCGAGATGACGGGCGATTCGGCCAAGCTCTTCCGGAGCGCGCATGCCCTGCATCCTGTGGATATCAAGAAGATGCTCAATGAGAGTAGCGGAAGTAGCAACGCCCCCTTCCCAGGCCTCTTTGTGTACCACCCGGCCACTGAGGACAATACCACTCAGAACATGTTCCGGGAGGAAGGCCAAGCTCTGTCGCTCAACGTGGAACATCCGCTTGCCCTAAACATCTTCGAGGCCGATGGTACTATTGAACTCACTGGCGACGGGCGTCGCATCTCGCAAGGACAGCTTGATCTCATGATGGGCCAGATCATCGGTCAGGCCCAAGCTATGCTGAAGTCAGCTCAGCTCCCTCTAGAGCAACTTCAAAATACAATGGACCGCAGTCTTATTTCGATTAGTGGTCAAGCTATCTCAGACCACGTCGATACAGCCAATCCAACTGAGAGACTCTCTTTGCATGCATCCGAGCATCCTGAGTGGATCGCAGCCGAGGAGGTCATTTTTCAAGAGTCAGACGAAGATCAAGATGAGATTGTGACCAAAACCATCACCTACGCCCAGCTGGACATCCTCACCAACGCCATCGTCTCCAAGCTCGCATCTCACGAGTCCCGTCTCCACCCCGACGACGTCGTTGCTCTGTACATGAGGAGAGACCTCAAGTCGCTTGCAGCAACCCTGGCCATCTTCAGGGCAGGCTATATCTATCTCCCTGTGGATGAAGAGCTGCCTCTGGAGCGGAAGAGGCTCCTCATCCGTGACGCCAACGCCAAGCTCATCATTACTACGGAGGAACTACTCGGTGGCCTAGACTTGAACCTCGACAGCGACCCAGTGGCGTTGATGATCCCAGACCCCGACGAGGTACTCTCTTGGCCCATTTCTCAGATAGAGCCTGAACAACCAGGCCACGGTGGCTACCTTCTCTACACATCAGGCTCTACAGGCCGTCCTAAGGGCGTTCGTGTTTCCAACAGAAGCCTTTGCCACTTCATTGCCTCTTTCAGTGCCCGCTTGATTGAGTCCTCTCCCAGCACGGCCAACCTCGGGGGTGCCGGCAAATATCTCAACCTCACGTCCCGAGCCTTCGATCCCCACTTGACACAACTCTTTGTGCCCTGGCGCCTGGGCTACCGTGTCGTGATTGGCAAGGACCGTACGGCCATGATTGGTAGCATGAAAGAGGTTATCAACGAGCTAGGAATTACGCACTTTGGTTCTGTGCCCTCTGTCTTGACTCAACTGGGACTGGGGCCTGAGCAAGTGCCCTCAGCCAAGGTAGTGACGACTGGCGGAGAAAAGGCGTCGAGCGAGCTTCTAGACCTTTGGACAAGCCACAAAGAGGGTCAGAAGCAGGAACCCGTTATCTTCAACTTCTACGGGCCAACCGAAGTCACCATCGGCTGCTTGGGTCATGCCGTGCATCGCGACTCCAACGCCCGTAATCTTGGACTTCCGCTACAGGGCCTTGAAGCCCTGCTCTTGTGTCCTGATACTGGGAACAGCCAGGTCATTGCGAAGAGAGGACAGCCCGGCGAGCTTTGCATTGCTGGCCCGCAGGTGGCCATGGGTTATCTGGATAGACCTATTGAGAACGCGAAGAGCTTCCAGACCACCACGCTACTGGGTGGTGGTGAGAAGAGAATGTACAGAACAGGCGACATGATGAGGATGATGCACGATGGTACCCTCGAATTCTTGGGAAGAGCGGACCAACAGGCCAAGATCCGCGGCCAAAGGCTAGAACTTGACGAGGTCGTCTCTTTTTTGAAGCAAGCTGCTGCAGGTGAGGGCGACCTTGACTTTGCCGCTACCGTGGCTGGTAATGGCACCGACAGCTCACAGCAACTATTGGGATTCGTGGCTCGGAAGGCGACAAGTCTGTTGAAGGGCGAGATTGAAGCCGAGGTCGAGTCCTTGAGAAACCAAAGCCGGGCGATGACAGCACTACTGGAGAGGATCCAGCAGAAGTGCGAAGCTGGACTGCCGGCCTTCATGGTGCCCGCCATGCACTGGGTCTCGAGGATCCCATACTTGACCGCCTCGGGTAAGGTCGACACCAAGCAGCTGGCCAAGTTGGCAACCGACATTATCAATTTCCAAGACGAGCCTGCATCTCCATACACTGATGATAGTCTGACTGCTGAAGAGTCTGCAGTCGTGGCTGCCGTGGAGGAGGCCGTGGGCGTCAATGTCAAGGCTACAGCGACAAGCAACATCCATCGCCTGGGCATCGACAGTCTTTCGGCTGTCCATCTACTGTCCCTTCTGAGAATTCGAGGCTTTCCAAATCTCAAAATGGCAGAAATTCTGTCATCTTCATGCACAGTGGGATCCTTGGCTCGACTGGCCGACCAAGACTCGAGCAGTACATGGCCAACGACAGACACACCGCAAGAGGCCAATGTGGCCAAGAGAGTGGATCTTGGGCCAGTTCCTTTCGGCCTCAGTACTGAAGAGATCGAAGCTGTCTTGCCTTGTTTGCCTCTGCAATCCGCCCTTGTCGCCCGGTCTCTGGTCTGGCTGAGCGCTAACAACGTGGGTGACAAAGACAAGGACGTCCCGTACGTGGCACAGTTCCACTACCGTCTCTCCAACGGCACGGACGTCGCTAGATGGAAAGAGGCAGCCGAGCGAGTCGTTGCATCTGAGGCCATGCTAAGAACCTGCTTCGTTCAGCGGGAAGATGATGGTCGGATCCTCCAAGTTGTCCTCAAATCGCCTCCTTCACCATTCGACGGCGGAGAAGACCTCATCGACATCGTGGCCCAGATGAATGTGCGACCACCGATCAGGCTTCAAATTAGAGAGGCAGAGGATTCCGGTGAAACTGTCGTCTCACTGAAGATCCACCACGCCTTGTTCGATGGCGTGGCTATCGACGTGCTTCGGAACAGGCTTGACCAGAGCTACAGCGGACAGGACACCATCACTGGCACAAGTCTCAGTGCGTTGACAAGCCTCTCTAATCATTGCAACCTCTCAGATGCACAGATGGAAAATACAAAACACTCGTGGCAGGCAAGGCTACAAGGTTTGCGACCGTGCCGTGTTGGGGCCGACAACAACAGCGACACCATGGCTCGTTCGACTCTACGTCTTGGCTATACAATTTCTCAGCTCAAGACCAAGCTACAGTCTCAAGCGGTCGACATGCCCGTATCAATCTCTTCCGTCTTCCAGTTAGCAACTGCCCTCTGTTTAGCTCAGGTTACTCGACAAACATCGATCATCTACGGTTTCGTCTTGTCACTGCGGCCTCTCCTTGATCATGTCGCCCCAGGCGTGGAAAGTTTCGTCGGTCCGTGCCTCAACACATTGATCCAGACTCTCAGTCTCCAAGGGAACGAGACACTACCCGCGATCGCCAGGAGAGTCCACGAAGCACACATTGACGGCTGCCAGGACGGGATGCCGCTTGTCGGCGTGGAAATGGTACAGCGCTGGTCTGGATCCGAAGATAAGCTGTTCGACAGCTTGCTCAGCATCAACGTTGTCCCTGAGCAAGAGGCGAAGCTTGAACCAGGGCAGATGAGTCTTATGCGTACCCAGAGCAAGAGTGATCTGGCTTTGGCTATTGACGTCGACCTGCATGCCAACGGCAAGATCATCTTGACGCTTTCTTCGGGAGGTGCCTTGACAACACCGCAGCTGGATGGCATTGGCCAGTTGTTCGAGAAGGTTGTGAGCAGCTCAACCGACGAGAACGCGAGAGTCGAGGACTTTGTCTCGGTGCAACATGACGCAAACACGTCTACTCATATTGACCAACACCCCCCTGTTGCAGCTGTGTCAGAGCCAGTTTCGACAGACAAAGGCTATCAAGAGTCCTTGGCCTGCGTGAAGAGCATCGTCAGTCGTCTCCTGCATCTCAACGCGGCAGACATACCGGAAAAGACCTCGCTGTATCAGATCGGACTGGACTCCATAACAATTCTTCCATTCGTCAAGCTCATCAACAGGAGAAAGAAGATCAAGCTCTCTCCTGATGCTGTCATCAAGGCCCGAACCATCCAAGGTACTGCAAGACTTGTTCAAGAAGCAATGGCTGAGGCCATCCGCCCCGATGAGAAACAAGATACACAAGACAGACTCAACAACAACGTCAACGAGCAGGACGTGTACGACAAGACTCTACGACGACTTGCCAAGGAGCTCATGTTCGTAGCAACGCCTCTTCAGGAGGGTATGCTCAGTGCATCTTTAGCCATCGAGGACAACGCTTACACCTACGTCCACACCATCCAGCTCTCCGAACGTGCTCTCGCAGCAGACACTCCTAGCTTAGACAACTTCTTTGCTGCTTTTGGCGATACAGTGCAAGCCTGCGAGATCCTGAGGACGCGCTTCGTATTCACAGAAGACGATGAAGCGCCTTGGGTTGGTATTGTGTCTCCTACTGAACAGAGCGATCTTGTCAGTTGTCAGGTAGTCAAAACCGGCAGGGTGCAGCTAAGGATTCATCACGCCCTGTACGACGCAACATCGATCCAGGCCTTGTGGCGTATCCTGAGCGAAAACTACCACAAGCGACTCCAAAGCCATGGTCAAGAAGCTACACTGCATCTGTTCAGGCCATTTGCCAAGACAGTCGCCACTGCGCAGAGAGCCTCGGTCTCTTTCTGGACCAACCTGGTTCAAGATTACAGATACACGCCACTCTATTTCCCTGAAGATTCACTTCAGGCGTCATCCGCCTTCCATTTTACGCTGGGTGAGCAGGAGTTGTCGCTTCTACAGACAAGGTGCAGGGAACTCAGCGTCACGGTCAAGGCGGCGCTTCAGCTAGCTTGGGCCAAGGTGCTATGCGAGTCCCTGTATGGACAAGGAGATGTTGTCTACGGAGAGGTCATCACGACTGGCGGCGGCTTCGCTGACGATGCCATCCTTGGCCCCACCATCAACACGGTCCCCATGAGGGTCAATCTGGCGGATCAGGGGACCGCCGTTGGTGTCGCAGAGGCATTGGCTCAGATACAAAGACAGAACGACGAGGTGAAGGGCGACAACTCTATGGCCTCTCTCAGAAAAATCCAGACACTGTGGAGATCTTCAAGCCTAGATGCCCCTACGAGCCTGTTCCAGAGTCTGTTTGTGTTTGATGGTGTTGTGGGATCTGCAGAGACCGACGGCGACGAACCGTTGTTCAAGCCTGCTCAAACCCAGGCTGAAGACAATGGACCTGCTTATGACGAATATCCTCTCATTGCCAGCTTCCAGATCAAGAACAGCGCCCTTCGTGGCAAACTGAGAGCCAAGATGCCACCAAAGGAAGCCAGAGCCTTGGGGAGTCGCCTAGAGGCTGCGGTGAGATTCATCATCGTGGGTGAGCCAGAGGGCCCGATGCTTGATATGAGTTTCATGAAGGCGGACGTAACGAAAGAGCCGGCCCCTAACGGAAGCGCTCGGAGCGACAAAGTTGATCTGAACGGTCTAGCTCCAACTGCCGATGCTGTTCTAGAGCTGGTCAAGAAGGTGCTCGATACAAGATGCAAAGGCAAGCACGTTGACTATGATACCAATCTGGTCAATGTCGGCCTTGACTCGATCTTGGCCATCCGCCTGTCAAAGCTCCTAAAGAAGAAGATGGGAATCACCATGAGCGTCTTTGACATCATCAAAGGCGCGAGCATCCGTGACATGGCCAAGGAAATGACATCGGCACCAAAGGCCGTGGCACAGAAACCGAAACCGCAGTTGTTGGCCCAGGAGGAAGAACAAAAGGAGTTGGTGGCAAAGCATCTCGGGCTTACAAAGGAGAACGTCAAGTCCGTCCTGCCAACCCTCGCAGGACAGCGTGCGCACTTGGAGCAGTGGCTACACAGCGGCAAGAGATTCTTTGAGGCTCCTTGGGTGTACCGAGTCGATGACTCCATCGATGCACAGAGAGTTGCGAGCTGCTGGGCTGAACTTTGCCGGGTCCACGAGGCTCTCCGGACGACATTCGTCTGGACAGGCAAGGCCTTGGTCCAAGTTACGCTGAGTGGGCAAGAGGGACGGGGCTTTACAACACTGAAGGACATGTCAAAGGCCATCCAAGCTTTGATCGAAGAGCACGTCGGCAAGGAAAATGGCAAGCCGTCCGACTTGAGGCAGCCTCCTGCTCGCCTCTCGTTCCTGGAGGCTTCAGGCGGGAAGGCAGTTGTGCTTCGACTGCATCACGCGCTGTACGACGCATGGAGTATCAAGATGATTGAGAAGGACTTGAATGATCTGTTGAATGTTGGCAAGGTGCTGGAGACTCGTATATCTCTCGGAGACGCAGTTGGTCAAATTCGAGACATCAGACAACCTGATGCAGAACACGCGTACTGGAGGAATCATCTCTCGCACGCCCAGGACACCGTCCTTAATAGCGATACATCACTATCGGAGCAGAAGTCACCTCTTGGTCGGCACTTCAAAACCATCTATCCCGATGTCATTCTCAGGAACGCCATCAAGCGCAATGCACGCACATCGGCCGCCATCCTGCTTGCCTACGCAAAGGCACTGGGTCATCTCACGAAATGCTCCCACCCGACGTTCGGCCTGAATCATGCTTCGCGATCTCTTTCTGCCGCAGATGGGACGCAAACTCTTGACTTGACGGCCGCGAGCATGCCTACTTTGACTGTTACACCGTGTTGCGTGGACCTGGAGTCTCAGCATACGCTAGACTCTGTGCAAGACCATTTGGCACAGCTGACCAAGTTTGCGCAGGCAGATGATGTGCAGAAGTTTGGCCCCAGGTTCAACTCGTACCTCAACATTCTCTATGCTGGAGAAAATGCCAAGAATGCGCACGAAAGCCAGGCACTCAGCAGGTTCAGGCTCAGCGAACCTCTGGCTTCAGATTACTTCACTATCACGGAGCCGTCGTTATCTACTGTGTCGACTATTGAGGAGCTCGAGACGTCCCATGTATGTCCGCAACAGTTCTTCTTCACTGTCATTGTGGGTCAAGATCAAGATGTCAGAGTGTCAGTCAGTGGTAGTGAGGTGGGAGACCGAGGCATGGTTGCTGAGATGGTGTCGCATTTTGGATCTGAGTTGGCAGAGATGATTGAGGTAGGAGATACAGACTAGAGATGGGAATAAGGCGAGAGAGAAAGGAGAAAAATGAGAGAAGTGAGTGTGGTTCGCGCTGATGGCAGGTCGTGGAGGTACAAGGTAGCACCGAATGCAGTGGAAAGAACAGTCAGAATGCGAGGGTTCGTCGCAAGTCTTAGAGCTTTGTAGAGGCTACAGTTAATAGTTTTCGTTATTTCCATATCTTGTCCTCTAGTGCGACCTCGAATCATGCACTAACATCCTCCCCAATCAGAAAAACAGGCGACTTATTGCTAAAATTAGGTATATCATTCGAGACCTGAGCTGCATCAGATGCCGCGAATGCAGTTCTTATAGAGTTCACGTTCTCCCAAATGCCCACCGATGCGAATGAATACTTCGGCTTAGACCCGTCTAGCCCCAGGGAATACTTGGTGACTGTTGAACTTTTCATCCCATACTTCCCAAATACGTTTTGGGCAAGGCGCATATGGTGGTGGATGTAATAGTCGATATCATACTTTGCATCCGGCTCATTCGGGTACAGGACAGTGAGCGTAGCAGGCATGATCGACTGAGGATAAGATTAGAAGACTGTATAGATAGTTGGATACTTTGCAACTGACAAGCAATGTGTTTTATAGAGTTGAAGCCCGGCACTCGATGGGTTAACTGAGCAAGAAGATCGTAACTGACAAGTATAGAGTAGAAGAGTTTAACAAAGAGCTAAGATAGAAAATATTATTGGATTAGGCCTTATATAATAGCTCAGAGGGCAGTTATGTATGTAAATAGCTAGCTAGGTAATCTCTGGCTCTGCGCTTAACTAGGCCTAATTAGGAAAGCGATATTATACAGCTGTAAACCCTGCCCCATGAGCTAGGTTAAATAAGGAGAAAATGTCATCGAGCGGAGCTATTATAAAATCACGAGTCTGAGCCTAAACGGCGAACTCTTGCCAGAGTTACACTAGGCTGAAAAGGCAGAAAATGTCATCATACGAGTTAGATCTGCAACATGAAAAGTTAATTGAGTCCACAAGATCATGCTAATTAATCTTATCCGTGAAGCGTATTCGAAAAACGGTGTTAACTTATGGATTTACTCTTATCGCCGGAAAGACCATGGCTTGTAGTCTGCGGAAAGGGTTGGCCTGCGTGATGCCAATTGTGAAATCATCCCTTTTCACGAACTGAAGGCTAACTGCAAGATGAGGTTTTCAAAAAATCCTAGTCTCTTTGCCTGTAATTAATCGAGTCTTAGCAGGCACAAATCATAGTTCAGAAAATGCCATGCGTAGACTAGGTGCGTAGACCAGTTACAAATCGCAATATTAGCAGGCCTATGGATGACGAGGCCATGGCGAGGCATCATTCGGCGGAAGTCCGAGCCGTTGTTGATAATCATCGTTCCCCATCTGCTTACCAAGCCTTAAATTAAAAACTTGCCGTATTCAGGCTCTGTTTCACTCATATATATGAGAGCCTGGTGTCTCCCAATGCTGGCTGAAGTTGTACCCCATCGTCTTTTTTATTGTCCTACATACTTTCCACAGTTACAATGAAACCGCAGACCATCACGTCGATTTGCGCCACGCTTCTTGGCATCGCACGGGCTACACCGCTCGACTCATGCGAAGTCATTCCGGTAACTCCTAGAGTCACAGTTTCCGCCGGTACCATCATCGGGTCTTTGGTCGACGATGTTGAGTACTATCGAGGCATACCCTATGCCCAGCCACCGATTGGTACTCTCCGACTGAGGCCACCAAAGCCCATTCGAGGTTTTGGCACCATTCAGGCCACCGGTCTTGGCCCTGCCTGCCCTCAATTCACGAATGCAGACTCTTCTCCACTGTTCAACCGGATGCTGGGCATACCTGGCGTCCCGGAATCGTTGTTTTTCGCTGCAGCATTAGGGAACGAAACGGAAGACTGCCTTACGGTCTCGGTAATGCGACCACAGAACACCAAGCCCGATGAGAAGCTGCCTGTACTCTTCTGGATACATGGCGGCGGCTTCCAGCTGGGAAGTGCCCAACCTTTCAATGCCTCCGTGTTGATCCCCAGGGCAGTATCGCAGGGCAAGCCGTTCATCTTGATCGCAGCCAATTATCGCCTTGGAGGCTTCGGTTTCCTAGGAGGAAAGGAGATACTTGCCGATGGCGCGGCCAACTTGGGCTTGCTTGACCAGAGATTGGCCCTAGAATGGGTTGCGGATAACATTGCAGCCTTTGGCGGTGACCCAGACGCAGTCACTATATGGGGCGAGAGCGCAGGCGCCATCAGTGTCTTCAGCCAGATGGCGCTCTACGACGGCAATACTACGTACAAGGGCAGGCCGTTATTCAGGGGAGCTATTATGAACAGCGGCAGTCTGACCCCAGCAGAGCCGGTTGATGGCTTGAAGGCGCAGGCGATTTTTGATACAGTGGTCCGGGAAGCGGGCTGCGACGCAGTCCCAGATGCGGAGAAACTAGATTGTCTTCGGGGCGTCGATTACAAAACGTTTGCCGATGCCACAACCAAGGTTCCCAGCTTCCAGGGATACCATAGTCTCGCTTTCAGCTATGCGCCTCGACCTGACGGCCGTATCATCACCGCCAGCGCAGAAGTATTGGCCCAGACGAAGAAGTACGCAGCTGTACCCATGATCATCGGCAACCAGGAGAACGAGGTTTGTAGCCGTTTAGTCACATCATGGGCGATTGAATAATCTGACACTCCCACAGGGCGCGATATTTGGTATCTTCACTTACAACATCACCACCAAAGCTGAAACGATTTCTTATTTGAACGAAATATTTTTCCGCAACGCTACGAGGGAACAAGTCTCGGGCCTCGTCAACACGTATTCCCGCCACATTGCCGACAACTCACTAGATACCTCGACCAACGACACGTATCCAGAGTTTGAGCGATTGACCACGATTCTTGGAGACTTCGAGTTCGTTCTTATCAGCCGAATCTTCCTGGACTTGGCCCCTGAATCCGTACCTGCGTGGTCCTATCTGTCCACATATGGACGCGGCACGCCCATTCTGGGGACGTACCACGCGTCCGACCTACCAAGAATGTTCGCCAAGACGGATGAAGTCAGCAGAAGCATCCAGGATCGATTAATTGCGTTTGTTAATTCTCTTGATCCCAACGACGGCGTAGCCAACCCTGCCGATGACGCTTTTACACGCTGGCCATCATGGCACGAAAGCAGGCAATTGCTGGAGTTCGGGGCCAATTCGACGGGCCTACTGGACGGAAATTTCCGGAGCAGCAGTTTCGAGTATATTCGCGACCACCTCGAGGTTTTGCGTCTTTAAGCATGATGTGAGGGCGGTTCTTAGATAGCGGGGCTGGGATTTGATGACGCAGAGGACTGCCTGTTTGCGCTACTAAGTAATATACAAGAATGTTATAGTTCTTGCGCTCTTCTGGCTCAGTTAGCCCATCGAGGGCCAGGCCTCGACTATCATAAATAGCACATTTTTAACACATCATAACATCATATCCCACTATCAAGGACACGTTGACCGACAAGCTCCGCGGTGACATGCGGCCTCACGACATGCAGTGCGTCCTACCGGCCACGCCAATGTAAAGATTACTTATCGTAGAGACGATGCTAGAGCCCAAGGCCCATTAGGCCCACCGTGTATTTGACCTAAGCCAGCTGCGCGAAGGCCTGCCGGCCCCCCTCCCCTTTCGCTCTCTGCTGCAGAAAGACTAGGGCCGCATCACTCGCTTATGCGTCAGGCCTGGGGTTGTGGTGATGTATGGTAGGTAGCACGAAATGCAGCGAAAGAACTGCCGGAATGCGAGGGTTTGTCGCAAGTCTTGCTGCTTATTAGAGGTTATGGTAGTTATCATTGTTCTACAGAATTTGTCATTGATTTTAGGAGAGTATCGTTTTATTTAATGGCATCGACGTGTAACATCCTTACTTGACTCTTAGGTATTCCTTTCCCACGATCCGAGCGAGCGACCAAGCCATTGCCCATGCCCATGTAATTATCCACCCATTAAAAGACTGAAAGAGAGTTTAGATGAATGTCCAATACACAGGTACCAACACAAAATGATATAGGCCTTCAGAGTAGCAGGCACTCAAGAGGCCGTCCTACTCCGACGTGAAGGATCCGGCGTTGGCTTGACAGCTTGAAGTCCTGGAGCTGCCAACGACGCCTTGTACGGGCGCTCCTCCACCAACATTACATGTCTCAGCAAGGAACCTCTCCATTGGAAGCATGTTGGTATAGGCTGCCACTACCTTGACGGCAGCAGCTTGCGGCATATCGAGGCCAAGCATGTGGAGGCCCCTTACTACCTCCAGAGATATGTTGGGTCGTTGTGGATCGTTGAGGGGGCTTGCTGGAGGCATACTGATGGAGGAACATTCGAGCTTCGAGGCGTTGTGCCGAGGAGAGGGGGGAGGCTCAAGAGGCGGCGTCGTGGATTTGGAGACACTGATTCAGTGTTAGAACGATCGAGGAAAAACAACATCATATAGACCAAAGCTGGGTCCAATAGAATATCAATGGATCGGTAGGAGAGATGGCACGAACGAATTGGTGTTTGCCGGCATGGAGTCGCTCTTGGGCTGACATTGACCCGCGGTGTGGGATAGAGAGACCATGTTTGTGACAAGAGAGCCCTGTAAGTGAAAAAAATAGAAGGCCTTTTGTGGCTTCGTTTGAAGGGCCCTGGGGAAGCTTGCAAGACAATGGGTGAAAGATGCAGAGCATGCTGGATTGAAGGGAACTACGGCTTGATATTTATGTTTCCTCCACGCAACAGGAGACGGGAGTTGGGAGCCCCTCGTCAAAAAGGCGAACCTAGAGGGAGGCAGGCTGACCTAGGCGCAGCTAAGACCTCGTTGTAGCCTCATTTTCTAACCACTGGGCGAGCAAAAGGTAAAATGCTGTTTGTACGGGTGAGTGGGGGTGGAAATTTCCCGGCATGGAAATACCATAGTCTCTAGCGGGGCTCAGCCTAAACCTGCGTTTTGCAGCTTTGAACACTTGATGGGCTGCAAAATGTAGGTTTGAAGCTGCAAAGTGCAAAAGATTGGGCTAAGCAATGGCCCCTCATCGGTTTAATTCAAATAGGGCGCAGCGCATGGCTAGACAATGAGAAAAACTGCACCTTGCATTTTGCCGAAATTTGGGGGCTGACAGAGGTGTGCTGGCCTCGACTCTCATTGGCTGTTGCAACATGCATGTCTCACTTTCCGATACTTCTCGGACAACCCCTGGTCAACATACTGCACCTGGAACTAGGTGTCTTGTGCCTTTAAGAACAGGGCAACCACCCTCAGCGTCGCTGTGAGCTTGGTGACGCCTTTAAAAGCAGCCATCACCCACAATGACAAAAACATAGCTGTCGATGCCTAATAGAACCACCAAAACATAGAATCGACTCTGTTTATGAATGCAAGTATAGAAGCTACAAGCTGATAACCCATTCTCACATATCAATTATTATACCCCGGCATTGCGATTACGCCATGACAAAGAATTGGGAACCTCTAAAGGAGGAGATTCGAAGGCTGTATGTGTTTGAGGACAAGCCACTTGACGAAGTAATGCGCTTGATCCCGGGCAAGCACGATTTCATTGCGTCGTAAGTCTCGATTACCCTTATGGCACAACGAAACAGACGCACTTCTAACACTTGGATTTAGTGAGAGATCCTATCGGACCCAGCTCAGAAAATGGGGCTACACGAAGTATAGCACTCAGGCCTTTCCCAAGCCTAACAAGAGATCGCGTGCGTCCAACCGTTCACGCCAACACCCTACGGTAACATTATCGAACCCAGACAGAGTCACAATCTTTCGGAGGGAAACTAGCCTGGCCGGAAACTTGCCTACCTTCTCTGCGGCTGACTCTGGAAGTGACAACCTCTTTCTCACAACGCCTAATGTGTCATTGGCGGGTGTCTCTGCACCTCAACTCGACACGCTTAGCCATGAAACTCAGGCGTCCAATCTGTTCCACCTTGGCCAGAACGATCAAGATGGTGAAGGAAAAACCCAGCTTCATCGAGCAGCGCTGGGGGGCGAAGTCGATCAAGTGCGGCTGCTCCTCAATGCCGGAGTTTCTGTTGAGATTCAGGATCATTCAGGAGACACAGCGCTTCACTGCGGCGTCACTGCACGGAACGTTGCAATTGTTGAGCTCATTCTGAGATTCGGAGCCAATATCGACGCAAAAAACCACCTTGGGCGTGCGCCTTTGCACCTGGCTACTTCTAACCACAATCTTGTTCGAGCACTTGTCAACCAAAATGCCGACTCATCCATCCAAGATGGAGAAGGCGATACACCTCTTCATCTCATCTTATCCGATCGTTCTTGGGGGATGGTTGACATCTTCTTTTCAACCGTTGATAGATTGCTCCAGTCAGGAGCTGACATCAACAGGGAGAACAAAGCCGGTATAACCCCATTCCTCCAACTTTTGGATCAACAACATTCCTACAACGCTAAGGGGTTTGACACTATCCAATCCTTCTTACGGGCGGGCGGTTTCGTGGGCCAGAAAATGCCAGACGGCAGGACACCTTTGCAAATATTTCTCTCTCGGGCAGGAATAACGAGACAACCATGGAGCTCTCAGAGCCCCGGGGAGCCCTTAGCTGATATATTGAGACATTTCCATGCTAATGGGGCCTCAGCTACCACACCAATACCGTCTGGGAGGTCACTAATCTCTGCCTACTGCAGCGAATACGAGTTTCGTTGGGTGAGAGACGTATACATTAGAGAGTACTCTTCCAGCGCCTTACCCCCGATGAAATACGAAAAGAGGGGAGTTCATCTCTTCTGATGCTTGCATCCGGTCTTCACAACTGGAAAAGCACAGAGATTGGGGAATTTATGCGAGCTCTTCTTCGCAATGGCGCAGACCCCAATTACCAAGGCTTCAAGAGGGAAACTCCCCTACTTGCCCTATTTCAAGGCTATCAAGGCAAGCCACTGGTCATCGCGAGCGCCCTCTCTCCCCTGCTTGAGCATGGAGCCAACCCTTGGCACAAGGATTTGGACGGAACATGCGCGCTTTTCGAGGCCGCCAAAAGATTTCCAGGGGAGAAGTTCGTGCAGATGATGCTCAAAGCAGACCTTCAGAGGCGAGAAAGTACCAATGGTTGAGATTCCGAAGACACTGTCACCACGGGCAGTGAGGTTTGGGAGGAATGGCAGGCAGCGCGAGCAGCAGACTGGAACGAGGCGAAGCAGCTCATCCTTCGTGAGCCCAAGTCTCTTGGCAAAATGCCCTGCAAAGTGATCAGAGATGCCGCGTTAGTTACCTTGGCAGAAAAGCATGTGCACCTCGCCAAGATCAAGTTCGAAGGAGATGACAACGCGACTGAGCTTCGGCGAAAATTCGTGGCTGGTATTCTTCATGATTGTAGACAAAGTGGAGTTATTCTTGACGCGAGGTATACAGACTATTTAGTTAAGCTTTGTTTGTAATGGTTGGGACATGTTCTAAGGTTGGGAGTTTTGAGAGATCACACCGAGCGTTACGCGACGATCATGTTCTTTAACTGAGATTTATATTCGGTGCCAGAAACCTAATAGCTCCCTTGATTCTATTAGAAAGACAGCTGACTAATAAAAATCAACTACGAGGTATTTGGTTTCTTATGTCTTTATTAGTAAATTTACAGTGTGTAGCTAATGCAAAGCTTCTTTTTTAACTAGTATTATTAATAATAATCTTTACTAACGTACTTAATAAGCGAGTGTCTCAAAAATCCCTTAACCTATATTATTCCTACTTAATTAATTAATTCATAACCACCCAGCATATCACAGACGAATTATAAGGCTAGAATGCTTCTTGCCCTTCAGGCCCTTTAGAATAACCCAAGGTTAAGTCTCCGACGCGCCGCATCGATATATATAGTCTCTTAGAAGACCCTAGGTCGCCGACAGAAGGGCATTCTTTCTATATAAGAAACCACTATGAAATCACATAAGTTATTAAATCTAAAGGAATAGATCCTTATTTATTTTATTCTTAACCTAGATTTGCGAGGATTTCTCTCCTAGTTTTATAGTATTAAAGAAATAACTAATTAATTACTTATTAACCACGACGCGCTATTAATTAATATATATTAGGCTTATAACTTTATTAAGTAATACCTAGAGCTTAAGATATATTTTTTTAGAAATATAATTACTAAAGAGCTAAGTATAAAGATTTAATAATTATTTATAATTAATTTTACTTTATAAAAAATATAAGCTTAAAGTATAATATCTAATTAAATAATCTCTATAACTTTAATAAGATTAGCTTTCTTATAAATATAATTATAAGTAAAATAATTATTATAGGTTTAAAAAGATATTTAAAGCTAAAATTAATATAGCTTAGAAATTAAAAATAAATTATAATAATTTAAGTAATTAATATAAAAGGCTAGGTAATTTAGCTATTTATTATTAATATAAGCTAATATTACCTTATTAATTAATACTAAGATAATAACCTCCTAGGTAATTAAGTAATTATTATAATGGTCAGATGTATTCCTAAGGGATAAACCTAGCTATGCTAGGTTTATATTAGCAGGGGATTAAGCGCATAGTCTTAAATATAATATAAGTCATATCTAATAATATACTTAAGGGTATTAAGTATAACTAAGTTATATTAATAACTAAGGTAGCTAGTATATAAAAGAGTATTAATAAGTATATCTATATACTAAGGTGATCTAGCTAGATTATACTAGCTTATAAAGTATTAGGCATAATCTAGCTATAATCCTATAAGGGATTATAGATAAATTATAATGCCTTAGTATAACCTAAGCTAATCCTCCTTTAATTAATTAGCCTAGTAAGTATAATTTCTAATTATATATTAATAAGATATATTAGCTATAATATAATATCTCCCTTTTATTAGTCTTATCCCTAAGGCTATACCTATGACCCTAGACCTATTATTAGTATATTTTAACTTAAACTTATAATTATTTTTTATTAATTATATCTAATTATCTCTTTTAAAAAAATATCTAGCTATTATTAAACTAGGTAATACTATTAATTACTTTAGTTTTAAGATTATATTATATTCTTTTTATTACTTATAAGGCCTTTATTATATAGCTTTACCTAAGAAATCTAATTATTATAATAAGTATACTTATTATAAATACTTATATAATATATTAAGAAATATATCTAGCACTTATATATATTTTCTTATAGTCTTTAGTTTTCTTATTTATTTATTATTAATAACTTAAATTATTTAAGAGTTAGATTATCTTAATAATAAAGAGGAGTATATTAAAGAGGACTTCCTTTATTTATAATAAGAGGCTTAAGAGGCCTAGGCGAGGGTAAATAAAGTCCTTACTTATTTAACTTAGCTTTATTAATAGAAGTATTAATTATATACTAAGGGCATAGAGATAGCTTCTCGAGGCCTTTGGTTATTAGATAAGTTAGAGGCGGCGGAGAAGGCAAAGTTAGAGGCTATGCTCGCGGCATAGTTTATAAATATAATAGATATTATTAATTAGAATACTATTAATCTTAAGCTCTCTTCTCTTATTAGTATTATTAATAAAAGTTCTTTAGAAGGTATTATATATTAATAAGGTATTCTAGGGATTTTTATATATTTTCTAAGTCTAAGTAATTCTTTTATTTAATAAAATATATTATTTTATTATTAATTTTATTTATATTAAAGATAATTTTTATAATATATTCTTTTAGTCTATTAATTTCTATTTCTAATTTATCTTTAATTTTAACTTAAATAATATCTTATATTAATTTAAGTAATAAGATATAAAAGATTAAATAAAGCTTAACTTTTTATAATAAGTCTAATTTATAATTATATTTTAAGATTTTTTATTTAATTTTATAGGGTTTAATATATTTATAATTAAGTTTTTTATTTTATTATTTTATTTTAATATTTTTTATTATAAAATAAATTATATCTCTCTTTAAGAAAATTAATCCCTTAATTCTTTTCTTATTAATATAGGTTATTATTTTATTTTTAATAAATTTAAGTTTTATTTATATTTCTTTATATAGGTTATATAATTAGTTATTTATAAGGATTACTTTAGGGTTAATAATAATATCTTAAGTTTATTAATATATATTAGGTATAAATCTAAAATTAGCATAGGCTAGTATAATTTTTATATTTTTATTTATAGCTATATTATAGGCTAACTAAGTAGCTAATAGCTTTTTAACCTAGTTAATTTATTTATAGTTAATATAGTATTAAAGGTATTATTTTAATATCTAATTTATATATTTAATTTATTTATTTATCTCTTTATAATATATTATAAAGAGCTTATAATTAATTCCTAAGTATCTTATAAGGCTTTATTAAAACTTTAAAATAAATAATAATCCTTAATTTATAATAATTTTAAGTAATATACTTAATAAGTAAGTAAGCTAGATAAGTAAGTAAGCTACTTTTTACCCTCTAAATAAAAATTATAATAAAAATACTATAAATTATTTAATTAATTAAAATTCCTCGCTATACTCTTCCCTAGATATTTTAATTACTACTTAATAAATCCTTATATTATACCTAGGCTTACTATAGATACCATAATGCCAAATACCTAGTCATACTAATATCCCTTAACCACCACTCCGCGACGATTTAGCTACTACCTACGCATTAGTATCTATTTGATTAATTACTTGCCTTCCCTCCTCTATCATTATAACCCCTCTTTTCTATAGTCTAGTCCTTTTTGCCCTCTAGCGCTGGCTTAGTATCTTATTTGCCTCTTAAAGATCTTTAACCTTAGTAATTAATAAGGTAACCTTATGCATAACCGCCTTTGTTCCTTTTGTAAGGGACTATAGAGCTTTAAGGATTAACTTTGGAGAGCTACTTTAATGTCTTTTAATTTATCTCTTAAGGTATTTAGACTAAGATCTAGCCTTAAGCATAGTCTTTAGGGTCTTTAAGACCCAAGGGGTTAAGGGTTTAGCCCCCTCCTCGGCAGGCATTGGAGTCTATAGCTATATATTAAGCTTTAAGACCATACTTTCTAGATCAAGAGGAATAAGCCTAGCCCCTTTAAAAAATGCCTTGATATTTTTCTTTATCATAGTGGCTTAAAATGCGGCATAAAAGGCCAGGAGGAACTCAGTCTTTGAAATATATATTATAGAGTATCTAATTAAATACTTTATTTCTTTCCCATAGGCCTTCTTAAGCACGCTAAAGCATATAATATTAAGGGGCTAAAGTAGGTGAGATAAATAAGGTGGCATATAAAGCTAGATAATCTTATTATTGTCGCAATATCTCTTAAATTTAATAAAGTAGTGACTTTTATAGCTATTAAGGATCAAGAGGCGATAAGAACTAGTTGATTAATTAGCTATATGCTGGTCAAAGTGCTTAAGCTACTTAAGACTAGTCTTATTATTAGTCTAGCTATTTTAGGTTATTATAATAGCCTAATCGCCTAGGAGGTTACTTTCTTAGTACTAGTTAGCGAGGTGATATTAGCCTGCGTTAATAATAAATAGCGGGATTAACTAGTCTTTTATATTAATTACTTAGATTATTATAATCTATTCTTAGTTTCTAGGCTATATTAATTTTAGCTTTAAATACCTTTCTAGGCCCATAATAACTATTCTGCTTATAATTATACCTATAAGGAAGCTAGTCTTATTAAAGTTATAGATATTATTTAATTAGATATTATACTTTATAATTATATTTACTATAAATTAAAACTAATTATAGATAATTATTAAGTCTTTATATTTAGCTTTTTAATAATTATATTTCCAAAAAAAATATATCTTAAGCTCTAAGTATTACTTAATAAAGTTTAAAGCCTAATATATACTAATTAGTAGCGCATCGCAATTAATAAGTAATTAATTAGTTATTTCTTTTATACCATATAGCTATAGGGGAAATCCTCGCGAATCTAGGTCGAGAATAAAGTAAATAAGGATCTATTCCTCTAGATTAGATAGCCTGCGTGATTTCTAGATAGTATCGCGTCGAGACTAGATGCCCTTTTGCCGGCGACCTAGAGTATAATAATTGACTATATATATCTCTATAGCGCGTTGGATATATAGGTTTAGGTTATTTTGAAGGGCCTAAAGGGCAAGGAGCATTCTAGCTTTATAATTAGACTATGATATGCTAGGTGGTTAAGAATCAATTGATTAAATAGAGATGATATAGGTTGAGGGATTTTTGGCTTACTTACTTGTCTGGCTCACTTGCTTATTAAGTATGTTAATATATTATATATTTTTATAATATAAAAATAAAAAAGATAAGTAAATTCTTTTATTATTATTAATTCTCTATAAGGTATAAAATAAGAAAACTTTATAAGTTTATTTATAATAATAAGAATATTATTATAGAAGTTTCTAGTAACTAGTTTTTTTAATAGGGGTAATTTAGTAATAAAATCTATAGTAATTAAGTCTTATAAGAGCTCTATAACTAAGAGTAGTTATAGTTTTCTATATAGCTTATGGCGTTATACCTTAGTTTTTATATAAAGGTTATATTAATTAATAATTATTAATATAATTTTTTTTATTTTAAGAAATATAAATATTATTTTAATTTACTCTAAGGTTTTATTAATTCCTTAATATCTATATAGCTAGTAATTATATATTTTATATATAAGGTTATACTATAGTTTATCTAGTACTTATTATTTATTTATTTTCTTATTATTTAGTAATTATTAATTATATTCTTAAATTTATTATAATAATAAATTACTTTATTTTATTATATAAGTTACTTTATTTATTTTATATAATATTCTTATAACTCTTAACTATTTATAGTATTTAGGTCTATGGCTCCTTAGCTATTTATTATTATAATAAGTATTATAATAAAGGTAGCTCTTAGGTCTAATATTAATATCTTCTTATATAAAGTCTTAATATATTATCTTCTAAAAGTCTCTATTATTAAGCTTTTTATTATATTTTATTATCTAGTAATAGTATTTAAGGAATTCCTCTATATATTTCTAGGGAATAAGGATATATCCCTAGTATATAATTATTTCTTCTTAGCTTCCTACCTAGTCTACTTATTTAATTATAAGTCTTCTAAGTTCTCTAATAGTAATATTATTCTTAATCTTATTCTTTTATTTATCTATTAGGTAATAGGGCAGTGGTTATTTCTTAATGCAAGAGATTATTTATTATTTAAGGTATCCTTTCTATATAAGTTATAAGAGCTATTCTTTAGCTTAGATCTTTCTAGTATTAAGGTTAGGTTATTAGCTAATAGCATTAGCCTTGCTGTTTTTTATGCCCTTAATATAAATAATAATATAATTAAATTTAAAGAGATATTTAGCATATTATAATTATTATCTACTAAGTTCTTAGGTCTTTATAAAATAAGTAATATTCTTATGGTTTATATAGACCTTAATTTAATATTTATTTCCTAAGAGGTAATATTAAAATTCTTTAAAAGCATTAATTATAATAAGGAATTCTTTATTATAAATAAAGTAATTAAGTTTTACTTTATATAGCTTATAAAAGTAAAATATAATTAGGTATAATTATTTTTTATTATCTTATTACCTAATTTAGGCGCCTAGTATAAAATCTAAGGTATTTATTTTAAGCTTAATTAATTAAGATAGGTTAAATATCTTAAGTATTAATTTACTTAGGATAAGTTCCTTAATTATATAAAAAGCTTCTTATGCTTTATTCCTAAATATAAAGGTATTATCTTTTTTATAAGATTAATTAATAATACTATAATCTTTCTAAATTATTTAAGAAATCTATAATAGTAATTAGTAAAGCTAAGGAAGGCTTATATTTCCTTAATATTAGTTAATTCCTTTTAGTCTCTAACTACTAAGATCTTCTTAGGATCTATTTATATCTTATTATAAGAGATAATATATCTAAGAAATTCTACCTCTAAGGCATAAAACTTATTTTTCTTAGGTTTTATTAATAAATTAGTATTTTATAGTATTTATAATACCTTATAGATATATTTTATATATTTTTCTTTTATTTTAGAGAAGATAAAGATATTATCTAGGTAATATATAATAAATATATCTAGATATTCTTATAGTATATTATTAATTATTTATTAAAATATAATAAGTATATTTATAAGTCTAAAGGGCATAATAAGGTACTTAAATAATTTATACTTAATATAAAAAGTGGTTTTCTATTTATATCTTTTCTTAATCTAAATAAGGTTATAAGCTCCCTTAAGGTTAAGTGCTATAAAGTATTTATTTTAAAAAACTAATTCTTTAGCTTATTAATAAGAGGTAATAATATATAATCCTTAATTATAATAATATTAAGTATTTTAAAGTTAATATAAAGTTAGAGCTTTTTATTTTTTTTTAAGATAAATATAATAAGATATCTAATAAATAACTTACTTTCCTTAATATATCCTTTCCTTAATATATCTTTAATATATTTTTTTAATACTAGTAATTATATTTTATTAAGTAAGTAAAGTTTATTAAAGCTAGGTTACTTCTTATTAATAAATTTAATCTCTAGGTTATAATATATATATTTAGATAGACCTATTTCTAAGTTCCTTTTAAAGAGTTACTTATAGATTTTATATTATTATAATATATTCTTAAGTTATTTTTCTTCTTTATTATTTATTTCCTTAGGTAATTTAAGATTTTCTCTAATTTATAAAACTATTATATAACCCTTATAATTATTTATTATTATTATTATTTCTATCTATTATAGTATTTATATTTTATCCCTATAAGTAAAGAGGTATCTTATATTTACCTCTACCTAACTTCTTTTTTATTAATAAAAGTTTAAGATCTCTAATCTAAGTTATTATTTATTATAAAGGGTGCCTTATTATAGAAAGAGAGCACCCAGTTAGTTCTCTAGTTGAAATATAGGTTATATTATTATAATTATAGGTACCTAAGTATAAAATTATATTACTTACTTAGCGTAATATTAAATAATATCCCTTAGTTCTTTCCTTTAATAAAAACCTTAAGGTAATTAATCTTATAATTAATAACTCTATTATTATAATTAAAAGGGGTTCCTTTTAAGTTAATAACTAAGTAAGGCATTTATTTATACCTCTATAATAGCTTAAGCCTATTCACTATCATAGGGTCAAAATAGTTTTACTTAGCTCTACTATCTACTAAAGTATTTAATTATTCTCCTTTAACTTATATTTTTAGTTCTAGGCATTATTGCCTATATGCTCTATTTATAGAGTAAAGGGCCTTTTATAATAAGGTTTATTTATCCGCCTATTGCCCTATGCTAAATAGGATATCTAGTTTTTTATTATTATATAGGCGATATAGTTAAATTTATACTTATTATTATTATAGGCTTTATAATTATATATATTATCTTAGCTATATAGCTATTCTTAGTATTATTATTCTTACTTAGCTCTAGGGTTATCTTATTTTTATTAACTAATTATTTTTTACTAATCTTTAATCCTATATATAATCCTCTTGCGTTCCTAGATCACATAGTAGAGTCTATTATAGTATTATATATAGGCAATACTAATAAAATCATATTAATAAAATACCTTATATCCTTTTATTTTATAATATATATAGGGTTTATTATTTAATTAATATATTAATATAATAAGGAAGTAATTATATTTTTATTTCTCCTTTTAGTATTTCTTATACTAGTAGTATTAATATAATATCTATAAGATAATTAGATATTCGCGGTATATTAGATATATTTATATATTATCTTATAGATTAAAGAATACTTCTAGGTATTATAGGTTCTTTATTAATTCCTTATAGTAGGCTTAAATATAAACCTCTTACTTATTAATAATATTTATATATTCTTATATAGTTTAGATATATTATTCTCTTAAATTATTTTAGTAATAATTATTATTCTTATTATATAATTTAAGGTAATGCTCTTTTTTTTATAATTCCTTATTACTTTTCTTATTTTTCTATTAATTAGATTATTCTTCTTATAGCTCCTTTTATAGCTTTTAGGCTTCCTTCTTAAACCTACTTTAATTTATATTATTACTACTAGTCTTTATAATCTAATTATTATATAATATTTTACCTTATTAATTTACTTATTATTTTTCGCAAATCTTATTATATTCCCTTAATGCCTTGACCTAGTATTATAGGCATAAGGTATAGTTATATTATATAGGGTCATTTTACTAATAGTCCCTGCGATAGATTATAATAGGTATTATAACTTATCTATTACCTTTATATCTTATTATCTACTTCTTATAATTAAATCTTTTTATAGCGGCTTCTTAAAACTTTGCTTATTTTTTTATTATTAGCATTAGGGGTTCTAGCTATTTTTTAGATTATCTAAGCATAGTAATAATCCTTATATTATCTATTATGATTTCCTTTATAAGTCCTAGCTTAAGTAGCGGTTTCTAGGTTACTAGGTCTATAAGGTATAATCTATTTATTTTAGATAGCTTAGTTACTTAATATAGGCGGCTCGCATATCCCTTTCTAATATTTTAATTATATTTAGCTTATTCCTTTATAAGGTATGCCTAGTGATATAGCATGGTTACTTCTCCTAGCTAGAGGCTAGTTTTATTATATCCTATCTTAGCTATTCTAAGTATCTTAGTTATATAAATAGCTATCTAGGGTTTATTATTTATATAAATAATCTTTACTTATTTCTTACCTTTTAAAAGGGGTTATTAGGGTCTTAATTAGTAATATCCTTCTTAAATATCTTATTACTTCTTTTTATATTTATTAGCCTTATGGCCTTTTTTATAGTAATAATAATATTTAATATCCTAAGATCCTTATTAAGTAGCTCTTAGTTTTATAAGTCTAGGTTATATATTATATAAGGTATTATATTACCTCTTTTTTCCTTAGTTAATATTAAACTAAGGGCTATTACTTTTATTATTATTAAACTAAGGGTTTTAGAGTTTCTTTTAAGAGAATTATTAATTATTAATTTTAATTACCTTATTAATATAATTAATAAGATTATTAAGTTATTTTTCTTTATAAAGTTTTAATTATATTTCCTTTTTAAGTCTATTAAAGAAAAATAATATTAAGGGTTCTTAATTCTAATTAAGTTTTAAAGTAAATTAAAGGTATTTTATTTTATACTTTAAGGTAAATTAAGTTTATTAAAATACTTTGATTTCTCTTTTAGCTTATGCCTTTTTATTAATTATTTTAAATACTTATTAAAGTATAACTTTAAAAGCTTTATAGCTTAAGTAAAGGTATTAAGTGCGCGGGGAGTATTAGCTACCTAGGACCATAAGGTATTCTCTTATAATAGGTTTAAACTAAGTAGTAGCATAGTTCTTAAGTCTTCTTATAGTATATTAGACCTTACTAAAAGCTATAGTAAATTATATTAGGTAGTATATTATAAATGCCCTTAGCTAGGTAAGAAATATTAGTAGTTTATAAGTAATTCTATTAAATAATTCTAAGGGGTTTAGCTTTAAGATTTCTCTTATATCCCTTTTATTTATAGTAATAGCTATTATATTATTAATATTCTAGATATTATTTATATATTATATATTCTAGGTATACTAGGTATTAGCTATTCTTTTAATAAGCTCGCATAGTCTATCTATCTTAGTGCTTATAGTAGTGATCTAGGCTTAGAGCTGCTCTTCCTTATTATTAGAGCTATTTATATTATTTATTTCCTTATCTTAATAAATAGGAGTAAGTATAGGTAGATAATTAATAGGCAGAACCTACTAATAGTTATTTATAGGAGTAGCCTAGGTAGCTATTATATTTAATATTATTTAAGGTAATATAAGTAATCCTCTAAATAAGAGCTATTAATATATAATAATTAGGTATATTCCTAAGAGATAAACCTAGCTATACTAGGTTTATATTAGCAAGGGATTAGGCGTATAGTCTTAAATATAATATAAGTTATATCTAGTAATATACTTAAGGGTATTAAGTATAACTAAGTTATATTAATAGCTAAGGTAGCTAATATATAAAAGAGTGCTAATAGGTGTATCTATATACTAAGGTGATCTAGCTGGATTATATTGGCTTATAGAGCGTTAGGTATGATCTAGCTATAATCCTATGAGGGATTATAGATAGATTATAACGCCTTGGCATAATCCGGGCTGATCCTCCTTTGATTGGTTGGCCTGGTAGATATGGTTTTTAATTACATATTAATAAGATGTGTTAGCTGTGATAATTATAATAACTTAAAATAATTAAATTAATAATAAAATTAATTTAAAACAATTAAAGTATTTTAATTAATATATAGCTAAGTAATTAAATAATTATTATTATTTTTTAATTCTTAATAACTATAAAAGTTATTACTTTATTAAATTTAAGAGATATTATAAAAAAGAATTATCTAGCTTTATATATTACCTTATTTCTCTTATTTATTTTAGCCCCTTAATATTAAGTACTTTAGGCCGCTAAAAAAGGCCTATAATTAAGAAATAAAATATCTAATTAAATACTTTATAACTTATATTTTAAAGATTAAGTTCTTTCTAGCCTTTTATATAATATATAAGGCTATTATAATAAAAAGAAATATTAAAGGGGCTTTTAAAGAAACTAGTCTTATTCCCCTTGACCTAGAAGCTATAGTCTTAAAGCTTAATATATAGCTATAAACTTTAATGCCTACCGAGAAGGGGATTAAACCCTTTACCCCTTAGGTCTTAAGGACGCTAAAGACTATGCTTAAGGCTAGATCTTAGTTTAAATACCTTAAAAGATAAATTAAAAGGCATAAAAATAGCTCCCTAGAGTTAATTATAGAGGCTATAAAGTCTCTTATAAAGGTAGTAAAGGGAAATATATATAAGATTATATTATTAAGGGCTAAGATTAAAGACCTTTAAGAAGTATATAAGATACTAAGCTAGCGCTAGAGGGCTATAAGAAACTAAAAAATAGAGAAAATATAGTCTTTAAAGACTATAGGGTAGGTGATAGAGATAGGAGGGGAATAGGTAGTAGAATTAGTCCTTATATAAAGCTGATTAGCTAGGTAAGGAATTATAGAGTAATAAAAGTGAGGCAAATAGATAATAGGGTTATAATAGAGAAGACCAGCTTCTAATTGGTGTTTTTGTTGTCTGTATTAGTTGAAGATCTAAGGAGCTATTTCTAAGAGAAGGTATATAGCTTATATAGCAAATTGCTCGGAATCTATTAGCCCGATTCGGACAAAAGTTATACCGTCGGATAGCTCTAATTCCGGACTTTGAGACTCTATTAGTTTTGCTAACAACGGATAACTAGAAGCCGAGTTATGGCATAATAGAAACTAAAACCTATAGGGTTTTAAACTAAGGTATTTAAAACCGGATAGGAAATGTCCTTTGGAAGGTTACGGCTTTAATGGCGTTATCGGGCTTATGATAAAACCCTAAGGCCGAAGTCACGTGATCTTCCTAAAAAGGAAATAAGCTTAAAAAGGGCAGTATTAACACTCCTTTATATCTTGCTTATCTAAGCAAGTACTGCTTAGGTAAGCTTTTTATAAAAAAGCGCATAAGCTCAAGTATAGGGTAGTAAAATCCTAGGCTTATATCTTATAAGCGTATTTCTCTAGAATTTTATTTATAAAAGACCTTCCTAGAAATAAAGTATTTTATATTAAGTAATACCTAGACCTTAAGATATATTTTTTTTAGAAATATAACTACTAGAGAGCTAAGTATAAAGATCTAATAGTTATTTATAACTAGTTTCGCCTTATAGGGAATATAATCTTAAAGTATAATATCTAATTAAATAATCTCTATAACTTTAATAAGATTAGCTTTTTTATAGGCATAATTATAAGTAAAATAATTATTATAGGTTTAAAAAGATATTTAAAGCTAAAATTAATATAGCTTAGAAACTAGAAATAAATTATAGTTATCTAAGTAATTAATATAAAAGGCTAAGTAATCTAGCTATTTATTATTAGCATAGGCTAATATTACCTCGCTAATTAATACTAAAATAATAACCTCCTAGGTAATTAGGCTATTATAATAATTTAAAATAGCTAGACTAATAATAAGACTAGTCTTAAGTAGCTAAAGCACTTTAACTAATATATAGCTAAGTAATTAAATGCTAGGGTCAGACCAAAGCTTATACAGCTGAGGTGAACTAGTTGATTAAATATCTAAGACTAAGGAAAGAAGAGAAAGGAAAAGAACTCGCTGTGGCCTCGCTGCGGGTTTAATATAGGGCTTGCAGCAAGGCTGCGGAGAAGGGTTTCTTTGGTCTTGGTTTTTCCAGGGGGAAATAACCTTCCTCGCGGGTTCGCCCGTAACACTCTCTAGGTTAATATATTATTAATTTATTTTCTTTATCTCTTATAAGCCTATATCTCTAGCCTTATTTATAATAACTCTTTATTAGGTTAATTATTTTTTAATAGCTTTATTTATATTAAGTTAATATTAATAGGGTTTTATTAATAACTTATAATATATTTAATAAGTTTTTTATTTTTATTTATTTTTTATAAGAGAAAATTTTATATAAAAGAATTAAATCTATATATTAAGAGTAATATTTTTATTAAAGTAGTAATAAGTTATTAGCTTACTTATAATATCTATAACCTAGTTTTAAATAATAGCTATTTATTACTTAAATTCCTTATAGCTTTTTAAGAGGTATTTATATAAGATTTACCTTATAATAAGCCCTTATTATTTCTTTTTAATAAGGTAAAAAAGTTCTTAAATTATACTTTATAATTATATAATAATATAAAGGGGTTTATAAGGACTTTTATTATAGGCTTATTTATAATAGTCCTTAGGGTATTTTACTAAGAGATTATTTTTAATTATTATAAAATTAAAGCTACTTAGTAAGTTATTAATAAAATTATCTCTAGAACTAACATATATAATAAGCAAGTATCACAGTCATACAAGTGTCACAAAAATCCCTTAACTTATATCTTCTTTATTTAATTAATTATTTCTCAACCACCTAGTATATCATAGGCTTTTATTAAGTCTAGAATACTTCTTGCCCTTTAGGCTATATAAAATGACCCTAAGTTAAGCACCTAATGAGCTGCAACTATCTATAAGGTTTATTATTATACCTTATATCATAGATAGCATGGCATTTAATCTTGATATAATACTATCTAGAAATCATATTAGCTATTTAATCTAGAGGAATAAATCCTTATTTACTTTATTCTTGACCTAGATTTATGAGGATTTCCCCCCTGGCTTTGTGATATAAAGGAAATAGCTAATTAATTACTTGCCGACCGCGATGCGCCACCTATTAGCATGCATTAGGCTTATAACTTCATTAAGTAATACCTAGAGCTTAAGATATATTTTTTTTAGAAATATAACTACTAGAGAGCTAAATATAAAGACTTAATAATTATTTATAACTAGTTCTAGCTTATAGGGAGCATAATTATAAAGTATAATATTTAATTAAATAATTTATATAACTTTAATAAGAGTAGCTTTCTTATAGGTATAATTATAAGTAGAATAGTTATTATAGGCTTAGAAAGATATTTAAAGCTAAAATTAATATTACTTAGAAACTAAGAATAAATTATAGTTATCTAGGTAATTAATAAAAAAGGCTAGGTAATTTAGTTATTTATTATTAGCGCGGGCTAATATTACCTTGCTAATTAATACTAAGATAATAACCTCTTAGGTAATTAAGCTATTATAATAACTTAAAATAGCTAGATTAATAATAAGATTAGTCTAAAGTAATTAAAATACTTTAATTAATATATAGCTAAGTAATTAAATAATTATTATTATCTTTTAATTCTTAATAATTATAAAAATTATTATTTTATTAATTTAAGAAATATTATAAAAAAAAATTATCTAGCTTTATATATTACCTTATTTATTTTATTTATTCTAGCCTCTTAATATTAAATATTTTAGGCTATTAAAAAAGGCCTATAATTAAGAAATAAAATATTTAATTAAATACTTTATTACTTATATTTTAAAGACTAAGTTCTTTTTAGTCTTTTATATTATATATAAGGCTATTATAATAAAAAGAAATATCAAGAGGGCTTTTAAAAGAGCTAGCCTTATTCCTCTTAATTTAAAAAGTATAATCTTAAAGCTTAATATATAGCTATAGACGCTAATACTAGTTAAGGAGGCTTCTAATTAATTAACCTCTTAGTCATTAAGGACCTTAAAGACTATGCTTAAGGCTTAATCTTAGTTTAAATACCTAGAAAAATAAATTAAGAGGCATTAAAATAGCTCCCTAGAGTTAATCCTTAAAGCCCTAAGGTCTCTTAAGAAGAGAATAAAAATAATTATATATTAGGTTATTTTATTAGCTACTAAGAATAAAGACCTTTAGGAGGTAAATAAGATACTTAGTTGGCGCTAGAGGGCAAAAAGGACTAAACTATAGAAAAAAGGGGTTATAATAGTAGAGAAGGGAAGGTAAGTAATTAATTAAATAGATACTAATGTATAGATAGTGGCTAAATTATCGCGGAGTAGTAGTTAAGGGAGGTTAATATAACTAGGTATTTAGTATTATAATATCTATAATAAGCCTAGTTATAATATAAAGACTTATTAAGTAATAATTAAGATATCTAGAGAAGAATATAATAAATAGTTTTAATTAATTAAATAATTTATAGTATTTTTATTATAATTTCTAGCTTAGAGATTAAGATTTTTATAATACTTATATAATTATAATACTTACTTATTATATATATTAAAGTAATATCTAGGTATATAAGGGGTTTTAAATTAAGAAATAATTTATTTTTCTTAATTAAGTTAATATAATCCTATAAGTCTTTATTCTTAGCTTTAGTCTTAATAATCTTAAACTAAGTAATTTAATTATTATTATAAATAAGTTTAATTATAGTTTAAGCTAATATATCTTTAATAAACCCTTAGTAATCTATTATAATTAACTATAAGATATAAATTAATAGTTCTCTTAATAAATAAGACTTTTAATTATTAAAAAGTAAGGCTCTGCCTTAATTATCTATATTATATTACCCCTATAGCTTATTAACTTAGGGGCTGCTATAAGAGGCAATTCTAAGTTCCGAGGCTTCGCCGAGGTTTCGTCGACGATATGCCGGATCTGACTAATCTCATGTACACAGTCTTATCCAATAGAACCCGTGAGGAAGGTTATTTCCCCCTGGAAAAACCAAGACCAGAGAAATCCTTCTCCGCAGCCCCGCTGCGAGCCCTATACAAAACCCGCAGCGAGGCCACAGCGAGTTCTTTTCCTTTCTCTTTCTTCCTTAGTCTTAGATATTTAATCAACCAGTTCACCTCAGCTGCACAAGCTTTGGTCCGAACCTAGCAATTATAAGGCTCACCTCGCTTGAGAGTGAGTGTACTATGGTTAGTTAGTTAAGCGGGGAATTTATGGGGCTTCCCTTCCCACGTGAGAGCCCGTTGGGTCGTAACAAAAAGGAGGCGCCAGATAGTTTAGGGATGTGAGCAGTATGATATAGCGATTTATAACTTAAGAGATTGCTGGTACTTCTACCATATGCTAAAATAGGTAAGGGGCTAGGTACCTTCAATCTGATGCATTTTTATTGGCTGCCAACCCCTGCTGTGACCCGACCGGAGCTCCTGTTGTTGAATTGCGCAGTGATGCTGGGTGTTGTTGATAAAATCAAGGTTATCATTTTCTTGTCATGGTGAGAGCTCCCTAGGGGTTTATATCCCATGCGATTCCATCTAGGACTTTTAACTTTTAATCTAGGACTTTATGACGTGACCCTAAAGTGAGGGGGAAGCTCCCAATTATTCCAACATCAGGACGCTCCCCTATGCCATATTCAGACCCTGTCCGTGGAGGATGTCCAAGCCGCTGCGAAGGCCCAGGAGATGCTCCACCTCCAGATGCTAGACGAGATCGAGGCAGGTCCACAGGGTGGCCCGCATTACACGCCTAACGACGACATAGATGATATACTTGCCCGGCACTATGATGCGGAGATTCCCCTCCTACAGCAAAGCCAAGCCACACCTGCACAGGGCCCATGAATGCTTGTCGATGTTAACATAGCAACGAGCTTCGCGGAATTAGGACGCCTCGCCGCCTCAGAGCATACCCTCAACTCTCTGCAGACAAGGGCCCTTCAACTGGTGTGCAGGTTCTTAGACAAACACTCTGCAGATCCCGAATCGGCGGGTCAACACCTCCAGTACATCGGGGGCTCGGTCGGTACGGGAAAATCCAGGGTTATCGAGGCCCTGGAACGGGTCTTTTCGGCGAGAGGCCAACCATATCTTCTCCAGATCACGGGAACCTCGGGGAGCGCGGCGGCACAGATCGGTGGCACGACCCTGCATTCTGCCTGTGGACTGGATACCCGGCGCTCCCCCGGCAAGCAACTCCCACTTTTCTCAGAGGCCAAGAAGTGGGTGTGGAAGCAGAAACTGGTCCTTGTGATCGATGAAGTTAGCATGCTTAGAGGTGCTACTCTATACGAGGCCAGCTGTCGTCTCCAGTCGCTCCGCGACTGCTCAGATAAGGCCTTTGGCGGTCTTCCTGTTGTTATTTTAATGGGTGACTTTTATCAATTCGCCCCAGTACGGGAGACGAGCCTCCTAATAGACCGAATGGCGAATCCCGTCTCCGCCCCTATGAGCCAAGCCACGATTTCTCACCACCGCGGCTTCAGTCTCTGGCTGATGTTCAAGACCGTCGTTCTTCTCAAAGAACAGGTCCGCGCACGAGACGACCCCGAGCTAGGGGCTCTTCTGGACAGAATGCGACACGGCACCCAGACATAACAAGATCTGCACCTACCAAATACAAAGCTGATCGACCGCTCCGATATTACCTTCAGTAACGGCTTGCGCGCTATAACACCTCTTAACCGCAACCGATAGAGCCTCAATATGGAAGCCATTATGGACTGGGTGCGCTTCAACGAGAGGCACATCTCCGTCTTCGTGTCGACCCATACCTAGAGAAGAGCCGGCCTATCCCAGTATGAGATCGCGCAGGCGATCGAACAAGGGGACGACTCTAAGTGCAAGGTCCCAGGTCTCTTCTTCCATGCCCAGGGGATACCTATGGTTATCAATAAGAATATATATACTAGATTAAAGGTTATTAATGGCGTAGAATTTAGACGTCACTATCCACTTTGGCCCACTGCTAGGCGTCTTATTATAGGGTAAAGGTGCGACGCTTGCTTATCACGTATGGTAGCGCCAATAACCTATTTATAAACACGCAAGGTTACTATGTTGCATTTTCTTCCCGGGCTCAACTACTCATTTAGCATAGAAATATATCTTCCTCATCTAGCCCCCATTCTGCCCAATCCTCGCAATCCTCATCGCCCAGCACCATAGGGTATCCGTTATGGTCAAGCTCTTTGCCGAGAATCAATACTGATCCCACAAGTTTATAACGTCCAGATTGATCCGTCTTGCGCAGGATAAACAGTGACCTCGTTCCAAAAATTATGCAACATACGTCTCCTTCTTGCACAGCCTTGGGTGCTAGACCGTAGTACCCTCGATGGGTCTTGATGAACCTTTTGTTGTGCACATCCTCCATTCTCAGTGTATGAAATTTTTCAGCACTGCCATAGGAGGCGTCTCCATGAGAAAGCTCACGTTGCAAAAGCTGCATGTAGGCTGATTGGAGCACCTTCCACTCATTCAACCGTCCACGGTAGACTCCGCAACGAAAGATTGTGACAAATGCCAGTAAAGGGGAGCATGAGTAAGGCAACGGGCCTGACATTGTCGATACGGACTCCCAAAGCGAGGCGACATCCTCGGCTGTCGTGGAGTTCTTATCAAATTTCGGACCGGTGAATGCGACGGTATCGATTAGCATCGTTCGCAGTCCCAAAGTAGCCTGATCTTGTGACACTGTGATTCTAGAGGACGATGTTTGTGGCATGATGCGTCTCGATAAAGGGCTGTAGTTGTTGATGGAGCCCGTATAACTCGAGTAGAGGCTCATATCCCACCGCGGTACCCAAGAAGCAAGAGCACCCTCCAGTGTACTTTCATCGTTGTGGACGAAGTGCAAGATGTCCAAATCTTGGCTTCTTCTCAAGTATTCACAAGCAAAGTCGCGATAAACCTGGATACAGGGTACCTCGTAACTCGGCTGAAAGATAGGAAGCAGTTCGTCGGCGTTTAGGAGGCCCAAAAAAGCATAGATTCTGTCTCTTGGATCGGAAACTCCAAGCCATCTGGCACAATCCAAGATCTGAACGAGTGTGAGGGGCTCGACCGCGCCGCTGGGTCGGAATGTGACTGCTTCGCGGTTTCTTCGAGTATGGAATCCATCCAAATGTACATCCGACATCCACAGTTCTTGAATTTCCGGAAGCCTGAGTGCCCTCCGGGTACACCAGATATAAGCTCGCACGATTTTCAGCCAGTTGATAGTGGTATCTGCCCACAGAACGACTGTGCTCTGGCCAAGTGCTGCTTCCTGGACCACCCAGCCCCGTCTGAACCAAGGCTGTTGGAGTAAAATACCAAAGGATTCCCACCCACGATGAGAGAGAAGTGGCTCATCCTCGTCGGCAAGCGGGAAGCTATTTGGAGCCCATGAAAAGTCAGCTCGCCCAAAGACCCTCTGGATCATAGAGTCGACGTCTGCCACGAGCTCTGCAACAATTGGCGCATGGGCGTGGGCAGATGCGCCTAGGCAGATGAGCGTGCAACTCGACTGCTTGTATATTTGCCCCATTAGGGACACTTGATGCCCGCATTCTTGGGTATCTGCCTGATTGATACAGATCGAGTCGGCCCAAAGAGTCCGTGGCTTGTTTCCAAAGCGGACCTGACGTAGGGCATCAAACAAATTTGCGGTGATGCGAGTAGCTTGGCCATTGCAACTAATCAGTCGATCCTTGACTGGTACTCCCCAGACGTAGGAGATTGCCTCGAAAGGTGGAAATTCATTCAGCTTGGCAGCGTATAGGTTGCAGACAAGAGGATCAGTGTCTGAACTTGCCGGCTCAAGCGTCAGGTATCGAGCGAAACGACCACTTGGGAGCGGTTGGTACTCATACTCACGCTCCGGTTGTGTATCTTGTACTTGGGCTACCAGACGGGTCTGTTGTTGCGACATGGCGAGAGGAAAATCCTGATTTGAGCATGGAGGATCTTCTGAAGATGGTAAGGCGTGAGGTGAGTCAAGATGTGTCATGAGGCATTTCTTGTTAGACAAGGTTACATATACAGGATGAGTCATCCCACGAGTGCCCACAAGACTGCAACCAGGTCACGACGGGGGGTTGGGGCCAATTAAAATGCATCAAATGAAAGGTACTAAATGCCACACTTAAATTACATGGTGATAGAAGTCCCAACAATATTGGCTGTTACAAATCGCGATATTGCACAAGCGGCAGCCGTACTGAGTCTGCTTCCGGCTTTGGCAGTTGCCGCTGAGCTCCTCAAAGGGACTTATTTTCTCAGCTTTTGACCTTATCTGCCCCTGCCGAAAGCCCTTATAAGCTAGGCAGTCTAAGTTTACCTTGCGATTGATATGATTAACCTCTCGATTAATGTGAACACGCTGTAAATCAGGGTTTTGAAGGTTACGCTCGTCGCCGGCTCTGTAACGTTGCCGCGACTGACTTTCCCAGCCGTAGGCGTTAAATAACTCATTATAAATGCACTCTCGCTACTCTCTCTAAGTCGTGAATCGCTTCCAACTTGGCTTCGGGCCCCGTAACTAAATAATATAGCTATTAACGAGTGTAACGTTAAGCAGGAAGGTCTAGCAAAGAGCTTGCTAAGGGCCGCGGCGCAAGGGATGATTATAGGCGTAATATGACCTTGATTGGTCGCCCCGATCCACGTGATTTATCTCATCATTATACTTAGCGGCAATAGTAGGGATAGAGATATCTTTGATGACTTTATCGCCGAAGAAGTGGCGTATCTGCTGGGCCTTGGGCTTCTTAGAGGTGGGCTTCTTCTTGCGACGTTTGACTCGCTCCTCGCCGGAAAAGATAGTCGTGAAGAAGAGGACGAGGCGGCTATCCTTCTAAGCGACTTAGTTAACCTTATGAGATAAAGAGAAGATAAATTAGTAAGAGATTTATCTATAAAAGTATCTTAGCATTATACCTTATTATTAGGCATAGGGATTACTTTGACCTAATTAAAGTCATAGCTCGTATTAAGCCTTTTATCGCCTCTGAGATTATAAACAAGCTCCTCGTTAATGCCGCTGTTAGGTTAAGCCGTGCCTGTGGCTCCGTGACTATGCATATATAAGCTGCGTCAGCGGAGATCTAACGACGAGAAGAGGTTATCGACGAAGATATGATATATCGCTTTTGGCAGTATATTTGCTAGGGCCACGACGACGCTTTGAGTTGAGTTTAAGGCGATAGACTCGTCTAAGGAGCTCCCCTGTGTCTCCTGTGAACCTTGCGTGCGGCGGGTGCAGCGGCGCTTTGCGGGAGGAAGCTCAACACCAACGGCGCCGTATTAGGCGCCCGTGATGTGCTAGAACCAGTGGATAAAGAAGCCGTGCTATGCGATAACTTAGATCTTGAAGCCTCGAGGAATAGGCTTGCCTTTGACGACTGTTGTCTTATTAGACCTACCCGTGAAGCGGATTATATACTCATCTATAGCGAGATGAGAGCCTAGGATAAAGATCTCCGCTGACGCAGCTTATATATGATTAGACTAACGTACATGATAAGCGAGCGGCGCAGACAAGCGAGCGGCGCACTCTTCCTGACCTTTAATATAAGAACTCAAAAAATAACACAACATAGCATTTAATCAATTAAAATAAATCGCTATGCTATTACCTAGATATATTAATAACTATCTGATATGTTCTTATATTATGACCGGTATTGCCGCATATTCCATAACGCCTTTCCTTCACTCGCGTTAACTCTCCTTAACCACGACTTCTCAATAATTTAGCCACTCCCTGCGTATTAATATCTATTTGATTTATTACTTCTCTTCCCTCATCTATAATTATCTTCCCTCTATTCTATAGGTAGGTTCTTTTTGCTCTACGCTGCTTACTAAGGGTCTTATTTACCTATTAAAGAATCTAATTCTCTAACTTTAATAGTGTTATTTAATATATTATTGCCTTTATTCCCTTAGAAAATAACTTAATAGCCTCTAAAATAGATATTAGTAAGCTGCTTTAATATCTCTTAACCTACCTTTTAAGGTATTTAGACTAAGAACTAGTCTTAAGGATAGTCTTTAGGGTCTTTGAGACCTAAGGGTTAAGAAGGCTAGCCTCCTCTTTAACAGGTATTAGAGTCTATAGCTATATATTAAGCTTTAATATAATACTTTCAGGGTCTAAAGAAATAAGCCTGGCCCCTTTAAACCCCCCCTTAATATTACTTTCTATTATTATAGCTTAGTAGGCGGCATAAAAGGCTAGAAAGAACTTAGTCTTAGAAATATAAGTTATAAAGTATTTAATTAAATGCTCTATTTGCTAACTATAGGCCTTCTTAAGCGGTTTAAAGCACCTAATATTAAGAGGCTAGAGTAGGTGAGATAAATAAGCTAGTATATAAAGCGTAATAATAAGGTTCTCTTTATAATATTTTTTAAATTTAACTAAGTGGTGACTTTTATGCCTATTAAGGATTAAAAGATAATAGCGACCGGTTAATTAGGCCTTGGTATATTAATCAAAGTGCCTAAGCCACTTAAGACCTATATTATTATTAATCTAGCTATTTTAGGTTATCGCAATAGCCTAGTCCCCTGGGAGGCTACTTTCTTAATACTAATTAGCAAGGTGATATTAGCCCGCAACTATGATAAACGGCGCGATCGCCTAGCCTTCGGCATTAATCGCCTAAATAGCTATAACCTATTCCCGGTTTCTAGGCTATACTAATTTCGCCTTTCCATATCTTTCAGTGCCTATAATAACCATTCCACTTATAATAACCCCTATCATAAAGCTAGTCTTATTAAAGTTATAGATATTAGCTAGGCTAATGCTATATTTCGCGATTATGTTCTCTATAAGCCTAAATTAATCACGAATTATAGCTAGATCTTTGCATTTGGCCCTCTAGTAGTTATATCTATAATTAAAACGCGTCTTAAGGTCTAGTTATTACTTAATAAAGTTAGAGGCCCAGCGCTTACCGACAGGTAACGCATCGCAGTCAACGAGCAGTTAGTTAGCTATTTCTTTAATACCACGTAGCCGCGGGGGGAATCCTCATAAATCTAGGTCGAGGATAAACTAAATAATAATCTATTCTTCTAGGTCAAATAGTTTCTACGAGTTGGGAATAGCATCGCGTCGAGATTAAATGCTATTCTGCCGGCGACGGAGCCTCTGCTCCTTGACTCTATAGATACTAGAAGCCCTCTGGAGACTTAATTTTAGGTCGTTTTAGAGGGCTTGAAGGGCAAGAAGGGTATTTACCTCAATATTTGATTGGGACATGCTTGGTGGCGAAGATTTGATTGATGAAGTGGAAAGTTAGGTATAGGAGGGAAAAGTGCGCCGCTCGCTTGTCTGCGCCGCTCGCTTATCATATACGTTACTCATCATAGGCTTAGAATACCTTCGGAAGAGGCATGGTCTCGTCGATCTTAGTATAGTCAAAAGGGCGAAGTAGTGGTGGAGGATCTAAAACTTCTAATAGGGCATGAACTTGATGATTAAGTATAAAGGGCGCTATTCCCTCGGCTTTAGAGTACTCTAATGGCTCTTAATGGTCCTTTCCTTATGTAAACCTATATAAATTAGCACTCTAAGCCATATATATACTTCTGCAATAGAGGTCCCTTGCTAAGCTCATAGCCTAGCATTCTTCGTCATTAGGTGATTCCAGCTATTAATAACGTCATTTTCTTTAAGCCACGAGAGCCAGCTTTGAGTATATTGGACCTATCTCTCAACAAGGGAAATAGGAAAGAAAAGCTAGAATAGCTACAGCGGCGATGGCGGCGGTATGTTGATGTGGAAGTTGCGTATCTCTACGGGGCCTTTTCGGCCGGAAAAATAGCCACCCGGGTCGGGTCATTAGGGTGCATTTGATAACTATGATTTTCCTTGATAAAGCTCTTATCGTCATAGGCATTGAGGGCTTATGCCTCTTGTGGAATTGAGAGCGTGGCCATTGTTTAATTCAAAATAATTTATATGTGATTTTGGCTGTGATAGCTTCATTAAGCTAACTTTTCGTACCCTCCTTGTACTAAGCCTATCACGTGGTCAATGTGGGGCGAGGTACGCGTTGCAGTCTTGTGGGCACTCGTGGGATAATAGGCGAAAGGTCGGGGACTCATACATGTACGGGTAGCCATATAAATAAGATCACGTGATTATTACACGGCTAGGCGTATAAGTAAGATCCGTTATATACGAGGCAGGGTCTTGATACATGCACCATCGATGGTGCAAATATCCTCACGCAACTCGTGCACCACCGGTGGTGTGACAGCGCGTGATATTTCCAAGTGATAAACCGGTCGCGCTGGGTTTATATTGGCAGAGGATTAGGCGCGTAGTCTTGAATGTGGTGTAAGTTACGTCTGGTAATATGCTTAAGGTATTGAGTATAACTAAGTTATATTGATAGCTGAGGTAGCTACTATATAAGAAAGTGCAATGAGTGTATTCTATATACTAAAGGTTAGTGTTAAGGATCACGATTCAATGGGTGATCTAAATGGCGGGATTATGGTTGAAGATGGTGATCCTCTTAATAAGATCATAGTTGTGAACACGATCCTCCAGTGATTAGTTTAAGGCAGTTAAGGTTATGGTTAAGGTTAGTATTTACTATCTAAGCTAATCTGCCCAGGAGGTTTCTTCTAGCTAAAGATATAGCTTAAGAGGTAAAGAGAGGAGATTTTTCTAGGAAAAAGAAAAAAGAGGTAACTCAGAAAAAAGAGATATAACTAAGAGAGAGAGATATAGCTAAGATAGAGGTATAGCTAGAAAAGAGAGATAAGAGATTAAGGTAAGAGATAGAGATAGGAGATAGAGATAGGAGGTAGAGATAGAGATAAAAGTAAGAAATAGAAATAAGAGATAAGAAATAAGAGATAAAAAAGGCAAAGATAGCCTTAGGAAGCCCTAGAAGTATTCCAAATAGACCTAGCTAGGTTACTAGGGGTATCTCGGGCTATAGAAGCCGCAGAGGTAGCCCTAGTCCTCATAAGGGCAAGGCTTATAGAGGAGTCTAGCTGGTTAGCCGCAAAGGGGCCAAGGAGGTCCTGGAGCTTCTGATAGGTTTTAGCGGTCTCTAGGTCCATAAGGCCACCTGCTGAGAAGATAAGAGGCTAAAAAAAGGCCCCGAGAGACCTATATTTTCTGCGATTTTCTTCCGCAGCCTCTCTCAAGGTGCTATAAAGGTCATCCTTAGCAGAATCCTTTGAAATAGCTACGATTTAGATATCATAGTAATAGCGGCTATTTCCTAGGGTAACTACGAAGTCGGCCCTTAGGCTACCTTCTAGGTGGACTAAGGGTTCTTTTTATCCGCTTCAGCATTCTTGAGTGGTAGTATCCTGTCTACCAACACCTAAACCTTTCGCCTGCACCCTCTTCCACATGGCACTGAAATCTGCTGATGGTCTTTTACGTCCTATTTCGTCCTTGGCTGTCGTCATCCTATGCAGGTCGGGGGAAGAGCCTATTACAGTCTTCAGAGGTAACTCGCCGCGTCAGACCTCTATTTAGCCAGAATAGGGAAATAAGCGCTTAACAAATCTGGCAAACCGACCCCGGATGACGTTACGCAGCCTTGGCGCGTCCCTTGAGATCAAAATGTCGATCCCCCGCAGTTTTTTGAGCAACTTCTCTGCAAATTCCTTAGACATCATCGCACACATCACTGGCAAATCATGGCGACTGACACAACCTACGAACTTTCCCAAGTGATATCTCAAGGGCGCACAAGCCCTGCGCAGCCGGAGATGCCTACCGAGCAATTCGAGGCCCAAGAGGCGGAGAGTGGGCAGAGCGAAATTATCTACCCCAAAGGATGGAAGCTGTGGTCGACAATGGCCTCGCTCTGCATCGCGTGTTTTCTTAGTGGCCTGGTAAGTACCTAACCCTGTTTAAGTCTTTAATGAAGCTCGTTGTCGTGTCGCCTCAGCCATTTTCTTTGCTGACGGGTCTCGCAGGATCTCACCATTGTCGCGGTTACGGTCCCAAGTCTCACCGATCAGTTCCAGACGATATCAGATATCGGATGGTACTCAGCTGCATAGTGAGACTCCCAATTATCCGGAAGAGTGTTGCTCTAACATGGCACTTAGTGGAATGACCATGAGCGCCTTCGTTTTCTTGTATGACTTCTTTATTTGCATATGATGAAACATCTTCTAACCCGTCTTCAGCATTGGTCAAGTCTATACCCTCTTCTCCGTGAAGCCCATCTTCCTCATCGGTCTCGTGGTCTTTGAGATCGGCTCTCTCATCTGCACCCTCGCCCCGAGCTCTGCCGTCTTCATTTTCGGCCGTGCCATCAGCGGACTTGGTCGCGGCGCAATCAACGGCGGCATCTTCAAACTTTTGCGTCACTGCTTCCCTCTTTCGCAACAGGCTCTCATGCACAGCTTCGTTGGCGCATTTCAGAGCGCGGGCCTAGTTTGTGCTCCTACGATTGGGGGCGCGTTAATCGATGCCTTTTCCTGGAGAGCCTGCTTTGGCATAAACGTCCCACTTGGAGTCGCTTGTATCGTTTTGACAGCCGTCGGAATCCATGATCCTGCCGGCAACCAGAACGAGGGACTGACTTTGAAGCAAAAACTCAAGGAAATCAACTTCATGGGAACTATCCTTATTGTACCCGCCATCACCTGTCTGCTCATGGCCCTCCAATGGGGAGGATCTAAGTACGGTTGGGGCAACTGGCGAATCATCTTGCTCCTCGTCCTTTGCGCAGCCCTTTTTGCAGGATTTGGCTATCTGCAGCATCGCCAGAAAGAAGAGGGAATCCTGCCTCCTAGAATTTGGAAGCAGAGAAGCATCCTTGCAGGAACTTGGTACTCGGCATGCGCTGAAGGTGTTCTTGCTGTGACCGAGTACTACATGTCCATCTACTTTCAGGGTGTACGAGGGTACTCGCCTACCCAGTCAGGACTTTTCGCTCTTCCTATGATCGGTGGGCTGGCGGTGGCTATGGTTATGTCCGGTGTTGGCGCAACCGTGTTTGGATATTATTACCGTAAGGCATTCTTCAACCACTCATCGGCCCAATACTAACATCAAATAGCTTTCATGTTGGCGTCAAGCGTTCTAGCACCTATCGCTTCTGGGCTACTTACCACTCTCAACTTGGAAGAGCACGTCGCTAAAGGCGTTGCTCTTCTAGGTTTCCTTGGTGCAGCAGTGGGCCTAGGCCTCCAAGGTCCGCAAGTTGCACTTCAAGCCGTGCTACCTATCGATGACGTCTCCCTCGGCGGAGCATTTATCAACTTTGGAGCAGGCTTGGGCTCAGCTTTGTGGATCTGTGCCTCGGCAACAATGTTCCAGAGTCGCCTGGTTGATGAAATCCATTCTTCTTCGCCTGGCACCAATGCTACGGAGGTCCAGGATGCCGGGCTCACAGGACTACGAGAACGCATTGGTCCTGAGAGATTGGGGAATGTTCTTGCTGGCTATGAGAATGCTGTTGTGCAGACACTGTATATCCCGTTGGCACTGGCGATACTCACCATAGCTGGCTCGTTTGCCATGGAGCGAAAGTCTCTCAAGAAGAAGCAATCTTGAGGGCTTATGGATGGCTGCTTGGGACATGTGCATTACTCCAAAAAGCTGCACACAATTCCAAGGCTTGGTTTTGAAGATGTATTCAACGGTTCGATTCGCTGACCAACTTCTCTGTCGCTACCATTGACAGATATCAATACAATAATAGATGCAGGATCAGATGCTTTATGTGGACGGTTGGAGAAGCTAAGCGCATCACCCCCTTCGTTCATCATTCTTAGACTCCTATGAACTTGAGTTGACTCTCAGTAGATTCAAGATTTGGAGTCCACTCAGAGTGAGACCCTATTACTGCGTGGTGTTGGCATGTCTTCCCAATATTCAGAGCTGCCCACCATAGTGGTAGCACTGACACTGAAATAGTTCTCTTACAACTTAACATAAAACTCAAGGGGGAAGATTGCAGAAAGGGTCATCTGGAATGGTAGTGCTATCGCAAACCAGCCCTGCATCGCTTGGGCAGCATTCCGTGCCGCATAAACTAACGCAACATCAGCTCTGCTAAATGTGTGGAGCAAGCATAACTGTAAAAGGGGGCTGAGAGTGTGAGCAGACAGGACACTTACAAGGTCTTTCCAGGACAACTGGTTCCACTGGGGGCAAGAACCGTGTCTGTGACTGGAGTACGCGTGCAGAAGCCTGAGGACTGACCTTCAGCGCCGATTGTTGGACTGCAAATAGCTAGATGGTTGAAACCTCTGTTAGCTCCTGCGGCATCTTGCCCATAGTTGGCGTATAGTAAACTCACGGTCTCCAGCGATGCCCTGAACAAAGCCACAGCATATTCCGTAGCAGGAACTGGGAAATGGGTCAGTTGATGCACGCTTCTGGGAAAGGAAGGGAAGATGAGGTTCACACTGAGCACCCTGGAATCGGAGTAGTGTCACACTGCGGGCCGGTCCTTGATCTCTTTAGCCTTTATTCACGGGGGACAGGAAGGAGGAGATACATACAGTGGGCAGCACCCAATGATTCCATTTTTGATTCCGCAGTAGTTTCCAAGTGGACAACAACCACCATCATTGCACTATCACTTAGCGTCTATGTTATGGCATGGCAACCTTGACGAGACAAACATACCTGGATGCTTGTGGGGCCTGCTGTCATGTTAAGATAGAGAAACTGACCACAGGCGCTACTGCAACTTACAAATAAAAGTAAAACAATTGTTTGTCTCTAGATTGCAGCCGTCCGAGTTAAACCCACGACGTATCAGGACCCTCGGATGTGTTCTGGTCGGCACAAGCCTGTCGGTTGTGAGCGAGGGAGGGACAGCATCGTGTCCATGAAAGGCGGCTGGCTCTCGTGTAAAGAGGCGATGCTCGCTGTCTTCGTCCCAAGGAATGTCACGGTAAGCCTTGTCGTTGAATGGTTGATCGTTTTGCTGACGTGTGCAAATGGCCACCACTGCAAGTACTTGGATGAATAGAAGATGGCTCTGCATCATTGTTGCTTTGGATATCAAGATGATCAAAAGTTGATAGCTGCCATGGATAGAAGAGTACAGTAGAAACTGGCAAGCTATTAGTAAATTATATCTGGGCTCGACCCACGGCATTCTCCGTCGTGGGTTCTCTAACCCTGCCGATGTTCCGTCAGCTAATACCACTACTTGACGGGATAATGATGGGACTCCCTCAACAGTAGCACTGCAGTACAGTGCTTTAAAGTACGTTTCTTAAATCGTTGCCTATTATTGGCCGCCAGCCGCCCTCTTCCTGGTGCTCGTCAGCCACCCCCGTTGCCGTGATATCCGATCGAAACCGGCCCTCTCCATTGTCGCATACTGCTATTGGCTATTTTGCAATCTACCTTTGGTTGTACCAAATTCAAGGTTCCCCACTTGCAACACCAAGAAATATCTCCTCAGACAGGTCTCGAAGAGTACGACTACGACCGATAGGGGTGATAACCCTGCAGAAGTTCCTGCTCTCCGTCTGCCTGGTTCTCAATATTCTTATACCCTGACCGAATGCGCCTTATGACACAGAGATCCAAAAGAACCGCAAGAATTGCAGCAACTCTGCCAGCCTATTAGAGGCAATGCAACATGGGAGGGCAAGATGGGGCAAGCTTACAGCCCGACACTCGCAGAAGCGAACATCGCCTTGTAGAGCGTGCAGATCAAGTGTCCGCTGCAGCGCGACAGGATCTTATGCTTCACGTCGTAGGCGGCCATGAAGACAAACCCAGCGATCCAGAGCGTACAGCCAACAGCGTCGATGATGAGGCGCATTTTCGGAGGCAAGCGATAGAAGCGGGAGAAAATAGTTACAGCGGCCAGTTGCAGGAGGGTGAAATACGAGGCTGCAGAGGGCTATACAAGCAGAATGATCAGTCATTGAGCAGATTGCCGATTGCGTTGAACTGATTGTTTCTCACCAGGTGAAGGAAGACATGCCGGTTGTGCAGGTGAAATACAAGATAGGAGACGATGGAGATCACGACGAGGAAATAGGCCGTTTGGAGAACACGGACGACGAGAAGAGGTAGGAGAGGATATGGCGAGTCATGCGGGCGGTGTTTACCGTGCATCGCAAGTGACTGCATTGGAGTCTAAAGATCCCAGTGTGGAGGTAGCTATGGTTGAGGACTGGGCTTGTCTCAGGGGAAGCGATTGATTGCTCACGAAAGGGAGAATGGAAGGAAGAGTATCTTGACAATCCTGTAGTAAATACGTAAGTGTCATGCTCGCCGATGTACTTATGTGATAGAGAGAGGTGGCTGAACTCTGGTGTGGCCCATGAGGGTAGGTGGCAGACCTAAGTGTAAAGTATTTCTCTTTCCACGGTGCTAAAGCGGTCAGGTCGAGGGGGCGCGTCCGATTTAAGGATGGATGAGGTTTGGTGAAATGAGGAGAGCCGCATGCGAGGTGCATCTGATTATCCATTGCCCCAATCGCAATCAGGTCGTTCTAAGAACCAGAGGAACGCCATCTGCGCCGCGATTTTACTCAGGTGATCTGTCTTGCGCGTAACCGCCTCTATCTCTTCATACGACCTGGCGCTCCGACCCTGCCAGTACAAATGAGACAGCTTTGCTGTGGTGGGCTGGTACTGATACTGGAGGAAGCCCGGGATAGATAGTGGCGGTCTTGCTGCTAAGGCCCGGGATGTATCTGGAACATTATTGCAAGATGTGACATTGGGAACGAGCAAACTCTTACCAACACTTTATCCCGTTAACTCCGAGATAATTGCATAATCCTTATCCTTCAACTGGCTCTGATCGGTAGACTGTTCTTCCCAGTAGAAAAGAGGGAAATGTACTATAAAAACCCAGACTAATATTCACTAGTTTAATCCTTTTACTATAATACAGAGACACTCTCAGCCATAACCCACGTAAGGTCCTTATCTCGTAACCATCTTTGCATTCTCTTCTCACCAGTAAACATTAATCTCGCAATAACATCACGCGGAAGAGACCGGATAGACACATCCCTAACAAGAACCACGGGCAGTGTTCCCGCCGTCACATCCCTTCGAGCCTTGACCCAGAAAAGAGTATTATCCACTTTTTGAAAGAAGTAGGCCTGCTCAGGTTGCAAGGCCCATGAACCACAGCTGGCTGGACAGTGGACGGACGTTTCGAGCAGATGAACGCGGCCTTGCCAAGACGGATTTGGCCCCCGACATTTAAAGTTTCCCACTTCAAGGCAGGTGTTGGATATGTATGCAAAGGTTGCACACTCGGCCGAGTCTGCTAGCATCGGCATCCACCTGTTATGCTCGCTTACCGAGATCCGGAAGCATCGATTGACAAAGCCACTCTGCGGCCATGCAACTGAGAAATGCTTACCATCTGGACTCAAGCCAGTGTCTTTGAGGGTGTCGAGAATATGTCGGATAAGGACACGGACAAACTTCTTGAGATCCCCAGGCAGATTTTCAAGCCAGACGGAGAGAGGTACTTGATGCGGGACGACCCCCTGAAGCCTTTGGACGATTTGGTATTCTGGTCCAACTAATGTCGCCCACAAATTCCTGGCGGCCTCGTTGGGATGGCACTCAGCGAACGCAGGAAGTAAATCAGCCACCAACTCCCTCAACAACACGCGCTGGGCTACGCCGGTACAGAAGCTAATCCTGATGCCCCAGTAGAACTCTAAGAACGACGAGGACTTGTACGCTCCGGTTTCGAAGGCCTTATCCTTGATTGTTCTGCCCCGGCGTTTCGCCCATACCACATTGCTGGTAACCGCTAGATGGTCCCAGCCAACCTGGAACCCACCCTGAAGCTCAGAGAGTTCTGAGTAGGAATTGTAGACTCCGAGTTCATCGAAGACTCGTGATGAATCTTCCCAACATTTTTTCTCGTCGTTGGTACAGAGTGGGTTATTGCTAACCAGACTCCCGATGACGATTTCCTCGTTAAGCTTCAGAGGCGATGGTTTGAGGAGATTAACAGAGTTATCCCAGTGATGTTTTCCGGATGAGTCGTTTTGGGGCGGTGGGCAGATGTATCCACTGCCTATCTTGATAGCTAGGGGGGCATCTCTGTCGGTCGGTCTAGACACGAGCTCGCCTGGGCCCCAAGTGTCCATGATGTCTTCAGGGAGACCGCGAACGTCGTATTTGCAGGCCCTTGTTGTCTCGGCACCGTCTTCGAGGCTTGGGCCCCCAAAAGCCAGAACGGGATCCTGAGACATGCCGGAAAGACAAGTCAGTTCCACGAGTCTGGCCTCGACGTAGAGATCCGATGTGGCTTCAGCATTCGTATCAAGAAGTATGATACGTTGAAGTGGTGTGTCCAGAAAAAAAGGGTGCAACATGCCGATATGGGCTTAAGCATAGGAAAGAAACCCTAGGCATAAGAACCGAAGAGCTAGAGAGGCTAGGTTCAAGGTATCTCCCGTGGCTACGGGGCCGTTCAAATTGCTTTGACCCAGAGCATGATTCAGGGCGACTTGGGACACCGTCCGCAGTTCTTCCATCTCCGGCTCCAGTAAGAGGTTTATAAATCTCCCCACCAAGGAAAAGGCTACTCGGTAAAGTTGCAGTTCAGGACAGGCGGCCTCGAGCGGGGTGGAAGCGATCCTCAAGACCGTTAATGAATCACAACAGAAGCCAGCATTCTGGACTGTGCGGATAGCAGTGCTGAGGTTTTCGGCTACACGGATCAGTCGAGATATTGTGTCATGGTCTGAGGCAACTGAGGACGACGGTGCTCGATGACTGATCAACACAACTGAATTCTACTCTCGAAACTCGGCTGTTCCATTCCAGCGGTTTTCGTCTCGCGTCGATGGACTAACACCGCCCAACCCGCAGGTTTCTTCGATTACTCGTATTACTTCCCGGTCTGACTTCAACGCTGGCGAGGGACCCCAGACGCCGCCGAGGGAGGATGCAGACGAATAACGAAGCATCTGGTGCGCGCAACCTCTGATATGATTGTCGGGTCTGACGTCAAGAACGACAGAGGCTTTCGGTTCAAAATAGATCCAAGGTGAGTCGTTGGCTCTTTCATACAGAATATGTGCGATCTCGGTACTCTCGTACCCAATGTCTTTCAACTCGGTAACCCAGCCATAGTGCCCACTGCAGGCTATCTCGGGCCGATGCTCCAGGAAGCGGGAAAGCACATCAACACTATCATGTGCTAATGCCTCCGCCAAGCTGTTTGGGAGGTTGCAGCTTGCCGCATCATCTTGGCCTGTGACGCCGCCCGGGGTTGCCTCGTCCGTTGTGGAGGACTCTTCGTCTGCCCGGGGAGTCGCGGAGGGTTTGGCCATGCTGGCGTGAGTTTCAGAGGACATTTGACGGGCTGCTTTCAAACTTGGTATTTCATGGGGTGCTGTCAAGCTTGGTCTTAATAGACGGAGTGTTGTCAAGCTTGGTATTGGTGAAGACATGCAAGAGAGCATCGAACCACCAGAAGGTGATACAACCTGCTGGAAACGGTTTGTATCACCAAGAGAGTATGGCCTATAATCGTGCTCCTCTCTCATCTGATAGATCTGGCCCATTATAGTTTGCATCTCGCCGCATGTCCGCTCAATGGTGGCACTTCGGTTGCCCTCGTCCTGCCAGCGCTGGACGTCCCGGTACATCTTGTCGTACCGGCGCTGCTTCCTCTCCGTGTCGTGGCAGAGCTTACACACATCGGGCTCCGTCTTTGTCTCGTAGACAATCTTAAGACCGCACGTCTCGCCCATCCGGTACTCCTTGTTGCACTGCTGTCGAAAATGGCCCCAACGCCAGTAGCCGCATGCCCACCGAGTCTAGTCAAAATAACACATTCTGACTTGGCAACTTTGAGGGCGAAAGAGGAAGAGATATATCGTGGGTCAATGAGTCAATGGAGGGATAACGAAGGGAGTAAATAAGCGAGGGAGAAAGAACAACTACAAGCGGGTATGGATAGGATGCCCAAGTTTTGCTGGGCAGCAACGATAATCACGAGAACTGAGACGGGGCGGCGGAATGAGCATCAGACAAGCCAATCATGATTAGGGCATGTACTGATGAGTTGCCGAACTGCATAACTTGTCACAAATTGCTTCAGCTGAACTGGGCTTGGCAGGGAGCAAACTGGTGGGCTGTAAAAGGCTTACGAAACTTGTTGCCTCGACCTTGAGGCAGCAGAGGCCGCCAGATGGCCAGTCAATTTTCTCATAGGAGGAAGAGTGGTTTCATCTTCTTATGGAGCTCATGGGTGATTGGTCAACTTCATTGTTGGTGGCTTGCTTACCGGCTGCACCTAACCAGCCCCTTACGCCCGATTTCTGTGACCGGAACACGTTGGACCACCGTTTACCTGCGTGTACTCCTATTAGCCTGTATAGTTAATCTGTGCCGAGGCTTTATCGCTCCTTCCAAGAGATTTGTCAGAACCTATCATTTTCTTTTGACCTTCTAGTAATCTTTAAGTAGGTCCTCAAAATTGGAGACTGGAATCTAATTATACATCGGGTTCTATGGATGTTTGCATGCGTCACCAAAGACCATGCCGAATCACCAGCAGTCTCTTTATTGTGCTTTAGTCTGTCGGTTCTGATTCATCCTACCCAGGAGCTCTTGATGTGTTGTTGGGATGTTGCGACATGTGGAGCGGCTGTTTGTTTTCCCTGCTCCCATTTCGCGACTTAGTTGCAGAGCTCCGCTACTAATATGCCTTGTCCCTTTGAAGGGTTATGGTCTCTCATCGATCTTCTGGCTCAGTTAACCGATCGAGGGCCGGGCTTCAACTATCATAAAGAACAAATTTTCAACACATGGTCTCTCATCATCTTCATCCAACAGCCGTTTCTTCCTGCCTATTTGCCCTAGCGAGTTATTGGATGTAGATGTAAAAGCGTTAGGTGAGACGTCCGATGCTACTGGACATCCTTTCAGGGGCCGATGATCATCGTAGTCGTTAAGTGCTGGCTCCTTCTAGTTCGCTGGAATCATCATTGCTTCTCACCATTTCTTGACTTTTCCAGACTTTGTAACCCTGTCTTATGCTCCTGATGATCACTACTCATCTGTCGCTGCTTGATGAAAAGACTTGCCACCAATCCAAGCCCTGCAAATACTGAAAACATGATGTACATAGTCCTTAAGGCCGTAAGGAAAGCTGCTCTGGCAATCCTTCCTTTCTCGCCCTGTAGCTCAGCTACAGCGAACACGTTTGATGAAGCACTGGACCCTGACAGCATCTTTGCCAGTTTTGGACCCAATGCCTTTCTCAGCTTGCCCTGCTGTACCTGCATTTTGTTGTTGAATACCACACCGCCAATGACGATAGATATGGCGCTGGCCAACTGCCGGATGAATCCATAGGTGGAGGTGGCAGATCCAATATCGTGTGGCTCGACGTTGTTTTGGAGGGCGATGAGTGGTGACTGATAGTTGGGACCCACGCCAATCCCTGCAACGAGTTGATAGAGAATGATTTTGGTAAACTCCTTATTAGGGGGAAGATCGACGAAAAGTCCGAAACCCACGGTAGCGATCGCCATGCCGGCGCTGATAACGTAGAAATAGTTTCCGGTGAGGCGGATGATGAAGCCCGAGGCCGCCGACATGATACATGTTGCCAGGAGGTAGGGGAGGATATAAACACCTGACATGAGAGAAGACGCAGTGATAACGCCTTGGAAGTAGAGGGGCAGCCAGTATGAGGCTGACAGTGCAATAAGGGCATGACAGAAGCATGTGGCAAATGCTCCAATGTTTGAGCGGTCGGAAAATAGCCGTAGAGGGACAATTGGGTACTTGGCGTGCTTGGCCTCAACGAGGACAAAGAGACATGCTATCAAGATGCCAAAGATGATGAGGCAAATGGTTGTTGCTGAGTTCCAAGGAAATATGACGCCTCCAAGCTCCAAGCCCAAGAGCAGAAGGACAGTACCGCCAATAACAGTCAGACTTCCAAGCCAGTCAAGAGCTTTGAGTCCATCTACCATTGGTGTACGAGGATTATGAAGCTTGAGGGCAAAGTAGAGAACAACTATACCGACTCCGGATATCGGCAGGTTGATGTAGAAGCACCACCTCCAAGAGGCTCGGTATGCAAAGACGCCGCCGATGACAGGACCCAAGGCACTCGATACTCCCCAAACGGCGCCAACTAGACCATAATAGAAGCCTCTCTCACGGACTGAGAAGAGGTCCCCGATGCAGATATTGACCAGTGTGTTGACCCCGCCGCCTCCAATGCCTTGAACAGCACGACCAACAATGAGCATGGTCATGTTGACAGCAGCGCCGCACAATAAGGACCCAACCCAAAAGATGATCAGCGTAGCCAAGAGAATTGACTTGCGGCCCCATATATCGGACAGCGTTCCCCACGTCGGGGCGCAAGCAGCATTGGCCAGGACATAGGATGCGCCAATCCAGACATAGCCGGTGCTGGAGTGCAAGTCTTCTGAGATGGTTGGTATAGCAGTGGCGACAATGGTGACATCGAGAGCAGCGAGAAATAGGGCGGCTAGGAGCGAGGTCGTAATAACTGTGTTTTCGAGCTTGCTTCGTTGAGTTTGAGGCGGCTCGGGAGGAGGAGAGTCGGGGCTTGTTTGTTCTCCATCTTGGAGGCTTGAATGTCTTGATTGAGTGTTGGCATGGATCTCATCCTCTTCTGTGATGACTGCCATTCTGAATAATTTTTGTCATTGGGCGAGACAAGGATGTAGTTCAATTTGACCGGAAAGCCTCTTGTTGTGTCTACAAAAGAGTCAACGAAGATGACGAACGGGGGCAAACACGCAAGTGGGATTTCCGAAGAATGGCGCCATCTCGGTCCGTCGAGAGCCGTTCTCGGAGAGAAGCACCAGATCCGTCCCCGAGACCCCGATCAGAAGATGTAAAAAACGATCATCTGACATGTTCTCGTATTGGCCAAGACTGCGGGGACGGCAACGGCAGATGGCGGGTAAAGTCATCCTTGGCTAGCGTTGCAATGCGTGCGTTCCCAGGTGGATTGGAGAACTGAGGTGCTTGTGGCTATTGGCCACCAGATCGTGACGTGTACTGGCTTGACTCTAGCATGGGGATGAGGTGATGATATAGTTGGATACCATCTAGCAATCATTAGAACAAAAAGAATGCATCTGAATTGGCTGTAAAGGGCTCACAAGCCTTAATCGGATGACAGCAGTTATACATCCTCTGCACAGTTGCGGTACTAACCCCAGTCGATTGGAAAACCACAGCAACGACGGATTTAAACAGAATTGTTATTGGTAATTGATGTTATACCCTATGCTGAGACGACATTCTTACGTCCTCCCCGAAGAAACTCTTTCAAGTTCTTGACAATAATTTGCTGCATGTTAACCGTCGTCTGATCCGCACACCAAGCCAGATGGGGAGTGAGAGTCAAGTTGAGTTCCTTCGCCTCCTCACTGAGCAGAACACTGTCTTGTTCGCTACCAGCAGGCTCATGCTCAAATACATCAGTCGCTGCTCCATGAATGAGTCTCTGCTGGAGAGCTTGTACCAGTGCTGTTTCGTCCACCAAACCTCCACGGCCAACATTGATCAGCACTGCATCGCGCCTCATAGTCTGTAACTCCTCGGATCCAATCGTGTTTCGGGTTTGCGGTGTGAGGGGAAGTGTGATGAAGAGCACAGTAGCTCGACGCAAAACTTCATCAAATGCAATTCGTTGACTCCCTCCCGAGCTGGGGCCAGGGCCGCTTCCAGCTTCTTTTCTTGCGGCGACGAGAACCTTCATCCCCAAGGCTTCACAAAGACGGGCTATCCGCTGCCCTAACGCCCCAAAACCAAGAATACCAACGACTTCATTGCCGCAAGTATGGGGCGGCTGGCCCTGGGTGTCTTTCAATATGTTGGACATACTGCCAGATGATGCCCAAGCGTTAGGGGAATGATCGAACAACGATTTGTGGAGACGGACGAAAGAGCGTCTGACTGAAAAGTACTGCTGCTGTTAGAAACCATCTTTCTATCATCGAGGGTAAAACTCACAAGTCCGAGGGCATGCTCCGATACAGCTTCAGTCGCCGCGTGTGGTGAGAACATGACGGTGATATTTCGCTTCTTGCACTCTTCCAGATCAATATGATTGGTTCCAGTTGTCTCGGATATCACGCATTTCCTTCTCCTCAATCAGAGCCTTGTCCTTTGGCAGGGGACGGGACTTACAGGTACGGCGCCTCACCCAGCGTCTCTGCGTTGATAGGCACCGTTGTGAGCGTCACAATACTCGCATCGTGGATTCTCGCAGCGATGAGGGCCTTGGCTTTGGGCGGAGTGTACTCGTATGTGATGAGCTCATGTGTGAGCGGTGAAAGGTCAATTGCTGGTGCGGGGACGTGGATGGTTTCCAGCTTGACAATGACATGGTGAGTATCATCAGGTAGTCTTGCGGGACTCTTGACTTCCCCCATCACTTGACTGGCCATTTTGGCGAGAATAAGACTTGTGAGTAGGAGTGTTGTGTGAGGATGAAGATGAGGGGTTTGGAGAGGCTAATAAACGATAAGATCGAGGTTGGCGGAGAGATAAGCGTTGTGGATTTCACCAAAGTGGAAACGCCACTGCTTTTAGCTCTAGCACCTTTTTAACACTAAAGAGCAACTTCAAAGAAAAATAGGCCGCAGTGATGATGGAATGTCTGTCTCTCACAGTGGTGAAACCTTAATCAATCTACCTATTCTACGGGTAAGGCTCCTCCAATAACAAGATTTGCACTTCGCTCTACCAACCTGTTACACAGAGATAAGTTAGCATATTCTTTATTAATCCCAGGATTAAACCACTGTTACTGCAACGGCTCAAGCGCTTATCATTTCACATACTTGATAGACCTCGCCCATGCTTGGGGTAGACGCAGCTGCATTTCTACAACAGTTACGGAGGGCTAAGCTGAGGTGATGACGAGACAGGGCCAAGACTGTGTACAGTTTAAACAGGTCGCCTTCTCAAGGGCGCCGCCAAGTTGTAGATTGGGTGGGCAAATTCGGTTTAGAAGACGGAACTCGTAGCATCAAACTCTCAATTTGTTTTAATTTTATTATTCTCGGTATCCAATTAATTCCACCACTCAGGCAACTCCATAATAGCACGCATTAAGGGTATCTATTTACCAAACGAGATCAAGTTCAAATCACCACTCTGCACAGTAACGCGCAAGCCATTCTGTTGCAGCTCGTCACTCGAGAGCCCTCGAATCAGTTCATTCTTCAGCTCCATATTATGCTGAGCTCTTGTCACCAGCCGTTGCACCATGGGCGTACACCCTGCGCCAGCTGCTACACATAGCAGTTCCGCGACCCATTGCTCTCGGACAGAGATATCCAGCGTGCAGTCAACATGATCGAAAACTTAGTCCCAATCTTTGCGCTGCGTGGAGAAAGTGGACCATCGTTCAATAATGAGTCGAAAGAAGTCAAGGTTCTAAAGCTGGTGGCCATGTTTGCTTTCGAGAAGTATCTTGACCCGGGGAAAATCACCCCATTGGAGAATCTGGCTGGCTGCCCCAATCGATGGGTTGGGAAGAAACTTGCCGTTGTCGAAGTCGGAATTCTCGAGCATTCCACGAAGCATGACTTCCGAGCCGTACAGGGAGGTGATACTGAGGGGGTCATACAGACTGCTGTCGAATTCAAATCTTGGCTGGATTGCACAATCTGGGCGGCAGTTCTGCCGAGCCCAGTTGTCAAGCCGTGTCGAGCCTGCCCGGCACAGGTTCTCTATACTGGTCAAGCTTGGGAGACAATGGTTGTTGACAGCGCTGAAGTGATGTATCGAGTAGCATGATGCGTAGACGAAAAACTCCCCAAAACCACGGTCAGCAGGGTCATAGCGGGCCATGCCTCGTTCTAGGTCTTCCCATGAACAACCTGGTTCATAATGATCCATCAAGGTGTCGTCATTGAACAGATCGACATCCCGAGGCAGCGCCTCCATCGCCACTTGCTCCTCGGGAAATATCGCAGTGGTCCCGATTTCGTCGAGTTGGAGATAGTTGATGCAGATTTCTAAAACAAGCCCTTCCAAACCCTCGGTCCGCCGATACAGAGTCTCTCGATCGGTCGATGCTGAGGCAGCTGGGCTTTGCAGCTGATCCGCCCAGGTCTCGACGATAAACGCTTTCACAGACTGGTGGATGAGGCGGACTTGACGCTTCTTGAGGTCACTAAAATCCAACCGGCCAACGAATGGGTGAATGAGGCTCATCAGCCTTTTGTGATCTACCCAATCACCAAGAGCAGCCATGGTAGTCACCCCCATAGGAGCGGTCCCCATGGCAACCGCCCAGGCGAGTTCCAGTATGCTAAAGGGTCGACGAGCAATGGCGGGAATTGCCAATGTTTGGTTTGCAAGACGCTCATTCTCAGAGTCATTGGAGGTGCATCGAGACAGCAGCATAGCGTAGAGCTTTGAGAGCTGACTCGGTAGTGGGACTTGTTCCAGAAAGAGTCGCATCGGGCCAAGTGCCATGATTCCACGGGTTTGGATGAGTTCGATCACCATCTTGGTCCATATTGCACTCCCTTGAGCCAGATGAGACACTTTCTCAATGGCGAGCGCTTCGACGTCTTTGGGAAGACAAGATAGCTGCGTCTTGACTGCCTTCCTGACGATAAGACCATCCCGCTTAGCGTTACACCCCAGAGTCATCTTGGAAATTCCCTCGGCCTGGCCCATGATCTCTTCTTGGGGGCGGAAGGACAGCAAAACTTTCAGCCTCGGGATCTTTTGCGACAAGGTTCCCAGGCACTTGAGTACAACGCCTCTGGAGGCCCTGTCACACTCATCGAGGCCATCAATGACGAAAAAGACTTGGCGGTCGATTGCCTCCAGCAGCCTTTGTAGAAGCTCTCGTAGTTTCTTGGTGTCTGTCGCCGGTTCGAAATTCCCGGAAGCCTGAGCCTACTTGTACCATTCATAGAACCTCTTTTTCAAGCCGGGAAGTTGTTCAAGAAGGGATAGAATAAGGCAAGAGAGGATCTGAACGGCTTGATCAGGCTCCCCGTCTTGGCAATAGTAGAAGCACACCTAGGCCTGAGGAAGTTGCTGCTCACTCTTTCGCCTCAGCTCATCGACAAGGAATCCCATGGCGACGGTCTTGCCGCTGCCCATTTCGCCAAGCAGCGCCAAATGCTCGGAGTCTGAGGCGCGATACCAGTTGATGAGGCTGGAATCTTCCAGCAAGAACTCGCAGGCCTCATCAGCCCGAAGATCCTGTAGGTTAGCGTGATATTGGCTCTGCTGTCTCATGGCGCTACTACCCAGCCATCTGCCAACTATAGCTAGGTAAGAATATGCCAACTGGATCCGGGAAATGGGCACTTACTTTCCTGGTCATATAACATGACCTTGATGTCTTCAACAATCTCCAACGTCGCCTTTTGTACGAGCTTCCGAAGGGTATCGGCCTGCCTGAGGAAGTCTTGAACGATGCCTGGCAGATGACCGTTGCCCAAGATTAGACCAAAATCACGTTTGCACCCCGTCGAGATAGAATCTCGTAGGCGGCACTGTAGAATTCGAGGGGTTTTTTGTACACAGAGACAAGCGCCTTTAAAGTGTAAGCAAGAGCTTGTTGCGGTGAATGTAAGTGGGATTGTTACCTTGTGAATGTCTGTCTTGTCGGCTTTCTGACCCAGTGTATCACAGTCATCAATGTAAGCGATCTGTTCTAGCATCTCGGCAATCTACTGCGCGAACTGCAGATCTGCAGTTGAGAAGCTGATGGCCACCTGAGCGGATACTGGTGAGATAAGATCACGCCTTGGTATGAGTGGAACTTACCGCCGTCACGCCCCGAATCATACCAAAAACTGTCGATACAGCCGGCTCGACGCTAGTCAGGGGGCTGGCTAGATCCAATGCCAGCTTGAACCTCTCAAGGGGCACTTGTGTAGATTGCAAGTATCTCACCCCTCTCAGGAACATTGACTCTTGAGTTGCTTCATTGTCAATCTCTTCAAGTTCCCTGAAAAGCTGCTCGACATTTCTGCCCCTTAGAATGGCGATATCAATATCCTTTCCCAGACTTTCGACTGCCTCGCGATATGCTGTACTCCATAGGTCCAGAGAGGCATCATCCAGGGGCTCAACAAGAGTTGAGAGGTCGGGAGTAAGCGTCGGTTGTGAGTTGAGCTAATGGGTAGTCTCGTCCGCTTGATTCTGGGCGTCTTCGGTATCGGTGTCGGGTGCGGCGTCGTCTGTTTGCATGAAAGGCAACAAGTCCGGTGCAGACAGCTGGCTGCGTGAGCCTCGAGTTTCGCTAGTGTGGTTCACTGACTAGCACAACCTTGGCGGCGGAGGAGGATCGGAGATAGACTCACGGGCCTGCTTGTCTGTTGATGCTACGTCCGAGTGGACTGAGAGACTTCAAACGCCGTTTGAGTCGCACACAAAACTGACGCGTGATGCCCTCTCGTGTTGGTGAAGACATGATGGGTGGTTCCCTAGAGCTTTGACAGTGACCAGTCAGTCCACGTTCTGCCTTGATTCACCCTGTACAATGAGACATAGGCAAGGTATATCAATAGAAAGGAAGATGGCCCGTTCAATAGCAGAGATGAGAGATGGGTCCCCTGGGGGTACCCGTGTGATATTAGTGCCTCAGGCACTACCAAAGATCCCCCCGGCACAAGTGGCCTAGCGGTCTGTGCACCCTGACTAGCCTGTGAGCTAAAATGATGCATCAGAAAATAGGTCTTAATCACGTGAAGGCACACCTGCCTACTGGCTGAGAAGCCTTGTTAAGCGGAGTGGATCCGCATCATTTCCACTTGGCGCCCTTGTCAACCGTCAGGCACGATCTGGGGGATCTAATTCTCCACTTGCATCTAAAACACGGCCATCATTCATTCATCAACGCAATCCGAGTTGCATCGCATCACTATCCATTCCTTGAGCTTCTGTTGAGCTGCACTTTAAGACTCGCCGTGGTCTGCGGAGGGGGCACACAATCAATCACCTCCACCGCCAGTATTGGTCACGGCGACCTCAAATGCACACGCCCACAACCGACGTTCCTCAACAAAGACATCCTTAGCCGACCGTTTCATCGCCTGCACCACCAGACTTGACGAGGAGCAGAACACAGAATTCTCGCAGCCGCCCTCTTATCTCGTCGTCTGCTGCCGGTAATACCCTCCGTCAAAAGCTCCAAGTATTGAGAGTCTGGCACCCTGGTTTGTTCGTTGCTACCCTAAGTTCGTGGCGTGTCTTAGGTACATCCTCAACATCAACCGATCCGCAAACTCGACTGACTTTCGTCCTCTCCCAGAGATACGAGACCTTTAACGACAAAACAACCACCGACATGAACGATCGCGCCTCAACATGGGCTGTGAAGAGAAACTCCCGTACCCCGCACCAAGGTTAACATCCGACAAGGGCTCCCAGCCAGCAGCGATTGGCTTTTTGGACCTGCCTGGAACGGTGCGCGAGGGCATTTACAAACACGTGCTCACCTTCAAACACCCCGTGTACCTTTTCCAAGATTTTGGGCCACGTGTCGAGGCCTTTGCCCCCGACAAACCCAAGCGGTGGATTGCCTTGCTGTACACCAACCGACAGATCTCCAGCGAGGCCAAGGCAGTCCTTTATGGTAGTAACAATTTCCATTTAATGGGTCCCCCTCAGAAGCATGGCGCCCTTTTGCAAGCTTTCTTGGGTTGCATTGGCTCCCCAAATGCCAATTCCTTATCCCGTCTCTGCATCGGCTTCCCGGTCGCTGAGGAGGCACATGGCCAGCCTCACGCAGTCGCCATCAGACAGGACAGCCTTGAGGGCTTGACCCTTGTCCAAGAACAGTGCACCGGCCTCAAGACTCTGGAAATGCAACTCTGTAGGGAAAATTCCGGACTCTTGGCTGGGGCACGCGAGGAAGACGCGCAGCTTGTTCGCGACGCGTTGGTGCGAATTGATGCGCAGTTGAAGGCCATTTCCTCAGTCAAGAAGATTGTTGTCAGACTCTCCATCAAAGGCGTACCCCCTCTGGTGGTTGATACGATGCAAGTACTTGCATGGGTCGTCTTGGATGGCTAATGCAGCTGCTTGACATGTCATCCACCACATGCCTGTACATCGATCCGGGCAAGCACCGTTGCGGTTACGGTGGGTTTCCATCTCGGCATGTGTTGTTACTCTGTTCTTCTGTCTGATGGCCTCCTTCAGAGACGTGATCGAGGACAACGATCCACTACTGCAGGGGCTTTTCATGGTGTTCTCAACGGCGTACTTTGCTGGTTGTGGCCGGACTTTCTTAAGATAGATAGAGATATCGTCACATCAATGGCATTTTAGGGAAAATAAGATAACATTGATCGTCTAAAACTGGTGTTGGCTACACTACCAATTCCGAAAGCTGGAATGATGCGCATCATCCGTAGGGGGGTTGCAACGTGAACATGCTGCCTAATGGTAGCTAGCCTCTCCTTGAAAGGCAGCTTCTCTTGTCGATTATTGTAGTCCAAGCCCAATAGATGGATCGGTGTGCTGACAATCTGAATAGCCGCTGGCATAATCATCTGGGCTGTCCTCAAGCTTGCCTCCTCTGAGCTGACCAGAGAGGACAGCGGGCCATTTACGGGAAGTTGGTGCAGTTTTGGGGCGATGATGCTTGGCATGTTGAAGGATGCAAAGACGGTCACGGCGTCTCTTGTCGTAAATAGAACAAAACTTCGTCGCGGAACAGCTGCCTTGACAGCGGAAGACCCTAGGAGCTTTGCAAAGTATCCGTCTTTGTAGACACAAAGTCCAGTGCTGACAGCGGTTGTGGCAAGGAACTTGGGCATGGTTGAAGAAATTGTGGTAATGTCCAGGTCGTTTGAAGCGGCGTATATGGAGTCGCACAAGTTGGCCGTCGAGTATGTTCCAAAGTATACGAGAAATGGGATGACGATTCCTCCAACTGGTGGCATCTTGGGCTTGGAGAGAAATGACCGTACAGTTGCTCCTAGCGAGGCTCCAGTAGCTGCTTTGCGGACAACGACGCTACTCTGTGAATTAGCACCGGTGGAATAGAATTTATAGTAGAATGAGCTTACACATCAACTGCCGTGACCCATGGAGAGACGAGGGCCGAGGCACATGTCGCAGAGAAAAGGTCGATGCCAAAGATTGCCCAGATCGGTCGCTTCTGGGCCTCCATACTTGGGGCTCCAGCCATGATTGCCTTGGACTTATCGGAGAAGTTCAACTTTGACAACAAATCGAAAGTCTTGCATACCTGAATGTCGAAAGCGAGTGAGCTCAGGTGAATATGGATACCTTTAAACGAAAGAAGAAAATGAGAATTTGCTATGACAGCCTTGGATAATTCCGCTAATAAAGTCAAGCACCGTCGTCGGCTACGCTAACCTTTGTCTCAGCCACCCTCCCCAGTTTCCCCCAATGTGGGGAAGATCCATGACCAATAGCGAGGTTCCAGTGCCCCCTCTGAAGACACACTTCCACAACGGGATTTGGCGGTATAAGAGGTGGATAGATCGCCAAGTTGATAATATTCTTCTCATTGACTCAAACACTTCTCCGTAAAACAAACATAGAATATAGGTACACTGTCACGTTGCCTCCTCTTGTTTATACTCCGATGCATCCACAAACTCATCGTCAGAACCATCAGAGTCTTGACCAACACCTCCGCTCGAGTTATTAGACGCAACCACTTCTAGCAATCGATAAAAAGCCACCCTCACTTCTTCCGTCACCGGCTGCTCACGCGTTTCAAATTGCTCTCTAGCCGTCAAACCATTCTTATCTCTAGCCTCCACATCCAAACCCTTCAGGCCAAAGCTCGCCAGAGTCTCGAGAGTCTTTTCATCGCCAGACTCGGCAGCGGCATGGAGAACGGTGGTTCCTTGGCTATCACGCAAATAATCCGCACCTAGTCGGAGAAGCATCGCTTGTCCTTGATGAGCGTTGAACCCAACTGCCATGAGTAGTGGCGTGATGCCATTGTTCTGGGAAGCATTGATGTCTGCTCCCTCCTCGCACAAGAGCTGAAGTACGTCGACGGCGTTGTACCGTGCAGCAAACGCCAGTGGTGTAGCCGGCATTTTGACAGTTTGAGGATCAATCTTGGCGCCAGCAGCCAACAACCTCTTGACAGCAGAGGCATTGTTTCTTTCGGCTGCAAAGTGCATAAAGTTTCTGCCTTGCCTCTCATCAACCATGTCAATATCCGTCCCCGCGTCTAGGAACAGGTCAACTAGCTGTAGACACGTCGACTGTGGTATGTCCGAATCGAGCGCAAATCCCAGCGCTGAGCTTCCACCTGACGACTTGATGTTCACATCTGCGCCGGCATTGACAAGAGTTCGAGCCTTGAATACATCGCCCCGCTCGGCCGCGTACATCAGGGGAGTACGACCTGACCCGTCTTTTGCGTCGAGTTGCGTGAGAATCTCTGGGCTTCGATATTCGAGGATTGGGGCAAGATCGACGTGACAATGTCCAACAACAATCTTGTGGAGGAATGTGAGACCTAAGTCATCTATACAGCCGGATAGAGGAAAGATTCTTTCCAGCTCCTCAAAGTACTCTGGCGGTCCATCTCTAGAAAGTAGCATCCTACCCACTTGGTGTCGCGCCGAAGTGCCAAACATGTCTTCTTGGTCTGGGTCGGCTCCAGAAACAAGCAGAAGCTTGATGATTTCAACCTTTGTAATCCACGGTAGGGGTCCAGTCAAGGCCAGGTGCAGCACCGATCGATCGTCTCCATAGTAGACTTCGATGACTGCTGACTTGTTGACTTGAAGAATATGCCGGATGTTTTCCATTGTGCCTACCTGCACCTGATACAGAATATTCATTGGAGACAAGAAATATTCCATGCGACGGCGCGGTACGATGGCCAGCGTGAACCTCTCTGTAGTGTCAACGAGGGCGTGTATAGCATAGTTGAGGAACCATAGTGGAAAGGCATATGTGAACCTCAGACGGACATATCTGCCATTCGAGCATGAGGACAAGTTGCAAACAGGTTTTGATACCGGACAGCCTGTGTATCCAACGAAAAGAGAACCAATGATGGACCGAAGAACCCGAGGTAGTCGGAGCGAGAGACCTTGATTTGACGTGGCGTGACATTTGCATCGGCAGTTGCTCAAGCACCGAGATCCCATCAGTCTGAGGGAAAAGTACAGCACAGAGTTCAAGAATTCAGGACGGAAGGCTGCAGTCGGTGCTGGTCCAATACTGACGGGCTCTTGAGACCCGAGTTGATTTGCACATAGCGTTTGCTGGGCCAAGACGTCGGACACCAACCTTTGGATGATGGCCATTCGTTCACCGGCCTCTTGTTCCAGCAGCGACAATTCTAGATGCCGTGTCTCGTCCTGAGGTTTGGTTGCTGAAGTCGGATGGCCTCCTTGTTGGTGCGATCCAGAAGGGTGATCCGCGATAGTCTTTTCTAAGAGACTCTGCTCGATGCTCACCGGCGTCAGGTCATGAAGGTCAGAACTCCTGTGCTCGCTGCCATGTGGTCTGTTTTCCTCCAGTCTCTGCACTATCACAGTCCGGCTGTGGTGGACATCAAGACGAACATCTCGCAACTCCAATAAAATTCTAGTCGACATGGAACTATACCGCAGTTAGGCATGGACTTTGCGAGTAGTAGGGTTTCGTACGTATTGTGAGCCACGAGCAACTCGTTGATCTTCAATCGAACCTCTTTCAGTCGAGTTTGAAGCTCCGAAGCTCGTGATTTCTTGAGACACCATTTGACTCTCTTAAGCGTCATCCTCTCCCCAAGAAGCTTGTGTGCCAGGGCATCCAGGTCAGCCAAGATGGACCCGGCCTTGGAGAGCTGCGCCTCCAAATCCTCAAGAGCCGCGACGCCATCTGGTGTGTCAAGTCCCGTAGCTTCAGTAGTTTTTCTCACGTCGTCAACGCGCGCCAGCACAGCCTTGAGATCCGCAGCCTCGTTAGACAGGGCTCGAATAAGATCAGGTGCATTTCTGAGTTGGGTCTGCAGATTGTGAAGAGCGCTGAATGTTCGGGTAGCGACATCAAGTAGTCCAGCCACAGAGGCTATCAAGGAAATTGGCTCGGCCATTTTTTAGGAGACAGGCTGGTTCTGTGAGATGCAAAGAATGTGGAATATCGGATCAAGTTGCGTCTTGCCTTGAGACTTCCCCTCTTCTTCTGGTCAGCCTCAAACTTGCAGTCTGCCTTGGGTCTAGTATTTTCAGCTCGGCTGCATCTCGACGCCCGCTATTGGTTTGGCAACCAATGATCAACCGCCGTAGCCCTCCATCCCAAGGCACTCTTAGTGAGAGCAGCAATTGTGTAAGAGGCCGAGATGGCAATAGCGTGTGTCGTGCTGTGGTCGCAAACCTTGTCGTTTTTGATCACCGGGATTTGCGTACGACACGTGGCGCACCATTGCTTATCTAGGCTACTCTTATCCCTAATTAGGTTCTTCTAGCTTCCTTAAGATGGTGTCATTAGATGAAGTCCACAGCAGCATCCTTGGAGTGCCTGGCATCGTATGGGTTGCCATAAGTCACCTCTCCACAGCCCCCTCAGGGTTAGAATTCCAAGAGACAAAGCTATCCTTAGCTTCCACTTGATATTGATCACATTGGTTTAGCCAGTCTTCCTTTGACATGCAGTCTTACTTCCAATGTGCACCAAAGCGCAGCTGTTTTTAAGCCTACTCTTAGCTACTGTCCTGTTCACTCAAAGACAAGTCACATGTCCATAAGGAGAGAAGTGCATCAGCAGCATCGCCATAAAAAGGCGAGCATATCAATTAATCAAAACTTTTCTCAAAATGCCAATAAACTTTTCCTAAACCCGTCTATATCCCTTTTTTGTTCCCCATTTTCATCATTCGTTTCGTGTTGCCAGAATTAAATATTAAGTATAAGGTGCCGGCTAATAGACCGGGGGGCGTTGAATCAAAAAAGCAAAAGGCAGTACGTGACGCGTTCACATCTTGCGCTTTAGAACAAAGAAGTTGCCGATGAGCAAGCCTCTTGCGACGACGAATGAAATACCTGCTAGCACGATCATGCCGAGGTAGAAGCAGGCAAGGAGCTGAGAGCCAAGCTTCTCTAGCATCATTCCGCTCAAGGGGATGGCGAGAAGCAGTGCAACAGCGACGCACATATTAGAAGAGCCTATGATATGGTTAGTGAAGTCCATAGGGTGTGGGCGGATAGAACTTACCAAAGTATCGTGCGTAATCCTTGGGCTCGCATGTCTTTCCAGTACATACTATGACAGGTTAGTTTATGAAGAGGCTTTGCAGATACCATACAAACATACCTGGAGAAAGAACGTAAAAAGATCCAGAAAAGTACCCCCAAAGTGCGGTAAAGATGTACAGCAGAGTAGCCGATGAAGTGGCAAAAGGGATGAAGAGTGATGCCATCAAAATGACAATGATCACCATGGTCGTAACCATGGCATTGAAGGGTCCGACCTTGTCGCCGATGAAACCTGTCGAGAAACGGCCAACGCACGAGCAGGCGCCGAGGATCGAAATAAGCATGTAGCCATCCTCAGTGGAAAAGCCGGCACCTGCGGAAATGGTAGGTAGAAGGCCGCCGATGCCGTAGACGACAAACTCGACGATGCAGACGCCAATAGAAGTAAAGACAAACTTTGGGGACTTGAAAGCAGACAAGTCCAGGCCGACACCTCCCTCCTTCTTGTTGGCCGACTGGCCCTCTGTGAGTCGACGGAAGGGGAGGAAGCAGACCACACCAAGTGATGTGAAGCATGCGACAATGAGGGCGACGAGTCTCATGGACCACGCCCAACCAAGGCTCTCAAATGTAGCTCGAAGAGTCATTGGGTAAACGATGGATCCAAGGGACGTGCCCATCACGGCAATACCCATGGCGAGACCCCGGCGACGGATAAAAAGTTTGCCAACGACACTGACTGCGGTGACAGCGCCAATGCTGGTACCAATACTTCCAAATACCCCAAGGCAGAGCATGAACTGCCAGTAGGTCTTGCACTGAGCCAAGAGCAGAAATGTAGCGGTCGAGAAGAAGGCGGCGATGGTGCTCAGCAACTGAGGGCCATAGCGGTCCAGGATGCTGCCGATTTGAAAGTTGAAGATGAGGGAAAGGAAAAGATACACTCCATTTATCCATCCAACCTCACTGGTTGAAAAGTCACTCAGTTGGTTAAGGCTCAGATGGGACTGGACTGTTCCAAGGGAGTTCATAAATCCTACACCGTGTTAGTGGCTGCCACCACACACATGCACAAACACTTACCATAGGAAGAAATGAGGAAAAACATTGCTGCCAAGACACAGAGCCATGCTCCAATGTCCGACTCAATGTCCTTCTTCTTCTCCAACTCCTTTTCGGAGTCAGAGTGTGAGTTGTCAGGCTCGGAGGGGGGAGCAGAAGGCATGGTGCTCTCGAGGTCCACGGTTGGGACCTTGTCGGTGAAGAGCATTGCAGTGGGAGACTGTGGTCGCTCCATCTTTGTTATGAAGGGCTGATTAATGAACAAAGCTCTAAAATTGCTGTGATGTTTGTTGCCAATCTCTAATCCATCACCAAGAGCACCCTGTATTTATATGACCTAGACAGATGCCTCTTCTCCCGGGGTCCCACAACATCATGATTTTCACTCCCGGCCGAGAAAGCAATGTCACGACCAAAAAAAAAATTAAGCTTGTTGACGATCGTATCGAGACGAATTTGGTCCACATCTCGAGACTGTTGGTCCCTGAGCAGGGAAGAGTTTTGAAGACCAGTCATGAAAAATCTAATAATGGCCCAAGCTCGTGCGATCGGAGCGGCCAGACCCGCTCCATTGGGCTGGCACATTGCGAATTGTCTGGTCAGGCGATAGCATGAACCCGCTGAGGGGAGTCCACTCAGTGGGCCGTGTTACCAGAAGATGCTCTCTTGTGACTGTCAGAGGCGGAAACTCGATGGTAATAGTATCCACGAGTACGTAGTGACGTCGCTACAAGGGACCTCGGTGAGCTCACCATGGGCTGCCAGGTACCACGCGGCGCCAGGCACAGGCACCACGGTACATGACGGAGACGACGGAGGTTCAAGACCGCCAAGTAAGCCCCTGTCAAGGTCAACGCCACTTTCTGTCGAGCGGCCATGGATCGAATGCCGGCGATCTAGCTTTGGATCGGTGTGTGCCGCAAAGGCTTCTTCAGCCGCAAAACGACAGGGATCACTCGCCTATGACTGTTTATTTCGTGATGTTTTCTGATGGCTCAGGAACCCTCATATTCACATCATCCACTTGGGACGTACCGTAGGCCCGAGTACCAACGCCACAGACCCATGGTATTGCGCCCCGTGCAGAGTTTTTGGTTAGCTAATTGTAAACGGTCCCCAGCACGCCATCTCCCGGATCCTCGCTTGTCCAAGAGATCGTATTTGTGTGACAGTGCAAAACAAGGTCTGAGCATTGACTGGTCTCGTCTCCGAGCACGGAGCCACGCGGCTCAGGATCATGGATCATCGGATCAATTGAAAGGTCAAGATCGGAGACTCGGAGTCATTGAATCCATGTTATTTTTCTTTTCGTTCCAGATGAGACAAGGGACACACCGAAATACGCCAAGCTTCGAGCCAAGATTCATGGTCCAATGCCCCCCTTGTAGACCCTGTTGGGTCAGCCCAGTAGGAATTAATTGTTCGCATCCCGCCGGCAATTTGACGGTTGGTTCCTTTTATCCACATCGTGAAAATCTTTTAGATGGTCTCGACTTTGCTGACTCCCGCGTAACTCGGGCAATGCGCCAGGGTCAGATTTGAAACTTGGGTTACAGCTCCTGATCATCTTGTTGCTACACGCATTGGCGGGATGGGCAGACTCTGGCGCGTATTTTAGAGTGCAAGCGCTACTCAATGCGAACATTTGTAGTGTTTGCATTGCGATCATAAAGGGGTAGACGATGCTGAGCTCTCATAGAATCATTGTAATGGGACTGGTCATACAATGTCCCAATGCACCTTCAGAGCAACGCGTCAAAAGCGCAAGGCATTGAGGTCCTCCCATCTCGTTACATGTGGGGAATGTAAACCTAGTGTATAATGATTAATGACCACTTTAGCCTCTCCCTTTTTCATCAGCTAACCGAAAAGTAGGTGAGAGATTGGGCAGCTTTGACGGCCCAAGATCAGGCCCAGTCTCGAATCTGCGAAAGTATCACTCTCAAGCGCGTGGTGGTTGAACTTTTAGCCAGATGGTCCTCCTATCCACTCCGTTTTTAAGTTCCTCTCTTCTAGTCACCCAGTATACCACGACGCTTGATCTATACGTTAGACCATCGACTGGAGCCATTGAAGAGTCTTTGGTCTGCTGAAAATACAAAGTCGGCTCGTAGGATATAAGGTAGATCAACTTTATCAAACGCTTACAACGAGTCGCGCGAGATCCCGTAGTCCATGTGCTCATAGCGATGCCCGTGCTTGTTGTTCCTAATGCAAATACCAACAGTCCAGGGCAAAGCAAGGTCAAATCGGGTTAATATTTTATGGAGATACTACGCATTGACTGGATCCGTCATTCGTGCCCTTAATTCGATACACATGTTCTGTCTTTTTATCGAGATTATCGTTATCAATCAGCTGCCGCAGGGTAGGTGGCCCTCAGATGACAACCCCCAAAGTTTTACTGGCGCCCAAAGTCGAAGTGATTGGATCTGCAGTGGGATGGAGATGAGGGAGATCGGTGTGTCTTGGATGCGATTTTTCCTCTTGCAAAAAGGAAAACCCTCCTCCTTGAGTTTGCCGTCTTCGAGTTTGCAGTTCCTTATAGAAATGGCTGATTATTCGCGGGACGTGCAAGGGCCGAACAAACATAAATCTCTCAGTAGCGGGCCTTATAACCATAAAAAAAAACTATTAATGATTTCATAGACATGCGGTTCATTGAGTTTCGTGTTATGGCTGCAGATGCGGCATAGTTTCTCCCAATCTCACGTGATGGGGATAAGTGTTGAGGATCGAGGGGGTTTAAATTTGCAGTGAAAAAACAAAGAATGCATCATTGCGCGATGTACTTGAGGAGGCCTATAGTCCGGCCTATTCCCGTGACTTGGTCTTGGTGCAACCGGGACCAGGCACAGGGGACTGGACCAGTCTCTGGGCCCCCTCAAGCACTATGTAGCGGCCACAGCACAAATATTCCCCAATGAGGAGCTGCAGGGGGACGGAAGTGTCTTGGGCTGTTTCACTGCAAGTTTAACCTCCTTGATGCTTATGATTAGGCACGCAGCAGATTATCTCGACTTTCTCTTAGATTAAAGTAAATTGGTGTATTCCCTTTTTCTTTCCTCTCACGCCATAGTGCGTAGGACTAAGGATTGGGGAGCGTCAAATTTGTAGTGGAGTAGCACCCGTCGAAGTTGCGATGCACCTAGGTAGCTAAGATGTCCTTATGAGTTGGCCTTCTTACTGTGTCGGTAAGAGTACCTCTCTCCAGGGCTTCGAGTCTGAAAGATTTAGGGAGAGACCGACGGAAAACAAGATTAAAGGGAGTGTCTCTCACTTTCACTACTTTTCGAGACCTTGAGAGCATAGGCTTTGCATGGGCAAGATGTACCTAAGCTCGTTGATTTTTGCCTTTTGCACTGTCGTCGGATTAAATTTAATTAGAAAAGAACATGCAGGCCAGAAAACCAGATCCACTCAACAAAAAGGAGAGTTATATGGTGCGTTATATTTAATTAATTAATTCAAGAATGTAATGTCTGGCTATTGCCTTACCCCGTGGTCTTCTTATCTCTAATCGCCGCAGGCTCGTATACAGCAATCTTGCAATCCATTGCAGATTGCGGCAGATAGAAGTTATTTATCCTTGCGTGCTGTTGATGCTCGGCAGCGGAACTACTCGTCCTTGAGGCCCAAGTTCCAACCCTCGAGCGCTGCGGTACTGTTGTATGCGGCTAGGTCGACGTAGTGAACCTGGCGCTTGCCTCCTCGGCCAAACTCCTCTCCAGTAATGTTCAGCAGCGTCAAAGAAGTCGTTGATGTCTTGGATGCGAGAAGCCCGGGAAATTTCTTGTCGATAAGGTTGAAAATCCCCTGCGGGGTGTAAAAGTCCTCTCCCTTTGACTCGATCTGATCTTTGAAGAATTTGACGTAATCCCTGGAATGCTTCAAGTCGATTTTAGGTCCAAAGCCTTTCAGGGTCAAAGAATGGCCGGGGATGATTTTTTTCGGCGCCAGACTTTCAACAAAGTCAAGTGTAGACAGCCAAGCCTCCGACAGTGCAGGCGAGAGAAGGTCAGCTAACCAAAGATGAACTGTATGGCTGTAGACCGCGTCCCCAGCGATGAGAGTGGAAATCGAAGGAATCCAGAACATTGTCTCGTCTATGGTGTCGGCAACAAGGGGGCTGATGAGATGAATTGGATCGGATTCGTCGCCGGGGAGCGTGAAGAAGGTAAAGTCATAAGGAGTCGGGATCGCAGGTTTGTCGACGACGGCATCGGAGCCCAGAATACCCTTCCAGGTGGCGATCTGTGAGAGCAAGTTAGCGACAAGAGATGATAAGAGACAACAAAGGATCCCTGGGCACTGAATTGAACCTTTTGTTCAACCTCGTTCTCAATCAACGCAACTGCCCTAGAGTTGGCATAGAACCTAGTCTCGGGGAACCGAGCGAGGAATGCAGCGCCGCTAAGGTAATGATCCGGGTGGAAATGGGTTGAGAATGCGGCGACAAGGGGCTTGTCGGTGGTATTGGCTACCCAGTCGGCCAAAGCGATGGCCTGCGGAACTGCAAGAGGCAGATCAACGATCATTGCAGCCTCTGAGCCGATGACCAGAGATGACACCATATCCAGTGATGGACCTGGATTGATAAAGTTTTCGACACGGAGCTTGGGCTTGCAGGTTGCCGAGGCTGCACCCAAGCAAGCCATGGTCAATAGAATGAATCGCATCATGATGGAACGAGAAGATGAGAGATGTATTGAGATGGATGCTGCTTGCATTCAAAGCTGTTTCTGGCAAGGGGATGGCATTAACTTTAAATTACACTCGAGTGGTCGGAGATTTTACATGTACAGTCCGAAGTTTCATAAGTTTGTGAAGTTTGAAAACATATCGGCATTGGGTGGGATGTGGGAGGTGGGATATTGAGGTGGGATGATGATGTCGCGCTACAGTAAGTGGGATAGGATGAGGAGATTTGGTGCAAGCGCGTCCCCAGCGGCTCGGAAGGTTCGGTTTTTGGTGGGATAATGGCAGGCTAGAGTATTAAAAGATGTACAGTAAGGGATTATTTTATTAGAAGGTATGTTTTTTCCCACTTATGATCTGATGGGTTAAAGTATTTGCCATAGATGCGGACGGCTCGGTATTGTAAACATCAAGACTAAGCAGAGGGCGCTGGACGCCGCTCGCGATGCCAGATGGTCGGATATCCTAAGCTTCGCCGGATTTATGAATCAGAAAATATGGAAGGCCGCGCTCATAGAAGGTCTCGTCGTGTGTTCAGTACGGTAACATTTCGATGTGATGGTTATCATTGAGCATGAATAGCCACCGATTGCTCCAGCTGAAACTTGACTCCTGAGCTAGGCTCTGGTTGGCTGCGTCAAAGCAGCTCTGCAACCTCACACACCATCTTGGTATGGAAAACTCTTCAAGATGAATAGGTGGGTTGATCCCTTGAGTCTCACTTGATCGACGAGACGCTACGTCGTCGCCGGTGTTGAAAAGAATAAGACCTTTTCTGTCTTTGGACGGCCTACCCCCGATTGACCCTTGCCACACAGCCTCATAAAACACCGAAAATTCAACAAGTTTCGTGGCTCATTGACATTATTTACTCGCTGATGTCAAATAAACTTGAATTTTTTTTCCCTTTCAGGCTCTTGTCCCTCTGATGAAGGAACGGCGGGTGGTTTTGAGGCGCATATAAGGGCCTTGAAGGTGACTACTGGCTTATCTCGGTTGAGCTGTGATCGCTGGTTGGGCCTCATTTCACATGGGTAGTTGAGCATGGCAACATCGAACATTTAAATTTAAAAATATATTATTCCTGTGATTGATTGGGTTATCAGAAGATAATATCATATGACCGTTGAAGCCTCGGCCACTCCATTTAGGAGGCAATTCCCGCTTGCGCGATCAAGCCAACATCAACAATCATTGGCGTGTGGAGGGGGCTGGCTGCTCAGGCTCTCGTTGTGGCGCTCTCACGCCGAATTTAGCACCCTCTATTCCATCACCATCCTCACAGGAACTGAACTTACCCACTCAGTGAGAAGGGGAGATAGGAGGCGATGAGGTGTAGTCTAGATAAACACCAGGCTGAGGTGCACTGCGAATTTAACCCCTCTCAAGGCACATATGCTGCTCCATTAGGAGCGCCACTGGGCTTCGCTGCAAGTTTAGCTGTGTTTGACGCGACGGCCATCTTGACTTGGAATGTTACCAACATGGCGAAGGGCATAGCGACCCGGGCGTCTGGGACTTAGGTGAGCTTCACTGCAAATCTTCATTTGGATATCCGGGACTTTCGTGGGTTTCACTGCAAAATTAACCCCCCTCGACGCTCATGACCGTGAAACACCTCGCGGACGAAATTCGTAGCAACTTTCCCCTGCCATATGACGGCGGCCCAGTGATTACTCGCTTGGGCGGTCAAAAAGGGAAAAAAACCTACCTGCAGTAAGGTCTTCTCACCACGTCTTCAGAAGCACTCCCTGTCAAGGTTTACTGAATCCAATCCCAAGCGAGAGCCAGTGCTCTGTCAAAGGGCCCAAAGAAGCGGTAGGGAGACTTGGTTGCATAATTTAGCATAAATTATATATTTTTTAGGTATAAGGCCCTGCAAGGCTACTTTTTTTTAAATAAGATGACTAACTTCTTTAATAACTGATTAGAGCCTACCTTATATCTCTTTTTCTTATTATGGTGACGAAGGAAATTACCTATGACTCAGATATTAATTAAGTCTGCACTTTAATGACTCGACTTACGGCACCTTGGAATTAACTTGCAAGTCAGGGGGTCGACTTGAATTGATTGGCTGAATTGTTGGGAATGTTGCTCATTTGCGAGCAGGATGGCTTCACTGCATTTTTAACCGCCCTTGATGCCGATGGCCGTAACAGTCGATTGTCTTGAGTGGTTCTAAAAATAAATTCCCAGAGCATTTTGTGCCTGTCACGTGATCATGCCTGACTACCTAACCGAGGGAAGAGATCCAAGAGGCGTTACATTTGCAGTGAATTTTCTGATCGGAGTGGTTACATTGAGAGGTGCACTGCATATTTAACACTCCTTGGGACAAATATGGATGTGGCATAGGACCCTTATTGAGCTTGAGCATATGTTTAACTCCATTGAACGTGACGCCATCTTGACTTAAAATCTCACTAACATGCCCTCTAACCCAGAGAGGGCATAGTGTGCATTTGTCACGGCGAAGTGCGGGGTTTTCACTGCAAATTTAACCCCCCTCGATGCTCATGACCAGACAGCGACTTTCTCCCGTCACATGATGGTGACCCAGTAATTGTCTTGGGATCGGGGGGTTAAATTTGTAGTGCAATCAAGTCACCGCGACACGCACCTACACACCACATATTGTGAGTGCCTGAGGTAACCATACCCATAGCAGCCTGAAGCTTGGGCAGTGAACACATGCACATCGAGGAGGCGCCAATACCACAACCGTCAAACCCCCCATCTCAAGAAGTCTTGAGCAACGTCTCAAGATGACTAGATCAGCTGTGTAGGCCATATAAGTAATATCCTTAATTGAATCACGCAAATGTTGAAACCACTTTGCTGCTGACCCTAAAGACCTCGGCTCCCCTTACCAACCCCCAATTACCCCCTGTAATGCAGCCCTGCCGCAATTCAGGCAATCACGCATCACCGTTTTATCAGATGAAGCAGCACGCGCGCTGGATCAGGCACATCGTCCGTTCTCGCCTTGTGGGCGTCTTCTCTAACCCCCGCATTACCGAACGGCATCTTCCGCATCACAGCAATAGACGCCCTGTTTCGAGGGCGGATGCTCGAGGTGCCGCTCTTGGCGCGTCTCGACTGTCGTCTCAAGCTTACGGACAAGCTTAAATTCGGTCGCGATGTAACGCTGTGGAGGAAATGGTCAAACCGCCAAAGGTTAGAGGAGCACCCCTTGTCACTTTGTCCCTTTTGGCGACGCGACCTCGTGGCGATTGTTTTTATTCCCGGTTAAAGACAAAAGTTCCTTTCATCTCTTCTTTTTTTTTCTCCGATTCAACCTCGACTCTGTGTGTCTCTGTTCATCAGCCCTGGTGGCGTTCCTTTCTCTTAATTATTATTCTACTACTGTCAATCATGTCGCTCGCATCTTGCCCCGTCTCCGGCTCAGCTGGTGGACAATGTCCCGTCAGCGGAACTTCACGAGCAGGTCAAATGCGCCGTGGATGCGCATTCTCAGGCATGGCCCAGCCTGGAGATATCCATGCCGCATTTGATGTATGTTTCCCCGAAACACTTACAAAGCAATCGCTAATCGTCTAGATCCCCCGTGGTGTTGATGCTGAAGATTGGCTTCGCACAAGGTGAGTTACACCATGTAACTAATAGACCCAAGCCAACACATCAATCAGAGAACAAAAGTCAATCAACGAATTGCTCTACACCAGCTACCCGACCCGAAAAGAGGTCGACGGAGTCAAGACCCAGCAAGAGCTCGACAACATGAACGCCGACGACCATCATTTGCTCGCTGTTGCCCTCGGAGCCCCAGCACGACAAGTAATGCGACGTGCAGAGGAGATTGGTCCCCAGACTGGATGGCGTGATGGATACCTCAGTGTTGAACACGGCTTCTGTCCTCCCGACTATGAGGAACCCGTCAGCGCTCTTGCGAGGTCTCCGGGAAGGATATGGTCCGATCTGTGTGAGCGCATGCCGGGATGTTGCGCTCGAGGAAGAGTGAGGGAGGCGGTTGCTGCGTTGCCCCTAGTCGAAGGCACCGAAGAGTTCATTCCCGACCAAGCTCTTTGGGCCGCGGTCGTGGCTCTCGGTATGCTCTGCTCCATCTACCGATTCGAAGACAAGCACGACGGAAAAGATGGAGTGGCAATTCAAACCAGCACATCGACCAGACCACAATGTCCCATGGGCGATGATCTCTGCGAGGAACTTGTGGGTATTCCTCTCTGCATCGCTCTTCCATACTTCCAGATTTCTCGAAGGATGGGCAGAATTCTGCCCCATCTCTCATTTCCCGACCAGGCTTCATACAACCTCAAGATTCGAGACCCCAAGTCCAACTATCCGTATCTTGCGAGATTCGAAAACACGGACCTCAGATGGCCAATGTTTGGGGAGAGGGCCGAGGTGGCATTTCTTAAGGGATGCGCTGACACATCTGGTGAGTGCCTATGCCCTGATACAATATCACTGCTAACGAGTTCTGAATAGCCTCATTTCAACATGGCCCAGATGCAATCGCCGCTTGCCAAGAGCACGTCATGACCGGCAACGTCGAGGGCCTACTCCACGAGATGATCCGCCTCAAGGAGATTCTTGAGCGGATGCCCAACGCCTTTCACAGCATCTCACCAAATCCCAATGCTGGAGACAACTATGTATCTGCTGATCGATGGGTTAGATGGGGACTCTTTTCTGCGCCCTTGTCGAGGCGATGCCCGGCGGCATCTGGTCTTCAGTTCCCTCCATACCTAATGATGGATGCATTCTTGGGCCGAAAGACGTGATTCAAACTCCCATGAATTTTGAAGCCAACACTGACACATATTTTGCAGGCATACATCCTTCCTTGGTGTCGAGGCCGTCCACCTCCGAGCATGGCTCCCCTCCAACCACCGCGCCTTTATAGCCGCCATCCAATACCACTACTCCATCCCCGAATTCGTCCAAAGATCTGGCGACCCCCGCCTAATGGGCGTCCTGGAAGGCATAGTAGAAGCCTACGCCGGCGAACGCGGCTTCATGGGAGTCCACAGATACAAGGTCTTTGGCATCCTCGAAATCGCAGGCAAGACAGGACGCACGGCGACAAACGGTCTTTCTGGGGCTGGTGATGCGACGAGACCCTGGGAGGAGACGCATCGACAGTTTTCAGAGGCTATGAAGGAGCGACTTGAGCCTTTCAGGGGGAAACTTGACATTGAACCCCATTCTATGCGTGGGACTTTTCAGGAGTGTCGCTATGTGACCAAGGTGGCTGGGTGCTCTGCTATTGATAAAGATCCGAGCCGTTCGACTGCTCTGGTCACTCTTGATATCAGAGACACCGGTATCACTTTCGCTCCAGGAGATCGTGTGGCAGTGATGCCTCTGAACAGCTGGGAAGAATGTGCCAAGATGGTGGCAGCACTCGGACTTGATCAGCACCTCGAGGAGCCAGTCGACACTACCGGCATGTGGTCGCGGTTTGAGCAACACCTGTCTTCTGTAAAAAGAAGCTCCCACAGGCAACTGACTGTCATCGACATTCTCCGACGTGGTCATCTTGCTCCCATCACCAAGGAGCTTGCCGTCAAGGTGCATGAGCTTCTGCATGCTTCGTCCAACACGGTACTGCAAGTTCTAGCAACTGAAGAGTGGCCTGTTGGAGGTTCTCTGGGCGACCTCCTTCAGAAAGCCATCACAGACACGCCACCTCAAATCTGGGACAAGGCATTCAGTCTCGACAACCTGGACTGGCTGGCTGAGTTGGTACAACTTGAAGTTCCGCGCACATACTCTATCTCCAGCCACACCAACGAGTTGCTCCCCAACACAGTTGACTTGACCATTTCTCGCGCTGAGTACAAACTGTGCTCCATGTTCACTCAAGGGCAGCACGTTACTCGGGCTGGTGTTTCGAGTGGCTTCTTCAATCCGCACCCATCATCAGCTGAGAGCTCAATCTTGTCAGACGACGTTCTACTCGGCGTTTCAAGGCCGGTTGCTTTCCAGCTCCCCATTGACCACATGGCTCCCTGTGCTTTCTTCGCCGGAGGTAGTGGTATTGCACCCTTCCGAAGTTTCTGGCAGCACAGGCTTCAAACATCAGGGTTGTCCGGAGGCCGCAATCTGCTGTACCTCGGAGTTCAATCTCGTGAGAGATTCTGCTACGAAGGCGAGCTTCGGAAGTTGGTCAACATGGGATTTATGGAGGTGCATCTTGCCTTCTCCCGAGATCCCCGTGGTTTGGCATATGACGATATCCTTCGAGATCTCGTGGAAAAGGAGACGCCGCCTCGTTATATCGATTCCTTGATCATTGAGCAGGGAGCCACGGTCTGCGACATGGTCATGTCCAAGAAGCAAGGCGGCCTCGGAGGTTACCTCTACGTCTGTGGTTCAGTGTCCGTGTTTGACTCCGTCATGAGCGGAATTCGCAAGGCCATGTACACGTACCGCACTGCAACAATGGAGACTGTCGACCTCATCATCAATAAGGCCTTTGCGGAGCGTCGGTTCATGCTCGATGTCTTCATGTCTCCCAAGGCCCTTCCCTGCAACCTTCCCACCATCTCTCTCTCCAACTTGGCTCAGCACACTGGTCACCGGCCAGGATCGCGGATGTGGATTGCCGTCCATGGAAGCGTCTACGACATCACCGACTTTTGCCCTATGCATCCTGGAGGAACTCTCATCATCAAGTCGAATGCGGGTGTTGATTGCACCAAGTCGTTCGACAATCTCGCGCACACCAACAACCCTGAGGTATCGAGTCTTCTGACAAGATACTTTATCGGTCATCTTTCCCCCAAGCCTGATTATCATGGAGACACAGAGTTGTCGACCCTTCATGATCTTTGGTCAGCTTACCTACGAGTCACCGTCGAGACTCTCGTGGCCCATCAATTCGAGATGCACGAGATTATGGGGGCTTCTATCGACTCGCCATCTGCTCACGACCCCAATGGTATCACCAACATCTGGCTTCGGGAAGGTCTTCCCAACATCATCGCTCTTCGGACCTTTTACGGCTATCAAAGCCGTCTCTTGCAAGGCGGTTTCGCAGCTCTCTTCGGCCCCAAGCTAGAAGAGTTAGTTCTCCGCCTCTCTTTCAGCTTTGCCAGTGCTGGAGGACCAGGAGCGGCATATAAGTTGCCTGATATTCTTGGAACAATTGCTCGAGCCAAGACAAGTCAAGACGCAGCTCACAGCACGAAGGAGATCAGTTCCCTCGGAGACTTCATCTGTGATCCAAGCTCTGAGTTGCGCTTCCAAGAACGAGGAGTCTTTTCCTACGCCACCAAGAGCGTGCAGCTCGATATTGAGCTTTTGGAAAATCTCCGACAAGAAGCTTGTAACGGTATGGATGCCTTTGAGAGCATCGCCTCCGTCCTTGACTCTCCAGACAAGTTTGACGCCGATTCCACTCCTATCGCTGCATTGTCCGCCTTCCTCCTGCAGACTCTTGAGAGAATGGCACATCGGTTGTCCATGTTCTATGCTCAGTTGGCTCGTCTCTCAGTTTACCAACCCGAGCTTGAGCATAACCCTGCGCGAACACGATGGGCTTCTGTTCGACGATGCATCCGCGATGGCACATTTTTCGTTCTCACCCAAGCTGTCGACACTGAAGCTTTGATGGACGGCCAGTCAAATTCATATTACATGTCTGGAAAGTCAAGGCAGAAAACTCACTTCGAGAGTATTTTATCGCAAGTCAACGAGCGCATCAATTCATCTTCTGCAGAGGAACCTTCTAAGACAGTGCAACCAACTTCAGTCAACGCGATTCATCACGAGAGGGGCAGGGCCGTTACCAAAGATACCACCGTCGCCTCAGCTGCATCTCGTCTGAACGTTGGAGCGATTGCAAGCATGGAAAGCTTCATGAAGAAGAACAAGACCGAAATTCGCCGTCTTAGCACCATGCCAAGTCCTTTCCAGCTGGAGCATCTTCAGAAGGCGCTCTCTTCGATGAACCCCAACGCTCTGGCTCCCAGTCACGGGGTACCCGTGGGTAAGATGCCTGGGTACGACAGTCTCATGTCTCTGGCCTCTCGGACAACTGGCTCTTCTAGAAAGAGCTCATTCAGTGCCGCTTCCAGCGCAGGCTCTCTAACGCCATACCCCAACATGCAAGGACCACCAACGCCACCGAGCGATGCAAACATGGCGCTGCAAATGAAGCTGGTGGGACTAAACAGAAGGCAACGCACTCAGTCCACGACGTCCATGCACAACTTCACGTCGGCCTCTGAGGTGAGGGATTCGAGGAGGAATAGGTCTGTCTCGGGCACTAGGAATGCCTCGAGGGGGCGGTCGTTGGATCAGGGACATGGGAGGGAACCATCAGCGAGCAGGTTGTTGGCGTTCAAGTTGGGTGCTTTGGCTGAGCAAAAACGATCAATGACAGCCCCAACATTCTAAGCGAGCAGTTTGTAGTATAATACACGGTGCGCTGGCCGTACCATACATTCAAGTTCTCTGATGCCGTGAGCTGCTAGACTTTTCACCATGGCACAGTTCCCGGCAAATCTGTGGAAGTGGCCTAGGAATGCTGACATCTCTCAAATTACAAAGGTGTGTGACTTCTGTCAAGCTCCAAGCCCTGGTGGCTGATCTAAAGCTGCTGTGTAACCACAACTTCTAGCTCAGCCCCCTTGGGCAAATTCGCCCAACCGGGCGAATTCATTGGCCTATTTAGAGGCTCTTCGCCTCCGGATCTTGAGAAAATGTTCATGCCTTTTCGAGCCTCTCATTCAGGTATCTCTTATCGACGTTCGTCATGACTTCTGAAAGTCTCGACAAAGATGCACCATTGGAGGAAACTTCCAAGGCCCTTTCGCCAGATCAAGTTCAGGGTACAAGTCAGGATATGATTGAACTCCATCAGACACTGGGCTTTACTGAATTGTCCTTCACCAGGTTTCCCCGCTGGAAGAGCCCCTTTTTCTACTTTCCTCCGGCCCTGGAGGCTATCCTCTCTTGGAAGGCCCCCCACTATCCGAACGTTCACAAGTGACGTATATGATAGTGAGCAAAATAGCCTTTTTCCTGTCTTCAACGACAGTGTAGAGAAGAAGATCGGGGAATCCGAGACGCAGCAATGCAAGAGACTCGGCGACATTGTACAGAAGAAGATCCACGAATTCGAGGCCCAGCACTCTAAGAGACAGACAACCGACAATGCAGTTGAGCATGAGGGCCTCGAATATATCAGATTTCTATTCGATGAAGACAGTAGAGATACTTGTGCTTCAGATGGCGACGAAGAAACCAAGAGGCAGGTACTTTTGCAAGAAAAGCACAAACAGCTCGACATGGCTCAAGATGACTGCATCGGTCACCCTAGCAGGACGGCGTGCATTGTTTCGACCGACCTGGATCAAGGGATTACAGAACCAGGCCCGGATTCAACTAGCCAATCGAAGTCATCCGATCGCTACGACCCTCAAACTTCATTTGCTTTCCAGCTGAAAGAACTTGCCAAAGAGTATTCTGAACGTATGGGACACTCGGATGATTTACAAAAGATCCAAGATGTGGCATCAGAGATTTTATACTCTCGCCCAAGCAGCATAAAGATTTTGGGAGACACAACGAATTCTGAGGCTTTGGCCAAATCTTTGAGTTATGGGCGTTCATTTTTCTTCATTTTGTCTTTTTTTTCCGTCCTTTGCTTTTGCTTAGGTGTGGTTATGCTCCTCGCCACTCTCTTCATTATAAGTGCGAAGACTCTTTCATTTGCCGTTGATCCTTATATTTCAGCGCTTGACAATGCAATACAACTCGCATTCATGCTTATTTTTCTTCTGCTCTGTTTTCAGTATCTTGTCCGGTGCGCTACGCATGAGCTAGGGCCCTTTTCCAGCGTCGACGGCATCAGAAACCGGTGGTTTATGAGCTCATCAAAATCATTGCTTTTTGAACAGGTTCACTTGACCTGGAAATGTGTAAGGGAACCGCTAAAGGACTTCAAAGGGACCGCTACTAACTTTGATATAAGGTCTGCCAGGACACGCGTATAGCAACTGTCCCTTGGCCGTTTGCCCGACGTCTGGTAGAGATTCACGAGGAAACCTTGGCTGTGTCGCCCAAATCAGCCTCTCCAGGATCGGCCGCTCTTGGCTACTTTCCCACGCCTACCCCATCTTCAAGCCACCAGAGTAATCCGCAGTCCCAGAATAACCGCGCCTTTCAACCTTTCTATCAACAAGTTCCGGCACCAACACGAGAGAACGCCGCCATGGCCATTACCATTCCCGCTGCCATGTCCATGCCAGTGATGTGCAGATATGTCCTCTTCATGGTTGACACGGATGGACTTTGTCTTCGCACAATAGAGTCTCAGTCGCTGTCCAACGAGCAGCTCTTTGACAGAATGCGCATTGAATACCGCCTGTTGAAAGGGTGGTTTAGGACATGGTTTGGGTTGTGGATATTCTCACATTGCGACTTTTACAAGGTAAGTTCAGATTACATGTATCATGGCTAGACTTTCTAACATTGTCCATTAGTTTGAGGCATGGACGAGGGAGCGATACTGCGAAAGGGGCCGCGGCATCCCTCCAACTTCGGAAGCCGAATATTTCTACATGCCTCGGCCCATGGACAACGAACCGCCGATTTCCAAGCACGAGTTTTACGACCGTTTCTACAAAAGAATCACACCCGAGCAGCTCAGAGCAGTTCATGGAAGCTTTTACAATGGCCATGACGCCGTTGATCGGATCCCTCAGAAAAAGGGTCTCAACGACATCGCCGCCAATGGTCGGCCACAGTTTTGGGGGATTATCGCTCGAGAGAAGAAGTCAGGGAAGAGGATGCTCATCTACATCTTTCTTTCCTCTCTGCCCAGTTTCATATTTTTCTTCTTATGGTTATTCGTTTTGGACAAAGATAGCCTGCAAGATGCCTCAACCTTGCTCATGATTTCTTTCACACTGCTCGGCATCCTCTACGCGGCACAGCTGCTTTAGGATAGGGAATTTGTAACTCCGCCATTCGTTTATATCTTAGGAGGAGAACTTAGAGGTGCCTATTCCGATCAACTCTTCCAAAGGTACCGACGACGGTCATTATATGGATGGACACTTGCTACCTCGTTCACAGCATCACTGTGATCGGGCAAAGCGATTGACTTGACGTATTCATTTATTTAGGCACCTGCTTGAAAATTGAAACCCAAAAAGAAGCTGTGTCCCGTTTTGCCAATGCACGAGAACGTCCTCGTTGCAACGTCGCTTATGCAGCCACCTGCCTCAATATCTCGCAATTCAGCGTTACACACAAAGCTGACATGCATGTGAGCGTGGCTCGACTCAACTGGGCATATCAGTCATGCCCCACCCGGTCTCGCACACTGGCTCATACACGTCGGGCGTTTAGTCTGTTGCCCGGAATATGAATGAAACCATGCTCTGATTTAGGTCTCAGTGAATTTCTCTGTTTACCATGTAGCCGCCAGCCCGAACTTAAGTCCCCGAAGCATCATATCATAGAGCTGTTATCCTTGAACTCTCAGCCACGGCGGCCACTATTCCTGGTTTGGAACAGGGATGGCCTCAAACTCCTACCGCGCCTTTCTCAAACTCGAGGCTCCACATCTCAAAGCATAGAGAGAGGAACACGATGAGAGATGATCTTGTCTATTAAATTATTAGATATGTTCTAGTTCATGTCTAAGCGCAAATGGCATCCACAGCCTTCTCAATAAACTCCTGGTTGTTGTCCTTCTTCATGTCCTCCCTTGCAATTTTCTTAAGATCCTCCATTCGGAGGTACTCATCCAGGCCGATCTCCTCCCTGAGATAAGGGTTGAAACGGATATACTTTGTTTCCCTGTGCTCATCACGTTGGTTGAGATGTGTCATGTGTCGCGAAAAGTCCTTGCCCTTGGCGTTTGTGTTTGTCGCAAAGTCCATCACCTTGGAAGCAACTCCAACAAGCTTAAACCAGGACTTCTTCGCCTTTGCAGGGTTCACATAGCCCGTTCCCAGGCTGATAACACATGAGATAGCAGGGGCAGCGTCCTTGGGGTCAACGAGCTCAAATCTCGTGTACCACAGCTGATCGATGGGGTTGTTGTTGAGAAGACCGCCGTCCCAGAAGACCAACTCGGGGTCGGTTTCGGGGAACTTTACTTCAGGGAAGAAGGTAGGGGCAGCTGATGTAGCTCGGGCTGCCAAGCTGATGGTCATCTGGTCTCCGTGGTTCTGCATGGCAGTGTTGAGCTTGGACTTGGTGTAGATAGTCTTGTCCTTGTATGATCGAAGCAGCACTGACTCGGCCCTGTTTTGAGCAGTTGTGCAGCAGAACCTATGAGGCATTAGATGCGCACATCAATCGGGGGGTGGCACTTACATGCGAGCACCTCCTTCGTGCCGGAGAGGGGCGCTTCCCTTCAACTTCTTGTCGTTCTCATCGAGACCGTACTTCTCAACCACATCGTCAATGGCCTTGCTCAAAGCCCCACCGTCAAAGCGACTGTCAGAGAAAACTGCCTTGCTGTTGTTGAGGTACGATGAGAAAGGCGCCCAACTGATATTGTATCCGTAGAGCCTAGGGCTAAAGATGTCCTTGGCGATCTTGTCGTACTGCGCGATGGTGTCGTCGACGGACATGCGCAGACGGAAGAGCATGATACCCATGATGCCGCCAGTGCTAGTGCCTCCAGCGAGCTCAAAGTAATCTGACGGGCGGGGAATCTCGGCAAGACCCTTTCGCTTCTGAACTCGGAGCATGAGTTCTCTGAGGACCTCGAGGGCCATGATGCCTCGGACACCACCTCCATCAAGAGCGAGGAGGCGCAGGCCCTTGGCATGTCTTGTGATGGGAGCGTAGACCATTGTGATTGCTGAAAATGAATGAGATGGGGAGGAAGAGGAGCACACGACAGCAGAGGTCTGATATATATATTCGCATGCTACAGGCCTCGACCCCGTATCTGTGAAAGCTCTAGCCCAAGATGATTGTTCCAAGCCGAAACTATTGCTGCCTCCCGTCGGCCCATGCCTTTTTAGGAGCGCCGTCGATGACAAATATCGCGAATAGGCGAGCTGAACGGTCTGGGCTTACTCCATCCGCTGCGGGCCGCCAGTAGTTTGCGCCTTTAGTGAAGACGAGCCCTGAAGAATTGTGCGGCACTTTCTTCGCTTGCTGAGTAGATGACGGGCTGAGACCAATTGCAGAAGTCAATTGGGCTTATCCTTGCATTTGATCCATATTCAGCTCATCTCAGAAATTAAGAATGCAACCATACAGGATAGTCCTTATCAGGTCTGGAGCGATCGCTGAAGAGACCCTGGCTCACCTGCTGGAGCCGAGCCCTCTGTAATATCCACTGTCTCACCTCGGGCTTTCCCTAGTGAGCCCCAGGACTTGGGCCTTGAAGATGGCAAAGTCGGAACGCGGTCTTTTCAGTCTCATCTTACTCTTTTCCCCTTATCTTTTTACTATGGTGGCATTGAGCAGCCTATGGTTTGGCAGAACCAAGTCTCTTCCAATTGAGATTTGTGTGATCACATTCTTCTTTCGTGACTCAAGTTCAGCTCTGACATTCCACGACTACAATCAGCCCGCCACAGTCATCCGATATGGCTCATCGGGACGAATCCCTTGCATCAGTTGGCGAAGCCCGCATGTCACTGGAGTCAATTCATACATGCCTCCTCCCGCTTCTAACTAGGCTTGCGAGGAAGATTCTTGAGCCTACAGTTGCTGGAGCCAATTGCCCGCTCTGGCTAATCACGCATACACCATCTACGTTGCCAAGCTTCCACATAGGTAAGCTCATGCGTAATATCCAGTGCACTGATCGAATCAATGTTTGTGCTACAGAGGATGCCATTGTGGCTGATGGCTTCTTATCATCATTGCAGATAATAATAATAAGTGTTACAGAGGGTTTTTCTTCTCCAATCTCTCTTGACATAGTCAGTCAAGAAGGAAGAAAATGTCTACATCGACGTATCAAAAAGCGTGAGTTGCCATCTACAAAGAGCTCAGACCAGAGCATCTTGTGGGCCACAATAGGCAAATAAACATGTTTTCTCGTGATTCAAGAGAAATTCGGTAGTTTCCTGTTGTGGTTAGTCCGTCGCGTCCAACATAAAAAACGAAAGACGAGCTTCAACTTTTTCTTTCCTCTCCTCGTATTCTATTCTCGAGTTCACGCTCATCATGTGGGTTCCTGATTACCTCTTATTCTTAATTACATGTCCAGGTAACTTGCCTCAGTTTCCATTTCCTTTCTTCAGCATGTCCGAGACTAATAGTATATGTAGCAATGAGTCAGAGTGACATGGAGGCCGTGGAGCAGTGCTTCCTCGATATCTCTGTGGATCACGTCCTCCATTACGATGGGGTACCAGCAGTCGAGCCCTGGGCGACCATGTATATCGATGCCATCCACGAGCAGAGGTTTGGTGATGCAATTTGGGCGCGCTATCAGATTTTTGGAGATGTGATAGATGGTATAATTGATGGAAGGCTGACTGTGCTCGAGAGCATTGAAGAGGATGCGGTGGGATACAAGAAGAATGCGCGGGAGGCGTTCGACGAGGCCGTGGCCTTCTATAAAAATGCTTCCAACAGTACAGACGGACGTCCTGAGGTTATCGAGATCATCATGCGCATTGATCAAGAAGATGTCAGTGATAGATACTTCCCAGAGGGTGGTTAGAGGGGTTGCACTCCCCGCATCTGATAATTCACAGACAGTCAGGATTTGATGCCAAAGACCGTTTTTGTTGAAATAGGCGCTTGGCACTGCTAGTGCTTATTGTGCCAGCTGACCGCGTCGAATTGAGGGTATAAATACAGGTCTATGGTGCCGGTGATCCGTTCGCTACCGCAAGTTCACGCATATCGGCATCCGAGCGAAAATGGCAGAGACAGCTCCAATTCCAATCATTCTGTGTGGAAAGACAGAAGGCATTGGCCGGGCAGTTATTGCAGCCTTGAAGCCAGAGGTTGAAGGTATTGTCTCATGTTTAATTCCTTCAGAGCCTTGCTGACATGCACAGTTGTTCACTTTGTTCTCCCTGGAGAGTCAGGTCAGGTCATAATTCCCCCTCTTCTGGCAGGCCAGTCTCCACCTTTGCATCCCGAGAGCAGCACCATCGGCAGCGGGAATTACTCCCAAGCTCCACGTGCCATTCTTCTCGGCGGTGCATTTGATGAAGCGACGATAGCTCCCTTACGGGACGCGGTCAAGGCGACTTCAGGAGCGCGTAATGTTCCTTGGATTCTTCAAGATTTAACACTACCGGCTCCTCCGGTCGGCACGCCAGAATACTCTGCGCTTATGACCAAGAGGTCCAAGGATGCTTTGGTGAAGTTGGAACAAGAGAAAAAGCTAGATGGAAGCCATGATGGAATTGAGTGGTACTAAGATAGGTTGGAAGAGTATTGATCCTCGAAACAGTTGCAAATAGAGGCTTATGGATCAGTAACTAGCCAGAGCATTTCACGCTGTCACGGCATCACCGGATGCACCAGTAGGATATCAGTGATGGTCATACTCATTCAATTCCAGCGTCTAGAAAGTAATTCGTGCGTACAATTGATCGAGCAGTTAGCTCAGTCTAGTTCTTGCCCACACCGTTGTTGATGAGCTTGTTAGGAGTTCCAGATCCAACACTGGAAACAACACCATCAAGAGCAGTAGAGACAATGTAGTCACACAGACCCTCAGCCTTCTGACCCAGGCCCAGAAGATAAGCACCAAGGCCAGCCACATGGGGAGAGGCCATCGAGGTACCAGAGATGGTGTTGGTCTTGCCACCAGGCCAGGTGCTCAGGATATCGGTACCAGGAGCAAGGACATCGACAACCTTGCCCGTGTTGGAGTAGTAGGCCAGGGTATCGTTCCTGGTGGTGGCTCCAACAGTGCAAGCACTGGGCTCAGAGGCAGGAGATGACTCGGACGCGTCGGCGCCGTCATTTCCAGCAGCGACAGCAAGGAAGAGACCGGCATCGACAATGCTCTTGGCAGCCTTGTTAACAGCACTAGAGAACTGTCCACCAAGAGACATGTTGACAACAACGCCTTTGGGGCAGTTGGCATCGGCGGCATGGCCAGCGACAAAGTCCATACCAGCAATGACACCAGAGCTAGACTTGTTAGCATGGGTAAGATGTTTAGATTTGGGTACTTACTTGGTGCCCTCGCCATTGTCATCGAGAACCTTGACGGCAAAGAGGCTGGTCTTCTTGGCGACTCCATAAGTGGTAGAACCAATAGTTCCAGCAACATGGGTGCCGTGACCCTGGCCATCGTTGTCGCTGCCACCGGCAAAGTTCTTCAAGAACTTGGCGCGTCCATCAAAGTCCTACTGTCATGTTAGCCACATACAATTATTCAGGGTCACGAGACTCACGGGGTGGTCGACATCAATGCCAGTATCAACAACGTAAGCACAGGTACCCTCACCAGCGCTATCGTCGTAAGTGTAAGTCTTGCCACCGGCCTTGTCGCTAGAGATGCGGGCAAGGCCCCAAGGAGCATTGTCCTGCTCAGTAGTAGCCTTGATAGTGATGACAGCGTCCTGCTCAATGTACTCGACCTATTCTTATTAGCCTCATTCATCATCTCCTTCCGGTGTCACTCACATTAGGATCGTGCTTGAGCTTCTCAATCTCATCCTCCTTCAGAGTAGCAGCAAAGCCATTGAAGCTCTTGGAGTAGGTGTAATCGGCATCAGCCTCGATAGAAGACACAGCCGAAGAAACAGAAGTAGCCCGAACGCCACTCTTCATCTTGACAATGTACTTGCCATCGACAAGCTGGACACCACGAGGGCGAAGGACGGGAGCAGGCTCAGCCCGCTTGGAGGGGGCGGCAAAGGCCAGGGGCAAAAGAGCGAGAAGAGTTGCGGTGCGCATATTGATAGCGAGCGTCAAGCTACAAACTAAAAAAGAAGGATTGAAAGAGTGTTGTTGGAGCGAGTGCTGGTAGAGCGAATGTTGCTGTGATGCTGAAGAGCTGAGTTGCTTGATGATGGAAGCTTGAGAGAAGAAACCCATCTATTTATCCCCTCGATTCCCCTTTAACAACCCCCATGTCTTGGCTCCGACTTGAAGCTCTTGGATCTTCTCGGCACGTAGACCTATAGTGTCTAACATGTGCTCGCCGATCGTGGGTGTCTTAGATCCCTTATCCCGGCATCGCAATCGAGACCTTCCTAAATCGAGCGCCGATCTCAAACGGCGCCTCCTTCAACAGGTATAGCATAACATGTAATGCAAGTGATGCAGCCAACAAGAGTTCTCACACTTGAATTCTCGGCAGAGTCCGTTTGCCATTTGCCACGAAGATCAGGAACGCTTTAAATATGAAGGAGCGCATAATTATCGAGCCGAGCTGTTTGACATGTTGCTTTGTCTTGTGAGTGGTGAGTTTATTTGGCGCCAGGCAGTGGGGTTGAATTAGCAGCTTCAGAGATGAACCAATCATATAGCCGAAACGCGTCTCGCAGGGTTAAAGCTGTTGAAACGATGTCGTCCAAGGTTGTCGACCAATCACGGAGATTTCTGACGATCTTTTTCCCGACAAGGGAGCTGGATTTCCCCTGAACAAAAGTGCGAGACTTTGCGATAGCTTCATTCAAAAGGTCCAAGATCAAACCAGATTCTAGAAGGCTGCCGAGGCCGGGAGATGTGAAACACCAAGTTTGGCAGGTGTAGTGGTGTTCAAAAGTGCCAATCACGAGCACATGTCGTTGTTTGAGGCCATCCGAGGGTATGAAACGGGGGTTTGACAGAAGTTACAGTGGGGGACATTTAGTCTGTATCGCGTGATTGCAGATCGATGCATCTGAGCGTTTTCAGACAATCCTTTTCGACTGATAACGGTTCGGGGTTTGATTGCAAAGGATCGTGACTGACAAAGGTACCCTCGACTTTGGGTTTGTAGCAAGGTATCAGCTTTGAAGACGCCCAAGACCTTGACTGGTTATGATACCAAAAGTTCCAGAGATGAAGACCCATCAGTACCTAGTTATCAAGAGAGTTCTTGAAAGGAAGCTGGTGAGGATTAGGAATGCAATGCAGCAGTGCGGGCGTCCTACCCTATAGAAAAGCAATGATGAGGAAGATTGAAGTTGTTTCTTGCTACCAAGTATTAAGAAATTGCTAATAGTTAGACCATGAGATATACTATTCATCATTACTTTTTACCTATCGGTTCTGGTGCTGAATTTCATGTTAGAAAGGAGAGAGTGTTTAGGAGTGCATTTACAAAGTGATAGTAATTTAACAGCAGCATCAGACAGCACCAACTGAAATCTCGCTATAGCTACGATATCAACCTTGACTTTTTACTAGAAAATCTATTTTAGAATAATTCTTACTTGAAGAAATCTAAGCAATCGCTGATTGGTATTGCGCCACTTCTGCAAAGCGGGTATCACCCATTATTGCAAAGGAACACGGTCAACGAAGCATCTTGCCCGAATGTAGGAACTGGATGGACAAGCGGCGCCAGATGTAAGCAGGGAAAGCTCCACGCGTGCAACGAACGCGTCATTTATAGCTCGTCAATGGCAGTGCAGGCAGCCGAGGTGATGTTGATGGCAGGGCGTCTTACTTCCTCGTCTCACTACTGTCTACTGCCCAAGCTCTTGAACAGCATAAGGTGCTCACAAACGGTTCCCTTCCCCGTCCAGCTATAAACTCTACTACTTATTCAATCACTTCTATTTGTATTCTTCATTCTGTCTGTATTTGACTTGTTTCGCTGCTGATCCCTCAGAAGCGCCTCTCTCCCCGCCTCCATAGGTAGTCTCCTGGTGGGCCCTACCATTGTGCTATAACCGAGCAGCTTAAAATAACAAAATGGAATGCCGCACTCATACGTAGAATCCTAAGCTGATGAGCGCAAGATCTCACCCTCGCTAGGCAACCGAGGAGCCTCAATCCTGACGTTGAGTGCTAATAATAGCCATCCCACCACGCGGCTTTATTCCACCTAATGTTACAGTAGTCTCTCGTTTTTTCCCTCACAACACCACCAGCCAAAGAGACCGCGTCGGCAAAGGTATTGGGTATCATGTACCTCAATACATCACAAATAAATCCCAGAATTAATCGGAAATATCTGTCACCAAGGCACTGCGACTTGTCTGCATTTTCGGGGCTTGGGTTGATGATGGATGCTGATGTCATCCGTCAGCCGCAGCTGAGACCTGCAGTGGGAAATCGCTGTAGCGGGGGAGGATGCCTAGATTATTTGCTGATTCGACTTCTCCAACTATTTTCATCGCGACCTTTACCCCTCGCAAAATAGCCTCATCAACGGCCATGTTCAGGAACCAACGGACAGACACGCAATATGTTTCTATCGCGCTCTCGGACGCGTCGACGTCCAAGTTGGTCACCGACCGAAATTCCCAGTATGATGGTTTGCAGCCGCGTCCGGTCGCCGAGTCGAAATGGGGAATCGGCTGGAGGACTTTAACTTCAATCATCTTCTTCTATGTCTTGGGTACGCCACTCGTTGATCCATGTGCTCACATTCGTTAACAATATAGCACTCCTCATCGCCATTGCGCATTTGGTCCTATATCTCAAGTTGAATGGACGCCTCACCCATGGGGATGGCCTCCCTTCCCAAACCTACATTGCATCGGTTTCAACGTTTTTTGTCAACGCCTTTGGGGCTAGTCTAGTGGTTGCTCTAGGCTTTGCCTTTACGCAGTGTCTTTGGCGCCTGTATCGCACCCAGCCCATGACTGTCAGGAACGTTGAAACCCTTTACTGCCTCCGATGGAGTCCCTCACTTCTGCTGGACTGGAAGGCTTGGGCCGCGGCACCCTTCATGTGCCTGCTGGCCTCAACCATGCTCTTCCTGGCCATCGCCAGGATCTTTCCCCCCGGTGCTCTCACTATTGTACCAAGAGATCTGGTGAACAGCACTAATCGAGCCGTCCCTACCTTCAAGTCAGACTTTGTGGGCAACACCTCCCGTGTTGATTCGGCAGCTCATGCTCTCGGTTCCTATACTGTCACCACTTCAATATGGAGATACGTTGCTCCGCACTCTATTTTGAGAAGGATTGCTTATGCCTCCCTCTCTACGGGTGAAGTCTTGCCATCTCAGTCTCCGTGCGGACCAAACTGCACCTACCATCTGGTCTTTGAGGGTCCCTACTTTAAATGCGAGAACTATACCAACATAATCTCGGAGGCCAACTATGCGTCTTTCGAAGGGTATCCTATATACAAGTACTTCTCGGCTGGCTACGTTCCCGACACCAGAGCTAATCCACCACCTCGGCTTGTGAGCGACAATACCAAGAACCCCGAGAAATCAATTGTCGCCTTTCCCGACTTTACCGTGAATTTGACATCACCCATCGGCAAAGATAGCGACGATACTCTCAACCTCGTATCAAAAACTCATCATCTCAAGTGTCAGTCCGCGGCAGTGACCTACGAACTCGACGTGAAATTCAGAAATGGAATTCGATCGCTCTCTTATTCTCTGCGGGATGATGTTCGCCTGGTCTCGAGCCTATACACACCTTACGTCGTGCCCCCGGGCCTGTTCAATGAAACCTACCTCGCAGCTAACTGGTCCAAAGAAGATCTTGGCAATTTCAGAGTCATGAACTTGCTCGCTCTAACGGATTCCGTGGCCAAGGCTATCGGGGGTATATACCCTATGGTTTCGAGCTTTGACAGCAGTGACGACACCGAGGAGAGCATCAAACTAACGAATGGAACCGAGCTAAAGTACAGACCATCAAACAAACAGTTCAAACTCAACTATTATGGCATTCTTGGTTAGTAGGGCTGTTTCAATGTAGGAGCTTGACTGATCCTCTTTACAGAGCCCAATGGGACGATCGCTGCCAATACCTTCTTTAACAAGAACCGTGACAAATTCGACGAACTGTCTGCAGAACCTGACTTTGAGATATCTGCAGAGATGCTCAACGATGCGTTAGTTAACGTCACAATCTCGGCTCTCCACGCTTTCCAGTGGTGGAACACGACTGCCAATGTCACCATGTCAACATCACGCAACTTCTACTCCTTCTCCAACCCTCTCAACTTCTACGTCCCTTACGGCGTCGCACTTCTCGTGGTCCTGCCCTTCCTGATCTGGGGTATCATCGCCCTGAAACAGAACGGCGTCTCGGCTATGGAGGGCAGCTTCTTACAGGCAGTCATGACGACAACGGCCAGCCAGAGGCTCAATGAGGCTGCTGCCGCGGGGTGTCTGGGCGGCGAGGGAAATATTCCGGGTCACCTCAAGGAGAGACGGGTCTTGTTTGGGGAGCTCGTCGGTTACGGTCAGGGTGAGCCAGTCAGACGAGCTGGCTTTGGTTTTGAAGATGAGGTGGTGCCACTGAGGAAAGGTGCGCGTTATGGTGCCGAAGTGAAGTGAGACCTGGATTTAGGATGCCACAAAACTCTAAGCTAGAGTCATCCAACCCTATGTACGTAGTTATTAACACCTATATAATCGAGACTTGTTATGACTAGTACGCAGATTATGAATTGGATCACGACCCTTTGCAGGCACTCACTACTAACACGAGAAGATAAGATTCGAGCCAGATGTCACATGTTGTAATACGAAATAAGCACGACCATTGGGCGAACCTATTCTTTATAGCACTTGTTTGTATTCACATGCAATATCACATCAGTGCAGCTAAATGCTAGTTGCTAAACTCGAGAAACTGTAACAAGCCGAGTTTCATAAAATATCGTAACAAGAATACAATCATCATCTCATCTCATCTCCCATTCATCAAGCGCACACACTTAGCAGCTCGTGGTGAAGCCAGTAACAGTGCAGTACTTGCCATCAGGGCCAGAGCCAATCTTGGTGGGCTCCTTGCCACTCGAGTTGCCCTCGTAGCGGTCGCAGTTCTTGCCCTTGTTCTGGCAAGAGTTGATGATCTTGCAGGTGTCGCCATAGTTGGTGTTGATACCGCAGAGGACACCGCCGTCGACGGCGACAGAGTTCTCGACGATGACGTTGCGGGGACCGCCGTTGTCCTTGCAGTTTCCGCAGCTGCGGGAGAGCTTGCCGTAGTCCTCGGCGTCTGAAGTGTGTTAGTCGAGGCTGTGACTGAGAGTTGAGAGACTTACAGAAATCCTTGACGTGGACTGTTCCGCGGCCGTTAAACTGGATGATCTTGTCGGCGGCGTGGAAAGCACCACCACCGTTGATGTAAGAGGTTCCGCTGGTCTGCTTGAGAGTGACAGCATCCTCACAGACATCGGCCCACCAGCTGTGCTATGTTAGAGAAGAAGAGTAAATATCTCATGGAGACTTACACGTTGTTGAGGGTGCTGAAGAATGTTAGCTGATGTTCCATGTCTAGTACTGAAAAGCTTACCAAGTTCCCTTGCAGTGAACACCCTCGGCCTGGGAAGCACCAATGATGACATTGGAGAGGGTGGCACCATTCTCAAGAATGAACATAGCATCCTTCTCTCCAGTCTCATCCTGACCCTTGCAGACATTGGCTATCAAAATGTTAGCGTCGTTAGAAACAAGCATGAGAAAACTTACGGCTTCGCTCGAATCGCTTCATGCCACCATCGTAGCTACCCTTGACAGGAACGGCAGTGGGGAAAGAAGTAGAACCAGCACTCTTGGGGAGAGTCTTGGTGACGGCAGCAGAGCTGGTGCCAACGAGGGCAGCGACGAAAGCAGCAGTGAACTTCATGGTGATGGTTGAGCTTGGTTGAGCTGAGTTGAGGCTGGTGATTGAGGAGATGAGGCTTGATGAGTGATGAAGAACTTTTCTTGGCTCAGCGGACGATCATCAGTTTAAATACTTTTACATCCTCCCAATTCTTCATAACAAAACCAGACGGCTATAGTGAGCATTGATGAAGTGGTTAGCATCCAACAAGAACCCTTCCCATCTCGTCTGCATCAATCACTAACCAATGAGAAGCCCAGGAAGCATCCAAGCTTCCAAATCCGGCAATGGAAGCTCTCAACTCGAAACTCCGGCTAGGGTTACATGATGAGTCTTTCGACGACGCCGATTCGAGGGAAAATTTAACCATAATCCTCCGTCAGCCCACGACAAGGTAGATCCCCAACCCCCAAAGACCCCTTTCCATGTAGAATACCCGGATGATCAGTTTAAAGCCGAAAAAGTGTGGGGTAAAAGAGCCCGGTAGATGGAACCAGAAATCAAGGAGTCGGACGGCGGTGTTTCCGCGTGTCTCTACCCCATGATTGGCGGGTCTTTTTGTTTATTTTTGCGTCGAGATTAATCCACCAGTGTGAGAAGTATAGAGCAACAGGCATGATACACCTCGCTTCGTCGCACGGATGCTCAGAGGTGCCGACTTCCGTTTCTTACGAGGTGTAGATGTTATTGCACCTAGGAGAAATCAGTATTTCTTTCACCGACCATTGATCGCCCCTAGTCTAGCTTTCTGGGGTGCTGAGGAGCCTGGTTTTGACCCCTGCCGTATGGGTTTGGCGTATTAACCTTATTAAAGGAGTTAAGAATATGCATATCGTTAGTCTGCGCCAGTGCCTGTCTGGGGAAGAATGTTTTGGCTTGGCAGTGACAGTAATTACGGGAAAACTTATGACGGGCAATCTGGCATAGAGCACATGAACTGAAGGGTCCATACAATCTTCGAACCTGAGAAGACATATTCACATCTCGGTCTCGACTTTGCATGAAGGACGACCTACCCTTGAGGACATGCTCTTTTCACTTCACCCTGTCTTCATGACACATCCAAGTAGCATCCAAGTTACCCATTAGTAAAATATGCTATTCTACATATTGGTACGCCTCATACCGCCATTTCCATCACACGTTCCCTTGAGGTCTATGGCCTGTCGTCTAGACTCCACTTATTGTTACATGAACTCGTCCGCATTGTCGGGCCCGCCAAGCAACAAAATGCCGAAGAGAATCCCGGTTCTTGGCGGTGATTTCACAGATGGCCTTATCTCGAGATAAGATTAGATACCGGAGACACATCAAGCCAAGTATAAAAGCATGGACGCCTGGCACAAGAGATTATGGGTGCAAATAGAGTTACTTCTATGTCTATATCTAACAGTATGCTACACTCTATACATCATTTTACACATTCTCTCTTTGCAGACCGGCTGCTTCAAGTAACACGCAAGCAGCTTAAGACGAATGCTCCTCATCCGTCGTCTGACCTCCACGGCCCTTGTTGCTCTGGGTGCTGGGATCCCACTTGCTCGAGGTGATGGGGTTGACGTGCTGCACATACATGGTATCAATCTCCTCCAGGGTGCGGTCCTTGGACTCGATGAGGAAGAAGAAGACGATGGCGACGAGGGCGGCACAACATCCGGCAAAGACAAGGCCGTAGAAGTAGTCAATGGCATCAACGATGAAGCGGGTGCTGTTCAAGTTAGTAAGCAGCTTTAGTGAAATTATTGAGGAACTTACAAGAAAGAGATGAGAAAGTTCCAGAGCCAGTTGGCAGCTGTGGCGAGAGCCATACAGCGGCTACGATACTGCGAGGGATAAAGCTCGGCAACAACAGCCCAGACGAGAGGACCCCATGTCGTAGCAAAGGCAGCGATAGCCAGACAAGAGAAGGTGACGAGAACAGCACCAGCCGCAGGAGTGTTGAGAGGATCTTCACTGTCGAGGGCAAAGTGTCCGACAAAGGCGTAGACGCTGAAATTGTTAGCCAAGTTATAAAGTAGATCCAGGGTCGACTTACAAGAAACACATCATCATCCAGGCACCACCGACCATGAGAGCATTACGACGACCACACTTTTGCACAATGTAGAGAGCGGCGAATGTGCAGGCGCAGTTGACGGATCCGAGGATGAGCTGGGTGACGTAACTGTTGCTCAGACCAGTAGAAGCAAAGATGGTGGTGCCAAAGTACTATATTCGTTAGCATATATGTCTCAAGTGGGGTTAAGAGGACTCACGAAGAAGAAGTTGATACCGGTAAGCTGCTGACCAGCCTGAAGAACAATTCCGAGCGTGGTACGGTAAGCCATACGGGGGCCAGTGAAGATCTCGTGCCACTTTGTGTCAGGCAGAGCTCGCTCTTCCTCAAGCTTCTCCTGCATCTCGGCAATCTGGCGGTTGACACTAGGAGCATTGGGCTCAAGACCAGCCAGACGAGCAATAGTGTTTCGAGCTTCCTCCTCACGTCCCTTTCGGTAGGCATAGCGGGGACTCTCAGGGAGGAACAGGATACCAGCGCCAAGGATCAGAGACCACAAGAAGGAGAGACCATTGGGGATTCTCCAAGATGCAGAGCTAGCCTTGGCTTCGGTACCCCAATTGACCATCTCAGCAGTCCAGATACCCAACGTCACAAAGAGCTGATAGCACGAAACGAGGATACCTCGGATGATGGCGGGAGAACTCTCACTCTGGTACATGGGCACCACGACAGAAAGAGATCCAATTCCAAAGCCTGTAACAAGTCGACCGATGGCGAATTGAACCCAATGCGTTGTAGACGAGATTTCGATGATGGTGCCGATGCAGGTCGACAGAGCTGTGAGGGAAATGGTAAGGCGGCGGCCAATAGAGTCGGCGAGGTTTCCAGAGATGAGAGATCCAACCAGACAGCCAGCGCTCAGCAGACCGACGATTGTTCCCTGGCGGACAGCACTAAAGGTGTATGATCCATCGTCTTGTAGTTCTCCGAAGCGTCGGGAGTAGTCTTCCATCATGAAGAAGCCGGAAATCTGGCCACTGGAAGATGTTAGAGGAGTCAACTGAGAGACAGTTCCTGTACATACCTGACATAGCCAAACTTGAAGCCACCAATGGAGGCAACAAGACCCAAGAAGCAGGCAATAAAGGTAACCTTTTGTTCAGCCGCATCGTTGGTGGTGTGCTTCCTCTCTAGGTGTTGCTCCTCACCCGCCTGTTCGTGGCGTTTAAAGAACTTCATGTTTGCTGTGAAGTAAAAGATGTGTAATAGTAATCAATGGTTGTTATCAGTGATGAGTGATTGAACACAATCCATCGCAAAAGAAGCAGCGAAGGTCGGCCTTTTGGATGCCATTTTTGTGGACCTCCTTATTCCATCTGGCCATCGTGGGCACCGAACGATACACGACTAAGCAGAAAATCTACGGGTCCTTGGTCACGAGATGGCGGAGATGCCTATTGTATCATGCCTGTAGTTAGAAACGCCGGTGTCTGGGGGGGGTGGTTGTCGGCAGTCTCGGCCTGAGGCTCATCACGTCACTGGATCTGATCACGAGAGAAGCGAGATGGGCTGAAGCCAAGAAAGAAAAAGTCAATCCAGATGATCTGCACTCAAACTTTTTTTTCTTCGTTATTACCGAAGAGGCCTCTAGCTTAGCCGGCAATCAAGGCCGGACCCGGCAGTGATGACGCAGTTCACTCGTGTCATTGGACATGATGGCATGAGAGGCCCCATTTGTTTTCTTCTAGGGTTGTTCTTTTGTTATCTCTTGGCGTGGCGACCCTTGTCTGAGCGTGGTCTGACAGGAGGGGAGGGGGATGTTTCTTTTCGAATTTTGGCTGAAGACACCGGGTATTTAAGAATAATAGCATTCTTGAAGATATATCTTGATATCTCGCACCTTCTTAGACCTTGAAGCTTCTCTTTCACCTGGAATGCCCATCTTTTCCGCATCTTCTTCCTTCACATTCCAGCTTTCGCCTCATCCACAGCCCCATTGGAATTCACCACTGGGACTGACCGAGCATCGGGCCGACTACCATTTTTCGCGCTCATTAATCCCGAAGGACCGACACTCGGAGTCGCGAAGAACGTTTGCCATGATCGATCAACTGACAATTGAGATACGGGTTGTTTTTTTTGGTGAACAGTGGTGTGACTTGATCTCGCAAGATCACCACGCAGTATCTGCCGATAGATTCACTGCAACGTCTTGTCAGATGCACAGTCTCGAAGCTGAACGGCGATAATGGAATGGCGCAAACTCGGTCAATTAGACAAGTTATCTATCCACACCGTTTCCCACCGAACATGCCGACCGGAAAAGGCCGAGTCAAGACGTCACCTACCGGACCGACATCCACCAGGGGTCCGTCTTCAACGGAAGTCCGTTGATGCCCGTTGAAATGACACGGTCATGATAACCATGATAGTCATTTGACTGTTTATTTGCGTGTACTGAGCTGACGGTCGGTGTGAACGATCTGCATCATCACACATGCGACCGAATCCTTCTAGAACCAACAAGAAGCACAGTCATGATTCAGAAATTCTCGCAAATTCATCAATCCCACGTGCTTAATAAAAACACTCTCCCCCTGACCATCGACACTATCTATGCGGCTCTGCGACACCGAGATATCCACATGCGGCCCGAAACCACAACTCGGTGATTTTGTGGAGTTTGTGGAAAACGGGGGGCACAACGTGTAGAAGCGTTGAGAGGCTAAAGCAAGGAGGTCTCTTTTTTTTTTATCTACGGGGTTTAGAAAAAGCCGCATGCAACTGCACTTCACATCATTTTAACCTGACTCTCGTGCGACTCTGAGTTTGACTGGATATGCAATCTTGACCCCAGACCTGCGGCGTCACTTGACGGCCATCACAAACCTGGATACTGACAAACACTCATGAATCAGTTGCATATGGTTTCGCCAGGCCTATCTGTCAAGTCGTATTCCAAAGCCCTTACAATTCCCCCAACTTTCTTTCCTGATCCTTCTTCCCTTTGGCATTCCAAAGCTCGAGTCGATTGTACAGAGAGTCCATGACAGACTTACCCAACAGTCTCCTCTTATTAGTTCCCCCATTCTCTCCGCCCTCCGCGTCCTCTTCCCCATCCTCCTCATTACCCTCCACATCTCCCAAGTCACTGCTATCTCCATTCGCAGAAGGACCAAAGTCCCCAAAGTCTGTGATCGTCTTCATGTCTTGAAAGTTGTCAAAATCCCCCAGAACTCCCAAGTTCAGGTCGCTTATCAGCTGCTGAAAGTCGCCGTAGCCTTCAAAGTCGGCGTACCGCACATCTGACTCGGCGACCCTCTTCTTCAAATTATTCTTTTCTGCTGCCTTTCTGGCTGCCTTTGTCATCGTCTTGCTGCCACTAGGTTTGCCCTTCTTCCCTGACTTGGTGGTCTTGCTCCCAGGGGTTTTAATTGGCCCCAAGTCGTTCCAATCTTCGACGAGATCCTGCTTCGCGGACCGATAAAGGTGGGCCAAGAGTTTCCGGTCGAGGTCCGTCTCAAACTTGTGTAGAAGCGGGCGCGAAAAGGGGTAGAAGTACACCGTCTGCTGGAACCCGCGTCTTTTCAGCAAGCGAGACGTATGCCCAAACACCAAAGAGTATTCGATTGTGTGCGCAATGAAGAAGTAATCTGTGGCAGACTGCCGCATGTCTGCATCAGATAGTGCACCTCTAGGTACTTGCGTAAAGTCATTCCTCTGAGCCTGGGCCTTCTCTTCGTCCCATAGAGGGAACCTCTTCCTCTTGTATCTCTGTGCACCGGTAATGTCGTAGTAATCGTACTCGAGATCGACTTCCGGTACGTTGGTTCGGATGAGGAGTTGCCCATCAGAAGATATGATGCGAGGCATCTTGTGAGGATATTCCTGTTTCGTAGCTACAAGCTGAACGATGTTGCTCATCTTCTGCAGCTCATACTCGTACAAAATGAAGGATTGCCAGGCTGCTTCATAACTAGATAATTGGATTTTAGTCGCTGCTCATGGTAGGCGCGAGGGAACTCTTACCGTGTCATGAGAGAGTTGGTCTCAGAGGTGCCAAAGACGAGGTTGAGAGGGTTCTGACTGGTCGACCATCCACTCTCGGCTCCAGTCATCATGAAGCCCCCGTATGCAAAGCCTGAGAGGTGCAGCCACTGGAGTCGTAAGTCGGCTGCCTTGCTTGGAAGAGGGAGGCCCTACCTCGGCGTTACTAAATATGATCATCTCCTTGGCCCAGTCAAGCGAATCTGCAATCTATAACGAGCATTAGAAACAAAAAAGCTCGTAGATAAGGATGTACTTGCCTCGGGCGCTGACACATTGCCCATGACCGTCTTCTGACTATCCTCACCAGTCCGCTTATTCACAGTATCCAAAATTTTCTGTGCGTCCAAATACACCTGCATGCCAACAGCATTTTCATGTGGTTCAATGTTTCCCTTTGGCGAGAAGCGAGCGTGGAAGCGTTTGGAAAGAGCCTGCGCCTTTTGCTTTTTCGAGAGAGTAGTCGGTTTGTTGGGTGCATGTCCATTCTCTTTGGCGTTGAAGATCTTGTCGTATTCCTTCGCAATGCCATCGCAGCACTTGTTCATTGTTGGATTGCCGTTGAAAACAAAGTCCCGAATCGAATTTGGTTTGCTGGTAGCCTTGGATCCGACCTTGTCCATCCATGCATCCCAGTCGTTGACATGGATATAGGTTCTGAAGATGCCAAACGGATCGATCGACATCTGTTGGCTGCATTAGTCCATGTGAAAGTCTTTGGCGTCGGTTGCATATTGACATACAAGCATGTAATGCAAAGGATTGGGTGCTGTTTTGGATAGCATGAGGTGGTCTGCGCCGTTGTCTAAGTTAACCAGATCCACGCACTCCTCCAACGCCGTCAACAAGCGATCAACCTGTGTAACCGGGACGATATACAACGGTTCCGTGAGTTCAAAGTTGGTGGATCGAGGCGGCCTCCCACCTTTGCCTGGGATGGAAAACTTCTTCTTGACCCATTTCAGCCAGAATGGCGCAGCTGAGCCGTCGGTTTCCACCCTGAGGGTTTCTGTTTCCTCAATCAATTTGCCATTCTTGTCTCGCACCCAGACGTCGAGATGCGTTAACTTTGTTTCTTTAGCACTCGTCGGTTTTGCATTCTGTATCCAGTTCTTTTCCGCCGCTGCATGCATGTCCATGGAAAAAATGTTGCTGGTTGAGCTGTCAGCAACAAACTGTCGACCGTTACTGACATGACTTACGGACACTCTTGGGTCCAGTCCTTATTCTCGCCATTGATGAGATCCTTGACGAGCGACACAGAGATGAAAACCGAAGAGCTGCTGTCTCTGACTTGAGGCACGAATAAATCGTCAAAGTCCTCACGTAGGACCTGGAAGTAGTAGGCCGTCTCGGACGCCTGAGCGGGCTTTGGGGCATAAACATAGTTCTTGCTCACATCCTTGGGTTTGTTCAAGCCAAGCCCTAGAGAGATGACTTGACCCAGTTGCAAAGTAGGATGGCTTGGTTTGTACTCAAAGACAAGATTGTCTACCCCGGGAAGAATGTCCTTGTTTGGCACCATCAGCTGGAACTTTCGCCTGGTGCCGGATGCCATGATGACTGGTGGGTGGTGTGAGTTTGACGCCGTAGGATAGGAAGTGTTGAAGAGTTGCGCTGGCCTTCTCAGAGGCATCCAAGACTATTACTAGAATTGAGCAGACAGAAGGTTCCCCGTATCTGGGGTCCAGGAGAGTCTAGACTGTCTCCACGGGGTCAGTGTCTCGGTTCGGTCCGGGATCGAGCGGGTCAAAGCGGTTACGACGGCGAACAGGGCAGGAAATGGTCTAGTCTCAAGTCGCGACACAAGCTGAATTGCGGGAAAAGTAGCGAAAAAGAGAAAAGCTGGGGTTCAGCGCTATCAGGTGGCGGCTCGTAAGCGTTGATATCACTCGATAGTCTGTCAATAGTTGCTCAGCTCGCTAGACTAAGGCGTGCGGAATTGCGCGTCCCTCGTTCTTCCACCACTCATTGGCTCTAAAGAGTTGCTCGCCAGTTTCGAGCTCGTCTGCTCTAGTGTGCTAGAGCTGCTATCGCTTCTCCTGTCACATAAACATACAGTTTCGCTCGCATAGCCGCAAGGCATTTTTCTCCAGCCAACTTTGACTGTCCGTGCCTGGAATCTGGTATCAAAATGAACAATACTCAGCAATCACTGAAACGTCAGAGATCATTGACATCTGAGGATCTCAACCCCCCAACCAAGCTTCTAAAGCAAGAGCCCGCACCCAATGACTCTGGGCTCAAGCGACCCAGGTCACCATCGTCAGCAGATGGCGGCCCACCGGCCGAGCGTCCCAGATTATCGGCCGAGTCAACTCTTGTGGAGCCAGAAGACAAAGATGAAGAACCGCTTGAGATTGGCGGACTCCAAGTTTACAACATTCGCCAAGCCCTTGTAGGCGCCCACGGCGAAGAGTTTCCTCTCCCAGCCTCAAACACAGAGAAACAAGACAATCTTCCAACACCGTCAACCGTTCTTGGCCAAAAGAGCCCACTCGCCAAATCACCAACAGCTAGCGTCGCCTTCGTGGGCGACACGAAGCTACTGAGGTTCATCCCTGCCAAGATTTACATTTTCCAGAGCGCTACGACTACCAAGGCTCTGCATTCGCAACCTTATACTGAGATTATCCGTGTAACCGGCGCTGAAAAACTTTCCCTCGGTACCTTTGTGCCAACACTTGCCGGCAGCGGCTGGGATATTATCCAACTTGTCGATCCCAAGCTCGGCTTCGTCGAGACCACCAACGGGCTATTAGACGAGCGGGGACTCTTTTTTGAGACTGATCTCGTCTTTACAGGGGCATTGCAACCTGTGTCCAACTTCCTTCGTGAATTTTTCCGGCAGAAGGAGCCTGGCATTCGCTTTTCAGCATGGCTTGGCCGAGAACGGGCCTTCGACCGGATCGAGTCCCTGGAGACCCTTATGCTCCGAGGCACCCTTCGAGATGTGAGCGTCAACATCTTTGACATTCTTGAGTTTCGCGAGATTGGAGTCGAACTGCTGGGCAGCCGACTTTATGATACGCAGACGGAAAAGATGAAGTGGCACTTTGGCTTTGGCTTCTTTGGCCATTTACACGTCACGATGCCGAGGTCAGTTGTGCCACTACAGGTTGACTACAAGCTGCGCAAGATTCTGTCTGTTTGGGAGCTGGAGCTGTGTCTCAAAAACGAGGATTGGATGAATGTAATGGGTATCGAGGGACTTGCTGTGAGCTCAACATTGATCTGAGACTGCCCCTTACTGACTTTCGCATCAGCTCTCCGAAGTCATGCTCATCAGCCGCCTTGATGGCAGCGACCCAAAGAGTAGCAAGCTATCATTTGATGTCACTGCTGTCATGCAGCTTCGTAGCGCAACTATGCAGGTTCGCGGATTCTATAGCAAGGGTAGGTGTCTTTCCTGATGACGGATGCACCCCACGGTATACTAACGCAAGGAGAAAGAACACATGCAGCTTTCTGTCTTTCTTGGAAACTTGACACTCCAGGACGTCGGCGAGATCTTCTACGAGCTCACCAAAGTTCATCTCGACGTCTTTGACTACGATGTAACATTCGATGCCATGTCACTTACCATCTCGTCTACCGAGTTAGCTCTATGCGGAGCCGTGACTATCAACGGCCACACATCTGTTCGAGGGTCTCTCATAATTTCGAAGGATGGCATCGAGGTTCGCGGCGCCATTGGTGACATCGCTTTTGACGACTGGGACCTCCTCATCCGAGAGGCGGGCTTTGACGTCTTTATCGCCAGCAAGATGAAAGGAGAGAGTGCACGTTCGACAAAACTAAGCATTTCAGGGGACGTCGGCTTCCACGGTATTGATGCCCGTGTTGCCTTGTTCACCGAGAAACACCCCAAGCTCGGGTGGGTGTGGACGGTCTATGGCGAAGTATCAGGCGACTTGTCCACTTCACGTCTTGTCCCGGCCCTCAAAGGCAACTCAATGCTCGATATATCCCTCAACCGTCTCGCAATCATCGCCTCTAGTCGTGATGCAGCTGCTGGAACCCTTCAGGGCGTCCCATTCAACATTGTCAAGGGCGTACAACTATGCGCTAGTATCGACAGCATCGCAGCCATAGAAGCACTTCTTGGTGGTAGCGTCAAGGGCATGGTTCTTCGTGCTGCCTATACCAACGGCGCCTTTGCACTTGGCATATCACTTCCAGCTGCTCGTACCATCCGATTCAGCGATGATATCTGGACAGGCCCAATCGAGCTGAGCATCCTGGCCGGTCCAGGAGTTCCTAGCCCCAAGTTGATGATTGGGGCTGTATTGAACTTTCAAGTGGATGGACAACCAGACGACATGCCTTTGCAGCTCGAGTTAACGCTCGGGGCTGATCTCATCGGGGCGACGGCATCTGCAAAGATGCTCACTCCATGGGTCAACCCGTTCGGCACTGGAAAGAATGTGGTGATCAAGACCTGTGTTATGGAGATTGGCATCATCTATACCACATTCATCGCCTCTGGTACCCCTGGAAGCCTCGCTTTTGGGGGTCAGTTGGCAATAGGATCTAAGACGGCCGGCGCTACCTTCAAGTTCAGTCAAAACCCCAAAGAACAACTAGTGGATATTTTTGTCGAGAACCTCGGCGTGTCAGATCTCATAACTTTTGCATCTCTTGTCGCAGATCGAAATCTTCCTACCGTTGCGGATGATCTCTTGCACTTTACCAAGCTCAACATGTACTTCTCAACGGGAACCACTATTGGGAAAGACGTATATCCCCCGGGGATCTCGGCGAAAGGCGACTTGAAGATATTCGGGAAACGAGCTCAGTTTGATTGCACGTTGGGCAAGGCAGTCAAAATCATGGCAACGATCGAGCAATTCTCGCTTGGTCCTTTGACTGTTCGAGGTGCCACCAAACCCGATCCACTTGTCGACATTGAGTTCTCTGCACAAGCACAAAAGATCTTGATCGACGGGGCAGTTGACATCTGGGGAGCATCCGCTGCCCTTCATTTGGACGTGGGCCTACTTCCAAAAACAACATTTGACTTCTTTGTCTATCTCAAGCTGTCGGATCTCTTCCTGCTAAAGCTAGAAGCGCAGCTCAAGGGTACAATCGACATCAAGAATTACAAGACATGGGCAAACGCTGACTTTGCTATGTACGGACTTATGGAGCAGCGTGTTATTGACTATGTCACGGCTCAGCTCGACCAGCAGATCTCAGCCGCTCATGAAGGTGCCAAAAAGGGCTTTGAGAAAGTCAAACAGGACATGGAAGCCAAGGAAGCCGTCTTCAAGGCTGGCTGCGATGATGCAATCAAGAAACTTGAAATCGCCAAGGCAGTCTGGCTCGCCAAAAAGGCTCAGGTTGATAGTGACTTTGCAAATGCCAGCGCGTCAGCTACAGCAGAAAGAAAGCGCTTGCAAGCCAAGGTTGACGAGACAGAGCGCGACTTCAAGAATCTCATCAGGCAGAAACAAAACGAACTGGAACAGATTCGGTCCAATGCGAATAATGCCATACGCGTCGCTCAAGCTGCTGTCGACTTGAAGCAGCGCGATCTGGACGATGGTGTCCGTGTAGCCCAAGCCGGGGTACAGGTCGCTCGAGCCGATTTCCTACGAAGAGCTGAGATTGTTACGAACGACATTAAAAACAAACAGGCAGAAGTTGACCAAGCCAAGAGAGAGAAAGAACAATTAAAAGACGCTATTTGGAGACTGGAGCGACAACGGGATGCGGCAGAGTGGCTGGACAAGTGGGAGTACAGAGGCCGGATTGCAACTGCAGAAGGACTCCTTTTCACGGTTGATCAAGGCCTGAAACTGTACGAGAAGTATCTGGAGGAAGCAAAGGGGGCTCGACTTGCTTCCGAGTACATCCAGAGTGAAGGCGCAGTCCGGGCAGCTGAACTGGCATTGCAGACAGCCCGGCAAGCTCTGACGCCAGGACTAAACCTTGCAAAGCAGTCGTTTACTAAGGTGAATACGACACAGCAGGCCTTAATCCAGGGAGCCATCGAAGGGCTCAGATTTGCAGAGACGGCGAGTGACGAGCTGAAATTGTTTGAGCTTGCCAAGCGTGGTCTTGCGGAGGGCGAGAGAGTAACACAGGCACTTCTCAACACAGCACAGAAGGCTGTCGATGAGCTATCGAGTTGTGTTGAGTTCGTCGGCTTTGAGACAGCAAAGAAGGGAGTTCAATTTGCCAAAGAAAACACAAAAGAACTAAACCTAGCCCGACACGCCGTTGAGACAGCCGAAGATGCTGTCGAACTAGAGCTAGATCTCGCCAAATGGGCAACCGATCACGCCAAGACCACGTTCAACATTCGAAAGGTTGAGTTTTCGGGTTCGGTGAGAAGCCTAGTTCATCCTGACGAAGGTGGACCGCCTCTGAGGGTCAAGATTGAGGGGACGATATTAGGAGAGGAGATTAATTGGGAGATTGTGTGGAAGCCCAAGTTTGATCTGGTCAAGTTTATCAAGGAACTGTTTACATTGCTGTGGGAGAAGATCAAGGAGTTGGCCAAGGAGATTGTTTAGATTGTTTAGTAGAGCGTTTATTGAGAAGTCGTCTTCACGTATGAACAAGCACATGAGATCGCAATGGTTGTAATTTAGAGAGGTGAATACGCGAGTCAGGTTAATAGATTATAGCCTTATAAGAGGCTAGTGATTACATGACAGGGCCAAGATCAGTGCGGGTTGTCAGTAAAATACGCGATTATGGCATGTGTGAGGGTATTATCAAAATAAAGGGTGCGCAGTGACAAGAGGTTAGAACACATGCGACACAACGGGATGAAGATATGAGGATGTGCAACAGTGGTTATATCAGTTAGCCCAAGTTCGTCAGTCATTCGCTTCATCAGATAACCATATACCTGGCCTTCCACTTTGTACCCGAATTAAGCTTTTTCTCAATGAGATCTCAGACAGCTGATGTTCATGAGTCGGCAATGAGTTGAGCCGATCTTACTCGACGACAAAACATACCCCTGTAATATAAAAGGAATAAATGGTAATTTACCAGGGATTATTCGGAACGCCATCTTTAACATCAACAAATCAGAGGGGCATGAAGATCAGACTATGCACCCCTAGCAGCTGCACCATGCCCCAAGCGACATGGTGAGGTGTAGTCCAGCCAACAAATAAAATATGCATCACCCCGCGTCGCAGCGCGTCGTCTTCGCAGGAGTGTTTGTTTGCGCTGTTGAGAAAGTCCGAGGGCTTGAAGAAGCATACCTATCTTGTAAGCTTCTGCGTAGCTCGACTCATCCACGATGCTCCTCGGTCGTTCGCTCACCTATGTCTTATCGGCTTTCTCCATCGGAAACGTCAAGGAGAACCTGGACAAACCGCAAGAAAATGGCATCACCTGGGTGACGAGGAACTGGCAAGTCAATCGTGATCAGCCCTTTACCATCGAATGGGATGGCCACCAAGGGCCAGTCTCCGTGACTCTTGTGAGACGCGCCGAGGATAAATGGCAGTCTCTGTGGAAAGTAGCCTGTAAGTACCATCCCGTTCTCGTTGCCTGCTTACTCAACGGTCACCAGCCGGCAACACAGAGAGTTCTCTCGTCTTCCGTGTACCAGAGCATCTCTCTGAAATCCTTGGCGACTCCGAGTACGCCTTTCAAATCAATGATACATCAGGAAAGTCGGCAATATCACCTAGATGGACCGTCGAAGCACGTCAAGCACAAGGCTCTGGGATACTCGTGCAACCAGATCCAGCCGAGACCAGTACTTCAGAGAACAACCAACCGACAACTTCCAGCAACGACGATGCCACTCAGACCTCGGATGACGGGGCTCCACAAAGAACTGTATCAAATGGCAACAACCAAGATTCCGATTCGAACTCGGGGGATTCAGGCTCCGGCTCAAACTCCACCAGCGGCAACGACTCTAGTAGCAACAACTCATCGAGCTCTTTGTCCTCCAAAGGCCTCAAAGCAGGTGCCAAAGCTGGTATTGGCATCGGCGCTGCTTTGGGGGCTGCCCTTGTTGCCGGTCTCATTTGGCTTTTCATGAAGAAGAACAGAGAGATCAAGGCCTTAAAGGCGGCTGCTGCTGCATCAACGCCAGGAGACAATGCTGGATTGGAAGTGGCAAAAGAGCCTCAACAGCAAACGCATCAAGGCGGATATACGTACGACTCGACATACCAGGGCGGTCAAGGCCCTGTAGAGTTACCATCACAGCACAATCAATTTCCACCGCCTGTCAGCGAGTTACATGACCAATCACGGCCGGCTGAACTGGCCTATTCCGGGCCAACGGTACCTGAGCTGCCAGCGAAGCGGGACGGGCAGTGAAGACTTTGATTTCAGGCCGAAGACGGGAGGCGTGGAAGGCGAGTTATGGTACAGCTTGGTGGAGTTTTGCGTTGTTCTCGAATCAGATACCCGAGGTTAATGTGGTTGTAATATCTGGAGGAGTCCAAGATGGTCGAGGGCCAGTCGGAATCAGGACATCTAGTGGCCCAAAAAGGGCCAAGATTTGAATATATCGATGGAACCCGATTTTGACCGCGATGGAAGTGAGACTAGGGTAGCTTCGGTAGAGGTGTTGATTCTTATTCCCCTGATGAGTTTGTCAAAGGCACATGCTCCTTCGAATCTAACAGTTTCCTCGCCCTTCAGAGCTACCCGAGAGGCCCCAGTCCTATGTTTGACTACTTAAGTGAATATATAATGAAAACATATGTGTCGTGTTTGCATCAATACCTCATAGCGTAGCATAGGCTACCGTAACGCATCTCTAATCGTAAATATGACATTCAACCCACTCGCTGACTCACTCACACTTTCCTCCTTCTACAACCGTAAGGAGTATGAGAGTATTCATGTGTAACAATTGGTCCAAACTTTAACTCGAAAAGGAATTTAGCATGCTCCACTGGCATTTGTTGGTTTGTTCCACATGTATTTCAACTGCCGATGTTCTATCTTGCAGTGAGGAGATGCTAAGGGCTCCAAAAGTAGTACGACCACAGACTCATACACTTCGCAAACCCCGGCCGAAGATGCAAGACAGGCGGGCTAATCCCCTTCAAATGTTTTTAGAGCTGGATGGAAAACTAAAGTAATATCCTAATCGTTTGCAGCCCATCCCAAATACACACAACAAGTACTAGACTCACTCGCGAACCCTCAATGGTTAATAAAGAAAAGGAACTGCCTCGGCCTTCATCCTCCATCAATGTCCCACCTTGAGCCCCATCTCTTTTGACATGCCACTGAAGGGACAAGTAGAAGGCCCGGCGGATGCAGGCGCAGCAGCAGGTGCTGTGCCAGACGTAGTGGCCGCAACACCGGCAGTGCCATTTCCCCGGGGCACCTGTATCCTGGCGACAGCAGGATTATCCGGAAACTCTTCCCCGTCGCGGACATACCACCTAGCAAACAGATCATTCTGTATCCAGATGACTTTGCTAAAAGACTTGACGATGGCGGCCCTCCTGGAAATCGGAATCGAGCTGTGGTCAAGGATGGCCTGTGACATGACGCTCTGTATCAGACTGAGAGTGAGACTGATGTGGATGTAGTCGATGCGGAGCTCTCTGCTCTTTTGCAAGCCGACATGCATAGCACTGACTCGTCAGAAATATTCACATGGGATAATAGAAGACCTACCCAACACTGTCGAGATACTCCCAGAATGCCATCTTGGATTGATCGGAGGACCCCTTGCTGAGCTGCGACATCTTGGTGAGGTACGAATTCAAGAAGTTTTGCCGCTCCATCAGCAGAGAGCTGTCTGAACTAAGCTCATCCTTGGAAGGCGACTCTGAGCTTGTGTTTCGGACCTCGAAGGCGCGGGCTGTAATGTCAAACTCGGAGAGCTTGTGGTAGATAATGTGAACGACAGCTGGGATGAGATTCTGGATGTGCTGGGCTCCATACGCGAGAGCCTCGATGTCTCCTGTGGTGTGTCAGCTCTGCCTTTAATGGCGTCCCCAAGACACCGTCTCAACTTTGAGGTGAAAGACTCACGGTCATCCCAGTCGAGAAACTTGTGCAGGTAGTCAATCCTAGCTTCAAGGCTCGTGTAGAGCGACTTGCGATCAACGTGATGCATATCAGGAGCCATGGTTGTGAAAGAGAGAAAGACGAAAGACGAGCTCTGCCACGTAACTAGCTTCGATGGGTCGGCCGGTATTTAACATCATCACCCCATCTGCAAGCGTCACCATGGCGTCTCGGCGATGGGCGCGCCACAGGGGATCATGCTCTACCGTCTGGAATGCTGCACTCCAATCCCCCATTCAACCTTTTGTGGCTTCTCCAAAGGCATCCAACACGGCCTCGTCTTGGGTTTAGCCTGCGCACGGATTCGTCTGGGCGGAAATGCAGTCCAGAGCCGAAGCGACCAACGCCAAGGCGGAGGGTTTCCGGGGTATCAAACTCTAGCTGTAGATCTGTTGCCAGGATAACGTTGGAGGAGCCGACTTGGAGTGGTATTGTTGCACAAGTGGCGCTGGATTTGTCAGGGCTGTGCAGTAGACGCCGGGGAATGAAAGACTGTTTCCGATGTAACCTGTGTAGCTAATCGGGGCGTGTTTATTGGTTGGTGATAATCTGCCTTGCGTCACGTCACACCATCTTATGGGTCGCTTTGACTCACTATTGACTCACGATGGGTGCCTGGAGGTGGATGCATTGACTTTTCAGTGAAGCCATCATGGTGAGCATTAAATAGACTGAACTGCTCAAGTTTTGCGCTGAAGACGAAGACACAGTCATGGCGACTTTAAGCACTCTTACGATATCTGACGATCCGACTGCGTCCACTCTCAAGATTGCAGTGGTCGGCTGCGTGAGTGACACCTTGGTGACGAAACGACTATGAATTGACATACAAATGCAGGGTCATGGGGAGTTGGACACAATCTATGCGACACTTGGAAACCAATGCGAAGCAAAAGGATGGACTCTCTCAGACATTGACTTTCTCATCATCTGTGGTGACTTTCAGGTGCAACCCCAAGACGCCATCGCTAGTACCTAAACTCACATCATAGGCTGTTCGAAATGACCTCGACTTGAATTGCATGTCTGTTCCTCGACGGTATCTACGCATGGGAGACTTTCACAAGTACTACAGCGGTAATGCAAAAGCTCCAGTCTTGACTCTGGTGATTGGCGGCAACCACGAAGCATCCAACTATCTTTTCGAGCTCTATCATGGAGGCTGGCTTGCGCCAAATATTTACTACCTAGGTGCAGCTGGAGTCATCAACTATGGACCTTGTCGCATTGCTGGGCTTTCAGGAATCTACAACGCCTCGGATTATCGCAAACCTCACGACGAGCGGCTTCCGTACGACAGAGATCTCATTCGGTCGATTTATCATGTACGGGAATATGATGTGCAAAAGCTGATTCAGATCACTCAACCAGTCGACATTGCTCTCAGCCATGATTGGCCTACGTGGGTTGAGCTGTTCGGGAACCATGAACAGCTCTTTGCTGAGAAGCCTCACTTTTTTGCAAGTGCCAAAGTTGACAACCTCGGAAGCAAACCTGCGGCAGAAGTTTTAAACCGTCTTCAGCCCTCACACTGGTTCTCAGGACACATGCATGCCAGATTCGAGGCGACAGTTGAGCATTGCGGTTCAAAGATGGAGGAGTCAGTCCTGCAGTTGGATTTACCTAATTCTCTCAAGGATGTTCTTCCGCTTTTCAAGTCTCGACGTGCATCTTTACAGGAAATTCCACAGTCCTCGGACAAGAACCAGCAAACGCAATTCCTTGCCTTGAGCAAGGTTGGTCAAGACATTGCAAGTTACATGGAACTGAAGGAGCTGGAGATACCCACACGCTCAGCCGATGCCCACACGGAAACCACAAGCGAAGGAAAGTTTCATCTTTGCTACGATGCAGAGTGGTTGGCCATCACTCGCGCCTACAATGACACATTGAGGATTCCAGATCCTGAGACTCTCATCGTACCTCCACACAAAGGCAAACAAAAGTCTGCTGCATCTAGCATTCCTAAACACAAAGACTGGGTCAAGGAGAACATCGTCGACAAAGGTCTCTTGAGAATTCCCAACGACTTCGCCAAACATGCACCCGAGTACGACCCCAACGTTGGCCAGAGACGAGAGCAGCCTCCGGAGTATCCGAACCGCCAGACGGCTGAGTTTGCAAAGTTGTTGGGAATTTCCAACAAGTTTCATCTGGAATAGTATTTGATCTACTGGGTACGGCCGATGACTCTTACCGAAACTGGGGAGACTTCGTGTTGGATTTGAGATCCAAATGGAAGCTCTTCACATCAGCAGGTGGTTAGCATTTGGAGTTTGGGCTGTATTTTTGAACTTTTACATGGATTCCGACCTACATAGAAGCTTATTCTTTGTATTAGCTTGGTAAATCATTATAGGTTCTTGTTCTCGTGAGTCTGTTAGCCTGACACGCATTGTGAAATGCTTGTTTCGACTGTTTCCTGAGTGTTTGAATCCCTAAGACCACATGTTTGCTTCAGGTCTGCGTGTGCACCTAGCACTCAACGTCCGCCGCATACTATCCTGTCAAACTTATGCCAGATTATCAGATTCTACAGAAAATGCTCCATCGTTATTGAATGCCGTTCCAGCGACAGACCTTAGCCGAGTGGCGCAGATCGGAAACCACACTGATTGCGAAGCCTTGGCGGTTCGAGACCTCGATCGAACACACGACAGCTACGTCAGCCTTGAGCGATTTTCCAAAATGAGAAGATTTCAGCGTCATGAAGGATTTTCCGTTGAAGAATGCAGTAAAGATTAACCGAGGCCTGCACAGAGACCGCGGTCTAGAACGTTGGATCATTGACGACCAACACTGCGACGCCATGGATCGGCAGGTTACTGATCCACCTGGTCTCTGAATACGATATAAAGAGCAACATAAACAACAGGGCAATTAATAGTTTGCTGTTCTACCTCTGGATACCACATTCTTCATCTATCACTCACTATGGCGCAACCCGAAGACACCTCTGACATACCTGACATGACTGAAGGCTTCTTCGACTGCGAATACCCAGATCCTAAAGACCTCTCTCCTGCCCAACACGAAGTATCAGAAATCATGCTCAAAATGAAAGATGACCCCACTCTAATGGGAATCCGCATGCTCGGTAAAGATGGCATATTTCGATCCCTAGATGCCGACCGCAACGTTGTCGATGCCGTCGCGTGCGCACCTCCCATCATAAAAGCCCTCTTAGACCGAATGCCATATGATGCCGAGAGTGAGAAGATCTTTCGGGGCGTTGATGGAACAAAGACGCTTAAAGAGCAGTGGTATAATCCCCTACCCGGTATCTTGCCGCCGCCATTGGAGGAGGAGCATCGTGAACGATCAGAAGAGGTGCTTGAGGGATACAGAAAAATGTACTATGAGAGGAGAAAGAAGATTGACAATGGAACTGCCACGCAGTGTGCTGTATGTTTGATGCCGGATAACGATCTCGGCCCAGGACTTGGGAAACGCAAGGCACAAGATTAGGCACTCGAGGTGCATCTGCATGGGTAGTTTTGGACGGTGTACGAAACCCCCAAGGTCGCGTACACAGCTACACCCGGCACTTTTGGTCATGAATGGAACGCGGCCATCAAAAGTGAAGGACTTTCGGAAATGATGGAGGACATGCGTCCAACAAGCCTCATGTTTAGACATATACGAATGCTTTGGAGTTCGGCAACAGTTGGTTTAGTTTCAAGAATGACACGGCCACCACACATCTAGATAGCTAGAAACAGATATTAGGTTTATCGCTTATTGTATCTTTTCTGTTTGCTCTCTTTTATAATTCTAAACTCGGAGAAATCGTGCCGATATGACCAACCACGATGGGGCTCAAGTGTCATTGCTGAACATAGCCGTCCCTGCACCTACCTAGGAGGACGGTGGGAATTTGGGCCAAACTACCAGCTTAGGATACTGGCACGGATCAATGGCCTCATAGGTAATATTGCTTTGATCTACGAGGACATCAAATCAGTCGAACTCAGGGAGCGTTCAGGTTAAATCAGCGACTACTCAGGACAGCGGATGAGAATGGAAATACTGGGAGTCGATGTTCACATTACGTATTAGGCTGTAATCAACGATCTCAACCACGACTTGGGAAGCTCAGGGCATAAAAGTAGGAATTTGACGAGGAATGCGACAATCCATGCAGTGCTTGTATGTGGAGCCTTCCAGCGGTGTCCTTGGCTGTGCTAATAGCTTTCGTCGAGCTACTCGAGTTGGAATGCGGTCGCCTGCGAATCCTTCTAGCTTCGGAATTAAGTCGCTAAGCCAAGCCACCACGTCGCGCTCTTTGGCGCCTGCTGGCCATCCACAGACGATTTGAATGTGCCCGAAGAGGTTGGGGAGAGATGTCAACCAGCAGAGCATGACGTCATTGCAACTTATCTCACGACTGTGATTCACGGCCTCTTCAATGAGCAAGGCGAAACGGATTATCTAACAATAATAGAAAATACTTCCGTTTGAATTGATCATTTTAGTTTGTTAACCCGAAATGGAATTTTCTTTATTTTATTTCTCTCTTTTAGGATGCCTCACTTGAAGCGCAAATATCCAAGTGAAGCAACGACTAATTGGGAATAATCGGTCCTCAATTGCATTCTGCTCAATAAGAAATGTCTGTTTACTCACAAATGAACTCAAACAGTCGTTTATCATTTCTCTCTGTCTTGTCTCTCCTCTTCTCTTCCCTTCACTCAATTGCTGATCTTTCATCACGCAACACATCAAGCTTCTTCGCATCAAGCTTCCTGCTTTCCTCACGTCGTTGAGTCGCTTTGCTTTTTGCAACGAGATACCTTCTCGGTCAACATCTCGTACGTTGCCTTGTTTCAATTCGTGGTTCGATGATCTTGCTGCTAACCGTCTTCAATCAGATCTCCCTCGTCAACACATTTACCTCACACCACCACCATCTCGCATCAAGGTATGTGCCTTCATTCGTTCCACGTCGTCTCCAGACTCTTGGGTTTTTGCCTGACTGATATTAGTTTCATCATGTCGGACATGTCGATCAGAGAAACCATCGAATTCGATGAAGTCACTCCCGGCTTGACAGAGCATCTCGACGATGCGATCGACGCTGGGAACGACCATACTCCCAGTCCCGGCTACGATGGCAATGATTCCTTAGGCGAAGATTTTGATCACGCCGATTCCACCAGCCCGAGTCCCTCTGATGAAGCCAACGAGTCCCTTCCCGCCGAGTCCGATTCCCGCACCCTCGTCGACGAAAACCATGGTTCCCCTTCGCCCAAGACTAGTCGACTCTCCCAACTCTTTGCCAACTTCGCCGATGAATTCCTCGACATTGTCGAAGAAGACGCCCAAGAAGCTGTCATCGCAGTCACCAAGGCAGAGTCGGAAAAGGTCAGAGGCGAGATGAAAGGCCTTAAACGCTCCATCGACAAGAGGGATCAGAGTCACATCGCATTCCAAAGCGATGTCAGCGATCGATTCGCCAGTCTGGAGCAGGGCATTGTCGACCGTATTCTTTTGTTGGAGAAGATTACCAACAGCCGAATGACTCGTCTCGAGAAGAGCATCAATGCGAGGTTTGCTTCTCTGGAACAGAGCATGAATGACCGATTTGCCGAGCTTGAGGAGCGCATCGATTAGGAGTCGGGGCCTGGAAGCAAGCGTCGCCGTGTTGATTGAATGATGGATGGTTCATGTGGTGGGAGAGCATGTTGGCGAGTGACGACTCAGGATGGATCGAGTAGGCGCCAAAGTATGAACTGCGACACATATCAGTGCAGGAAATTAATGACGCATTCTTCGCCTTCTTGTAGTAGATCTCCTTGACTGCATTGCCCGGTCGCTTCTATAAAAATGCCACAGCCAACGTCCAACTCCCCCTCGTTCCATGCTACGAGTCTCCCTATCGTGGCTTAGATCTCGGACTCGCAACCAACCATGACACGGCCCTCGTATCCCAGCCACTCCTGTTTCCACTAACAATGCATCCGGATAAACCTGCGACGATCCAAACAGCATCGCCCCTTAGCTAATCAACAAGGATACCCTGCTCATCTTAGCTTGTTTTGGATTCCAATGGCACCGAGCACAGACGAATGAATAAATAGTGCAGACGCCCGCCTTGGAAGATTACGCAACGCAAAGTGAGGTCATTCTCAACCTGTCTCTATCGTGTCCTCAGACAAAATGTCCAGCGTCAAGATCATCATCACTCCCCCGACGCCTTTGGAGGCTGAAGATCCCTTTCGTCGTCGGCCTCAGGCCACTCCGCTACCTGATGTACCTGAGAAGTTGCCATTGGAGTCTGGCGATGACGCAGAGAAAACAGACAATGGGAGACCAACCATCGATCCAACAGAGAAAGAGGTCTATGTGACTCGGCCAGATGTCGAAGAATCAGAAAAAGAAGTCTACGAACCCAGGACAACAGTATTATATGCCGACGCAGCCGAGAAAGAGGTTTATCACCCGACCCAATCTCAAGGGATTGTCGTAGACGAGAAGGAAGTCTACGATCCCCAAGAAGCGACTCATCAGGCTTCTATCTATGCATCTGAGAAGGAGGTGTATCACTTTGAGACGGAAGCCCATCGCGTCGATACTGGGAAGGAGGTCTATGATGGGAGCGCGCAGATGCAAATGGTGATACATCCTAGTAAGGATGCCTACGGCCCCGAGCCTACTCAACCTCCATCCAGACACTCTCAGCCAGAGCCAAAATCTTCTTCACCCCAGTCACAATACTCTCAATCCCAACTCAGCTACTCTCAACCAACTTCACCCGCATACTCTGAACCTCAAACCGAAAGCTCGAATCAGAGCACGCCCAAGCCAGATGAGGCCCAGACTCAACCTGGGCCCAAAGGTCGCTTCAAGAAACTTCACCAAACCGTCGTCAACAAGCACAAGAAAGCCTGGGAGACACTTACCGACCAATCCAACGCCATCATCAATGAACAAATTGCCTGGATTGAAAAGACACAGACCGATGTCACCAACAGTATCGTCACTGGGGCTACGACTCGGTATGCTCGGTTGGAAAAGGGCACTACTACACGATATGCACGGCTAGAAAAGGGGACTACGAATCGATACAATCGCGTGGAGCAGAGCATCAACGGCCAAATGGTTCGTGCAGGGCAGTGTGTCAACAATTATGCCCGGATCAAGGACAGTATTCCTGGGTTGAAGCAAAAGCCACAAGCTTCGGCTGAAACAGAGAAGCCTAAATAGACGGTGTGAACCATTTTCCAATGAAACGGATTGGTGGAGCTTATGTTGGGATCAGGCAGAATGTCGGGTTTGACTCGATATAGGGTTGTAAAATAGTAGGAGATCAAGCCCGGTTGAATGATATACACAGTGGGTTTCAATGTAATGCTAGCCTAAGCAGTCTTTTCCTTTCATGAATCAAACTAAGCTTTGGAAAGATCTGCTGTAAGCATGGTGAGAACTTCAAGTCAGTTTCGGTAAGTTGGTCAAGGGCTATCCAAAAAAGGTACCTTTGTAGTAAGCCTGCTCCTCCGGACTCTTAGTCAATCCGGGAATCTGCGTCCACTTCAGGGATGGAGCGGCTGATATACCGCAAGAGACGGATCCGACATCTTGGCCGGCCACAAGATAAATCTTGTCATCTGCCATAACTCCAGATGTGGTTTAGGGACACAAGTTTAACAAGGCAGTATCTTACTAGAAGAAGGTGTATTGACTGGCATATGTAAACTGGAAGGTATTCACTTAATATTACAGTCGCCATGCTCCACAGATTCATCTCAATTTCGTAGCCCAACTGCCACCCGCTACTCCCCCTCACAGACGCTTACACAGAGCCTCTGCAAAGAACTCGACAAGTTTCGGCACCGTCTCTGAAAGATCGTCATACAAATCAAAATGATTCTTCCCCTTTATAGTCACCAGCTCCTTGGGATCCTTGGCAGCCGCGACAGCATTCTTGCTAAAGTGGTGCGTCTGCGCCTCTGACCCCGCAATCATGAGCAAAGGCCGAGGAGAGATGAGATGCTGAAAGTTGAACGAGTCGTAGCTGACCATCAGATCGTAACTCGAAAGAGGAACCTTTTGATCCGATCTCTCGTGGTGTCCTCTCTTGGTACCGTAATACTGAGCCGCATCCTTGAAGAAGGAATCGGCCTCGTCGGGTATCTTTGACAAGTCCGTCTCAAACATGGGAGGAGCATCATCTTGAGATCCATTGGCGTGAGTTGTGCGCCATTTCCCAGCCCCTTCGAGAGCTGCTTCGATGGCCGTCTGACTTTCTTTGTTGTGCTCGTAGAGGCCTCCATTTCGCGTCATCCTACCAACACAGGCAGCGCTGACGGTTGCCAAAGCCTTGATGCGACTGTCTGACTGTGCAGCGTAGGAAGTGTAGCCACCCGATGCACAGATTCCAAGGACACCGATACGCTCCTGATCGACCTTGTCCTTCAAAGTGGTCAAATAGGTAACCGCAGCCTTGTTGTCTTCAACCCTCTGGTGAGGATCTTCAAGGCCACGGGGTTTGCCGGAGCTTTCGCCTTGATAACCAGCATCGAGCGTCAGGACAGCGAAGCCTTCCTTGGATAGGGCGCGGGCGTAGTCGGCAGCCGTCTGCTCTTTGACTCCAGTCATCGGATGGCTAACGACAATAGCGGCTCCATTGCGAGGTTCTGATCCCTCAAGGGGATCATAGAACTCGCCGCAGATTTGCAGCTCAAAGGAGGGAAAGTAGACTTTGGTAGGTGAGGACATGATGATAGATGAGGTTGATTGAATGTTGAATTACAAAGACGCATCTACTGCCATTCGCTCTGCTTTTATATCCCCTCCCTGTCTACTTAGACGTGTAATCCGTTGTAATAACGTTGAAAGTTTAAAGCGCGCCCGAGGACTTTCGGGGTTTTCGGGCACATGAACCTCAAATCCTTACTGGTGTGGCCATGGGGGTTCAGTCATGGTAGCGTCATTGCCTCCACCGGTTTGGCCGGACTTAACTCCGGCCTTATCGCCGTGTTTGAGGCGCAAGCTTGTGATTTTCAGAATAGGGCAGTTGAAGCCTACATGAAGGGGCTGGACACTGGCCCGGTTCCCCGCCTGGTTTCTGTTGCACTTGGGAGTTGCTTGGTGGAAATGGGAAAACCAAGAACAGAAACAGGTCAGACTATAGCCTCCTTCAGGTATACCAGGCTGCAATAACCCACAGTGGGCTTGTTCTTGCAGCCACTCTTACCAGAAAAGGATGATAACATCCTTAGTATCCCAACAGCAGTCTTATAAAGCAATCCGCCTGCGCCTCTCACCCCGTAATCATAAGCAGTCTTGGCGCGCCATTTTCTTGACAAGACTAAGGGAAGCAAAGGGGGACAGTGTCGCTTCTCACCCTCTTATTTCCCCATAGCTGATTGTATATGTAGACCTTGAACATATCGAAAAAGCATCCTCAAGTAACACGATTGCTACAGCGCTTGATATTGTCGAGGTATAGAGCATGTGTGCATTTGACATTGACGCTTTTCCGCCTAGACCCAGTCATTCTAATCTCACACATTCGAATACAATAGAGACACAAACAAATTATCTCACTTCTTGTGTTGCTTTCAATAAATCGTAGAAGCCGCCTTACGTGTTCACCTTAGACCCGGTTCTACCGCCTCGTCCAACTCTTCGCGCTGGTTCGGCCTTTTTCTGTTTGACTATCGCTTCTCCGAAAATAATAATTGCTTAACGATAGACATCCACAGCTGCCCGGAATCCGAAGCTTCCAAGGTCGTAGTGTAGTACCAAGTATTTATTAGATTTATTAGTTAGAAAGGTTTGCTCTATGGCACGCAGACACTTGGCCGCAAGCTTGCTACCTCCCATAAGCCAAGTGTCGTTCCTAGATTCTACCCTTCCCTGTTGGTTTACCCCGAGCTGAGGTTAAAGCAGTACCATTTCAGAATCACGGGTGTCTAGATTCGTAGGGTATTATGATTCTTATCAGTGTGTCCCGTGGTTACGCACCTCGGAACGATATGCTGTAAGCATGTTGATAACTTCAGGCCAGTTACAGCAAGCCAGGTTCTGCCACATGAACTATTGCACGAACCACATTTTCCTGTAAGACCGCATGTTACACTACTCCTTGCATCACTCAAAAGTTCATGATTTGTTGAGCGTAGTAAGCGCGTCGTCAGCCCTTTTCCGGATCTCACCTAAGATAGCTACGCGGCGGAACCGATCGACACTGCAGCTGGCAAATGATGATAATAGGAGCTTTCATCAACCGTCTTACCGTAAAACGGATCAACTGTTAATCTTGCCCCGCCTGCTAAGGCTCGGAGTTCGCGAGTGTCTTTCGTACTTAAACCATGCAGGTCCCAGCAAGTTTCTTGAAACTCACATATTCAACAACCATCTTTAACATGAAGTCATTCACTTTCTTGACGACATTTATGTTCCAGCTGGGACCGGTTGCTTCCCTTGATGTAACCCCCAAGTCTTGTTCCGATCTGAAACTGGGGACTTTTCCCGGATTCGAGGTCCTCCATGTTGATACATCCGAACGGCGAAACTATACACCCCCAGGCTCTCAATTGACTCTCGACATCTGCAACCTCAGCCTCTCTCTGCAGCACCATGGCGCCGATGATTTAGTCAGGGTTGGAATATGGCTTCCACTCAAAAACTGGAATGGTCGATTCATGGCAACAGGCGGATCAGGAATCTCAGCTGGTGATGAGATAAACCTGGTTATTGCAGCGGCCCAGGGCTACGCAGCTGGATTCACAGATGCAGGCCTGACACTCAACAACACTATTGACTCTCAAACCACCAAATGGTTCCTTAAAGGCGATGGCACAGTCAACGGAGTGTTGCTGGAGAACTTTGCGCATCGCTCCGTCCACGACTTGGCTGTCATTGGGAAAGCTGCTGTCAAGGCATTCTACGGAAAACAGCCTGCGTACTCCTACTACTCCGGCTGTTCGCAAGGCGGTCGACAAGGATACTTTGCAGCTGAGAAATATCCCGAGGATTTCGATGGCGTTCTGGCCAATGCTCCAGCTATTAACGGACCTCAGCTCTCTCCTGCGGAATTCTGGCCTTCAGTATTGATGACCAACATTGTCGTGCCACCTCAGTGCGTGTTTAAAGCATACCAAGACGCCATTATCGAGGCATGCGATGCACTAGATGGAGCTCGTGATGGTCTCATCTCTGCGCCTGAGAAGTGCCACTATGATACCTCGAAGCTCGTGTCGAAGAAGATCAAGTGCACAGAGACAGACAGCACAGCTGTCATCACTAAGGAGCATGCTGAGCTGGTGGCCAGGATTCTTGAGGGCCCTATTGATCCCAACGGCAAGACACTCTGGTATGGAACTCCTCCTGGGGCCGATTTTGATGGTTTGGCCAACACTACAACTATCAATGGCTCAACCGTCCCTGTCCCATTTGTCACAGCCGAAGCATGGTTCAAGTACGCCATTGCCCAAGATCCAACCCTCGATACGTCCAAGCTGTCCTTGTCGGATTTCTTTCACCTGTTCAAGCAGTCAGTTGATCGGCTGACTGACTCGCTGGGATCGGACAACCCCGATCTCACTGGGTTCCAAAACGCAGGCGGCAAGCTTCTCTCATGGCACGGCATGGCTGATTCTCTAATCATGCACGGTGGTTCAGTACTCTACTGGAATAAGCTGCGCCAAAAGGTCAGCAGCCAGGGCGAGCTGGACAGTTTCTACCGTTTATTTCTGGCCCCGGGAGCAGGGCATTGTTTCGGTGGCGTTGGGCCCAATCCAACGGAACCACTTTCGGCTCTTGTCGATTGGGTTGAGAAGGGAATCAGTCCTGATACTCTCTTTGCAGAAACAACCATGAGTGGCAAGTCTGTCAGCCGTAATCTGTGCCCGTATCCAAGCAGTTTGGGATATGACGGGAAAGGGGATGTGAATTCTGCCAGGAGCTTTACCTGTACCCAGTGATGGCTCCATACCGCCGAGGCTGATACTGGATTAACCTCCTCCAGTTCAACCATCGTTGCCCCATGATACATGATACCGGGCCCGACCTCAACAGAATAAACTTTCTCCCTTCGCAAAGAGGACCAGAACCTAGAGCAAAACCTGCAAAGCTATGTCATTGGGATTCATCTTATGCCTACTGCACCGGTCGGGCGGTGGCATAGCTAGGGAAAAAAAACAATATTTCTAGAAAATAGAGTTCGTTATCCCTTATATCCTGTTCAATTCCTGCCATATACCTTCTGCCAGCTTTATTATTTTGCCATTTTGCCCTTTTTTATGTTAGTCTCTCTCGCTTCTGGCAGAGTTGAACACTTTCGAGAGGTCTCTTCCCAATGAGGCCATACAATGGTCAACTCTGTAGTTATCCTCTTGACTAGCGGGTTCAATAAACTTCACTCAAGGTCTCCTGTTGCCATGGCAGATGCCCTATTGAAGACGTGTGGCAATACATCATGGTGATTTCCACGGCCTGACTCAATGACACTGCTGCACTTTCATATGATGCTTAACGCATATGATTCACCATATCAACACCCCTTGCACATCATTTCGACAACAAAGAGCAATCTTTGATTGTGTTCATACTTCAGTTAAGCCCCATCATTCCTTCCAACCATCTCCAGCCCCCAGCATCCAGTTCAAACCTATCAGGTGAAGATCGTGCTTTTCAACAAACTTGGCCGGATCAAAGGATCGTCTTTGCACGAATTCTTCACCTCCGACGTCCTCCTTTGTTAGATCCAGCGTTGTGGGCTGGCGGAAGAGGAGAAATAAATATCGATGAGGCTTAGAGCTGCAAACGGTTACTATCGCATCTCTAACAGGTAGATATACCTACTCATCCTTGGGGCCGGGTCCAAGGTACTCTGTCAAAGCAGGCTGGACCTGCGCGACCATCCCCTCATCGCCGCTCAGAGGCCTCAAGCCTGGAAGAACCCAGTGACGCCAGAAAGCAAACTTGGGATCATCTGGCGTGGGAGCATCAGGGTCGACGAGCAATAGCATGTATGTCGCATCAGACGGACTGTCGGGCTGGAGAATGTAAGCATCTTCCGTGAACTAGGACAAGCTTCAAACCTCTTTCGAGAAGCGAATACTCGGGGCAAGTCTGCACTGCGAAGCACGAAACAGATTTCCCAACTTGACAGCCGTCCCGTCGAACGCAACGTCGAGCTTTGTCGTAGGCTTGAAGTCCTCTGGAATAAGACTCGCTGCTACGCCAGGAACGAGCTTTGCCTCGGCCAGAGAGGCAGACAGGGCTTTTGCGTGCTCTTTGAGGACCATCTTGAAATAATTGTGTAGCTTCAAAAGAGCAGAGCAGCTGAAACAAGCTCGGTCGATGACGATGACCTTGGTTTTGATCCTTCCCCACGTTTGGGGGTGCATCAGACTGTGATGTGACTGGTGGAAGAAAGCCAGTTACGGTACATTGTCATCATGCCCCCAATGTTGGCAGAGGAATTCAGCCACAATCACAAGCTGCATTTCTTGTTATGCAGTGCACAGGCTGGCCGTGCACAAAGAGGGAGAGTCGGGGAAAGCGGGGTGATGCCGGTCCTATCCAACGAGAAGAAAGACAGGGCTGGCAGGATCATGTGCAGGGATCCTCAAGAAGTCTTCCAGACAGGTAGTGGACCCTCAGGATACGATCATCTTATCTAGACGCATCTTCTATCGAGATACAGCAGGGCCATGGAGCCTCAGTTCCACTCTGTCGTTGATGTTGAGTGCTCCCCATATCGTTAGACTTGGTCGCCATGGCGCGATGGGGCGGAAATCCGGGGTAAATTAGCGGACGGGTCAAGAATAAACAAAAGGGGCGGTCCTAAAGACGGTTCCGCTGTGCTCGGCCGCAGGATCGGAGCCAAACCCGTCGGTAATTAAATCATTTCGCAGAGAATTCCCAAACAGACTAGACACGAAAGGAATGCCAGTCCATCAGATTATCATAGCTTGTTTCACCGACGCAATGAAGGGTCGGAGGAGCGTGTTTCTGACGCTTTCGTTTCATGTTGAAGAGAGTGGGTCGATTCTAGCTAATCAGAGTGAAACTCTTGATGGCTCAGCCAATGTCGTTTGCTAGCGAAACAGGCCAACACGACTAGATCCCTGCAACACCACGGCATTGCTCGGAGCAGCTCATCATTTCACGTTATCTCGACCATGACATTCCTCACCCTCTTCACATTCATTCAACTCCATCCGCAACGTCTTGTCTCCACCATGTCAGAACCAAACCCTCAGTCAAATTCTCCCCTTCTCAAACTCCCCCGCGAAGTCCGCGATGCCATCTACCTCGAAGTCTGGCGCTTCACCGGTCTCCGCCAACACATTGTAGCCCACTGGGGAGCCGCAGACTCTGAAGACACCAAAGCCCATTACTGCCGCTGGAAATGCTGCACCGAATTCGAAGTTGAGGACCGACTACAAGAGCTGATCGAAAACGTCCGGATCCAGAAAGGAATACCCCTGGGTCACGACATCGTGGGCAGCCCCGTCTCTGCTCGCCTTGACTACCAGGGTCTTCTCTCCTCGCCATGGGATAACCACTGGAAATGCTGGCTTGGAATCGCAGAGGGTTACGGCAGAGAATATAAAACGGCTTCTCTTGGCCCGGTCGATGTCCATTCCATCAGCACCTCGGGCTGTCGTTGCTGGAAAGACATTGCCAAAGATCCCGAAGAATCCAAAGCACGGTGGGACCGAAAGCGTACAGCACCACCACCCAAGCCTCCCAGTAGATGGAGACGAGCTGTCGAAAAGGTCAAAAAGGTCAAGGAAGCAATTAGACCACCACCACCTTCGCCTTCCCCCGAACCGACTTGGACTGGTAGCCCTTATATGCCAATGTTGCTGTGCTGCAAGCTCTTGTAAGAACCTCCTCACTACTCATAGCTTGGCTGACGTTCTAGGTCTCCCGAAATCATCGAGTCTCTGTACAGATCAACCACCTTTATATTCACAGACCTGACCGCTTGGCAGCTCTGGCTAGGCTACTGTGAGCCACATCCTCAAAGATCACAGTGGCCAGAGCTTGGAGAAGCACCTCAAGCTTTTCTTAATTCCACCAGGAGCATCGAATTATGCCTCCACCCATCTTTTAGATTCGAGGTACCTTGTACAGTCCCAGGGCTGAGCGCTCACCCAGAAGAACTCCACGATCCGTACGACTTCCACTGGCTCAACATTGACCGGTTCCAAAACCTCAGGAGTCTAAAGATTTGGATGTCTGCTCGAACTCTCTCCGGGTTCCAAAGGCAGTCCCTTCATCAGTGGAGCCACCACAAGCTTGATCAATTCAGCATAGACGAGCTTCGAAAGACAATGTCGTCTTTTGACAACCTAGATGAATTCATCATTAGCACCCCTCTTGCTCAAAGCATAGAACCAGAGGACGGATATGTGCAAGACGTGATGAAGAACCCAAATCATCATATCTGGAAGAGAGGCACTGGTGACCATTTTCATCCACTGATGGACATGGATCTTGGGACTGGCGGGCCCATCACTAAAGTCATTACAAGTCCTGAAAGGTACGTTTACCCTGATGCTCCTTGACTTATCTAATGCTCTCAGAACGGTACATCCGTATACCAATCAACTATCCGTCTCTTACTCTTTCCGTCTCACGGGGCTTATATAAACTATGGTAGTTAAATACGAAATCTAGGAGGGTTAAGTTGTGTTGAAGAATTAGGTCAACAGTCTGATAACATTAAGTCTATACTAGAACAACCTTCTTGATAAACCCATCCACACATTGCACTGCAGTCTCGTCGTCCGACCTTATAGTGATTATACCAGCCCTTTCCCATTCTTGCTCCGCCTTTTTGGTCAAAACAAGCCCGTTGTACTCTCTACCTCCTAGAAGCAGTAGCACGTGGTATTCAATCCTGTCACTCTCACAGTGCTTCCCTTCCACGGGTCGTCCCTGGTACGTACACCCCCATCCCGCGAATATTGGGCTGTCATCCGGGATGTCTGAATCGCGGAAGGATTCCAACTTTTCAGTCAACTCAATCTCGACGAAAGGTGCTTCAACCTCCAGTGCCTGACCAGAACGACTTCCAGGACCTATCAAGCCATGAGTCTTTGGGAAAGTTTCAGGAAGAACCCCTCTAATGAGTGAGGACCCAGTCTTCTCAGACCGGATCAAGGCCATAATCATGTTTGGAAAGTCCACTTGGCCAATTTCTGATAAGCATGACAGCCAAGACCATGAAGGAAACTTGAATGGTTCTCTGGGTTCTCCAGCTGATGACCAAAGAAGACCTTGTGCCAAGCTAGATCTAAAAACCCCGTAAAAGTAGTCGTCTTGGTGTTTTCGAGAGAGCAAACTGGCGACGCCCCAGATAGCCGCCATCCGATCTGTTGCATACGACAGGCGCATTTTTGAGTAGTCGTGGACCATTTCACACCATCCTTTAGATAACGCATCCGACCTGTTCAGTGAGAGGATATGCGGCTTGTCGGATGAATCTCGTCTCTCGATTGACCTTTGACCCTCAATGATGGGACGTGTGCTTCGGCATTCTTTGAACAAACCAGCCCAGGTCCAGTGCAACACTCTTCGAGATAGAACTCTCTCCTGAAGACACCATCCGCGCACCATTAGGGGGTGTTTCTTTCGCTCTGAAAAAGGACCGTCTTCCAAGGTAGGCCGGAACCGAGTCCATAGACAGCCTTGCTTGTTCTCTTCCGTAAAAGGGAATAAGGTAGTCTGAAGCTCGTATCGGCCAAACGGTCTCGGCCTCAAGAAACCTTCTGTACTGGCGTTGGCGCAAGAAGCAGCAATGCAGCATAGAGAACCAGCGTAGTAGTCACCCATTCTCCCAGCTTCAGTCGCCCAATCCCCCTGGTCATTTGGTCCATTGGGTTGAACAATGCACATGGCATCGACCCAAAGGTACTTGATCCCCATCAGCCTAGTGATGGTAATGGCATCTTGAATGGTGGCTGGGAGATCTTTGATACAGATTCCGTTCAGGCGAGATTGCAGGTTCCCCCACGTCGTTCTTGCTTTGCTGTTCCCTGTCCCCTTTCCCCAGCAGTAACTCAAGCTGAGAAACTCAATGGAAAGGTCTTTTTGATCTGTCTGGATAAGCTTCACCATTTCGGCGCCATCCATACCAACATCAATCAGCCTTGTAGGTACTACAATCGCATCAGATGTCGCGCAGTTCGGATGCTGAGATTGGCATTCCTGGATCCACGGCAAAATCTCTGTTCGAATGAGTTCCTTCAAGTCGTTGTTCTCAGGGCCAGGCATCGATCCTATCACAAGTCAGAAGCGATCTCACGTGCTCTTAGGCTTTATTGCGTACGCTTGATTGGTATAAAATTTGTCTTCAGTTCGCCATTTTGAGGCCAGGGGTAAAAGTCAACTCGAATCTTGCCGGAGGTCAAAGGAGGCGGTAGCTCGCTAGTTGGAATGCCTTCAAAAGTGGGTTTTTCAAAGCAATCCAGGACTCCAGAGGGAGGGGAAGTATCATGTAGCTCGACTTCTATACCGCCCTTGAAGAGCCAGTTTCTCAAGTACAAGTCTGGGAACGGTTCAGTCATCTGATACTCCCAAACGATGTGTTGCCAAATGGATCGACAGAGCCGGCACCCCGCATCAGCTGAAGCTTGAAGAGATAGAAACGTCTCATGGTGTTCAAATGTATCGGGGGCAGTGAATGAGAGATAGCTGCTCTTGAAATTGGAAGACGCCCCTTGGCATTTCTTGCACAGCGAGTCAAACACTTTGCGAGGGTTCAACTCGATTAGTGGCTCGGAAGGAGACGACATGTTAGCAGGCTAGTTCCAGGGCCTGTGACATTTCGGGCTTGCTCGTGAAAGTATGGCCGGTGACGAAAGAGTTCCAGGCAGAGCACGTCTGGCATTGGGTGACTGAAGTCAATTAAATATTAGGCACGATTTTTTTTCTTTGGGCTGTTATGCAAACATCATTTGATTAATCACACGTTTTCAACTGTTGTCATTACTGTGGCTTGAAAATTGTCAGATGACTCGGCTCAGCCTGATGCTGAGTTGCTCATTCAGCCTCAGTATCAGCCCAGCCGAGGCAGCAACAGCTCACTTTGAGCGTTCAGCTCTACTTCGATGGTCTCCCTGAGGCGTGAAAGGCGTATGGTTGCCTTGTGATCTCTCCACTGCAGAGTGTCCTGACTGACATAGCAAGAAATCAAGGCTTTCAACTGCAACGTTCTGGATGGAAGTACAACGTAGCCCTTTAATAATAATCCAGACCCTGCCATTGGATCCCGTGACAACACCGTTTCGGGGTCAATGACACCCGATCCGATGTACCCTTACGGCGTCATCACCCGACGAACCGTTCTATCGCCAAGACAAGAATGTGATTACGTTCATCACTTGCAAATTTCATCTTCATGCCCATAAAACCTCGGTTCCGTGCTGTCATCCCACCATCAAGCAACATGCAGACCTCTTTAACCGTGGTCCAACGGAAGAATATGCCCCACCAATCAGATAGCTCACCCACCTTTGGGGGTTCTTGGGGATTGACTCTTGCATGCAGTATCACAGTTCTTAGACAATTGTTATTGGTGCTAATTAAGGTTCCGAACAGGCTTCCCCGCGTAATGGTTGGAGACTGGGGTAGCTTGCCAAGCTCTGGGGAGCTCCGATGCAAAAGCTGTACCAAACGGGATGTTGTTGTATACTTAAGGAATGATTCTGCCCATTGAATCCTCCCAGCATCTCACCAGTCTTCAGTTCTTCTCTCAATTGGCAGTATGAATCTGAAATTGTTCCTCTTTTACTTCTTCGCGGGCCTAGCCCTCGCCTTCCCTTCAGACTACCTCAAGTTGGCTACTTGGGGACTTGAAGGGTATGCGAAGGACAACCCCATCGGTCCTACCACCGGTGGGAAAGGTGGAAAGACAGTCTTTGTGTCTACTGCCGAACAACTCGTTGCTGCCGTTGCTGGCACTGATCCCAAGATCGTCAGGGTCAAGGGCAAGATCACTCTGCCTGCGCGTCTCAAGGTCGGCTCCAACACGTCCCTTATTGGCGTCGGCGGGTCTGCCCATATCACAGGAAAGGGTGTCGATGTTTTTAATGGCGACAACGTCATTCTTCAGAACCTCAAGATCAGCCATATCCTCGACAATGATTGCATCACCATCCGAAACAGCACCCGCGTCTGGGTTGACCACAATGAGTTCTTCTCTGACATCAGCTACGGACCCGACCACTATGTAAGTTTATTCCTCTCGAAATTCACTGCTTTTTACGTTGTGTTGTGTTGCGGTATTGGGCTCTGATGCCGTTGTGTGTGTTTTGGTGTTGTGGCTTTCCTCCTCTGGAGACGCCATTGAAGACAAGAAAAATGTAACATGTGCTAACATCTTTGTCAGGACGGACAAGTCGACATCATTCGGGCCTCAGACTTTGTCACAGTGTCGTGGAACTACTTCCACGACCACTGGAAGTCCTCCCTTGTGGGCAACGACGCGACCTTCCGAGACCTCGACTTCGGCCACCTCCACATCACATACCACCACAACTATTGGCGAAACATGGGCACTAGGGGTCCTGCCGGGCGCTTTGGTCACCAACATGGCATGTTCCCTCTGTTTATATGTAACGAAGCTTGAACTGACTGGCCTCTATAGTCTACAACAACCTCTACGAAGACTTTCTGTATCAGGCCATCCACAGCCGATCCGATAATCAGGTGGGTCCTTCCTTGATTTCACACCACAAACGCTGACGCAGCCAGGTTCTCGTTGAGGGCAATGTCTTCCGGGGCAACACAAGCGAAGCCCTGAGCACATACGGACTCGTAATTCCCATGGATTCCCCAAACACCTGCACTTGCGGTGACGAGGAGCTCGACGGATATGCCAACCTTGGAGCTAGTAAGCAAAGCATTTGGCCTTGTGCGCAGGAGCACAGCTAACTGGGGACAGAAAACGACTGGGGCTCAGCTGGCGTCAATATTACCCAGAAGGGAACCTTTTACAAGGCTGATTACAAGTACAAGCTGACACCTCTCAAGCTTGTCCCAACTGTGTGCAAGCTCGGTGCTGGTGTTGGCAGAATCTTCAAGTGATTTCCACCTGGGTAGACGTAGCGCGCTGGGGATGAAAGGGGTGTGACAAGGTTGCTTGGGGAATTCCTTCTACATGTACCAACTTTTGCTTCTATTCCTGCCCACTTAGCCAGTGCCTTGTCGAGATAGAAGATGAATTCGACCAAAATTAATCTCATAGCTATCATACGTTGTGTTTAACTGAATAAAGAATTAGGGTGGGATTTTCTAAGTCATTGATGAGGACTACTTCGAGTTGTCTCAGCCACCAGATAAGTTCAGGGATGAAACTATACACTCTTGGGCATTCCTGTGATCATATCTCCTGCATAAACAGCGTCGTGGTAATTGCAACTACGGATGAAAATGACTGGATATACAAATGCCCGCAACCAGGCAGTGGCGATGCACATCCAAGCGTGCCGAGTGACTATGAAGGCATGAACCAAAGTCGAAATTGAAGTAAAGCAAAGCCATTGCTAGGTCACATGAGTGATCTGTATCACATTGTGATTTCTTTCACACTGCTCGGCGTAAACCTCACCCTCTTTCTCGGATCAGACTGTTTGGCCATCTCAATCTTTAAATGCAAGATTAACTACAAGAATTTGAAATGGGTTGCATTCCTTCACATGTAGACTTGCCGGATCTACCATGCAGCAAGACGATGGACCAGCGTGTTTGAAGCGCGCGCAAACTCGGTGAAAGGAGAACAATTCAACCAACGGTGATATACCTCGGTGATTCTGCGAATCAGGAGACGTGATGGTTTCAAGATCCCGCTCATCCAGAAAGGTGCCATGATCAGCCATAGGATCACGAGATTTAAAGAAACGTAGAGAGGTGTTTCAGTGAAAGGGTCTCATGCACACACTTCTATCTCTGCACTTAGGTAGCAACGTGGAATATACCAAGAAGGGGGATTTATCGACATTCCAATATTAATTGTTCACGCCATATTCCTGTAGTTCTTGGTAGTTGCGTGCGAGGGAGTATCACGGAGAGTACAGTTGGACATATGAGAGGTGCAAGATGTAAATCTGTTACGGTGATGATGAGCGAATGATTGAGAATTCATTGAGGTCCCCAGGGCAAATGCCCGCAGTGAAGAAATGACAGAGGGAGGGAAGAGGATGAGAGAAACTCTTGGGGAGCCGTCATGGTGGTCCACTTGGTAAGAACGGGAGCCCCACCTCCACACTTCCTCCACGTTTAGATTCCAAAATCAAACATGATAGCAGCAGCCATGGCATAAAAAAAAGAGACAGAACAGGGGATTCGAACATGAGTTTAAAAGTCCAAAAGGAAAAGGGCCCAGCTGGAGTCACGGCTAGAAAAGGACGACCTACGATAGTAGCGCCGTTACACCGAAGTGCACTGCTCATCCGGCTGGGGCGATAAGCCGGGTCAACATTTGGCATTATAAGGGGTGAAATCTCACCTGACACGTGTAGGGGAAGTGCGACATGCAAATCGCAAAGTGTTCATATTGTGTGATACGGTAAGAAGAATGGGCCATGATTCACCACGAGACGTTGCATGGGGGTCCCCTGCATGGTGCCATGTGGACGCTGTCCACTAAGACTCCACTCGGGGTGACTACTTTAACGCTTAATTAACTGCTACTTTGAATGACATCTTGACTCCAGGAATTGCCAGTTGCCGATGAAATCCAGCAACTGGCGAGAGGAAGGCCCACGGACCTACAATAATTAGCTCATGTGTAAGTAATGGAGTTCAATCAAGTGGTCCTAGCATTACACACAAACACGGAGAAGAGCAAAGTCAGTTACAGGTTGATATTACTACCCTTGGTGATGTTCAGTCACTAAGTATTCCCTCTCCCTTTCAGTGCATTTTGTTCATGCCGGGAAGTCTACCATCTTCCCCATTTCAGTATTTTGGCCATCATCAGGGCTACTTTCAGACACTCTGTCCAGGATGTTTCACCCACTTCGAAATCACTCCGGCCCCATAGCTTGTCAACCGGGGGGAACAGCAGCAAATGCAGACAAATAAAAAGGGGATGAGTTGAGGGGTTCGAACCACTAATCTCGGGCACTCGAAAAAGAATGGCCCCGGGAGACATCATCGGCAGCGCTCTTTGAGACGGCCGCATTCACGGTACCGCACGACCACGGAGTACGTGGGAAGTAAGAGAACATTGCCTAGTCTCACCGGGGCGGAAACATGGGTCAACATTCGGCATTAAAAGGGAAGTCAAAGACCCGTTGGATTATGCGGCACCTCAGCCCTACACGTAGGGGGTTGTATCTCAGGTGCGTGAGGCTTAATCCATCCGCAGATGGGCAATACAGTATGTACTCAAGGGGCATCATATACTGTCATCATTGTTCAAAGTTAATTTAACAATTATATGAATTGGAACGGGTTCTGTTGTATTGTCACCGAGGATTCCTTGAAAGCGTGCGCCATTTCACTGATCGATGGGTAACTTGCTTGCAGTGTTGGCTGCCACTGGCAAACAACCAAGGGTAAACAGCCAAGCGAACCGCAAACGCACCATAAAAGTCCCTGGAGGCTGCTGGAAATTCCATACGTCGTCATTCTCGGGATCTGGACCCACACGACGATCAAAACAAACATCACAATCTCTGCCCTGCTTCTTTCTCTTCTCTTCTCTCCTTCCATACAACTTTGCGAGCTGACTCGATACAAGAACCCGCGTCGTCGTCGAACGTTACAACGGCGCCATGATGGTGGTCAATGATCTGCTAGCTTACATTCCAGATCGCGCAGACTTGCTGTGTACCACGCCTTCTTGCACCGAGACCGTCAAACGTGGCCCGAGGTGTTGCTATCGACGAAGCTGCCAACATGCATCGCGCCGACCTATACTGCGTCTGGAGCAATACCGTTCTGCCCTGCTTCCTCTTTAGCGATCCCAAGCAACTACCTCCCACCGTCATAACGAACAGCGAACAGTACAAGGTAGTTCTCCCTCCCGACGACGACAGCGACATCGACATCGACAGCAAGCAGGAACCTGTCGGCTTCCTTAACCGCTTCGCCCTGTATTGCAAGATCTCTGCTCTGCAGTACTTGCAGAGTCATAGGCTCCCCGGTCTACCGCCTCAAGACCGAGCTTCGGATGATGTTTGATATGGCTGCCAACATTATGTACCCTGACGTCCCATTCAACTACGACCCCAGCCCCGAGGTCGTCGACAAGCGATTGGTGACGAAAAACGATCGAGAATTCCCAGATGACGAGAACCCCATTGAGACTGAGCATCGTGGTGGGAGCACGCCCGGCAGATAGAGGGGTTCGCATTCGCACCTCTTACACTCACACTTCCATCCGAGGGTCCTGGGCGTTCCCATCCCGACTTTTCGATGCTTTAAATGAGCGATTTCAACGAGGATACCCATTTTCGATTGGAGATCTCCTGCCTTGGGACACTTGTCATCCCGAAGGAGCTGAGTAACCGACTTAACTTCTGTAGCAACACCCTTACGATCCAATTCGTCTAAACGTGACCCTGTAGGCAGTGTTGATCAACAAGCGGCTCAAGGACACAAAAGTCTGCGAGCCTTGCTCCCGCCCCAGGACGGGGAGGAGGCATGTAGCACCCGGTAGCTCTCCTCGTCCGCTTTCAAGGTCATTCGTTGGAACCATTATCAAGAGACCAAGCGCAGAACTGTGAGCGCTTCATGGCAGCCGACACCCTCATCGTGACCCAACTCACACTGGCTCTTGCTGCCGGGACCAGGTGCATTCGCTGAGGCGACATGCGAGGCCTGTGACTGGAGACGAGCAGTCTTGGGGGCCGAAGCCTCGATTAACAGAACGTAAAAAGCTCCCTCTTTTCACAATATCTTACGCAAAATTGGACCTTGCATCATCAGAGACCTTTTTTCTTCAAGTTTTGCCGTCTTCTATAAGAGAAAAATACTCGGTTGGGTTGTTCTCGATTCATAGGTTAGATGATTGGCTCGCCCCACATGTCCCATGCCCATTGGACGATACGCTATCCGATAAGATAACGACCAAAAGATAAGATCTGAATCATGTGATAATACCGCCTCGCCAATAAGTGGTCCGAGCTCCCTGCCTGCACGATGCTGGAGTTACATATTCGCAGCACAGGCTGCGGAACAACAGTCATCGTCTTGAGTCGAGCTTTGAATCCGCAACTCGTCCACATCTTCCAATTGATTAGCGCTCAGCCTTTCGGTCTCCATCTATCGACTCTCTGCTCCTCCCTCCCACGCGAAATCATGATTCACTCCACTGCGTTGCTCAAGCCCGTCATCTCAATTATCCTTTCATCAACCAGCCGGTTTCCAGAGTCCATTCGAGTTCTTTCGCCATGGCCCATAACTCCACAAAGTCAAGAAATTCTCGCCAATTCCGTCTCCATTTCCCCGTCGAACTATCGAAGCCCTCGGAAATACGTCTCTTATTCTGGTGCTAAGTCACGGACTTGAGGAGGCCCAAAGCATTTCGCACAGAACATCCAACACCGACACAAACCCATTGCCCCTCATTCATGATGCTTCTCCGTGAGCCCTCAAAGCGCACCATATTCCACCATAATACCTTTCCGAGACCTGTGACATGGAGTCAGAGCAACTTAAGTAGGTTCATACAATAGAGCCGCCCCATGAAGGAAAGCTTGGGCAGTGCAGGTGTTAGCCGGCAGTCACCAAGGCGAACTAACCCAGTGTATGATCGTCGTAGCCAATCTGCCTAGGGCCCATCTATGCATATTAGGAGGCTTACTCGCAGATCTTCCTGTCCTACAATTCGATCCTTGTTCGTGGGGCGCAGCCCTTTGCAACTGCAAGCCATGTTTTGGATAGCAGCCCATACCAATCCTACGCGCAGAAGAGAAATGCCAAGGCCAGCTGAACAACCTTGATGTAGGTATGTCGGTCGGAGCAGCACATGAAATAAACAACCAGAGCCCGACATGCACACAGCCGCATAATCGCTGCGGAGAACAGATGTATTTTTCAAGGTGATTCTCCCCCACATCTTGATGAGTTACCATCTTAATCTTACACTTCGATTGTACTCCCAACCTCACACCGCGCCCCAGAATATCACCATGGCCTCTTGCGAAGCAGTTAGTGACATGTCGGCCTCGCCCATCCAGAGCCCAAGAGGGTCCTTGGACCTGGGCCTCAATGCTCCTCTACGATACGAAGCCCTCCCCGGCGATGAGACAGAACCCAAGACCGACTCCGAAGACCCTGTGCCCCCCTCGATCTCGATGCCGATTTCTCTCAAGCCCCGCACCAGGAGCCAGCACCTGTGCGACAGGATTGGGTACAGTGGACTGCTTGTCCTCGTACTTGGTAGCGCTGTCATCCTCTTTTCCTCCGCCATTCTTGTCTTCCTTTGGGCTGGAGCCGAGAACGCTCGGAACCGCCGCCGACACCTAAAATTCTGGAATGGCATCGTCTTCAACGATTGGTCAACTCGGGTCGTCACGATATGCTCTGCTACCATCCGTATATCACTGGCCTTTCAAATCGGTTTCATCACTGCGGCCATGTCAGCCATCATGCTTGAGGCATCCAGATGTAGATTTCGCGATCTAGCTACTCTCTCTTTACAAAGAGCCTCGAGCACCAATGCTAGCCCTTCAAATATTCTTCCAGCAGCTCTTAGGCAATGCATCACTAGTGGCTTCTCCGGATTCTGCTGCTTCTTGCTTCTTTCAAGTGCATTTGCCGTCGCCCTCGTGTCGACATTTACCTCTACGATTCTTCTTTCCGACTTTGGCATAGCCCGCATCACAGGCCCAAGTATCACCGAGACCATTTCCATAGGGATAAACTCGACATTATATGATCGTTTCGAAGACTTTGAAATTGGTATCTCGTCTTGCTTCAAGTCGAGGCCCTCCGCACACTGGCGCTTTGCGGAAGCCAAAACAAGCCAAACTTACTCGACAGAGCTTGGGGATACGGGAGATGTCTACCGGGCCTTGCTCCCGTTTAGTAGCCCGGAAGCCAGGACCTCTTTGGAGTACTACTCTGGCCCTGGGTTGGTCAATAACCACAGAACCTTTTGTGTCAGCCCAGAGCTCGAGTACATAATGCTCAACTACACCCAAGACTTGAGAGGATTTGATTTGGAAGGTAGGCTGTCTGGTGAGTATCAAAACTCGAGTTTCGGGCCCGTAGCGATGGGCTGCTCCGCAGAGAGCACCTGGTACGGAGATGCAGATTGGCCGCTCCTAACATGCCGGTTATACGATCCCTTATCAAGATCGGTCGACTTTTACTCAATGCCCACTGAAGACAAACTATCCGGACGTAGTTATCGTTTCTCCCCGATCATGCTTATCAACGCGAGTGCACCCCTCGGGATATCCTCCGGGACCCCATATTACCTTGACACGTATAAACGCAATCTTACTACGACAACAGAAGGCCCGTGGACAAAAGTTTATACATTTAATAGAACCCAGGTTCTGAGCGCCACCGTCTGCTTTGTCAATACAAGGCCGGTGCCAATTTTCAATTTCACCATGTCTGGGCGGCCCATCCCATATGAACCCGCAGTTGATTGGCGTCGGCTCTTGAGCAAGGAGAATAGCACGGGGCATCTACAGCAGCTTGGCATCGGTCTTTCGGCTGATAGTTTTGCAAGCCGTGGGATTTTGGAGCTCCAGGTTCAACCCAGCATGATAACGCCAGAGGACGTGGGATATAAGGAGCCCTTGGACCTCTGGGTGCACGAGCTTCTTCTTCAAGCCGCATTGTCCGAGGAGAGCCCGTCCCAGAGCTGGAATTTAGTGACTAACGTCACATCTTCGGCCATATTCCCGTTGACTGCGCACCTGGAGAACTCTTCCCTTGTTCAAAAGATTTTACAGGTGACGCAAGATCCAGCACAAGCCATTTATGCATTAGCCTTTCGGTTCTCTCAGATGCTCTATTACGCTCACCAGCCAAGGTTCGGTGTCAGCCGACCCGTCACAACAATCAACACTTCCGAGATGCTTATCCCGACTCAATGGACCGGCCTCTCCGTGGTGTTAACGACGCTTTCAGTTCATTTCATTGTGCTCTTTGTTACAACAGTCTTGTTTGTACTCTGGACCAAGGCTTCGATGCTGGGTAATGCTTGGCAGGTGGTCTCTCAGATGGTCTCGCCTCAGACGAGAGAGGTTATGGATACACCTAGCGTCGATGCGATGCGCGATAAGGATGTAGAGGAATGGGTAAAGGTTACGGGCCGTGATTCGCGGGTATACCATTTGTCACGCTCTGATGATCGAGGCCGAACAGAGATACGTCTGCGTTAGGGGTTGGGGCGGATGGAACTCTACATCGGATGCGGGGAGTCGTGCGGCGAAAAATATATTGAGGTAGTGGTTTTAACGTCTCCAATGTTTCTCTATGGATAGATGCCACGGGTGAGATGTCCGAGCGTATGGACACCAACATTTCTCATAAACCCTCTCCATCACCCGACGCCAGCGACTGTCAAAACTTCATCCTGTCGACTACGGATATCTGGGCAGACGAATGGAGCGACCTGGTCTTCTTTGACTTCAACGGAATCGACACTAGCCTGTTCTGGGATGATGACGGTCGGGTATACCTTATCGGCGCCTGCGGCCCTGCTCCCGAGAGCAAGATCAAGCAATTCGAGATCGATCTCAAGACTGGGGCAAAGCTCTCAGAGGAGAAGTTGCTCTGGGAGGGCATTACAAAGGTCTTCCCCGAGGGTCCGCATATGTACAAGAAGGACGGATGGTACTACCTTCTCATCGCGGAAGGTGGCTGCTTTGCCGATCATCATAGCCTAATGGCCCGGTCGCGGGACATCTGGGGACCCTATGAGGTAAACCCGGCTAACCCAGTGCTACCAAAAGCAGACCCCAATAGCTATATCCAGTATACGAGCCACGGAGACCTTTTCCAAGACCCTTCGGGACAATGGTACTTTGTGTGCTTAGGCGTTAGGAAGAACAATGGCCATTTCATCATGGGACGCGAATCTGTCCTCACCACAGCCACCTGGCCTGAAGGTGAATTCCCCGTCATTGACCCTGTGAGGGTCGACGTGCCGCTGCCCGCCAAGCAGAGTTCATCTTCGGAATACCCCATCACAAGAAGGTCCGACCGTCCACATGTCGCTTACCTCCGTATACGCGATCCCGTCGAGGAAAACTACCAATATGACGGACAGAACGTAACCTTGATATCGAGCAAAGCGGACCTAAACCAGTCCGATGAGCCGGTGACGTTTACCGGAAAGCGCCAGAGGCGCCTAGATGGCTCGGCTTCGGCGACACTGGAGTCACTGGTCCCATTGGCTACGAATGGCTCAGGACTCAAGACTGGACTATGTTACTACAAAGATGAACACCGTTTCGTCCGCGTTTACCCAGACATGGACTCTAAAGAGATCGTCTGGGAGCTTATCAACAAGGCCAGGCAGATCAAACGGGGAACATCTCGCAGCGAAGGTGCGCTGGGCCAGGGCTCCAAGATTACGTTCGGAGTTGACTATACAGAGCTGGAACTCGCGTTCTGGTATTCTATTGATGGGGGGAGGAAGGAGGAGCTCGCTAAGATAGATAGTCTAGACATGACTGGGCATGACTTCGTGGGACCTATTATTGGCATTTATGCCGTCAGCAACAAGCAGCACAAAGTACAGTTTTCGGATTTCCAAGTAGAGGGTATCTGATTCTTTTTATAATTAGAAACCTGTTTACTGCCTGAGTAGGTCTAATGCTTTTAAATCTAAGCGGACCAATACGTTAATTAAGCATATAGCGCATTGATTTGCACATTCTTATTTAAGCAACAAGCTGCCGACTTGTCTAATTTTCTTAATCTATTTAAACAGACACGTGTAAGCGGGTACATGCCTAAATAATACTGTAACTGCTTGGGTTTTCGCAACAGAGGAATCAACCAACAGCTTATCGTGACGTCATTTTCTTCCCTGGAACATTGGTGCAGTCCTTCCCAGCAATTGGCGGCATCAACACGGGTGCCTTGTTATCATATTAATCTGGTGTGTTTTTCCAGATCACCATAGCTCATTACACTCTTTGACTTTGGCATCCAACATTAATCCATGTGGTCATCTGCCCCATTAACATACCATGCCCTCGCAGGCATTGCATTCTTTTTATTAGAACACCCAATCATGTCTCAAGCACGACCATCCTCCCAAGCCAGCTCACATCGACACCACCACTCTATTTCTGTCGCGACCGCTCTTCTCCTTCCTTCTCTCGTCTCTTGCAAACCAACTCGACTAGACGACCCGCTTTATCGCCGAACGGTAGAACAAGGGAAAGCAGCTCAGCAATCCAACCCCCCATCACCGACACATGTTCGTCCTCCGTGCCTACAAGCCCGATGATGCGGTCGTCGCCTTCCGGAACCTCCTCCTCAAATCCAATGGTGTAAAGAAGACAACCCTCGGTCAGCCACCATCCAGGTGCAGGCTACACCCATCGTCCACGTTCTGGCTCCTAATCTTGCGGCCATCCCCTCACGTCCGAGAGCTCCGAGATGACAGCGAGACACCTCTTAACCGCCCCTCCCCTCGGAAAACGACTACTGAAAGGCCAAGGAAGGGATGAATCCCCGTGTCACCTTGGGTTTCCTCTGTCCTCTGGTTGTAACTGCGCCGGTGTGATTGCATCTGGTAGGGATTCTCGGGGTCATTTCGAGCCCATTGGACCAATCTCTGTAGTTGCAATGTAGGCATTCTGATAAGATAATAGAACTGAAGCCTATTGATTTGAAACCCTAGCTTATATTCCCTCTGTTGGTTGACGAGCGCCTCGATGCAGATAAGGCGCGTTATGTACTCGTCAGTGGGTATGAGAGAAGCGACCGGCTGGATATCAGGGCGGGCCGTCATAAAATCGAGTAGCGCCTTACGGACCTTTGGTCGGTCAGCATATCTATGGAGGTAGGCGGTGACCGCCTGGAAGACGATGGGATCTATGGTGTATCGATTGCGGTGTTGATGTTGGAGTGTAGAACGCGGAGGAGAAGCCGCGCAGAGCGAGCCTTAAAAATGTCGGCGTGGGAGAAGCTCGAAAACCTTGTACCGCTTCCGCTTCCTCAGTCTCCACCAGTCCATCCTCCGGTTCATCCGATCCCAACTCTGCTAGACTCAAGGTTTCAGACAGATCGACAACAGCTGTCCCTGTCTCTGAGGGCATAATGGCTTTTGCCGTGTTTTCAGTCTCTTATATCTTCAGACACTGCAGGTCGCGCACAAGTACGGCTTGACGCCAGCTGAGTCCGAGTATTACCTCACCATCAGGGCGCCCCGACAGGAGAGGGTCTTCTACCCCTACCACGTGCTGTCCAGAAGCGAAGCTGAGGCATAGGGCTAGAACTGGTGGACTATCATCGAGCTTTATAGCTCCATAGTTGATATCATGAAGAAGTATTGCAACCGCTACGCCGAAGCCGCTTGGTATGGCGAAGATATCAACGGGCATATCTGCATATTCTGGATGGTCCACTACTTCTGCAATAAGGACCAGGCCCTCAAGACGCAACGATCATCAGGCGTCGGTGGGGAAGAGATCCGCTTCCACAATCCCCACCGACGGAACCCTCGCTGTGCAAGGGACCCAACCACGGCATCATGATGAAGCTCGGGCGCAGAACAAGAGAGGTGTAACACATAGGTGCTGTCCAAACGACAGGAAACGCGTCCATTATGAGAAGCATTATCCATCTATGTACATAAATTAAAGATAAATTCTTCATAAGCTGGAACTAGGTTCTACATACTCTTATCATAACTATTATCTGAATATGAACTCATATTGCCATATTTTTATGAAGTGGATCGTCTTTCACTTGCCGGGCGCCTCTGCGCTATGACGCTGGATGTACTCATTTGGGCTAGAAGATATTCGCACAGGGCTCCATCAAAGATCTCACCACAGAATGTCCAAAAAAAAAAAAAGACACAGTGATTTTTGCCCATGTCTCTCTGTTAACATACTGAGGGAGTCGGAACCTGGAAAAAAGGCTAGAACAATGCGAATGGATTCATTTTATGTGTATACAATCAGCGAAGTTTCTGACTTAGCCAAATGAGAAGCTTTTCAACATTTATATCTTTCCTGGCGTGTTCTTTCATCAGAGAATTCAGAAGGAATTGTTACTGTCGCATCACCGCCTACTCAATCAGGAACAGTGGTCCCGAAGAGCACCTTACCAATGTTCTCCTCTGCCCTGAGGCATTTTTCCACTTCTTCTTTTACTTTTTTCTTTCCGCGATTTCTTCCCTTTATTTTCCGAGCACTTCGATGCCTTTACAAATGCAATCTGGCTTGCGTTATCTTCTTTTTCCTCATCGTCAATTCTTGAAGGCGCTCAGCACGTGCCAAATGCCGCCTTGGACTGCGATGTGGGGCGGGCAACCTACTTAGTGTTGAAGTTCTCGCCTATTAAGTACCGATCTAACAAAGGGTAGCAACTGGTGTGGTGGTGTGCGCCCCCCAACCTAGCTTGGACTCAAATACCTCGAGTGCATTGGTGTTATCCGGAGTTAGATCGGTACTCTTTTTGGATCCCGAGTCTATTGGTCAATCCCCACACTTTCCACTCTTTTTGCTTTTTTGGGGTTTACCCCACCCACTTATCTTATCAATGCTTGTGTGACGCCAGCACGTGACCCAGCCGTCCCTTCGGCCTCATCTCTCATGTCGCCAAAGGGTTGTTGACCAAGCTTGCTTGCATCCACAGCTGCGACTTGTCTCGGCACCTAATGCGTGGTATTTTCTTTGAGAAAATTATATTCAAATTAATGATACTCACGCACGTTCGTCACAGTCCTTTAATTGTTTTCACTGGTGGCTCTGACGCTGGGAGGGCAACAGACTCTTGACACGTAAACAGAGTCGCACACAACCAAGATGGTGTGAAAGCTTCAATCACCAATGAATAGGGTCTTTCAGCATTGTCTACCCCCAAGTGAATACGGACCAACCATGCATGCATAACCGCGCATCCTTAGACCCCAAACGCATGACTTGCCTGAGAGGATGATGACTGGTCGGCAATGACTGAGACACCGGTACTCAAACCCAGCTGTACCTGACAGAGATGGTCTCAAAACTCCGGTCGCTCACAAACCGAGTCTCACAAATGGCTGCTTGCGTCATGCATGGAATGGCCAGCCGCCAATCACTCCAGCGTCAATTGGATGGCTCCTCTCATCTTAACCATGCAGAGCAACACCGACATCACGCGCGCGCAAGAGAACCATCATGAATCGAATCAAAACGTGTACATTACTGTCATTCTCAAAGTGGTATTTTGCTACATTCAGGCTCATAAATTACAGACGAGGAGACACGTTCAGCGTAGGCGCCTTGCCAATGTCGAATCGGTCCAGGTTCATCACCTTGACCCAAGCAGCGACGAAATCCTTGACCAGCTTCTCATCACCGCCAGCCTCAGCGTACACCTCAGACAGAGCACGGAGCTCGGCGTGAGAGCCAAAGACGAGGTCGACGCGAGTACCGGTCCACTTCTTGGCTCCGGTCTTGCGGTCGGAGCCCTCGAAGAGGTCGCCGTCGCCGACGGGCTTCCATACGGTGCCCATGTCGAGGAGGTTGACGAAGAAGTCGTTGGTGAGGGCACCGGGGCGGTCGGTGAAGATACCGTGGGAAGAGCCATCCCAGTTAGCGTTGAGGGCTCGGAGACCACCGATGAGGGCAGTCAGCTCGGGCAGGGACAGAGTCAGAAGCTGAGCACGGTCAATGAGCAGGTGCTCAAGCTTGACACGGGGTGTCGACTGTCCGTAGTTTCGGAAGCCATCGACGGAGGGCTTGAGGTAGTTGGCGGACTGGATGTCGGTCTGCTCCTGAGTAGCATCGGTGCGGCCGGGAGTGAAGGGGACGGAGACAAAGAAGCCAGCGTCCTTAGCAGCCTTCTCAACACCGGCGGAACCAGCGAGGACAATGACATCAGCAAGAGAGATACGCTTGCCGTTGGGCTGAGCGTTGTTGAACTTCTGCTGGATGCCCTCAAGGATGCTGAGGACCTTGCTAAGCTGGGCAGGGTTGTTAACCTCCCAGTTCTTCTGGGGCTCAAGGCGGATGCGGGCGCCGTTGGCACCGCCGCGAAGGTCACTGCCTCGGAAGGTGGAGGCAGAGGCCCAAGCAGTAGAGGCCAGTTGGGTGGCACTCAAGCCGGACTTGAGGATCTCGGTCTTGATGGCGGCGACGTCACCCTCATCAATCAGCTTAAAATCGACCTCGGGAACGGGGTCCTGCCACAAGAAGCTCTCCTTGGGAATCTCGGGGCCGAGGTAGCGCGACACGGGACCCATGTCACGGTGGGTAAGCTTGAACCAAGCCTTGGCAAAGACCTCGGAGAATTCCTCAAAGTTGTTGAGGAAGCGTCGGGAGATCTTCTCATACTCGGGGTCGAATCGGAGAGAAAGATCGGTGGTCAGCATGGTAGGGCGCTGCTTCTTGTTGGGGTCGTAGGCATCGGGGATGATCTCGGGAGCATCCTTGGCCACCCACTGGTGAGCACCGGCGGGACTCTTGGTGAGCTCCCACTCAAACTTGAAGAGGTACTCGAAGAAGTTGTTGCTCCACTTGGTGGGAGTCTTGGTCCAGGTCACCTCGAGTCCACTGGTGGTGGTGTCGGGACCCTTTCCGGACTTGTAAGAGTTGGACCAGCCGAGGCCCTGCGCCTCAAGGCCTGCAGCCTCGGGCTCGGGACCGACGTGATCGGAGGAACCTGCTCCGTGGGTCTTGCCGAAAGAGTGGCCTCCGGCAATGAGGGCAACGGTCTCCTCATCGTTCATGGCCATACGGGCAAATGTATCGCGGATGTCTCGAGCAGCAGCAACAGGATCAGGATTACCATCAGGTCCCTCTGGGTTGACATAGATAAGTCCCATCATGGGGGAGGTCAGTAACGTTCATTTAAGGGTGGGATGGTGAATGGTGGAGGTCAGCTGGTTGGGGTGGGGGAAACACCAGACATGCCTCGACCACGGTTGGGTTGAACTTACATCTAAGTACACGATTAGCATATATTTAATTGTGGAGACGTGAAATGAACTTACGAACTGCGCCGAGGGGCTCCTCAAGCTTGCGGTTATGAATGTCCTTGTGAGGAGGCTCATCAGAATCGATGGCACCAGCCTTCGATGTGCCAGGATGGCCGTCAGAGTAGCGGACGTCGTTTCCGAGCCAGGTAGTCTCGCCGCCGTAATACGTGGACTCGTCCGCCTCCCATGTGTCCTCGCGGCCACCGGCAAAGCCAATAGTCTTAAAGCCCATAGACTCAAGAGCGACGTTGCCGGTGAGGACGATCAGATCCGACCAGGAGATCTTGTTTCCGTACTTCTGCTTGATCGGCCACAGCAGGCGACGGGCCTTATCGAGGGAGACGTTATCAGGCCAGCTGTTGAGGGGAGCGAATCGTTGTTGTCCCTGGAGAGGAATTGGTGTTAGTCTTGGGTCAATTGATCCAGTCGCTACCATCGCTTACCTGTCGGCCTCCACCACGGCCATCAAACACTCGGTAGGTACCGACACTGTGCCACGACATTCGGATGAAGAGACCGCCATAGTGGCCGAAATCAGCAGGCCAGTACTCCTGCGAGTCGGTCATAAGCTCTCGCAGGTCCTTCTTGAGACTCTCATAGTCGAGAGTCTTGAAAGCGGCAGCATAGTCGAAGTTCTCGCCTCGGGGGTTGGTGACGTTCGTGTGTTGTCTCAAGATGTTGGTCTTAAGAGAATCGGGCCACCAGTCGCGTCGCTGGGTTCCTTGTCCGGCGACATTGGGGACTGTGTGGACAACGGGGCACTTGGACTCGGCCATGGTGACGATTGTTTTAATGGGGGTATATCTTCTTCGCAATCCGCAGCAGATCAAAACCACGGGAGAAAGAAAAAAGAAGAGCAAGCTCACCGAGCACGGTTTGCGGGGGTGGAGCTGGGATTTATAACACGAGCTCGACGATTGGCAAACACGCAGACACACAGTAGCCACCAACCCCGGCATCCGGGCTTCGGCATTACGCTCCTCGGGTACTTCTACCTAATCCGTGCAATGATTTGAGTTCTCTTACATCACGCACTGTTGCACTGCGGCGTCGCAGCTGCGGGGAAGCTGTCCAAACTGAGGAGTTGGCCCAGCTTGTGCCTAGGCAAGCCATCGGTATCGGCAGAGGGCCCGGTGGATGACGAAGTGGGGACGGAGTCGCTGTGAGATTCCCGTGCTGGAGAAAGCAGAAGAGAAGCGTCTAGAAAAGATAAGCTCTTTGCCTTTCACGAACAGTTCATAGAGATATTTGACAGCGGGTGGCATCGTCATCATCTTGATGCCACACTTAATGGATGGCCAATGCACACGCACACTCACATCATCCCCTCACAAGCATCCCGTGATCGGCTTGGATGCAACAGAGCCGAGTCAAGGAAAAGCCGGCACCTGGAAAACGATGACCGCATGTCGGCTTAGCGCTGCCTCGGACACCCCACCATGACACTGTAGCAACCAGGTTATGGTTGCGCGGTAGCAACCCTTTTGGTGCTAGAACCAACCGACGTTTTTGCTTATTCATGCTGGGTAGGTGGACCATACGGATTGGTCCCCCGAGGCTCACGGTGCGGCGAAGGATGCGGCCAGAGTTGCGGCGAGAAGGCCATCGCATCCGGTCTCAATGCGGCAGCTCACAGAGCGGGGTCAACTGCCGTAATGCCCGATTCGGTGAAAAGAATGAGAGGCATTTCCATGATAATTGCGTATTTCCCATCAATTGAGGCTTGCCTGATGAGGTGAACCGGATGAGAGGGAATTTATCACAAGCCAGACTTGCCTGATTGAGTAGTTCGGGTGAGAGTCAACTGTTAATGATAAAAGGCTCGGCTTGTCCCCATTGCGTGCGCGCTCTGCCTAGGTCCTCGGACAATCCTACGAACCTCACCGAGTCGACTTGGCTTGAAACACGTGCTATTCCGAGGGATCCCTAGGCGAGTTTTACTAATGCCGATGGAGAAGACAGGGTGCAGCTGTCGCCAGGGTCTGCGCCATGTACGCGTTGCCTGCGGGTGAAGAAAAGAGACAACACTGAGGAAGACGACACCATATCCTGCACTGAAGATAACGACGAATTGCAATAAAAATATAAAATAATACATAAAGATCTGCAAAATATCGATTCTGTTAATAACATTATTTTATTATTTGAGTACTACTTGATAACAATTTCCTTACTGTGAAGGTCCATAGCCTTTGAGAATACGGAGTAAAGAGGCTCTGTTCTAGTGTCTCATTATTTGTTGACCTGATTGGCGCGACCTGCAGGATGGTCTCCGCCATTATTCCAAATCGTTATTCCAAATCATTATTCCAAATCGACCTCAGACCGCCGCTCCAATCGTTCAAGCTTGAGGATTTTCAGCCACACGCCTGGTCAGCCCAATCAACACAGCATTGATGACCCAAAGAAGCAAAAGGGATGGCCAGAATGTTGCTCACCTTAAACAACAGGCGGTATGCTCCGAAGCGGGCTGCCGTCGCTGCCGTCGCTGTTAGGCACTCTTTCCGAAAATGGCAGTAATCTTGCACGAAACTGACGTCGTCAGCGTTATCGTTAATGCAGAAAGGTGTAGAAATCTCTCCCAAGGTTCCATCAGGCCGACATACAATCGGAACATCAAATTCGTGGTGAGCCCTTCATGCTGCTAGGTGAAGCGCCGGCGACGGAACGGAGCTCCGTAGAGTCGGGCCCGGCGCGGAAGCGAGCCGAAGATTTAGGGTAGCCGGCTCGGAAAGACGTTCCGCAGCAGACAACGGCACCTGTTGACCGTTCTTTGGCGCGATTTTTTTGTAAGAAGTACGCGTGGACTGACATAAATGAGCTTCCATTTTCTAATTCTGCGTTGGCCTTTCCGATGATCCTTTTTCTTGCTCTGCCCACGGGCGACATGCTAGACTGACCGCAAATAATGCATTTTGTCAAGAGTTTTTGGGCCAAATAAGTGACCCCACATGAGCAAATATGATTGGCCCAAATTTCCATAGATAAGATAAGATCTCTCAGATAAGATTATATCCACGTGATAGAGCACGTGCATCTCCGTCATCAGATCCCTCCAGCTCCGGACGAAATGCTCCGTTCCATAAGGTACAAAAGTGGCACAACAACACGGCTGATTAATAGCAAGGCGCATGCCCTGATGAGTCTGTTTGCAGTCGTAGGTCACCTGTGGCCTTCAAATCCTCATACCCATTTATCCACATGCACCGAACCGCCACCTTGGTGGGTTCTTCTCTTCCGAGTTTGGGACAAAGGGGCGTTGGATCCTCAACTCATATCACCCGGGCAGGTCGTCTTGGAATATGTACCGTTCAGTATCCTCAATCGATTCAGCTTGAAGAGCCATGACTACAACTTGGCTGGCCTGACCAAGGGCAGTCATCTGGTCTCGATTTCGGAGCGCCGGGATAGACTGGTTCTCATAGTGTTCCCGTGTTGAACAAGATGAAAACACACTCGGGCCTGAGGAAAGGTGTCTTCGTCCTTCATCTCGACCTCCTGTATGTCGCTCGTGCATGTCGCTCGGAATATGTGGGGGAACTGATTGACCTAGCTTGGCTTGTCGATCTGCGAGAAGGGTTCAAAAAAGTGCCAGTCCTGATCGTATTCCTTGGGGGAGATTTGCGGGAGGGGGGAGGACGCTCGAGCAGGAAGCCGACTCGATAATTGGGTTCGAAATTCCGGTAGATGCCGAGTTCCGTCTAGGCTGAGCAGGAATAGAGGGTTCTTGAGATGCGGATCGAGGAGAGCCCGCCCTGGCAAAGTGCACCATAGCTGGGTTGATGAGATTCCGAAGGGCGAAAGGGTTCTCGTTCACGCCGTGGGTCTGGTTCTCAACCTGATTGCCAGATTTCTGCTCGGTAGACGATTTGGCGATCGGGTCTTCTTCATTCTCAGGGTCTTGTGGCGTGGAGGGTGTAGTGGGTACAGGATCGGTGATGGTTGGGGCAGGTTTCGCGGCACCATCGGTCACCAGCTGGCTTAGGAGGAGACTCAGTGAGAGCTTCTGGATTCTAACCGGACGACTGATGTGACTGTATGCTCAACGTACCTACAGTTGGGTCACTAGCAGAGCCTGTGTTCGCCGTCACCGCATCCACGGATGGCATCGTGGAGGCCTGATATGGGTTGGTGGTAGACTTCCGTGCTCTTATCATTGTGACTAGGCAGCTATGGTGCAGGTAGAAGAAAAAGATGGCCCGAACGATGCTGAGATTAATACGGCTGATATTTTGGTATGATGCTGCTGGCTCATGTGTCAACAGTTTCATAGTTGATAGAAGTGGAACTGTGAAGCAGCATAAAAGACCAAATTGCCTCGGTACCTGTTGTATGGTAGTTTACGCTTTTGCCGAATGGCGTAGTGGTTATTGTGTTCCACAAGAGCTATTGTTCTCCTCATGCCGTTTAGATAGAGAGGATGGATTAGGCAAAAGGAGGTTGTTGAGAACGAGGGAATCGGTAACTGAGATGAAGGAGGAGGCCCTGAGGTAGAGTCTTTGTTATTGATATTTGTTATTTCTCGATAATGGCATAGGATCAGACTGTTTGAAGTTGCCAGTCGCGGAATCACAGTCGGCTCTGAGTCTGCTCCTATTTCTCTCACGTCCAAGTGTCGATATTTCTACTTAGTCTTCAGTCAAAAGTAAGATAGCCACAAGAGAACGCCGCCACGCTCATCTTGTCTTTCAGTCAATATTGGCCATGCAAGCTTGGCTCATCAGTGTAAGAGCTCAAGGGAAGTCTCTCACAGGCCCAGGCTCTCATGAAGCTTTTTTGACTGCTGTGCCAGACCGAATTTCGAATGAGCATTTCACGCAACATACGTAGAACTGCTGGACCACACCCACAGAGTGTATACTTATATCATAGGCTTGAAAACAAAGGATCTACGCAACCTCAACATGCCTTTATCTACCCCTTACGATGAGGAGACCTTGCCCTCCTTCATCCTCAGCGTCGCCATTCAACCAGAGGCATGCAGCCCGTTGTAGAGCTCCTGGATCCTCAACGGGGAGCTTGTTCAGAGTATGCTTCTCACCCTTCGTCACCCCAGCACCAACGTAGATGTCGCCAACGATGACGAACCCACACTTTTGCCGGGTGGGTGTTGGGAGTCTAACATGTTGACAGCGATTTTATAAGCCCTATACTGGTTCGCTTGGAGGAGTCTTGACCTGCGAGCGAAGTGGTGGGCACTCTCCTCCTCTCTACAGGCCAAGACAGGCCTCTCCGGACACAGCACTTGGAGCACTCTTTGAGATATCGGCCAAAGGCTTTATATGTCTAGCGTCTGCTGGCAGCTATATAGCTCTTGAGTGCCGCTTTGGAAGCGCCCTATGCCTAGTTATGGAATGTCTTGATCTGGTAGGGTGGACTTGCGGTCAATAACTCCTTTTGGAGGCGTCATTGGCACCGATATACTTCATCAAATTATGCATCATTCAGGGCGGCATAACATGTTGTGCGATTGCATGATCTAGTTGTAGACCCAGAGAGGGCCTAAGGCGACTTGATCTTCTTGCTTCTAAAGGGATGAGTGAGGGAAAATAAAGACAAACAACCGAAAATAATGTCAGAGGTATATATGCATTGATTACACAAAGGAGCATGCCACATTATTGCGAAATAGACAATTCAGCGTGAAGAATGTTGCGTGATCATCACCAGTCTCAATTTAATGTTCTCAGGGGAATGCATTATATGGCGAGAGAAGTCACAGTTGTCGTTGCAAGATCTATGACCCTTCCTTGACTTGAGAGCAAATGCGTGTGTGCGGCACAGGGTAGCGATCAGAGGCCTGAAGCCACACCTCTGGCGGGTGCTATGACTGTGGTGTTGGGGTCTCGCAGGCAACGGAGTAAACAAACAATGCAATGAACGAACGATTGACAGTCATCGCATTCAGCTTCTCGATGCCGCGTTCCTCTCTCCCTCAGCACCTCGGCCTTCGGAATCCCCAGCTGCACCGCCGGAAGATCTTCCGAGCGTGCCGATCATGTGAACGCCTGTGGCTGAGACAGTGATCAGCAAAGCGACAGTGGCTCAGACAAAGCTCAAGCCCCTGGAAATAAACAACAGTTCGCCACGTGGAGACCGGCCCAACTCAATCTTTATCAATCAGTTCAATCTCCGACCACGAGGAACCGGGGGAGTCGCGTGCGCCAACGCCACCGTTTATTATTTTTTTTTTTCCTTCTGCTTGCCCCTTTCCAATGCAGATTCGATTCCTGGTTCGCCCCACTGGAGATCGATCCATGCCGAGGCTCAAGCGTCAGAGACAAAATGCGTATTGTTCCTGATGGGTTCGCAAAAGTCTTGTCTTTTTGAGCCATCTGTTGGCTCATGCTCTTGGTACGAGTCGCCTTTTGAGGAAAATGGCCTGTCCTGAAAGAGCTAGCAGAGGCATTTCTTGACAAGGCCCTGGCAGCCCAGCAAGGACCACAGGGGGCATCGTGCCGGATCGGTCGCTTCGTTCAGCTGCTTTGGCCAAGGATCCAGGAGACTGCGGACATCGGCGAGAATTCCCAGAACTAGGGAATGACTGGCTATGAATTACAGGCGGAAGAATTACCTGAAAGCCCTTCATTGGGTGCTGAACGTGTGCAATTTCCTGTACCAAGAATGCGCTACGAGGAATGCCTGCTGGGGTGCGGAGGCGGGCAAACAGTAAAAACCCCCACTCCGTGCCTTAACTGACAACGCCAAAAGTCCCCCCGTCCATCATTCCCAAAGCAGTTACTCGTACCATTGCCGAGTTGCACTAACAGACCATGTCCGCGGGATGCGCTCGGTCTGGACGTTGGAGGTTCTATTTGGGCCTGAACACCGAGTCAGGCGCTTGGAATTTCTCGTTGGCCGAGTCAAACTGAGGATCGAGGCTATGGACGCCTGAACGGTGATGCTCAGGGGACACCATGGTGTTGAACCAACAGGTAGGGCTTTGCATCAAGGTTTTGGGCTGCCTCAGGCTCGAGAACTCAGGTTTGGAAGGACAAGCTATGAGCTATGAGGGGATATCGAGACTGCTATGCTGGAAGGGACAATTTAGTAGAAAGCGCCATCAAGTATCAACGGTAACAAATCTCATCGGCGTACACTAGTGCCTTGCCGAGTCATATCTAGTACTTGATGGTATCTAGATCGAGATGCACTAGTTATGCTCGCCTTTACCCGTGTTGAGCTCGCAAGTGCCGGGTAGATCAAAGCTTGTGCCTGCCCATATCGAATTATGGCTTAGTCTACAGATAACAGTCCACCAAGGCTACTTGAGGGGTACTGATAGTTATGTTCATTATGGGAGGTGCGTGTTATAGCATCTAGCATCGAGTAATAGCTTTCGAGGGCTACAAAATGCCAAACGGAGTTCATGCCTTTGCACTTTCAGTGGAGGTCCACCGTCATGGAATCAGAACAGTATATTACGGGGTAAGTGACTGGCGTAAGCAGCTTCTGTCACAAAAACAACATAGTCAGAGAGCTGATGTTGGAAAATGAGATCTCGGATTCTCTCTGGAACTGGAGTAGTCTTGAAGTTGATGAATCTCTTCGTTTGTCCCTGGAGTTGACATCACATTGACTTGACATTAATTCCTAAGGCACAATAGCGTGGGAATGCCGGCCACGATACTAGAACCGATGAACAGCAGGTTTTCATTGCCGGAACCCTCACACCAAGCACTGATGACTCAGTTCGTCCGAGTTGAGCATTTAGTATCTCACTACCTGCGGCTTCGTCAAATACGTTGTGTCATGTACATCATGGGTTGTGCCATGTACAATTAATAACTGACAGCTTCCTGACAACCAGTTTAGAACCATCCCACGTTCTTAATGAGACTACCCTGAACTTCATGTCTTGGTTCAGCTTCTCAGATCAACTTGCTAGATCAACACCATCGTCACATGCTCAACTTCATGCCCCCACTGTCAGCTTCCGCCTCAACCCGTTACCTGACCCAAAGGGGCTGCTGTTGGTCTTGATCTCTGAATACGAACTCACCATCTGATGCTACACAAACTTCCGGACATGCAGGAACCCACGAAAGTCTGGGACCCGTTCTCAGGGGAACTCCTGGCCTGCTGAAAGCTTGATTTAGAAGCTGCATGATGATATCAACCAAGATGAATGCGAGAGCTTACATGCACGATCGATGAGTCCAACCCTGCTCATCACCAACACCGTCAACACCATAAACGGTCGTGATGCTGCGCCATTTAAACCCTTGTCAGCCTAGCGACCCTTGTCTGGCGCATGAATTCCGTCCATGTGGGGAACGGACCATCGGACGGACTGCGTGATCCGAGGAGCCCTGTCAACACCAGGGTCTGGATCATCAGATTCCGCCTTCTAGATCAGGCTCAATGACTGCTTGGCGCTCGATGCACTGAAAATATCGGATTCAGTGATTATTCATTCTATTCTACGTGCCATACAACAGTTTAAACTGACGCTTTGTGCGTAAAGAAGATCGTTACAAGACGGATTAGAGACCCAGATTAACCCCTGCCACATCCCGGCTTCCCCAAACCTTCCCCAGACTACAGCTCGCCTAAAAGGCGGCGAGCAGACCCAGCACCATCATGCCGAAGCCGCCGATGGAGCCCATGGCAGCCGCTCCGTCGGGTGAGGCGGTTGAGCTGGTGGCAGTGGCAGCAGCCTCAGGGGTGCCAGTCGACTCGGCTGCCTTGGTGGTAGCTGATCCAGTGGACTTGACGGTGGCCGACTCGTCGACTGGTGGAGCGGTGGCACCACCAGTCACGTCGTAACAGAACTGAGCTGCAGCTGGAAGGACATCCTCTGCGAGGCGTTAGTGTTGCTCGATCAGGCTCTGAGGCAGGTCGACTTACCAACTGACTTGGCAGCACCGCATGCTTGAAGAACGCAGGCCTGGGCTCCAGTGTAGATGTTGCGGTAGTTGTCCACCTCGCAGAGACAGTCATTGTCCTCGGGCTTGCAGCTGGAGGAACCCTTGATGGCCTTGGTGAGACAGTCATGTGAGCACTCGGGCAGCGCATCAAACATGGTCTTTTCAGCGGCGCTGGCGAGGCCAGCAATGGCGAGAACAACAAAAGCAGCCTTCATTTTTTCGAGACAAAGGTAAAGTTTACTGGACCAACCGCTGGAAGCGGGCGATTTACCCGCCTTAATAGTAGGTGAGCCATCACAAAGGTTGCATGTCAAGTGCGGCTGTAGAGCATGGCCCTTGGCGACCTTGCCAAACTGAGCGAGAATGGCCTCTTGGTGAGTACGAGATGCCGTCCTAGTAGAGCGGTATGGCCATTCTTTGCGGCCGAGCAATCTCTCAGAGTCACTCCCCCCACTTCATGTTCCTTTTCAGCTCCCCTTCCTCGGCTGCACATGGTGCAACAGCGAGCTCCCTAGCTTGGCTAGCCCGTCCGGCCGTCGGCTCGTGTGATTCTGGCTCGGCTATGCCGTCCAGGGTCAACGTATCGTTAGTGGCGTGAGAGGGTGGGATCTGATAAGATAATCATTTCATTAGTGCCAAATGCTTGACAGGGAGTTCGTGGGGTGGACATTGAGGCCCACTGCTACAGGCCTGTGTGTTAATTCGGCTCGTCCGGAAAGGAGCTCGGCGTCTTCTTGGCCTCTTGAACGGGCCAGCTGCAGATGAGCTTGTACCAATGAGTTTTCTGGGACCGATAGCGGAGTCCCTGTTGGTGTTGACAGGGTCTTTGACAGGGTAAGAAGCAAAAACTAGACTATCAGATGATCTGATAACTCTAATCGTATACGGACAGGCTTCAATCGCCACCGCCAAGGTCGACTAGATCCAAAGCGAAATTAACGCCGCAGCCACAACTACAGGCCCAGGACCAGGAGCGCTTCGAAGCGGCCAATGATCGGAGATGAGGCCCTTGCATGCCTTCTCAGGCACCTCTAGACTTGATGAGATCCATGCCGGTAGAGGCCTTTCTCAGAGATATTAATACCCGGCATCTCTCACCTCTCAACCCGATTCTCTTTCCAGCATCGCCATCCGTCTTCAACACTCGCTCACTACTTGCTTCCGTCGACAACGACCACATTCGCTAGAACATCACTCGTTCGATTTCAACAAACTCTCCAAGCAAGATGAAGACCTCCACCTCGATCCGCTTTGCCGCCGCCGGCGTCATCGGCCTGGCCTCCATGGCTCAGGCTCAGTCCGTCTGCGCCATCAACTGCTTCCAGAGCGTCATCACCGATCACCCCCCTCTGGACTGCACTGAGGAGAACATGTACCTGTGCTTCTGCAAGCGCTCCAACCTCCAGAACTGGTTCGCCGAGTGCATCTGGGACGAGTGTGGTAGCCAGTCCGAGGCCGCCATTGCCTTTGGCGTGAACCTGTGTGCCGGTAAGTCATAGAGTCATCAAGCTGAATCTGTCTAATCATTTCAGACTACGGCATCACTATCACCCCTCCCACCAAGCCCGAGGAGCAGCCCACCACCACCAAGGCCGAGCCCCAGCCTACCACCCAGGCCGAGGAGGAACCCGAGGAGACCCAGGCCGAGGAGGAGCCCGAGTCCACTCAGGCCGAGACCCAGCCCACTTCCACCAAAGCTGAGGAGCAGCCTGAGGAGACCCAGGCCGAGGAGACTGAGGCTGAGGAGACCAAGCCCGCTGAGGAGACCAAGGCTACCACTGCTGCCGCTCCTGCCGAGACCACTGCCGAGACTGCTGCTCCCAAGCCCACCACCGTTGTCGTCAAGCCCTCGCACGGCGACAACACCACCGTCGTCAGCCCCACCAACCCTCCCACTGTTGTCAACATGGTAAGTTCGCAGTATCTCGACTCACAGACTCATACTAACAAACACAGGGTGCTTCCAACGCTGCCTCTGGCATCCTGGCTGCTGCCGGTCTTGCCGTCGCTGCCTTCCAGCTTCTGTAAGCATAGCTTCTTGGCTAACCAACCCCTAATGACCTGGGTTATGGCCCGGAACATTTAATATTCAATGTGTATACATCTTCTTTCCGGTTCGGGTCCGGCTGGGCTTGACTGGGTACATGTCAGGGTAGTTCTAGCTTAAAGGCATGAGCCTGACAATAATATTATTATCTATTACTGAACTTGATGATGGATGCAAATGTGAAACGATGATGGCTTAGGAATTCAAGACAGAGTAGTTGGCTCCAGCACTATCATTACCTGCTCATGTCCAAGGATAAAGCTGTCAGTTTATTTGCGCCAAGCCAAGACTGAGAGTGCTTGCAGGGCTGCATGCCCTTGCTGAGCATGGGGCTGACGTGATATCCTTCGCCAATGTAACCCGTGTTAGGCGAGTGAGGCAAATCAACTCTATTGATCCTTCTGTCCTTGTTGGGTTGTCATGCAGCTGCAAAGGCACCTTCCCTGGTAGCATGCAGAATTCACTATACCAGTCATATTTCCGATACTCCAGTGTTTGTTGTGCGGTAATAAACTTAGTGTTGATGGAAAGTCTGGCCTTTGTTCATCCATTCGACATGTTGTCTCCACGAGAAGAGAATAGCTCTGATCAATACTATTTCTGGTGGCCCACCGTAAGTTGGTTTAGGATGGAGATAAGCCGCAGCATGTCGAACTGAAAGGCAAGTTGGCTTACCTTTAAAAAGACGCGGTGGACCCTGAAAAAGATCATGTTCCAAGTGTAAGAAAACATCCTCCTCACACAATCTCCAAGTGGCAAACTGTATGACCAGCTCAAAGTGTTGCTGAGAGAGAAACCGAGCTGCTAATGAGATGCTAATGAGGGATCTGCCATTGGTTTGACTGATAGCAGCATGAATGAAAAGAATGTATTCCACGCAGGTAGAATAATATGCCAAGTCGAAGAGAGGAGTGACTCCTTCAGGGAACAGACGACGAGAGCGATTGTGCAACATTGTGCTACACATAACTAGAGACAGAATCTTGTTACGGGTGCAGGTATACTGAAAATCTTGTCCTATATCGATAGGGGCTGGGGAGTATGTGTTAATAGCTTGGTGATGGTATGATGACTGTAAACCTGCCATAATACATCTTTGTCTGAACTCTATGTATCTAATCTCTGAAGGAATATTTGAAAGGGCTAACTATAAAAGCTTCCAAGCCCGAATACCATTAAGCCAACTGAACTGTATACGGAAAACTTGAGACTAATTGCTGTTTGATCTGGTTCTCCCGGCCTCCTCATCTTGCAGCACTGATTGATCTTGCATGGCTGCAGCATGCTGAGCTCGCATCTTTTGAAGAATCTGAACAGCCTCAGAGGCATATTTGCACTTGAGTCGGATCCGACCGCCATATTTATAGAATAGAAAAGGAAAGGGAACGCAGGCAAGAGCTAGAAACGCCGGGACGGAGCTTGCCCAATGAACCCCGAGATTCTCGTACATGTGTGGCGTGAATAGCGGAAAGGCTGCACCGAAGAGAGAACGAAGGACGGAATTGGCAGCCAGGACCGAAGCAGCAAACACCACATCTGTTTCCTATTAGATATATGAATGTGTATGAGTGTGGCAACTTACAAGAATCGATTAGATAGTTTAGTAGAGAAAGGAAGACCAAAACCAATCCCAGACCAAAGAATACTGAGCCAACAATTGGTACAGCCCAATGGATGGAAGGATATGTCGTCCAAGCAAACCAGAACAGTCCAATGGGTATAAAAACAGACCCGAGCATCGCGAGACGAAGTCTGACCTCTGGGTCAAGCATACCGCCCTTGGCAGCTGCCAAACGCACATAACGCTTGTTTTCGAAAATGGCTATCAGAGTGGCAAGTGAGACACCAACTGCAGTTCCGATGAAGGCCAGGCCTCCGATGCCTGGGCTCCAGCCTCGTCCTACTTGAAAGACAATGGGAAAGGCGGCAAAGCACATGTACAAGGTGCCGTAGATGATGGAGATGTATATCGAGAGGAGCAGGACGATTGGCTCCTTGAATAATAAGATCCAGGGTCGTGTGAGGGCAACTTTAAGCTGGCTGGAAATGGACTTTGGAGGTTGGCCGGCATCGAGGAGCGAGATGTAGACTCTGCCTGTTCTTTCAGAGAGCATCCGGGCACGTTGACGGAGAAGATACGGGGCGTATGTTTCCGGAACAAGAAGTGTGATGAGAATCCAGAAAACGCCGGTGAAGATTGCCATCAAGCCTAGAAGCCAACGCCAGCCCTCTGTCTCTCCGAGGAAGCCACCGACAATAGGGCCTATAAACAAGTCAGTAGGTCATTCATGATATACACCATCTCTCATACCAATGGCGGGTCCCAAGAAGGGAGCAAGACCAAATAGACTGCCTGCTAGACCGCGTTCGGTATGGTTGAACATGTCCGCAATGACGCCTCCCGCGTTGGTCAATGGAGAAGAACCGAATGCGCCGGCGAGGAAACGAAGAACTAGTAAAGCTGGCATTGTCTGCGCGCAGGCAGCTCCAACATTGAACGCAGTCAAAGCAAAGTACGTAAAGACAAAGATCTTTTGCCTTCCATACAGCTCGGACAGAGGAGCCCAGAGCAGTGGCCCAACAGCAAAGCCCAATACGAAGAGCGACACGCCCAGTGTTGCAACTTCCTGGGATACGTCAAAGGCGCGGATTATTTCCCTTATGCCTCCAGTATATGCAGAGCTCACAAAGGTGACAGCCAGAGTTGCGATCGCCTGAAGAATGGTAATCATCCATTTCCTCCATGGCGCAAAAGTCATGGCATCTTGAGGATCGTTGGGGAGGAACTTGACGAGGAAAGGGTTCGATTCTGTTCCCTCGCCTACGTAGTTGTGCTCGGAGAACTTCTCCTCATCGACCGGGCCTCGGACCTGGGCCTTTGCCCATTGAAACGGCCTGAAGCTTGTGGTTTCTTCGATTTCGATGACATCGGCGATGGTCGTCGAGGAGGACGAGGGACTTGGGGGAGGAGGCGCCATGACTTTGTGGACGTCTGCGATCGAATCGAAAAGAGAAGATGCAAGCGTTACATGGCCACTCGAGATTGATGTCTTGTGAAAGTCTAGATCCCAGATCTTGAATGCGGAGGTCGGTATAAGTCACCCATGTTCCTCGGCATTTCAGCTGATAATCCCGCGGAGTTATCTTCGGGAATAGCAGCTGATGCATCCAACGGCAATATAGAAATTCCCGACCCGTAGACTAAATGAAACCCCGAAAGACCGAGATGAGAAACTCCCGAACGACGACTTGTTTAAACTCCGTGAATTGATATGGACTACGAAACGCCCTCTCCCCAGCAGAATGCAGCGGGAAAACGCGGGAAGCCAAGTAAGGCGTGCGTTCCCTGTCGCGCACGCAAGATCAAGTGCGACGCTGCCGTGTCTGGGCTGCCTTGTGGCAACTGCGTCAGTAGACAATGTGTCCCGAACTGCGTCTTGTCGGCGCGCAAGCCCCGAAAACGGTCAGTGAGCACCTGAGAGTTGAAACAAATACACTTGAGATTGATATGGTGTCACATTAGGATTGTACGCACAGTTGCCGTCGAAAAGGAGTCCATAGCATCACGACCTGACGAACCTGTAGGTGAAACCGTTTTTCTGTATTCCTCGGCCACCCTCTGCCGCTTCTGTTTCCGCATGCCTATCGAACGATAGATGCAGAGGCTGACATTCCCCGAAAGACTCCAGAGCACGCAATAAACAGCGCCCAAACAACATGTACAGAGGCATCGGACCAGGTAACCGTAGCTCAGACCTCTCCTCTGGATCACAATAGCTCTACCACTCGGGATCACCAGTCTCGGCCGGATCTACATTACCTCAATATTTTGCACGACGCCATCACCGACTCGCCAACAAGTCCACAGCAGGCCAGCGACAACACCCCCGGCAGCCGACCTGATGATGACCTCATCCCTCGGATCCGGCTCTGGAATAAGCCACCGGAACTAGATGAAGTGGACAACGAGTTTCTTACTAAAAAGGGAGTTTTTGACTTGCCTGCTCGATGCTATATGTGAGTCAGGGCTCGAAGCTTTCGTCTGCATTGGCCATCTACTGACACAACTAGGGACATGCTTGTTAGGACGTATCTTCATCAAGCCTGCTCTTGCAGTCCCGTCATCGAAAGAGTAGAGTTTCTCAGAAGCTATCAGTCGGGGAACTGTTCCTTGTTTCTACTCTATGCTATCTTTGCAGCCGCAACCCTCTTCGCGCCACCAGAAGCCATATCCGGCTGTGGATTCACTGACCGTTCGGCTGCTCAAGAATCATTCTTCTTAAAGGCAAATCTGCTTTACGACTTTCAGTACGAAAAAGATACCCTGCGCATGTTGCAGGGTTCCCTCATCTTGGGTGTCATCATTCTTGACCATCCAACAGATAGAGACTTTCAGTATTGGTTCCATAACTCGATCCGCCTTGCAGTCAAGCTTGATATACATAATACGTGGGCTCTCAACTATTCTTTCTAGCGGCTAATAACTGACGATGCTATAGGTGTGCTAGAGGAGACGCATCTTTCAGACAGTTGAAGCTTTACAGGCGGATCTGGTGGGTTCTTTACGTATGCCACAGTCCCTTCTCGACCTGCTCGATTTTGACTTGGCTTATAGATTCGTGATGTCTTTCATTCGTTCGTCAACACACAGAATCTTCGACTCCTTGAGAGTGTTCCCCTGTTAAAACTCCTCAACAAAGATGACTGGGAAATCGATGACATACATGAAGAATCCGACTTGTGGTCACCGATATCCCACCAGCACAAGACTTCACTAATTGCCCACTGCGAACTGGCCCAAATTTGTAGGTTATAAGCTAATCGTTAATTGTGGAGCTTATAATAACCTAGTCACAGTTGGAAAATGCTTGTCAACCATTAAGAATGAATGCCAACAAGATGTCCGCCAGCTGATGCGTCCACTGGATGTTTGGCGTACGTCGCTCGCTAAGAAGATGGGTATTACCGACCCTTTTCATGATAGCGAGATATACTACCCAGAGACCCTCGCAATAAGCTACAGGTTTGAAGCCATCATGTGTCGCCTTCTTCGTCGCTGCTGGCGTTCGCGAAATGTGAGTGGAAGTGAGTGGGCGAAGCAGAGACTTCGGTCAGCCATCTTTGAGCTTGACACCATCGCCAAGAGAGTCCTGGCGAATGGAACTATCCAAAAGTTCCCAATGACTTTGTAAGTACTGGCAATCGTTTGATAGTACAACCCTTTGTTAATCATTTATAGTGTCAGTACAATGCCGGCTCTCCTCGCGCTTCATATCGAGACAGCGCTTGATCCTTCAGAGACAGAACTTGTCCGATCAATGGCCAAACTGTCAATAAAACAGACGATGCTGGTTCTTGATCAAGTCAAGGACGTTCCTGCAATATCACGAGCCCTTCCAGCCTTTGAGATGGTGCTTTCTAAGAAGAACCTTTACTCAACTCCATCAAGTAATTCTGGGTTCATGGAGTCGCCCTCTAACCAGGATCACCCGAACCAATCGTCTGTGTTATTGCACGGACATACTGGCTTAGACTCGCACTTCGGGTTGGGAGAGCATCTTTCTCCCCAAGGGGACTTTTTGGGATTCCATTTCTTGGATCGGTGGGAGATGGACGAGTTGGATTTTACTGGCATCTACTGACGTAGTATATTTGGCCACGACAGTACGCATCGATGAAGAAACGATCCAATATAGAAATAATACCTAGTTGGCCTGGGCCTTAGATTCCCTGTTCTCTAGGTACTTTTCCCAACCAGGCATACCCCCAATCCAAATCTTCACATCGCCGGCTTCTTCCTCATCACCAAGGCGTGCTAGCTGCTGTTGGTATTGCTCCCGCAACTCATCGTTCCCGGCCGCATCACAGAGGGATCTCAGAATGATGCGAGATGTTCGTGAGCTCTCACTAGGGAATCTGTTGATAACCTCCAAAGCCATGGTCCAGTATGAGTGTGCCTTGTCGAAGTTGGATATGACATGGTAAACCTTGGCTAGAATGATGTAGGCTCGGATCTTCTCATACTTGAGACGAGGAAACTCCTTCAAGGCACTGAGACAAAGCACTTCGGCATTGTGGTACTGTCCTCGGGCAAAGAGCACTTCCGCCAGAGACAATTCCAAAAGGCCTTTGCCTATCACGGGGATGTAGGATTCTTCACGGCGTTCGATCTCCGAACGCAGAATGTTTTCGGCCCATGTGTAAAGGACCAACTCTCGCAGCGCGTCAGCAAGCTCACAGATGAGGTCGCGGAGATCTTCATCAAAGACAATATCGCTGGGCTGTTCAGACAAATTACGCCCTGCGTTGAGTTTAATGATGCAGGCATGGATTTCCCCCCTTTGACGAAGAGACCTGCCCTGGACGATGGCCTTCCTAAAGTCCACCGCTTGCTCCATAGGAGATGGGGTCTCACTCAGGGGACACCAAGTTTCGAGCACCTCTTCGGCTGATTTAAGCGCTTCGATTTGCATAAAGTTTAGAGCACGCTGGATTGCGTGTTGACCAGCGATCGAATGCATTCTCTCATCAGGAGTAGTTTCTTCGCTGCTTCTGTGGGCCAGGTTGGCTGCAGATCGAAGCATAGAGCCCTCGATGCGATTCAGGACACATTCCGCAAGTGCAATGCGAGAGGCGAGATATGGGCTCTCGACACCAACTGACACGCGCTTGGCTTGTTCAATGGTGAACTGCTTCCAAGTCATGTCAGAGAATCGGGATGCCTCAACGAGGGTGAGTCCGAGATCGATCTTCACAGCATCGGAGAGCCCGGGGAAGCCATCTGAACAGGCCCTCAGCGTATGACTCAGGTGTGGGAACACCAGAGTAGGGTCATCAGAGCTGGGAGTGGTTAGTGAGTGAATCAGTGTGTGTTGGGCTGAACCTACACAGTCTCTAGGTATTTCCAAGGAATCGATCTGTAGGTGACGATCAAGGCCCAGTTCCTCCAGCGTGCCCGATCATCAGGTGTGTGTCTCCGGCGAGCAAGATTGGCAATATCCCTATCAACCTCATAGAGCTTATTTGAGATCTTGATGTAGGCGTGGGGCAGACGATGCATGGCAGATGCCAGACTTCGCTGGCTCGATAGAACGTTGGCTAGATCTGAAGGGAGACCAACAGCGCCTGCGTCCACCGTGTCGATATTGCCCTGGGAATTCCATCGATTGCGGGATGATGAGCCTCGGATGAGGAGGCTGAAAGGGATCTTGGTAGGCCCAAGGAATGACGAGAGATTCAGCAGCTTGCTCGAGTCATCGTCGCTCGAGAGCGCGGAATGACGGGGCTCGAACAAAGACGCCATGATGTGGAGAAAGCAAAGCAAGTGGAGGAGTGTTGCTGAGTACTCGCGTGCTGGGTATGCAAGTTGAGTTTGACACACTCTAGCTGTCCGTGCCCGGGAAGATGGAGTCAAGATTGATCGAAGGACGATAGCTACTGATAGATACTCATCCAGAATCAACTGATGATGATGAAGGAAGTGCGGGGTCAACTCTAACCGCCAGCTCGAAGCTATTAATAAATCAGGCTGTGAAAGGGTGTCCTCGATTGGCCGAGTTGATATTCAAGACATGCATGCTACCCGTGACCTGTGTGTGAAACCAAGACCTTAGCTAGTGTGGGAGGTCTCGTTAGGTGTAATTTGTCCCAGAGAAGCTCTTATGATAGGGTAACTTTTTGTGGTTGTGATTTACGCATGGTGCCTTTCAATCACCTGTTGATAGTCAACCTAGATATCTCTATATATCTACCCAAACTCTCATAAAGATGAATTCTCCACTGAGTAACTGATTAGCTTTGTAAAAACTTGGCGACGCAATAATAATGCATGTGACTGCCGTCGTCTAGCTCAGCGACGTGGCTGGCTTGTATTGGCTGTAGGTGCATATGGCCCCCAATTCCTTATCACGCCGAAACCAAGAAAACTGCTGCAACCGTCATATATCATTTTCTTAAGAATTTCGCTCAAAATGCTGTATGAACATATTCCATTGAAGAGTAACTCGCAAACAAGGGTCTTGGTTATCCAGCCTGCCCAAGACAAATCAGAGGTTCTGGTTGGGTCTTTGAGAGTATGTGACCTACAAAGGGCGTCGGGATCTATCATCCCGTCTTCCCCATTTGAGGCCCTCTCCTATGTCTGGGGTCCCCCAAGTTCGACGCACACACTCACACTTGGTACTGCATCTCTACCTATAACGGCCAACTGCGATGGGGCACTAAGAGAGCTGAGGTGGACCTCGAAAGAGCGCCATCTCTGGATCGACAGCATTTGCATCGATCAGACTGATGGCGGCATCCAGGAAAGGAACATTCAAGTTGCCATGATGGGCGACATTTATGAAGCAGCTTCTGATGTTCTGGTTTGGCTTGGCCCAAGCGACGAGAAGACGACGGCACTCTTGCGACACTTTAAGCGGCTATATCTGATTCGGGATGAGTCTTGGGAAGATCTGAGACACAACCTGTGTTCTAAATTCATGAATAAATGTGGTTAGTATCTCTCGATACGATATTAGACTTGAGCTCACATTTGCAGAGGACAAGTGGAAAACGTCGCAGATGTGGGCTGTCCAAGAAATCATCGAAGGACTCCTCAGCAGAACTTGGTTTGAGAGAATGTGGACTCTTCAAGAACTTCTCCTCGCAAAGCACGCAACAATCGTGTGTGGCACCCAGACCATGTCGTGGGATGCGCTCTGCCAGGCCCTCGAACTCATCGAGGCCTCTTTTCCCTTGTCGAGTAAGGGAACTCGGAACTTTGTCAACTGTTTCTACGCGTGCTCCGACTTTAAGGAGATGCTGGAGGACATTGGCAACAACGAGACTGACGATGGGGCCAAAGCACTTTCGAGAATGGTCCATCATTCAAGAATCAGACATGCCACAAACCCCAAGGACAAGATCTTTGCACTCTACGGTCTCTCACAGAAACTGAAGAAGCCCATGCCGCAGCCTGACTATACTCAGTCCATTGCAGAGATCTACACCAAGGCTACTGTTGCTATCATGCAACAAGACAATTCTTTCTGGCCCTTGGAAAACCTGTGGAGTGAGAACCGGCGAGACGATCTTCCTTCATGGGTGCCAGACTGGAGTGAGGACTCCCGATGGTCCGATGACCTTAATCAAGACCTTGGGCATGTTCCTTTAGATTATGCAGATCGTGATATTCCTTCTCACTGGGACGGACCAACTGAACCAGCCGCCTCGATTAAGATATCTTCCGACTACAAACAGCTCACTCTCAGCGGCAGAGCACTAGGAGTCATTGCTCATGTGTTTGACGATTCCAAAAGAGTGCAGGCTCAAACTGAAGCCCTCGCTGCAACTAATGGAACTATCGAGTACGAGCTGGCAACACGAAAGCACGGAGCAGAGACGATCAGGCTCTTCCGGCAGCTCTGCTCGCGTACCTCTGCGGGAGATCAGTCTGAAGCTCAACTTTGTCAGCTGTTGCTCACAAACAGCCCGACGCAGCCTGAAACATCCTTCATGTCAGGGCTTCGAGCTCTACGATGCGTATTTGAGACAGAAGCATCTGAGAAGAACCGTCGGTACATCTTTACTCGTGCGAGAAACAAACTGATGAGAGCTACAAATGAGATGAGCAGGTATTCAGACGTTCTCTCCTACGTCGAGTCTGATGTCGATGCCGCACTCGACGTCATCTTTGCCGAATCTGATGTTGCTAGTCACGAGTCATGGGTAGAGGGCGACTGCGATAGATTGCTGTTCAACTCTTTGATATCTGCTGCCAGCCTTTACCATCTTGTGAGGGGTATTTGGATCAACAGGTCTATCTTTACGACGGACACTGGACTTCTTGGGTATGCCCATGGACGTGTTTATAAAGGGGATAAAGTGGTCATGTTTGTTGGTGCCGAAGTTCCAAGTGTGACCAGGCCTTGCGGAGGAGGGTTTAGGATCCAGGGGCCTGCAGTTGTCAAGGCAAGAGGGAGCATTATGGATGTTCTGCAAGGCTTGTTACCAAGGGAATTTGTATTGCTCTAAATCGTGTTCAATGAATAAGCGTATACTTTCTTTTCTGCCCACGGAGCATGACTGATGGATAGTGTGAGCATGACATGGAGGCCCTACTAGTCATTATCCATGTTTCTTTTCATCTCTGTGTTTCTAGGGTTTCGAGTTTATGCAACAACTTTTCTCTACCCATTGTATCTGTCCTGCCCTAACGAAAATAGTTTACATAAAGTACAGAGCCCAGGCGAACAAGGCCAAAACCACGTTCACTCCCGTAAGACGCGCAGCGGAGCTGTCATCGTCCTTGTCATCAGAAGATGAACCAGCACTCCCAGAGTCAGAGTCGTTACCAGAACCAGAGCCACCGGTCTTGGCCTTCTCATCACCCCACGAAACAGCAGCGTGAGCATCCGAGATCAGCAGATTCGAAACAACAGCTAGTTCGCCCATGGTTTGCTCCAGCGCATCGTCCCCATCCTTGTCGGCGTCAGACTCTTCAGCTGACTTGCGGAGGGCCTTGAGGATGGGCTCGGCCGTGAAAGGCGCAATCTGACTCGTCACAGCAAGCCATCGCTGGGATAGAGCCTTGAAGGTCAAGAGGTCCCTGGCGCACTTGTTATCATTGGGACAAGATGCTTCGGCGAAGCTTCCGTCCTTCTGGAAGAAGGTGTCGACGAAGGATGATGTGAGGTTCTGAACTCGGGACTTCCAGGTTGACGAGCCGTCGGTCTAGACAAGTGTTAGAATAGAGAAGATAATTAACCTGATGAAACATACCTGGTTGTACATATAAGCCGCACCGAGAGTAAGCGAAGAAGCGGCCCCAGATCGTTGAACCTTGCTGATCTGCGTACAGTTTGACTTGACGCTGCTTCCGTCATAGACGGCAAAGGTATCGTGGTCGATGAGCTCAATGTCGTATAGCCAGTCCCACACTTTCTCGGCATACTCGACATAGGTCTTGTTACCGGTTTGTCTGGCGAGACGGGAGCTGAGGGTGAAGAAGAATGTGTTGGCCTCGGCTGCTTGGATTAGTCCCGTGTCTAAGAGAAACCGGGTAGAAACTTACCCGACTTCCAATCGTATCCATTGTTGGAAAACACAATTTGCCACCGCAAGCCTCCATCGCACGTCTTCTTCTCAACCTCGTTGTCCCATCTTCGACGTTGCCACTCAAACACGGATTCGGCAAGGTCGAGCCACTGAGGCCCATCCTTGGGAAGATCAGGGAATCCATACTCGGCAGCAGTCAAAGCAGCCATGGCCCAGATGGACTGATCATCATTGGCAGCGTGCAGGGTCTGATTCTCTGGGATAAAGTCTTCGTTCTGACCAACCTGGTGCAAGATGCCCTGCATCACCAAGTCGTTGTATGTCTCGTCGCCCGTCAATTGCCAGTAGTCGATATAGGTGCTCATGAAAGCGCCAGACTGATAAAAGTAGTAGGTGAGATCGTCATCCTTTGTTTTAACTGTGCTCTGGGGAAGAAGGCCAGGTACTTGGCCAGTCTCGTTGCCGTGGTAAAACCTGATGAGATCAGCAGCAAGTGACTTGGAAGTCTTGAGAATGTCATCTCGGCTACCGATCTCCAAAGAGTGAACAGGAAGAAGATGTGCCAGAAGCAGGAGACCCGCGGCTTGGGTTTGGAGTGCAAGCATGTTGACGAGGCCGAGAAATAGAAATAAATGAGTGACAATAATACGACCGTGAGGATTGACGCCGTGGAACCGACGGTTTCGAAGAGGAAACAGTGGTTCTTTAAAGCTGACGGGGGCATAACTAGCAGTTTAAGCGAGATGACCACCACTCTTGGCGTGATCCTTCAGAGTAAGCAGGCCATAACACTGCCACCACCGAGATGCAGCTGAAACACCGCAATGGCTTCATTGCTAAATACGAGTGGTGCCTGCATACGCATCGAGCGTTTCCTGCATTAAATGAGCCTTCGACGAAGATGAATTGTCTACTCCGTAAATCATTTTGTATTCGTTCTTGTTCAATCTCTCATGGTTCGAGATGTCGGCGATTACTCTTTTTGGTATCGTCCGTGAGCTGACATTGAATCCCCAGACAAAAGAAGCCCCAGAAGACCTAAAACCAGTAACATCTCGAAAACTCCTGGCTCATCCTCTGTCCAATCGATGGGATTCCACTTCTCCTGCTGCTTCGCCTTCTGAGACTCGTACCGATATACAGTTGCTCTCCCTACCAGCTTATACCCCCCTGCCTTTTCGCCTTACGATAAACTCGGAATTCGATCCCTCCATGGCGCAGATCCTGTCCCCCATGCGCACGCCCCCAGGGCTAGTTGCCAGGTTTCCCCTGCTTGTGAGAAACAAGACACATCTGTCAAGGCTGCGTGCATCCTGGTCAATTGTAGAGCGAGTCCTTTCCGCTTCCTTCTTTTTCTTTTTCCTCTGCTTCTTCTTTTTCTTTTCAATCTCGCCCTGAGAATCCCATGGATTGGTTGAGCTTGCAATACCGACTTCATCTTCCGCTTGCTGTCTCACTCTGAGGTAATGCAGTCCGTTGGTGATGGCTCGCAAGGCCCGATAATTCGGGTCCGGCACAGGGTCTGTTTCCCCAGACTGCGGAAAGCCGCCGAAACGCTGAGGACGAACCAAATGGTGAAACAGGTACGGCGATTTCCTTTGGTCGTGATCCATATCAATGTCTGTGACGAAAGCAGTCCAATCGCCCAGACATTGTGAACGTTCTTGGTCGAGCTCCTCGGGGGGTATGCTGCCCGAGATAGGGTCCCATGGCATTCTGGTGCTCACTTTCGTGATGGTTCCAATCCTCTTGGCTCGCACGCGGAACTGGCCTATTTCTTCTATGATCAAGGAAGTCTTATTAACGTAGTCCCTTCCTTTGAAACGGAAAAATTCCTCTCTTTCCCCGGGAAATATACTATCGGGGTTGCTGAGGTCCAGAACCCAAGAGGCCGAGGAATGAGACCCTGGACTGGAGGACCCAACAGTGATCTCAGCTGAGAGCTGAACGACAAGGACCATGAAGCTGACAAAATAGTGATCATTTGTTGATGGTGGTATCATATTTATTAGTGTGTTCCGCATTCTAAAATGGGCTATGTCTGCTTGTCCGGTGAGTCTTTTACTGAAGCAGAAGTATGTAGAGAGCGATAATGAAGGGCACTGTAGACGCCCCATCATGAACACGGCGGAGTTGGACAGAAGGAACTCTTGGATGGTCCATATCCTGAGAAACCATGGATTTGAGACAACCCTGGTTATACGTTTGGTCTCAGCAACGGCTTGTCCCTGTTAGAGAGGCCAAGTTTGGCATTAAGATGCTGTACTCACAAAGGATTGGCGCTTCAAAGACACTTTCGGTGTAATACAGGCTATCGTCCGGTCGAATCTTTCTATATCGGCCATCGACGTCTGGTGATATCAAGTCAACTCGATCATACGAGAGAAGCGAATTTGCGACATCTTTGTGCCTGTTGAGTAAAGCATTCGACAGCGGTGTTCGACCATAGCGATCTTTCGAGTTTATATCGACTTTGTATTCGTCAATCAACACCTTGACTTCTGCCATGGAGCCCGCAGATGCAGCGTCGGCGAGTAGTGGACCGTGGCCATGTTCATCCAGTGAGTCCAGCCCGACTTTGTTCTTATCGAGTAGCTGCCTCATTGTTGTGATGTGATCCCCCCTTACAGCAAGCGTGATTGGTTTTCTCAGGTTGTCGTCGCATGCGTTCGAATCAGCGCCATGATTGAGAAGTATTGGCACAGCGCTATGTCCTTTCTCAGCGGCAAGGTGCAGCGGCGTAGCGCCCCGGCCATCGCGAGCGTTTACGTCACCATGACCTTTGATGAGTAGCAGCTTCATCACCTCCGAGTGCCCATTCTGGGTAGCGAGATGCAGAGGCGTGTTCGACCGATCGTCTCTGGAATCTACACTGACCTTGCACTTCTCGAGGAGCTGTGCCACAACGTCATACTGCCCACTGAAGGCTGCCCATGATAGCGGTGACCAACCGTGGCCATCCTTTGAATCAGCGCAATCGTGATGCATGAGAAGCTTTACTGCTTCTAGGATTCCGAAAAAAGCCGCAACATGAAGTCCAGTTACTCTGGGCAAACGAGGAGTGTAGCCCCGTACTGATCTTGCCATAACATATCCTACTCTCGCGATCTTCATTTCGCTCTGAAGAAACTCAAGTATGACCGGAAGCAAGGCTGGTGCTTCGCGGGCATGGTATCCCCAGTTTATTGCGCCATATTGATAAAAGGGATGTTGTTGTAGAAGGATGATGTTACTTGTCAAGTCCACATCTTGAAAGTAGTCAAGTGAAAGGTACGCAAGGCAGATGGTGGTTATATAGCTATGCGCGTCTGGGAGCCGTTGTTTCTGGTGTCTCTCAAAATATTCTTGAGCTGTGTAGTGAACGAGTCGAACAATTTGGCGTTCCTCATCGATAACGACCAGACCGGCGCACACTAAAACAAGGTCTCTCATGTCGGGGATGTTGGACTCGTCAAAGTGCGTTGAGCCGACAATGACAGCAAGAGCACATTGGAGCTCCTTGATAGTAAGATGGACCCTGGCGCAGGCAACCCATGACAAAACCTTGATTGCAAAGTCACGTGTATTCGGGATCTGACTTTCGATTCGGTCAAGGGCAAGGTCATAGGCCTGATCGTACGCATTCGTGCCTGCGGGGCTGGGGAGGCGATCCAGAGCATCACGGAGTGCCCGCACCGATTGGACTCCGATTAAGGAATCAAGATGAAACTTGGCGAGCAAGAAGCTAACAAGTGGTTAGCATTATCCTAAATAATCATCGATACTTACATACATTCCGTCGACAGCGTTGATAATGCCGTCTTTGATTTCCTCTCGTAACCCTGAGTTCTCTTGGACAAAGCCAGGGAGCCTGTCTATGTTGTCATCCACGTATTTGCGGACATCTTCATCACAAGCACGGATCTCGAGTGTACTGGCCCCCTTGAATCTGGCTTCTATGGCAGGGATGTGTCTTGACGTTGCAAAGACATTGGTCACACAACTTCTTTGCAAATCAAATATCTCTGACAGGAGCCCATTGCAGACGTGCTGTTGGCCCTCATCAAGTGCGTCCACAACTATAAATAGCCTTGAGAAGTTCAAGGCCACTGAGTGCAGGAGCTCTCGTACCTCGGAGATTGACAGTGCTCGACATTTTTCTGCACATTCTTTGTGCGCCTTTTCAATGCTGTCGAAAGCGGAAGAATCATCGGTGGCCAGTTGTCGGAGAATGCTTCCGAGAAAATGAACGAGTTCAGATTGCTGTTTGAAGTCAAAGTAGATGAAGGCTACTCCGATCCTGTTACGTTCATTGCCCTCGCCGGTTTTCCGAAGTTTGAGTAGATACTCTATAACAACCGATGCGAGAACTGTCTTGCCTGCTCCGGGTATGCCTGGGCAGAAGAGATTCTTGTTGTTTTCGCTGAGGAATTCTTTGAAATCCGGAGAATCCAACAGCCACTGGCCGGCTCTGTTTTCTCGATTTCGACTTCGAGATTTGTCTGTGTGGGTTTTGAAGTGGTCAATTGGCGAGACCCATTGCCACAACTTCTCCTCTTCTTTGCTTCGCTCATGATGAAGAACCTCTCTCACATCCTCGCAGAAGTTGCCAAGAACTGTTGTTTGTCAGCACATGAAACATAGATACATATATAGCTTGGAGGTAATGACACTAACGAGATTCGATTTTGCCTGCCCATGCTGGCTGCGATGCTACCTTCTGAGGTTTCACAATGCCTAAAAGATCCCTGGCGTACGCGGCGGCTGTGAGAGCCGCGTAGTTGTGCCATTCGTCATTCTTGTGTTTTAGAAAGGGTTGAAAAACCGCTTATATGACCAAAGTTATAAGCGCTCGGAAATTCCGGGTACCCCGGTTCCTCACGGTAGTGTAAGAGATTAATGCTCACTATCGTTCGCAGGAGGTATGTATACTTCCTTAACAGAAGTGACTAAATCTTCGCCTTCGCTCAGATTTTATCCCACCAAACGCCAGATGCGTTCTCATACATTTCTCATGTTAGTTCGAAAAAAGTCCCAAAATCAGGTAGATTTCGTGTTGAGCAATGTACCACTACCCATTGCACTCTTGTAACCTCGTGTCGACTCACTCCGTTCGTCTTCACTCCGCACCATCGTCGCTATGCTCCTCGGTAGATTAAAATAGTCTGTGACTGGCCCTGCGGGGCTCAGGTTCCATTGTCAAGCCGTCGTCGTCGTCCCTCCTCCTCCTCCGGCTAATCTTTTTATAGGATGAAGCCATCTCCATACGCTTCAAGTCTACGATAGCCACTATTACCTGGTGTTTACATGGTTCGCCCACTGGCTCACCATCCATCACCACTCAACATGCGTCTCGTGGTCTACAAAATCTACGATTGCAACTATATTCACTCATATATTCATAGCACAAAAACAAACAATTCAAATAAAATTTATTCTAATCACGACTAAAGATATGCTCACCATAAAATATCAAGTGATGCTCGTCTAAAATGTATTAATAAGTCATGACTCGCCTACTTAAAGATTAAGGGCTCGCAAAGTTCAAACCAAAATGAAGCTATCGTCACTTCCCGTTTGGGTAATCACAGTCCACCTTATAGATGTCATAAAGAACTATATTCAGCACTCAAGCCTCACGCTACTACCGCGCATCAAATACATAAAACCTCTTGCTGCCGAGTATTATATTCAATTAAACTAAACTAAACTAATCCACATCTTATGACCACCTTCGCATCCACTCGGTATCATCCTTCTCCGGCAAACTCGCTTCCAAGTTTACACTATTCCTTCGCTCCCGCTCATGACTTCTACTAAGTAGCACAAGCTGCACTGAGTGAATAAAAACAGCCACGGTAACCATAAAGAGACCAATCTAAAAACCAATCGGGACTCCATCCCCGCTACTCCCTTCGGAGTCATTCGTCGCCTCCGCTCCTATCATATGCCACGGGCACACTAGAAGATCACCTTGCGGTGACTCGGCCCCTGCCTCGCCTAGAAAACCATCTACCGACGAGAGAAGCTTCTCAGCTTCCACAACAATGCACCGATCCAACATCGTGCAAGTTACAATAAATACAATCTCGCCTCAACTCCCGGCTCGAACACATAAAATGAACCTGACTACCTATCAATAAACTCAGTTGTCCCAACTTCGACTTAAACAGCGCTCTAGATGCCCTGTCGCTAGTGCACCACTGTCCTAGGCTACAGCCGTAGACCTCATCGTATCCACTCCAAGCAGTGCTCCCTCCGTCGCACAACAACAACATGCTCACGCTATTCGCCTCGGTCGCGATACCGCTCCCAACTCCCGTTTGCATTTAGTAACGCTCGCCTCCTCGCTTGATCCTCCGGATACATATGTCCTTCTACACAAGAAAAGAAAGCATCACTCACCTAGTTCGTGATTACACAGCCGTGTAATTGCTACAAGTGGTTTATGGAACTACTGTTCCAAATAACTGAATCAGTAACCAACTCGACGTCCATTCTCATAGTTACCTAACGGTAAGAGTAGCTCGCAGTGCTCTGCTCGATCAAGGAAACAATATTCCAGGAATCTATTTTGCACTCTGTGCGCGGGGCATGCGCTCCTTAAGTACTCAGACCACTATCTTCCGTGCTGTTTATGTCCGTACAAAGCGTACGGTCATTAGGTGGGGCCCTGACATCCCACCACGTCCACTCCTTGCACCACTGTGCATCGTTACCCTATGGCTCCTCATTTCCGTTCCTACGTTCACTCTCATTCGTTATTTATCCGGGTCACACGCAATGGTGGCTTCGCCACTCAAAGCGATGTCTGGGGGTCCCCCTACCGGTCACGTTGCTCCCTCCCCCAGTTTTCAATCCAGCTAAAGCTGTGAAAGAAAAACCTCTTACCCTACCAAAGTTATAGACGTCCGTTCCCGCCTGTCGGCGGTCACTCCCGTTAGTCATATAAGCTAGGTTAGGCTCCTTCGTCGCCTAAGTTCGCTGCGCTCACTAACAATCTGTACCAGATTCTCGTTCTATGGTCACTCTCGTTCCCATACAATCTCACTTTCGTTCACATACAAATTTTGTGTCGATTTCAAACTCGACTCTGAAATGTCTTGTCGGGCTCGCTCACGCTCCCCCTCCTTTTGTCGTCAGCCCACGGCCTCCTCTACTTTTCAGTGACCTCGTGCCCCGCACTCGATACCATTACACACTCTTCATATTCAATGAAGGCGTCGTGATGCAATCCAACCACATTCTCGTGGTGTTGAGCGAAAAAAAAACACTACTCGTGTTGAACTCTTGTAACCTCACTTCGTGATCGCTGCGCTCCCACTCCGTTCCGCACCCCTTCACTCCGTTCGGGGTATTATTTAGCAGTCTCTGCTTGGGGTTAGGTTACTACCTAAACAGAATCACATTGACAATCCCTCACCGAACCGCTCGATGCCTCGCTCCCGTCTCGGGACTCATTCACAGATGAAGTTATTCACAATTACAAAAAGGTTATGCTCGCCATTAAAGAATAAGAGCTGGGTCTCGTCAAACGAGTTTTATTAAAATAGTATATTTGCCTCGCCCCACTCGTTAAAAGTGGAAGCTCGCACAGTCACAGCTTACAAAGAAATGAAGTTATCACAACATCTAAATTAGGAAAAGTCTACTACTACTACGCCGACTCAATCTCTTCTAATACATCCCGAAAACGAACTCTCGGACCCACAGGTCGCTCACCTGCCCTGAACAACCGTCTCCGACGCTGGACACTCACGGGTTCATCCGAGTCCTCCGCACTCGACTCTCTCTCTACAATTCCTTTACTATCCCCATCAACTCCCGACCTACTGGACGGACACGGAGAAGACTGAGACACCAACGGCCCCGCCGTCTCTACGTCAAATTTAATGGGACTACCTAGTCCCTCTCTAAGATCATTTACACTCTCGAAAATATCAAAGGAGACCTCAAGCCAGGCAAGTTGATCCCTGATCTCCTCAAATACTTTGTGCACCTTACTGGAAGTAAGAGTTGGCCGTTCGGCTACAGGAAACAAACGACGTTTGACACCGGATGGGACATCACGTCCCTCCGCCTCGACTGTATTAGAATACTTCCGCTTGCGCTTCCGCGCATCATCGTCGATGACTCTGGCAAATCTATCCTCTAGCGACTCACGTACGCAAGGAGGTGTACAAGGAAGAATACCTTCCCCGGGCTGTCCAGTAACATCACCCTCGCTCTGCGAGTCAGGAATGACTTCGTCATCGATAAACTCACTAAGACTCCCTGGGCTATCGCCCTCAGAATCCGAGCGAACACTATCGCTCTCCCAGCCTTGCACTCAAGTTAGCTCACTCTGTTCGCAGACAAGGGAAAACACACTATACTCACCCATAGTGACGAAAGCCGGGTCACTACCCGTCTTCTCATACCTCGTCCCCAGGGACTCAGACATCATAGTCATCGCTACGCTAATGACAATAAAACAATACTTCAATCTCGTGATTGAATATGCGTACTAGCATACAAGGTGTCACGCAGTACCTACGTCTCCAGCCTACACGGCAACCTCACTCGTGCGAGTTCGACACAGTAAAACAAAAGTAAAAATACAGAACAAAGTTCTATCTGCGTCCGCAGAGAAAGTGGGCGGTACGCCCTTTAAGTAGCTGCTCTCCCCTCGCAGTCTACAGATTATGTCCGTACAAAGCGTACGGTCATGAGGTGGGGCCCTGACTTCCCACCACGTCCAGTCATCAACGCTGACGCTATTCCTTTCCCTATGGCGCCTCACTCCCAGTCGCTACCTCCTTCCCGTTCGTTATTTATCGGGTGTGACCAGGCAATGTCATGCAAGCATGACTAAAGCCTTCGGTATCGCCAACCAGCCAGAGGCTTGGAAGGCTCCTGGGGTCCCCTCGTCACATGTTCCTCGCCCCAGTTTCTGAGCCCAGAGCACAGCTCTTGTCAAAAAACCGCTTATATGACCAAAGTTATAGACGTCCGTTCCCGCCTGTCGGCGGTCACTCCCGTTAGTCTATAAGAGTAAATTACGCTCGTCCCTCGCGTAATCGAGTGCTGCGCACTAACATTTGTTACCCAAATGCCACTTGGTTGTCGCCTCCGCTCCCATACAATCTCACTTTCGTTCCCATACAAATTTTGTGTCGATTTCAATCCAGCTTGAAATGCGTTGAACAGCGGTGTCCCTCTCCGACACGCACAGGCACAGGTAGTAGCAGCTCCTTCGATGTCCCTCCGGTCCATCTCGTCGTGCACCTCGCTACGCTCGGTATTATTTCACAGTTCTGACTCGCCCCTCCGGGGGTGAGGTTACCATTGACAATCCGCAGTCGTCGTCCCTCCTCCTCCTGCGGACTCATTTCACGATGAAGCTATTCACACTCTTCACTCTTCACTCTCTACGTTTTATACATCACAAATATAATTACAAATCACGACAAAATAATTTTTATAGCATAAAAAGAAATTTCAAATTTAATCTACATATCTACTCCTTCGGCTCATCCTTAATACTATCTGACGGGTTATAAAGTTTCTGTCCTCGACGGAGCTTCACAACTGTCGCTCCACATTGCTTCAAATACTTCATAAGATCTGCATCGCGCAACGGACTCTGATCCTCATTACACGTCCAGATGACCGGCTTCCCCAGCCTCACTTCCTTCTGACGCATGTACTTGCCAGACAAGGTCGCCACCTCTTGACATCCCACTATCTGGCGTAGGTGCCCCCACTCCTTTGATTTCCAATGAATATCATTCAACACAATATGAGTAATCCCAGGCTTCGTTACCTCTTCCATGTTCCAGCCACCTTCCAATCTGGCTGGAGTTCCCCAACTCAGAGACCACTCTGTCTTACCACAATGTGCAGGCCCCACGAGAAGCAAACAAGTAGGTCTACCTCCTCTCGTAGGAAAATTCCTATTCTTCCACTGCTGCATCCTCGCAGTGGGACGCCATGGGTGAGGACTAAACGAGTGCACATGAGCCTGAGCTGCCCTACTACGGCCAATGCTTGACAGAAATGACTGAATAGAAGAGAAATGCACAACATACTCCTTGGGAGCTCCCTCCCGAAGAATTTTCTCAGCCTGCTCGGCTGTAGGCGCATCAACAGCATTGCGCCAAACTGACTTCCGCTCGCGGGAACCTTTCTTTACATCAATACGTTCCCCGAAAACAATACCACCTTTCTCGCAGTAATCCTGCGTCTTATCTAAAAAGGTGCGATCGCTCCGCCTCCTCGGCTTCACATTAACAGCCGTGGTATCCACCACTTCCTCGTCACTACCGTTCCGCATAACATAAGAATACGAACGACAATCCTTCCAATCAATGGAAGGTTCAAAGTAAATCACAGCGTGATAATGGGGACAACCGTCCTCGTGCAATTCCTTGCACCCAAACACCTGTATGGTGCCACTGTCACCAGTTGCCTTGTTCCTCGGCAGGTAAGAAGACAAAGACTTTACAAGTCCACGATGAAACTCCTCTGGATCTTCAATCTGACTACGAGAATAAGTCACAAAAACCGCATCGGTTTTGAGGTTCAAACCTCCAGCTCCCACCACCTCCGGTCGCACTTGTCTACGCTTAGACAACAAAGAATCAACATCCTCACCCAGCTCGGAACTTGCATCCGCAAGAGATGCCAACACAGTGTCATAGCCACTGTCCTCTACAGAGCGTACATCTTCCAAGAAGAGATCATCCATGATGAAGTATAGCAGAGTTCCCCAGAACGTCTGTTTCGTATACACGAAAAATGAAGAGGAACAAGAAAGGAAAAGAATGTCGGGGCGTCCGCCCCTTATGTACTCGCCCACTAGCTGCGTGCATCAGTTATGGCCGTACAAAATGTACGACCATCAGGTGGGTCCCTTACATTCCCACACCTGCGTTCGCTGGCGTACCTGGCTCTCTCCGCTATGACTCAACCGCTCCCGGTCGATACCTCCCTCCCGCTATTTTATTAGACGGTGATCACTGTCAAGGTGGCTAAAGCCATCCAAGACGAGGTGTGGCCAAGGTGGCGCAAGCACCATCCAAGGCCTTGGGGTCCCCATAATCCCCAAATCACTCTTATAGACCAAAGTTATTGCACCGCTCCGTGCCTGGTACCCAGTCACTCGCGTTAGCGTCTATAAGAGATTAATGCTCGCTGCGCTCGCATAAAAAGTGACATCCTTAACAGTCTCTACTTTCGTGTCGCATCCGCTCCACGTAAATTCCACTCTGTCCCAGAATCGTTCCCATACATTCGTTGTGTCGATTTCAGAATACTCTGCAAATCTTGGTCAGGCCCAATGTACCCTCGATTCCATCTCGCGTACCACATGTACCGGTCGGGTCTGCACCCTCCCTTCCACTTCTGTTCATTTCATTCACCCACATCCGTGTCATTCTTCAACCACCGTCTCAGTTCACATTGCGTGAAGATATTCATAACTCATGTGTCATGAGGGTTATATAGCAGCTCCTTCGACTCACTTCCGTTCGTCTCGTCGTGCACACACTCGCCCTAACGGGCTCGGTGTTTTAGAACATAGTTCATGCTTTCCCTGCCGGGGGCTCAGGTTACTCCCTGAAGCAATTACTATTGCCAATCCCTTCGGCTGCGTCCTACGTCCTCGCCTCATAGAAAATCTTTTATAATCTACATTCATAGTATCACAAAAACATAACTAGGTCAAGATGCTCGCCATTTAGTTAAAAGTAGTGGTGCTCGTCAAACGAGTTTTATTAAAATAGTTATTTGTCTCGCCCCACCATTAGGTTATAGGCTCGCACAACACATTCAATCAATCTACAAAAAGTGAAGCCATTCCCACATCCCATGTCTCCATTCACATCACAACTATCTCTACTATACTACGACTGTTGCTCCGCACCATACCGCAACTTGAGCTGCGACTCTACCACACTCCGCAGGTACTTACACTTATCCCATACCTCCTGGGCCGACGTCTCATACCGATGATAAGACACGCTGGAGAAGATATTCACAAGATACTGCAAAACCAGATATGATCTCACAATCAAATAATCGTCCATCTCCATTAGACATTCTATGGCCTCCGCCAACTTATTTCCCAGAGACCAGCGCTGCAGTTCTCTTGGGGGATACACGATCAACTCGCCCTTCCCGTCGCGCACACGAGCATCTACATGCCCGTCGGTCTGTTTAAAGGCGTTGCATAGCATGCGTTCCCGCACTGAACACACAAACGGTTGATATATCAGGTCCTTAAAAGGCTGCTTGCCACCCCAGTGGCTCTCACGACGACCCTTCGGAACCTATTCCTTGACCGGCTCCGCCTTAGTCGTAACATAAGAAAGGTTGAACCGTTCAACCAGTGCCACAAGCAGCTTCCGCAAGTAACGTTCCACTGCCCGCAGATCGTCAAGCTCCTGTGGAAAATCATCCCACGGGAGAGGTCCCTCCCCTTCCTTCCAGGACACTATCCACTTCACAATCTCGCCCACTTGCTCGGACACCTGTCTCTTCGACACGCAGGTCAACAACAAATACTTTGATCCCAAGGATGCAAAGAGACCCAAGGGCTGCTTCACATCGCTCACTTCCTGTTCGCTACCACCACGGCGCCCTGCGCCCTGTAGCATCTCCGATGCCATCCTACTTCTGTCTCCCTTCGTCGACGGCATAGCTACTCGAGTCATCTCGCAATAGACTCCTTAGTCTACCTCTGTCTCGTTCTCTGAACGGAAAGTAAAAGGTTTGCGCACTAGCGCTTCACTGCACATACGTGCAAAAGCCGTAAAAAAATGAAGAGGAAGATTTCTAGGAAATCTTTTGCTACGCAAATGTGGGCGATCCCGCCCTTCATATACCCCTCTCCCATCGGGGTATCCACATTACGTCCGTATTTTCTGTACGGCCATAAAATGACATGGGGCCCTGACAATCACAAGGCAGGGGAAGTTGTTCATCAAGCCTGCCGCCTCCATCTCGAAGCAGAGCACATTCAGCTCTGGGTCGTTGGCATATCGGTCTCTTTCGGTGGGATTCTTCATTACCGAATTTCCAGATGCGATGGTGCTATAGTGGATGGCAATTGCTCGGTCTGAAGCGCGTAAGGGGCGTTCTACAAAGCCCGCGGGATCGTACTGGTCGCAAGTCCTGCCACTGTGATGCCGAGAGTCGACGCGATAGAGGTTGTCGGAAGTAGGGCGTGAATATTCGGGCATATCGTCCATGCGGGCCAGGTTTTCGTCCATAGAATGCCTCTTCCTTGGATCATTGTGCCGCCGTCGGACTTCGGGTAGGGCACCGAGAAGCACTCGTGGGGGAGCGTTGAGCTGGCCTGCTCGTTTGAACTCGCCGTTTAACAGTCGCTTCCCCAAGTCATACTGCAAGACTTCTCCAAGCTCGCCTTTGGGCTCGCTGACGACGACATCGCCGAGGCGGATGTCCCTCTCAGGTGTCGGAGCACCTCCACCAATTCCAACCATGAGTGCAAACCTCAGGTTGGGAAAGGACCGGACCATGTCTCTGGCAACGCAAGCAGCAGAGGTATTGCCGTAGACGCCGGATGGAAGACATCCGATGACAACATTGTGTTTATGCATGCGGCCGAAGACGTAGGTATTGTCATCGTTGGATCAGAACCCTCTAGGCCATCAAACTCGTCGTCTAGCATCCGACAGGCGGCCTCAAATTCTCCTTGCAAGGCACAGATCCAGCCAATTGTGTACTCCTCGGCGGCTGGTTCTGATATTGTGGAGGGGTTGAAACGCGTGCTGGAAGTAGGTCGCGCTCGACCACTCACAGCAACTTAAGAATAATGAAGCTTACAGAAGAGGGAAAAAGGATGGGATACAGGTGACTGATAGTTATTGTAGACAAAAGCTTGGATGCGTTGGAGTCAGGAGTGGGAGAACAAGCCCCCAGTGTCAGCTGGCCGCAACCTGACCAAGGACGAAGGAGAAAGATCAAAAGAAGTGGAGGAAAAGATCAGATCAGTTTCATGGAGGGGAGTGTAGCTACCTCAGGCATTAATGCATTGCCAGTGTGGTGTGGGAGTGGTTGTTGCGAATCAGGCTGTGCATTGCTCGCTTTGTATTGGCAGTTCGCCCAGCCAGGTTGCCTCACTCTGCCTTGGCGAACAACAGCTTGCTACTTGCTCGACGATAGATCCATGCCATTAGGCTTGGCAATTCCCAGTAAATGCATCAGTTTTTCTTTATATTCCTACACAACAATAATTCCCAAATCAAAAGACATCATACAAGGTAGCAGAAAGTCTGGTCTTTCTTTCGTCAGCCCTTGTCAATGTCTCCTTATCTGTTAGATGATAGCAACCATAGAGTAAGGAAGAGCGAGCCAAGACAGGATAAAGGCTCTGTTTACACTCGGACATGTTTACTTCAGATAGATACAAGAATGGCAGCCTGTCTCAGCCCCAGTTCAAGAGGAGGACTCATCGTCGGGAGCCCAATACCCACGGAGCCCAAGCTCGTAAAGGTCGAACCGGGTCTCAAAGGAATCATACGTATTGCGATCGTGAAAGAGGGTGCAGGGGTTCTCCTCTAGCTCTTCTTCAATCACTAAATAATCAACCCTCTCAGCGTCCCACATGACGCAGCCCCATTCGAAGGACGGGTCGGTATAGAAATCATAGACCCTCTCTTCCAACGTGTAGCGCCAGATACTCTCCGGACCATTATCGCCATCTCTGAAGAAAGGCGGAAGCTTCCTCATGGCCTTGACCGCTTTCTTGTTGCCCAGATATGGATCGTAGATGCTTCTGAAAGCGATCAGCAGAAATGCGTTGTTCACTCTGTGAATCGGTTCTCCGCCTCCGACCAGCCTGCATTTCTCTTCAAAGGTCTCACTGCGAGCAATCTCAAGGATCTTCGAGAGACCCAGAGTCAATAGGTGCTGGATTGCATAGCCTCCATAGCCGTTGAGGGTGTTGCGGTACGCGCCCCACACAATGTCATGCTCAGCAACGTAGTTGTAGACTGGGTAGAACATGTGAGCTTCTAGTTCTAGAAAGAAGTCGATATGACATATCTTGACCGACCTCGCGGGCCAGGAAATCGTGTATACAGCCCAGTTGGGCATTCTCCCAGGGCGCAAACTTTTGAAAGAAGGACTTGGCCAAAGGCTTGAGCTTTCCTTCGCTTTGATGAAAACGTCCAAAAAGCCTTCGAAACAGCTCGAAGCGATACAGCACCCGTTCGATTCTCTCCCACTCAGCCTCGGAAACAGGGCGTTCCTGGATGCTCTCCCAGAGTGACTCTTGCCATTCGTATCGCTCGGTACAGATGATGACGAATCTTCCTGCGAGAGGCGAGACGGCGTGGACATGGAAGTCGTTCAGGATAAAGGCCTCGGTCATTGAGATGACTGTATTTTCGAACTTTGTTCGATCAAGATACCCAAGAAATCCCAATATATATCTGCACTGCCTGTCCATTTTGTGATGAATCGGTCGGGGTTGCAGTTCGAGATGGTTGCAGCTCGGGTAAGGGGGGGGGGCATCGATGAGTGATGAGGGCTTCAGGAAGGTTGGCAGCTCCGATACAGTTGGTCAAGACGCTGCGGATGAGGGTGGACTCGGTATTCTTGAAGGCCGCATAGAGCTGGCGACAAGACAGGGCCGCCGCGGCCAGAGAAGGTATATCGGGGAGACAGGCGAGGATGTGCTGGTGCACCTCCATGGGGGCCGCAAGGAGGTGGCTCTGGGATTCCGGCATGATGCAAGTCGTTGTTATCTTAGCAAGAAAATGTCACTTCATACTGCGTACTATGCAGAAGTTTGATCCTGAGCTAGAGCAAAATGACCGTGGGGAGGATGAAAGGAAGAGGAGGACTGGAATGACGGGGGTGAAATACCATCAACGCTCCTAGTCTAAAATTCAACGATGGACTAGGCAGATGGCTTTTTGCCTGCTTGATGGCTTTGTGTGCCTTTCTTTGTTTGTTGTTCACTGCAGCCGCACTGCCCAGATCAAACGAGGCCAACAGTCAACGACAGTGCCATATCAGCGACGTCACACTCCAGAGCATTGGATAAAAAAGGAAAAAAAGTGTTCGGGGCTGGATCCTTGGAGCTTTGTGATGAAACTTGCCTTCTTTCTTCCTGTCCTTGACGATACAGTTGGTGGGACTTAGGAAGCCTAACTAGCATTGACAAAACAAGACCGAAATGTTACGTGTCGCACAGGCTATGGTATATACCTGTTGACATATATACCTCAATAGGCTGCAGGGTGTTATCTATTTTTGATATTAATAATACTATGAAGACTCTATTTAATCAGAAGTACCTGCAGTTTTCTTTGTTGGTAGAACTGTGCTGAATTGGAGATGCGTCACAATAATCGACAATGGCACTCACACATCAGGGATCTAGCACGTATGACATAGGGACAACAAGGTAATTTAACAATCCTTACTAGACCTGGTGATGCGTAGCCATCTGGAAACAAGCTCCCTCAGCCTTGAGCAAAGACTCCGCCCAACGCACTCAGTTCCTTGAAACGGTCATCTGTCACAACGTCTATCTTCATATCGGGCGACACAACCTTGTGCTGCTCAATTTGCCGAGTTCCAAAGTCAAAGTCCTTGTTGTTTTGGACAAATGCAACAAGATTGCCAATCCATTCACTCATCATGGCTTTCTCTTCCGTAGTCGGTCCATGATGAATAGAGAAGCTGTTGAAACGTTAGCATGATGTCTTCTTGCTCAGGGCCGAGGTTGCGACTCACTTCCAGTAAGACTTATCCATGGCGTGTGTCACACCATACGATAGAGGAGCGACCTTTTCAGGAATAAAGGAAAGCCGATAGCCGATCTGATATCTCCAAATATCCGAAACAGGAACGCCATGCTTGTGCAGATTGTCCACAAAGAATCGACCTGGAGCGCGGACCTGCCCATCAGCAATAATGTTTCCAAAAACGGCCTTCCATTCATCGAGATCCGTGCCCTCAGGCAGTGTGTATTGCTTGATGACGCGGTCAGTTGTTGCCGGGGCGTAGTAGTTGGATGTTTGCAAGCGCAAGGCTTCGATATTTCCCTGTTCAGGTGCGTTGAACTGCGCGTAAAGTTTGTCCTCGTTCAACACCTCACCAATGAGGAGTTTCATTCCGCGTTTCTTAAACTCGGCGGCGAACCCTCCGTCTCTCAGGTATTCGACCATATCGGAATGGAAGAATATGTCGTCCGTGACTGGACGGAAGGTATGGTTGTTGAGGTTGGGGATAGCGGCCAGAAGTGTTTCCTGGCTTACTTGTCGTAGCTTTGCTAGCCTCTCGGTTCCTGACAAGCTCAAGTCAATCCCCAGGTATTGGCAAACTTCATCAAACTGGCCCTCTGTTTCGGCAATGGTCTTGGGTTGTGCCGGAATCGCGTTTGACGTCATAAAGATGCGATGAAAGGGCTCAGCCGGACCATCTTTGTTCTTCTTTCGAAACTCATAAAGAGTCTGGGCTTCGACCGAGTATGCGCCTGCACTCCGTCCAGAAAGGGTGATGTTGTTGACATCCCCTCCGAAGTTGGCAATGTTTTCGTGGACCCACTCGATGGCAAGTCTCTGGTCCCAGAGCCCAAAGTTGCCAGCTGCTTCGCCTCCATTCTCATCGGCGAGGGCCTGAGTCGCAAGGAAGCCAAAGATGTTGAGGCGATATCCAACCGCAACGAAAATGGCATTCAACCCACTGGTTCCAACCAGCTCAGTTGGGTCCATGTCGAGATCCTGGGAGGGATTGCCTATCTGAAACCAACCTCCGTGAATCCAAATCACCACAGGCCACTTCTTATTCGGGTCCTCTGGCTTCTTCACCGGCGTCCAGATATTCACAATGAGGCAATCCTCAGAACCAGGCTTTGGGGCGGCGCCATGGATCTGGGCTCCTTGTGCACATGGAGGCCGAAAAGATGTGGCATCATAAGAGCCGTCTGGTCCAGAATACGCATATGATGGAGGAAGTGGTTGTGGTTTTCGCCATCGACGCTCTCCCGTTGGTGGTAAAGCGTACGGCACACCCACGTATCGTACAGCCTTGTCATCGTACTGCAGTCCCTTGATCTTGCCCTTGGGACCAAGATCGATAACGGTTTCTTTGGTATCGTATGAAATAGTGTTTCCCATGTTGTATTAAATCGAATTGAACGTGGGCGGTTCTGTACACTCCAATCCTGATGCGACTCTGATCACGTCTTTATCCCCCTCATCGGAGGCCAGATCAAGCTCCGGACCAACAGGCGCCACATTCTATCAGTTTTGAAATGACGTAGTGATTCTGAAAGATAAAGAACTCGTGAAAAAGGCAGCTACCGAGATGCTGGGCTATTTCGCCTCGCCTTATCTCGATTATGGTGGTACAGAGACTTGGTGGCTTAGCTAATGAGGGTGCGATGCAAATGAGAAGGAGGATGTGGTGTTTTCTCCAAGGCGCCACACGCGACCTATTGGGTCACGTGGTACCCAAAGATGCCTGCTTCACACATCAGCTGGCTCGCCGTCGCTGTCCGGGCTTGTTTTGTCCACTTCAGCTGATCAATTTCGGCCTGCAAGTGTAGTACAATAGGAAGAACAAAGTGACGATAACATTTTATGTTCTGATTGGAACAAAATTGCCAAAATGACATTTCAGGGCATCACAGTTTACGCTCGCTTGGGTATTCCCATCCCAGAACCTCTAAATTCCTCGCTCCTTGAGACATAAAGTCAGCTCCCTTCAAAGCCATCGGAGCAACGCCGATTGAACAGCAATCATGATTCCCTAGCCCTTAATAGTGCCGCCAAAATAACTTGTTGCGATACCGGATGACATAGTAATAGAAGCTCCCTGCGAAACGGAGCAGGAAGCTGACCGAATTGGCCCACAGCCAGAACTGAAAGAATCTAATCTTGTGCCAGTAGCTTGAGCCAAGAAACGACAGAGGCTTCAGGCTGTCGTTGAGAATGATGAGACAGAGAAAAAAGTTGGAAAAGATGTAGCTCGCGAGGAGGATTGTTCGGAACTCCAGTAGCGAGTCGTTTCGGTTAGGCTCGTTCTCCTTCTTCACCACCGGATCCGGCGTCAGGGCTTGAATAACAACCTTTTCATACTCGGCGTCAATGAGGTGGATATCCTCGTGAAGGCTTGTGTCGCTGGCCCCAGAAACACGATTTCGTGTTTCAGCCAGCAGAAGGTAATTCCTCGAAGGTTCTTGTGTTGGAAGCTCTTGCCGCTTGCTTTTGTGGCCCCAGGAGACGTCGTGGACGTTGCTAAAGGCAAAGATGTTGAGGATGTTGACGTAGGATGATGAGACAAACAGGAACTGGGCGTATGAAGTGAAAAGATGCCATGGATCCAATGCCAAGAATCCGACGGCAATGTACACGCCAAATATCGATATTCCTGCTGTGATAATTGTCGCGGGTCCTAGGTCTGTAAAGTATTCATTGATATAGGCATAGTTACTGCCATTATCATTCTCTAGACGGAAATCGATGAGTCGTTTTGTGAGATATATCAAGTTCATCATCATATAGACTTGGATAAAGCCAAACATGAGAAATGAAACTGTGTACCCAACGACATGGTTCTTCGGACGGCTTCCCAAGGCCAAGATAAACTGAAACAGAATCATGGCGAGGTAGACGATCTGGAGGACGGCGTTGACGGTTGGAGTAGCCTTGCCGAACGGAAACCCACTAATTGGCTTGCCTTCTGGAGGATCGCCTGCAATATCGTTGATGGTAAAGGTAGTGAGTAGGAAGGCTGCAAGAGAGAACCAGGCCAGGATGAGAGCGAGGATGTTGTGGAACAACTGTAGATGAAAGGCCGCCATTCTCACAATGTTGTGTCCAGAGCGATACATACGGCCCCAGTGCGTAACGACGTAGATGGTGGAGAAGAAGGCGCCATTCAACCACCTCCTGCGCTGATTTATGAAATCCACTGCGCTCGTAGGGATGTCGGTTCTTGCGACGATTGAGCTGTCGTACTCGAGATGCCATTTCTGACCCGCTTTGCTGACGACTTGAAAACAAATGACACGATCGTCGGCCAAGTATCTGTTAAGATTCCACGGTCTCTGAGAACTCCTTGTCTGCATCACGGTTGGGTCTCCTAGGAGAGTGTCTTCGAGAGGCTTTCCCATCTGTCCTCTGAATCTACAAGGTGTTAGCATGAGGAGTTAACAAGAAGGGTTTTGCTTTTCAGGTCGGTTACTTACCTCCAGGCAGAGAAGGCTCCCGGAAGTAGAGCCAGGTATCCTGTAGCCGACTCGAACGTCCTATCAAGCTGGAACCCGATTTTATACTCAAAGTGCTGGGCTGCAACCAATGGGTTCAAGATGTTGGTCCAAGTCTTGCCAGTAGAGGCCTTCAGTTCACCACACACACCACCGAGATCCTTGTCATTGTAGAACTTGTTCCAGACTGATATCAACCCGGTTGGTTCAATCTTGGTACCCGTGTCGAGGTGCACAACGACCTCGGGGTTCAAAATTCTACTAACCGAGTTGTAAAGCCATCGATAAGAGTTGAGTTTCCCGTAGTTCTCGTTCTTGATGATTAAGATGAACTGGATAGGACCGGGGGAAGGGTCTGTCATATTTGCGAACTGAGAATTCTTGAGTCCTCCAATTTTGAGGTCTTCCGTCACCGAAAGCTCGGTGGTGTATTCGAACTGGCTTGTCAGCGTCTTGCTCCTAACCTGAGAAGCTCTCACTTACCACATGCGCACGAACGGGCTTGTCATTCACAGTCTCTCTCAGCAAACCATGTCGATAAACCCCAATAGCAGCAAGGACATCCAAAGCTCCGCGGTCGGCAGCCCTGAGCCCATCAATGGTGATGCAGACAACGAGCTTTTGCCAAGCCGGCCCGCCCTTGTTCCAGAAGGTATGGCGTTTGAGAACCTGAATTCTGCGGCATGCTGTCACGATGCTGTGCAGACTTCGACATAGGAGGGATTTCTCTTCGTTGTAGTAGGTGATGCCCACCATTAATTCAGTGTGTCTGTTCTGGCGTCTTGCATGCAGATCGTAGCCGTTCTTAAGTGTAAAGTCATTGGCATCGTCTACAACCGCCGTGTCTGGATACTGTCAGCATTTCACAGAGCAGAGGGGAAGTTGAACGTACATCTGAGGTTATTAATCTCCTCTTGTTCCTCCCGGTTGTTATCTTGGCTGGCCCAAGTCTGGTTTGATGCAATCAAGGAAGGGACGGGGTGGAGAGAGTCCCATGGTTCCATGCCCTCCCGGGAGAATCTGATCGGGCGATTATCAAGATTAACTGATACTATTAGTCTCCTTATTCATCCCGCCGAGGCAAAGTGTGAGAGATGAGTGGCATACCTGAGCTATCCGTCTCTGGTTCCCGATAAGCGTCGTAGCTCAGATCACCATAGGAGTCGTCCGGCCCTTGAGCGGCCTGGGTATACGAGCCGTAAGGATTCCAAGCCATGATGCACGCCAAGTTGAAGAAGCCAAGATCTCAAGAGCCAAGAACCAGATACATCTTGGTTTTTAAACACTCCTAAATGCCGCGTGAGTCGTTCGGGGGCTGAAAGTGCTTCAGCCCCAAGCCACTAAACGTGTCGCAAGCCTCCAACTAAAGAAGCTAGCCGGTGTGTGGCATGCGTCCAGATGGTTCGATCTATTGGCTGGCCACCCACCATCAACTGTGAAGAACGCCTGTAAAGTCAGCCTTGGCGGCTAAGCAGTGCACTCTGCTCCGTAGGGGCCAGGAAAATGGATTAACTGGCAGGCACCTATTTGTAGGGGGTGCTGAAGATTGGTGAATGAGAGTCTGCATTTCCGTCGGACACGGACACGGGACAGAAGGGGCTTGCTCAAGCTCACCTTTGATGATTGTGGATACCGATTCGTGGCGATTACATGACACAAAAAGACGATTGATTGCTCAAAATACGGAGTTACAGTGTTTCAGACCAGCATTCAGGTGCAGAGAATTGATCTTGTGCCAAGGCTCTCACGAGTCTAGAATCAGCCCCCGCCCCAATATCGATTTGTGAACCCCTGGTCTACGCCACCCGCTACAAGTCTAGACCGTGTCAGGTGAGCTCAGAGTTCAGACTATCAATTTGCGACTTGCTTTGATTCGCTTACTCCTGAGACACGGCGGCTGAGGTCTCTTCAATGTTGGTTCCAGGGTAAACTGCCTGTTTAGGAATCGGCTTTGTCAACCAACACTGTCACCGTTCCAGTTGTGTCATGTTTTTTTATCCAGTTTTGGGATAAGCAGGTCTAGAAAACTCGTTATACAGATAAGCCTTGAGGTGTTCCGGCTTTAACATGGAGGAAATTGCCATGCGGCCTCTTTGCGCGACGCTCAAACTACTTGGGTACTAGAGCAGATCAACTTTGAGTTTTTACAAATTTTTAAAGGCCTTCACGCTTCGCTCAGTTGCCTGTTTCGTAACACTGTCTGCTATAATCCTTCTCGCATTTCCTTTCAATGGCCACCCGAGAATTACCTTGGCTAGGGGTTTAGACCCATAGATACGCACGGAAGAGATACTCGGAATATGAGCAGTAAAGATGATAGTCTCAGGTAATGCGCAACAACTCTCAGGCTGCGCGTGATTAAAGCACACCTTATCGAGACACAAACCCGTCACTCAATCCCCAATTAATTGGAATCATCACTATCAAGACTGACAAGATCAACGTCAGCTAACCCAATATGCCCGAGGCACGTCGCCAAGGTGAGGGGTTCGCCGATTCGTTCATTGGCCCAGTCAAGACACCATGTTCCCGTTCAAGCCAAACAAGCGAGAAATGGACGATGGCGAAAGAAACCCCGCGCATGGCGATTGCGAGATGCCCAGAAACGGGCTGAATCGAGGACATATAAACCCTTCTCGGTCGCGATAAACACCTTGATGGGCAACTATCCCTGACTTAAGATCCTATTTTGGCCTTTACCATGTCTTCTATCGTTCCCGAATTCGAGGCTGCCAATGCGCAGTATGCTGCGGCTTTTGACAAGGGAGACCTGGCCCTCCCGCCCTCTCGGTATGGCCCCTGGTTGCATTCATCTTGCATCAAGTCTAACTGGCCGTAGGCACGTTGCAGTTGTCGCATGCATGGATGCACGACTCGATCCAGCCCAGGTCCTCGGCATCGAGTTAGGATCTGCCCATGTGATCCGCAATGCAGGCGGTCGTGCAACCGATGCGCTGCGATCAGTCATCATCTCTCAACAGCTTCTCGGCACGCGAGAAATTGTCATTGTCCATCATGTAAGTGAACCACCCATCCTGTGATGCTGGACGGCGCTAATAAAGTAGACCGATTGTGGCATGCTTACCTTTTCTGACCTCGACATCAAGGCCAAGGTCAGAAAAGACCTGAACGAGGATGTCGATCACATTGCGTTTCTTCCGTTTGACGATCTCAAGCAAAGTGTTCGGGACGACATTGCGTTCTTCAAGAAGAGCCCTTTGGTGTTGGATGTCCCCATCACTGGCTACATCTATGATGTCAAGACTGGCAAGATTGAGAAGGTTGATGCGTAATGATTCCTGATTTGTTGATATTTTGTTGCTGGCGAGTTGAAAGTAATTGCTTCGGGTGGCCACCCCTTCTGTTATTGTCGCCGTTGGTGGCTGAACCGCCAAGGCTCAAATCTCCATGACAATCACTTTATTCTGTCTATCTAATACCTCGATCCTATTAAATATTGAGCTGCCCTTCCAATTTCCACCTCATCTCATTACTTGATCTGGGCGCTTACCAGCGGCCAATTGACTGACAACCCTGGCCTTGTATCTACCTACCTATCTCGGAACCGAGGCAACAGGAGATCACGTGTGAAAAAATATCAAGTCTTGTCGCGCGTCTGTGAGAGATCTGACATCAATCTCAACAACATTCGCCTTGACGGCCTTTCATTTCTCTTCAACTCTCAACTTTTTCACATCGTTTTTACAAAAACTGTGTACAACATCATGACATTATTACACCATGCCTTGCTCGTTCTCTCCCTCACGGCGGCCGTCAGCTACGGCCTCAACAACCGCACACCGCCAAGCGTCTCACGCATGATCAAAAAGACGTCTGCAATCGGAATATTATCCATCCTGAGCATCACTCTTCACGCTCCTCTTTTCCTTGTCGCAGCCCAGTCATTTGGCGCCATTGGAGACAGCTTTCTCGCCTGGGAAGGGGCTGAAGCTTTCCTCTGCGGCCTGGGAAGCTTCTTGATTGCACACCTCTTCTATATCGCCCTATTCGTTCAAAGTGGTGGTGGCATAGAAGCCCTTTTGTCTGAAAATTGGAGGGTCTTTTCTGCCTCTCTCATGATCGCGCTTGCTACTGGCATGCTTACAAAATTGCTGCCCACTCATAGAGTGAAAAGAGATGGGCTCCAGATCCCAATTCTCATCTACTCTATTGCAATTTGCGCCATGGTTCTTGCGGCACTTACAATGGATGGTAGTCGTTTGATCTTTGGTGCAATCATGTTTACTTTTTCGGATACTCTGCTGGCCATTGAGAGATTCCTACTTCCTCCCATTTCACGACATCGAGCTTGGATGGAGCATACTGTTTGGGCACTTTATTATCTTGGGCAACTCTTGATCATGGTGGGATTGTTGGACTTCCTCTAATTCCTTTGAGGATTTAGCAATTCCACCTGGAGAACAGCTTTGGAGGCAGGTCATCAGCACGGGGATTAGGTTGATAGAGCAAGCGAAGAAATGTGGTTACTTACCCGTGCTCACTACTCCATTGCATTTGATCAAGTAGGGTATGAGCCGGCTAGATGTGGCTTATGGGAATGACGGATATAATTTACACTTTCAAATCGTCTAACGGTATGTGTCATGAATTTGATTTACCGAGGATGTACAGTATCCTTTATCTCTCGAAATCTCTCCAAGACTAAGACCCAGTTCCATCCTAGCTAGCATCACCCCCAACCTCACCCTCACCCTCACCCTCACCCTCACCTCACCTCACCCTCACATCCGTTCCAATCTAACTCCTGCCCCCAGAGTCTACTGATACAGACAGTTGATACGAAGACCAGTAGCAAAGTAGGGACCGGCAATCGGGATGAAGTCAGCAACAAAGGCAGCAATAGCCCCTGCCTTTCCACAGCCACCAGAACCAAGAGCCACAGAGGAGACTCGGGCTTGATAGGCATCAGCACGGAGCGATCCGTCGCGGTTGTAGACGTTCATGCGCATGATACTAGGAAGCCAGGTGCCCCATTTCATGCCAGTGCACTCCATGCCCTCCAAGGGGCAGTCCTTGTTCTTTGGGCAATTGGTCCCCGACCGGCCGCCACAGGCCGAGTTGGCCTTGTTCGGCTTGGACTCCTGCCAGGTAAAGCCGTAGCAATTGTTGTAGACAGTGTAGCCGTTCTTCTGGCCAATTCCATCGGCCATCTTCCACATGGAGCGAATCAAGGCATCTCGCATCGCCCAGCCAGTCACACGGCCCACAGCGCCCCATTGACCATCAAGGACAAAGTTCGTGTTGACGCCCGCGCCTGCAGAAGGACCATTGCAAAACTTGCTCCAGGCACCACGGCTGACGTCGGAGAGACCTCCGCGGTCGTTGCTGACGTCGTACATGCGCTGCCAAAGCATGTAGAAGGTATCGACATCGCCCACGTTGTACAGACGGTCAGTGTACATGCCATAGACTTGGAAGATCCAACTGGCTCTGGACTCGATGGTGTCGGTTTCGTTGGCGGCTAAGGCTTCCTGCTTGGCAGCTTCTTCCTTGACCGCCTGGAGCCAGTGGTCAGGGTCAACTTGATGGACCTTGGCCAGCGCGTCAGGCAGCTTGACTTCTTCGACAGAGGGTTGAACTTCAGCTGGCAGAGCGAGAGCCAGAGGAATGCTTGCAAGAATTGCAAGGGAAGTAGAGGAGAACTTCATGATGGTCGATAGCTGGAGACCAGATAGGTAATTGAGGAATGAATGTTTGGGTACGGATTCTAAGTTATCTATGGGAAGTGAGTGCTCTTATACTGCTGGGAGCCATAGCACCGGCAAGTCTCCCCCAGCTGTAACTATCACAGCTTCCTCATGTACAAGGGAGCAATACGAATCTCCAGGCTGGACCTGACTACCGCTATTGATCCAAGCTTAGCTTGGTAGGAAGTCTAGTTACCGAGAGCTTGTGCACCACCACCTTCCGCATGAAGCCCATCCTCTTAGCGGTGACTGAGGATGAAGAAACCTTAGTCGATATCACAACGAGTTGTTTTGGGGGCAACAAGGCTACCATCACGAACCACACCAGTTGTTACTCCACAATCGATATGTGACTTTTAGCGACTGACAGCTGGTGTGGCATTTGGACTAAAATGAGGTTGCGGCGTGTACCACAGCGCTGATAAGGCACTTCATTTAAAATGACGCAGCTCATGTTTTGAAACTACGCGTCTTGGTATCGTGTTTGATTGGATTGTCGGTGTTGGGATATCTGGAACCTGTTCGGATACCGGCAGGATACCTGGTCGTGATGCTGCTATAACGACAAGGGGATGCCATTTGACTCCACAAGCCACAGGGGTTCCAAGGAGGGGAACTTGAAAGAACATTGGAAGAAAGGATTGTGATCGGCAGATAAAGGAGCGAGCCACGTGTGTATGGTAACATTCTATTCTTCTTCCAAACTTCGATGGAATTCATCACGTCTACTCTGCCTTGCGCTAAGATCCTTGCCAATGTCTATGCGTAGTTTTTACACCAATCATACATGAGGGAAAACGGAGAGACCGAAACTCTACCACTTGTCTTAGCAAGTCTAGTCCTCTTTAAGTAGCTACCGGCAGATGAAGTTGAAACCTTAAAGCTAAGCGTGATCAACTTTCTAGGATCTTGCGATAAACAACATGTTACCGGTCTGCCCCTGCAATCGTACCCCTTGTAGGCTTTTAAGTTTTAGATGGAGCCATGGACGGTTCTATTCGTATTCCAGACCGTGCTAAAAGTTGGCATTCGTGCCGCAATCGACTACAGTCCAATAATGGGGCAACTAGCCGTTCGACAGTTGTAAAACGGCTTATAATACCTGCCATTTATGAGTTAGCTTTGAAATGAAAACTGCGTAGTTTACAGTTAGTGCTAACCTTCAGTCGCATCACCTGAGACAGCAAAAGCCGACCAGTTGTATCTTATCTACAATGACATGGCTTGACAGACCAGTCGGGTAATTCGTGTACCAAGATAGGCAATTCGTATCATGATATAGAAACTTCATGAATGGGCAATTATTTGAACATATGCTTCAAGTTTCAACCCACTTTCTGATATGCTTCAAGTTCTCATCCTACTTTCTACATCCGTTCATCGCATCACTATGCGTCTCTTTGCCCTGCTCTCACTTGCTGTTCTTTGCACTCCAACGACATGTATCAAACTCCGCAAAACAGAGCTCAATATTTTGGTATCCTCAAGACAATCGCTCGTCCTGTTCATAGCAGACGGCTGTAAGGAATGCGATCGAGTACAAGGGGTGCTGGATAGTGTATCCTCAGTACTCACCAAGACAGCCATCGCCTCGGTCAATTGCAACGAGGAGCCGTCTGCCTGTGATGATGCACAGGTATTCACCGTCCCTACGTTGAAGTATACAATAGGCGACGGCAACTTGGTTACGTATAAGGAAGCTTTGGACGCGTCTTCGTAGGCTTCTACCTGGACATCTACCTGTGCACTACTGACCATGATGACAGAGTCGTCAAGTATATCGAAAGACAATCTGGTTCTCCAGTCACGGATCTGACCAGTAAGGGTCACCTTGATTTCGTGACTTCAGCCCGAGTGGCGGTCGTTGCATTTCTTGGCTCGCCAGACCGCCAACAAGACCGCAAGAATTTTAACAATGTTGCTGAGCGGTGGCGGACGCATTACAGCTTTGGTTCCGTTGATGCTTTAGACGGACACAGTACGCAACCTTCCATCGCTGTTTATACACAGGAGGAAGACGATCCTGTCCACTACCGCGGGCCCTTCAACGTGGACGATATCAACACTTTCTTGCAAAACGCAACTACGCCTCTGATCCGCGAACATGATCCGGTGATTTATGAAGAAGCCATTGCAGTAAGTCATCCTTACTTGGCACATTCTTCCCGCTGACCGACTTAGGATGGAAGACCACTGGCTCAAATCTTCTTCGGTAATCGTGAGGAAAGGGTTGAGCTCACCAAGTCTTTGCTTCCTCTTGCCAAAAAGTATCAGGATCAAATGACATTTCTGACCGTCTTTGCCCCGGATTACCCTGCGAGATGCAAGCAGATGCATCTAAGCAATGATGTCAAGCGTGGGTTCGTTATTGCAGATCCCCAGGGAAGAGCGTATCCTATGTCGACATCGGCATTCAATGCCAATAGGATTGCCAAGCACATATCTGCATACTTGAAAGGGATATTGACACCGACTATCAAATCCGAGCCAGTACCTACACCACCTACTTCCCAGCCTTTCTTGACCACGTTGGTTGGCAGCAACTTTGACGAGTTCGTCTACGACAAGACTCGGGATGTCCTTGTTGAGTTCCACGTCCCATGGTGTCAATACTGCACAGAGTAAGTTCACCGATTCCCAAAGTCGCTCTGCATAATTACTGACAGGCTTGGATAGCCTTCATGAAAAGATGAAAGAGCTTGGGTCCAGATATTCAAAGTCGGGCCTTTCCAAGCAGGTTTCTATGGCTGTGATCAACGTCGATGCTAATGATGTGCCGATCGAGATTGACTCGTATCCATCGATCAGGTTGTACCGCGCTGGCACGAATGAAATCGTATCTTTCCAAGGCAACTTCACTCAGATGCTGACGGAAGAACAACTGGATAATTTTATATTTACGAGTGGAAGTCATGGAGTTAGTGTATTCAACCAGCATAGACCAAAGCATCATGACGAGCTGTAGTTCAGAAGAACTATTATATTTGTGAAGCTTTTTTACTTCTTTGTCCGATTCCTTTCAATCTCGATGTTCCCCCAAGACCAAGACCCAATTCCACTCCACCTAGCATTTCACACAAAGCCCAAGACTCCGGATCCGGCGCCTGCTGCTCGCTCACCTCACGCACATACAGAACTCTTCCCCGCTTCGACTTTATAAAACGTTTAGCTTCTGCCTTCTCTTTCACCCTTTCCCATCGCAGCCTCAAAGCTGCTCGTCTGCACAAACTCGTCCGTAGATGGGATCAGAACATCCATGACCGTACGGTCGCCCTCTCGTGTTATAGTATACACCTTGAGAGACTCAACAGCTGTGCCAAGGGCATCGGAGAAAATCACAGCGATGACAGCTCCTTAAGATGTGGATCGGCTCTTGAGGGAGTTGTCAAAGGCTGTGAGTCGGATTCCTAGAATAGCTCGTAGTGTTCCGCCCATATCGTCGACAGCATCGGTGATTGCTCGGAGTATGTTGAGTTGCCGAATACGTCTCTTTATATGCTTGACGAGGATACGATCTTTTTTCTCGTTGCTCTCCTTGACCTCAAGGAGAAGCTGTGTGATATCTTCTGCTTCCAATTCCCCCGAGCGCGCACCGTATGACCTTATCCCCACTCATCCTGCCTCAAATCCGCGTTTGTCATGGGGCCAAGTCGAGCAGCATCAGGTACATCGCACCCGACACGTGATTCTGATGAAGCTGGCACTGAGGGAGTGCTAATTCCGCACCGATGATGGAGCCGGCCTGATTTATTGTGCGAAGTCTGGTCCTTTGGACCGTCTAGCTAGCGCACACACCTTATGCAAGCCATTGCCTCCGGCAGAAGCTGGATGGAAGTTTTTGCCGTCGTAAACATCACGCCGATTGCCTACGGTACGTTCTACAACATACTGATGATATATGTTACTAACCCCTGCAGAAAACATTGGACGGAAGACTTTTATCATCTTCGCAGTCCTCAACGCCTGCTTCATTCCAACAATATACTGCTTCTACCCCGAAGCGAAGGGTATTGAACTGGAAGATATTCCGCTGTTGTTTGTTAAGGGCGGTGTCACTGGAGGTGTCTTGTCTTCTAAAGGTGGACACACTGTCATACCGCACCAACATGCCCATATCATCGAGAAGCTATCATATTCATGACATTCTGCGCAAATGCAGACTTTCTCTTGAATGTAATCAGGTGGGCACGGTGGGGTGTCCCTATGAGCTCTTTACACCTTTCAGCTCTGACAAGGATTTTTGCTTCGCCACAACACTCCCCCTGAGCTTTTACTTGACACTCATGACCCTCTATGTATCCACAAGCGCAGATCAGCTTCAGGCACCCTTCCTTCTCCATCGTCGATCAATTCTGCCGTACATCACCGCCTCATTGGCTATGAGTAGGACAGTGTGTCACCTTCTTTGCTAAGGTGCACATTTTTACTCTTCTCACCAACAGGCTTATATTTCTCTATCATGCTTCGAGACGAACTGCTCAAACTGCGGCGAGACCTGGGACGGCTTGACCTTTCCGCCCTTGAAGCAGCCATTCGAGGAGAGGCTGTACCACAAGATTTGTCCCACGATGTGACGATTCGCTGCCTGGTGAGCGGTATTCGCCAACATGATGGATTTGCCGAAGAACTGCGAGGCAAAACACAGCATGGATCGGTCATACGAGCACTCAACGCCCGGGCTATCATGAGCAACCGTCTCCCAGAGCCAAATCCACCAACGCAGGAGCTCCCCTATTGCTTCTGGTATCCCGATATACCCAACGAACAGACTCTACGGCATTTGCTGAAAGCTTATCCGAACCCTATAATGCCCTACTTGGTCGCCCGTGCGTGTGCGGCTGGCGGGTATACGGACTTGTACGATGAACTCGATGTACTGCCTGATGTTGCCATTGCCGAGGAAGCCCGAGACAACAAGGGCAGCGGCAAAGAAATATACGACAAAATTATGGGCGCGCCGGCTAGATACAGGATCATGGACGACTACAACTGCACGGTTTACCTTCATCCGAAGCCTGGGGCTTTTCTCAATGGCGATACTTGCGTGAGATCTACTCTAGATAACAAGCAGCCAATTAGCCGAGATCTCTACCCGCCTTCCTTTGACATTACCGAAGACTGGAGCTTGGGGCCTGAGGGTTCTCATCCTGGGACGCGGCCAATCCCGGACGATGTGGTCTCCCTGTTGTGGAACCCCTTGCCTCTCGATCTTCCAACAGTGGACAAGGATCTCTTGATCCTCATGGCGGCGTATTGGGGCAACACTGATCGATACGCTCGTCTGCGACGGCCACAGCTCATCAACGGTGAAGCTCAGTGTATCGTCCGTGGGATCTACCACAACACTTTCTTCGCGAAGTGGTGTTCCCAACAGCCCGATCTCGAACGCTTTCGAAAGTTTGTCTACGCCCGTTTCATCATGAACGATGACCTTGCTTGGATCGAAGATGTCGATACTTCTCTGCCTCAAGAGAATCTACCGTATACGATCTGGTACCCAAAGCTGGCAAGCCCCGAGACCTACATGGAGCTCGCCCAAAGATTGCCCGCCTTGAAGCAAGCAGCTTCTCACGCAATGATCGTGATCAAAGACTTTGGCCGCTTCGTTGAGCTTCAACCCAACATCAACAACCTTTTGTACGAGGAAGTAAGAAACCAAGGCTGTTACGACAACTTTATGGGATACATCAAAGAACACGCCTCTGCGGAATCTACAGCGCAGTGGGATTACTTTTCTGAGATCCCGGATGTCGACGAGGTAGCCATGGATGAAGCTTTGCTGTGGAAGGAAATGAAGCCGTCGACACCGACGCCCCTGGAGGAGGTCACTCTAGACAATGTTGGCGTCAGCGATCGAAGGATGCCTCGTTCCTACGAGCATAATGTGGCAGATATCATGAATTATGCGTCAAGTTTTCCCAGAAAGCCAAGGGGCTCGGGCCGTGGCGGGCGAGGAGGGCGAGGAGGGCGGAGGGGTCGATAGTCAATCAGAAGATCAACTTGCATTGAATCATATTCTTATTGGTTTTACATTGTTATCATGCAGTGTTCTATGAAATTCCCTCCATCCTTCTAATTGCACACAATGATGCACTACATCAAAGCGATAGATGCGTAAACACCCAGCAGCGGTCGAACCACTTGGTAGTCTAAGCCAAGCTGACCTCTAGGTTACTTAGACCACCTATCCGATCTTGCATGTCTGCTTCTTCAAGAGGTTCTGAACTGCCTCGTCCTTGCGTCTAAAGGCGGGAGAAAACAGCTTGAGCTTGCCAGCATCAAGAGCTCGTCGAGCCTCAGCAGCATCATTGAAGGCCTTGCGAGGACCCTTGGTCTTGATACCGCCCGCGCCGATGAGCATGCCGAGAATGGCAAACGGCGCCGAGAGAGGATCATCGACGATCTCAACGATGCTGAGCGCCGCGTTTCCAGCTTCACCGACGATGAGAGCGGCACGCGCAATGACCGCGGCACCACCGAGAGCGGAGGCTGCCTGACCGACAAAGGGGATGACGGCAAAGACGATGGTCAGGATGTTCATGACCAGCTCCTTCGTCTTAGTCTCCTTCTGCTTCTCACCAATCTCCTTGACAGTCTTGATAGACTCAATAGCATCCTCCAGCATGAAAACTGGCATACTGAAGGCAGTAGCGGCATCGTCACCAGATGCGTCAAGACTCTTGTCCTTGCTCTTGCTGTACGTATCGTCCAAAAGCTTGGCAAGCTCATCCGTCTTGGGAATGGCCTCGTCGATCATCTCCTTGGGGTTGGGAACGTTGATCTTGCCAGTGTCCCTTCTCCGACGAGGATAGTTCTTGAACATGGTAGCATCGTTGAGGCAGGGACAGAAAGCCGCCGCCTTAGCTTCCGCCTTGACTTCTTCCTTGGCGTCTCGGGCCTTGAGGGGTCCTGTGGCGCATGGGCAAGGATCAGGCTGAGAGTAGTCGCGCCATTCGATCCAGTCCTTCTCAATGCCCGTGTGCTCCAGAAGGGCCTTGTAGAAGCCATCTTCGTCAACCATCTTGTATTTGATCACCCTCAATCCGCCTCCCATGCCTGGTGGCACCTTGAGGTAGACCTTGGTACAGGAGCCGGACCCTTCGTTGAACTGGGATGACCACTCACAGTCCATGTACTTATTGCCTTCACCGGCAATGATTTGCATGAACTTATCCAGAGCAGGGTCGATACCGTCTTTGACCCAGTCGACGTACCACTTGAACTATTGTGTGTCAGCGAAAGGGTCCCGAAGTGAGGATTAAAAGTGTCTGCCTACCTTGTCGTCGTAACCTTTGGACACCTCTTTGTAATCGGTGATGGCAGTTGCAAGTTCCTTCTTCAGGCCTCCCAAAATATACGAAGGAATGCACTTTCCAGGGCTTGAGTCGGGAATGTCTTCAACCGAGTCGTACTCCTTGTCACACCACTCGTAGGTTCCGTCGGTGCCTTCAGTAAAGTTGCTTCGAGTGTCATCGATGTTCTCGGTATCGGCCCAGAATTGTTGAAGATCAATGGCCCAGTCTGAGGTACCACCAAAGTTGAGGCCCTGAAAATTCGTCAGCCTTCATGTTCGGTAGGTGTATGAAGCAATCTCACCTTGTACTTGGAGATCCTGCGATTCTTCGTTGTTTCGGTCATGTACGCGACCCATTCCGTGTCTAGAACCGTGTCAACTACTGCGCTCTTGACTCACTGTCCACCTTATCACTTACTGTCGTAAATCATGTAGTCAGTGTCCGTGGTCTGATCCCACCAGGAGTTGACATTCTTCTCGGCCTTGATGGTTTCGATCTCGGCATTTGAGATGTAGCCCGACGTATCGGTGCACTTCCCCTTCTTCGCGCCGTTTCCGGTAAAAGTACACATGGGACCCTTGCAGTTGGCGTTGCTCATCTGGAACGATCGTCCGTAGCTAGAAACACCGACCACGACTTGTCGGGCTTCGACACCAGCCTTGGTGATCATGGCCAGTGAGTTCATGGTCTCCGTCATGTTGACTGAAGTTATATTAGCCATCAAGCTGGCACAGGAGAAAGAGGGTCACTTACCATGGGATCTAAGGCAACTACCCTTGGGACAACCCTCAGCTCCCCATGATGACTCGAAATCCCATTGGCCTATCACTAGTTAGCTATCAGTCAATCAGCAAAAGATTCAGTGTCTTACCATGAAGATCATACGTCATGTAGACAATCTTTTTAGGAGACATCAGTTTACCACTCTCATCTAGGTCAAAGGTCAACTTACATAGTCCACGATCTTTGAGATTTCTCCAATCGGAAACTGCTTGAGGTACCAGAAAGAAGCTGGGGCTGCAATAGAAAGAGATTTCTCCTTGCCCAACTTCTTCCTGACCAGCTTCAAGAACTCGAGATAGTCATCCGGCTCTTTCTCGCCTCCGGCTGGGATATCCGGGAGATCTGGGGCACCTGGATACTCCCAATCAAAGTCAACACCATCAAGCTTGTTGTTGTTGACAAAGTTGACAATCTCGGTGGAAAAGGCCTCTCGCTTGGCCGGCTTCACAGCCTCGCGTAGAATGGCATAAGTGGGAATGCCGACAGAGAAGGACCATCCACCAAAAGCAACAATGCGCTTAACGCCCTTGAGGCCCTTGAAGTTCTTGAACTGTCCGTATGTGTCCTCAACATTGACCTTGTAGTCCTTGGTGATGTTGGCAAAGGCAAAGTGAACGTGAGTCCAACCAGACGTGAAGGCGGATGTGATTGTGCGCACATCCATGTGTAAGCACGGTCTGTCTTGGTTCCAGGACTCAAAGTAGGCGATCTTCTTGTACTCGGAGGGTGCTTTGCCATTGTTGACAATGTCCATGCCGCAGTTGGACACGCATCCGTTTTCGCCTGGCTTGGCGGTGCCTGGGTTACCCGTTTCGGACTTGGACTTGGTGCAGTAGTCCTTGGTAGTTCCTGTTTCACCTTGTTAGCCTTTCTTACACGGGATAACCGATCTCGACATCAACCTACCACATTGACCCCAGATGTTGCAGCAAACATTGAGAGGGCACGGATTCAGGTCGGCCAGCTTCTTGTCTCCGGAGGGCTTCTTGGTTCCCTTCTTGGTCGGTCCACACTGAGCGTTGGAAACAGGTGCAGGAAGAGGCGGTGTTCCCTTGCTCAGGCAGATGGTTTGTCCGATCAAGAGGTTCTTGCATCCATTCCATCCCCTAGATGGATTGTTAGCATGGAATCAAGGTATGGAGATGGTGTACTTACCAAGTCTCCTTGTTGAACCCGTCAAGGTCTGTCGCCTTGAGACCGTTGGCAGCAGCAATTTTTGAGCAGCTGTCATCTTTCTAAAAATCGCTCGTCAGCGCACATTCATGTACTTCGCAAAGATGAACAGTTCATACCTGAGTGGTATAAGAAAAGCATTCGCCGTCTGCCTTGGGCTTTGGTCTGAGATCAGGCAAAGAGCCGGAAGAGCAGCAGACGACTTGGCCCTCCACAAGTTTCGAGCATAGCTCTTTATCGTAGCTGTTGTACTTGGTAAAGTCGGCACCGCTGATGCCGCACTTTGTAGCAAGGGAGCCGCAGGAATCTCCAGAGATGACCTTCCGGGTGGTACATGTAGCTCGTGGCATCAGGGCGTTGTGATGAGAGTGAAGGTGCGAGTGAGAGTGGCCATGGGAGTGAGTGTGTCGAGAAAGGAGACTCCTGGCATTTTTGGCGGGCGTCAATTTGATCTTGAGATGGTCAAGGTTCTCCTCGTCAGAGGCATTGCCAGTGGCGACACACTTAGCCTCAACCCACGACTTAATCGTCTTCTGGATGAAGATGAGGTCGTTCTCAGTGGATATGGAAAGTCCAACAGTGTAGTCAGCAGTGAGGTTACCGCCACAGACTTGAATGACGCCACGGGATGCATCAGTTGCTTGCGGGCGCTGGCTGATCTCCTCTAGAAGGGAGGAAACAGCGCTGGTCTTGTCGACCAAACCACCGAGATAGAAGCCGACAACAGTGCCCTTGAAGCTGTCCAATCAGGTTAGACACAATGCTAGAGATGAATGGAAAGTGAAAAGGGTGACGTACTAGCTGAAGAAGATAGTGTCCTTCTTGGCCTTTTCATCACGATGAAGCTGTTCCTCGATATGTTCGATACCAGCGACAACGTGCTGCTCCTTGCCTGCAGCCCGAATCTCGGAAGACCACCAGGCACCGCGAGCGCCCTTCAAAGAGTCTCCATCATGCGGAAGCTCAGCTTCGGCGCGACGGGCAAGTCGAGAGGTTGTCTTCTCGTCGGAAGTACAGGCTCTGAACTTGGCTGTTGTCTCGGGGTCGTCCAGAGGGTTGAGGACTGCAAAGTCAAACAGCATAGGCTTCTCGCAGCGTGAAAGGCTTTCAAGAGAGCCATAGACTGTCCAGTCACCGGGGCCAGTACCGTCACAAGCTGAGGGACATGGGGAGAAGTCGGTGCCGGCCACAACCTTCTCGGCTTTGGTGAAGCCGAGGGTGGCCGCTAGCAGCAGCGACTGAAGACCGGAGCCGAGCTTCATCTCCAGTCGGTAGTAAAGAAAAAAGAGTAAGAAGTGATCTCAATGAGAGTAGATGTGAAGAAGTCTTAACGAAGGTATAGCTTGAGAATAGAATAGATGGCAGAAAAAGAGTCAAGATTGATCTTAAAAGAATGAAATGTAAGGAAAGGTAGGTAGCGAGGCTTGTTCGACACATCCAGAGTGGACGATTCCAACATTATATGCAACCTTCTAAAAGCCTCGAACAATCATCTTAGTAACCGTTCAACTACGATCTCGCCGTCGCATCATTAACCCCTGTACCAAGCCGGACCAACTGAACCGAATCAACTCCACTTGCAAAGGATCCTTCTGTCTGGGAGATATTGTCCGTCAGCTTACCATGACCATCGAGAAGGATTTTTTCCCGCTCCTAGTTTTAAGATTGTTTGTTTCAACACGGACGTGATCACCAGACCGAGCCATCACAGCCTCACAGGGCAGACTGGGTCTGGGAGATAATCAGTGGAGAAGACACCACCTATCAGATGGTTCATGAGGGCACTGATCACTTCTGCATCGCTGCGTTTCTCCAGGAACAGAAAAGTGTCGGAATCCTTGGTCCTAGCGCTGAGACAGGAGTTTCTTCATGCAGGACAGCGCGAATTAATCAAGGGTCGGACAAGGTCAATCAATCTGAGCAGGTAGAGCATGGCTGAGCCGTAGATGAGCTGACCTCGGTGCCACATTATTCGAGACTTGAAGTCTCATCCTTCATCTGAGATGAGCCTCTGCTCATTAATACGTCTCCTCATCCGGCCCATGTGAAGTTTGCAGGGCAAGTCACTCGCTCATGCTGTTTGTCTGTAAAGTCCTGGCATCTTTACAGCCGCGACAACACTTCTTCTGGTTCATTCATTTTTAACAATTTTCACCATTACATGTTCACTCTTTTACACAACCATTGAGTCACTCTTTATCACCCCCACTCTTTCAAAATGAAGCTTTCTTTGGGCTTCCTCCTCTTCTTTCTTTCCATCTATGTCATTGCCGGTGGCATAGGCGGAGCCTACGAACGCATCTTCATCTGGTTCGCCTACCAAGCAACCATAGAAGCGTGGTACAAGGACGAAGGCAAAGTCGACGTCAACAAATTAGACATTTGCAGGGGGGAAAAGGGCAAGGGCCAACACGGCACCCTCGACTACGACCAGTTCATCCAGTTCACCAACAAGTTCGACAGGAATGGTGTAATTACTCTGCCTACTCTCAAGCACTTCACTCCTCCGGACAACAACATCGACCGTGCTGCTCAGAATCTCCTCGATAATGGTGGCGTGCGCTCGACGTGGTTCTCTACAAGGGATGTTGTCCAAGGTGCCAATACCTACGACTCTCTCGTGCGCAGAGCTGGTGTCGTCCTTTGGGATGCCAAGGGCTATCTCCCCGCCAAGAACAACTTTGTGACCAAGGCCGAGGACGCCGTCCACAAAGTGGTCCAGTGCCGTACTGTGGCATACGACTTCTACAGAATTCCAGAGATGAAAAAGTACCCCGGTTTTGAAAAGTACAAAATTGAGCCCTTCTACTACAACCTCGGCACCGTCAAGGGGAGTCAGAATGCCTATATCGACATTCCCCAGATGGCCCACGACAATGGTGTCCAGGAAGCGACTCTTAGGCAGGAGATTGACGACTTTGAAAAGAACCATCTCTTCCAGGACCAGACTGGTAGTGGGCAGTTTGACAGGAACGGTGTTGAGAAGACCAAGGGTAGGAGTGCTGAAGGGCACAAGTGGGCCATTGAAGGGGCTGAGGATGGAGAGAAGATTGCCACGACTGGGTCTTGCTAGAGGTGCTGCTGCAGGGGAAGTCGATCACCTTCTTTTGTAGCTATGAGAGGGCCGTTTGTCACATTTGAGTAGTCAAGTTCCACTGTCCAACTTGAAGGAGTGGATAGTTTCGCGTTGGTAGTTACAATTCCTTTGTCAGAGTGCAAAGTAGATGCTGGCCAAGCCGGCGTCAGATCCGAATCTGCCTTGCCCAAAGTAAAATCGATCCACTTGGTTCTCGACTGGCCCTTGCAGGATGCAATCTCTCCTCTTTCCGCCGTCCGATCTCCAGATGATTGATTATCTTTGGGGCTTGTTCGTTTCATGTCAAAAGTACATACCCTGCTCGGGTGGCGGAGCAGCCGCGGCCCCTCCCGCCCGATGTGGGGACGTGTTCGGGCCGCCTCGGTGAGCTTACCGTTTCCGGACGTCCTACCCTAAATTCCCGAGGTAAGCATGTGCGATTGAAGCACGTAAACAGAGTGGTGTTGATCAATTCTAGAACTTTTGGGTCCAGGGATTGTTGTGATCCATCATGCTTTTACTGATGGGGTCGTAATCACGATTATGCAGCAACATCCGCCGTGGCTGTAACCTACCTTAACCACCATGGGCAAGAAAGGCACAGCCGCATCCGCTTGTGGTTTCTTTGATTGTCCATGCTTAGCTAAGCCTCATTGAAAAGGTCCCAATTGTGTTTAATTAATACTAATTATCTTCGGCTGGCGTCGGCATTCATGCTGAAAGATGTTTCGCTCCAAAGTGGTGTTAGGGGCATGGCAAATGAGATCTCCAGTTTCGTGGATCAGAAACACCTCTCAGGCTGATGCTGCATTGGGGTAGGGTTCCCCTTGCGCGTTCTCCTGCAGCTGCGCCGAATTTTCTAAAGACGTGCGAAAGAGTGCAGCAGGGGTAGACCACGTGCTTGTCGCATATATGACGAACGACACCAGCTTCCTTGAAAGATATAGCATAGAGCCCTTGCGGCAACTCGACAATGCTAAACCAGTTACAATCGGTTGTGATTCATTCAGTGTCATTACAGTCATAGGCTTGCAAAGTGGTTACCGTGTTCTCCGTCCATTGCATCACATGCCAATGTCAGCTCACAAATATGCATACGCCAATTGGGACAAGGCATCTTGAAAGAAACGTCACTCATTCTCATTATCCCCTCCTCCCGAAGAAAAACCCTAACTCCTCAATTCCTCATTAAGAACCTCTGCAATATCCTTTGCCATCTGTGACTTTCGACCCAAAGACCAAAGCGCCCCAATACAATATTCCGTCCGCTTGAGACTCTGCTGCAAATCCTCATTATCATGTCCCAGCGACAACTCATGCTGCCTCAAGTCCTCTGCTACCCCCAGGTGAAAGATTGCCGCCTTGGCGAACCCCCGGATTAAGAGAATGGTCCATGGTTCTGTAAGTAATGGACCTTGGTTGACGGCAAAGTGGAAGTTTGGGAGTTGATCTGCTGGACTGCCCGCCATGTCTAGTGGTGGCGATGTAACTCGTGCGAGATCGGCCAGTTCAATGGCGCTTGACTTGCGTATCCGGGCCGTCATTTTGGAGTTGATCCGAGACATTGTGGCTTCCTTGCGTCCCAGGTTGTTTCTGTCCACAAAGTCGATCAAGTCGGAGAGCATCAGGGAAGCCAGATGCCACGGTATTGCGATGCAGACAAACCACGACTTCATCCTGGGAGGCACTGACTCGTAATCCCGAACCAAATCTCGAAAGAAGGCGCCGTATGTTGTGTTCCAGTATCGATACGTGGAGATGGTGCTCTGGATGATCTCCTCGACTTGCCGGTAAAACTTCTTCCGCAAAGCGTTTTGTAGGTATGAAACGTGACGGAAAAGTAGAACCTTGATCGGGGCTGCCCGTGTCACAACCTCGGCCGCCACCTCCTGCGGACAAGGCCAGTGTAGCGTGTTTGGACCATCTTGAGCGAATAGATTGAGGTCCCAGCGCATGTTTGCCTGTTGAGGCTCTGCTACAGCCTTGCTCGCTAGCTGCTCTTGAGCCGCGTCATGTTCACAGTCCTCGTCCGCCAAGGCGATCGGCCTCTCGTTCATGGATGAAGAGACGGTATCAAACATGACGGCGAGCCAGAAAAGCAACCCAATTGTGCCTCTCTCCTCCATGTCGACACGAATTTCATTGTGTTGTTGATACAGTTGACTCGTCTCCAAGAAACCCGACTCATTCGCTTCAAAATTGTACTTCAGAGCCTGCATCTTTCGAGCAGCCCTCTCCATGAATGTTGGTGGCCCATCTTCAGACATGAGCTCCAACACTCGAGGTAGTGCCGAAATCTTGGCGTTCCCAGCCTTGCTCTTGCGGGGTCTGAAATCGTCCAAAGAGTCGTCGTTGGTCCGCGGTCGTTGTGTGAGCCCGAATATCAGCTCTGCGTAGACCACTCTATAGGACTCGACTTCAGAAACATCTTGCAGAGCCTTTTTTGCTTGTTCCCAAACGGACAACTGAAGGTTCTGCTCAAACTCGTCGGCGAGTTCATCGGCAATGTCCCTCGGCGGCTCTGGCTCCAAAGGGTCGATGGATCCGAGACGATATCGCCGACGATGCTTGCTCCCTTGAGAGAACTGTGTTGCAAAGGCCATGATGACCAAATCAAGGGCCCTCGATGCAGACTGACTCTCAGCCCGGGTAAGGCGAACCAGCTTGGCTGCACGTGCAACCTGATCAAGATGCACAACCCGACGGTAGATTCGGTTGGACCATACTGTTCCCCATTCAGGCAGAATAGGAGCATCCCCTGGCATGAAGGTTGATGCCACTGAATTTATCCGTCCGCGCCGGCTGCTTTTGCTCTGCATCTTGTATGGACAAGTGTCGTCTGCAAGCCAGCACGCAAGATTGTTCTCCAAGACATCATGATAGACTTGCAACAGACTTTCCGTCATGAGTTTGCTATTCTGTCGTTCCATCAATGCAAACTCTGGATGAAATGGTGAAGGCGATGCACTGGTGTTGTCAAGCCAAGTGGGGGGTCGAGGTCGACGATGTCGATGATCTCTTCGGACATTTCCTCTCAGAGGTGCCGACCGAGTGGAAAGTCCGGATCCGTAACTTGTCGAAAGTTGCTGGGTAAAGTCCCATGAAGCTTGAAAGTCAAACTCGGATGGCTGTGACCCAAAGGTAGCTGTGAGGTTGGACAAGGCGTCCTGCAAAGACTCGTTGGATCCATCGGTGGAACCTCCGGGGGCCTCGGAATTGACATCCCCAAGACCAATCTCGGAAGGATCATCCGGAGATTCCGTCTCCAATCCGAGAAAAGCAAAAGTATCGTCCGCCGGAAAAGCCTCAGGGCCTTCCAAGCTAGGAATGGGTGCGTCCCAGTACTGAAAGTTGCTCGGAGACGGGGTCGGAAGCAGGCTCAGCATGTCGCTCGAGCTAAGATCAAAATCTCTCGATGCAGAATTCGATGCATCTCGATGTTCTGTTCTCTGTCGCTTGTTGCGAGAGTTTTTGCGTGCGCTATTTTCGGGTGCTGGAGATGCAGACGACTCGCTCTTGGGGGCGGCTCCAGCGGACCTTGCTCGAACCCAATGAGGATTTAGAGGGCATTGCTTCTTTGTTCTGACGCAATAGGAGCAAGGCAAGATCTTGGGGTCTGGTCTTTGTCAGAAAAAGTCGTGAATATATGAGACAGTTTGGGACATACCGCCTGCATCACCAGAAGCCTCTGCTTGTGCCTTTGCGCTGTTGAGTGAATAGCCATCGCAAAGCTTTTTCGACCTTTTGCAAAAGTCACAACTGTGGTTTTGACGTCTAACCCTGGTAGTCGACATTGAAACGAGCAGCCCTGGGGTAATATCAAGTTACAAACGGTGCCGTGGCAGATATAACAAATGTGCCAGGAACTAGGGCTTCAACGATGCATAATAGAGGAGTCGCGACGAGGGCCTGGGTGGACTCTCCCCTATTAATACTCGAATCCGGTCCACCGAAAATCCCTTCCCCGCATTGCACTAAAGCGTTGGGACTGCGCTGAAAAGTGAGGCCTTGCCATATGCTGAGGCTCTCATTGGAGAAGGGCGGCAGTAGCTAAACCGGGGGGAGCATAGTGCGTGTCCCAACTGCGGGGGAAGATGGGGGGCGTTCATGAATTGCCTCTCCCCGCAAACGTCGGCATGGCACAGTGAGCATGACTAGTAGGGCTTGCGAAGGCTTCAACTTGTGGTGGGTGGGTGGGTGATCGGCAGATGCTATAGGAGAGTCTTGTCGCATAGTCTTGGTTCTCGGTTTAACGGAAATGCATTCTATTGACGCCTTCTCAATAGTTCATCCAGTTGTCTGTTTGTCGGATACCCCTGCTACGTGATACGTAAGATTCGGCGGGCATTTCCAGGAGAGGCAATAGATCGATGTGCGGAAACCAGTAGATTTTCAAGCTATCTCAACTTTCCCATCTCGAGCATGGACCTCAGAGTAACTACCTAATCAGGCGGTCTCGGGCATCACTTTTAACAGTTCAGAAGCTGCGCCATCGCAGACACGAGTCATAACTAGAACCCCACCCATTCCACCCAACACTCCATCACGACAACAACATTTTACAACACGATTAAATCATGCTCCTTAAACCTCATCCACATCCTGCTTAGGCTGATCGCCACGTCCACGAATGACAGTCGAAAGGTCTCCAAGAGGGAGGCACAAGGGAAAGTCGACCGACAAGAGCACAAGAGCAAAGAAGATATACCAGCCAAGAAGCGACACGGCGAGGAGTAGCCCAGCACCGACGTGTTGGAAGGTCAGAGCGCTATCAGAGGCACCGTGGGCGACAGCGAAGAACGAGGCGGAGAGGCAGCTGACTATTGACAAGTAGGTTAGCTATTGTCGGCATTGCAAGAGATTGAGTCTTACAGCAAGGAACGAGCAGGAGGAAGATGAGAAAGAAGATGATGTTTGTCCGAATGCTCGCCACCAAGAAGATTGCACAAAGAATCGCCATGGCAATGAGGAAGAAGGAGAAAGTTGAGAAGAACTGGGGTTCGGTCATGCCATCGGCCACGTTCCCTGTGGTCGAGTATGAACCGTAGGCGCCGGATCCTGGGACGACAGTTGCACCGAAAGTAAGCCAGAAGCCTCCAAAGAGACAAAAGACGGTCGCAGGGAACGTGTTGCCTGAAGAAATCAGCTTGTGTCTCGCACGTTAGTACTAGGCAAGCAACTTACCAAGGATCCATTCACCAATTCCTCCCAGGGTGAGGAACAGGCCACCGAGACCGAAGTAAGCACCGACGTTGGCCGCCGCAGAGAACCCACCGGCTCCCTGCCACCCTAGCAGCGACATGGAGACGGGCGTGGTGCATAGTAGGAAGCCTCCCAAGGCTTTCAATCTGTCAGCGAACTCCAAGACCTGGGACAGTTGTAGCCATTCTTACCCACTGGTGTCGGGTTTCCAAACTTTTGCCGAAGTTCTCCCTTCACCTTGTTCTTCGGCGACAGGTACAACTGCTCAAACAGCTCGGGCGAGATGGGTATGCTGGCCGCCGTCTGGATCTTGTTGAGGTCATCGCGGTGCTCATTGTGAGGCTTTCCATTGGAGCTTGGGCTTGGGCTGGACATTGTGCCTGGGAGTCGCGAAAAGGCAGGAGTATGCTGAGAGGAGTGAGCTGAGAGACACTGGTACGCTGAAGAAGAGAGGTAAAGGGGCTACGTGTTCAGGAGCTTCCCCACACCAGGGGGATGGACAAGTTAATATAGTTCCTGCAACAGTCAATCACAGGCAAATACGATCGACCCAGCCATTCCATTACCCCGGATTAGTTGTGGAGGGCGACGGCGGGGATTCGGGGAGTAAACGCGGAGAATGAAAAGCGAGCAAGGAAAAGATGCACCCCACAAATTGTCAAATTACACAAAGCTGTGGCACAACATGTCCGGAACCCGACTCCAGGATTGTCTTTTTCGCAAATGCCGAGCGGGTACAAGATCGGCTGGAGACAGGCTCCGGGGTTGGCTTGGTTGATTCAGGCCCGAGATGGGGACTCGACAGGCCTGAGACCGGATGTTAGCAGGGGTTCCTTTCCGGTATGGATGCAATCTGAGTGGCGCTTGGGACAAGACAATGGCAGTAGGACGGTTACTCCAACCCAGCAATGCCGCTCATATGCCCTATCTAAACAGGTACACCATCTCGTATTCCTTCGGACAAAAGGGAAGATGCGAATGCATCATCTAGATCAAACTCTCTTTTCTCCTCACCGTCCTTTTGTCTATCAAATCCCATGTGCCATGTCCCAACATTACCCCAATCCCAAGATGATACCCCAGATAATCCCAAGCACGTGGCACACGGCTCACCTCCCTAGCGAAACCTACCATTCCAATTCAGGACAAGTCAAGGCGGCTTAACAAAGGTTGCGCGGAGTCGGTGCCGATCAGAGAGACTTGCCGACTCGGTCGATCGGCTCCGCGTGGAATCGGCTCCGCACCCGCAATCGCAGCCTCAATCTTGATGGCTTGTTTTGGGTGTTGAATCATGGATGGACGAGTATGGTTTGGTTGAAATGACCACTCGGATGCTGTGGAAGAGCAATGGGGAAATACGATGCTACCGCGTCTCGTCTCCTCTTCTTTCAAGTCCGCCCGAGTCATTCGCTATAATCTGGGGTATTCGGCATCAACGCCAAGATGATGCATCTGGCATAGCGGATCTGTCAAGATCCCCATTACGCTTCGACAAATACGTCTTCCCCCACGTCATGTGAGTTACCACTCCAGGATGCTGCAGGCAGCCTTCAAGGTCATGCTTGTCTTTCAAAATTCTAATGCTTGGAGTTGAAGTACTAGCTACCTAATTTCAATCTGCCTGTTACCTCCACTCTGCGTACGATCCGATCTTACATCTTCGACTTCCTCGCTCCCCACGAACCCGCATATTCCTACTACCACTCGCCATCTCGGCTGCGACAACTTGAGAGTTGCGACACATTTTCAGGAGCGCCGAGAATGTTACGAGCTGTCAGTTTCATCAATCTTGCTGCTTGATCTGCTTCTCGCCCCCTTGGGTAGGGTGTCCCCTGGCCTTGTGTGCGGAAGTTACTCCGCAAGTTTCGCGCCGATCAGCTGCTGCAGCTGGCGCAGCGTATCAACGCTCATGGTTACATTGACCATCTCCGCTCCCTCCAGGCCGTTAGAAGTGGCCACGTCGGGGTTGGGATAGTAATAGCTGGCAATCGCTACGATGGCATAAATAACCTAGCAGAGTCAGCATTGTCAAGAAAAATCAAGGTGAGTGATACATACAACAAGCAGAGCGCCTTCCAACCAGTTGGATTCACCATCTCGAAGGAAGTTTCCAACCACGAGGATAGACAGGACGAGCAGGACAATCATGAAGATCTCAAAGTTCAGGTCCAGGGGTTTGCCCATAGCCCAAGCGATGAGGACGATAAGAGGACCGTTGAAAAGAGCCGTCTGGATGCTGGGTCCAATGCAATGGAAGAGAGCTACGTTGATGACACCATCTGAAGGGGTGTGTGTCAGTAAAAGTGCTACTCCGAGAAATGCGTTTGTCTTGAAACTCACCCCATGCCTCATCAATGGCAGTCAAGTGTTCGGCCGCCTTCTCCACAAGAGGCAGCAGAATCAATCCCAGAAATTGGTCAGGAACACCACTTTCAACAACATGTTCAATCTTTTCAACCAGGAATACGAGAAGCAGAGTCACGAAGACGAGCGAGATGCCAATGGCAAGCAACGCTTCAGTCATGGTGAACTTGGGCTTCTCCATATCTGCCTCGCGGTCTGCATCACGATGCTCATCCATTTCAATAACTTCGTCGAAGATGCTGTGCTGGCTGCTAGCCTGATACCAGATGTAGAGGAAGAAGGCCACAATTAGGGCAATGGAGGTAGCCTGGCTGATACGTAGAACATCCTCCTGCAATTTGGCCTCAGTGAACTTTTCGTGAAGTACGTGTAGACCTGGAATATCAGGCACCACCTCGGACTTGAGGGCAGAGTAGAACGCGCTAGGAATGAGGAGACCAAAGGCAGCTACCAGCAGCAGACCCGTACCAACCTCACTCACGATGGCGTGGAACTTTTGAGTGGCCTGTCGAAGTCCGCCGAAGAAGAAGCACAGTCCGAGGCAGAGGAGCAAGTTTGTAAGGATGCTACCAAGAATTGCGGCTTGGATGATGGGAATAAGGTTGTTTTCATCCCCATTTCCTTCCGAAGAGTCCGCGTCGTGTTTCGCGATCAAGACAATGAACAGGATAATCTCAATGATGGATCCAAAGGTCGTCTCGATGAGAATACCAGCCACCTTGGGCATCTTTCGCGCAAACTCTTGACCCGCAAAGCCGAGAAGATTAGCACTCGGAATGACGGCGATGTACGCCGTTGCAAATTTCCAGAGATGCAGACCGGGGAAGAATTGGAGGATGATGGCGATGGGGACAAACGGCCAGAGCACGTTGACGAGCATTGAAGCTGTGCATGAGCTCCTCCAGAGCACAGTCAGGAAGTGACGAGGATGGAAGCCTCTTCTGCCACTCTCGCCTTCATGCGCGATGGTCGGAAGACGACTCGTCACGGTGGGAAGAAGCGGGGTCGATTCAGAATCCCCGTGTCCCGAGCCATTGGCAGAGTGGCCGGGGAGAGCGGAGCTGATATTGCTCGTCATGGTGGTGATGCCTCTCACAAGAGTCGCGTAACAAACAACAAAACAGCCTCAACAGAGGAGATAACAGTTCAGAGAAAGCTCCTCAACAGAGGTTGAAAGAAAGATCAGAACGAACGAGCAAGCGTGATGCCTCGTCACCGCAATAACAAACCTGTTTTAGCCCGTCCCTGGTGGTGGCGCAGCATTGTCCAGTCACAGCAGGCCAGTGAGACACTGGACATGGGCTCTACGCAATAGTCTAAACTCTAAACTGAAGCTCGTTTGGACGTCGGCGCTTCTTCTGAGACAGGGGTGATTGTGCGACTGCACAAAGTGGTGCACAAGGTGCACAAGTATCACGTTGTGCTCAGATGATCTGATTTATGATAGTAATGAAGTATTTGTGATCTTGGATGAAAGAGATGATTGGCTGATCTGCGTATTGCTTTTGTTTGTCCACCAATCTGAACCATCCCGTCCCGTGTCATCTCATTCCAGCCATCTCCGTGACAACTACCCTAAATCTTTTGGGACAATTCCCAGTATTGACCAGCGACCTCTTTCACTACGTCTTCGAAACTCTGCAGTTTCAAGCCCAGCACACTTTCTGCCGTCTCATTATTCTGAGGAATGCGTGTAGTTGCTTGTCGACATGTGTCAGAGAAAATACCCTGTGTGAAGGCCTCTGGAAAGTGCCTGCGTGCAATGCCATTTGCATCTTCGAGGCGCTCGAGTTGGCCAGCAATGAAGGCTTGACCTCCTGCCACAGATGGCTGAAGAGCCGATAGATGCGCCTGGGCACAGTCGTGAACAGAAACGACAGCCGAGTTGACGGGAACCTTGGACTCTGTGCCCTTCAGGACATTGAGCAAGGTCGAGTTAGATCCACCCATCAAATCATCGGCCTTGGTTGCAAACTCGTTCGTCCCAAAGATCCAGGCTGGAAGGCAGCTGATCATGTCGAATTTGGGGTTGTGCTTCTTCATCCAGGCTTCCGATGCATTCAGTGCAGCAATCTTACTGGCTTGATAGGCGAATCCTGGAGGGTATGGAGGAGTTGGATTCTCCAGTCGCGAGTTGGCATCAAACACGTGATCTTGAGGAGGTGCCTCCCCCATAAAGTATTTAGTCGGGAAGATTGCGACGACGGAGCTGGTAACCACGATGCGCTTCAAGGTTGGGCTATGTGCTGCTGCGCTTTCCAACATGCCGATGATACCAGAAACAGCAGGTTTGACGAACGCTTCCTCGTCAATCAAGCCTGCTGAATCACCCCAGGTTCGAATATCGCCTACGGGTGAAGCGACGTGAAGAATATACTTGACGTCAATGACAGCTTCATCATAAGCTCCGGGTGCCGTAATATCAGGTACGACAATCCAAGAGATCTTCCGGGTGAGGGCTCCAAGTTTCTTAATGCTTTCGGTGGCGAGAATCTTGTCGATACCCTTTGCTGAACGGACGGCGCAGCGAACACGGTACCCAGCTTGCAGGGCGAGGACCAGGATACGATGGCCAAGGAAGCCAGTGGCACCGGTCAGGAGAATCAATTCGTTTGCCATGACGACGGGTAAGACTGTGTTCTTTGTTATAGTTGAAGCCCAGCCCTTGATGGGATAACTGCGCCGATAGGTAGTGACAGTTAAGAATATCGATATCAATCTGTCCGTCACGACGGAAGCTTTATATAGGAACATCAAGACATTGTAATCCCGGAATCGCGGAGCAACTGAATCAAGGAGTATCGGAAAACTAAAGGAATCGTAGCGATTGGTAGACTCTTCCCATGTATTTCTAATCCTTTGGACGTCAGCTATAGGATGCAGCCCGTCTCCATAGTTAACTCCGGGCTCTCACCAGGCTGACCGGACTTATCGACCAAAGTCCGTCTTGGCTAAAGACGGTTTTGTTTGGTAAATAATGTGCTATATCTAGTCATATGGTTTGAGGTTGAGCTTATTTCGTCCCTAAGCGTGGCTACCAATGTGATTGTTTCGCGCATCATGCTGTTGAAGCAAGTGGGGATAAAGACAACCCCGGCATATTGGGGCGAGTTGATTTGCCTTTCGCGAGTCCTGACTAATAGTTCAAGATCAGGAACTCTGAGATCAAATAGTTTTGCTTGGTAACTGACTGAGTAGCATTCTACCTCTCCACATCTGAGTCCGCACCTTCTTCACTCAATGGATCCGGATCGTCTCCATCTGATCCCGTGTCTTGGGGCAATTGCTTCCTCAACCCCTCGAGAATAGATGTCAAGCCTTCCTTGACTCTAGGGTTTGCCGCTGCTTCAATGCGTTGCTCCAGTTCCCGGATCTTGACCTTCAACTCCTTGCGTTTGACCTCTTCGGGGTCAACCTCCTCATCCTCGTTGTCCTGATCAGCATCGGGACGTTCATCTCGCATGAGCCCTTCACCAAATGCTTCTGCAAAGGCTTCAGCCATGCCTGCATCCTTGATAGCAAACACGACCTCTTCCACTCCGTCCCATGTCTCCTTGGTTCCTTTCTGCTTGCCCTTGCTGTGCTTTCTTGGTGGTAAAAGAACCTTTTTCCATGCTTTGGCTACCTCAGCCACAGGATTGCCATATGCGCCACAACCCCAGGCTCCGGCTACGAATCTCTTGACACCTTTGGTCTGGCAAATCCGCATCACCATTTTCATCTTCTGAAGAACCAACTCGCGATCCTTTTCGTGCGTGTAACTTCCTCTCCCCAGCTCGTTGACATCTATCTCTGGACCTCGGAGCATGGCTGCGGTGATGCAGTCGACATGCCAACGGGAATTCTTCTCGAGCACATCCTCTGCTTCTTCGTCGCGGAAAACCAGCACATCTGGTGTAAAGATTGCACCAACTTCTGGGAGTCGGTAGTATTCGTCCTTTAATGAGGGCAGCAGCGTAGTTCTCATGCAGAGAGATTCTTCCTGACTACCAGCACCATTCAAGAACCCACCACCAGGAGACAAAGGGGAGGCCATGTTCAAAATAGCAACTCTGGCATTCTTGTTGCCAAGATCAAGGGTAACTCCTGAAGGTGTATCACGCGCCAGGAGAGAACGAGCTGCCGTGAGTGTGTCGGCCACTTGGAGACAAAGCCGGGGCCCCGGTGGATCAGATTCGGCTTGGCCGTTTGACTTTTTGATCTCGGCTTTGCGGTCCCCTGGAGACGGATTGACGATCAACTCCGCCGCCTCGATGCCTCGTCGGGCTCGGGGATGTGCCGACAGGAGCTGGGGAATCGTTTGATTGAGAGTGGCTTTGGCCTTCTTGGCGCGTGCATCCTTGCGAAAGGCCGCTGGGGGTCGGCCGATAGAAGGTTCAGTTCGACCCATGATTATGAATGAATCTCCGTGTAGCGGAGATTTTGTAGGCTGATGCGGTGCTCACGTGAAGTGTTGATGGTGAGTGTTGACGCGTTGATGGAGTCGCGAGAATTGACGTGGTGACTCTTGTGAGGACCTTGATGACCTAAGCTAAGGGCATCTCCTCTCACCCACAAGAGATACAGTCATCCATTCAATAGGGGGCCGCAATCATTGGGTACCATTTCGAGATACGATTCATTGCCTGAGGTGGCGATTGTGCTACCGTAAGCCAGTTCCAAGGTCAAGATCTAATCGTCACGAGAATTCAAGATTTGACTCCACGTGATCCAGGGTAGCTCGGAGCAGCCTGATCACGAGAGTCGAGAAGTTACGAGAAATGACAAACAACGGAAATTTTGGCCCGATTTATCCCGTAACGCCCACTTTTGGAGGCTCATACGTCATTTTCCTCACTTTTTTAGTATCGAATGTCCCAGAGGCATTCGGAAATATCCATGGATCGCAATCAACTTCAAGTCGCACACTCGGAGTTCCATGCAGCGAGGCTCCGACAGCGCTTACTGGGGTATTTTCGTTCCCGAACCACGCTAATTCTTGGGCACGCACGCACCCAAGTCGATTAATTTGACTTCCTGTATGCTTATTTCCTTAATCGCAACGTTATTCTCATCGTCTACCCTGTCCTCATTATTAATCTGACTGGATCAAAGAACTCATGATGACTATGTCCATACACAGAAGGTGCATAACCCAAGGCACAATTGTGCCGGATAAGCGGTTGTGCCCAATTATGAACCCTTGGGCTTCCACGTAACCACCGAACCAACACCGACAACTATCGCCAAGACCAATCAATACTGCCTCAGCTATCGCTTTGAGTGACTTGTCAGGCATAGGGTAGAAAAGATAATCCTAGAGTCGGCATTCGCTAGCATGCGTCGCTCCGTGCCGTCTCCACCTCCCGTCGGATCGCTGCCAGCATAAAGACCGTCGGGGATTATCCATCATGTGTCTAGGGAACGATGCAGCCAAGAATACCGACCCGTCGGTCTCAGCCCTTTTGAAGCTCGGTAAAAAGAGCCCCTTTGGCTATCACATGCTAGAGTCAAGCCCTGTACCAACTAAGATCTTCCAGGGGTCAGGCCCACATCATTGCCTATGAGCCGGAGGATCGCGTGGTTTTGGGCCCAAAATCTGGGTCTTACGACCGCAGCCCAATCGCGGCCTGCGCCGTGACCAAGGGGGCTCTGCTGCCATTTCGAATACGGTCGGGGGTCTCAAAGACGCCGAAGGAGAGAAATCACATTATTCTTCGTCATGTTACATGTCATGGTGCAGCCGAAGCTGCCGGAGAGATTTGATCCAAACCTTGGCAGATTCGTCCCAGATCGTATAAAGGGTTGCCTCCTGAAGCTTCACCTTTGCATATATATCTAGGTGGCAGACCAAGATCCAAACCCCTCGGCATGGGATGATAATACAACTTACTCTAGTTCAGAGCACACTCCACCATGAACGACCACAACGCTTGTCCATCCACTAGTGACGACGACACTCTCCGACAGGCCCCCGAGCCTACTCCTCGACCCCGATCTCTACTTAACCTCCTTCTTGATCGGACCCGAATCGACGATGCTGTAGAGTACCACGAGTACCCCGGCAAGGGAACGGTTGAGGAACCTTACATCGTCTCTTTTATCCCAGATGATGCGGGAAATCCTTTCAACTGGTCCAAACTCGCACGATGGCGAATCACCATGGTTTCTGCCGCGACCTGTTTCGCCGTCGCATTCAGCTCCAGTGCCTACACAGGTGAATGAGTCCTCTTCGATGCAAGGTCTATACTGACCACGACCAGGAACTATGAAGGAGCTCATGTTTCACTTCCGTGCAAGCAACACCCTCATCACAGGCGGCGTGAGCTTGTACGTGTTGGGCTTCGCCCTCGGACCTCTTCTCTGGGCACCACTATCAGAAATCTACGGCCGTCAAATCGTGTTCTTCATCAGTTACGGCCTGTATGTTGTTTTCAGCGCAGCATGCACGGCCGATGATGGCGTAGCTACTCTTTTGGTTCTCCGATTCTTTGCAGGAACATTCGGTTCTTCGCCGCTCACAAACGCGGGTGGTGTCATTTCTGATGTTTTCCGCGCGGATGAGCGAAGTATCGCTATGGGACTGTTTTCTTTGGCGCCTGCAATGGGACCTACTCTGGGACCATTTATTGGCGGGTATCTTGGCGAGGACGAGGGCTGGCGATGGGTGAGTTGAGCGAGCGAAGTTCTTAAAAATGCGTTCTAACGATTTGCAGGTCATGGGATTGATGGGAATTATTGCTGGAGCTTTCTGGCTCCTGGGCATCTTCCTCGTCCCGGAGACTTACGGTCCTCTTATCTTGAAGAACCGAGCTCAAGTGCTCTCCGAAAAGACCGGAAAATTCTACATCTCAGAGTACGATCACGCGGGCAAGGCCGATCCTCCTTCCGTTGTTCTGAAGAAGGCTCTTATCCGACCCTGGTTGCTGCTATTCGTCGAGCCCATTGTCCTCATCCTGTCCATCTACACAGCCATCGTGTACGGTACTCTGTACATGCTCTTTGGCGCGTACCCAGTTGTTTTCCAGCTTGAGAGGGGCTGGTCAGCTGGAAAGGGAGGGCTGGCTTTCCTGGGTGTCGCGGTGGGCATGTTTTCTGCCGTGCCAACCGTCTCTCTGATAAACCTGTGGTACATGAAGATCACGAAAGCAGCAAAGGGAGGCATGGTTCCCCCTGAGTATCGTCTACCTGGCAGCATGATTGGTGGCATCTGTGTGCCAGTAGGGATGTTCTGGTTTGCATGGTAAGTTTGAGCTGATCACGAGATTCTCCTTTAATCTCGACTAACAACGGAAATAGGACATCGTACACTGACATCCATTGGATGTCTCCCGTGGCAGCTGGTATACCCTTCGGTCTCGGCATGACGCTCATTTTCCACTCCATCTTCAACTACCTTATCGACGCCTACGCCATCTACGCCGCCTCTGTCTTGGCAGCAAACACCGTGCTGCGATCACTCTTTGGTGCCGCATTCCCGCTGTTCACCAAGCAGATGTACGATAAGCTGGGCACGCAATGGGCAAGCTCAGTGCCTGCCTTCCTCGCCCTCGCCTGTCTCCCAATGCCCTTTATCCTTTGGAAGTACGGCCCTGCTATCCGATCAAGATGCAAGTACGCTGCCAAGGCTGCGACGGCGACGGGATCACAGGAGACCAAGGGCTGATCTCTCCTGCAACCCCACTCTGCCTACTATTTCTTTTTAATACCCAGAGGGTTTTCTTTTCTACATTCACCGGGATAGACGCTGGCTTTTGAGTCGCTGGTTAGACTTTTTATTAGACTGGACTAGATTACAAGAGAACAAGACACGAGGCGACTCGAGGCCGCTGGATAGTATATAGGACTGAAGCAAGTATATAGACGTACATAGCATTAAAAATTACATTTTAACATCTTCACCTATTATCAATATCTAGAGCCTGAATATGACAACACAGCCTCACTCAGTCCACCTTGGTTGCCGTCTAACACTGCCATGTCCCAGCTCCTCATGGGCCTGTTGGAAGTGTTTCAAGCGCAGCTTGCATTTCAGCTCTAACCAAGCCACTTTCCCGCACAGCCACGTCAGGGAGTTGTTGCCCAATGATGAGGCAGCATAGTGAGGGGACATCAGGCCTTCAAAATGAGGCTCTCCTTCCTATGGAGGGCAGGCACAGCCCACAGTGGCGGGGGGATTTCAGCTGACTTTAGCACTGTGCATAATGCTCTTCTTACACCATCATGATCAATACCAACGACTACGATTTCATTCCCCAGTTTCAACCAGTTTCATCATCGCCAACCATCCCCGAACCACTCCCGCCGAGTGCCCGTCGCTGACGATGGATCCAGTCTCGGCTGTAGGACTCGCGTCCGCCATCATCACCTTCATAGAGTTCGGTTCGAAGCTCTTGAAGGGCGCTAAAGAGATCCGCGACTCTGCCAATGACAGCCTCGAGAAGAATGAGTCGAGGGAAGTCATCGCCTAAGGGATGAAAGAAGTCGCAGCCAAGTTAAAGACGCCGGAGCCAGCACAAATATCGCCGGAGCAGCAAAAGCTGTGTGATCTCGCTCTCACATGCAACGACCTCTCACAACGCATTCTTGAACTTTTGAACAAGATCAAACCTAAGAATAAGAAGGCACTTCGTGTGTATCGTGCAGCATTCCAAGCCTGACGCAAGGAGGATGACATCGAGCTACTGGAGAAAAGTCTGAGCGATTGTCGTAGCCAGCTTGCGTTGAGTCTCAGCCATCTGGTCAGGTAGGTAGACGCCTATTGTTAGTTTGTACGAGGAAGAGCTCTGACATGTCATCCAAGCAAAAATTCGGCAGAGAGCTCAGACAGAATTTTTGCCATGGTTCGAGAAGACTCATCCAAGCTCGAGCAGCTTCAGATTCACATGAAGCAACTGAGGAAGGGCGTGGAGGCCCAGGTTATCGGGGATGAAGCCGTCGAGCAACTGCGCCTTGTGCTTGGCATACACGACAAAGCCCTGAGCGCCATATACCAAGGCCGGATTCTGCGTAGTCTCCAGTTTGAAGATATGCATTGCAGAGACGACAGGGTTCAAAATCCATACGAGAACACTTTCGAGTGGATTCTGGAGGATGACGAAGAGATTATGTCCGACGATACTTCTTCGGCATCAGATGAAAGCCTATATGTCGACTTTCAAGATCGGAAACGCCAGTCGAGAGACATGTTCTTGACATGGCTCTCTTCAGGGTCTGGCATCTTCTATATTAGTGGAAAGCTGGGATCGGGCAAAAGCACACTAATGAGGTACCTTTCTATACATACCCGCACTCGAATCGAAGTTAAGAGATGGGCTGGTAAGTCAAGTTGCTCTATACCTTGGAACTAGCGCTAATTTTGGGTTCATAGGCCATCGAACTCTCGTTCTGGCCAGCTTCTTCTTCTGGAAACCTGGTTTGGAACTGCAAAAGTCCCTGGAAGGCCTCTTCTGTTCACTCCTTCGTGACATCTTGACGGCTTGCCCGGATCTGATCCGACACACACTGCCAGAGTGTTAGCGCCGTGTAGAACAAGCCCCATGGCAGATCCAAACCAGATTCAACATCCCTTCTTCTACCGTCAATTCTGCACTACACAAGGTCATTTCAGACGAGCATCTATACCAAGGCCACCACTTCTGCTTCTTCATCGACGGTCTCGATGAGTATGAGGGGACCGACGAACAGGACCCTACCCACCTCGTGACGCTGTTAAAGAGCTGGGTCAAAGACTCTCAAGGATGTCTAAAGTTGTGTGTATTGAGAAGGGAGCATAATGTCTTTATGAACGCCCTCTCCAAAGATCAGCGTCTCAGACTCCACGAGTCGACCTTCTTCGATATGAAGGAATATGTCGCAGGCCACCTTAAAGACATAGAGAGCGACACCCTCAGCGAGCGTATGAGGAACCATTTGATCACGTCTATACCCGAGAAAGCCGATGGCATCTTCCTGTGGACCATCCTCGTCGTGAGGACCATCCGTCGCAAGATCGAGGACGGAGAGCCTGAGAGACGCCTGAACAAGCTCCTTGATAGTCTTCCGCAAGGACTGGGCAAAATACTTCAGCGCATTCTGGAAGATCTTGATGCAGACAACCGGAGAAGGTTGTTTCAGACCATAGCCGTGCTCCGTGTGGCTAAAGCCCACGGTTTAGAGTTCTCATTGCTTGCCTTCTCATTTTTGGACGACTATGAACAAGACGCCGAGTTCTCTATAAAAGGCCACATCCCGACAGACAAGGATGAAGAAACTACCCGGCGGCGGCTTCGCGGTGCATGTGGAGGGTTAGTTGAGACCGAAGAACCCGAAGATTGGCTGGACGGAGAAGAAAGTGGTTGGGCGAGTCTCGATTACACACACCGATCTATTCCAGACATGTTTGTCGAGGGAGCTCTTGAACACGAAATGGATGTTTTTCTTGAGGGATTCGATGCTATGAAAGCTATCTTTAACCTTGAATTTGCGGCAATTCAGTTCATCGGAGAACGCATCAAAACTCAGAGCTCCTGCATTGGCTTGGCGACAATACTCCTCTCAGACGAGATCGAGGATGCACCATATCCTCTCCTGGAGCGTATCGCGTCTTGGTCAGACAGCGTCATTCAACAGCCGAAGCCTGGCCATCGTCTGTCGTTAAGGGTATCCCCTTTTATGGATTTTTCTCTTGGCTATCTCACTTCAGGCAAGTTGGTCTCTGAGCTTTATGAGGTGTTCACCTATCATAGTACGCTCTGCTTGGCTGGATACCTTGGGCGTTTCAGTTACGTCAAATGGAAGATTGAGTAGGCTCCGAAGGCGATGAGCAATTCTCTCGAGACGGCTGTGCTTGCTCACACCGTCTTACACGAGTCCCGAACGAATCTCCGGACTGAGGATGTTTTCTTTGACAGCGGATTGTTCACTGACTTGACAGCTGTCGGATTTATTGCCACAGGCCCTACTCTTCGCCTAGTAAAGACTGGAAAGCTGACGATTTGGCAACGATTCCTGTTATTTGAGTCCTTGCATTGGACCAACACTGGGCCCCCAAGGGGAATCAGAGGCCTAGAAAGGGCTGGTCGAATAATCCAAAGATTCTTAGAGCACGGGGCTTCTCATAATTTTTGTATCGAGGCGGAACGCAAGGAGTCGGACGGAACGCTCAGCTTTACCTTTAGCTTTGAGGCCACCAAGGTAATCCTGAGATCTCCAGAATATATGGAAGATCCCTCCGTATCACGGCGGTTCTCGCAAACGTTGGGTCCGAGTCGGGGTGCAAGCAGATACACGTTTCGGGATGGGATCCGAGCGAGCAAGTACCCGAACGAGAAGCGTATTTGGAATTACTTGGTGATGATGATGGGAAAGGGGCGGCCGGGACTGGCGACGACGAGGTGCAAGATGCACAGAGCAAGCCATGGTTTTATACCGTCCAAGAGGTTGAAGACCTCTCATAATGCAGCTAGTTGTGAGTATTCTACTGCAGGTAGTAGAAAGACCCAAAAAGAGAACACTGTGTTAGCATTGGGATATGATGTTATGATGTTATGATGTTATGATGTTATAATGTTATGATGTGTTGATATTGTGTTTTTGACATAGTTATAATAGACTTAATAAAGCTTCTTTAAAGACTACTGTCTTTCACATCGCAGGGGATAAACGGTACGGCATTCGCCATCTTACTCAGGAGATACGAGCCCAGCCTGAGACCCGACTGGCAACGGGGTTGAGAGCACTCTCCGGACTTCTCCCCATCAGGCCCAACGCCATCCGCTGTGAAGTGGTGGATGCCAGCAAATTCCATCTTTCGCTTCTCATATTCGATTTTCCCCCGGTTGATTATATATCCTATTGCATGGAGTTTGTCTTTGGTACCCCGCTGACATAGCTGTGGCAGGGGGCTCAACCTCTCTGACGACTATGGATGTGAGTCATATTCGCTGGATTATAAAGTCACAGTGCCCCAGAAACCTAGGCGCCGCCATCTCTTGTTTTTCAGTCTAAATCCTTATTCGACGACGATGGCATCCCTCTTGAAGCTTCCGCGAGAAGTTCACGATCAAATCATCAAAGAATTCATCTTGTCCTCTCGCACAGCCCCAAGTCTTGCCGCTCTAAAAGAGCCAAGACTTCCTTTACGAAATGATTTCCATCCAGCCCACACCTGGGTAACCAACGTATTTGTCGAGCGGGATCAAAACAAGTGGTTAAAGAATGCACTACTGGGGACCAATCGCCAACTCCGTGCAGAGACTCAAGCGGTCACTCAGAGATTGGATAGCGTGCCATATACTCTTGACGTCGTGTTCGTCAAGAATGTTGGCCTGATGCCAACTTGGCTCTCATTCCCACTGTGGCAGAAGCACATGGATACGCTTCATGTCCACTTCCGGATCTTTGACAACATAGGGGATGTTAGTGAGGCTTTTCCTTGGTTCGACAAGGAAATGAAGTGGGTGGGTGATCAGAGAGACTCGGGCTATTTGAACATTATGGTGCTTCTCAGCTGCTACATACTGAATCTGCTAGAGGATACTGTGCTGGATGGCACCAGTACCGAAGTTCCAACAAGTCCCGAAGACCGAGATTACGAGTTTGAATACTGTGAATACAAAACAATCGCCCCGTATACGATCAAGAATATCATCATCGACATCACAGGCCCAAAGCCCGAGACTTGTTGCGAGAAGGCGAGAGCGGATCCCGGAAATGTCAACGGCTGCAAGTCCGGTGACGATATATTTGACAGGGACGACTTATGGCCACAGCATCTACCAAGGCCGGAAGGAAAGCTTGAGTTTTCTCATTACCTCGCGAGTGGAATATTCGGAACCCTTCACATGATGAGCACGTACGATCCCTTGGAGGAGGGCTATGGGAAGTTGTGGTGCTAGAATATGGGCGACTTCGAGGTTCGTGTCAATGGTTGCCAGGATTGGGATAAGATTGATGGAACATGTGCCTTTTGCAGGTCACATTACGGAGACTCGCTTTTCTGCAGTGAGGAGGCGCGTGCTTTTCGAGAGGATAATGATGAAATAATGGAGGTGGTAGAACGAAGGCGACAATGCGGTTTATGGAATGAGAGCACCTTTGAAAGGCTTCGGAAATACTAGGCTTAGATCTCTAATAGAGTTCTGTCTTCCCTTTTGCCAGAGCATGGCTGTTGTCGGCACGATTAGTTTTCCTCAGCTCGAAGGTTGAAAGTGATATTATTACTGCGTACGATGCAAATATTAGCTGGTTTGGACTGGCCCTGAAGCTCACGGATTCACATGGCACATGGGCAAAGAATCAACCTTTGTGGAAGTGGGGGACCTGAGGTTTCTGGTCAATTCTCTCACCTATTGTTTGTCATCCCCAGCCTTGTCTTTCCTAGACCAAGTTCTTGGAAGAGATAGAGTTGCCACCCGAAGGAGAGTCTTCCCTGTCGACTTGTCTCAGCTGCGAGCTTCGTGGCTGGGCGAGTAGGGCTGTCAGATTTTAGCGTTGCGAGGTGCATGCCTGCGTTGCTTGGTGGACCAACGTTGAGTCCAAGACAGGAATTTCTTCCTGACTCTCAAGAAGGAATAAGCCTTGTGTGGGCTCAAATTGATGGCCTTGAGCGTATCAATCATGTATTTTATTGCTCGTTTCTACATCCATAGTGACCCATAAAGATAGGCCCTGTTCTTCCTGAGCTGTTGGGCTCAAACAACGTTTGGCCCTCATTTGCCAAGACGGCTGAGGTCTTTCCTCTGCCTCTACGGAGTAAACCCAAAGTGACTTTGTTTAAGCGAGATGCAATCTTTCAAGATCCATTATTAAGGCTCTCCAAGCCCTTTCCGCGTCATGGGTTGTAATCTCAGATCGTCTCTCCTCGCTTAGTTCCTGGGCTCTTTTCCCATCATACACCATGCATGAGTTGAGGAACTTCTCTGATGATGAGCAACGTTTGCTCCCCGTCGACGATTATGCCTTCCCAGCGAATCAATCGCATGCCACCACTCGCCCATTTCCCACCGGGCATGGAGCCGTCCAGGTAGCAGGCCCGGGCCGTCGATATTAGTTCCGATCATTGGTGCTGATCTTGTGTCCCTTGATCATCATGGGATACTTTGTTGTCATTTGTTACTGGCTCAATCCCGAAGGCGGTGACAGCGCCGTCAATTTTGGCAGACACGGAGGAAGATGGGTTTTCTACTCTTGGTTCTTCATCGGCGTCATCGGACTTGACCTCTCGCGATATGGTCTTCTTGGAGCTGAAGCGGCAATGCTTGAGCGGACCCCCTGGGAAGTGCCCAATCTCGTCGCCCTTCTTCAGCACAGCAACAACACTTGGAGCTCTCCGTCGGGATGGGGCCGCGTTTTTGCGAGACTGTTTTTCTCGCAAGAGGAGAGATACGCATCGTCTATGGATCATCCTTGCTTTGAGTATCACCTTCTTCGTTGCTTTGCCAATCTCTGGACTTGCAATCGAGCAAGCCGATGGTTACACCTACACATCTGGAAGACCTACAGTCGTTGGTCGCAAATGGGAAGATTTCAATGCCAGGGACTCTACGCACTACTATCCAAACGCGAAAAATGCTTGGCAGGTTGGCTCACCACCGACTCTGCCTGGATTCGGCGTTCTCTACACCCCAAAGGGCCTCGATCAGGAAGAATACGATGGTCTCGAAAAGGTCCCCAACACTCTGCCTCTCAATGAGAGTATGCCTGAAATGTTCCTCGCACCCTAAGCCGAGAATCTTGTGGCAGACAAGGCCTGGGGTCTCAGAGCAAGCTATCGATGCGAGATCATTGACAATGTTGATGATTTCGTCCTCCTCAACCCGAAAGTCACACCCGACGTCTGAAAGGACTGGCGACCGCATGCACAGACAGGTTACTCTGAAGTCACAAATCGTGGCCGCGGTATTTTTGACTATTACGACAGGGCCGGCAACATCCTGGCCTACGGTCAAGTTGCGTTTGGTCAAAGATGGGCAATCTACAATGGAAGCGAGGTGGACTACTACAAGCCGGATGACTTGAACAAGGGAGACCTCCTGGGATATTCTCTCTGGCAGTACCGCTTGAAAGCCGCATACGAAGAAATCGAGGACTTTGAAAATACCCTTGATCCCGTCGTCAAAGGCTTCGATGGAGCCCCCATCTTCAAGGCCAGCAATGGTTCATTGATCCCAAATACAACATTTTTCGGTGCGCTCTCCAAGATCAGAACAACATGTCCGGCACGAAGAACCTTTTTGGTGACCATGGACCCTTCAATGAAAGTCTAGGGTATAACATTACTGAATTCGCTTCGCCCATCGGCGTCCAGTGTCGGATGATGTCGACTCTCGGATACGCCATGTTGGACCCCTGGGATTCGACCTTTGATTCATTTGAGCTGAGGAGTGACCCTCACTTCAACTACGACATTTCTGTGCATCGCATGGGACGATTCGGCAATATCTATTCTTACCTCAACCACCCTACAGCAATCATTCAGTCGAATTCATATGCAATGGATTCGTACATCAAGCCCATGGATTTAAAGAGGACCGTCATGCGAGCGTATGCCACGGATTTTCTGCAGCTCATGTGCGACGGCAAGTATGGCTTCGAAGGCGGGTGGTTACACCCAAACCTTACCGCGACGGAAGAGTCAAAGGTACTCACACCAGGCGAATTCCCGATTCTGGTACCTATCCTGATGGTCATGTTTGGTTACTGGGCGCTTGGGTGTTTGCTATTGGGAACATTCTACGGGTTCAGGCGGCGGCAAAACGAGACGATGGATGGGTATGCGTACTTCCGTCTTTCTACGGACTTGGCGGATGAGGTCAAGCCACTCGTGGGCGCCTTGATGAAGAGCAAGCCTGATGAGGTTGACGGCTTGTGGAATGTTCCGGGGTCTATTGTGCGCCGTATGCGGTAAAGCACGCGGCACGGGATTTTTACGCGATGACAAGTGTTAGGATGGAATATTTAATGAATGATTGTGTCAGCCAATACTGCATAAAGCGACTTGTTTGTGAAACCAAGGTGATTTCCTGGGAATATTCGCTGTTCTTCCTGTGCGTTTCAAACAAACAGGTGAGTGTCGGCGAACTTCCATCCGATGTCGGCACCTGCATAATTAAAACGTGTTTAAGGATGGAACAGTATGCAGCTCCTGCCTGGAAAACTTTCTCTCCTTAATTCGATGCATGCAAACTGAAGTGGCCGTTTAAAGCTGCTGTCGTCCTCCTCCAGCCACACGCACCGCCACATGTCAAGGTACTTCGGTACTTGGGCCTTGGCAAGCAAGGCAAGATTCTGTAGACCAACGGCATCTTGCAGATATGACACCACTCACCGCTGCCGAAAACAGGGGGAAAGTCCCTGTGATGGCTTTTGCTCTGTTGGATCCCTGGCACACATCACATCACATTGCGGGGTCGCTAAACGGAAACCGCATGTTGGAGCACTACCTCAATCTTCAAAGGCGCGACTCAGGCTTCAAGACATGTCAGGAGCTGTTTATTTGTTTATCGCTGAGGGTAAATAGATGATCGATTATATTAAGACCCTTTAAGTACGTCCTCGTGAAAAAATGGCCATGGTTTTCACCGGCTACGTTTCGGCACTGACAAACACTGCTCATCACAATGGCTACGTGCGTCTCTAGCACTGTCGGCTATGGAGCCACAGAGCAAACGGAACGGCATAAACTGGATTCTTGAAATACCCGAACCAGATATGAACAGCGAATTTGTTTTTTATTTCCCCTTTGTTTCTTTATTCATTTCCATCTCCCTCTTTCCTCCCCATTCCTCTTCGTCATTGATTCATGTCCGCCCAACTTCATCCACGACAGCAGCACGTACTCTTCATTGCAACCACGCCTGCACTGCTCTTTAGTCTGAAGAAGAATTGCCCTTGCCCAGCACCTTCAGCCGCCAGACTCTGGTACGTCCAACGTTTTATCTCATTGCTTGTGCTCCACCCAGAGCCCTGGGCCCCATGCTTCCCTCCATCTGCCGTCTCATGGCCCATCCATGCTGACCTTCAAGCCAGAAGTACAACCTTGAGCGACAATGAACAGTCCACCTACCGAAAGATCTACCGCTACCGAAATTCACTTCCCGACCACGCACGACGAGCGAGTCTTTTGGCTCGACCAAGCTTGGAAAGGCCCATGGTTCCCGGCAGACACTAGAATCGGCTGGCTGGGAACAGATCATTCCCTTGCGTTCTATATGGTCAAGATTACCCACGCTGCTATTGATCAAGGGATCCCACTTACTTCTCTCTGGGATGCTGAGTCACCTCACGGGCATCTACGTCGAGCTGTTATAAGAGATTCTCAGGGCTCCCAGCCTCAACTTTTGACCCCCGACATTGTCACCGAGGTTTACGGAATCATCATGGCCTCTGAGAAAACTGCATCGAGCGACACACTTTCCGAGCACACCAGCGACAAGTCTGATAATAGAGATTCCATCGACTCGCCTTCCCCTCCCCAGGCGGAAGAGACGACGACCGCGCGGTTCGAACTGTTCTCCAAGACCGAAGATGAAGTTCAACTCAAACGCCCCATCGAACACCAAGATGCGCTCTCGGCAATGCCTCTTCATGTCTGTCATGAGGACCAGTCCAGTCCTCTGAAGCGCATCTTTCGAACAGCTACATATGCCTCTTCCGGCACAACAGGCCACAAATCGACCGCGAAAGTCACTACAATTACTGGCATCGCGACCCAGTCAGATCCGATCGATAAGAACACCCGGTTCCAGCCAGCACCTGAAGCATTCATGGGCTCTCCAGACCTGTCAACACGTCCCGAAACGTTTGTCAGTCCCAATGGACTGCTCCAGCTCCCCTCCTCACCCATACAATCACCTGAGCACTCCCTCCTCCCATATGTTTCATCGCCCCCGGCCGATGAGCGACTGAACAAAGTTCCAACTCCCACTTCTCCGATGACACCAACCAAGAAGCGCAAGAGGGCCATGGTCAGCGTGCCCTCAACACCGACACACTCAGTCACAAGCGAGCGACTCACGGGACCACTGACAGTTGAAAATATCCTCCGTCAGCTTACCTGCGACGTCCAGCTCACCGACGACGTTGTCGAACTCGTCTGTCAAGCAATCGTTGTCGAACACGGCGGGGACAACGTACGAGTGCTCAGCCCTCTGTGGTTCGAAGCAGACGAGCTCAGTGCTTTGCCCCAAACGATTCGGAATCTAGACCAGGAGCAGACCATCTGCTTTCCCATTCACCACAAGTTCCCAAAGCACTGGACAATGGGTGTTGCGCGCGTCACTTCCGAGCAAGTGGTGCTGACCTTTCACGATTCCATGCAGAGCAGTGATCGTGCCAAGTCTGTTCAACGACGCTTCGCGGCATGGATGGAAGCAGTCAGACTCGAGCAGCCTCTCGTATTTCAGACCAAGGTTCGTGCATACTCCGATATCCCCATACCTTGTCAATTCATTAACTCCATCAGGAGTGTACACAGCAGAAGGACGGCACCAGCTGCGGAGTTCACGCTGCCGTTTGCCTCCGCCGTGATCTGCGCAACGAGACTTGCTGCGACCCGATCGAACCCTTTTTAGAGAAACGATCAATTCTGGAGGGCCTCCGAACTGTCAGGGAGATCTCGCCGATCCATTCGACCACTTTTCCCCTTCTACGAGAGCTCCGCAGCCGACAGAGTCTGGGTGCAGACGCGTCTATCGTCTCAACACCTTGTCGTGGAGGTAGCGCCATGCCCATCACGACTAGGCAAGAATCCGAGGTCCAAGTCATTCAACCTCAGATGGGCCTTGGGTATCTGCTCGATGGCCTCAGCCTGGAGACATTGCAAGAACGCTTCAAGGATGCAGAGACTCGACTCGACGAAGCGATCAACGCCCGCGATAACGACCAGGAGACGCTCCGAGAGCTGGAGCTCAGCCAGAGACTGATCCATGACATGTACCCCCGCATCATCACATACGTCCAGTCTCGTGGTATCAATATGGATGAATACAGCGACGCCACGATGGCAGTGGAGGGAAACATGATGCCCAAGGTTTCAAGCCATTGCCAACTCTTCCAACAAAGACGAAACATCATGGGGGACTTTCTGAAGGCTGCTGAACGTGAAGGAGTCGATTGCTCACTCGCAGGGATCCGAGAGACTCAAGCTCGGATTTTTGCGGACATCGGGAGCACCCAGCAGCTCCTCGACCAGCGGAATGAGGAGATTACGAGCGTCGAGAACGAGGTTGCAAGTCTTCAAGAGATTTGCGAGGCTAAGAAAGCATTGGAAAAGTATTCTGGGTCCGATTGTCTGGCCTATTTCCGGTCCTTGCAAGGTCTGTGAATTGGTACTCAAGGGCACAGAGAACGATGCTCGCCTGGAGGGATGGAAGACGCTTACAATGATGACGAACACAATGATGATGGCTGGCGAAAAGATCAAAATAGCTTTTGAGGTTGCGACTTGTAATAGAAGTCGATGTCTTACCAAACTGTACCAAGTGACCTTGATCACATTGATGTACACCCCAATCCATGCCCGGCAATAGAAGCTTGAAAGAAACAAGAGTCGTCAGATTATGTGCTATGACTCGCAATATATACAATTGCATAAGTTGGTAACATCATGTCCATATCCCCCACCGTCATGCACCCAATGACTCCTCTCACATAAAGGCTCCATCATCTCCCTAAGCGGGGCAGATGCTCGCCTGTCGGCCAGCACCCTCACCAACGATCTTGGGAACATCCTCAGCGGCATCAGCAGTATAGTCATAGAACTCCTTAGGATCAAACACATCGCCAGTGTTCTTGGCAGTGGTGCCCTTGGTGCTCTTGAAGACACTGCCTGACTGGTTGAGCTTGGCGGTGCTGTCGGCCGTGATAGGGTTCTTGACGTTCTCGAAGTAGCAGTTCTCGAGGCGCATCTCGGTGCTTCCGCGGGCATAGTGGCCGTATGAGGTCTGACCGACAAGGTAGTTGTTGTAGAGATGGGCGTGCTTGACGTTGTCGACCGAGGGGTTGCGCTGGGTGGTTGAATCGAAGTAGTTGTGGTGGATGGTCATTTCTGTGACGACGTTGTCGGTCCAGCCTGAATGGTCAGCCAAGTGTGCAATCTTTGGGGGTTACGGTGACTTACCAATGCCAAAGGCCTTGTTGTGGTTGCGGAGAATGGTCCAAGAGACAGTCAGGAAGGTCGTGTCCTTTCGGCTGTCAATGAGGCCATCACCACCCTTCTCGAGATGAACGTGGTCGATCCAGATGTTCTCGCAGGTGTCCTGCAAAAGTCAGTCATGATTCGCCAAAGATACCCGAAGAACATACCATTTGGATACCATCAAAGTCCTGGGTCTTGCCCTCCTCGTCACCCTCGACGTAGGTGTTGCCAATCTTGAGGTTTCGGAAGATGATGTTGCGCTGGCTCTTAACGATGAAGCCACCCTCGTTGATCTCAGCGTCGGCACCGATACCGACAATGGTCTTGTCTGACTTGACTTCGACCTCCTTGCCCTTGGGGGTGATGGTGATGGTTCCCTTGACCTTGATGACGTACTTGCCCTCCGAGCCGGCATATTTCTCAAGATCCTCCTGGGTAGAAACAACGACGACTTCTCCACCCTTGCCGCCGGTTGTTCCTCCGTTCAAGGAAGCGAAGCCATCGGGGGTGCCGCTGCAGTCATCGTCGGAAGAGGCGGGAACAGCAGAAGCAGAGGCGGCAGGCTCAGCGACCTCTACGGCCTCGGTCGGGGCTTCAACGGGAGCTTCAGCGACGGGAGTATTGATCTCTTCAGGCGCAGCAGTGTTGACTTCGGCAGCCTCGGTCTGGCGAACAAGAGTCTGGAGAGTGGTAGGGTTCTGCTTGTCCATCTGAGGGAAGAAGCCACCCCAGTTCCAGGTAGGCTGAGCACCGTTCCACCAGTCGTTTCCATTGTTGTTGCCGCCGTTGTTGTTGTCAGCTGGCTGGGTCACGACGGGATCGGCAACCTCTTGAGCAGAGGTGGCCTCAACGGGAGCAGGGTTGACGGCCTCATCGGCACCAGTAGGGACAGCAGCAGCAGCGCTGGTCTGCTCGTCAACGACGGGCCCAACAGCCTCGGCAGTAGTAGTGGGGGCGGCGGTAGCAGGCTCCTCGATCTCAGGGGAAGAATCACCGCTGCTGGGCTGCTCAGAGGAGCCAGTGCCGCTGACATAGCTCGAGTCGATCCAAGAGGTCGATCCAAGGATTTCGTCAATGGACACAGCAGCGCTCAGCTGCTTGGAGAAGCTGGCACGGTCACCGCTAGCACCAGCGCCAGTGTTTCCGAACTCTCCGTACTCGACGTTGTTGGTAGGGTTGTCACCCCAGGGAAGCCAACCAGCAGAGTTGACGACGCTGCTGAGTTCGGTGTTCTGGAAGACAACGCGGGCAAACTCTCGCCACGGACGACCGAGATAGGTCTCGCCGTCTCCGGCACCAGCAGCCTTGACAACTGACTTGTTGATGACATAGTAGGAAGGGTTCTGCGCGCTGTCACGACCGTTGGCAGTGATATACCCTTTGGCGACAACGCCGATATCGCACTGCTCAAACCAAGCAACGGACTCTTGGCCAAAGATGAAGTCGGTGGCACCCTCAATGTAACTGGCGTGGAAATAGTGCTTGCCCTTGTTTGTCAAAATGGTGTCCTGGTAACCAGTGAACTGGCAGCCGTAGTAACCCTGCTCATCTCCATAGGCGCTCAGGGCGATGGCCTGGACACCCTTGCCTCGCGAGTTGGCGACGTTGATGTTGTACACCTTGAGTCCGTTGTTCTTGGCCCGCAGCGTACCAGACGAGTCATTGTTTCCAGCCTCGTCAGCTCCGAGGCTGTGGGTGAGAGTGACCTGGTTCTTGGAGTAATCCTGGTCATCCTCGGTGTATCCATAGATGGTGAGAGCCCCAGCAGATTCGGGAATGAGAACCTGCTCCTCGTAGGTTCCAGGCTTGACAAAAATGACAGAATCGGAGCCGGAGACGGAGTTGACGGCTTCCTGAATCGAAGAGAAATCACCACCTTCACCAACAACGATGGCACCACTGGGGGCTTCGGTTCGAGCAGCGGCAAAAGCGCCGGCCACCAGAGATGACACGAGAAGGAGAGAAGAGGTGAACATGGCTTAAAACTGTTCCGTATCCGGACGGAACAAACGAAGAAACGAATGAGTGTGAAAAGAAACGAGTGATGGAAAAAAAACACAAGAAAAAACGAAAGACACGTATGACGAAAGACAAGCCCTCCAAAAACAACGCGAAGCATCCAATGTCTTTATACAAACTGTAACCGAGCTATAAATCACCAGTTAAGATGCGACAAGGTGCCCCAGTAAAAAACCCCTTGGCGGAGGGTCATCTCACTGAAACGAACAAGTTTCAAAACGCGATTTCCCACCAATTGACTAGGTCCGCAGACAAATCGACCCATGCGAGGTTGCATCGGGACCTGAAACGACATCTGATGTCCACGGCGGAGAATTTATTTTGACTGTTGCGCTTGTTGTTTAGCTTAAATATAGAGCTGCTTTTAGTGTCAGTACTGGAGGGCGTGGTCGGCTGATGTTTCAGGTATCAGCTTGCGTTCATCAGCTCATGTTTACAGCCCAGCAAGGTTCATTCCAGTGGAAGGCACGACAGTTGATGGACTACAAATACCGATCGTTTAGACATACAGATCTACTTCAGCTGCTCATATCATTCACTTATCCCAAGAACCTTTGTCTGGAAACTTGTGGTGTGCCCTCTAGATGGACTCGAATACTGAGCCAGGTCCTTTACCAGCCAAACCTCAATCTCTTCCAGAATCTCCAAGAATCTCCTCTTGGTACAAATACCATTGTCTAAATCTGCCATATCGGTGTCATAGGCCTGTTGATGAAGCACATGAGGTATAAGCTTCTCCCGAGCCTTCTGGACGCGCGGTTGTTCTGAACAGAGACGAGTCCAAGAAGAAGACACCAATTCTACCGCGGTTGACAGGGCCTTTTTTCGTTCTTCAGGATCCATCGCTTGTCTTACGGCTCGTTGGATGAGCCTATGGGCTTGAACTCCATCGCGAGCGGCGGATCTCTTCAATAAGGATCTTCGGAGCAACTCTTGTCGACACTCAACCAGGTCAACCTCGCTCATGGGGAAATCGGCTAGCGGCATCGTCGATGATGCAACTAAGATTGAATCCTCAATGAAATCAGGGTCCAAATATGAGATGACTTGCAGGACTGCGAGGCTCGAAGAAGACATGCCGCTGAAAGCGCTTTCCCAGCACAAGGATGGAGTATCTTGGCTGTTAAACTGTTGGGGCTGATTGTCGATCTCGGCTTGGCTAAACAGACGGGCGAATTCGTCCAGGGATATTCCACGTCTGACAATAACCGCAGCAACTTGTGATAAAGCAAGTGGGAGCCCCCCAAGATCTTTGCTGATGTCTGTAAAATCCCCATCGATTCTCGTGAGGTTTCTGAGAAATCCTGATGACTCTTGAGTTGTGAAGAGCTCAACGGCAACATTGTCAGATCCAATCGTGAACCATAGGCCGGGATCTCGGGTGGTTACAAGCACACAACCGGTTCCAGTCGATGGCAAGAAAGGCGCAAGCAACGATGCATCGTCAACGTTGTCAAAAACGAGCAGCCAGTCGTCCGAGTAAGTCATGGTGCTTAGGACATCCGTGCTCGGGTTTAGGTTGGATAGCCACAGTTTAACAGCCTCGATGATTGCTTCATCCGAAGATCCTGGTCGTACGAGACTGAATTTGGAAGCTATTGTCGAAAAGCTCTTGATCAATGATGTGTAAGAGTCAGCTTGGATCCATACGACTGTGTCAAAAATGTGATTTTGAACACAATGATGACTAAACTCGATAGCAATTTGTGTCTTTCCAATGCCTCCCATCCCTGATAGAGTGCACACAGTTGGGCCTGTTCTGACAATTCTCTCAGATGGGAAGAATGTGTCTGTGAGGTTCTGCAAGACATTTGCACGACCGTAGAAGAACCTGTTGCGTGCCGGTAATGTCGCCAACGAAAACCGCAGACGAAGCTTGACCCGGTCAACCAGTTTATCGGCCTGTCGTGTGTGGATCATTTGGTGAGCCTGGTGTAGGAATGTGAGTTCATTGATGCCAGGATCCGGGACATGCTGCACGCAGTCCAGTACTTGGGTTGCGACGAGGCTGACCCCAACCTCGCTTCTAACCCCTTCCATGTCGACTCTCTCCCATGGAGGCTCGATCTTTTGCTCAGACACTGTCGTGAACCTCGGCAAGATGTAGATATCTTGTGTGACAATGGCCTGTCGGCCAGAGACTTCGAACCACCTTTGTAGACTGCGCTCGATGGGCCCATTGCTCGAGTTTGTCCTCCAGAAGTGACCGGGTGGCGTATCAGTGCTGGTTCTCAGTAAGATGGCCGATGGGACTCGATCTTTACTCTCGGTGCACGCGAGAAAGGCGGCGTATAACCCCTCGACCGCATTGATTCTAAATAAAGGTAGATGGATTGACAATCCAGAGTTTGTCGTAGCGTAATCCAGCTTGCACCCGCCCATTGCCAAAAATTTGTTGTGCTCTCCATGAGAGAGTGGCTCGAAGCCAGATGAATCTTCAAACTGGCGAGGAGACAACGCCAGCATGGTTGAAACGTGTTCGAATCCATAGCTAAGAGGTCCAGCAGGTGGAGAAGTCCAGGCAAAGATTGTTTGATCGTTTGACGTTTTCATGATGGCCTCTTGAAGGCGGATAAAGGCATGTGTGCCTTCCCCATATAACGGGGGCATGTACACGCCAAAGATGCCCATCAAAGAATAAGCCATGTCCTCGACCCGGGTCGTCTGTCTCCGAGAAGCCCATGACATTTTCTTGGCGATGCTCATCACCTTTGTCGTGGCAGGGACATTCAGTACGATCGAATCCACACTAGTCACATCTTCTATGATGGATAAAAGGCGTTTGTCGGTTTTATATCCCAGAAAGTACCATGATTGATCGAAGAACTTGACATGTTTCGGTGCTATGAGTTCTTGTAGAGTCCATCCTCGAGTGAACCAGGCGCTCTGGGCAAATAGCTTTGGGGGACGCCCGGTGGCATATCCATGCTCGAAAGGAACATCGTCGAGAAAAGCGTAGCAGACTTTGGCTCGTTCGTAATAGGCAAACATGGAGGTGATGGCCTCGGAAAGTTCAGCACTGCTGGACTTGTTGATGCAACAGGTATCAACCCAAACATGATGCAATCCATCTCTGCGTGCTTGTTTGCAGCAACCCACAAGCTTCGCGTAGCCCTGTTTGTGTTCATATCCGCCGGCCAACATGTCTTCGTAGGACACTTCGTCTTCGGGGTTGCCCCATCTGTGAGAAAGGATGGCGTAGTCGGAAACAAAGGTGTCCCGCTGGAGTCGTATCTTGATCTGGTCTGCATCCCCGTGAAGGGTTTCCCAGCTTATGAGATGCATGCTGGAACTGGCGTGATGTCGTGATCTGGAGATCTAGGGTAGGGACCCAACCACGAGTGAGGGAAATATGAGGGAGGTTCTTGGCAAGCCACCGCCCTCGGCACGTACATACTTTGGGAAAATGAACTTGAAGGAAACTAGAAGTGGGAGAAGCAGGGAGGAGTGACCCCTCCTTTGTCGATATTCTCAAGATACGGCGCGTCTGAAGGCGGATATGCCTCGTGGGATGCCCTTCATGCATGCTGCGCCACACTTGGCTGACTGCGTCTCAACCCCGCAAATAAACGTCGCATTCAATCGCGGATCGTGCTTATCGAACAAACATCGCAAAAGCATCATCCATGAACATCATTGAAGTCCCGTGATTCGGAGGTGATGCTCCAAAATTGCCATCCGAACCACTGGGGGAGGAAACATGGGCTTGACCGTTGAGGGCTAGCGAGCCCGTATTGCCCCTGATGGAGATCGGCTGTCGGATGCGATCCGACCAGTCAGATTCCTGTTTCAAAGCGGCTTCAACGCCGAGAGGGCGCTAATATCAATAGCTTCGAATCTGAAATTACAGTCTGCTCGGAATAACATCAGCGGCTGACTGCTAATTTACGATCTTGGGGTAAATATGAACCGGTCCCACTGTCTCCGGAAGCCATCCTTGATCAACTTGAATCTGACACAATTCAGATATCCACTCGTTCATCATCAATAATGGCTCGCTTCCTACTCCTCACCTTGGTTGCGGGCGCTTTTGCCCGCGACTGTCGCCCCCGTATCAACGACGACAAACCGCTCAGAGACGGCGGATTTGAGGGTGGCAGGAACCCCTTTACAACCTCTGGCGACGATGAAGTCGGAGGCCACCTCGTCTCTCCTGGATACAACTCGGAACAAAAATTTCAGTCTTACAACATGATCGACAATAATCTTCTTGAGATGTACCAAGACGTCTACACTTCAGGAGGCATCACCTACACGTGCAACTACAACTGGTACTTTGACAACTACTACGAGACTACATACAAGAACGGGAGAACTTACGTTCCCTACCTCCGATTCTATCACAACAACGACTTGATTGGCAACCGCTATCCGACGGGAGAGTCCCAGGTGGGCCACTGGTTGTCTGGCAGCATCACCTTTACCACGTCTGAGGGCGGATACGATCGTATCTGGATCGATGCTGCTAGTCCACAGCCGCCTACCGGAGAGGGCTCCGGTGACAATGCCCTCTCGATAGACAACATCCAGTGTGTGAGGCAATAATGGAACAAGTCACGGCTTGTTGTGGCACGGATCCGTTGGACTTGGTTGTGGTTTAATATTCCTGGCAACGCATTCTTCATACCTAATCAGAGTCTATGCCCTGTCATCCTCCCTTGGACAAGATGTAACCGCGTGATCCTCCCGCAACAACGAGCCTTGTTTCTCACCAGCCCAAATTCTCAAAGCAGCATGGATATCCAGTGAGAAATACTGCAAGTCGAAAAACTCCACGGGGAGTGGGTGTGAAACCTGGCTCCCAGCATGCTCAGCGGAAGCTACCTCAAGTACTGTGTGAAGCAATTTTGCAAGATGCCAAATCTGTCCACATACACGGAGAGCGTAGATAAAGAGATAAAGCTTATTTGGAAGAGGTAAATCCATGGCTTTCGAGTAGATGAGATAGAACCTTGCCGCGATGAAGACGCAGTAGATAACGTGAGGGTTGATGATCCCAAGAGTGTCGTCGTTGGCGCCTCTAATTACTTCAGCCATTTGATCACAGCTGGAGAGGCATCTCTCTGCCGCTGCTTCCCAGTGAGTGGCGTCATCATCTGTCAGAGAGACAGGAAATATGAGTCTTTGATGGAGAGATATGATGGCGCTGTGTATTGTGCAATGAATGAGAATCGAGTTGGGCTGTTGCGTGGGAGTCCCGGAATGTGTGAGCAAGTCAGTGTAGAGTGGTGTGTGCACCGTCAGGAGTTGCTCGAAATCGTTCTGCCACGATTTGAGTCTCTGATAGACGGTGTCACATTCTTCCTGCCTTTGAGACAGAGATATTATGGAAAACGGCTCGCAAGACTGTTGTAGGAAATTGTGGACATGCCAAAGCTCATTGGTAACCAATCGCACGTAAAGTGAGAAAGATGAGGGTGCTTCAGAGCTACCAAATTGGTACATGTCAATGACCGACTCTGGGAACCGCCAGATTTCCTCGTCGCAGGGCAGGTTAGCAGCCGGTTCTGGTCTGGACACGGAGAGGTGCCATGCGACTCCCAGCGTCGAGGCAGAGTCAAGAGCGTCGATAGCCCAGAAGGCGCGGATCTTTTCTTCGCGTTCAACGGCAGTGGTAGGGATCTGGAGCATCCGAGGCGGCAAGACGGAAGGAAAGCCAAAGTTCATGGCACTGTAGGCGACCAAGTCTCGTAGGCCAAGCTGTGTGCTGATTCTATGGTGGCGCCCATGTCAGTATGTCTTGAGTGGTGAGTGAACCGGTATAATACATGCCTCTTGCATAGCGAGATCAGGTTCCAAAAGTCAATCATCCTGCCGCTGCCATACTCCGCCATGGTCAGAATCAAGAGGGCCTGCAGTTTGCGAAAAGACATGTCGTGGATTGCTGCGAGAATGATCTCGTCGGTGAGATAGCGACAGAACTGATCCCTGTCCAGACCTATATCGACTGGAGCCTGCTGGCTTGAGACAATAACTACAGCAATGGCATCGAGGATTAAGGAAGCTGGGCTCCCGGGCTGATTGGAGTCATCCTCACACAATCCTAGGATAGTCGGTTGATGGAGAATAGGGAACCAAGAGTGGTATCGGTCAAACCAAATTCTACAGTAGTTTCTGTAGGTTTCCAAAGACGGCCTGCTGAACGGGTTTCCAAGAGTAATAGCTTCTGATGGAGGATCTGCTGGGCCAGAATCCGCTGTAGTGTGGGACTCTGGGCTCTGAGGTTGTTGGGGAGGGGAGACAGTGGCAAGTTGCTGATTAACATGCGACTTAAATGCTTGGAACTCTTGCTCGAGATCAACTAATGCACAGCTATTAGCAATGGTCAGAGGAAGATTAAGCCTTCCAGATCTCACTGACTGATCCGTTGCTCTAGCTGGCTTACGTAGCCGGCTCGGAGTCCAGGAGTCCTGTCGCGTTTGATGTATTCGCAGCAAAATGCGTTTTTGATGCAAAAAGTACAGCTTGGACGCCGACGATCACACTTGATCTTTCGTTGTCGGCATGCATTGCATCTCGGCAAAGTTAGTAGGCACGGGAAAAGGCTAGGCGGATGACTCACACGGTAGAGCTGCCGCCCATCTCCTGCGGCGTACTAGGCATATTGGTTGTTTGTTTCTTGATATTTGCCAACTTATGGGGATTAGCTGTTCTGTGCTGGGATGTGGATATGGAAAGAGGAGATGCATTAGGAAGAAGAGATGAAGAAAGGGTTGGCAAGGTTGTTGCGGGGTTTTACCCAGCACATATGCGGGGACACCTGGGGGCATGTGCATGAACGTGGATGTAATTGGAAGATAAACAAGGTGCAGCTTAAGCAACATGCCGGCGTCTTCTTCCGGAAGATGACTTCTGAAGAACATTCGGAGTAGGCATAGTTTGTGGAGGGAGGGCTGAAGGTGAACACGACGTGACTTTAAGATTAACCACAAATGCGTATCGGTTTGCATTAATCACACAAATTATAATTACTTGCACATAATCCAGTTCTACTACTCTTCGATTTACTAGGATCACTGCTTGAATAGTCCTTGCTCTACTGCCTTGATCTGAAGAGCAAGGAGCCGCGAGTAACTGCGGCACAAAGCCAGGTTCCCTCCCATGCACCAAAAATGAGGGTGACCACTGGATCGCCACATCTGTAAAGAGTCAGCTTTGTCCTCAACATTGCATTCGGCAGCAAACTCACTGATCTGATTTCACCTTGCTCATCCAAGTCCCAGATATCATCAAGTCTATCGGCAACCTTCTTCCCCAGTGCCCTCAGCGCTGTGGATCGCATGCCATCGTAGCCCGTTGCGAGCACGACAATGTCAGCATCCAGCCTTGATCCATCGGCAAGAACTATGCCGTCGGCGTCAAAGTTCTTGATACCGTCTGAACACTGACGGACTTTGATCTTTCCATCGATGATCAACTTGCTGCATCCGACATCGATGTAGTAGCCACCGCCTTTTGTAATGTACTTGCGAAAGATGCCGCTCTTGTCTGGACCGTAGTCTACAAGGAAACCTACCTTGGCCAGTCCTTCCAGAGACTCCTTGTCCACCTCACTAATCTTTTGGGCCTCAAAGACTTTGAGAGCAAACTGAATAGGGATGGGGAGACTCTGGGCATAAATGTCTGCATCCTCCGTTGGCGGCCCACCCTCATCATACATGCCTGCATGTTGGAGAGCAACTCCCTTGTCAACCGAGATGACGTATGTGCCTCCTCGCTGCAGCATGGTAACTTGAGCAGCTCCATTCTCGTAAAAGTTCTGGCAGATATCATGACTGCTGTTGCCAGAACCGACAACGACCACCTTCTTCTGACTCAAGTCACCAAAAGCTGTGGCATCCTTGTGGCTAATGCCATGATACAACATCCCTTTGTAATATTCCGTGCCAGGGAACATCGGAGTGATGGGATCACCGGATTGTCCCGTTGCAAGGACGATGTGCCGAGGCTTGAGAGTTCTGTCCTTGCCTTGGCGACTGACAACAACGGTCCAGACCTTGTTCTGTTCATCGTACTCGGCTGTCTTGACGAATGTCCTATTCCAGACGTTCAACTCCATGATGTTTGCGTATGACTCAAGCCAGTCGGCCAGTTTGTCTTTGGGGACAAACATGGGCCAGTCAGAGGGGAAGGGGATGAATGGTAGGTGGCAGTAGTGAATGGGGTCGTGTGTCATGAGAGTCTTTGGTGGTGTTAGCATCAGAGCTGACATGAATGGAAGGAGTACGTACCCGATATCGCTGTCGCCAGTTATCGCCAACCCGCTTATTCTTGTCAATGATCAAAGTAGACAGTCCAACATGTCGTAAGCGGACGGCAATTTCGAGACCAGCTTGCCCTGGAAAATGTTAGACAAAGGCAATTAGGGCAAAAGACTGACTTACCAGCTCCAATCACAAAGACGGCTGGATCCTCGTCTAGGAACTCCTTCTGCCTCTCTCTTCTCTCCCCCCAAGTTCCCCCTCGTGGGTCAACATAGCCGTGAGGACGACGTAGTCCCGATTGCTCCTCAGCACCCTTCAGCTCTTGAAGAGTAAAGTTGATGAGGTAGGCTTTCCAACCGGGCTTATCACCAGAGACGAGACGCACCATACCCTTACCCCGACCAATCGAGGTTTCGAACTCAAACATGGACTCGACCCAATTGGTTCCTGGAGCAGGCGTCTTGAAACTGGGCTGGAACTTCCCATGGTCACGGGCACTGATTGCGACGAGACTTGCTGCATCTTGGCTCTGCTTGATGTATTCGGATACCTTGTGGGACCCTTGAATCGTGCGAAAATCCCATGAAAATGCTAAAAAGTCTCGAATCCAAGCATCTTGATTGAACAACTCTGCGAGGTCATCAACACTACCGTTTCTTACGGCTTGTTGGAAGCTGCCAAGCCATTGAGTGACGATGAGGCGGGCAGTCTCTGGAGACTTGTCCTGGTGTTCTGGGAAGTGAGGGAGAGGGACAATGTGTTCGTAGCCGGACATGATAAGCGACAAAGGTAAGGAATGGCTAATTCAGGTATTGCTCGAAAAAACGAGAGGAGAAATGCGAACCTCTTTAAGCTCGAGCAATCACTGCCATGGAGGCGCTATCTGCAAGCCCGGCAGGGGAAATGGATGCGTGATCGGTCACGCTGCGGAGGCTACCAGTCGCTGTCCAACGCCGCGAGGGATTCCGCCTGCGCGTAGTTGAACGTATCATAGCAATTGTTGCGACGCTCGCGAATGGGGGGTCGCACTTCGGGCCGTGTCTTGGCCGAGGAGGAGACACGGCCCGCATCTGGATGGCCTCAGGCTTGAAGACAGTGGGGGAGCTCATGCATGGGATCGTCACGAGACGGCGAAGGATCGGGAGAATGCGAACCGAAGGCGCCTGATTTGTCAGCTCAAAGAGGGAAGAGAGAGGATGCAGGAGTTGCATGAAGGGAATTGCACTGAGTTGCTTTTATTTGAGCTGGAATTGGTGTCATAATTAAATACCAGTAAAAAGAAACAAAGGCAATGCTGGCTAAAGAGCAAACCCCTCGCCAATCAAGACGTCAAGATCCCAAAACCATCGACGTTAGTGCTTAGCGTTTTGGCGGCATCATTGATATGCTCTTATAACTTTACACTTTGGCAGTGTAGTAATTAGTGAGAAAAGAAGTTGATGTCCACCTTGAATCTAGGAAAATCACGATCACAGGTGAAGGAATCGCAGGATCAGCCTACATAGTACATGATCTATCCCCAGGTTGTTTGAATTTATTATCTTCGCATTATTACACCCCTCAATGCACATACCATAAAAGTCTGGGAAATCTGCTCTGTGTATTCATCCTCTGCTATTGCTGTATATGTTGAATCTCAACGCCTCAGCGTCTTGATCTTAACATCTCCCGTGTGTGCCAACTGTCCTAGCCAAGTCATGCTCTGTCTTGAATTGAAAATGTCTATATATAAGATTTCTTGGAGCTTGTCGTGTTCACATCGGGCTTCATAGGATCTTCGAAAAGTGTCAGCAAGTTTAGGGTCATTGCACCCAGGCAAGGGTCGACCCTGTAGCGTATTAGTCTACATACTCGGCATGCAAGCACCCATTGCTTCTTTCCCTAGGCATATTCCAAGATGAGCAATGCCATTAACCCATGAAATAGCCAATTGCTATGTAGATATTACGTATTGCTCAGATAAACATCCTCCAAAGTCATCCCTTCTCCCGCGTAAGCACCACCAACTTCCATCGCCGATTCCAAGTTCTTCGCCAAGCCCACTTTTCCGACGGATATCCAATATCCCTTAATTAAAGCCTGAACAAGAGTGAAACGAAACGAGCAAGTTACAAACCGGAGAAACGCGATAGGAAGGAGCTTACGCACGGGGAGTTTAATCGAAACTCCGCCAATAGCAAAAATGCGATTTGAAACGATGCGGCAGCAAGCGCCGTTGGTGCGCTTCAGGAACAAGGTTGTACCAGGGGTCCGTTCCAAAACGAATCCTTGATGACCCAAGTGGATCCCGATAGAGTGAATGTAGTTGACGGAGCATCTCGAATTAGGGAGATCTGCAACACGGAGGATCTACCGAGTCTTGATCCGTCGGCTTGGCCCTGGCTTGTTCGCTTGTGCCGCAGAGCACGTACGTATGCGTGTGTTTGACCGATATGAAGGAACTATGCTTTTGTGGACCCGAAAAGAGATATAATACTTTGTACAGAGCCGCCAATTCTTGTCCTTCGTTTCCTCAACCTCAGCCGTGTCCTCTGTGTTCGCTTTTTCTTTCGCCGCAAGTTCGGTGCCTTCACTCTTTTCTACCGCTAGCTCGGTATCTTCGTTCTTTTCATTGACCCTGGTGGTCCTCCATTCTCTACCTCTCCTTCGCTGTAAATACTAGCCGCTCTTTCATCGACACAATCGTTCGAGTCTAGCAACCATGCGATTCAATCTCTCCAGCATGGCGGCCCTCCTTGGGCTCGCCGGAACGACGACAGCTCAACTGCGAACCACACCCCATACCGATCCCAACACCGGCATCGACTTTCAGCAATACCTTAGCGCCAGCTACAGCTTCGGTATCGCCCTTCCCGAGACTGCCGGCTCTGACTTCATCGGTCAGATGGTCATCCCGACTACCGGCACCAACAAGGAAGGATGGGGCGCTGTCTCTCTCCGTGGCGGCATGTTGAGAGGTCTCCTCTTTGTTGCTTGGGTTGATGGCGAGGATATCATCACATCGTTCCGTCTCGCTGGATCCTACGCCAACCCCGACGTTTACACCGAGACCGAGGTCAAGGCTCTGCCCATTGCCAATGGTACCTTCATCAACAGCACCCACCTTTCGTACACCTTCCTTTGCGAGGGCTGCCTTGTTGAGGGCAAGACAAGCATCAACACTGAATCGCCTGTTCTCGGATGGGCCATCTCTGAGACCAACCCAACCGACCCCTCCGACCCTGCGAGTGCTCTCTCCTACCACGCTGCTGGCTTCGGTCAGTTCGGCGTTGACGTTGACGCTGCCAAGTCTGCCAAGTATGCTCAGTGGGCTTCTTGGGCTGCTGAGACTGTCCCTACCCCTGACCCCGGCAACGGCGGCGGTAACGGCACAATCCCTGGAAACGGTACCTTCCCTCTTCCCACTACCTCCAACCAGACTTATGATGCTATCGTTGTTGGTGGTGGCCCTGCCGGTATCATCGCCGCTGAGCGACTTGCTGAGAAGGGCATCAGCGTTCTCCTCATTGAGCGCGGCCCTGCCAACACTGTTGCTCTCGGAAACGCTGCTCAAGCCTTGCCTTGGAATGATACCCTGACCCCCTATGACGTTCCCGCCCTTGGCAGCAGCATGACTAGTCTCTCTGGCACCAAGTTCTGCAGCGACACTGCTTCCACTGCCGGCTGTCTCCTGGGAGGCTCCTCTTCTATCAACGGGCTCAACTTCATCCACCCTCCGGAGCATGACTGGCAGCGCTGGCCAGCTGGATGGAAGTGGGATGACGTTTCTGAGGCTGCTTCGCGTCTGTATGAGCGCAACCCCGGCACTACCAAGCCTTCTGCAGACGGCAAGTACTACAATGACCACGCCTACAAGGTCCTTCAAAGCTTTCTTGACTCCAAGGGGTGGTCCGAGATTGACTCCATCGAGGAGCCTAACAACAAGCACAACATCTACTCCCGCCCCTCTTGGTCCATCAAGAACAACAAACGTGCCGGCCCTGCTCGCACTTATATGCCTTTCGCCCAGGACCTGCCCAACTTTACTCTCAAGCTTGAGACCAAGGTCGTTCAGCCCCTTCGAACTGGTAGCCAAATTACTGGTGTCCTCACGCAGGCCGCCGACGGCAGCCGACAGATCATCAAGGTCAACAAGGGCGGCAAGGTTATTCTCGCTGCTGGTGCCATGTCTACCCCCCGTCTTCTCTGGAACGCAGGTATCGGCAAGTCTGATGCCCTGGCCATTGTCAAGCAAGGAGCTTCCCGAACTGGTGTGACTCTTCCCGCCGAGTCCAGCTGGATTGACCTTCCTGTTGGCCACCACCTTCAAGACCACGCCCAGGTCATGCTTCAGTTCAACGCCAAGACCAACTTCTCTGCCTACAACTTCAACGGCATCGCCACCAACCCCATTGAGTCTGACCTGGACCTGTACCTCCAGGGATCTGGTCCCATCACTCAAGCTGCTCAGCGTATGCACCTGTGGACTTCTGCTAAGGGCGCTGATGGCCGCGTTCGTTACCTTCAGGGCACAGCCAGCGCCATGGCCTCCGGCGTCATCACTGTCCGTACCTTCTTAACCCACGGAACCACCACCGTGGGCGAGCTCGGTATCACTGCTGCCGGCAACACGGTCCTCAACACCAAGCCCTGGCTCATCGACCAGGAGGACCGCAAGGCCATGTCCGACTTTGTCCAATGGTGGCTGGATCTCACCAGCGGCAGCAACTCGACCCTCTCCTACGTCACCCCCGGTGCCACTCCCGAGGAAATCATCGCTTCCAAGATGATCAGCGGAGACCACTGGGTCGGAAGTGCCAAGATGGGAGTCGACGACGGCCGAAGTGGCAACGGCACCAGCGTCGTAGACCTCAACACCAAGGTGTACGGAACTGACAACCTGTTTGTCGTTGACGCGTCTATCCACCCTGACCTGCCCACTGGCAACACCCAGTCCATCATCATGATCACTGCTGAGCACGCCGCCGAGAAGATCTTTGCCTCTGGATCTAGCAACTCGACTACCCCGGCTGCTCCCACCCCGACTCCTGTTGCGACCAAGTGCAAGCGTGGAATGACTCGACGCGCGGCTCGACAGCCGGTGTACCTGAGGAGGAGATCGTGGTACTAAGCGAACTCTGGTTGACAACTTGTCATCCAACAATCTTTCCAAGCTTTTGTAGATACATCTTCTATTCAGTTACATAGTAGTCCTCCGTAAATAAATGCCCGCGGGCTTGCCTGTCTTTGCTCAGGAACCTGTCAGCAAGTATCCACGACACCCCCCTAATTCTTCTAGTAATCACCAGTTCAGAGCTCATTGGCATGGGCGCTGAGTTTAGAGTAGTCTCCGCTTCTTTACATTGGTATGGACATAAACAAGGGCCTGCGCCAAGGGAGTAAAATCCTTCTCTTCCTTTGCCACCGTCTCAACACAGCTAGCAACACGCTCCAGCAACTCAAAATCCGATCGCAATGCTCTAGGGTTCGGAGACGAGATGATATAATTTGCGACAAATGAATATGCAAGATGGGCTCGGAAAGTTCCAAGAACAAGAGAGAGAGTCTCGAGTCCAGGCTGCTTCACCTCATGAAGCATATGATACATGAGCTCCAAGATTCGACGCGAGGCTCGCAATGCTGTTTCTGTCAAGGGAATGAGTTCAGCGGCTGACGGATCGCCGAGGGAGCTAAGGTCAATGTCCATCGCTTTCCGTAACATGAAGAGGATGGATGTGTATCCGGCCAGCGCAAGGTCAACGAGAATCCATGTATATACATGATCGTTCCTTAAGGCTTGAATCCATTCATGCTAGTGTACAATTTAGTCAGTCACTAACTTTTCAGGCCTTAACTAGGTCACGAACCAGTTTCCAGTCTTGAAATACGTCTTCAATTTGCCGGCACAAAGGCTCAACCGCATCTACGGTGTCCACTCTGTCTTCATCATCCAATAACTGGAAGAATGACGCAAGAATCAAAGCCAGTCGGCTTCGTAGTATGAAGGTCATGGTGGGTACAGGTGCGTTGTCGTCTGGGGGCGAGTCGACGGAGAGCCATGGGAGATTGACCCGCCAGTCTTGAATGCTCGATGAGAATGCTGCTGGCTTATCGTAGATCAACCTGTAGAAGAGATCCATCTGGATCAGCTCCCACATCCCTTTGCGGTCGTCATCAGTTGAAGGAGGCTTATCGGGTGACGAGTGGCTGTCTCGGTCAAGGTTATGCATCTCTAGGCCTTCGGCGTATTCGCATGCCAGATTGTGCATTTCCAAGGCTGTCTCAAAGTCGAAGCTTTCTGCAGCAGTTCGCATCTAATATCTTGCGTATTAACGACGACTGTTGCATGAAAGAAAGTTTGCCAGGCGTCGGCCAACCTACCATATACAGGGCAGCAACGAGGTCCGTCACACCCCCAGCACACTCTCTCTGCCAACTCGGTATGATGCGCAAACAACAGAGATAAAGTTGCCTTGCGTACTTTCTGTCGGGGCCTATGAATAAGCGCTTGCCAGGCAAGAAGCAGCCCTGCCATAGTATAGCGTAGTAGATAAGGAGCATGCAAGCATCCAAGTGGACATGGCGCATGGTGACCAAGTCAGGCATCATTTCAAGAAGCCTTCTATCGACCAAGGTCAAGAAGAGCTCGGCAGACATGTGTGCAAAGTAATCTAAGCAAGTGATTAGCGTCATAGCCCCACGGCTGGGTCTAGCACTGACTCTGCATCCAAGTTCTCGCCAGTTCTGGTGGAATCGAGACGCCTTCTGTGGCGATGCGATGCGTACTTCTTGCTCCAGCTTTTCTGCGAGCTTGAACCTGTTTGATAGCCATTTCAAGGATAGAGGTATTTCCCATATGCTTCCAGGCGTCTTCTTCACCTGGGTCTGGGTCATTAAGCGAATTGCTGATCCAAGGAGTCGGTGGCGCAACATTGGACACTTCGGTGTCTTCAGAAACGAATGCCTCGTTATTCGAAGAACATGCGGCATCAGCACGTGGCCCAAAGCTAGGGCTTTGAGTTGAAGGACGCCCTGTTGTCTCCTCTGGGGGCTGATCGCAAGCTGTCCCCTCAGATGAAGGACTGGAATCACTAGATGCACCCCGTGCGGCGGAAGGCTGTTTCTCGATTCGATCAAGGCGCTCAAGAATTCGTGACAAAGTAGTATTCTCGGCTCTGAAGACGTTGTCAGCTTCGCACATATATGGTCAGACCATGCTGCTCTTCCCACTTTTTGGCTCGAGGTCTTCTCGGTCGCCTCATCCTCATTTTTCTACGAGGATAGTCACATTGAATGGTATTGATCCTGCAGTTTTCACAACAAGGTAATTGACGAGTGCAACGGATCTAGAGTTGGCGAAAACAGAGGTGAGGTTAGCCATAGATGGTTTGTAGGCGTTGCGTTCGGCCCTGAGAGAAGACATGGATGGATAAAATTATGTTGGGGTTTAACTACCTTTTTTTGTCGGCAATTTGTGCACTGAGTAGATTAAAAGAATCAGTTAGTTACTGCACGATACGTTCTGACGCCAACAAAGTTGATGCAAAGAGGAATGATGGTGACCGCACGCATCCTGCATGAGAGTACGAGTGATTGATAATGCAGATTCAAGTCAGTCCCTCGACAGTAAACTTACAGCGATCCCGCTCAGATTTGTGACATTGACTCGATCCATATTGATAGCTAATAGGTATAAATTTGCACGATACCTCTGGCGTGAAGCGCAACTGTTTGTTGTAATGCGCGACCGTGGGACTGGGAGAAGATGGGGCTGGACTTGGGTGTCATAATGTACTTTAAGGTTGTAACTATCGGATAGTGATGCTTATCGGGGCTCGAACTATGCGGTTGTCTACGATATTCAAGTATCCGCAACCACTGATGAGAGGGTCAGGTCCTCGATATGAATCGAGCAACAGGTTCTTAACTCGCGTCCCAAAATGCGAATAGAATTAATATCAAGAGACACTACGACCGAAGATATTCCGCAACGCTCTTGCCCCAGCGAACCGCACTTTTGTACTTGAACATGCCGGGGGCATTTCCTGTCTTCAATCCTTCGATGGCATCTGCAAGGGCCGGTCCCGAACCCTCCTCTTTGACATCTTTTAGCGGATAGAGGTAGGTCTTGAAGCAAAACAAGACGAATCGCGTTTGGGGAAGTCGCGTGAGTGTCTGAAGCTCGATACGCAAATGAGCCTGAAAGATGATAATGTCAGTGATGGTTTTGTCAAGGAAAGCGAGGTAACTTGCCTTGGAGCAGTCTACTTCTTCGTCTGCAACGAAGTCATCACCGTCTTTGATGTGATTTCCTGAAGTGTTGATGAGGTCTCCATGTGTTTGGACCACCCACTACAGTGAAGTTAGTAATAGCTCTGACCTCGAGCGGCTACTATGATAATCCTTACGTTCATGCGCTTGACACTCTTGCCCACTTGGAGCTTTCGAAAGAATCGCTCCATGCTTGGTCCAATCTTCTCATATGAGGGAACCGGATCATGAATACCCTTCAAATCTTGGCCCAACTTCGTCGATGGATCGAAACCAGTGGGGAAGCAACACGTAAAAGCCAAGCAAACGTGTGTCGTGTCTGTTTCTTTCAAGAGAAATATGTCTTCCTCGACCGTTTCGGCAAGGGTCCGCAAGCAGACTTCAGGATCGGAAGGGGGGGTTAGTGGAAACGTTGTGCCGGTGACTATGTTCTGAAATGTGCCCTTTCCGGTGATTTTGAACATGGATGGAAAGCGAGTTGGTAGGTGGTGTCCGAGAAGGTATGAGTAAAGTTCCTTCACAGCGGCTTCACCACCTGGAAGACATCCGTGGACTGTGTTCCTGTAATCGGCGACAATAGAACGGCGAGTGGTCACTCGGTCTGAGTAATCTTGATCAATGGTGATTAGTTCGGACAGGTCATCCGCTTGTATGCCTATTTGAACAAGATATGGTCAGCAGTGTTAGGTTTTCAGGCCCATTACCCCCAAACGTACCCATTGTGATGTTATAAGTTGGCTTGAAAGGTCGCAACTGTTTCGGCTTCTCTGCTCTCCAATTGAAGTCGTGGAGAGGTTCGATGGGAACTATGCCCTGCCCAGGCTTGTTCCTCCATCTGCTGAGTGTCGCCTGGTGGGCGAAATTGGAGTCAGTGGCTAAAAATGACGTTTACAAGGTACGGGAAAGCTTGGATGAGGCTCACATTCCCTTTCTCGCACAACAGATACAGAAGCCCCACAAAGACGCAGGACGCAATGACACCCACCAAGAGTGTGTGATGGGTGTCCGTGTTGAGTGATCGAAACGTCATTTTGCCAAACACCAAGTTCAAACAATATCTGGAAGAAAAGGAAGAAAGATGAAAACAAAGAAGTGTCTATGATCGAATGGGATCTACCTTATATGGATGTGGATTCCGCGCTGAAAATACTTGCACGTCAAAGCCTCAACCCCTCCCTGGATAATAACCTGCCTCAACCGAAGAAACCGCAGATAAGGTACGCTAGAACCATTGTGGGGTTGGCCAGTTAGATGGCTTACCGCGTATGCTTGTGGGTAACCTGGAATGCCCTCGCAGATATCGGCTAGGCGGCCTCGAAATGGAAGGCCCACACGAGAGATGTTACGGAGTGGTCGATCTCTTCATTGATGTCTGATGACTAAAGGGTGGCTTAGGCGATCACTTGACTATTCTTTAAGATCAAAAACATGAGTTGAAGTGAGGGATACAAGCTGGGGCTGTGCTTCTGAGAACCCATTCCTTGTTGATGTGCAATCTCCCTCCTCGCTTACAAGTTGCTGGACAAGGGAATCTCGGTGGTTAAGGCCATCAAAATCCTAAAAGAATCATGTGTGAAGGCCCGCAGTTGTGGCTTGCAACCAGTTGAACGGTTCTGATAAGAGTGATTGGTAACCCACCAACTGGAGAGCCAAGAGGGGAAAGGTGAGTACTTAGTCGGACTTTCGGACTCTCCGGGATGATTCGGAGTGTCCGAACATCTGGATTGACCGCACTTTCCGGACTACTCTACCACAAAGTGATCATCATCTCCTTTTAGGTAGCGAGAAGAATAGAATGAATCCATAAAGTGGAGAATATTGATGAATATGAGACGTCCTAATGCCCTTTTACCGTTATTGGTATATCTTTTATGTCCTGTTTTTAAAGTCATAGTCGAGTACTAGACCCAAGGGTCTGCTTTCTAGCATCGTGAACCATCTTACTTAGTTCCTAGTGTCCATTGAACTGGGGAGAGCACGCGACACGTCTATGGAACACACCCATAGAACGTGCACTTTAAAATCGAACCATAAGTTTCCCTTATTTCCAAGTTATTAAACTTCAATGGTCGGCAGCTTGATATGGGTAACTTACCAGTGTTAGTGCCGCTGAATAGTCCTCGCAAAGCCTCTTCAGCAACCTTTAGGCCACCATCAATGACGGTCGCTCTTGTGCGGATCTTTCCATCCGCGATCCACTGGGCGATTTGGCTTCTGGCATCGTCAAATTCGTCCGCATAGTCAACGACGATGAACCCTTGCAATCTAGAAAGGTTAGCTATGGCCTTGAGTACCAAGTTTTGAACTTGCCTGAGACGCTTAACTGACGCCCATACCAAGTTCTATCGAGTCCATTAGAGGGGCCGAGCCCTTGAGTTATGATGGCATCCATGGGACATACCTTGGGGCCAGTGGGTGATGCCGAGTTGTATTGACTGATTGCCCCCGACATGACAAAACGAGAAAAGAGATTGGCTCTCGAGAGGGCCAGATCTAGGATCTCTCCCCCGACTTGCGATGAATGTTAAAAGATTTTTCTGGGGGCCATGGTGATTGGAGAATTCTTACCGTTGTCGAAAAAGACATCAATGAGATCTGGAGTCGCCTCCTCAAACTGACTGTTGAAGTCCGGGTCTTTGTAGTTCAGGGCCACGTCGAACCCTAGTTCCTTGATCCATTCGCACTTTTCGTCACTCCCAACAATACCCACGACCCTGGCTCCAGCAATCTTGGCGATCTGGCCAGCGACACTTCCCGTGGCGCCGGCCGCGCCTGAAATAACGACAGTCTCACCCGGTTTTGACTGGCCGATTTTTTTAAGCCCAAAGAAGGCAGTCAGTCCAGTCCAATGGTAGACACCCAGAAGATCAGTTATTTCGGAGCCAGGCCCTAGCTCCGGTGCTTTTTCGAATTGTTCTTCTGTGAGGATGGCTTCCTCTCGCCACCCCACTTGATCAGACAAGATATTATCGCCGACCTTGATCTGTGAGTTCTTTGACGCAATGACGCGGGCGAGAACGAAACCGCGCATGACTTCACCAATTTTGACCGGTGGGAAATAAGTGTCGACATCTAGAGAATGCTTGTGAGCCATATGGATTTACCTCTTGATTTGGGATATTATACCCATGAGCCATGCTCGCATCGCCGGGTCCAGACTCAGGTAGAGTGTTTTCACGAGTATCTCGCCAGATTTCAAGTCATCCTCGGTCTGGGATGGAATAGGCTCTTGCTTAAATGTTTGACCAGGAATAATGTTGCCGGTCGGCCTCTCAGCAAGGACAACGGAAAGGGTGGTACCCGACATGGTTAGAAAGAAGCAAAATGTGTTTAAGATAGCGGATATCACGTGAGGTGTAAAGATTCTTGACATCAACATATACAGATGGCCATCTTAAAGTAAATCCAGCTGTTATAAGATATTGTTGATGACCTACGAAACGGGAGGTTCGGCCGATATATCGGCTACTAGAACCTCGGGTGCCGGCAGCTGCCCGACTCAAGACCTTTACTCTCAAGGGCATAGAATATGATGAGTATTGGAACTGTCCAGGCAGCCATGAAGGGAATGCCTTATTCGGACGAGAGCGTCCCAAGACGCTCAATGGGGTCACAAATCGGGGCAGTTAAATAATTTCACCGACAACACGGCTATCATTTATGCCGTGTCCTCGGACGCGGGCAAACCTTCTTTGCCGAAGTGGCTCGAACCAAAATGGCACAATCATGCCCATCAGTGATTCGGTAGACAACCGGGCTGTTTCAGTAGTCGCATGGAGGACCATTGCTCTCTCTTTGACTACCTATTTGGCTGTGCCGAGGCTTGTTGGGGGAGGCATATGAAAACTGTCCGGACTCACGCGATTGGCTTTTCAATCCATCAAGGCCACTGCATGAATGATTAATAAGTTTCACGGGTAGTTATTGCACCGGCCCAGATAAGTAAGATTAGTATGCCGCTTCCTAAGCACTTGGGTGAGCAGTTGAAGACATCAACACCAAAATGCCCATCTCCGACCCGTCGTCTTTGCTAGAACTCCACGAACTTAGCAAACACTACATGAGCGAGCGAGTAAGTTTTTAAGATGGATTACAATCTAAATTACAATTATGAGAAAAGGAAAAAGAACCCAAAAACCGTCCAAGTACTTTGATGGAATGCATCAGAATATCTTTTATCTACCGGTCATTCTCATCCGCACCTCAGCGATCGGAAGCATTGTTGAGCAGCATCTTATGCCCACTGCAACTATTGCCGACAATTCCCTTCAATGTGCCTAATCTACTGTAACGTGAACCAAATATTGTAGGTCGATTACGTTGAGAACTCCACAACTGTCACATACCCTACATCGCCATGGTACACCAAATCGATTCGTCGCTTTGTAACCTGCACAGACCACGTTATAACGTTATGATAGAATAGTACAAATTTCGTCAGCTGGAATGTCATTATTAAGGCAGCTCTGGGGTAGTCTAGACCCAATGCTAGCTAGATTGTGCCGCTATCTGGCCGGCCGAATCGGGGTCTAAGCAGAGTTTCCGATTGCTTCAAGCGACTCATAGCCAGCCATCAAGTCGATTTGTCAGAGTGAATCAGCCTAGAGGAGAAACACCAGAGATCTAGCACAAGGGGAATGTCCTGAATTACCTACGCATGGAGATGAAACGTATATATTACGCTCATTGGACACCATCTGGTTTTCCACTCTCATCAGCACAACTCCAACTTTTCCTTCTCACAACCAATTTGATCCCAAAAAGCACTCCAAGTTCCCGATTTACACGATTCATTATCAGTACTCAACATGGCAAAGACACCCATTCCCGTCGGCTTCGTTGGACTGTCGTCCAAGCCGTGAATTCCCAAAACACACATCCAGCATGTAGACTAACAAAACCAAGCGAGTGGTCCTGGGCTGTGGCAGCTCATCTGCCCTACTTTGCGCAGTGAACCAACTACAAAATTTCAGCCCTGCAAAACAGCTTGGTCGAAACGGCCAAGAAGGCTATCGAAGTTCACAAGCTGGAAGGCGATGGTCGCGGCGGGTGACCTGGGTAATATCCTCCAGACCACCATGCTATTCACGAGCCCTTGGTTTGGCGCTACTATGCCAGAGTCCAATGTGTACGGAGTCGACATCGAGAATGGTGCCAATCTGATGACCATCTCTGTCGGTCATTCGCTTGACGCCCTGTGCTATGTGCTCGGAAAGCTTCACGGAATTCAGGCCAACAACCGACCAGACGTCACTGTCACTGACGCAGCCGGAAACCCCAAGGGGACAGTCAAGAAGACTTCACACGATCACTGCTCCGTCATTGGCACCTTGCTAGGCGGTGGAGTTGCCACTGCTATCTGCCAAGGAGGCACGACAAGATTTTTTTCTGGGAAATCACCGGCACAAAGGGTACGCTACTCCTCGAAGGGCCCATGGGCAACATCCAGGGATTTCCACCAACCATCAAGTTCATCGACGCCAAGCCCGAAGCGAAGCCACAGCCGATCGAGGTGCCACGTGCTACGGACTTCGAGTACAACACTGGCAATGCTTGGGATGCTTTTGCTGGGGACGGGTCGGGAGAGGCGCCTGATTTCCAGGCCGCTCTGACACGCCATCGGATGTTGGAGGCGATCTATAGGAGCAATGAGAAGGGAACGAGGGAGGATTATGTTTAATTCCTGTCGTTATCACTTGTGACAGCTGTAACTTTATTGATCTGCTAGTATGCTATGGAAGCCTGGCTATAAGCTTTTCATTATATTAAACATGCATTGATTCTGTTGCGCTGCTCTGTGAACCTGCCTGAGCCCTCACCGAGTCTTGATGAGTCGGTTGTAGATCCTATAAATTGCCCCAACGGGAAGCGGCAAATTTCACGGCAACCAAACTGGAATATATGGGTACTGTAGCCGTGATACAACTAAAAGCTTTTACCCATGCATTCAACTTTCAAGGACGTGATTGGGTGATGTACGAGGCCAACTACCTTTAATGGCAAGATCTACAAGTGCACTGTCGCATTCTACTTGGAACCGAGATCAGAACCGACATAGCGGCTCGGCTTGCGTCCGTTTCGTCACCTTGATTGTCAGGTGTCCAAGAGGCACCTATAACTACAAATTAATATTGGGTAATTCAAGGCTGTGAGATAGATAGTGCCTGAAAAACGCCCGCAAAAAAATCCCGACGATACCATAACCAGGGTAGCTATTATCCGGACCCATAGACCCATAGTAAGCAGTCTTATCTCGCCTTTCCACAGTTTCCCTGCTGTTCCCGGCGTTTGCACCTAAGTAGCAAGCGAGAACGGATAGACGGCCGGTTACGGTATGGCGGCATCGTCAATGGACAAAAGGTCCGGACCGTTAACTCAGCCTTAATCTAAGGCAAATGCAACCTTCCTTAGTAGGTGTATCGGAGTGACCGAAAAGAGTTGGAATAAGCAGAATACCGAGAGGAGGGGATGACGGTTCTTGGCGTCGGATGATATAGAATATCTAGTTGGCAAAGGTTAAATATAAGCATACGGAACTCACCGTTTGGCAGGACTATTGCAAAGCAAGGTCACTCTTTTTCACTCTTTTTCAGGGCCAGCCATCAACATGAGGCTCCTTTCTTTACTCTTGGCGATATCTCTCGCCGCCCACGCCCAAGCCAGGGCAGTCTTTGCACACTTTATGATTGGAAATACGGAACAGTACACCAATGCTGATTTTGTCAATGATATCACAAAGGCCCAAGAAGCTCACATCGATGGTTTTGTGTTGAACATTGCTTACGATGACCCTACCAACGATCGTTCTATCCCCATGGCTTTCGATGCAGCCGGCAGCGTGGGTTTCAAACTACTATTCTCTTTTGACTATGCCGGCAATGGTGACTGGCCAATGGACCAGGTCATTAGCCTCATCAACAAGTACAGCTCGCATTCTGCTCACTTCAAGCGTGGTTCTCAGCCATTGGTGTCCACATTTGAGGGCTTTAAGAGGGCTAGTGATTGGAGTACAATCAAGGACAAGACCAACTGCTTTTTCATGCCCAGTTGGTCTTCTGTGGGAGCGAAGCGAGCTGTCAGAACCGGCGAGACCGATGGTCTCTTTAGCTGGGCAGCTTGGCCTGAGGGTCCGAACAAGATTGACATGGAGGTTGATGCATCCTACCTGATTTTCTTGAACGGGTCATCGTACATGATGTAGGTCATCCAGATGAGAGTTGTATTCGCATGGGACTTGCTAACTCTTTCATGAAAGGCCAATTTCTCCCTGGTTCTACACCAACCTTCCCGGCTACAACAAGAACTGGCTCTGGCGTGGAGATTCGCTGTGGCATGATCGCTGGAATTTGGCATTTACCCTTGTCTCACAAGACCAGTGGCCAGGCCAACCAGAGTATCTGCAGATCATCTCGTGGAACGACTATGGGGAGTCTCATTACATTGGTCCTCTGAACGACAAAGCCTACGTCGCCTTCGACATTGGCAAGGCTCCCTACAACTACGTCAAGGGTATGCCTCATGACGGCTGGAGAAAGCTGCTCCCATACGCAATCGACACCTTCAAAAACGGAATCGCGACCATCAACCAAGAGGTTCTTGTGGCTTGGTACCGAACCACTCCGGCATCGGCATGCGGCACCGGCGGGACGACGGGAAATACGGCAGCTCAGCTGCAGCCTGAGATGCCACCTGGAGAACTCTCCCAAGACAAGATCTTTTTCTCGGCCGTGCTGACGTCCCTACTGACTCCAAGAGTCACGATCGACGGCCAGAGGCGCGTCGTTAACTGGGACGATGCTCCTTATGGTTTTGTGGGCATGTATCACGGCAGCTTTGCATACGAAGGCCGTGTCGGCAAGGTCCTCATCGAGCTCGTTGACAATTCAGGTGCCGTTGTTGCTACGCTTAATGGTGCTGATCTTACAAAGACCTGTGAAAAGGGCATCACCAATTGGAATCCCTGGGTTGGCAGTACCACAACCTCGCGATCCGTTTCTGCAGCGCCGGCACTCTCTCTGTCAAAGCAGCAGTGTATGAAGGGCACTGGACGAGACGGGTTCAAGGAGCTTTGCGAGTTTACGTGTTCCTTTGGATATTGTCCGTAAGTGTGAGCTCAGAGCACCGAAAAATATGATGATAGCTAACCAGATGTCCCCAACAGTCCAGGCCCGTGTACCTGCACCAAGCTGGGCAAGGCTCTGGATACACCTGACCCTAAGAATGTTGATGGCTACCCCCTTGCCGGATCAGATTGCACTTACAAGGGCCTTTGCTCGTATGCTTGTAACTACGGCTACTGCCCGCCCAAGTTTTGCACGACGGCGGCTTCGGCCAAGGACAAGTGCGTCATTCCTCCCGAAGCAGCGGACCCTGAGGACTCGGACGATGCTTGCACCTCAGGAACTGGAACAGGCAACTTTGAAGGACTCTGCAGTTTCTCGTGCGGACGTGGTTACTGTCCCCAGCCTCAATGCAAGTGCACAGGACGTGGCCCGGCCATAACACCTCCGCCTGCTACCTCTGCCGGAGGATACCCAGCAAACGGTCTTTTGGGTGACTACACAGGCCTGTGTAACTTCGCATGCTCCCGAGACTACTGCCCGTCGGGTGCTTGTTCCAAGGCCAATCCCTACGGTGCTCTCTTCAAGGAGCAGCTTCGGACGTGCGATTCTTCTGATGAAAAGAGCGAGTTCCCTGGACCCACTTTTGCTGAATACGAACTAACACTTGGTCTAGGCGCCTGGAACTGCCCCAATCTCAACTGCTACAAAGCTGATACTCTGACCAACACTGCCAAGGAACGGTGGGATTCTGTCGGTGCAGGAGAGTTCTTCAATTACACAGCTGAGTGGTTTTACTATCAGAATGAGGTTGCCATTGGCGGTAACACAATGTTCTACAAAACGCCTTTCCAGGATCAGTACATTCGTTCCATTGCCTACTTCTACGGCGGCCGTGACTCGAATGGGGCGAATAGGGCAGCAGACAATTACGACTGCGACATTATTGGAACTAACGCATGGTATGTACTTTTAAAGCACTGTCTTGTTACAGAAACTGATCGTGGTCAAAATCTAGCACGAACCCCTTCAAGTGTGGAACGACTCAATACCCTGGCATGGATCTGGTCTTTGCCTCGTTCTCCAACCTGCACAACTTCATCACCAACATGTATCTTTCGATAGATGGTGTTGCCGCCAGCGCGGCAGCGAACTCGGCCACGGTCAGTAAAGCCCATCCCTCCTTGACCCTCTTACTAACCACTCAATCAGATTGCCTCCAAATTTGGTGACCCCAAGTTGGACGAGGGTCTCAAGTTCCTGCAGGAGTTCAGCGAATACTTTGGTTTAGCTATGAATTTCGCTGGTGGCTCATTCTGGAGCAAGGTAAGTGGGATGATAAAACGTGGTTGAAGCGTGCTAACGGTCATAAGATGATCACGGATCCAGATGCTTTCAAGGCCTTTGGAGAAATTATTTCAAGGGCCGAACAGCTCTCCGGCACCGTAGAGACCTTCACCTCCCTCTACAGCACTATTTCCGAGGCACAGACCGAAGAGTATGACACCAAATCACCCTCCTGATAGGATCCCATACTGACAGATTAACAGGGCTATGAATGCGCTTGAGATCCTCGACAATGTCGGCAAAGCAGGTGACGAGTTTGCCAAGCAGGTTCGCCAAACGCTTGACAAATTCATGAAGCAGATCTTTGATGGAAGCTACCTGTCAACAAGACGCCTGTATCCCATGATTGCCGACGGAACTTGGCTCGACGCCCCCAAAGTTTCCATCTTTGACTTCCACAAGAACATCGAACCCATCATGAACGCCATGCTCATCAACAAGGCCTGGACCACCGGCGCCAACGGAAACGCCATTGTGATTCTCGTCAAGGAGGGTCATGTGACATACCCCCAGCCTCGACGCGGTAATGCTGCTCTCATGACCAACGACGACGGTGAGGCTACGCAGCACTTTTACACGAGTGAGACGGGCGAGAAGTGGACGCTTTGGATAGCCCAAGTCGATGTCTGCACGCAGAACCGCTGTGATCGTCGGTTCAAGGCGCCCAAGGGTCTCGACGAGATCAGAAAGGAGAACGACTTTGGCGTTACCATTGAAAACATGATTCTGTCACCTTTCTTCAACTGGAGGAGACAAGGGAACCAAAACTATAATCCGACAAAGCTTGATCCATACGCCAAGAATGGTGACAAGTCGGCGTCGTCGCAAGTCCCGTTCTCAGTTGGTCTCAACCATCCCGGCGCCATCCCGATCCCGGTCTGCGATATCGAGACGGCTTGGCAGAACATTGCCAAGTGGTGGAGGGACCCCAGCAAAGCTCCTTGCGATTACTATCCCTGCTGCAGTTACTAGTCTCAAACGCAGGATTAGTAAAAGCAGCTATCTGTTTTGGAACAGAGTATACATTGTGTTCGGGGATATGTACCACCGACTTGGCCATCCGGGCCTTGACAGATTTCTCTTGTATACGTGGAAACGGCCAGCAATCATTATCTTCATCACCATAGGCACCACTCTCTAGCTCGTGGTTTTCTTCTGTATTAATTAATTATTTCATGCCAAATTTTGGCTTTTATTGCCACCCTTACAGCCTCTTCATTTCCCCTGACCGTTGAAAGTGATAAGTAGGTAGAAGCGTGCGTTCTGTTCCGCACATATGATAAGATAATATCGATGATGTCCGTATTTTAACCGCGTGCGATTATTTGGTGCTTGCCATCTATCCAAGTACCCATGACTTGGCAGTCTCTCATGTAGAGCCCCTTCGTGCCAAGGTTCGGGGATGTTTGAGCACAAGCATCCCAACCCTACACACCATCAAGCATGAAGCAGAATATCTGGCATACTATGTAGAAGCGCCCCTATCAAATTTGGAATCACCATCACCAAAGTGCCCCTTTCGCCCGTCTCCCGGCAATATGGGAACGAGTCATTGTAAGCGCCACTGACGGAAAGCTCCAGACCAACCTTGGCGCCACACATGGTTTCCACGTGGCTATCTACGGTGAGCATCACATGCTCTACACAATGTCTGGCTCATCTGACTTGGAGATGGTTGCCGCTAAATACAGCAGAGGCAACGATCAACGAGGCCAAAGGGTTGCCATGTCAGACTTTAGGGCAGACCCTGTCTGCTCTCCCCCGGGATATTCGGCAGTTCCCCGCGTGTTCCACGCGTTCTGGAGACAATTTTCCCTTTTCATCGTTGCCAGCATGACCTCTATGCATGTATGTATTCAAGAATTGGACCAGTTGTGGGAGTGTTGATGCCAGGTACTCCTCCGCCCCCTGCTGATCTTGATCCTCATCGCGTCTGAGGATCCCTTGCGCGCGGTCGCGCACCAATTCAGCCGAGAGCCGTTCGACCGACAACAACATGTCTAGTGAGGTTTCAACGTTGATAGGCGTGAGCTCGATGCTTCTGGCGCTGGTTACGATATTCGTTACGATCCGATTCTTTGTGCGTAGCGTTCTGCTACGGAGTCTCGACTGGGATGATGGTAAGGACCCCAGTTCCGGTTTCTGCCCGTCATGGAGTCTAACGTGGGGAAAGCACTCGTCCTTCTTAGCTGGGTAAAGCACTTGTTCTTGATACCTTGAATACTCGCTCATCCTTCTAGTGCCTCATGATGGTCCTCCTGAGCACAGTAATAGCCAGTGAGTTCATCAGTTCAAATTGAAGCGTACCCGAGCTGATAATTATACCAGTGACCAGAGTTGGCTTGGGGTCCTATGTCGATACGGTGTCGGAGGACCACCTCCGTAAGTTTTTGGAGGCAAGAGACTCAATGCTATGAGATATCTTTGCGATAGCTAACTTCTACAACAATAGCTCCGAGTCGTCATCTCGCTTGCCTATATCTGGGGCTTTGTCACCGTCAAAATGTCTTTTGCGGTTCTCTACCTCAGATTACTTCCTGGTACCACCTATCGACGGCTGAACCAGGTATTGCTAGTTTTACTACTTGCCCAAGGCCTCGAAGAGTCCTTGGTTGTTATTTTTAGGTGCACTCCAGTCGATAAAGCATGGAAGCCCTCCACAAAGGGGCATTGCCTAGACTTGAGAAGTTTTTACTACACCTCTGTAAGACCAAGACCAAGGAGAACTTCGCGGCACAGATGCTGACAATAGCAGTTCGTTATCAAGCTCGTTACAGACATTGTCCTCTTTACTCAGCCGATCCCAATGGTTTGGAGAATGCAGCTGTCTAGAACAAAAAAAATAGGTGTGGTGTTGATGCTTTCACTCGGCCTGTTGTAAGTTCACCAAATACCCATACATGAGACAAAACTGATGAGCGTAGCGTCTGTGTCATATCGATCGTCAGAGTTACCTACATTTCCGTACTAAATACCGATGTTACACGTAAGTAGCCGACTTGATCGCGTTGAATATACGCCCCTGACAATACAAGGTGCCATCGTATCGTCCCTTCTTTGGTCTGAGGTCGAGGTTAGCGCACTTGTCCTCTGCGCCTGCATTCCCTCGCTCCGGCCATTCCTTCGATGTTTCCCAAGACTCAACAAAGCACTCGGACTCTCGTCGGGTGAGGACTCGAACATGCCGTACAACCGACGTGCCAGCCAAAATCGGCGGCCGGTGCTGTTGACGAGCCAGAGCGGTAGCCATAAACACTCGCGACGGGCAACATGTGAGTCATCAGAGGTTAGACGGGCCGAGGGGGATTCTGATGAGTAGCCCAGGAGATCATTGGAGCTCGATTCTAGAGACGGGGAGAATCGACCTCTGGACCTATACGACAAAATTTTGGATTAGACCAGATAATGGAGGAGGATGAATTTCGCAGATTCGGCGCACAGGGTGTGTAAAAGCTTCGATACTGAGAACATCTATCTTGGTTTACTCAAAATATTAGAGATTTCCGATGTGCAGGCTCTGCGGTATGGACTTATTGATGCAAGGCCATGTTGCAGATCTGACTCTTCTATTAGGCCTGAATGCCTTCAATTAGTGAATGACCTCGTCCTCTCCCTCACTGAGCAAACGGGACACTTTTTGCTGCTGAGTAAGATAGCCAGTCAGGTGTTCCTTGCTTATGTCCCTCAGACTTTTGGCTTGGTCGCATTTCAGCCTAAAATATCGATGCCTAACACAATAATCACCTCATCGACCGACTTGTATAGTCTTATTCCTTGTTGGCCTCAGCGAATCAAGACTCTCAATCGCGCATTGACATAAACGGTTTATCAGAGACTCAGACACAGTTAACCGCACTGCCGGATGTACTAGCTGCTCGGCCGCTCGCAACTGGAGATCACACTGAAGCACGCCAGCTCACACTCCGCCTCATTAGCCACGACTCCCGCCTTGGTATGGTTGGGTGGATAGTGAATGCGCGAGTTCAACTGCAAGGTCCTGATAAAATCTGATAAGCCAACCAACGCAAGATGGATTTAACGTTCCTCTTGAACCCGACATGCCCAACGTCAGAAGCCAAGGGCACGCAACCTCAAAATCCACAACATACTCCTACGACCTACCACTATACTCCTCTAAAACATCCAGATGAGATACGCCTACTCATAATCGAACCCGGAAGGCCGTCAGAAGCTGTGAAATGCAACCTTGTTCATACTCGGCTTTCTCACACGCCGTCATATGAAGCCTTGTCATACACATGGGGGACGGAGGAAAGGCCAAGTCAGATCTATTGTGGCCAAGATGGACATATTTCAGTTACTCAAAACTGCCTCGAAGCCATCAAGAGCCTGCGCTACAAGGATCGCCAAAGAGTCACATGGATAGACGCAGTTTGCATCGATCAGCCTAGCATTGCTGAGCGCGGTCACCAGGTTGCAATCATGCCGTCCATCTACCGGCAGGCAAAAAAAGTGATTGTATACCTAGGTGAGTCCACAGAAGACAGTGGCATCGCTATGGAATACCTGAGAAGCCACGAATTCATCAACGATGATGCAACATCTTTCTCACCCTCACACTCCCAACTGGCCTTAGGGAAGCTTCTTTCGCGTCCTTGGTTTTCTAGACTATGGGTCCTTCAGGAAATCTTCATGTCTGCATCTGCAGACGTAATCTGCGGTCACAAGAGCGTTCCTTGGGCCTGTTTCCGGCGGCTTGCGAAATGGAATCCTCAAAACTCGCCCCAAAAGATACCCCTTGTGATGTCTGTCAACAGTTATCGCAGCAAACAAAATCCTTCTATTCAGGACTTCTTCAGAATTCTCTGCAATACCCGTGATTGCGGTTGTAAGGACCCTCGAGACCGAATATTTGCCCTCTTTTCGATGGGGCCAGAGGACCTGCACAAAAGTCTGAATATCGACTACAAAGAGTCTACTGAGACAGTTTTCACAAATACGGCCATTTATCTAATCAACTCTATCGGTCTAGATGCGTTGTGTGGGGTGGGAGAAAGAGAGGGGAGCAGCAGTCTACCTTCTTGGGTGCCTGACTGGAGGAAATCAGTTGGCTCAACACCAATGATTGATTTGGTGGACGAAGCTGGCTCTGCCGGAGGGAGACGGCATGACCAAGTCTTCCAATTCCTTAACTCGCACCAGACAGGGCAGCAGACTGTTCTTCAGACTTTTGGCTGCCGCTTTGGTAATGTCGAATCTATGGGAGACATCTTCTTACCAGACCGAAGCAACTTAGGCCATGTCATTGGCCAAGGTTGGAAAGATTTCACTGGTAATGAAACCTCAAACCTCGAGTCCTTGATTTACAGGCAGTCATTCTTTCGGACTCTGTACATGGACGCCAAGACCACAACTTCATGGGCCGGGAAGCGCCTAGAGGAACGACCAGGCAACTCGCATGACTCAATCGATGATGACGATGACATAGAAGATTTTTCTGAGAAGATTTTGGGCAAAAAAATCTACTTAGAGAAGAGCTTGGAGCAGATGGTGGACGCATGGGACAAACTACAACAAGAGCTATCTTGCGAGAGCTTCCCGTTCGCGAAGCGGAAGAGACTCTATTCCTGCTGCACAGGACGCCGGCTATGCAAGACTCAACAGTCGTTTATTGGGTTGGTCCCAGCCCAAACCCAGCAAAAAGACGAAATATTTATCCTACGAGGAGCAAGATGTCCTTTTGTTCTTCGCAGGGAACATGGTCGCTACTCCATGGTCGGGCCTTGCTTTGTTTGGGAAGCTATGGCTAGGCGGCATTCTCGTGCCCAATTCATGGGAATTGATATTTGGTAGACGTGTGTCGGGAGTATGGGAATAGGTGTCGAATATACATGGTATAATACTGTCATTGTTATGGATCTCAGGACCAGCACTTGTGCAGTATCATCAGCGAGTAGGCTTAGTTCAAAATCTGTGATTGGAAAGTAAACCACGAGAAGCCAACGGCATTTTTCTCAGTGACTAATCGGTCTAACGTTAGCACCTGGTCATGCGGAACTCTCGGCTACACCACAGACCCCTTTGTTGTGGAACACGACAAACCTTATCGTAATTACAATGAAGCTGCCTTGTACATAGGGTCCATCTTTCTATTGACCAAGCTTCCAGCCTCTTGATTAACTGCCGATCTACTGCAATCGCAATGACAGGCGGTGTAGCGCGACGGTGTTCCGGGAGATATTGCTCATATCTAAGTTTACATGGTTAATCACGAGGAACTAGTCTTTGGCTCGGGTTATCCGAGGTCGCCAAGTTACCTTGCCAAGAAATAAAAGGAGTCAAAACACGTTTTGGCGTACGTGGACAAGCTTGAGCTCAGTCGAGATCTCTTACTATATAACTCTCATCTTTGCCGAATTTTGAGGAGCAACTTCTTAGTCGCCTCACCAGCATACCTTTTACTCACACAGAACTCGATAGCACACAATGAAACTCCAGGCATCTGCCCTTGTTTTCTTTCTCCCCGCAGTCTTGGGCTGGTGGGTGCGTATCAGACTCGTCCTAGCACATTGCCGATTGCTAATGCCGCGCAGAACTGCAACTTGCCCGCTGGCACTGGAGACTATGGCACCTGCGTCGAAGATGGAAATGCTGGAACCGCACTCCCTTGTACCAACGTAAGTTCCGCTTCCGACTCCTCAGATACACTAGATACATGCTGACGCGGAGGACCCGCTCAGGACCATCCCTGCAAGAGCCAGGGCAACGGATGCATTAACGTTGGCGGCTTTACTGCCCACTGTTCTTGAGACGATTCGGCTTTAATCTCATTAAAGGGATGCCTTGGTATTCTTGGCGATAGACAAATGCGTAAATAGCCTTACATCGAGGAAGGGTACGACAGTGCTGTGAATACCCTCATTCGGAGGATACTGTTCGTATCAGTATATAGTCTGAAGTGCAACTGAAGATACATATCAATGTCATATTTCCGCCGTTCTCGTGATCTCACTCCCAAAGCACCTCGATCTTTTTTTTTATTCAGATACAAAGTTCACCAACTCTTGTGCACAAATGTCTTGGGACAGTGACAGGAGGGCTTCAGACCCCGTTTTCGGACCCAAGGAATCCAGGAAAAGAATCCTTCGCTGGCAATGACAGAAAGTATAAATCAAGGCTAGTGAGTTAGAGTTTATTATCGGTAATAACCGTCCTAGTGACACTATGACCGGGGTCAGTAGAGAGACCCATCTTGTGCCGATCGTTATTTGTTTCGGCATTTACGGGCTTGACAGGTTTCAAACGACGGACTGGGTGGGGGTACTTGTGGAGGAGCGGATACGAAAGGAACAGGCTTGCTTCATTGACAAACGGTCGGCTTCGGGAGTATGTAACAAGAATAACTAGGTCGGGCCTGATGATAAGGTAGTCAAGAGCAAGCTCATCAAGATGTGCCGGTCCATACTGGCAGAATACTACCTAGATGTTGAAATCAAGCCTTCGGTCGAGTTTTGAGAGTATCAGGACAGAAACAGCCAATTGACTTGTGATTCATTTCTTTCTTGGACAAGAATAGTAAATCAGTACCATTGCAAGATGCTTTTATGAATATTTGTAGCTTTGGAATAATGCCGCATTTTTGCAACATATCCCGCGGAGGAGCTTGAACAGTTCTCCTCAATGGTGCGAATCAATCATCGGGTAGAAAGAACGCGCAGAAAGTCCAACTAAATTCTCCGAAGAGGACAAAAAGGGATAAAGAGCACATAGTCCATCGAAAAGGTGGCATCTAATGTAATCTTAGTACGAAGGAAACCCCCAACACCTATCTCAGACACGAAAATGTTACAATTTTAGACTGTGTAATCTGATAATCCCTCATCTTCTCTATGAATTCCAAGCTTCCAAGCCCTTGGCTCTGCATTCAACATATCTTCCCACCTCATCTTCCCTTATCTTGCAGTCTCGTGAGGCCTCCGATGGCGTTAACAGCCTCAGGCGGGGTAGCACGTGACTGGCGAATAACCTCCAGGCATCAGTTCATGAGTGACTTATCGTCCTTACAACTCCCTTGCTCACTCTAAAATCATCCATAGCCCTTTCTGCAGCCGCGAAAGTCCCATGTCTATCGCACACTGCGCCCTCTGTGGCTTGAATATTCCTTCTAACAATTCCTCCCTCTGGACCAGCAAGTTCCGAGCGGGTTGGTGTTCAACTGCCTGACTCATGATCTCTACTGACCGGGACCAGTCTACACCGATAAGGAAAACTGGAACCAGACTAGACTTTCTGGCGTTGGTACTATCAATAATGATGGAGCAAAAGCTCCCAGGGACTCCAAGCGTCGCTTTGACGATGACGACATCCAGCCGACAGACTTGATCACGATAGATTTAGCCACCAGGTCTTTCAACAAGTTCATAGGCCCTAACCCATCTACTCAAGAGCCGGGGTTCTGGGGCTTTGGGTTTCATGCGAGCTGTTGGGGTATCCTTACACACCTCTTCCAGCCTAGCCTCAACGACCTTCTGCAGGTGTGCCTCTCTTTCCCACTCAGAGACCGTGGCATCCTTGACTGGGGACACACCTATGGCGGAGCGATAGTAATCAAAGAGGACGATGGTCTGCCTATGCTGCTCCCACGCTACTTCAGGGGAGCCAACACAATGGACCCTATGCGTCAAGACCCTTTCAACCTTTCTGCGATACTAGAGCTGGCGAGATCTGCGATACCCGAGCACCCGGTTGATAGGGCCAGCGCAATCGAGGTCTCTTGCCAGGCCTCAGGCGTTGATCCCTTCAACTTATTACCACCCGAGCTCATTGCGGCGATTCTAGAGTTTGTGCCATCTCGTTATGTGCTGTGCGTGAAGCTTGCCTCGCGTCCGTTCGCGGCTTGCCCGTTGACAGAATCGTTTTGGGCGTCACGGTTTCTCGAGGGTAATGATTTTCACCATGTGTTTGAGGTGTGGAAGTCAAAGCCCAAGTCTTGGGCAAGTATGCACCATGCTTTGAGGGGTATCAGAAATCATCGCAAACTCCTCAGCCGAAAGCGTGTCTGGGATCTATCTCTGAAATTGCGAGATCTATTGGACCAGCTGATGCCAATTTGTCATGGAGATTCTTTGCACAGCTATTTTGAACCAGTGGAAAACCATGATCACCTGGACTGGCAAGTTGCAAGTCGAGGTCTTGCAAGACCTGAGGACGAGTTCAGGCAAGGTACTAGGTCTCTTCGAACTCGAGTTATCGACATCCCCCAAGATGTTCAGGAGGTCTTCGTCAGCTTCGTTCAGCTCAGTCTTGGAGAGTTCGTTTCTGGTATTCGATTTCAGCGTCAGAATGGGGACGACGTACGAATTGGGTACACTGAGGCCAGTCGAGAATTTCCTCTTGGTATTCCATCTGGTCTTGGAATTCGCGGCTTGTTTTTGGCGTTTAGCGAAATGGGTGTTCAAGCCATCTCCGCGCTGATGGAAGACGACACTCGTTCTCCTTGGAGAGGCGCAGAACAGGGGCTTCCCAAAATGCGGTTGAGTGCGATTTTCAGACTGACCGCACTGAAAGGAGAGTTTGATGTCCGTATACCCTATCTAAGATCATATTTTCTGCCTGTCAACGCTAACTAATTACTTGTCACCTCCAGGCCTTCAAGCTGGTGGCCCTCAGCATCCCTATAATTTCTACCAACAAGATTCCACCCCAGGAGACACACTTATGGGACGACATCCCACCAGATCACCTTTATCTCAATGGAAGTGACGACGAATTTCCCAAGACTGACTACCGGCACATTCCTTTGCCGTATTCTACCGTACTCTTTGGTGGAGCTTACGGACAAGACCTGGTTCAGCTCGTGCAAATCAGGTGGACTTTTTACATCGATGTGATTTCTGCTCTGCAGTTCATCTACACGGATTCCTCAAAGAACAAGTATTTTGGAGGAAGAGATCCTTTTGCGGAATCTGGAAGAGAGAGGAGACCTAAAAATGTTCGGGATAATGAACAGCTCTTCTGTATCGACGGACCAGCTGGGGAACTAATCACATCGATCGAAGTCCAAGGTGGCAAGGACCGAGTTGAGGGCATGACTGTAAGTGTGTCACTCCCCTGCGCTAATTGGTAACTGACCATGTGCCAAACAGCTCAAAACCAACTTTGGAAGAAAGGCTACGTTTCCCCAGAATTATTTAAGGGGCGGCTCCGCCTGGACAGTCGTTGAACCCGAGGGTGATGTGATTGTTGGCTTTTATTCTGTTGTTGTGAGTGCCTTACCTCATGAAATGGAGTGGTCCCTAACAACGTTTAGGAACGCGGCTTGAGAAATGTCGGCTTAATGTCTATGAATGGATCTGCTGCAAGCAGACTCCTAGATATACGAGCAGTGAGTAACACAACTTCCCACGGTTAATATCGTGTAGGTAGCTTACATGGAATTCTATAGCCGAATTGCTCCATTTTGTGAGACAATCCTGTACAGATCATTCATATCCGCAAAAGCAAAGAAAGAGGGAGCCCAAGCGGGCGTCAGGTAACATCAAACGATTCACCAAATCGTGGATTAGGCTAGACATAACTATTGTACAGGGATCATCACGGCGTAGTCCATGACAAAAGAAGACTGATATCTACTCGAATCCACGAGGAGACTGTTGGTCCCGGAAGAAAGAGGCTAGAAGAGTGAAAAAGGTCGTGCCTTAGGCAGAGGCGACGCACTGGGAGTACCAGGGGTTCTGCTCCTTGCAAGTGTAGCCAGAGACACAGGTGGTGGCACCGGTCCAGCCCTGGCCACCGCATCGCTGGTAGGCACCGGCAGCAGAGGAAGAGTCGGAACCGCTGGAAGGCTGAGCAGAGGGCTGAGCTGAGGGCTGAGCAGCAGAGGGCTTAGCGGAAGGCTGGGATCCGGAGCCGGCGGTGGAGGCAGGCTTGGCACTAGTGGGCTGCGCGTCCTCAGGGTCAGCCTCACACTCCTCCTCCTCATCTTCAGTTGCAACGGGGGTGTTCACCTCAGTAGTGGCGGGCTTGTTGGAGGGAACAGCAGCGGCCTGGGAAGAGGAAGCCTTGGGGACCTCGGCGGCGGCGGAAGAAGGTGACTGAGCGGCGATGGAAGAAGGCGACTGAGCAGCAACGGAAGAGGGCTTGATCGACTGGACAACGGTGGTCTGGGGCTTGCTGGCGGCAACACTGGTCTGGGCACCGGCGGAAGCGGACTTGGAGGCGACGGGAGAAGCGCTGGCGGCCTTGCTGGGGGAGGTGGAACCGGAACCGGAGCTGGCTTCCTCGCCACCCTCGAAGGTGGTGCCGATGGGACCGAACTTGATGTTGGAGAAGCTGACCTTGGAGTTGGGAGCCTCGGCTTCGACCTCCTTGGGGACACCAGAGTCAGTAGAGCAGGTTCCGCGCTTGGCACCAGCACCAGTAGCATCAACGGGGTAGGTCGAGTCGAGCCAGAGAAGGTTGGCCTTGTGCTGTTGAATAGTTAGCATCACTTTGCATCAGATGAGACACTCGTATCAAAACTCACGTCGTCCCACAGACTCATGGTCAGGACCATGGGGGCAGCAAGAGCATCGCTCATCTGGGAGAAGCCACCCTTGGCAACAAAGTCGTCATCATCGCCAAAGGCCTTCTTCTGGGCAGAGCAGAACTCCTCGGTGACCGAGTTGCCGGCGTTGTTGGCGACCTTGGACTCGGGGTTGCCAATGACCTTGCCGTTCTGGACGTAGAAGCGCTTGATCTCGGAGAGACCACCGCTGCTTCCCTTGATGAACTGAGTAACAACAGTGACCTTCTTGGTGGTGTCGACGGTGAACTCGGATCCAGGACCGTAGAATGTCTCGTTACCCTGGCGGAAGGGGTTGAAGTCACAGCCATCGGGGTCGCAAGTGCCGGCGTAGCGGGTCTTGGAGTAAGTTCCGCCACAGTTGTCGCCCTCGCATGTGTGGTAGGTGAGGGTCTTGCAAGGATGAGGAGTATAGGCAGTAGAGATATCGTTTGCCTCCCAGATATCCATCTCAGGGCAGCAAGCACCGAGGTTGCCGGTTCCCGAGTTGGGGTCGGTCTCGGAGGGGGTCCAGTTCTCGACGTTGGCCTCGCCGTTGATAAACTTGACATCGCGGGCACACTGAGCATCACAGTAACCAGTGCCATACTTCGCGCCTGCCTTGTTTCCGTCGCTCTTAGCCTTGCCACCATCCTCGTCCATAGAGACAAAGTATAGGGCACCGTTGACACCGCAGGTGATCTGAGAGACATCGACATCGAAGGTGAACTCGTTGCCGAGCAGAGAGAACATCTGGTAGGTCTCGTCGTCCTCCATGAGATACAGGCGGCTTCCCACATTCGTGGCATAAGCCCCTTTCGTTACGAAGCTCAGGCTAAGCTGGTCGCCGCTGGTAGTCACACCATAGGTGGCAGCATAGTCGGCGCCGTCAACGCAACACTTCTCTGCGCAAGTCTTGCCGTCGGGGCAGATGGAAGTATCCCACTTGTTACCGGTGTAGCAGTTAGTGCTACCCTCGACGGTGTGAGTCCATCGCCAGTTGGCGTCGACGACGACCGAGCCGGAAACCTCGGTGCAGCCGGCCGAGGTGCATTTAGACCAAGTCAGAGCTGGATGGGTCTCTTGAGTCGAGGTGCAGGCCTGCTGCGCGCGAACACTGGCGATCAACGCCGTAGCGAGCGAGATAGCGCGGTACATTTTGAAGGAGTGTAAAGGGTTGGAAAGTGTTAGAAATGAATGTAAATGGTTGGTAAAAGAAAGAAGGTAAGGAACGAAGCGCCAGGCTTGTGGTCCAAATGAAGGTGAGATCCGTGATGTGATGATGAGGAAAAGATGCCATCTGGAGGCGAAGCATAGAACTTATATAGCCTTACTCTAATCTGTGAACCACTTGGGCGGGTTTCGGATTCCCCATTGTATCTCGCTCATATTCCCGCATCCCTCGGTAAGCGGCCCGGAATGTTGGGATCATCAGCCTGGATCCCATGGACCTCTCACCCGTATCTTACCACGGAAGTATTCCAGTAACCGGAGCCTCGCTCAGGGACTCACAAATGGGCTCAGAAGTGGCGTGGACACTGCAATCTGCTGAGAGAACCTCACGATTCCGGTGAGGGGGGCCAGCCCTTCATAGTTCCAGAGGTTCTCGATCTTGGGACCCTGATTAATTACTCCGTGGCGCACTCGACGAGATTTCGAGAGCTATCAGAGCGTGGAATGGGTGGATAGTGAGCCCAATGTCGCCTGTTTGTGATGATATTGAGCGTGGTCTGTGGTGAGGGCTGTCGCAGTAGAGGACTCTGATTGGAGGCATTTCTATGCTTGTCAAGATGGTGGGCTGTCAACTTGCAGGGGTTCTCCTGAAACAGGGACCGCTCTGACAGGCCGGGGGTTGTTCCTGCATCGTCTCGTGGTCTGAAGAAGGGATGAATTTTGGTTTAAATGGTGGATGTCGCCCAAGACGAGATCGACAGAGTCTTATGAACGATACAGACACTTGGTTGAAATGATGGCCGCCAAGGCGCATGCTGTCGTTTGTAAAGACATGGGTTTGATTAGTCTTTGACAGTTTCCTCTCTGCTATCCATCGATGCACAATCACGTTCTTAATAGTTTGATCGAAAGCACTTGAAACAGTCACTAAAAGCATATTGCTTTCAAGTCTGAATCTAGATAGTTACACATTCCATCATCACCTGACTCTCAAAGGATCACGTTGCTGCCTGTTCCGGATTAATTCAAACACCGAAGATGGCGTCGCACATTGACCACCAGCCTTTCATTTCCCAGCTGACGCGGCATTTGACTTGAACACTTCTAAAGCCAAACTCAGCAAATATGTCGGAAGTGGAAGTGCCCAGCCAAGAACTCTTTTTCCGTTCGTACAATGAATCTTCCCCAATTACTCTCGTGCTCCTCCATGGCCTCTTTTCTTGCAGCCTTGAGTGGGAACACGTCGTGCCTCATCTGAAAGAATATCATGTCATAGTCCCCGACCTACCCAAGCATTCCCAGTCGCGAAATATTGGCCCATTCTCACTAGGCTTGGCTGCGGATAGTGTCGCAAATCTCATCAAGAATCATGCGCACGATGGAAAAGCCCACGTCGTCGGCCTATCGCTAGGCGGCTTTGTCACCATGGAACTCATACACCGCCATCCAACCCTTGTCAGCTCTGCCTTTGTTACCGGATCGGCACCCTTTTTGCCTTGGCAAGTCTGGGCGGCAAAGCGACCGAGCTTGCTACACTATGGTCTATCGTTTGTGCACTCTACGGGACTCTACTCGTTTATGGTGTGGAAAGCCGGCCTCAAGAGCCATGCAGAGTTGTCAAAGGAGATTGTTGCCAACAATGACTGGAACTTGGTAAGCGATGCGTACGGTGAGCTCGCTGAGTGGCAGCAGGATGCTGTAAAAAGAGTTGCTGCGCAAGACAAGCGGATCCTGGTGGCTGGAGGCGATCAAGGTGACAACCTTCAGGGCACAAAAGATTTAGCTCTCGAACTTCAACGACAAGGAAGTACTGATGGCAAAAAGAGCTGCGCTTACGTGGTCAAGGGAGCTACTCACGCATGGGATTTACAGTTTCCAGAACTTTTTGCTGATGGGATCAAAGCCTGGATTGAAGAAAGGCCTTCGCCCGAGGGTTTTGAGAGTCTGTTATAGGGTTGGAAGAGATCGCCTTGCTGGGCTGGGCCGTGGAGCTAGACAGGGATTTTGCGACTGATCGACGCACCAAGTTTGGTGTGTGGTAATGAAACATTGGCCTGCTAAGATAAGATGGTCTGTTTGATCGTCTCATAACATTCAATCCACTGCCCGATTCATCGAGTTCTTGTAATGTTCCGGCTAGGTGATAGGTATTCGCATTTGCAGCCAGGTCTTTATACGTCCTTATCATAAAATAGTATTGCAAAACAAAAAATCAACGATATGTGTGCTGGTGCAGGTAAAATAGCCGCGAGTAATGCAGTTTTATGCATTCTCAAGTCATTTCTGAAATGGTAAGGTTGCGATAGAAGGTTTTCACGGCGGTGGGGTAAAAAGGCATAAGCTGAGAGACAAATGGAGGGGAAGAGACATGGCGCTCGCGAAACCTACGCTCAAGGTTGCTTGGGATGAATACGACAAATACGTATTTGCAAGAAGAGGCGCATGTATGACCAAGGACCGGCAGGGGAGTCGGGCTTGGCATGCGTCGGTCGGTGCGGTTAAAATTGCAGTGAAATGGTCTTTATTTTATAAGTTAGAAAATTCGCCCTGCAATAAACAAACTCAAAGGGAACATCTTAGAAATAATTAGTGCAGGTAAGTAAATGTTATTTTCTAATGTAAATAAATCGAAAATCATAGCCTTTACCTAATACAACAATCTGCTATATCGACTCAGCATATTCAGGACGAACCATGGGTCCTCAAAAGTTGACTCCTGTCTGAATGCCGGCTAAATGTCGTCACTGGGTACCCTCGGGTCTCGGGGGAATAGAGAGCGAGATATAAGAGGCATGGTTTATGTTTGTATATATGAGTCGACATTATTTCATGAAAGGAAATCTACTTCGCCAATTTTAGCTTTCAACCTCGTCTACAACTATTAGCCATCAACATGGCATCTATTGATATCGATGCCATCTTGGCCAACCTGTCTCTCGAAGAAAAGGTTCACTTCCTGCCACCTATGGTGCCTCTCAACTCAACTCAGGACTAACACGTGAGCTAGATTTCATTACTAGCTGGCGGCGATGTATGGTTGACCGTACCAATCCCAGACAAAGGGGTTCCCTGTGTCAAGGTACTTGAAAGTCATCTCGATGCCCAAGTCCTCCTGCCTGATTTTTCACTTAGACAACCGATGGCCCAAACGGTGCCCGGGGCAGCAAAATCAAGGATGGAAAGAGTGCAGCCTGCTTTCCCGCTGCTTGCAGCGTGGCTTCAACGTTCGACGTCGACATTGCCCGCCGTATCGGTGTGGCACTGGGCGAGGAGACACTGACAAAGGGGGCCCGTTGCCTCCTAGCCCCGACTGTCTGCATCCACAGGCATCCGCTTGGAGGTCGCAACTTTGAAAGCTTCTCTGAGGATCCTTTCTTGACTGGTCAGATGGGCATAGCCAATGTTATTGGGCTCCAATCCACTGGAGTGTCAGCGACTGTCAAGCACTTTGCCGTCAACGAGCAAGAGACGCAGCGGCTCAATGTCAACGTCGTCATCGCCGAACGACCACTTCGTGAGATCTACCTCAAGCCGTTCGAGCTCATCGTCAAGAACGCCAACCCGTGGGCCATCATGACGGCATACAACAAGATCAACGGACACCACGCCGATTCCAACGAGTACTTACTTCAAAAAGTTCTTCGTGGTGATTGGGGCTGGACTGATGGCTTGGTCATGAGTGACTGGGGCGGTGTAAACTCTACAGCCGAATCGATCGACGCTGGCGTGGATCTTGAGATGCCAGGGCCTGCGCGTTGGAGAAAACCAGGAGTGGTGCTTGAAGCTATGAAACAAAGCAAACTGACAGAAGAAACCATCACCAACAGGGCTCGCAACGTGCTTACTTTTCTTAAGCGACTAAATGCCTTCGAAAACCCGATCTGGAACGATTCAGAGGAACGCGCCATCGTCAACCCCCAACACTCGGCTCTTATCCGCGAAGCCGGCGCTAAGGGCATCGTGCTGCTGAAGAACGAAAACGATTGCTTGCCTTTGACGAAAGAAAAGGCGCAAGGAAAGAAGATTGCTCTTCTCGGTTATGCTAAAGAGTGTCTCGCTCATGGCGGCGGAAGCGCGTCGGTTAACCCGCATTATAGGGTCACTACGTGGGACGCCTTCCACGAGGCCTTCAAGGGCCAGGACGTGGAGTTTGTTTATTCTAAAGGCATTCAATCATTCTTCCCTCTTGGATCTTGTTTTAACACGTCTAGGTGCACATACATTCCGTCAACTCCCTCTTCTCGTCGACCACATTCTCGATCTTGAGGGGAACCTGGGCTTCACTTACCACATTTACAAACCTGGCAACTTGACACCCACTAAGACAATTCACGGCTATGACAAGTCTGAGATGTCACTCTTGGATGGGCACATTCTCCACAACGTCGAGATAGATCTCATCGGCACATTCCACCCGCCCGAGTCAACCACCTACTACCTCACTTTATCCAGCCTGGGTCCATCTCAACTGTTCATCAACGACGAGCTTATACTCGAGCAAAAGGCCAATTGTTCAGACGCGATGGGCTTCCTGTTTGGAGGGGTCCCAGTCCCCAAAGTCCGAGTCCCCATGGAAGCTGGCAAGGAGTACATCATCCGAGTTCATGCTTCACCACCGGTCCCCGATGGAGAAAAGGACCTTGGCTTTCTGGAAGGTCAGGTTGGAGTGCGCTTAGGCTACATGTCATCAACGGAGCATGATGCCGATATCCTGTCCGAAGCTGTCGACATTGCCAAATCAAGCGACTACTCCATCATCTTTACCGGAAACGACCCGGCGTGGGAGACTGAAGGCCAAGACCAAGCAAGCTTTCATCTACCCAAGGATGGCAGCCAAGACCGCCTTGTCTCCGCTATCGCAGCTGTATGCCACAAAACGATCGTTGTGAACAGCACAGGCGTCGCGGTGGCTTTTCCCTGGCTGCACCAAGTCCAAGGTCTCCTCCAGACGTGGTTCCCAGGCCAAGAAGCCGGAAACTCCATCGTCGACGTTCTGACGGGCGCGCAAAATCCCGAAGGCCACCTGACATGTACGTTTCCGAAGAGACTCCACGACTGTCCTGCGTACGGCAACTTTCCCGGGGACAAGCACAGCACCCACGGCTTGGAGGTCAAGTACGAGGAGGGAGTGTTTGTGGGATATCGTCACTTTGATAGGCTACCAGCTGATGCAGTCAACTTTCCGTTTGGCTTCGGCTTATCTTATACGGCCTTTGGCTTTGAAGAGTTTACTGTTAGTAAGCAACCTGGAGACATCTTTGCAGTTCAACTCCGGGTACGAAACACTGGAGCTGTCAAGGGTGCGACGGCGGTGCAGGTTTATGTTGGTAGCAAGAACCCATCTCTCAGCAACCCTATCAAGGTTCTTGCCGGGCTGGAAAAGGTTACCCTGGAGCCAGGATCGTCCACCATGGTCGAGATTCTTGTTAAGGCGCGTGACTTTGCCTTTTGGGATGAGGAAACTCATGGATGGGTTGTTGAGGCTGGGGAGTACGAATTCAGCGTCGGTAGATCGTCCAGAGAGCTTGTGGCAAAGTCGGTGGTTCAGCTTGATCACAAGGTCTTTGCACCTTGAGACTTTTACTAAGTTATTTTCTTCCATCTTCGTATATGGGAGAAGGGTTTTTCTAGGTCGTAATACTCACAAAGACTGCATTCTTTGAGCTAGCACGAGATTCCTTCGCTCAATTCACAAAATTTTTGAAAAGCCCTATCATCAAAGAAGCTTACAAAGCGCCCGAGAATGGGATGATGGGAACCATGCCTGCTGGCTTTGCCAAGCACAAGTGGTCGCGAGGAGTCGTCCCAGGCACAGTCGACTCTCGCATCTTGATACGATTAATCGTATTCACGACTTGTTGGGCCAAGGACCCACTAAACTCGGTGCAATTAAAACCGAGACCAGCTTCTCCAAGCTCCAAAACAATGACGAGCCTTAGATTCTGGAGCAGACATGTCCTTGGCGTTCCAACTGAGCTGGTACGGTATTGATTACCATTGCTCAAGGGACCACAATGCCATCTAGCGTCGATTATGGGTCCAAGTGGTCGAGATAAAGTTCTCTTATCATCATCTTGTCCATCTGCTTTCACATATGTACATATATGAGTGCAAGTGCCAAAACTATCTGGAGAATTGAACTACATCCCAGCTTATCTCTCCCTAAATGCTAACCCCAAAGACTCTCAACATTCTCCAGCCATCACATGAATTCAGTCACAGTCCACAAGTCAAGATAGCCGACAGTATTAAACAGTCTCGATGACATCGTCGGTCGGGCCTACTTTGGCGTTCATGTGAGCAGTAGCAGTGACATTGACTTGGTCTCCATCGAAGATCTGACTGACTTCCTCAAGGGTTCGACCAGCAGTCTCCGGGAAAAAGAAATAAACGAGGACTAGCCAGACGCAGAGCATGACGATCCAAACAATGTAGTACTTCCACTCGAGAGCCTCCATGGCAACTGGGTTGGCGAAGCCGTTGAAGAGACCAGCTCCATAGGTGAAGATCTGTTCAATGGTGTAACCCTTGGCACGGAGCGTGTAAGGCATGATCTCGAGGATATATGTGGGCAGGACCGGACCGATGCTGAGGTTGTAGAAGAGCTGGAAGACAAAAATCATGGCGACAACGCCGATGCCCAGACTTCCATCCTCAAAGTTGCGCTGCTGGTTGATGGATGAGAGAACAGTCCAGATCAGGTAGGCAGATGCCATGCCAGCGAAGCCTGCCAGCAGAATAGTTCTGCGTCCAAAGCGGAGGATGCCTGTAGCACCGATGATGGCGATACCGTAGCAGAAGATGGTGAGGCCGCCATTGATTAAGTTCTGGCGCTCAGGATCCTTAATGCCGATGCTTCGGAGGACGATGACCAGGTAGAAAGAGACGAGACCGTTACCGGACCACTGAGCAGAGAGACCCAGGATGATGGCAATTGCGAGACGCCAGCGGTTTCCCTCTGGTGCTTTTGTTAACATGCGACTTGCATAAGATAAACTCTGGCACTTACTGGTCGAGAAAAAGTCGAGGTATGACTTTGTATTTTGAAGCTTCTCAAGCTCGATAGCAGCTTCAATCTCCGCCATTTCGTATCGCACAAGTGGCGATACGTCCGCATCCGTATTCTCACCAGCATGGTAGCGGTTTAGAACCTTTCTCGCCTCCTCCAGCTTGCCGTGGCTCACTAGCCATCGGGGCGATTCAGGCACCAAGTAGATGAAGCCGGCTTGGTAAAGCGAAGGAATGCACTGTAGTAGAGAGGGAATCTTCCAGCTCCAGCTGTTGCTCATTTTGAATGTGCCGTAAGTACTCCAAGCTGCAACAATTGCTCCAAGGAACTAGAAATGGCTGTCAGTGCCATTCACTCTTGAAGGGGAATGTGGTATACCCAAGTCGTAGAAGCAAACGAAGTGATGAAGGGCCGATGTGTAGGATAAGAAAGCTCTGCCATGAGCGGGTTGGCGGCAACTCCCACCATTCCAGTGCCAAAGCCTACGAAAAAGCGGCCGGCCAGGAAAAGGTCCAGGTTGGTGGCGGCCGTTTGAAGAGCTGTTCCTAGAAGGGCAAGCAGCGAGCCAACAAACACAGGAAGCCGGCGGCCAAAGCGATCAGCGATGTATGGGACGATCGGTAGGCACACAACGGCGCCAATAACCTGCATGGTGTTGAGGACACCGAGGCGGGCCCCGGTAGGGTTATCAAAGTCTGCGAATGTCAGTCTTATCCCCAACACCACGATTTGAACTCACCAGAGTTCCAAACTGGAACAGATTGGAGTCCATTCATCATGCTTGAGTCGAATCCGATGAGATATCCCGTCATCATTGGCACTGAAAGCAAAAGGTTGAGCTTGACCAGGTGTGGTGTCTTCCACCATGGCTGTGTTCGTTGTGGCAGGACACTGCTCAAGTCGGTATAGTGGGTTGTTCCTCCCATATTTTCAGATGCAGAAGTAAGCTTGGGTGCCATCTTGAACTGAGGGAAATGCGCTTGCTCAGTATCGTTGTCGAAATGGTCAGTTGATGAAACTGGAACCCCTGATGAGACGATGGGGAAATACTAGGCCAAGAGGCAGCTAGATGCTTTTATAGAAGAGAAACTATGCATTTGGAAGTACTTTTGGTGCCTCTAACATGTTCATAACCGAAGTAACGAGGTCCAGTCTCGTTCTCTGATACCCCGAACCATTTACTAACACTTCATAGCGGGAACATGGTATCCATGCCATCAACCGACTTCTAGCTCTAGCCTAAGTCCCAACAACACCCTTCACATGACTCTGTCACGCTAGAGTCGTGTGCTTTGACAGTGGCGAGCTTATTCAAGTGGAGCGGAAGGATGGGGTAGTGCGTGGATCTGCATCATGACCCCATGGGGGTTCGGGGTTGGTGTCGACCGAATTAAACGTATTCAATACGGAAAATCGGCATTAGCCTAAACGGTTGCAGCGATTTGGCGGAGGTGCACACCCAGCACTGGCTTCGATGCAGGCACAAAACCCGTCACGCCGTTCGTTATTCAGAGGTCGAGATTCTACACTCAATAGCTTTCCCGTTCAGCCCCAGTCCAGACCCCTTACTCACTCTTACCTCTCCAATCATGGTCAATGAGACATCCCCCACCTGTGTCAACCCCATTCTCTGGGAGGACTTGCCAGATATGGAAGTCATCCGCGTCGACGACGTCTACTACATGAGCGCGTCGTCTTTTCACTTTTCACCTGGTGCACCACTTCTTCGGTCATACAATCTTGTAGACTGGGAGTACATCGGCCACTCGGTCCCGGACCTGGCTGCGTCTAGCCCCAAGTTCCGCCTAGATGGCAAGAATGCTCTCGGTTACATCAAGGGTGTTTGGGCTTCGACTCTCAAATATCGAAAGAGTAACGGCTTGTTTTACTGGTACGGCGCCATTCAGGGAACCAACGAGACCCTCATCTACACAGCCAAGAACCCTAGTGGCCCATGGGCCGCACATCCTCCTATTGAGCACTACTACTACGACTGCGGTGTGCTCATTGATAAAGATGACTCTTTTTACATGGCCTACGGAACAAAGACGATTCACGTTGCCAAGCTGTCTGCCGACGGGCTCACGCAAGTCTCGACTCAAGTCGGTGCCAACCTTACATATCCTGAAGAATGGAAGTTGACTAGAATGATTATAGCCGGTACACGAGTCGGAGCATTTTCTCGAAGGCGCTCGCATGTACAACATCAAGGGCAAATACTACATCTGGCTAACAAAGCCTTGGGCTGGACAATATGTGCTCAAGTCTGAGAACGGACCCCTCGGGCCCTATGAGTGCCGCAACGTTGTGGGCAGCATTAGTGCTCCAGTTCCAGGTGCCGGACCACCGCACCAAGGAGGTATAGTAGAGACGGCAGACGGCAAGTGGTACTACATGGCCTTCATCGACGCTTTCCCCGCTGGTCGCATCCCCGTCCTGGCACCTGTCGAGTTTGACAGCGAGGGCTGGCCAAGTATTGTAGCCGATTACCCTGACAAGTGTGGACAATGGCGGGTGGAATATCCTCCTGCTGTTGAGAACTGCCGCGCCGAGAAGCCTAAGACATGCTGGAGAGAGCATTCCTTCACCGGCAAGCTGGAACATTGTTGGGAGTGGAATCAAAGCCCTGACAACTCCAAGTGGAGCATTGAGAGCAATCAGCTGGTCCTCGAAACCGCCGCAGTCACAGACTGCCTCTATCTGGCGCCCAACACCCTCACCCATCGAACCTTGGGGCCAAGCAGCACGGCTACCTTTTGTGTGAACTGGGCCAAGCTAAAGGATGGAGACAGAGCGGGTGCATCAATCTTTCGCGACCACAGTGCTTATATCGGCATTCATAAGGACGGCGACAAGGCGAAGTTGGTGTACGTTGAGGATCTGACACTTGGGCCTATCGGGAAGTTGGTCAACTGGCTGGACGGTCGACCAGTTGCAGGAGACTGGGGAGTCACCTCAAAGGGCTCTGTCAAGGCCGAGACACCATTGACGCAGCAACGACTTTGGTTGCGAGTCCACGTTAACGTCGCAGCTGCATGCGTTGACGGATATGAGAAGGAGCCCAGACAAGCGACATTCGATTACAGCTTCGACGGCGCCACCTTTGAACGCTTTGGTCCTGTTTTTACGCTCGTCAATGCGGGTGATGGCTGGATTGGTTATCGTTTTGCTGTGTTTAACTTTGCGACCAAAGCTTTGGGAGGACAGCTGACTGTGGAATCCTGCACGATTGAGAAATGAGCGTCTATATGTAAATGTACTTGCACTATGCAGACAGCTGAAATACTAAGAACGTACTCTATTTAATCTCACAGCCTGGATTCATTGAGCAGTGTCCTGTCAAAATGATGGTTGAGGTGTCGGGGGCAAAGGGTGTCTCTCAAGGAGGTCTCTGCGGGAGTGACCCATCCATTTCTTCGCCTTTTGCCGAGAAATTTGTGCAGTATCTGAGAATCAACGAACGCGTCTTGGTCTATCCTACCCTGGTGGAAGAACGAGAGCGTATCGCCAGCTAACTCTTGCTTGGTCAATCTTATTATGGCGTAGTTTCTGCGAAGATTGAACGTACCAGTGAGTCTATAAAGCACCCGAGCCCTGAATTCATACCGTGAAGGCCTGTTGCTTTTGCGCTTATGTTTCTATGCACTACTTGGTGGCAACGAGGGTAAATTGTTCATTGGGTTTGGTGTCAACATTTCCACGATATCCGGCTGAATCCCATCTCAATTTAGCCGCAATGGCGCTGCACCCGGAATACTAACATTGGAGAACCTCATCTGCCCGTTACAGGTTCTTAGATCATGGACCTGGCACGCCATGCTTCCGTGGCGCGGACTCGGGACCATATCTGCATGGGCAGCGTGCCTGTGCTCGCGACTCCATTGGCTACCATATGTCCCTGCCAAGAGGGTTTTGGACAGGACCGGCTTAGCCTTCAGCCAAATAGTCGTATTTCGACACGACAAATCGGTTCTTTTATGCCCGAAAGTCACCCCATGGGGCTCGAGCCAGTGAGCAGGGGTTTCCGCGCCCCCGGCTGAACTCGAACGGAATTCTCGTTCGTTTGTCATCGAGTATACGGTACGTGTAGACTTGCGAGTATTCTTGCAAATATCAAGTATGCGATGCTATTAGTCCTCGAGGCATTAAAGGATCCCTTGCCACCCTAGCTTTAGCTTGCCATGGAGACGCATGTCTAACACGATTCTCCACGGCACTTGTCACGGGCCTTGACAATACTGGTATCTTTCCAGTGAGCCAAGAAATCAGTAGACATCTGATCACCAACGTGTTGAAACCAGAATGAGCCTCCCTGAAAATCTGGTATGGTGGTCATGGGATTTATCCAAACCTTCAACTTTTCTTACATTTTAGACACGGCGGTCCTTGATGACAATGTCTTTTCTGTTGTTCTTAGAAGGCGATACGTTTTCTCCATCAACAGCTCCTGACCTCGACTAGTCTATGTTCTTTCGTGTGTTCGATCTTCAGGATATTCCCGGCAAGTAGATGTTAGACGACAACAAAAAGATATACCGTGCTATGTTGTAAACAACCAGCTATTCCTTGTTTCCGCTACCTGCCACTATGCAAAACATGGTCTTTGGCAAGATATGAACCCCTCCTCTCGTGCCATGTGAGAAATTGAAGCAATTCGTCTCCCCTCGGTTTCAAGCAGAGAGGCCAATATTGACGGTTATCCTCGTTCAACCACCTCCGCAACTCCTTGATCCCACCAGCGTCGTACCTAACCATGGTCTCAGCCACGTCCATGACTTGAACCAATTTATCGTTCGTCCAAGTTTCACGTCTGAGTCCCGACGGATCCTGCAGCCAGAGCAACCAAGGCGTGAATACGCTGTCTCCAAGGCGAGGATTGGCCCCTGACCTCAAAAGCAGCGAGACGCCTTCGGGTGACGGACGGCTTCTTATAGCTAGGTGGAATAGTGACTTGAATTCGAGCGACAATAACGGGGGACAGCCGCACACAGGCATTTTGGAACCGTTGAGTGTCGAAAACTCGGGGTTCCTTATCATGTATTCTCGGGCACCGACGTCAGCGGCTAGGAGGAGGGTTGGGTGCAGATAATTGCTCGCTGTGGGATCCGGCACCGGAGGGCAAGCTTGAGCCAGAAATGAGAGATCCTCATCTTTGAGTTTATCTCTGCAGGTGTTGAGCTCGCTCAGGAAGTGAGGCAACTGCCCGAAGAAGGACATTTGCGACTCGGTATTGCCCATTTGAACCCAGAAGAGGCCACTGCGGAGAACTTCAGACAGCTGTCCCTGAATAATTTCAGCGCTCGCGCCCTCTTCACGTTTCAGATCAAAAACGTCAAGCATCATAAGATAAAGGTCTCTCGTCGATAGGTCTGTAGCCACGGTCCGGCTATGAGAGTCCAGCTTCAAGCATTCGCGCTCCCATACCCGCTCATCACTCAAATACTCAAAGACGGTGCGATGCATGAATACAACCTTTCCACCCAGGGGGGAATCATCCTCAATTGAGGCCCCTGGGTTATCAACATCGACATGAATCAAATGTGACTGAGTTTCGAGAAGCCCACCACACCGACTGCGTAACCTTCCTTCAAGTACGGCGCAGAGATCTATCTTGTCCTGCAAAGATAGATCTACAATGCTACTTGCAGAAATTTCCGAGTCATCAACGAGTGCAAGGGCGAGTGTGCTCATGTATGGGAGGGCCGGGCAATCCGGGTTTCTCGAGGCTCGTTGGCTTTCGTAGCACAGACGCAGCAAGTAAGCCCCCTGGTGTTTGTATCGTTGATTGATCTTGGCGAGCATGAGATCAAAGAGATCCTCGAGTTCCGGTGGCAGCTCGTCTACCCTTCTCCGAAGTTCTGGTAGCCGATCACAATCCTCGAATCCAGATAGAAGCGATCGACATGCCAGAACGACCCAGAGAAACACGCCGGATGACTTGTTGACCAGGTCCTCCATCATGCCCTTTACCCCCTCAGGAGATCGCTTGAGAAGCCGCTTTATGTACTGGTGGCCGCCAATAACATCCTTCACATACGCTCTGATGTCCTTCCGCGTGAGGTCTTGCAGGTGCAGCTTGGGAAGGTTCTCGTATGCAGCCACACAAGCCGGGATAGGCCGGCTCGAAACAAGGACTTTGATGCGACTGGAGCGACCGAGCTCTTGAATCAGAGAAATGCTTTCTCGAATGTTGCCTTCAAACTCATCAAGCCCGTCTATGAATATGCAAGACTTGCCCATAGTAGGTTCGCTGGTGAGAACCCGGAAAGCATATCGAATCTCTGACAGCGATGGCAAACTCAGGTTGTTGTTGGTTTCTTTGAGTTCTTTGACCATATCCGGAAGTGCTTGGTGAATGAGAGACGGGTTGGGCGTCAGCAATTGGTACAAGAGTGCCCGTGATAGCCCCTCAAAAGACTTTTGCTCCTGGGTGCCGAGATTGAAGAAGAAAAAGTCGACCAGCGTGTACGAGCTTACGCCAGACCACTCTCGGAGAAGGCTTCGGGTGCGCTCTTGCGAATGAAGATACTTCATAAGAGTCGACTTGCCGCTCCCAGCCTTGCCAGATATCCAGTATATGCCATGTTGGGGATCTTGTCGGAGCCACTGAGATAAATCATCCCAGCGAGCCTCACCTTTTGGTGGATGAAGAGCCCATTGGAGGGTATCAAGATGTGCATCGGCCACGTCTTCCCTCCTGTCATGGATCTTCCTGAACCAGAGCCGGCTGAGTATCATCTTCTCGCAGGTGCGAGATATGCTTCGCTGGGTTGACTCAGAAATGAGCCGGTGTGAGTCTTGAGAGGCTTCAAGCAACAGCTTGAGGTCTGGCAACCCGCGAATAGTCTTGACGTCGTCATCTGCCATGTTCTGGGGGGTTGGCTGCCCACGAGTAACAGGCGTGAGCTTATCGAGGCTCGCGAGGAAATCTGCCAGATCCTTGACAAGGCCCTCAAACTTTTGCTTGTCACGAACAGCCCAGCGGGCCCTGGTGCGAAAAGGCTTTTCGTTGCGCTGGGCGATTCTCTTCTTGAAATCTTCATATTGGCCGTTGAACACTCTCATACGCCAAGCGCTGATTGAGGGGATGGAGGTGATCTCTGAGACAGGGTCTTGATCGTCCTCCTGGGAGAGACCATACTTGCTTTTCAAAGCGGACGCATCCGTCAACAAGAGTCGAATACAGCTTAGGATCTGGCCGATAGCTTCCTGGATATGAGCTTGATCGAGACATGGATCGTAGTCGGATTCGCGCAAGAGGCCTACTCGATCAGTCCACTGGAGGAGGAGCGCCTTCTGTATGTCGAATTTGATCTCCAAGATCTCGTAATCTCGCCCCAGGCCACGGGAATCGGCCAACAGACTGAAAAGGTCGATGGTATCCTTGAAAGCGCCGATGAGGCCTGCGACCCCGACGGCCCCGAGTGCGAGTCCTGCAACCTCGGCCATTTGATGCAAGTTGTCTAGCTCGCCCTTAGCAAAGGTGAGCGGTGTTTTACAAGTTATGGGGCAGCGCTTAAGTTGAGGCCCAACGCTTACGTAGATTGAGGCGCAAGGCGACAGGCATCCCCTCATGCTGCAAGATTCAATTATAGGTGTGTGGCCTGGGCTTCATGCAGGTATTTGAATATCCGTTAAAGCAATCATGCGATTTTTTAATCGACGTTATTCTGCAGACATTATTGGATTCCCTTAGGAAACTCGAGGGAATCCCTGCACGCACCTTGCCTAATAGGACGGCCGTTCTGATCAGCATGGATAAAAATGATGGCGAAGAAACTCGAACCGAGCAAGACGAGTTGATTCGTGGTTTAATAAGTTTATGGGGTCTCATGGGAGGAATATTATAACCTATGGTTATTGAATATCCTGGACCATATAGGATGAGGTGTGTGTTATTGTTCCCTGTCACCCCTGGTCATTTGAGCTGAGGCCTCCAACGTTGCAGTATTCCAGTCCTTAGTATACAGTGTTCAGCAACTGGCCCCTTACAATATTCGGCGGCCTTCGGATAACAGCAGTGGCATGCTTAAGATCCACCAGAGCTTCCACCGCCAGAGCGCGTCGACTCATCAAGTGACAGTTCTCTGATAAGATTCTTCTCAAGGCTGACTGGAGTCCATTACCCTAACTTGGAATAGTCATTCTGTTCTAAGCGTCATATGTTCGGCTTCATGGTGCGTGAATTCTGTTCAAGAGCGGCTACGGTTCAATATACTAGTACACCGCGTGCTCGCACCCATGACCGATAACACAGTAAGCCCAATGTGAGAATCAACTATGTGCCAAGAAAGAGCCGGACAGCCCAGATGGACAAACAGATCCATACAACAACGCAATAACAAATCAGTGCATCGAGAGTGCAGATAAAAGGAGAATCCAGCGAAATATAGAGGAGAAAGCATGCACCACAAATCTTAGACTTGAAAAGACTTCCAACGAGATCAAACTGTCCGGACATCATGACGACAGCTAGGGCGAGTTTCAGAGCTCGTTTGAATCCGGCGAATCCCTGGATCAATTGAGGTGATTGAATGATGAACCAGGACCCTCGGACACCGAGGACGCCGAAGAGACATCTGTCCAGAAGCCTTCCGAGCCGCATTCGGGCCCATTGCAACTGCTTAAGCATTATATTCTCCTTCTCCCATAAGAACACGTCGATCACAACAACCCGCTGACCGAATACAACTTGTTTCTCGACTTTCGCAAAAAACAGCCCAGCAGATTGACTGCGCGTCGGAAGCTGTTCTTTGTGACTGGGGTACCTCACATCATAAGTTACCCACTCGCATTCTTTGGAGTACTTGGATGGCCAACGGATCCAAACAGAGACAGTTAATGATTTCGAGCATAGACCCTTTTTGAGTCTTGGCTTTAAAACCAGACGCAACTGGGTTTCTCTCTCAAACCGAGATTCGAGCTCGTTCATGGTGATCAGGCCTGTCGCTGGAGACCAGGTGTATCCTTCAGAGAGACTTTTCACTGCGATCTCGCCGCGAGGGAGCTTGACAAGAAAGGAGCCAGCCGGGATCTGATGTTTTTCAGGAGGAGGAACCGTCATCAGATACATGGGAATCTTGGGTGTCTGCTCCCATGCCAGATAGCTCCTCCACGTGACTGGCGCGTCGGTGACTCTGAAGAACCGATTGCCCTGCAAATTCTGAAGCTGGATCATCAGAAGACCCGTTGCTTTGTTTCGTCGTCGACAGGGGATTATGCCGTACTGACGGCCACGAATCCACCCCACACGGAGGTCGATTCGAATTCCACGATTAGTCAATGAGAAGGGTGTAGACTCCTCCCCGGTGTCAACTTGAACGATATCTCCTGATGCAAAAAAGGCTGCCGGTGAAGGCGCGAGGACGCTGGTGCTCGTGTCGGGACTAGACTCAGGTGTAATGCCGTTGTGAAGACCCCATGCGAATATCGACGGGTCATCCGTGTGCTGGATGATCTGTTCTTGGAGCCGGGTAAAAGCTTTGGTACCTTCTCCGTAGAGGAGAGGCATGTTGATGTCAAATACTCCCAACAGACAGTAGGCGAGGTCTTCTATGCGAGTTGTTTGCCGTTTGGATGCCCAACTCATTCGCTGGGCTATGCTTGACCTTCTTAGTATCGGACCAGCCTTGGCGCGGTTGTCCTGGAGAAGCCTCTCATCAATCCTAGTGGCACTTGAGATGACCTTGCTGAGGTTGCCTCGAGAATCGATGTATTCCCAGTCGGACGTATAAAAGACAAGGTGTCGAGGTGCGATGAGCTCCTGCAGTGTCCAGCCCCTAGTAAACCAGCGACTTTGAACAAAGTTAGGATATTGATCAAATGGATCATACACGTCAGACAGATAAGCGTAGCATATCTCGGCATCCTCATACCACCTGAACATAGAGTTGATCGCCTCGGACAGTTCGGCGCTGCTTGTCTTGTCTATGCAGCAGGTGTCGACCCAGGCGTACTCTATGCCTAAATTCAAAGCCACTCCGCATGTTCTGACAATTTTAATGTAACCGCCTTTACAATAATGTTGTTTTTGGTCGCCTTGCATGTCCTGGAATGTGATCTCTTGGTCTCCCCAAGAATGAGAGAGAATCGCGTAGGACGGTCGGTTGGTTTCATTGAACTCTTCCAGCTTGAGAGTTCTGGTGTTGATGAGACGCATATTTGTTCCCGGGCGTAAGGAGGTGTGTGAGAATTCGGAGTTGAGAGTGTTGCGGCGTGGGTGAGGACAGATTGGTGGTTTTCAGCTGAGCGGAATCAGGCTGCGGCGGGACAAAGGTTAATAAGCAGCATGAGTCGAACTGATTTGTTGGAATTGATGCAATGGATGGCATATCACTATAAGAGTTAACAAGTCTGAAGTTCTGTTAATTTAATATCAGTCCTCTCGGAGCGCTTTAAATGCAGTGAAGGTACCAAGAAGCAGAGAAACCGCCTTTCGTGAGACACTTCATAATTACAAAGAGCATCGATGATTCTCATTCCCGCAAATTGTCTTCCGCTTTTTTCTAACACGTTCTCGTTCCTGGGCCCTGAAAAGAGTGTGTTTTTAATAGGCATAATAAGGCTTCTCTTCTCTCTATCTCTCTTGTGGTTGCTGTGGCTTTGAAAGAATGTGGCTTAACTAAGGGCGCCACAAATGACGTCAATAACCCTCGACCTTTGAGAAACCCTTTTAGGCGCTGGTAGGCGCTGTTAGGCAATTCTGGTAAACAAGGCCCAACATAACGCCTGTGCTACCCTAAGAGCGCGCAAAAATTTTGTATGACTCACCGGTGAACCTTTTTATCAAGCTTAGTGCATTTACAAATTGGTGATGCTCATCTGCGTAGTGATGTCTTTGAGGTTTCACACTGGTCATGCCCCTGTCCAATAACACCTTGCCCGAAGTTCTGTCTCTCAACTTCTCACGTCATTGGTCGCTCTTTTTGCCTAGCATTGGGACACAAATGGTATAAGTAGTGAGTGAGTTGAATGGGAAAGAGTTATCCAATGCTATCTCGCCGAGCATTGGCTTTAAGCCTGCTCCGACTCTTGCCGGCCCTTCCACCACCGCCAAATGGCTTGGCAATAAAACCATGTTTCAATAGTTCCGAAAATACTGATGAGTACCAGAACGATCATCATGTTCTTGCTGAGACCCAAGGAGTCGAGGCTGAAAGCAGGGTACTCGGGATTGCCCTGGTTCTGTGGTTGAGGGGCTTGTGGCTGTTTGCGAGGAGCTTGTTCTTTTTCGGTAGTCCGCATTGTCATTGTTGTCGATAATAGTCTTGGAGAACTTGAGAGTCGCAAAAATCCCATTCGCACATTGTGCGAGTGTAGGAGTTGGTTGCGTATAGGTGTAAATGGTAAAGACATTGTTGACCAGAGTGAGAGTACTGAGAGGTTTTGTGACGAGATAATGTTGAAGAGAAATGGGTAGGTTTAAATGATACTTAGAAGATAAAAGAATGAAACCCATCCCAAGACTCTTCATTAAACGCTGCTATCCTTATATGAGTCCCTGATGAAGAAGCTCATTGCACTCGTATCGCGTATACGTCCCCACCCTAGACCTCGAGGAGACATCCGCTTTAGGCATAGCGCTTATTCCTTTGGTGTTGATCAATTTCAGGCTCCTCTCATTGGTCGGAATGTTTCGGGTTGAGACCCTTTGCTCCCGGGGAGAACCGGCGTCAACTTCTCAGGCGGTCACTCCGGAATACGGGATACGATGATGCTGGCCTTGATTTGCCTCCAGAGGGGAGAGTACTTTGCAAGGTCTCGCACTTCAAAGGAAAGCTTAGAGTCATAAATCTTGTTATATATCTATCATGCTGTATGTACAGCTACAATTTTACATTTCATCATTCTCAGCGAGCTGAATCCCTTTTCATTGTTGCGAGATGTCGACCTTGCTCCACCAAAACTCGGACTGCTTGCGTCCCCAAACATCATCCACAAACGCGGCGGGACTACCAACACCACCTCCAATCAGTTCCTCATTTCCAGGGCCGAACTGGAGAACCTTGGGTGCCTTGCCGTCATATGGTTCCCACTTTGGTCGGCTGGCATATTCACCACCGACGGCATTGGGGTCACCCTTGGTGATGAAGCTTGTCACGTAGGCGTTTGTGGTGCCAGCTACCTCCTTCTGTGCTGGAGAGATCTTCACCACATTTGGATCACAGACCTCGTACCTCATGTTATCGCCGTGCTGGGCGCCATTGTTAACAGAGGACACCAGGGCCCAGTGGTAAAGATAGACAGGCGTTGAGGGGGAGGCCAGTTCTGCCGTCTGTCGCGCAGGTGCCACGTAAGCATAATGAGCGTATGCAGCCTCGATACGCTTGTACTGAGCGCCCATGCCCTCTCGTGTCTCCTTGTACTCATCCGAAGTGGCCGGATCAGGGTAAAGGTTGTCGATGGTGTTGATGTCTTCCTTAGAGAGAAGAGGCAGCAACTCCTCGAAGAAGTGTCGGAACTCAGACCCAGTGGACATCTTCTTGTCCACGTAAAGAGAGCCTTCGTTGGTGGTGAAGCCGGTCATGATGGGCACCTTGTGCCACTTGCCCTGCTTCCATGTTTCCAAGGGCGGCCGGGCGATGATGTCGCCATCGATCACTGGCTGGAAGGCCCAGCGAAGCGAGGGGTTGTATTTATCGAAGGTGGCCGTTTGAGCGGTGGTAATGACGTTCTCGGGTTGCTTCCGCAGGTAGGGGAAGATCTCGTCTTCGGGCAAGTCTTCGGGCACACCAACTTGCTGAAGGAAATCTTTGAACTGAGCTTCGTGGATAGGTGCGTTGTATGGTCTGACGGCACGAGAGGTGGGGGCTCCAGATTCAAGAATGGCCTTGTGGAAGAGAGGCGCAACACCCTCCTTGTAGTGCATCAAATGATGACCAATCTATCAATCACATATTAACGCGACTGATACAGCACATGTGGCAACAGAACAGGACTTACAGAGTGGGCTCCAGCTGAAAGCCCAAACAAGGTAACATTATCCGGGTCGCCACCAAAGGCCGCAATATTCTCTTGAACCCACTCCATCATGAGAATCTGGTCTCGGAGCCCAAGATTAAGCACACCTTCCTTAGCACTGAGGCTAGACGGTAAAAATCCAAGGGCTCCGATACGGTAGTTGAAGCTAACGGCGATAAGTGGCTCTGGAGAATTGGCAACAAACGACGCAGTCTTGTGCATCGATGCGGTGCCTCTATTGAACGCTCCACCGTGGATGTATAGCGCAACGGGGAGCTTGGCATGCGAACCTAATGACTGGCGAAAGATGTTCGCAGTCAAACAGTCCTCGCTGTACTCAAGGGGGGCACTTCCCGCCAAGAGTGGCTTGCCGGGACCTGCAGGACCATACTTGGAAGCGTGAATGACAGTGTCAGAGGAGGGAGGAATCTTGGCCGGCAGACGAAAACGTCGATCGCCGGTGGGTGGCAATGCATAGGGGACGCCCAGCCAGCCGTCGACTGGCTGCGGAAGCGCGTCCTGCAGCTGGACGCCGATAATCTTACCCTGAGGGAGGGTGACGGTTGGTTCAATCTGGCTTCCCATGGTATCGGAACTTTCGGTGGATGATTTGATTTCCAAGTTCGAAACGAGATAAGCAGGGGCAGAGACAGCCGTCACGCTGGCTGCGTTAAATACAAGCCGAGAACCCAAAAGACTGACGAAACCAGAGGCGAAAGCACCGTGATTCGGAGCAAAGGTGGAGCCCGTAGATCGGAGTCCAAACTGCGCTCCGTGGAAATCTGGGGTTCGGAATGTATGGACCCTGCGGATAACGATGCCGGCAGGTTTAAACAGCTCACTTATCAAGAGACTATGGGCCGACGGAGATAGCAGAGGACACTACTAGATTCCGACAATCAGGTTCCACGCGATAAAGCCGCTCTGATCCTTCTTATACCCCGCAAAACCGACCCGTCTATATCTCGACGGCTCTTGAGGACGGAGCCCGGATCCTAGATCTGGACACCGAGGACCGGAGGCGACTTGCTAGACCCAGACCCCGCGCAGTAATCGCAGATAACCATGGCCCGATTGGGCACAGAGTGGAGCGGCTTGATAACGGGGGGAAACGCTTGGAGATAGCCATGGAGATGCTAACCAGATACGCGTCTGGTCCCAGCTTGTTCGTGTCATGTACCCCAGATTCTGTTCCCTCCATTGCCATTGAAATGGGATAAATAGATGGACGTCGACCCACAGAATCTTCCATGCTTCTCCATCCCTCTCAAGTTTCAACCTTGACTCGTTACTGAACTCTATTCAGCGACAAGGCGAGAAGGGCTCAAAACAGTCTCTTACCACCCCCTTTTCTCCAATTTCGTTACCATGTCGCCACAAGACGCCAAAACTACCGGTGCTCAATTGCCTGACGAGAAGCGCTCCGCCAAGGCCGCCGAGGCCGAGGAGAACATCGCCATGAGCAAGCTCGAGTCCATCACACCTGGTGAGGTGGTTGAGCTCGATGCCACCGAGACCTTTCTTCGCGAACACAACTTTACCAATGAGTACATTGAGGAGCTCATGAGCGACGCGGATCTCAACAAGCGGTTGATCCGCAAAGTCGACATGGTGCTCCTTCCGCTTCTCATGGGAACCTACATGCTGCAGTACATCGACAAGACCACAATGGCCTACTCTGCTGTGTTCGATCTTTTCACTGATACTGGCATCACGTCAGATCAATACAGTTGGTTTGCGTCAATTTTTTACTTTGCCTATATGGTGGCAGAGTATCCCTGGCTCTTCCTCGCTCAAAAGACGCGCATGGGCATGGTCATATCCGGTTGTGTTCTGGCCTGGGGCAGCGTTCTCATGCTGACGGCTGCTGGACACAACTTTGGTGGTCTCGCAGCTTGCCGATTTTTCCTTGGTGTTTTTGAGGCACCTATTACTACCTGCTTTATGATGATTGTTTCCATGTGGTACACACGTGATCAACAACCATTTAGGGCTGGTATCTTTTATTGCATGAATGGCCTTGGGAGCATGGTAACGACAAATTCGCAACTCCTAATTAGACGATACTAACAAAACCCACAGGTCGGCGGCATCCTTACCTTCGGCATCGGCCAGATCAATGGATTCCCTATCTGGAAGGCAGTTTTCCTCGTCTGCGGTGGCCTGACGGTCGTTTGGGGCCTTATCCTCATGTTCTTCCTCCCCGACAGCATCCTCACAGCCAAGCGATTCACCCTCGAAGAGCGCGCTCTCCTGATCGGCCGCGGTCGCCTCGCCCGAACCGGCATCCTCAATCAAACCATCAAGTGGTATCAAGTACGAGAGGCTTTTATCGATCCCCAGGTCTGGCTTCTGTTCCTGTTTATGCTTCTTAACGAGGTCATCAACGGCGGAATCGCCAACTTCGGAAAGCTCATCATCAAGGGCGTCGTGCACGATCCTCTCCAGACTGTTGCGCTTGGTATCCCTCAGGGAGCTTTCCAGGTGTTTTACATCCTCTCGGGCACATACCTTGCTTCTCGCATCAAGAACTGGCGAACCATCATCATGATGATCTACCTGCTGCCTACTGTGGTTGGTGTCTGCCTCATGTGGAAGCTTGATCGTAGCCACAAGGTCGGAGTCCTCTTCAGCTACTACATTGTCGGTGCCTTCGTTTGCTCGCTGGTGCTTGCCATGCAGATGCCTGCTACTAACCTCGGTGGCTACACCAAGCGTATCACTGCCTCTGCCATGGTCTTCATCGCGTAAGTCTCACTACCCAATGAAATGGGAGTTCAGCTAACCCTTCTTTAGTTACTGCGCCGGTAACATCATCGGTCCTCACGCCTTCCTGGGCAGGGAGGCACCCAACTATCAGACTGGCTGCATCACTATTCTTGGCTGCTCCGTTGGTCAAGTCGTGGTTGCCATTGCTCTTCGACTTCTCTTGATCAGCCGCAACAAGCGACGTGATGCTGCCATGACCGCTATCGGAGAGGTTGATACCGACGCCGCGGCTACCGAGGGAGTTGATATCACTGACTTTGAGGTAAGAGCTCTACGCAACTATGCATCACGCTTGTACTAACCAGTGCTTCAGAACCCTCACTTCCGATACGTCTTGTAAGACGGAGATGCTTGGATGATTAATGGCTTTATAGTAGTGAACCTATGATTTGAACTTAGACGTAATGAAAAGCGATACCATAACCTAAACCTTTGCTGTGATGTTACAGTCTATGTCACTTATCCACTGGATGGGTTCTGCCGCGGGTTTTGAACACACTCAACGCTCTCATCGTAGTAACCTGGCAACCATTGTCGCATTGTGTAGCCGTGTCGGTCTCTCACCAGGTCAGGAATAAGCGAACGTATTTCTAGGATAGTTCCAGAGACCCAGCCCTGACCGTCCTTTCCCGTCAAGCTTTCCCCTTAACCCCTGAGACTCGCTTTTTCGGCAAAACTTGTGAAGCTGACACTCCTCACCCCACCCTCCTTAAGGCAAACCAACGGTAGATCCGCTGTTATCTGCGCCTGTAAATTAGTCTAGTCTAATACTAATACTAATACTAGTTTTTATAAATTAATACTAATCTTAGATTAATATAAGCTATAATTAATACTAGTATACTCCGTAGTAATTATTTATACTAAAAACTAGTAGTAATTTATTTGTACAGGCCTATTATCTGTTGGGAGACACGCTGCACAACAGTAATGACCTGGCTGTCACTCCCCAGGTCCGTGAGTAAGCTGGTGGCTAAGAGTACATAACAACACTGAGCAGTGCACAAACATGTGCAGCGGTTGAGCGGTATTTTCCTCGTTTCACTGGAAGTTTGTGGCACCTTTTCACAGGCTGGGCGACAGTCAGCCATGGCTTCAAGATGCACTGCCAGTCCACTGGTAGGATATCCCTGAGCCCAAGACTCTGTCTCTTATCTACAAATAAGTCCCTCGCCGAGCGTGTTGATGTAATTGGCCAACCAATGATTGAGTCCCGCCCAGATTCTTAACACCCACGCCAGCACATCGATACGAGACGTCCCGAGAGGTATACGACTAAATCACCGCCAGAACAACAAAACACGATGCTGTTCACTAGATTAAAAATTACCTACACGATCGAAAGGGATCGCATTTCTGACGAGCAGAGACTTATAGCGCTCTGATACAGATTTACGGGACGAACTTTTAGGTCCAGAAGAACGTCGATGCCTGGGTCATTGTGACAAACAACAAGTCCCCTAAGAACTTGAGTACGAAATTGCAGCTGGATGGTGTGATTGCGATGCAATGCTTAGCTGAGGTAGATTTGAAACAAACAAAATATCAAGTCGAGGTTGCTTTCACTTGTTCGCTCTGCTCTATGGCGCTCTGTCATCGTGGAATTACGTGGTGTTAATATTTATGAATGCTCCTTTCCCCAATGCCTATTATAGGCCCAAACGCATACCTCAGTCCGAATATTATAATATATTTCCCTTTGCTCTTTCCGGATCGCTTTTGACCCTCTGTTCTAGCAACCCCGATGGCCAGGGAAAGATGAACTCAGACGCCGTAACGCCCTCGAAGAAACATAGACCAAGCGCCCATTTCTTTGTATATAGGTGACACGGTCCATCGAGGTCTAAATCTCCCGTTTCAACTCCAAGAGAAACGTGATGATCGAGGTCATTGCCGTAGTACTCGTCGCTCTCGTTTGTTTCAGACCAAAGCGAGGTAAAGATGTGTGTGACGGACTGATCATCCAAAGTGCCTGCTTTTGGCCCAGTTATAAAAATTCCACGATGGACAGTGGTATTTCCACTACTGTCGCAAAGACAGCCGAGTGACAGCCCTTCATCCGCATCCATGGCCCTCACCAGTTCTTTGGCCATCATTCTGCGATATCTGAGGCCGAACGAGCCTTCATCCTTAATCATGGCGTCTTCGTCGAGGAACGCCTTCAAGTCATTGATTAGATTCGTGTAGCTCTTGCGTTTATTTGCCTTCAAAAGCTCCATGAGTTGTAGTAGGCGTGTCCTGTGGTAGTCCGGCAGTTGCTGCTGTCCTCTCTGACTCTCTTGCGATAACCGCGGCGACGACCTCGGCGCTTTGAGCGGCTCTTCTAGTTTCCACAAATGGCCGGTCGTTTTAATGCCGTCAGTTGTGAGTTGCACATCGACAAAACGGCATCCCTTGTTGAAGGTGAGACTTCTTTCACCTTGAGGTGCCCGGAAGCCATCAAAGAAGAGATCATGAATGTAATCAATAGGACTCGCAGGAATAGCTGAGTCATTCCTCAAAATTTCTCCGTTTAACAGTCGCAGTGCTATAATAGAGAGACTGAGAGTAACGCCTTTTTTGCTCTTTTCTTGTAACATGGTGCTTTTGAGACGTGTTGCATATTGACAACAGTTGGCGATGATGGCGAGAAGATCCCAGGGCTCCGTAACTCCTCTGGCGAGGACATCTGAGACGATGATGCCGGACATTGAGGTCGACTTTTGAAGTAGTAATGTATATTTTCCAGCGGTTCTCAATATGTGTTGGATCTTCTCTTCGTCCTCCTTCGTCTTCTTGGTGAGATTTTTCAAGGCGATACAGAACTTGGTCGCATTCTCAGAGAACCTGACTGACTGAACACTCAATTCTCCAGGGATGAGATTGAACAGCGCCTTTCCTGAGTGACGGAATATTCGTTTTGGCTTCTCTAGATCTGGGCTGTGATGAATGAGGAGTGTCATTTTCAACCCCGCACGGTAATTCTCCTGGAACGTCCACGCTCGCGACCACCACTTGTCTGTGGTAATTTCATAGAGGAGTTGCAAAGCCTCCTGAGCCTTTTCAAACCCCGTCGTCTCTTTGAGCTGGAACTCCCCATCCACGCATTCAACCAGTTGGCCTTTGAGCACGGCAGCGAGAGTTGCCATCTCACTCTCTTTATTGATGGGTCGTCCAAGAAGGGCAACTGGGTGGTCACTCAGCGAGTAAACTCGATCCATGGCATCCAATGCATGCTGCTTCTTGTTGCATGCTTCGTGCTTACACGTCGGCTGCTGGCAGACCTTTTGAGGAATGCTGTGCCGATCGATCCACAGCAAAGGAACCTGATGCCGTTGCATATATCTCGTGATGCGTTCTAGTACAGAGTTTCGCACGCTGGAGCGGTACGCATTCTTTCTGTCCCTCGTTTCGATAAGATGGCCCTCCTCTTTTGGATTTTGAACCTCGGTTTCTGATGCTTCCCAGGTATAAGACAACGCCACGAAATTGCTGTCGTTGAAGGCGTTGATCTCTTGTCGGAACCAAAAGGGTTCTTCGTCGGCGTCGGCGGACTCTTTCTGTTTCAAAGAGCCGATTTTCCTTTTTTTCGATTGCCTACGACCTAGGCATTCGAGATTCTCGACGATCCATATCATCTTCTGTTGCGGAATGCGGCATTCTTGGATGTCCACCAGGAGCGGGATCAGGCCAGATTCATCAACAGAGGGGGGTCCCTCGGGGTCCCTTGAAGGACCTCGCTTTGGCGCCATATCTTGAGCCAACTAGACGGCATATTAAGGGCTCATATCGATGAGAAACGGCGTCGTGCGATGAGATTTGTGAGATTTTGTGCGAGAACTCGCCAACGGCGAAAGTTTTGTTTCGTCATGGACCGCGTCACGGTCCACCAATCACAGGCGGGCATGAAATTACAGGAGAGACCGTCAGCACAGAGCTTCTCGCTTGGTCTGGGAATACGAGAATATTGGCAGAAATGGCGATAGTCATGCTCCTCGTATAACGTTATGCGACTTGGATGCAGATATGTGCAACTATTCCTTAAAACCAGCTCAATCTGCCTAACCATAGCCCATCTCAACACCCAATAACCCAAGGTCCGGGCCTGCGATTATGACACCTCTGTCCAATCTTTCGCAACTTCCGCATTTGCCTCCGTTCAAATCGACTTTCCAAAAGATAGCAAGCCTAGTCGAGGCCAGCAATCTCCTGTTTTATCACATCCGATTGCCAGGGCCCACTCAAGCCGTCCATGATGGTCCTGCATAGGGTAGGGGAGAAGGACCAGGGTGATATCCGGACCTCTCCGTTCCAAAGGGTCTTTCCAGGCTCTGTGCATCTTCAATTCATTCGAGCATTCCAACTGAACTCTATAAATCTCTACCTTTTGGAAATGAGGAAACTACAAAAGCAGCTCTCGTATCGGGCATGTGCCATCGATCTCTTGAGTCCAGCATGGCACACGCCTACCTCCGAACTCTTGGATGGCAAATACCCTGCGGAACCCTGTACTAATATCCGTGCCCTTTTGGTACTAAGTTGCGGTATAGTGCTTAATTTCGACATTAAGATACTGCTCGATGTCAACACCAACTCGTTCCAATAATGTTATTAATGTCGGAAAGTAGGGTTAAGCTGTTATTTTATATATTGTTATGCCCCGTAGCTAATTGCCTTAGGGGCTACTATAAGAGATAATTTAGGTTCTAAGGCTTCGCCGAGGTTTTTTTTAAGTATTTACCAGTTTTAATCAATCTTATATATATAGCCTTATTTAATAAATACAACATCTCAGCAAATTGCCAAAGTTTAGCTCGATGCATTATCTTTGAACACAATGATACAGCATCTTCATAATCACCATGGCTGCCATTAAAGCCACTGATACTGATGGGTTAGAGGAAGCTTTAAATCCACGGGTTTTCCACTGTTTCTCCCTTGCTTCCGAAGCCTTTGTGGGACTGACCCCGTATAGCCCATCTCTCGCAGCCCTCGCGGATATCATGCAAGAAAGGGTGGAAAGGGTTCGGAGTAGAGCGGCCCAGAGTCAGACGGCATCGATGGGGATACAATGAATATCTTGTTAAACCGGCCTTGCGCTTTCATTTCTTGATCTCTTAGTTGTGACCACAGCAAGATACTACGACCTTCTACCTCATGTGTGGAGCATGCTCTTCATCTCGGCCCAGCATTTTACGTCACTGAAGATCGCCGCACTGATTGAACCCTCAGCGAACAGACTGACCCCGAGCGCGTTTTGGTCGGTCGTGTAGATCATGGTAGATAGAGCAAATCTGTCATTCAAGTAAACTTCTATCACATGCCCATGGCAGAACACGATCATATGCAATGGCTAAAGGTGCTCTGAATTGTTCAAGGAAGGAGCGAATAAGACAGGAGCTTGTAACTTGTAAGGACGGTAAAGACTGGCAGAACCCTGATGCAGCTCAGCCCCTATCCAGCCTTGGGCTCAAGCTCGAAACAAGGGTGCTCTCAATTGTCAAACCAAGGAAAGAAGGAGGAAACAACAAGGGGCCTGGCAAGCGCGGTAAAGACTGGTAGAACCCTGGCGTAGCTCAACCTCTGTCGCAGTCTCAGGCGCAAGCACGAAAGAGTAGGCCGACTAGGGAAAAAAGAATATAAAGCCAGAGAAGTCTCCACACGAACGAGTATCCTGTTATCATGCAACCGCGCGCACTTCTACTGATTGTAGTTGCGCGTTTCCTCCAGTCGTAGTCAAAGAGAGGCCGTCGGAGGCTGTACTGGGGAAAATCAGATTAGAGATGACCGCCTGACCTTCTCCGCCATAGACCTCGACCGAACATTCATCTACCAAGACCCGCAAGTGTATTACACCGCTTGAATCTGCCGAGAAAGTGGCAGTATGAATCCCGCCTGCAGCCGAGTCATACGAGATATTACCGCTCGTATTGCGGTCGACCGTAAGAGTCCCGCTAGACTGGGCGTATTTGACGACGGTCTGCTCAGACCCTCCTTTGCGGACCGCGAGAGACAGCGTGGAGCCCGCAGTTGGAATAAAAGAAATACGGATGTCCAGCGCCCGTCCGTGGTAACTCGACAGCATCGTTTGCCCGGGCTCGATAGTCTGGTTCGAAATACGCGTGAGCGACGTACTAGCCGAGTCCAATTCTTCCACAGGTTGCTGGAGGAAACGCAACTTCCCGTCGACCTGCTTGAGCTTCAATGTGCGGGGGAACGAAAGCATGCCTTTCCACGTATTCGTCGGCGGGTTACCGCCGTAGCTATTCATGACTGAGGCAAGTATCCTACGCCCATCGGACGCAGGAACGTTTTCCCAGCTCAGGGCGCCATCAAAGTCCCGCCCATAATCAAGCCACATCGTAGCTGAATCAACTGATTCCGCCGTAAATTTGGTCCCGTCGAACAATCCAGTGACTCCGAACACTCCGTTACCACCAGCGGGAGATCCGGCGGCGGGAGTAATCAACATGACCCATTTCTTCTGCGTAGAATCCTCGATCGGAAGTTCGAAAAAGTCAGGAACCTCCCAGCCTCTAATGCCGGCTGGAAATCCGGGGATATTGCTCGAGGTAAAATCACTCTGCCAGGTCCAGGTCTTTGTATCGGGAGATGTCCAGAACGTCAACTTGTTTTGTCCTCCATGAGCGAGAATCATTATCCACTTATCCGTTGCAGCGTGGAAGAAGACTTTCGGGTCCCGCGTCTCCAAACCACCCGTTACGTCGTGCGGTGTCTCCTGGCCCCGTGATATAATCGGGTTTCCACGGTACTTAGTCCAAGTCGTCCCGGCGTCTAAGCTATACGCAAGTCGCTGATCCTGCACTCCGGTGTCAGGGAAGTAGCCGGTAAAGAATGCAAGGTATGGTGGGTTTGCTGCAGTGCCTAGACCAGAGGTGTTTGCATCGTCATAATAAGAAGTCCCCGTGAACGATTGAATGCCATTCTCGCTCGCAATCGCGACCGGCAGATGCTCCCAATTGACCAAGTCCGTACTGGTGGCATGGCCCCAACTCAGGTTCCCCCAGAAATTGCCCGTTGGGTTATGCTGAAAGAAAAGGTGCCACGTAGACCCAATCTTTATCAAACCATTGGGCTCGTTCATCCAATTCTGCTCCGGGACAAAGTGAAACGTGGGGCGAAAGTCGTCAGCGATGGCGGCGCAACCAAAGATCCAGGACCAGATAAGTCCAGCAAGCATTGGGTGACGCTTAAAGGTCCCTCCTACGGGGTTGTAATTGGGACCCATGTTGAAGTTGAAATGGATTGAGAAGATATAGAGTAAGAAGAGACGAAGGGACTTGAGACATGGAAGTATGAGAGATTGTGGCTGCTGCTCAAAGCTGCCAAAGCTGATAGACCAAGCAATTTATATGTCTCTTCCCCGTGGGGTAATTTAAAGAGCATAGCTAATTAAGCACAAGACAAGGGCTCGGGGCGTGCCTTGGTCCGCTCAAATACCATCCACATCCGAGTGAACTGGTAGAGGACTTCATCAAACGCATCCGCTTGCAACAATAGGGTTCTCCTTTAGTCACGCCATGAGCATACCCCATACTTTGAGGACAGGGATTGCGGACCTAAGCTCCGGGCGAAAGATTTCGGATTCCCCGAGGAGATCGCCGGTCTCCTGCATCGTCCACCAGATCTATCCGGCGTTGATGACGCAGTTTCCGGGCGTCTAAGGGGCTCGAGAGGGTTACATCCGAGAATCTCCCACGACATTAAATGGCGCATCGGGTGGCTCTCGAGGATACCAGCTATTCAACGTACACTGCCAAAGCGGTACACCAGGTGGCCACAGTAGTGCGAGCGACTTGCGCAGAGAATGCGAGGAACTCTAGCAGCTGCAGTCACTGAATCGGCTAACCCAGCCAACATGGGGATAAGCAACATGCAAGAGGGGAACCCCGCATTGTCGAACCCCGTTTTAGTCCCCAGTGCCCATTTACATTGCAGTTTCCACCCGCTGTCTGAGGTTTATGGTTAGGGATACCACACCTAACTTGGACCGGTTCCGCGGAACTCATGCTTTACTCCGCGCGAAGCCATTCCAGCCACAAATGCAATCCATTATGTAGGTTAATGCAAGCCATGCCCCGACTTTCTTGAATCAGAGAGCCCCTATATCCAGAGCAGTCATTGGCTGATCGAGATGTCCAGTTTCAGTGCTTGGCCAAATTGAAGCTATTGGCATGGACCAATGTCTGTTTTATTGAGAATCTCATGATTAATATTGTCACATGGCTTTTTTCTTTGTTCCGTAAGCGGGATAGTCGTATGGGAGCCAATAGGTTCACGGGTACCCGTGATCGTCTTCGCCATGGCTGCAGTCACATCCGTGGCTGGCGACGGGTCTCTATGCGTCGAGATGATTGGGTACCCTTCTAGCGGCCTTCCAGAACTCACGTCAGAACGTCAAGTTCCAAGGCATTGCTTCTAACGCAGCCGCTAATTCTTATTGCTAGGCCAAGATCAGTTTAGCGCCTCGGAAGCCGCACTCACCACCATTCTGAGAAGTATAACGTTTCCATACCAGCATCTCCGAATGCTACCTAAAAGCCGGAAAAGGCTGTCTATCCACATGGATGTTGGTTGTTCGCTTGCCAGGATTCCCTAAAAACGCGGAGTCACAAGAGCTGTCCGCGCGATCCACTCCCAGTTGGCTGTGGTTCGTGGGCACTCATGCACGGCTTGGCTGTTGATGCTGCGAATAGCTAACTGTTAAGGGCAGGTCTTTAGCAACGACATCAACAGTTATGGCACTGCCCGTGGGTTTATTCGCCTTCAGGGCCAGAAATAGCTGCGCTACCAAGACAATCAAGAGTGGCCAGACTACTATGACCCCAGTAACGTCCAAGATCTACGCAGGTTCTTCCATCGTTTCCTGAAGGACATTGACAATGACTGGGAACACACGCCGGTACCTTGGACTGCCTGAAGGAGACGGGCCCTATAAGACTTCTAGAGCTAAAAAAGCTCCTTGCGGCCTCACGGCCTTTATCAGACCTCTAAAGAGCTAACTTGAAGACTATTAATATATAAAGCCTCCTAGGGGTCTTATAATAATTATTTTTAATAGTAACGTACTTGATAAGCATGTGAGCCAGTCAAGCAAGTGAGCCACTATCCCTTCAATTGTCGAGGACCTCCCGCCAGGTCACAGCAAGGGGGGGCAGCCAATTAAAATGCATCTGATCAACGGTACCTAATCCCCCACCTATTTAATGCTATGATAGAAGTACCGGCAATCTTTCGAGTTACAAATTGCTACATTACACTGCTCATACAAGTGGTGATGATCAATGACGCATCGCGTGGTTCCCCTCATGTACCTTCTTGATGACAGGGGTGGTGTGGGGCACGGTACGGCCGGGAGGTCCTCGACAATTGAAGGGATACTGTATAACCAGAGATCACCTACCCTATACCACTTTTACTTTCTTAATAAAATAGCTATAAGGTTAAAAAGAGTATTTTTATAAACCTTATATTTTATTAAATCTAAAATATTTATTATAGACTTTTAGAAAAATCCCTTTATAGAGAAATAGCTATCTACACAGTGCGAATAGACTTTTCTTATACTAGCTTATAAGAAATTTAATTAGATTTTTTAAGTAAATATATAGGTAAAATAGTATATAATAAGCCTAAATATAAAGTTTTAGCTATTTTAAGCTTAATTGTAATTTTAGAGGGCTTTTTAAAAAACCTCTTTTAAGGTAAAAATACAAGTGGCTCACTTACTTGACTGGCTCACATGTGTTACGGCTTGGTTCCCCGTAACAGCGCTATAAGCCTCTATATAAGGCAGCTGAAGCACCACTATGATTGCTACAATAGCGATTATAGCCCAATCTTTTGCCCTGTGGCGTGACGGCTAAGGTGCACCGTTACAACATGCTTATCAAGTATGTTAAGGGATTTATATATATATATATATAGAGGCCGCATATGTACTACTTCTAAGCTTTTATATATTTCTTTATTTACCTTAATAATCTCCTTTCTTTAGATAAGTAAACGAATTAACTTATTATAAAAATAAAAGATATAAAAGGAAGTTGTTACATGCCCAAACCACAGGGGTGCCCCACGTGACGAATCTAGCTCTATTTTGGTCAGATCCAGCAGTCATTAGATAGGAATCAATCAACCTTGACCTTACATTATCTTTATACGTATCTTTTGCATTGTGACTTATTCTTCTTATTTTAACCAGATAGCTGCCAGAGCTAGCTATCTACCCGCTGCTTTCAGCAGTACTTGATCCCTTGCAGTCCTTGATGTTCAATGCGATGGGGACTGAGTATCAATGCAAGAACACCGGAACTTCATCGCCGTATCAAGTTTTGGTCCGACTCTTGGTGCCAGTCCAGGCGCTCCAGTCCAAGGCCTCTGGACTGCTGGGCGGTCGAGTCCAGTGCTTCCGGATACACAGGCAGTCCGGTCCAGACATGCTGGACTGGACTGGGCCGCCTATTTCTCACCCTGGTCAAGATGAACTCCTCATTCGGACCGCACCAGTCGAACTCGTCGCGATTCTTTGTAAGAAATTCTGCCGTAGCAACCAGGACCAAGATGACAATGTTGGTCGCGAAAACCGTCCAGATGAATACTTTGCCCCCAATCTTGAACACCTGGTAGCTGGCGGTCATGCTCGTAGTGCTCCGACCCCTGCTCGGCGCGGCGATCATGAACTGAGCGCCCGAGAACCCCATGAGGATGTGGTCGACCATGGCTTCGAGGGCCCGCGTTATGCCGTAGAGGCTGACTTCGGGATCATCCCAGGATTCAGGTAGGAGTTTGTTCTTCTGGGCCGCCTTGGCTTGCGCGATATTCGATACCAAAGCTAAGTTTCTAAGTTAGCCCTGCTTGATGAACGCAAAGTTTGGCCTCGTATCCACCTACCATGGCCTAGCGGCGAGAAGAGCGCGGAGCCAGATGTCTGGACCACCATGCCAATCTGGCGGACGACATTCGCGCGTAGCTGACTCCAGTCTTTGCCCAGGAGTCCCTCGTCCTCCGGGGGGGGAGGGTCGAGAACCGTCACGTGGATTTCTCGCTGGTCCGGGGAAACTTCAATGCGGAAATTCCTCAGCTCGAAGAGGACTTCGCAAAAGGTCAAGTTCAAAGCTTCGTATGTGTTGGCACTCTCTCCCACAACGATCCCCCAGCCGTAGCGGTCGCCGTGTGGATTCCCGAGCAGAGCGACAATCTCGCTGTCTCCCCTCCTGCCGGGCATGAAGATGACCTCCTCCGATCCGTGCGGGAGTGATTGCTTGATGAGATACCAGGATCCGTAACTACCGCCGTCCACCTCTCTCACAGACGCCTCCATTTTCTGATCGTAGGAGCAGGAGATGTTGGCGCGGTAGCCGGGCTCGACAAAGTGGTACTTCTCAAGGCCCCTTCGAGTCTGGTTCTCAATGTCTCGATCAAAGCCAACACTGGCGCCTACCCCATACGAGCGATTGACATATTGATATCTGGTGTTGTCGAGTTTGGGGGTGATCTGAGTCGCATTATCCGCCGCAGTAGCCGCTGCCGCAGCGTCGAGAATTGATCCAAGGATGGTATAGATGGGGGAATAAGAGAACGACCCCTCGGCCGCCCTAATAATGTCCTCGCGATCAGCATTGAGGGTGCGGTTCCAATCCTTACGGTCGGGATCCTCGCTGAAATATGGTATCTCGATGCGTCGGCTGATCTCTCGTAGAGAGGGTTCCGGGGTTAATGCGCCTGTCCACCATACTTGCAACGTGCTCAAGACAGCTAGAATTAAGTAGGATCAGCATGGTGTGATGGATCCAGGATGGAGAGCGAGGATGAGCTTACCAACCCAAAGCAGCGAGAGTCCGATATGCCGCCAAGAGCCCTTGTTATCCACGTCGCCTTTACAGATCGAGGCCCAGAACCTCAGCCAGTCGTGTGTTCTGGGTTTCTTCCGAAGACGATGCAGCGTCCACTTATCAACTAGCCCGCCGATGATGGTGGTTTGGAGGAAGGCCAGGAAGAACGTGGCACATTGAATGACAGCTTGAACACCTGCTCGTTTCAAGATGATTGCCTTGTTAAAGTATTCTGGCAGATAAATGTTGCAGGCTGAACAAAGCACAAGAATAACTGATGTGGCTGTGGTTATGGAAAGCCATGCATAGACCCATCGGCATCGCATTCGAGCTGGGATTTCTTGCGACATGGTTGAAGGACGGCCTCAATATTGAGAAGAGTAGGAAAGCGTGTGACAGATAAGAGATCCTGACAGATGAAATACGCAAAGCCTGGTCTATATGTGCTGCTGAAAGGAGACGATTGCCGGCTTCCCGAGCTGGAGAGACTACTGTTCCCTGAATAAATCAGGCTGGCGGCTATCAGGGGCCGAATGCGATGGGGCCATCGGCTAAAGGAAGCCAGTTGGGTAGCCAGCCCTCACGCAACTCTCATCCTTTGTTCATGTGGCTTACAGTTGTCACATTTAACGATTGGGCATGATGTGCCACCACTTCAAAGTTTCTCAAGCCATCAGGGTCAGAGTACGCAGTTTAACCTACTCACAATATGGAGCACCGCGAACTCATCCGTCACATCGAGCTCAGTGGATAGTGCAGAAAAGTCTTTCAGTGGCTTCCCATTGAATCCACAGTATTGGTCCCAGGATTTACACATATAGTGATGTTTATGACCGAGTATGTGATGGGTATCCCATTCAGGTGTATACGTGTGTGGACAGGCAGATATGCTTACATAAAATTGCATCACGTGCAAATGGTACCGCGATTGAGAACCCAATGATCCTAAAAATATCCCCAAGGTGGCTGCCACATGTTCAGATCCGCGTTGATGTGAATCTCTTGGGTGTCTGCCTTGGGCGGATAACGGTGGCCGCCCATTTGCTCACGCGGGGGCGGGGGAAAACACCATCTCGCTTGTGGATTGCTCCCTTGAAACGGCTTGTGTTCACTGCCGGCGATACGCGCGGCTGCCGTGCCAAATTCGCTGACCCTGCAGGAATGAATGCCTTACGGCTTATCCGACCGCATCAGGACCACTGCAGACCTACGGACGATTTTGTATGTGAGGGTATTGTTGGCTCATCTAGAGTGTTCCGAACACAAGAAAACTTGGCCTGCGCACCTTCCCCAGCTTCAACGGCTTAAGGCTAATTCCCTGCCGCCACAAATAATTAGGAAGCGAGTTTTTGGCTGTACCCTACTTTCCAATAATTCTAAGCCCAGTTGGCCCGGGCGATGAAGGGCGACCAGATGCTCCCCAATCAGGCTCTGCCCACAGCAGCGACACCTAGCCTGAAGCAGCTCCTACCACGAGGGACGAAGACGTGGGAAGGAGCGGACTGCGAGAGCACGATCGACCTGATGCTTGCATCGACCGAGCTAGCAGATAAGATGGTCCATTGCGCCATCCACCCGACCGAGCACGGATCAGACCACAGGGCGATCTAAACCGAGTTTTATTAAAAAGTAGGGTCTAGCTAGAAATATATATTATATTGCCCCGTAGCTAATTGCTTTAGGGTATATTTTGTTGGAGAAACACAACACACCAACCACAGCCAATCTGTTGCGGCTATGTTTTCTTCTGGGGACTTTCGAAAGAGGGATTCCGCGCACTTTCTCACGAACTGAATGTCATATAAAATAATAAGGGCAAATGATCAATTGATAGAAATGACGATTGTCTCGCGAAAAGGAAGCCCAAAGCTCCCCGTTCCCAAGACTGACCTGTGAAGGAGATGATGATGATCAAAGGCTGCCGCCTCTGACCCTTTTCTACGTACAAGAAATTGCCCAATGGCCCAAAGCGGCTTAGTACCCATTTTCCCCAACTCAATATCTAGTATAAAAAGGGGAATAATTATTATGCTACTTTGTTTAGACCCGCGCAATAATAGGCTTATTGTTACGCTGCTTTGTTTGGACCCGCGCAACAACGGGCTCACGTGCCACTGACCTTTCGGCGGGGTCTCTCAAAGGAATCCGTTGTCTTTCGCCACGGCTACTTTTATCTTAGATCTAGCAAGCTTTAGTATAATATAAACTATTTTGCCTACCTAGCTTTTCGTGACCTTAGAGGTCATAATTATAATAATAAGCGTATTTCTCTAGAATTTTATTTATAAAAGACCTTTGTTATATAAGAACTTTTATACTATAAGAGTAAGTTCTACTCTAAGGAAGGGCATTTTATCCTAACATTATATGCCTATCTTTACTATCAAAACTGCACCCTTGCATGTAATAAAGTGGATAAAGTGACACAGCAGCTTGGCGGGGACGAAAGTGGTGATCTATTGCATAACAAGACTGAAGATTGAGGCTTCAGTATGGGGATTCTGTTACGGGCGAACCCGTGAGGAAGGTTGTTTCCCCCTGGAAAAACCAAGACCGGAGAAACCCTTCTCCGCAGCCCCGCTGCGAGCCCTACACAAAACCCGCAGCGAGGCCACAGCGAGTTCTTTTCCCTTCTCTTCCTTCCTTAGTCTTAGATATTCAATCAACCAGTTCACCTCAGCTGCACAAGCTTTGGTCCGACCCTAGCAGATTCTTAGCCGATGTCACGGCCAACACATCTTGTCAGCACGTGATCAGAAACCGTACCCACCAGGCCAACCAATCAAAGGAGGATCAGCCCGGATCATGCCAAGGCGTCGTGATCCATCTATGATCCCTCACAGGATCACAGCTGGATCACGCCTGACGCTCCATGAGCCAGCATGATCCAGCCAGATCACCTCAGTATATAGACACACTCATTAGCACTCTTTTATGTACCAGCTACCTCAGCTATCAATATAACTTGGTTACACTCAATACCCTTGAGCACATTACCAGACGTGACTTATACCACGTTTAAGACTACGCGCCTAATCCCCTCCCAATATAAACCCAGCACAGCCAGGTTTATCCCTTGGAATACACCCGACCGTCACAGCCGAAAAGGAGGTGATTCTAGTCCTTCGGACTAGAGTCACGGGACTTGTCACGTGGGTCCAAGCCACCACGTCACATTGCAAGGCTATTACTACTATAACCCAACAAGCTAACAGCCCAATCTTCACCCGTCTTGTGAACTTGGCCTATATATGCGATTGGTCTGCGTTAGGCACCAAAAGTCTTCGACCAATCCTGCTTCTTCCAGTAATTCTCCACGGTGTCGAGTGTTGGTGGTGACTTCAACTGCAGCCATGTATTAGAACACGCTCAATGTACCAGCAACCTAATTCAACTTACATCTCGAGGATGAATGATTGTAGGATCGTCCCTACACTCGTACCCAAACTCATTGAAGGCGGCAAAGTTGTCTTCAAGCTCTAATTTCAACTCGTCTGGAAGGGGTACAGGAAATTCACCCTTAGGCAAGGTGACAGATTCAGCTTTCAAACCAGTGGCCCTCGTGAATGCAAGCGCCAACTCTTGCACAGTCAGCCATTCTCTGTAGGCAATGATGTTCTTTCCGGCGGGCTCCTCGATAAGTCTTTTAACGATAGGACCAGAATCCTCTTCGGGGGCGATGAATGGGATTTTGACATCTGGCTCCAAGTGCCCAATGAACTGGACTATTCCTTCCTCGTTCTTGATCTCTCAGTAACGTTCATCTAAGGTTCAGTGAGCATGCTTACTTTGCTTGCTCGAGTAATGGGGTTGGAGACATAGTTGCTCAAGAAGAGGCCTGGCTGGAAGATGCTTGTCTTCTCCCACAGGTCCGGGTACTTCTCCCTGCCATAGTCCTCTGCATTTGCCTTCGAGTCAAAGTGGTAGACATGGGTGTACTTTCCCTTGGACCACTTTGTCACGTTGGAGAGCGAAGAGAGGATAAAGCGCTCGAGCGTAGGTACCTTCGCAACTGCGTCGATGACATTCTTCAGCTGCTGAGTTTCATACTCGCCTGCCCATGCGTTCAACGGCTGTCCAGGCTTGGCCTTGTCTTTGTTGGCAGGATCACCGTAGAGGCCCCAAAAGTCACTGACGGCGAAGATGGCACTGGCCCCCTCGAAAGCAGCCGAGAGCGTTTCAGGCTTGTCTAGGTCGGCATGGACGACTTGCGCTCCGCGCGCTGCCAAAGCTTGAGCCTTGGGGCCTGCGGTATTGCGAGTCAGGGCGCGAACCTGCCAGCCAGGTTCGTCAAGGAACGTGGTAGCGACAGAGCCACCCTGGTTACCGGTGGCTCCAAGAATAACGAAGAGTTTTTGGGAAGACATTATAACGAGTTGATGATTCAATAAACTGTACGGAGGAGTGAGACGTCGAATACAAGTGAGGAAGTCTATGGACTCCGTTTTATCATACATCTTTTGGTGCTGGTGTCATGGCGGTCGTGGATGAACTAAGTAGGTCATGATTGATCATCAATCAATGCGTTAATAAGCGCTCAACATAATCATCATCTTTGGTCACCACATCATACTGCGTTGAAGACCATTGCCCACAGAAGGATAAATGCCTCGTGGAAACGCCAGCGGCTCATGCTGGTTTCCTCCCCACTATAGCGCCACCGTCCGGCGGTCGTTAATAAGTAGGAAGTTCCGTGACGGGTTGTTGAGTAATCTGGCCGACCACCATTCCTCCGCTCCGGACCGGCCGGTCCGGCCGTTCCGGAGGAGAATTAGTAAAGCCATATCAGGTGATCTGGGGTGCTGTGACCATATCAAATTGTTAGTTCAATGCCTAAATTCCCTGTCATTTCCAATCGATTGAAAATCCTAGCCTTCCGTTTCTTAGAGCTTAGCTGTTAGGGTGGGATTCTATTCTTCCGCCCCGAAAGCTGTGTTATCAGAAAGTGTTTCTCTTCAAACTCACCACAACTATTTCTACAGAGTCCAACATCAATTCCCCGAAGTTAACATTGCCATGGCTTTCCCCAACCGCCTCCTCACCCATTCAACATGGCGCCTCGTTGGCCTTGGCCTCACCACTACTATCTTCGGTTTAGGAGCCCTGGCTATACTCTCACCGCCGGTTGCTGCAGATTCTCTTGGGGTTACGCCTACTACACCAGAAGGCCGCGCCATGACTGAAAAAGGAATGATATTCCTTGGTATACGTGACTTGGCCGCTGCAGGAGCGCTGTTTTGGTTCTATCGTGACGGAAAGACGAAGGAGATGGGAGTTTTGACGACGGCATGGACTCTTGTTTGTGTGACGGATACGTGGGTTGCGATGCAGGGGCCAAGAGGATGGGACAAGGGGATATGGACACTATGGGGGGGAGCGGCAGTCGTTGCGTTTGTGGGGCTGGGACTGTTCCAGGCGTGAGGGTAAGGGGTCGATGTGGTGGCGAGGAGCTCAAAGGTTGGAGTAGAAGTAGAGCAGGCAAGGCAGTTCACGTAGTCTTGGGCAAATTGTGACGGTTGAGGGGAACGGTTCTAGCTTCCTGATTTTCAGAGTCCCCAACTGAGCCGTGACACTAGTGACAGCTCAAGTTACGCTGTAAGTTAAACTTGACTTGAATGTTAACTGAATCGGGCTAGACCCTGTGCCCTCTGAACCCCCTCTCATGGCATGGACAGCATAACGTTAATGTCGTATCTAATGCGTATTCTTGAATTGTTATTGGCCCTGATGTTAAGTTATATCTCCTTGGTTGAGCGGGGACAACCATCGGGTAAAGACCTATTACGGTTAGTCTTTTCTATTTCTCACAAGAAATGGCATAACATGCTACCATTAGGTCGCCAGACTTCCTAGAGTTTCAGATAGTGCTCTAGCAGTAGGACGAGTACGGTGTGGTAGTCCCCGCGCAACCAAGGAGATAGTCTCCGCTTAGGTAGAGTAGAATGGAAGAGTCCACTTGTCCATGCCGGACGAACCCCGCGACTTAACTCACTTAATTAGTAATTGACTTCTTACCACGGGTCCTCTTACGTGTACGACCGGCCGTATGATATATCACGTGATCTTATTTGCACGGCCGGTCGTACATGTATGAGGACCCGTAACCCAAGCCCGAGCAATCCAGCTGCAAGGGGAACACCTCCGCACAAACTTTTCCAGGCCAGCCAGGTTGCAAGCCTCGCCATCGCTCGACAGATTCCACGCACCTTGACATTGCCAAAATGGACGAGCAGGTCGAGCGCCAGCAAGGGACGGCAGTGGGGTATCGCCCGGTGCAGCGCATCGGTCTGGCATGCCTGGAATGTCGCCGCAAAAAGGCTCGATGCAGTGGCCATAGGCCTCAGTGTAGCCATTGCCGTCGTCTCGGTCGAGGTATTGACTCCATTGAATGAGCTCCTTACCCCTTGAGCGTCTTCTCCCACCCAATTTTCTCTTGTGGTTGTTTGCGTTTGCCTCAAATCGTCCTCATTCTTGCGCTGATCTGGACCGTTCGCCGCAGAATGCCAGTACCCGTCGGCATCCAGTAGAATATCTACTTCAACGCGCTCAGCTGCCCCTCCCGCCACCGCTGGCTCACCCGATAACGGCAGTAGCGAAGAATCGATTTCATCCATCTCAGAACGCCTCAGCCGCATAGAAGGCCTCCTACTCGACTTACGTGCCCAGGGCATCACTTCCCTTCGATCGCGTGATGTCGTCTCATCATCCGCTTCAAGACTATCAGCAACCCCCTCGAGCCACACGGGGCATCCGCAAGCGCCCCTGTCCCCCTTAGCAACCTCGGAGCCAGGCGCCAGTACCCTCTCCCCGCGAGCATTCCCCCCCGGTGCTGTTCTTCTGGGTTGCGTCAACGATTACTTCCGCCACTGCCACAATCAACCCTACTCCTTCTTCCACGAGGCCAGCTTCCGCCAGAGCCTCGAGCGTGGTCTCTTGCCGGACCACCTCGTCCTTGCTGTCCTTGCCAGCGCCGCTCGCTTCTCTTCCGACCCATTCTTCTGCGACCCGCACGAGAGCGCTGTGCAGTATGCAAACCGCTCCTGGAAGGCAATTGTCGTTAGCTGCCTTGCTCACAATCAGGCGGCTCACATACAGACGGTTCAGACTATTACCCTGCTAGCTATATTCGACTTCACAGGTTGGTTATCTCTTCTCTCTGACTTCATTCTGTCGGAGCGGCCCCTGCCTCTTTCTATTCATTTCCCACCCTATTCCCCCTTTCTCCGTAGTGATGAGGACTGACTCTAGATTCTTTCGCCTATGATTCCAGCTGGCAAAGCACGCCACGCCTCTGCTTGGGTCAAAATTGGTCTCTCGGTCCGTATAGCTCAGGATCTCAAACTCATGGTCGAGGATGACGCGACTCTTCCAGCACCTGAGCGGGAGGAGCGCCGTCGTGTCTTCTGGTCCATCTACCTCCTCGATCGTCTCGTCTCCTGCGGCCGTTGTCGCCCTCCCGCTGTTTTGGATGCATCCTGCCAACTTCAGCTACCATGTGACGAGCCTACCTACCGTAACGGCTGCTGGCAGTCTACCATGACGCTCGAGGAGTATATCTCACGGAAGCCACTTCCCGAGAGCGTCCTCCACAGCCCGCTCGCCCGCGTCACCCTTATGGCGTACTCTCTCGCCCGTGCGGCAGGCTACATGCTTCAACAGTTTAACATCCGAAACCATAACCCTCCTTGGGATGCCAACTCGGACTTTGCCTCTATCGAGTCGGATTTACTCTACGTAGAGACTGCCCTACAATCCTCGAAATCGGCCGCAGAAATCGTGAGTTCCCATCGCCTCCCCCACGGACCCATTGACCAGTCTAGCGCTGGGCCTGCAATTTTCTCCATGGCCTTGTTTCACCTATGCCATTGCATTCTCTACCACCCCTTTCTACTTCGGCGGCGAATTTCCTCCTTCTGTTCTGCTATCCCATCATGTTTCCTCTCTCGCTCCTTTACCTCAGCATGGGAACATGCCCGAGCTATGATTGAGCTTCTGCAGGAGGCTCGCCGTCTGGGCGTCGTTGTCCAGGCGTCCTTCTACGGCTACTGTATGGTTGTGGCCGGTTCCATCGTCGGTCTCCAATGCCACAATGACAAGCCGTGGAGAGCAAACGACTCTGCTCGTCTACTTTCTGAGAGCATAGAGATCGCGCAAGACATTGGCCTGTACTGGAAGAATGTGGCGACTATGGTATGTCACTGAAGAATGGGCCTTCACGACGAATCTTTTTCCTTGATCGAATTGAAGGACTCTTGAATCACAGATATACTGTCTGAGTACTAAGGATATCTCGATCTAGGCCATCATCCTACAGCGATTCTCCAACCTGCGCATGGCCTACTCTCAACTAGCATCCGAAAAACCGCTAATTATTGGCCTCAGCTTGGCTGAGGAAGATTTCATGTGGTCCCTCGTCGACTACAGCACTATATCAAACTCAACTGAGTCTGATCACCAGGTCCATACTGATATGGATCAATGTGATGCAATGCAATCTACTTGGTTCGATCTGTTCGGCACATTTTCTGTCGATGTAGCCCCCGATAGTGCTAACCAAGTGGGGGCGCCGTCACTTCTTAGTTTCCCTGAAGCTCCAAGCATAGACATGGGGTCTTTATCCTCCGGGGCCCTTGAAGATATGCTGTAGATAGAGCTCAAAAGTGGAATGCCACTGGTTGTTGATTCAAGAGTAAGTAACAGGATTACTCTGCTTAAGTCATGTACTTGACTAGTCAACTTAATATCCGGTACTACAACTTACCCTTCCTGTTTTCCTCGCCGAGCTTTAGGACTAAGATTGAGTTAATACTCTAGATTTCATTAAAAGACCCTTGAGCAGTGGGAGTCGACCATTCACTGTTTTGGAGCAGATGCCATGTGTTCATACACATAGGTCTCTGCCCGCTGAAAGAGCGTCCTTTGAAGTCCTCCAGAATCGAATCGAGCTTCTTAAATGTCCGCTACAAGGATCAAGCTATCCCTTCTCGGGAAGAGCGGGCCTGGCGCTACCAGTCTCTGGGCCCCTCTAAGCACTCCGCTAGACAGAGTATTCGATTCAAGAAAGATCAAAATAACAGTCTCATTTTCAGCTTGTCCTTCTCAATGATCCCATCTTTCATTTCTAAAAGCTCCTGCATATCCCATGGGCAGCTCACGTACCTACCACCTAACCACTCCTTACGCTCCGCGGCCAACTAAATAATTATATCACTAGCTATCTCCGGATGATTATACAATAAATTCCGCATCTTCTTAGGTAGCTCTTTGCTTATCTGCGTTTTAATTACCCCCGAATTCATATAAAATGATAAAAGCCCTTGGTTAACATATTCGATCTATAAAGTCTCCGTTCTATCTCAGTATCGCAAGTTTCGAACTTCGATAACTCCCACTCCCGGGGCGGGTAGTTAGTGCACCTGAAGAAGAGATGATCATAGTGCATGAACCGCCGGTAATGGCCCTCGTTGAGAGCTGCATGGGAAGGAATGTTGGCATCCAGAAGCGAGGTAAGGTTGCTCTTCTCCGGCCAGTATCCGTTCATGTTTTCTCAGTCATGATTCTGCTCATAGAGGTGCGTCTACGTTGAGTGCTTTCTGTTATGTTCCATAACCCGTTCATGGCAGGCGAGGACCGCGAGGCGAGTCGTCGCGGGCGCGGCAAATACCAGTGGCGAGTGGCGGCATGAGGATGCGCATACCACCTTGTTCTCCCAACGTCCATGGAAGCCCACGATTCTACATTACCACCGGGGCCAGGGATTCGCCGTTTCACCCGTCGCATATCCTACAGCCTCGCGAGTCGTAACCTGGTGACTTTGCGGAGTGTGCTTCAATTCCCAGCTCCGACACCTACCCCCCCGCCCGCTGCCACGGCCTGTCAGGGGATTTCCAGAGCTTAGGTCAAAGTGCGGATAGCGTAAGGCTTGTTGTCGCTGGCTCTGGCTCTCGGATGCCCAAGATGCTGCTGTCGATCAGCCGTGGCGTGTGCGGCGGGCAGCATCGAATCCAAATCCCAAGACCCTTTTGCGCGACCGGTGCATGGGGGCATTCCCTGTGCGTGTCTTGTGCAGCGTTTATGCTTCGTTCACTCCACAGAGACCTGTTTGCTTCCAACCCTTGATCAGATGGCAATAGTACTGTCGGATTGGACCCTATAGAATAGCTCTAAGGGTGGTCACCTGAGCAAGTGGTTGGTCGGGTGATCTCCGGCTCGTCGCCTGACTCGGCCCAATTAAGAAGGCCACATCGTCGCCCAGAAGAGAAAGAGGGTTTTATTATTAGGAAGAATAATAAAAGCAATACACATAGATTAAGGTAATCTATATAGATAGCCTTAATTTATAATAATTAAGAGTCTTAAACAAGATATTGGTAGTCATGTGCAGTTGAAGTGAAGACGGAGATCGATCCAGATCATCATTGCACTGCCGGATCTGGGCTCTGTGTTTCAAACATAAGCTGCCAACTATGGCCAAAGAGGCGCGCCCATTCTTGTGATGGACCGTGACTTTGTGAACAGCATCGTACGCAAGAGACACTTTGTCACGGCAGTCGCTGATAGCTTTGTACAACTTGTTCAAAAGTGTGGCCTCCCATGGGTTTCGGATTTTGTCAAAGTTGGCTAGGACAACTTCGAGCGAGTGGCAGATTGCCTCAATGTCGTCGAGTTGCCAGAAAGGACTGCGAGGTCTTTGGCTGCAGACTTGTAATCGGTAATCAGCTTCTTGATGGCGGTTGTTATTTGCATTAGCTGCATCGCTAGGGAGACGACGCCGAATGCGAGGGAAGCGGGATCCATATTGAGACGCAAAAGAAGTTGAAGGATTAAGCGGTAAAGAGTAGAAGTCAAGTGTGAGAATGAGAAGAAAGGCATAGCAGGCTGTGCACAACGCCTGGATGGGGCAAACCACGACCTACAGTCCAGTCTGCTGCCATCAGTTAGCCTGAAGCCTGACTTCCTGAGGCCCTTGGCACATTTCATGCAGGCCGACGTGGCTGAGTACCAGTGTTTCCCACACTGGCCATGCTCGCTGATTCGGGTCCAGTGTAGTGGTTAAAGGAAAAAATGTTACACTTCGCAAGTGCTCTACGATTGTAATTCGCAGAACCATACCATAAAAGGCTTATGATTATAAATCTAAGATTGTATATAAACTTTAGAGTAACGTATATGTATAGTGAGTTGGACAAGCAAGTGAGTTGTACACTTTGAAATTTCTTAGTAATTACACCTTATTTAAAAAAGACTTAAAATAATTCTAAGAAAATAAACCTAAGCTTAAAATAACTAAGATTAAAAGTTTAAGTATATCTTATAACCTATTATTAGTATTAATTTTTTTAGATTTTTATAAAAATCTTAGTAAGCTAGTATTTAAAAAGTCTATTTACACTGTGTAAATTATAATCTTTTTATAAACGAAATTTTTTAAAAATCTATAAAAATTATTTATAGTTTATTTAAGGGTAAAATAGCTAAGAATTACTCTTTTTAGGTCTATAACTATTTTATTCTAGCTTTTATTAAGCTTTAAAGTTTTATATTTTAGTGCACAGTACAGCTGTATAGCTTACTTGCTTGTCCAACTCACTATACATATACGTTATAGTTTGTTGATTTTATATTTATATTTATTTATTTTACTCCAAATTACGCCGCTATCGCTTAGCAAAGCTCTGACTTATAGTATTCCCTTTTTTTTTTTGGTCTGGGTTATGGTGTCTCTGGAAGAAGTGTAACGCGATTTTCATCAAGGCACTTCAACACGATGGCGACAAAGAACCTGAAGACTTCTTGAAGTCTCAAAGGAAACAGCATCATCACTTGGATGGAGTCAACAACGCTCTATAAGGTTATACTTTGGCAACGACAATACTAACGCACCTTTTTCTTGTTGACAAATAGCCAATCAAGACCGTCAATGAGTCTTAAATGCACAAGAGCGTCTGATTAGCGCCTTTGGGTGCCCTCGAGTTTCAGGCCGAAACACAACCCGAATGCATAGCCACACCTGCTTGCACAGCCAAACAAGGTGGTACCCGATGGCCTACCTAAGTGGAGAGAATGGTGATTTCCGTTAAATGCATAATCAACTTCAGTATTACTCATTCGCCGGATCCTTCGAGTAGGATTGATGATATTATTTACAAAGCACCGACCTCTCCCGATTTTGATCTTAATTTTAAAACCATTTCCCAGGAATTGACGGGTGAGACACAATGTCGTCCACCCAACTTAAAGTTGAGGTTGATAACGCACCAGACTTTGCCGACGACGTAGTCGGCATTCTCAATTCAGTGCTCGCCTCCAAGTCGACACCCGTCCAAGCCGCCAAGGCCTTGGACTCTCTTTGCACCGATGAATCGGACCCGGCGATTTTTCTTGCGTTTTTTTGGGAATTGTTTCATCCGCTAGCTCGCCAAATTCCCTATGATAGTCAAGACCAGGAACTTTTGGCAGCTGTTGTTCAGGCGCTTGACGAGTTGCCTCCCAGGATAGTGACATTCAAAGCGGGATGGGGCGAAGCTGCTGATCATGCTGGACCTCTCTGGGAGAACCTAAGAGAAACTGTGGCTGCACATTTTTACGATACCTTCGGTGACTGTAAGTTCTGCTCATCCACAAACAACGCAGCTGACAGTTTGCAAGCTGATCTATATGCTTCGGGCGAAAAATATCGAAAGCAGCGAAAGCTTAATCTTAACGCCTTTGCGGCAAGAGTTACATCGCTACTTAACCTTTCCACCGAGATGTACTTTCTCTGGGCTATGGTCGACGGGCTGGAAGGCACCATGACATTTGTCTGGGGTGCTCCAGATGTGATAAACGAGGACCCTGCCGCAGTCGACGAATATGATATCAAAGCTGCTGCAGCCTGGATGATCCACGCAGCTCATGTCTTTTACGGACGAGATGAGGAGGTTCGCGGTGGTGGAGGCGGGCCGTTATGGATGCTTCCGAAGAAAGAGGGGTTGAGGTTACGGCGCAAATACAAGGAAACAGACGGTCTGTGTCCTCTTAGGTGGCAATTATGGAAGAACAGGCTTGCTGCTTTCCGAGATACCGAAGCTTTGGATGTACACCTTCGAAAAGAAGCTGGAGATGCGTATGCTGCCATGGAAACAGCTGAGACATTGGTAAGGCGCGAAGACATAGGAACGGACGAAGAAAAGCAAAACGAGGGCTCATAAAGGACATTTCAAATATAACTGCCGCCAGGTTGTTATGCATGGTAACACGAGTCTTATACTCCAGTGCGTGGCAGAGTGTTTGCGGAAGATATTTTATATTGGGACGTGGAGCAGGCAAGAGCAACTCTGTGCTTGCCCAAAAAATTTAGTAAAATTATTTATGATCTATATCTCTTGAATTAGTAAATATACTATAAAGAGAAACGTAGCAGCTATCCGGTAAGAGAGAATTCCTCTTACTTAAGAGGAAGGATAAAGTAATAACATGATTTAAATCCTTAAAAAAGTCCTGTAAAAATAAAACAAAAAGAGGGCTTGACCGGGGATTGAACCCGGGACCTTGCCTAATCTCTTTGAAAGAGAAGGGAGTTATCCCGAAAGGCAAATCCCTGGAAACTTGTTAATTCTGAGTCTCGTGAAGCGGGAAACAGTTGACTTACTACCACTAGACCATCAAGCCTTGGTGGCAGCCGGCACAACTTTTCAAGCAGATAAGCTGATTGGGGTTTAGCGCGCGCTAAGCTTTGGTGCGCTCGCGCTTATTTTCAGGAGCCCTTTCCCATTGAAGGGAAGCAAAGTCCTGTCGCGCAAGGAGCTTGTGTTGAGATTTCTTCAACATATGCGTGAGACCAGCCCAACGTTACAAACAACACCTGGGACTAGACGTGCACGGGTATATTAGTATAGCTAATTCATAGTCGATAAGGGTTTCCGCCAACATTGGGTCCAGCCGTCTTTGTCGCCGCACATCGGTAAAGCTGAAACTCAACTCTCCTCCATATGAGTCCTTGTCCGGGCTCGGTTTATGTCCAATACAACCACAGCCGACACCGATACACTGATGCCCTTCCCTGTCAGATATCGCTTCGTCATCTCCGTCTGAAGTTGTTAGGTTGCATACTAGTGCTCGTCTTTGTCCCTTGTGCTGCGCTGTTGAACTTGCCGCCAATGGATGTGGTCCATGTAGGTTGTACTAACCCCCGACCTATCAGGCGACTTTAAATGATCTTAGACGCAGCTTGAGAGTCTTTTTGAGTGTTGGAATGCGCACCTATACGTAGCAAGCCCTTGCCTCTCTAGAAACCCGATTTATACCTTTATCCACAACCTTCATCCCAATGGTCAATAAATCTCAAATTCCTCGTCAACAGGCTGGGTTTCTAGAAACTCTCCATGCATAATGCCATCTACATACGCATCTCCAACATAAGTAAACCCTCCGCCATCTCGCGGTCGTAAGATTATTGGCGACTTCACTCCCCAAAGCAAAGTAACCAAATCACCAGGTTGAACCATCTTGTATCCGAGCCCAAGCATGTGCTTCAGTGTCTTGAAGAGAGTTCTATGGTCGTTGAAAAAGCTCTCGTGCTCTTGAAGTCTCTTGCGAGCATTAGCAAGCTGGGCTGAAATGTCATCGACCTCAGGGGGCTTGTTCCAGAAATCTCGTAGATCATGGATGAAGGTTGTTTGTTCTGAAGTCAACTTATCGGCGTCAATAAAACTCCGGCGCATGATCTTTCGGACCAAAGTTGCGGTGTCTTTGCTCATGGAGGCGTTTATTCTCCTGTACCAAAGGGGCGCCTGAAGAACTCGCCATATGTAGTCCTCTCCAGGGCCCATTTCAGTTCCAAGATTCATGAAATCGCAAATCGACTCTAGTCGAGACTCCGAATTTGCGAGATCAATAGCTGCGGGGTCTGTTTCACCAGTCTGTTTGTGCGGCTGCATGACTTCCGTAATGATATCAACCTGGCAGCCATGGCGGCGAAGAATTCCGAAGCTGTCATCGGTGCTAGTTCGAGTAACAGGAGGCACTGGAACTCCTTGAGTCGCGTCGAATTGTGTGGACATGTTGATTGGGTCTTCCGCGATTCCATTTTTCCCCATCTCCCGCCAGTCGGGGACCCAGGAAGGCAAGCCATCATCACACTGCTCCTTTGGGACGCAGCTGTCGAGCTTGTACGATCCCCAGTACCTGCCATCGTTTTCTATAAACGCTCTCGTCGTAGCAGTAAAAACTTCAGCCATGCTCGCTCTGTAGTCTACCTGAATACCGAGACGATCGTTGTCCGTAGTGACGCCCAGTAGCCCAAAGACAATATCTCTAGGGTCTGTTGCCGAGTAAAATGGACGATCTGGAGGGTCCATATGGTGAAAGAGGAGGCTGTCTAGGTATATCTCGTGCCCACGAAGCTTCTGAGAACGTGTTTCCATGGCCAAATTGTAGGAAAAGTTACTGTGCAAGCCCCTGCCAAAGTTTCTCGTTTCGGAGCTGTGAAAACGATAGCGAGCATAGCAAGCATCGATGACGCTCAGAGTAGCCTCAAGCATTCTCAACGGCATAGTTCTGGTGCCACACACGATGACGACCTCTTTCGCAAGAGCAACTTCTTGATTGATCCAGATCCGATGCCAGTAGTCTCTTTCCATCAGACCCTGAATCCTGGCGGCGAGACCCTCGTCACCATGATCTTTGCCTCGTAGATCTGGCTGGTGGAGGATATCGTGTATAAGGCGTGCATATCCCAAGACATTGTCATCATTCCCTGTAGAATCCTTGTAGGAAGTTGGACTATTGAGGTAAGCGATGACCCTTTCATCTCTGGGCAGCAAACCCAATCCCTCAAACTTCATTGCTGTCGGGCCGATGTGAGAGATAAAGTCCATTGCTGCGTCACTCCCATTTGAGCCTGGGCCTAACCAAGAGTACACGCGATCTGCATTGCTGAAAATGGCTCCCATTAGGCCAACTTGATAGCTCTTCTCATCCAGGTCAGACTGCTGAATGCATATTGAGTCGATCCAGAGCCAGCCGTGTACGCCGTTTTTTCGTAGCTGCTCGAGTCCAGCGTGGAGATTTCGACCAATTTTAAAGGAAGAGTTGTTCAGATTGATCTCGATTGTGTCTGAGACATCTCCCCAGACGTAAGATAGAGCGGAATAGTTGGTCTCGCTCATGGGGCCATGCCGTAGTTCAAGTGAAAGACCCGGGGCTGATCCGGAGGTTCCATGGAAGCGGACAAGCCTGATTTCCGAGTTATCACGTGAAAGGAAATCGTAAGGAAACATGATGGAGTCGGTAGCATCTCAGGATGATACTCGAGGTGGTGGTGCGAGTGGCAAGAGGGTTGTTTATGGTGCGTCAATTATCCAAGATCTTAGTTGTAAGCACAGGCAGCAATATGCACGTAACCCGCACAATTGGGCCCACAAGCTCCTAGTTCATCTTTCCACTCCCCAAAGCGAATAGCCCATGTAGAATTTTTAGTTGAAAGTACCCATGATAAATGTAGGAATAAGAGCTTATCCCTCCTTTGAGGGAACCAAGGCTTAGCCTACAGTCCATAGCGCACTATGTTTCGTCGCCTTTTGGCTCAATTTTTTTCTCATACTTTTAACACCGTTTCAGAAGGTTTTGCGTTCCATTTTTATTGCGCCTGTTTATATATGTATGAATTAACACTACTTTTCAGATAGTCATGAGATGCATTCCAAGTCTGCGTTGTCATCGGCGTTGGACATGAAATCGTAGAGAATCAGGATATTGATACCTTGTTAGTCGCAATAGGCTATGCCTAATCTAACCTCAACCTTACGTGATGGGAGCCACAGGCATCACTATTAGACTAATAAGAGTGCGGTAGACAGCGAGAATTTTAAGCTGGTAGTATATTAGTGGATGTAGAGAAAGTAAAGATGGCCTTCATGGCTGTGATGACCTCGATAGCAGTTCTTGAAATGATAGCTAAAATGTACTGAAAACAATCTGTTGGAGAGACACGGGCTCGTCAGCGGCCGTCAGTCCGATGACTTGCTGTAGATCTATCACCCTCGCTTCAGAGGCCCAAAGAAGAGGATGAGGCAGAGGGTCTTGCATAGTTAAAGGAGGATGTATGTGACTCTCCATCTTCTTAGTTGGTGAACTTGGGGCCAAAGATAAAGCCTGGGAATGAGACCGCGTCCAACCGAGCTGAAAAGCTATCCTTGGGGAAAAGGAGGTAAGGTTGAGTGAATGTGATCTCGGAGTCTGAAACTTGAATCCTGATTCTGCTGAGATCATTTTCGGTGGATATGAAGAGAAGGTCTCTTAAATCCTGCGATAAAGAAATGTTGGTTCCGGATTTCACTTTGCATAGATGTATTGGCTCGTCATGCGTATCGTACCACGTTTCGCCTTTGAACAGGTAGATGTCGTCTCCGAGGGTCTTGCAAACCAAACCAACACTAAAACGGTCGTCGTCTAAGATCGGCAAAAAGGGGATTGAAGACTGGTCTAAAGTAAGGCTATGCCAGTTCATCCGTTTCGTAGTCGTAACGCCCTTGACACAAGCATCCAGTAATGTGAAGTGGTCATAACCGGAGAATTCAGTCACAATCGACTCATCTTGGCGACATCTCCAGAGATACAAGCTTGGCTTGTCGTAGTGCACGGTGTGGAAAACCTGGTCACCTGGCTGCATGAAGACTTTCTCTGGGTATGAGTAAGTTCTCCATTCTCCATCATGAGTCTCATAGAGACTGATTAGCAACCCTGAAGATGACGCGTATGACAATCTTTCTCTAAACGGGTCCTTAAAGAATCCCATTCCGGGCATTGCAGGAGGTAAGTCGTCTCCGCATGAGAGTTGCAGTTTCTGAACATCCCAAGCGGCGTTGATTATGGTTGGCGCATGAGTGATGGTGCATATGGATAACTGTGGGCCACCGCCTCCTTGGTCCATGAAGAAGCAGAGCCTCAGGGTGTGACGATGGTCGCCATGACATATGAGACGGGAAGATATGGCTGTGTTCTCCATTGCTTCCACAATCGGGCATAGCATGGAGGCTGGTCTTTGGTGGTCTCTTGGTATCTTTGCAAGTTGAAGCCAATTGTCGGGCCTTTGAAACACCAAGACTCCATGTCTCTCGTTATCGTCGTAACTTGTGTCATCGTCAGGGTCATTATCGCCTTTGCCGTTCTCGTTATCGCAACACCCGTCTATGGCCGAGGTAGTTATCCACGTTGTATCAGCGAACAGGGCCTGTGTAACATCTCCGGCCGTATTTGATGAACAATGGCCCTCTTCGCGAAGGTCTGCTTCTTTTAGCATGTCCAGGTACTTCTCTTAAGAAAAAAATAGGTCCCTGGGTTTTATCAAACACCAAGTTCATCCACCTGGAAAATTGGCGGGATCCCTTTGACGACTTTGATGAGGAGTAACAAGTCCCGCCACCAGCGTCCGAACTTGACGACTGGTTTGGGCTCTTGCTGCACCCCGGGAGTTCTTCTGTCTCGATATCAGACATCGACATTTCGTCGTCCTTTTGTTTCTCGATGAATGGTGCCAAAACGGGGGAGGTCTGTGTGGCACCATCCTTTGTAGATGTAGCGTGTCGAGGCGCTGGATCTGATGATAGACCATGGTTTTGCGTTTCTAGGCCTGTCTCTGACGATTGAACAGGAGGCGAAGAACGGGACCCATCAGACACACGTGTAGATGACATTCGAGCCTTCCCCAGAATGTGAGATGATGACTCAGCTTGTGCGCCATTGCTCAACGAGTCTTCCCGACGAGTGTCCCGGTCCTTCGAAGTCCGTTTTGCACTACTTGCATCTGGTACTGGAACTGGTACGGGGTCCGCTGGAGCCGTCTGCGGTCTGGATTTTGTTCCTGTCTCAGAAACGGTTGATGAATGTCTTTGCACTCGATCTTGCAGTTCTTGAGCGCCTTTGTTTCGATTGAGACAGAACCACTTTTTAGTAGCCCCTCCCTGAGGCTGTTCTGAGTTTGTGTGTGTTGCGTCGTCGGAGTGGTGAAGAGTCTGGGTTGGAACGGCTGGGCAAAGTAATCAATGCGCCTGCAGGTAGGCTTTTAGCCCAACAAGGCCTGAAACGTCTCGGGAGTGAGAAATGGCATTATCGAGAGATTTCATGGACATATTCCGGCGCCAAAGCAAGAGTCTAATGTACGTCTTTTTGGGTCATACCCTAGTGACCTCCGTGGGAGTTAACTTGAACGTCACTAATAGCCCCGGCCTTCTGGTAGTTCCTGTCACGTTTATCAGTTCATCAACACGCACCGTTGTCTATACGATACCTACGTAACCAAGCACACATAGCCTGCTGCTGAGCCCGCTGTGCCAAGGTACTTCATTCCAAGACTCAACGTTCATTCCATCAAGTGCACGGCTTTGATCAAAACAAAGCCAAACAGCCAACCAGCCAAGAGACGGACCCAAGCCGTGCCGAAACCTCGAGAGCTCAGTCATCCCGCAGAAGGCACTCGAATTTGCCCCCGAAGCAATGACGACATTTCCCTCGTAGGGCCCTAAAAACACGAACCGACCCTGGAATTGCGCTTGGCATTCAAAGCATAGGATGTAGCGTCCTCAATGAAGCACACATCCTATTGATGGTTTCCGAGCCTCGGTAGCGCATTACTTTCCACTCTGTTTATGTAGGTAGGAATAATGAAACTCTTTACAGCGGAGGAGTGCAATTTTTTTATGTTCTACAAGTCAGACCTACTTGAGACTGTCGTGAATGCGGCATCAACGGCCAGGCGGGCCCAGTGATCGATTGCGTGTGCGGGAGCTACGACAGGGCCATCAGGCTACTGCTTAAGTAATGGGCTATACCTAACCCATGGGTCAGCTGTCGAGGGAAAGATGTATTGCTTCTGGATCACCAGCTAATCCCAAACTGGCGGACGCTCAGATCTACCGTCATCGCCACATCCTGCCTCGATCATGGACCCCGTGGCAAGTTGAAACAGCGAAGCAATTGATGGGAGGTCGACGACTCCAGGCAGGTTGTTCCTTCCTTCCTGGGATTCAAGGGCACCAGAGATTGCAATCCCAAGCGGGTGGAAACTTCTTATTGGCGCGATCTTGAACAGCTTCCCTTGGGCGTACGCTGTGGCAGCCATGCAAGACCGGTCTATCTACTACGACACATGGGCAACCCATCTCGATACCCAATGGACACTGGATAGTTGGGGGAAGCCCCTTTACATGAAGGCCCTTATTGCGCTCCAAACTTACTGATTATCAATAATAAAGTGCCCTACTATTTCATCTAGTAGCAGCTACAGTGTCTTACGAGTGCACAAGGGGCAATTGGCTGTCGGCCTAGTCTCCTTGGTCCGGCCCACCCATTCAAGACTAACACTATTCAGGGGTCTGACAAACGAGGCAGTGCAGCAAGCAATGTCAATTATAAACTTTCAATCATTACTTTCATTCCCTTCTATATCGTGAGAGAGTCTACTATATACATATACAATGGTCGCCTTCTATACAACAGAGTTGTCACCGCAAGAAAAGGCGCCCCTGACCGAGCTCTTGTCATCATCGAAAATGGCAATCAACTCGGAAATTGAAGACCACAAACCGGCAGCGTTCATGAAAACGGATTGGACGATGAGAAGACCGTTGATAATGCTCAGAGTGATCTTCTTCCAGTCCTTGGTAAGGTTACCCCAGTTAAGGTGGAACCAGAAGATGGCGCTCAGACCAAAGGTAAACCAGGCAATTGTTGTCGCCGAGGAGATGGAGAGGATGGAATCGAAGATGGGGATGGCGTTGGAAATCACCCAGACGATGATCCAGTAAAGGGTCACGCAAGCCACCCAAATTCCCCAGGACTTGAAGCTCTTGTCGGTGACCTGGTCTGTGGCCTTGATGGCTCTCATAACCACAACGTACATGTACTTGATTCCGGTGTGTCCGAAGGCCATGGCCGTGGCAAAGACAGCAGGCAAGACAACACCGTAAGCAGCCATAGCAGGGATCTTTGGTGCGGATCCGAGGGCTGGCGAAGTGGTATATTCTCCGGCAAGACAGTAGATAGCAATAGCCACAATGGTATAAAGAGTAATAGAGAAGACCTCGAGGCAAGCCAGGGCCATAGGGAAGTCCTTGCTTGGGTTCTTCATCTCAGCCATATACGAGACAAAGCTGATATTGCCGGCATAGGCGTAGCAGATCTTGAGACAGGCGTTAAGACCTTGACGGAAGGTAGGGTGGCCGATGATTTCGATTTCCTTTTCCCAACCAGGAGGAGCCTGAGAAGGCTGTGCAACACCAAGACCAATCATGACAATAAGGGCAGCGGCCATGATACTGATCGTAGAGGGAATACCGGACTGCGACACAAACTGGACGGTACGGGGAAGGCAGAGAACCCAACAAGCGACAACGGCAACACTGACGAAGCCGACTGTGCATATAGCGTGGTTGCTAAGGGTATTAAATGAGACAGAGAGGGTAACACTGGCCGAGGCGCAAGTCATCATGACCTTGATCATCAATCCAATACCTGCAATGATTTCAAGTGGCCTGCCAGCAACGATACCGCACATGTCGACGACGTTGACAACATGGGGATAGCGCCGGTAGAACTGGAGCAACTCGAAAGCAGTGTAGGCAGAGAGAGAACCAAGACCGATGATGGCAATGACACCGGGGACGACACCGAGAACCTTGAGACAGCCTGGGAGAGACAGAACGCCGAGGCCGACCTGGTTGGTGACCAGGACGAAAACAGTGTCCCATCGACCGAGTGTTCGGTAGTTCTTGCCACCTTGGTTAAAGATGTTTTGTACGGGCTCGTCCGATTGTTCTTTGGTCTCCATGATGTCGCCACCTTCGTTGACAGTGTTGATGTCATCGGCACCTTGGAGGGAATACTGACGTTGTCTCTCGGGAGCGGCCATCTCGCCTTGAGACTTGTCTTGTTTGTTGTCCGTGGACATTGTGTGTGGGTGTGTGGCAGGTAGATGGAGGATGCTGTGAGGCTCAACCGAGGAGGGGAGTGTGATTCGCCTGAGTATACAAGGCGTGAGGGGAACCAGCCTCCCAGCAAAGGTAGTTAAGGACAAAGAGGGGAAGGGGCTCAAGGTAGAAGAAGGTCAATCACGTCAATGGGGTTGTGACTTAGAGTTGGGAGGACCGCAGGAACCTAAAGCAGAGGAGGCGTCATCCAATATATACACGTGCCAAGACGTTCTGGATTTTGTCGAGAAGGTGACTAGACTCGGGATGAGACAATTAAAAAACTCCAGAAAAAGACCCTGGACGCCGTCACCTGCTTAGAACAAGGACAGAGACGATTCCCCATCGTGGAGCCCCATGGGACACCGTCGCTTGGCACGGAGTCAACTTGGGGAATGGAGACATCAAGAGCTTCTCTCACGTAAAAGTTAGCAAATATACAAAATCTATCAGGTCATGGAAAACGCTGACGGTAACGCTGACCCTCCGTATCCTTGCGAGGAAGGCGAGTGTTCTGTTCCGTTAGCGGCGCTGTGATGGACGCTGGGTCGTCTGAGATGCATCCTTTTTACGTCACCCCTCAGCGATCTTTCCCCGAAAATATCCTCTGTGAGATGAGGAGATTAATGGGGCTGCGGGTCAAAAGGGCCCTCAATCTCGACCCCAGAGTGCCTGGGACAAGGTATTGGAGAAGGATGGCATGGACGGGGTTGTTTGTTCTGTATAGAGTTGATCGTCGAGTTTGCTCTTCTACATGAGACGTAGGAAGTTGTAGTCATAGTCACTGCGATATCGCAGGTCGTTGAAATCTCGGAGTTTGATCTTGATGCATCTGCGGGAAAGGCGTCCAGGACAAGGCCATACCAGGTCCAAGCTTATCCGAAGCCGTTCAAACTCTAGAGGCGAAAAGCAAGAGGTCGGAGGCGGCAGATATTTCGATTACGAAAAAATAGGTTGTTTTGACACATTTAAACAGAGTCCATGTGGATCCCGGGAAAAGGTGTTGGCTCCATAGCTTGTTGATGAAGGGCGTGCCACAGCACCTGGGCAACGACCAACCAGGGCAGGTATTTTCTCAGGGGGAATACTCAAGCTTTCATTGGAGGACGGGGAGGACGGTTGACGCGACGGGAGGACGGAGTGTACCGTTGTGGACATTCTCAAGGCGGTGAAAGACGGTCTTTGTCAAGTCTGTGTCTAACAAAGTGGTTCTTGATAAGATGCTGTATAATCAGAGTTACTGTATTTTATCCAGAAACCACGTGCTTCTACAGGTCGTGTCTGTATCTCGCCATTTCGGCGGCTAGCAACCTCACCCACATGAAACGCCTCCCTCGAACCATGTGCAGCATGTCATGCGTCTCAACGGAAGCCCAAGAACGACCTTCGACTTCTAGAAAATGAGGCTGCCGGCCGTTCATGTCCGTTCAGCTTGGCCAGGCCATCCCAGTCCCGTCTGTTGGAGATTGGGGGGATGATCTTGTGGGGGGTAAAGAGTTGGGGAAACGAGGGGGAATGGAATTTCAATCCCCCACCGGGAGAGACGGAGTGAACAACTTCCGATATTTTCCCTTGGCATGAGTCGCGAAAGGTAAAAATCGCCTTGGCAGGGCAAGCATTTCCGTGCGGAGAGGGGCAATATCTCCGAGGATACCGAAGAGCGAGGGTAAGGTGAGAATGAGTAGGGTGGAGATCAAGATAAACAAGACTCAAGCAAAAGAATACTGGTATGCTATCAAAAATGGCTTCCGTATTTCCAATCGGCTTCTTACTCGGAATAGATAGAGTAATACGAGTTCCCATGATTCAATTCCAACTTGGCGACTCCAATTCTTCTCCATCCACTCATTTTCGCCAATTCTCTCGGCCAGCTCTCGGGTAAACAAAATTCCATCTCGGAGTATTTCACACCGACTCATAAAAGGTCCGAATCCACATCATTGTGGCAGCATGTAGGGTAGCTGAACGGATCTCGATAATCTAATTACTCAATTAATCAACCAATCCGCAATGTTATCTCTCAACGGCCCTTTTCTCAAGTCCCTTGTCGTGAGATCCAACAAGGTCCGGTGTAGGTACCGACGTGGGCAAAGCAGTGGCGGCATCGTTGGCATCTTGCATATGCAGGTCCTCCGTCGAATTTTGAAGCGAAAAACATCCCATCTTTTGTGACTCTTTGCGAATTGTCTCCATCACTGTGTGAGCGATTGGGTCGCTTACGAAAGTATTTACAGCATCTGGCTTTAGTGTGGATCTGTCGTGATCTTCGGGAGTCCAACTCCGACTGTTAACATGGGCAAAGAAAAGAGTCATACATAGCACCATTAATCCTTCGACACATCATTGCCACTGTATCACGACCGTTGCGTCAAAATCTAGGAACCACGTACGATTGAATCGGCAGCCTACTTGCCGGCATTCGGCACTGTTGAGTATGTACTGCTAACGACGTCTCAAGGAAACCGTAGCATCAGCACACGCCTATCGGCACTGCCCAAGGCAACCATTGATCCTCTCACAACTGAGGTGTATGCTCGATATTCTAAGGGTATCGAGAACACACTTTTGCCATCTTTCAAGACCCATTTTTCGTCAAGGCTAATACCGTAGCCTTTGAGATCGTATTCTCCTGAAGGGGATATGTCGATAGGGCCTATGTCTGTGGAGAGGCGGTTGCTGGCAGTTGGGTCAAATGTGATGTTGTCAAATGATCTCCCCACCCCAACAACTCCCAGCACAGAACCTTCGAGAGTGTCCCGGATCTTGAGCGTCAGGTCGTGGGAACTTGATACCAGTTTCCCACCATCTGCTGAGAAGGCAATCGAGGTAACCAAATCAGAATGGCGCTTGAAAAACCACAGAGCGTGGCCTGTAGCCATGTCCCAGAGGTAAATGATTCCATCAGACGAACCTGATGCGAGTTTTTGGCTATCAGCCGAGAAAGCAACCGCTTCCACCGACTGGCGACCCTCATCAAGCACCACCAAGCAGTCGGCTACAGCAGCACCGATACGCCAGATCTTGACAAAGCCGTTTGATAGCGCTGCAGTGAGAAGCTTTCCATCCGCTGAGAAGGCAATCTGGTTCACTTTGCCAGCATTCCCCCAGAGCCCCATTCTGCACTCGCACGTCTCAGTGTCCCAAACTTTGATCAGCCCCTCATATGTGCCAGATGCGAAGAGCCGGCTGTCCACAGAAAAGGCAGCTGATATCACTCTGCTTCCATAGCTCTCGATTTTGTGCAAGCTATCGCCCGTATTCGTATCCCACATGATGATTGTACCATCAAATGAGCAAGACACAAGCCGCTGGGTACCCCACGAACATGCCATTGAGAGTACTTCGTCGTAGTGACGACTTGCTGTCGGTTTGACCCAATTCCTTCGTATGGATGGCATCAGAGAGGAAATTTGTTGCTGGAAGAGTTGCTGAACATTGCTCTTGTGAGGACTAAACAGCATTGCTGAAGCATAGACCTGTAATGGAGCACTCTCTATCGTCTGCTCGTGGCTACAAAGAAAGTTGTATGAATCCGCAAGCAAGTCAGTCAACTCAGGTCCCTGCTTCATGTCTGTCTGTGTTCAAGTCAGAGGTTCTTCTCAAAAACAATGGCTGGGCAAAACGGCTAACAGTGAACTCTAATAGCTTCCGTAAGGCTTCACGGCCCTGTGAAACGACACGTAAAAGACCAAACGCCTCGAACCAATGTAGCAAGTGCATCTTGAGAAAAGTATGCACCATGCCCCCGTCTCGGAGGTCCTCGTGCAAGGCCGTCGCACTGGTAGAATAGGTGAGATGTTCAACCCAGTTGACGCAAGAATATCTAACGGCGCCCAGAGGGTCTGGGTTGGGTCGTGAGATCTCATCGACGGGCACTCGCAGGTCCGTTAAGTCGTAAATGTTCTCGCAGAGCACTTCGCTGAGAGCCTTGATCGATGTAGTGAAGATGCGGTAATGTTGATCAGTAAGTTCCAACCGGACTTCAGGATGAGATGCGTTATCAAGCAAGAATTGCCTAGCCGACTGATGTACAAAGTATATGGTTCTTTCCCAGAGAGCCAAGAAGGAGCCGTAAAACGAGATGAGTTCTTCCAAAAGCCCCTCATTAACGTCTTGTAGCTCAGGCCCGAGGTTCTTCAACTCCTCCAAGGTAACCGGACGAACGACGGCGGTGGCGATTGCCAGGATCCTCTGGCAAAGGGATGAGTAAGGCGAATTCAGGATACCCTTGATGAGTTCCAGGTACAAAGGGCCAAGTGACGTGGGTAGTGAGCTCAACGGCTTAGCCATCTGATCTGACTGAATTCGGCCGAGGTCTTGAAGGGAGAGATGTATACATAGAAGACTTGGCTGAGGCTCTGGAAGAAGAAGCTGTCGGAGCATCAAACTGGTTTTCTGGTCCACATTCTTTTCGCTGGCCAAGTTACTCACTTTGTGATCAATGTACGAGCTAACAACACTGGCCACCTCGTTGCGACGTGATCCAAGATGCAAGTTGACTGGACGCATATGGTTCAAGCCTTCGATGTCCAGCGAGTCCCTGGTCGATACAATCCCCTTGACACGCGAAGGTTTCTCGATAAGCATGATGAGTGCAACCCGATCGGTGAGACACTCATCGAGAGCATCAATAACTAGAAACGCACCTTCTAGGGATTAGAAGCTCGGCAAAAGAAGTAAGAAAGGGCTGTCGGCTTCGCTGATAGTTCATCGATTAGGCCGCAAAGCAGCATCGTCTTGCCTACACCAGGGGACCGCTGATGTCAAAGGAGCGAGCTTGTGGTGCATTCTGAAACAAGCTGAAGGTATAACTGTTCAGAAGCCAACAGTGTGAGCCCTTGAGGAGACCACCGTTGATGGTTTTGATTTGGTCTTTGACTTTGCGAGGATCAATTCCAAGCATACGATGCAGGCGTCAAATGTTTTTCTGGTCAGTGAGAGAATAACCCCTCTTGGCCGGACCGAGGGCTCTGATCACTTCGAAAATGGTGACTTCAGTCCATCCAGGACCTCCTAGAGCCTCGTGCAGGTTGGCACGGAGGCCAGGGAGGGTCGAGTATTGGTCGATGTCAGGTATCTCCAGGTTGTCGTCCTCGGAAGGTGGCCCACCTGCATCGTCAGGTTTCGCAAGTTGGCCACCAGATATCACGATTCTGAGTTGAAGCTCAAGCATGTTCTGGAATATTTGACAACACTTCCTCTCCCATTGGAGAAAAGAGCTCTTGTGGGGGTTGGGAAGCGCCCACTGATCGTTCAAAATGAGTTCACAAATGAAGCAATCAGGAAGTTTAGAAGTGGCCTTAGCGAATCTTGTCAAGTCGAACTCTTTTTTGACTCCGAGATCTGCCAGGATGGTCACGATAAGGCAAAGGCCAACCATTGGTAGGGAGGGCTTGGGGAATCGTCTGAAAGATTTCGCGATCAAGTCTAGCATCTTGTCGTGAGGTCGATCTAACAATTTGTTAAGGATGTCATCTAGTAACGCTCGGCGTGTGTGAATATTGGCACCACGGAACTGATTGACAACCAGTTTCGAGTCTCCTTCGGCATCTTTGGCCAGCTCCTTGGAGAGTATTATCTCGTAATTCTCCACAAGAAGTGGCTCCATTTTCTTGAGGTTATCGTAAGCTCGATGGATTCCGCGAGCTGAGCGTGAAGTGACGATGGAGCCGTGGGATATTTGAAGGTTACAATATCTTTAGCAAGAAGCCTGTAATCCCCGTCGCTCTCCTGTTCAGCGAAAGCTTTCACTCTGCTGCTGAGACTTGAAGTCGAGTATTTCCGAATGGTTGCCCCCAGCCGATCGAGTCTTTGGAGAACAGCTGAGATGGCTCTTAGTGCTTCCTCAGTTGAACCTTGAAGCTTCTCCACGGCTTCATCATTCTTCTGGCTTGGTCGTGATGTACCTTTTGGTGGGTTCTCTGGGGGGTCGTGAATGATGACTGTGCAGTGACAGTTAGTGAACTGAGCGCAACTAGTTGTTGCATGCCTGCCCACGTACTAAAATCCAAGTTTCTATGAAGAATAGATAATAGCTGGGTCACAAAACCTCGGATCTCATCGCTATATCGAAGCGTTTGATCAAGGGAGGCGGTTGGGGCGGCGAAAACGCCGAGATTGGAGCACCATGCCTCGAAATCCCTTGACAACGAAGCGACATCTCTTTGAGCCTTTGGTAGTTCTTGGTCTGTACGGGAGTATCTCTGGAACAGTGCCTTACATTCCGAAGCGAGGGTGAATATTTCCCTCGCGCTCGCAGGGCTCGCCATGACGGATGAGGGAGATCGAAGACGGGTATGCTTGGGAGACAAGTTGCTTGAGTAGAAAATGCCAATAAGACTGAGGTAGGAAGCCGAGGGGACAAGCTGACTTCCCTGTGCTACAAAGAGTTCTTGGTATCGGCAGGCTGTGACTGAGTGGGCACAGCCATCTGCACGACTGACCAACAGGAGTGAATCAGTGCGAATAATAACTCAGGCACGCCTGACAAAGTACCCGACTCATGCACGAACAAGCAGGCAGAGATATGAATGTCCAATCCGTGACATTTTACACCCGCTGTGGCGCTCGGCGTGGATGGCCCGTGGGGAGCGAACGAGGCTTTAGGAGAAAAGAGAAAAGAGGGAAATCGGAGGGAAATCTTCCTAGAGCTTGTCACAGTAATCTTTCCGCTCTCGGCTTTTTCCATCTTCAGTCAAGAGTTCTCAGCCCCTCTACTATACTATGCATTCTCTCGAGGCCGACGGGCCTGAATTGCAAGCCCTCGATGCCATCCGACGCTTGGTTGTGCCTCTAGTTGAGAAACGAATTACTGGAGGCACCGAAAATGCTAAAAGCCTCGCCATCCGAAACTCCCTGGATCTGTTGCGCTTTGAGATGAGCTCGCTTCTTTTCTGGATCACCAAGGGGCATCAACTCAACGACGAAGACCATGGGGCATTTCTTCAAGATCTCCAGCCAGTACTTCAGCTACTAGAGGAGCTTATTGACCCTCAGATTGTTGGCCGGGGTGAGGCTGAGGCATCCAATTCCACCGAGCAGAGACGATATCCCAGGCTACATGCAATAATACAAAAGGCCTCTCAAGATAGCACCCGACAAAACGATACTAAACCCGACTTGTCTGGGACAATAAGTCTTCCGGAATCTGAAGGCCCGGCTAGGGCGGCATACGAAACTGTCACCAAGTTCAATGCCAACAACCAAAGACGCGACCATGGCGTCCACACTCAGCCCTCTCATGCCCAGACTGATCACACTTTCTCGGAGTTTGATGTCGAAAATACTTGCATACAACAGTCTAAATTGTACGCATCCATGTTCAAGGCCTGGGCTCACCACTTCAGTGTCTCTAGCTGCCACACTCATCGTGGAAAGCTTCAGGCTTGCGCATTGGAACTGAACGATCTAGTACCTCAGGATACTGCTAAAAACAACATGTTTATCTCACCTTGTGATCCGAAAAACAGATGGCAAGAGGTGACTTGCGCAGCAGCCTGCGATTTGTGAGCGTCGACAACTCTGCACCTTCATGGTAGATGCTATGCTAACACACCACAAAGGAATGAGATTTCGCCTAGTCTCTACGAGATTGACAACATTTGCCAGACTATTGGCGATAGTCTGTCTGACCAAGGAATGTTGAGTCTTTTGATACGCTCTGGGAAGTTCTGGCATGACCCAGAAGCTGATCTAGATCTTGCGCGTCAGCGTCACGTTTCGCCAACCTTCTCTTTGGATCGGATTCTCCGGCAGCCCAAATGTGAGTTGGGACCAAACGGGCGAGTACACCTGGCGTACAGCCTGGCCTGTACCCTTTCCCAAATATACAGTGCCGACATGCAACAACAGAAATGGGGTCCTAGAGGCATCTATTTCCTCTATAACTCGGGAAAGAGGGACGAGATCCACGAACTCGGCTGTCCATACGTTGAATGCACATTCTCGTCAGACGGAACACTGGTTTTACCAGACGAAACGTTGGTTTTGCGAGATGGAACGCCAGTGGAAATCAAGGATAGGTTCCCACTACTGATTTACTTTGCCAAGCTCCTACTCGAAATTGGGCTGGGGCGACTCTTTGTGCCGGAGGACCGTCGCGTCGATGTTCAACTGACCAAATGGGCACAGAGTGGTGAAGCCCAAGAGTCTCTCATACGGGGTTATTTTGACGCCATCATGGAATGCCTTCGAGCGAAAAAGCCAAGACATGTGGAGGATCCTGCGGACGAGGAAACTCGTTGCCGAAGGGCCATCTCCAATCTAGTTTCCCATCTCAACAAGGCCCGTCAAAGCTACCGCTCTCTGGACCCCAAACGGCCGCAAGAAATTTCAATGTTGGACTCAACGATCTCAGAGCCAACTGTTGACCACGAGCCTCCTCGACAAGAGCCACTGTCGTGTGAAGATCTTTCCGAATTATTGCCCAAGAATAGAATGTTTGACGAGCAAAAGCTCCGCTTCTACGACAATGACCAGAGGTGGGTGCTGAAAGTTATGGACGCGTATCAAGACTAACCGCTTACACTTCACCAGCGATATCAACAGTGCCAAAGACTTTTTGGATCGGGCCGAGACGTTTTACACGTCCTCCATGCGTGGCTTGACTTCTAGCCCCGACATACGGATCGCAATTCTTGACACCGGCATACAAACAACCAACAGTTTCATCAGGGGCGTCAAGAACAGTCGCCGCGGCCGAGACTCCCCGATCAAGCAATCAACATCATTCGTTTCCAAGCACTCGGACGACGAGTGTGGACATGGCACAAACGTGGCATCTCTGATACTCAGGATATTTCCCGAGGCCAACTTTTATATTGCCAAGATTTCTCGTAATCTAGAACAAGATGATATTGGCCAGATGGTCCAGGTACAAGAATCCATGTGTTCCCTTGAGTCTCCCACTGACTAACCTTGCAGGCCATCAGATGGGCGAGAAGCTTCGATGTCCATATCATCAACATGTCCTTCAGCATCCCACCGACTTCTGCCGTCAGAAAAATCATTAAGGAAGCCGAGAAAGCCGGCGTGATAATGTTTGTGGCCGCTTCAAACAACGGCGCGAATACTGGACGATCCTTTCCGGCGACCCTACCCACCGTCTTGTGTATTCATGCAACCGACGGCAAGGGAAACAAAGGCGACATGAACCCCGAGCCAGAGGATAATCGAGAAAACTTGAGCACACTGGGAGTAGCGGTCCCATCTGTCTGGGAGAAGAGCGTTTATCTCTCTGGTACGTCGTACGCCACCCCTGTAGCCGCCGCCATGGCTGCGGTGATCCTCTGCTTTATAGAAGCAGCCGTTGCGGCCAACAAAATGCCAGAGGAGATCAAGGAAGAAGCCTTTGATCGTGAAGGAATGAAAAGCATTTTGATGAGTATGGCTGTCTTGAGGGATGGATATAACTGCATCTTTCCCTGGCGAAGGTTTCTTCCACCAGATGCTGAACAGGGCGTGCTCATTGCGAGAATTAGAAACGCGTTGAATTGAACTAGCATTTGAGACGTATTCGGCAGGCTAAGCAGCGAAGGTGTAGTATATAGACAAACTTGAAGAGACGGTTAATGCCACCACATGTCCTTCATGTTCCTTGTTCATCTACGAGCCTGGAACGACCCAGTACACCTCCTCAGGCTCCTCATCGTTCACTTCGCCTTCGAGATCCTTCTCCTTCGCCAAGATGGCCCGAGTTGTAATCTCGGACATAGGAACATCATCACTTATGTCCAAGCTCATCGCAGGGCCTTGATGGGTAGCGCTTCCATCCTGCATCACTGCCTTGGTCGTATTGGTCTTGACTTCAATCTCGCCTTGGCGATACTGAATCCTTTTCACTCGATACGCCACAACAAAATCCGTGGATCCCTCCCAGCTTTCCCCCTCGGCCCTAGTCAAATGAACACCAGCGCTAGGGCCGATTTCCACGGGGGCTCCTGGAACACTGATACCCGCCTCCAAGGCTGCTCCTCTGGATATTGAGCTTCCACTCTGGAAAGAAGCTCCGCGGCCGATCTTCAGACCTGTGACCAGATATACGGGCGCCTTGTACTTGGCACCCTGCATGAAGTTGTCAACGTCGGGTAGCTTCATACACTTCTCGATATAGGCCTTGTTAGGACTGAAGGTCTGGGTTTCCAGTATCTTGCAGGATAGAATGCTGTCCTTATCCTTGCCATCGTAGACACGCGCACCAGCGCCTAATCCGATCAGTCCTAGGATCTTGGCAAACACACCAAACTCCCCAGATATGAGTTTCTGGCGCGATGATGTAAAGCCAATCTTGAAATTGGTTCTCGTCTTGTCTATTGGGACAATGTCGTCAGGATTGAGGGGCTCGAACTCCCTGATATCTGTGATATCATCAAGAAGGTGCCCGAGTCTTATGAGGTCGTTTGGCGCGGTTGTCTGGTTTGGAGCGAGAATGTACGTCTTGACCATTGTTGCAGGCGAGAGTTTCGGGGGGTGATTGAGCCTGATCGAGATGGGAGTCTGGATCTGGATCTGATCTGGATTTTGGATTTTGGATCTCTGTATACGACTATGATTTATACCAAGAGCTATAAGGCCGGCTCCCCTCAACTTATCTGCAGGCTTCACTCATTACGTTGCGCGACATGCTGCGCCTTCAGCTTATGCATGGGAGTCCAAAGCCTCGTTTGGTACCCGGCCTCACAGTGCGCGTCCAAAAGCCCACCATTGGCTCACATTCGCCCTCTTTTTCTACCGATGATTTAATTCGTTCTTGGCAACCATCAAGTTCCCCGATAGTTGGCCAACACGGATGGTCACGCCGGGTGGGTTATTGTGGCTGGGAGCGACCTCGCTTGGTCTTGTCAGCTCTTCGAAATCGGCAAGACTTGCCCCTTCGACCGATTGGTTGGTGTGAAAAATTCGGTGTGATTTTTGGGCTCGTTGAAACCAACAATCGGGCGCGAAGTCCAGTTGAGGGCCATGTGCGAGGAACGTCATACGAGGGAGTAAGTTAAAGGAGCTGCCTGAAGACTTGAAAACCACAAGGGTTGAAAATGTCCATATTTAATGCACTCCCACATAGCTACCAGGGCACGTCCCTGAACCCTGATACCCGCCACGTAGTCAACTCGTACTGGGTTTATCGTCTCCTTGGAATATCAAGGGGAACTTTTACGGCCGCCAGCATTCGGTCTTGTCGGGCACGAGTATCTCCAATCCAGATAAACTTGGGAAAATAGAGTGTCTAGAAATGGATCTGAAAGTGACGTTAGTTAACGATGTGGGAGAAGGCAGCGACTAAGCCTCCTCCTTGATCGACACTTAGCAGCAGACTCCGAATCTGCACACAGTGTACATGGGAACAAAGCCTGATAGTTGACACCCAGTCAGAGTGCTATCCAGAAATTCCTCAAACATTAGAATCTGCAACAATCACATAGCCTGGTTGAGGTTAGACACTAAGACTAGGAGCTTGGCAGCAGACCGAGGAGGATGAGTAAACGTAGGTGACAACACCCAAGTGCTCCTCTCGCCCCTTTTAGCGTTGTGTATGAAACAGTGGCTTTATTGTTCTGTTGATCACCACCAGTCCATTGGGCGGCTGATAGTCCCCTTCAGCATACCTGCAGAGTGATAGCAACGGATGTAGTAGACAATGAACCCGACTGGCTTTCAGTCACACCTCCTCTTGTGACTCGAAACATGGCGTCCAATAGTGCGGGCCTCCTTGTAAAAAAGGATCAATCCTTGGCTGGTAAGTCGCCTCCAGCCTATCTCAATTGCATTAGCGACATGAGAGCTGAATGAAAGTGCAAATGGGCTGAGGCGCAGTGCTTCCCGACCCCACGTGCCCTGCAAGCGTAACTTCTTCGCAGCTTGAATTAACAAGTATCTATACTTCACTACTGCCAAAATTTCACCTCTCGTTTTGTCTGTGATCTTTCGTTGTCTGAGTCTTTTCATCCATAACCACTAACACCGGATAACATTATGGCATCCAGCACTCCTATGGAGTTTTCTGTCCCATGTTCAATTTTCACTTCTGTCGAAACTTATCCATCCTTGACAACCACTTTTACCCCTCCATCTATCTGTTCTAATTACTTCACTGATGGTTGGAGGGATGCGAACAGCGAGGGCCGCGATGTTTCAAATGCCACTCAAGATTACAGCGATCCAGTGTGGTACTCTTGTGTGCCGAAGGAGTATGACACCGAGCTGTGCCCCTTACTCACCTTCAGCCCTGGGATTTGCCCGTATGGGTGGAAGGCCCTCTCCACCTCTGTGGATGGGAATGTGACGGTCGCGGCGTGTTGCATGAGGTACAGTGCATCACCCAAAACATTGAAGCGGATGCCTTGGATGACATCGAGCTCACAAATGCCGTGCCTTGTAGAGGCTTCACTTTAGACACAAAGTTCAACGACTGCAGTAAGAACACTAAAGATTTCGTCGTGACCCGGCGCGCCAATCCTGATGAAACAACGGAAATTACTACGGTAGAGGTTACTTCTTGGGACGGAAACACAGCCTACGGGATCGCCGATGGACAGACGGTGTCCCAGGTCATTTCTATGGAGAACTCAGAGGAGGCTACTTACCAGTCCTTGACCGCGGTGATCTCTAAACCTTACTCTTTCAATGACGGGGAAAACGTCACTATGGCGGCCGGCCAACTCTTCCACACAGCCTGGGTCGTGATGTGGCAATCGTCAGACGGGATACATACAGATGCCACGACTAGACCGACTTCCGATATCGATGGCACCCGCAATGGCCTCTCTGGGGGTGCTATCGCCGGGGTTGTCATTGGAGTCTTGGCCGCATTCGTGTTGGGAGTGATGATTGGGCTTCTCATACGACGCAGACGCCAGAGGCCGTTGGTGCCATCTGGAACGCGTGAGCAGCCGATGGCTATATCGGAAGTCAATTCTGGACAAGGATTCGTCTCCGAGGAAAGGCCAAACGGGACCGCGCCCCCTGATATGGCTTATGCTACTGAGGAGGGAACGGTAGCTGGGCCTAGTCATCAACAGTCAAGGCCGTGGTTTGCGGTTGTTGGATCTCACTTGAGGGGAAACGCGCATTGATCGCAGTACATCGACCGATATCGAGAACTACCAGGCGACCGAGTATTGGGTGAAGACCCAGAGGATCTTCTTAAGGCGATGCGCTGAGGCTTTTTCCTGAGAACAGACTGAGAAATGTGTTGCAGACCCCGATGCAGCCCCTAGGGAAGTCTACAAAGCAGTATAGTGGTCTAATGTCCTTCCACTTACGGCATTAAACCCTGCCGGGCAACCTTTGGTTAAGGCAACTCTATTCTTTCTTATTGAGTGTGAAAATTTGACAGACTGCCTTGAATATGGTGCGAATGAGATGAGTGCTCAACTCAACAGAGTCTTCGACCTCTTGATGCAAGTAGCAGTTTTGCCAAACAATTCAAGGCAGAACTAAAGTCACTTTCGAGTCGTTATGAATAGCCTCTTTTTCCTCAGTTCAACGTAATCCCAGTCGTCATTGGCCCTCTCAACTCTTGCGAGGCAGTCTCGCCGCACACAAGGATATCAGCGAACAGGGTAAACAAAGGAGGCCAGTCAGAGGCCGAGACGTGGCATGGCGATAAGGCGCATGCTTATGTCCACTACCAAGTGTATGATATCATTATCTATGCGTACTTCTTAACAAGTCCCAGCAATAGTTGAATGGTTGAACTGCGGGTTATATGCAGTTGTTAGTAGTATGCGACAGCTTTCGAACACCTTGAAGACGAGAAACAAATCAGAAACACTTCTGATGACATATGAGTTGGTAAGAAACAACCAACTTATGAGCACAAAGCAAACAGACCCTTATAGCATTCATCGATGTTTACTTCCATTTTATCTATTTCCACCAGGAAGTGCTCTAGGAGAATCCTACACCGGACACAATGATTGAACACTTGATTCTGCGGTTATCTAGAACTTTGAAGAATGAATGGCTAGTACCAACTACCTACAGTCACATTCCACGAGAAATAAGGACAAGACAACTGTCTGCTTGGCAAGGTAGGGCAGCTTTAGCGTGCTTTTTCCGCCACACTTCCTAGACAAGTCCGAGATTAATCTGATGCCTGTTTTAGTCAGAATTTCTCTAAAGAGTTAAAGATCAGGGTAAAAATCACGGAACCAGGCCTGCAATGGCAATCTCTGTCTCGTGTGCATACTAGGTAGGCAATGAAGCCGGGACGGGGAATAGGACTTCAACTGCGAGGGACACTGTGTGATGGCCTTGTTTCGGTATATATGGTGATAACGTTCTTGGCGTTGACAATAGTGAGAAACAGGGGTGAGAGGGATATTAGTCTGGAGTGATGTACTCATATCTGCAGCAACAAATCCTGGTTGATGAATACATCTGAACAATTCCGGCAACTACCCCGTCAACAGGCCGAGTCAAGAGAGCCAGCAAGAATGAAGGGGTTCGTCTCTCAACTCTCTCCTGAAGATACCCCGACTGTTTGTTTCTTAGGCAAGGAATCAGCCGCTGGTGCCTCATGTTAAACATCTCGTGTCATCTGGGGATTGACTACTGACCAGATAACTACAGGAAATCCTTGACCGACTTTTTGATCCTACAGTCTGTTATCTCAAATGCGGGGAGGCCGAGCAAGCAGCAGTGCTTTGCGCGGTTTTGCTCTCAGCCAGCCACGTTTGACTCGGAGATGTTGTGATCCATAGCAATATATTCCCTCAGCTTGGCGACCGAATCCTTTGCTCACCCGAGATATTCATACCTGGATACCCCTACATCAATGCCAATCAGATTCCCAAACAGGATCCGAGATCAGGCATTCATGCATGCTTGTGAGACATCTTCGCAAGATACCCTATTGGGCGTCGTACAGAGATGCACCCAGTGATGCTCAACTGAGACCCGCTGCGGCATGAGATGCAGGACAGCGGAACCTTAAGACAAGCAGGAATTCATTTCGTTGGCTGGCAACTGTAGAGCATAGAAGAGATAGAATATTTAAACAGTTGGCAAGCACCAACCATACTTTCCTCTCCATGCCTAGCACCAACTCTCTTTGAGACTCAACTTCTTTGGTCCTCCTTCAATATGCGTCAATCTTACTCGCAACTTCTTGCAGTCTTCTGCGGAGTCCTTCTAGGCACAAGTCAAGCCGTTGCCGTCCCCCGAGGAGGCACGTGCAAGAAAACCAAGGTCGCTATCCTTGGTGCTGGTGTGGCTGGAATCACAGCTGCCCAAACCCTGTCCAATGCCTCTATCCACGACTTTTTGATCGTTGAGCACAACGACTACGTCGGTGGACGGTTGAGGAAGACCTCCTTCGGAGAGGGTCCTGACGGCAAGCCACTGACTGTTGAGCTCGGTGCCAACTGGGTCGAAGGTCTTGAGTCTGAGAAGGGAAACCAAAACCCCATCTGGCGTCTTGCTCAGAAGCATGGCATCAAGAACACCCAGTCCAACTACACCAAGCTCCTTACTTACGACGAAAATGGTCCTGCCGACTTCTCAGAAGAAATAGACGAGTTTGATGAGAAGCTCGAGATTGCCATGGCAGATGCTGGCCTCCTTCTGAAGAACAACCTCCAAGATACGTCGACACGTGCCGGTCTTGGCCTTGCTGGCTGGAGACCTGGCTGGGACATGAAGAAGCAGGCTGCTGAGTGGTGGGGATGGGACTTTGAGATGGTGTATCCTCCTGAGCAATGCGGCTTTTTGTACACCATTGCTGTGCAGAACGCTACTTTTGACCACTTCAGCGACGAGACAAACCTTGTCATTGATCAGCGTGGCTTCAGTGCCTGGCTCCTTGGAGAGGCGGACGAGTTCTTAAAGGAGAACGACCCCAGACTCCTGCTCAACACCACTGTTGAAAAGATCGCCTATGATACCAATGGTGTCAAAATCATCACCAAAGACGGTGACTGCATCGAAGCCGACTACGCCATCTGCACCTTCTCCGTCGGAGTTCTTCAGAACGATGTCATCACCTTTGAGCCTGAGCTACCCCGATGGAAGCAAGAGCCTATCCAACAGTTCCAGATGGGTACCTACACAAAGATCTTCATGCAGTTCAACGAGTCTTTCTGGCCCAAGGACACTGAGTTCTTCCTCTACGCAGATCCCAAGGAGCGTGGCTACTATCCTCTGTTCCAAGCACTGGACGCTCCTGGCTTTGTCGAAGGTTCCAATGTACTCTTTGGAACTGTGACGGGACAGCAGTCGTACCGTGCCGAGCAGCAGTCTGATAAGGAGACGTTGGAAGAGATCATGGAGGTCCTTCACACCATTTTCCCTGATACAGAGATCCCTGAGCCCACGGCTTTCATGTACCCTAGATGGAGTCAGGAAGAGTAAGTCCGCCTTTCATCAATGTGTCACAGTAACTAACCAGATATAGGTGGGCATTTGGGTCCTTCAGCAACTGGCCCCCTGGTATGACACTGGAAAAGCACCAGAACATGCGAGCCAACGTTGACCGTCTCTGGTTCGCCGGCGAGGCCAACTCCGCGCAGTTCTTCGGTTACCTCCAGGGTGCCTATTTTGAGGGCCAAGAGATTGGCGACCGGATTGCCAGGATCATTGGAGGCAACGACACTGAAGCAGCCCTCCAGATGAGGAGATACGAGGTCCTCGAGGGGACTACGACACCTGATGAGTATAACGAGTCTAATGGATGGTCTGTGCCTTCGGAGTAATGATGTATATATTGCGGTTTTGCTGTTGATATAGAAGGATATACCTGTTTATACACCTTCGAATTATTCTTGACCAACGGGTCCTTGGATCTTGACTACGATGAGTCTTTGCATATCTTCAACGAGAGGAATATGGTGAAGATACTCGCACACCATGATTCCCAATTGACTATCTTGCTTGTACTAGGTTGTCTCGAGATAGCCTTCCTTCCAGAAACGGGTGACTTTCCCCCATATGCAGTAGGGGATTCTTTATCTCTAGATGTGCTTCTTCTCTCTCTCCACTGACTGAAGGAGAACGCTTAGAATGGATGCACTCGTCATCCATTAGAGTTGACAGCTCCAACTGTCCGGATCCTTCGCATCACCAACACGATCCCAGACGTTTCTGTAAGGATACCGGCAGTGCCTTCTCTTGTAATCAACTCCCTTCTCTCGTTCTCCATCCACGTATCGATATCCCATAATGGTCTCAGGCGGAATACCCTCTTCCACCCATCTCACGATGGCGAGGAGCAGGTTGCTCTCAGGGTCCAACCCACCGATGTTGATCAGCTTCGCTCCAATATGCGAGGCTCCATCGCCCCAAGCGCAGTGTCCACAGCCGCTAATGCGGAAGAGTCTGTAGAACTTATCTAGCTCTGTGCTGCTCAGGCCCATTGTCCGCGAGACAAAGTCGTAGTAAATCTGAGAGATTTCGCTGCTGATCATACCGTCTTGAAGGCCATGGTAGTGGAGAATCTTGGCCCCACGGTCTCTAATTCCTGAGAGGTCTCCCTTCCACGTTTGAACATTATAAGGGTTCTTCTCGATCATGGCCTCGTAGTCTTTGGTGTTGGTCGTGCTGGGATCCCAGTCTGCGTTCTCGTAGATGACATATCTGAGCCATTCGGTAGAGTAGGGGAAGGGATTGTCATTGACGACGTAATGAAAGCCGTGCGTGCCTCCGGGCTGGAGTCTTGGGTAGATGAAGTTTCCGTCAGAACCGAACAGGGGAGAGAAGATGCGTCTAACAGCCTCAGCTTGATGCGAAGTCAAGCACTTTTCAGTTTGTCCTTCGGTGCAAATGAGAGATTCCGGGCGATATTGGCAAAGGTTGGGGTCCTCAATGACGCCATCTTCAACTCCATCCAGACGATCACATTGCGTGAGCACATCCTTGTGAACCATGTCCCAGTCATCAAGGCTGAGATATGAGGGAGAACCAGGAGGACCATCAATAGCCCAGAAGCTTGCAGAACGAGACATGAGACCTCCAAAAGCGAATGCAGGAGCTCCAGCGACGATGCCATCGAAATCTTCGGGAAAATCTTGGGCTTCTTTGAATCCTTGTCGCCCGCCGGTGGAACATCCCAGATAGTAAGACTTGGTGTGGCCTTGACCATAAAACTGCTTGGTAACCTGCTTTCCAACGACAACACCAGTGTGCACGGAGCGATAGGCGTAGTCCTCTACCACCTCTGGGTGGTGAAACATGGGAAGGGCCGATGTACCATTGAGACCGTTGTTCGCACCGACAGTTGCAAAACCGAGTCCTACTCCATAGGCTATGTCCTCATACTGGATACATCCAGACATGCCCCCGTTACCGGTGCTCAAGAACCGACCCGTCCAGTTGGAAGGAAGCCAAGCCTCAAAGCTGATATTCGAGATGGAAGATGTGGCAACCGACATGGCGACGCGGCATAACTCAACGTCGACTACCTGCTCAGGTCGCCCACAGGTTTCATGGTTGTCTGGGAAGGTGATTTTGGTGCCAGGCGATACATGCTCGGTGAACCAAACTTTTGTGTCTGGCAGTTGAAATGACGTCGCGAAATCGGCGCACCTGGTAGTAAAGTCGACACCGGTTTCAGAGAACACTTGGGATCCCTGCAATAGAGAGGGGAAAAGAAGCGAAGAGAGATTCATGACGACTTGAGACACCATGATTGTGTAGCTTACACCAAAGGTCACGAAAGTAACCTTTCACCCATAAAGGAGGATAAGCGTAACTTCAAGGTAAATGATGGTGAGAAGAGGAGGTTAGCCCCTCACGCCACTACACAAGACATACGGTGTAAAATGCTCCGAGCTTCGATGGCGGAATTGTGGATATTATCCGATGTCTCCATAGAGGAGAAGATCTCCACCACACATGGGCAGAAACCGGAGTTGCACACCGGAATTATTAGTTGAATCCCGTGCGGCATGTAGAGTCGGCAGTTGGATGCGAATCCTAGTCTGACGGATTCACAAGAGGAACAACCTCCTCGCATTTCACCCACTCTTGACTATTTGCCAAGTGTTGGGATTAAACGACGATTATTTCTAGGAGTTTTATTCCGGAATCAGGACTCTATGAAGTGATCGGCAGTATGAGCCTAAACGGCTTCGCAATCCTTTGTGCTCTGATTGCCGCAACATCCATCTTCATGTCAGGTTCAAGGTTAAACCACCTCTGACGTAGCACTCACTCTCTCGATCAAGTGTCCCAGCAAGATCACGCAGGTGCGCGCTTAAACTCCTTGCATTGTCCAAGGTTCCATTGGTTGTTCAACTGTGCCACTTTGAGGCTGATCCTGGCAATCAGAACCCTGGCAGGGTAGAACAACCTGTATACTGTCAGCTGGTTCTACCAATAGCGCTTCACATAGAGTAAGCTTACCTGCCACATATCGATCAATACATATTTTCCCTTATGGTCGCCTGTAGGACGTTGCAGCACGCCGATGGCCACAATATAGTTTAACCACTCATAGTCGGGGTGTCCTGTCTGAAAGATTCCCCTCAATAGAGTTCGACCATCCGGCTGCGTCGGACCAGCCGTTTGGATAAAGATATCAGCACCATCGTGTGTTCGCAGGTTGTATCTCGTATCGGGGAAAAAGATACCCTTGCTATCCGTGAGACCCCAGTCGGCACCGAGGTTGTTGATAGTCCCGGACAGACGAGGACCATTGAAGGTACCTCCGGTGATGGGAATGACAACTCGACTCCCCTGGCCGTAGTCTCCGACTGGCCAACGCTCGCCCAAGGTCGCATTGACTGTGTAAAGAAATTCGTAGGAAGGCGTACCAAGACGCTGGCCCGCAGTAAAGCATGGCTCAATGGCCAGAAGGGCAAAGGATATGAAAGAAGTGATTCTCATCTTATGATAACTTTTAATAAAATATCCAGTATTACTTGCTCGTTGACTCAACCGTCAATGACTTCTTTAATCTGGTCTGGATGATCTTCACGGCTGTCAATAACCCGCGGTTGTTAGTGTTGTGAGGGGTTGACCCCCGCACGCAAACGGCAGTTGTCGACGGCAACGGGTTGAGATGCCGGTGAAGAAAAGGAGGAATGCTTCGCGGAATGAAGCACAAGAAAGTGATACCGGCTTACTAGGATCGAACAGCAATGGTCGAACAAGCGTCTCACTGGAATCACCAAGCTCTCCTGTGCCAGTGAGATCGCAGCCCGTCGTGGGATCTGTCGCCCAGGTTATCAACCCTTTTATCACCAAAAGACAATGAATTACCTCTCCAAGGCTTGAATTTAAGGACTGGTGTTCTGGTTACTGAGTTGGACTGACGTCCAGCCCCCTTGGTTGAGTGTCAGCAGAAGACTAGCACAAACCGTTGGGAATCAGTCATTCTTGCAGTCCGAGCTGAGATGTTGCAAAAAGAGCGATGTACATTACATCAGATTATATCAGCCAGGGTTTAGCTACAATAGGCTTGCAAAACAATGCTGAGACAATAATATTAGTGGCTTGCAGAAAATTCCTCTCACACAGCCTCTCACAGCACAAAAGCTCATTGTGAACCTATTCATGCAACACAATGATTCATCAAGCCCTGGATCTGAATGAATATATCCCATCAAGTCTTATGATGGCTATATTCTCACTTTCTATTGCATTGCAGGTATCGAGGTCACAATGAGCAAGTCGCACACTTTGGCTTTAGGAACTGAAAGGATCATTTCTGAGAACTCAAGTCTCTTATTAGCTAGTCTCCTAGTACATCATCTCTATCTGCCGTTTCCAATAATCAATGGGCCTTGAGCTTGCTTATGCTGCTAGTCGCTTAGAAAGGGTGTGATCCTTTCAAGCGTACCTACTGAGATCTTGCGGCGGCTGGTGCCCTCATACAGTACATCTCTGTGCAGCTACACAATCTTGACCGCTTTGGACCTTTTGATACAACTCAAGTCAGCAAGGCAATACAGGATGGCAAATGTCACGATGATGGTGTCTCCAAGGCCACAGCCTCAGCTCATATCAATTGCACACAAATACAAAAGACTGCGTTGTCCCCAGGAAATTTTAGGGCATCTAACCACTACATCTGCCTCAAGTCAAAGTATAACTGCATCATGATTCCTCTTCGAGCAACCCTTGTGAGTCTTTTGGCTCTACTTGCAGCTATTGTCGCTGCCAATGACCCCATCCCCGAGAGTGCTTTCGAAAGTGAGAAAATGCAAAACCTTTCATGACCCGCGATTCTAATCAAGCTCCGAACCAGATGGAGGCCATGAAGCTGCTATTGCAGCTGCTCCCATGTACCACTTCGGTCGTTCCTGGGACAGGGCACCATGCTACCCAGAAGCTGCTGAAATCGACGGCGAACAAGTCCAGGGCCACCATTCTGATGAATGTGTCGGAAATCAGAACGATGGATGCGCTGACCCTGGCCCGTGGAACGGCGTCAACTCTCCCGGAAATGGATTCCCTGTTTACTACACGGTTCGAAAGTGTGGCGACAATGAGTGGCGAGTGGCTTATAGTATTTACTTCAAGAAAGACTCGGGGCATATGAATGACTGGGAGAACTCGATTTTCATCTGGAATGGTGATGGGAACGGTGGGTGGATTCGGGCTGGAACCTTGCTTGGGTTTCATGGGGGCTGGGATTATTTCGCCTGGGGGGATATTCAGAACACTGTGAACAAGTAAGTTAACTCCCTATATTGTTTCTTGATCTTGCGATAGCCATTGTGGGTAAAATAATGACGTCTACCAGCGACGGCGACCTATTGGACCAAGGTGCTCAGGATCGCAATCATGCCAAGATCTATCAGGGATTCTTCTACCACGCAACCTTCCAGACGCGCAAGACATCCCTCAACACTTGCGCCAACACTCATGACGAGTTCCGCTCTTGGGACTGGTACTTCCTCCCTGACTCGGCGTGGTTGTATGACGGCGAGCTTGTCAAGGATGAGTGGGACTGGGGCTCCGCCGATACCAACCCGTCCAGCCTGCGAAACGATGCCCGCTGGATCTGTAGTCGTGGATGAAAGCTGGATAGGCGAGCACTCGGGGTTTGCCCGATGCTTAAGTGTTGCCTCAGAAGCGGAGGGGGGTGTTCGGAGCGTGAGTAAACACAAAGTAGCGGTTTGAATTGGCTTTGGGGACGGGTTCTATCTTTTTTCAACAACAGCGTTCAGGGTGAGTCCGAGGCCACAAGTTCAAGTTTAGGTCATCAATCTTTATGTCTTCCTCTCATGAATTTTGCTTATCTCCCTCCAAAAACAAGGGAAAATCCTGGACGACGTCCACCTCTACAACAGAAGGTTCCTTTTCCACATCTCTCAGTTCATTCTTTTGCTTCCACATAGCCGCCCTGTCCGCTTGGCCCGCTACACTCTCCCGCGTTCTTCCTTGCAGATGCCTCAGACAGAGCTGCTTCCCGTCTTCGGGATAGTAAAGCCAAGTGGCCCATTTATTCCACTAGAAATGTCAGCCGTTAACTCGCGGTGGAATATGAGGATGTGTGATTACTCACCTCGCCCTCCTTCATCTGGGCACGAGCTCGTTGACCAATCTTATCCTCGATAAAGTCTCCCCGAAACATAGCCAGTCGCGTAGGAAAGACACGATTCAAATAGTGAGCGGTCGACGCAACGTGCGGCTTATCATGCCAAAAGTACATCGGTGTCAGAGGAACCTTGACATCCGGATGTGATGTGGTAGAGAAGTCGCCCGTGAGAGAAGCCGTCAAGTTTCTCAGAGCCGGGAAGCGAGCGACATCCATGGAGGTCGCATATGAAAGCATGCGAATTGCCGCGAGGCATATGTACTTGATGGGTACTTCTTGGTCAGACTCGTGATCCTTCAGGATTTGCAGCATGGGCTCGATTGGTAGGTCGGACAACAGAGCCCAGTCATGTTGCTGGACCCAAACGTAGGGAGTGTCAGTGGCCCTCAAAGCCGATCTCACAGCGAGACCGAAACCAAGACGTCTTGATGGCTCTATGAAGGTTACTGACTTATCACATGTTTGTGATATTGTGTAGCTGACTTCGTTGTCCCCGCGAGTGCTGCCGTATTCCGCCTTGGCATGACTGTCTGTAAAGGTGGACCCATCACCATGCCGTTGGTATCTGCCAAGGATGAGGCTCTTTACGTTTTGTTTGTAACTGGTGAAGTTCTCGGCTTGTTGAGGGGTAACTTGTCCCTTCTTGAGACGAGCTGTCGGGGCAATCTTGTCGTAGCCATCAAAGACGACGATGACCTTGCATGATAGCAAGGCTGGGCAATGACGGTCGAAAGACTCAAGGATAGCTTCGAGCAGTTCGGGGGAAGGGGCAGACGGTGTAACTGAGGTGGTTATTACGACCGTCAGCAGATCGCTGGCAGAGACCATCTCAGGCATCTTCTAGTACACTGTGCCGTCGCCTTCGTTGATGAGCTTGGGTTGTCTTGGGAGACCAAACGCACCTCTCTAGCCACAGTTGTAGGATGAGTCATGTCAGATCCCGCACTCACGTTTGTGCACTGCGAAAATTGCAGTCACCAATCGCTACTACATTTGCTCGCCCAATGAAGTCTCTCTTGAGCACGGTGCGGCCCGACGGAGCGGATGATGGCAAGGGTGTGAGAGGGAGAGGACAGGGAAAATTCTGATTGGTGTGGCGGTGCACGGACATGACGGGTGCACAGCCACATCTTCACTTGACGGGGAGGCTCTGTTTGCAATGTTCCAGATGGCGATACTTGGTGTCAGATAGAGAGAACTACTAAAGAAATTGAATGGAACTGGCCCCAGTAACCGAGAACTTCTCATGAACTGGTCCGACTGAGCTGGAGCCAAGTTCGGACCCGGAGTAGACACGGTTCGTGGCACGGTGACGCGTAACACAAACGGACGAGCAGGGGGTTGGTAAACACGAGAAAGTCGAGTTGCCAGCTGCTGACTGATGTTGAATGACTAAACTGTCTATATAAAGCGAGTACCATCAATAACATCCAGAGTTTAGTCACGATCTCCCTGGTCGAAGCTATTGCCAAGCCTATATCGAGCAAAGACACACTTCTCTCATCAGGCAAAGTCCAAATTCTGCGGCGGTACCTGAAACCAGCCACTGGATATCGATTGGCATGGGTCTTGCAGGGGAAGCCTATGCATGTTTCCGTTTCAACAGGCCTCGATCAATCGCAGTGCTCCAAGTTTCGATGCGACAGAAGACATGGTCAGTCTCCGCCATTTCATGCATAGCCGATCCTCAACGGTCGCTTAACGACGGGGCAATTGGTCTTTTTCATCTGGAGGTGAAGGTCTGCTTTTCAAGGAGCCGCCCTTGGCAGGGTAAATAGACGCTGGGTGGTGCATACTGGCTTGCGTCAATGTTACGACTTGATGCATGCGGCGAAACTCGTAAAAAGAGAGGGCGGGAAAGTCACAAAATTGGAGGACACGGTGTAACACGCACTGTCCTATTTTTAGCACCCCTCTCAGTGCAATTCAGGCGGTTGGGGGTGTCCCCTTTAGTGGTCCCATGGCGGGCATGGGATAGCGCACAAAAAGGCTGATCAACACCAACCTCCCCTTTCCAGCCATCGAGTTTTCATCTTTTATTTCCCCAAACAAAAGTAGCCACCCGTCGGTGTTCAATTCGTGTCTCTCTTTCTTGATCTTCCAAAATTCATGTCATTTCTTCATACTCTCCTTTGTCCCTGTTGAATCTCCCAGATGGCCACCATGGCAGCTCCTCATCAGCCCCGATACGACCTCGAGGATCCGGGATTCCCTCGCAACGCCCGTGAGGCCCGTGAAGCTGCCCGCGCCGCGAGAAATGGCTCAAGCCCTCGCTACAGACGCACGCAGTCTCCCGAGCAAGTCGACGACTACCGCTTCGCCGGAGAGGACGACATGCGCTCTCCTACGTCTGACGTGGCATTGCAGGATGCCATGCTCGCACAGGCACAGCAGCAGCAGGTTGGTCCAAAACTCTCTTGCCCCCTCACTAGAGGGGAATAACCTTTGTTCCGCGGCTAACCTTGTGTCCTGCAGCAGCGTGTGGTTCCGGTTGGTCAGAATGGCCGTAGTGGAGGGCAGCGCAGACAACCTCCGGGTCCCAACAACATGAACGGACCCCCCGGACGTGGTGGTCCTCATCCTTCTTACTCTGGCGGCATGGAGAATGGTCCTGAGCAGCACGGTCCCAGAGAGGGAGGCAGATACAGGCGACAATCACGACGCCCTTCAGACGGAGGTCAGCCAAGGTCAGGTCCTTCTGACTCGCCACCCGGACAAGCCCCAAACACGCAGCAGAACCGCTCCCAAGCGATGGCGTCGGAGCACCACCAGCAGTCGCGCCGCGGCCCATCACCCGAGCGACTAGCTGTCCCCAGCGACATCAATCGCCTCAACAGCCCCAGCATCCAAAAGATTGTCCTCCAACCGCTAGAGCAAAAGATCCAGGAGTATGATCACCTGATGAATGAAGCTCAATCGCAAATGGCCCAGCTCGACGAAGAACTCCGAATCCTTCAAGAGCGACGACGCCAAGCCGAAGACCGCTTCATGGAGGCCAAGGCCAAGCACGACGAGTACGAGCGACAGCACCTAGACGTCGGCAAGGCCCTCCGTGGCGAGCTCGTAAGAGAGCAAGTCCCACCACCAGTCCGACCCATGGCCCGCATGGAGAGCGTCGAGAGTTTCGGCCCGCGACCCGTGAGCGAGCAGAGCTCATTCCACCAGAAACCAAAAAGCAGAGGAATGCTCCGGATGAGTCTGTTCAACAAGAGTTCCTGAACGAGATGATGATGAAAAACATGTGGGAAAATGGTACACATAGAGACATTCATGATTTATGCGTTTATGACCTGGGGATATTTCTTGTCTTGAAAATTACGACCTATTTTCAATACTTTTTCTTGTTCTTATTTCTTCATGTCCGCGCAAAAGGACGGGTTGGTTACCTTACATGTTTTACATAATGATACTGGATCGGCATTTTAGTGTATAGCTTCAATTCATTCTCGACGATTTCATGCTTTAAACATATGATCCTTCTCGAGTGACTAGTTAGATGAATATTGCATCGGCATGAGCGAAACCGTTTGATGCTGCTTGCATGACGATAATAGTGGAGGTCAAGGCATCATAGACGTGGCTCCAAAGGAAACCGAGCATGTGTCAACTGATGATATGGCTCAGTCTGTGGAAAGAGAAGTTGATGTAGGCGAGGCTGATTCATCCATCTTGAGAGCATACCCTTTTCTGGCCATCGCATAAATCGGTAACGCTTCACATAGGATGCTTGATGACCACCTTCTCCCTGCTCGTCTTCCCACTAAACACATCCTTGATAGCCTGAATACCCTCCTCCGCTGTCTCAACAACCCTGGTCCGAGGAGCTTGCCAATTTTTCGCATGATTCTTGATCAACCAACGAATGGTATGATCGTTGCGAGCTCCCCATCGTCTAATCTTTGCCTCCTCAGCCTGCCTCTCCTCAGAACTCATATCTTGGTCGCCAACACCGTGGTCCATCGTGTCAATAGTTCGAAACATGAGTGTAAACTTCCAGGTTGGGTCCTTGGCAACGACGAGCGATGCACTCAACCGTAGCTCATTTTCCGGGATGTCAGGGTCACAGCATCGACGAGCAATGCCAGGGGAACTCTGGTCGTACTTCGCTTGGATTGCTTGCTCTTGTTCCTTTGTGAGGCCTTCAAAGACGCCCAAGCCAGTCGCGACGCTATCAAAGACAGTTTTGAGCTTCTTGTCCAATCCCTTCATTGTGGCGCGAATGTCTTGCACTATCGTAGGACTGCGGTAGTCGAAGCAATGCGTTGCGCCTAGCTCCTTCAAGGCGTCATGGTTGTGTGGTGAAGCCGTGGTGAGAATGGGACTAAAACCTGCAGCCTTGGCCAACTTGATAGCACCCTGGCCTACGACACTAGAACCACCCCAGATCAGGATCGGCACATCAGTCGGGTCGTCGCCCTCGAGGCCGGCAGCCGGGAAGCCATATTCGAGAGTGTTGAACAAGCCATCGATAGCGGTAAGAGCTCCGGCGAGCATTGTGACAGCCGAGGTAGCATCCATGTCCTCAGGTCTCTCATACGTCAATAAATTCTCAGCCAAGAGAAAATCCTGATGAGCTCCCAGATGAAGAGGACGACGGTCACCAGGGATGGAAAAGCCAAACACTTCCTGGCCGGGCTTGAAGGGTGAGTCTGGACCGACCCCTCGGACAGTGCCTGCAAACTCGTAACCTGAGACGTTCTCCGAGATGCCCATGTAGTAGTGACGAGTATCAGCGGGGTTGATAGCTGAGTACTTCACTTCCACAAGGGACTGAGCTCCGGTGGGCACATATTGTTCATCGATGATGCGGATAATATGGTTGCCCTGGGAGTCCAGGTAGATGGCTTTGTTGGGTGGGTGCGGCATGCTGAAACTTGGAAAGATGGATTTCATAAAACTTGCTCTATAGTAACTGGATCTGCAACAATGAAGCTATTCTCCTCTGTCGACTTATATGAGACGGCATAACGTTATGTCGGGGTGGACTGAGGCTGAGATTATCAACACTTGCTTACAAATTGTGAACCACAACTCATGTTCATTTGATCCGTCAACGAGGTCCCTTTCTTCATTGATTTCTAATTTTCAGTCCGTTTATCCTTCGCTATGCACCAATGAACTCGGAGACAAGCCGTGTCAGTGTCCCCTGCGGGCACATCTAGGACCACATCCCTGTTTTGAGCCCCGGTTGCAAGGAATCTGACGTGCGTGAATCCGTACATTATGCTGCCCAGTGGTGCTTTGAGATTTTCGAATCCTGGATGTATCATCACGGCAAAGCTTGGGACTGCTCTTATATGTAGCCGCTTGGTGTTTGCGCCTCTGAGTTTATTAAGAAAGGTCCAAGACGACTCTCCCTTGCAATTTGCCACCATGGATATCCTCCAAAACATCGGTCAACTGATCCATCTTTTTAATCTCAACATGAGCGTTGGCAATGCCTCTGGCAGCGAAGCCTAGCACCTCAATTGCCTCCTGCTGATTTCCCACCGCTGACCCAATGAATCGGTGTTGCTGGACAACCATCGATCCCGGGTTGGTCCCAGCGACAGGTGCCTGCTCACCCTCTGTCACCCCGACACAAACAACTGAGCCGTTGAAACGCAAGAAGCCGGCAGCTTGACTATAGGCTTTAGCAGATCCCGTGCAAACAATCACAGCATGCGCTCCAAGGCCATCGGCTAGTGACTTGACATGTGTCGCAATCTCAGCGTCGCTGGAAAATTTGGTCATGTCGACGAAGTGCTCTGCACCGCAACTCTTGACCATGTCAGCCTTGCTACCATGATCAATTCCGATAATACGCATTCCTAGAGCCCTAGATCCTATCTGGCAAGCCAGATGGCCTAGCCCGCCGCCAGCTCCAGAGACGACGACCCAGTTCCCGGGCTTCGTCTGGCTGCGCAGCAGGGCCGAATACACTGTTACGCCAGCACAGAGCATAGGGGCCGCGTGGGCAGAGTCAAGTCCATCAGGTATAGGAGTAACATAGGCCGCGGGTCCGAGAACATATTGCTGGAACGTGCCCGGGGTAAAATAGCCAGAGACTTTCTGGTTTAAGCAGCCACTATCTTGTTGGACGAGGCAAAAAGCTGGCGAGTGCGAGTCAGCATTGCGATTCTCGAAAATCCGAGGTCAGACGCGCCAGTGGTGGGAAGATGGCACCAAGAAATAGCTGGTGTAACGCAGAGAATGAAACAGCGACGTACCGCATCTTCCGCATGCGCTGGATATCCATTTCACTCCGACACGGTCGCCGACCTTGATGTTTGTAAATTCTGCTCCAGGCCCTAGCTTTACGACGTGGCCAACGCCTTCGTGTCCTCCAACTTGGCCTTCGGGTGTCGGGGCGGGAAGTGTTTTCCACTTGACCGTACAGATTAACCACATATCATGACGATGGCGTGAAATGAATTCAACATACCCCATTGGTCATGACCGCGTAGTCGGAGTGACAGACTCCCGAATGTGTGCTTTGCCCCGTTTTCTCGAGTCAGCGACATTCCTATATAGTTGAGATCACTAGTGGATGGTGATTCACAGATTGATAAGTACTTCCCCGGGGCCCGGCTCTGGCGTATCCAACGATATAATCTTGGTCGATACCGTACCCGGCTTATCATAGATGGCAGCCTTGTACTGGCTGGGAATGTTAGGAGTTGCAGATGCCATTTTGGAAGCCTATAGAGGTCAGCAGCCGAATTGCTTGTCCTAACGAGGGCTTCCAGTTATGAGTATATTATAAAGTCGCCCATACCGTAGAGTTGTAGTAGAGACCCCGCGTCGCTTAAAGTTCCAAATGAGATGAGGGAGATGATGCAGGAGGATGTCTAGGAGTCGGTAGAGTTTAATACTTCAGGAATCAGAAAGCTAGAACTAGAAGCTAACAATAAGTAATGTCAATCTGAGAGTTCGATTGGGACTGTTCCGTGTCATACGTGCCGAGTCATCATGCTGCAGCCAAGATAATAGCTGTCCAACAGTAGCTGTACGGATAGAAGGCTGGTACATACTCCGGAGAATACTCGTCAGTTGACCATCGTATCGAAGCTTCCGCTCTCCGTCATGTCAGGCTTCTGACTCGCCTTTCTTCTACCCCGCCATTTTCTGACTCGCCCTTTTCTGACTCGCCTTCTTGACACTTCATCTGATTATCTCGATCGTTCATCCTTGGCGTTTCGGATCCTTCGGACCTCCCAGGAAGTCCAAACCGTTCGTCCTCTGGTTATAAGTTGGCCGCTACTATCGAGTCGCAGTTGTGTGCCATTCCACCGCCTACAATATTCTCGCCAATCGAACTTGATCCCCCTTTTCTATATATTGATACAATCCTTGTCACCAAATTAACCAACATGGCGACGTGAGTTTGCTTTGGATTCTGTTCAAAGCGAACCAGCTAACATGTGCTCTCCTAGCCCGGAGCAGCGATTGATCGAGTTGACAAAGGTGGAGGGCCGACTTGAAGAGTCAACCCTTGCTCAGGTTTTTGATCAGCTGAAGCCTATTGAGGCCGAATTTATGATTGGAAAATGGAAGGGCGGCAGTTTCGAATCAGGTCACCCAGTGCATGAGCAGTTGACATCTCTCAAGTGGGCTGGCAAAGACTTCCGTTCGGTGAACGACGTCGACCCGCTTATGGTCTATGACAACAATGGGAACCGCTCATGGAACACCGAATACGGACATGCAAGAGTTAGTGCGCTCTCCAGTTGTTTTGCTCATTACTAAAGATGACAGCTCCGTGATTTCAAGTTCCGAGGCGTCGTGTCCGCCGCGATGGTCTACGACACCTTTCCAATTATTGATCAATTCCGCTATGTCTCGGAGACAATGGTAATGGGAGCTATGGATAGCAAGGACATTCCTGAAGGGGCATACTTCTTTTACTTGACCCGGCTCGAGTAGGGCCTCCTGCGGTATACCTTAAACCTGAGTAGCCAGACAGTGTCGTGCTTGGTTAGTCAATTGATACACCTGAGCTTGCTTGACCACGATCTAGCCCAACTCAGTGGGTTGAAAGGAAAGCATAAACTGTAGATTAATACATGTATCCATCATGCTCTACTTTGTGTGTCATCCGTGTATACGGTCAGCTGGCCCACGAGTTCTTAGCCTTCCCCGCACTCTGGGTGTTTGTGTGAATGCCTGTGAGTTTCGTGAACTAAAATGAGGCTTTAACCAGTCCGTACAAGACGGAGGAAAGGAGAAGAAACAGGTAAGAAAAGCAAGGGAACCATAGATATGTTGCTAGGCTCTCGCTAGCACGATAGGAAGAGCTGGTAAAGTAGATGAATGGTGCAGTATAGGGCAGGCAGACAGGCCACAGCCCGGGGTGGTAATGGTGCCTACCTGACTCCGCTCCATCGGCTGGCTGTGCATTTCTGAGTCGTGGTCAGAGACGCTAGTGAAATTGACAACACTTGTTTCGACCCACGCCTATTTCCGGCCGTCTAGGCTCGATAGGTCTGATACCCCATTGCGAGTCAGATACGCCCCGCTGCCTGACTCGGGAGGCTTCCTTCTCCGACTCGCTTGCTTGACTCTCCCTGACTTGGGATGAACTCGACACGGACCGCATGGAGAAAACATGGCCACGTCACCCATCACTTTTAGGGAGGAGGGCCAAGACACCAGATTACGCCTGTAAATACCGCAATGAAGCCTGCACGCCCCGCGACTATTTAGACTTTGGAGCGGTTCTAATGAGTATCGTGGGCCGGTATGTCACGACGCCAAATCGTCCATGATTCCCCAGACCGACACATGGCTGCGACCTGCGGTCGAAGCGGCCATGATTACGGCACTACTAAATTGCCAAACATAACAGAGGAAGCTGTGATCAACACGTCAGTTATTACGACCCCTAAAAACGGCACAATACAAACTAATGACGGGAGCAGCGACCAGGCGCCCTTCCACCGACCCCAAGGTGCTTGATTAATACCACCCGAGTTATCTCGCTGCTGCCCAAAGAAATCCCATCGATGCCATAGGAGACCTAAAGTACAGAAAAGCTAAAATGAACCAAATCCCGTTGACTGTAGGGCCGGTTCACCAGATAGCAGCAGACCACCAGACCCTTCAAAGGACACAAGGTCACTATCGTCTAGAATAGCGGACAGATGATGATCGAGGTTCGCTAGGGACGTGTCGTGCAGGCTACCCTGCTCACCGATTCCGCAGTCCACAGCATCTGCATCCTTCCTTTGATGTGTAGAGTCAACAGTAGCAGGAATTAGGGAGCCCCAGTCGTGTCCCAAGAATACAGGCTGCCCGGAGGGCTGAGCTGATAATGAAGGCAGAAGAGAGTTGTTGTAAACAGGGATATCTGAGAGAAATTCGGGCCAGACTTGAAACATTTCTGACGACATGGTCCATGATCTGAGGTCCCTGATTCTTTCGTCAAAGGCGTGAGATATTTTATATTCCCCGGTAGCAACGTTGAGGGAATAGCAATCTCGAAACTCAAAGGGCCACAGAATGCGGAGATCAGAGCAAAAGTGGCTCCAAAACAGGTTGCCGCAATACTTGTGTTGATAAAAGACGAATCGCTCTCTAAGACCTGGCCTTTGGTGACAAGGGAGGACCGAATGAGCATTCCATACGAGCCAAACGCGGGGGGTGCATACCAGGCAAAGTAGTCAATGGCGTATGAATGAGCCACGCTTTGTGACGGTCTACGATTGAATCAGTCAATGGAACATGGCCAATTGAACCACGACGCAACGCCACAAGACAGACCTTGCAAGATACCACTTCGGGACTAATGCTCTTCTCTCGGGACTCTGGCTCTGATGGTATCGATAGAGTGAATGCATAACCCTCAACATAGCTAGCCGCTCTGTTTTTCCAGAGGTAGAGAACAAGGTTTCGTCAATACGGCGTAGTTTACGCCATGACGGGGTCAAGTGGCCGCCCGCACGCCGCTGAGCCGCGTCCCATCCTTCAAGGACAGCTCGGACGGGTACATCGTGCTCGAGATCATCTTCTCTGCCGTTGATCTGAGCAGAGCGTTCGGATGGTTCGGTTGGTTCGGTTAGTGTCTCATTGGCAAACCTCCAGAAGTTGAGAGGTTGTATCCGAGGTGAGGATAGAAGAGAGGCAGAAGAGCAATCGCAAATATCACCCGCCGTGAAAGGGATTATGGGGTCCTGGGAATTTTGCTGGGTCACCAGATGGCTTCCCGACCAGGACGTCGGGGTGAGGATGAACTGGGGCCCGTTCATTGTCTGCGACGCCAGTGGCAAAGTCAACTTCAGCGGAAAGCAGTCCAAGTCTGGCACATTTGAGCCGGAGGGTGGAGTCGCAACCTGCCCAGTATCAGAACCGCGAACTGGGGGTCCGCCCGTCTCAACCCAGTCAGAGAAGGGGACAGGTCGGCTGCTCATGTCATCAGCTTTGTCGGATTCGTCTGGGTTTGGCAGGCAAGCATCTCGGATTCCCGTCTTCTCCGGGGGGTTACCCAGCCCTGCTTTTATTGTCGCTTTGCGTGCTTGCAGAGCCTTCTCGATCGTGTCCAGTGTCTGTGCCAGGGCTTCCCGGTCTGCAGCGAGTCTATCGCGCTCCTTGCGGAGGGCCATGACTTTCTCATCGTAGTCCATCTGCTGCAACTCTGCAACCACACCTTCGAGATGAGCAATACGGCTCTTGGTCCGCTGCCTGGAGAGACGTTGGCTGCGGCGATCTTGCTCGCGCTTGCGGGCGCGCCGGGCGGTGATGGAGTCTTCACATGCTGGGGCGCGCTGGGGAGGGCTTTCGCTGGCAGAAGCGTGTCCTGGCATGGCTTGGTGGAGGCGAGTGGTAACGGTGAGAGGTGAGCTCAACAGGCAATGGTGTATTTAAACCAAAACGTTTCTGAAGGGGGAGGAGTTGTGTCCAATTCGCGAACAGGGTGGCGATACCAGTTGGTCAAGTTTCCATTCCCCCGGACCGTGCTAGCGTGCGCTCGAGCTTAGTAGAGACCAGGATGAATAATTCTAAACAGCCGGCTAAGCTACGGGTAATAAAAGTCGTTCAGATGAGGGAGAGGAGAGAGTATTCCGAGCAGTTCTGCACCTCCCAGTATGCGTGTATCACAAGCTAGACAAGATAAATCTGCAGTCCTCAAGTATTGCCTGCTGTCCCTGCTGTTGGTTGCCTCCCAGATAATGCTTGGGCATATTGAGCCCGGAAATTCACGGTACCGGAAGTAACCTGCAGCCCATCGTAATGGGATCAGAGTGCTGTGGGTTCATAAATCGGGGTTGATTAGTATTGCTTCGTTCCCTTCCTCCGAGTTCTTTCCCAGACTTCTCCGCATAACCAACCCCGCGTTTTCTAACCCGAACGTCTGGCATAGAAAGGCACACCAATTAACTCACCGGATCGTCTCTCATTCCAGCTTTACTCGGGCAACCTGGCCCAGGCGATCTGCTGCTCTCCTCGAGCCGGTCATTTCGCAGGCAAGCCGCCTATCGTCCTCACTCGGGCGTTTTCAGCTGGGGGAAATACCAACTTTTCCCGAGCTACTACTCCGTACTGCTCTAAACTTATTAGGGTATGCGTTGGTCACCCCGCTGAGCGGATACCTGGCTTGTCCAGCCAGATGCTGTCGATTTTCTGACAATGAGTGATACTTCGGGGATGCCTGGTACACACAGCTCGTGTCTATCGCAGCTGCTTACTATCCAATAGCGACACCACAGCTCCAACACTCACATGGCTCTTCTACGAACTAGCCTTGCACCCAGGGTGTATCCCAATCTTGCAGAAGGGAGCGGATGGCGTTTTTGATGGTCCAGAGGGTCCGGATGCCACCGCTTTGCGAAAGTTGGGGCATCTTAAATTCACGCAGTCATCAACGAGACCTTGCGACTTCACCCGCCAGTTCCTTCAGGTGTCCAGCATATGACCTCCCCCGAACGCATGACTATTGGTGACACCTTCATTCCAAGAAACACGATTGTCCACGTTCCCGTCTATGCCTTGACTCGCGGTAGCTATTCCCCTACAACAAAAAATTACTAAATTTGTACTTTGAGTCTAACAACTTATAGATAGAAGGTACTTTGACAGAACGAAATCATTGGTCTTTGTGGCCCTCCCTTGGAGGTCAGGAATGATCCTACCGACCCTTCCCCAAGTCGACGGACGGTGCACCTACCACACTTTTCCTTCCAACGATACCTTCTTTATAAACTCCCTACGCCTTGCTAAATGCGGCAGAACGATCGCCTGCGGATTCCTCACGAACAGCTCCAAAACACGATCTTCAGGCTCAGTTAACCCATCAAGGGGCGGGCTTCAACTATAATAAAGAACACATTGTCAACACATCATAGCATCATATCCCAATGCCAACACAGTGGCCTTATAACTGGACAAGCTTTTCAGATAGAGCCTTCACCTTCCTCAGGCTTCCGACCCCATACAACCCATTGGTAGTAAAAAACAGGCGCCGTCTCAGACTCAAGCTCAGCACGAAACCTCTTACAGTAGGCAGTAATCTCCTCGCTCGTCCACCCACACAGATCGGCCATGATGCTGATCTGGCCCTCCACATCAACCAACATGCTTGCCTTCGCCATCAGGCCCATTTTCTTGAGCTTTCTATTCTTTGGCCAATCCCAAATGGGCACCTGAACTGGCTGACAATTAATGTCAATGAAACCAGCCGCCAGAAGACCGTTTTTCTGCAGATCATAAGGAATCGGCGTAAAATGCCGGCCAAGTTTCTGGCTTCCGTTCTGGAATATCTTCCCCCATCCTGCTAGAGCGCCGTCTCCCTCCAACGGTCCTTCATGGGTATGGAGCTCAGGGTTGTCCTCGTGTGTCTCAATCCAGCCGCCAGGTTTAGTCGCTCTGAAGGCATTCTGATAGAGAGCGTGCCAGTCAGGCACACTTCCGCGCAAGAACCGCATATGTATGTAATCAACAGAGTCCTCGGGAAAGGTCCAGGGTCGTGTAAAATCATCAATCTCAAACCAAAGATTTGGTGGAACCAAGCTTGGCTGTATCGGCGAGATATCAATACCGATTACTTCCGCCTCGGGGAACTCATCGGCGAAATCTATGGCCCATAAGCCCGTTCCTGTTCCGATATCTAGGACATTGCGGATCTTTTTCTTTTCCAAAGGTGCGCGGTGGAGTTTGCCATCAAGAATAACCAGACACAGATGGTGGAGCAGATCGAGCGCTTCACAGGCTCTCTCATCATTTGGTGCCCAGTACTTGCCATATGCGTCCTGGTATGTACGGCCGTTGATGACTTGATAATCGAAGATGCTGGAGGAGATGGAGGTGGTGGCGCTGGCAGCATCCTCGGATATGGAGGACCCAGGGTCGGTCGAATAGATCTGTTCATCATCGTCGTCGTCGCTCGTGAAGGAATCCTATCGTTTGTGTCAGCTTCCAATTTGTACCTCTCCCAAACCGATGCTCACCTCCCAATGCGGCTGAGAGGCTTTTCCCCGCGGGCTAGTGGGATATGTTTCCGGCACTTCACTAGCTGTTATTGCTTGAACGCTGTGCTCTAACGGCGGGGCGACGACCGGGGAAGTCATCTGCTCGGTAGCCAAGCTTGTGTATTTGCTTATATTAGAGAAAAGTGTCTGGGCAGTGAGCATGAGGGCACATGGCTCCCCGTCAAATACCGCGATAATCGACCCGCATAACGCCCCGGAAATCTTGTCGACCACCCAAGCTCCAGATGTCCCTCGACCTAGAGCGTGACCGGAGGCGTTAGCCTAGAAAGAAAGATAAACCGCGTTCACTCACCTAGTGGTGCTTTCAAGCCAAGCTTTCGTGTCCAAAACGTTGCAGCACCAACGGTCAGGGATATCCTGGTGGTCTGAAGGGAGGCAACTATATGTTGCGATTCCTGGCCAACCAGGATGAGGACATCTCTAGATTTCAGGGAGGCGTCGTCGCTGTAGCCCGATACCCATTTCTTCTCTCCGAGTGGTACACCATGTTGGACATCCTGTGTCGGGAGATTGAGATAATAGTTGTCGTGGTCCCAGTCAGTGATACCCGATATCAGAGCGAAATCCGCTGCGATTGCCGGTGAGAAGCGAACTCTCCAAGTTGAACTTTGAGCCGAGTCTTTCTTGGCCTGAGCAACGAAGTTGATTGTATCAGATGGCGTGACAGAAACCCACTGTGTCAAGCCGGCAAGGTCAACATGACCAAGTAACTGCCTTGCCTGCTGGCCAACATTGGAGCTTTGGTGGTTCTCGATTAGCTCAAGGTCTTCATCGCTTTCATCGGCGGATGAACCCGAGTAAAATCCACCCTGGTCATCGCTGCCAGGCGTCTCCCCTGGAGCTGTAAAAAGGCTGTCGTCAGAACCAGATCCAAGGAAGTGCTGCAGCATTACGTGGCCGGATGTTACGCCTTGCCTCGAAGACTTGAAGCTGATGAGGCCCCCGATTCGAGACAGGTTCTGTTCCAGGATTTCGCCGTCCCTGACGATTGTTGTCAGGCAGAGCAATCCACATGCAGACCCCCTCGGTGGCTGAGCGAGGATGTGAGTATACAAGGCCTCCCCTCCTGGAAAAGTGATGCCTTTGTCCAAAGGTAGATGTTCCTTGGCGACTGCCACACCATTATTAGCCAGCCTCAAGCCCCCTTCGGCGTAGATGCTAGCATACTGCGGCGAATGTAGCCCAAGCCTCTTCACCAGCCGCTTAAGCTCCTTCCAAGGAGCACTTGCCTCGATAGCCTCATCTGTGGTTCTGATCCAGACACTTGGTCGTACTGATATCCGGTCTTGGGTATCACAGCGAGATCCAGCCATTCGTAGTTCGATTGCGTAAGGTGTTGAAGCCAGAGATTTCTTCCGGAAGGACGTCCATATTGACACAGTGTTCCACACGTGTTCGAGCCCCGGCGCGAGCATTCTTTGGGTTTCGTGCGCCATTGAGAAAAGCTGGGCGCATTGGTCATCCTCGGGCCAGTGGTTGTTGGAGTACCACACATCTTTGGCAGAGCAGCAGATACCTCTGACTTTGTGAGGCTGCGCAAAGTCAATTTCAGCGAAAGTGAGGTCTAGAGTTAGGAGAAGGAGGGCTGGAGGTGAAGGTTGGCATTGCTGGGAAGCTGGTGTCTTGCAGACCTCGGTCTCAGTCTCGATCTCGGTGGCGGTTGCTATAGCATTCATGCTCGATTGCACACATGCAAATATGCGTGTTGGCTCTGACTCAAACTGTACAGGCAATCCATAGATTGCTTGTATCTGTTTGTGGTAAGTTAGGTGCTGGCGTTGTTGAGGAAAGGGGGAAATTGTTTGCGTTTCATCAATTGGTATTGGTTCAGGCTGCTGGTTCGCCTTGAGGTGTCCAGTACGCCTTGCAGAAGATCCCAGGCAAGCCACTGGCCTACTCCCCTCCTTATTGGGCATTGTCGTTCTTGGAATTTGCGGATAAGGCCCTTGTCACACCGCTCTTTACTTTCCTCGTAGTTAATCTTGGAGACTGAGTGTTATCTCCTGAAATTGTTGACTCTTGTGCGCCCACCGCCACCAGAGCCAACATCCTACCGGATCTCATGTTCCCGGCTTTAATACCCACGAGAAACCACATGGACATTGCGCAACTCGACAATGACCAAAAGTTTGAGCTTCTTGCTCACATCTGGCCACAAATGCCTCGTGATGATTTCAACACCTACAGCGGGCTCTATGGCAAATACTTCCTGTATCTCGAGGAGCAGATGTCGCTCGTCAAGCGCAAGCCAACCCTATACTCCTTTGGCATTGTCGACAACCTCTTCAATCTGATTGAACATATTCGAAGAAAAGAAAATGGTACAAAGACCGATATCTCCCCAGATGCCTCCCGTGCATCTTTCAACTCCATCGACATTGCTGTCCGTATGTGGTTGACAGTCGACGTTCAGCACTCGACTGTCCAAGTTCCTGGCTCGCTTCATTGGCCTGAAAACACGAGTTTGTCCCGTACGCTCGAGGATTGGTTCACGCCACCGCAGGATTCTAGAAGCCACAATCTTGGCCAAGTTCCCGCCAACTTTTCGGTTCCGAACTTGATTCGCTACTACCAGTTCAAGGTCACATGGACTAGTGATTTGCTACAGCATCTCAAGGTGGACTGGGAACACAAGAAAATCATGGTCTTTGAGCACGGCATCTGTCTACGGAACCATATCCAATACCCTGATTCATGCCCCTTGCCGAGAGCCGTGGTTCAAGAAGCGGTTGACACATTGACACTGCTATTCCCCAATGACAGAGAAACAAAAGAATTTCTGTCTGAAGAGAAGCGGACAATCTTAGAGGTCCCGTACGGCCGCGGGCGATCTTTGTCTCTGGCAAGTTACTGCTACTGGCGGCGGAACCTCTCCGATCTCGTCGACTACTGGGAACAAGGTCCCAAAGGATGGTCTCAAATTCGGCTCAAGCCTGATAGAGGAAATCTCTTGGAGTACGTCACCTTTTGGGCTGCCACACTTGTCCTGGTCCTCACACTCTTGGGTATCGCCTTTGGCGTAGCTAGCTTGGTACTTGCGAAACAAGCGTTGGATGTGAGCGTCCGCTCGCTAGAAGTGAGTGTTCAGTCGTATAACCTGGCATTGGCCATGGCTTGTGCAGAAGCGAACGCCACAGAATCACTGCCAGGCTTTTGTAAATAGCGCAAAGTGAAGGTCGATTATCTCAGCCTCTGAGCTGGTGCCCCTGGAGTTGATGGGTATGCGCACTCGACTAGAGTTGGCGGGCGACGATTTCAGACATCCATGCTTGCCTAGTGAGCAGCAGGTTAGGCTACCCAACAAGCAGAAGTTGTCGTAGTTGCAGGCTCAGATTACATCCGCTTCAATGCTTACGAAGAGCGCCATCAAAGCCCTTCGCAATGGTCGGTGATGTCAGTGATGGGCTCATTTCGGAGAACGCGCACTACCAATTTAGGCAGCTAAAAGTCTAAGCACTCGCACTCAACAACCAACTCAATGCATATCGCTTAGAGCAACGTTGCTTCTACTAAACTTCTCTGTTGCAGTCTCTTTGTTAAACCCCGGATATGAACGCCGCTGACTTGCCACAAAAAGCCACAAATCACTTTGGAATTCGCCGTCTGACAACCTAGCTCAAGACGATTAAAATAGTCTCCCACATTCCACAGACCAGGAGGCGTCATTAGCCCACCCTCTATACGAAAAGCACAAAACCCAACTCCTCACAACAAATACCTTTAAGCTCTACTAGCGCAAGCCGTCAACCAAAATAGCCAGCAATACGACTGGCTCGCTAAGCACATTCTAACCGTCTCAAGCAAGTGACGGCATTCCTGGATTCGGCGGTTTTTCCCCTGATGAGTGAGCGCTAGGTCCAGACTCGGTCTATCCGAGCTGGTGAGCGGAAGTCGGCAGCTGTCAGCCAAGAGTTGACGAGAATTGAGGATCAGCAGATCAGGTTGATCGTATAGCATCATATTGGGGATGCATTCCATAGATCTCATGCCAGAAACAGCTATATAAGGGGAGTCGTCCAACGTTCAAATATTTCCTCATCAACAGTTCAACCATCACTTCACAGCTCAAGCATCAAACCAACACTTCCCATCCTCGGAACAAGTTTACACGCTGCATTCTTTCAGCCAATCCCACATTCGCACCTCTTCAGCACTTCACAAAACACCTAATCAACCATCAAAATGAAGTTCTCTCTCGCCTTCGTCGCCGCTCTTCTCTCGGCCACCAATGTCGCCGCCGCTCCCTCTGCCGACCCCGGTGCTGTCTCCATGATGGCTGCTACTCCCCAGTGGACCATCCAAAACATGCAGCGCACCTGCGACAAGGGTGACACGACCTGCACCTGGAACTTCAAGATCAACACCGGCAAGGGAACCCCAACGACTTGCAAGTACGTTGTCAAGGGACATCCTGCTTCGCAGACCAACGGTGGCCCGGCCAAATGCGGCACCTTCACTATCACTTCTGGCTGGAGCGGTCAGTTCGGTCCTGGCAAAGGATTCACCGTCTTGTCGGTCATCAGCAGCAACAAGCAAATCATCTGGCCTGGCTACACCGATAACCAGCTCGCTAGCGGCAAGGTTGTGAAGCCTGACCAGTCTTATGCTCCTGCCAACCTTCCCAACTAAACTTCGATGGTGTCGGAATGGTGATAGAACATGGTACATATGAGAGACAAAGGTGGTTGTCCAAGACGTTCATTAAGGGTATATCAGTATATGGGGTTCTTGTAATAGAGGTAGATCAGACTAAATTAAACCTCGCAATCTTTTCAAACAAACGTTGTTCATCAAATTTTGCTACTAGCTTTCATAATTACACTGCGGAACGACTCGGGACATTCAGGCTTGAAAGGCGTTGTGGTTGAGCGAGAGTCGGGTCATCCTTGCTCCGACATCAAAGCTAAATATCTCCCCTCAACCCGAACGATGTCTGCTTTCCATACCACAATTATATCCCCAGCCACCCCTAGTTACGGATCACAAAATGGCCTCGCTCTCTCCATCAACCTGGAACACTCTTGGACTTGGAGTCGCCGCAGGATGGGCCACGCTGGGCCTTGTCGGCTTCTTCCAACCAGCTCGATCGGCTGAGTTGTTTGGTGTCATATCTTCAGCAAACGACAGCAGCAAGGAAACCAACCGGGCCATGGCACTTATCCTTGGTTCTCGAGACCTTTCAATTGCTACGGCATTGTTCGTACTAGGCAGGGCGGGCAAGAATGAAGAGATGGGCACCCTGATTCTCAGCACCTTGGTCATCTGTGCAGCCGATATCTACCTTGTTTGGAAAGCTAAGCGATACTCCGAGTAAGTACACCAAGGGGGCAATAGAGCTATGTTAATCTGGTTTGGCCAGGACCATCACTTTCACAGTCGGTGCTACGATATGGGGTGCTATCGGGCTGGGACTATGGGCATCTCCGCTCAAATAGGTGGAAGCAAGATAATGTCTCCAGTCGCTATTACTATCTCTCTTCTCATATTGTGCATGATTAAATGTGCCGCAGACCTGGTGTGGAAGGTAATGGCCTGCTTTTGTACCATAATGCAGTTCTCATCAGAGATCAATCGTCAACTCAATCCGAGGATATTTGTGGCCTTGAGGTTTGTGCTTTCCTGATGAAAATTCTCTTGGTGGAATTGAGCTAAAGGAGATAATTACTTCCATTTGCATATCATTCACTAGAGTCTCTATGTTGTGTCTGTTTAATTCAACTTAATCGACATTTCCGTCTTGCAAGTATAGGTTAGGAAATCATCATCTTGACTCTCAAGAATGATCCACAGATGAGCCGGAATGTCTTGTCCGCCCCGTCCGTCCACTCAGCATGAGCCAAAGAGTGAAAACGGTAGTTGATTGGCTTGCAAGTCGTATTCGACTCCGCTGTTAATGCCTCGTCAAGCTTGGTTCAGGTACCGGATCCATTTTAAATTTACAGGGGGTGCATTTCGCCCTTTTTATGTGACATGCTTGAACCAAAGGCTTGACAATTTAATGACTGGATGGATATGCATTTAAATAGACATTCTCTTAAATGTGGCATTGTATACATGCTCCAATGTCACTTGTGAGGGAGAAAGCAAGAAACAATAACGAAAAGGCATCGTTGGCCCAAGCACAGCTAAGGCGACCTATACGAGGTGGAGATTAACATTGCATGCTCCTCGATGAATAATCCATAACAATTTCCATCCCTTCGTATTCCAGTTTCTTCCTTTTCTGCCCTTGTTTCTGGCGTTTTCAAGCCTCCTGGGCGTGTCTTCACCATCTGCCACTCGTTCAATTTTTGGCTCATTTTGCGCCAGCCACTCTTTTATTCATTCTCACCATGTTTTTCGCTCTTTTTGCTGGCTTGGTCGCTGCGGCGCAGGCCCAGCACGTCCCAGCACAGGGAGACGGGCTCCTCCGATTTCCGCTCCGCGTGTCCAGTGGCGCTCCCGTCGTCAAGGGCGTCACGAAGCGACAGGAGGAGGTTGCGCTGGAAGCCCAGCTGAATGGCAACTTTTACAGCATCGACTTGACGATTGGTACACCGGGTCAGACTGTTACCGTTAATTTTGATACTGGGTCTCCGGAGCTTTGGGTGAATCCCGATTGCAGCCAGGCTGACAACCCAGAGTTTTGCGAGTCGTTTGGGCATTTTAATGAGAGCAGCACTTTTACGGATCTTGGGACGCAGGGAACTATCATTTATGGCACTGGAATGGTCAGATTCAACCGTAGCACTGATTACATCGCGGTCGGCGGTAGGTGTTTTTCGCTTCTGATCTGATACGGCCATCGCTGATGTCCCTGCTCTTTAGCTGCGAGAATCTCGCAACAAATCTTTGGAGTCGCAGACAGCAGTTTTGTCACCAATGTTGGTGTAATGGGTGCCAGCCCATGGCTGAGTGGTTGGGAAGGCGACTATCCTTTGGTCCTTGACAACCTGGCCACCCAGGGCTTCATCAATAGCCGAGCCTTCAGTCTTGATATCCGAAGTATCGGCAGTGATAGAGGTAAGTCTAGACATGGTGAATAGACTACTCAATGCTAACCTCCTTAGGCTCCGTCATCTTTGGTGGAATCGATACACGCAAGTTCTCTGGCCAACTTGAGAAGCGTCCTATCATTCCCGGTGACGACTCCCCTGACGGATATACTCGGTTGGCGTCCCTTTCTTATTCTTTTGCTACCATGTCTAATTTTCACAGTTACTGGGTCTATCTCGACGGTCTCACCCTTGTCCAGAACGGCAAGAAGATCCCCATCTTCTCCAAGCCCACCCGACAGGCCGTCATGCTTGATAGCGGTTACACCTTGAGCACCCTCCCTGGTCCTATTGTCCAGGCTATTGTCGACTCTTTCCCCACAGCCAAGACCATTCCCGAGTCTCCTCTGTACTCGGTGGACTGCTCGGTGATGGACATGGCTGGCACCGTCGATTTTCTCTTTGGAGAAACTGTCATCAAGGTTCCGTACGCAGACTTTATCTGGAAGCGCCCGGATGGCGCTTGTAGACTGGGAGTCTTTCAAGATGATAGTAAGTCTTGTAAAAAACACCTCAAGCCCGGCATCATGGCTGACATATCACCAGATTTCCCCGTCCTAGGAGATACCTTCCTGCGTGCCGCTTACGTCATTTACGACTGGGACAACCGCAACATCTGGCTTGCCAACAACGAAGACTGCGGATCTAAGCTCGTTGCTATTGGAAAAGGTCCCAATGCTGTCCCTGCTCTCACCGGCGAGTGCAGCCGCTCTGACAGCAACACTACAACTGTCCCAACGACTTCGGCTGCAGCCAACTCAACGGCGGTCCCCTCTACTCTTTCTTCGACGCAATACCACAACACGTCCATGGCTCTAACTAATTCCGGCTCATACCCGACGGTGGCTTATTCCACGGGACATGCGGGCTTGACTTCGACAGTCACATACAGCGAGGTGCACACAATTACTTCGTGTCCCCCTACTGTGACCAACTGCCCAGTTGGTTCAGTCACGACGGAGCTGGTCACATCCTACCATGTCATCAACTGCCCCGGAAGTGGTGCCTGCGGTGGCAAGGTAACGCGTCCTGTTACTGCCAAGGTCCCTCAGTCAACAGCAACCTACACGATCCACATGCCTACCATGTGCAGATGCCAGACTGGCTGTCCCAAGGATGCTTACAAGACTGAGGCCCAAGTCATCACCGTTAAGCCTGTCAAAGAGAACCCCTATCCCACTCCCATCTATGGGCCTGTTAGCCATCCCTCCAACCACACCGTCACAGGCATTCACCCTGCGAGCACCACCTCCAGCAGTTTCAATCCTGATGGTTGTGCAACTTGCCAGGCTCAGAATGAGCCCAGTGGTGCTCCTGCTACTGATGTCGCTCCCTCTGGTGCGGTTCCCACTGGTGTTGCTCCAGTGACTGCCGGAGCTGTTTCCAAGGCTCCTGGTATCTTGGTCGCTGCCATCGGGCTTGTGGTTGCTATCATGCTGTAATTGCGACATGCAAGATAACAAGAGTTAGAAAATAGTATTCCCTTCTCTAAGAAAACAAAATGCCGTTCTGTGACGAAGCTATATGATCTGCCTGTTCTCGTTATCTAATAACGGGGGCCCCGTCCTTTTGGGTATTTGGTCCAGCGGTCTATTAGTAACACGTTCTTATGACAAGGCGTGAAGACTGAGAAGTCACTGTACATTCCTCTGTTGCGGGGTTGCGGGAAGTGGTCTGGATCAAGCGTTCAGGTGCAGGCAGAAAACAACCTAAGTGGGCAAATGAACGACCAAAAGTGCCGTGGCGTGAAAGTGCTGCCTGTGAAGATATAAAACATAGATTTGGGCACATCCTTAATCCTGACTAGAGCGGTGGTTGCCTGAATGTGCACGCTTGGATCCAGCCTAGCGCATCTTGTAGTTGATTGCCGGTAGCGACTATAAGATCACACTCTTCGCATTCTTCTGTGATTTGACGCATCAATTACAATTCATCACTCTTGGTCTTCAGCAATGACAGACTCTAATCATATCGACTCTTCCTTCACCGTCACTTCTGGCGCTCTTTGTTTCGGCACCTTGAGCAACATTCTCCAAGGTGCCCAAGCCCCCATCCAATCACCACCAACGCCTAGCCCTCGTCTTACTGGCACGGTTGTAGCTCATCAATTTGAGCACAACGTCCCAGCTAAGAACGGAAACTGGAATGTCTACAAACTTCGCGACATAGATAGCCCACGCGTGGACGGATGGTTCGCGGCCCATCAAGAGGTTAAGCCTCTGCCAGAACTCACCAAGATCCTGCGCGTGGCTGGTTCTCCATACGATGAGACCGAAAACACATTCAACAATGATGCGACAAGAGCCGAAAGGGTTCTTCTCGTCAATCGATATGACTGGGGTTACTACGTTGGAGGGAACGGGGTCGAAGAGGTCGAAGACGAGGAGGATGAGCTCGCCGCCAGCAACACTGTTGGCCTTGTCGACTATGCACACGGAAATGCCCTCGTTCAGAAATGGGCGCGACAAAAGTCCAGAAAGAGGAAGCCCTCTGAGAATGGTGTCTGGATGTATATCCCCGATGCCGAGTATATGTGGGGACGTTTCGGCTTTGACGGCGACTACACAGAGGCACGTTCGTTTTTGTACTTTACTCAACGAACCGACTTTGGCAAGACGGTATTTTCGGGTCAGACAGAGCCGTTAAAGGTGAATTAAGCTCGTGTTAAAGGCTTCGGCGTGGCTGAAGGAGAAACGGGACTATCATGGACAGAAGCGCCAGAAGGCATTTTAGGTAGACCCTGAACATCGTTTAAATCTTCCGAGACGGAGTAGCCCGTAAAGCCCCCTCAGCTGAGCGGGTCGTCGCCTACCAGATTGCGCTGGTCTATTGATTCTTGGCGCGATAGCGCAACAGACTATCGAGGGCCACAACGTTCCCGAACGCCTCCAGGGTCCACAGCCAGCGGGAATAGAAAATTTCCACAGGGGTTCAGACAGCCTTTCAGAGGGAGCTCATGCTGAATCTAGGCGAATCTGGACATTTGCTGTGCGCCTGCATCGGACGAGGCCTGCATTTGGACTAAGGGCCCCTGTCTGAGAGGGAATTTGGGGTTCACATGGAGCTTTTCCCATGGGTGTTCAAGTCTAGATTGATGAGGGCCCGTAAATAAGGCGTCGCTGACTGGGGTACGGCCAGCTGAATCTCCCTTCTCGAGGCGCCTCGTGAAGCTATCGATATCCTTGTTGGGGCCACAACGTTCTGGCTAGACCATCGTGAGTTTATCTCCATGAGACTCAGCCGTAGATCCGCTCTCTCGCTTGGCATGTCCCTTAAAATGAGGGCATGCCCCATCTCTGAAGTCCCCCATCGTTGGACGTTTCTCTCAGGAAATTCGCTCCTGACCTTCATCCACGATGCGTTCTCTCGTGGCATTGGCGGCTCTCGCCCTCTCGGGCACCGTCAATCTAGCCGAGGCGAGTGTCTGCAGACCTAAAAACCCTGCTTCTACGCTGGCGTCTACTCTGGCTTCCACCAGCACGGCCACCGGTTCTGAGCCTACTCAGACCGGCGCCCTTCCCAAGGTTCGCAACCTCGCCAGCAACGGTAACATGGGTGAAATCAACCCCAACGACCCTGAGGCTTTTCCCGACTGGGATGTCGAGGGAGAAGCAAAGATCGTCGGAGGCCAGGGCCGTCCAGAACCCGGCAGCAACGAACGAGGTGCCGCCGCCATGAGCGCCTCCAACACTGGCTCCGGAAAGCGAGACATGGGCATCTCTGTCAGTATCTCGCAGACGATCGCCAACCTCGACCTTACGACACCTTATACCATTCGCTTCTACTACCTCGTCGTCACATCGCCTCAGGCTATCAACCTCTGCGAGTTGACAGCCTACCTTGGCGGCGCCGTCTTCCACCAGAGCTGGGTCTTCAGCCAAGGCACTGCTATCTCATGGAACGAAGTCCTCAAGTCTGTTCAGCCCGCCCAAGTCAACGCGCCTCTGCGAATCGGAATGAACTGTCTCTTGGGTGGAGGCGCCACCATCCTCGTCGACTCGATATTTATCTCGAACCTCGTTACACCTGAGACGATCAACGACTTTGCCATTGACTTTGGCAACTCTGGCACTGGGGAGAACCCTCCTCTCACGCCTCCTGCAGTGGGGCCTACCAGCGCCGTTCCTGGTGAGAGTACCAGCTTTCCTGCTAGTGAAGAGCAGGGCACTTCGACGTGGTTCACGAGTGGTCAGGAGGAGACTGCGACGCCTACATGGTTCACTACTGGCCCTGGAGAGCAAGAGACCTCGTCGTTCGCCAGTGGATCCGAGGAGCAGGAGACCTCGTGGTTTACGAGCGGACCTGCTGAGCAAGAAACTTCGTGGTTCACCAGTGGCTTCGAAGAGGCTTCGACTTGGGCCACGAGCGCCCCTGAAGAGACCTCTACCTGGTATACCAGTGGAGCTCAAGAACACTCAACATGGTACACAACTGGTTCCGGAGAGCAAGAGCATTCTACATGGTATACCAGCGGTGTCGAGGAACACTCAACGTGGTACACCAGCAGCCCTGAGCAAGAAGTCTCAACCTGGTACACTAGCGGTGTCGAGGAAGCTTCGACATGGTACACTACTACCCCCGAGCAACAACAAACCTCCGAACCAGAGTCTCAATTCACTACTGCCTGGACCGAGCCTGGCACCCAGTCATCCTCAGTTCTGCCAGACACTACATCCTCCGCCCCTCCCACCTTCTGCTCCAAGGCCCTCAACGGCGGCTGCTGGTGGAAGCGTCCTTGGAGCGGCGAAGACATGGTCAACTGCGCCAGCCGAGGTTCCTGGCCCGGTCCTGAAGGCCAGGGCTGGGAGGTCACCGAACGTCCTGACAACTGGCCCCAGCCGTGGAGCCAACTGTGGTGTCTGGGCTGGTGCTCCCTCACTCCCGGCTGCAAGTCTGTCGCTTACATGCCCGACAGTCGAACGTGTCGGTTCTCGAAGTTTGAGGTGCAGGACTCGACCTTTGTTCACGGCCCTAACCCTAACGTTGATACCCCTGGTGTCTTCTACTGGCATGATCTTTCATGCTTCAACTGCCCCTGCAACGAGGAGGATGAGGTAACATCTGTGCCGGAGGTTGCTACCACAGCTGTCACCCTCGAGCCTGAAACCACCCAGATCGAACCTGAGACCACTACGCAAGCCGAGCTCGAGACTACCACCCAGGCTCAGCCTACTTCGGAGCCTACAGATACTTTCAAGCTCCCCCCTGCTTCAACCTGCCCCAAGGCTCTTAAGGATGGTTGCAAGTGGACCAACCAGGAGATTGGACATGCCTTCTGCGCCTACCGAGGCACTTGGCCAGCCAATGACGCGGCCGGCTGGGCTGTTTCGCCTCCGGCAGACTATCCCATTGCTTGGACTCAGATGTGGTGTGTCGCTTGGTGTTCTCTTGACCCCCGCTGCAAGTCTGCCGCCTGGATGGACGATCGCTCGTGCCGCTTCTCGACCCACGAGGTCCAGGACGCCGACTTCATCATGGCTGCCGATCCTAACGTAGACAGCCCCGAGGAGGGCATCTACTACTGGCACGATCTGTCTTGCATGACCTGTGCTTGCCACGATGATCCCACAACTACTACATTTGTCACAACTACAACCCAGGCTTCCCTCCCTGGCGGCCAAGAGGAGACCTGGATTTGGCTCACCCCCACCCCAGAACCTCCCGTTGAGGAACAAGCTTGTGAGTGGGACTGGGGTCAGGGTATCTGTTATAGACCCTTTGAGAAGGAACAAGGTCCCTGCGGTGGCTCTCTCAAGATTGTCAACCCTGCGCAGTACACCAAGCTGCCCTATGATTGGGTACCTCAGATCTCGGAACCAGTTCAATGCGCTATCCTTTGCCACACGAACCCCGATTGTGGCGCCTGGGGATTTGAGTGGAGCATGAACATGAACTGTGTTCTGTCTCTTAACAAGAGAAGTGTGGATGAGCTCGAAGTTGTCCCTTCGGGAGCTGAGTGGCGCTGGTATGACCGAGACTGCTGGGTGTGCAGGGACTGTGTTACCTCTTGGGACTGGACTTGGGGATCTCAGCCCTCCACAGCTCTACCTTCTGAAGCATACACAACCGCGTACCCAACAACTACAGAAGAACCAGCGTACACCACCACCACAGCAGAGCCCGCAGAGACAACCTGCCCTACGCTTGACGAGCCCATCAAGCTCTGCCAGCGCACCGGCCACACAGGCAACTGCGAGGGCAAGGTCGACTGGGTCAACCCAACCAACTACTACAAAGCGTCCATGGACCGCTTCCCTGAGCAGAAGGACGCGGTCGACGCCCTCACGTGCGCCGCCATCTGCAAGGCCAACCCAGACTGCCGGGCGTTTGGCTGGTATCCGGATATTGAGTGTGTCATTGCCGTTGACCAGAAGACCATGGACGACCTTGAATGGGGCGTCAGGTCACCACAGTGGTACCTGTGGTTCAACCTTGATTGCTTTGAGTGCGATGAGACTTGTGTCGCGGGACAGTATGCGTGGAGTCTCGAGGCACCTGAGGAGACACACCCAGCTGTAAACCCGACAGTATTACGGGTGTAATAGGGAGACTTCATAGACATATTTTATTTAATAGACGTACATAAATTCTGCGCTCATTCATTTTCTCAATGTTATTTCTATCGTAATGTGTTTCTTATTATAGTTGAATCCCGGCCCTTGCAGGATAACTGAGCCAGAAGACCCCAGCAGTCAGAAACAAATTGGAAACGTCCCATGTCTCTCGTGCCCTTTTACACCCACAGTGGTCATCTTTAAAGGTTGGGAACGGTTCGAGCTGGCCCAGCTTGGATTATACGGGTCTGAGAACTGCCTCATTTTCTTCCGTTTTTCCACCAGAACCTTGGTGGGCTCGGACCTGTGTGGTGAGAGACTTGCCCCCCTTGATAGGACCAGTACCAATAATTCCAACTAAGCTCTCAAACCCCCACGCTTGGCTTGGCTGTGAGTTGCACCTTGACCACGCCATTGAGCAGCTAGTTTGCTTTCCTATGCAAGGCTTAACCACGATTTCCTGTGTAACCGTTCAAGATCCTGTTTTGAACCTCAGGTCAAACGTGTCATTGGGGGTTCTGTTTCGCCTCCATATTCGCGGATGGCAAGCTGCATTATTACCAAGACGCTGACCGACATCAACTTCACAGCGAAAAATAGCGATGGAAGACACCACCATGCCCTTGGGCAGCTTTATAGTCCTATGACAGACATGGTTCTAGTGAGACTCGCGGCGCACTGGGCAAGTCATTTTTAAAGGGGACGAATCGTATGCGCTGCTTCTACGGAAGACAACATGATGGCAATGATATCATCTTCTCTCGGCCTTCCCTTGCCTACTAGATAAAGAGTCGATGAAGTTCTTTACTTGAGCTCACTAACGTGAAGCATGTAGGGCATCAGTTTCGTGGCCATTTTGCCAATATTAGACAGTAACTCATTATTTAGATATCTACGAAATAAAGATGCACATTCGGCGACCAGATAATAAAATCCATCATCTCGCCGTGCTCGCTGAAACGGTAAACTCTACCTCTTTAGTGATGCCATCATGCCGCGACGGAATAATCTCATCCGAACTGGCTTCTCCAGCATGTATGAAGATGTTGCGATCATGGACACTCTGGTTCCTGGTACCAGACTTGAGTGACCGTCCATTATGGCTTCTCCAGCCCGATCCACCTTGATCTCCAAGCATGATGCTTCCAGGCTCTGGTCCTCCCTTATACTTGGTGCTCGTGTTGTTTGATGATAGGAGAGAGCCGAATAGGGGCTTGAGTTTCTGTCGCATCCATCCCCATGTGCTTGGCAGGTTGGACGTGACGACAGCGACGAATGACTCTCGGACAGCCCACGAGGATCCTTCTTGAGGGCCTGTGCGGGGGTTCTGGGAAAGTCAGCCTTGGTAGCAGTGTCGACGATTACCGGGACATACCTTGAGAATAAGAATGCATCGTAGCAGACCAGCGACCATGACAAAGATTCCACCAGAGAAGAGTACCACGAGGCCATACTTTTTGACCGTCGGGATGCGGGCACCCCATAGCATGGGAAGTGGAATGAGAAGGAGATATGTGTCGGTGACAATGTTGAGAACGACAATGATGAAGATGTAAAGCTTTGAAGATGCGGCTTGGCAGAGGTCTAAACGTGATCAGCTCAAACGGCTCCCGTAGCAAGAATGGGGATAAAGAGAATGAGACATACTTCCTGGGTCAGGATTGATTTGCCAAAAGCGGTGGAATGGATGGCAGCTAAACAAAACGCAACAGATGATGACGATATAGGTCGTGATGATCATGCCAAAGCCAATGTGGATGCGGATCTTGTAATTGGCAAGACCAGACTGGTGTCATTAGCACTGCAGCATATTCCACACACAAGTAAACTTACTGTAAGTCGAAAGTAGAATGCGCACAGCGCACTCTTGATGACCCATAGAACAGTCGCGTACATGGCCCAACCGGCGACCTGGATCTTGGATCCGCCAACCCTACGATAAGCTTGTGTTAACCGGGCCCTCCTGTACGAATCAAGGACCACACTAACCTCCACGCGTACTCCTCGCTGTCGGGGGATAGAGACGCTCGCTCCTCGTCCGTCATGGCACTATTGGTGTATCCGTGATACTTTGCGCTGACCGTATACGCGAGGGCCGTCTCGATCGAGTAGGGTATAATCGCCAGCAGCATCAGGTAATCGTCGGCCTCGAAGTTGCGGATGCCCACTTGTCGGATACGGGCGTATGTGCGGAGGATAATGACCATGATACCCACCGAGAGGAGGGTAAAGGCCTCGGCGGCAAACGACGTAATGTCTCTAGCCATGGCGGGAAACGGTGATGCTGAAAATCGCAGAATCGGGGACAAGAGAGCACGCGCAGGACGCATGGGAGCGGCCTCTTTAACATCAACACCAACGCATGCTTATGGTCGCCACCTCCAGGGCTCATCCAGGCACACGTCGACATGGACCATCTTGGCTGGCCCCGCAAGAGTCCACGCTGAGACGCCAATCGTGGTTCCAGCCCAAATCTTCACGGCAATGATGCACGGGAGGATGTGAGACGGCATGGGATGAACCCCTGCCAGCCAACGGGAATTACCAAAAGCCGCCGGGCCTCCCTATTCCCAGCGAGAGGGAGATCGACATTGCGCTAACCCGCTATCTGCAAGGCACGAGTCATTCGTCGTCAAAGCGTTCCATGCTAAATCCCTGCTGACGGCCTCGAGAAAAACGTGGCCGCGAGTAAGGAGTGCTTCTTCTCCATGCTGTCTAACCAACAGATTCCCTGCCGTGCCAATGGGAATGGCTCCTCTTGGCATGTCATTCGAGGTTGGAAAGACGCCACGTGGAAGTACGGCTGTTACCGACCCGGATGTAGCATCGAGCGCGAACTTAGGCAGAGCCCTAGACACAAGAGCCTCATCAGAAGCCACGGCAGTGTCGCTCAGAGATGGCCAGCGAATCTCGGCAGACGTTTTCCACCGTAGCGAGGACTTTGCCGGGCGGATCTGTTCCGCCGAGTAGCTAAAACTCAGGGGGGGCATCTCTTGTGTGGAGTGAGAGAATCTCCATGGCTGGCCCTGGCAGAGTACGCTTCACCTGTGGCGTGATGGATCCCATCGTCCACTCTGCACTCTTGTGTTTATCTCCATTCCATGGTTCAGGGGCTTTTCCTTCCTCAGGCTCACGTTTCGGTCGACATCCGAGTCATGTTTTTGTCATGGTGTGCTCAGCAGGACAAAACAGAAAGGGCCCCATCCCCGCGAACCCCATAGTTATGCGCTGGATTTGTCACTTGGGAGATCGCTGGGTATTTTGCTTTTGTTTCCGGAGAGCCAAGGATCTAGCTATTCGTTAGTGCGAGAGGCTACGCCGTATTCATCGCGGCGGCATCCGTGCAGAGTCCCGCCAGTCCTATCTCACGATCAGGCTTCAATCGGATTCTCTGGAGCCGTAGCGGATGAAGCACCCTAGACGTCGGATCATGCACTAGTGGTAGGTAGCCCTACCTATTCCAAGGGGCTCTAGGACACAATGACGTTAGGTTATTGCGGTGTTCCACCCACGCGGATACTTGTTACCCGCTGAGGAGCCGCATCCGCAGTGTCGATCAGTACCCTGAAGAATGTCAACAGGGGTCTTGCAACTTCCGAGGTACAATTTGTAAGCCTTTATATCTAGACTGTAGGTCCATTGAGCGCTACTTCAGATTCTCAACGTGTAGACACTGCGTTTGGGACCCAAGCTTGTCCTCATTGTTACAGCTTGTTAGAGATTTGTCGCCATCGTAGAGTCGGAACACAGCCGCACCACGCAATGAGGACTCAGTCGAGTTCAGGTGTCTCCCACTATCCTTTTTAATCTCGCACAATTCTAGTACATGCCTGGTCGGGTCCTGTTGGCTTTTCCAAACCTCTTGGTAGCCAAACCTAGTACCCGGAAGTGTCGGCCTTCGCTGCAAGTGATCGAAAGCCATTAAACAGATACAGGCAGTTGAAGATGCGCCGGACTATCTACCTGAATCAAGGTGAAACAAATTAATACGAAACTATTGTTTGCACGGCTCGTTACAGAATCCTCACACCTTGGTTGTTGGCTCCGTGTCTCAGTTCAACCAATGTCCAAGGAGGCTACCCTACACCTGGCGGCCCCAAAGCCGAGCTCTTGACACCTAGACTCATGATCTAGTGTCGTGCCTACCTATGTGGTGATGAAACATCCGATTAAGGGCTCATGAGTTTATTTAAGGCACAAGCAGAGAAAGCACGCTCGCTAATGGCAGTGTGGCTTCCAGGTTCACTCGCCAAGCCGGCTGGGGCTGGCAACATCACAGCGACGTGACAGTTGAGGTAGGCCCGGAAGCTGCTTAGGAGAAGATTTACCCTGGCTTCTATAATGAAAATATTATCTTGTAGGGAAGAATTGCTGGGTTAGCAAGCTGGCAATTCGCATTTAAGGCACACAAGTGTATGCGAACGAGTTTTCACTGAGCGAGCGCCTTACCCGCCGTGCTCGTTACGACGAACAATCTCGTTGACATGACCTAAAAGAGAATGAGAGGTATGAAAATATCATGTTACGAAATATTTCATATTCGCGTATTTTGCGTCGGGCGATGAAACGTGGAGGTGTGCGATAGGTGGATGTTCTCAGTGAATCAGCTACGCCTCATCTCTCGTTTGTTCAGGGTCACTATTGCCATCTCAATTTCGGTTACTATTGGGGATACAAAGCGAGAAAGTTGACAGTCCCAAAAGAGTCGAACGAAACTGGGGCATGAACAACCGAAGCAAAGGGTCCGTTTTCCCCGGAGATGTTGAAGAGAGGATCTCCGATCTTACTGTCTCTTAGCAGACAACGTGATTCGACCCTAAACCACAATGTATCTGCTGTAAACCATAGGGAGTCGTGCAAGGGACATATACCAGAGGGTTGAAAGATGAGGTCCAGAGCAGAGCCTTTAATAAGTGGGCATTGGCAACAAGTTCTTCTTGGGTGGGCTATATAATTCACTCAAAGTTCCAGTTGATCTGAGCTATGAAGTCTTGTAAAATGTTTCTTAGCGGGTAGATGCACGACTGGCTATTCATCAAACGGGTTGCTTAGAGAAAGAAAATCTGCCAAGCTAGGTCTGGGGATTCAGTTGAGAAAAATCCATTGGAAACTGTTGGTATTTGCCCAACTTGGCATTAGGCATAATTGCAAGCGAGGTAATTTACCCGTAGGATCAAACAAGGCGCAGTCAATACTACCTAAATTGTGCCAAGATCAGGTGCTGTGTTGTTAAGACGGTTCAACGGCACAAAAGCTCATTACAATGGCCTGTATAACAGGGATATCTCGGTCCCTGACCACTGGCAGTTGGGCTTTCTCCCCACTCTTCAAGAGCATCACGGCGCAGCCCAATCATGACAACTCTTGGCAATTGATCCCCTGATAAGACCCCAATGACAACTGACGAATGACTCTTTAGCATTGCCTCGCCTGACTTTGCCCCTGAAGGAGCGAAACGGTGCCCAGAGTTTGCCTTGGGCTGTTTGTCAGAAGCGATGCACGAGTATATGTCCAAGCATAATTCCACATTCCCTTGCAACGACAGTTCCACATGGCGCGGATCAATTTGTCAAGATGTATCTGCAACGTATTGGCGCCGTTGTCGCCTTTCTCTCTTTCTTCCTAGGTGGGCATGTGTCCAGCAGGTTCAAAATTCCGTCGAACTGACTTTTCTTTTAGAAGGTGTCCGGGCGGCGGGATGTGCTAATGTTACAATCAAATCCCAGGATGATGCTGATGAAGTTCGAAAGAACTGCAAAGACATCCAGGGATACCTGACTTTTGACGAATACCTAGACGAGTCCATCAATCTCGATGGTATCGAGTTCATCAACGGGGATATCAGGTACACGGGAGATCCAGAATGGGGGAATGCAACAGAAATCGGTGGACCGTATCCCACAACGTTGGAGCCCATCACAATCGAATGTTCAACACTCAAGACGGTCAACGGCTCCATCTACTTCTGGGCCTTTGAGGGCCTCTCGGAGTTCTTACTTCCCAAGCTCACCAGAGTCGAGGAGTCTTTTACCCTTCAGCGGATGCACTACCTCAGAAAGCTCGACATTACCAAACTCACGCACCTCGGGTCCTTCAACATCGAGGCGAACCACCTCACCGAACTGAAACACGAGGGTCTCAAGGGTTTCACAGACGGCGCTTGGTCGCAAAGTGTTCAGTTCTGGGGCGTTAGGGTCTCATCTCTTGACAGCTGGTTCAAGTATCCCCTCACAGCCATCTCTCGAGATTCGGGCTATGATCGCCTCTCCACGTGGGCACCCGTGCATCTCAGCGCCAACCGCCTCCCAAAACTCAAGAGCGTCACCATCGGATATGCAAACACCAGCAAGATCTGGATCAACGCAAACAAAACTGAGCTCACGCTCGGCAGCTCAGAAACTGAGACGATGAATATTGGGATCCTGCAGCTCGATGGTGAACTCACCAAGATCACACGCGCACCCAACGTCAAGGAGCTCAATGTTGGCGAGCTTTATTTTGCAGGTTCTCCTTTGAAGGAGATTGACCTAACCATGTTTGACAAGATTACTAACCTCACGATTTATGGCCACGGAAATCTGCAGAGGATTCGAATGCCAGCCAAAGCCGTCGACTGGGAGGACATGACAATCAACATTGAGATGAATCAGAACCTCACCCTGATCTCAGAGTATCGCGACCCGGAGAACAAGAAAGACCAGTTCTGGTACTGGCCTAAAGGAAACATCAGCAGAATCATGATCCGCGGTAACCCTCTCTCCACCGGATTCTTGTGAGTTTATCCTCATTCTCTGACTGTTTGGACCATCTAACGCCTGTGTTTTTAGCGACTCATTCCTCGCAGCCCGCAACGGCTCTAACCCGCCAAAGGTCCTGGACTCTTTCTTCTTGGAGCAGGCTCCACTCCAATGGTCAGAACCGATGGGATTCAACTGCACGCCCTTTGAGGAGCTTTATAATAAGTCTGTCCTTCCCAAGGACTATGAATGCAGTAACCACGACTCACTGTCTTCTGCGAGTCATGTCTGGATGAGTTGGGGCTTTGTCGGGGTGGCGTTTCTGTCGAGTGTTTTCTATTTATCCTAGCGGGTAAGCTGTATTAGTATTAATATGGGAATATGTATTGTCGCGATTTAGTGACTTGAGGAGACATCTCACGAATAACCATCTTGCATGTTTGTAGTACGAAGAAAGTCTCGGCTTACTGCCTGTATTCCGTCTATTGGCAATAGTCGTAGCCACGCTGCAAGTGGTTCGCGTATCGAGTGCGCCAAGCCGTTCTGGGCTAGAACGCAAGTCTGGGCCTTGGGGCATTGGGTCTAGATCGCAGCAATATTGCCCACCTGAATATCTGGATACGGATCTCTGTTTGGTCAGTGGCTGGCTGTCGTTTTTCAGCCAGCGCCAGTTCCTCCAAGGGAGGGGCAAGCCCAGAGCTGGATAAAAACACGGCCATCTCCTCACGCACGCCGAAGTGACCATCATCTTTAGCTTGCCTGTTTGTCGTAGATATATTTTCCCATTAGCCAAGAATGTCTCTCTCTGGTGGTACTGACCGGGCCGCAACCTGGAAACTGTCAGATCCTGGAACCTCTCAATCCGTCGAGTCGACCGTGTTGCCTGACGATGGCAGTCGGGGTGGAGAGTCCGTTTTCGACCCGGATAAGCGGATTCTTGTCGATCGCGCCGATTTCCAGGATGGTGGAAAGTACCGCTGTAGGTAATCTTATTGAAGCGAGACAAACACCCAGCTGACAGTTTTTGCTTGGTCCCAGCCATTGTCAAGATCCAGAGTAGGTTCGAGAACCCAAACACGGGCCACTCTATCTGGAAAATAGGGACCGGCTGGCTCGTCCGCCCCGACCTCATCGTCACGGGTGGCGATGTTGTCTACTCCAAGAGCCACGACCTCGGCGCGTGCACGCAAATGAAATGCTACATCGGCTACAACGGACGTGAATCAGTCAAGTCTCCTGGTGTTCAGAGCCGACATGGTGTCAACGTCGCCACGACGGCTAAGTGGGTTGAGACGAACCAAAACCGGATGCGCGACGTGGCCTTTATAAAGGTAAACCGCCCGTTCGAGGGGAACCTCGGCACTTTCAAGTTCGAGGCCACACCCCTGTCAGGCGAAAACGTCAAACTCGGAGTTGTCGGATATCCCGGCGACAAGTCCTTCGATGATGAGCGCGGTGGGCAGATGTATGGCGAGTTTGCCAGCACCAGCTACGACCTTAACGAGAGTCCTCGTAATTTGATCGAGTACCAAGTCTCTACGTTCGGGGGTAAGTTTCTATTCACATACGTTGATCATTTCTGACCTTCACATTAGGGCAGAATGGGGCTCCTATTTTACGAAGAGATGGTGCACAGATTGTTTCCATTGGCACCCACTGCTACGGCGACAGTGAGAATTGCAACTCGGGCACCTCGATTGGCAACAAGTACGGAAACAACTATGACAGCTACATTGGTCTTTTTAATGATTCATCAGCCTTTGCTAGTCAAGTCAACTTCGTCGAGGTGTCGCCTCAGTGATGACGAGGATACTCCCAGAGTGAGTAACGTGTCTACCTACCTATAGTGTATCTTTCCTAGATTTTTATCAACAAGGGGTATAATGCTCCTATTTTCTCTTATTATCATACATATCCTACAAGCATTTGTCGACGTCCATGTTATAGCGCATATATTTAACTTGATTATCCATACTTGACTTGGCCAGCACGCTTGATGTCCATATTCAAACCGCCCTACGCTTCAGCCTTGTCTAGCCGCAAAAGAAACACTTCAAGCTTGATTTGGATTTGGGCTCATCTCCGCTAAGCCACGAGGCGTCATCTCAGTCTACTTCATATCCCTTAGCCTCATCACCATCCACTTCAGGCAGTCTCTACCTCCCTGTCATCAGCCCATCACGGAACGTCTCACTCAGCTACCCATACTTGTCCATCATACATGGCTCTCTCTGTGCCGGGCGGATACCAACCAACAGGTGAAGGCAAATGTAGGAATGAATGGAAGCCACGTTGTCCGTCCTCGACAAAAGTCCTCAGGAGGATTGCGATGATTGCCATGGCCGGAGGGTCAAAGGGAGAAAGCAAGTGGTGTTACCTGCGGACATATCCGCGGATATGAAAAAAAAAATCAACTTGAAGATTACGTATTGGGGCTGTGGACAAGCAAATCAGACAGACCCTCGAGATCAAATGGGGCTGTGCAGAAGTCTGGGCGTAATCTTTGGCTCCGTTTTCTCTGGGATAGGCTGACGTTATAAATATCGTCCGCGGACATGTCCGCGGATTGAATCACGAAGACCCTTCACTTCGTGCCAACTATGTTACTGACTGTGTTGATAGTTAGCTCAATGAAATGTATATAATGTGTGTTCTGCAACGTGTATCTGCCTGCTTCTGCCTTGAATACAGTACCCCAAGCCCTAACAGAACTCAACCAACTTCTTTAACCAACTTCTTTAACCAACGCAAGCAATTCTTACAATGCTCCCAAACCTTTTTTCCGCAATCGTGCTGATAGTCTTGCCACTGGCACATGGTGAGTCTTTCGTCCACCTTAGCTCTATTAAATATTAATGCTGATATTGGGGTTGAAGCTCAAGCTGCCAGTTCTCAAAACCAGACTCTGAGCGAGGTTAAAATCCAGGAAGCTTTAGAGGGCATCGCCAACACTTTCCGACAGTGGCCCGAGGCGCCACTATACCACTGGCCAGAGGAAGAAGGCCTCGAGTATGAAAGCGTCACATTCCCCTCTGAGGACGGCGTCCCACTTGAGGGCTGGTTCTTTCCATGCAAAGGATCTCACAAGGTTCTCATCATGAACCATCCTCGTCTGTTCAACCGAGCTGGCCTTCCTTCGCACATCGAGCCCTGGAACACATTGACAGCTCCGTCTGGCAATAACATTGACGTCAATTTTATTCCCGACTACAAGATCCTGCACGATGCCGGGTACAACATCCTGACTCATGACTTCCGCAACTACGGTCTCAGTGGCAGAGCAAACGGCGTCCTCTACTCGGGCGGACGATATGAGTCACGAGATGTAATTGGCTCCATCCGCTACATTCGTAACCGCCCAGACACGCGCAACATGACCCTTGGCCTGTTTCCCCGCTGCATGGGCGGCAACGCAGCCTTTCATGCCATATCGAGGCTGCCCGAAGAGTTCGAAGACATCCGCGTCATCGTCACACCACAACCTATCTCAGCCAACATGTCTACGCGGGTAGATCTAGAGCGTCGCGGTATACCACTGAGCTACATGGATGACCTGGACAAGATGGTCTTTTGGCGCACGAGTCTTCATCTTGCACAGTTCTCGCCTATCCCCGCGGCCAGGAGCGTGACAATCCCGACATATATCTACCAGGTGCACGACGATATCAACACGCGACCCGAAGATGTTCAGGCCATCTTTGACGCTATTCCGATTCCCGAGAAGAAGCTTTTCTGGATTGAGAACACCACCCGGCGCTGGGACGCATACCTCCACTTTCAGCAACAACCAGAGGATATCTTGGCCTGGCTGGACAAGTACATGAGCTAAGTCAAGTGGAGATAGCCAGGGAACCCTGAGACATATCCTAGCAGTTTATTGTGCTATCATGGGGTGAGAGCTATTAAACATGTCTTTCTAGCCTGAGTAGGCGGTAGTTGTCATCTAGAAGGGTTTATAGTTTTCTCTACTTTTGCTATGGTAGACTGCTATTCTCATTTAACATTTAGGTAGTTTGCATTTCACTTATACGCGTAGATTTACGATCTTCTGGCTCAGCTAACCCATCGAGGGCCGGGCTTCAACCATAATAAAGAACACGTTGTCAACACATCATAGCATCATATCCTAATACTAACATAGTGTTATCTAGATACTCAAAATCTAATCTATCGAGTCGCATGCTGCTTCGGGTGCTCCTAAGGAAACGCATGAGTGAAGAGCTGGTTCCCACTCTCGTCATATCTCTTGGGAAGAACGTTTTGAACACCCTTGATGTCCCTTGGCTCAAAGTCCAACATAGAGCCTCCGTGAGTGAGCACATCCAATCCGTAGTTCTCCTTGATCCAGTAGGAAAACATGTCCATGCCAGCTATGGCACCACCGCCAGTCCAGATGTTTCCGTCAACAACCCACTTCTTGTCGTTGACCCAATTGACGTTGGGATACGTTTGCTTCATCAGATTGAACGCCAAGTTGTTGATGGTGGCATTCTTTCCGTCCAAGACACCTGTTGACGCCACAACTGCTGCGCCTGTGCAGGTGGCGAAGATCAGTTTTCCAGCAGCAACGTGCTTTCGAAGAAAGTCGGCATGCTTAGGGTGCAGCTTGAAGTTGACAGGGTCAGGACCTCCAAGCAAGAGGATGTCGAGCTCGGGGCAGTCATCCACAGTCGCGGATGGCACAATGGTGATGTCGCTCGAGAGCAGCTGGACGGGCTCTTTATCGACGCCGATATGGTGGAAGACGAATTCGGGGGCACGGGAAATCGTTTCATCCGTTACTCCACTCAAGGGCTGGAGCGCTTTCATGTACAGCTTGGTGCAGGAGTTGAGGATGTCGATTGGGCCAATGACATCGATGGCCTGGTAGTCGTAGAGGAGAGCGCCGATGTGGAGGGGAGCCATTATGTATTCGTGTAGAAGAGAGGATATAGAAGAGGGGTAATAGAGGATGAGTAACCTGAGAATGATAGAGTGAAGCGCTGGAGGGATTTAGATCTTATATAACCTTAGATCTGCATGCAAGGGTTGCGCCTCATGCTGCAACAAGGTGCGTATACCCGGGAAGGCTCGGTGTTTAAGCATGTATCCTTACTGGCTCGGTTCTTGATACCTAGACAGGGATTAGAGTCATCAACTCCATGAAAGACGCGAGAATGAGAGGGGCTGGGTCTGAGGAGTCGGAACATCGGGTGAATGGGAGTGAGAAATAGGCCGTGAGGTTTCGGAGGAATCAAAAACATTAACGTGAAACACGTAATAACTATTCAGAGTTTCCGAAGGGCTTCGGGTCATAAACATGACGATATAACAGTTCCTACAACGACGCTACATAGTTTCGGCCCGGTAGTTGGACAATACATACATTCTCCCAGCCCTATTGAATAGTACCTAGTGTTTAGTTATGTAATTTTGAGAAGCTGGAAACTTGAACTTGAAAGTGAATTTTCTACGCCAAATCCCAATGTCTTCGGGCCCTCGCAAGACAAATTGTGGGGTTGCGATAACATCCGAAGCTCATCGGATCCTAACGAATTGGCCCGACCCCGACTTGGCTAGGGGCAAGCGAACAGTCAGCCGACAGTAGTGAGACTCTGAATGTGACGGTGTTCCCTGTCGGTATTATCCTGCTCACGAATGAAACTCCTGTTTTGAATTCTTCTCGCAATGCAGATTGCCGACCTTTAGTGATCCAGTGTTACAAAGAGCATGAGGTTTGTGAATAGTCGCATTTATGCCGTCAGGGTTCTGTCACCACGACTAGTTTCTTATCCGTGAGAAAATAGTATCATCTCTATTTCCCACTCATTCTGGGTAATGAATCGATTTAGGACGCAATCTATCAACATCTTGGGATACACCCCTTACCAGGCAGGTGGTCAACTGCCGTTCCGAATGTACGGATTGTGAGGGAGGAAGAGCGTCTAAGACAGATGTCACTAACGTTGGCCGCTCAATCTAGGCAGTACGTCATGTCGACACTATTAGGGCAAATGACATTAGAATTTGTCCAGGAAACGTTTCGCACAGTGAAGAAATGGCTTCCTTGACGGAACATCGAACATCGAGGGCTCTGAGCTTAGCTTCCGAATACCCTATGGGTAATTTCCATTGAATAATGTTCCCCATCAATGGGAGGTTTCTAAAACCAGTTCATACAAAAATAGTATGGTACACCATGTGACAGGGTATCTGGTCTGTCAGTCGTCGAAGAGCTGAAGGGATTGGCATCTACAGGTTTAGGGCCACCCTCCCCTCTCTTTGATCAAGATGAGAACGGATAAACGGCTCCGCCTCGAGTCATCTGAAAGCATCTAAGTAAAAATAGTCATAATTTCGTGACTAATTGGGGACTCTGCCCAATACTACTGTCTTGAAGTTTGTTGCAGTAACCATCAAGGTGAGTTGCATCGCAGTGGCCGACACCTGTGCTTACGAACTTGGACCAGTTTAACTCGGAGTTTAACTAGGATATAGGTGGTTCCTACGAACCTTGGATAGAATTGAGAGAACGATGGCGACCGTATCGGACGGATTCCGGGCTGTTGCATCAAATTGCGATCGACCACTGACTCTCTAGACTCTGGTGACGGCTGATACCTTGACGCAGCATTCCTTCATGCATATTGTCAACAAGTTGCGGGCTGACACTTCAGTCTTTGATCGCCGACTTTAACCTTGTGTCTTCTTTTTTTGCTTTTTCTCACATAGGCCCAATTGATCCAACTTGATTGGCATATTAGTGCCGTGTGACTGGTTTTTCCAACTACTCGACAACTACTTCACCTTTGAACAACTTTAAAAGTTAATAGACTCTTATTATTTGTTATATTGCAGTCTCAACTATATGGCTGAGAAAGAAAGAATTACCTCTCGTAGGGTCCTTGCGATCAAACTTTAGCGGGGGCCGCGGGACACGATTGACGATCCTCCAGTGGTGACATTGCCCAAAGGCACCATGCAACCATGAAACTTCGACACCACGTAAATATAGGAGTTGTTTGATATGCAACTATGCTACGAAGCAAAGCAAGGACGAGGATAGGTTGTTAGTTGAAGTCAAATTCTCCGAACAACCCGACGCGTCGTTGGGAAGTGGCAAATTGTCTCTGTTTCTGCTTCAAGGTCCAAGACCATGGCGTTGGGGGTTGGACCCTTGAATTTTGGCTTGGCTGTCAAACTAAGATCAAGATAACGCGGCTTGTGAAAATCCACGAATCGCATTTCTCCGAGGATTGCGTCTTAGTTCCTGCACGCCACGCAAAACAACTACCGACAATTTGCCTCAACCACACAGGCCAAGTCGTATTCAATTAAAACACACATAAAACCGAGTCAGGAACATTCATGCTATGCACCGCTAATGACCTGATTGCGTATTTGCCGAGGTGTTTCAGGATTGTTCTTCCAGCCGAAGGGGCGCGGCGCCCATCAAGAAAACTAGCGCAGCGCCAAAGTTGAAGCCATCGCCAAACACAGTTAAGCCCCAATCTGATAATGGTCTAGCGAGGGACATTTGCTGTTACATGGCCGAGAAAACTGACTCGTGCTAGCGACGCCACTTGTCAAGATCCCTTGTCCACAACAATATGGGATGGTTACATGATAGGATTCGAGGCGAGCTGCCCTGGCCGAGAGTCGTTGCAGGGTCTTGTTCCTGCTGCATGGTTGAGCTGGAGCTTCTCCAGACGTAAGCGAGTGATCGATCTGCACAACAGATCGGATTCGCGAGACTCGAGCAGCAATAGCGTTGTCCATCAACTACAAGTGGGCCATTAGTCACAGCTTTCCATGAGAGAATCCGTAATTGTTCTGGTCCAGCGTCTAGAAGCTTTGAAAAACCCTTCGCTTCGGCGTTATTCAGCACCGAACAGCGGTCAAAGCGGTGTTCGAAAAGAATGTGTCAACGCTAGCCTCGGCCGGGAAGGTTCTGGTTCAGGGGCATATCGCCGAGAGCCTCAAGCAGCTTGGCAGAGAGCTAGGATGTTCTGCATCCGAGCGTAGACGCAGGGGACCCTTTTAAACTCAATGGTTTGCGCGCCCAGCTGACTGGTTAACGTAACATCGCTCTGTGTTGCCCCGAAAGACAAAAGAGTCTGGTTCCTGCACTTCGGAGGCTCTGCGTCTGTCAGGATGCTGTTCTCTTGTCATTGTCTTTAACACAAGCTGGACGAGCGTTTCTTGATTGCTCACTCCCGCTGGCATCTTCAACATGGCTTGGGGTGACCTCCCCGTCGAGAGCCGCACTCTAGAGCCCCTCGGATCCGATCTACGCAACGGCTTGACCGCCATCACTGTCCTCGCCTTCATTTCCTTTTTTGCTTCTAGCGGGCTTTTCTTCTACCTCGTGTATAAGCTTGCGACATGGCATTTCTTTATTAGGAATCAGCCAGCCGGCCACATCCAGCAGCAGACCGGCACAATACAGAGAGCTCTCGACTTTACGCTTGGCATCGACGGAATTTTCACCGACAACAACGCCAACAATGGAGAGAACCAGGGGGCTGGAAAAACAGATGGTGAAGAACGGCGGAAGCGACCCAATCAGTTCCTTATCCTCATCATCAACCTGCTTCTGGCCGACATGCATCAGGGAGTAGCCTTCTTCCTAAATGCCGAATGGCTACGGAGAGATGCCATCGTCGTCGGCACTGCAACCTGCTACACCCAAGGACTGTTTGTATCATTGGGTGACTTGGCATCGAGCATGTTCATCACTGCTATTGCTGTGCACACCTACCTGGCAGTGGTTTCGCGTCGTCGCACGCCTCAGTTGGCGCTGTATCTGGCCATCATCGCCATCTGGATATTCGTCTATGTCATATCCTTTGCACCTATCGCTGCGACTAGTAACGGAGCCGAGTATGGTGGGTTCTTTGTCCGCGCCGGCAGCTGGGTACGTATCAGTGTCTCTCAGAGTGAACTGTGACACTGACTTGAACCAGTGCTGGATGAACCGACGATATGAGAACCTACGGCTACTAACACATTACCTCTTCATCTTTCTCGCCCTTGGCACAACCTCGATCCTATACACCATCATCTTCCTCAACATTCGCCGCCAAGCACGATCTGGATCTTCCAATGACGATGAGGACAACGCTCAGCTCCAGCTTAGCCGCAACCCTGCCTTCCTCATCTACCCCGTCATCTACGTTCTCTGCACCCTTCCTCTAGCTGCTGGTCGTATCGCAACGATGGCTGGGGCCAACGTGCCCAACGGCTACTTTTGTTTTGCGGGTGCAATGATTGCCTCGAACGGATCTTTCGACTGCCTCCTCTTCGGCACGACCCGAAACGTCATCATTTTTGCATCCAAATACGAAGTGGACTCGAAGGAGATTGGCTTGAGAACCTTTGCATTCCTGAAGACACCCATGAACCGCCGGTATGGCAACACCATCTCAATCCAGGGTGGTCATCAACACAGTCAAGAAAACGACAATCAAGGAGGCTGGTGGACATGGTCAGGACGATCAAGCGGCCATGAACCACGAAGTCGGAAGGGTTTGGCACGAACTATCAGTCAAGAGTCACTTCGAGGGCCTGCCATTCAGATGGACATGGTCACGTCTGTTGTTGTTGAAGTCGACGATGGTGCAGAAAGGGATCCTAGATATCCTGATCCTTCGTCGAGCTCCAATCCGTCGCTGAATAGCACCGAGAAGGATTTTACCAAGGTGATAGAGAGGACTTCATATACAAAGTCATAGTAGACAGTTAATAATGCAATTGAATCAGCCAAGTATCAGACCTTGACTTCATCTGCTGTAGCGTGTTCTTTTCCCCTTCTCTCAGTTCGTGACCTCTGAATTACCTACACCAGCCTGAGAGACCCCATCACTGGACAATGTTATTGAGCAGTGAACCTATCCCCTAGAACTGCCTTCTGTGCTGACGATGATTACTGATCTCCTAGTGATGGAAAAATGTGGTGGAATGTTGATCACGGACGTAAATGCACGAGCTATAAAATCTACCTCTCGGTTGACCTTCTATGTACTAATTTGAGTCTCCGATCTACTAAAGAGAAACGCCATCATCACCGACAATAACAGCAACGCTAAAGAAACCCCAAGCTCATTCTGAAACTTACGCATCCTTGAAATGACCCGTCTCCAGGTAATGTTGCTCGTCTCTCACGAGTACGTGCCCATTCCCGGCCACTGGGCAATCCTCGTATCCCCAGACGTAACAAAAGAAGGAACGCTATTCAACACCTTGGGAAATCACTTTCAAGGATTTTACGTCGATGTCAAGAAGAACATATGCCCTAGTCCCGGCGAGCGTGTCAGCTCGTTTATCTTGGGCTCTGTCGATGAGGAAAAACTTGCGCGTTTGGAGGAGATCGCCAACTCGAGCCCCAAACCTGCTCCTGATTGTCAAACTTGGGCACAGTGGTTTGCTGAAAAGTTGGTTGATGAAGGAATCCTGCAAATTTCGGCAATGGAACAGTTTGCGACGGCACCCAGAAGCTAGTTTGACAGAGTGCCTGCATTTCCTCGGCACGTATGTGGAATGCGTCTCGTGGGGGCTTGTTATTTCGTAAGCCCAGAGGCAAGCAGTTATTGCAGATACCTGTAGTCACATGAACCATTCACAAATACTAAGGTAGAACCCTTTGCTGTTTTTCACAGACTGTCTGCCAGATCACAAGGGCAAATGTGCATGAGCACCCTGATGGCCCCAACGTAATAAGGCTGTGCCTGTGATTGCCTCGGCCGATTTGAGAGACTGTTCTCACTGACCATATTGATTCATCAGTGGAGTGTTCGGTAGTGAGACTATTCCCTAGAGTCGCCCTCTGGCTGAGTGACGATCATCTCTCAGAACGAACAGACATCCATAGTGGTATGTTAATCACATACGTAAACATACATTAGTAGTATAAATTCTGCCTGTCCCATGGATCTGGCATCAACCAACTGGAATCATTAATCTACCAAAGTGAAATCTCATCATCAACAACAAGAACAACTCTCAGTTTATGCCAGCACTCGATCATTCCCAACGTGTCTTTCATCATATGGCTGCTCATCTCCCACCACGGCGCGACTATGCCTGGCCAGTGGTCATTTTTCATGGCACCGGAAAAGACAGAGGAAGGAATGCTAATCAGCAATCAGATATTCACCACGGGCTATTGTCTGAACCCTGTAGCGAGCCCGCCGACATATAGCACCATCTCCCTGGGTATCTTCCTTGAACAGGTAGCCAGCCATGAACAAAAGATTCGACAAATCGCCGCCGCCGTCAAGATACCTGACAGACACGCGGGGGGTATCGATGCGGTATGGTCTTTCTCATTCAAAATAGTGCTTGCGCTGACTTTTTATTTAGATGCCCGATTGCCAAGCGTGGGCGTTTGCGTTTGTCCAAGGCCTAATTGACGCACAGTATTTGAACCCATTTTCGATGACAAAGATGCGAGCGGCGCGTGATCTGCGGATAGATGGACCACCTATCAATATGTGATTTCTAAAGTTTGTGTTGGCACACATCGTGTGTCAAGGAAGAAGACGATTAGTGTGTACTCAAGTTAATCACAAACACAAATGCGCATGGATGCTATAAAACTTGGCTCTCCCGCGGACCTGCCATCAACCGACGTGAACTTCCAATTTACCAAAGTGTTATCAGTATCAAAAGCGACACCACCTCCAACTCGTATCAAATCCCAACCACTCTCGAAATGGCTCCCCTCAGCGTAATGCTGCTCATTAACCACGACGATGCGTATGTACCCGGCCAGTGGGCAATTTTTATAGCAACGGATAGGAGACAATCAGGAACCCTATTCCGCGCGGTGGGAAACCGACCCGATGGGATTAATCGTGAACTCAGAAAGGGTTTTGCTATTAATCCCCAAGAGACGGTCAGCATCGTCACCCTAGGCGCCATCGTTGACTTGGACCTTTACCTTTTGGAAGAAATTGCCGCAGAGGTCGTCATGCCCTGGGCCGAGGGCTCTTGCTCCAAGGTATGGTGCTTCTGCCTGCACTTGGCCAGGGAGAAGATTGTGCTGACGGTTTGTTCAGAAGGCTGACTGCCGGGAATGGGTCTTCTTGTTCGTCCAAGGTCTGGTCCAGGCTGGGTTTTTGAGACCCTGTGTGTTGGAGAAGCTGCGGCTAGCACGTGAACTACAGTTGGACGGTCCAGCTATACGTGTCTAAGGCTTGTGGTGATGTTCATGAAGACGTATTATCTCACGAATGATCATTGGCTAGGGTCAAAACATGGCAAGACAGTAGTGTGGAGGTAGTTGGCTAAGATGCCAGCAATCAAGTAATCCACATCTCCCTCCATTTTTACGCGGAACTGCATGTATCTACTTTTAAATTTCTCCTTTTAGCGAACCGTGCCATACTCGAAATCCAGGTACGTGGATGGTCTCTCCAGGTAACGGCACTGTGCCTAATTACGTTGACCCGGATGACTCAGCGTGTGCTATGAATTACCGCCACCCGGCAACCACCAAGATCGCGTCTCATCTCACCAACAACATCAACCATGAACGAGAAACGACCGCTCAATCCCGTCATTTTGGACGGACCCAAGCCCAAATCGGGCCTCGGACGATGGAAGTACCTCTGCATCGGTGTCACTGTCCTCGCCGCGTGGCATTTCTTTGTCCCTCACGTGAGGTGCCCGCATCACCACCATTCGCGTCTCACGTATCCTGGCGAGAGCATCAGCTGGGAACCGTGCGGAAGCATCAAGGATCGCTCTTTGGAGTGTAGCAGCGTTGATGTATCGATTGATCAGTTCAACAAGGATGCAAGCGACAAGACTTTTACCATTCCCATTATTCGTCTGCGCGGAAAGGAGGGGAGCCAGAACATCCTCCTGAACCCCGGAGGTCCCGGCGGCAGCGGCTTCGAGTTTATCCATCGACGAGGCGAGCAACTCAGCACCATCATCGGCGATGATCTTCACCTTTTGACCTTTGATCCCCGAGGTGTCAACTCGTCCAAGCCTCATGCTTCATGCTATCCCACCAAGGAAGCCCGCAGGCAGCTGAGCTCTGTCAACAGCGCAGACCTCACCCAGAATGGCCCCGAGATGTATGCCTGGACTCACAACTTTGTCAGGGCGTGCGATGACACGATGGGCGAGTATGGCAAGTACATCAACACACCACAGACTGCTGCCGATATGAACAGCATTCTGGACGCTGTTGGTCAGAAGGACATGTATTATTGGGGCTTCAGCTACGGCACGCTGCTCGGTCAGACCTACGCCACTCTGTTCCCGGAACGTTCCTACCGAGTCATCATTGACGGCGTTGTCAACCAGTTCAACTGGTACGGAGAACGCATCGACATGGAAGATATGGTCGATACCGAGAACGTTCTTGATGGTCTGCTCAAGGAATGCATCAAGTCTGGTGATGAGTGCGCCATGTCATCTCTCGCAGACTCTTGGGAAGGGCTCAAGACAAAGTTCCTCACTTTCATGACCGAGCTCAAGCAGCAGCCTCTCAACGTCTACGTCAACAACAGCGTGTACGGCCTCTTGGACTACCAAAAGATTTGGTACGGGGCACTCTTCCCAGTTCTTTACAAGCCGGCCAACTGGTACAACTTTGCCGACCGTATTGGCAAGCTGATGAGCGGGAACGCAACCGCTGCCCTCCAGGACTACGGGCTGGATGATTCACCAGAGGGCGACGATTCTTTCTACACCATCAGCCTCAATGATGGTGTCTCTGGCCCTAAGTACTGGCCTCAGGATCTCGATTCCCTTTTGAACGTCATTGTTCCCTCGTTCAATCGCAGTGTCTTTGCCCAGGATGATCTCGTCTATTTCTTTGCCAAGCAACAGTGGCAGATCCCCAAGACGCACAACTACGTCCCGCGCAACGGCGTTCAGACCGCCCACCCTCTTCTGATTCTCACCACCACCTACGACCCCGTCTGTCCTCTTGTCTCGGCACGATCCGCTCGAGCTGCCTTTGAAGGTTCCAGGATTGTCGAGGTTGAGGGCTATGGTCACTGCTCCGTCGCAGTTCCGTCGCTCTGCCTTGCCAAGCACGCCCGGGACTTCCTTTACCGTGGAATCCTACCTGAGAATGACACCAAGTGCGAGGTTGACGAACCATACTTTGTCAAGCCCAACGCAACTGCGTCTGTCAAGATCTTTGACAATGCCGAAGATCAGGCTATTCACTTGGCTCAGATTGAGTTGGCCAATGATCCTGAGTGGCCACGACCCCGAGGCTCTTGGTAACGCTGTGGGAGGGGTAACTGTACGTGACGTTTGCGTTTTGGTAACTGGGAGTGATGTAAGATAGGTTATGTGTAAAACTCAAATTGTGAAGAAGTTTCGATCGATTGGTGAGCTTCTTATGCTTTGCTTGGGCGTGAGGGCTCCATAAATACGAATGAAATTGCCATCATTCTTGTGTGAGCGATCACAGCCATGAAGCACGATCTCTGTCCTGTGGGAGTTTGAGCTTGGGTCACCTTGCTGTGGTTGAGACTTCTAGCCCAAGCTTTGGCGCATAACCCTCAATTGGGGTCCACAATGACAAGACACACCAAGACTGGTCGCGTGGCCCAATGGCAAGGCGTCTGACTACGAATCAGAAGATTCTGGGTTCGATCCCCAGCGTGATCATCTTTTTTGGCTCTCTCCAGTTTTGTCAAACCACAACGCACTGTCCCCATATATTTTTGTTCACCTGCAGAAACGAGAGAATAATCCGGCTGTGTACCATCTGCCGGCAGTTCTATCTGACACAGATCAGCATGTTCACGTTGCACCTGTTTGTCGTCGTCTCCACTCAGGGTCAAGGTGCAACCCTTCCCACTCCCGGATATGACGAGATACTGCGCTCTCCTCTTTTTTTGGGCACTGGGATTGATGGAAATTTGACGGATGACTCGCTATGTGTATTGCCCTCTGACATGGATTGGTAGCAGGATTATTCTCGGTTCCCGAACCGGCCTGACCTCCTTCGGCCTGGAACGTTTGTCTACTTAACCTCTAATTAACCGACCTCTTGTACAATCTTTGTTTGATGAAATTCCCCCAACTGACTTCTTTTAAAGTCTCCCAACAGAAACATAATTCCTTAGTTCCCACCTCTTTATGCCCATTTTTTGCGCTATCAACTGCAATGGCAAAGTCAGGCAGCATGGAAGCATTGAGCAACATCCCCACCCTATACCGCCTCGTTTTCCTCTACCTCGAACCTTTTCTCGCAATCGGCGCCGCTATACAGACGCACTTCGCTCCTAGAGTCTTTCTAAATACCATGTCTCAGACGAGCAAATACGCACCCGATAATCAGGTCATTTATGACCAAGTTGCCGCCCTTTACACACTCTTTGCCTTCAACGAAGCTGTCCTCTTGAGATTGACAGACGATATCCGAGTATGGAAGGGCGTATTCGTTGGGATCTTTATCTGTGATATTCTCCACCTGTATGCGAGCTGGGCCTCTCTTGGAAATGATGTGTTCTGGAATCCTCTTGCGTGGAGAGTTGAGGATTGGGCGAATTTGGGGGCGCTTTGGGGACTGGGAGTCATTCGCATTGCTTTTCTAACTGGACTCGGGCTTCAGAAAGTCGACGCCAGCATCAAGAGAGAGTAGGAATGGTCTGGTAGCTTTGCTTACCCCCATCGTATGGGTATTGGTTAGCTCAGAAGCAAGACATTGACTAGGCTTCCACTGCTTACGTTGCTGATATTTACCGCGAATTGTCCACGTCAGGTCTCAGCTTTGCTCAAACAAAGTTCAGTTGTCACGGTCGCAGATCATGGAGTTATTTTGCTCACCAGACTTTGCTTTGCATATCAAAGAGCTTGCACGCCGCAACCGAGCACCTGGCCTCTCCATTGCAGTTGTTCAAAATGACCGAGTTGAGTCTGCGGGGTTTGGAATGGCCTCTATTGAACATGACAAACCATGCACAGCTGACACGCTGTTTGACATTGCGTCATCCTCAAAGTCCTTGACTGCTGCTTCGATCGGATTGTTGGTTGATGACAATGAGAATTATCCCCAGATCCAGTATGATTCTGTCATGTCCGAGCTATTGCCCGACGACTTTGTCATGGCCGAGGATGAATACACCAAGGGCATCACTATTGATGATATCCTCGGACACCGAACTGGCATGCCTGGGTAGGCATTTTCTCCAAGGTCAAAGCGTTCCACTTACCGACTTCTAGACATGACGACTCCTGCATGGGCGAGCACTCAACACAGCCGGACAACGCAAAGTCCATCACCCGAAACCTGAGAAATCTTGCCCCCGCTGTTCCTCTGCGCTCGAGATATCTCTACTGCAACATGATGTACACAGTCGCGACGCACCTGGTAGAGGTGAAGGCCAATAAACCATTCAGCAAATTCCTGGAAGAACGCTTCTTCCAACCTCTTGGTATGGACTCGAGCAGCCTCCAACCTAACGGGGCTAAAGCAAAGGGGCTGGGAGACAGACTAGCCAAGGGGCATATTTGGGACAAAAAAACCTCGTCGTACCGTGAAATTGAAGCCAGGAACTGTCCTGAGGGTCAAGGCGCTGGCTCAGTCATCTCAAGCGCCAACGACATGATTAAATGGATCAAGGCGATTGTTAACCAGGAAGGCCCTATCAACGAAAACGTGTACCAAGGCCTGATAAAGGAGCGATCTTCTCGAGAACCAAAGGGTGGGAAGCTCAAGCCTCACACATCTGCGACAAAGTACACCGCGGGAATGGAAGTTTACTGGTACCGTGGCCATGCTGTATACGGTCATAATGGAGTCGTGTCTGGTTTTGGAAGTCGCTTCATCCTCCTCCCAGAGTTCAAGTTTGGCGCGGTTGTTCTTGGGAACGCGGAGGGGACAAACTCTGTGGCTGCACAACTGTTTAGGGATCTCATTGACGAGGTCGTCGGGGTGGCGGAAGAGGAGCGTACCCAACTTCTCACCAAGCAAATGATTGCGAAAAGTCAGAAAGATGGAAAGGAAAAGAATAGAACGCAAGGGAAACAAAGAAACGAAGGAGGAAGTATCACGAAAAAGCCCAAGGAGAAGCAAAATGACAACCGGAGCGAAAGCGCTGAGCCCCAGACAAGACCCCTCAGTCAATACATGGGCTACTACTGGAACGCCGGGTACCATGGTATGAAGGTCGAGATCAAGGACGACGCCTTGTTCATAGACGCCACGGACCGCTCGATGGGTTTTACTCTCGTCTTTGAGCATCAGCGAGACCAGACAAAGTATATTGCACATCTGTCTGATTTCTGGGAGGGAGGCGATGACTTGATCCCGGCCGAGTTTGCTTTCGATGGTGATAGGGCCGTCAAGATGGGATTGGACTTGGAGCCTCTAATTGGAGACAAGATTTGGTTTGAGAGAAAAGACTCGGTGGGATAGTGACGATTTGGTACATGAAACCGGTCTATATTATGCAGCTGCTTGATTTGTCCAGTATCATTGAGATTATGACATGAATGTCTGTCCTGCCTCATACCCTGGCTCAACACCCATCATGACAGCTCCAGATGAAGTTAAACCATAGTTCCCCTGACGGTCTATGGCCCTCTCCCACACTTCTAACGGAATAGTGTTTAACCTCGACCCTGTCTTTGTCTGACTGCTTTTCCGCACACCGCTCCAATCGCTCTGTCTGATTTGCTTCTGCGTCTTATCGACAATAGTTCTTGTTATCTCAACGACATCCTTGGTGTTTGCGTCGTGCTGACGGCGTAGCTCTGCCAACTGATTCTCCATAATGACGGTTTCCTCCAGGCATTTCTCGTACGTGCTGATAAAGTTCCATTCCTTGAGGCGGCTCATTCTCTCGGTGAATTGCTCGATGCGATGGACTTTTGCCTTGATCTTTTGGCATATGCTGCATTGCGTTGATTTGTAGTTGCACTGGGAGACCAGTTTCAGGCCGCAGGTTTCGCCGACTCGACGTTCTTTATGACATCGCTGTTGGAAACCGGCCCATTTCCAGTAGCCGCAGGACCAGACAGATTGGTTGAAGAAGCACATGTTGACAGGTGTAAAAAGTCGTTGTTCAAGAGCGAGGGAAACAGTTGCTTTGCCGCTGGACATGGCGTACCTCTCCTGTGCTTAAGTATCCATACATTCAGGAAACCGTAATTTGCCCATGCGTTAGTTAGTTCCTCTTCTTGGTATAGACTGAAAGGTTACAAGCATGGATGTCCACCCATCACCCCACCGCAGAACCAACAACAGTCAGAACCAACACACACACACAACGTCGGCAAATCAGACAATTTTGGAAATGTGACCCGTTTTGCTGTTGGTTCGGTACCCCTTTTCCCAGGCCTGTGCATGTGATGATGCAGGACACACGAGGACTTGGCCATGGCTTATCCACTCTTGGTGTTTACAGGGGGTTGGTTCCGAATCCCAGCGGCAAGACATCTTGACGGGGCGCACTCTGGGCGTCTTAGCATGTGCCTGTTGGTTCATTGCCCAGGCCCCAACCACCTTGGCAAAGCTCCCTGTCAAAGTCAGGGCTCGGGGATCCGGTTCATGCACGCCATCACTGCCAATTATAGCATACTACGTAGTAGCATTGGCTTCTAAGAGTAGATGGCGTTGCGGACTGAGTGGGATCAATTGAAGCCGACACCGATAAGAGCAATCCTTGATTGTTAGTGCCAATCGGCTTCATATCCGAGGGCTTTATAATCCACCCACCTCAAGCACCAATGCGGGGTGATGAGCAGCATCACACTCCTCAACCACAACCACACAGGTTCTTTTACTTTCCCGAGAGTGTAGTATTGAGCTATTCTTCTGATTCATCATCGATCGTCGTCATAAAGAAAACAGCTTTTAAATCACCAACCCCTCCCCCCGCTAGCACAACCATGTCAACGGACCCGAGCCAGAACCTCACAATCACGGCTCAGTGCCTCTGCAAAGCACATTCCTACTCGACCTCGATCTCCTTCTCTAGTCTCCCGTTTCAAGGATCGATATGTCACTGCAGGTCCTGCCGACATGTCACCGGGGCCATGTACACTAGTCACATCAAATGGCCTGGCCTGACTCGCGAGATTCTTAGCTCCAATCTGGCGCGTTACGAGTTCACGTCGAATGTCAGCCTGCTGTTCTGCGAGACTTGCTCTAGCCCACTGTTCTGGGAAGAATACTACAAGGATAAGCCAGAGGTGCTTGATGTGTTTACGGGAGCATTGGACAATGCTACAGTAAAGAACCTGATCACCTTTCCGGATCAGATCTTTGTCGGAGATACAGAGGATGGTGGTCTGTCTCAGTGGCTGCTGAACGTGAATGAAGATGACATGGAGTCAAGACGCTGGAAAGCAAGAGCTATCAAAAGCGAGACATTCGATCACGACAGACCGGCGCTAGTGGGCGCATCGAACGATGATCTTCAAAGCCCAAGGGATATCCCCATTCACTGCCGTTGCAAGGGAGTTGACCTTGTTCTTCGGCTGTCCCTAGACGACTTTTCACCTACTGAAACTGATTCACTGCCCTTTTTTGTTGACCCAACAACTCACAAACACCTCGCGACCTTTGACGCATGCAACACTTGCCGCTCTGTGTTTGGCGCTGAAATTGTCAACTGGACCTTTGCTCTGCTTCGCCAAATGCACTATGCGAGCGAAATGGAGCAGCCTGGCTTCCCACAATCAGCGCAAGAACTCGAAAAAGCTGTCTCCAACCCCGGTAGAGATGTTCGTCTTGGAACCTTGGCGCTATACAAGAGCTCGCCAGACGTTCAGCGGTACTTTTGCTCGCGATGCTCCGCTTCTGTCTTTTACGCCGTCGATGATCGTCCCGATCTCGTTGATGTGGCGGTTGGTCTTCTGGATGCACCAGAGGGGGCCAGGGCTGAAAGAGATTTGATTTGGAACATGGGCTCAAGGGTCGGTGGCGAAGACGATGCCGTTGGTGGATGGCGGGAAGGGTTTGTCAACCGGGTCAAAGAAACAGCGGAGAAATGGAGAGTCGATAGAGGCTATCCCAAGACCTGGAGAAGGCTTGCAGCAGAGAAGAGTGCTTGAGCGGTACTTTTGACTTGTAGCGCGACTTGGGGGATTACTTATTTGCAAGTTATAACAAACCTGCACCCGTAGTTACTGTATTTCATTCTTCTTCTCATCAATGACGTCTCCTGAAGAGGCCATCAGTCATATCGCATCTCATACTATTGGACTAATGCTCCATCTCCCTTGCAAACGGACTCCGCGACCGAATCTTGCGTCCAAAGAAATACAACAACCAAGGAATAGTAGTCAACAGCAATCCAAGACCACCGAGCAACCCTCCTGTACCTCCCAATGTCAAGCTTGAGATCATGCGCGCTGTGATGAGCGGAAACACTCCTCCCAATAGATTCCGGCAGAGACTTTGGGCTGCCAGGGCCGACGAGGCGTATTGATGATAGGTGTCGGCTAGGTAATTGAACACAGCCAGATAAATGCTGAAAATTCCCATTGTGCAGGATCCCACAGCCAGTGCTGGCGAAACCCAAGATACGCTGGTTTTCGCACTGAATCCGAACCAGAACAAGCCAATAGGCAATAGAATCGACTGTACGCAGGGGGAGAACAGACGCTGTTCAGGGGTACTTGATGGGGCCTTGTGAGGGAAGACTCTTCGAACAATAGGCTCTTGAACGAGTGCCAAAAAGATGCTGAGAATCGAACCAACAATGACAGCTGTGTAAACCGCTCCCACTTGGGTGCTGTTGAAGCCGTAGACGCCTCTAAACACAATCCCGATACTGCTGAACTGCATGTATAGAATAGCCCAAGCGAACGAAGCCCAGACGGAAAACCAAAACACAACAGACTCGGTAACCAGAAGCTTAAGAGGGAACGCAAAGCTCCGCCAGATGATGCTGATGTCGAGGTGCAGGGCTTCTGCGACAGAGGGGGAGAATTGTACAATCGCTCCGGTCGCCGTTTCATACTGCAAGGTGTTGAGCTCTTTGCACATTCTCCTCAAGAGCACGTTGCTGCGCGTCTCTCCGAAAAAGAGGAAGAGAACTGCGGTCGTGGCTCCTATGGCGATGAGCTGAAGATAAAAGATCCATCTCCACCCCAAATGATCAACGGCAATTCCACTGACCAGTGGTCCAAGGCCTGTGCCGACCATTATTGAGAGTGAGTAGAGTGCCATAGGTGTATTGCGATCTTGCTTATGGTAGAGGTCGCTCACAACACCCCCTGTGAGTGTCGCAAAGACGGCAGCACCACATCCAGTGACGAACCGGGAGACCAACATGCCAGGGTAACTATCCGTGAGTGCGCAACCTAGGGTACCTAGAAAGAAGACAACGCCAGAGACAACAAAGACCCAGTATCGACCGTGCAGCTCGCTCACGGGCGCAAGGATCATTGGCGTACAGCCAAAACCGCCCACAAACAAGGTGATACCGGCGTTGAAGGCCGTGTCGCCGACATTCCATTTATGTCTCAGCGGTTCTGAGGCAAGGGCGTAAGCACCGGCAGAGTATGCGGCGAGCATCGAAGCCATAAAGGTTCCCGAGAGAATGGTGATTTTCTTCTTGGTCGACCAGGTAAACGGCGATTGGAACTTGGAGAGATCGATTGGTGCATTGTCTTTGACGGCAACGTCTATCTGACGAGACAAGAGGTATTGCGGAAGTGAAAAGTCAGGATTGAGCGAGTCCAGCCCAAGTTGAGATCGAACGAAGTTTGACCCGTCAACGGAAGAGTCATCAAGAGAGGGGTTCCTGGCATCGTTGGGTTCCAACGCCAAGGCCTTCTCTAAGGTCTGCCCCTCCTGCCCAGCAGCGCTGTCTTTCGAAGGCTGATCTGGAAATAAAGAAGTCATTGTGATTGTGTAGTTGCGAAAAATAAAGTCCGTAAGATGGACTCGGCTAAAGATAAATGTTGTCGGCAACGACTCGGTAAACTAGACCATTGCCAGCCGCTGAATATGGACTAGACATTTCGGGCTTTGAAGTATGCCAAGACCCGAGGATGCAACTCGGATTGAGGTAGCCGAGTGTCGATCACGCCCTAGTTTAGGTTGGCCGGGGAGAGGCGGACTACTCCGGTCGATGGCTGTTGGGTAGTCAGCATCGTGCATCACAAGGAGTCAGCCATGTTGTCATCAGAATGAGGCGATAATGAGCTTTTTTTTTTCTGTATTCAATGATTTATAGTGTAGGATCTTTAGGGAAAAGCTATAAATGGGAGACCTATCTGGGAAATTTGTTCGAGACTCTCTTCCTTAGATGTTACTAGGCGCTTGGAGGCACTTCTTGCTCTAGCCTTTAGAGGCGGGCGTTATTCTCCTCACCTGGAGATTGGCACAACTAATCACCCGAAGTGTTGGTTCTCTAAGCAAATTTATTAAAATTACTGCACATATTCTTTCTGTCAGCAACATGCCGGCGCTGCGATGCTATCTCGATCGTGGAGCCTTCTGGGATCAAGCTATTTGTAATTCTATGTCGGCTTGGGAGCCGAAGGATGATTAATAAGTCGGGTTCTAAACCCGGAGTTGTCTCGGAAGCCATCATGAGGCTCGAGGAGCGTCCATTTATAAAAAGATGAAAAAGAAAACAATCTCAATGAAGAATTGGCCCAGTTCACTGAAAGACACCGTTTCCTAAGCACAATATTTCATCATGTCGACACCAGCAGCGGAACCGACTCCTCAAATCCCATCTCTCGACCTCTTTTCCCTCAAAGGCAAAAACGCCTTTGTCACGGGAGGATCACGAGGCATTGGCGCCGCTATTGCCATTGCTTTGGCTGATGCGGGTGCCTCAGTCTGCATCGCCCAACGTGATACGACCAACACTGACACAGCTGATGCCATTCGGGATAGAGGGGTAAGAGCAGAGATTATTTCGTGCGATCTGGATGACATGGACGCCGTCAAGGGTGTCTTTCAGCAAGCACTGGATGTCATGGACGGACGAATCGATGTCCTCGTCAACTGTGGGGGCATCTTGAAGAGAAAAGAGGCCGTGTCGGTGTTAGAAGAAGAATGGGATGCCGTAAGAGCCAAGTTGACCCTTTGCATCTGCTCAAACTCACAAACAGCAGGTGATGGATATCAACCTCAAAGCACTATTCTTTCTCTGCCAAGCAGCCGGGCGACACATGGTTCCTCGACGATCAGGCAAAATCGTCAACATCGCCTCCATCAATAGCTTCATAGGCGGTGAAAACTACGCTCCGTACTCATCTTCAAAGGGTGGAGTATCGCAGTTGACAAAAGCTCTGAGCAACGAGTGGGCAAAGCACAATGTTCAAGTCAACGCCATCGCCCCAGGATATGTGGCTACAGATATGTAAGCGGAATCTTTTTATGATCTGTAAGAATCAAAGTGCTGATTTGTGCGTTTATAGGAACACTGCATTGCGACCGAATGCAGTGGTGACAGCCGCTGCGATAATTGGCTGCCCTGCTGGGAGATGGGGAACACCCGCTGATTACGCTGGACCTGCTGTGTTTCTCTGCAGCGATGCCTCTCAATACGTGACGGGAGAGGTTCTCGTGGTTGACGGCGGACTACTAGGCAAATGAGATATATCTGAGTGTTTAAAACGGGATACCAGAGTTCTCTAGTGGCTAAACCATTCGACAAATTGCCTTTCGACTTTTATCAAGAAACTCGTAGTTTGCCCTAATCGAAGCGAGTTACAAACCCTTGCCAGCGACGATCCCTTCACCGTCATTTCAGCCCAACTCCTGAATAAAATAAAAAGACCAGGGAGTCTTGTCCGCACGTGACCTTCGTTGTCACATCATTTGTGATAACACGCATCCCCCGCCCACGTCACTCTTCTCCCCCCTCTTGCAGCCCGTCAACCAAACTCCCGGAACCGCTCTGATTGTTGTTGGTAACAAACCATGTCGTCTCCTAAATCGCCTCCGAAGTCCTCTCCCAGGTCGCCCGAGAGCCCTGAAGCGGCGGTGGCTCCGCACGCTGATGACAATATCGAGGCTGTCGGTTCAACCCTGCCAAGCATCTGCATGGTTCCCCGCTTGGGTTCATGTTGGCTGATCACGATTTATTGCGCAGGATACGGATAGCGACTCGGCTTACTCCGTGGGGTAAGAGGATCTTGGAGATGCGATTTTTGCTGTGCCTGTTCTAATATGGCGTAGAAGTGCGGTGACCGATACCGAATCGCTGAGGTCTTCTATTCTCGACTATAAATGGGAGAATGGCAGAAGATACCATTCGTACGGAGATGGCACGTACTGGTGAGTAATTCAAGTCGAAGGAATCCGGTTATTTATCCTAACATGGTAGGGGACCCAATGACGACCGTCAACAAGAGGCTGAAGACTTGATGTGAGATCTCTTCAAAATGCGCATGATGGCCTTCATCTAACTTGGACTTAGTCATGAGCTATTCCGGATTGTGCTCGACGGTAAACTTTACAAAGCTCCTATTGGTGACCACCCACAGGTCTGTCTTAGACTGCTTGGCTCAAATTTTGTCACAACTAACGACAAGTAGGACGTTCTAGACCTCGGCTGCGGTACTGGTATCTGGGCCATGTAGGTTCTCACCATAGCCCGGTCTTCTTCAGAGAGTCCCAGTTGACATTTTCTAGCGAAATGGCAGACTTACACCCAGGTGCCCAGGTTGTTGGCGTTGATCTGTCACCTATCCAGCCAAACTTTGTCCCTCCTAACTGCAAGTTCGAGGTGGACGATATCAATAAGGATTGGACCTTTCCAGAGAACAAGTTTGACTTGATCCATATTCGCTACATGACAGGCACTGTGCCGGACTGGACCGAGCTTCTGAAGAAAGTCCAGAAGTGGGTTGATCTCTCACGCCAAATACCATGCTGGTGTTGTCTAATTATATTGTAGGCACCTTAAGCCTGGCGGCTGGGTAGAGCATGTTGAGCTTTGGGGCGACGCCAGATCCGATGACGAGACCCTTACGCCCGAATCCCCTCTCAAGACTTGGGTCAAGATCTTCAACGAGGTCGGCGAAAAGATCAACAGGCCATTTTTCTGGAATCCAGTCGACCCCTTCAAAGAAGCCGGCTTCACCAACATCACCGAAGACAAGGTCAAGGTTCCAATCGGTACTTGGCCAAAGGACAAGCATCTCAAGCAGTGGGGTGCTTGGAACCGACAGTTTCTGCTGCAGGGTCTTGAAGGATTCTCTATTCGCAGCTTGACTGAGCTTTTGGGTGTAAGTTTGACTTTATTCTCGGCATATTGGATGTTGAGCTAATGTTGTTATGACAGTGGGAGTATGAGAGGGCGCAGATGTTTTTGGTGGATATGCGCAAAGAGATTCTGAGCCGGGATGTTCATTCCTATGTGCTGGTGTAAGTTGACCTATCCTCCCTCGTTCCAGGACAGGATACTCATTTAATCTAGAACTACTGTCTATGGCCAAAAGCCCGAAGCCTGAAAGAAATGTACTGCACTGCACGCCTGGCCCAGGCGACGCTGTCCGTCACCCTTCATACAGAATTTGACTGAGCTTGCGGCACCTTCTCATGTTTTAAATGATGAAAATCGATATATGAACTGTCAATTGTCCGGTTCTATTGCTCGAGAGGCGGAAGGGGGCACGATTTGAACGTTTTTGGAGGGGTTGTAATGGCATTTCTGCAATGGACTTCTCTCATATAGATAGATTGCTAGACATAGTAGCGAGCACGACATTTCTGACACGATATTGTTATCACGCCCGACTTTGCATATGATTACCTAACGGGCCAACCAAGGTGTCACAGCTCACAGATCACTTGTGTCAGCTCATGACTAACCCTCTGCCTTCCATGACCCTCTATGCCTCTCTGCTCAAAACTGATGCCACTCAAGCAATCCACTCAAGTTACCCATCAGAGTTGATGCCATAGCTCTACAGACCGTTTATGTGGGCTTGTCAAAAGACATCCTACTCCCATGTTAGATGCGGTCACCCATTTCACAAGGTCAACTTTGCTTCAGCGCTATTGTCAAGTTACTAGAACGTGCCCAAAATAAAAGTCAATTGTCTATCATCCAATTCCAGGTCTAACTCCAAATAAATCCAGGTATTAAGTGTTGAAAGGAAATGTCATAAGATTGGGGATGGTGTTTGGGGTGATAGACATAATTGTCCCAAGAAACATCCACAGAAAAAAGGAAACTTGAGTGTACGTCTCTCCAGGGAGGGGATCGAGACCGATACAAGGGCGTCAAAATTCCATGACGCTCCAATGCCTCACGTGTCAGGGCAATGCGTGATGCTTCAACCAAATGCCTAGACTTCAGTGTAAGCTGCGATCACTGGTAGATCGAAGCGCTTGCGCATTGAGAGATGGTGCTGGTATACAATCTGGCCGTCGGAGCCCACGGATCTTGACCATGAGTTGAGCGGAAGAAGTTCAGTCGAGTCGCAAATTTGCCGATGGTCGTCATTCAGGCTCATCATGGCTAGAAACCATAGAGCAAGGTTGACTGTAAGGGCGCTGTTCCCAGTCGCGCCCCATGGAATAGCCTGCCACTCGACATGGAAGGCTCTGCGCGTGTCCGCCCGGGAGACGCGGACAACGACAATCTCGTTGCTGGTGAGGACAAAGCCATACCGAGTGCCTGCGACCCTGCAGTCCCTGACGAGCAGACTGATTGGGTACTTGGCGGAGTCTGAGACCAGAAGGTCGCTGGAGTTCCACTGCTTGGCATGTTGGACACAACCAACGAGAAGTGCGTCACCATTACCAGAAAGCAACGTGAATGCTGCACAGGGACCTTGAAAGGACAGTGACGGATGAAACTCGGGGGTTGGTAGATGGCGCCCCAGCCGGATGCCAATTTGGCGAGCTCCAGCTTGCATGGTGTCCTGAAGAGTGGGGAAAATATGACGCTGTGCGACCGTCTTGAGATCAGCAAAGGATCTAATGCTAGGCATCTCCGCTGGGGCGTGGTTCGTGACCCGCACTTGTTCATTCAGGATGTCTCCATACGCGTCGATAAGCGTTTCGAGGTTGAACTCAGTCCAATTAGACAATTCGAGACAACTCATTGGTTCTCCAACCCTGTCTTGGAACACGGTTCCTGATGGGGTTGACTCGTCCCGAATCGGTGGGTTGGCCTTAGTGAGGATGGCCTGCAGAGACTCGAAAGGGGAAACCCAGATGAGTCCAAAAATGGGGAACACCATGGTGTTCTGGGGGATAATGTTACCGGCGAGACAGGAAGAAGGGCTGGGGACTGCGCGAGAAAAAATGACAAGGATGCGATCGATACCGAGTGGGTGGTAGGTTTGGGAATGAAGTGAGCGTCTAGGATGGAGCTCAAACTAGGTATTTTATGCTCTGATCACCTCCATAATCTGACCAATTAACAACTAGAGGGGAAGAACAATGCTTGAGACATTACTTTGTGCCTCTCAAGAAGAGAGTTGCCTTGTGACAGGCACATAAAGTGCTAGACACTCAAAGAGTTACGTCTTGCCAGGTATTTAATCAAGCATTTAACGCTACAAGGGAGACAAAGACAAGGCGCCGATAACCATCCTGCTGTATCCTTTGAGCTGATACTGTTTGGATTGTTCTGAATGACGTCTCCAAAGAAGGCGCTTATTAGCAAACACTTTCTTTGGGTCCTCTCTGCTTTGTTCTAGCCAACGCTCCACGGCTCCCTACCGTAGCGTTGCAGTAACAAAGGCATATAAAGCATCCACCACAAAGCAGCTTCTTTTGGAAACGTCACAAAATTGACAGAAAAAGGACACAAAGCATCTGTAACGGCATCCTGCAATAGGCGCTTACATGCTTTGTCGGTAGCTTTTGACAGCCGTTTGAGCTGCATCGCTGCAAAGATCAGCCTCAGTTCAAAGCTGCCTTCTAGTCCATTCCAGCTATCTTTAGCCACGTTGGTGAATGCTCAGCCTTTGTTGCTTTGTTCGCAACCTCATGGAAGTAGTACCACGTCTAGCAGATACCTACGTGAACGGGACAACTTTTCCCATCCTTTTTCTGCTCTTGATGCTCATGAAAATTTAAATGGTTCATCATCCGTCCTGAAACAACAGCCTGCTCAACTCTACTTCGTCAATTTCTTGTACCAAACGAAACTACCTGATTACACTCGACCATCATACAAGACGGCCCCTGCTCGTTTGACTCTTCGACATGCCTACCCTCAAGCCCCTCCCTGATTGCGAGGGCCCGAAGCTCGAGTGCTTCACCGATGACCTCCTTGCCCATGACTTCAAGTTCCTGACCATCATCGACATGGGGGTCCATTCGGCACTTGTCAAAGCCGAGATTGATGGCAAGATATACGCCATCAAATTTGTTAGTTTGTGCCGTCCCCATACTTCACCCCAGATGTCGGCTAACTCTTAACCCCGGTTCCGCTCCTGGGGAACCACCCATCCTTTTGCGCATCTACATCCCCTCCAAGAAGCTCCAGACGAGGGAGATTCTTATAAATATAAGGAGAGGTACGGTTGGTCTGACTCCTTGATCGAGACCTTGGTCCCTTACACCACGTCTTTCAACAACGAATGTCGCGTGTTTGGTAGGCTGAAGGAACTGGGCCGCGAGGATCTTGCCGTTCGTGTGCATGGCTACATGCCGGTGTATCTGAATGAGCAGGTGGAGGAACAGTTCAAGATTGTACTCGACAACTGCCCTTTTGACGGATCACCATCTGGAGCCCAATTGTTGAACCACCTGAACCCTGAAGAGCCAGTCATGGCCATTGTCAAGGACTACGTCCCGGGAGAAGCCCCAGCTCATGATGAAAGCGCTTGGAAGGAGGGGGAGTGGCTACGGCCTACCAAGTTTCCTAAAATGCTACGCGACCTCAAGGAGCTACACAGGTGTGGCATCGTTGTTCGCGACCTCAAGTACCAACAGTACATCAACGGTACGCTCGTCGACTTCAGCCACGCCTGGACAATCCCACACATCTGGGGTCCTGAACAAGGGCTTCAACCACGCTGGGCATTTGCGAGCATGGCGGCCTGGGACTTGTACTGCTTCCAGTGTCAGGTGATTGGAGAATGGAACCTGGACGCCACCAACCCCAAAAATTGGCAAAAACCTTGTCGACTCGTCGCTTACAGGGGCATCAATGGGCGGAGCATCCGAGGGCTTAGATGGATGGAGGAGAAGCCCTCGGTGTACGACCACCTTCGGCCGCGTCCAGGCAGACAGGGGCCTTTCCTCCCTTTGTTAAACTACGAAGGTGCCCACATGGGCATGACCCAAGATCCACCATATGACCCATCTCTTTTCGACTGGAGAAATGTCGGCAAGCAAGCCCGAAAGAACTCAAAGGGGGCAGTGACGAGAAAGAGAAAGGCGGCGGTTCAGAAATCCCGACAACCAAAGAAGGTCAAGCCAGCAGACGAACCGAAGGAGAAGAAGGGGACTAAGCTGACATCAAAGGCTTAGAGGTCGAGTCAAGAGTCTGAGCCCAAGGGAAAGCCCATCCTCTTGGCCCTTCATTTGTAGACTTTTTGAGTCGATTTCTTTGGGATTCGCCCTTTTCAGATAGATGCAATAGAACAATTGCGATATGTACTAATAATTACTTCCATGCATCGAATAACAGCCAATGTAGTGATGTTGAAATATGCCCTGATGACTCCTGCATGGCCCAGGCCCCCTTACCTCGGCATCGGAAATGCTGACCGAGTGCCGTGCCGTAGCAATTCAATGTCCAAGTGACTTCTCGCACTACCAGGACTGATTTTGCCTATTTAAGGATTCTGAAAATGATCAAGGCAAATCTGATAATGTTGAGGTCTGGAGAGGTTGAAAGTTGGGAGCAAGGGAGCCGCAAGTTATTAGTCCCCCGTATCAAACCTACCCACTAAATAACTTGCAAACAGGGAATATTCCTATCAATTTATTGCCTTTATTCTCTTCTTCAAGTTATTCTCAAGTTGACTCCAACAATGCCTCGATCCCTATTCGGCGCCCTGTTCAAGTCGTTAGGGCTCCTCGTTGTGAATCCAGAAACCAAGTCGGATGCTTACCTGCAGTCCGCGGGTCAAACCTTTCGTAGTAGCTCCCAAGATATAGCATCTGGCGTAGAAGATGAGGATTGTCATTGAACATCCTTGCCCAGATTGACTTGTCGCGACTGAACATGTTTACAAATATTTCCAGGTGTTGATGCTTATAACTCGGTTAGCGACCTACAAAACTCTTTTCAGGTCGGCTTTACTTACTACCCATATGAACATTCGCGTATGGTTCTGAATGCGGTGGATGCAACCCGTCAGAGTGGTTATTTGATCGTGTAGTTGTTGAATTGCCTCGGTTGTAGAAGCTTCTAGAAGAGCATGAGCATATACCACAACCGCTGTGGTAAGAATCTTTCCGACAGAAAAGTTGTGTAGATCAAAGCCAGCCTGGTCCCATAGAGTCTCAACAATTACTGCAATCGAGTTAGCATGGCGGTGGCATTCTGCCGCTGACTCTCTCTGTGCTTGAATTTGGGTCGAAGTCGGCCTGAGGGCTTTGAAGTGGACTAGTTGGCCAATATGGTGATATAGCAGATGCATGTATGCAAACTGCCGAAATGTATCGTGGCGCAAGTGATAAGAGATATTGGAGGAAGTCCAAAGAAGGCTGGCACTTCTTGTTGCTGAATGACGGGTGAACCTGGACAGAACTTGATGAACATCATCCTGGCCATCATGAAACAGCTCGTAAAGCTCAGCTAGTATCTCTGAAAGAAGCATGACTTCCTGAGACAGACTGACAACTTTAACATTTGAATGAGCTCCCAAAGTCTGATTTGCTCTGCCTCGCTTCAAGGCTAGAAACTCATCGTCGTGCAACATGTGGGGAATCTTGTCTCGGCGAGAAAAGTGAGGCGTCAGCCTGAGCGGAAAGGATATAAGTCTATCCATGAGTGCCATGGTACAAATGAGCCGTCTATGTGTCTCCACAGACACAGATGGCTCACCCTCGCTGATATCCAGTAGTCTCAGAGCTCTGAGCATATTAGCCGCGAAGCCTTGGAGAAGTCAGTTAGTTGGCAGATTAAAGATGAGTTTGACTGACCAAGAAACACATATGCTTGTCTTGAGCCACCAAACGCCAGTTTGTAGGTACCCAGCAAGAGGTAAGCTTGGATTGTCGGAACAGACGGCCAATCAAAGTCTTCGACAAGGAGGCTTCGGGCGTGCTTAAAAAGAAGCTCCCCCCTATGACACGGTGGTAGATCTTCGGTGAATGGCGCCATTGAGAATCTTGGATATGTGTAAGAGTGAGTGAGCATGAATTTGTGCCAGTGTAAAACCTACCGAATGCTCAGAGCCATGATGGAGTAGAGGATAACCTTGGGGATCTGGCTGGTGGAAAAGTCGGCAAGGAATAGCTCCTCGTCGAACATAAAGTGAATGTCGCTAAAGTTGCTGAAATACAGGAGTATTAGAGAGTGAGTAAACTCTCCCTCTCTGAGAAGATCCTCTGGGCGCCCTTTTCCAACGTCTAACCCCAGAGTTCCACGTTCCATCCGATAGTCTTGGTTAGCTTGTCTCATCGGAGGCTCGAACACGCTTTGCTCTGATGATGCCCATGGGGAACTGGGCATTACATCTGAGCGCGATGAAGACTGGGACTTGGGCGTGTAGGAGCAGTCAAGCTTTCTCGCCACACATCTTTCACAGCCGGTTGCACCATCCTGGACTTTGCAGCGGACCTTGCTAGACCTTGACTCACTCATCAGCTATTATCACCTTAGCTTGGGAATATTCTCCGCTTACCTACACGCATAACACGCTCTCCGCGGCATCTTGGACAAGTGATGAGGGATCACAAGTATCTGCCCTTGTTGGGAAGACCAGCTGCGAAGAGGAGATTAGTACTCTGGCGACATTCGGTTTGCGGAGCACGCCATCCTACGCTCCTCATGTGCGAGAGTGCCCAGGTAGCTAGCGCGTCAAAACACCTGGTGAATGCCAACCTGTGATAAAATGTCAAGAAAATCACAGGGCTTCGGTTGTTGGATGGAGATGAGTCAAATGGGTGGTACATATGCAATCATTACAATCTACCTCCACATCACAAGACAAATGTGTCCAAGTACCTAGTAACCATTTCTAAAGGCCTGTCCAGGTAAAGGTGTCTAGGACTGAGAATGACACTTCAGTGTGTGCTTGATCGCTTGATAAGCCGATGTGGACTATATACACCCCCTTCTCTGCGTGCCATCGTCCTGCCGTAGAATCATAGACGCTCACACTATACTTGTCCAGGCGCGCCTCAACGATTTGAGTCTCACCTGGCCCAATCTCAACCTTTTCAAATGCTTGTAGCTCCTTTACAGGCCGTACAAGTCCCGGGATTGAACTATCGTGAGGCGCAGACACGTAAAACTGGACCACAGTCTTGCCTTGTTGAGGGCCAACGTTTGAGACTCTAGCCCTAACCACGATCTCATGTTCAAGGTCCAGTGTGTGTCTTCCCTCTTTGGTCTCAGCGTCGACAACCTCAAAGCGTGTGTAGGAAAGTCCGAAGCCGAATGGGTACAAAGGTTCAGGCTTGCTCTCTTGATCATACCACCGATATCCCACATCAAGCCCTTCTTCATATCGTAAAATGTCATCAGGGTCAGCGGGGAAATTTCCAAAGGACGGATTATCCTCCAGCTTGCGTGGCCATGTCAGTGGTAGTCTACCACTAGGGTTTACTTGCCCGGAGAGAACGGCTGCAACTGACAGCCCTGCTTCTTGTCCGGGGAACCAGGCTTGTACGATGCTAGGAACGGCATCGACGATTTGAGAGAGACCAACAGGTGCGCCTGAAAAGTTTACAACAACCGTCTTGGGGTTTGAAGAAGCCACTGACTTGATCAAGTCGTATTGTTCTGGCGTGAGGTCCATTGTGTCCCGGTCAAACCCTTCCGACTCGATCTCGTTGGTCGTTCCGACGCAGACAACAGCATAATCGGCTTGTGATGCCACCGTCTTGGCATCCTTCAATGAGGCTTGCAGGTTGATTTCCTCATGGAAGCGAATGGAGCTTCCTTGGAACATCTTCCCAAACAAAGGCGGTCCAGCCAAGATATCAGGGTCGCAAGCCCAAGACTCGAGTTTGATGCTGTAACGGCGACCTTCTTCCACATGATGGGTGAAGCGTCTCTCCAACTGCTTCTTGAAGAAGTAGAAAGACTCAGGTCGCAGTTTGGTCTCTTGTGGTCTTTCAAAGACCAGCTGGTCGTTGATGTAGCATCTCGCACGTCCTGTGCTGATGACCGACAAGATTGCGTTGCCTGTTGAAGGTGCCACAAGATCGAATGTGATTCGTGTACAGTATTTGACCTTGTCAAGGTATTCTGGCCACTGTTCCTTGATCATGTACTCTGCTTGAGGGCGGAACTCTTCGTGAACGAGATTCTCGCCAATCACAGAGCCGTTGAACCACTCCAGCCGAACAGGAAGTTCCGAGTGTTGCGGCTGATCGGTAGGAAAAATAAATCTGGGGTCAGCATGCGGAACAGCTCCAAAGACGGGCACTCCGACTGCCGTCCTGGTGTCGTAGCCCAGCCGTTTAAATCCTTCGACTGGAGTAACCGCATGCAAGGCATCGACTCGGGCACTTCCTCCGCCTCCGAGGACAACAAAGTTCGCATGCTGACCGATCAATGCGACAGTCGAGGTCGGGGGTATGGGCAAGATGTCTCCAGCGTTCTTGAGCAAAACAATTCCATCTGCTGCAGCTTCTTTAATGAGATCATCACGAGCCTGGTCTTCTACCGCGCGCTCGGGAGGTTCCTCGGGGTTCTCGAATCGACCGAGCCGATACGCCAACTTAAGAATGCGTAAGACACTCTTGTTGATGACCTCTTCAGAAATTCTGCCCTGCTGAACAAGCTTCAACACCGCGCCTGGGGTACGCCATTTCGGTGGACCAGGCATCTCGATGTCGACACCAGCATTTATACCAGGTGCAACGGAGTAAGTCCCCATCCAGTCTGAGATGACGGACCCTTGGAAGCCCCATTCTTCTCTCAAAGTACCATTGATGAGCTCGTCACTGTCAGCGACATAGGTTCCTCGAACCCGGTTGTAGCTACACAGATCAACAGTTAGCAAATACGAACAGCCACGTTAATCGCGCGAGATCAAGTACCTTGACATGATACACCAGGGGTCTGAGAGCTTTAACACAAGCTGGAATGGTTTCAGGTAAATCTCTCTCAAGACCTGCTCCTCAACTTCGACACTCAGTGTCGTCCGTTGATTCTCGGCATCATTCGCCACAAAGTGCTTTGGAGTTGCCGCGACACGGCCCGTCGACTGACATCCACGGACATATGCAGCTGCCAGGTGACCCAGAACAAGGGGATCCTCGCTATAGGTCTCGTAGTTTCGGCCTCCCAGCGGTGAACGGATCACGTTGAGGGTTGGACCCAAGAGAACATTTGCAGACTTTGTCTCTGCTTCTTTTGCTATCGCGGTGCCGATTCTCTCTAGGATCGACGTGTCGAATGTCGAGCCGAGACATGTCCCGCATGGGAAGCATGCAGCCTTGATGCCAGACACATAGCTCTCTCCTCGGGCACCATTTGGCCCATCAGTGAACTGAGATGAATGATGTCAACTTGCGTTCGTGTTTAACAAACTGAGAACAAGGACATACCTTGATATGGGGTACAAAGACTCCGTCCCTTTGTATAACTGGGGTGCGCCACCAGTCGACACCCGAAAGAAAACGTATCTTTTCCTCAAGCGTGAGAGATGAAAGAATCTTGTGAAGAGAATCGGGACTCATCGTGGCGAGCTATGGAGGATGCGGTGTGGTGAACCGAGATCGGTCATTTCGGCGGCGTCTTCCCCTCTTATGCCCTTGCAACACATCCCATTCGTACATGTTCCCTCTAAATGCAACCCTGCAATTCGTTACCGAGGGCGGAAAAAGGCCCGTGGAGACTGAACAAGTGGATTCTTGGCTCTCCGAACTGCGATCGGCATGGACGATCAACCATTGGTTCACCGGCCGAAGCTTCGGAGTCCTTTCGGAGTCTTTATGCACTGATTGGCTCAAGCTGAGGGGCCGTGAAGTGGGCAGACGATCGCGATCCGGGGATGAATGGCATCATCTCGCAGACCAACTTGTCTAGCCAATCCCAGGCCGCTATTCAAGATCCAGCCTGGTCAGGTTTGCCGATAGATCAAATTGATCGAATGCTCTCCCCGCGCCACGCATTGAACTATAGCTTCTTTGAACGGTCAACGCGTTGGGGGTTAATCTTCTCTCATCAACTAGGAGGGATGACGCGATCTGAACCAACAAGCGAGGCTTCACAAGGTTGTCACCTCACGTCGTGTATAAGTTGAAGCAACCTCCCACAGGAAGAGCATCATCAGCTCACCATCACACGGCCTTCAACACTTGATCATCTTATTCAACCAAGACCGCCATGGCGTCTTCACAAGGTAAAGAGGCAAGCTCTGTTAATGTTTCTGCGGCTGGTCATGAAACCGTCGAGGAGCTGGATCGGCGCATCCAGGAACTCGCCCATCATGCGCCGCCGTTCTACCAAAACCGCAACTTGTTCAAGCTCTATCTCCTCATGATCCCTGGATGTCTTGTTCCTGCTGTAACACTAGGATTTGACGGGGCGATGATGAGCGGTCTTCAGGCGGTACCAGCTTGGGATTCTTGTAAGTTCGCCATGTTAGGCTTCAGTGATGCATAGTCTGGCTGACAGCTTCGCTCAATCGCCAGATTTCAACAGTCCTCGCGGCAGTATTCTCGGCCTTCTGAATGCGATTCTGGGCCTTGGATGCATTGTTGCAACGCCTTTCATCAGCGTCGTTGGTGATCGCTGGGGTCGTCGTATGGGGATATTTCTCGGAGCAGTGATTATGTTGATCGGAGGTGTCATTCAAGGCGCATGCGTCCACAGTAAGAAACAAGAAATGGTATCCGTTAGGATTCGTCTTACTAATACAACTTGACAGTTTCCATGTTCTTGATCTCTCGCTTCGTCATTGGCTTCGGTCTTGTCTTTGCCAACACCTACGCTCCCATGCTCATCGGCGAGTTGGCCCATCCCAAGGATCGGCAAGTCGCTACATCTTTGTACCAGACTTCGTGGTATCTTGGAGCCATAGCTGCTGCATGGACAACGTTTGGAACATTCAGGATCCCCAACAACTGGGCATGGAGAATCCCATCTTATCTCCAAGCCGCGCCAGCTCTTGTCCAGATCTTGGGTATCTGGTTCCTCCCCGAGTCTCCACGCTTTCTCATTGCAAAGGGACAAGCCGAAAAAGCAAGGGAGATTTTGATCAAGTACCATGCCAACGGAGATTTCTCCTCCGAGTTTGTCGAGCTTGAGTATCGCCAGATGCGTGGTGTCATTGAAGCGGAACTTGCGAATGCTACTGGATGGGCATCTCTTCTCAAAACCCCCGGAAATCGCCATCGCCTGCTTGTTATCGTTCTTCTAGGTCTCTTCTCACAGTGGTCCGGAAACGGTCTTGTCTCGTACTATCTGGTACGAGTCCTCGAAACAGTTGGAATCACGAACGCCAGACACACCAACATCATCAACGGCTGCTTGATGATCTTCAACTGGCTCACATCTGTGGCTTCTGCCTTTGCTTCAGGTCGCCTCAAGCGTCGAACACAGTTCATGATTTCCGTTGTCGGCATGCTCCTCGTGTTCAGCAGCCAGACGCTTTGTGCGGGCCTGTTCAACGAAAGAGGCAACAAAGCCGCTGGTCACGGTGTTCTGGCGATGCTCTTCATCTTTTACGCATTCTTCAACTTTGCCTTCAATGCTCTACTCTACTCATATCCCGTCGAGATCTTGCCCTACCCCATCCGAGCTAAAGGCTTTTCGGTTCTCATGTTCTTCGGCAAGGGAGCAGGATTCGTCAACTCTTTTGTCAACCCCATCGGTCTCCAGGCCTTGGCATGGAAGTACTACGGAGTATATGTCGGCTGGCTATGCATTGAAGTTGCTTGTGTCTACTTCCTCTTCCCAGAGACATCTGGCCGAAGTCTTGAGGCCATCGCCAGCGTTTTTGACGGGGATATTAAGCTGGACTCTGAGAAGCTGGTCGAAAGTAAGGAAGGATCGAAGGAGATTGGTAAGGAGCTTTGATGGGGGGTTGAAGAGTTGCTTGTTGTGGATACACAATGCAATCTTTTCCATGACAACTAGCCGCGTTCATCAAGAGTAATGAATATGACTATTTTTTTTTATTGGTTTCGTACTAAAACTCTCCGTAGCGTGACTAACAATCTGACTTGTCTACGCTACCTATGAAAACATGCAACACAAAAGAAAAGAAAATCATCACACAAGCAACATCTCCGTAGGGATCGGTTCCATCATCTCAGTAGGGACCGTTTCCGTCATCTCAGTAGGGACCGGTTTCACCATCTCAATAGGGGCCGGTTTCATCATCTCAGCCATTGTCGGGAACTCTCCCTCCCGGATCTCCCCAACCCAATCTTCAATCTTGCGCAACCACCAACCTGCATCGCAGCGCAAAATGGCCTCATAGAAATCCCTCTTCAGGCCGCTATCAGCAACTGCCTTTGCCCATGCAGGACACAGTTCAGACAAACGGTCCGAGTACACCTTTCTGAGTTTTGTCTGCTCATAATCCATGAGGTGGTCCCAGTACAAGGGGTTCTTGCCGTCGCTCTCGAGATAATATTCGCCTTCGCGAATTCGGCTTTGCTCCTCCATCTCTGGATCAGCATCTGCGTAGTAATCGCGATCCGGCGCTTCTTCACGGTCCACCCCGATCAGGAACTGGGGCATCTGCGTGGCGGCCCAGAGAGGCACCGTCGAGACGCATTCCCAGTCTAAGATAGCTGTGATAGCTCCATCGTCATCGACCAAGATATTGCTCAGAGAAATGTCATCGTGCAGCAGTACTGTTCGCTCTGGCGGGTTCAGGATTTTGGGAAAGATGTCAGGAAGCAGAGCTAGGAGCTGCTCAGCCACTTCCAGGTTCCACTCGGCGTACTCCTTGTCTGAATCTGAGCTCGAGTTTGAGCTTGAGTCTGGGGATGAGTCCGACGATGAAGATGAGTCTGACGATGAGGATGGGTCTGACGATGAGGATGGGTCTGACGATGAGGATGAGTCTGACGATGAGGATGAATCCGACTCTGACGATGAGCCAAAGTCTAATAATAAATCCGACTCCGATGATGAATCCGACTCTGATGATGAATCCGTGTCCGAGTATTCGCTTATCAGTTTCTTTTGGTTCTCAATCGTGATAGAGATGCACGCCTTGAGCCAGTCGTGGCTGGAACGAAATGGTCCTCGAGGAACGCCAAAGTCATAGCGCGCACCGATGAAGAACATGAGAGCGACAAGCTGTCCAGGTTCCAATTTAGAATCGGCATCGAGGCTGACATCCTTCAAGGTTCCAATGCCACGAAACTTCGACGAGTTGAAGATCTGTGCTTGATATTCGGCAATCTTTTCAGCAAATGTCGTCTTGGCCTCCATCGACATCTTGCGCCATCGATGGTGCGCCGAAGTTCCGGGCATCAGATTCATGAGCATCCATTCATATCCTATCTCGTTGTCGCTAGAGTTATCGAAGGCAACCACTGTGGGTGCTGGGATGTCCGAGTGGCGTTCGAGCCAGCGGAGAGTTGCCACTTCTCCAGCTGTCTTCTTGCAGGGGTCAACGGGGAGGGAGACTCGGAAGATCCATCTCCGTTCACAATTTTCCTCGACAAGATAGACCTTGTTGAAGGCGCCTGCTGCCTTGAACGACACTGAGCAGGTGTCCCAAGCATCAAGCTGAAGCACCAGCCGGCAGGTGGCCTCGATCGCTTCGATGCTAGGCTCAGATGCCCACCGGGGTGTTAGTTCCAGGCCCGAATCGTCCCAGACAAGTCCGTCTCGAGGATTAGTCGACATTTTCGTACTAGGTAAAGTTCGATTGTTGATTGAAGCTGCGTATATGGTTGGCAAAGGGTTCTAGAAGGCATAACCAAGTTATTATATAAGCAAGTCATGCCAATTCCTTGCTTTTTTCCCTATGGGAACACGCCGCTTTCGGGTTTTCAAGGTCTTTCAGGTAAGGAACAAAGCAGGTGCTACAAACGCTGTCCCCGGTGTTTCGTTTGATCAAGCAAGTACCGTACGATGCAGGTGTGCGAAATCTGTGCTACCTACAGAACAAATCAAGGTTGAGAAAAGGCCCAGAGTGATGGAGCCCCACACCAAGCAAGGTACGTGCAAGTGTTCAGATTTTTCGATTTGTTCACCAGCTTCGATCCTGAAAGCCGAACTGGGGTTTGACCTGATTATTCTCTTTGTCGATGCGATGCCCCTTCTCTTCTCATCAACTCAGAGGCCTTATTCGAGGAAGAACAAAAAACACCCTTTAACAGGCAAGGTACCAGAAGGTCACAGTCATCACGTGGTCAGTTACAGTGATGAGTTCTCTTGTTCTGTCCTCTTATTGGAGTTGTATAGCCTCATATTTCGTTCTCAAGAACTTTTCGCATAGAAAGCAGATGTTAGTCGCAGTGGTAGAGAACAGTTCCATATTGTTCGCCCAATGCTCCAAGGTAGTCTGCTATTTTCTTAGGTTAACATGTCGCGAACATATCTCTGTCATAGATGGAGCTGCACTGCTTTGGAGGCCAAATCAAGCTTTTCATTAACTATATATTTTGTCTCAATTCCAGTTCGGTCCCTTCCATCACACCTCTCAGGTACCTTATTCCACACAGAGTATTGTTTGCCAATCCACTAACAAAACATGACTAAAAGCACGAAGAAGCTCCTCGCTGCATTTATCGAGGATATTCCAGATGATAAGCTACTGGAGTTCTCAGACACTCCTGGTCCTATCTACAAGGAACGAAATTTCCGGCTAGATATGCAAGGAAAGACGACGTCGGGTGGGTGGAACTTGCAAATTCAGGTGAACCGAGAAGCCGAGACAAATATTCTCAGGGCATTAGCCCCACAGACCATTTCAGGTCCAGTACTGGTCACTTTGGAAGCTAACATGACTCCGGAGGAGATCAAACAAGCGTTCAGAGACAAGGTCATTGTATTTCAGACGACGAAGATGTAAAGAGGTAGGTCTCAGGTTTTAGATCCAACCGACCAAAGACAAGATGGACTTGCCATCATGTACGATAGCCAAGCGAAGTAGGTAGTGGAGTTATAGGTCACCTGGTGTCATTTCAATAGAGTAAGATTTCCTATCACAAATTCGTCCACTGGAAACATCTAACGTTACATCACAGTGGTTTAATATCATAGGTAAATATGACTGCTGACATAAAAAACAGCCGCCCCCTTAGCCAAATCTCGTGACAGACAAACTCGCTAAGAACAAATTAAGACTCAAAAACAACCGAAAACACACACATGCATCATTTTTATGACTTGCTATCCTTAGGGAAGGACAACTCCTGGTGCTCCGCCCATTTCTTTCCCTCCACGCTCCTTCGGGACCCCTCAGCTGCCTCCTTATCGAGCGGGCCGGGTCTTGAGAAGATGGCACCAAAGAGGGACAGGATGCTACTTGTACGAAGAACCATCTGAGAGAACAGAGTGAGACCAGTGATCATAATCTCCTCCTGGGCGTCGGGGTTGTTGGCCTTGGGGCCCATGAACTCAATGTAGCCAACCTTGCTGATAGCCCAAGCGTTGGCAGAGAACTTGGCGACAGGAACGCTGTTCTCATTGAGGCAGATAAAGTCCCAGCTCTTAAAGTCGCTGGAGCTAGTCCAGGTCATGGCAGCTGGGGTGTCTCCAGGGCCATCGGCGTAGTTGTATGACAGGTGCGTGTAAGAGGTGACAAAGCGCCTCAGAGCCTTGAGAGTTCCCTTGTGACCACGGAGCTCATAGTCGGCATGGATCGAGACTGGGTGGAGGGTGCCGGATCCGATTGTGGCAGACTTGTCCTCAGCAGGGTGGAAAACCAAATGGGGCGACCTCAAGGTGTTGTAGTCGATGACATATCGAGGCACAGACTCTCCAGACTTGTCCTTTTGTGAGACCAAAGCCTTGAACTTCTTCCATGAGAAGTCGACTTGGAAGGTAGGGTTGCCGAGTTGTGACTCGACTGGGAGAGTGATGTCGTTGTTTTGAGGGAAGCTCATGTTGGAGAGTGTGAGAGAGATGATGTTGGTGAGTGTGTAACAATAATGAACAGGTGGACTTGTAAGATATGATGTTGTATGAATAGATGTTGCTTGTACTTGCTATGATGATATCCAAAATCCCTTGGCAGCCCTTGACATGTTATATACTCGCTGAAGCATGAGTGATGATTTACGCAGCCCCCAAAGGAGGCAAGGATCAGCGGATGACTGCGTTGATCCCAGCGCTGGCTGAGATCTCACGCTAACTGGATCCGGAGCAATCCAGCGCTCCAGTGACATCACCGACACGGAGTTCGTCTGTGCTGCAGTTTTGCCTGGTTGGGCTGAAGCGTTGAATTCCGGTCCCAGCACTTGTGGCGCAGGTCCCATAATCGCAGGTGTTTCAGGTAAGATTGAACCAATCATATGCTTATCATTCTGTGCTCAGCCTCAAAAAGCGGAAAGTCGCCACAACCATTCTGCCGAAATCCTGAGCTGAAGAGGCTGAGATCGCAACACCACGCTGAAAGACGTGAGAGCAACCGAGGACAATAAATCTACCAGTCGCATGTTGTGAAGCTACTAATCCTGGTAGATGAAAAACTTCATGAGGAGCTTGATGACCAATCAGCCTTTTAAAAGAGGTTGTCAAGGCCATGTGTTTCGCCGAAAGGTCTAGGGTAAATGACCACATTTTCGCGCTGTGGTTTTTCTTAGGAGAGAACATGAGAAACCCAACGGCGAAAATATCACATTGACGACATTGGTATCAAATTATTGAGGCTCCTGGTAGACGGTTGTCCACGTTACTCTGTGTAGTGGGGCATCTATGATTGAAAGGTGTAGTTGGACTCAAAAACAGAATGAAACGATGACTGAGGTTTCAGTAGTGGAGCAAATCTCAATGAGGCATTCTCACGTGATTAAACACGTGCTCAGCAGGAACGATTATTTTATGCAATAGATTTATGCAGCGCTTGTGCGCCTTGCACATGCACAACGCAACTAAGAGGAGCTTCGAGGAGCAAAATGTGCGATCAAGATAAGAACTCAGCTTCGTTGGCATCCAAGTTCAGCACCATTTGGATACTCTTACCCTCTTCACCCCGAAGTCAAGTCCCACAACTTCTTAAACTCACTATCCCGCTTCAACAACTCTCTGGGATTGTCCCATTCCACGACGCGACCACCGCTCATAACAGCGACGCGATCAAAGTCCACCACAGCCCCAAGCCGATGAACAATAGCAATGACGGTGCATCCGACAAATTGCTCACGAATGACTTGTCTGATCAGTTGCTCCGAGTTGGGATCCACATTGCTGCTTGCTTCGTCGAGGAGGATGATCCTCTTGTTGGCCAGCATGGCTCTCGCGAGGCAGAGCAGCTGGCGTTGACCCTGAGATAGGCGATCAATGTCCAGGATGCTGTCCAATCCACCCATTCTGTCAATGACATCTCGCATCCTGAGCCTGTGGAGTGCTGCGAGCATTCTTTCATCGTTTCGCTCGCCTCGCGGGGCCAAGTTATCTCGTATGCATGTGTTTTTCATGAAGAATGGGTGTTGGGGAACCACCGCTACCGAGGCTCTAATGGTTTGACGAGGAATCGTAGTGATGTCGATACCATCGAATTCGATGCTAGAGCTGGCATCAATCTCCAAGAGACGTAGGAGACAGCCCATGAGGGAACTCTTTCCACTTCCGCTACGCCCACAAATGCCAACCTTGGAACCTGCGGGCATGTCCAGCGTCACACCATGTAAGACCGGGTTGCCTGTCTTGGTGTAGGAAGCAGTCATGTTTTTGATGGCAACATGTCCAGAAGATGGCCACTCCTCAGGAACTTGACCCGTTTCCCCAGCCAGATTCTCACTCTCTGTGGTTGAGCCAAATTGCTTGAGGCGGGCAACCGCACCAAAGGCAGTCTCCAACTGAGTATAGCCCTTGATGACGAGTGTCAAGGATTCGTTAAACGAAGTGACGTTGAGCAGAGCTAGTGCCACAAACTTGGGTGCGAATTGACCTCGAAGCTGAACGACGAGCACCATCATGATCCCAGCCATGGCAGCAACCATCAGGTCGAGAACAAGTGCCAACCAACGCTGGATGCAGAATTGCAAATAGTATGGGCGTTGCGATGCGTCGAGGAACTCAAAGTATTGCTCCCGGAATTGCGTCTCCCAAGAAAAAGCTCTCACGCTGGAGAGGCCTTGTAGCGTGTCGAGGAAATGGGTGAAGAGAGGGGACTTGGCTTGTAGTTCGAGAATCCTAATCTGCCGGGATGTACGGAGATAGAACTTTGACAGGACTGCATCGATGTTAGAAAAGAAGAAAGCATATCAGACTTTGAACTTACGCCAGCAAAAGAATAGAATGGGAGGCAGAGTCGCCGCAAAGTAACCGGAAAACACACACATCATCACAGCAGACAGGAATGCTACCGCAATGTTGATGAGTAGATCGATCAACGTGAATGGCAGCTCAGTATCGACAACAGAGATATCTTGACTAAAACGTGTTGTCGTGACTCCAACATCCGTCTTAGAAAAGAACGACAAAGGAGCGTCCATGATGGATTTCAACAGTCGAGCATGAAGAACCTCGGAGCTGAGCGGGACTGAAATGATAAGATAAAAGAAAGCGCATCCTATGAGTGCAGCCATGGAAAGACCAGCGAGCATGCCGTAGAGGCCGAGGTAGAAGCTGTTTGATTCGTGCTGCGTCGCACCAGTACGACCTGTCCAGAAACTGAGCAGTAACTCAGTCATCTTGTAGCCTCCAGCGTGGAGACAAACAAGAGACGCATTCAGAAGAACGTGCCACAAGGGGACTGATCCGAGGTAGTATCCATAAGTGGCAAACTCTCCAAGTCCTTGTCCGAGAGGAGCTTGGGTATCTTCTACTGGTGCTGGAGGACTCGATGTTGTTAATTCCCCGGGTCTAGCGGGAATGGCATCGTTACCCTCAGTAGCAGACCCATTTTTCTCAAAGTGAAGACCCTTGAAATATGCGGTGTCGGTCTTGAGCTGTTCGAAAGTTCCTTGGTGCAGAATGGAGCCCTGCTCGCTCAACGCGATGACATGATCCGCGTGGACGAGGCGATGAACTTGATTGATATCAGTATCGGACACCACTGATGAGATAACAAACTGGAACTTACTGGCGTTTGTAACACACACAACAGTGGTGCCCATCTCTCGGAACAGACCGCCCTCAGAAAAGAGCATCCGATGAATATGTTCCTCAGTCGCAGCATCCTGACCGGCAAAGACGTCATCTAGGAAGATGACAGGCACCCTCGAGTAGACTGCTCTCGCAAGAGCGAGTCGTTGCTTCTGCCCACCACTGAGCGATACTCCCTTGCTGCCAGCCTTTGTGGCATCCCGCCCAGGGAGATCCATCATATCTTGCTCCAACGCGCATGCATAAATGACCTTGTCATACCACGACTTGTCGTAGTTGAATGCCCCTAAGATGTTTTGTCGTAGAGTCAGGTTCTGGATCCATGGTTCCTGGCCGACAAATGCAATCCTGCGGGTGCCAGTAAAGATGGATCCCTTGGATGGTTTTGTTTCTCCGAGCATGGCCTGCAAGAGTGTGCTCTTTCCTGATCCCACACTGCCGATGATGTAGGTAAAATGTGACTTCCGGATAGTACAGGAGATGTTGTGTAGGACTGGGGTCTCTGCTTGACCCCAGCTGAAACTAGCGTCTGAGATTACCATCAGAGGATCTCCGACAGAGAACTCCTGTGATGATGATAGATCCTGCATTTCAACAGCGCTACTGCTTCTCGAAGAAAGACTTGTGCTTTCATTTGCTTGGATGGTACCGGTGTTTAAAGGAAGCCGATGGTCCTTGAAGCTGTCTGACAACAAGAAAGCTTGGATTCGATCGAAGCAAGCCAGAGATGCGCTGACCATTGGGATTGTCCGGATGACCGTGGCCATGGGAGTGGATAGGAGATATATCAAAGACAATGACGTATACGCAGAGGCGACGTTCAATGGTTGACCCGTGGTCTGAGACATAATGACAAACGTCGCAAAAGTTGCCAGCGGCGAGATGGTTTGTGTACTCGATGCTATTGTCGACTGGTAAGCTGAAATGTGGCCAAGGACGGCGAGCTTCATATCCTACCGAGTATCAATCGCAAGACCAACAGCTTCCGGGCTTTCTTTGATAGCTCCAACTCCTTGATTCGCAAGTTCTGAACCATGCTGTTGAGGACGTCCGTAAGTCCGAGCATCTTGACTTCCTAAGGGATAATGAGCAACGAGAATTAAAAGCCGAGAGCTTGTACCCACCTTCATTGATCCGAGCATGGAAGCAGTCACATCAACTCGAGTCTGGATGCCACGGACCCATCTCTTCTGTGCCTTTCCCATGTATTTGGCGAGCTGCATGATGCCTACGGTGGCAACTACAACGAGTTAGCGAGCGCTCCGAGATTCGCGTTCAAGCTCTGACCTATCGCGACAATCATGGGTGATAGAAATGCAAGGCCGAGTTGTCTATACAAAAGAAACAACGCCACACCGCATTCAATCGGGGAAGCCCAGACTTCGTGCAAGTTGCTGAAGCTGAGGCAAATGGCTTCAGTATCAGTAGACATAAGTGTGACAGCGACTATCGACAGGTCAGTACTACTTGTTACGAATGAAGCAGGCAGTCTTACTGGTCTCATCGAACGCTGTGGTGCTGAGATCAAGCGTCTTATTGTAGATAAGGCTCTCGAGGCTACCTCTGACCGATGTGACGAACCTATACAGTCAGTACAAGGACATCTTCGGCATTCATTGTAACGTACTGATATGTCTTGTGGTAGTAGAATCCATTGGAGATCTAGAGGCATGTTAGTATAGGTCTTGCCTGAGCAGGAGTGAACACACCGCTAAGCCGATAAAAACCAAGATCCACGCTCCAGTGAGTCCCCATCCAATACTTTTAGATTCGTTCAAGTCGCTCGCGAAGCCAACAGTCCTCTGGATAAGGAAAGGCTGCGTGTACTTGAATGCTATCAAACATAGACGAGAAAGCATGCCAGAGGCGAAAACGGCCTTTGCAGCCCAGATGGTCGACCAAAAAAGCCTATTCTTCTTGGAGTGATTTGCTGAAGGAGCGGTCAGCAACCGTACAAGCTCTCAGTGCGGAATCGATAACTTACTTGCGCTCCAAGTCTCTTGTGCACGGGCAATAAGTCTCCTCGATGAAAGCGAAGCATCGATTGTGTACCTAGCGCGTAGTGAGCATGAGTTCCTTGGGAAAAAGAACTAGCGATGTCATACAAATCCTGTTCAGTCAAAGGCCGACCGAACCCAATTTTCATTAGAGGGTTAAGCCACCAAAACACACTCCGGCCCAAGATACCAGAGGTTGACTCGGGTGAGAGTTCCCGATATTGGGCTCGAAGAATGGATCGCTTCTCCCATGCCTCAGAAACCAGCACAGTAAACTTGATAGCGACAGTTGCCGTGAACACCTTTGCTATCAGATTTGTCCCTTCAATGAGCCACAGTGTCCTAGCAATGGCACAGTCAAAGAGTAACGTGAGAAGTAGATAGACGTTGATGAGTGTCGAAGGCCTGACGGATCGAGTGTGCTCGGCATACGACAAGAAAGCCAATGAGAAGCCATTGACAAAGACCAAGACGGCTGCCGCAATTTGTGACTTTGGCGCAGGTAGTGGACCAAGCACCCAGAACAGCAGAACAGTGAGCTGAAGGATGGTATATACAGCGATAAGACCCTAACAACAGTTAGAGATGGATCATGAGGGGGTTGATTGTCGTACCAATTTGAGAACGAACTGCGAGTTTTTGGTCAATTTCCGAGGCTGCTTGATCAACCAAAACAGTCGCTGCGGAGTCAAAACAAGAAACAAAGCTGATGGCAGGATCGACAAGACTGCATTCTCGAATAAGAGGGTAAAGTCGAATCGGTATGACGCAGCTGGACCAAAGCTGGCCTCAGCGTCAAGTATAGCATCGACTGATGAGTTCATGATTGATTAGAATTCTTCATGATCTTGAAGATTGGCTGGGAAAGTTCTTGCGCTGATAGAAAGGGGGCTTAAAAACAAGCGAAATCCTTCCGATTGCGATATCTTGGGCGGGGATTGCGATGGCCCAGTACGTAACGTCCCACGTAACGAGACGTATTCCACCTACCGGAAACGGCTTATCAATTGTCAGCAACCAGGCAGCCATGACATGTAGATATGTACGCGTATATTGACCAGTAAAAAGGCGCAGGACGACGACTCATACGAATTGCTTGCGTTGCTTTCGATTCACAATCGCATTCGAACCTTGACTCAATGATAGGACCTTTGATGCATTGTTCCTTTCTTATAAACTTGAATTGACTCTTACTTGCAGTATGTAGCATTTGCAATTGTAACCTCGATGTTTGGTGCCGCAGAGCTCCCAGAACGAAACCCTTGCATGGGCATCACTTTCTGAAGAAGCCCAGAACCTTCTTTCGCAGGCCACCGTTCCACTCCGCATCCTCATGGCTCTCCCTCTCCTCAAACTCTCGCCTACCAGTCGTCAGATCAACAGTCACTGCATCCCAGAAGGTTGTCTTCTTGACGAGCTTCCACCACGTGACGTTGCCCGCAAAGATAATGGTGCCAATGTACTTGAGGATGAAGACGTCGACCTTGAAGTGGGGGATGAAAGCGTCATAACCTGTCATCTGTGTTAGTACTCTTATTCTTTCACGGACACCTGGTGAAGAGCCCTTACCATTGAAGATGATGACCAGGATGGAGATGAACAAGGCAAAATAGGAGCCATAGGGCTGCATAAAGCCCTTATACGGAAGATCGCTGGTGGCGATGCCTTGGGCCTTCAGGGCTTGACGGAATCGAATGTGGGTGATAAGGATAGCCACCCAGTTGAGGACGGCAAAGACAGTCACCAGGCTCACGAAGTAGCCAAAGACTGTAGAAGATGACTTGCTGGCGTTCATGTAACCGAGAGCGATGCACACCGAAGCAGCGGCGACAGCGTAGATGGGGTTGCCGTTTTCACGGGCTTTGGCGAAGATACGAGGGGCCTGGCCGTCCTTGGCGAGGCCGTAAAGAGATCTAGACGAGCAGTAGATGTCTGGAAACAAGAATTGTTAGCTAAAGAGTTGATGCGACCCGTATGTTACCACGTACCTGAGCTTGCCGCGCTGAGGGTAAAGACCAAGAGACAAGCGTTGATAAAATCGGGGAACACGCCAACACCGGCCATGCTGACGGAGACGACAAAGGGTGAGGCAGCTAGAAAGTCGAGTCAGATATTGTCAACTCTTTTGGTTATCGAGAGACTTACCACCGCTGGTTGCCTGCTTGGTCGCTCCAATGAGCTTCTCGCTGTTATAGGGAACAGCCATGCCAAGGACTAAGATGCCCAAGATGTAAAAGACAGCGATTCTCCAGAAAGTCTGCTTCACAGCTCGAGGAACGTTCTTCCTTGGGTTGGGTGTCTCGCCGAAAGTCATGCCCACGACTTCGGTTCCCTAGAATAACCGTCAGACAAAAGAAGTCGACATCAACGATGGTTTAAAGCTCACTGTATACGCAAAGCAAGCTTGCACCATGCATGCCCACCAGCCGAGAAACCTTCCCTTGGCTCCCTCGGCCAAGTATTCCGCGAAAGCTCCTGGCTCTTGCCAGTATCGGAATCCCGATCGGTCGTGGTTCGGTCCTCCGCCGAGCGCGACAACGAGCGTGGAGAGGATGAGAGTTGTCATGATGAGGACCTTGCACAGGCCGAGCCAGAACTCGGTTTCGCCGAAGCTGTTGACATGAAGGACCTGGAGACGTCAGCGTAAGTTCAGCAAGTTTGGATACGGGCTGTGTACATTGACTGTAATGATGAGGACTCCAAAGACTGTGATCCAGATGGCAACGTTCAGGTCTGGCCTCCAGTACTGGAGAATCAAGCCTGTGGCGGTTAAATTGGTCGGCGTTGCGACAATGTATTTGAGGAAGTAGTTCCAGCCGGTAGCGAACCTGGTCACCAAGTCAACACTGTTTCCGAGCATGGGAAGTCAGACTGTCTTACCCAAACGCCGGGTCAACCATGCGAGTGGCATATCCTCCAAAGCCCTTGTTCATGGGCAAAAAGGTCGCCATCTCGCCCAGAGCTGTCATGACGAAAAACACGGTGAGTCCAATGACCATGTAGGCGATCAAGAGACTACCAGGGCCTCCTCTGGATAGAGCACTGCCCGAACCAATGACCAGTCCAGTTCCAATTGCACACGCAATTGAGAACATGAAGACCTGGTGTGGTTTAAAGTCTCGCTTCAAATCATTGGACTGGACGGTTTCCCCCTGATTGTGGGACTCAACCGCACCCAGCTCCTCAAGCTTCTCCTTGTCGATGATTTCGGCCATGATGCTTGCGACGATGGTTGAAGATTGAATATGAAAGATTGATGCAAAGCGCTCGAGTTGTCGAGATACAAAGGGCAGGCTCCAACGAGGGAGTCGAGGCCTTTTGACCTTGCCGGACCACACTAACACTGATAAAGAAGAACGGACCTCCCCGTGGATTATCGTGCTCGGGCGCCGTGGCCGAGGCTAATGGTATCGCCCGGTGAGAGTGACCGAGTAGCCTATCTCCAACGCCCCACGCTTTATCAAGCTTTTTTTAACCCCATTCTACCCCAGAATCATGACTCGCAAGGTGAGCTGGTGCGGAGAGGCGGAGCATTTAGCGTCACGGTCATGCCATGACCAGGGCAAGCCCCTGTAGATGTGTACGGGGTTTGGTCCCCGCCTGGATCCCTTGGTCATGACTGGTATCGCAACTCTCCCTTTCAGAGTTTTTCTCCCCTAGTCGACGATTTACTGAGGGTTTTATCCTTGGATGATAACTGATAAGTAGAGATAGCGCGGATAGAGGTGGAGTTTAAAACGTCTAGATGTCTACGGGGGTTTGGTCTCCGTCCGAGTCCCTGGCTGAGAGTGGCAACATGAGACCCTCTCCCGAAGGCGTACACTAGGTTCCCTGCATATGCTTGCGGAGGTCGCGGAAAGCTTACGAACTACACATTACGTACAGAGAAGAGATTGAGCAAGGATTATCGGATGTAGGTCGTCTCACATGGGGTAAAATGCGGAGATGTTGAAGGTAGCTTGATTCGTTCCACAAACCCGAGTCTCGACCTACTGGATCATCATGGGAACCCAGCTTGAGGGAATTTGCTGCCGATTTGTTGACTCGATTTTTGCAACGTGTTCCGAAGCTCCGAGTTTAATTCGTGAAGGAGAGGTTACGATGCTGAGGAGAATGCTGCACAGTGTCATGCTGAGGTGCTAACTTTCTGAACCGAGAGTACGATATGCACATAAGAAATGAGTACTAACGTGGTATTATGGCTATGTTTAAATGCACAACTTTGTTCTCTGTCACTGTGGCTGATGCTCTCTTTTTGAGACGTGTTGCGATAATAACTACTGGCCAATTGACCTGGAACCTTGGTTCGACTTTCGTTGTCTTCTGCTATACTTAACTCATCATATTTACGCCCTTGACTTGGCTATAGGTTTGCCTTGACATCTCCACGAACAACTTGATCAATGGCCTTGGCCACTCTATCAATGTTCTCCTTGTTCAGCCCCGAAATATTGATTCGACCGCTCGATGGGAGGTAGATGTGGTGGCGATCGACCAACGTTTTGCACTGGGACGGCGTAAGGTCAAGGTATCTATGGCGTGTTAGAATCATGCGAAGTGTTGGCCGAGGCTTCTACTTACGAGAAGAGTCCGGTTTCCTTCAGGATGTGCTCCCAATTTCCTGGAATCTGGTTTGCTTGGTTAGCTTTTGTTTTGGGCTACCTATGTCGCTACACACCTTCAAGTCTTGTGTCAAGTAACTGTGCAGTTGCTTCCGCAAGCCCTTCAATCGCTGGCGCATGTCGGATAGCTCAGTTTCCCTGTTAGGAAGTGGCAGTCAGCATAGAGCTCAGACGGGTGATCTTTATGCTGAGGGGGGCTCACCATGCCTCAGTGCGCTGATCAGATCCAAGCACAACGTCGACCAGCCGACTTCCATAGGCTGGCGAAGAGGAGAATTCCCATCTGATCAGGCATCGAAGGCGATCGTGCACGTCGGATGCAGTCTTTGCGTCGGCACAGACTGCGTGGAGAACTCCGCATCGCTCACCGTACAACGCAAAGTTCTTGGAGAAGGACTGGCAGACAAACATGTCGACGTTGGATTTTGCGAATAGACGCACAGCGTAAGCATCTTCCTCCATGCCATCGCCCAGGCCTTGGTAAGCGATGTCTAGGAAGATGAAGTGTCTGTTCTCGTCGAGAACCGACGCAAGCTCGTCCCATTGTGCTTTTGTAGGATCGGCGCCCGTGGGATTGTGGCAGCAGCCTTGGAGGATGAAAACGGTTCGAGGAGGAGCGGTACGGGCGGCGTGGATGATGGAGCTGAAGTCGACGGTTCGGTTCTTGGGGTCGTAGTAGGAATACTCGGTGACTTGCATCCCAACCAGCTCGAACATGGGCTTGTAGTTTCCCCAGGCCGGGACACCGACAAAGACCTGGGGCCGAGGCGAGACAGATTGACTAAGGGCCAAGGCGGCAATATGATTCGCCCCTGTGCCAGATATCGTCTGCACGGATGCGATCTGGGTCTGTTAGCGGTTGATGGGGTGATGACAGCTTGGCTAGAACATACTTGACCCGACTTCAGCTTTTGGCAATCTTTCCCGAACAAGAGAGCCGCAGCCTTTTCCAGAAATTGGGCATTGCCGGTAGTCAGCTCATACTGGGCAGTTGTTAGATAGGCGAAGCTAACAAGGGTCGAGACTCGAGACTCACATCATGGCCTGGATCGTTCTGTGCCAATGCTAGCTTGGCCTAAGATCGAATGACTTTGTCAGCTCCCGTGATACCTTGTAGATAGCGAAAGCCTAACTTGTTTAACCGAGTCCAGCTCGCTGTAGAGGCCTGCTTCATTCCGGTAGATGCCGACACCGAGATCTGCCTTTTCTGGGGATACATCCTCGTCGGCCTTTTTCTTGAGAATGAACATTGGGTCCACAGGACCCCTCTGAAATGACTTGAACATGTCTGAAGAACGATAAAGAAGATGGCTTGATGAGATATACCTGGTCTGCTGGAGTAAGGACCTGGAAGGGACAACGGTGGCAAGGTGGCGGACACCACAAGCAAGCCCCTTGATAATGAGTGGCATGATTAAGTATGAAAACGATAACTTTAGAATGATGGAGCAATTTCCACCTTGCGGTATCCCTTCCCGAGGCTTTATCTGAAGACACCGAGATGGCCGAGCTGATGGTTCAAGTGCTCGGGGAGGCTCACCGAGGGGATTTTGGACGCTAGTTCGGGGACCCTCTCCGAGGTTGCGTATTCCCTCAATAACATAAATAATTGGGTTGAATTGGCGAGCGAGATTGTAAAAAATCGGATGTTCTTGTAAGACAAATAATCAGAAAAGAAACAAGTATGCTTGCCTGTCATAACACCCTCAGGACAAGGTTTGCTGCAGGGCAGCTCTGCAAGGTATGGATGTTGACGCCAATTGCCTATACTGGTAACTAGCCTAATCACAAATAACCGATCTCATTTGTCTTTATCAGTGGGAGCTACCTTGACTGTCCAATTTGCTGACGATTTACAGGCTTTTGGTGTGAGACTGGTCACGAATCCGCAAGTCGTCCAATTAGCCAAGAATGCAGGTTTCGATAGTCTCTTTATCGACCTGGAGCACTCGAGTCTCTCGGTAGACGATGCAAGCAAGCTCTGCTGCGCTGGACTTTCCCTTGACACAACGCCCTTTGTCCGTGTACCGCATCAAAGCGGCAATGGGTTCGTCCAGAAGGTGCTGGACGGAGGCGCAATGGGTGTCATCTTCCCGCATGTACAGAGCGCCGGTATGCAGCCAGTCCCAGGCTAAAGCCGACATTTGCTAACACGTCTATTTTCCAGAGGAAGCCAAAGCGGCTGTAGCCATTTCGAAATACCCGCCAATGGGCTGCCGGTCAATGACAGGGCAACTGCCCGTCTTCTCTCTCAAGACTTTACCGCAGCACCAAGTCATCCGCGAGAGCAACACTTCTGCGTCTACAGTTTTCGTCATGATAGAAAACGAAGCAGCCATCGAAAAGGTCGATGAGATTGCTTCTGTGGAAGGAGTGGATGTTCTCCTCATCGGGTCCAACGACCTGGCCATCGAGCTAGGCGTCCCAGGGGAGTTCCGCAGTGACAGATTCAAGGGAGCGTTGAGACAAGTGAGCGCAGCCTGTAAGAAGCACGGCAAAGTCATGGGTCTTGCGGGCATCTACGACCAGCCTGATATCCATGACTGGGCCATTCACTCGCTGGGTGTGCGGTTCATGCTTTGCCAGCAAGATTCTGGGTTGATCGCTGGTGGAGCGACAAAGTGTTTGGCGGCGGTTGCAAATGTCGAGAATGCTCATGTGACAAACCGGGATAGTAAGCTAGCTTAGCGACCCGATAAAGACATAATAACCCATGAATATTCGTTCTCGGGGCATCGCGACTTGCCTTGGTGACTGTCTGGGAGCACGCCTCCTTATCCATCTGTCTAAGCGGCCATCATTATACGTTGAGCGCCAGCCGAATACTGCCAACAGCCCCTTTAAACTTGGGTTCTTTCCTGATTGCTCAAGAGAGTTCAATGCCTCCTCGTAATTGCGGACCTTGTCTTGGCTGGCACCTTCGTTAGCGGATTACGATGACGCCCCCTCCCAGCAGCCACGAGCATGAGAGGACAGCGCCCAAGCCTCGGCGCGCAGCGTGAGTCACGGTGACGGGTATGTCAGAGTGGATTATTTGCTAACCAATGTCTTGGCATAGCTGCGTCGCATGCCGGGAACGCAAAGTCCGATGTTCCGGATCACAACCATGTACCAACTGCGTGCGCCGTGAATCAGATTGCTTCTTTGAACACGAGAGGAAGATTGTTGTCTCCGAAAGGTGAGTGTTGCAAGCTTTTGTCTGCGTGCTAGGACACGAACTGAACGGATCAAGATACCTTAACGAATTGAAACGTAAAGCCGAAGATGACCAGCTTGGCCCTGACTCAGTACGGGCAAACCGTCGCCTGACGCCATCCGAGAATCATGAAGTGCAAGGTCAAGATTGCCTTCAACCCACGATACTGGCAATAAGTTCTTTTTTAACATGCTGCAGTCACTACGCGAGAAGATGACAATGATCAACCCGAGATATCCAATGACCACTTGAAAGGCCTGAGGAACCCTTTGGTCACGAGTTCTCCTAGCTTCATGAAGGATAATCAAGGCAAACGACGTGAGTTGGGTCTGGCATCACTTCACGCAACAATGGCTAATCACTGCCAATAGGCTTCTTGGGCCCATCGTCAACATGGGCATATAGCCGACATGCCATGAGCATGATTCAGGCACACCTAGGTGAACACTCCTCTCCAGATGTTCCGATGAACGTCGATGGCACTGCTTTTCCATTGGATACAGCTTCATTGAAGGATGATTCCAGTTTGTCGACCTTGGACAATTTGCCTTCATTTGACTATGCTATTTACTTGACCAACACTGTCAAGTTTCACATCACTCAAACTTACCACTTGTTTGAGGAATCGAACTTTAATCGGACTCTAAATGTCATCTATAGTCAGGACCCTCCGCCAGCAGACTCCAACCGACTCGAGTACATACAGTACTTTGTCGTTATGGCTCTGGGCAAGGCCTTGTTGGGGCGCGCTGGACCTAGTGCACAACCACCGGGGAACGAATACTTCTTACAAGCTATCAAAATGTTTCCGGATATAACAGGACTTTGTCAAGATCCAATTCTATCTGTTGAGATCTGCTGTGGTCTGGCTCTATACCTTCAGTCGATTGACCACCGAAACAGCGCCTATCTCTATGTATGTTCCTCCCTAAATCGTCCGGGTGGCGGGCTAATACTCTATAGCTTGGGCTGGCTCTACGTGTCTCTCTAAGTCAAGGCCTTCATCGTGATCTGACAGGGGGCTATCTTGATCCTACTGAAGAAACAAGACATCGAAGTGCCTGGTGGACTTTGTACATTTTGGACCGAAAGTTTGCGTCACTAATGGGCGCCCCAAGCTCGATAAACGATGGGGATATTTCAGTTCTCCTACCTGAAGGACCTCAAGCAACTCAAAAGTCCAAAGTAGTCGATATGCATGTCAAGCTCTCACGGCTCATGGCAAAAGTCATCAACAGTAAGCTGTCACCTACCATACCCGGACTCGATTAACCAAGCTCATGCAGCTGTTTATGCGACGGATGATCGACTCGGTTCATCCTTCCTTCGAAACACGCAGGCTATTCTTCGTGAACTGGCTAAGCTCGGGGATGATTTGGCTGCATCTCCAGAGCTGAAGCCAGGGAACTCCAGTCCCGTTGGCCGAGTTTCAGCAACACTTAATCTTTGCTATCATCAAGTATGCCCAAATCCGCCTAGTCATAGCACACGGGGCTTACGAGTTATTAGTGTATTCTGCTGGCTACACGTCCCCTTCTGATCTGCCTCCTTCGTGACAGACTACAGGATAAGACGGCTGGTGGTAGTCCCGATCGACATACCGTTGAGCCCATCACGGCTCTTCTGAAAACGTCGAGTGAATCCGCGAGCAAGTCATTGCGCATATTGGCTGCCTTGCAATCGCATGACCTATTAGGTGAGTGTTTTATCTCTCACCCTGTGCGCGCTAATATGACTGGGCTTACATGGGGATGTGGACAGAAATATTTCTCCCTTTTGACCTTGAGCAGATATTCTCATCAGGTTTCATCATTACACTAATCTCGGCCATACACCCGTTCCCAAACGCCGTAGATGAATCCGGCTTTGATAAGTCTCTGAATCTGCTTGATACACTCATTGCCAACGGCAATGTCCCAGCACGCTTTCGCCGGGAAGAGCTTGTCCAGCTGCACGAGATGCTGCTCCTTGTCAGCCAGCAAGAAACAAACCCACAAGACGTAGGAGGCGATGAATTGGATCCTTCGCATGCTATAGCTCACAGCATGTCACCGAATCAAATATTATCTATTGCCAACTTACTGGATTCTTATCCTGATCTCGACAGCATTGTAGGGGTAGGAACTGAGGGGTGGTTGTGGGAAACAGACACTACAGCAGTTCAGCACTTGCAACCTCAGGCGGGCGAAGATCTCCCGGGCATTGAAAGTCCTCGGACCGAAATACCCTGATATATAATAAGAATGGGAAAGGCGCAGTATTTCATTCCACCCCCTTGTTTGGGCTGTACCAATTTCGATAACATTGCACAATAGTGAACGGTTTCCGAGTGATAAATTCCTCCTCTCCCGAAAAGGCCGTAACTGCCCAGACCCTACAGATGAAATTTCGTCCGAGTTCGTCATTGAGGAGGCAAAGTGCAAAGCGCTGTATTATTCGTCAATTGCCTATGACCACTTGTCTGCCATGGTTGGGTCAATGTGCACCTAGTTTTGGGCAAGGTGGAAGACAGGTTGAACTGTGATAAATGCGGTAGCACAAGAACCGTGATGGTTACCTGTCGGAACTGTAAGGGGGAGGGAGTCTATAGAAAGACTTGTGACAAATGCGGTGGGCAAGGCTTCAACTAAAGGTGGTGGGCCAAGTCGTCAACATTGTTGATACTGATGTCTCTTGTATCTCACCTCATTTCAGAGGTCTATATACTCATCTCCTCTCCTTGTGGCCAATAATCCATCAATGGGGGAAAGACTGCACTATCAATATCTGCCATCATCAAAGGCAGTCCATCAAAGAACGAAGTGAAACCAGAAACCGGAATTTCACTTCTACCAAAGGTATCAGTTACTGTAAAACTGGTCAGATATGGATCCTTGTTGTAATGTGTTTGGTCCCTACCCTCGCCCACCTGAGGCCCAGGTTCCTCCGGCTTCCCGAGCACTACTCTCACAGCCATGACTACTTTTCTCGCTTCTCTCGAAAATTCGTTTGCGTGGGTCCAGATATCGAGGCTTCTTTCTAGTAGGTTTCGCACTTCAGTCAACATTTGAGGCGGCAGTTTGTTCTGACGGCGCCGGACCAGAAAGCACGCGACACTGGCCGCTAAAAAGTAGCCATTATTCATAAAACAAGAATCGGGAATGCCAGTGGGCCTGGACGCGTCCAAGACCTCGGACTCCTCCGCCATGAGGTGCTGCAGTCGCAGGATCTCCAAGGCAGCCTCGATGACGATACTCCAGGACTGGTCGCTGTCAGTCAGTTCCTTGGATGTACCAAGAAACTTCCAGTTGATAAGAATTCTGGCTCTCTGGTAATGCATGTGAAAGTTGATACTCTGCACAGAGGAAGAACATGTCAGCAGGTCCGCGTACACTCTCCTTTGAGGGATAGCTATGCTACTTGCCTGAGATACGACGCTTGGAGGGTCCAGTAGTGACTCAGACATGGGACGAAATTGGCACGGTCTAGGAAGGCTTGAATATGTCGTTTCTAGTTTTCCATTTGCCGCCAGAATCTCCTCGGGAGTTAGCGCGTGAGGACTGGAGACCATGTCCGATATAACGCCCATACAGACGGCAACATGGAACTTGGTGATAATCACAGTGCTTGAGGTAAGCTCATCTCTAGGTCTCGACGGCGGCACTTCAGTCGAGCTGGCTTCAAAGTCACTGTTCTGTAGGTTTCGAGGTGGTGCGGTGTCGCTGAGCGAGTGCTTGATGCTACTTGGAAGGCCCATTTGGATTGCGAATCCTGTGTCAAGCGAGTAGATCATAGCCCACATCCGGCGTCTCATCTCTCCTTGATATGGGGATAAGGATTTAAAGTGCCGGGGGTCTCTATGGTAGCCCATGCGAATGGCTACCCAAGCCCTGTTTAGCAGCTTTCCTAGTTAAGTGTTTGATGGAAACGTACCAATTTGAACAATGTTGCCCATCAAGAGCCAGACCCTGATGTTGGAGTCTTTGTTCAGGTTGTTCTCGATAACGATGTAGTGAACAAGGGTTTCCATGATATCCGGACCTCCTTTGGCAAAATGAGCTTGTATAAGGCACTGCACGACCTTTTCTCGGTAGACGAGTATCCTCGGCATCTCTGAGGATGGCAGGGGGCATGAAGAGGTTTCCGGGTATCTTGAGAGGCTGCTCTCCTGGCTCTGAACTTGTTTGCTGAGGCAGAAGATACTGTACAAGAGGCCAAGCCAGGAGACAGAGACCCCAATAGGGTCTTCCCAAAAAGCGTTATACTTGACCACAGTACTTAGCATTCAGCAGGCCCTTAGTTGCATGGGCGAAAACCTACCCTCTTCAAGAACTCCATCGGGTGTATCACAGCTGTTCAGATAAAAAGTCAGCAGGTATGCGTGAGTGGCTCCATCTGTTTTGAGTACATCGATATTCCTGAGCCCGAAAGTAGAATGCGACCAATGCATCACATTCCCTCCTAGCCGGTAACGCATCCAGGAGCTCCTGTTGTGTGGCGCGTTTACACCCTTCAAAGAGGAGGACAGTCTGGTCGAGGGGCGATGAGCCACCGCCAAACGCCGTCTCTGCTGGAACAGGATCTCCGGTTTCTGTGACGCCGCTCAAAACAGTTGTCCAGTGAGTCGAGTCTTTGAAGCCGGTTCCAGACCTGGTCAAGTGCAAGTCCGTGGCCTCCGGCGATGGGACAGAAGCCAAACTGCTGGGCGTCGCAATCCCACCTAGCCCGCTAGCAGATGGACTGCTATCATAGGTAGCAGAGGGATCTGCATGGAGCTGTCTAGACGCAGAAGATGGCGATGAAGAATCGGTGTAAGTGCATGTAGACTCGAGATGTCGTTTCTGAAAGGTATTGCGCCTAAGCTTCAACATCCTCCCACGATTCTCACCCTTGGGATAACTCACTATACAATGAGAGCAAGGCCTTTGGCGGTCACACTTTCGCCTATTCACTGCATCAGCACTGGGGATATGGCTGCGGAGGAGGCGGTCCTAACGCACTTTCGCTGGCGACAGGAATTGCATGACAGCTGCGGCTTGTCCCGGCGGCGACCTGGATGCGGGCGGAGGAGAACTGGAGATCTGTCAGGGAGTCCCATCGTGTATAGGCTCCGCTGGAGATTGATGACTGAAGAATGAGAGACTCGGTAATGTGAAGGCGGGAGAGAGGAGGAGACTCTCCGAATCATCCGCAGCAGCTTTGCTATCTCCGCCGTCAGCACCAATCATGCGTCGCTTGACCCTCCGCACCATCCACCCATCGTCCGCCTTCTCTAAGGTGTCGACTCGTAGGAGCTACGTGTATAAATGGATTGATTCCTGGTGGTGAAAAGGAAGTAAAAAGTTCACTACATTCTCAATTACATGTTTCCCGCTCTAAACTTTCCTACTTTCTTTCCTTTCAGTGCCTCGTCTTCTTTCCACCCGTATTTTGGCCATGACTGACGCGGACAACAATACTCCCCCCATGCACGACCTGAAGAACACACCTCCAGATTCCAGTCTTGGTGGCGAGACTGAGAGAGACATCGAAGAGTCTCGAGAGCCAATTCCCGATGGACCCCCCGATGGCGGTGCTGGTGCATGGCTGGTGGTCCTGGGAGCGTGGTGCTGCTCCTTTTCCAGCCCAGGCTGGATCAACAGTCCGTGGCCTCTTAGTTTTAATTGCCATCCTAAGTCTCAGCTAAGCTAACGAATATTCTCTTCAACCAGGTGTGGGCAGCTTTCAGCAGTATTACGAGATTGGGCCTTTGAAGGACTACTCCAGCAGCACCATTGCCTGGATTCCGTCTCTCCAAATCTTCTTCCTCTTCGCATTAGGGCCTATCGTTGGCATACTATTTGACAAGTATGGGCCGAGACCTCTTATCGTTGGTGGAACACTTCTTCACGTCTTTGGACTAATGATGGCGTCGTTGGCCAAGACGTACTATCAGTTCATCTTGTCCCAGGGGGTGTGCAGTGCTATCGGTGTTGCGTGTTTATATTCGCCTGGCAAGTCTACTCTGTCACCGTTTGCCTCAGCTTGATACTAACAAGTCCTGTGTGGTGAAGCGTTAGCTTGCATGACAACCTGGTTCTCCAAGAGACGCGGAGCTGCTATGGGCATCATGGCGACTGGCTCATCAGTCGGCGGCGTCATCTTCCCCATAATGATCAGCCGCATGATCAAGAGCACCGGTTACCCTTGGGCTATGAGAACAGCAGCATTTCTTATCCTTGGCCTCCAAATCATTGCGATCATCACGGTCCGTCCGAGAACGAAGCCCGTGCCCAAAAAGATGCCCGCTGGTCGTTATGCTGCACCCTTCACAGAGATCCCGTTTGTCATGCTGCTGTTGGGAATTTTTGTCCTGACTTATGGGATATTCATTCCAATCGACTATTTGGCTGTGCAGGCCTTCCAGGAGGCGCATGTATCGGAGGAAATGGCCCAATACTTGGTGTCCATCTTCAACGCTGCAAGGTATGTCTACATTCTCGCCGGCCCTTATTAACGTCAATCAAGGCTGATTATCGATAAGTCTCTTCGGTCGTCTTGTCGCCGGCTACGGTGCCGATATAATTGGCAGATGGAACATGTTCATCATCGCTTGTGCTCTGTCTGGAGTTTCTGAGTTCGCTGTCTGGATCCCTGCAAAACACTCCTCTACCGCTATTGGCTTCGCTATCATGTTTGGCTTCGCTTCGGGAGCCTTCATAGGCCTTTCCGGTGCCCTCCCCATCTCGGTGTCTCCTCCAGCCGAGATTGGCTACCGGCTCGGGGTTCTCCTACTTGCCATTTCTATCCCAGCCCTCACAATGGCACCCATTGGTGGTGCCATTCTTCAAAATTCGACCAACGGCTGGCTGGGCGTCAAAATATTTGGAGGCATCATGTGTCTAGCGGGATCAGCAATCACACTTGTCTCGAGGTTGCTGTACACCGACAAGAAACTTCTCAAGGTGTTTTAAGGGATAACTTGCCATAGGTATATCGTGAGTGAATATGGGAGAAGCAGCGGCCCAGCTCGGGAGTGACACTTCGTTTCTTTAGAAATGCATGGGTACAGAAATTGCATAGAACTCATTGAACTCAAGGGAAGTTATAGATGTAGCATAGCTATGTACATGCTCAATATTTGCTTATAAATACTAGCATCAATCCGCCAGGCACCATTCCTGGCTCCGATTTCATTTTCACATCAATCGTGGTATTCATGCAATGGCACATTAGGCCTTGGGCTCTGCCCATTGATAAGAAAAGGCCTGAACCTTTCCAAAGTTGGGTGTGCCGTCAGCATTGGCAGTCAGAGGCTGGACCATGGCATATCGCGAATCATCACACGCGCCGTTCTTGTTCGAAGTCGCATGGAAGGTGATCCAAGTGTCCTTGCCATCGGGGCTTCTGAAGAAGCTGTTGTGTCCGGTTCCGTAGCTTCCGTTGCCACTCTTGAGAACGCAGCCGTTGGACTTCTTCCAGGCAGCGGCCTTGGCGGGATCAGTCTTGCCATCCCACTCCAGCAGAGCAACGCAGTAGTCGGGAGTCCAGCAGTAGTTGGCAGAGTAGGCGATGTAGGTCTTGCCGCCAAAGTAGAGTGCGTTCTGGCCCTCTTGCACGGGAACTCCGGATTGCTCCCAGGATTGATCAGGCTGGGAGATGATGCTGAGGTCTCCAACTGACATGTAGTTGGAGCCGAGCTTTCGGACGCAGGTCGACTGGTGCTTGACTCCGGTCATGCAGGAGTAGACAAAGTAGTTGCCCCAGCCGTTGAAGCGAAGGATGGTACCGTCAATGCCCCAGTCGTTGGTGAGCTGGGCACCGTAGGACCAAGAATCCCATGGAGAAGCTCCACCTGTATATTGATCAGCGCATATTCGTGATTTCATGACAAACAACTTACCCTTGAGAACGTGTGAGCGCTGGCCGTCCAGGTTGTCACCAGCCAATCCGGCAGTGTAGTAGAGGTACCACTTTCCATCAAAGTAGTGAATCTCGGGAGCCCACACGTTGCAGCAACGAGAGGCATTGCTGTCCGTGTAGATGACCTTGGGAGTGGCCGTCTTAAGACCCTCAATAGTCTTTGCGCGAGACAGCTGAAGGTTGGTCCACTCGGTAGAGATGAGGTAGTAGTAGCCGTCAAAATAGGTAACCTGAGGATCACCACCACCAGGGTTGCGGATGGGGTTGGTAAAGGCACGAGCCGAGCCGAACAGCCCGAGGGCCAGGGTGAAGAGATTCCAAGAAACCATTGTGCAGATGATGCTGAAACGAATCGTCCGCCTCGAGTTTCATGTCAGACTCGGGGCTGTCTTTATACACTTGCTGTCTGCGGCTGAGCCAGCTGGTGGTCACCGCTCAGGCATAGTGCTCACGAGATGCACAAACACGAGCTCCAACTCTACTGGAGGATTTATTCCACCTCAACGGACGACTTAAGCTTCTCCCACTAGGACCAGGCCGACTTCTCCATCAGGCTAATGGGCCGAAACGGAAGTTTCACGTGGGGCCCCGGTTGAGTTTCTTCACTCTATCCCATGCGGCCCAATAAAAAAAGGGACAGGCCTTGTAGGTCCTGACCAATTTCCAGGGTTACATCTTGTCTCTGAGCATGGAACTCGGGATGAAAACCTCCGAAGTACATAAAGGTGCATAGGACGATATATGGATGCGCCCCAATAAAAATGTCTCACGATTGAAGCCAAGGACCGGATCTCACTGAAGTGTAGAACTAAGTGCGTAAGTTGCATGTGTGGACGGAAAATGGCTTTGCCGTGAGGGGTAGAGAGGTTGTATCGTGCTGATCACTTACTTGCCCGTTGTCAATGACGTTGCCGGCGAATTAAGCATTTATGCCAAGGATTATCCAGTCACCGGGGCATGGGGAAGCGGTGTGAATGGACCGGATAGAAGCAGAGCTAAACAGGCGAGTGGCTGGATAACTAACTAGCTTGCCTAATTCGCCGAATAGATGCCTTGCTGGGCTTCAGATTTCTGCTTGTCTTTCAGCTTCGTCATTATGTCCACCGCCTTCGCCGACTATCCGTCAGGATAATTGGCCTGGCATTAAGCGGAATGTTTTAGATTGTAGTAACCTATTAGAAGACATGTTGGTCTAGAAACGGAAACGGGAAACGAGAAAACTGCAAGTTTCTATCAACGTGCGACTGGGAAGGACCAGCCACTGTCGTTCATTGGTCCTATGACAACAAGCCGTTGCGTCTGCAGGGCATAGATATGCGATGGTCACAGGAAATATGACACCTTCTTCAACCTACCTACAGAGCAGGTAAAAAGAAATTAACTGCCTATTTCAGGACCAGTAACTAGCCCAGAATCAACAATCCAGCCTTTGTGCTCTTTTCACTACCATATGAACACCAACCCCAAGGATTTGGGGTGAAACTACGGAACAAAAAGACAATCCACCCTAGCCAAGGGCAAAAGAGAAACAGTTGATCGGAGATGAGGGACAAGGGATTTGAACCCTTAACCTTCAGGAGATCCCAGTGCACTGGAATCTGACTATGAGGGGAGTTAGTTGGGTGATTTATGAGATGGGATCCATATGATGCTTACCGCGCTACCGTTGCGCCAGCCCCCCTTCGATGACTAAGTTGACATCGAGAGCCGTTAAGAATCCATCGTTTCATCAATAGGCAAAAGATGCAAAAAAAGAGTTGTAAGGAGATGAGGGACAAGGGATTTGAACCCTTAACCTTCAGGAGATTCCGGTGTACTGGAATCTGACTAATGAGGGAATTAGTGACATGTTGGAGGAGATGGATCACTTGAAGTGACATACCGCGCTACCGTTGCGCCAGCCCCCCTTGGGTTGGTTGCACTGGGTTTTCAGTTGTCGGTTCATGAGTCGTGGGAATTCTTGTTGCGGAGACGGTGTGGGTTCAGCTTGCGGTGAAGTGGTGCCATTATGGATGATGTTGCTGGTCAAAGTTTGGAGTGTCTAGTTGTGTGTTGCCCACGAGTTTTAATAATTTATCCTAAGTATCCGTTTAGATAGATATTACCTTGGCTAGTGGGCACCTTTTGAGGCCAGAGTTCTTTGTACTCTACGAGAAGTCATTATGTAGAAAACTTTATGGAATGTGTTATTCTCTAGGGTAGGGAGGCAGGGCAGGGGAGTATCCCGCAGTCTCCACTGCCGCGTTCGGCCACACTATTGAAGAAGGCCTCAACTTAACGCAGGCGAACCTGGCAACACTTGATTAGAATTATTCGGTTCATAAATATCACTGTAAGTCTTATTTAATGTTATCAATTGGCGAAAAATATCTAGATTTGCGCCCTGCTTATTTCACCCACCTCCACGGTCTTCTTGACTCATTCACGCGTTCCGTGTCACCGCCCCACCAAAACTCCTCACGCGTACTTCCTCCCCTGTAGAACCTTCCCTGCTCTCCCTTGCTCATTCTTCTCAGCCGACAACTGCGAAACAATTCTAGCGCCTATTGTGCCACCAAAGAGTCTAGGTTCTATCTCTTCTACGCCGAAATTCAACCGCATCCGCGTATTGAGCTCCCCAGACAGCCCTGCACCAGACAGAATACCGAGACTCCTGGCATCAACGCTCGCAAGGATTGACGTAAGACCAAAGTTGCTAGTGATGGGCGTGGAGTACAGATAGACATTGACGAGCCACATTGCTGTGCTCAGAAGTGGTAGAGTGGCAAACACCAGGTATAAGCCAACTTTCGCTCGCACGGCGTCTCGTTTGATCCTGATGATCTCATGGGAAGTGTTGTATGAAACCTCACGTACGAACGGTATGTCCGGGGCGCAAACAATGTCCCCCTGAAGCATGTGTTTCCAGCGATTTTGATGAATAGCTGCGACTGTCATGGCAGATAACGGAACCGTCCAGGGATGATTTGTCTTGTTTGGCCACACTTCAAAAATACCGAATGGTACGGCATCTACAAAGGCCTTCACTTGAAAGTTGGGGTTGGTAGGTAGCATCGACGTCTTGATTATCCGAGCCCGACTGATCTCGCAGCTTGCAGAGAGAAGATGGACCTCGCCAGGAACAATTTCCCATGTTGCCGAGCATGGAACGCGGTAGATGTCAAATATCATGGCGAATATGGACCTCCGAAAGGCTGTGACTTCTGGCTCAGCCCAGCCGAAGTAATCCTGAATCCAAAGTTCCGACTCACGCTCCGGGTCGGTATTCCAATAGCCTCCGATCGCGGCCCAGACTGTTGGATGGAGGCCAGACGTAAAGGCCATACGCCATTTTCGATGTGATGTCATCGTTGTGGTTCTGTTCATGTAGATCTTCCAGAAATCATCGCTGCCGAGTAATTCTGGAGTAGATGAGTTATACCTGGCAAGCGTGCCGCGTATCTCAGCTGACAGGATCATGCTTTCGCTGACCCCCAACTTGCTTTGCACCTTTTCCAAGATAGTTGAGTTGGGCATATCGAGCAGGGCGACATCTTTGTTGCTGAGAAGTACTATGTTGTACCCATATGGCTTTGGCAGCTCCCAAATTGGAGGGGGGCTCGGCTGGGTAAGGCTTGCTTGCTTAAAGGCTGACATGGTATCGATTAGGGAGTAGGACTGTTGGCTGCCTTCGACAAGCGGCCGGCTGAAAGCTCCGTATTCAACAATTGGCCTATCAGTGACGGTGTTCATGGCACTCCCCCCCGAAAAGGTTTTGTAAGAGGCACTGAGGACGAGTGGCAAGGTGGAAAGAAGAAGGATAGCGACGCGGCACACTAAATCGCTCTTCGGAATGAAGATGGATGACCCGAGGATAGCTTCGAGGTTCTGCAGGGCCGAGTTTCCCCATCTAATCTCCACGCTAACGAGGAAGCGAGTCGCGATTCTTTTGTTGCAAATGGTCATGATGGAGATGAGAAAGCCTAGGGCAACGATTTGCGAGTTGAAGCCGAGGGTCCAAGCGAGGGGCAAGGATGGTGCGACGACAACAAAGCAAAGGGCGCAGCAGAGGTAGGAAACCATCAAAGCCAGAACATCGATGGCGTTCCATGAACTCTTTTTGGTTGGTACGCCGTACGAGAGTTTCGAAGTAGAGTCCAAATCTGCAGCTTGAACAAAGCTCTTTTTTGGTCTCTGGTCAAGGGGGACATAGTCAGGCCCCATGGTGTAAAGATGTATGAAGATGAAAAAGGAATGGCGACTAAATGGATAACCAAGGTACTGACTTGGACAACCGCGTAGCTCATTCCTATTCTATGGCAGCATAGTGGTATAAGTACACCCGAGTCTGAGATATTAGATTGCACCAACACCCCTCGCCCTCATAGCTCTAATGGGGCAGAGATAACGGGGATCGAAACATCCAATAAGATTTTCTACGAAACGAGCTTACAGCTCTCAAGTTCCACACTTTGACACCACGATAGCCCATACGGTTAGGTAATGTTGCCTGCGTAGGACTGTTGCACATCTAGTTAGTGAGGACACAGAGATGCAGTGTGACAAGCCGACAACGACGAGTGATACAGTTTGCACTACGTAAGGTAAATGCCTAGCACAGCCACCATAGGCGCTCTGCCGTGAATGCCAGACTACTAATACTACTATTGAGCGTTGTTGGCGTTGGCGCCTGACCAACCAACGGTTATGGAGAAAACCGTGGCGCGAGACATACGCAATCAAGCTGGGACGAGAGAAGACAACTGAAAAGCACCCCCACCAAAGGTTTATGACTGGCTTGAAGATGCCTAATTTGCCATTTATCCAGTGGTAGAAATTGACACAAGCGCCATCTGAAACTAGACACGAGATGTGTTGCTGCAACCGGTGTGCAGTGCATGAACAGCTCGGTCCTACTTGATCTAAGCCTCGGTAATTACGTTGAAGGCCGCAGCGGCATCAAAATCTCTGTCTTACATCGGACAACGTAATTGTATGAAGTTCTTGGCGGGTTGATGGGAACATAAGGAAGGTTAGATTATAGGTCTCTACTCTGAATGTTCTCTACCTACATTAGGTCAGGTTCTGATAAGAAATCTACTAGTAACTTAATGAATACTGTACGAAGAACCCTAAAAGCATCACGATGCGCTGATTACACAGTAATATAAGAAACAGTTGTTATAACTGATAAAACGCCTCGCTTTTTGAGCAGGAGGGAGATGAGGCTTATACATATTCGACTGATAAGAAAATATGAGAGAACAGTTTCAGGTCGGTTTTGGGTACGTGGCAGTGCATGTCGTGTAATCGCAATCTCCAGAGCCTGCTTCAGGTTCAAAGAGCCGGGTTTCTAGTCAGCTTAGCTGTGCCAAGGGCTGAATTGTTTGTGGCTGAGTTTGAAAACGAGGCCCCCGAAGACGCGTCCTTACAGCCTGGTATCCTGCAGTACCCCTCTTTGCACGCCGACCGTACACCAACACCAACATCACCAATAGCACACGGAACGACAGGCGCTTCAATATTGAAGTTGTTGAAAGGTAACAATGGCAGAAGAATCTGACTCCAATATTTGGGACTCACGTTTCGATGATGGCACCGTCACGACACCCGTCGCGGCAGCCGGTTCTGTATCCAGAGCTAGCACTGAGGCGGGCGACCTCTTGCGGGATGTCATGATGATCGTCAGGAACGGACTCCCCCATGTTGCTCATGAGTACTTGCGTTTCGACGGTCATCTAGGCCGGGGAACCAGCTTCGAAGTCAGTAAAGAGGTCTACAGCAACCCGATCGGAGAGCAGCCTCACTTCGTCGCCGTTAAACGCCTCGTCATGAGACGTGAGACGGATGCTCCAGAAGAGTCTGCCAGGGAACTGAGAGCAGAGTCTAGGCGACTCGTCAACGTTAAGCGAGAAGTGCGCGTTCTCACCCATCCAAAGCTCCGATCCCATCCTTGCCTCGTGTCGGCTATTGCTTGGGGATGGACCCCGAACACGGGTGGAAGCAAGAGGCCCTTCTTGGTGATGAGCTACTCCATGGATGGTACTCTGAGTCACTTTGCCCAGAACAGGAGCCTTAACCTCATTGAGAGACGATTTCTTGCTCTTGATGTAGCCATGGGCATCCGCGCACTCCACGACTGCAACATTGTCCACGGAGATGTCAAGCCAGACAATGTCCTCGTCTACGACTACGCCACAAGGCTTGAAGAGCATGAGCGACACTACCAGGCAAAGCTTGGCGACTTTGGGTCTGCCTTGTTTCAAGAGGACCCGAGTCACGAACAAGCCGTTTATCTTGGTACCCCAAAGTACAATGCTCCTGAGATCCGCGGTTTGCAGAGAGAGCAGGACGAGGACAAGCATGATGGCTTGATTCCTCTGTTCAAACGATTCCAGGCTGCAGATTGCTACTCTTTTGGTCTCCTGCTCTGGGAGACCATCAACCGCGGCAAATCCTTCACGGATACAGAGAATCCTCTCGAAGAACTCGAAACTATGTTTTGGGACAAAGAAAACGCCATCTTGGAGAAGGCGACGACTTTCTTAAACGGCTGGAAAACCACCTTTGAGGTGCTCGATAAGGAGGAATCTGAGTCGAGGATTGGAGTGTACCCCTCGAATCCAACCCGCTTGGAGATGCAGGGGTTGTTAAATGAGCGCCGTGCTCATCTTGATCCCATTGACGCACCGCCAGACGAGGAATCACTCGAAGTCTTGAAGAACACGGTGTCTCTATGCCTACAGGATAGCATATGGAACCGAGGCAACATGCACCAGATCGTCGAGGCTCTCGCCAAGGGAGTAAGGTAAGGTCTCAATGCCTCGCTATCAAGATACAGGTGCTAACCTGATTTGATAACAGTGACCTCCTTCCTCCAAGAGGAAGCACAACCCTGAAGGTTCTGCCCCGAGCTCCAGAAGTCAACGGTTCCAGTCCATTTCTCAAACCTGGGTACGAGAAAATCAGGAGCATAACCCCTGATGAGGGTCCATACGCTCGGCTCCTTCGCCTAGAAAAAACGTCTGAACATCTCCGGGTGGTGCCGATGGACGCTCCAGCCGACCCTTCCATGCAAGTTGCCATGTTACCGCCAGTCAAGCGTGTAGGAACGTTGGTTTTGACGCCTCAGACACATTGCTATGGATCAGAAGACATGTTTCGTGTGAGTATATCATATCAGGCATAGAACAAGCGGGCATTGACGTTGGCTCAGGCCTCTCTTAACAGGCAGCCACCTTGGGAAAACCAGTGCGCAGCATTTGAGTTTCTCCAGCACGCGATCGAGAATGAGAAAGACGAAGAAAGAAGAGCTCAGGCTTACTTGCAGTTGGCCATCATGTACCTGATTGGATACGGAGTTGCCGACGACAGTATGAAAGCACTTCAACACCTTGAACTCGCGAGTGGGCACAGTGAGGTTGCCAGAACGATCCTCGGGAGAGTCCGAAGGGTTCTGCAGCCTGACGAGGATCAAGAGCATGAGGGAGACGAGGAGCCAGCACATATCACCTACAGGAACCCAGACATGTTACTCGATGGCGCCCTTGAGCGGATTGGGAAATCAGATGAGCAGTTCCTGACCCTCGGCCCCATCAGGATCCAGTCCTTTGAGATCTTCTCCAGATTGGTCAAAAAGGGGAAGAAGTATAAGCCTCGTGAGCTATCCGATGCATTCACAGATGCTTGCAGGGATGGCCACTTGGACGTTGCCATGCTGCTGGCCCAACACTGTACCGACATTTACACCATCGACACTGAGAAGCCCAACCCGTTCCATTGGTTGATCATGTTTAGTCAAGAGGAGTCCATCAAGGTGCTTGAAACGGTTGCATCCTCCGTGACGAAAGAACCGGAGAAGAAATTTCACCTCGAAGCCATATGCTCCTTGCTGAATGCTGAGCACGACATGACCGTCCTCCTTCCCCACCGCTGCCTCGAGCTTCGAGGCACACCTCTTCATTGGGCAATCATGGCAGGCTACGAGGACCTTGTGAAGGCCTTTCTCCGTCTTGGGGCTGATGTCAACAAGAGAACACATTCACGAACAACCCAACATCAGGATGGCTACCGAGAACATCATCCTAGCTTTAGTCCACTCGATATTGCAGCAGCCTGCCACCTCCCGCAGATCGTTAAACTGCTTCTCGATCAGGGAAGTGAGATTTATGGGGGAGACTTCCACTGGCTGTTTTCTCCATTTCATATGCTCGGGTATCATACGTTTCCCTTTGCGAGGTACATGAGTCACGGAAGCCATTACCGGGCTGCTCTACGGGAGACAATCAAAGCGCTCCGTGGTGCGGGAGTGGATATTAATGGTCTCGATTCCAAGGGCGAGACACCACTCTTAGTTGCAGTGAAGAACATGGACCTCGAGCCATATATTCTTGAGGAGTTGCTTTCATGCGGAGCTACGACTGGAAGCACGGACGACGGGAAAGAAGGGAATATTGTCACTTCGGCCATCATGTGCTGTGGACACCGGCGTTTCTCGGCCTGGAAGATACCCCTCCTTCTACCGCTGGTTCCAGACATCAACTCTTTCAGGCCAGGCGAAAGGAGTCTGAGTGCGCTTCATTACTGTGCCTTTTTTGATGCAGCCCGGGCTGTCGAGGAGTTGCTCTGTTGGCCACAAACCGATATTGGCGCATTGGATGGCTCTGGTGATATGACGGCCATGTCTCTAGCGGCACAGAGAGGCTCTCTGGATGTGCTGGCCCTGCTGATTAAGAATGGTGCCGACATTGAGAAAGGGCATGCAATGGCTAGTGCCATCTGCTTTGGAAATATTGAAGCAGTCAAGATACTCCTTGACGCTGGGGCTGGCATTTACTTCACCTTGAACACTGGTACTGTGATGACTATCCTGAAGTATGCGGTCTGCAGGGGTTCCGAAAGACCATCCTATGTCAGGAAATGTCTAGCGCTATGCCCCCAGCTCCACGAGAAAGACATCCTAGATGTCCAAGACGAAAGTGGTTGGACCGCCCTGCACAAAGCCACATACTTTGGTGACGTTGAAGGTGTCAAGGCCCTTCTCAGTGCTGGTGCGGACCCGACAAAGATCTCGGCTGTCGACGAGACACCCCTTGACCTGGCAACCCTGACACTCCAGGAATTCACGGATCCTGAGGCACGAGAGTTTATACGACAAAACCATCCGCGCATCCGAAGAGACATCGAGGCGCTGGATGCAGCAGCTACTGACTTCTACGACAGGGCCAAACAGATCGAGATGGGCATGGTGGACCGCCTTGACGAAGTCGTCGAACTGCTCCGAGAGGCAGAACTCGAACAGCAAGCCGGAGGATCCGTTTCACGGCCGAAGAGAAAGATTGTTAGGAAACCCAGGGTTGGACCATTTGTAGACCCGGATATGCCGAATCTGTCACGAGATGAGATCCTAGACCTGCTCTATGCCGATACGAAAAACCCCGAGTAGTTTCAAGAGGTAGATGTTTTGTTTAGACACTCATTTTATGATGTTGTTTTCGATAACCTCTCCATCACCCGCAATGTCAAAGAACACGATAATAAATAAGCACATGCTCATTTCATATGTAATGCTACTCATTTGGCAAGCTTCCTACAAAGACCACCATGACCGCGCAGTATGCCGCCGTTGCAGAAAAGATCTCGTAGTTGCGGGACGATGTCAGCCAGCAGAGAGCAGAAGAAAAGACCCCAGTGAAGGCGGTAATAACCCAAAGCCTCGCTGGTACTGCTTTGACGGCATATAGTATGCCAATAGGAACCACGAGGGTGGCCACGGCAAAGATGGTGGTCAGCGTACGAGAGACGGCTATGACTTTAGACTGCTTGATGAACTGGATCTGAGGATCCTCTGATTTCGGGTTGGTGTCCTAGTCACATCGTTAGCTTTTGAATCAGAGACGAGGAGAATACCCGAAGAGAAACATCTGATCTCGGACATTTCTGAGCCCAGAGCGAAGGTTAACTGACCTTGCATAAGCTGGATACGCCTGCGCATCTCCCAAGAAAAGTCTCCAGGCCTCCTTTCTCTACAGAGTGCTTTGCCCGCCTAAGGTCACTCCAGTCGTTGAGGAAGGTTGACTCCGCAAAGGCCACTGGCTTCTTCCCGTCCATCCAGTTTGCTACACTCTGAATCTCGGACTCTTCCGGCTCAGAGCGCTCTAAGTGAGTGTAGAATGCGGCGAGTAATGCATCTATACAGCTTTAGGCAACGAGCTCAGAGGATAGACTTTTTGTTCAGCTCCAATTTCTTACCGTATTCCTTAAGCTTTTCTTCTATCTTTCCCAAGAGTTCCTGCCGGTCTTTGTTCGCTTCGCGGCGTCTATTCGTCGTAAGAAGATATGGGTTGGCTTGACTTTGTGATAGGTCCAGTTGATCCAACTTCTGCTCAAGTTCTATCAAGTCGTCTTGTTTGTGAAGTAAAACACGAGTGTGTAAACGAGCGAAGCATCGGAATATGGTGAAATCTGGGTCGCTGCTGAGGAGTGCTGATAACGAAGGATAGCCGCGGGGGAATGATTCAACTAAGTGATAGATTAGAATTTGCATAATTTAGTAAGAGTATTTTCTTTGTAGACTACGCGGAACACATACTTTGTGGTGGATTTGTGGTAAAAGATGGACGGGGAACATCGTGCTGTGATTGATATCTCGCAATTGCTATCTAAATGTTAGACCTGCCAAGGCTATTTCAACCACTTGCAACAGCAAGAGCGAGGTAAAACTTGTGGTGTGTTCCTTACGTCTTTGTCTGCTAACAAATTGCTGCTGCTGTACCTGAGAAGCCGTCGCACCGATCGAGGCTCCTGATGCAGTCGAGGCTGTTGATGATGTCGTTGTCGTCATGTCGTTTAATGTTAAGGTGAATTGGCGATATTAAGAGTTTGCCAAGGAGAAAATCAACAGCTTTGATATTCCTCTATGAGTGATAAGATGTAATTTCCATCTCCAGACTGTTCACCGTAACCTTGAGTCTTTAAGCAACAGCTCAGCCATCGCTAGGTACGCCTGATCTTGGTGTAATGTGCAGATTTCAAGGCCCCCTCATTCATGCACTGCATCCTATTGGTGTCGCAGACCCAGCGGCCTCCATAACACAGGCCGCAGAAGCCTGGCTGCGCCCCCCTGTATTCCCAGCCTGCAGCAAATCAAGGGCTTGGCACCCGCAGACTGGTCTCTGGTACCGCCACCGGATGCCTCTGGCCGTTATCCAATCGCTGGAGCTGGTACGTGGCATTCTCAAAGTCGTTGGAGACGATCACGTACGGCCCCGCGGGCTGCTGTCGCCCAGCGATCTGGAGGTAGACGGTCTCGCCGACTCGGTAGAGTGGCTCACGGGGCCACTACAGGGGGTTCAGCTGGGGTCAGTCGCATGTCTCTAACCATTATTGCCTCACTTACGTCGGCTTTGGTCCCGTATTGATCAACACGAGAGCGATAGCGTCCTTTCGCGTTCTCCGAGAAGCCTGTCTGAGGCTGAGTGCGTGTCAGCTAAGAAGGAACTGTAGGAAGTAGAGTGTCATTTGCCTCTTCGTCTTCCGAGGAATCCTCAGGCCTTGTTCGGCGACGTGGGTTATCAGGCTCCGACATGGTCACGAATCTTGGACTTTACAAAACACTGGGAAAAGGCGACAGCATTAAACATAGGACTTTGGACGAATTACCGCAGGCTATATACTTGCGGGGTCGCAGTTCGCCAGGCTCTGATCGGGCAATCTCGCCGGCTGGCGATAACCCTCCCTGTTGGGGGCTGCTGAGAGAAGAGAAAACAACAATTCAGCCGCCCCCGCGTGATAGGTAGGCCTTGTTCCAGTGTGCGTTACACAGCATGGCAAATACGTTTATCCGGATGCTCAGCTCGTGCGTCCTCTTTGCGTGATTTTGGTTACTTGCCAGACTCTTTTCTATTTGTGCGTGTTAAAGTTGTTCCACGAAAGCCAGTCAAATGGACGATGCCGATATTGTTCAGTCTTTCAAGAGCGGCATTGAGCCGGGGCTGCGCGACCCATACACGCAAGTCAACGTCCTACTTATCCACTGGGAGAAAAATGACCTGAATCGTGTGGAAAAGGAAGTCCAAGAGCTCCGAGCAGTGTTTGAAGAGACCTACAAGTATAACAGTGTCGTCTTTCGCATCCCCACGGACAAGTCGTGCCGCAGACGTCTCAACCAGGAAATTATCGGATTTGTCGAGGACCAGTCTCAGCGAGATAGTTTGATCATCATTTACTATGCGGGTCACTGCGGTCCTGGAAAGCATGGCCAAGCTGAGTGGACGGCCTTTGAAGACAAGAACGAGCCCGCGCTGTCTTGGAATGAAGGGCAGCAGTTACTCTTCTCAGCCCCAGGCGACGTACTGCTCATTCTGGACTGTTGTCACGCGTCACTCATAGCTGTGGGATCTAAAGATGAGGGTAGTCGATTCGAGCTGATGGCTGCTTCGGCCACGGCCAAGGACCGTCAGAATGCCGAAACTACCATGACGCCTGTCCCAGGGCCGCACTCCTTCACAAGGATACTCACTAGGCTTCTAAAGAAGCATGCTTCTGAAGGTATCTCGTCTGAGAATCTGTGTTCGGAGATAAGGGAGGATGGAAAGATCACAGGTATGTATCCATTAACTAAGGTGCAAGAACCATCGGGCTGACGCTTGGGATCGCTAGTGACGCCTGTCTTTCACAATTTTGCCCGGGAATCCCCAACAAATATTCGACTACAGCCCGTCAACCAGGAACAACGGTTCATGCAAAAACCTTCCGGCTACCTCCTCTTCAGGGCATCTCTCTCAGGCGATGTGACAGGCACCCAGATCGCCGAGTGGTTGAAGAGCGCGGCCCCAAGCAACGTCACGGCTGTCAGTATCGAGGCTGTCGTTAGTCGAGCCCGTCGCATACAGGAAGCGTTCCCCAAGGGATCAGCCTTTGAGAAGCTCTCCGAGGCAGCTAGGGATGAGATACTATGCAGTATGCGAGGACTGAACACCACCATGGCTGAGGCTGCAGATAAGGCCGGCAATCCTACTCCAATTCCGACTAGCGAGAAAGCAGAGGCGGTTCAACAGTCATGGGACCGTCTCAAGGAGAATATGTCCAGAGTCGACACTGCTATTGAGACCCCTTTTCTTCTTGAGGATAATGCAAGCAGAGGCTCAAAGTTGCCCCAAGATTTGACCAAGGACAACGAGTTTCCTTCAATTTTGGAAGCTGCTGACGTGGACGCTGCGCTTCTGCTTCGCGAGGCGATCCGCAACGAAGATTCATGCCTCTACACTATCGAGATAAGTCGCGAAGAAGTCGTCTTCAAAACGCCGAAACACCGAGGAGGTCCCAGCGGCAAGTTAAATCACAACCGCTTCAAGTATGGCACGGTGGCCGGCCAGCCCGTTGTTATGGAGACGTACATGTACAAAGAGGCAAGCGACCACAGCGGTGAACCTCAACCACAAACACTACGCCAAGCACAGCGAATAACTGGACTACTGTGCCATCCCAAGCGAAAAGGGTTTCACATCCTTCCCTGTGCTGGATTCTTCAGGAACCGCCGTGCAAAGGAGCTTGGTCTTGCATTCAATCTCCCGCCGATGTTTGACTCTAGTGACGGTGGCGGTGTTGTGACACTTATCGAGATGTACAAGATGCACAAGATCGTTCCTCTTGGTCACCGTGTACACCTTGCCTGGGCGTTAACTACTGCTATCGAGCATTTCCACCGCGTGGGATGGGTGCATAAGGGCGTCCGGAGCAACAACATTGCCTTTATTGCCACTTCAAATATTCCGTCGGTTCAGGAATCATCAGATGAGGACGAAGAAGACGTAAATCCCCCTCGCCTTGGGAACTTTAATCTCAGCAACCCTCTACTCTTTGGGTTCGAATATTCTCGAGCTGGAGATGAAGCCACTTATCTTGAAGAGGATCACTCGCAAGCTAACAACCTCTACCGCATCCCGGAGCGATGGGGCAAGCCAACAGCACGATTCGAAAAGAGTCACGATGTGTACTCGCTGGGTGTGGTATTGTTCGAAATTGCACTCTGGAAGGATGTTGGTTCAGCCCTGAAGTCATACCTGGACAAGGGACGAGTGATTTCCTCAGAGGTGGCTCAACTCTTGATGGACAAGTGTGTCAAAATGTTGCCGCATCAGGTCGGTGCAGTATTTGCGCGCTGCATCTTGACTTGTTTGGACTTTGGGAGTAAAACAAAAAGTTTGAACGAGTACGAAACACAGAGATATTTCCAGAAGAATGTTGTTGAGCCAATGAGGAGGGCGGTGGGAAGGATCTAAAGTGCATCTAGAGGTTCAATCACTCACCACCAAGACTTTTACATAAAAGAAAATGATCCTATGCTCTTATTTTCTTTCTAGCCCGCTTTAGCGGTGCCTTCTAGTAAGCGCGCACATTGTGCGGAGTAAACATACTAGGTATTCACCAAGGCCCTTCAAGGCATTCTCATGATATATATTCACTATAACAGCTGAGGAGGCCGTAGTGACACACATTTTCCTCCTACATCCAAAGGCACATAGATACCTCCTTCACGTTCAAATCCCCTGTCACCCTCTGATAGTCATCCATTCGCCGGCACTTGGGTCATAATGAAGATCATACAACGTCTCATGGCCCTCGCCGTCTTGAACCTCATAGTCCACAATCAAATTCGGCTCATTATAATGACCCATGAACTCAAGCTCAAACTTGAGGGTTGTGTCAGGGCTCAAAGCAGTCCGGAAGTTGAAGGTGAATGGTTCGGAGTGAAGAACGCGCCGGTTGTACTCGAGCTTGACGGATTGTAGATACGACACAGGTGTGCCGTCAACATCAATCCCGCTGAGCGCCAGCGACTGACGACCGTTGTCGTCCGTCTCGGCCGTGATGACCAATCGTCTTTTAAGAATAAAGGCGGGAATTGGGAGTCCCAGGCCCTGCATCACTCGTGTCATCAGGTTGTCTGCCTCGGAGTAGACGCGCATCTCCGAGATGTGATCAAATGGCGTATTTTGGAGGTTGCAGATGACGAGCTTAGCATTACGTCTCATTCCACAGATTTGCGGTATCCCATTGGCTGGAGTGACTGTTAGAGATGAACCGAGAACAAGGCACAAGTCGGCCTTTTCAGCATGGTCAGTCGCGAGTTGGAAGGCCTCAGCAGGTAAGTCCTCGCCAAAGTTGATGATGCTGTCGTGGAGAAGTCCTCCGCAACGAGTACATGTGCGTCCGGTTCGGTGATCGCGGACAGTCCTTTCGTAGGTTGCGACTGCTCGAAAGTCTGGGGATGTCAGTATGAGAATAGCGCCAACGGACTATGCATACCGCGGATATATTCCTTGCCACAATCTCTACAACATTCCCGATTGCTATTCCCGTGAAGCTCTGAGATCATGTCCTGGTAGTTGTGAGTACATGGCGTCATTCTTGATCATGAGCATGCTTACCGGCCTAATACCACTTCTGCGATGTAGTCCATCACAGTTCTGACTGACGAGATACTTCATGATGCCTTGGTTTTGCAGTTCCAGTAACGCCATGTGGCTGGGTGTCGGGATCGCCTGGAGAGTGCTCACAGCCCGAGTGGTGCGCACTCTCCCCTGGGCTCTGAGTGTCCAAGCGCCTTCAGGGCCACGAAAGTCGGGAATGCCTGCGTTTTGGATGCTATTTAAGCTATTGTTATGTCGTATTTGACGGAGCGGCTCACCTGCAGATGTTGACACTCCTGCGCCCGTAAAGATGATAAAGTGTTTGCTGTTCTTGATGAGCTCGACTAGTCTTGATGCTTGCTGGTCGATCACTTCAGGAGGATCTCGACGCTCGGCAAGTGGGACTCTTGGTGCGGTTGAGGCCATGTTGACTGTTTCTTCAATGTTACTGATCCTGATATTGTGATGGTGAAGGGTATGAACGTGAAGCTCACCCTCGAGGTGTCACGTTTCATATCCTGGACGTTGATTTTAGCTTGTCCTATTAGGCAGCAACCCCGCTATAAGACTGCCAAGGAAGATGAAGAAATCCGGTCGACTCCGGGAAAATGGCCAAGATGATTGGATCAGAGCCTTGGTCGTATGATTTACGTTCTGGGAGTTCATCCGCGAGAATCCTACTTTATTTCAGGCCTCAGTGACTACGAGTCTATACAATGAAGCAAGGCAAAATGCCGACATGTGTGTCTAGCCTCTGACCACCCCGTGATCTATAAATACATAGATGATCCGTCCGATCGAAAACAATGATTGATCAATTTAATCTTGAAGAAATGAAAAGGTGATCAAACCCATACAACCATATCGCCCAGATGCGCTAACTATGACGCTCTCTCAAACTTCACCTCGGCCTCAGGAAGCTCAAAGCCAACAACGCTCCCATCCTTATCAAGAAGAAAGACAAGAGTTTCCTCAACTCCAGCAACGGCGCCGATCTCCTGCCAGGTAATGCAGGTTGGCGTGCCCATGTCAATAGGAGCACTCCTGTCCTGGAAGACGACAACAAACTGATGCCTGGACTTGTCCTGCACGTTGGTAGGGTAGATTCTGAAATCCAAGTCGGCGACCTTGATTCCAAGCTTCTTGGCCGTCTCCGCCTTGACATCCACCTTGCCGATGGTGAGGTTCTGGACCTCTAGGCCTGGGCCGTTATCGGTGATGTTGAGAACAGCCGCACCCCCGTTAGTAGCCTGGTAGGTGCCTGCATAGCGCTGTGCCAACTCCTTGGCCGCAAAGGCTTGCATGTAGCCAAGCGACTCGCTGACAATGTCGGCATACACATTGAGATCAAGCTTGCGGTCTTCGACAGTGCTGTCATGTGCAAGAATAGCGAAACCGGCGTTAAAGTCAGGCGTGAGACCAAAGTAGCTAGCATACTGTCCGATTGTGCCGCTCTTGGTTAAGACATCCAGAACAGGCGAGATGGCGGTGGATCCAGCACGGTAGACCTCCCAAGGACGACCAACTCCGTTGCGCAGGTTGGATGTGTCCATGTTGGGGTGGAGCCATCGTCGAGTGATTGCAGGCGACAGGAGAGAGGAAGACAGCATGGAATGACCGGCTCGAGCAAGGTCCTCGATTGAGCTGACGAGAGACAAGGCACTAGAGCACATCAATTGAGACAGTCTTCAACATTAAGAGACAGACACTCTACTTACCCAGGTTCGCTGACTTGCGAAAAGTTCAGTCCCTTGATGGCAAACATGTCCGTGTCGTTAGGGCACAACAAACCGCTGGACTTCATGTTTAGAGGATGGAGCAGAGTATCGTCGAGAACAGAACCCCAAGAGTTCTTTCCCCTTCCGTGTCCGGTTTGCCTCTCCATGGCAAAGGCGAGCAGCTGGAAGGCAGCATACGACACAACCGGAGTTGTATCGGGGAGGAAAACGGGAGGCTTGTTTCCGAAATCGTGGACAAAGGCTACAACCATCAGCACTTAGTCTTGGCATCTCAGATTTCTATCAATACTTACATGCATAATCGCAAGGCTCGCCAATGGCACACGCTTGGGCTGGTTATGTTGTTAGTGCGTGTCTGAGGGAATCGATCATTACAACTCACATTGGCGACTAAGTCCAGACATTTGGCCAGCCAAGGATCCAATCGTGACATCTTTCCAAGGCACCGTCAACGATCCTTTGATCCTCGCCAACTCTGGCAGGTACTTGGTGATGGGAGTCTCCCAGTTATCGCCATTCTTGACCAGCCATGCATACACAGTAAACACCATGGTCAAATCGCCAACGGGAAACTTTGTCGTTGAGGTGAGGTTGGTCTTTGTGGCAGCCTGATCCTCGGGCGAGGTATAGTGGTACTCGAAAAAGACCGGATCGTCGCGAAGCGATTCAGCACCTCCAAAGAGCACTACAGAGAAAGAGGTGGTGTTTGCTGAGATAGGACCATAGTCCTCGCTTCCGCCATTCTTAATCAGGTCATCAAAAACTCCAGCGAACTTTGATTGAAGCTGAACAAAAGTCTTGGACGACTTGTCGATGGTCGGAGGAGGGTAGTATGCTCCAACGAGAGGGCAGGCCGAAAAGGGAATGTCGTCGTCATTTTGCTGAGCAGAGACTGTGGTGGTGAATCCGCCCAAGACCGATGCAGCAGCTGCCAAAGGGATAAACGAACGCATCTTGATTTAAATTGGAGGTGATCAAAGAAAAAAGACAAAAGGTAGATGAAGATGAGATGGAGGGGATGGAGATACTAAGCCATCGCTGGCTTGATGGTGTCTTATTATACTTGTTCAGCAGACTAGAGCTCCGGCATTCACGGAGAATATTTCGACACTTGGATGAGGCTTAGAAGCCGAAATTAGATGGTTGACGATCAATCCTTCACTAAACCAAGGATTACACGGCATTTGCTGTGCAAAACGGTGATTTGTGTGCCAACCTCTTCGTCCGTACGTTAGTCCGTATCTTACTCCGTATCTCTGTCCGACTCGGAGTCGGAGTTGTGGATCCCAACGACCGGGGTTAAGTCTATCATTTTATCCCGTATCTAAATGCGATACACTCAAGAAAATCTATCTCCAAGACCGAAATTACCAGGCATGTCAACAGGGTCCGTAAAGAGAAAAGTGCTGATGTCAAACTCCACCCCCTGGTACCAACCAGCCCCTCCCCAAGTACTGACATTCGGATAAGCTGGCAAGCTGGCAACAGGTATGCTGTCGGTATCCACTACCACTGCGCTGGGTTGGTTCACAGCCTGTGAGCTGGGTGTGGTGGTAATTGCAAGGTCATCGCCAGCCTGAGTATGGTACCACTGTTCCAGCCGACGCACTCGTCTGGCCAAACCTTCAAACGGGTGCAGGTTAGCAGCCGCAGTTTTATCCCCGAGTCTTGCTGCCTCTAGCCGAAGCACAATCTGTCGAAGTGTATGAGGCATATCTAGGAACCGGCGAAGGTGACCAGTTGGTCCAGAGATGGTCCCTCTGATGGCAATGAGATCGAGACGGACTGCCAGCGATAAGCCGCAATACACCATGATCCAGCCTATATTTGACATTGCCATTTCTTCTCCGTGTGGTAGAACAAGCACCACACTAATCAAGGACCGAGCCGCTGACATGCTGGCAGAAAGCCAATCTATGATGGCAGGTTGGCCCTCTGCTGGGTTCTGGTTGCGCTGAAACTTGTCGAGCCCAAACGGAGTTCCTCGGGGCGATGACTGGCTGAGGAGAAGTTCCAGCATATGGAGTTGCAACAATAATGGCGCTAGTGACATGTCAGCTATGTATATCTGGGTGCTGAGAAGATGGTCTGTCCTAGGACACTTACGACTGTCACTGAGAGGAAACGGCAATGTCGCCTTGATATCAGCACACTCCTGAGCAATCCGCTGAGTCTCCTCCCAGAAAGGCGAAAGATCATGAGCAGCAGAGAGCTTGCTGGTTATGTCGTCGACTCTTTCAATAAGAGTCTGCACGCGGATAATGTAGACAAGATACCTGTCAGTGGTGTGCATGTTTAGTAGACCGAGATGCTCGCAGCATTTTAAGATATAAGGCGAGTGCGACATGTGACGTGATTTCTGAAGCACAATAGAGGAGCTATAGAGGATATTAGCAGATATGAGAAAGCCGAGTAGGGTTGACTTACGTAGATGATAGGTAATATGCACCTGCAAGAGCGCGCATCTCGGGTGGGCCCCAGTCTGGTTCATCCCTATCTTTACCGCCGCCCACATCCCATAGCTCGGGTCTTCTGGGTTTATCAAGGCGCATATCGCTAATAATACTTGTGGCGAGGTGCAAGTGCTGTGTATATCTCTTTGGTCGAGGTTGGTAGTGTGCCCTAAGAAAAAAGTTCAGTAGGGTCGTTTTCGATTGATGGGACGGTAGCATACCAAGCAAGATGTATAAGAAGACCCTGCAGTAGGTCAAGGTCATTGAACTTTCCACTAACCATCTTTGCGGCCACAACTTGATTAAAAAGATCACCAAGTGCTTTTTGACGGTTCGTCTCTGCATGCGAGGCCGCTGCAAGCGCAGCCAGACAGGCACACGGCCGATACGAGTTGGTTATGCTAACGGAGATATCCGTTGGGAACACAACAAACGGAAAGTATGGTGTCATCTTCGATTGAAAATAGTCGAGAAGTTTGTCCCCAGCTTCCAAAGATAGAATCCCTCGTTGAAAAGGGTCGAGTGAAGCATCTTTGTTGAAGATGTCGCCTGGCGTTGTCGTTGAAGTTGGAGCGCCCGAGTTTGATGGTGATTGAGAGTTTCTCTTGGATTTAGACCTCAACTCCAATCTACCACATGAGAGCCAATTAGTCAAGGTACGTTTACTCCTGTTTGACCTTCTCACCTGTGACGACTAGTATTACGCGGCCGACGCCGGGCTGGGTTAAACACGCATGTCTTGCCAAGCCGAAGGCACCGATCACAAAGATCGGAATCTTGAGTCTTGTCACACTTAATCTTGAGATTGAAACATGTTTGACATGTTTTCAGCAACGTTACCGATGCCTGATGCTCGTTTGGCGCGCTCATGATGTGCTGGGTGAGAGTAAGAATGTGTCGGAAGGCCTGTTAGTCAACGCGAGTCGGCTTGGCGATGGTCACGTGCGTCTTAATAATCCTAAGAGTGCCCCTGCTTATCGAGGTAGGATTCAACGGATATAAGCAACCGCCGATATGAACAAAGCACGGAATGTCGCTCTACTCGTTCCAGTCACTGGCAGGCGGATTCCTCACGTCACGGTACAAACGCGGCATGAGCGAGACCGACTACGTTCCCGGCTCTTGATCCGACCCGTCACATCTCCAGGGAAAGCTCCACCACGTGTGATACGTCAACGACGCCTACTTTGATGCACTGGAGGAACTTAGAGCTGCGGCTGCCAGGCATCAACTGGCCGAAGATGAGTGTTTGTTACGGTGGTTGTCTCACCATAGTGCCATGAGTAAGGAAAAAGACGACAAGATCATTATTGGGGCGAGCAGTGCTGTTAAGTTGGAGCAGAATCTGATCGATCTGGAAAAGGGGCCGCTGCCAGATGAGGTGCTTGAGGCTGTCGAGAAGGGATGGTTGCGGGTGAAGGGAGTTGTTCCTCAATATTACCATTAAACACATCGCTGGCAGGACTTTCGCTGACTGCAGAGCCTAGGCGAAGGTTGTCGTCTTTGCACACGCGGGGTGAGCTGTGTCACGAAGCTACGTACTTAAATAGCTGAGTGATCTATCTCTCCTAGCAGTTATATAACAGATGGAGTTCATTTGACTGTACTAAGAGATAACCTGAACCATAGGAAAATATACCTCATATTAACGTCCTTTTATTTATATTCTCCCTTGAATTGGAAATCTCCCGATAAGTTGTCAGTCGGCCTAACAGTCGAAACTTGCCGTTAGCAACTGGGCGCAGAACAACGGCGCTTTCCATGCCGTTGGGCTTGAAGATATGATCGCCCTTGCGAGGCTGAAAGTCATCGAGCCAGAGGCTATCACGGAAAGTGAATATCTCTCCCTTGCTCGTTCTTAGGGAAGTCCACGCAAAGGCCGCTATCTCCCTCCAGGCATGCAGGGCACGCGCAGCAAGGTCTTCATTCCCAGAGCAGAATTCTTCCATCTCGCCCACGCTCAAACTCTGCGCTAGTTCGAACAGAGACTTTCGGTATGAAGACTTTGGGTGGGACATCTTTGGACGGTGTATTCCTGTGCGGGTTACTTCCCCCCATTCTAGCTCACCACCCCAACGACCTTGAGGCGCAGTGATACGCTTTTCGAGCTGTTTCATCGTCTCCCGAAGGTCTATTGATGTCCCCACAAGCTCCAGGTCCTCCGGCCTCGACACGGTCAAAGGACGCTCCATACGATCTATGCAGACGCCGCAGTTGAACCCCGTGATGGTCATATCCCGAGAGTCGGCCGAGATCCTTGGGTACATCCACCAGGAAAGGTCCGAGTTTGATAGAGCACTGGATTTTACTGCGGATATGGTCTGTTGACTAGTCCCAATGGCCGGAACCCATGAAGGTACTCCAGGGAGAGGTTTCGTGTACCTGTCGAGGAGCGCCAGGCTGCCAGTTTTAGCAAAGATATGCTTGGCGTATCTCCAATAAACCTCCTCGCACGGTATGCTGTAGTCTGGCCAGAGAGATGGCGGCAAACCACGTAGGGGGAGCATTGCGAGTAGTCCATATATTTTGTCCACCGCCTCGGTACACGCCAGCTCTGAGAACTCTTGAATCACCCTGAGTAGCTGCCTTGAGGCTGTCCTGGGGTCCCTCTCATCGCGCTGTTTCCTGAGTGTCGAAATGCCGAGAAACGAGGTGTGGGGACGGCTTGAGACATCCACGGACTCCTCAGGCTCCAGACGGTCCTTATGCGTGAACTCATCCCATCTCAGAACGTGGTGATTCACCAGGATTGCGGGCTCATTCTTAGCGAGTACGGCTTCTTGAACCGTCCATAATCTCTGGAAGTAAGTGGAATGACGAAGAGCCGAAGCCACGGCGAAGTGCATCAGCTGTTCTTTCCGAGCTCGTCCAGTGGGCTGTCGGCTCAGAACCTGAATTGGGAACTCCGGGCTGCGGATGTACTTCACGTATCTCTCGAGGGCATCCTTCCTAAGCTGCTCACTCATTGGACAATCCTTGTCATCAAAGCCTATCCATGAGTATCTGTCGTCGTAGGTCCAAGGCTTTAGGAAGTCAGACGGGATAGGCATGACTCCGAGCCACAACAGAACCTGCTCGGCGGTGTTGTAGATCCGATACATTTCTGGGACCTGCTTCGCCTTCTCTTCCTTGTCATCTTGGTTGATGCAGATGGCGTCTATCCATATAGGTAACTGGTGGAGACTGGCATCTTCAAAAATAGATCTCCGAATCTGTCGAAGCCCCTCAAAGAGGTTCACTGTCACCTCGAACTTGTACCCGTTGAGGCGTATTGTGCGGCGGATGTTGCTGTCGCCCCAGACGTACGATAAGGCCCTGAAGCGATTCTCGCCCTGGCCAAGCTTTTTGACATCGACTTCGCATTCTATGATGGAGTCCCATGATCCACGTTTGATGGTGACGAGCCGGACTGAGTCTTTGTCAAGAGGCTGATAAGAGTAACGCTGAAGGGAGTTCCCCATTGTTGAAGTTCCAAGAGAAGCTCAGAGCGGAGCCAGGATCCCCCGCTCGCCGGTTCTCGAAGCAGCCGTAGGCGCGACCGTGATGATAGTTCAGCAATCTAGACAAGGTTTGATAAGTCTGAGTTGGTAGTTGTCATATCATGTTGATACCTGCAGGGTTGGGCTCCCTCCTTCGGCGCCTGGATGCCTGATTTCCGGCTATTGCGTGCGTGCGTTAGTCAGCGTGAATCTTACGGCTAGAACATCTCACCAATCAACTGTTAGGCAGTTGTGGCATCTCGATGGTCATTGAGATTTTCAGCTATGTCTGTGCCCATTTCTGACTTGAACGACTTCGAAATTTTCGGCTAGACCCAATTAGATCCTCAAGGCCAGTCAAAGTCTTACTTACATATATATCCATACCTGGTGTAACGTTAACTTCTGTGCCCATGTCTACAAGCTCGCAAAACATAGTCAAATCTATAATGCCAGATATCCAAAGAGTTAGTCAAGTCGAAAAAAGAAAGCAACGGCAGGCTTATCTCATGATAGACTCTGGCAACCCAGGTCTCGGAAAGACAGGGTCGGCACCACCGTGGATGCCTCAAGTAGAGACAGATAACACACAATAAGTCGATAAGTCGGCGAATTTGTGCGATTTCTCATTCTACGAGACGGATGCCAAAGACTTGAGAATCTTCCTCGTGCCTTAACAAAGATAACCTATTTAGGCAAAGATTCCCCGATAAGCGCAAGCCGGCCATTATCCCGCGTTGTCACTTGATACCGGAGACATCGGAGAATATCCCGATGAGGGGAACATGTGGAATGTGGCGCAAACCCTTCAGTGTGCTCCTCGTGACCGGAAAACAGGCACTTCCAGGCCAGTTCCGCATGTTGGAGGGTCGCTAATGTCTATCTATTGTGGACGACTGGGTGTGAGGCTATGAGTCAATGGTTGCATCAGTACGAAAGGGAGTAAAGCGATAACATTGGCCGTAGCACACACGTCTTCAGGCCCCGGACGGACGGCAACAACATCAGAAAAAAAAAAGAAACTTATAAAATAGAGGTTCGATAAAGTCCCACTTACTCTCTAATGTTCGATTTCTTCTATATATTTTCTAACATCTTTATTATTTGGCCATTTTTGACAGCAAGGGGTTTCCTCAATGTTGCCTCGGGAAAGCTGACCCCTCACCGGCTTACTACGTCAAAAGAAGCAAAGAGATAACAAATCTTGCATACAAAGGGCGCGTTACAACAAGTCACCTGCCTTGGCAACCCTTCTTATTGCTAGGTGAAGGCGGGGTAGGGAAGATTGGATTTAGCAGTTGACGCTAGATACGCACAACCACACACATCAAGCTGCGAAGTCGGCGTCGGATGGTGATCTATCACGACTACGTACACAGAAGATTAAGATAGCAAGCCACCAGCCCAGTTATCAAGCTTACTATATAGCTATGGCTCGCCCATGTCCTTGACTTTTGCACTTGTATCTGCGCATCGCCTGTGACATCATTTACCATGGCTCACCAAACTGATCTTGCCGTTGAAACGGGCGAGGTGAGGACGGAGGCCTTTGATATGGAATCACCACACGTCATGGGAAACATTAACGAGCCTTCTACCGATAATATGGCAAATATCGCTACTGTCGAGCCTATTCCACCCAACGGGGGCTATGGTTGGGTTTGCGCCTTTGCTGTTTTTCTCATCAACTCCCATACCTGGGGCATCAATGCTGCAGGTCCACTGATATGCAAGATACAAGGACGTTAGCTGACGTCTTTCTAGTCCTGGGCCGTGATGATGGCTTATTATGCAACACACCCAAAGGAGATGCCCGCATCGTTTTTCGAATACTCCCTCGTCGGCGGGCTATCCATCTCAGCAGCCATGATCATTTCCCCCCTCGTGACAGTCGTCCGGAAGCGCATCGGCCTTCGCCTGACCCTCATCCTTGGCTCTGTTCTTCTCTTCATTTCACTTCTCACCTCTTCCTTCGCGACCGAGATTTGGCAACTGTTCCTCAGTCAGGGCGTCTGCTTTGGGGTTGGCATGGGCTTGTCGTACATCTCTGGCGCTGCCGTGCTTCCTCCGTGGTTCACTTCTCGGAGAAGCCTGGCTGTTGGCTGTGCTACGGCCGGTGTCGGCATCGGAGGACTGGTGTACAGCATTGCCTCGAATATCCTTATCGAAGACGTCGGGGTCCGCTGGACCTACCGCGTCCTCGCTTTCTGCGGCTTGGGCGCCAATCTCCTCGCTGCCTTTTTACTTAAGGAATGGGGTGGTAGGGCACAACCTGACATGAGATTGGATGAGGAGCGCTTCGACCCTCGCGACTTTGGGCGGATTGAGATTCTTCTCCTTATCGCCTGGGGATTTGCTACGGATCTGGGTTATGTCATTTTGCTCTACTCGCTTCCCACATACGCTTCCTCCATCGGCCTTACACCAGCGCAAGGTGCCATGTCGAGCGCGTTGCTGAACCTTGGCTTGGGCTTGTCACGCCCACTGATTGGCTACATCAGTGACTCATTCGGTCGTATAAACACTGCTGGCATGCTCACGTTCCTCTGCACCATCTCCTGCTTCGGACTCTGGCTCCCGGCGACGACCTATGCGCCTCTGCTCGTCTTCTCACTCATAGGAGGTGCATTATGTGGTGTATTCTGGTGCACCATCACCCCCGTCATGGTTGAGGTGGTCGGCATTCGGAAGCTCGCAAGCACCTTTGGATCGCTCTGCATCGCCTTGGCACTACCAACCACCTTTGGTGGGCCTTTGGCCATGCAGATAGCAGGCAGTGGAGAGAGCCTCAAGTTTACAGAGGCACAGCTGTTTGTAGGCTTCATGTTTCTGACGGGGACATTGTCTGTGTGGTTCCTTCGGTGCTGGCAGATCTTCAAGGTTGAGATGGAGCAAGGGGACAACTCGACCACGACCGTTAGAGCGACGCGATATTGGGTTTCTTGGCTGACTCCGCGGTTTATGTTTAGTGCTCGCCGAGTATGAGTGTTGTGAGATTATGAGGATTGCTCGGTTTCCTTGAGGGCCGAGTCAAGCTTTTGGCAAGTCACCTTAACAGTCTTTATATGCCAATCTTGTAACACATCCAGTCCTTCCCCATTAGCTACAATCATCAAAAGATATATGATTGAGGTAAATCGCTCACAAATGCTGTGAACTGTGGCGTTAAACCTGTCCAAGGAGGCCTCGGCAGTTAACATGCCAAGTTTTGCATGACGTGTCTGCTGCATCGACTGATCATGGCCAGCAATATAGCGGCCGCCTCGTGTCGACGTCAAAAATCCGTGAGAACCAACCAGATCCCACAGCAAGACATTAGAGAGGGTTCAAGACCCCGCCAGGCGTGTCTTTCGTCCGCCTTCGTCCGCCTTCGTCCGTCTTTGTAATCTCAGAGCCGAAGAGTAACAATTTATGTGAAGAAGTGGAGGTATGCATTTCAATGCAATGGGCCAATTGACCGTTGAGCCAAAAAGTCCCGCGAGTAATGGCAATTGCCTGGCCTCCTGTAATCCACTTCGTTACAGATAACCTAGCTTTGCAACATATGTGCATCGCCGGCTATGCGCCAATGACTTAGTCTCATTTGCATAGCCAGCTACGCACGGAACGCTTACCCTTTTTGTACGAATTCAAGCAGCAACGGAGTGGAGCATCGGATATCCGAAGTCCGAGTAGAGAGAAACAGCTTGTATTTAAGAAACCGGGTTGATGGCACTGGGAATCTGGCTTTGTCAGTTTCAACACAGATACTCTAGCCCTCAACACACCCTAAACATCAATTCCCTAAACATTAATTTGCATTGGCACCCTTTACCGCACTACTAAACCAATCTTCATCATGCTCGTCCTTGTCCCTGGCGTCACTGGCAACATCGGTCTGCATCTGATCGACAGCCTCGTATCTCGCGGGCATCAAGTCCGCGGCCTCGGTCGATCTCCAGCAAAGCTGACTGACGAGCAACGATCCAAGTTGGAAAGCTTCGTCGAGATTCAAAACTACTATGACGTCGAAGCCTTGGATAAAGGCTGTGCTGGAGTTGATGCGATTATCTGCGCGTATGCGGGAACTCCTGTGATGCATCTCGACGCTCAGCTGATTCTACTACGAGCCGCTGAGCGTGCCGGCATCACCCGTTTCCTGGCCGCTAGCTGGAACTGCGACTGGAGGGAGCTTCGACTTGGAATGCACCAAAGCTATGATGCTTGCATTGCCTTCTATCAACAGGCCAAGCTGACTTCAACCATCAAGCCGATCTGGATTCTCACCGGTGGCCTTACCGAGGTCTACTTCTCCGTTCCCGGCCATGGTAACTTCTCTCCCGCCTACAACGGCCCTTGGGATCCAGAAAATAAGACCGTTGACATTTGGGGCACTGGTGATGAGACCTGGGACTTGACCACTGAGAAGGACGCCGCCGAATTCTCAGCCGAGGTTATCCAACGCGACGATGCCCCAGAAGGTGGCTTCTGGGAGCTGCATTCTGGCGCGTACTCGCCCAAGGAACTAGCGAGGATCTACAAGGAGGTCAGAGGCGTCGAGATCGCCCATAAGTACCGAGGATCGCTGGAAGATCTGCGGAAGCTTGCCTACTCCCTGAGGAGCCAGAAGGCTTACAATGACTACTATAGCTTCATCGGCCTGTTTTATCAACTCTTCCAACTGGACGGAACTTATTCCCTAAAGAATATTGACAACCACAAGTTGAATGTCAAGACTACGTCGATGGAAGAGTTTCTCCGTCAAAATCCCCAGATTTAACAAGGGTTTCTCTATCCAACATCTGGGCCAAGAAATCGCCTCCTCTGAGGGTTCGAGTCTCTGTATGCTAGATCTTACATAGACTGAGCAGAAGCAATAGAACGACCGACATCTATTATCGGGCATTCTTAAACAAAGTTTAGACAGCGTTTGTATCTCTTCACTTGTAGGTTGTCCATATGCGACTTATTGTCCTGACTTCCATCTCTTCGACTGCGGAGGAGCTTGTGGGTCCAAATCCTTGTCTGCTTCAGTTAAGAAGTACATGTATCTGAAGCTTGAAATCACTATAGAATAAGTACTTCTTACTAGCTTGAATCCGGCATATTTTCCTGCTCCCTGAGCGAGGCCCCATAAGCCTGTCCGCACTCAAAGAGATACTCTTGCTTGGGACTGAGGCCAATAGCCTTTGGAAAGGTTCTTAAGTAGTTATTCTTATCAATTGAACGTCTTCTAAATTGAAGAGATTCTCGTTTCTTCTATATGGCAACTATACTTTCCCTGAAGGTTTCGTCGTATTTGTGTTGACCGTCATACGCATATCGGCTCCATCCATTCTCTCAGGTTTTTTAGCATATTCCACGATAACCTCCCTATAAACGCTTATCTATCGCACAAAATCGAGCGGTAAAGGGTCTTTATCTTCCAAGCTGACGAACAACGTGACTATTATGGCGTATTACGGGAAATAAAACTCCCGGCTCTAGGGTATCTTTGTTGACTTAAGCTTGCGGGAGCTCTCCGAAATGGCTGGACAGGGGGTGAAACTTTACTAAGGAAAAGAAAGACACGGGCCGAACTTTATCTCAAGGGAAGCCGTTGAGGCTTTGACAGGTCCGACCTCCCGGCCGATGACCCATCTTATCCCGAGTCTCGGGAACACATGGCTGTTCTCTGCTTCCACGTGTACGGAGTAGTAACTCGGAATATTAAGAAACGTCCGAGCTCATTACTCCGCTTTCCCGTCTGATCATCCCTAATGCTACTCTATAGAGCCTCGGCGATCCTGAAAGTTCTGGACCCCCAAATGGCCCCCAACGAGAATCCCCCAAGTTAACCCCCCCACTACCACGCCCAGCCTTGGCATTGTGTCATTGACACCTTGCATCAACCATCATCTACGTAAATTCCTCGTGTAAGGTCGGTACTATCCGCTGCCATTAGTATAGAAAGAGATTAGCTTCAACGCTTTCAGTCAAAGCATCACGGTATTTGACGCGGGGAACCTGGACCTTTGCTCACGGTGGGAAATTGCAGTACGCTCTGCTTCCTCTTGAAGTAACGATCGACACCGCGGGGGCAACTCTCCTCTTCCCTCTTTGGACCCCTCGGCCCATTCGCAGCAATGTCATTCCATGCTGAAATGGTAAAAGGTCAACGTCCTAGAGCCTGAGCTATTATTCCGTCGGCGGAATGATCGTCTCTTTCGGCGTTATTTCTACCGACATGCGAGTTATGGTGAAAGCGGACGCGTGCTCCGGATGGCCGGGGTTTATAATGCACTCATAAGGGCATTGGACCGAAATTACGTGCATATTCTCATCCAGGTCCTGAATGGCGTCAAGTATAGGGTCCATTTGTATAAAACTGCCCAGAATCGCGCTGTAGGAGCAAAACTATCTCTCAGTAGACACACTTGTCCTAGGAGGAACCAACTCCAATACACTCTTTTTATATCTGGCACGTCGTTTAGCCAACATGCTTCGACAAGCCGTCCATTCCTTTTTCCTTACTGCCCTCATGGGTCAAGCTGTTCTTGCGGCTCCTACCAATGCCACCTCTTCTGCCAAGGTTCACTGGCTTGGTGATAAGCCTGACTTTATCTCGGGCGTCACCTTTGGTGTTCCTTGGCCCCGGTCCAAGCACTTTCCTGAAAACACCCAGTTTTCTCTTTCGGGTCAGAGCGCTGATCTTCAGTCATGGGTCACTGGCTACTGGCCGGATGGCTCGGTGAAGTGGACCGGACACGCTATCGCAGGGTCCGACAGCCCGATTGACGAGTATGTCGTCAAGGCTACGACTGCACGGGGCTCCATCAACTCAACCGCCTCGACCGGTGCCGGGAAGAAGGGTGCTGTCGTCGTTACCGAAAGCGCCGACGGAATTGAAGTCGGAACCGGCAAGGTTACCGCTGTCTTCCCCAAGAAGGGCTCTGTCATTGTCAAGTCCATCGAGTCTGCGGATGGAAAGCAAGTCGCCCAGAACGGACGGCTGGTGCTTCACTCTCAGACTGGAGTTTCTCACGCGTTCGAAGACGAAACCGACACTCCAATCAAGTCTCTTCGCTTCCAGAGTTCCATCGACAACGTCACCGTCAGCGAGCAGACTTCTGTTCGCGCCCTTGTCACTGTTAGGGGCAAGCACGAAGCTGCCAGTGGATCTCACGACCCTTGGCTCCCATTTGTCCTCCGATTCTATCTGTACTCCAACTCGGAGTCTATCAAGATAATTCACAGCTTGGTATTTGATGGCGATGCTTCCAAGGACTTTGTCTCCGGTCTTGGTCTCCGATTCGACGTCCCGCTCAAGGGTGAGGAGCTGTACAACCGCCATGTCAGAATTGCAGGTGTCGAGGGTGGTCTACTCAGCGAAGCTATTCAACCCATCACTGGACAGAGGAGAGATCCGGGTCAGGCTGTCAAGACCGCTCAGTTCGACGGCAAGGAGCTTCCCGATGTTAGCACTTGGGACACCAGAGTCTCTTCTCGACTTCACTGGATCCCTGCCTGGAGCGACTTCAGTCTGAGCCAGCTTTCGCCTGATGGCTTCACCATCAAGAAGAGAACCAAGTCAAGTCAGAGCTGGATTAACGTCCCAGCTGGTACTCGCGCTGAGGGTCTGGTCTACCTTGGTGGAGCTACCAAGGGCGGTTTGGCTGTTGGACTACGAGATTTCTGGAAGCGATACCCCACTGGCTTCGACATTGCTCAAGCTGCCTCTGATACTGGAAGTATTACTCTCTGGCTCTATAGCCCCTCTGCCGAGCCTCTTGACCTCAGACCTTACCATGATGGCCTGGGCCAGAAGAACTACACCGACGAACTGGATGCTCTTGAGATCACCTACGAGGACTGGGAGAAGGACTTCGACACACCCTACGGCATTGCTCGAACCAGTGAGATTTATCTCGTTGCTTTCGATCAGACCCCCTCACGCGAGAAGCTGGCCAGCTTTGTCAGCCAGATCAACAACCCTCCTGTCCTCATCCCTGAGTCCGCATACATCCGGGAGACCAAGGCGATCGGCACATACTGGGCTCCCGCGGACTCTACCAGCGCAGCCTCCAAGACCCTGGAGGAGCATCTTGATTTCCTTGCCAAGTTCTACCAGTATGAAGTTGAGCATCGCCGATGGTACGGATTCCTCGACTACGGTGACTTTATGCATGCCTACGACGTCGACAGACACACCTGGCGCTATGATGTTGGAGGTTATGCTTGGGACAACTCTGAGCTTTCTCCTGATCTGTTCTTCTGGCAGTACTTCCTTCGCACTGGCCGAGAGGATATCTACCGCTTCGCTGAGGCTCTCACTCGCCACACTGGAGAGGTTGACGTCTACCATCTTGGTAACTGGAAGGGTCTGGGTACTCGACATGGTGTGCAGCACTTCAGTGACAGCGCAAAGCAAGCTCGTATCTCGCAGCCTCAGTACCGAAAGTACTTCTTCTATCTGTCTGGTGGTGACGAGAGAATTGGAGAGCTCTTTGAGGAGCTGCTCGACACTGACAAGACCTACGGCGTCCTTGATCCTCAGCGAAAGGTTCGCAAGGACGGATGGAAGCCTACTCCTGACTCGACCGTCGCCTTTGGCCTGGGTACCGATTGGTCCTCCCTCGCTGGTGGTTGGCTCATCGACTGGGAGCGCCGAGGACCTCGATGGGAGGAGTCTAAGGCCAAGCTCACCAAGACTGTCCAGGGCATCGCCAAGATGAAGAACGGCTTTGTCACGGGCTCTGGTCTGTACGATCTCAAGAACTGGGATCTGGGCCCGCCTCCCACCGATCCCGACAACAAGGGAGTTGTCTCCATCTCCCACTTGTCTGCTGTCTTTGGCCTTCCCGAGGTTGTCTCTGAGCTCATTGAGTACTACGCGGACGACTTGCCCAAGGGTTTCAAGCAGGCCTGGCTTGACTACTGTTACTACTTTAGTGCTACTAAGGAGGAGCAGAAGGCCCGCTATGGTGTTGAGTTTGGCAAGCTGAACCTCTATCAGGGACACTCTCGTCTGACTGCATATGCTTCGTCTCAGCTCAAGAACGAAACCATTGCTGACCGAGCTTGGAAGGAGTTCTTTGAGACCGATGGCTTCAAGGCTACTTCTCCTTGGGCTACTACTCCTATTGGCAAGAACGACGGCCTTATCCCCGGAAAGGAGGCTAGCTGGGTCTCGACCAACGATGTTGCTCAGTATGGATTGGCTGTGATTCAGAACCTCGCTTTGGTGAAGGATGCCCTTGAGAATTATGGTGCTTAATGTTCACATGAATTTGTTCATGACCATTCAAACAGAACACTCGATATTTTATTGGTCTTAGTTAATCTTCATCTGTCCAACGAAATGTTAAACCATCAATGACACGTTCCTCTTCCATCTCAATGCGGCACCTGACAATCTCGTACGCTTCCGTCTCATATAGACGCAGAGCCTCCTCATCCTCTTCACACGTGACTAGAAATGCCTTCCCGTGTGCCGTGTTTCTCTGACTTGGATCATCGACAAGCGCCTTGTAGTTGCCCCAGCTTCCAACAACCCCACCACGGATCCTGGCATCGTGATAAACAGGATCAGTACCTAGCAGGTCGGAAAGGACCTCACTCTGTGCAAGAGTACCGTAGAAAAAGTACCAAATAGGGTACTCGTTCTGAGTAGGTTGGGGACTGTCATTCTGCTTTCCTAGTCGATGCTGAGGCATTGTCGAGTCAATACCAAGAGTTGGATAGATGGAGTTGGTTGACAACTCCTTTCGAGCAAGCGAGATTCGAATAAAGGTAGGAGAAAATGCCGAGTGAATGATGGACTTGGATAAAAAAGTTTCAATGACTAGTTTTTCAAGGCCATTGACTTTGCAGAAGGAGCTGCTCTGGCCCGATGAGTCCGATGCCGTCACAATCTTCTGTATCGAAGACATGTTTGCAGCCTGAGCCACAGCTTCAACGCTTTGAAGAGGTCCCTCGAGCTTGACCAAGAATGTTGAAGTCTGAAGCCTCTGCTTCTGCTTCTGAGTCAGTGTCGATGGGTGACATGACTTGCGTGCGGCGACAGTACACGAGTACTCGTATGACTCTCTGTCGAAGCCTTCTTGCTGTTTCTGATCTCGGACCATGTCCCAATGACTATCGGAAACGACGAAATCATGCGAACTTGAGCGATATTCTTTGATTTTATCGCGGGCTTCGGATTCTGAGTAGCCGAACAAAGACTGCCATCTGTAAGTTGTGTTGTTGTCGATCTCCTTGGAGTCTGCCAGTGAGACGGCATTGGCTATAGCCTCCAACTCATCGAGGACATCCATTACCGTAATGATCTTGTAGACAGCGGTGTTTGCGTAGGAGGTGAGAGTACTCGACAGGCTGTGCAGAAGAAGACTTGCTTTTATAAGTCAAACTCGTTGTACAATTAAGCTTTTGATATGTGACTCAAAGCTCCGACACAAGGGTATAGAGGATCGACTTTTCGCATATGCAGTGAAAAAGTATGCAGGCCCTTGCAGATGCAGTGCATGATAGCCTGCATGATGGATGATCTATCAGACCCATAGCCCAGCAAATCAGGTTATTCCATCCCGTGATACGTGCATACTTGAAAGCCAGGTTACTGAACTTTGAGAGCGGTCATATTAACTTGCAGCAGGGCCTGAAAGGTATGTGTGCATCATCCACTAAATATCTTCCCAAGATGATTCAGCTGTATATTGAAGTAAACGTTATTCTTACTAACAGAACTGTGGAAAGTTTTCTTTGGAAAAGATTAGCAAAAGTTTGAACACTCTGACTCGCTTGAAAAGAAGGACCATTTCATGAGTCATCATTTTCATTTGTACATGCTCTTAGAAATATTCCATGAGCCATACTCTATGTACCTGGTGATATTTACAGTTTTCTAATCTAGGCCTTAATAACCTCAGACAGCCTGACAACACTGGCGCTGACTTCGTTGGTCTTGCCAGGGGGCAGGTCACCAGCTCCCATAATCATGAGCAGATCAGGGTCCTCCTCAAAGACAAGCAGAGCCCGAGTGTAGGCGGTAGGCTGGGGAACCTCCCACTTCTTCCAAGCGTCGGGGTGTCCGAGAGCCTGGTTGGTAAAGATTTGGGGCATGGTACCGCAGCTGACAACAATAGTACCGTTCTCGCCGCCGTAAGAGCTCCACACGACGTAGGGAGAACCGGCGGGCTTGGTTCCGTCATCGGAGACAACCTGCTGGCCGGGAGCCTCAAGGAAAGCCAGAGGGTCCTCAGAGAGGCGGTAGTAGACGGGGAACCAGTACCTGCCGGCAGAAGGCTCGCCACCATACTCATAGACGTAGATGTACTCATCATTGGGCAGCTTGGCGACGGTGGGCATACCAGGACGGGCGTAGTAGTCGGCATACTTGGTGTCCTCAACCACGTCAGACCAAGTGAGGAGGTCGCTGGTTCGCTGGTGTACAAGCTTCTGAGAGTGGGTCTCGTTGTCTCGCTGATCAGAGTAGTACAGGATCAGCTCTCCCTGGTAGGTCCTGTCATAGGTCAGCAAACTGCGGGCATTGCTTTCACACGGTAATTGCAACGTACATCAAGAAAGGCTCCCAAACTGGAGTGAGGCCGTGCTCAGGTCGGGCCTCGCCACCAGCAGCAACGTGGCTGACAAACTCCCAAGTGTAGCCCAGATCGCGACTAGCATAGAGTTCGATCTGGGTGTGGCTCAGGTTGGTAGGAATGCTGCTACCAGAGATGAGGACGGTGCCTGCCTCAAAGTCGCCAATATCCTCCTTGAGCTGGTACAGGAAGGGTTGATATCTCAGACCCCAGTTGTTGACCTGATCACGGACCCTGGAGATCTCCTTCCAGGTCTTTCCACCATCGCAACTCTTGACGATGGGGAACCACACCAGAGGAGGCTCGGGAGAGTAGTTCTCCCAAGTAGCCAGGAGGGTGCCATCCGAAAGCTCGACGGGTCGAGCATACAGGACCTGAGGGTCCGTGTAGTTGTTTGGAGGATCATAAATGACATTATTGCTGAATGTCTGAGCTGCCGCAAAGGGCAGCAGGAACGAAACGAGACCGGCGAATCTCATGATGGACCAAGACTGAATGCTACAGTGGTATCGAGGCTGGTGAGAAGGTTACCAAGTATCTGGTTCGAGCCGGTATTTATATGCAATTCCCTCAAGAAAACAAGATCCACCAATACCGTGCCAAGCTACTAACTCGTCAACACGCCTGACGTCGACGCGGAGAAACTCTACAATCTGGGGCCGTCTGGGGAAATTGGGGCAATGATTGGAGCGCGAATTATGCTCATCCCCGTTGCACAAAAACCCAGGCGCGCCAATCGGTGTCCGTGGATCACCACTGCCGGTGGCAACGCTGATCGGCGGTGGTTCCTGGGTTCGGGGGTTAGTGCCGGCAGTCAGGCAAGGATCTGGATGGTACGCCGACCGGGACCCCGGAGCATGCGGGGGCTGGGAGAGGCGGTCACGAGGTTGAGTGAGGGGAATAGAGTTTGGTTTCGGGATGGTCTTGACCGAAATCAGGAGATTCGTAAACGCGGAATGGCTTTGGACTGAAATGGACTCATACTGGCACCATACTATTCAAGTGCTAGCCCACTTACCTCGGCAACCTCGGATGGACTGTCTGTGAATGAGGCTATTCTCGGTTCAGATATTTAGAATTCTTGTGAATGGCTGGCGTAGGTCATTACATCGCTCAGTTGTAGGTTGGTGTTTACTCCCAGCACTCTTGACATTTTGTCATTTCAACAACGACCAGGTGGTCTAAGACGAAAAAAAAAAACAGATGAAAAGGACAAAATAGGTCTAAGTCTTAGGCCAAACTCTTATGATCTAATGAAATGTTTTGCTTGAAATTTATATAAATTTAGTATAGGGCTATATAATATTGAAGAATAATTCAACCTCATAGCATACCCAAAGGTAGATCAAGGCAACCCAGCAAGAGAACTACAGTTTTACACACAATCAAGCCATCATGCCCAATGCCTTCCATGGAATATATAATATATATGACTTCTTTTTCAATTTCCTGAGAATTTTCAATATACAAATAGGCCTTATTATGCATGCCGGCGTTAAATCAGCAAACCCTCTTGATTCAATAGTCTTGACCCGACCCTCGATGGTGCAAATCAACTAGACAGTAGACAAAATTCCCCTTCTATCCCCGAATAAGCATTTAAATTGCCTTTATAGCCCTGAACACATGTAGTAGGTCCGTTCAGATTGGCATATTATGTCCACCCATAAGCTACTAAACGCAGACAGTTCACAATAGACAGCGGACGATCCTCCCATCCATCAATATCGATAATGACCCTATACGTCTTCCTCTCCAGAAATTCGGTCGTCTTGACATTTACCTTGACCTTGAAACCAGGCGCTGAAATATGTGTTGACAGAGCCCCTGTGTGATTTCTTATGTATTTCTGAAGAGCTGTACCAAAGTCGTGCCACTGCAGGCTCCTTGGGGAAGCCTTAGAAATGTTTCCTTGTTGGAATGACCCCCAAGTCTCAGCCCAGGCTACAAAATCCCCATCAGCCGAGGTCCCATGAATGCCCCATAAGACAAAGAAGCCGGAATCGTCATTTCCCAGGTACCAGGCTCCGCCAACACTCAAGGTACCAACAGTTTCTCCCTGGGAACTGGACGGCTTGTATGACATCCAGATGCCATCCCTCAGCGTCCACTGCTTTACGTTTATCTTGACATTTTCGATTCCTGGGGCCACGATATATACCCCTGTCCGTTGCTTGAAATGATCTCTCACAGGCCTAATAGCGGCAAGAAGAATACGGCTCGGTAATAATTTTCGAGGATCGTACTCAACTGCAGTTTACGGATCAGTATGCCGTAACTGACATCGATTAAAGTTCATCAAAGTGCCACATACCCACTGCGTTCTTGAATTTCATGACGCCATCTCGGAAATTAGTTGATAAGACCAAAGGTTCAGCTGAAGGGTGCAGCAGGATCAGAAGGTGAGTGTGGACTCTCGAATACGCTGTATTCAAAGCCCCCGGAGTCAGAGGTTCCACGAATATAGCAACCCGGGGAAGAGGATCCGGAGCCACAGCACAGCTGAGAATGGCCATAAACTGCAGTCGTTCCGATATAGGGCTTTTGTTCTCTTTGTCGTGAATAGAGCAAGGCCCGAGCAGGACATCGATTTCCAGACCCCTCGCTGTTGCAATGATGTCGCCTCGTTCGAGGAGGGTCTTTTCTGGTCGTCGGACTGCAAACTGGAATGCAGACGGCATTTTGGGCAGATATGGCTTATTAACTCCGCCGAAAGTGCTCGCTGTCCAAGTCAAGATGGATTGGTCTGGACTTTGTTTCAAGATCTCCTCTTGGAGACGCCAGAAGGCGTTTTTACCTTCGCCATAGAGGAGAGGCATGTTGATGTCGAACAAGCCCAGTAAGCAGTATGATGTGTCCTCCGGGCGGGTGGTTTTTCGGTAAGCTGCCCATCCCATTTTTCTTGAGATGGGCTCCTCCGCTAGTTCCGTCTTCACTTCATCATCCTGGCCGCATCCCGGGCATAGCTGTCTGAGGTTCGGAAACAGAGGAGTCTCGCGAGGTGGGAAAGCGTGTGCCCTCTGCAAAATGCTTTTAGTGATTCCAGTAATATCCTCGAGCCTGGAAGCGATCTGATCCCTTCTACACATGTAGTTCCAATCAGCGTCGAAGAAATGTAGTCCGTGAGGGGCGATGAGCTCCTGCAAGGTCCAGCCGCGGGTAAACCAGCGACTGTCTTCAAAGTTTCGCATGGTTCCATCTTCTTGGAGCAAGACATCATCCATAAACACGTAGCAGTCGGCGGATTCCTTGTACCACTTGAACATGGAATTGATAGCCTCGGAAAGCTCTGAGCTGCTGGATTTGTCGATGCAGCAGGTGTCGACCCAGATGTAGTCAAGTTTGTTCTGTCTAGCCTTCTCGCAGGCATTGAGGATCTTTCGCAGGCCAGTTTTGGGGTTTTGCAAATGCTGACTGACACCATTTCGAGCTTCTTCAAAGAGAAATTCATCATCCTTCCATGTGTGGGAGAGGATGGCATAGGGAGGCCGCTCTTCAACTGGTTTTCCAATGAAGGATACGAGTTCGAGGTTTGTGGTATGAAAAAGCCTCATGCTTTCGACTTGGGTGACAAAGAGGGTCAAAGGGAAAAAATTAAAGCTGTAGCGCCTATTTTGTGGCCACTGCGAGTCTAATAGGAGCGACCAACTCCGTCTTGGACTGACGAGTTGTTCAAAAAACCCTCAAGCTGAAATCAGGCTGCCAGCAAAGCACCCAATATCAGCCACAGTGCTGACTAACCGACACTGCATTTCTGATTGCTTATCTTGGCCTTTTTATCATGAGGCACGTGGCTAACTGCTTTTGGCTGTGGCAGGTGTAGAATTGAGTCCTTTTGCACAAGACAAGGACCGTTGGCTGGAGCCGCAACCGCCGAGATTGGAATCCGTCAAGTGCGTGACAAATATGTTGGGATGCCTGTCTGCACTTTTTAGTAGAACCGGCAGAGATAAGAATACGTAAACGAAGGGATTAAATTACGAAAGCGTAATAGCCTTTTTTCATAATATTCTTAAGAAAATCCCATAATCATCTTATATTCCTTCGGTCATGTTCGCATGTAAGCTCACGGGGCTGACTTCGCATGTCGCCAACATCCTTAACGTCTCGGGAATCATCACCCCTAATAAGGCGACCCCGGAGCCTACAAACTGCCTGTTGGTCAAGAAAAATTCCCCGGTACCCTGTCGGTTAGATGATTGCTTGACGTTATGGTGTTACCTGGCAAACCAAGCCACAATCCTTGTTACGATCCTGTCAGCAACTACCACGGCGAGAAGCCCATGCCTTTGTCTTTGTCGGCTCGGATGTCCGTATCCAGTCCTCCATCTTCCACCACGCCGCTGTTCAAGAGCAGTTTTTACTGGCAGATGGAAATCCTTGCTATCGATTTTGGAAAGATCTTACGTGGTGTGCCTCATCCTGGTTCATGGCGTAAGCACTATCTATACCCAGGTTACGGACGTCAGCGGGTATATATACCATGCCACTTGCTGACGGCTGGAAGAAGCGAACCTAGACACAACAACCACAGCTTCATCGCCCAAATCGACCAAAATGGCCTCAAATGCCAAGCCAGCAAAGGAAAAGCCTCTCTCCTTTATGGAGAAGCTGTCGCCAGAGCTCTTCCTCCACCGTCCGTCGTCGTCTACCGGTTCCGGGGATCCCGCTCACCCAAAGCTCATCATCGTCGCGGCCTGGACCAATGCCTTCGATGGCCACATCGCCAAATACATCGAAAAGTACAAAACTCTTTATCCATCCTCCCCTATTCTCCTTGTCAAGAGTACAAGCAAGCTTTTTTTCAACCCCCCGCTTCTCAGAAAGGCTGTTGAACCCATGGTCCCCGCCGTAAAAGCGTGCCTGCCCGCCGACCCGTCCTCTTCCTCATCAAATCCGAGCCTTCTTATCCACATGCTCTCCAACGGTGGCTCATCAAGCATCTCAACCCTCTACGACGCGTATGCTGTATCGGCTGGCGAGAACGAGGACCCTCATCTTCCTCCGCACGTCACCATCTGTGATTCATGCCCCGGTGAGGCATCGGCGAGCGGCCTAGTTGCCTTTGTCCAAGTCGGCCTCTCCAGCGTGCAGCGCCTCGTCGCGACACCTTTCATCTACCTCGTCGGTGTCGTTTGGATATCAGCAATCGCGGTCGGATTGACCAAGGACTGGATTGCAGTCTGGCGCAAGGCGCACAACGACAAGGAGAACAAGAATCCACACGAGATACGTCGGACCTACATCTACAGCGAGAGAGATACTATGGTTGACTACAAGGTGATCGAGGCGCATGCAGCTGAAGCAGAGAAACTGGGCTTTCAGGTCAGACGAGAGAAGTTTGACGGCTCGCCTCATGTGGCCCACGCAAGACACGACGAGGCGAGGTACTGGGGTGCTGTCGAACAAACTTGGGAGGGAAGCTGAAGATAAACATATTTGAACTCTTGACGAAGGCTTGTTGCAAATAACTTTGGCCTTTCCGAACTACTTTACTCCAAGTCGTAGAAATCAGAAGGTACCCAGTCATAGCCTAGCTTCTCAAACCGTTCCTTGACCTCAGCATCGTATCTGCACGCCGCCTCGAGGTCTTCTTCTTGGTCGTCGTTTTGAGGGGTCCGAGGCCCATCATAGATTGGTCGTGCTCCAAGTCCTATACAAATAGGACATCCCATGGTTGTGTCTTCGAAATACGACAAATAGTTTGGGCGTGAGGAAAAATAACCACCATAGAACCGGCAACCTCCTTGCTCCCCGTAATAGTCAACCCATCGCTTGTCTTTGCAGAAAGAACAGTCGCCATGCTCAATTCGGGCAACCACGTCGTAAACATGCAGACGATAGAATAGAATCTCGTTCTCGGGGAGCAACAGAGATTCTTCGATCCTGATCAGGGAATCCGAGTTGCTTGTATCTGCCAAAACAAAGGGACGTTTTGGTTCGTCTCCTTCACCGGGGAAACGGAGATGTTTGCGGTACTCATCGGCGGCATCCTCCGACTCCAGAAGGCCACATCTGTTCCATTCTGTAATTTTGGCGCAAGACAGGATACGCTTGGCCCCGCGCTCTTCCAGTCGATGAACCTGGACGAGACAGTAGTTGCCGCTTTTCAAATCCATCTCTGCCCAGGCGATAATCTCTCTCCACAACTCAAGGGGCAGTCGCTTGTTACCTTGCTTAGTGGCAATGTTGCCGGGTGAGTGGTTGATAAGGGAGCTGACAAACTGGATCGTGAACCAGGTCGTGCTCAGGATACAAACCTCCTTCCGCTCGACTACGCTGTCCAGCCGAGAGGGAGTGACTGGCCTCATTGTGTCGACTGTTGTTGAATGCTACCTTGTGAAAGAGTGTTGAATTCTGTGGGAGTTATCTCGTGGGCGGAATTGGGGAGGCAGGCTCGATTTATAAAGCGAGTGCCCGAGATCAAAGTTGAGTTTGGCTGCACGCTGCATGCATGAGTTCGGGGGACTGCGGCGTGATGCAGAATTAAGTTCAATGCCAACAAGATGCTTAGAGCAACTTTATTTGCCACTTTCCCAACGATTACTTTACTAGGTTTGTGAAGAGCGAAGTGACTTCTCTCATGTCGGTCTCTAGATACAAGTCCCGTGTGAACCTCAAAAGAGAGGGCCAGTCGAGACAGTCAACTATGCCGCTAACATACGCCACTACAAGAAGTCAAACTCAATCTCGATGGTCGCCGCCTCAACTTTGTTAACCCAGTGAGCTTGCTGTGAACCAGGTCAGCAAACATCCACACACACACAGAGAGATACTCGGAAGCTTACCTCAGCTCTGGCCCAAAGCACAATGATACACCCGGGTCCCAGCAGTTCGAGAAATCCCCCCCCAGTACCAACTGCATCCCCATCATCGTCATCATCATCAGGCAAAACACCTCTCTCCCACTCGACCCTGTAGTTGCGGAATTCACTGCTTGCCGTTAGGTTGTTGCAGACTGTCCAGGTGAGTTCCTCATCCTCTCCCTCTACAAAATCCCACCCGTGCTTCCTTAAATCATCCCTTGCACCGGGGACACCCCACCACGTTTCTCGAAGAATGCCTTCAGGGACAACATGTGCCCCGTCATGGTGAGTATCACAGGGACGCAGAATGCTGGCCTCAAACCACGTGTGGCTGTTTTCAAAGGTGCCTTCTCCACCAAAGGTTGCCCATCCTTGGTCCGCTGCTCTGGTCTGGAAGATGATGCGCTTTGCAGTGACCATTTTCAACTCAGAGGGGATGGGTTCAGTGAAAAGATAAGCAGCTGCTACACTGTAGTCGTGAATGATTCCCCCAACTTGGGGTTTCGCCTCGTACTCCTGCTTATCATCCCTGCGGTTTGCGATCCAGGGATTATACGAAAGTGAGGTGATTGGCCTCGCGAGCTCTGGAAGTAGCTGATCGGCTAGGAGTTGGCGTGCCTCGATGGCAGCGGCGAGCGTAGTGTGAGTGGTTTCGGAAAACGGCAGCGGGTTGAGCGTTTCCTGGGCCATGTCTCGGAGAAGCCGCTGGATCTGCTGGCTAGCCTTGGATCTGGTGGGAAGAGAATGTTAGCATGAGGAATCTGATGGCCAAGGACGATAGCCCTAGATGAAGGGTAGTTAGGTAGTTACTGTAATAGATGGGATCACCTGGTGCCTAATGGGCCTCTTTAGTCTCGAGTGTCGCTTCGGATGTAAGCGCTGTTCTCTTAAAATGCTTCAAGAAAACAGCTAGACACAAGGTACAGCAGGAATCTGCAGGACGGCCTAAATGCTTGGGCTGAGCGGGGTCAGGTGTTGTCTAACGGATATAATACGTCATAAAAAACAATTGTTTAAGTAAATGGTAGAGAATGAACATGAGTGGTCACTGGGCTCAGGCTGTGCGACACCAAGCCTAGGTCGAGTACGCCTAGGGTGGTGGGCTTCATTTGAGCCGCCAAACAAGGCGACTGGATAAGCAGGCAACCATGAACAAGACGCGATGTGATTGGACGTTTCAGGGCACACAGTGGTTCGAAATGCGGCCTTGCGCGTTTTTCCCACTCATCAGTACGCGTTGCTATCCCAAGCCTCACATCACAGGCGGTGGATCAAACCACGAAGCAAAAGACATATTCACGGTACAAAACACCAACAAAAGAGGCGACAAACACCATGGCCAACCGAGACTTCTTCTTCTTCTACGCACCCACCTGGGATTACCCGCCAGGCGGTCCAATCAAGCTGGGCAATGTCATCACGTCTGTCAAGAACCCCCACCGACCCCTCTTCTGCTCCCCGCCACCCGAGGAATCAGACGTTTTTAGGACAGAAAAGAAGACCGTTCAGTACACCAAGGAGAAGCTGCGACGCGGAAAGTTCTCCATCTTGACCAAGTTCCTCAGCGTTCTCGGGTTCGGCATCGATATTGGCGCTGAGATAGACAGGAGGTGGGTAGCCACGCCTTTGTCAACACACCATGCTTACAATGTTAGTGACGAGGAGACATTTGTCTTTGATACACTCGAGACGACGCAGTTCATCCCAACTTCATCATATGTTCAAACATGCGTCGAAGGCAAGAATGTCCGTGACTTCCTAGAGCGGTCAAAGTACCGCAAACCCGTCTACATCATAACGGGTCTCAAAGTCGTCACAGGCGCTCAAGCCAACACGATCAAGTCTCGCTCCATGGGCGGCGCTGTTGGCGTTGAAGTAGACGCTACCATATGGACCGGTGGAGCTGTCCCCATTGGCGGTGGTCCTGGAGTGGAGGGTGAGGTCGGCAACAAGGTGAGTACCACGTGGGAGGGCAGCAGTGACTTTGTCTTTGCGTTCCGCGTGAGCGAGGTCCGGGTTGGCGAGGCGACAGGTCAGATCCTGAGCGAAAAAGAATACCGTGAGGGAGCCATGCTCGAGAGGGAGTACACGAAGCCGAAAGACCCAGAACTATCTGTGTTGGGGGTTGAACAGCCGGATGCGCGGGCTGAAGGGTTTGACTTGGAGGAGCTGATGGATGATGAGGATGTAGTTTTCTGCGCCATCCCGAGGGAGGAAGATTCTGATGACGGTTGGTAGTAAGTAGAAAGACACCTGTGACTGGCCTTTTGCAAGTTCAGGGAGGTACCAAGGCCAAGACATTTGATTGCTTCGAGCTGCACTTCATTATGTTTCCAGATATGCTCGCTATGTCTTTAATGCCCTTGAAATCTCATAACTAACCCAATCCAACTCCCCTCCAAACAGATTGTGCTTATCCAAACTCAAATGAACAAAGAAGTACCCATCTCTAGGCTGGTAACTCGGCCCTCGTACAGCGCACCTCCTTAGCAGGGCCTCCATCTTCTCCCTCCGCTTCAGCGCCAGTGCCTCGCCCTCAGAAAGATGCAGACGCGCATACTGCAGCAGGAACGCCGCCATACCCGCAACAATGGGAGTCGCGTACGATGTGCCGGACCGGGAGATCAAGTAGCCTGCGTTATTGTTCTGGCAGAGCAGCATGGGCCACGCCGACTGGACCGACTCGCCCACCGTCGCGATGTTGATGGCGTTGGGCTCGGCCGTCGGGCTAAAGTCAGACGCACTCCCGTTTGTATTGGTCGAGTGCACGCAGATGACTTGTGAGCTACTGGCTGGGTACGCCCGGCCGAGCCGGCCACCCGAGTTGGCGGCTGCAGCAAACATCAGTACTTTTCTGGATATTGCCTTGTCGATTGCGGCTTCAAGAGCATCGTAGCCATCAAAGTCGGACGATGGCCACCCAAACGACATGGATATGATATCAACATCCCACTTATCTATAGCATGATTGATAGCCTGCATGTATCATGATAAGTATTGTGAAAAACTTGAGAGGGAGCTTGTTGCGACTTACGTTGGCCACGATCTTCGCGTCTGGTCTCGTATTCTCCTTGTCCGCGATCTTAATAACGTAGAGGCTAGCATCTGGAGCATAGTCTAGAATAAGGTTCGCGGTGAAAGTGCCATGCCCATGGGTATCTGGCACGTTCTTCTGAGATTCATTATAACAGTTCTTCTTGCCTTTGAGGTTCTCCTCGCGGGCTTCAAAGACGAAATGGTCTCTGTCAATGCCAGTGTCTAGAACTGCGATCTTGACTGGTTGTGATGGAGGGTCCTGAAGGTAGTTGCCGACGAACTTCTTGTAGACCTGTCCGTATTCAGATTTCCATCTTATGTACTTGTCGGTCCTGCGAGCGGTAATGTCAGTAGTTGTATTGTAGATATCAAACATCCGTGGCCGAAGGCGTCTGTAGCCCTGTTTGTTGGGATACTCACTCTACCGCAGAATGCTCCCCGTCGCCAACTTGATCGTCGAAGAATTGAAACGCCTTGTAGTCAAAGTCAGAATTCGACGCTGAGTCTATATCTGATGTCGAAATCGAGGCCAAAGAGTGTATGCGTGAAGCGTGGTGCATATATTTCCACCCATCAGCTGTGATAGCAAACTGGCCCGGGGAAAGCAGGGCGAATGGTCCAGGCGAAGGAGAGCGTATAGGCAAAACCTCCCTGGGGGATAACAAACTAGTCCGGCTGCCTGACTCTTGGCTGGACATGGGCTGACCCCATTTTCCAAAGTCAAGATTCCTGGCGTATTGGTCGACCTCATCCAATTGAATGTTGCGGAAGCCGTTGGTTAGGTCCAGTTCAAGAGGCCGGACAACCTTTTGATACATCCGTGACCTCAGTGTTGCGCTGTCGAGGGGCTGTCCTTCATCATCCTCCCACAACTCTGCGTCTAGGCAGTTGTCGATGGCTTCCAGCAGAGGTGAGTCTTCGGGGATCTGGGATCGCCACCCTTCTTCATTTTCCTCATCTCCCTCAAACACCTGGTCCACATCCATGAGGGTTATTCGGCCATTATTGGTTTCTATCAGTTGAATATCGTGCATGGCCGCTAATCTTTTGAAGGGTTTGGCGAAATACACCTCCATTAGGACAACGGCCAGGGCCACCACTTCTGGACAGCAATGCCCCGAATCCAGCTCATCATCATCGCCCTCTAAATCGTCACCCATGGATTGAAAGCCTTGGGCTGAAGCGACGGGGCCATCTTTGGGTAGTTGTGCTTCGATAAAAGGTCGTAAGGGGGTCTTGCAAGACGTGGTCTGAAAGAACTTGATATTCGATGACCCCCATCCAGGCTGGAGCCATGAAGTACCATGAAGATGAAGGACCGTGTAGCCGATGATGAGTGAGAGGATTCTCTTCGTCTTTTCCGTAAAAAAGTCCTGTCGGTCTTCGAAGCACTGAGACAGAGAGATTGGCTCAGCGTTGTGATCGATTTGAAAGTTGCTCTTCTCAAAGCCAATCTCAAAAAGCTCGCCACTGTTCAGCCTCAGGACGAGTCGTTGCAGAGCCCTTGTTTTCGTCTTGATAATCGGCCTGCATAACCTATCCACCTTTGCATACTGCTCGACGAGGTTACCCCTACGACATGGAGCCTCGTCAACTGGGGGGTCAAAGCGAACAACTCTCTCTTTGACAGTCTGAACGCGAAATTCGTGCCAATCTCGCTCCATGGAGAGAAACATGTCCAGCTCAATGCCTCCGCCTGCATCATCATCACCGCGGCCTCTTCGGATTCGTCTCCGAGCAGGCTTGACTACCTGCTTCTTCGCAGGACTCCGGTATGTTCCTAGTTCAAGCTTGGCCTTGAAGTCATGCTGATCGGGGCATGAGCAGCCTTTGCAGTTGACTAACGCATCATAAATCGATTTGGCTGCCTTGCAGACAACGTATGGTGGTTCGTTAATCTCAGGAGAGGTATACTTGTGAACTGATTTTAGGGACGGTTGCTCGGGCTGTTGCTTGTCGAGTTCATCCGCACAAGTTTCCAACGCCTTGTCCACGTCGTGCCTCTGTTCTTCGGAAAGCCCCGGTCTCAACCACCGGTGGATGAAATCGACTTCTTTCTGGTCATGTCGCCTTCTCGCCTCATCCCAGTGCAGGTAGAGCATCTTGAGACGGAACTCTGGCGTGACAGGATATGAAGGGAGTTCGTGGAGACCGCTTTCGGGGACAAGGGAGCCGAGATGGCTCAGAGCCTGACCAACTAGTTCTCCATTGAGACGAGACATTGCCTGCCGCGCGCGTGTCAAGTGCTCTTGCAGCCTGAAGCAGTTCCAGCTTAGGTGGCTGTAGAAGACCCTGACTTCTTCGTTGGTCTCGTTCATCCGAGCTATTTTCGCCATCTGCAAGACGGTTCCCACTGTGTCAAGTAGGAGGGCTTCGTTGCCAGCGCCATCTTTGGCCTCGGAGGGTATGGCCATCGTGTCAACGCTCAACTTGACACCTTTGAGAAGCTCTGATGGCCATGCCGGAGCCGGCTCGAGGACTTGAGTACCGCCGAGAGTATCGCGCACGCGCATGTTGGTGAGTTTGAGAGGAGAGTGTATCATGTGCGGCTGAGTCGAGGTGGGGCATTGGTAAGCTGAAACCTGGGAAGATTATAATACCAGGCAGTAACAGCTAGATAGGAACAATCAGCATTAGATCATAAAAGGGAATATCTTGAATCTATTAAAGGGTTCTCGCTGAAACTATAATAGTTACTAGGCTATTTAAACCTCGAGTCATGATATGTAGGCTACGGCACAGACCGCTTTGTAGTAGCTTATAGCGAGACCAGTTATCGTTTGTTAGTGTCACGTCGGCCAAATTACCAATCACTTCCTACCTCGGTGCCTAGTCACGCCCCGCATTTGCGACAATAATCGAGACACCTGCTGGGCTGGCGCGCGCGCTTACTGCGGTACGACCCGCATCACCAAGACCTCATCCAAGCTGTTCCGTGGGCCTAGCTCCCAGAAGAACGCCCCGGGCTCTGTCTACAACCCTTGATCGGGCAGGCTGGTCATCATGGCGGACCCGGACCCCAGCCCGGAGCTCAAGGGGCCAACTGTGGCCGCTTGTGCCAACCAGTGCCTAGAATCTTTCCAGCAATGCCTTGTCAGCGCATCTTCAGTGCATCCACGAGAGGTCTCAATGGTGGAAGACCAACTTGCGAGGTTCTCCAGCTGGGCTTCTAGCATCGGCGTATTCGCCCCGGGGTCAGCTTCTATGGATCATCGCCTGCGATACGCCTCTGAAGTCCAAAGTGTCGTTACTGGCCTGTTGGAATCCCTCAACTACCGCGTTCAGACCTGTAGGTTTCTCATTAGAGTCCAGTCTCGTATAAACACTGCTAACAAGGAAAGGCTCGAAAGCCATTGCTCAACTGGCAGAATCATCAACGACAGATGTCTCCACAACAACAAACGATCGGTTGGGGCAATCATTTCTTGATATCGCTGCTGAGATCACCCGCCTTAACAAGATCTCCAACACAATCCGCCGGGCTAGCAAAGACACTCAGGTTCTCAAAGCGAGCAATTTTCAAATCAAAGACGACGAGGGTGAAAACGCCGAGCCACTCCTCCTCAGCCATTTTGGGCATCACATTGGTGATTGGTTTCCCGGTATCAGCGAGACCATCCGGCAGAGGCTTGCTCGAGCGATGCTACTCAGACGGAAAAGAATTCTATACAGGAGGCATCGCCAAGGGAATACTTCTATCCGTTCTGAAAATACCATTCCTCAAGCTTCTGTCACATTACCTGATGCTCGGCCAGCAGCAGAGTCTTCGTTGCAAACCGCGTCAAAGAAAAAAGGCGAAAAGGCCTCTGTCGGCAGGCCGACGTCAAAAGTGGCACCCTCGCAAGTCAAAAGCGCCACTACCTTGGCTCCAGAGAAGTTCAAAATGGTTTCCTCCAGTCCATCAGTCGTCTCAGCAAGCAGGACAATCGCGTCAGGGAAACACCAGGTCCTAACCTATCCGCCCGCGCCTGGCTTCGCTGCCAAACGGAGGTATGAGAAGCTCAAAAGTCAACGAACGATTGAGGCTGCGGAGAAGAGCACAGAACCGAGTCTTCAGGAGCTACTAGAGTCAGACCTTCGAGCAATAGGGGAAATCACCTGCCCGTATTGCCTTTATGCTCTTCCAGCCGCTGAAGTCTTTGATGAGCGAAAGTGGCAGTGAGTACTCATGACATGTTTTAGGCCTATACTAATCAACGTTCTAGAAATCACGTCAAGAATGACCTAGACCCCTACGTCTGTCTTTTTGAGGACTGCGATCAGCCTGATGTTCTGTATACTCACAGTGATGAATGGCTTGGCCACTTGCATCAACACGGCAAGGTTTGGCGATGCTCTTCTCATCGCGAGATGGGCCCATTTTCTACCCTCGAAGACTACATGAAACACATGCGGGAGGTACACGACACCAAGCTCAGCGATAGGCAACTCCGAGTGGTGGCAAACAGGAATAGCCGTAAGACAACCAGGCTGTTCCCATCATGTCCACTGTGCGGGAGAGAAGAGTCCGAAGTCGAAGGCCGTCTTGAGGATCATCTCGCCGGGCACCTGAGATCCCTTGCCCTCAAGTCACTTCCAAGCTACCAAGACGAGATTCCAGATGATGCTGGGGATGAAAACAACAGCATTGACGGGTCACGACCCCGAAGCAGAAGTACCATTAGAGCGATGGAGGAAGAGAAGGAGATGCGTCAAGATGGAGCAGGAGACTTCTGGGACCATTGGACTCCTAAGCTGGCTCAAGGTATTTCAGTCAACTTTTTGGGAGATGTTTACTTTGAGCTAGACCTGGAGGACAGCGCGGCCCGGGTTGCCAGTCTGTTTTTCGATACGATGGTCTTCAAAGAATCGTCCGAGAATCTTGATGATGACCCCATTCTTCAGTCGATTCTACAACAGCAGCTGGCAAGAATAGAGGTTATCGATGCTGGAACTGACGACAGCTCGGATCTTTCCACGGAACAAGAGGTGGCCGGTGCTTCAAAAGCTCCCGTGGGCGAGACATCTGGACAGGATGAAGTTGACGGCGCACTTGTACAACAATCTGTCGATGCTGAAGCGGCCCATGTCCAGGCAGTCACTCCCGGACAAGACACCGAGGTTGTCTCTTCCAGGGAAGGCGATATACCCGAAACACCGATTGAACCGACCACGAAGGCTCCCCCAGTTACAAAGTTGGATGTCCCAGTGGACGCAGACAACGCCAATTTGTCGAATGTTCCCATTGACAAGGCGTCTGAGCAGGATGGAGTTGGCGAGGCGGCCACACAAGGGCCCGCCAATGCTGGAAAAGACGACGAGGTTATCCTTCCAAAGAAAGATGAGGATCCAAAGCCTAATCAGACGGCACAGTCTCACCCAGTTGGAGAACCGGATGTTTCAGCGGACCTAGAGAAAGTCGATCTGTCGACGTCTTTTAGAGACGAGACATCCAGGCAGGACAAGGTTGATACCACAACCGGGCCAGAGCCTGCCAATACTGAAGCTGTCAATTTCAAGGGAAGCCATCCTATACTTGGCATGAACGGTGTCTACCGGGTGCACCCGGAAACTGCTGAGACACACGACCCCAGACGGATCGACGCTGCTGTTAGCTTCATTAATAGGGTCAAGGTAAATCTACCTCTGTTGTACGGTTCTTAACCCAAGCATAGACGGCTGATGATAATCAAGGACCGCTTTCGGGACGAGCCGGTGGTTTACAAAGAACTCATGGAGATTCTTCAACCCTATCAGCCCGAAAAACCACCACCTTTGGAGGACGCTACTTTGTTGGCATCAGTGGTGTCTCAAAGAGGGGTTGATGAGCACCAGTACATGTTGGAGCATGTTTACGATGAACTTTCCGCTCTCTTCGAACCCGCCCCCGATCTCTTTGAAGAGTTGACTCAGTTCATACCACAGCCCTACAGCTACAGCCAGCCAAAAAAGGACGCCCGACCGAGGAAGGACATACTATGCCGAAACGTTCTGATCTACGGTCGCTGCCTCAATGAAGGTAAAGGTTGCGCATTCAACCACGACCAGCAGAAAGGAAATACGGTCTCTAAAACGTAGGTCTATCCATCTTTTGTACTTTGGTCCTTCGGTATGGTCATTTGATCGACCCTGACAGCAACCCAAGTGACCAAATTGGGGATAGGGGCCACAATCCAGTCAATAACGATGGTACTAACTCTATTAGTCAAACAACTCAGCCGCCGGGTGCGCCGTTGATGGGTTCCGCATCTCTGGAGGAGAGAGAATATCACCCCAATCGCAAGAAAAAACGTGAATCGGGTGTCTACATCAATGGTGAAAAGGTGATGGATCTGGACCGCCGGGACCGCCGGGACCGCCCACTCACAAAACGCCAATCCCCATCATCTTCCCCTGGAAAGGCACAAGGTGGCTCCACATCCAGCCAAATACCCCCGAGGCCAGGTTCGACTACTGACAACCAAGGGTCTGCAGCCTCAGTGCCTCAGGCCCGGTATGCAAGTGTTCCCGTGGTCTTCCGTGATCCGGTGCTTGATGGTGATGACCACTCCTTGAATGGTATCTACCACCCGTATCCCATTCCTCAAAATGATCCCTTTAAACCGCCGCCGCCCCCTTCATACCTTTACCCCGATGATGCCTTCGAGGCCGACGTTGAAGATGATATCCCACGCCCTAAAAACCCTCGACGGAAGACTCGCACCTCGGGTATCTACGTCGACGGGAAGAAGGTGCGAGATTTGAACCGCGGAAGCTCACCAGTGGGATCTCGCCGTGAGCGTATTGTCATAGTCGACAACCCGCCCACTCCCCACACTGCACCCAACGCCTTGCCCTATGCCACAATAGGTCCTCGGCCAGTGATCGTTGACGAGCGCCCTCGCCCTCGCCCCCGCGTCGAGATCGAAATCGTTGACGATTCCCGACCGAGACGTCACCGGCACACATCTGATGTAGCCAGTAATACTCGCAGCTTGAAGGAGGAGTCCACCCATCCCCGCCATGTATCCGATGTCCCTCGTTCTACCCGTAGCTTGAATGACGACTACGAAGAGCGAGAGAAGAGGCGGCAAAGACGCCGGGAGAAAAGGAGGGAACAGGAAGAGGCAGACGAACGACTTCGGGCTCGCATTAACAAAGCAAATGCTGAGATCAGCGGTCGTCCACCGGTTCCTCAACCCCCTCCGCCCTACCGGCGGCTCCCGGTCGAGCTTCTCGATTCTGAGCCGAATGTCGCCAGAGCCGTACGATGGGATGACCTTGAGCAGGAACGCCGCAATGAAGAGGGCCTCGGGCGGGCTCTGAAGGAAGAGGGAAAGGAAATGCAGCCCTCAACCCGGAGTTTTGATGACGAGGCAGAGCTTGTTGAGGCCGTACGGCGACTAAAAGCTGAGCAGGAGCGCTATGAAAAGGAAGTTCGCCGGCTATCTCAGAAGGAAGATAGAAAGGGGAAGGAAAAGGAGGGCGAGGGAAAGCGGCCCGCAGTCGAGCTCCCTAATCGTGAAGCAGAGCTTATCGAAGCTATGCGGCGACTTGAATCGGAGCGGGAGCGTCACGAAGAGAAGGCTCGCCAGCGGGCTCGAAAGGAGGAGATGGAGGAAGATGAAATCCAGCGAAGGCGTCTGATGGAGCGCATGATGCCAAGGGAACGCGCTTCTGTCGGCCCTGGTAGTCGGCGGCATCGGGTACTCTATGACGAGGGTATGTACCGATGGGAATAGTAATAGGTTATTTGTTTCCAACAAAGTCATCAAGATTAGCCGCCGGTGACAGGCATCACCCGAGACTACTGCACAAGTCCTGAGGTAATCCAAGTGCTGGCCCTAGTAAAGTGCATTTAAAGCTGATATAGGTCCTATGTGATGTAGATATGCACAATTCGAATTAATGTAGGCTCCAGCCCAGCTAGAGACTTGTTTAAACCCTAAAATCTATGAAACAGCTCTCTCCCTAGGCTTTTCTCTAGTTGGTGTTGACCTTGATGGTATAATCGTAGGTCTTGAACACAGCGTTGGAACCTACTCTAGTTAGCTTTTATACTACATCCCGAATAACAATCTATTCTTACCTTCAAAGGGCTCAGTTCCGGCCTGAAGGCTGGTGATGACCATGTTCTTGCTGACGCCTTGCTTGGAGGTCAGGTACTTGAAGAACTCGTTCAAATCGCCGTTGAAGTTGCCAACGTTCTTGGTAGCGACGAAGGAGAAGACGGTCGTGTCCCCGTTCGGGCCCTTGAAGAGCTTCCAGCTGCTGCCAGCAATAGAGACGGTGGCAATAGCAGAGCCGGTCGAGCTGATGGGGCCAGCACCGCCGTAGGCGCCAACCCAAACCATGATCTCGTACTGGTTGTTGGCCGAAGCAGACGGCGCAAGCCAGAGGTCGTAGGAGACGTCAGCCACCATGTTGGTGCCAGTGTATCTATAGAGTTTGAGTAACTGCGCATATGGCTTATGGAGGATGTACGCACCTCCAAGTCCACTTGGAGGGGATCGACTTGATCTGGGACAGCTTCTTGTTGACTTTCTCAAGGGCGACATTGGCATACGACTTGACCTGGCCATGTCCGCCGGCCCAGCTCCACTCAGTCGACCAGACGAAAGAGTTGCCGCTCTTGACCTGATCAAAGGTAGTGCACTGGTGTCCAGAGGTGGCCTGGCCGGCACCCCAGTTGTTGTGGTAGACAGTGTAGCCGGCTGTCTGAACAGTACCCCAGTTACCGCACATAGTCTGCGCCCGCTTATCGAGGGTGGGAGTCGGAGATGCGACAGCGGACACTGCGAGCAGAGCCGAGGCGAGGAAAGAAGTCAGCTGCATCTTGTAAAGAGTAATGAGAGTAGAATAGAAGTTGGATTTGAAATGATTGACTAAACGAACGTGGTGACAGAATTATACAGAACGGCAAAAATGAATGAATTGTTGAAGATGGTTCGCTTTGGAAAGGGACCAGAGATATTTAAATGGCGGCTTGACAAGGAGAAGCCGTGACCCGATTTCATCTGTATCTCGGCCAGTCATTACGGATTCAAGGCTGAGAACGGGAAAGGCGTCCGGACCCAGCGCTTCTAGACTCGTCGTCTGGGCTTATAGCGCCCTACGACTGTAACCTGAAACAAACATCAAGGGATGAGACGACGCGTTTTGTGGTTTAGTTGCCGAGTTTTCCGAGTTGAATCGAGCGTTGCAGTTGTCATTCCACCAATCATGGAGGGTCCGTCCTGCAAATTACCGGCGGCGCGGACCTGGGAGGGTCTGTGTCCACATATCGGCTCACTCCGAGGCAGGGCTAGCTGCCATTATCTCCCTGTTTGCCCTTAGGAGTTTTTATCTGTGAGATTTGGAAACCTGGGCTTTCAATATCCGGCAACAGATCTTTATATAGTGACTTGATGTAAAAGTTACCAAGTCTCTTTGCCCCTGATAAGACCTAATCCTAGGAAGGAAGCAAATCAAGGGTAAACTCCAAAATCTTAATATTAGGTATTGAGGCTTGAAGGTACTATTTCCACCACCTATCCACTGGAAAGCCTTCGGACGATGCTGAGGTGTAATACCTGGGCGATAATGAAAAGGCACCTCCACCAACTATACACTATCATGCTGCACTGCACTACCAATGCTAAGTCCTTCGTTTCGGCTTGGAAGTACAACCTTCGTGGCACTTCCCTCTCTTCGTTGTCGGTTGCGCGTCTGGATCGACAGCTTCCACATTTTGACCATGCACAGCCTCGCATCCCTGATCTGTTTCCTGGTCATATCTGGAACAAATTTCGTCCAGTCTCAGCTCTTCTCTCGTACATCCACAACCTTTGTAATAGACAGCATGATATCGATATTGACACATTGCGTGGCACCTAAGTACAGCTAAGTTGTTAGTGGACACTTGAGACCTTTCTCTCTAGCCACTAACTGGCATGGCAGACGCCGCCAGCGGCAGTCCTTCGTGGATAGGATACCTAGACTTGCCTCAGATAGCTCGATACCTAGCGGAAAGATAGCAGAAATCCCTCTATATTTACGGAAGACTCTAAATTTGTGTAGATATCTTGAAGGGGATGAGTATTGCCAGAAGTAGCTCTCCTCATGGATGTCTTCGATTTGTTGTAGGTACCTAAGGTAGGTAGGTACCCGAGGTTATCCACACCTCACTGCACGGGTTAACCAATTCGCTTCGTTATATCACGTGACCAATTTCCCCTCCAAAGGCTCACAGGGTAGGTTTCCCCATATTTCATCTTTTGAATCGACATCGACCTCATCAACCCTCTCGCCCCTATGCCGATATCAGAATGATACTGCATTGGTGGCAAGTTGCCGTCCAATGTCTTTCTTATGGCTGTGTCCTGGCGATCCAAACTCGAGCCTCGTTGGGCATCGGGATCAGGCGTTCCCAAGGCCGCCATGCACCATGCACCCTCTAGTCCTAAACTCATTAGCCTGTGGACCAGGCACATTTCATCCGTAGTTGTAAGGCTGACTTGGCTTGGCGGACACGGCTCATATCTGACCACCTTCCCATCATCTTCATTCCCTCCGGGATTTCAATGCTGGAGATCCTACCTATGTTCCAGTTTCCCCCAAGAAGTATACCGACAACCCATGCTGGGTCCCGCTCATCTTTGTCATGTCTCCTGTTAACAACAAGGTCGTATTTACTGGACATCTTCGTTTATGCAAAGCGTGTAAAACTATCTTCCGCGCTTATGAGCAAGGCGCGATAGTCGTGCAGATGCTGCACCATGGGTCCTTAGAGTCCATGGCACAAGCAGCATCATCGGGTTGCTACATTTGCGCCATTGTCTTTGCCAACACCGAGCGAGACCGCCAAACGGCTGCCTTGGCCACATTTCCATGCATATGGGAGACAAGGTGCAGCATATTTGAGAATGAGACAGAGGACCCTTTGAGAAAGTTAGAAGTGAACCATTTGACAACCTTTCCAAATGTGCGCCGCAAGACGGTTCGACATGCTCCTACTAAATTCCGGCTTTTGCCGTGTCCAGGTATGTCCCCATACCCACAAATCTTCACCCTTAGGCTTCTTGAAAGATCACGGCACACTCGCCGAGGCACGCTCCCAATCACTTCGGGCCGCCGTTCTTTGGTCACCAAACCCGCTAACGTTGAGTCCTAGGCATTGGCGACATCAGACTCGGTAGGCAGTCTCTTGGCCTAGGTCATGACACATCGTCACCGGCTACACTGGATTTGGCGCTGGAATGGCTTAGATCTTGCCGCGGCTCCCACGCACAGTGCAACCTCCTCTTTAGCGAACGTAAAAGTTGGCAGCCGACTCGTCTGCTTGACGTTGGCGATAGAGAGGATTACTGGACGCTCCGAACTTCCCCAATCCCCAGTGAGTCGGTGCAATACATGACCCTCAGCTATCGATGGGGAACACGTCCTGGCTTGAAACTTCTCAACGACAACATTGACGCGATGCGCCAAGGACTTCCCGTCTCACAACTTCCCAGGACTTTCCAAGATGTGGTTACCATCGCTAGGCGATTCTCGATTCGCTACATCTGGATAGATGCCCTTTGCATTATACAAGACTCGGAGCTCGACTGGGAGCGGGAGGCTCCCACTATGCGACACGTGTATGGCCGCTCGATTTGCAATATTGCAGCGTCCGCGGCATCTGGTCCAGATAGCGGGCTCTTTCGAACAAGAGACGAGGAGGCAGTACTACCTGGTGCTATTGAACTACCGTTACTCACTACTGGGGGCGCATCAGAGAAGAACTTCCTATTATTCGACAAAGGCTACTGGGATCGACACCTGGCCGGGGGACCGCTGCATAAACGTGGATGGGTTTTCCAAGAGTGCCTGCTGGCTCCGCGCGTTCTCTACTTCACTAAAAATCAGCTCATGTGGGAGTGCTTTCATGAAACCAAATGCGAAGGGTTCCCAAACGGCATGCATCACCACGAGAGTCTGAAAGATCTTGCATGGTTTGGCGGCTCAGAGAGAGGCCATGATGGGCGGCACACTTGTGCTAGAACTGGGGAGATGACACTGCAGACTCATGTGTTGTGGAACAACCTCCTGGAAAGATACACCTCCTGCGACCTGACCCTACACAAAGACAGACTGCCAGCATTCTCTGGAATTGCAGATCTGTTTGCCCATTTCACTGGGGACGAATACCAAGCTGGGCTCTGGCGATCCAAACTCATCGATCAGCTGATCTGGCGCGTTCCTCGACCTAAGCCTAAGCCTCAGCTGCAGCAATGGTTACCATCCTGGTCCTGGGCATCGGTGGATGGGCAAGTCAAGTCAGCAAACATCTCCTCGGAGCGCGAGTACCTGATCTCTATCATCAAGGTGAAGACCGGGAACGCTTCCCAAGGATTGCCTGCTCTAGCCTCATGGGGTTCCTTGAAGCTGACTGGCGCATTATCTGCCCTCCGAGAGAACAAATTCGGTGACAATTACAATGACAGCAATGCCTCGGAAATTATCAACGCACGGTTTTACATCGACAATCTTGATATCAATTTGGAAGACCCCACGCACGATTTTTATATTCTTCCAGTTCTGAGCTTGCACCCTTGGCTTCCCCCTAGACCATCAACTACACAAATTATCGGGCTAGTTCTAGCACGGGCTCCTGAAAAAGGTATTGATTCCTTCCGGAGGGTTGCCCAGTTCAGCACCGACTACCCAAAGGACATCAAGCGGCTAGGCTTTGATATATCATCTCGGGGTTTGGCTTCCCCGAGCAGCGCTCAGCTTCTCACCGAAATATCATTGGTATAAAGGGGGCTCTATTGTTGATAAATTACCTGAGAAAGGACCTAGATATGTCTAGGTTCTGCTTAGGTAAAGTATCTAGGTACAATATACCGTCTTCTAGGCGACGTTGGAAGGCTGCTTTGATCAATGAAGCGTTATCGCCGTCAGGTCATCAAGCAGAATGGTGTTACATTATCCCCTAAAAAATAGCTAGCTGTTTTGCATGGTATTCTTCTTTTGTCGTGCAGAGGTTAATTTTCTCGGGCTGCGATACCTATCTACCTAGTGGTTCAATGTCATCTTCGCTTTGTGGTCAGGGCGGTATTAGATACTAGTTAGGTTTATACGACAACTTGGTATATTCCGCTGCTGGCTTTCACTCATCGAAGAATTCCTTCTTTGCGACGGCACGAATCTCCATCACTTTCCGTAGTAACTCATGTGCGCTGCCTCGCTGCGACTCTGGAACCATCATCTTATTCTTCACCATTTCCCGAAGGCGCTTCCGAGCCTCCTCCATATGTGGTGAAACATCTTGGGCGAGATCCGAAGATGGATCTTGATCCAAGAATTCGTTTACCTTATCAATTCCATCTCGGAACGAACTGTTATTTCCTCGCACGGCAATCTCAAACACCTTCTTAACTCCTGCCATACCCGAGTGAATGAAAGCCTCAATAAAAAGAACACAGCACCCCAAAGACCATATGTCGGACCTGAAATTTGCACCGCCCTCCAAAACCTCGGGCGCTAGATAAGCCGGAGTCCCAGTATAGTGTGCAGAGGGGTTGGAAGGATCGCGGTGGTATTTGCTGATTCCAAAGTCGATGCCAACGGGATGTAGTGTATCGTGTCGCTCGGACTTGGATCGCGGCGCGAACTTGAGCAGGAAGTTGGCAGGTTTCAGGTCTCGATGCCAGATACGATCGACTGACTGAATATTCGCGTTGTCCACGATCTCGACAAGTTCTAATTTGGAGTTGAACTGAGTCATTCGACCTTCAGTCTCATTGATTTCCCAGAACCCAGTGGTTTCCACTTCCCCTATCGGACTCCTGGGCTGCGTCCCTGATTTACCATCAAGCTTGCGAGGTAACGACCTTCGTATTAATGGGCGAAAAACCGAGTCTCTTGTGAGAGATCCTAGGAACTCGAACAGCCAGAAAAGAATCTTCGGCCAGTCGTCTCGAAGAATCTGTTGAAAGCACGGCGCAAACTCCGCGCCCTGTTTGCCGATGGCATGATCAATCAACGTTTGTAGAGACAAATCAATCCAGGTCTCTAGAATAATGTACACAGTGCCTTGGGTTTTGGGATTATCCGAAGGACGGTAGTATGTTGCCTCAATTCTTAGGCGAGTTGGATCATGAGCCGAAGTCATTCGATGTCGCACTATTGACATCTCCGATCTGACAGCCTCGATATCCTCGTCGCTGTTCAGTATGATCCTCTTGCATGCAAGATAGGGTCCCGAATAGCTGTCTCTTCCAGCAGGGTTTTCAATCCGGTATACCATGGCTGAAGCACCATGCCTGATGAGGTTTTTCCCCTTTGGAAGATCAAGGTTGTGCCTGGCGTCCTTGAGAGACTGAATTTCGATAATATCGAGACCTTGGAGGGGCGCTGGAAGGCGACTCGGCGCACTCGGAGGAGGCGATGCCATCCTTCTCCTGATGTTAGTACGCGAGAGTCAAGAACGTCCACCGTAGTCAAAGGCATACCTAAATAGTAGATGTTGCGCTATAAAAACTAGCGAAGAACAAGAATCGCGCAGATGTTTGTGCCCAAGCTAATACTTCAACACCTAGGTACGTGAGGCATTTCCGAGAGTTGGCGACTTTGCAGATTGAGGAGAGCGGGCTGGTGGTTTCTCTGCGCTAGAGAATATAAAATAAAACGAAAGGTAGGTTGTAGGGTAAATAGAAAAGAGTGCGAAGAGGAATTACGAGGATGGGTCTTAAATACGGCCAAGGGGTAGGTACGCCTTGCTGCCTAAGCGCTGTTACTTCACTGGAGGCCTGGAGGGCTGGCGGGCCGGTCGCTCAGCTTGCGAATAATGAAGGCTGGAAGTAGCCACCTATACTTAGCCACGTGTCTTTTGATAATAAGGAATTGATATTCGCTGGCTTAGTACACTCTGTATCGTTGGTAACCACATTATCCTTCATCTAAAACTTCAACCACCCCATACACATCGTAGATATCCGGAAGGCCTCAGCAGGCAATTCCACTCATAATCTAAACGCCAGAGTTGCGCAGTTGGTGATTGTCATAGGGAGGAGCCGGTTCATTCGCAAGAATGGGCTCCTGAGATCCCTTCCTCATACTTCCAACATGCTTGAAGGCAAAAAGAGTAGCCCTGAAAATTTCCGAGGGGTTGATCATGGCGAGCCATGCGTGAATGCCGAAAGGACCTCCCTGGTAGGACTTCAAGGGTCGTCCAGGGTGTTCCTCGGCATCGTCGATGCTGTAACTGTCCAGATAAACTCTCCATGGGTAAGCCCACATAAACAGGAGCGAAAGCGGAACCATCTCGATGCAGATGATCATGTTGGGAATGCCGATGTGGAGATCGGCAAAGGTCAGGGTGTTGGTCTCTTTGAGAGCGCCCTTGTCAGTGAGAATCCAAAAGATGATCTAGTTGATGTTAATAGGATCCTTGAGGGTAATTATCAAGCATCACTTACTCCTTGCACAAAGGTCAGAAAGACGATGATCTTGAAAGCAAGCAGCTTCATGAGCGGCTGGTGATGAGCCAGATGCTTCTTGAGGAAGCGGTAAAACTGTAGGATCGAAAGAACTGAGGCGACCAGAGAGATTGTCGAGATCAAGCGCAGAAAAAACTTGACAGACTTGATCTGTCGGTCCCATTCGCAGTAGACTCCAACTGCCGCAGTAACGTCGGTAGCGATGGCCATGATGAATGCGACAACTGGCATCTGGAAGATCAAGAGCCAACGAGTCTGTGGTAGGTTAGCAGATTTCCTATCGAGTATGAGTTATAATCACTTGCCCTAAACCACTTTACTCCACCAAGCTTCTCGGCAGCAAAGAAAAGCTCCCGCTGTTCGTGATGCGGCGAGACGTAGTCGCAGAGTAGGAGGAAGAAGGAGCCCAAAGCGAAACCCTCAACAAGGTCCAACCAAGGATGGATATATACCTCTGCTTTGGGAAAGCAGACGGAAAGGAAGCAGATGAGTGAGTACATAGTGATCAAAGTTCCGATGCGCATGATTCTATGAAGCTCGTTAGCTTGACACATTTGTTCGGTGAGTGTGAGGTCCTTACTTGACCTGCTCTGTCGGATTCGAAAGATGCGTAGCGTGAAGCGACTTGAAGATAAGCATCACGCAGATAGAGATTGCGGCGCAAACTCCAGCGATGATGGTGCTAAGTTGATGGAAGGAGAGGCTTCCCGCAACGTTATCCTGAGCATCTAGCGGTTGTTAGTAACTTGTCGGTGATGATGTTGAGGGGTTCTCGCTCACCTATGCCAAGGTCGTGTTCGGTACATCCATGATCGGATGATCGCCCGTAGAGAATATTCATGATCGTTGAGTGTGGAGTAGTGATGCTTGTTGGTGGATGTTGTGGTTGATGTCGATGGTTAAGTGTCTTGGAATGGAAATTGAAGACTGGCCAAGCCCGATATTTATTCTTCGACAGCTACCACCCTTCACATGTCTTGACCCGAAAAAACGGCTTGACACCGACCATTCTCGTCACAAGTAGGCGCAGCCCTGTAGCCAAAGAAACAAAGCCATCCCTATTCGTGGCTGTTGATGCGATCCAGTTGTCGAGTCCCCTCGGGGACATCCGTGGACGATACCCCACCGCCCAATCAGCACGCACAAGCTTCATCGTTCTCGTTCAAAGGCGTTTTCTCGCTAACGCAAGCCGGTCAAGGCGTGGCTTACGAGTTTGATGGCTGGTGGACCCTGGGCTGACCGGGGGACCGAATGGATTTCCTCGTTCAGCATCACGCGCTGGCGATTGGCTGAACCTTGGGCATGTTTGTTAACTCGAATGAGTTATCCTTGTTGGGTTTAGCTGCGCTTATTCTGCGCCACGCGGCTTTGTCTTTGCAAACTGTGGGGATGCCGTCAAGATGGTCAGCAGCTCGAATGGGATTTCCAAATAGATATAGGGAATGGCGCGTCTATTATCTTTTTCGTATTTCCTTTCGAGGATCGCCGGGATATAGTCGTGATTGGTTTGGAGTTGGCGGCCTCCTCCTCAGCTGGGTCATCATAGACACTCTGTAACATTGGGTGGCTTGGTGGGGACGTCAAGGCAATCCCAGCGGCCTAGGGTACCTAAACGATCGTTTATCTATAAGGGATTTTAGAGATAAACTGGAACAAGCCAGTTGTGCAGGGTAATACAATAGTTTATAAGGTCATTCAACTTCATCTAACAGAACAAATCCTTCAACACTGGCTCGCATACACTTGCATTCACCAGCATCCTCCTAGGAGTATTAGTTGCCCCGAGCCTTTTGCACCCGCTCGTTGATAGCGCTATAGTTCTCCCCAATCTTCTTCATGCCGGCCTGGATCATGCTGAAATCTTGTCCGCTTAACGACCAAGTAGCGCCCATGGCAAACCACTTCTCAAGGAGATCCAGCCTTCCACCGATTCCTCCAATTCCAACTGGCTTTCCCGCCTTCTTGCCAGCCAAGACAATCTTGGTCACTGCGTTCTGATACGTTGGATCATCATACTTTCCGGGAATGCCCATATCCGTGCAAAGGTCATTGGAGCCAATAAGAATACCATCCACTCCGTCAATGGCAAGGAACTCATCGGCCAGCTCCACCGCCGAAGGTGTCTCAATCATGGGGATCAACATTGTCTCCCGGTTCAAAACCTCATTCTGGACCAATGTCGGCACGTGCTGAAAGCTTAGGCTAGCCTGGTTGTTGGTGCAGCCTCGGGTTCCGAGAGGAGCAAACTTGGCGAAACGCACAAGGTCTCGCACCTCTTCCACTGTCTCAACATGAGGAACGACAACAGCAGCGGCCCCGGCATCAAGCGCCTTGCTGATATGCCAGTGCGACTTAGACGGCACGCGCACAATCGGTGAGACTCCGACGTAGTTGCATGCCAAGACGAGCTGCGCCGCCGTGTGAAAGTCGAGAGTGCTGTGTTCCATGTCGATGAAGAGGCCGTTGATGCCGGCTATCTTGGCTGCTATGGCGATCTCGTTGTTTGCGACCATCTTGACTGAGACTACCGAGGAGACTTGGCCGGCAAGGATGCGAGTTCTGAAGGGGTTGGAGACGGCGTACATGGTGGCATTGTTGCCGTTTGATGAACCTAAGGAACCCATGCTAAATGTTGAGGAGTAAAAATGGAGGTTGAGGCCTGTGATGGGGCGAGGGGAAGAGCGTGTCTAGACTGGAGTGTGAGGAGAAAAGGAAGGGGTTCATTTGTTCTTGATCGTAGCCTTTAATATAGTTAACGTCGGCTCAAGCATCCATTGCCTCGTCCGGCAATTCTTCTACACTGAGAGTGCGAAGCCGGCCTATGTCCGATAGCGCCGGCGGTCGGAGAATGTCCGGGGCCCACGGCCGGATTCTGTCCGATACGCTAGGACTTTTCTATTCAACAACTTGATGCGGGGAGGGTGACTCAGGCCTGAGCTATGGCTCATCGAAATGACATCTCCGGCTTCGCGAGAGGCTGCAGCGACGAGCCTTTGTCGCCAGGCGTGCGAGTGGTGCTTCAACCGCAAGCTCAAGGTCAGGGGAAAACTCTACCAGAGGCGTTGGCAGCTGCTACCGGTGCAGTGAGACAAGATCCTCCCGACATGTTCTGCATGTTTAGACAGCGGTGCAGTCTGTCAAGGCCGATCAGTGCGGCTGGATGCAAGCGAGCAAGGCCTGAGCATTAAGCACTCATCAGTCATCCAGTGAGGAAAACGAGGCCCCTTGACAGGCTTGCCTGCACCGCACTCACGCACTCAACCTTGGATGTATCGAGTCCCTTGAGCGGAAGATCGCGGAATCGGGATGTGCGGATGGAGATTCGCCCTCGAAACGCCAAAAGACTTCTCCGGAGACGCCCACCAGAGCGGTGAGCAGCCGACGTGATAGATGTCCTTCCGCCTGCGAAGCCATGGATGAGATCGCGTTCCTTTCCCGCTCCGCCATGGCAGAGACTCGCCCCGAGGCCCATGAGTTGCCCCAGAACTTGTCTCTGTGCAATATGATAATGGCAGCCTTGAGTCTGCAGGCGCCGGACCCGTCCAGGGCTGGCGAGCCCCAGGGCATGGCGTGTGATGTTGGATTCACCTCGCAAGAGACGCCAACGCCGGGCCGCCAGACGACGGAAGGCCCCATGAAGCTCTATGTTGACCACATATATTCGAGCTTTCCCTGCCTGAACGTCGAGACGGCCATGAGACAATATGAGGGACAGATCAGCGGTTCCCATACCTCACAGGGCAGCACCGCCGAATACTTCAACACGTGCCTCGCAGTTGCGACGGGCGCATTGCTCTCCCCAGATGCCTCATTACTACCTACCCTTATTTAGGGCCTCCATTCAGCAGCAATACGGGCTCTCCCTTGCATAATAGAGGAAAAGAACAGCCTAGGCTCAATTAGATGCATGCTTTTCTTGGCCATCTTCGCCATGTATTCTCCGTGGGGTGGTTCCGCGTGGCATCTTTCCGGCCTGGCCATGCAAACATGCGTTTTTCTTGGCTTGAACAAGGAATGTGAAGCCCAAGAACACAAGACCATAGCGAGTGCGGAGAGGCGACGCCTCTTTTGGAGCGCGTACATCATCGATCGGCAATGAACTGGTTGCGTGATTCAACTTTAGCGCTGATACATGTGATATTCAGCTCGGTCAGTATGGCCTTGGGGGCGGCCTTTTAGCATCCGGGATGAGGATATTGATGCTCCGGGTAGTTCTCTGTCCCTCAACGCTCTAGATAGCAGTCATACATCAGATCCTAACTATCTTTCTAGGTCCGCCTTGCAGATCTCGGCCAGTCCCCAACCGAGGTAGAAGCAGTCTTCAAACATCATGCTATAGGCCATGTTAAACTCGCTTCAGGGATCTTTTCAGCAGCACGAGGCTCGTTGCCCTGCAAATACGAAAACGTCTGCTTCTGGGCGGAAGGCCCTGCTACTGTCAGAAACCTCCCCCCGACGCAGCAGCACTTGACTGACAGCCTTGAACAACTCAAATACAAACTGCTGATGCTTCTTATGAGTTTTGTAGGTCTTGGGGAGGCAAATATACCTGCGGGTGTATTACCCCGGGTTCAATCGGACATCCTAGATAGCTGCAGGCGGTTTATTTATGCCGCCTACGAACAGGCGGGCAACTTCAACCTGTGGAGTTCGTTTGTTGACTGCACACATTTCTTCAGTGCAGGAGTGATAGTTGCATACCTCTCATCCCAAGCCATGGGGCCTGAGATGGCGGGAGACCCAGGCGAGGCTCTCCAGAAGGCGTCGCTTCTTGTGGCTGTCACCGCAGGGCGTTTCTCCACGGCATTGCCATTGCACAAGGCGATAATGGCCATACTAGCCAAGTGGACCAAGACCTCCTCTAGCTCTGCTTCTCGAGATGTAAGCGTACTCAAACCCTCATGATAGATCATGGCAATGGCTAAGATCCATGCAAGCTGAGTCACATCAAGATTCTGGATGACTTGGAAATGATTGTCCCGGAGTACATCTACAAGATAACCTCTGACTGTTTCCGATAGAATTGAGAAGTTGGTGGATAGTTAAAAAGTGTGATTCAAGGGCAATCGTTACATGATGTCCTGACTACAAGCTGGGTCTCTAAACGCATATTGACCCACGTTCCACATGGCGTCGTCATTCAACAAGTTCCAGTCCCACAAGCTTTGATCCAAGAGTTGGAAGTCTTCTTCCAGAAGTAGCGAGCGTGCCAGTTCCAGATTCAGTGTAGTGCTTCTGTATTGAGACACGTTTAACGAGTTGGCCTGCTGGTCTGTCGTCTGCCCAAAGCCCCAGCTCCCCTGAATTCTTGGTCTCTGTTCAACTGCATCATGCTCGTGTTTTGGATCCCTGTTGTTGGATTATGGTTCTCCCCGCCAACCCTCGCCTCGGGGAACGGCTGACCACCCCATCCCTTTGACCGAGATCTCCACGTCTCTGCTGGCCTCTGTGGTCTCCGTCGAGACTTGAAAGAGCATGCAAATGCCGTAGAGTAGCGGCTTCTAACTCCGTTGTCGGCTTCTTGCACCATATTACTGCGAGGGCGAGCAATTCGCCAACGCATTCGTCGACATGGGTAAGCATGCGGCTACCGATTGATTATCATCGGTTGCTGACCTCAGACTAGAAACTAAGATCAAGATGTGAGGAGGAGTGTTTGGTGAAGCCGAGGAGTGCGGGCTAATTACTGCCAAGTGCGAAGACTGCTTGGGATGGGGTATTGCTGATGTTTTCTACTTACAGAAGCATCCTCATGGGAACATCCGCGTATCTTCAGGAGCATCCTCATGAAAAGGATATGGGCCATGGTGCACACAACTGAGGCTGCCATCAAGTATATCGAGTTGGTCAAGTCCAAGGGTCTCGAGATGCGTTCCTCCCCGAGGGCACTGTCCGGTCTGGGCTTGTCGACTTGCTTTCGATTTTTTCGAGCCGTAGACGGGCTTGGGGTTTCCAGGGCTGGTATCACGGACACCGTCGGCTGCGCCACTCCCCTGCAAGTCTACGAACTCATCCAGACGCTCGAGGCGTTGTCAGTTATCCTATCCCGCCAATAGCATAACCGACCTAACCCACCAGGAGCAGGGTTTTTGCACTTTCACTCAAAGCGCAGGTATTCACACCATGGCCATCCTTAAATAGTTCCAGCACGTACGAGATCACCAACCCGGCCGACTCTGGCCTCACACGGCATGGGCAGATCGCAGCCGAATATTATTCCAACCCGAGGACAGGAATAATAAATATTCGAGCACTGTTGAGAGGTGTTGATATTAGTTTCTACAGACGTGAATTGCATAGCTATATGTTTTGTGCTTTCTACATGTTGACTATCGAACTACCTGTATGCCTGGACTCAGTCTGCTAGTTCTGGCGCGCCTACTTAAGCCGCGTCAGGCACTTCCAAGTCATATGCCAGTGTCTCTGCGGCGATAGATTCCCGAATCTTATTGACCCTGTCACCTAGAATAAGGGTGTATTCGGGAGTTTGAAGAGGAGAATAAGGACTTACACCTGATGTGAAGGGTGCGGACCATAGGCGAGGGTATCTTCTTCGGTATTCAGCACGGCGATCAAGCCCATATCGAACCCTTGAGCGCGGTGTGCGGTGCTCGCCAGCGGAGGGCCAAACTCGAAGGACCTTAAGCCTGGGACGACGCCAACCATAGCTTTGCCGGCGGTATATATCTCGTAGAGGCTTTGCTGAGGGACATCGGGCTTCAGCTTGAAGAGGACTGCGATTGTTAGTTCTGGATATTGAGACCACGGTAGACCGAGGCAGGCTGGGAAGAAAAGAAACCCACCAACGTGGTAGACAACCATTTTTCTTAATGAGAATCGTGAACTCGGTGGTAGCAGGTACGTCTCGTATTGTTCGACGCTTTAATAAATAGAAAATATGACGCATTGGTCGTTGTGAAGCCGGGGGAGGGCGGCCCCACTCCGAGAGGCATGCCGGGGCGTAGTCGACCGGCTTGGCCAGCCTCCAAGGATTCTATTTAGGGGATGTTATGCTAGATTAGGTCGCCTTGGAGGTTATCACAAGGAGGGGGGACTCTCATGGTTGCATTTGAGTTCATCGCTAGTTAAGTAGTGACTAGGATACCGAAATATCCCATGCAACCGCAAATAACTGTTGTGAATTCAGCTTGGTAAAACCAGCCTCATGCACGATAATCACAGCTGTTGTACCAGACACGTTGTCCCAGATTACCTTTTCCACATTGTCTTCAACACAGTTAGCATTCATGCGACCAAAGGTGCTATAGCCTTACTGATTTCGTCAAACCCCTGATCGGTGCCCATGTTGCCGTGCCTTTCTTCTCCGCCAGCACGCATAATGAGATTGGTGACGTTGCAACAGAAGCTGCATCTCTTCGTATGATCTGGCAAAAGATTATCCTACCCCGTTACATAAATGGGAAAAGGCCGGCCGAGTGGCTTGAGGCGAGAAGAGTTACAGTTAAAGGGGACACAAGAGAGCCTACCACTGAAAGTAAAGTTTTCAAATAAAGACTCTAACAGACATTTCGGACAACATGGAATAAAATCTAAGAGTCCAAGGACTTTCCGGGCTGGGTTGAGTTTGAGTAGCCTATCTTCCCGATGGCGCAGCTTCACGAACAACTGCTGTCTGCCATTCAAACCACGACAAAGACTCCGCAGTGGAAGCAGGGTTCTCAGGGTCAAGAAAAACAACGCTCAGAAATCCGTTAGGGTCATTTTGAGCAGTGGATGGATCTGCGCAATGATGGTCAATAATCCGTCACGGTGATATATCCACAACTCGGGGAGCGAAGTTACTTACACCCTCTGGGAGTGTCTCCTCCCCGCCATTCCTGGCGACGCCACGCTCGCCTTTCCAAGAACACAGTATTAACAGCATCATTTCCACTGGGATTGGATTCCGCAGTGAGTGCCATGAGGCCCAAGATGATGGGCAACTCGCCTCCCAGACCTCGAGAATCCGGGCTATGGTGGATGGGGCTGCGGTACGTTTTAGGTATCAAGGCTGGTATCCAGCTAGGATTTCTCCCAGCTACGTACCGTACGGGGGCCCTTCCTTCTCTCATGGGGCTCTCAAGGGTCACCACCTGGGAAAGACCCCTATTACCTGGTGGGTGGAATATTCTTAGGAGTTCCCAATTGCCCGTTTGCAGTAACGGGTCTGAATCTGTAACCATCAGAGGCAGTAGAGGGTTGCAGGCGAAAACTGCAAATTTGCTGTACTCTGTGGCTGTCTGACAATAGCCTGTGGTAGGGTCCACGATGAAGTTGCCAGATGCATCGAGGCGAACAAGGAATCCCGTGCCATGGCTCGAGTCTCGATACCAGTGGTACCCCTGGGCCTCGGAAACTTCACCGTTCGAGTAACGCATGACTTTGCTCGGAGATTCGCCTCTATATCCAACCGGTGAGCGAGGTGGAATATAGTGTCGGTAATCATCTAGTTCAGGCTCATATATGTGCAACTTGTTCATAACGAACAAGAAACCAATCGAGGTTGTCGAGGAGGCGCGAGATCGACTACTGTAGGCTCGAGACTGAAAATCATGGAGTAAGTGAAACCAAAGAACGTAAAATCTAAGGTCATGGTTATTACACTTACTGGGGGCGCAGGCCTGTTGCCACCAGGAGAACTTCGAGACCTAGTACCACCGGGACCGTAGTCATTAGAAATAGGTATGGAGGATGATCTGGGCTCTATAGGTGGCATTTCAAGAGCAATTGCAACATCTAGACCAGGAAAACGAAAAGGCCAGAGTTCTAGCCTTGACGAATCGCCTGCTAAGAAGCTGTCACTATTTCCCAGGCATCCACCTATGCCTAGAGTCCCAGGATTGGCGAACAGTCATGGCCGAGGTGGATCGGCCAGTGGTTCTGGCGAAGACACGGCTGTCAAAGAAGCAGATTTCACACAACACACAGAAGAGCACGAAGGGGGACATGGCCGAGCATCCCTATACGACGAACAGGGAGAAGTCAGTCAGTTCGATCGCAGAACAGCAAAAGAGTACTTGAATGATCTCCGCAACAGCTTTAGGAGATACATCAAGCCACTTAAAGACTATGCGCCAGACAAGAGGAACCCAATCAAGATTGCTATCATTGACAGTGGAGTCGACTCATATGATCCTTGTATCCGTGCTCGGAAGTATCAAATCAAAGACATGAGGAATTGGACGAGTGGTCAACACGATGAGTGTGTCGATGAGTGTGGTCACGGAACCCACGTTACTCGACTGATATTGGAAACGGCCCCGGCTGTCCAAGTCTACATTGCCAAGATTTCTAAGCGAAAAAACCTCGACTCGAAAGTTTCTGGCAGGATTGCGCAGGTATGAATATTGTGACCAGATCGAGGAGAAAGGCTGACGGAAGAATCACCCAAGGCTATCGAGTGGGCAACCGGATTCTGGAAAGTCGACATCATTTCCCTATCTATAGGGATGGACGGAGAGGATGAGATAATAACAAATGCCCTTGACATAGTACTCGATCCTCCTCTTGATAGTCCGAAGAAGGCGGTGGTAGTGGCGGCAGCATCCAACTGGTGCGGCAATCGGCATATTGCATTCCCAGCTTGCTACGAAGACATCATCTGCGTCCATTCAACCGATGGGTATGGTAATCCCAGTAAAACAAACCCAAACGCACAAAAGGGCAAAGATTTTGCCACGCTCGGAGTGTCGATCAAGTCAAGTTTCAAAGGCAAAGACGACAAGAGGGCCGAAGTCTACATCTCGGGGACATCCTACGCCACAGCCATCGCTGCAGGGATCACGGCCAATATCCTGGATTTTGCGAGGCGAGATCCGAAGCTACGGGATGAGGAGAAGTGTTGCCTCTTCTTATCGTGGGGCATGTCCTGTGTCTTGAGGAGGATGAGTGAGGAGAGGGGAGGATATCGATATGTGATGCCATGGAAACTGTTTGATGGTCGAAAAGGAGGACATCTGGCGCGATATCCGGGGCGCACCTAAGATGCACTGATTGGGATAGATGTTATTGATTCTAGTATTTGGAAACTTTGTAAATATAGGTGTAAAGGCCACTATGTTAGAATTGGGATATAATGCTATGATATGTTAATAATGTATTCTTTATTATAGTTAATGCCGGCCCTTAATGGGTTAACTGAACCAGAAGATCATGAATACATGTGCATTCGTATATCTTCACAATGGCAGAGCTATCAACATGAGTTTTAGACAGCCAACTTAAACATAGAAATTGGGGAAGACGGGGGCGCCTGTGGTTTTATGTGTGGGAGAAATTAACAAGAGACCCTGATGCCCTGAGGCTTGGCTACCTAAATAGGTATTACAGCTAATAAATGAGCCCAAGCCGGGCCGGGTGTGGCCGGGTCGAGGCCCAAAGTGCACCTTTTCTCTGCCAGCCTGGTTGTTAGGTTGACAATGGCAGCGCGTTTATGTCATCCTCTCCCTGGCCGCTGACGTGGCTTCTCAGCCTCACTTTCAATCAGGCCTCATATTCTTGGCTTTGCTTCCGTTCCCTTTAATCGAAGTGTCTTCTCGGATCAACAAAGTCTACATATCTTCACACTCGGCACTATCTCCAAACTCATATTCTGGGCAGCGTTCCGAACTCAAGACCAGAGATTTGCAACTATGTCTACTACCGCCAATCAGAGTCTTATTCAGACGTACCACATTCCAACCAACTTCTCCATCGGGCCTGCACCACGCGGCCCTATCCAACTCGGCAGCATCCTCACCAACCTCCGAGATGTAGAGGTTCTCAACTCAGACTGCCGCTTGGGTATTGATGAAGCAAAGATTTTCTCTCATACTCAACAGGGGTTTCAGGCAACGGCGTCCCACATGAGATAGAGGAGAGTTGGGAATATGGGCCAAAGCAGTCGGCTTCGAAGGTCTCGGTGGCGAGTTGAGCGGGTCGCGGGCGACAAACAGGGAGTGCAAGTACAAATTCCGCCCCCTTGACACTTTTTACTTTTCTCCCTCGCCAGCCTACCGTCGTACCAGCATGAAGGAACTTGATGTGGCAGAGTACGTTCAGGCTACGGACTGGGCACCGGTCTATCTTGTGAAGGGGCTCAAGGTTACCGTCCAGCCATCTATCCAGATGAACACTTCGAAGGATTTTTCCGCTCTTAGGGAGGCAGGGGTCTCAGAAGTGACTGGGCTTCCAGTGAACGTCGGTCCTCGTGTTGCCTTCCGAAGCCAAGACCAATCCTCCGAGGGTTGGACAACATCCGACGACTTCATCTACGGAATCAGGGTAGAGAAGCTTGTCTACAAACGGCGTTGGCTTTCACGCCAGCGCCGTGACGAAGGCCCCTTGCAGTCCAAACTCTTCACCAAGGGAGCTCAGCTGGTTGGAGAGGATGATGACTCTGGCGAGGAGGATCAAGGTGACATTGTCGAGTTGGAGCTTGGCGAGGACTTGGATGGCATGGAAATGGTGCCACAGATGGAAACTGGGGAAGAGACCACGTGGGTGCTGCCAGCCAAGTTTGCTTAGCTTAGCTCTAGTCTCCTGCTTGACGACAATGCGGAGGTATCCCAGGGGTTCTCTCAGTCATTAATTCTTTCATAGTCACAGCTGGAGACTTGCGAGGAATCCTCAGTATTCTACAGAGCCAAGAATATGAGTGTGGGCTTGAAATATGTCACTTTACAATGCTACGTATGATAACCACCATCAGAGGTGGATGAGATGGTAAAGGTTTCTTGGCCTGCCATTGTGATGGTATGATGCCGCTCACCACAGTGCAACTGGTACAAACATACATCCACCACGATGCCTCTCACAGATTGGCTCAACCCAGTTGAGAGCTTCTTTACACAAATGTCTTATCTCGGTGTACAGCAGCGACCGCAGGCCAGGTTCCTCAACGTGATTCTACAGATCGAGACTCAGTCAGCGACATTCATACAATTGACGCTGCGGTACAAGAATATTTGTCCTTACCTGCACCGCTTGTTCCAAGCAAACGTGGAGATCCGACACGGACCAGACATAACCCCCGTCCAACACCTCTTTCACGGCCTTGAAAATGCCATCAAGTGTTGTGATGCTTAAGTGATGACGAAGGCGGTCGAGGATTCTATCCTTCATCTTCTCGGCTACCAGCACAACATTACGGGTAGAAGCCACGTGTTCTTCACCGTCCCCGGTGATCAAGTAACATCGTTGTTCAGGATTGCTTAGGAATAGCAAAGCCACACCAAGTGCGGAGACGTCTTGCGGCGAGTTAGCACACGTATCATAGCTGGGGAGGCCATCAACTCACATATCATGAACAGCCAGACTCCAATGAATATGACAGTATTTATCAGCGCCTCAGTGCCACTCCCTCCCGGATCATCCTTGGCTTCTTTATCCGGGTGGGTGTTGGCCGGAGAACTGGGGGGATCGCAATCGTCATCCCGCAATGACGGCAATGCACAAGTCGACTCTTGGTGTGCTTGTTGCTGGGGAAAGGGGTCAAGCATTAGGAATGCCGAAAACTTGAACGCCCCATTCGTTTGTTGGGCCTTCATCAGTTCAATAACAAGTCTCTTCATCGCTTCCTGCGCCGAAAGAGGGCTTTGGTTGCTCTCGCCAGCTAGGAGATTGTTCAGCTTCTGCCAATTCGTTCCTCACACAAGATCAAGGGACATACAATGAAGCTCATCCTTCCACTGAGGATGGAACCACACAATCAATATTTCGTCATAGAGACCCCTGCTCGCCTCGTCTTCGATACAAGTCCTCCAGGAAAGGTAGTCGACTGTTCCAGGATCCAAGTTAATATGTATATCGCGACGACGCATGACAGTAGCCATAGATTGGGACAAACTGATGAATGCAAATATCTCCAATAAGGTGGTCGGAGAAGTTCCCTGGATGACCTGCTTGAATATCCGAGTTCCTAGTCGGCGTAAATCTTTGAGTTTCGGGCATTTCTCTCGCAGCTCGTGAATGAATGAAGTCAGATCTGCTGAAGGAGACTCTGCTTCAAGTTGGCAGAACTGTCGATAGCGTGACCTGAAAAATCCTATTCAGGTCCCTTAGGACGTTGAATTGTGGCATCTCCGGCCACCGGCGAAAGATCGAGCGCTCGCACTCCAGAACCCAACTGCAGCGTGCTTTCTCCATCTCTCTTGCATCGTTATCCATTGAATTCCATTCCTGTTGACGAGCCTGGGCTTTGGCAAGGAGCCGTTCGATTTCCCTTTTGTGGCAGGCAAGATAAACAGAAACATCCAACCGGCCTGTGGTGTTGTCGTCATCGTGCCAATTCATTCCGTCGAACGTATTAAGAAGGCGGGGCGTTCGATATATGAGCTGTAGGAGCTCTACAAGATGTGGTGGTTTGCGCTTGGACCAAAGCCTTTGCAGTTTGTCCATAACTTCTCGCAGCTCGGTTTCATGTTGTTGTTCACTGTAGTCGAGCGAGCAGAGCGAGGTGGCAGCTGCCCAGTCCCCACAGCATCGAAAATGACTCCTGATGCTGTCAAGATTGAGCTGCTCTCTGTTGAAACTCCACTGGCAGAATGGACACTCCACATTGCCTGATCCATTTGGTCGTAACATCTTGAGATAGCTAATCAAAATGGGCTCTCTCATTTCGGCCACAGACTCGCGGGCCTGGAGATGTTTCAAAACCAGTTCAGCGAGAGCCAATTCTTCCAGATCACGGAAGACAGCCTTTTCGTCGTCATTATCGCCGACGGTTTCCTCTTCTTCATCGATAGTTTCATCTAAATGGTGAATTAGGATCTGCCAGTTTGTCTAAAGATAATGATCGTAATTCATTCCTTACCTTCGTCTTCCGATTCATCCAAGAAGTCCAGTCCAATCTCAAGCCCTTGAAGCTCATCCAAAACATCGGACTCCTCGCTCTCTGTATCTGGAGCGTACTGCTCGCTAGTTGATGTTTCTGAGATGGCCTCAGGTACGAACATCCAGTGTGATCCATATCTGTCTGAAGGGAAGGTCTGGGCCCATTCTGGATTCACAGCCCCCCAAATGTTGCGCCATTGATAGCCGGGTTGCAGATCGAATGCTGTTTCCGGAGCCGGGAGCTTGCTAGGGGCAGATGATGGAGCTTCGAGAGGTGTTCCTGCAACAGAAGAAGTCGTAGCGGTCGAGGACAGTGATGGCCCAGTCAAGACGGGTGATCGGGGCTTGGTGCGCTTCGCTTTTGTCAGGCCTGGGCAATCCAACTTTCTCTCAGAACATCGCTGACACCCATGTCCTTCCGGCACACACTGTTGTATACGTCTGATGAGCATATGGTTCTCGGAGTCTTGATAGAACAAACCTTTTGTTTGGCTTGACGGCAGATGTCGCATTTTTCCGTTGCAACCTTTCGGGGTGACCTGTTCAGTCGCTTGTATTGGGACAATTCGGCGGGTGACCTTGCGCGTATTCGCCGAAACATCCGCGGGCATTGAGGAGCCATGACATGACAACCCACCCCCGCCGAATGGCAGGCCGATCAGATTCGGTGTTTGAGGACAATGGCGATGAAAAGACGCTAGGGAGGTCCAGGTCTATAAATAAGGAACACAGGGGTGGCATTTTACACACCTTGTTCTCAGCCTCAATTGCGACGACGAATGAGTTCCCTCCGCATTCATGACAGTCGGAATGACATGGCGACATCCGATCCCACACGCCCGTGAGCAGTGCGGCGAGGAATGATTGGTGAGATACCCTGGTCAACTGGTCAAAAGGGGCCAATCATGTTACTGCGCACTTGGCTTCCCCTTTACAGTAATGATCAACAGGTCGCAGGGCTTGCAACCTGCGAGTACCTTAGAACAATGTCTCCCGACTTCTCTTAACAATAATAATGTCAACGCTTTGGGGCAGGATATTTTCGGGATAAGCTCAGCGAGCGCGCAAACAAGGATATTCTAACGTATTTTTGAAAGCCCTGAATCACGGCCTCTTTGCCATCGCTGAAGGTACCGTATGGTAGGCGACTCAGCCTGGTTTTCGGATACAGGGATGCTCTGAGGTACGGATAGGCGGACAGTAGCTGAGGCAGGGGGGTGTCGGACCACTTGACACCGAGCCACTTGCAGGATGCGGCAAATGAGTCCGATCAAAGAAGAACTGCGCAAAACTCCCGTTGGTGACCATCAGTGAGCCAAACGGTCAAAGCGTAGAGGAACCAATGGGAGCCTCTCGCACATCTCCTGCAGCCAGCACAGAGAATTGCTAGGTGCAAAGATGAGATGAGATGCCCCAGGATCACAGCAGGTTCAAGGAACGGAGAATTTAAATACCATTGTTTTCTTTCGATCGGTTCATCCTCAAGTTATCTTCACACTTCCCAGCAACAACTGCTCTTTCGCTACTCTACGCACCAACTCTGCAACGGTATGTCACCATAACTTGACCTTGGCGAACAAGCATTAACGGAACGTGTAGAAAATCTCGATTCGCCTCCAATTTCGATAAACATGTTTGAGTCGCTACAGCGCAACGAGAAAGTTGGTCTGTTGTGGTTTGTCCTTATCGCGACGGCCATCCAAACCGCTGCTACTGTGGTCGGTGCGATTTTTGACATTTTGGGCTATTTTGCTACTGTGCGAAATTGAAGGACCTTGTCTTTGAACAATCTGGCCTCAACGGGCGCACACATCCACAACTTAGGGGGGCTCAGAATTGCCGGTCAGGAAGAACGGCCCCATGAAGTAAATACTGCAGTGGCAGACAAGGCATGCTAGCATTTTCATGTAAAGACATCGGTATTGGGGCCGCCTGAAGAGTGGGAATTGGGTAATAAATGTGTTTATGTAATGGAAGGCTCTTACTTCTCACACCTTGGTCGCAGCTCAAGAATCTTAGTCGAACATTTGGTGAAATCTCGATTTGGAGGGGCAGGTCTAAGTTTTAGAAATAGAAATACGTTCCCACAATGTGAAGTCTGTCTCTGATATACTCGAATAGTGTCTTGGAAAGGGACAATGAAAATAGAGCTTGAATGGAGCTTACCCTAAACCCACATGTTTCAACATGACTGGAGTAGTGGCCAGCCCTCGATCTTCTGGCTCAGTTAAGCCATCGAGGGCCGGCCTTCAACTATGATAAAGAACACAGTGTCAATGCATCCTAGCATTATATCCCAATGCTAATGGCCAGCTCTCACACAGACTTTATATAAAGGGACCGGCCTTTTAATGTTTTACCGTTTGCTCAGGCATCTCTTGGCAGCTAAACCTTCCAGAGCGTTAATTTGCGGCTTAGCGAATAGGAGTCGCGAAAGCAATCCACAGCAAGCAAGGGATACGCGGTCAGATCACGTGAACACGGAGAGGCAAAAAATAACAAGTCCGACACTCCGTAAGACGCGCTTAAAGGCTCAATAGAGATATTAATTGATCAAGACGCTCCCAAACCTCATCTTGAGACATACCTTCCCCTCCTGTTGATCCGAAATCGTCTGGCGATTCGGCAGATGTTGTCCAATTTGCGTTAGCTTGCATCACTCTACAGTACCGTGGTCTCCACCTGGATAAATGCCGCGCCCCAGAACCAGGCGTACCATCGATCCACGATAGACTTGCTCAGTCAATTTCATCGATTACGTTACCTAAGTCAACCGTCGCTTGTATTGTATACAGATGCAGAGCAGCCCCCAGAATGTGGGCGCGGGCAGACCCGGAGGTTCAGCACCCGGGGGCCCTGACGACCCCAACAAAAGAGCTGTGCGTATCTACCATCGGGGACGCGGAGCAAGGTGTGGCTAACTTGGCTCCGATAGTGCGACCAGTGCCGTACGCGCAAGGTGAGGCTGAGATTGGATATCTACGTGATGTCGACCAACACGGCGCATGGCTAACCGCACTTCTCATCTTCGGCTATGTAGGTCCGATGCGACAAAGACTGGCCTTGCTCCAACTGTCGCGTAGCAGGGCGAGCTTGCACGTCTACTGGCATTGGCCAGAGGCCCAAGGAGGCGCGCCAACGTGTTCTTATCTCATCTCAGTAGTACGTTATCGCCTGCTCACGACTGCCTCAACCTCAGCGAGGTGGTATAGCCGTGTTGACCACTGCAGTGAGCGAAAGATTGATCAGCTCGAGTCCCGACTCGCCAACATAGAGCAACTACTCAAGACTCTCGTCGCCAGAGATGTTGGCCCGGGTGAGCCGGCACGGCTGCAACTTTATGTTCCCTCCCCGGACGTCCCGGACAGCGGCACCGCCACCTCAATGGGAGATTTTGACTCGGGCGATGAAGAGACAGCAGACGGTGGCGACTCTGGTCTTATCTCCCAAACCGCCATCGCAAGCGAGTTCCTCGCCCGCGCCGTACACCGCACATCTCTTCACGATGCCCACCCTAGTGTAGATGCAGCCGTTACCAATCTCCGCCAACTTGTGCAGCTTCAGGGGAGCCGTTCCACCCACAATGGACCCAGGTTCCCACGTCAACTACCTCTTCCTCCGGGTGGGTTATGCAAGTTACCCATGCCGCCGATAGAAGCCGTGGTTCCACTGCTCAAAGCATTTAACAGTAGGCAACCTCCAAGGCTATTCCTGAAGTGATAGAACAGCGATTTACATAGATACAGGCGGAACAGCCAGCTTCTTCGCATTCGGGTTGACTCTCGTCGGCATTGAAGACTTTTCCAGCCTGTGCCGGATGATATACTTCCCCACAGAGGACTTTCCTCAGGCAATATTCGCTATCGTTAACGCAGGCCTATATGACCTGTTCATGGAGGAGTGCTGTCTATCTGACGATGTCGGCGAGCGAGACAAGTATCAGGCGTACGCCAAGATGGCCCGAGCCAATCTGGAGACCTACTTAGCCAACCTGCCCATGTTCCTGTCCGCCAGGATCGAGAACGTCCAGGCTCTTCTACTAGGAGTTGGTTTTCCTCTCTTATTTATAGTCGTTGTGACCTGTAGTTGGACTAACCAACCGCCAGACCCAATATGCCATCGACGTCACGCGCCCCTCTATCGCCTGGCATCTTAATTCGATTGCCGCCCAGCTCTGCCAAACTGGGGGCTTTCACCGCGCCGATGTTGCTAGTACTGAATCAGCTCGGACCAAGCAAATCAAAGGCATCCTCTTCTGGCAAGTGTACTGTTGGGATCGGGGGCTGAGCCTGCGTATGGGCCGCGCTTCCGTCATAAACGACGGCGACATTACCATCCCCCGCCAGTTCGATTTCTCAGGATTCCCTCTTCTTGAAAAGCCAGCCACACTCAAGTTTTGGCTGGAGAGGGCTACTCTGCAGGGCAAGATATACATACAACTGTAGGTGCCTCCCTCCTCTGGTGATGGGAGGGCAACAGCTAACTCTGCCCACAGGTATAGCCCAACTGCTCTGGCCCTTCACCCCTCTGAACTGGGTCGTCGCGCAGAGGAACTGGCTGTTGAGTGCAGAAGACTTGTCGTAGAGGAGAAGAAGACCCAACAGGAGGCTTTTGCCTACCTGAAGCAGATCAACTCGTCAGAGCTAGTTGAGATCTTTATGCAAGGTGATGAAGTGCAGTTTCTCGCAACGCTAACACTTGTCTATCGAGCTATTCCAGCCCCTCCCGGCTCCCCTAGCCGATTTTCCAACGAGTGTTTAGAAACTGCACGCCAAACAATGAGAAGGCACAAGGAAACCGTGGCCTTGTTGAAGTATGGGGCTTACATGAAGGCGATATATGTTCACCGGTGAGATTTGATTTGCTGTACCCCTCTGGAACAATGAACTGACCCAGACAACTAGAAATCTGATGTTGGCCCCCTTTGCACCCTTCTTTGTCCTGTTCTGTCACATCGTCGAGACCCTTTCTGGAGATGACCTCGGGATGCTTCAGCAGTTCGTGGCATCACTGGATCTCCTACGTGATGCATCAGAGACAGCGGAGAAGCTTTGCCGCATCTTCCAGGTCTTCAGGGACGTGGCCATGGTATACGTGGAGGCCAAGTCACAGCGTCGTGACGACCAGAACGACGTTCCGATGGGAAACCAGCTGGATGCCTATCTCAGTCAACTAGGGTTCATGCCGATGGAGGGCCAGTCCATGCCCCAAGCCGTGCCCCCCACCACAGGCGATGTCCTTATGCCACCTGGCATTGGAAGTGGTCAGACCACGCAAATGGAGGATTGGTTTCTTGGTAGCCGAAGCATGTTTGGCTTGTTGGAGGAAGATCTTGGGCAGATTGACCCGATGGGATGGATGCCACCGTCTTCCGGGACGATGTAGGGGGGATTTTGGGATTATTGATGTTTGGGTATCATCGGCGTTAGCTAGAAGAAGTCAGGAATTGTAAGTAGGAGGGTAAATAGTCCGCTCCAGCCTTAAGTGTATAACAATATCTTTCAGCACCTAGTTGGATTAGGATTTGGCCCATGGGCTTGTGTCATGTCCCGAGACAGCGTGTGTGGGAGGCTGTGGCCATTCATCCTATGTTTTGAAGCATGTGAGCCTGGAGTGAGCCATTATAATACCGCAGAGGGAGTAGTTACGATGTCAAAGGAGAGAAACTCAGGACATCTATATGCTTTATCCAGAATAGAGAGAGGGGTGATGGTGGGCACCGAGACCTACATCGAACCCTCCTTGGGTCGGCTATGAAGCACTGACCATTTCCTTCAGCCAATTATAACGGAGGGTGAGTAACACAAGAAGGCCCACGCCGACGGCTGACATCTCGGAAGTCCGCGGAGGCCGTGATCGAATTACACAATCTTACATATTCCTTTCCACTCCATGATCTAAATGGATGGATTTGCTCTCATTCTTGATGCCAATACTTGTGGCTTGTTTATTTGCATTTAACACCTAAAGACGGGACCGGTGATTGACGGCTACCGCTCCGCCCGGAGCCTTGGTGGATCCCGGCCGCATCGGGCTCCGCGGGACAGACCCACATGTACGGCGTCGCGGGGTGTTCCGACTGGCTCGGCAGGATGATCCGCCGCTTGGGGATACCTAGCGCCCTTGCACTGCAGAACGTAGAGCTTCAAATTGTTGATTGTCAGATGATATAACAGGAGTGAGGGTAGACTATTGATATAAATAGGTCTGTGTGAACTTTTTATATACATCTCGTGGAAGGCCATGGAACAGTACTCGACGATATTTTGCATAAAAATATTAGAGATGGAGGAATACCTAGTTTTTCATGCTAATACCCTCACGACCCCAGCTGTGACCTTGCAGGGACATGCGATCCCAAAAGTAGGCTCGTCCAAACACAGCCCAAGCTCAGCACCATCTCAGGTTATAGAAACTCAGCTTAAAAACAGAAATCAATTTTAGTATTCTTAATTTTCGCCTCTAAGTATCTTGGGATTATGTTATGTTAAAGTCGTTATTCGAGCATGGTGTATTGGTCACTTTAGTCAAGCGTTCTTGAGAGATGGGACTACCTGCAAACTTACCAGTGATAGCAAACAGCAAAGGACCATCTTTTGCCATTAGTCACCTCCTCTTGGATCCTGATCTTCCTCGCTTTCCCTCGTGACGCCGTATTCTACTACGGTAGAGGCTTGAGACCTTGAAGATTCTGTATCCCATGGTAGCTCCGAACCTGGCCCGATGTCGAAGTCATCCAGCTTTGGTGGCGAGCTCTCCTGCCAGGTAGAGTCTGAGGGGGTAGGTTCATGGCTTGGCCAGCTGACTGTGGAAGGGAAATCGAGTTGAGGGGCTGGGCTATGTGACGATTCGTAGAGTAGCTTAAAGTCCTGGGCTTCTGCAGGAGAGAAATAGTTAGCTTGCTTGTTTGGTTGCTCCGAGAGGATGCTAACCCTTCACGGTATCGAATCTGATCTGGATGATTGTGCACGGATGAACCTTGGTTGAGAGTATTTGAACGATGTCCGTCTTGTACCGTCTCTTGAGTGGGCTGCTAGACGATGAAGAGAGTGAAGCTGTGTAGTTGAACAGGGCAAGGTCATATTCTTTGTGCTCGCAGCCATCTCTAACAGATGACTGCAGAAACGTCATGGTGACAACGGATACTCCATGACCTTGGTTTCTCTTCTAAAACACCAAGACTTGGCGGCGAGAGGCGAGGTCTCCATTGTATGTGAGTGTGACAAAGTCGAAAGCCCCGAGGTGTTGACGTTCTCGGAGGGTCTCTTGGAACCGTAGGCATGGGTCGGGGTCTGAGAACCGGTACTTGGGGTCGATATGGTAGATGTGGTGTCCATCTTCGTCGATGATGGTTACTACGTATGATTTGAGGAAGGAGACCCGGAACTTGTCCTTTTTGGGCGTCCATGGAATGCGCCCATAGGGGACTAAGGTAGCTATCAGTAGTGGAAATGTTACGTTGTACTACCATTGGTAATTACCTACTGATTTGGGTGACCTGGACTTTGGAATCTTCGTTTTGGTAGAGTAGAATGCGAGAGCTATTGTCTCTAGCCATGACGCGGACCTTGTGAAGGCGAGTATGCTTGTGTTTCTCAGGCACATTTTCGAGTGTTCTAGCATTTTACTTCTTAGCTTGTAGTCGCGACTGATTTTTGCTGGCTCTTACAGTACAGTCGGGGCGATAATGAACGACAGGTCGGATGGAGGGATGACTATCAGAGATCAATATGCCAACCTCAGCCTCCAGAAAGGTCAAGAGAGGGCACAGACCTGTGAGTAGAGGGATGTTGTTTGTGTTGTCGACTGGCAGACCGATCCTTCGCCAGCATTTCTGAAGAGTTACATCCAGTCGCCGAAGAGTCTTACTGACCTCGTCCGGGTTTTGACTTTCCTTAAGCTGCTCAAACCCCTGGGTTAGGTTGTCAAGTTGTTGCTAAGGGACGCAAGAGTTTCTTCGAACGACAACAAAGTCACCAACCGAATCGCTGCCCAGCGATGTTGCGACTGATCATGGATAAGCCCAGTCTGAGCGGACCAGAAAGAGAGAGTGATGCAGTAGTTGATGTTATGATTTTATTCACCCTCAGTCTCTAATGGGCGGCAAGCCTGTTCTTTTAGAAAAGTGCTTCTGTATAGGCATACAATAGTATATGTTAAAGTAACTAAGTATGAAAGAGTGTTGCCTTGATATATGCCTTGTTTTACCGACGTGCGACTATTAAAAGGATTGTTCTTGCTAAACCCCCAGTGTTTCTTCCCAGTCTGACGATATAGTCATTGTAATGGGAAGTCTCCCCTCGAGCAAAGAATGTGAAGTCATCCAGCATCCTCCTCCTGAAAGACGAAATCAGGTGCTAAAATGTACATTAAGCCCGCTGAGTGTAATGAATGTTAGGCTGAGGTGGCTGCTCCATGCCCTGACCCAGAAAGTAATCGACATGGTGAGACTGAATATACCCTTTGACCGTCAGGTCGTTGCGGTAGTTCGGGTTGTGAGCAAGCGTGTACAGCCGAATATCAGATGGCTTGTCAGTGGTGAAGATGAGCAATTCATCCATGTCCGCGTTGGTCACGATGACCTCCTCTCGCCAGTCTCCTAAGATGTCACCGATCAGGGTCGGGTTCCTCCCATTGGTGACACCACCAAACTTGCTAATCTGCGTGATCCGAGGAACCTTCTTAGACGTAGAGGGTTCCTCCCAATTCCACTTCTCGATCTTGCCATCGTTGAACAACTCTAGCAAGACATCACCATCCCACCAGATTCCCAGATGCGGCCATGGGCAAAGTTCGGTATCGGCTTCTACCACCTTGTTTTCCCTGGCGTTGTAGAGGCCCCCTGTAGTCGACCACACCTCCATTCCGGGGTGAGTAGGGTCAATGTCGCCCACCATGCCACGCCCCAGGTCCATCACTTCGTCGCCAGTGTGTTTCCATATCATTTTGCCACTGGCGGCGTCGTAGTAGTAGTCATATAAGAGACCCTCATTGTTCTGTTGTATGCCATAGCCCTGGAGACCACTTCGTTGAGGATCCATTTTGGCGATGTGAAAACGGTCACCATGAACAACGCCTTGGTCGTGAAGAGTATACCGGACAGTCCCATCACCGTTGAGGGAGAATCCGATCTCAAAGACCTCGTCTTTCCCGTCTCCATCAACATCCAGAATGCGACTGTTGTGTCCGTCCGGATATTCCGAATACTTGGTGCCACGGTCCCACTTCCACTGCTGCTTCAACGCTTTGCCGTCAAACGTCCAGGACAGCATCAGTAGGTTGAAATTCTTGTCCTGGCGACGGTTCTTTAGGTAAGCGAAAAGGTGAGGTGTTTTACCATCGAAGAAACCAGCACCCAGTCGAGCACCCATGGGGCCATCGGATGCGTAATCGATAGGCAGCGGAGAAGAAGCACGAAGAGCTCCTGTTCGACCATCCAGTATAGCAATGAATTGCTGATTGTCGTCTCTGCCACTGGTAAACTTCTTGCCATCCCCGAAAGTGACTCCATTAGAGACCCGGATCGCAACTTCGGCGAAACCGTCACTGTCAAAGTCAAACACAGTGACGCCGTCCCAATGGCCAACATCGATGGTTGAGGGACCTGGCGAGATATTGTTCTGATTCTCACTGCCAGGACCTAGTTTTACATCCCAAAGGAATGTGCCGTTGCTGGTATACGCCTCGATTGACTGTTGCGTGGAGTGTCGGTCTATGACAAAATCCCACTCCCCGTCGCCGTTGAGGTCGCCCACCCAGACATATTTAATAGTGCTTCCGGGTCGTAAGGGTATTCGTACAACTGGCTCCACTGCGTTATCAGCTGGCAAGGTGAATGAGCCAGATGCCTTCTGTTCTTTGCCATTCACGACAGCTCGAACAGTGTACGTGTTGGCCGACCCTGCATCCGCAGTCGAATCGACAAAGTTGGTCCCGCCGGTGAGTGCCTCTGAGTTCAGACGTTTCGGTTCATCATTATTTGTTGCACGATAGACGTTGAAGCCAATGCCGTCTGGATCAAGGCCGAGAAGTCTCCAGGTGACCAGAATGTCGTCTTCGCTTGACCGAACGGCAACAACGCCACGTCCAAGATTTTCAATAGGTCGCGGGTCAGCAGCAAGGGTCAGGCCCAAGAGGGCATTGATACCCAAGAGAAGACAGAGGAAAAGTTTCATATTGATAATGTAGGGAAGAGAAGCAGCGCTGTAGAGGCCGCCTGAGGCTTGTCTCGAGTGAATACAGGAAAGAGCATACTTAGCAACTGATTATATACTTGCTAAGAATGGATGTCAGGCCCGTTGATAGGAATATATCTGTGACGAATATCCGACCCTTTAATAAGGCGGAGCGTCAAGCTCCGCGAGGGGTAACTTTTTCCCAGCAATCAAGCCGGGGTCATCGGGGTTTCGGGCAAAGGTAAGAGGAGAGCGGGGGAACTATCGCGGACTATCTACAAGCCTTAGGGGCTGGCATTCTTAAATACATCATGGTCGGAATTAACGTGACGCACTTGAAAGAGCGCTGCGGACGAGTTTTGAGATATTTCGGGATCTTCGTTCTGCCTGAGCCATATGTCGAGCTACAAACCCTCGAGGTCGCTTGGGATCGAATCGAGACGATACCATAGTTCTTCATGAGAATCGCCATTTTGAATGGCTTTGGATAAAGAGTTGCTCACTAGAACGACCCGGAGAAGAACACCTTGGATGCCGGCACCATAAATTCCCGATAAATTGAGCTTCAGGGGGTGAGCAGGCCAACGCCATGTCAGCAAGATTGGACACTTGAGCCTTGGGCGTGGGGTGCACCGAGCCCTTTCATGGTGCCCGGCATCATGTCTGGAGAGCCTGCCCAGGCCATCCGAGATGTGGTTGGACGCATTCATTTCGTGGGATCTGAGACGGCGCTTGTGTGGAAGGGGTACATGGAGGGGGCTGTGCGATCAGGTCTCCAGGGCGCAATGGAGGTTCTTCAGGCGGTTGCCTAACTCAAGTCTGCCTCCCCCGCAGAGACTTAACCCAATGCTCTTATCTACCATATTATAGAATCAATCGAGATTTTTCTGAAACTGGGTACTTTTAAAACTTTCTCTTAAAGGCGGCCTGGAAGCTGACACTGGCAGATACATTTAGAGCTGAGTAACACCTATGTCCTAACCAGGTCTTCTAAGACTCCCGTAGCAGAGAAACTCAAACATCTGCCCCAGACTCTACCTTTCTTTCTTTTTTGTCTAGGTTGCACCATAGGTGGAGAAACAGCCTTGGGTGGTGCTGCGCAAACCAATGGTCGGGAGGTTCCGTCCACAGCTGTGAGAATCAGACTCTGGTTTAATGAATCTTATTTGAAGTCATGCTGCACTTTAGGTAGGGGGCGAAGCAGGTTTTTGCACGCAGGAGGCTTTTTCAACTCAAGTTTCTGAAATTCACCAGGCCGTCCCCTCTTCTTCTCATCTTTCTCATTTGACATCAGCTCCACATGACAATGAATGAACACGGCGATGATCGTTGGCCGGCAGAGGCCAGTGACGAAGAGAGGTGGCCTTCAACTTGGAATGATTGTGGTATTATTCGCTTTGTGTTCAACTTTCCCGCATTGACTGAACTAAAGAGTATATTTAGGAAGAAAAGTCGTCCCCCTTCATATCCCGCTGCCACTCTATATCTCCATCAACCCCTACTTTGAACGGCCATCCTCCTCGGATATCTTTCTTTCTATTCAATCCGGCGACTTTCTCCAGTTCCAGTCGTTATTAGTCTCACGATGCGCCTCTCTCCGAGACGTCGACGAGCAAGGAAGAACCCTTCTCCACGTATGTTGAGCGTTGCCTCATTGCCTCTGATGGCATCGAAGTCTGACACAATTCAGCATAGTCTTCTGTGGAACGTAAGGCCTCTTTTCTGTCGATTCTTACTTGATCATGGAGCGGAGACTCAAGTGAATGTGCTTTCGTTTCCCTGGAGCTGGATGTATGTCTATCCAATCGCTAATTGACCACCAGCTCTGGCTCACTCATGATAGCTCCAACGGGGAAACTCCGCTCCACGTTGCTACGAAAAACATCCCCAATGTACTAGATTTATCGGATGATATACTGGGGGGATGGGGTTGGACTTTTGACCGGATCAGCTGGCTTCTTGAAGCAGGGGCTGATGTGCACATCCCTGACTCCAGCGGCAGCTCATGTTTAGATCTCGCTTTCGGCAATGCGAATGATGTAAGTTGACTTGTAAAGAGATTCAAGACGCTTTAACTAACAGTAGCTAGACGCTGAAGAGGATGATTATTTCACACGCCGACATTGATGTCATCGGGAATATCCTGATTTCCGGGACTGGAGGGAAACCATTACTCCGACGATGGCTGCAACATGACCTTGAGATTACTTTGGCCAACATCAATCTTCTCATCGAGATCGGAGCTAATCCAAATGCGAGGAACTCTGTTGGACAAACCTGCCTCCATCTTCTAATCGAACATCCAGGCTTCCCATTCCAGTCTAGAGAGCTACGCTGCGTCCTGGTCCATTTGATCAAGCATGGGGTTGACGTGAACGCCACAGATCACAACGGAAACAGTGTGACGGACATTGCCTTTCACCAACCAGATCCCCAAATCACACCGGGTACCTATGCAGCTGATCTCTGGGCATGCTCGTTAGCAGCTTGCGGATATGATGTATTTGTCGACTTCCAAAACAGTCAACCCCGTCTTCCTCGTTTTGATTCCTTTTATGGGAGCGATGATTTTGAAACTCTATGGGACGGCATAAATGACAGGTCTTACATTTTGACCAACATTATTCACTCTTCAAAGGATACCGTCAACGACATCTTCTCAACGCTTGCACGAATCTTCCAACCAGGTGATCTTGCGTGTCTTCTGGAGGCTGAACCATGCCTACTTAAAGATATGGAACGATATCAATGGGCGTTTGACTTGCAGCAAGCAGAAATAAGCTTGGAGACAATTCAAAACATGATTGTGTCGGATGGAAGCCAACATCAAGGGCACTTACTTTATACCACACCAGACGACCCACGAAAGAGCCACGAGGCCCAAGACACAGTATACCGCCGCCCAAACCCAGGGTTTCATCACGAATTCTGCTGCCACCATGAAATTCTCCAAAGGCTACCATCGGATTCGGAGGCCTGGTCTGACCATGCTGACCAGCCTAGTCAGAGCTCTATGGCCCGGCTTATGGGGCCGCTGGCACGACAATTATTTGGCGCAGAGTCTACCACCTCAGGATCAGTTGGTCCTCCCTATATATACTTCTACGACGATTCAATCCATGGTCCGGATACTGAGCTCGTTGGCAAGGACCCAGCAATGCCCGAATTTGTGAGTATCTACCTCCAGGCCTCGTTGATAGATTCAGGGGTCTAATAGAGAGTAGCGTCAGCCAAGGTCACCGAGCTCTTGGTCATCTTGGTCATTCACACCACGCCTAAGCGAGGCCACCCGCTACAGGAGCCAACGACAAAGAGCATCGAGTCTCCACGAAACTTTGAAGTCAGTCTGGCGGAGTATTCTGCAGTTAGCGGTCGACTGGCAATCTACCGGCTTATGTTGCGACAGAATTACAATGATGTTCCAAAGAGAGCGCAATCGGGTTGAGTTAGAGCCTATTATGTTCGAGCACCTCATCCAAGTCAACGACGAACTGTACCGCTCTGTGTGGGCCTATCATGAAGTCGGATCCAAGGACTCCAAGGCCAACGCCAATTTTCCATACACAGCAGACCTGTATCGGAAGCTGTTCCGAGATCTGCATGACATTGACCGGCAAGATAGGGAACTAATTGTTGCGGGTGACAAGAAACGGACAAAGCATCACCTCTGCATCCTAACTCAGGCGGTCGGCATCGCCATTCTTCTTTATTCGCAATGTTACATCGGGGAGTTCTATCCATGCTTCTTTCGTCGACCGGTTTCTACTATTATTCTTGGAGGTTCTAAACCAGAAGCCAGATCTTACCTTCAAATGCAATCCAGGTCAAAAGGTACTGCCGTTGTACGGCTGCAGAACTTGATGTGCGCAGGAAAAGTACTGGGCAGTCCCGTTTTCGCTCTCACAACACTCCACGATCCCACGAAACCGGCCATGCTTTACAGTACCTGCGAGGATATCGTCGACACATTTGGCCTATCCAACATCATCTCAGCCGACCCCTTTGATCGATTCAACACGCTGATTGGCGTTCGGATCAGAGGTGGCACAATCTTCCTAACTAAGGACATGTATTCCTCGACGCACCGGCTGTTCCACTGGGGCGAAATTCCTCGCCAGTTTGAACCCATCACCTTTAGCTACACTGAGAAGATCTTCGTTGGAGCACCCTTCATCAACTACAACTGCAAATTGAAAGAGAGCAACGCAAGACACTCGGCCAAAGCTGCTGGATCTCTCTCGCTTGTCTATGTTCGAAAGCCCTTTTGGTTTCAGGATGAGATCCAAGCATCTCTCCAAGGCGGCCAATACGTCAGTTTAACGGCTGGCGTCGTATGGAAATGGAACCCTGGCCGATCCCTGAAAGAAGCCATCCTTCAAGGTTATGCGTTGAACAAGAGCTTGTGCTTTCTCAATGACCTCTCTGGCCTGCAATTCAGTATCTGCACAGGGCTGGCAAGAAGAGTGCCGTTGCGGCAGTTGGTGGTTGAAAGCCCCCTTTTCGACATGCTGGACCATGCGGGCATGGAAGGTTGGGAGAACATCAAAGAGAATGTTAGAGAATTGTTCAAAAGCCCAATCACCCTTGAGTTATTGAAAGATCAACGCCGTTTTCCTAGGGAAGTTCTACACGAAGCCTGCCGGACTTTCTTGAGTTATCTTGAGCCAACAGGTGTGGGGGCTGATGGATACCTGAGGATCCTCTGGCCTGCTCCAGAGGAACCTGCATATTGTTTTGTCATTAACCCCCACAAGTATCCCCATCTCCAGTGGTGCGACATAGTTCGAGACAACGAATGGTGTGCGACGTTTGCTGCCATGACCGCTGTATGCATCGAAACAGAAGGTCATCGATGCCCCAGCCGAGATGCCACTGTCTCATGGCGGCTCGAGAGAAGCCTCCTGTCTACAGGGATGTTTAAGCCCGGCGAGGCTGGCACCGGGCTAAAGGTCGGTACTTCATATTGGGTTGGTGACATTGGCTCTGGGGTTTGGGTCACGGTCCAAGAGCCGGAGCAGGGAACACAGGTGTTGAAGTTGAACAAGCGTATTCCCCCAAGTTTACCGAAATTTGCCTCGTGGATGCTGGGATGGGAGGCTCTGAGAGAATGCTACATGAGAGAGACGTTTTCTACAGATGTCGTTGTCTACTCTAGGAAAAGACCACACTGAATGCTCTCATCCGATCGAGGTTTGAGAATTTGTACACAAATTCGAGGGTATGAATGAACAGTCTTGTTTGATACTCGTGCTGCTTGATCAAGGACGAAAGGGAACACTGTTGCTCATCGATGGCTTCATCTGGGATTTATCTAGCCATCAAACCCCTCTGTAGTCCAATATTGAGGCGAGAGCATAAATCTACTGCCGTCAGATTGTGCAGCCATGTCCTACGTACCTAGTACTTCGGGCACTCTTCCGAAATACAACTCCCCTACGCCAGGTGCACGGCCTCTTTCGCATCTCGGGTCTCAGCCGACCTCTCGCCGAAGGCTATCGATCTACGGAGGTAGACCCGAGTTGTATCGAAGATGTGAGTATTTATGAACCTGGTGGTTCGCTGCGATATTGCCTATTCCGGGTGAGAAAGAGGATATGGCTAGTATTAGTGCATGGCTTCTACTCGAAGCGTGTCAGTAATCAACAATCGTGTCCTCATGGACAATGGATGGAGAAAGAGATACATCATTCAGGAAGACCTCCGAATCTGAGATGGAGCCCTACCGAAAACAAAGCCTCTGTTAGCGGCAATGGACTGGTCCCAGAAAGACTTGGTAGCGACCCGGCCTGGATGGAAGACACATTATAAAGGCAATCAAGCCATTAATCTACTGTGTCTAAATGTTTCATCCGAACTCATTTCCAGGTGCAAGACTCTCAGGGCCATTTCGCAGTAAAGGGGGACTCAACGGGGTGGACGCACTCCGTGGCTCGGCTTGGGTCCAACGAAATCGCTTCGAACCTGGGGTTGGAATGCATCTACGTGTGTGTCTGGTCGATTACATCTGAGTCTAATTTTACTGCCTTCATCTTTTGTTAAGTCTCATTTGCGTCTTGAAGACACCCATATATCGTTGTGATACTCACATCTGTAGCCCTCGCCACTTGAAAGACGTATCAATACACCACCTTACCCTACGCACATAATGCCTAGACAGTGGTTCTCGTGCTACCCTTCCATACCAAATGCCATCTTACGCAGGGAACAACACATCGATAGGAACCCGTAGCCCCCCATTAGACATTTGGGATCCTAGTGACGATCGACTTCAAGGACTTCTCCAAGCACCCCTTTCCTCTATTGCATACACACAATCGGCTCAGGGCATCTTAAATTTTAACCCACTACTTGCAGCCTGAAAGTCACAGGCTCACAGATCTCAGGCTCACAGGTGGGGAGGGGATCCAGAACCAACCGTCGGGCCATCAGGAGACCCTTCAACGCAGACGCTGACTTTGGAACTTTGCCACTCAAGGTATATGGTGGCTTCGACGTGATGGAGCTTCCTAATTTGACTCTGTGTGCCATAAGCTCAGTAGTTTACCGAGTGATAGCGCTCTTGGCGAACATGTTTTCTATTCCACTGCTTGCGTTGGCTATGATTGTATGTGTCATGATGCTTATCTGACGGGAACACACCCTGCTAGAGGATTCCAATAGGAGACTCACCCGTTCTCACCCCGTTTCGAGGCTCCTAATCCAGACCAGGGCCGCACATACGCCCGGATTTCGCCCGTCTCCCCCGCAAGGGTTGGGCGTGGAAGGCCTCCAGTAGTCCGCAAGCAAATTGGCACAGGGGTTGGGCAGCAGCTGCTCTCTCCCCACCCAGTTCTTCCGCACTGCATGCTCTCGCCACGCCTTCAGCGCTACATCTTGGTTTGTTGGAGAAGATGCTTGCGTCGACACAACTCGGAGACGCATGCGGAGGCCCGTCCCCAAGGAGCCAATCGACGATTGAGGGAAAGGTGTTCTATCTAACATTGTGATGATGGTGGCTAACTTAAGATGAACACCAATGCACTCTCAGCCCATTTAATTCCAGTCTTAGGGCCAACGACCACTGTCTGGGCCTCATGATCAAGTCTACGCTTTATTTGGAGTGACTATACACTCTCGCCGCCATCCAGTCAGGATCACGAAGGTGATGGGGCTCCTTGGGGTACATCTTGGCGTCGTCCGTCATATTTTGCTAGCTTGGAGGAACTCCAATGAACGGGTCTGTATCTCAGCCTTCATTGCGCAAGTCAAAGATGTGCTAGACCTGCGTCGCCCCAGCATGGTTGAAATGGTCTGTAGGCAACCTGGACCTCGTACAGGTTTCAGGGGTAGACGCCTCCTTACGGATCCCTTCCGGCACTAACTCTCAGGAACGTGTGAACTGCCCAGTGCGCAGCCCGAGGAAAGCTGGCATATCTTAAGCCCCTTGTGGTCCCTCAGTCACGTCAGCCAGTTGTGCAACAGCCACAAGATGACTGAATCGCAACGGCAGAACGGCTAAACGGCAGGTAAATTACACAGTCAAAGCTTCCATATCGGCAATGTCGTCAAAAAGACGGCAATGCGAAATCCGCAAGTTGCTATGCTTGATTGACTGTTTCTTCGGGCTTTCACGACCGGACTCCCCGGCACCATGTGTTCCCTCAAAATGTGGCACCAACAGCGCTCAAGTCCGGAGATATGCAAGACTAGCCGGGTATAGACTCCCACGGCCATTCATCTCCCCTGCTTCCATGGCCCTTCTCCCGGAGAGTCGCACCAGAGCTGGACACCATCAGCAGGAATGAGTGCCGTGCACCAAGCTACGGGAGCCCTCCCGTTATCTCCATCGGCTGCCCTCCCGATGGCGCCATTTCTCCACTCGTCCAACCCTGGGGACACCGAGCTTCTCAATTTGGGGTCCGTGATGAAGCAACGGCACACTAGAGAGATAGACTGGAGACTTGAGATTCGTTAGAAATACGTATCTGGAGCGTTAGAAACGGAGTCCGGGCCTTCTTTATCAGATAGCAGATTACCTTTCAGATAACAGAGACCCATCAAGATCTATGGAGCCTCTATCATGGTGAACCAAGGTCAGGGTTGAAGATTGTCAGTTGACAGGGTAACTACAGGCTTTCAGCAATGCCCGCCATGCCAAGATGAACCGCTACCATGAGGGGAAAAGGCAACCACACACACACGCTACCGCTCGAATGGACGCATTTCGAAGCCTGACCTAACCCCTCCTACACCTTCAGCCGCTCTCAAAGCCAAGTGACAACCTGATATGGCCATTATTGCCATCAAAAGACCACGTCATGAAAGATACGCTTCTCCACCGGCCCACCATCCGATAAGTTGGCTTGGGGTAGCTTAATCTCACCGACGGTGTGGACTGGTCTGGCCATAGTTAGCGACTTTGCGGGGGTGGAGTTTACCCCAGGTTGGACCACCACCCATGATCCATGCCTCTTAGCCTTTGCTACTGATACCGAGGGTAATCAACAAGAGTCTCTATCTGGCAATACGTCCATGACTCGCCCCGGGAAGCTTTTAAAGGCCAGGGATCCCCCTCCACCTGTGTCTTTCCTGCCTCATCCTTCACATCTCACCCCTTTTTACACACTCCTCATCATGTCGTTCAACAAAGAGGAAAAGTCTGACATGTCGGACTTGAAGCTCGAGGGAGTCAACGACAAAGCCGAAAGCGTCCGCGCTGGCGATCTGGGTCCCAATGGGGATCAGCTGCAGCGAAGCTTGGGCAACCGCCAGGTCCAACTGATCGCCATTGGAGGCTCCATTGGAACCGCCAGTTTCGTCAGTATCGGCACTGGTCTCATCAAGGGTGGCCCAGGCAGCTTGCTGATTGCCTATACCCTCTACTCCTGCATGCTCGGTCTAGTCAACAACTGCATCGCTGAAATGGCTACCTTCATGCCCATCACCAGTGCCTTTATTCGAATGGCTGGTCACTGGGTTGATGAGGCTTTTGGCTTCATGGCCGGATGGAACTTCTTCATCTACGAGGCTATCCTGATTCCCTTCGAGATTTCAGCTCTCAACCTGGTGTTGACCTATTGGCGCGATGACATTCCCGTCGCGGCAGTAGTTGCAGCCTGCATTGTCCTTTACTTGTGAGTTTCTTGTCACCTTGTCAGCTTCTTGGATTACACTAACACATCGAAGCGCACTCAACGCCTTTACCGTTAAGTGGTACGGAGAGGCCGAGTTCTGGCTTGCATCCGGCAAAGTCATCCTCCTCCTCATCGTCTTCTCCTTCACCTTTGTCACCATGCTCGGTGGAAACCCCAAGGGCGATCGCTACGGCTTCCGATACTGGAAGAACCCCGGTCCTTTCGCCGAATACATTACAACTGGCGACCTGGGCCGGTTTGAGGGCTTCCTCGGCTCCTTGTGGAGTGCTGCGTTTACCATTGTCGGTCCCGAATACGTCTCGATGGTGTCCGGTGAGACCAAGCTTCCTCGCCGCTATCTCAAGAACGCCTTTAAGACGACATATGCTCGATTCGGTTTCTTCTTCATCGGCGGTGCCCTGACCGTTGGAGTCGCCATCGCCTACAACGACAAGACCCTGGTCTCCATCCTCACCGGCGAGGAGGGCGGTGCTGGTACTGCGGCCGCTTCGCCCTATGTTATTGCCATGAACAACCTCGGAGTCGGCGTTCTGCCCCACATCACCAATGCGCTGCTCATCACGAGTATCTTTTCAGCCGGTAACGCCTACACATATTGCGGAACCCGAAGTCTGTACGGTCTCGCGCTTGAAGGCCAGGCTCCCAAATTCCTCCGCAAGGTCACGAAGCAAGGAGTTCCCATCTACTGCCTTGCCACTATCATGGTCTTCCCATGTCTTGCGTTCCTTAACGTTTCGAGTTCCTCGGCCGTGGTCCTGACCTGGCTTACCAACCTGATCACGGCGGCGCAGATTATTGACTATATCGTCATCTGCATCACGTATGTCTTCTTCTATAAGGCCTGCATGGTCCAAGGTCTCGACCGCAACACCTTGCCTTACACTGGATGGTTTCAGCCCTATAGCGCCTGGATCAGCGGAGTTTTCCTTACCGGCGTGGTGTGCGTTTACGGCTACACAGTCTTCCTGCCCGGAAAATGGGATGTCGGAACCTTCTTTACCTTTTATACCATGGTGCTTGCTGCTCCTATTCTCTTCTTTGGCTGGAAGTTTGTCAAGAAGACCAAGTTTATCAAGCCTGAGGAGGCGGATCTGGTTTGGGAGAAGCCCATGATTGACGCGTACGAGGAGAACTATGACGAGGAGGATCTTGGATTCTGGCGGGAGCTCCTGAAGATGGTTGGTCTGGGCAAGAAGAAGACTGCTAGCTATGCCGCCTGAGACTCGAGAGGGTGGTGAGCCAGTTTGAGCTGCAAACAGTACACATGTTAGATGAAGAGCCAATTTTCATGTCTTTGATTAATATTTGACGTCCCTAGACCCTGTGAAGGTAACTATGAAGCTTTCGTGGTGTCTCTCGGGGTTTCTCTCGTTGCATCCATCCCCAATACGTCTACAACGGTGGTTGGTGCCGCCACCAACGTCTCCAAAAGTCACAGAGATTCATCGTCCAACGAGGGAGCTTGCACAGGACCATCTTTGCGTTTAGAATCAGTGCAAGGAATAGCCCATGTTTTCCTGAGAGTGTCCAGCTTTGCCAATCCTGCACGGCCCCGTTAGCTGCCTCTGCCGTCGAGCTCGGCCTGCTTACTTTGTTCGCCATCACCGATGCCCCCTACCATTGCTTCTCCCGAGAGATCACAATATGGCTCAATCTTAACCCACACCTCGGGTTCCAGTCGGGTCTTGAGCCATCGTGCATGTTCTGGATACTCCCTTAAGAATTCGATACTCTTATCAATAACAGGCATACCCTGGCGGAGGTATGACCTGATGATTTGGCGATGGGCCAGGGGCTCATATTTCCCATCTGGTCCTTTTGTTGCTGGGTGAAACGTTCTTCCCTCCCATGTAAATGGCCACTTCTTGAGTTCCTTTTTCATCTTGGAGGGGAGGTCCTCGTCAATACGGATGCTAGAGGTCATATCAGTACGGACCAGGCCTAAGCCAATGATGAAATACTAGACAATTAGCTGGGTCTAACTTACAGAGACTCTCCTGTCCACTTATACCATAATACTGGCACCTCTTCTTCTTCAGTAGTGTGATCGTGACCGTGGTGATCAATGAGGAAAAAACATTTTCTATTCTTGAGGGCGAAGTCGTCGCCCTGCGAATACCAACGCTCTTGAGAACGATCGAAGTCCCGTTGCCAATGATGCTGGCAGACGAGGTTTTAAACGAACGTGGTCTTTTCTTCCCGTTCGTTGCCAGGCACAAGGTGAGCAGCTGATTGTAGCAAAATTCGCAGTTTTCTTGCGAAGCCTGCCTCAGAGGGCGGCGCTGCTGAGCTCTCCATGATCAAAATATGGGGATCGTGTTGTTGGCAACATAAACGTTGCCTGTTTGCGATGAGCCAGAGATTGACAACCGGGTTAGATCTGGAGACGCATTGTGTCATGCGTGGACGAGCAGAGATTTATTATAGTCATTGAGGAGAGGAATAACCTTTTATGATTATCTTTTGTTGAGTCTTCCCTACAGCCAGCCCAGAAGCTTATTATCAGGCAAATGGAGCATCGAGTCATGATAATGAAGATGGGAAACTGTTTTCATTGTTGCCTTGGAAGTAACACCGAGGCTGCTACACAAACCGACCAAAGAGCCCAAGCGTCAATGAAATCGCATGCTGACGAACAATGAGCGCCGTAAGGCGTCCGACTAGAGAAGATAACAACAGGCCAGTGTCAACGTGGCGAAGATGTTTGTCGGCATCTACGTTTTATAACATTATATATATAAAAGCCCGTCATCGGTCCCATTAAATGAACAAGGAAGGAAGCCGACGGATGACAGCCGCTGAAAATGGGTCTAGACGGCGCATCTCCGGTGCATCGCGGTCACACAATATCGGATAGCCGCCCGAGCAGTCGGAGGTCGGGCGGCGCCGCCGAGGTCCCCGCTCCAGGCCGGGCAGGTACACCGAAGAGAGGACATACGAGGGGGTAATTTCACATTAAAGTAGACGAGAGCAGGGGATGAGAATCCGTTTCACACCATCAGCTACGCTTTGGTCTATCCCTGTTTTCATCATGTCCCCCCAAAATTCCTTCTTCGAGGCAGCGGAATACATACCGCCCGATCCCATCTTCGAGGTCACCAAGCGATTCAACGCTGACAAGAGCCCTAATAAGGTGAATCTCGGTCAGGGCACATACCGTGATGAGAATGCCAAACCGTGGATTCTGCCTTCTGTGCGCGCGGCTGAGAGGTTGATCGGTGAGGCTGGTCATGAGTATCTCCCCATCGAAGGCCTCCAGAACTTCCGCGATGAAGCTACCAAGGTCTTGTTCCACGACACGGCCGCTTTAAAGGAGAACAGGGTATGTGGACTCCTCAGTCAAAAGTTTGAAAGTATACTGAAGTATACAGATCGCCACTTGTCAAGCAGTCTCGGGCAGTGGTTCCCTGCTTCTCATCGGCCTCGTCCTCGCCAAGGCCAAGACGGGTATTGAAAATGTCCTCATTACCGACCCTACCTGGTCAAATCATGACCTTCAGTTCAGGTCCATCGGCTTCAACATCACCAAGATGCCTTACTACAAGGATCGCAAGTTCGATTTTGAGGGTGTCATGAAGTGCCTCAGGGCTGCTGACCACCGCTCAGCTGTCGTCCTTCACGCCTGCGCTCACAACCCTACCGGCTGTGACCCTTCGCGAGAGCAGTGGAAGGAGATTGCTCATGTCATCAAGAAGAATGGCATCTTTCCCATCATCGATTCCGCTTACTTGGGCTTCAACTCTGGTTCCTACGATGAGGATGCTTGGGCTGTTCGCCATCTTGTTGAGGACTTGAACCTCGAAGTGGCCGTGGGAATGTCGTTCGCCAAGAACATGGGCCTGTACGGTGAGCGTGTTGGCCTTACTGCTATCGTCACTCGGTCAGAAGAGACTAAGAAGACTGTCTACTCGCTGCTTCAAAATGCTCAGCGTCAGACAATCTCCAACCCTCCAGTCTACGGTGCTCGCATCGCGGCGACTGTGCTCAGCAACCCAGACTGCTTCAAGCAGTGGCAGCAAGACCTCATCACAATGTCTTCAAGAATCAAGTCCATGCGACAGAGACTCTACGACGAACTCGTTCGTCTGCAAACACCTGGAGATTGGTCACACATCATCAACCAAACAGGCATGTTTGGTTATACCGGCATTAGCTTGACACAGATCAAGCACTTGGAAGGTATGAAACCCGGTACCTACCAGATATTGATCACTGACTCACCTTTCCAGAACACTACCACATCTACATGGCAGTTACTTCAAGGATATCACTGGCAGGTCTTAACGAGCACAATGTGGAATACACGGCGAAGTCGTTGGACGAGGTAGTTCGGACAGTCGAGTAGCAAGGCAGCAAAATTCCGAGTAAATAGAGCTAAAATCAAAGAATATTTTCAATCATCTCGATTCTGCGCGAAATTTGGTCATCGTAATGCGATGTTGTGTTTAAAACTATGTTCTTTGATACCGCGCATGACACTCTGCCGTGATCTCTGAGCATGAAAATGGAATCACCAATACACAACGTCGCACAAAAACATGCCCAGAATTCCAGTGCATCCACTTCACTTTGTCAACGTAGAATAGGTACACAGATTAAGTTCAGAAAACAAGTAAACCATCGAGATCTTCAGTGATTGCCACTATCTAGACCCTTCAACCAGTAATCCTCACAGGAAGATCACTTCCCAGCTCGCCTGTCTCATCGATGACCGGGACCTTCGGCACTTGGCCAACAGGGGTTCGGAAAGATACCCTCATGAGGTTCACCCAAGATCTAGATTCCCGAGACACGAAAAGAATTCTCCTGCAGGGCTCGCCCCCAAGGTCATGCGGACAACTCGGCCCCTGGCGCGTGACGATCCACGATATGGATTTGCCGCTGCCAACCGTGAGCTATCTCTGTCTTGGGAAAAGATAACCTCGCTTCTGCCTTCCATCCCACGTCGATTGGGCTTCGGAGACAAATCACATCCACGCCTGCAGCTTCTAGAGACACATGGCATATCCGACTTTCCGGATCTAGTCTAGGACTTACATACCGCGATAAGAGGAAACACTAGAACAACAACCCAACGGTGCCCTTCCCGGTTCGATAGATTGTGGGTGGCAACGAGACGCTTTCAGGTTGACCCACGTGGGGTTGAGTTGGCCGCCCATCGGCACCCGGTCCGCCCTGGGGAAGCCATCGCAGGATCGAGACCTTCAGCCCTCGACTATTCCGATGACGGTCAGATGGCGTCTGATGATACGGCCTCGACCAAGGGGCATGTGACAACCTACACGCTTACCCCGCTCCCCAGACTCCCCGCGCCATCATCAATGGCATCGGTTAGGGTGCCGATGGATATGGAAGACGACGATGAGATTAAGTTCAAAAGATGATGCTGTTCACCCATTGTGCTGTTCTCTGTAACTCTAGGATAATCTCTGCCCTCAATCAAAACACTGCATTCTCTGCACAATGGCATCTTCTCTCTCTGGGAGCATCACAATCTCTGGTTCTCGGGCAACCCGGGGCTTAGTTCTACCGCTGAGAGCGTCCAAGTCCAAGGCGCGGAGAGAGAGCCTTGTCCAGCTTCGCCGTCATTCTTCAACTTCTACTGCCATCGAGGCTACCCGAGCAGCTGCGCCTGCTAAAGGCACAGAATCTCCCCTTTCAGAGCTTCCTTCTACCGTCTTGTGGCGATCACTTCTCATCAACGCTGTATCATCAAGACCATGGCTTCTTCTGCCATCCCTCACCCTCCTCCTCAAGCTCTCTCGCCCGGGAAACCCTTTCCTGTTCAATGTCGACCGCAACCCCTTCCTCCGCTCCATTCTCAAGCAGACATTTTACAAGCAGTTCTGCGCCGGCGAGACAGGAGTCGAGACGCAGGACACGATGAAGCAGTTGCAGGATATGGGATTCCGCGGCACAATCCTCACATACGCCAAGGAGACCGTTTTTGATCACCACACAAACGAGCAGCTCGGTCTTGGTGTTGATGCGTCGTGCAAAGGTGAGGCCCAATGGAATGAGAGCATTGAGGCGTGGCGCGCCGGAACAGTGAAGACTGTTGAGCTGCTCCGGGAGGGCGATCAATTAGCTGTCAAGTGAGTTTTTACTGGAAATACTTGGTGTTTTTGCGACAATTGACTAACAATCGCAGGCTTACTGGTGCTGGCCCCTCTGTCTGCGAAGCCTTTGCCAATGGCACCCCCCTCCCACAGCAATTCCTTGACGCACTTGACGAAATCTCACAAAAGTGCAAGGACCGAGGTGCCTACATCCTTGTCGACGCCGAATCTCAGCACTACCAATGGGGCATCTTCAACGTGGGCATGGATCTCCAGCGCAAGTTCAACCGCGACGGACAGGCTGTTCTCTACAACACATACCAGGCCTACCTCAAGAGCACCTCCGAGACTCTCTCCAAGCATCTCGCCTGTGCCCTCGAGGAGGGCTTCACTCTCGGTGTCAAGGTCGTACGCGGCGCTTACATGGCGTCTGACCCCCGGCATCTGATCCACGACACCAAGCAGGATACAGACAACGCCTACAACAAGATCGCACAGGGGGTGCTCAGACAAGAGTTTGGTGGATTCGGCGGCAGCAACGCCAAGCCTTTCCCCTCTGCCATGCTCCTCTTGGCCAGTCATAACAAGGAGAGCCTGGTGGCAGCGCACGAACTGCACCAGCAGCGGACTAAGTCACAGCTCCCGACGGTGCCGGTCAAGTTCGCGCAGCTGCACGGCATGTCGGACGAGGTTAGCTTCGGCCTGCTCAAGCTCAAGGACGACGCAGGGGTGGCCCCCGAGGTGTACAAGTGCTCCACCTGGGGTACCTTGGCCGAGTGCATGGCGTATCTGACGCGGCGAGGTATGGAGAACCGGGATGCGGCCTCGCGGACCCACGACGAGTACAGCGCATTGAAGACGGAGGCCTGGAGGAGATTGACTTTCTGGAGATGAGCGTTGTTAGAGGGGTGAATGAAAAGCAATTGCATCGTAGCATTACAGTTTGTTGTTGTATCTAGCACAGAATTTGAATTTGAACATGAACTTGACATGAATCAATTACATGTCTCAAACAACCACTTGACTCTGTATCACTCCCCTCTCATAATATTTCTTGATATATCATTTGATACATCACTGGATTCACTAGTTAGCCTCATCTTGATATCTCAACTCTTCCCCTCTTACTTACACGTCGGCATCAACGTCGAAACAAGGTCGCAATCACGATGCATAAACCTCCCCTCTCAGTGGCGTCTGCATCCACCGGCAGGGTTCCCGAAGTCCCCACTTGTTGCGGAGGTGAGATGACCTCCACGTTATCAGCCCCGTCATCGGTAGTCCTCCCGTGCCCCTCGCACACAATCTCCACGCTGCAAGCTCACCTGCAAGACTTGTCGACATCTTTCTATCTATGGTTTGGTCTGTATTCGCCTCGCTAGACTATTTCTGCTCTGCATCCTTCGCCTTTCCTTATCTCGACTTGAGACGCTGCAGATTCGTCACTTGAGCTGTATTCCCACCAACAAAGCCCAACATGTCTAGCTTGAGCAATGCCACCCTCTGCATCCTGGGGACGGGTAAGGGTCCTTGTAAGCGACGACTTGTTTTTCGTGACTAACAGAGTTCAGGTAACATCACAACACCCATTGTGAAGAACCTCGTCCCTGCCACACGGGATGGAAAAAGTAACCTGCCTTTTACCAAGTTCATCGCCTGCGTGCGATCCGAGGCTTCTGAGAAGAAGCTCTCTGAGCAGTTTGCCGAGTACAGAGATATCCTCACTGTGTCTCGTGGTGACAACGTCAAAGCTGTGCAACACTCCGATGTGATCATTCTTGGCGTGGACCCTGCGGATATTGAGACTGTTCTCACGCAATCCGGTATCAAAGATGCCTTGTCCAACAAGCTGTTGATCAGCGTTGCTGCTGGCTGGACAAAGGAGAAGCTCGAGGCTACCATCTATGGCAGTGTGAGCACCTCAGAGAACCAACCTGGGAGAGCCTGGGTGGTGCGCACGCTGCCAAACATTGCGTCTATGGTGTCTCAAGGCCTTATTGCCATTGAGAATGCCCCCACTGAGCCCGTCTTGCCTGATGAGTATTTGCAGTTGACAAAGGCCATCTTCCAGAGTATCGGACAAACAGTCGAGATTCACCCTCGTCTTATGAACGCTACCACAGCTGTGGGAGGTTCTACACCGGCTTTCTGGGCCATCATCTGCGATGCCTTTATCGATGCTGCGGTTGCGGTTGGAGTTCCTCGCGCGGATGCTCAGACTATGATCTATCAGTCCATGAAGGGCTCAGCCGAGATGCTTCAGAGCGGTATTCACCCTGGAGTCCTCAGAGACCAAGGAACTTCTCCCGAGGGATGTACAATTGGTGGAATCATGGTCTTGGAGGAGGCAGGAGTTCGAGGCCATCTTGGGCGTGCTCTTCGTGAAGCCGTGACTGTTGCTCGCCTGATGGAAACCGTCACTCACGTCAACGACACAAGGCCTACTTCATAGTCAAAGCATGTATATAAAGTCGAACAAGACATTCTGATGACAATAAAAACATGAAAACATTAATCCACCAACGCCATTTTTCTTTATAAGTGCATATTCTATAACTTGGCAAAAAACTTGTGAAACCACGAGCGACTCTCCATGTTTGCAATGCATCCAAATCCAAACGCCGGAATGATTCGAAGAGATCGCACAATCGTCGCTGACAGCAAATCCCTTCGGATCTGAGCCGCTCTCTCCACGAAGGGCACACCACCAGGTCGAGCGTAGAGATCCAATCCCAGAAGATGCACAGGCGTAGCAGCAAACTGTGAAAAGATTGGCACAGTGAGTTGTGAGATGATGGCCTTCGAGTGAGGGTTCGACGACATGCTATCTGGGATGAGAGCTGACAACCAAGGTGCCATGGTGAAAGAGCCAAAGATGGTGATAGCATCCCGAAAGAGAAACGCTCCAGTCGCGGCTTTGGGGACACCACGCTTGACGACGGGTGCAGCCTTCTTCGGCGGCGTGCTCGAAGCACTAAACATTTGGGCATAGCTGACATCCTTCCAAACTCCAAGCGGGACGTTGACAATCATGGTAGACACAAAGGTAATCGTTCCGACGGCGGCTTTATGGAATTCATGAGCCAGAGTGTCTGAGCCGTTTGACACGGCGTACGTCGCCGCGTAGAGAGTCCACACTAGACCGAACGGGCGGCCAAAGACAAAACGGCCAGGGCTTTTTAGAGCTGCCACACTGTGTAGCTTCATGCCATAGCCAAACGGTCGGTTGAATGCCACCTTTTCAACCATTGCCCTGAGAGTAATTAGAATCTCTTTCATAGCAGACAACTAACATTTTACTCACCGGTCGATGATGGTAATTGCAGGCGTAACTAATGTGGCCGAAATTGCAGCGGCCGCCGCATCCCCAGCCAGCGGCCTCCAGAGATAACTGAGGTTGTAGTCATTGTCCGAGACGTCTTGCTGCTGCATGGTAGCCATGGGGAACGTTCAGAAAGGATGAGTGAGAACGCCCGGGGGCATCAGCGTCTCCAGACCCAAGAGTATACCCAGTATCTCCAGCGTCACCGGAACGGCCTCCTTCGGCTCTCCCGTTACGGGACCTATCACCATACCGAAGACCGGACCTCCACCGGGTGGGCGCCGCCCCATCCTGAGTCAGATACCGGGCCAACTCCCGGCAGATAAGTTAGATCTCATGCGGCTCTTGGGATGGGGCGTTCCCACTCCAGGGTCCCCGTGGGGTCGAGATTGTGATCTTGTGATAACTCCACACACCGGATCCTTGCCCGGTGGCTGTGAGGGGTTGCTCTCGAGTCGCCTCCGGATATCCACTAGCCTTCGGCAGGGTCCCCGACATGGCAAACTTCGAGGCGAGCATCAAGATGAATGAATGAGCATAAGAGAGATGACTTCAGCCTCCAAGTAGTGCTGTTTCTTCAGGCTTCAGCACGAGCATCTTCCTCAACCTCACTCCTCACATCTCACACTCTACCATCACAATGGCCTCTATTAGAGCTCTCGCTTCCAAGGGGCGCCTGCCCATGGCCCGTGGTCTCCGCACCACTCCTCCCAGCATCTCTATCCAGACTCGGGCAAAGACCACCGTGCCTTTCAGACTCCCTGCTGCCCGCAACGAGCCCAATGTAAGACGACCACTCAAAAAGACAACGGACACACACTGACATCAGCCAGCCCACTTACACAAGAGGCTCTCCCGAGCGTGCCAAGGTTGAGGAGGCCCTCAAGAGACTCCGATCTCAGCTCCCCCTCAAGAGCGAGATCATCTTCAACGGCGCCTCGCAAAAGATCGCCAAGAACGAGGACCAAGTCCTGCCTGCTGAGCACGCCGTGACCTTTACCAACTACCCACTCGCCACCAAGGAGCAGGTCTCCACCGCTATCGAGTCCGCCCTCAAGGCGAAGCAGTCCTGGCAGGACACTCCCTTCGTGGACCGTGTCGCCATCTTCCAGCGTGCTGCTGAGCTCGTTACCACCAAGTACCGATATGATCTTATTGCTGCCACTATGCTCGGTCAGGGCAAGAACGTCTGGCAGGGCGAGATTGATGCCGCTGCTGAGCTGGCTGACTTCTTCCGCCTTAACTGCAACTACGCTGCCGAGATTCTTGAGAAGCAGCCTGACCGCGGTAGCGATGGTATGTGGAGCCGAGTCGACTACCGTCCTCTCGAGGGTTTCGTCTACGCCGTCTCTCCTTTCAACTTCACCGCTCTGGGTGGTAGCTTGATCTCCGGACCTGCTCTGCTCGGCAACGTTGTCCTCTGGAAGCCTTCTCAGTACAACATCTACCCCAGTACCATCATCTACAACATCCTCGTCGAGGCCGGTCTTCCCCCGGATGTTATCCAGTTCGTGCCCGGCGATGCCGCCGAGATCACCGATATCGTCCTCCAGCACCGCGAGTTTGCCGGTCTCAACTTCATCGGCTCCTCGGACGTGTTCCGATCTATCTACGGCAAGATCGGCCAGGGTATTGCTGAGAAGCGATACCGTGATTTCCCCCGAATTGTCGGCGAGACCTCCGGCAAGAACTTCCACCTCATCCACCCTACCGCCGATATCCCCAATGCCGTCAACCACACCATCCGAGGTGCTTTTGAGTACCAGGGCCAGAAGTGCTCGGCCACCTCCCGGGCCTACGTTCCCGAGTCCCGTGCCAAGGAGTTCATCGAGGGACTCCAGGCCGGCATCAAGGAGATCACAATTGGCAACCCTGACAAGGACTTTGAGGCTTTCATGGGCCCTGTTATCCACCGCCGATCTTTCGACAAGATCAAGTCCATCATCGATGAGAGCAACAAGGATCCTTCCGTCAAGGTGATCGCTGGTGGCAAGTACGACGGCTCCGTCGGTTTTTTCGTCGAGCCCACTGTCTACCAGGTCGATGACCCCAACCACAAGCTCTTCAACGAGGAGATCTTTGGCCCCGTCCTGGCTGTCCACGTTTACCCTGATGCTGAGTGGAAGCCACTCCTCCAGAAGATTGACAAGAACGGTGGCGGTCTTGCCCTGACCGGTGCCGTCTTTGCCAACAACCGCTCCGCCCTCCGTGAGGCTGAGGACACCCTCCGCTACTCTGCCGGTAACTTCTACCTCAGTAAGTCACATCATTTCCCTATTCTCACCTTCACAACACTAACAAATCTTCAGACTGCAAGACCACTGCCGCCCTCATCGGCCAGCAATCCTTCGGTGGTGCCCGAAGCTCGGGTACCTGCGATCGCGCTGGCAGCTCAGACTTCCTCCGACGCTTCACTGCTCCCCGACTCATCAAGGAGGAGTTCTTTGAGCAGAAGGAGTTCCTGTACCCCAGCAACAAGTAGATATAGAGCATTGCATGTAGAAGTGTACGAAAAGCGCAGATTTAGTGTTAATAAAAGAGTAAAGCAAGCAATCTTCTTGTGTCTCATTCTGCACCATGACTCAATCATCCCACCATGGCTCCATAGACTGGATCATCCCCCTTTACTACCTTTGTACTGCCCATGATAGGTGCCATGAGTCTGTGACAGCCGTTAAATCTTGGCTTGACGTTGTAAATGTGGAGAGGCAAGGATATGGGTTCAATGGCACGTCCCCCCAGTTCGTACTCAATGCCTGTCCCAAGTTCCTGTCTTGCTGCATCGTGTGGGGAGGACGCTTGCGCTAGCCGTGTGTCATCCCAACTTCTAGAAGCAATTCATGATCCGATGATAACCTTGGTGATGCATAATCCACAATTATTCCCATTTGGGTTTGTAGCATATATGGTCCCAAGCTAACTTGGCTATCTTCAGCGTCACAAGACGTTCAAGGTTGAGCCGTATGTGACCCGTCAAGGTCGCCTGATGTGATGATAACGCGGATCATGCCGACGATGTTCTCCTTCTCTAGCCTTGACCTCTCAAAAATAGCACATTAACTCCCATGGCCGAAAAGTGGTACGACCGATCTCGGCACTTGGTGCCTCCTGGGGACTCACATCCCCAGTCCAGCGGCTAAGCTAACCCAGAAGGAAGCGAGCTTCCCACCTCCGCATTATCGATGCAAGATCGGCGCATCAGCAAGACGCACAACGATGGAGACAAGGCATAAGAAGTGGCGAATGATAGCCATGAGGCGCTTGCCATGTGAGTAACGCCAATCGGCCAGCAGACAAAGCCAATGGTAGCAAGTGTCGGGACGTCTTCCGGGAGCTTGCTCAGTATCATCGGAATACCAGCCGTCGAGTCGCAATCAGCCTCGTCTTCTCCACCATCGTCAAACTCGAGACCCTTCTATTCTTGCTTCGTCTGGGGAAATCGAATGATGGCAGGGAGTTCACCAGGTCATGTCAACACGGACCGGCCGTTTGCGGCCGAGGGATGAAGAAGAAGACGATGCAGAGAGCAGGATAAAAAGAAGAGAGGTTACGACGATGAAGGCATCGATTCAGTTCAATCCAGTTCTATTCAGACAGAACAACCCTTCAATTCTCCATCATGAGTGTCTCCAAGTCCGAGCCGATTCTCATTGTCGGAGCCGGAGCCTTCGGCCTCTCAACCGTGCTCCATCTTCTCCAAGCCGGCTTCAAAGACATCACAGTTCTCGACAGAGACGACGAAGTCCCCTCTCGCTTCTCAGCTGCTAACGACATCAACAAGATTGTTCGCGCAGAGTATGAAGATGAATTTTATACCGACCTGACTCTGGTAAGCTTCACCAATGTTTCTACAGGCTTCAATGACTTAATGATGCATCTAGAAAGCTATCGATGCCTGGCAAACGCCCCTGTTCGCCCCGCATTTCCACCAGACCGGCTTTCTCCACTGCGTGTCCGGCTCGGCCCCGAAGGAAGCTTACGACACGCTGAGGCGGTTCCAAGATGCGGCCGAGAGACACCCTCGCATCAAGCCTTCGGTGGCCCACATCAACGAGAAGAAGGACATCGATGCTGCCTGCTGGCAGTACAAGCCGAGCCCTTTCCCTGGATGGCACGGGTACCTGAACAAGCTCGACGGATACGCCCACTCGGGCAATGCCCTACGGTCCATTTATCTTATTACAAAGGCTCAGGGTGTCAAGTATATCCTAGGTAGTGCCGGGGCCGTCTCTGAGATTGTCTACGATGACTCTTCCTCCGAGAACCGGAAAGCAAAGGGCGTCAAGACAGTCAACGGCCTGTTCTATCCTGCTCGTCTCGTCATCGTCGCTACCGGCGCCGCAGGTGGAAAGCTGATTCCCGAGATCGGCAAGCAACTTGTCGCCAAGTCTTGGTCTGTTGCTCACGTTCACCTGACTGAAGACGAGACGTCCGCTCTCCGTGGCATTCCCGTCACCTATGCTCGCGACTTGGGCTTCTTCTTTGAACCTGATCCGAAGACTAACCTACTCAAGATGTGTCCCATGGGTGGCGGTATCGTCAACACTGACCCCAAGAGTGGCATCTCTTACGCCCCCGGTAGCATCAGCGAGAGCGCCTTCTTACCCGAAGATGATGAGAAACAGCTTCGACAGCTGCTACAACACGCGCTCCCCCAGTTTGCCGACAGACCTTTTGTGCGAAAATCACTCTGCTGGTTCGCCGACACGGCCGACTCGGACTTTATCATCGACTACGTCCCCAACACGGGCTCGTCGGTAGTGTTCCTAAGCGGGGACTCGGGTCACGGTTTCAAGATGTTTCCCATCTTTGGCGAATGGGTCAAGGACTTGCTTCTGGCGTCTGATGGAAAGCAGCCCGTGACTCGATGGCGATGGAAGACGCCTTCCAAGGACGACAAGGGCGACTGGGGTGGTGCTGTCAGTTGGAGACTTGGAAACTCGAAGGAGCTGGTCGAGCTGAAGCCCAGTCAGTCCAAGCTGTGAAAAGGACGCATCGAGTTTGTTTTAGAGACCATATTTAGAGACTAATTATTCATTTTGTTACATCATTTCGACCGTCTGCCATCTGTTTTGACGGCTCTTGATTCTATCAATGCGCATTTGTTACACTCCTACCTAGGTAGATAGGGCCACTGAAGCGGCAATCCAGATTGAGAAAAAGATAGCAAACCTCATCGTTATGAGTAAAAGAATATTTCTCGCATATTTAACTACGAAATATATATGGCTGGTTTGAATTACTTGGTGATTGTCTTACAAGGACCCACCGGTTGTTCGTGAGCTTCGCATTTTTACGAGGGGCCAACATGGAAGGTGGTTCATGTCTTGTCCCGTCGAGCTAGAACACCAGTGCCACTTGGTATCGAACAAGCATTATAGTATCGGCTCATTAATATTAGCATGTTTGATAAACTGGCATTTCTCTCATTGACTCGTGTCCTATTGTTATGCCACCCAAAGTGAAAGGGACGATTTACGCGTCGGGGTCTCCCTACCCTAGAGGACCAAGGATGGGGTACAAGGGTGCCCTTTTGGCACACGACGGCTTGGTGTGTGTAACAGAAACAGTCTGTGTAGAATGTGTCCAATAAGCTTGGTGTCATACCTACTTTTGCTTCTTCTGTCTCTCATTTTTCCTTCCTTCTTCAAGTAGTTGGTCATGCTTACGCGTGATGCCGTCACGTCCCCCACGCGTCTGCAACGCGTCATGATCTTGAGCTTCTAGAACCCCCCATGACTTGGCTGTCTACACTTCGGCATTCGTCTAGTGGTGATGATCAGGATTCAATGCAGTCAAGTCCCGTGCTGCAGACTTTCAACGGCTCTTTCCCGAAACCATCGAGAACATTTCGATCATGGAGCTGGAAACACCGAGAGAGGCGACGTCGCCGGAACCCTTGTCCGACATATGCCTCTCTATGATTGGCTGGTTTCGTGCTATCCTCCACCGGAACCCCTTCCGGTCAACCGGGTCGCTTCCCGGCCCCGAGACTGAAGAGGGGAGTCTGTCGGCGAGTCGTGCATTTTGACCTTTCGTCGGAGCGGCCTCTCATCATCGGAGCCAAGTTGCGATGCAAACCCCACTCTCAATGAGGAGTATCAGCCATGTTCGGACCTTGAACATGAAAAAGTGAAGTCGGTTTGAGATATTTACACACAAGACATCTCCAGGTTAAAAACACACAAAACTGGCCACATCGTCTTGTCAGACCTACCCAAGTCAATACACATAGTCAAAGCGTCACAGTCACAATGGGCTCGCAAATCCTAGCCTCTCCCCAACCCCACGTTCCCTCCCCGGGAGTGTGGTGTCCGGCCGTCACCTTTTTCGACCACGCCGCCGACAAGCCAGACCATGCCGCTCAGGCAAAGTACTTTGCCCACCTGGCTGATTCGGGCCTGAATGGCCTCATCGTCATGGGCTCCAACGCCGAGGCCTTCCTCCTCACCCGTGAGGAGCGGTACGACCTCATCGCCCTGGCCCGCAAGACCATCGGCCCCGACTTTCCCCTCATGGCAGGCGTGGGCGCCCATTCCACAAAGCAGACCCTCCAGCTGGCTGAGGATGCTGCCAAGGCCGGGGCCAACTATCTCCTTGTCCTGCCCCCTGCCTACTTTGGCAAGGCTACCACCATGTCGGTGGTGAAGCGCTTCTTTGCAGAGCTCGCCCTCAAGTCTCCCCTGCCCGTCATCATCTACAACTTCCCCGGCGTGTGCAACGGCGTCGACATCGACTCCGAGTCGATTGTCCAGATGTTCAACCAGAGCAAGGCTACGCACCCCAGCGGCAAGTCCAACATTGTCGGCGTCAAACTCACCTGCGGTTCGGTGGGCAAGATCACGCGTCTCGCGGCGGTTCTGTCGCCCGATGAGTTTTCCACCTATGGCGGCCAGTCCGACTTTTTGATCGGTGGCCTGGCAGCCGGCAGCGTAGGCACCGTGGCAGCATTTGCCAACGTGTTCCCTACGCTGACGTCCAAGATCTACGCCCTGTACAAGGAGGGCAAGTTCGACGAGGCCACGAAGCTGCAGCGCATCGCGGCCCTGGCTGAGAGCCCCTGCAAGAGCGGTGTGGCATCAACAAAGTACGCTGTGGCCACCTACTCAGCCCAGCTGGCAGGCATCGAGGGCGCCGAGGAGAAGCTCGCACCGCGGCATCCTTACGAGCCCGTGGGCGATGCCGTCAAGAAGAGCGTCGCGACGCTGATGAAGGAGGCGGGCGAGGTTGAGAAGGATCTGCAAAAGACATGGACGGACCGTGTCAGGGGACGGTTGAACTGAGTTTAGTGTTTAGAATAGTCTGCATATTAAACTGGCGCTGAAGGCAAAGCCATTGTTGATCTGATGACAGAAGAGTTGCAATTGAGTGCCAAATGAATCGTGTAGCAGAGACTTGGCAGAGACCGACTGCATGAGACAGAATCCACGTGTAGATCGAAATGATGTGGATGGAAAAGGAGACCGTCAGCTATGCTAACCCCTGTCGTCAGCGTACAGCAGCATCTCGACAGTCCAGTCACCACGAGATAGCCAGCCGTTCCTCCTCCACGTTCTAGCGCCACAATGGAAAGCTGGGGACCTCTTAAGGAGTGTCCACACCACTATCATTCACTGCTGAAGCGAAGTGATAACACCATCCCTGTCTAGTCCCGACGAACCCGAACCCCGATAAGGGCCGGCGACATTGTCCTTCTACCCCGCATATCGCGTTGGAGCTAGTGCAAGCCTGCAACCAAATTCCCAACCATCTCGTGACTTTTTGCCTCCCAGCTCGAAAGCAAGACGAGGCCCATAACACCCCCCATCCAGCCCTTCCACCACCTCTAGACTGTTTATCCATTCAACCACAGGTCAGACTATAGTACCATGCCGCCGAGCTCTTCCTCAAACGCAAGGAGAACAGCGGATTCTGCAAACTCGCGAGGAGGCCGCGTGTCCAAGAGATCCGATAACGCGTTCGTCAAGCCCGCCCCCCATCTCTCCCCAATTTATGAAAAAAATACCACCCTTGTCCCCCTCATATGCAACATGACGCTGACCAAGAGAACCACCCCAGTTGTTCACGGTGTCGCAAGCAAAAGATCAAGTGTTCGGGTTCGCACCCTTGCGATGCCTGCAAGAAGCGTAAGCTGTCTTGCGAGTTTGACCAGCGCGACCAAAAGATCTTGGTCACAAGAGGGTAAATTTTGGAGATTGTTCTTTTGTTCTGGAATGACGTGTTGATCGGCTTTTAGCTTCATTCTTGATCTGCAACAGCAGGCTGCCAATAGTCAACGTCGCGCCGGTGCTGCAGAGTATGTTACACCAGGGTCGCTTGACACAAACATAGACGTTGGTGGTAGAGGTCCTGAAGAAGGTTTGTCTCTATATACCTCACTGGCTGCTGTCGTCCGTGGCTCATTTCGAAATAGGCGACACTGTCACCGTCAATGTCAACCATCCTCCCTCACCTGGCGGCAACGCCTCTACCGTTCCAACAGACGATGCATTATCGGGGAACAGGAGTAGCTCAAATAGCAGAAATGGGCTGGACCCAGTGGCTTCTGCTCTCACAAATCCTCTTTCAACGGGACAGTCCAAGTTTATGACGTCGGCTGAGGGAAGAGAATGTGAGTCCTCCGCATCTGTTTTGTCACCCTGTCTAACATCCATCCCAGTTTACCTTGGCACCTCTTCAAATTGGTCCTTTAGTCGCCGTGTGCTCAGCCTCACACACGAGTACATTCACCAGAGCCCCATCGCCGCAGATAATCTGCTCTTTGACGGCTCAGCCTACGATCTTGGATGGGATGGCTCTCGCATCAGCCCACCCCCAGAACCTCCTCTTATGCCGAGTCTTGACCACGCTGTGTATCTGATCAACACGGTCAAGTTTCACTGCAGCCAGATATTTCACTTGTTCGATGATGAGTCCTTTACGCAGTATCTTCACGAATTCTATGCCGACCCGACCAGTCACATCGCCGTCGCAGATCTTCGCTATATTCACCTTCTACTAATTCTCGCCTTTGGCAAGGCCTTTGCCGAAACCAACAACTACCAATCCAAACGACCGCCCGGAGCAGATTACTTTGTCACTGCTCTTCGCCTGTTGCCGAGCATCCACATTCTCGTCCAAGAACCAATTTTATCGACCGAAATTCTATGCTGTATCGCCCTGTATTTCCAGTGCCTCGACTACCGGCATTCGTCGCATTGCTATGTAGGTTCCACTACCCAGAGTTATCGAAATCCAGCTAACTCCTCGTAGATTGGACAAGCCATGAGAATTGCCCTCTCGCAAGGCATGCACACAGATATGCCCCTGGAACATCTGGGGGAAAAGATCGTCGAGCGAAGCCGCAAGTTATGGTGGACAGTCTATGTCCTTGACCGTGAAATGACGTCGTTGATGGGCCTGCCTCAAACCATCCACGACGACGATGTGCATCCTCAGCTTCCGCACTTTTCTGGCTCGACACATAGAGTGGCAGCTCTTCACATGCAAATTCGGTTATGCCGGACTATTGCGTCCATCAACAGAGGTAAGAATGGCGGTCAATGAGGTTACCATTCCACTAACATCTCGACTAATAGGTGTCTATGGGGCTAACGGGCGATTGAACAAAAAGTTCTTGCTTAGCACAAAGAAGGTCCTCGAAAACATCGCTGGGCTAGCAGACGAACTTCAGCAACAGTTTCCTCTGGGTGTGGATAGAGCCATCAATGGAGTCTCTCGAACCTCGGGCTATCTACATCTTCTCTACCACCAGGTAAGTTCATACCTTGCGGCCCATGAGAGAATGCTAACTTGTCCAGTGCATCGTACTCGCAACACGGCCACTGCTCCTCTGCTTCCTTAAAATCCGATTCGAGACTCCGGGCTCCATCACAGAAGCGCTTAACTCCTCTCAAACTGTCTGGAACCTGATCAAGATGTGTGTCGACTCATCCTACCAAATGATCAACATTCTTGGCTGTTTGCAAAGTCAAGGTCTGCTTGGTAAACTCACTGAGATTAATCTCGCTGGGAAGCATTGTACTGACCCTGTTCCTAGAAGCCTTTCTCCCTTTTGATCTTGAGTCTCTGTTTATCTCGAGTTTGAACCTGCTTGTCGCCCCTGTTCTCGATCCTCGATTTCTTGAGCATGATACGTCGTTTCGCCATAAGTCGTATTCTATCTTTAACGAGATGATTGGAAAGGGGAATCTGATTGCAGTATTTCGACGATCCGAAATTCAGCAACTCGATGATATGCTCAGCCGCCTCCCCCGAGAAGATACCGGACAAACCCCTGTTCCAGCCAACGTCGATGGGCAAATCATAGGAGGCTCGATGCCTGATGTTCCAGAGGGTGAAACACCGGCTATGGATTCTCTGAACGGGGACAACGAAGCCATGGCGTCCATGATCCCAGGCATGGATGACTTTGGAATGGATGCGTGGTTTACGACTGCTCAGATGATAGATATGGCAAACTCAATTGCGAATAGTGATACAGAGTGGGTTTCGCACACCATGATGGAACATGACATCTGGTAGGGAAAATTTCACAGAACTGGGGTGAGTACAAGGAGAGGGCAATGGCTGGTCCTTTGGGTAAGCGATGTGGTATTCGACCCCCACAGGCCACAGGCCACAGGCCACTCAGACACAATGACAGACGAAAAGCATTTGTTTTTACCTTCGTTTCAATGAAAAGCAAGGAGCGTGGATTAGGGATGTTTCTGGTATCAGCGCCAAATGTTTAGGTATGGAGTCTTGGAGGGCACTTGATGTATTCTATGACGAACCTTGGGTACAATTTCGAACACGAGGACCATTCTCTGTGACTGTTGATGTGTTACATCTTCTGCCGTAAACCCTGTGAGAAAGCGTTTCTGATTCTGAGCCCCTTGCTCATTACAGATCTTTTAGCCGTGTCCTGTTCCTATTACTACACTCTACCAGCCGTGCCCAGATCCGTCTCCGCATCTACTATAGAAACAGAGGGAACAGCCGGAGCCCCTTCCAAATCATCTGACAACACGCTCGCTTGCTGAGTACTGGTCGTAGAAAGTGGCTCAGAAGGCTCCAGAATAGAGTGACTCTCGGAAGTCATAGATAGTGCCTGGGCGGATAAAGGGGATCTTGCTGTTGATGGGTGCCCAGCTATTGTTGCCCTGCTAATTCTATGGGAAAGAGGTTGGCTTCCCGCTGGGCTAAGAAGAGACCTTGGCGTTCCAGTTCTGGATAAGCCGAACTGACGCCTCGCTTGTCGATCTTTGGATCTCATCTCCCGCTCAGCCTGTCTTTGAGCGTCGGTTGCGTCCTTGTTTTGTCGAGCCTTGTGGTGTATCTCACGGAGTTGATCTTTATATTGTATTAGCACCGAAAAACTGCATAGTAGCGCATGGTAGTAACTTGCCATCACTCAGATCAGAGTATCTCAGTGCCAGAACTGGATCGTTGAAAGACTTCTTCCATCCCTCTTCGATGATGAATTCTGAGCCTAGAACTACATCAAAAGGGACTTGATCATGAACTAGAAACTCATGCCGATGAGTGTATGATGCGTTGACAGAGTACCACGTGAGTGTGATAGTTCCTTGGGGGAGAATGAGTTCTTCACCGCTGCTGAAACCTAGCCATGCTCTATCGCTCTTGGCCTCTTTCTGTTTGTCTTCCAGACCAGCTCTTTTTAGGATTCGTGTTGAGATCCAGTTTAAGTCGCAACCACTGTCCAGTTTGACTCTGAACGGGGCAGACGAAGGAGCTTGAGGGTCGTCTGGCACAATGACGAAAGGGAAAAGGAACGGGGGATCAGTGCCCGAGGTGTTCAACTCTCGGAGGCGCTCTGAAACTTGTTCGAGCCCCTGACCTAGGCGAGATTGGTACGTTGTTGAGGCCGGAGCCACGACGGTCATGGCTGCGTCCGAGCTTTCGGCGGAACGCCGAGCGTCATCTCGAATGCCTGGTTCCAAAGACCCCTGAGTTTCCTCCTGCATCGATCCAGTTGCGTTCTCATTGCATGGCATACCCATTGGAATGGTATCCGGATGGCAACGGCCGATGAGGTGTTTGATCATATCGGCGGTTTCGGCCAGATAAAAATGGCTCTTGTCAATCATTGCATCTTGTAGCTTAAACCCGTCCTCGATCATTCGGTGGAGATGATTAAGTTTCCACCTATATTGTTAGGTACTGAACAAAAATGAAAATAAAAAGCCAGCCTGAACTAACTCGTTCATCTCCTCGGATAGGAGCGTAGACCATATCTCCAGGTGTCGTAGTATCTCAACAATGTGTTGATCAAGAAGGAAGGCGCGAACACGATTCTTGGTGGCTTTGTGAATCTGCTTTTCAAGTTGAGGTATTAGATGAGCGCACTTTGAGAAACAAAGGTCCATGGTTTCCTTGTGATGCTTGCGAAACAGTTCATTTTCGAGCGCTTGAGGAATGACATCCGCGCTTCGAGAAATGATCTTCTGAATCAACCATACGCGATCGAGCAGCCCACGATCAACATACGATAGTCGCAATTTTGATAAAACCCCGATAATTTCTTGTGTCTGAGTCCCAAGGCCAGCCACGCTAGCAGCAATATAGAGCGATTCGGCCATGGCGGTATCGTGTGGCCGTTGGGCCTTGGAGTGAATTGAGGGATTGAAAGAGGGAAAACGGCTGAAATCACATCATATTCGAGTCCTAACCAATACAAACACTTCAGGACCCAGCCTGATTCCGGGCGCGGCTCAAATATTTGTCCGCTGCATGAAGCCCTGTCGGGATAAATCAGGCTGGCGGGGGCATGGTATCAGGCTGCGAGGTATGACTGCCTGAACAACGCAAGTGAGAGGAAAAGAAGTCTTGACAAAAGTGAGCACCAGCGTCATGGACCCAAGCCAACCTCAAAATGCAGAAGGGAACCAGCAAGACTACCTAGGCGAGTCAGGATACCCAAAGCTAGCTAAGCTGATGGGCGATTCTCCAGAAACTGCCATATTCCGTCGATTCAGGCAGCTCAACATGCTTCATCTGCTTAGGCTTCAGGCAGAGCTACATTCTATGGAAGATGAACTTCGCGAGGTCATCCAGGAAGACCAACAGTCAGATGACGTCGACAGGAAGGATTATTCAAGAAACTTCTTTCTGCTTAAGGACTGTGCTGAGCAGGAGAAAGATTCTGAACAGTACGGGTTGCTACAACAGATTGGAGATAAGCTCAGCGAGTACAGTATGCAGAACCTTCCAACAGAGAGGTGTGAATCGCTGCTAAATAAGCTAGACACTGCACTCTCAGCTGCCAGAGCCGTAGAAGGCCTCGCAACACCGGAGAAACGTCCTTTGGAGTTCCTATGTCTTTGGCTTAAGGGCGCCGGAGGCGGGGAACATTTCCCTTTGGGAACTGAAAGCACAATCTGGGAGTCAGAATCACGGGCAGAGTATGTGAGGCTTGCCCCGATGGCTAGCAACGACAGAATATCATCGTTAGTTCGAGGATTCTTGCTGGATGCATATCACTTCATTGCCGAATCTTGGAAGAAGGTGAAGAGAAAGTTCAAGAAGGTGAGATTTCCCATTCCATATGTTCAACTCCGAACTAATTTAAATCCTAGACTGACCCGTCTCTCATGACGACTGAACCACATATACGCGAGTATAACGATGAAAAGCTCCAGGCTGTGAGCGATGGTATTACAGCTGCCTTAGCCTCTCTTCTCCCGACCTTGATGATCCTTGTTTTGTACTTTGTCAAGCGGATGCTGGTTAGAATTGGGCTGGTCATTGTGTTCACCACCGTCTTCTCTGTTGTGATGTCATTTTACCCCGGTGCAAAGAAGGGCGAGGTTTTTGCAGCTGTGGCAGCTTTTGCTGCCGTTGAGGTTGTTTTTATCGGTACGACTGGATAGCTGCATGCATTTTGAGGGTCTAGAGAATTGGAAAGGTCAAGGAGGTCCAGCTGTAATAAATGATCACTTCTTCATGCTCGACCCGGGTTGCAAAGGCCAACATCTGTAGCGTCAATGTTGTGATGTCGAATACCGAACTCGTAGCCTTGGACACTTGGACATTGAATGTAGAAGCCTCGAGTCTCCTTGTAACTTACCCGAAAGTAGTAAGAAAGTATTATTGTTGAAGAGATGCTGCTGAGAGCACATTCTATTTAGCTACCTATCCAGCATCAAGAACCAAAACCCACCACCCATATGTTATTGTCTGATATCATCCTTAAACCCCAAAAGAAAACCCAACCTCGAATGAAATCTTCTGCCGTCATGGCCACAAAAGGAAATATTAATCTATATCAACACCGGCCCGGATTTCCGGCCCTTGGAACTCCACCTGACACTAGAGGAGAGTCATGGAACACCACCCAGCGGTAGCCAAGACACAGGCACCGACTATAACAGCGTCGAACCGACCTTCTCTTTGGCCATCCTGAGTGTCCTTTGTCTGTCCGGAAGGTTTGTCGGCTGCATTGCTGGTGGTAGCGTCGTTACTGGCGACCGTGTCGGGCGATTCGTCTGCCTTTCCTTCCTCCTTCTTATCCTCTTGACTCTCCTCCTTCTGCTTTTCCTCCTGATCCCCCCCCTGGACGTGGTCCGGTATAGCTGGTTCCTTGTCGTCGGGTTTTAGGTGAGGAATGATGTATTTGTCAAGGAATGACTGTGAGACTCCAAGGGTTCTAGCATTGGAGACAGCGTTTTGCATGCGTGCGATGTATTCTTCTCGAATCGTCCCGTCGGTGGCGTAGTTTTCGCTGACATAGACTAAAGCTTTGACGTCCAGAGGGCGATATGCTCTCTGTTGTCGTTGACTGGGTGGGCCATTTGATGGAGGACCATGTGGATGGGAAGATCCCTCTGCATCCGAGTCTGAGTTTGCACCCGCTGATTGCGGTGTTTGACCGAACGCTTGATCTGATGGGTTTGACGCTTCTTCAAGCACATGGGCTAAGCGTGTGGATGTGAACGAGGAGTATTGTCTGTGGCGCTGGAGGACAATTTCCAACATGTGCTTTTGGTACAACTTCCTAGCCACACCTTCTGAGCGATCCAGTGCCCTCACATCCCGGGAATTGACAAGGTACACAAGGCCCTCGACTGAAGAGTCATCCGCAGGGACCACATTGGCCACCCCACGCTCGTTGATCTGCCACCTGTAACCCGAGAGTGTCCCCGTGCCGACGAAGACGCTTGAAGGACACCGCTTGGCCATCTGGGCAACATGGAGATTGCTCCCGTAGGCAAAGTATAGGACATCGGGTTTCCGTGTCCGGGGTAATGTTGATGGCTGCATGGTCTGCGCATGTGAGTGATTGTTTTCTTTGACGATCATTGGAAGCTGACCTGTGAAAGAGATGATTGGAGAAAGGAGAATGAGTAGAAGGGCCCCTAGTCGATGCAGCTGAATCCTATGAACTGCCCAGAAGATGAAAGATCGATGGTACGTTATTGAGTGTATCTGCGTGAAGGAGAAAGAAAACGTGCATATGGGTCTATCAGGTTAGGCTGGATCGACGGGCCAGGTTGGGTTTATGTTTGGATTTAGCGAATCGGACCCTTGCCATCGTGTCACGAGACGTTGCCCCAGTTGCCAAATGACACGTCTGCCGCTGACTTGGCTGTGAACCAGTGATGTGACTCACAGGGGCTCATTACCTCAAATCTATTGACCTGCAGCGAATGACATGCAGTTCTGTCTGAATGAGGCGACTGACGAAACGTCACTAAAATTTCTTAACCATCAACCTTTAACATTGATCAATGAGGTTGCACAAAGTGGATACGATTTGGGCAATGCTTGGATTGATATAATATTTGAATTGACACCCAAACAGTGAGGCTTGCTGACGTGGTTGACCATGCCAACATTATGAAAGGAGGCGAGATGAGTGTGGAGGTTCGAGAATAACAACGCACAATTGACAGCAATCCCGATTGATGATCATGGCAGTAAGGGGAAGAGAATTTATCGGAATGGTGCCGCCGTTGATTAAAGAGGGTATTGGAGTGACAGTACAATTGAAACAAAGTATGTTGTCCCTTGGCCGTTGACCAGACCGCAATTCATCATTGACCCCAAGATGCGTATAGTATTCTAATTATAGCGGGATTACTTACCCATGTAGCGAATCTTGTTGAGCCAGCGAGCTCAAGCTGCGGTAGTATCGGTGACTGGAACATCAGCAGGGTTCTGAGTGCCATTTGCCCCTGCTCCGGCAGCCGGCTCATTGACACTCCTTTTCTGTGCACCCGGACCCTCGGGATAAACTGGGCCTTCGGTAACATCTCTAATTCGAAGTCCGAGACGGGCGGGGTCAATATTCCGATGTCCCCAGAGGAGAATGGCTCCGAAAACTGGCTTCGCGAGGAGATCCAAGATCCCGTAGAAGACGGCCTCAGAGTCGGGCGCGATGATGTTGCCACCCTCGCAAACGCCCCATGCGATGGGATAGCAGATCCACACAATAAGCGTGATGGTGCCACAAGCGAGAAAGACGCGGCCGACATCACTCCCAATGCGGTTGGCATGGATGCGAGCTTCCCATGCAAGCTGGTACACGATGTAGGCGAGTGCAGCACAACCTGTGTTGGGGACTCAGCAATCTTCCTTCAATGCGGCTATGATAGGACTGGAATTCGAGCAAGGGATGACGAACCGAAAGCGAAGTAGCCCCATTTGTACGAGCTCTTGACAAGGGCGCCCACAAGTCCCGTGACGATCATGACCCAGTCAACAAGGATAACCCACAGCACAGTAGGCCATGGCATACCGGCCGTGAGTAGTAGATCCATGAGAAGAAGAGGAGTGGTGATGAACCTATTTCATGTTTAGTATTGTCGCCGTATGGATGTCCATTGGGCACTCACCAGTCGATATATCGCACATAGAAGATTTCACGATAGACACCAGCCACTCTATGATCGCTGCGCCGGAACTGAACAGCGATAGGAGTCCAACCCAAATTGGAAGCCATTGAGAAGTAAGAAATAGCAGCAATCATGGTGATGCCTCCCGTGATGTAGTGAAAGACCCGATCAGTCCGAGGCTTGGTCCAAGCAGTCCCGATGAAAGCGATGGTAGCAACCGTCATCACGGCACAGACAGCCCAGTACCAATCTGAGCCACGAGTAGTCAGGTTGATATCACTGCTTTGACCATTGACGGTGTCAGCTGCAAGGATCGTTAGCAGGTGTGAAAGTAGACGATCTAATGAGCTTACGGTTGACGTTAAGCGCATCGTTTCGGCGTGGAAAGATTTGAGAGGTCATGATGGAGATGGGTATTGTTAGTTGGTGTTGGTTGCAACGTGGTACTTTTTAACAACAAAAATTTAGATAGTTGCATCAGTGGCCGACAAGATGGATCTGTTCTTGGCATATAAGATGCTTGCTGGATCAGCGCTTCAACTGCTCTCGGATCTAAAGAAGGATGACTTCATTTTCTCGGTCATTCCGGAACACTCGGCATCTTGCGTGAAGATGGAAATAACGACTATACAGAAGTGTGCTAATCGACTCGTCATAGCACTATAAACTCTCGACTCCTTTGAGAGATGGCTGAGAGAGGATCGAGTCGATGACGCTGATGGCCGGGAACACCCACACCACCTGTCACCTACCTGTCTGCACCGGTGGGTCTTGGAGTTGGTGATCACTTAAACTGCAACTCAATTTGCCTGCTACGGATTGAAACATCATGTTCTGATGCCAAAAATTGGCTGACTTGGAGATAATGGAGTTGAGGGCTGCCTAGCCTTGGCTAACTAGTTGTGGGTGGCGATCACTCAGCCAGTAGTCGATGCAGGTTAAAATTGCAGTGAAAACGAGGCCCAACTGTTGATTCGCCAACCAGTTGTGGGTGGCAATCACTTAGTCGAGGCAGGTTAAAATTGCAGTGAAAAAGAGGCCCAACTATTGATTCGCTTAGTAGTTGGAGGTAGCGATCACTTAATTAGTCGTCGAGGCGGGTTGAGATTGTAGTGAAAAGCTGGGCTCAAAAAAGGAAAAAAGAAGAAAAGAAGAAAAAAGAGGACTGTCGAGGTTACCGTCAATATGGTATAGGTAAGGAGAGCGGCGATGATTTGGTCAGCTCACCTGCCAACAGATCGTGTCTATCACAGGCAATTGAAGCCCAATCATAAACTTACTCGGCGGGTATGGAACGAGTTGTCGTTAGATTCGCTCTCGCTTTCTGTTGATGTACGGAGTGACTATCAGAATGCTGAATTATTTGACAATTGGGGATGAAACATTTATCACTCCAAAGCCGAATATATAATGCGAGCGGAAATGGGACTATACAAAGCGACGACAGATGGGAATGGGATTCAAGATGTGTTTATCGTCGAATGAACAAGAGACGCCATTCCTACGCTGCCACATGATATTCCTTGTGACCTCCCTCCTACTTAGCAATGGTGAAGAAATAGGCTACGGTCAGTGTTACGATCAGCGCAATGAACCATGTGCCTCCAAGGAAATATTGGCTCTGTAGCCTATCAAGCTCGCCCCGCCCCCTCTCATGGTACACTGGATTCCATGGAATCTCGCCATCCGAGAACCCTGCATTTTGAAGAATCTGTTCGGCAATGATCTTGCTGCCAGCAATACAGATTGGAACTCCAGTTCCTGGATGTGTGCTTGCCCCAACAAAGTAGAGGTTCTTGAACTGTGAGTGTTGAGTTCCAGGTCGGAAAGAAAGAACATTGAAGAAAGAGTGATTTAATCCCAGGATAGCCCCCTTGTCCAAGTTGAACTTGTCTTTCCAAGTGTATGGGGTGTTGATGACCTCGTGTTTGATGAGAGGGGACAGGTCGACGCCAATTCGGGCTTGAATGGTTGCGATTATCGTTTTGCGGGCAAGCGATACCATGGAGTCACAGTCCTGATCCGAGTGGACGGTATCTTCCGGGCTATTGGCAGACTTGTATGTGCCCCGATGTGTTCCTGATTTGTCCGATAGTAGGTGACCCACGGGAACTAACACGACGATGGAGTCTTTGCCTTCTGGGGCGGCCGACGGATCCACCCGCGAAGGAACGTTGACATAGAAGGACGGCTCCGCTGGGATGAGATGTTGCTTGAAGATACTTTCAAAGGATTCTCGGTAGTCGTCCGCAAGAAAGATGTTGTGAACCTGGAGCTTCGGAAGTACTTTCGAAATCGACCAGTAAAATGAGATGCTGCTGCAGGATGCCTCGCGCTTGGACAGAGAGCGCGCATAGGATGTTTCCGGTAGAAGATTGTTGTATGTGTAGACAAGATCCGCATTCGAGACTACGATGTCTGCCGGGAGGAGGGTTCCGTCTTCAAGGAGAACTCCGTTGGTTTTCTGCGTGGCCTGGTCGATGGAAATAGACTGTACTGACGTGGACAGGCGGTATTCCGCACCTAGTCGCTGGCTGACCTTGACAAGGCATTCTACAACCTATGCAACTAGTCAGTCTGTTGAAGAGGGAGAGAGCCCACTTGCACTCACTCTATGAAACCCGCCTTTTGGGTACAAAATTCCCTCTGCCAACTCTGTGTACTGCAACAAGCTATACGTCGCCGGTGCATCAAACGGACTCATGCCCATGTACATAGTCCCGAATGTGAAAACTCTTCTCAACCTTTCAGTCCAGAAATACTTGCTAGCTCGAGTCCAGATACTCTGGAAGGGATGAAGAGCTAAAAGATTCAGCAGCACCTCCGGTCTCGCCATGTTGAGAAAAGATGAAAAGTTCCTTCGAAGCACATAAGCGGCGCTGATCTCGTAATGTCGATGTGATTCTTGGAGAAACGAGAGGTAGCGTTCGAAGCCATCTATGCCTTCAATCGCCTCGATAGACTTCTTCATCTTCGTCAGATCGGTAGATAGCTCAAAGGAAGATCCATCCCCAAACCAAATGTTGTAATTTGGCTCACACTTCAGTAGCTCAATCCCTTCGGCGGAGAGTGAAGTTCCAAGATCACGGAAGATCTCATGGAAGAACTGGGGGAGGAGCAGTAGGGATGGGCCTTGGTCAAAGCGCTTTGTCGGTTAACAAATCTGAGCATGGGTAGCTCGTTTCGAGAATCAACTCACATAGCCATCGTGATTGATCAGGGAACATCTCCCACCCGTAAAGTCGTTCTTTTCCAGAACTGTCACCTTGAAGCCGGCCTTTGCTAGCCTTGCAGCCGTGGCAACTCCTCCAACACCGGCACCTAGGCGAGCCCGCTAGTCAGTAGTGGCATCGTAACTCGCAAAGGGGCCTGAGGACGCATACCAATTACAATCACGGACTTTCCTTTAGCCTTTGGTTCTTCCATTTTGACGATAAAGAGTGTAAATGCCTCAACGGAATCGGAATAAGCAACAGTACTTTCTTTGTGTAACCGCCACGAGAGTCAATGACGTCCTCCATTGCCGGTCCTCGACGCACCATCCTTGTTATGTCTCACTAACCCCCCTCAACATGTGTGCGTATCACATAATCCTCAATGCACTGCTTACCTCGACGGCTAACTGAGTGATCGCTGCTATCCAATCATTTGAAGGGCCTCAATGCACTGCAATTTTAGCCGCCTCAACGATGAATGATCGCCACCCACCGCTAGAAGTTAGGCCTTGATAAGATGAGTCGTCCATTTTCAGGCCTGGAGTTCTTGGCTCAAATGATGAGAGATACGACGAGTGACAGCCGCTATCTGACCAGCCCTTGCCGGCCTATCACAAACTCCAAGAAAGATTCTACTGATTCAACGCTGACCATGCAACCCTGATCCTCCTCCACAAAGGCACAATTGCTTTCCCCGCCCGTACGGGATAACCCGGCTCTCTCAACACCCGCCCAATCTCCATGTAGCTTTCCACGGCAAACCGGATCGGCCCTCTCACTTCGGGGGGAAGCTCATCAATAGCCCCTCGAGCAAGTTCATATTTCGCAAAGGCACGATCAAGGAGCCTTTGACGCAAGCCTTCGACAGACGATCCGGATGGAGTTTGAACCACATCTTGAGACTGTAAGCCCGATTCGCTCAACCACGTACTCGGAACGTAGACTCGGCCTATGCCGGCGTCCACTGCAATGTCCCGTGCCATGTTGACATACTGGAGAGCAATTCCCATCTGCACGCCTCCATTCACAATGCGGCTACGTGACTCTTCCGATATATCTGGAGAATAGTGCCAAAGTATGAGGCAATTGCAAAGCTCTGCAACTGTTCCCGCCACACGGCTAGCATACAAGTCCAGATCTTCGGTAGTTGCTATTGGAAACCCTGTAACAAATAGCAAGTCGGTCTCAAACCCTTTCAAGAGATCGTGGAACGGCAGGTTTGGAAGATAATCTATCGGCAGCTGTAATAGTGCCTGCTGAATCGGTTCCGGGAATTGTTTCCTGACGTAGTCGTCAAGCTCGGATGTTGATGATTTCTGGCCAAACGCAAGCTGCAATAATCGCTTTAGCCTCTTGACCCACAACTTCGTCTCATCAAGAGATGTGGCTTCGTCAACCAGATCATCAGCGGCCCTGCAAAATGCGTAGAGGCGGATTAGATCCATCCGAAGCTTTCCCTCGAAGGCTCCACTGGCGAGGTAGAAACTGCGACTTTTCTTACTTAAAAGAGTAGTTGCGTTGACAAGGCCAGCGATGCGTTCTTTGTCGTACTTGGCTTTGGGTAAGAGAAGTGTTTGAATGAGGAGAGGCGGACTTGGAAGACCAGTGGAGTGTCTGAATCTCTCGGGAAATGTGTCCAGAATGGCCAGGGCGTTATCGAATGCGACTTGTCCGAAGACAATCATAGTGTTTGTTAGCAAAAAGAAGATGGCTTCCCTACCGAGAATCAGTACCATAAGACTAGATAAGGGCTGGGGCTCTGACTCTACATCCAGCCCCTTCCATACTTCAATACCATGCTTGGTTCCGGAGGTTATACTCCATGTTCCTCGGCGTAGAGCAAACGTGTCAACCATCCAAAGATATACAGTTGGGACCATGATAGGGATCACGGTGCTGGTTAAGGGTAGGTGGACCAAGAAGTCAGACGAAAGAGTCCTAGCGAGAGTTAGCACAACAGACAGGGTGGAAGGACTTGCCGACGAACCATAATAAGAGGACGAAAGGGCAAGCCCATATCAAGATGAGACCTAGGTAGGTGCCTTCTCCTCCACTGTGAACGGCCGCTATGCCATATAGAATTGCAATAACGAGTATGGCCTGGCCGGCGATTCTATGGGAACCACGCCCTCTGCCTAGATAGATAGGGTGAAACGTAGTTTTAGTTAGAATGAGGTAAAGTAGTGAAGTATTGAAGGTTTGGATGAAGAAGAAGAAGACTTCTTCCGCTGGAATGTCATGAAGAGTTGGGCCGATGATTGCGCCTGGAGGATATGTCCAGATCTTATGCCTGATGAGATATGAATCCCACGGACTTTGAAGTTAGTAGACTAATATTAAAAGCATTCAATCGACATACATTGTGGAAATCACTGCTCCCTGGCGCAAGTGTTATGATGAGGATTTCTGTCAACTAGTAGAGGGTATAGTAGCCTACCGCTATTAAGAATCCAATCTTGTACATGCCCATTCGCGATAGTAGCGGCCTGTAAACGAGAGCAAGACAGATTCCAACGGGAATTGTGTACTTGGCATGTCTGATGAGGGGTCAACCAGTCATCCTAGTGACGAGGAGATGGGGTTCCTACACCAACGCATAGTCCCACACCATTTTGGAAAGAAACGGCCGTTGCAGCCACAGATCAAGAACTTTGTTAACGACGGACGTAAAGAAATGAGGTAATTTGAAGATTCTTGAGAAACTAAGGATGGTGAAGAACTTGAACTTTAACTTTGCGCTGGAAGCCGTTTGCCGGTGGCTGTGCCGCTTCTCCCGATGTCGGCAGTCGTTGACGTCAGCACCTCGGGATTTGTGAGACATTGCGAGACATTGTGCGGGTCATCAACCGCCAAGCTTGCGGCGTTTTCGATAACGGGAGGGTTGGGTATTGAATGAGTTGGGTGAAGATGAGTGGTGGTTGAGTTTCCTCGCGGTGAGACGGTGCGGAAACCACCGTGGTCTTGAGCGGGATACCCGGATGATGAGTTTTGATAATGGAGTGATCATAGTGTTAACTGAAGTCATGCGTTGGAGGAATGGGGAGAGATGATAATGAAAACCATCATTCTACTGATCGTAAGCTAGAGCTATCTGACTGATTGCTCCTGTCACTGTGATCCTATTCCAAGTCCTCCCTGCTATGCCCCGTCCAACTAAGCAACGACGGTCTCAACGACACCCGTAAGTGCGATTAGTGTATCAAGCTAAACAAAAACTTACTATGTACAGCTATCTTTCTGGAAACTTTGCACCTGTTCAACAAGAAACCCCATTAACACCATGCGTTTACACGGGAAATATTCCCCCAGAATTGCAAGGGGGTCAGTATGTCCGCAATGGCGGTAATCCAGTGGGCCACGAAGACCTTGGCAGAGATGCACATTGGTTCGATGGCGATGGGATGCTATCTGGTGTTGCTTTCAGGAGAATATCTCCAGGCGATGGCCGCATTATACCTGAATTCGTCAACCAATTCATCTTGACCGATCTTTATCTGTCTGAGAAGACAACGACAGTCTCATCACCGATAATGCCAAGCATAACAACCCTTGTCAATCCTCTCTCGACTTTGTTTCAGATTATACTATCTGTGTTACGTACCGTGTTCCTGGTTTTGGTTTCGCATCTCCCTGGTTCACAGCGGGCGATAAAACGCATTAGTGTTGCGAACACGTCTATCCTCTATCACGACGGCAGAGCTCTCGCCACTTGCGAAAGTGGTCCGCCAATCCGCATCCAGCTTCCATCCTTGGATACTGTGGGTTGGTTTAATGGTATTCAGGCCGAAGGCGAGCCAGAAGACTTCAAGCCCCAGTCAGACCCCCGTCAGTTCGGAGGCAACGGTGCCTTGAGCTTTTTGAAGGAATGGACGACCGGGCATCCCAAGGTGGATAACAGGACGGGCGAAATGCTACTCTATCACAACACATTTCTGCCTCCTTTTGTTCACTACTCGGTGATTACAAGTAATCTCTCGAAAAATAGCAACACTCCTAAACGCAAACTCATCAATGAGCCGGTGGCCGGAGTTTCTGGAGCGAAGATGATGCACGACTTTGGGGCTTCACACACGCAAACCATCATTATGGACCTACCACTATCTCTAGATCCTCTAAACTTATTGAGGAATAGGGAAGTGGTATCTTACGACTCATCACAAACATCCCGGTTCGGCGTCTTTCCTCGACATAAGCCACATGAGGTGCGATGGTTCACTAGCCTGGCCTGCTGCATCTTCCATACGGCCAATGCATGGGATACAATCGTGGAAGGCAGAGTAGTTTCCGTTAACCTCTTGGTGTGTCGAATGACCTCAGCTACTCTTTTATACAGCGCTGGTAATATTGCCCCTCCAAAGGTATCGAAAAACATCACGCATATCGAGCTCCAGAAGACTTCCTCAACTAGGGAAAACCTCGATAGACCGCCAGAGACAACAACGTGCCATTATGAGAAAGGTCCAGTCCTCGAATCATCCACCTCAGCACTGAACCCCCCTAATTACCCCTTAGCTCACGCACCCCAAGATAACGACCAATGCCGCCTGTATTATTACGAGTTTGACCTATCCACAACAGGGAAAAATCAAGTTTCTCATGAGTGGGCCCTATCGACAATACCCTTCGAATTCCCCTCCGTGCGTCCTGACTGCGAAATGCAACAAGCTCGCTACGTATACGGCTGCACTACATCATCATCCTGCTTTGGTGTTGCTCTTGGAAAAGCCGTCAAGATTGATGTTATAGCCAAGATTGACACTGGGACACTCATCCAGAAAGGAAAGGACATGCATATCACGCCTGTCACAGGGTGTGTAGATGATCGAACCGTCAGCGAAATCCTTGACGAGGATAACAAGGATGATCCTATACAATGCTTTCGTCTTCCCAGGAATCACTTTGCTCAAGAGCCACGATTCATCCCCAGGTCATCATCGGACGAGGAGGACGGTGGATATCTCCTCTTTTATGTTTTTGACGAGTCTCAGTTGACCATGTCTGGGGAATGCACTCAATCAGCCGTGTCTGAGCTCTGGATCCTGGATGCCAAGAGTATGCGCAACGTCGTTACAAAAATTACGCTCCCTCAACGTGTGCCTTATGGATTGCATGGAACCTGGTTTTCTTATTCGGATATCGAGAAACAGAGGGATGTCAGGACATTTCGAAGTTTGGAACAACTTCGAACAAGGAAGCATGAATGGGTATTCGGCCGAAAACAGTCGTGGTGTTCCTGGGCCCGATGGAGGGACCTTTTCGAAAAGACGGTTGGGTAGCAGATACTTGTCTCAGAAGCTTTAACTCAAGGCACATTTACAAGTACTGCGCTATGTCGTGTCGAAAACAAGTGTAATGTATTGGTGGAGTTGTTTAATTACAATTTCTTCTATCTCACAAACTGGTCCGCAAAGCTCGCCCCGAGTCCAACAGCTTCATAATGCTTCCTCGCCTTATCCAACTTGCTGAACACATCCTCCACTCCCACAGTGTTGCCATCAGGGTCCACATAGATGTAAGCGCCCGTGACATGGAACAGCGTCACCATTTCCTTCACATCCTCCGGCACCTCAAGCGTATGGATATCTCCAGGAGGCTCGTACGCGTAGCCGCCTTCAGTAGCCCACCAGGGGTGTTCGAGATAGTGCCAGCGGCCCTTGAGCACAGTGGCGTGTACCGCACCAGCGTGGCGATGACGAGATAGAATGCCGGACCGTCGTACACGGAGGATATTGACAAAGTAACCGCCTGAGACGCTGAATAGAAGTGGCCGGAACCAGACGTCTGGAGCTTGAGGAACCCAAAGACGTTCGTCGCATTCAATGTCGAAAATGCCCGGGATAACGAGATCGTCAGGTACAGCGGGTAGACGTGGCCCGCGATAAGGGATAGCAGACTGATCGGCACGCTCTTTGAGCTCTTCCGGCTTGGAGGTGTTTTTGTTTGCCATGGTGAATTGGAGTTGTGATTGAGAAGTAGTTGTCGGTCTTAGGGGGTAGGGGGTAGGGGGTATGCGTGTTGCAGTTCTGTCATCGTAGCAGCTCCAATGAGGCCAACTCATGGCTTATAAAATAGAATTTGAGAGAATTTTCCCCATTGTCTATGGCAATGTTCCAACGGCTTTTTTTCGTTGTAATCCGTGAATCGAGTCATTTCCCAACCATGGGGTAACTGGGCGCCAACAGCGGCCCGAGGTCGGGGGAGGGCCCGGAGGGGGCAAGTCTTAGACCCGATGAACTACCAATACCTTCTTGAATTGACCAATAACGACCGTTGTAATCATATTACGATATTGACAGGTTCCACCCTTTGTGTTTGACAATGTCTACCCAATCCACATGGCCCTGGTCACTCCTCCGTGAACCATCCCCCTTCCGACGCCAAACTTCATCAAGTATCTCAAGACAAGCCTCAACATTGCGGAATTTTCGCCACCTTATCATGTCACCGAGTTTTTCCCGAATAGCCTCAATCTCGGACATGTCGTGGGTTTCTCCTCCAGCCATGAAGAGGGGAAACAGCAGTGTACACTCCACCAGGCATCCTTCCGAGACTTCTAGGCTGAGCTTGACGATGGCTTCAACACATGCCTTTATCTTGGCCTGTAGTACAACAGTATAGCCGCTTACATGGCGTCTGAGGATTCGGTGTAGATGAATCAGTGCGGCATTACGGTAAGCCTCGCCCAGTAGTGCCAGTGGTGAGCCGCGCTCGTTCGAAGGACACACCCAGCGTTGAAGCTCATCCTCAATGTTCCGAGCCCGAATTGACTGATCATCATGGCTGATGGTTTGGCCAGTTTGGGAAATGCCATTTGCATCTGCAAAGTCAGCATTGAGGACGCTGGTCTCTGACACAAGAAACAGGAGACGTGACGCGAATCCAAAGTACGGATCCGGTAGAGATTCATCTGCTGCCGCCCAATAGAAGCCTTTGATCAAGGGTGGGCGATCCATCGAGACACTCATCATGACATCGTGGTACGCAAAATTGCGGAGTAGCCACCTCCCCTCAAACGTCACATGCACTGCCTGTTTCGGGTCACACACCGAGTTTGGCCCCTGTGCTAGAGCTGCAGCTGCGCCTGTGAGATGGGGGTACCAGCTGTCAGTGGCTTCAGATATTGACTCCATAGAGCAGAGGACCATTGTGACTGCGAGACACATTTCTGTCGAGAGCTGACTTTGTTGAACCGACTCTTGGAGACGTGCTAGAGCATATCCACGATGGCGTAGAGACAAGGGCTTGAACTTGTCATCTCGCAAGGCCAGATGGGACGAGGCCCATGCTGACACTGCATACATGAGGGGTGGGCATTCAAATGCCATAGGAAGAATGACTATGTGGATAAGTTAACTAGTTGCAAGGTCAATGCGTCTTGGGGGGAACATACCAGATAGGAAGCAGTTGTTCTCCAGATTAGTAGTGAGTAGGAATGCAAACGTTGCCGTGTAGTACCGCAACATGGCTCGTCTACTTCCAATCAGGTCCTCAGCCTCTACGTCGTTCGAGTCCGAGAGCTGCAGGCCTAAAGGCTGACACAAGTGTGTTATGCTCCGGAGTTGCTGATCTATCCTCGGAGTTCTTGTCATGGCGGGGTCGGTTCTGGCCGCCGTATCTGATGGCGCAGGCGATGACGACTTCAGGGGGCGAGGTGGTTCGCGCTTGCAGACCAGGTTGAGCCGCGAGCAGTGGCTGCAAACGGGGTAGATCTGGTCACACTTCTTCTTTCTGTTGTACATTAGCGTCAGAAGAGGTCCATGATGATAGCGAAGCCGGGTGAGAGAACCAATGATGGCATCCACATACCTTTGACGGCAAGTCAGGCATCCTCGCCTCTGCCGGGTATACCCTGGCCTCCTCGATGGCCCTGCGAGAGGGGTGATTCCTGGGTTCTCCATTGATCGGTTGAGGTCTCTGTACGACTGCGGGATGCTTTCGTCCGGGCGCTATAGGCGGGATAAAGAACACACTCGATCGTAGGAGGTCAGCAAGGATGAGATGAAGTCTCGAGTCACGAGAAACCCTTCATGCACGGCGCTATCGGCGGGGTGGGGCAATCCCAAGATGGTCTAGCAGAAGTTTGACTCCTCATAGCCAAAAGATTCTACAGTAACATCAGGACGGACAAGCGGGACTGATTTAGACCAATTAATGATTATCTCGGATTCTAGAATGCATCAGAGCCTCGCGGACTCAGTGTGGCAAACTTGACGATTAACAGCCTCAATCGCCTCCCTTAGCATCCCAACCATGCGCCTAAGCTCGGACTCTGTCACCACATACGGCGGAGCCATGATAACATGGTCAACATGAACCTCCCCTGTTGTACCAAGGTTCCCCAGAATGTTCAAACCCAAGTCAAGCGCCTTGTCCACAATCTGGTGGCAAAGTCTTAGGTCCGCGAGAAAGGGGGTCTTAGCAGCTCGGTTCTGCACAAACTCGACCGCCCAGAAGAGACCTCGGCCCCGGATGTCGCCTACACACTCTAGTGGGCCAATCTCCTCTTTCAAGAGTTGCTCGAGGACTTGGCCCATTCGTGCCACGTTGCCGAGGAGGTCTTCATCGCGGATGATGCGCTGAACCTCGAGCGCTGCGGCGCAAGCTACCGGGTGCGCCTAGAAAAAGTGAATAATTAGCTTGATGGTTTTTTGGTCTTTTTATTGATGCTAAGCATACCTGGAATGTGTGGCCGTGGGCCAAGAGCCCTGATCCATCGGCAAGGGCATCAAAGATCTTGCTGCGGAGTAGTACCCCGGACAGGGGGATGTACCCTCCTCACAAAGCCTTGCCGATAGTCTGAATGTCAGGGCCTGAAATGTTTTCCTGTTCCCAGGCGTGCATGGTGCCAGTCTTGCCCATTCCACACATGATCTGCAGGGGTTAGCTAGGGTCTCATGAAAGGAGCTCGGTAACTAACCTCGTCCAAGATGAGAAGAACATCGTACTTGTCGCAGATCGTTCGAACCGCCTTGAAGTATCCAGGCGCGGCGGGGAGACAACCCAAAGTTGTCCCGCTAATTGTCTCGGCCACGAACGCAGCGACGTTCTCGGGGCCGACACGAAAAATCTCAGCCTCTAGCTGGTCTGCCAGGCGCTTGACATATTCGTCGTTGGTCTCTTTGTTACCCTTGAGCCGATAAGAGAAGCAAGGATCCACGAAACTGACGTTGGATGACAACCAGTCGCGATACATGGCTCGACGCGAGTCATGACCCGAAACACAGAGCGCGCCTATCGTGTTTCCGTGGTAGCTCTGCTTTCGCGCAATAAAGTGGCGCTTCTGGGGCATACCCCTTTCGTGCCAGTATTGCGTCGCCAGCTTGATGGCAGCATCAGTAGCCTCACTGCCAGAGTTGACAAAGATAGCCTTGGAAAGTCCGCCAGGCTGTCCCTGTAGAAGCAGCGAGGCAAGCTCTTCCGTGGCATCACAGGTGAACCGTGCTCCCGAGTAGAGATAAGAGAGCTGGTTGATCTGATTGCTCACGGCCTCCGCAATCTCAGGTCTGCCGAACCCGAGGCAAGAGACGGATGGCCCGGCTGAGGCATCCAGAATCTCGCGACCATCCTCGAGGAAGAGGGAGACGCCAGAAGCTGAAATCACCTTCTCTGGGCGGTGCGACATGGCACGATGAAGAATGTGCGAGTCGGATACGAAGGGGTGAGTCATGATGGGAGTGATGACTGCGTTTGAAGATGAGCTGAGGTCTGCTTGGATACCCCAGGCTGGCTTTAAAGTTATCGAAGAAAAGATGGTGCTTGGAAAACAGACTCCGAACCACCTCCGAGATGATCGCGGTTGAGATCTTGTCCATGATACAAACACCGCCGTTGGCGCCGCTAGCGGCCACCACAACAGCCCAAGTCAATCAGTATGAAAGTTGCTTTCATGAATCGATAACTGATATCTCTTTAGTCTCTCCACTTACCCCGCATTTACAAACCCCGGCTCAAATCCACGTCCGGCCGGATCATGTTCGTTATCAGGTTTGTCCGGGGAAGGGCAAGGGTAGGTTAGCAGAGGTGCTGATAGGGTTGCCGTGAGAGCATGGACTTTGACTTGGTGAGAAACACATCGAGACTTCAAGCCCCGACACTCTCAGATAATTACGATTAGAAGAACCATTAGTACTTCTCTATTCCTCGGAACTGCTCAAGTTCTCCATATGGGCAGGCCTCTATTCCTACTCATCTCCTACAGCATCTTATCTATCCTAGTATACTGCATAGTCACTGATATCGCCAAAATCACAACATACCTCCCTATACCCGGCAATACCATAGCATACTACAGCCATAAGTACGTATCTCGAAACATAGGGTTTACCATAGGATATCTATACTGGTACTCTCTAGGCATCTTGATCCCATACGAGTTTATCACTTCGACCCTTCTCATCGACTTCTAAGGCCCTACTATCAGTCCCGCCATTTAGATCACCATCATCTACACCATCATCATCCTTCTCAACTTCTTCCCTATACGAGTATTTAGCGAGTACGAGTCTTAGAGCACTAGGATAAAGATCATACTTATCCTTAGCTTGATATTCCTCTCCATCATTCTATTCTTTAGAGGAAGGCCGAACCACGACCCCCTGTACTTTCGATACTGGAAGAATCCTAGACCTGTCAATACCCATATTATGAATGGAGATACAGAGCACCTTATTACTCTTCTTCAGTCCTTTATACTGGCCTCATTCGCCTTCGTCCTGGCTCCCGAGCAACTCATCATTACAGCAAGCGAGATACAATCACCGCATTACAACTTGCCCCATACAGCCCAACACTACGTCTGGCGTCTGATAATTCTCTTCATGCCTAGTGTCTTGGGAATTGGCGTGGTCTGTATGTCCAACGACCCTGCCCTCTCTGCATCTGGAACAGCAAGTTCCCCCTTTGTCATTGCCATTCGCAACGCCGGGATCCCGGTCCTTGAAAGCATCGTCAATGCCATGATTCTTCTTTCAGCAATCACCGCCGGAAATTCCTTCCTGTATTCTGCATCCCGGAATCTTTATTCTTTGGCCAAGGCTGGCAACGCCCAGGGAATCTTCAAAAGATGCAACAGTTACGGTCTTCCTTACTTTTCGGTTGCTATTACGGCCTGCCTTGGTGGTCTAGCCTACCTGTCTCTTTCCAGTAGCAGTCTTACTGTCTTCAACTGGTTGATCAACATCACAAACACGTCCGGTTACGTCAGCTGGATCAGCTGTGGTATCATCTACGTTCGGTATCGCAAGGCGATCGTCCATCACAAACTGGAGTCTCCGTACCGTTCCCAGTTGCAACCTTGGGGCATGTACTTTGGCTCTGCTGGCTCTGTCGTCTTGCTGTTGATCAATGGGTTCACCGTGTTTTTCCCCTCTGAATGGTCAGTGGCCACGTTTCTTACTGCCTATATCGGTATCCCGGCCTTTTTGCTCATCTATTTTGGTCACCGCCTTTACTATCGGGATGACGAATGGGTTAGAAAGCCGGAGGACATTGACATGTATGAAGGAATGGACGAGGTGCTCGCCGCAGAGAGGCCACCTCCTGCTCGAGGCCAGATCAGCAAGAGATTGTGGGCGTTGATCGAGTAGACAACCTTTAGTTACGTTGCGTTCTCTCCAATGGGGTACCCAAACTCATTGAATTAACCATGTATTATACACAACTTTCCAGTCATTAAAATTTTATCCACCGGTGATGCTCAAATAAGAATGGACACAGCCGTGTTGTCAGGATCCATCACCATGTAAGGAATACTACCCTCATCCATTCCCTTGCTGGTAACAAGGAACTCTACATCAAGCTTCTTCAAGTCGAGGTAAAACATTTCGCTGATGGTGCGAATCGCCTGAGCCTCGGGGCTGTTTCCAACCTGTGCTCGCCACTGAGACTGGGCAAAGCTGACTAGACTGCGGTCGCTGGGTACCTTGAAACTGAGGAGCCAGGGAACTTGAACTGCAAGTAGCCACTCCCTCTGTCGACCAATTGGTAGAGCATCCACCAGGCTCTTCTCCGTGTAGGCCTTGAGCTCCGCAAGGGACTTTGGCAAGGCGTTGCACAGGGCCGGTGGCTTGGAGAGCACGAAGGCCTGATAGAAGTTCTGGAGATAGTTGACAGCGGTATGGAACGGAGCTGCAATATGGATAGACATTGTGAGCGCGTCACAAAGCTGATCCAGGGTCTGAATATTAGGGAAGGTCTTGATCCAACCGTTGGTCTGGATCTCCTTGCACCAGTCCTGGACGTACTTGTCCTCCTTGACCATCTTATCGGCTGTGTTCTTGTCATAGTACATCAAAAGCATGCTCATGACATACTTGCGTATGGCCTTCCACATTGAAAGCATGTTCTTGGCGTAGGCGTAGTTCTTGTACTTCTTGTCCGCCAGACCCTCGGTAGTGTTGGGGAATCCACGGTTGGAGAGATCGTTGGGGATGTAGCTCTTGACATAGTCAAAGTTCTCGAATTCATAGCGCACGAAACGGTACAGGTAGTCGGGATTAACGCCAACAAGATCCTTGATGACCTGAGGCACAAGTGTGGTTCTTGCAGCCGCGTTGAGTGAAAGAGTCTTGTACCAGTGTGGCTGGAGAATCTTGAAGACGATGTGCTCCATGGGAATAGTCCGGTGAGTTGCCACGATCAATGACTCTTCAATCATGTGTGCACGAGTCAAGTGAACGCTGACCTCATGGCGGATCCAGTCTGAAACTTGAGCGCACGTCTTGGCGTATCTCCAAGCCCAGTCGATCTTCTCCTTGTCAGAAGAATCGGTAGGTGACTTACGTTGGTTGAAGATGGTGACCGAGTTTTTCATGCTGACCTTGTAGTCGCAGACAATAGCAATCGGATGCAGCTTGCCGTCATCGTGGAGTTGGAAGAGGGTCACAGCTGAGCAGGCCCAGTTGTCATCAGAAGCCGGCTCCTTGTGCTTGAGCTCCTCGTCAGGCTTGGCACCGAATGCCTTGCGGAAGTAGCGAGTATCTTGCATGAAGAGGGACTTGGGATCAATCTGGGGCAGAGTCTTGGCCCAGTAGTCCCATCCATCGCGCTTGGCAGTATCAATGAACTCGGTCAATAGGTCATTAGACACCTTCTCGATGGTCGTAGGGTTGGTGCCAGTGAAAGACTGCTCCGCGAAACGACGATCACCAAACCAGTCAGGAAGAAGGCCAATGTTGGCGCCCTGCTCAATATCGGTGCCAGACTTGCGGTGCTTCTTATTGTACTCGACATAATCCTCGATCTTGGGGCCTTGGTCAGGAGCACCACTGATATCTCCATTCTTCAAGCTGAGCAGCCACCTCGCAGTCTTGCCGGCAAAGTTGTCAGGAATGATCTGCTTGATCATCAAGCCAGTCTCAACGAGACCGAGAGCATTGAAGATCTTGAGCTCAGAGACTTGGTCTGCGGATGGGATGCTTTGAAGATGGGGAGGGTACTGGGCGTCTGTGCCATCGGGGTTCTTGGGGTAGGCTGAGTACTTGTAGATCTGCTTCTTCTGGGAGAGATCTACGTATCGAGGCAGAGTTGGTTCAACTTGCAACACGTCGAAATACGACTCGTAGCTATACAATCAGCAAAGATCTCATTGGTGCAGTACGGTCGTATAAAACTCACCTTCTCTCGATGCGGCTGTAAGCGTGTGTAAGAGCAGCCTGCGTGCCAGCGTAGGTGCCCTCCTCAATGTTACCTCCACCCAACTCTGGCTTTTGAGCCAAGTTCTTTTGATCGGGCTTCGCATAAATCTTGAGCTTGACCAGCTCGCTGTTGAATACACCGGGGTCGATGTCGGCAAAGGGAACATCCTGGACACCAATGCTGGCATCCTTCTTGCGCTCCTCGAGTGAAGGCTGCTTGAGGATGGCATCAGGCTTGGGAGCTGCCGGCACAGTCACCGGCAGCTGGGGAAGGGAGACGCCAGTGAGAACCATGATTGAAACAAAAGGATGAAGAAATGACAAGTAGAGGAGAGACAAGGTTAAGGGAGATGTGCTCGAGGAGGGAGCAATTGGACGAGAAGTGCAGGCTTTTATAGACTACATCGCTACCACATTCCCTCTCAAGTCAGCTTCCCCATCTTAGGGGGCTTATGGATGGTTAAACCATACTTGAAGGATGGCGGAAACCCCAGGTCTCGACCGGCCAGTAGCAGCCCTTGCATATGTGCTCAGTCAACAGATAGTATGCAGGCTGACTCCAGCTGAACGCCCAAGTCAAAGACTCGCCGCAGCCAAGGGCCAACGCTTACAGGGTAGTGGTTAGTTCCAGCCAGCCACGCCGGACGTTAAGTCGCATTGGTGCGGCACCGCAGTCCAACTAGAGACAATAGATGCCCTGTTGGGCATGTGAGGGGTCTAGACTCATGGTAAAGCTGAGGGGTTATGGGAAAAGGTGGGTGCAAACTGCACTCGGGAGCTGATGGCAAACAGCCAGAGTAAGCCGAATGCAAGAAGGGTGCATCAGTCACAGGGCTGACGTTGGTAATCTTGGCTCGGGACAAAGGGGCAACGCGTCGTCAGCGAAGCTTGGAGAAAACCCGACTTTTCAACCCACATTTTTTCGTGATTCAAAGTCAAAGAACCAATCATTCAAATGCCATTATGCAGCGCATCATACGAGCGGGGAATATGTCTCAAAAAGGGTTCTGGGCAAGTTGGACTCACATTCCAATGCCGCTGAGTGGCGCAGGTCCCCCTCAACACCGCTTACGCCGCCTGCAACTACGAGAACGGCTGACTATCGCATCGTCGAATCAGAAAGCGATTTGAGTAGACACATGGCTAGATTCAGCCGCAATGTGGGTTGTCTCTCTGGTGGGTGACTGTTTGGGACCGTCTCACTCGCCGATAAGGCTGACTAGGCAACGCTATTGAACGGCTAGTTGCGCCGGCAGAGCAATTTGGGCTTGATATGCATAAAGCGGCACTTGAGCGTGTCAAAGCCACAGGGTCGAGACTCAGATCGCGTTTCGGGAGTGCCACGGGCCGCTTGCTGAAAATCTAGCTGCAACATTAAGCGAGAGGATACTTCTGGCTATTTGATAATGAGATATGTGATTGAGTTTGCATCAACTTTTACAGTTTAAAACCGCATGAGAAGGTGTGTACACTCTCGCGTCCAGGAGGGCTCACTCAACCCCGACCGCATCAGTGGACCAGTACTACATCCACCAGATAGTTGAGTAGTAGTGATATTGTCAGCTATCACTATGTCAACTGTATTCTACCAGATGCCTCATATTTCCCGTATCTTGTACTCCTCCTCAGTGACGGGCTCATGCCAATTCGTTTCACCAGTAACCATGACAAGATGAGTCATGACAGACTCATCATCAGCCCCATGCCAATGAGTCGTCCCAGGTGAGGCCCAGATAGTATCGCCGGCCCTGATCCGCCTGGCTCTGCCTCCCTTGTCGCAAATCCACCCACTACCCGAGAGCACATGGATCATTTGCCCCTCAACGTGAGTATGCCAGTGCGTTCGAGCACATGGCGTGAATGTGACGCTGGCAATACCGGCGCTTTTGTCGAGATGCATAATGTTGGAAAAGACCTGGCCGGTAAAGGTGGCTGTAGCCTTGGTGACCTTGGTGCTTTGGTCGGAAATAATTTTCGATTCCGGCATTTTCGCTTTTTTATGGACTGCGTGCGCGTTTTGCAGTTGGTGAAAAATTGACAAAGTTGAGTAAGGGTGAGAAAAATGATTTTTACGCACAAGTCAAGTAACTCAGGCTATCTGTTGGCGGTGTAGTCTATGAACCAGGGTGAAATCGAAAGAAGAGGACAAGGTCTTAAGTATATATAGTTGCTCTATGGTCGAAGAACGTGGCTCGTAGAAAAGCCCTCGAGCACGCCATATCCACGTTGTGGATCTCAAACGTTGATCAATATCTACGGGAATCAAGTTCCGATGCCAGGTCCCATCCGTCCAGTCCTCATAGCTCACCATGCGCAACAAATGGCTCCTCCTCCTGGTATACTTCATACTTGTACTTGCTCCCGATATGGTCATCCCTCAGCCGAGCCTGACCCTTTCCGTAGACCCTCTCCCGTGCCGTCAACCCAGGCTCAACTGCCTCCGGGTAGATCCCACGACTCCGGAGCTCCGGAACAAGCAAGTCCACGACATCCTCAAAGGAACCAGGCGACGTGACATATCCGAGATTGAAACCATCCACATCAGCAATGTTGATCCAATTCTCCATTATGTCCGCTACAGTTGATGGAGACCCCACGGCAGACGGTGAGATTTGGCTCATGGCAGCTCGTATGCCGATGAGACGAGGCGTCCAGATGGGTGTCTCGACTGTGGGCTTGAACATGTTGGACAGCTTCCTGCCCTCATCAGAGTTTATCTTACTGATATCCTCATCAAGTGAGTATTTCGACATGTCGATACGGGTCCATCCGCTGAAAAGAACCAAGCCGCCAACGGGGCTCGCGTGCTGCCTGAGCTCCCGATACTTCTCCTTGGCTTCTTGGTCCGTGTTGCCCAGAATAGGAGTGAAAGAGAGGTAGAACTTTAAGGAACTTGGGTCGCGTCCCTTTTCGGCTGCAGTCTTTCGGTTCTTCTTAATCTGAATCCGTAAGAGCTCCGGCGAAGGTGATGAAACGAAGATGCCCTCTGCATGGGTGGCGGCAAAGTCGATTCCTTCGGCTGACGCGCCAGCCTGGAATAGGAACGGCGTTCGTTGAGGAGAGGGATCCACAATATGTCGAGTGGATAACTTGTAATACTTGCCCTGGTGGTTGATGTGGCGGACTTTAGACGGATCGATGTATGTGTCTGTGGTTGGATCGGGTTGCAGCGCGTCATCAGCCCATGAACCTTCCCATAACCTGTGACGGCCTCATGTCAGAAAAGCTCATGTGTCATCCGGATGCCAAAAGGGAAGTAAGGCGCACTTGTACAGTGTTCTCATATACTCGTCAGCCTGTGCATATCGCTGGTCATGCTCGATTGGATCAATGCCAATAGCGTTGAATGCAGACTTCTTCCACGATGTGACGATATTCCAACCAATACGTCCATCCGTCATGTGATCCAATGTCGAAAACCTCTTTGCCAGAACAAACGGAGTTTCGAAAGAGGTTGAGGCCGTGATACCGAATGTGAGATTCTTGGTCACCGCCGCCATGGCGGTAATGGGCTAGAGTGAGCTGTCAGTACACTGTGCCTCAACTCAAACAAGTTCACTGCTTACTATAGATGGGTCCGTTACCGGCCACTGGACAGCCTTTCTGATGCTTTCCTCAACGCTTCCGCCGTAGACGTCGAATCCCCCGTTCGTATCCGCAAGGAACAGGCCACTGATCCCACCCCTTTCGAGAAGTTTTGCCAGCTCGACCCAGTAGGTCAGCTTGCGCTTTGTTGCCGATCTATCAGCCGGGTTCTGTCCGAGTGTTAGTTCAGTGTCCTTTCTTGAATCAGGGTCAAGGTTGTATGTACTTTCCAATGTCCGACCGAGAGATGGCCGACTGTTGACATGTCAAAAGCATTTAGCAGAATCTGCTTCTTGGGTGGTTTTCCAGCCCCCGGGATGTCTTGAGTCGCCATGTTCAACGTCTCTGATGCCTCGTGATAACAAAATGGGTATTCAGGGTTGCCGCTTGATTTTCATCCCAGTAGATTTCATTGCTCCCCATTGCAGCATGTGCTTTATAGACCAGACGTTATCTCTTGTGTTGAGTTCCATTTGTGAATCTCTCACTCAATTGGTTGTTGGTAATCCCGACCAATCTGGTAATGACGTCTCCAAGGCCTTGTCATTGCGTCTTAGTTGAAGAACCCAATCTGGATTCGGTTCGATGGCGTGATGGAGACCAATCTTAGCTATGAGAACGGTTTTCTGGGGCAATCTGGAAATCTGAGAGCCCCGGCCAGAAGCGTAGGTTTTCGATGAGCAAAGCCAGGAACAAGTTGACGCAACCGTTATCAAACAAAGTTGATTGGCCCGCTTTCTTGTTTCTAACGGTAGAGGCTCCACGTCGGGAACCTAGACCAGGAGGATATAAGAGGCACAAGCATCGCGGAGCTCCGACGAAGTCGAGTTCCCCACCAATTGTGCTATTTTCTCCCTACGTCTGTCCATCGCGGAGGCACCGCTGAAGATGAATGCCTCAAGAGAATCTCGATATTTGCCCCTGGAAGACCACAGACCCCACAAGATCCCCCGCATCGAACCGGCAGCCTCCGCGATCCATCCTTCCTGGTCATCAGGGGATTCACGGGTTCAGCATGATGATTACCAACATTCAAGCCTAACCGCGGCTGAGGATGAGGTCCGAGATACACGACCTACTGCTGCGGGTCCCGGTCAACCACCCCGGACCCGGGGAACGGTTGCCTGCCGGAAGTGTCGGTCGCGGAAAACAAAGTGCGACAATCAACGGCCGAGGTGCGGATATTGTTTGAAGATCGGCGAGCCTTGTGTGTATGAGGCGGAGGCCAGCTCCTGGTAAGCAGTTGCAACTACACCTCCAAGCCTGTTGGTCTCGGGATGAATCGTGCTAAGCGCAAGACAGCTGCCATGTTTTTGGACGAGAGGTTCTGCAAGCTTTAAACGAGCTTCGAGAAATTGTCTTGAAACCACCAAATGAACGATTACCGGTTGATAATTCCGAAGTGACTACTAGCAATAGGGAGGATGTATCCCCTTCAAGTGGCCCGGTCTCCGTCATCACATCAACTCCTCAGCCGGCAACTCCAAGTAGCCATCAACGACTTAGGCCAGCGTCCGCATCTCTACGCTGGACCCAAAAGATCGAAAACATCATCCAATGGCGCATCTTCCAATCGCATATTGTGGCGAGCGACATATATCCCGACGCTGATCTACCGGTCACCCTAGACCATTCAATGCCAAGCACTGATATAAGGCTCCTGACTGACCTCGAATCGAGGTACATCCATAGCGTGCACCTGTTTAACCCCATATTGAATCTTCCAACGCTGCGCAATCTGATTCTTCGCGTCGCAGAAAGCCAGTTCGATTGGTCACCAGAGACTTGCCTCGTTGCGCTTGTGTGTGCTATCGGCGCCATGGCCGAGCCATTGGAGACTTCACTGACACCTGAAGCGTCTAGCGAAGTTGAGCTAGATGAGTCTCGAAATCGTAGCGATCCCAACCTGGCCGTTGGGTACTGGAACGTCGCATCTAAGCGCCTGGGGCTCGTCCTTGACCGGAATGACATAACAGCTGTGCAATGTTTGTGCCTGGCGGGGTAAGAATGCTGCACTGACACCATCGATGTTGTCAAGTTCTAGTGTGAAGCTAACTGGAAGAAGGATATGGCACATGCTCAACCTACAACCGCTCCAAGCCTGGAAGTACTTCAGCCATGCTGGAAACGCATGGTTCTGCACAGTCATGCGCAAGTAAGCACTTTCATGACATAGAACAAATATAGTTTGTTGCTGACAAGGTATAAAGCGGTCCGTTGCCTAAGCCTCCGGAACGAACTCACTTTGGTCCTATCTGCGTCCAGGATGCTCTATGCTTCACCATTTGGAAATCTATCTGGTATGTCCGTCCTTCCAGTGGTCCCATGCTCATTATTCATACTTATCCATCTTAATTTAGCGAGCTACACCCTGAATTGTCGCTTCCCCCCTCAGTTTTGCAGGACTGTGAAGTTCTTCGTCCGTTTCCAACGCTACCAGACCTAGACGATCCGAGACTCGGCGATCCCTTGATTGACAGCGAGCGCAGTTGGCTCTACTATCTAGCAGAGATCGCTGCACGCCACCTCATAAATGATCTCCTTGAATGCCATGTTTACGACTTCGACAACCTCCATCGGACGGATGTTGTGCGAATGATACGCCACACTGAGATATTCGAGGCACAGATCGACGAGTGGCGTTCATCCTTGCCCACTCAGCTCCAATTCGATATGCCTATGAACTGGACTCTTCCCGAGCTGGATCACCCTATGACTATGGTGTTGAGGCAGCGGTACCTGTCGAGCCTCGAGTTGACATACCGGCCCTTGCTACGGCTATGCACCGACTTTTCCCTACAAGATTTCCAAGGATATGACGCATCGCTTCTAAGCAGAGTTGTCAAATTGGCTTCGCAAAACCTACGATTCTCATACTTGAAGATCGTGAACACAAGCAAAAATCTACACCAGGGGACTTGGTTCAACCTCCGCAGCTTGACCGGATCATGCCTGAGGTTTGCTGCGGCGGAGAAGGCCCAGCGGGACGGAAAGCTGGCTGGCGCACAGGAGGTTCAGATCCCGCCGGATTGGAGATCATGTGTTATGAAAGGGATAGAGACTCTGCAGCCGTACTGGGCTTCAAAACGCGGTGGAGGAGCAGGTTTGATGGACCTGATGGACCAAGCCCTGGCGATGTAGGGCCATTTTGGATTTAATAACGCCGGCGTTACACCTCCCTGTTATGCATACGGAGTTCTTTATCCTTTGAACTGGCTCACACTCTTTGTTGTTGTTGATGACGACCTTTCCAACAGTAGCAGTGGCCATAAGGCAAAGACCAAAGTCACCAAGACTTGACAGCGTAAAAACGCAGCCCATAAACTCGAAATCTGACAACTATTCTGGCACTGCCTTGTGATCTACCAACGTTGAAGGGGTCACCTACCGTCAATGTATCGAAGAGCACGGGGTTTCCACCAAGCCAACATGAAGCTATTCGTCTATCTAATCTAAATCCGGCACCTTGCTTCCTTGCATACCTCCGACTAACACATCCATCCATCGCTCACACAACTGCCTGAGAGGGCCCATCTGTGGCCGGCTACGGGTAAACCCCAGCCCTGTGCATCATGATCCTATCTATTGTCGGGTTATTAGGTCTTCTGGACTGCAACTGAGCGAACTGTATCATCCGGGCCACTGGAGTCGTCGTTTGGCTGATCCAGGGACTCTATCGTGCTTCCTCTATCGATTCCGCGTTTTCTGTATCCATATTAGCATTAGACGTCGAAAAAAGACCCAACCAACGGGCCATGGTGGGCAGACTTACTCCCGTGAATCCATCCACCAACTGAGCGGATGAGAAAGGAGAATCAGGGCGACCGACATGCCGATGCCAAAGGAAAAGCCTTTGGTGTACCTTGGAGCTTCCACAGTCGGGTAAGTGAGGAGTCCGACCCAGGCCGTGGATGATTGTGCCCAAGCAGCTCCGATGATAAGCGTGATGGACCGCTGAGCAGGAGAATGTCTCATAACATGGTTGATCCAACTAAAGACGACGGTGGAGGTTGACGCGGCAGCAAAGTTGGTCATGAAAGCGAACCATTTGGCTCCCTCCGGCACGTCCCAAACAACCAGAATAGCTAGGCCGACGATGTTGAAGATATGGCCGCCTGTTAGGGCCCAAACAGGTCCAACCAGTAGATCAGAGGCGAACGCAGTCGCCAGAACAAAGAAGATGCCACAGACGGGCTGTAACGTTCCCAGCTCATTGATCCTGGGAATTGAGTAGCGGTCGAGGCTTCTGAGCCACAAGAGATAGGCTCCGCTGGCTTGCGCTCCTCCTGAGTTCCAGAACAAGGTCAAGATGACCAGCAGTGCCCAGAAGAGTGGGTTTCTGACCACCTGTTGCACTGATTTCCACTGGAACTTCTCGGATGTTGTGTGCCCAGCAGCCTCTAGTCGTGAGGTCGAGAGATCGATATCGGCCTGGCTCAAAACTATCCGGTTCGGCATAGCTGGGGTGCCAGGGATAACAAAGACACCAAGGATGCCGATCGGGATGGTGATGACGGCGCAGATGATGTACATCCACCGCCAGCCAGCCAGTCCATGCACATCGTGGAGACGTGCCGATGTTCCAGCTTGGATCAAACCAGCAGTCAGCACACCCAAAGTGGTGCCGTTGTAGAAGATGCCAGCACGACGAGAGATCTCATCCTTTCGATACCAGCATCCGAACATGAATTGAATCGATGGATAGAACGCGGCCTCGAAAAAGCCAACGAGAAACCGGTACCCCATGACTTCGCCAGCGCTTGTTGCGCGAAATTGAAGGAGGGTGAAGAGGCCCCAGAGGACGTCGACGCTCGGGATCAACCATTGGAGAGGAACGTGAGTGAGCAGGAACATGAAGGGAAGTTGCCCAACAACAGCTCCAACGGTGTACATGGTCTGAAACTGGACGAGTTCATTGCCGTTGAGGTTCAGGTCGTCCTTCATGCCCGAAACGTACGCATTATCTATTACCCAGTTAGATGTTTGAGTTGTGAGAGATAGTTATCTGGTGAGTAGTCATACTGATGTTGGACTGGTCGATATACTTGACCCAATACGCGAGGAATACATAAGGTACGATAAGAAGATCGAGTTTGACAATCAACTTCCTCTCTTTCGGTGAATCTGTGGCTGCAAACCACCTGATAGCCATGGTGAAGGCGTGGGCTTGAAAGAAATGCGTGATATTAAACGATGGCTCGTCAATTGCTGCGTCTTGATGTTTCTTTTTTCACTCTTGAGGGCCGTCCTGAAGAGGCACATATAGAACTATCCTTCCACTGTATCTAGACATATTCGAAGCTATCTAGCCACGGCATGGGCCAGAAGGCGTGCTCACATTGGAAATTCACGTAAGTCCGCCCCTGAGAAGGTTCTGACAAGTTAGCAGTCAACTTCAGGTGCCAGAAGGCGTGCTTCGATTAGAAGTGCACGCAAGCTCGATGCTTCGTAGCTAGATACAGGGCAGCCGAGGCGAGGAAGGCAAGTTGACAGATGTGATAAGTCCGGCAAATCTCCGTGTTTGACCGGCCAGGGCTAGACTAACTAGTTGTCGGGGAGCTCGCCGATGGTCAGACAGGGGTCAAAAGCGTGGGGACAAGATCCATTCTAACCAGGTTCACCCAGCTTGTCCGGCCCCCGGCGGTGTGGGGCCGGCTGGAAACTGTTCGCCGGTATCCATCGGGAGTCATCCGCCGTCCATGTGGCCATCACATCATCGAGCCAAGCCAGGATCGCTTAGTGAGTGTTCTCAAAGAATGCCGAGAAATATCAAAATGATGAACCTCCCTCCTAGCCATGCTATTGATTAGCGCAAGCCCTGACGCAAGGCCATCATTGGAAAATTCACCCCCCTCGTCATAACACGCTATGGCCGTCATCTCAGATGCTCAGCCTGAGAGCAAGTCCCCTACACCTGGGACCTCAGTCAACAGCGAGGACCTGCCATCTAAGCTTGAGAAGCTTCGCGTGCAACCCGACGCGGTGAACGGAACTGTGACCAACGGTGCAGTCGCCCCGGGCAGCCACAGTACGGACCAGAAGCCCAAACAGCCGTCACGCCTCGAGACCGTGGCATCCTATCCGGTATCAGATCTGACGCTTGAGGATCGTTGTATTGATGACTTTCGTCCCCTTCGTGTAGCTGTCATTGGCGCTGGGCTTTCTGGCATCCTCTCTGGGATTCTGCTCCCTTTGAAGGTGCCCAACATACAACTGACCATATTTGAGAAGAGTAAAGAGGTAGTAAGTAACTTTATCTCTTATTTCACTTCTTTCTAAGCGTGGGTGGGAAGTACTAACATTCTCATCGACAGGGCGGAACCTGGCTTGATAATGTTTACCCAGGTGTCCGATGTGACATTCCATCGCATGTCTACCAGACTACCTTCTCCCCCAATCTGCAATGGTCCGAGCAGTTCGCCGAGGGAGCCGAGATTCTGAAGTACTGGAAGAACTTGGCCAAAAAGTACGACATCGCCCGGTTCCTGCGCATGGGCACGTACGTTGAGACTGCCCAATGGGATGACGCGCAGTCGACCTGGGCTCTCACTTTGCAGGACGTGGACTCCAAGCACACGTCGGTTGAAAACTTTGACTTTGTCATCACCGCAATTGGTCGCTTCAATGAGTGGAAGTTGCCGGATTATCCTGGCATCAAGGATTACAGGGGCCATCTTCGACACAGTTCCAACTGGGACCCGGCCTATGATCCCACTGGAAAGACCATCGCCGTCATTGGCAACGGCGCCAGCGGCATTCAACTAGTCCCTGAACTTCAGAAAGTGGCCAAGCACATCGACCACTATGCACGCAACAAGACATGGATCGCCGCGGGATGGGGCGGCCGCGAACGCCAGTTCGGACCAGAATACATCCCCGAAGAGCAGATCAAGTCCTTTGACAACCCAGACACCTACCTGCAGTTTCGCAAGGACGCAGAGGACCGGTATTGGAGAGGGGCGAACGCCATGAAGGCAGGTACCAAGGAGAATGCCGATTATCGACAGAGGTTCATCGACATCATGCACCGACGGTTGGAGAAGAAGCCTGGCTTGGCTGAGAAGATGATACCTGACTTTTCGCCTCATTGCAGGAGGTCGACTCCTGGTCCCGGATACCTTGAAGCTCTCACTGAGGATAACTTGGAGTACATTCAAACCCCCATCTCCAGATTTACTGCCACCGGTATTGAGACGGTTGACGGCGTCCATCGTGAAGTGGATGCCATCTTCTGTGCGACGGGCCACAACATCGACTTTGCCCCTCCCTTCTCCATCCGTGCTCGTGGCGTGGATCTCAAGACGGCATGGAAACCTGAGGGCGAGATTGGATATCCAAAGACATATCTCGGAATGGCGAGTGCTGGGTTCCCCAACTTGCTCTTCATCGGAACTGTCCATACCAACGGCATCGCCGGTACCTTTATTCACAGCATTGAGAACCAAATCACATATTACGCCAAGGTCCTTCGCAAGGTATCCAGCGAAGGCATCAAGACCATCATGCCATCCGCCAAGGCTGTCAATGACTTCATATCCTACGCCGATGCATACTTCCCCACAACCGTCATGACTGGCAACTGCAGCTCATGGGCGAACGGTGGACGTCCTGGCGCGCGGATACACGGCGCCTGGCCCGGCAGTGCCTCGCATCTGAGCTTTATCCGTCGGAACCCCCGATGGGAAGATTTTGAGTACGAGTATGTCTCGGGCAGTGGGAACAGGTTTGCTTTCTTCGGGAATGGCAGGACACTCAGAGAGGCGGATCCCAGCTTTGACATTACGTCGTATTTGAAGAGGGACCCAGCTGGTATTGATATTCGCGATATACATGAGGGTTGGCATAACTGGCCGTAGGTTGTTGGACTCTTTGGTAGCTTGAGCTGATAGAAATCACGGTCAATGGCCGTAACAAGGTTCACTGAGTGATTGCCCGTGAAACATCACACCTACAACAGTGAATTATAGGAGAAAAGGCAATATTATGCCCTCTAGACTTTGATACTAGCTGCTGAAATAAAATCTAAGCTAACCCTGCCCATTACACCTTGTCCAACTGCGCACTGAGGAGCTACATGTTTTTGGGGAGCAACTTCAACACCAACCCATCCATAGGCTCCTCTGTACTTTTAATGGCCATCTTCTGACAGAAATTGCCGGCAGGGTTCCTTCATCAGAGCTAAAACTCACAGAACGCCTTCATATCAGGCACAAGTGTGGCATTCATGTACTGATTTGCTAATAGAGGCTCCCTATTCCAGGCACGACGATCAGAAGACATCGAATCGCAAATCACGGCATAGTAGCCATTTCTAACTAGCTAAATACAACCCTATAGCCATATATACACACAACTCAGTCTACAAGAGGAGGCAAAATAGGGTGTATGTCGTCGACATAGTCAAACAGCCCACGCACATTGGCAGTGCGAACGTCTCCAGGCCCTCTCGGTCCACGATTCGTATTTCCGCTCAGGAAGTTGTGGGGAAAGCCGATATCAAACGGGTAAGCGGTTTCAATCTCCCCAATCTCCTGGCCTGTCAAACGCAGACCCAGAGCTTCGATGTTGCCTCGAATATGATCGAGTTTTCGGCCGCCCAAGATCGGAAAGACATATGGTGATTTGTGTAGCACGTATGCCAAGGCAACCGATGTGATTGGGACCCCCTTCGCATTGGCGATTTTCTCCAGCTTCTCCGAGACCAGAGCCTCGCGGCCGTTGTTCATTGAGGGCATGTTTCGGCCATCCACTTTGATCTGGTCCTTTGGCTTGAACAGGCCACGACCAAGCGTGCCCCATGGTGCCAGGCCCATTCCTTCAGCTTGACACATGGGTATGATGTCTCGCTCGAAATCCCGATCAGCGGCGGACCACCGACCCTGGTATACCGAGAATTGCCTGAGTCCGTGCTGCCTCGCGTATTCGTTGCACTTGACCACAATCCAAGCTGGCGTGTCCGAGATGCCCAGGTACAGGACCTTGCCCGACGAAACCAGGTGATTGAGAGACTGCATGATCTCGGGTATGTCTGTTGTCATGTCCCAGAAGTGGAGGTACAGGAGGTCGATGTACGTGGTCTGGAGTTTCTTGAGACTCGCTTCCACAGACAAGTGCAAGCTCTTGCTACCATTACCACCAAAGTTAGATTGCTGACGGGTTGATTCCGACCTGGACTTGAAGTTGCCTGTGTACTTTGTCGCCAGGACGAACTCATCGCGTCGTCTGGTTTTAGATAGCCACTCGCCCAACCACTTCTCGGACTCTTCTCCTTGGTAACTCGACGCTCTAGATGGACGCTTAGTATTGGGATGCAAACCATAGGAGCCCCACTTACGTGTCAAGGAAGTTGCCTCCCTGCTCGTAAAAGTAGTCAAGAATCTCAAACGCCGTCTCCTTGGTGCACTCGCCGAGCGAATCGTTCATGACACTCCCGAAATTCATTGTTCCTAGACATATCGGGCTTACAAACACCCCTGCGGTTGGAGCCAGCAGCCGGTGGCGACCAAGCAGGCTCCTGGGAGCTGGAACGGTGGGAGGTGCCATTGTAGAATGCTTCAAGACTCAGGACCAGGGCTGGGGGGGCACGGGTTGTGAAAGGTCACGCCATCGACAGATTGGAGTCATTCAGACACTGACTCTGGCAATGCCTTTATGGCAAGTAAGGTATTGGTCTCTGGCATCGCGGAGCAAGGCCGATGTGGATCCCTAGCAAGACATCTGCCTTGGCCATGCTGAATAAGTTCCCATTGGACTATGATTGCGTGATTCGGTACTAGGCAGATATGCGTGTTGGAGCGTCTGCGTCGCGGAGCCTAGCCGATGTGGATCATATGGATCTAGCTTAGCGACGTGAGATAGGGTCGTCAGCATCGCGGAGGAATGCCGATGAGAGCCACGTACGGATATTGAGTAGCGAGGGATGGTGTTCGGGTCCACGACGGCTCATCTCGGACATACGCATCTCGTAGTGGTCGTGACGAAGGATCGATGGATTTGCAAATCCTGTCACGAGCTTCTTGGCCAGGATGGCGACTTGTCTACGGCTTGGGTTTCCAATATCACATCCGGTTCTAGAGCGGGGAGCCATCTGCTTCGGGAGCTCATACATACATAATACAAGATCTCAGTCGGTAACAGAATAATAGACCGACTTTTGAGACCATCGCAAAGTTAATTAAGTAAGAAATGTCGTCTATCACTACTACCGAGGAGTCCTTGCAGGGTGGCGCTGTGAAGTCTCTGTCGCACGACAAAACTTCACCCTCACCTCTCGAGTTGTACGTGCAAAGCATGCTTGCATCCTTGCAGTATGACAAATTTAAACCTAACGCTACGTCTTTGACAGATATGGTCTCCCCTACTGGGGCAATGAGAATGGACAAAAGTATGGATGCAGTCTCCATCTACCGTGTTGCATGTAAGAGCGAAACTAATCGCCTGCGGCCACAGAATGCCCCCTCTCGAGCTCTTTGAGCACTATGAGCACGGAAAGGATGCGGATCCCGAGTTTAGATCCCTCCTAAAAGAGGCCGTCAAGATTTCCGACATCACCAAGTCGATCGGTGCTGAGGTCACTGGTGTTCAGCTCTCTCAGCTGGATAATAAGGCAAAGGACGAACTGGCACTCCTGGTGGCACAGAAGAAGGTATGCTACTGCGATAAAGCCCCGAGATAACACCTAGCTGACGTGTCAAAGGTCGTCGTCTTTCACGATCAGGACTTCAACACTATCCCCATCCAGCAGGCTGTAGACTTTGCTAGCTATTTTGGCAAGCTTCATGTCCATCCCGTCAGGTAATTATCCCTGTTTAGTATCCCAAAAAGCTTCTTTGGCCACGATTTGACGTACCTGGGCTCATCCTCTCGCTCGCAGCGGCGCTATTCCCGGGTTCCCTCAGTTGCACATGGTCCACCGCGGTCTCGATGATGTAGGCCATGACAAGTTTCTCGAGACTAGAACTACGTCTGTCTCATGGCACAGCGATGTGAGTTACGAACTCCAGCCTCCGGGAACCACATTCCTATTTGCCATCGATGTCCCCGAGGCGGGAGGGGACACTCTCTTCGTCAACCAGGTTAAGGCTTATGAGCGACTATCTCCTGCATTCCGACAGCGATTGGAAGGACTCAAGGTCGTGCACTCTGCTCATGAGCAGGCTCAGGTCGCACTTAAAAATGGTGGACAATTGAGGAGGGACCCAATCACTTCCGTGCATCCTCTAGTCCGAACCCATCCGGCAACAGGCGAGAAGGCGCTTTACATCCAGCCTCAGTTTGCCCGCTCGATTGTGGGCTACAAGAAGGAAGAGAGCGATGCCCTGCTCAACTTTCTCTACCACCATATCGCCTTCAGTCAAGATCTTCAGTGCCGCGTTAAATGGAACCCTCGCTCGGTTGTCGTGTGGGATAATAGAGTCACGGCCCACTCAGGCTTGGTGGACTGGGAGGGCCCTCGCTTTAGGTATATTGCCCGTCTGGCAGCACAAGCTGAGGTGCCCACGGAACAAGTACTTGTTGGCTTTTAAAGACATTATATAGCCTTGATGTTGGCTTTACAGGAAAATAGTCATAAGCTCAACTCAGGTTTCTTGCCTTTGTGGCGTATCGATAAATCTCAGTGAGCTCCGTGTCTGTGAATCAGATTGCCTTCGAGTTGACATGGGCGCCAGTTGGAAATTGGACGCGCACTCGCTGACCTACGCGTTGCCCAACCCTTCACCCTTTAAAGAAAACATGCCAGCCCTTGATAGATCTGATCCCGAACCCTGATTGGTGGGTTTATCCATCACAGTCGAAACAGTCGCTGGTCGAAACTTGGCGCGTTTCATCAACCCTGCGACCATCAATGTCAGGAGATCTGATCCACCACGAATGCTGCTCTGCTCCCGTTGAAACGGAAATTATCTCCTAACGAGCGGAAGATCGGGTCATTCTTCATTAATATCGAACTCTACGCTATGTTTGGAACGTGCATTTTTTCCGCGGCTTCGTTATCCGAAATACGGATCATGTTTTAAATGTTGATGATCCCCAGCCTGATCTTGAAATGTTTCTCCTGGTGTTCTGAATTTTCGGTCGTTTCTTCTTGTTTATTTTTTCAATTCACTCTTTTTCTCTCTTTCCAACTATGCATCACTCTTTTATCTCGGCATTGATTGCCGTTGGTTCCGCCGTTCAAGCTGCTGCGCAGTTGAGCGGCAAGGTCGGGCCCTCAACCAGCCGCGCTGACAAGGCGGCCGTCAAGACCTGCAACGTTATGGATTATGGTGCTACTACGGATGCAAAGACCGACAATGGCCCGGCTATCCAGAAGGCGTGGGATGATTGTAGCGCGGGTGGTGGCGAGGTGTACATTCCCGAAGGCGACTATGGGCTTGGAACATGGTTGAAGTTGTCTTCGAAGAAGGCCATGTCGTTCCGTCTTGATGGAACTCTTTACCGCATTGGGTGAGTACGGGAATGGACTTTGTGCCAACATCACTGACATGCAACAGCACCGATGGCGGCAACATGCTCTTTTTCCAGCACATGCAGGACTTTGAAATGTACAGCAGCAACTCCAAGGGCGCTATCCAGGGATACGGCTACGAGTTTCACAAGAGTCTGTCTAACACGGAGTGGACTGGCTATGGAAATAAGTGCTAACCTTGGAATAGACGACGAATATGGCCCCCGAATCCTCCGCTTCTACGACGTCAAGGGCTTCTCGATTCACGATGTTGCGCTAGTTGATGCCCCTGCGTTCCACTTCTCTCTCGACACCTGCTCGGATGGTGAAGTTTACAACATGGCTATTCACGGAGGAGCTCGAGGCGGCCTGGATGGCATCGATGTCTGGGGATCCAACATCTGTGAGTCAAAGTTACTTGTCAACGCGAGAATGACTAACAATTTGTAGGGATCCACGACGTCGAGGTCAGCAACAAGGATGAATGTGTCACGGTCAAGAACCCCTCCGACCATCTCTTGATTGAAAACATCTTTTGCAACTGGTCGGGTGGTTGCGCCATGGGCTCTCTAGGCACTGATACTGGCAAGTTAACAGACACGGATATCAGAATCTGGCTAACCACAGACCAGACATTCACGACATCAAGTACACCAACGTCTACACACACAACTCCAACCAGATGTACATGTTCAAGTCCTACGGTGGCAGCGGTACAGTCTCCAACGTCGCCCTCAACAACTTCATCGGCCACTCCAACGCCTACACTCTCGATCTTGACGCCACTTGGTCATCCATGAAGCCTATTGAAGGCGATGGCATTTTGTACACCAACATGTCGTTCTCTGGATGGTCTGGTACCTGCGCCGATGGCCGACAGCGTGGCCCTATCAAGTTCAACTGTCCTCCCGATGTACCCTGCACGGATATGCTTGTTGAGGACTTCAACGTGTGGACTGAGTCTGGAAGCACGGTTGAGCACGGATGTAAGAACGCTTACGGTTCGGGAGTTTGCCTGAAGGAAGGAGATGAAGCCGGAGCTTTCACGACTACCCAGACCGTCACTGCGGCTAGCGGCTACTCCACTCAAACCATGGATGGTGAGCTGTCTACCGGTCTTGGTCTGTCTGTGTCGATCGCCATTCCTACCATTAGGGCCTCATACTTCCCCGGCGTGCCTGTTATCAGCGCCCGAATGGCTGACTCTGCCGGCGAGTCCAAGGATGCGGTCAGTGATGCAACCTCAGTCAAGGAGGCTGCACCCGTTGAGACCTCTGCCCCTGCGTTTGCTGCTTCATCTGCCGAGGACGCTGCATCCATCGAAACCTCTGCTCCTGTCATCGAGTCATCGTCTGCCGAGGATTCTGCGCCCGTCCAGACTTCTGCTCCAGAGGCCGCTCCCGTTGTGGATGTGACATCTGCTGAGGACTCTGCCCCAGTCCAGACCGGAGGTCCCTTCTTCCCGCCATTCCAGAGCTTCGGTGGCCCAAACATGCCAGACTTTGCCCTGGCCACAACCCTTGAGACCGCCATCAAGCCCTCCGAGACCGAAGCCCTTTCAGACACAGAGACCGGGACCAGTCTTCCTGCTACTGAGTCTAGCGTCAAGAATCCCAATGGATCTTCCTCTTGTAATGCTAAGAGACGTCGGCGTAGCCAGGCCAACTACTAGATGATCCAAAACGTTGTGTTTATTAGTCGTAGCTTTCTGAAAGTGCACTAAGCACTAGCTGCATCAGATGTTTCGAGATAGCACATCCATCGGAGAACTTCAACAGTACATAGTTTTCATATCTTAAATAATAGCATTTATATATCTCGCTGTAGAACTAGATTTGTGAAATTATTCTTACACACAGAGTAAGCAGCTTGCTATTACAAAGCCTAGGACACTTATACCAAATGAAGAACGCAATGAGATAATAGTGAAATTAGTTTCAACTCTTTTTTAAGCATCCCGTATTCTTTATGCAAAAATTCTGTTACATACATGAAAGGAGCCCATCTTACTTATCACCTACCCTACAGATCGCTCAAGTTTTACTTATGAATCAAGATAGCATCCTGTATAAAAAGCGTATTAGTGCCGGGAGCAATTTTTAAGCAGAATTCGTCGTCATTAAAGCCTCCGAAGCAAAACTATTCTGTTTGCACTCACGAAGGGCCTGAGTTTTGGTAAGGTTTGATGTAAACTTCACAAGATCTACATGCTCTGTGTTGAGAGCATGTGGAGACCTTTCGGCTGTGCGAAGGCCTGTGGGGCCTCAGCTGACCAATACCAATCGCAGCTCGGAAAGGTCTTTCTGTTGAGAGATACTTTTGGAGACGCGATAAAAAGGCACTGGCACAAGTACTTCCCAACTGTACAGATAGGGATCTAGCTCAAGCCGTCGCACAACCCAATCTCGATGTCAAAATCTGTGCACACAAATGGGCTAATTATGAAAGCATAAGAATACATAAAAGAATTAGTGAATGATCATTAGTTACACAAATTATGAAGAGATAAAATATGCTTGACGAAATCTTATGTTCCAATGTCTAACTTCCATCAGTATCAGTCCAAATGGACACCAAGAAAATCCGTGATAAGATCATTCAGCTGGCGCATACTAGTCTGATCGTATTCATTGAAGCCAGGTGTGCCCTTGCTCCCATCCATACCAGGCACAGACTCTCCCGATGACATGCGGCTGACCAAGGCCCGAGCAACTAGGTAGAACTCGTGCGTGTGACGACTGAACCCAGGTCTTCTCCACATGTCTTGAAGGGAATCAGCCGTTTCGTATGGCTCTGCGATAGGGACAGTCTTTAGGTAGGCCTCATAAGTCGATTTCCAATTGTCGAGAGCGTTGCGTATACCACCGAGTTGGTCGTTGCCGGCCAGGGAATTCTGGTGTTGGAAGATGGTCGAGTAAATAGCTACAGTTACAAATGTTAGCAGAGGTACGGTAATCAGGGAGTATATGAGCTTACCAAGAATGATGGCAAAAAGATGAGAGGCGCCATGCTCCACAAGGACACGACGTAGGTTCGGGTCCATCTTGTCCTTGCAGTAACGCTCAAAGACTTCGCACAAGGTAAGATAGCTCCCGGAACTGGACCGTGAAAGAAAAGCCTGAATCTCTCGAGCACACTCGGCAGCGGTGCTGGCCTGGAATATTGAGTCGGGCCACGCTATGTGCATGGTCATTTCCTTGATCACCATTCGAGGAGGGATATTGTTGAAGAGAACGAAGCCCTTGTCAAACATGAATGTCCACATGACGACACTACAACTAAATTAGCAATGGCGAAGGAATGGTATAAGGACCAGAGCTTGTTCTACCGGATCAACTGTTCTCTCGCAATAAAGTCTTGCCAGTCAAAGTTGTCGAAGCTAGACGTCAAGTCATAGTTGCGATGCCTTGCAGAGCTGACACCCACGTCTCGCGCGGCCTGAACATGGGTTAGATATATCGCGACTGAGCAGATACGATAGTTGGGGACATACTGATACAAGGGAGTTGAAGCGATGACGGCGAGCACGCCGCTTGCTGTTATCGTTTCCTTCCCAGTTCTGGTAGGTGCACACCAAATATCCGGCCTGTAAAGCTTGGATCTTGTCGATGCCCTGCACGGGATTCACCAAGGGACAATATGGAGCGTCATCACAAAAGGCATCGTCACTAAAGACCATCTCCTCGACAGAGTTGAACCAGGTCCTAGCTAGCTCATTATCGGTAGGTTCGGGGGAAACACAGGCTCCTGTTTGCTTCAAGTTTCAATGACCTCAACTGAACTAAAAGATGGCAGACGGACGAACCTGTTACGACCATTGAGGCGACTAGACTCGGCTTTGCGGTGGTGGGATCGAATGATTGTAGATGTATGAAGGGGCAATTTGGATGCCATATGTTCCAGAAGAGCGCGAGAAATTTGCGTAGATGCAGCGGAGAAAAGAACTGTAAGCAGCTCTGTTCTGTGGTAGATGAGTAGTCCTTCGTGGCGGCGCTTCTTTTAACATTGCTGGTGCTCAAGTCGTGTATTTCGGCGACAATCTTGCGTGTCACAGTAATGAGGGGGTCTTGGAAGAGTAAAGACGTGCCTAGCCCGAGACAAAGGGGCTGTGAGCTGGACTGCCGACCACCTTCGACATTGAAGAGCGCGGTTTTCGCTTGCCGCGCTGCTTCGTCTTGGAGAAACTCGGCCACTGTTTGTACCCGCTGAGCGAGGGTCCCACAGTCGAAGGACTCCACAAGACCGGTACGACTGGTAAAGGTGTACAGAAAGTCAAATGAACCCCTTTTTTGATCTGGCTGGGGCTGATCGAGGGGCATGGTCTGATCGAGATCGAGAAAGTCCAGCCACGTCAGACTATCGGAACACGGGCCAAGATCACAGTCTCCATTGCCGACGAGAGAACCATCAAGAGTCTCGTCGGTGCTGGAAGACGGCGTGGGATCGTCCCCCAAGGCCGACGTCTCGTTCGGCTGTGGTCCTGGCTCTTGCACCTTGGCGTCGGGCTTCTGCTGTCCCTGAGCCCCCGTCCTGGTCTCATCCCTTCGCTGGTAAGTGCATGACACAAGCTTGCGTCGGCAGTCGTCACATGGCCAACCGGCACTGCATGCCTTCTTCCTCCGCACGCAGCGATCGCAGGCCCTCCGCTTCTTGGCGGCGCGAGGAGCCCGCACTTCGGGGGCCATTCTGATCGGATGCGGGGCGATAGAGTCGTATCAGTTGTAAGAAGAGCATTCCTGGGGAAACTGGGTCTGGGGAAGGAATCTGGAGGAGGAATCCGGGGTTCTGGGGTAAAGCGTCGGAGTTGCAAGGACGAGGAGACTCAGTCGACGTCGGGAAACGCATCCTTTTAATATTCTAGCAACCCAAACGAGTCTAGACTCTGGGTCTAGCCACCAGTGAAAATGCGGGGGAGGAGCCAATAGTGTTTACCGGCTGCAGGGTCGTCGGACTCGCTTGTTGAGATGGACGAATTGGAGATGGGCAATTGTCGGAGTAAGAAGTCATCAGCGCCAAGACAGCCTCGGCAGTGGTTGTAGGTCACTGAGGTCGGTATTTTCTGTAATAGCTTCGGTGAACTACATAACTGAGGGCATTCAGGTACTGAAAGTTCAAGATGTTGTTGCAATTAAATCTCACCAGGCAGACTCAAACAACTCTGGCACCATGGCGCTGCAAAGTGTTCTCGACTACCTTCTCGCTTTCCCGAATAATTTGGTCGTTCTCCTCAGCTTGGCCATTTTATATTGGGTTGGCTACTCCATATACTCCGTCTTTTTTCATCACTACTCCGACATCCCAGGCCCGTTCTGGGCAAAAGTGTCGAGATTGTGGTTGGCCAAACAGGTCCTCTCTGGCAAAGTCGACCAGATCCAACGAGATTTGCATGCGAAGTATGGTAAGAAACCAGTTGTTACGCATGAAGGAAAGAATTAACGATGCCTGTTTAGGCTCCACCGTTCGAATCGCCCCCAACGAGGTCAGCATCTCGGACCCCGACGCCATCAAGACCATCTACGCCGTCAAGAATGCCTTCTCCAAGACGGACTTTTACACACCATTCGCACCCCATCTGTCACCAAATGAGGATCTCTTTACTCAGAGGGATGAGAAACACCATTCATACAGACGCCGCTTCGTCAACAACATCTACTCCCTTAAGAGCGTCCTTGAGTCAGAACCCTTCATCGACCAGGTCACCGCTGTCTTTAGGACGCGACTAGATGAGTTTGCCGTATCAGGGCAGATTATCGACATTGGCCTCTGGCTACAGATGTATGCCTTTGACGTCGTCGGAGAGCTCTTCTACGGGAAACAGTTTGGCTTCCTCAAGAATAGTCACGATTACGAGAACTACATCGACTCGTTGGACGCGCTGCTTCCCGCCCTGTCGACCATCTGTGTGCTTCCCTCGTACGTCCGGCCTCTGCAGGTTTTTGGTTCTCTCGTGCCACAGATTCGAAAGGGAAAGACGTGCTATGACAAGATCGTTCTCGCTGCAAAGCAAGTTGTGAAGGAGCGGCAGCAGCTCATGATGACTGACAAGGTCCAAAGGTGAGACCAGCTTTTGATGATAATCTGAGAGAATGTCGCTGATATGGGGACACTTCCCTTAAAGGACTGATATTCTTGATAAGCTGTTCCAACTCTCCGCTGAAAAGGAAGACTTCTCCATCCCCGACATCGAGACTGAAGCTTGGGTGTCTATCTTTGCAGGTTCAGACACGACGTCGATCGCAACACGTTCTATCCTCTATCACTTACTGATGACCCCCAAAGCACTTGCAAAGCTCATCAAGGAAGTTGATAATGCTGTTGCAGATGGTACTCTCAGCGATCCCATCAAGCACTCCGAGGCTGTCAAGCTACCCTACCTGTCAGCTTGCTGCAAGGAGGGTTTCAGGGTTCATCCAAGTGTCGGAATGTCCATGCCTCGACATGTTTCTGAGCCTGGAGCTACCATCTGTGGCCGATACTTTGCACCAGGCTATCGTGTAGGCATGAGTGCTGCGGTTGTTCACTGGGACAAGAGCATCTTTGGCCAAGATGCCGACGTGTATAACCCGGATCGATGGCTGCGCCCTGAAGGAAAGGACATGGAGCGCCATATTTTGCACTTTGGAGCCGGCACTCGGACGTGTATTGGGAAAAATGTGAGTGAAAGCCGATATTAAGTGGAAGGCGTCGCTGTTAACACTGTCTAGATTGCCCTGGCTGAGATATACAAGTTGATCCCGGACCTAGTTCGCCGTTACCGATTCGAGGTCATCGAGCCTGAGAAGGTACAGAAACATAGTTTTTGGTTCTTCAAGCAGACAGGATTCAATGTCAGGGTACATCGACGAGAGGGAGTGAAGGAGGGTCAGTAGGTGTCAAGCCAGCAACTTCCATAGGGTGACTTTGATGGCAGTACACTACCGGCAATGCGGTGGCTGGGAGTTGCTCCAAAATCACAAATTTTGGAGTTACGAGATTTTCTGCAGGATACCGATCTGTGATATGAGGTGTGAGTTGTCATGCTGAATCAACATGAGTCTATCCAATTACAATCACCAGGACTCCTCAACTTGAGACGTATACGCCACATTAATATCACGCGCAGAAACATTTAGTCAGACCTTCCTCAGTGGCGACTAATGATTGTCAACATAATGGGTAAACAGAACATGGCGGGGGAAACTGGTTTGTCGATGCATGATAGGTATATCCTCCAAGGGTCATGCCAAATGACTCGCGACAGTAGGACTTCAAGTCAGGGCCTCGTTTATCCATCCCTCTGAAAATGTCGGTTTATTTCACTCCAAGTACCACTTACGATGACAACTCGCGGACCTTTGCATTCTGCGACAGGCCTGGAGATCTCAGTCATACAGTCCGCACCTCATGTGACGGCCCAACCGTCTTCTATACAGAGTGGCAAGGGACTGCTGTGAATCCGGCTGGTGGAGGTCTGTCTGGATCTTATGTTTGGTAACGCTTATGTTTGGTGTTGACGACTCGTAGCTATGTTCTAACTATTGCTAGCTCCAGTGGCCTTATTTGCTTTACAGCAACCATCTATGAGTCCTACAATGGAGGACGGGGCTTGTACCCTAGAGATTACATCGCGTGTGATCACTACAAGGCATGGCCTACTTAATTTATGGAGAACCCAGATAACTGTAGGTGGTCATCTTTCAGGACGATATGCTACTCGGCTCTTGTTTCAGATACTGATGTTCTGTTCAGGGACAACAACCGTTCCTGACACGACTGTCACCATCACTATCCCAGGAAAAACCACAACAATCATACGGGACGCAACAGAAAGGAAACCCATTACGGACGGAGTTCCCGACCCAACTTCATCGAATACGCCGGCTCAGTCATCCATGACCCAAACCTCAACGGCAAAGCCAAGTGTAACTGGAGAAGGTAGTGGAGATGGCGGTGGAGATGGGCCGAGCGCAGGAACTATTGCCGGCGCAGTGATTGGAGCAGTTGCTGGAGTTGCTGCGATCGCTGGTGCACTTGTCATAGGCTTCCGCTTGGGAAGACGGCATCTACCCTTGGATAACCAAGAGGCCGGGACGAAAAAAGAGCTTTAGGGACATCCTAGTTCCCTCCCTCGACCAACCATCACATGAATCCACCCAGATACCAAAAAGTCGCCCAATAGTGACAGACAGAACGGTGTCTCCGTTCTCCAGGTGAACTCTCCAGATGACGCGCTGGAGCCGGTTGAGTTACCGAGTCCAGTATCTCACACGCCAAGGAATCAAGCACGGGACACCTCGCAGGCTATCAGCGCTCAGACACATGCTGCACCAGAATTCGAGAGTCCTGGGGCCGAACTCGCAACGGGGCTTGAGGCTCAAGGCTGGGCTAGATCAGAGAGCCATCCGTTGCCGTACGAGGTAGATTCAACACAGCGCTGAGTTGTAATTTGGTTTGTTACGTCAAGAGACTTGGTCATGACACAAAATAAACAGCTCGAAACATGTTGCCGGCATTATAAAGTCAATGGTGCACATATCGCACATATTCGTATCATGACTGCTTGACTTTAGAGAATCCAAGCAGAAGAGAGGCACAAGAGGTAACCAGCCACACCAAAGAACCACAAAATTTGACAAGCGTCCCCAGAATACCATCGAGATCAATCCCCTACATACTGTCAGTCAATCGCACGTTTGAACCCGATGTCCTTACCGGAACAGATGTGCCACTACTCTTCTTCACCCAGGTGAAGGCTCGGTCTATCATCTTGTCTTCGTAACGCTTGACAGCCAATTCGATATCCTGCGAAGAAACGGGTGTACCGGATTCCGCCGTCTTGCTCAACCGTAGCAGTTCGGGCAAGATATCGGCGCAGTCTTGCATCGCCTGGTTACCGCCCATACCCCTGGGTATTCGTTAGCACCTAGACGCAGTTCCTTCGGCTAGTCGCGATCATACCGGTTAGGCTGCATTGCATGGACAGCATCGCCAATTAGCCAGACCCTTGGATGGCCTTGGGTATTATCGGCCACCTGCCTCTTCTTGACATCCTGGCGCCACTGCTTCGAAGGTTTGTTGCTGGCGCGTAGTGGGACAAGGATAAGACTGTCCCTCTCGCCCGTCTGTTCTCCTACCGTCAACATGGCGCGACTATGCACAGTCAGCACTCGCTTCTTGATCTGGTTGTCAAGGTGCGACTCACTATTCAGGGGCCCAGTCCTTGATCTGCTCCAGACAGAACTCCAGTAGGTCAGGGATTTTTGACGTGCCCTCGTGTGGAAATCTTTCTCGGCCGATCGTTAAACCCCAGTAAAAGGATCCTTGCCCCAGGTCGTACTCGCTCTGTTCATCTGCTTTGGATGACTGCCCGCCTGCAGATGGGAGGTACACTGTCAGCTTTGTCAGTTGTCGTGTCCTATTTGCAGCTTTTAAGAGCGCATACAAGCAAAGAAGAAATGAATGTCCCCTTTGAAAGTCAAGACTGGGCCTGCTCGGAGCCGAGCAGGCAGCTTGTTTATGATGTCTTGTGTCAGGCTCCCCTTGTTCAGAACAACCATGTGAGTGTTGACTTCGACGATGTTCCTTAATCCGACTTGGCGGTTTATCTTGAGAAGAGACATGGTTAGGTCGAAGGAGGTTCGGGGTGCATTCTTCACTCACAGCTGATCCGCTGCCATCAGCGCCGACAAGAATATCGCACACATCAGTAGTACCATCCGAGAACTGTACTTGAACACGTTCATTTCCCCGTTCGTCCAAGATAATGTCATATCTATCCAACTTTTTCTGATACCGGACTCGCCCAGCCCTTTTGATGGGCTCAAGAAGGATGTCCCTCAACACAACACGGTTGATAGCAAACGACTTGCTGTAATTGGGCAATTTGGTCAAGTCTATGACTGTTTCGAACCTCGAGTTGCAGACCGTAGGTGCCGAGTTGACCGCTTTGGACGATCGGCCAAACTTGGCGTGAATGGCAGCTCTCACGTCGTCGCTCAAACATGCCTTGAAACCGGTCTCGGCCGCTTCGCCGAGCCGAATCTGATAACCTTCTCGTTTCGAGTCAGCAGAATCGCGCTCATAAATGGTCACTTCCACTCCATTGTTGACGAGGCCGTTGGCTAGCAGGGACCCTGAGAGACCACCGCCGACAATGATGACTTTGAAGGGCGCCATGATTCTTCGGATTGAACAATGCAGATAATCTTGCCGACATGTTGGGAATGAAGACGATACGGCTTAATAAGACATAAGTCCAAGCTGGTAAAGGGCGGACGTGCTCACCTTGTCCACAAATTGAGGAGCCGAACTCTTCGCATAGCCGAATGACGATCATCGGCTCCTCAACTTGTGGTGGGTTTCGCCCCTCCGCACGCTGCTCTGGTTGGACACCGAGTTTTCTCTTTCTCAATCGGCAAGGGCAAAATCCACTGATCACGGTATGACAAAGGAGAGGATTCTGGGGTATTAATTTGATCGTGATGTATTAAAGCAAGTTATAAAACAATCCCTCATTAACTCACTCCTATTGGTATTATCTTTGATCTCTACCACCATTCCGATTGTTATCCTTGTCTCAAGCAGCCATGCTCCTCAAAGAGTTGACAGTCTCCGTGGCTTGGGAGCGGCTACAGCACGATTGGCGTGCCTCAATCCACCTCCCCATCATCATTGCAGCTTCATTTCTCCTCATAATTGTGTTTTATAGCCTCCGCAGTCTGTACAGAATTCATCTGCACCCTCTCTCCAAGTTTCCTGGACCAAGAGAAGCGGCCAAGTCGGATCTGTGGTTGTATCACCAGTCCCTATCTACCTTTCCAGAAGCCACCTTTGAGGAACTCCATCAGAAATACCGCAAGTGCAAGACCCAGCTGGTATCCATGACGCATCGCTGACCGATAAAAAGAAGCAAAGGCCATCCGCATCGCGCCCAACGAGCTTCACATCGCTGATACGAGGCTGTACAAGGCTATTTACAAGCAGTCGAACCCGTTCCCCAAGCATGAGGCCTTTTACCTAGGATTCAACGCTCCTTCCCCGTCCGTCTTCACCGAGGTCGATCAATCCAAGCACAAGGAGCGTCGCCGAATGTTGAGTCCCATGTTCTCACGTGCCGGGGTGCTGAAATTGGAGGACCTTGTCCGTGAGAGATTGATGCTGCTGGAAAATAAGGTCGACCGGCTTTGCGAGAAACAAAAGATTGATGTTTACGATGCCCTGCGGTAAGCGGCCAACAATCCTCACCCGATCGGCACTGGAGTTGCTGACGGATCATCAGACTTCTGACCACCAACATCATCCTCGAGTTCTGCTTCGCAGACAGTGGCGGCATGATGGAGGAGCAACCAGACGGGTTCGGATCGAGATTCCTGGAAGCCTTCAGCGTTGCTGCGGCAGGAGTTGTCACGCTACAGCAGTATCCTTTACTTCGTGTGCTAATTGGCAAGATGCCGGTCTGGCTTGTCAGGATGATCAACCCAGATATCGCAAGTTTCTTGGACTTGATCCAGGCAAGTTCAATATACCATTTATACGGCAAAAGCTAAAGATAGAAAAACAGTTTTCAACGACATGTGTTGAGCGGTGGCGCCGGACTCGGGGAAAGCGTACAGCCATCGAACATCCCATCGTTGTTGACAATTTGGAAACGCTTGATAACAAAGCCCTGGTTGGCGAAGCCGTGGATTTGCTGGTGGCTGGTTCTGATACAAGTGCTACATCCATGGCGGTAGCAGTGCTTGAGATAATTAGCCACCCCAGTATTGAAAAGAGGTTGGTTGAGGAACTGGACGCTGCTATTCCGGACAAGGACAATTTACCCTCGATCAAGTCTTTGGAAAATATCCCCTACTTGGTGAGTCGCAGTACCCACCCGCTTCTTGTACGGTACTTATGCTGATTGATTTTTTCTAGACTGCATGTGTCAAAGAAGGCATTCGCTTCGCTGCAGCGGTGCCAGGTCGACTGCCTCGAGTTGTGCCCAATAATGTATCAACGCCATTTATTGTTGATGACAAGGTTGTTCCACCAGGGGTATGTTCAATTGATGGCTTCAGAGCTCGATAATGTCGATACTAATAGCATTTGAATCATGACAGACTATTGTATCCATCTCAGCTCATACCATGCACTCCAGCACAGAGCTCTGGGGCGCAGATGCTCGATACTTCAACCCAGATCGCTGGCTGCAGCCAGACGCGAAAGGCTTGGAGGAAAACCAAGTTGCTTTTGGGAAGGGCTCGAGGATGTGTCTCGGAATCAAGTTGGTCTATTGCCCCTTGAGACAGACGAAGCATGCTAACCAGAATCTGCACGTATAGCTTGGTTCCGGTGGAGATGACCATCATTCTGGCGTCCATTTTCCGCAAGTACAAACTGGAATTCCCCCCCGGCTTCATTCCACCTCGTCGGGTCGACCATTTCACCGTGGAACTTGAAGGTGGCCTCCCACTGCGCGTATCGCGGCGTGCATAGTTGGTTCTACTGGAATGGCTCTGTTTACATTGAATATGAACTATGTATGTAGCTTTGCCATACCAAGACTGTCCTTCTCAAAGAGTTCCAGGAGTTCCTTAAAGGTGTTAGAGAAGAGCTGGCTGATCTGCCACTCTTTCAGAAGGACCAGAAAATTGACGGCCTGATTCACAACCTTGGAAAAGTTACCAGGTGTATGGATGTTCCCAACACCAAGCACAAAAGGACGTGCCTGCTTTCCGTCACTTATCCAGTCCAGCACATCATTTTGATCAGCTACATCGCCGAGACGAAGGACTGGTGTTCCCATTGAATCTTCGTGAGACACCGGAAGTGAGCCGTTGTACATCCAGAGGGTGAGGGCTGCGAAGAGGATCGCGCTGGGCTCTTGATAGCCCGAAGTCGAGTGATACTTGCAGTGCTGAAACAGCTTCGCGGCGTGTAGAGCCGCTTTCCTAGCGCTTTCGCCATGTTCCGAAACCCAAGTAACCAGCTTCTTCCTGGTCCCTTGCTGTTTCGTCCGTGTTACTCTCCAGCCTGAGAAATCCAATAGCTCCTTCAATGGCACATGTCGAACTATACCAATCATGTGATAATATTGTAGCATCACAGCATTGACACGACTAGAGCCGGGTCGCCTGGCAGGGTCCAGAAGTTTCCACACACCAGAGCCTTGATCTATCCCGAGGTGGATGCGCTCGCCGTGCATATTTACCAGTCCTAGCAGGCCCATATCTTCGGCCTGTTGCATAAATAGCATGTCACGAAAGTAGCCGAAGAGGATTAGCAAAAAGGTAAAGGCACCGGCGTCTTCCGAGACGGGATTGTACCTGTACAAAGACTGCATCTCTTCCCTCAGCGTCGAGGATTCTTTTGTCGCTGAATTGGTGGTTAGAATTTGAGTGAGCTGGATGGGCATATCTTACTAGTCCACTGTTCCTTCCAAGGCGCGGCAGCATGCTTTTCCCATAGTCTTTCGTTGCATGGAAGTGGCATCTGTAAAGCTTCTGTTGGCACGGCTGGAGTGAGGCTAAACATTAAGCAGCACTGGCTGTCGAGGAGCTAACAATGTGTCAGCGTCTGCAAGAAACGTGTTATGTAGTGACAGTATGAGCTTACCCATAGACCATACGCCGTACGCCGAAGTGCCTCACAGTGAATCCAGGTCTTCCACAATGCCTCGTCGTCGGATGCTTCTCCTTCTTTGGACAGGCCGGAAGCAGCTACCCCCAGGGATAATTCGAGCTTTGTTAGGACAAGATTGAGAATACTCCTGGTGACCAGGCTCCTTTCGACTGCAGGCCTATTGTTTGTGAAGGAGGTGACGATATGGGATAAAAGAGTTGCCTGGGCAAGCCACAATGGAACCATATCACTAGATTGGAAGTTCTCGATCTAAAATATGTATTAGCATTTTGAACACGTCACATTATGGGGAGATGGAAACTGACGTGGAGCTTTACAGCATCGTAAACTAGCTTTTCCAAACACAACTCGCTTACACAACTCCCAGAAAGCTTAGAATAGCGACGCCCTACGTTAGCGATGGCCAGGACCAGTAGGTGAGGAGCGACGTTGGGATCAAAGGTTGGCCGATGGATGACTGGCAAAGTCTCGTGGAACTCTTCGAAATAGAGCTGTATGAAAGCGTTGAGGGTTTTCAGAGGGACGAGTCTCAAGGATTCGGGTGATTGTGCATCCCATGCACTACTCATCAGATGTATCCAGAGGTCCAGACCTTGATACCCTTCTTCCGAAAGCCCTTTGACATGGCCAAAGTCTTCCAGCGCTGCATCCAATGTCCGAGGGCTAGCAGGCTGTACAGGGCCGCCTCCATTTTGGGTCAGCCAAGATTGTGACGGCAAAGGATAAGACAGCCATTCTTCAGTCGACAGCAAGCCCGACACATCCACTGAGCCTACCACATCTTCGAACGCAGGGCTGAGAAGAAGTGGAAGCTCAGCAGGTTCCAAGGATGACGACGAAGTGGTGAGGTGGTCATTTATTTGCAGGTCGGCCCAGCTCGCGAGATCCATGCTCTCCCATACGCTGTCAGCAACATCTGTCGGTTCGAGTGTCATGTCTCTTAATACAACGGACTGTTCACCAAGGGTCGATTCGTGCGATGTGGTAGTGATAAGTTCTTCACCTAGGCGCGGGCTGGACTCAATTTGAGGCGGACCCTCGTTGGAAGGGCACTCATCCAACAATGCCATCGATACGTCTTCCTCAATGTTGACAGAGTCATCAACACTTGATGAAACGGCCCGACCTGTGTGAATCTTCCATCGAGAAGTCTAGAACTGTTAGATCAGGAACTAAAACCTGAACCTTTGGCTGCTAGACTTACCTGGCGGGTCCGGCGAGGAAGGTATTGGCACGACGTTTGCTTCAACACGCATCGCGAGCAAGGATCTGATCCGTCGCATCGCTGTTTAGACATGCGGCATGAGGCACACGCTTTTGCTCCTCGTGGTTCTCCCGTTGATCTTGGAGGTTGATGTGGTGTCGCCAAAATGCCGTGTGTCGAACGGTGACGATTGAGCGTATCTCTGCATCCCAGTTGAGTTGATCCAGCGTCTGCACAATCAGCAGACGGCTACCCACCTTCTGGAGAAGCGCCTATTACATACCAGACAGACGAATGACTTGGAGCCTCGATGAAGAGCAGCATGCCTTGTCAGGTGATCTTGTCGCTGAAAGAGCATTCCACACTCAGAGCACTGCCAAGGAGGGGCATGTGTTGAAGCCATGTCGGCCGCTCTTCAGTAAAAGGATCGAGACGGCTGGCCAGCCGCTGGTGTGATGGGATTTACATTTATCTGGGGATTGACGGCAATTGTGGACGGTACTTTCACACGCTATTTTAGCCCTTCCCCGCATTCTCCTCAACAGATGAGGCTGTACGGGGCCTTGTCGGCGTCGGAGTCTTTTTTCGATCCGAAGTTCCGACTTGCACCTTGTTACACCGTAGGTATACTCCAGTTTTCCACTTTTAACCCTGAAAGAGCGTCATGATTAGCATGATAAATGTTGGAGATGGTCTCCCCCGCTATCCCTTTACCCCTTTACCGTGGGGCAATATCCCTGTCGCTACAATGGCATCGGGTTTCGGCTCACCACATCCGGATGGGCGTGAAATAGCTGGTCGGACATTGGACAGGAGAGAGAGAGACTAGCAGGTACAGAAAACCATCCGTTGGGTTCAGATAGTCGATACGGAGTCTAGGCTGACCGTGATTTTCAACCTTTTGTCTGCAATGCCCGACTTGCTATTCTCAGGGATGGCCGTAAGCGACAGGGTGCAAGCCCCGGACTCAGGCCCCATCACCGCAGGGCCAGGATTCAAGCAGGTCACGACCCTGAATATCATCTCGGGCTCAGTATAAAACACGAATCGCGTCTTTCATTGGGTACTCGGAAGAGATCAATTGCTAAGGCTCTGGAGAACTAGGTCAAAAAAGCCATGCCGCTAGCTTTCTTCGCTTATGTGGTAACTCGGTCTCATCACCTGCTAAATTGTGATATAGAAAAGGCACCAATTTAGTGCCAAGTTAGAAACACCCGTCTATTTACTGGACAGTTTGACCATCACACTATAAACACAACAAGCTGCTTCTCTACTGTGGAAGGCCTAAATCTCGGTTGGGACTGCAAAATCCAAGTGCTGGATCCGGGACCTGGTTTCGCTGTGGACCTTCTTCTCGGCGCCGGTGGTATCTACCCAGTACGGTCTTATTGGGCTGTGATGCATGATCAGTACAAAACTCGACGGACAAGCTGAGTCTGCTTACCTTTCATCATGCAGGCACCATATCACTGTCTTGGGTTGACCCAGCCAATCTATCTTCTTAACAATAAAGTCTGCTGCTGAACCGTCAAAAGGTCGCCCATCAAGATTCGCTCGGCCTGCGATTGCAAGAATAGCAATGTCAGGCTTAGGCTCTAAGCGCTTGATCACCCCTTCATAAGCACCCATGTGAGCGCTCCAGAAGAGTGTTTTGCCAGGGTGTATGAGAAAGTTGAAGGCCAACTGGCCGCCGTCGAAGTGAGAGAAGACATTTCGCTCCCTATCGTTGACATATTCAATCATGGATATGATACCTGGATCTTTGTGACCCTCTGGGACGATTTCACTCAGACGAAGGAGGCCGTATTTCATTCCGTTGGTGATGTCAATCGTGCATGTGTAAGGGCTTGCCTCGCCAGCGTATTCGGTTAGGGTATCGATGATCTCAGGGGGATGTCCCCGTTCTCCCGGCATGAAGCAATGTAGGGAGGGCCACACATGTACTGACATGACAGCAAATCGATCATGAGGTCGCAAAGGGGCGCCAGGGACACCAGGCGCGGCTTCGATCTCCCCCGCCGAGGCTCGATCGCGGTCCGTCTTCAGAAATAGCGGAATTCTCTCACCCCCAGCGACCGGCATGAGTTGCTCCTCGGGAACATTGGCTTCTCGGAGGACGTTGATGGCTTCGCCGTTGGCAATGACGATGGCGCCTGTTTTCTTGGCAATACGATCAGCGCCTGGGAGGCTGCCATGCGAGCCTCACTATCAGTAACAGATTAACAGGTGCGATGTAGGGAACCGTACTGGTCGAAATGAGCATGGGAGATGAAAATGTAATCGGCCTCTTCGACATCGTCTATGTCGAGATACTTGGGCAGAACTGAAGGTCTTTCCAGATACGTATCAAGCCATATCACAAGACCATTGGCCTTTAATCGGTAGGTCGTTGTGCCTAAGCCAGTGATTAGATCTCACGTTGAGACTGTTTGTGCGAGAATGTTTGACTAACCGAACCACTCAATAGTAGTCGCCATATTAAAGATGAAACAAGTCGATTTCAGTTCAAACAGCACTTTTGAACAATTATCTTGTGAATGGTCCTGACTTTTGAGTTGTAGCGGTTAGAGCGGAAGCACATCTTCAAAGTGCTACTAATCCATATTCGGAAATCGAGGAGCCGATGTCAACCAACTTTCTCCGCTTTAAAAAAGGAGCCGAACTCCAGTCCCACCTGAATTGAGGAGGCGAACCAGGTACTCTATGGTGTAGTTCATGGCCAATTCTAGTCCGTGCAGGCTGCTGTACAAGAGGTTGCGAACGGTGAAAGGCTACTGTAGGTTAGGTCCTCAAGTTCCGCCTTGATGTAATTGTCGGGGGTTCCCATGGGTTAACTGAGGCTGAAGATCGTTTCTACCCCCCATTCCTGAAATTCTTCCCTTCCTGGTTGCCAGATGCTCCTCTGCGACAGATGCCACCCAGAATGCCCAATCGCAATCACTGATAGATAATTGAGCGACTCAGTTTTATCTTGTAGAATCAAGAAAGAGCACAATTCCAAAATAGGAGGTTATAAAGCCAGAAGTATTCCAGTTTCCGTCAAAGAAGTTGGTAAACCCACTCAGCAGTATCAGTAAAGTAAACATGAAGATGCAAACAAATGAGGCGTATGGCTGAAAGATAGATCGGTATGGCAAGCTATCAACAATGCCTTGGGCAAAAGTGGCCTTGCGAAAGCGGAGATAAATACAACAGATGCAGATCCAGCTAACAAAACCGCTACAGTTGATCAGATTGACGAACCAGTTGAACACGGTCGCAGCCGACTTGGAAACGTTCATGAAGGCCAGGAGAGAGAAGGCAGCGCTGAAGGCGAGCGCTACGTAAGGGATGCCTGACGGCGTGCACCACCCGAAGATCTTGGGGGCTGTTCCAAAGACGGCCATCGAGTAGAGCGACCGGCTAGCCATATACAGCCAGGCATTTCCTGCGGACCAAGCGGAAGGGAAGATGACAGCGTTGATAACGGAGTCCAGGCCCTTGATGCCTGCATTCCTGGATGCGATAGCCCGAGGCGATGCTCCGGCACCTTTCCCTCCGCCAAGAAGGTTCTCGTCGTCGCTCGGCACCACCATGCCCAGGAAGAAGGCACCCAACACGTAGAAAGTAACCAGGCGGTAGATATACCTGCGGCCTGCTAAGGGGAGGTTGCGCCGTGGGTTCTGCATTTCGCCGCCTGTAATGACAAGCAGCTCCGGGGCGAAGACGAAGGCGAAAACGGAGAAGCACATTGTCGATACAAATGCAATCAGCCTGCCCGATTCCCCAGTCTTAATATACTCGTTGACGGCACCTGGGTCGTTCCAATATGCAAAGCCAATTGTCTTGCCGTTAGGGCCGCCTCCGCAGGTAATGACAAGAGCCATCAACAGCAGGCCGATGATGCCAATGACCTTGATAGAGGCGAACCAGAACTCGACCTCTCCATATACTGAAACCGGGAAACAATTGAGCGCCACGATAACCACGAGGATAACAGCAATCCAGACAGCCGCATGGACGGGAGGGTTCCAATACTCGATCACCAGACTAGCCGCAGTGATCTCGGCGGGCACGGTAATAGCCCAAATATACCAGTACATCCAGCCTAAGGCGAAGCTCATACTGCGGGAGAAAAAGCGGTTGCCAAAGTATGCGGCTGTAGACCCGGGGACGGACAAGTAGGAGCTGAACTCGGTCGTCGCGGTTATGACGCCAAAGACGAGGACAGAGATGATGCAGTAGGAAGTGAGGAAGAAAGCTGGGCCGCCCATGCGGAGTGCTTGGCCGGACCCGATGAAGAGACCGGTGCCGATGGTGCCGCCAAGGGCAATCATCTGACTGTGTCTGGATTTGAGACCGCGATGGGTCTGGTGGCGCTGCAGGTCCTGGACATCCCCAGTCTTGACTGTGTCGAGGCGCGATAGCGTATCGCCATCTTTGACCTTTTCGATATCCCGAGTGCTCGCCATTGCGATGACTGGCTTCTGCAGGTCGAGTTCAGATGCAAGTCTGGCCGGGAATAATGGAGGGGATATGACAAGTGTTGACTCCGAGTTGCTGCGGGCTGAGTTCAGATATGAAATATGACGGAGGATTAGATACAACAACAGATGGGGTGTTACCCAGCCTTTGGCACGACGCGGAGGTTTCTTTAACCGCAGCGCAGCCATGCTAGCCACCCACCACCCCCCACGCTGCTGACTCGACTCAGCTGTTATCTTATTCCGTGCACCTTGAGTGTTATCGAGTGTTTATTGCGACGTAGTGGCTCGTCATCCTGTCGTACAAACATTCAAGACACGTAGTCTCTGTGGCCGCCGGAATAATTCTCAAGCTCAAAATTCTCGTGGTGAGTCAGTTCATCTCTCGCTGACAACTCCTCAGTCAACAGTTCCCCTTCCTTTCAAGCAACCTATCCGTCATACTATCTCCCATCCCTTGAGAAGCACAGCGACATCCAAGCCAGCGCAACAACAGAAGAGCATCACTTCCGAAAGAGTACAAATATGTCTTTTCAGTCGATCGTCATAGTCGGAGCCGGAGTCCTTGGGCTCACTACAGCGGTTTTTCTTCAAGACAAGTAACCCCGCCTACGTATCACCATCGTCGCAGCCGAAATCCCCCTGACGCCTCCCTTCGCGGACGCCCATCGCCCATCGCCAGACTATGCATCCATGTGGGCTGGAGCACACTTTCGTCCAACCCCAGGCAAAGACGGTCAGCTGGCAGACGAACAGCAGCTCGCACTGCACACATCCGGCGTCATGAAGACGCTCGCACAACGCTGTCCGGAATCCGGCGTGCAGTCTGTCACGGGTCTCGAAATCATGGAGTATGTGCCTGAGGATAAGGTTCACCTTAAAACCGGGGACATTTACGCTTGCGAAGAAGGCGATGAGTTCCGCGTCCTCGGGCCTCAAGAATTGAGCCCAGGCGGTCTCTGGGGTTGCGAGTATCAGACATGGATCGTCAATATCCACATCTATTGCCGATGGTTATTGGCTCGCTTTGTTCGTCAGGGAGGCAACCTAGTTCAAATGAGACTCTCTAGTCTTGACGAAGCATTCGACCTGATGCCATCCAGCGGCTCAGCGAAGCTGCTCGTTGTTAACTGCTCCGGCAGGAATTTCGACACAGATCCTCGCTGTAATGTGATCCGTGGCCAGGCGGTGCTCGTCAAAAACGCACACCACAAGACGGCAACGCGTCACAAAAATGATGGTAGCTGGTCGTTCCTTATTCCGAGACCACTTGGAGGGGGCACTATCGTCGGTGGAATGAAGCAGATGGGCGACTGGGGATCTGAAATTCGGCCAGAGGAAACAAAGGCCATCCTCGAAGCTGCAGTTCGGTGCTGGCCCGAGTTTGTGTCTAAAGTGGAGGATTTTGAGGTCGTCGCCGTCAACGTCGGCCGGAGACCCTGGAGAGATGGTGGTCTTCGGATTGAAAGAGATGAACTTGGTCAAGGCTAGGTCGTCGTCCACGGTTACGGTGCCGGCGCTCGAGGCTATGAGCTTAGTTGGGGCGTAGCTGAGAGGATCGTCAGTCTTGTTGGTCGGGAGATTGGAGAGGTTGCCAAGTTGTGAAAAGCTGCTATGAGTTGATACTATGTAAAATTTAGTACTTGAGATAGTATATAGTATTTAAAGAGCTATTATATTATGTTATATTATTGCTACGCTGCCCTCGTCTATTCAAGCTAGATCTATAGTACCTATTGAAAACATTGGCCATTATCTAGCCGCGTTGCCTCCGCATGATACCGGCAAGATAAGCTATCTCTATTCTCTTGGCAACTTGTTATCGGAGGGCGCCAACGCCAGGGATAGATGCCGAAGCGGCCTATCTTGCTTACCCCGCAAAATGGGTACGGGATCAAGGCCAACTGATCCCGGTAGAAGCCATGTGACTTTCTTGACTTCTCGTCCCACCGAACTCCCTCTCCATTCGAACAGTGAGGATGCTCAACACCGGTTGAGTCCCACTTCAGCCAGTCGCCATGCCTCAGACATTACCATCTCCCCGGCGGCCTCGAAAGCATGGCAAGACTTTCACCGGCTGCTGGACATGTCGGAGCCGCAAGGTTAAATGCGATGAGGCGCGGCCGAGGTGTCGTCACTGCCTGAAAAAGGGCATTAATTGTGAGGGATATGACATTCGACTTCATTGGCTACCACCAGAGACCGGCTGTGAACTTGCGCCTTCAACTTCGGAGTACCAAGCCAAGTCATGTCGGAGTCAGATTCCATTTGGTGCGTACTCAGTCTTCGAGTAGAACAGTGGCTAACAACAGGTGTCGTAGACTCAACAGGACCGGCTCTGCCGTGGTCTCAAGTTGAGGAGATTCTAGTGGTGCTCGACACGCTCCACGCTCAGCTCGACGGTACCCAGGGAAAGGACAAAACCTCTCGATTCATTAATGGTTTTGGTGTTTTTGAGTCTCATGTCCGAGCATCCACCTGCACTTCAGAACCATCATCCCCGGCGTTGAAACCACTCAGCGTTCACCATGATCTCGCAACCTCTCTGGTACCATTTAGTCCTGAACCCTTTGAGATCGGAAACTCTATAGGCTTGCTTTCGCCGGAAAGTGCATCCGACTTATCGTCTCTATCTTCCATTTCCACCGTTCAGCTTTCAACTTTCGACTCCACCTTCGTAAATCCCTTCTTCGACGATAATCTAGGCGAAGAAAGCCCCAGTTGCAACTACTCAGGGCATGGGAACCCGACGCATGTTCAAGAAGACTCGGCGCCAGACTGTTCTGCCAACGAAGAATCACAAATAGCCCTGAGTTTCCCCCCTCCACCACAACCATCACCCGAACTCACTGGCAAGGAGCGGTTCCTGATGCACCACTACATGAATAGAGTTGTACATCTCTTTTGCGCCCTGGATAATCCCAAGAGCCCTTGGAAGACCATTCACTTACCTAGGGCCCTGCAGAGTGCTGGAGAACTAGTCATTCAGGGCTCAACATCTAAGATTCGAGGTGCTTTGAGGAATGCGTTGCTCTCGGTTAGCGCTTTTTGCCTCTCAAACGATAAAGTCCAGATACAGGACGAAGATGCTCGGAAATGGAGAAAAGACGGAATCTGCTACCGCGGAATCGCCATTAAGCTTCTTTCAGAGGCTATTGCGCCTGCATCATTCTCCAAGTGCCGGCCCAAGTATAAAGAGTTTCTCGCCACCATGCTGTCGATGATTTCGATCAATGTAAGTTACCGCCTCCTTTAAAGACTCACCAGTTCCTCATAACCCATTCAAGGTCATGTCAGGGGACACTGCAAGCTGCGGACTGCATTTAGACGCCGCCCACGGATTAATCACTCACGCGAGGACTTGGAAATCCAAGTACTCCAACAAGGCTCAGGCCCTTCATCGAATCTATTTCTTTCTTAGAACTATCTACGAGAGCACGGCCATACACAGTACGACAACTTGCGACAAACTCTGTGAGGCTCGCATCGCAGGGTCGTTCTGTACAGGCGAACCAACCAACCTGCTTCACAACAGCCCGGGAACGACACCTTCAGTCACATCATCCAAGGCTTGGTCCAGTGGGGACGCATACGAGAGCATTTATGCCATACCACAGGACCTCCTGATGCTGCTGAACAGAGTTGTGGAGCTGATTAGCAAGGTTGCGGAGGCGAGGGAGACATCCATCGGCACGGATATTCCACCACACCTGGTCGAAATTTGCGACGAGTTGGAACAGAGCATCATGGATTACGAAGCTGGTTATATCGATGCGGATGATATGTCAGGCATGGCATCATCAAACCTGTCCATCATTCAGCACATGACACGAGCTTTCCATAACGCCGTCATCATCTATTTCGCCCAACACATACGGCTAGTGGGACATCGCTACCTCCAGTCCTTCGTCGAGAATGTGCTCGACAGTATCGAGGCGATAGAGCGAATCAAAGCTGAAACCAAGATTCTCGCAACACCACTCTACTGGCCAGCATTCATCGCCGCGAGCGAGGCATTTGACGTCAGACTTCAGACACGGTTTCGGTCTTGGTATAACCAGGTGGAAAGATACGGTATAGAGTATATCCGTGCAGGGCGTTGCATCCTGCAGCAAGTATGGGCAGAAGGGCCATCTCGAGGCACCCGTGTAACCAGTCAGTGGAAGACTGTGGTTGAGAGGACTGGTTCGACACTGATGTTGTCTTGAGTGGCGTATTATTTGCCATGTCAAACTTCATTTGGTAGCCAGCCACTGTTATCAACATTGTATCATATTGCTAGAATAGAGGATTATCTTTGCTTCAGCTTTTCCTCTCGTCACCCAAGAATGGGGGTGCTTCCTGGCCAGCTCGCCACTTGTACTTGCTTCCAGGATGATCCTCTGGCAGTCGCTTTGAGCCGATGAAGACTTCTCTCGCCGTTGCACCCTCCTTGTCAACCCCGGATCTGAACACTCCACGACGACGCAGTTCTGGAAGCAGAAACTCGATAATATCCTCAAAGCTTCCCGGGTTAACAATGTGCGACAAGTTGAATCCATCGACATCAGCAACCTCGACCCAACGCTCTAACTCGTCCGCGACAGTTGTGGGACTTCCAATGATCTTAGCCCCGAGACCACCGATGCTGATGTACTCGGCAATCCTTCGCTTGGTCCACGGAAGATTGTCTGTTCCTGGGACTGTGTCTGACCATCGACGCAGAATGGACCGGATGCGAGGAGCTTCAGTCAGACGGAAGTCTTCGTCATCCGAGTAACCCGATATATCGATACCGGTCCAGCCTCCAAATAAGGCTAAAGCACCCTCGGTATCAGCGTACGACAGATACTCGTCTCGCTTTGCCTTGGCTTCTTCATCCGTCGCTGCAACAATAACGGCAATTCCAACAATGATCTTGATATGGTTGGGGTCTCTACCCTCCTTGGCAGCAATGGCACGAATGTTGTCTACCGTGTTCCTGACGCCTTCTGGCGTTTGGCCTCCAACGAAAATGGCCTCGCCGTGCTTCCCACCAAAGCCGTTGCCTGCCTCGGAAACGCCAGCTTGGAAAAGAAATGGAGTTCTCTGCGGTGAAGGCTCGACGAAATGAGGGCCAGGTACCTGAAAGTATTTGCCCTTGTGGTGAATCTGGCGGACAGCATCCGAAGCGATATAAGTTCCACTCTCACGGTCTGCCAACACGGCATCGTCTCGGAAACTTCCTTCCCAGAGCTTGTACAAGACTTCAAGGTACTCGTGTGCGATGGCGTATCTTTCGTCATGGGGGATTTGCTCGTCCAGCCCGTGGTTTCGAGCTGCACTGTCGAGGTACGAGGTGACAATGTTCCACGCGACACGACCCTCGCTGAGATGATCAACCGTGGAGAGTCGCCGAGCAAGGGCGTATGGCTTCTCGTACGTCAGACTCGCCGTCACTCCAAAGATGAGATTCTTTGTCGCCGCCGCCAAGGCCGGCACGAGATACAACGGGTCGTTGACTGGATACTGAGCTCCTGAGCTCAGGACTGGAACCACGTTGGCCGGGCCCTTGTAGACGTCGTATGGACCCAGAGTATCGGCAATGAACATGGCATGAAAATCGGCCTTGTCCAGCAGTTGGGCGAGATCGGTCCAGAAAGACAGCTTCTTGTACTGGTCCGTCTTGTTCCGGGGATGTCGCCAGAGGCCTGGAGCTAGATGGCCGGGTGTATTCATGACGAAAGCGTTTAGAATAATTTGCTTCTTACGAGCAGAGCCATCCTTCTTAGGCGATGGGCTCTCGTTGGCTGACATGACTGAGGTGTTCTGTCAAGATGCCCAAACTACCTAGTTAGTCATCGACCAAAGAGATAGTTGGCAGGGGGTGATGTGAACTTACCAATTTTTCTTTTTGAGGGTACAATTACAGAGATTTAGAACAGGTTTCGAAGGTCGAAGTTCTCGGGATGCGTTAAATAGTAATGAATAAGTAATGAACCAGCGTTGCTGAAGGAAGCGGGGTGAGACGGCTGCATTGCACCATTGAGTGGAACTCTTGACGAATTACCGGACGAGCCAATCTTCTTCCGTTTTTGCCTTATGGTGCAATCGGTCGTGCGTTATTCCATTCTTTAGTGAAATTATGGACTTTGAGATAACTGTAGGCTGCATTGATAGGATAAAGGCGGGTTCTTAACCTGGGGCTTCTTCCTCAGAGCCGGAGTGTCATCCTGGACGTGCTTGCACCATAGTAGAGGCCAAAGAATCACTTCAATATGCTAACTCGTACAAGTACGATGGCGGTTTTGTTAATGCGCCTAGAAAAGTTGATGTCTTGACGGAAAGACAAGTACCGAAACCACTCTTGCAAGTTTCCAGCGTCAGGATTCTATTCCCCTTCCACAATTTCGCCAAGACAACACTACTCCTATAGGTAGTCAGCGATTAATCCCATGAAACGAAATACTTATTTTCTTTCTCACATCACTAACGGAACCAGAACTTCTGAAGAGCAAAGGCATCGGCATCTTGCTAAGATGTTACGGCTTTAGCCTTCCTCGACCCACCAAGCATACCCACCAACGTCGCAATGAGCTGCAAGAAAGCCAACAAGCCAGGGATCTGGATGATCCTGAGCACGGCTTCTTGGTCAGCATTCATACTGGTCACAGTGGGCTCCGGCTGTTTTTCGCATTTTGGGATCGTCATTTGCTCCCGTTCGTCTTCCGGGGCCACCACCGTGTTTGATGTACTCGGAAATGAGCTTTCGAGAGGTTTTCCGATGATTTCCTGCTCATCAGGACGTGTCAGAGCTCTGAGGACTCGTGTAATGTTCTCCACGGTTGGCTCCACAGAATCCTGCTTGGCCTGAATCTCTTGCAATTTCAGCGCTTGAAGTACTCTAGGAGCCTCGAGGGATGGCGCCTCAGCAGCACTATCCAGGCATTCCTGCTTTGGTATTCCGCCTCGTGTAGATTCCATCTCACAGGCCGCAAGACTTTCGCTCTCAGTGGAGGCTGATTGAAAGGATACTGAGGCAATGTCGGGGATCTCGACAGGGATGTCTTGGTAGTTTGCCAGCTCCATAGCTCTCGGCAATGACCTGGCTAGCTCATCTAGCCGTTTCTTAAACGCTTCGGGTTGTTGAAAGTCAACCAAGGTCGTCACCCGGCCCTCCTTTTCGCTTCTTGCTGAACCAAACTTGAGTTTGGACTTGATCCGATCGTTCCACTTCTCCAATCTTCCCTCGATGTCGACTTTCATTGTGAACGGTTGCCCCGCGTGTTGAAATGTGAAGGCCGTGTGGACGCAGCTTTTTTGGAACGTTTGTTGCTTGAGTTCGTTGTCCGTCAGATTCCATTTCAGGGTCTTGTACGTCCAGGTTCCCTTTCCAGGCAACAGCTGGCCGTTAAACGCCCATCGTGATGAAGACTTAAAAGCCTTCTCGGAATTCACACCTATCCCTCCAGCTCCACCGCCAAAGGCGTGAATTTCGGGAGCCAAACTCATTGTTTGCTTGAACTCGGTGCACTTGGCTTCACCAACCAGCTGCCTGGGCCCATAACAGTCCGTCATCTGGACGGGGCAACCTGACTTGTGATAACCTTGCCTTGGTTTGATATAGTACATGCCGAGGGACTCGTGGTACTCATCTAAGGTGATGGTGACTGTCGCACTCTTGACCTTGCAGCCTCGAGGCGGACCGAAGTTAAGATCCATGTACATGATGCCGGCTGGGAACCGGCTATCGCCCAGGACACCCCATTGAGATTTTTCGAACAGAAATTGGCAATCGACTGTCATTTTTCCAATGACATCGGTTGCCACACTGGCATGGCTAGCCAAGTGGTCGAAACGGCGGAAGGGCTCGTATCGTCCGAACCGCCTGTTTGTGCTCAATAGAGCTGGTCGAGGATTTGGGTGATCCGTCATGTTGATTGATTTGAACACAGTCGGTTTATTCTTGCAAGAAAGCTCTAATGGCGGCCGAGGAGTCAAAAATTGGGTAGAAGAGTGAATAATTGCAGCCCAATTCATCCCTTGGCTGCAAGACGCTTTCAGCTGATGCGTGGCGCTCTCGGTGGTACGAATCACAACAATGCTTGGTCATCGGCCCCCCCATTTCGTGATACTGGATGGTAGAAGTGCAAATGCTGCCTGGGGAGGAGACGCATGTCAGCTATGTTGGTTGGTTCTCAATGCTCAGCAAGCGTACAAGCTCTAGTATTTCGCTTGCATGGTTGCCCCAAAGGCATTCTCCAGTACCCCGCGCTGCCTGGACTAACATTCTCCGTTGAGGATCAATCTGGAGGCCTCCAGCTCAGCCTGACTTTTCTTCCTCGCCCATGACGAGAGTACCCTCAACAACCGAGTCTGGCCGACCCCCCGACGACTACCAGACGACCGGACATGACTCACGCCGCTCTTTTCGAGTTTTGAACAGACTTTAAGCTCACTGAGACTGCCACACCAGAAATGAATGAGGGAGAGAGCTCCAAGCGCCCTAGCCTGAGGTCGGGGACCACATATGCCCCAGAAAGCAGGCGATCCCGAGCTCAGACCTTGTTCAATATCTTAGAACCACCCAAGCATGGCCACGATCGAGTGCTCGTAGAGAGCCCTTCCAAGCACACCATCCGGACCGAGCCAGAATACAAAGGCTCCCTGGCCAGGCCACGGTGTACGTCAATGCCCCCAGTGGAGGTATATAGAGACACGCGCGCTCATTCAATTGAAGCACATGGCAGTTGGGACTCTCTTTCTTCTTCTTCTTCTGATGATGATGATGATGAGAAATTTGACATAACATGCAATCCATGCCGTGCTAAGGACGTTGGAGTTCGACTCGAGTTCAACGTCTATCAAGACCTGGACGACGAGTTAGAAGAGTTCAGTCGGTTTGTACGCCGAGGCGAGTTTGGAACTGCCAAAATCTTCTTCCGTGAGCATCTTCTTGCTTACATCACCAACCCTTGGGTCTTTGTCCAGTACGCCGAGATGCTCTTCCAGATGGGCGACTACAAGTCACTGCTTCAGCTCGACTCCGAACCCGTGTTCCGCCGCATTCGACTCAGAGACAGACACGAAAATGTTGAAGCCATGAGAAGACTCGAGATCAATTGGAGACTAATCAAGGCAGTTTGTCTATCTTTCACTCAGCATGAGCTCCAACCTGTCCTGGATGAGATTTGCCAGCCTCACCAGATCATACCAGTGCGAGGAGACGTCGGATCAACAGAGGTGCATAGATCAGGGGTGCGCGAACCGAGAGCCTAGCTAATCCAGATGTTAGATACGCATCATTTGCTTGGCTATGGCCCTGATGGATTACGCGAATGTACAAAATGTTCGTATGAGAGCGCTCCCAAGCAATTTGGCAGACTGGGGAAACTGGAAACAGTTGTATGAACTTCTCCAGGCCCAAGGCCGAATATGGGACTTCCGAGATCTCTTCACTACAGCCTGTTTGTGCTTCAGTATCAAGAGCGCCGAAGAGGAACTCCTTGGGTCGAGGACTATTCTTGAAGCCATAGCCGAGGACTGGAGCATGCCCATGAATGACGAGTCCACTCTACTAGCCCTGGTAGATCTCCTAACAACCATGGCTCTCAATCACATTGATCAAGTCGAAGATCAACGGCTCAGTAAAGAATACCTTGCTCATGCCAGCATTGTCGTGGAAGCTGTCACGACGGTGTATCCCCACCTCACCAAGAGTCGGCCTTTTCTTCGATTCATCATCGCCCAATCATCTATATCCCTGGGAAAGGGTACAGGAAACCCTTTGGCTTACAACTACCTTGACGACTTTCCCGGCCTAACCGCTTTCTCATTGGACCTCGGACTGCCCCTTTATGTGCCAGTTCGCCGGGAAAACCCAGGATGGGATCCTCCGGATCTTCCAGAAAACACATTCGGGCCTCTTGAAATGGCATTGGAAGCTTCCAGAAGCATGGATGACTATCGAATGCAGGGACTATGCCTCAGAGCACTCGCCTTGCGGAGTCGTGAGCCATCCAGATTCTTTGAAGAGTTGGCCCGAGTTCAAAAGGACAAGCAGCAAGACATGCAGGGCTATTTAATGACGTGTCTCTCTAAGTATCTGGTTGTAAAGGACAGAGACTCCAAAGAAGATCTTCTGTCAGACTTGAATGGTTTTGGGTGGTGGCAGGAGACATCAAATCTCCTCAACCCTGACAGAGCCTGCGCGCGAGATATCATCCAGCACGCTCTGTCCCCCCCACACCAAACCCATTTCTCAAAGAGTGTTGAGGCGGGCTTTCGGCACTACCAATGGCTTCAAGACACTTTCCGAGGGTTCATTGATCACCATATGGAGACACCGTGGCGTAAACCCTCGACCACCATGCGACGCAGAATAATCATAGCACCGCCCCGACCAGCCGATGAACGACATTCCGCCCCTAATGACCACTCTGATGACAGTCAAGACGACTCTGAGGAAGATCCTGACACAGCTCTTATGAGGCCTTCCCGAGAACAAAAGCGGGCGATTTCGGAGGAACAGGACGGTGAGTACTAAATATTTCTTAAAAGGTTGCCCCTATGCAGTATGCTTGACTCTTGGAAATAGCATGTTAAGTATTTGACAGACACTACAGAGGATCGCAAAATACCGGTAGAAGTTAGATCTCCACCGCTTCTGATCGCGTCCGGGATGCCGTCTACCACTGCAATCACCTCCAAGCCCACCGTAGAGGATGAAGCTAGAGATGAGCAAAGCGACATGTACTAGGCGATGGGCGAAACCAGCCAGCAATCGCAACACACCACCCATCCACTGTCTTGAGAAGCAGAACATGCGAATTCCAGAAAGGGCCATTCAGCCAATATCCCAAGGATAATTAAGCGTCCAACAGCGAAGTTTGCATTTGGTTCGAACATGACTGAGAGATTTTGGGGAAGACTGTGTACGGCACTGTTGGGGGGAATATCAGTTCACTGTGCGGTTCTAATGGTAACAATTTGTCCTAAGTCTTGGCTAATGGGTTCCGTGATATCACTATTAGCCCATATTCCACGTCCCAAATCGGAGACATTCTGGGGCCACAGAGCCTGAAAGGCAGTGACGTTAAATTTGAAGCATAAAGTCAACACAGGGACTGCGGATGAGACCATGGGTCTACGGAGCAGAAAACCCCATCCAGGCATTGATGGTTCAACTACCAGACCATATGAACTTCTTCGATACCGCCCCTGCATTGATAGATGACCATGTGGCTGAGCCGAGATACGGAGGACCGCGGAGAACGGAGTATATGGGTCCCACCCCCCGGTCACTGAGGGCAATGCTATGGACTGCAGCTCAACCGAGACAACCGGGCTAAATTACGCAACCCAATATCAACACTTCATATTCTAGCCATGGGCGAGAAGCCCACAGATTGTCTGGCCTGTAAAATCCAAGGTATACATCGCCAGGTATGAAGGGGAAACCTATATTCATTTAGCAGGCCAGCCGGCGCGGCTTATCACCCTTTCTAGCGCCATGCCACTGCACGAGAAGGTCAACAGCTGGTGCATCGTCTATTCTTGGGGCCAGGTGCAGGAGAAACAGGGACACCAGTGTAGGAAAACGTATTAGCCTACCCTCTTCTAAGCATTTTAATAGAGTATAGGGAAATGTAACCCCCGTGTCCTCTTTATCGGCGCGCTATGTTGTCTTTCTTGGCTGATATTGAAAACAAGATAGCAAGAGAAATGCGCCTCTCCAAGTATGCTGGAGCTGATGTTATGGCATTGCCCGTATGTTCGTGGCACGATATATGTAAAACTCGACATTGATGTCCTATGTAGATTCGCTCCAAGTCTTTCAGTTGAGGTATTCTTGCGTTGCTGCATCTTTCTCGTTACGGCACAATCTATTTTTTGGATGCAGCTATCCTACCGAGGGCCGGGCTTTAACCATAACAAAGAACACATTACTTTGTCTGGTTCATTGTGTTCCCTCATACAGGTGCCCAGAGCGACAAAGAGCACAGCCCAGTCTGGAGCGACGTCTTTCACTCGCCAACAAAGTCCAAACACTTTACCAGCCGCTTCTACCCGTTAGCAGCATATGGTAGCCTATAATTAGTAACAAGAGTTTCGTGACAAAGGCGGTCTTTAAAAAACAGCAAGATGAACACGCCTCGACCCTAGACCGCAATAACGAATGCCAATATTATTTATATCTATACCAGAACCACTTTCACTTTTCAACTCTACAACTCAATCAAAATTCACACCAATTTCAACATTTGCATCCATCTTTTCCGCACACGAAAAATTCAAGCAAAAAAAGAAACATGACCACACTGAACTGCGAGCGCGTAGCCAAGGAGTACCAAGAGCCCGAATTGGAGGCGGTCGAGACAGTTTGCCGCCGGGCACTGGATCTTCAGCCTGAAGATGACTGCACTATCGAGCTCTTTTCAGATGAATTGTTGTACACACTGCATCTCGTCGTCATTCCGTCCCGTCAGCAAAGTCTTCTCTTGCGAACCCCCTTGCCTCTTGGTGAAACCATAGAGGACATTGCTATCCTGGACTGGGTCCGCCACTGCACCGACATTCCCGTCCCTCACGTCATCGCCTTCGATCAAACCGCCAACAATGAAATTGGCTTTGGGTGGCGCCTGATGCCCTTTATTGCTAGCAAGAGAGCTGACAAAGTGTGGGACGAGATGTCTGTGACGGCCAAAGAGGCATTCACAAAGCAAGTAGCTGAGTTTCAAGCTCAACTTCTGGATGCCTCTGAGACCAAGTCACGCTTGCTAGGACAACTTGTGTCATGCCGCTTGACTAAGGCTGACTACTACAAGTACGACGTCCCCTGGGAACCCTTTTACCCTAGTCGCGGATGGATAGAATCAAATCTCCGCAACACCATGTCGAAAGTGGGTTCTGGATATTTCTGCACCCAAGACGGTACAATCGAGCGCCAGCTTCACACGGCCGAGTTGCTCCTTGACCTCCTACCAACTGTTTTTCCTGCTATTGACCAACACGAGCGGACTGCTATCTACCAGTCCAAGTTTAGCTTGCAGAATATCTTAGTTGACGAGGAGGGCGCTATTACTGCGATACTCGGATGGGGATATGCCTCGGGGATTCCTTGCCACTACGCAACGGAAGTATTGCCCCTGTTTCTGACAGAGCCGATTCACGTCGACATGGATCAAGCAGAAGCAAGGGCAGGCCATAGGCCGTTCTCCGAGGATCAGATGGAACATGAGCAAACACATCTCAGAAAGATTTACATGGAGCACATGGGGGAGCTGAGACCCACGTGGGACGCCGAAGTGGCTAGCAGCACCTTGAAAAACGACTTCATCAGGGCTGCTGCTCTAATTTATACTGAAGACTTCATATCACCAATTGACACATGGACCCGTGCGATCAAAAACGGGGAGAACGTCAAGCTTGATGATGTGTTGGACACCTGGAGGCAGCAACAATCGTCCCACAGAGATGCAAACTCGGAAGGAAAATATTGCAGCAGCCAAGACTCCGACTACAGCAGTTCCAGTGAGTGGGGATTCTAACAGCTAGGTATGACTCTTCTACTGTAGGTAGTAGAAAGTTAAAAAAAAAAAAAAAGGCTATGTTAGTATTAGGATATGATGCTATGATGTGTTGACAATGTGTTCTTTACTATAGTTGCAGCTGGGCCCTTGATGGGTTAACTGGGCCAGAAGATCGACAGATGATTAAACATTGTAAATTGTGTTAGAAATAATAGCGTCGCATCGCTCTCAGTTCCTACTCTTCTCTCCGCAAACCCTAGTTGATCCTCAATCAACCTTCTTCTCCACATCCGTCTCCTCAACAACCCTCTGAGACGAAGTAGACCCTCCCGAGACACCCTCCGTGGGAGTAAGTCCACCATTCATGTAGTGATCCTCCCAGTCCACGTCGCTAAGGTACTTGAAGTCGAGTCCACGGATCTCATGCTCCTCACTGGCACGGATGTGCAGACCAGGGATCTTGTTGATGACAAAGAGCAGAAGGCACGAGATGCAGAAGGACCAGGCGGCGCAGGTCACGGCACCGGCAAGCTGAAGTCCAAGCTGTCGCCATTGGTGCTCCCACCATCCACCAGCATATGCGTCACCAGAAACACCATCGAGAGCTGGGACGAACTGGGCGGCAAAGAGCCCGGTGAGGATGTCGCCGATAACACCTCCGACACCATGGATGGCAAAGATATCGAGGCCGTCGTCGATGCCGATGAGATACTTGTACTTGACGGTAAAGTAGCAGAAGGTAGATGTGATGAGCCCAATGAGGGAGGCGACGTACACAGGAGCTGTAAGCTACCAGTTAGCATTGCGAAGAAAAGACACGGACACTTGAGAAGACGTACTAAAACCTGCAGCAGGAGTAATGCCAACAAGGCCGGAAATGATGCCGGAGCAGAAACCGACCAGGCTGAACTTGCGTGTGAACAAGTAGTCGAGAAGGACCCAACCAACACCGCCACCGCAAGCGGCAAAGTTGGTGTTGACCACAACGTAGATAGATCGAAGACTCAGGTTGGCAGTGCTAGCGCCGTTGAAAGCGAACCATCCGAACCAGATAAACACGGTGCCGATGCACATGAGCAGAGGGTTGTGCGGCTTGTAGTGAACCGCCTTCTTGCGATCCGTCGTGGTGGACTCGGAGAGTCGGGGGCCGAGCATCATGGACCAGGCGAGGGCGCCGAAGCCGCTGGCAATGTGGACGGGGCCGGATCCGGCGAAATCGTAGAGGCCGAGCTTGTAGAGCCATCCGCTGGGGTTCCACTCCCAGTATGCAAGGCTGAGATGTCGAGGTTAGTGGGTAGTCTTGATGCTGAGCGATCGAGGGCTTACATGTAGTAGACGAATGTGGTCCAGCAGAGAAGGAAGACCATGCTAGGGAGGAGACGGCCACGCTCGAGCATGGCTCCGGCCAAAATCATGGCGGTAGCGGAAACGAAAGTGAAGCCAAAGGCAGCATCTATACAAGTCAACGGTCTGTACAAACCCCAGGTCCACATGATGACGTACATAGAATCTCGGGGACATCAGAGTTGGCCATGGACGGCTGCGCAAGGACATTGTGAAACGCAGCAAGCGACAGGTCTCCCCAGATGGGATTCGTAGTCCTCGACTGGTACAGCGAATATCCGTAGATCCAGAACTGAATACCGCACGCGCACGAGCAAAACAGGGACTGGAGGACCATGGTCAAGGCCGCCTTTCGGCGGTGCATTCCCGCGTAGAGGAAGCCGATGGCGGGAGTGATCTGCCAGCAGAGAATTGTGCAGACGAGCAGCCAGCACAAATCTCCCTGCATAAGTCACAGAAATTAGTCTCTACTGTAAAACGTTGCACTTCACTGATTGCTGCCGTACCTTGTCGTATGGGGCATTGAGATCATGAGTCACGGGGTTACCACCTGTGGGATCGACATTGTAGTCGGGCCACTCGGTGACGGGAGTAATCGTCGAACTCATGGTCTATGGGTTAACCTAGGGAAGATCCTGTCAAGCTGGCTGTGTAGGAATCATGTTCGGTGAGCCTCGGCTCCTATTTAACAGATGAAGCCTCTATCAGTAATGATTGATCTTCACCTTGGTGTTTCATCCTCACCTCGTATTTTGTCCGCATCTGGTTAATTCATCCGAGATAAGCGGTTGCAGAGCTAAGATAACTTTGTTGTCTGGGCGGTGGCGTAGATCTGTTATCTACGAGGCAGGCCATGTGGTTGGAGGATTGGAGATGGCGTAGATAACGGGCCAAGGGAGGGGGACGCGTATTGGCCTGTCCCCTTGTCGAATGCCGGCCTACAACACCACCTCACCGTTATCTCGGGCGGCCACTATTGGTTCCCCGGGGTGATAAGATAAAACAGGGGGGTCTTTAAAGTTACCTGAAGTAACAGTAAGCTTATCTGTCCATGCATAGAAAAAGCCACGGCTTCCGCGCCAACAAGCCATGGATGGAACGGGCGGAATGAATGAGAGTCGGGGGATTTGAACGGACGAGCAAATAGGAGGCTGTTAGGCTTCAGTCCACGTGGCAGGGGCTGTGTTTGCGTCGATAGTGCCATGTTTAATCTGCCTGTCAAATCTAACGGCAACTTGCCGGCAGGTAGCGTGGGTAGGTAAATGAGGAGGCATCCCACGCACCTTTTGGTCTCTGAGGCCGTGAGACGTGATGGCCTCCTTGCCCTGTCTACTCGTCATCGTTTCACGGACTGTCTCAGATTATCCCGCGACAGGCAGATCCTAGATTCTCGGGTGTGTCTTGTGCATCCAGCCTCCGTATCATCAAGAGTCGCATCACCATCGCAACTTGTAGCTTTCATCCGTCTCTACATATGCCAAGTCATTATTCTTCGATAGACCGCCAATTATCTGTACACAGAATCTAGGATTGAGTAATGGTTTCCAGTCACCGCTTCTTATCACGGTTCCTACTATCCGCCACCGGACCTCTCCCGAATCCCGCCGCGCTTCCCATAGCGCATCGCCATTCGCTAGCAGCCATGGGATTGGGCTATGACGCAATCTCTCCTCCATAGATACCCTGCAGGGTGCATATCAAAAATGCGGGGGACAAGATGTTCTGATTTCCAGCCGGGTCCGGGGTAGCCAACCTGACACTCCATTTATCGGCCACGATTTCAAGGCACATGTGAACTCGCCAAGGAAGTGCAATGTTGACAATCGTAAGACACTATCGAAATATTCGGAACTTGAGCGCAGCTATAAGGTGAGAATCATGTGTATGTTCACCTACAATGGCTTATCTACCCGCAGAGTGGCCTCGGCAGTCTTTGATGTCCCTCGCTTAACAATCTCGCCCAGAAATTCTTCAACCCTTGATCCAAGCCTGACAGCTCTAAAGATGAATGTTAGACTAGGCACCATCAGACGATTAATCAACATGTAGCCCTGAATAGCATGCATTGCCGGTTTCATGCCATTGTGGATTAACAGCTCAACTTCAACCTACTTATCGGGACCCGACCGCCAAGACCGCCAAGGCCGCCATCTCCGGGTCATACGGATCCCCCGATATCTGCTTTGTTCAGCTCGCACGACGATTGTCTTGGCAAATTAACCGCTGTATCGCCATGCTTCAAGCTGCCTCACGGGGCTACGATTAGGAAGAGCCCCCCTATCCATAGATATGCCAGCACATGTCACGGTATATGGAGTCCAAATGAGGTCCAAGAGTTGATTGTGCTGCTAAAACACCTACGGCTTAATCTTCAAGAGGCAAAACGTCAAATGCAGGAGTCTTGAACACATCCCAACCCTTCGAGGCTTGCGGGTCTGCAAATGGTTTCAGGGCAGCGAATCGCATCTTGTATCTTCCCTCCGCAATCTGACTTCCGTTGGCCAACCGACCCAGCCACCAAAGCTCAGTTCCAAGTCTTCCAACAATGTCACGCGATAGATCCCTCAACGGCAACGCGATGAGATCATTGGCATCGTCTGAGCTGGCGTTGAAATACTGCTTGCCGGACAACTTGGCCCAACTTGTCGCAGACCCGACATAACCTGACTTGCCGATGACTGGAGGGTACTCCCAGTTGTCCTCGGTCCAGCTCTCATCAAAAATATCCCATCGCAGCTCTCGCGTACCAAAGCCGATCCGTGAGTATACGGCGGGGAAGTCTTGAACCTCTGGGTCTAGGTCAAAGGTGAAGTTGCTCTTCTCCGCGATAGAGATCTCCTGACGGGTTGAAGTCATGGTTGGGAAGCCGATAGGATACTCAAAGATGTCACCGACGTCCTTTTCAAGGTCAGATGCAAGGCCCATATAGGGCACTCCAACGGACTCGCCGTTGTTGCTGGTGATGACAATCTTGCCGCTGTACAGGGGCAGCTTGGAACCATCCAGGCCAGCAGGAGCCTTGAAGGAGATTTTTGCAGACTTGGTCTCCCCAGGCTGGATGATTATCTCCGAATCGGGTAGAGAAACCTGGGGGTTCATCTTCTGAGGTGCAGCCAGTACTTCTTCGCCCCAGTACATTCGCGGTGTTCCCCAAGTGTCAGGATCGGTATTCATGGAATTAAACCCTCCGTAATTCTCAACCGAAAAGCCATATGTCGCTAGCTTATCTCCAGAATTAGTGATTTCGACTGTGTGCTCCTCATTGAAGTGACGTGTATCGTTGAGAGCGAATTTGACAAAGGAGAGACTGGTGCTGTAATCGAGAACCTTAGAAGCATTGACGATGCCAGTGCCGACTTGAGCCACCGAGGCCATGAATCCATAGTCTGGACTATCTTGGGTTCCATCGTGCCATTTAACAGCTTCGCCGGATGAAATAATCTTCATGGCTAGGTCCTTGGCAAAGTCAGGCCCGTGAGCTGAGCGACCGCCGTGCTTGCTGATATACAACGCTGCGATACCTGCCACATATGGGCAAGCCATGGATGTGCCGCTGAGAACAGCATATTCGTCGTTCAAGTAGCTTGACAAAATTCGACCACCTGGGGCGGCCACATCAGGCTTGATGAACAGGTCGTTGGTCGCCCCAAGGCTTGTAAAGTAGCTTGGGGCTCCTCCTGTCTCCTCATTGAGGACTCCAGTTAGAGTCTTCATGGGCGGAGTGGTAAAGTCAGCAGTGACATTACCGCCGGCCTTAATGGTCTTGATGATGGCAGCGCCGGCTTCTCGGGTGATCATGGCAATGCTTCCGTCCTGGGAGACAGCTGAAGGGGCCACGATAGGCATCTCGTTGGTGTAGATGAGGATATGCGTTGCACCAAGGGCAGCTAAGTTTTGCTGCTTTTGCGAAAAGTTGCATCCTCCTCGTCGTACTAGCACAACTGAGCCGGTGAAATTGCGAGTGCTTTCCGGCAGTGGGTTGCAAGCTTCATCTGCGACCGCCGTATCAAGACCGACTGGGATAACCGGCCATCCGTCAACATCAGATGGGTACCACTCGGCTGCTGGCATGTACGGGACGCTCACCGTCTCTGCGTCTCCGCCATTGTCGAAAGTCGCGTTGAAGGAAGGTGTGGCAATGACATCTCCGTCGATGGAAGAAATGGCAAGGACATGGGCGCCGGAGGATCCGGTGCTGGCAGCAAAGGGACCAGCTTGGCCATCATTCCCTGCTGAGATGGTGACAACTACACCCTGGTCGACGATTCTCGAGGCTACTACAGCCCATGCGTTTTCGGACCAGCCACCGAGACCGCCGATGGAGGCAGTGATGACATCGGCCTGCAAGTCTTGATCAGTTGTGCAGTGATGAATACCCACCGTCTAATTACTTACTCCGTCGTCATAAGCCTTGAGGAAAGCATCGATCAACACATCCTCGGTTGTTGCGTCTATTTTCCCGAAAACCTTGTACACTCGGAGAGTGGCATCAGGAGCAACTCCGGTGATCCTAAGCAATCTCAGCCTTCTGAAAGATAGACTGCGTGACTTGTCTTTCACTTACAGGTCGCTCTTCCCAGCGATGATGCCAGATACATGAGTTCCATGGCCCAGATTGTCCATGGGGTCATCATCAGGCTGCTTTTCTTCATCTTCGGGCCATTCTGTCACCATTTCTTTAGCTCAGTATCACTGTTATTGAACGGCATTCTCTTACCTCCATCACCCACAAAGTCATATCCACCTTCGATCTTGAAACCAGGGCCAAATCCTCCGCCAAGCTGTCTATTGTCAGTTGAACTGTATGTCCGCATCATATCAATGTTCACTTACGGCGGGATGAGTATAAACAACTCCCGTATCAACAACAGCAACAAGAGCACCCTTGCCCAGGACACCGTCAGCATGGAGCTTGTCCACCCCAGTCATGTGATGAATCGACGTGTTGATACCAGCAGCCTCTTTACCGAACGTTTGTAGTGGCTTCATGGGAGCTAAGGTGACTTTCTTGACCTGCCAAGCCTTGATGACAGATTCCTCCTCCTGGAGAGTATCAAGATTGTCTTTGGATGTCTCCACACATGCACCCTTGAACACTTCGCTATTGAAGACTTTGATAAGCTTGACATCGGGACTGTCCGCTAGTCTGTCAGCCGTGGCCTTGGAGTTAGTTCCCTAGTGTTCATTAATATAGTATCATCAGCAGCTTGGTGCGAAGGAGGCATACGTCTTCAAACTCAATGATAAATCGCTTAGGATCTACATCAGTTTCGTTGACGGCCAGAGCGGCATCTTCGCCGTCCCGACGTAAAAGAGTGTTGTGGCGAGCCAGAGCGCTGGCAACGCACGAAAGAGTCAAAAGAGTGTGAAACAGGTGCATAATGAATGACAGCGGTTGGATCGCCTAGACGCTAACGAGATAAAAGCACAACATCCAATGTACAGAGACTATGTATTTATATATTTTAATGAAAGCTCAGTCAAGTGGTGGGAATGCATGATGTGCCGACAGAAGTTCCCAATACTACCCTGGAGAATGTTACTCGATAAGGGATTGGAAATCTTGCCCTTACCCTTCATGCATTGATGTCCGTCTTGGCAAACTAATACGATGCTTGGCTTCAACCGGTACGGCCTGATCACGCGATTATATCCATCCCATTGCAATAGTGATGCATTGACTATCACAATAGAGACCCCCATGTCAATGATGCGAGAAGCTTTTTCAGTAAAAAGTTCTCCTAGAATGAGCCTACTGAGGTGATAAAGACGGGGACGGACCTCGTATTTAAAATCGAAACTTATGTCCCTTGCATGCCATTCTGCGACTTACCCCTGAGTCGAATGTGACCTTCTATTTCCATACTATGTGTCCGGAAGTGCCCCACCTTCTTCACGACCCTCCACCGACCAGCGAGACCTATCGAGATAGTGCGTGCTCCCATGGCCAAAGCGTGGGGGACTTGCTTCTTGGATAGGTTCGTTATACAGTTCGTGAGTGGTGGATTCTTGTCAATGGATCCAAGCCGAGGCCATAGACTAGAAAGGTAGTGCGAAGTGTCTTTAGATATAGACACTAGGAGAACCATTCTGTTACTAAGGTAGTCAGCTGCATATGGACGTTCTCGTCAACTAACTTGTTAATTCATAGGCCTTATTTTATATCAACTTGTGTGACGCGAGAGAAAAAATTGATAATGTTTGTCTTGGTGTCTCCTAACCATTTGTCTTCAGGGAACACAGGGCTGTGTTAATAGCAGCCGAGCTGATAGTGTTCAACGATAGTAACAACAGTGGACTGTGTGACAGTAAACGGCAGAACGATAATCACTGGAAATAAGGTAGTATTCGTTATTTCTAATACGGCAACGGCCGCGACAGTGAAGGCACGCTCTGAAATTGAGATACCCATAGGATCTTCACCAGGGTGGCATTCCTATCTATCTGGCCGGTCTTTTTAGTCTAATTGCCTCATAGAGTGTCTTGAGCTCCTAGTCTTCCAGTCTAGGAGTGCCTCAGCGGGCTGAGGTGATTGGTGCCATTGGGGTTTCAAGTTGTGACAATTTTCAAATAGGTTCTTCGCCGTTATACCGGACAGACCTTCATAGACAGAGAGGACAAGAAGGCCAGTAACAAGAACAGCAACGAGTCTCTTGAGGCTGACCCATTTACCTATATATAGGACGACGGGGAACCGAATACGTGATGGAAAGACCCAATCCCGTTGGACAAATGAGGGACTCCGTCCCCGACCTGGGACACCGTCAAAATCTATGACCTCAAATATGGTGAGCCGCTCGCTGGACCTTCGCCCAATGCCATCAGCCCCAAAACAGGATCACATTCTAGGGTGCTGAAGTTTCGTCTCTAAATGTTCTCTTATTGTGACTTATGGCAATTGAATTAAATCTTCATTCTGAGTTTCTCCGCGGCCGGTCATCAAAGCCACGCCTGAATCTTGAGCTTTGTGGTTTAAGTATGTATGAAGCCTTTGGGCGATTAGTTTGCATCTCCGACGAGGCTTGGAGACGCTCAAAGGATCTCCCGGGAAAGCAACAGTACGTGGCTATTAGGCTTGAGAAATGTCGCCAAAATACCGCGATATTGATCTGCACACGGGGTATAGATTGACCAGGCAGGACGTTGCTGAAAAGCTATCATTACCCAAGACAGCTACGGATTGCTGGAATGTTTGCCTCATGCTGCGGTGTCGATTATTGCAATGTCTCGACCACCATTTCAACTCGGTGGCGGCATCATCGCCCACGACGACGTACACTTAAACTTTATACTCCCGCTTAAACTTTCAGAGTAATTAAAGCATCTCCTTGGCCTATTTATACATTATTCATTGCTGAACTGTGGTGGGTTATCTCTATTAAGTCAGCTTCTGTAATTGTGTGTAAGACACGCTAGCGGCATTTGTAAGGTCTCCAGCGTCGCATTGTTGGTTGGAGAAAGAAAAAGGGCCAATCGTCGTTGACATAATCACCTGCTAATCACGGTTTTGTTATTTCCGTTGGCTTGCTTGAAACCCATTCCCCACCGCTTTCCCGAGCACTTGACCAAGAAATCACCTGCTAAACGACGCCATTCCCGATTAACCTTGAACATCGGAAACATCGGCACATGTGTCATCATGATGATCCACGAGGGCGGCCGCCACAGGGGGTCATATATATAAAGACTGATCCAAGCAAATGTCCAATGTGTCTTTTGTGAAGCTATGACATTAACCTAATCAATCATGAGAATGGCAGGTCCCGTCTCAAGGACGACAAGCTATGATGGCGACGTTGAGTCTCGACCGCCAGTTGAGCTGGGCTCACCGGAACCGACGGCCCCGCGATATCGCAGCTACAGCCACCCTTTCGCTGGCCGACTTGGAGCAAACCAGGCATTTACAGTCGATCGAAGGACCTCGGCGGATGAGAAGATTTTGGAAAAGGAGCCAGATGCGACACCGCATATGTCATTCCGAGAGTTGTTGGATTGCCGACCAATCTTGAGCCGATATTTGTGGAAAGCTGCTCTCATCGAGGGATTTGGTAAGAGATGATGATGCTCACCAGATTATCCATTTTAACCAACTATAGGCACACTGATGCAGGCGTACATCACTATCTGGATCGCCATCTCACCACCAGTACTTCCCACGCGCCCAACACCTCAGCTGGGCAACTTTGACAATGCCGCATTCATAGGCCCCCTGGTGGGCGGAATCACCAACATCATTTTTGTTTCTTTATTCATTTCATCCTTCGGGCCGGTTTCGGTAAGGTAACTGATATTCTTCCCACAGTCAAATTCTGACCCAACTAGGGAGCTCACTTCAACCCGCTGATCACCTTTGCAACATTCTGTGCTCGACTATGCTCCCTCCCTCGCCTGATCTTGTACGTTGCCGCCCAAATAGGTGGAGGTGTATTGGCTGGGCTATTGGTTAGGGCGAGTTATGGCACCAGAGAGTTCAAAGTTGGTGGATGCTGGCTTGACCCTGATATCGTGCCTGTCAGAGAAATCTTTGTCGTCGAACTTGTCTCGGCAACTATTCTCCTATTCCTTGCCTTCGGCCTAGGTCTCGACCCACGGCAGGCTCAAATCGTCGGGCCGACCCTAGCTCCATTCCTCGTTGGACTCGCTTCTGGAACTTTGGCCTTTTCTACCGCGTTTACGCGGTATGGATATGGCGGTGCTGGTTTGAACCCGGCTCGATGCATGGGGGCATTTGTAGGCACGAGATTTCCAACTTGGCATTGGATACACTGGTAGGCTCACGAGTCCCTTTGGCCTATGGCTGGATCGGGTTAAAACTGACTGAACTCTGCAGGGTGGGAGACGGTATTGCGTGCATCATCCATGGCTTGGTCTACTACTTTGTTCCGCCCTGGACAAAGGAGATCTAATACGCCCGACGTCGAGATAGGCCAAATTTCACTTGTCATCAGATGTTATACGTCAAAGCTCAAGCGTTTGACAACTATTCAAATACCTAATCAAAAACCACATCTGCCCGCTCGCAAACAACGCCTGTGCCAAAATCGGACATCACACCTTCACTCCACGCTACTCCTGACTGCTCATCACTCATTTATCATGAATATCAACCAAAACCTTGACCTGGTTATCCTTGTCGTTGATCAGTGCCTTGATACCGTCCTCCACAATGTTCTCGAGCTTGACCTTACGTGTGATCATTTGGCTAGGCTCAATGGCGCCTGGCTTTGTCAGCGTCCACTCCGCAAAGGAAGCATAACTTGGTCTCACCGGTGCCGAGATTCTCAATGACGGCTTCAAAGTCTTCTCGCTGGTAGCCTAGAACAGACTTGTAGGCACTCTCCTTCCATGTAATCCAGTTGGGGTTGAAGGGGATTTCCTTTTCCCAGATGGCCACGTTGACCACGGTGCCCTTCGTCTTGACGACCTCGCAGGCACTCTTGACACTACGCGACAGTTAGTAATGGCTCACATTATTGTATGGGCCAAGAACGCACCTTGCGGGAACTCCGGCGCAGTCAAAGGCCACATCAGCGCCCCTGCTCTCACTCAAGCCCAAGACAATCTCGTTGAGGTTCTCCTTGATGGGGTTGACCACCAGCGATGCGCCAAACTCCTTGGCAAACTTTTGTCGGGAAACAGCAACCTCAGAGACAATAATATCCTTGACACCCTTGGCCTTGAGACACAGGATCATTGCCAAACCGATTGGCCCACCTCCAATGATGACGACCTTGGACTCGGGGTTGATCTCTGGGGCTGCGCTCATGGCATGCCACGCCACAGAAAGAGGTTCAACAAGAGCTCCAATCTCAAGCGACAGATTCTTGGGCAGGGGGAAAACGTGTGTAGCGTTCACACATACAGCTTCGCTCAACCCACCACCACCCCCGCTCAGTCCGACAAAGCCGCCATCGTGACACACATTCTCGGCGTGCGAATCACACGCCGCGCAGTGTCCACAGAAGATTGTAGGCTGGACAGCACATGCCTGGCCGACTTCAAAGCCCTCTACTCCAGGGCCAACTTCTGAGATGATGCCTGAGAACTCATGGCCCAACGTGACGGGGATGGTCTCTTTGGTGACGGGATGAGCGGTTGTGGGGCAGAAGTTGGGTCCTCCGAGATACTCGTGAAGATCTGTTCCGCAAATACCAACAAAGGCCGGGGTTATCTATCCAAGTTAGAAATAGACGACTCCATACCTGATCTACATGCTCACCTTGATCTGTCCCGCCCCAACCGTCGGTTCGGGAATGTTCTCAACCCGAATATCCTCCTTTCCGTAGTATCTAGCTGCGCGCATTGTGCTGTAGTAGAATGATGTTTGCAGATTCCTGGATATGGGCCAACGGATGTTCCTGGCGAAGAGGCTGTTAAATGTCGGTGCAGCAAGCCTCGACATGGTTCCAAAAAGCAAGTTTGACTCGTCATAAATCGGCTCCGCCGGGCGACTTTATACGGGCCGACCTCATAATCATCCCACTGAATGCGTCAGACCCACCAGTGACACGGCGTCCAACCCCCGCTGCAATGTCGCCTAACGATGCGGTCCTTTTGCCTGTCCTTTTCTACCTTTTCTCATCTACCGTCTCACGTTGACTAACTTGACCGCTCGACCGAAGATGAAGTGCGGGGTGCAGTGAAGATCGGGATCATCTTGAACTCTTATTCGACATGTTTGAATCTCAAACACGCATGATCCTTGTCTAGCTTTGGTTGAATGCGGGGGAATTGGATGCTACGGTTGTTGGTGGTGGCGGATCTAGGTACCAATAGTCGGACCCGATCGAGAGGAAGCAACGTCGGTGCCGACTGGGAGTGAATGTCCGTGGATGGCAGAGAGAATAAGGCTAGCAGAGTGACAGGATGTGAGGAACTAACGAATATATACTCAAATTACTGAGAACCTTGATGATCTCGGGGATAGACGAAAACCGCTACAATCGCCAATACTCACCGGAACAATTGAGTGTCCTGACGCCTAATTCTTGCTGATCTACGGAGTATGAGTGAATTGTTTCATCAACTGCAGCTTACAATCCCAGACGCGGCATTTGCCCGCATTGCGGCTTTGCTCCCGCAAAGACAAGATATTTCCCTCAATGGGGCTCTTTTCGTTTCTCAGCTCAACAGGGAACTAAAATTACCATCAATTTTGCCGACTGAGATACAAACCCCATCGCCTTAGATGTGATTGTCGCCATCAGCCATACCAAGTTAAGCATCATCGAACTTACATCTGACCTATCCACGCCCACGTATCGTCCAGGTTGACTCAAATGACAGCAGAGCCTCATACCACTATGATTATCGCTCAAAACCATGTCGGAGGAAAAGTGGCTCGACTGTGGATCTTCGGTGTTCGGCTTCCAACTTGGCGGGACCCTCAGATCATGAGCCTCAAGCGAGTGGTGTGATGATGCGAACTGCTAAGCCCACCTGCACCCGGTTGTTCCTATCTTTCATCTTGGCTTTGATCTACTGATGCACCATTGCCGATAACAATGATAACAAGTTGTCCATGGATCTCAACCTGACCGTTGACGTTATCTACCCTACATCTTTCACTTTACACTTCATATACTCTCGCAAACACCTTACCCTGGGTTAATTCAATAGGTCATAATAGTCACCACGCGGGTGAAGAAATAAATAAGATACTAAAGTATTAAAAGAGTTATAATACTTATTATAAGTAATATACTTAATAAGCAAGTATCTTAGATAAGTAAGTATCTTAAGAAATCTTAACCCTTATAATAAAAATTATTAAAAAACTACTATTAATTATTTAATTAATTAAAATTACTTATTATATTTTTTTTTAAATATTTTAATTATTACTTAATAAGTCCTTATATTATAGCTAAGTTAGTTATAAATATTATAATATTAAACCCTTAGTTATATTAATCTTTTAATTATTATATTATAATAATTTAATTATTACTTATATATTAATATTTAATATATATAATAAGCAAGTATTATAATTATATAAGTATTATAAAAATCTTAATCTTAAAGCTAGAGATTATAATAAAAGTATTATAAACTATTTAATTAATTAAAACTACTTATTATATTTTTTCCTAGATATCTTAATTACTACTTAATAAATCCTTATATTATAGCTAGGCTAATTATAGATATTATAATACTAAATACTTAGTTATATTAACCTCTTTTAATTACTATTATATAATAATTTAGCTATTACCTATATATTAATATCTATCTAATTAATTATTTCCCTTTTTTTTTTTATTATTATAACCCCTTTTTTTATAGCTAAGTTCTTTTTGCCCTCTAGCGCTAATTAAGTATCTTATTTACCTCTTAAAGGTTTTTATTCTTAGTAGCTAGTAAGATAACCTAATATATAATTACCTTTATCTCTTTCTTAAGAGACCTTAGGGCTTTAAGGATTAACTCTAGGGAGCTACTTTAATACCTTTTAATCTATCTTTTAAAGTATTTAAACTAAGATTAGGCCTTAAGTATAATCTTTAAAGTTCTTAAAGCCTAAAAAGTTAATTAATTAAATACCTTCTTAACTAGTATTAATATCTATAGCTATATATTAAGCTTTAAAATTATACTTTTTAAGTTAAGGGGAATAAACCTAATTTTTTTAAAAGCCCCCTTAATATTTCTTTTTATTATAATAGCCTTATATATTATATAAAAGGCTAGAAAAAACTTAATCTTTAAAATATAAGTAATAAAGTATTTAATTAAATATTTTATTTCTTAATTATAGGCTTTTTTTAATAGCCTAAAGTACTTAATATTAAGGGGCTAAAGTAAATAAAATAAATAAAATAATATATAAAGCTAGATAATTTTTTTTTATAATATTTCTTAAATTTAATAAAGTAATAACTTTTATAGCTATTAAAAATTAAAAAATAATAATAATATATATATATACTAAGTGGCCTAGTTAACTAAGTGGCCTAAAAATCTTAGCCCTCTTTCTTATAATTATAATAAAAACATAATAAATTATTTAATTAATTAAAACTATTCACTATACTCTTCCCTAGATATCTTAATTACTACTTAATAAGTCCTTATATTATAGCCGGGCTTACTATAGATACTATAATATTAAATACCTAGTTACGCCGACCTCTCTTAACCACCACTCCGCGATAATTCAGCCATTACCTACGCATTAGTATCTATTTAATTAATTACTTACCTTCCTTCCTCTACCATCATAACCCCTCTTTTCTATAGTCTAGTCCGTTTTGCCCTCCGACGCCGGCTTAGTATCTCATTTACCTATCAAAGGTCTTAGACCTCTGCCCTCACGAGAGCCATCTCATATATAACCGCCTTATGACGGTCAGGTGTATTCCCAAGGGATAAACCTGGCTGTGCTAGGTTTATATTAGCAGGGGATTAGGCGTATAGTCTTAAACATAGTATAAGTTATGTCTAGTAATATGCTTAAAGGTATTAAGTATAACTAAGTTATATTAATAGCTGAGGTAGCTAGTATATAAGAAAGTGCTAATAAGTATATCTATATACTTAAAGTAATTGGCCTAGATTATGCTAGCTCATTAAATATTAGTTATGATCTAGTTATAATCCCTTAAAGGATTATAGCTAGATCATAGCGGCTTAGCCTAATCTAGTTTAATCTAATATTAATTAATTAGTATAATAGGGTAGTTATAGGTTATATATTAAATAAATATATTAGCCGTGATATAATATCTCCCCTTTATTAGTCTTATCCTTAAGGCTATATTTATAACCTTAGTTTTATTATTAATGCGTCTTAACTTAAACCTATAATTATTCTTTTACTAATTATATCTAGTTATCCTCTTTCTAAAAAGCATCTAGCTATTATTAAATTAGGCGATATTATTAATTACTTAGGTTTTAAAATTATATCTTACTCGTTTTATTACTTATAAGGCCTTTATTATATAGCCTTACCTAAGAAGTCAGATTATTATAATAAGTATGCCCGCTATAGTCGCTTATATAATGCGTCGCGAGATATATCTAGTACCTATATATATTTTTTTTATTATTTCTTTATTTCTTATTTACCTAGGTCCTTAATAACCTGAATTATCTAAGAGTTAAATTATCTTAATAATAAGGAGGAGCGGGCTAAAGAGGATTTCTTTTATCTTTAGTAGGAAGCTTAGGAGGCTTAATTAAGGGTAAATAAAGTTCTTACTTATTTAACTTAGCTTTATTAATAGAAGCATTAGCTATATACTAAGGGCATAGAGATAGCTTCTTGGGGTCTTTGGTTATTAAATAAGCTAGAGGTAGCGGAATAAGTAAAGTTAGAGGCTATGCTTATGGCATAGTTTATAGGTGCAGTAGATATTATTAATTAGAATACTATTAATCTTAAACTCTCTTCTCTTATTAATATTAATAGTAAAAGTTCCTTAGGAGGCATTATATATTAGTGAGGTATTTTAAAGGTTTTTATATATTTTTAAAGTTAGGGTAGTCTTTTTATTTAATAAAATATATTATTTTATTATTAATTTTATTTATATTAAAAATAGCTTTTATAATATATTTTTTTAATTTATTAACTTTTATTTTTAGTTTATTTCTTATTTTAATTTAAATAATATCTTATATTAATTTAAGTAATAAGATATAAAAGATTAAATAAAGCTTAATTTTTTATAATAAGTCTAGTTTATAATTATATTTTAAGATTTTTTATTTAATCTTATAAGGTCTAATATATTTATAATTAAGTTTTTTATTTTATTATTTTATCTTAATATTTTTATTATAAGGTAAATTATATCTCTCTTTAAGAGGATTAATCCCTTAATTCTTTTCTTATTTATATAGATTATTATTTTATTTCTAATAAATTTAAGTTTTATTTATATTTCTTTATATAGGTTATATAATTAGTTATTTATAAGAATTACCTTAGGGTTAATAATAATATCTCGGGTTTATTAATATATATTAGGTATAAATCCGAAGTTAGCATAGGCTAATATAAGCTTTATGCTTTTATTTATAGCTATATTATAGGCTAGCTAGGTAGCTAGTAGCTTTTTAACTTAGTTAGTTTATTTATAGTTAATATAATATTAAAGGTATTATTTTAATATCTAATTTATATATTTAATCTATTTATTTATCTCCTTATAATATATTATAGAGAGCTTATAATTAATCCCTAGGTATCTTATAAGGCTTTACTAGAATTTTAATATAAATAATAGTCCTTAATCTATAATAATCTTAAGTAATATGCTATATATCTTAGTGATATAAAAGTAAAAAAGGTAGGTAAATTTTTTTACTATTATTACTTCTCTATAGGGTATAAAATAAGAGAATTTTATAAGTTAATTTATAATAATAAGAATATTATTATAGAAGTTTCTAGTAGCTAGTTCTTCTAATAGAGGTAGTTTAATAATAAAATCTATAGTAATTAAGTCCTATAGTAGTTTTATAACCAGGAGTAGTTATAGTTTCCAATATAGTTTATAGCGTTATGCCTTGGTTTTTACGCAAAGGTTATATTAGTTAATAATTATTAATATAACTTTTTTTATTTTAAGAAAAGTAAATATTATTTTAACTTATTCTAGGGTTTTATTAATTCCTTAGTATTTATATAGCTAGTAACTATATATCTTATATATAAGGTTATATTATAATTCCTCTAATATTATTATTTATCTATTTTCTTATTATCTAGTAGTTATTAATTATATTTTTAAATTTATTATAGTAGTAGATTGCCTTATTTTATTATATAAGTTATTTTATTTACTTTATATAGTATTCTAGTAATTCTCAACTATTTATAAGTTATTTTATAGTCTTTTTATTATCTTTATTTAATTCTATAAGAGGCGTAATCTTTTATTTATTTCTTATATTCTTTTATAAAGTTATTATTAAAGAAGTAGTTAATATATACTACTAGTCTTTTAGGAGTTCTATAGTTTTTATTATAGAAGAGGGCGATTAATTACTCCTTATATTCTTTTTCTAAAAGGTAGGTTTATTTATCTATTACTTAATCCACCTATTCTTAATATTTCTTATAGTAGTATATCCTTTTTTATACTTCGTGCTATAGGGAGTAATTATTATAGTATTATTATATAGCTTTAATTATTATTCTTAAGTCACTATACTATATAACTTAGTAATAGTAATAATTAAAGATAATTTAAAATGCTTTATCTAGGATAGAGAGCTTCCCTTTATATATCTATAATTTATTTTCCCTTTATTAATATCCTTATATATAATTAATAAAGTCTATAGGTTATTATTTATATTTCTTAATAAGTGTAAGGTATTTTAATAAGGGTATTAATTTTTATATTCTTTTAATATATTTTTATTTAAGATACCCTTTAGGCATAAAATATAATAGTTATTCCTTAGTCTTAATCTTTCTAGTATCTAGGTTAGGTCGCTAGCTAATAGCATTAGCCTTGCTATTTTTTATTCCTTTAATATAAATAATAATATAGTTAAATTCCAAGAGGTATTTAGCATATTATAATTATTATCCGCTAAGTTCTTATATTTTCGCGAAATAAGTAATATTCTTATAGTCTATATATACCTTAATCTAGTATATACTTTTAAGGAGGTAGTATTAAAACTCCTTAAAAGTATTAATAATTATGAGGAATTCTTTATTATAGATAAGGTAATTAAGTTCTACTTTATATAACTTATAAGAATAAAATATAACTAGGTATAAGAGTCTTTTATTATCTTATTATCTAATCTAGGCTCTTAGTATAAAGTCTAATATATCTATTTTAAGTTTTATTAGCCGGGATAGGTTAAATATTTTAAGTATTAATTCGCTTAAGATAAGTTCCTTAATTATATAAAAAGCTTCTTATGCTTTATTCCTAAATATAAATATCTTATCTTTCTTTATAAGGTTAATTAGTAATATTATAATCTTTTTAAATTATTTTAGGAATCTATAGTAATAATTAGTAAAACTAAGAAAGGCTTATACTTCCTTAATATTAGTTAGCTCCTTCTAGTCCTTAACTACTAAGACCTTCTTAGGGTCTATATATATCTTATTATATAAAATAATATATCTAAGAAATTCCACCTCTAAGGCATAGAACTTACTCTTCTTAGGTTTTATTAATAAGTTAGTATTTTATAGTATTTAAAGTATCTTATAGATATATTCTATATATTCTTTTTTTATTTTAGAGAAAATTAAGATATTATCTAGGTAATATATAATAAATATATCTAGATATTCTTATAATATATTATTAATTATTTATTAAAATACTATAGGTATATTTATAAGTCTAAAAGATATAATAAGGTACTTAAATAGTCTATACTTAGTATAAAAAGTGGTTTTCTATTTATATCTTTTCTTAATTTAAATAAGGTTATAAGCCCCCTTAAGGTTAAGTACTATAAAATACTTTATTCCGAAAAGTTAATCCTTTAGCTCGCTAATAAGAGGCAGCGGTATATAATCCTTAACTATAATAGCGTTAAGTATCTAGAAGTTAATATAAAGTTAGAGCTTTTTATTTTTTTTAGGGATAAATATAATAGGGTATTTAATAAATAACTTACTTTCCCTAATATATCTTTTTTATAATATATCTTTAATATATTCTTTTAATACTAATAGTTATGCCGCATTAAGTAGGTAGAGTTTACTAAAGCTAGGTTATTTCTTATTAATAAATTTAATTTCTAGGTTATAATATATATACTTAGGTAGACCTATTTTTAATTCTTTTATAAAGAGCTTTTTATAGATATAATATTATAATAAGATATTCTTAAGTTATTTATTTTCTAATATCTTCTTAACTTACTTAAGGTTTTTTTTTAATTAATAAAATTACTATATAATATATATAATTATTTTTTATTATTATTATTTCTATTTATTATAGTATTTATATTATATCCCTTTAGGTAGAGAGGTATCTTATATTTACTTTTACCTAATTTCTCTAATATCTTTAATAAAAGTTTAAGATCTTATATTATTTTTTAAGTTATTATCTAATATAAAGGGTACCTTATTATTAAAAAAGAGCACTTAGCTAGTCCTCTAGTTAAAATAAGGGTTAAATTAATATAATTATAAATACCTAAGTACTAGGTCATAGCCTTTTATAGGTATAATATTAAATAAGATTCCTTAGTTTTTTCTTTTAATAAAAACTTTAAGGTAATTAATCTCGCTATTAATAACTTTATTATTATAGTTAAATTATTTTCCTTTGAGGTTAATTATTATATAGGGCTTTGCCTTATACCTCTATAATAGCTTAAGCCTATTTACTATCCTTAGGTCAAAAAGGTTTTACTTAGCTCTACTATCTATTAAAGTGCTTAGTTATTCTCTCTTAACTTATACTAGTATTTTAAAATATCTAAGGTTAGCACCTCCTCTTATAGTACATAGGGCCTTTCATAGCATTATTAGTTATTCCTCTGCCTATGGCCCTTTCATAGGTAGGTTTCCTAGTTTTTTAATAATATATAGCTAATATAATTATATTTATACCTGCTATTTATGCAGGCTTTATAGTTATAGTTATCCCTTAAGCTATTTTATTATTCCTAGTAGCTTTTATCTATTACTTTATCTTTATTAGGCTAAGATATAATACTTAGTTCTTTTTATTTTTTTTAATTAATTTATTTTTACTAGTCTTTAACCTTATAGATAGTCTACTTATATTTCTAGATAGCTCTATAGAGTTCTTCTTTATATCTAGTATATATGACGCTAATAGCATTATATTAATAAAATACTTAGTATCCTTTTATTTTATATTATATATAAGGTTTATTATTTAATTATATTAATAAGGCAATAGGGAAGTAATCTTACTTTTATTTCTCTTCTTAATATTTTTTATACTAGTAGTATTAATAAGATATCTAGGAGATACTAGTATGCTCCTTATATATTAGGTATATCTATATATTATCTTATGGGTTAAAGGGTGCTTCTCGGTATTATAGGTTTTTAGCTAGTTCCTTATAATAGGCTTAGATATAGATTTCCTACTTATATTTAGTATCTATATATTCTTATGCTATTTAGATATATTATTTCTATAGGTTATTCTAGTATTAGTTACTATTTTTATTATATAGCTATAGGTAGTATTTTTTATCTATAATTCTTTATTACTCTTCTAGGGCTTTTATTATTAAGTATATTCTTTATATAATTCCTTTTATAGTTTCTTAGTATTATACTTAAACTTAGTTTAATTAATATTAATACTATTTTCTTTTATACTTAAGTCTAATTATCTTAGTAACTTATTATATTAGTTTACTTATTAATACTTATAATTTATTATATTTTTATAATACTTTAACCTAATATTAAGGGCATAGGGTATAATTATATTATATGGGGTTATTTTATCTATAGTCTCTTTAATAAACTATAAAGGGCATTAAGAACTATTTATTCTTATTATATCCTATGATCTATTTCTTATAGTTAAATCCTTTTACTATAGCTTCTTAGAAGTCTACTTATTTAGCCGGCATTAAGGGTATTTATTATTTTTGCCCTATCTATGCTATTTCTAGTTATTAAAGCTTTTATATAACCGCGATAGTGATTTTTTTGCTATTTATAGCATCTAGCATGGGGTTTTCTTATTTTATTAGCTTAGGGAGTAATTACTATTATATATCTTAAGTTTTCTTAAGTTATTTTTTTACTTATTTTACTTAACTATAGATTACCTTATTGCCTTATTTCTATTTATACTTATCCTAGTCTTTCCTTACTAGTATATTATATCTACTTTATAATATAGCAATAAATCTAGTTATTTAAATTATAGTTTAGGGTTTTTTATCTTTTTATTAGGCTTATTATGCTATATTTATATATTTCTTACCTTCTAGGAGGGATTATTATTAGTTTAGTTAGTAATATCTTTCCTTAATATCCTATTATTTTTTATAATAAACCTTCTTAATATAGTTTATCTTATAGCAGTATTAGCATTCTAGGCCATAATAGTCTTATTTACCTTTCTATATAGCTCTAAGTATTATAGGGCTAGCCTTAATACTATAAGATATATTAATATTCCTCTTCCTTCCTTAATTAATATTAAACCAAGGGTTATTAGCCTTATTATTACTAAATCTAGGGTTTTATAGTTTCTTTTATAAGAACTACTAGTTATTAATCCTAATTGCCCTGCTGATATAGTCAATAAGGTTATTAAGTTAATCCTCTTTATAGAGTTCTACTTAGACCTCCCTCTTAAGTCTATTAAAGAAAAATAATATTAGGGCCGCTTAGTCTTAGTTAAGTTTCAAGGCGAGTTAGAGGTACTTTATATTATATTCTAAGGCTAAGTGGGTCTATTAGAGACTCTTAATTTCCCTTTTAGCTTAAGCTTTTTTATCTATAGTGCTAAAAGCCTATTAAAGCGCTGCTTTAAAAGCTATATAGTCTAAGTAGAGGTTACTAGTTTGCTAGGAGAGTTTAGCGAATAGGGTTATATAGTATTCCCTTATAATTAATTTAAACTATATAGCGGCATAGTCTTTAAGTCTTTTTATAGCATATTAGACTTTATTAGCCACTAGGGTAAATTAAGTGGGATAATAAGTTATAAATATATATAGCTATATGAGGAATATTAATAGCTTATATATAGTCCTATTAAATATCTCTAGTAGGTTTAGCTTTAGGATTTCTTTTATATCTTTGCCTCTCTAGGTTATAATAGCTAGGCTATTAAGGTCTTAGATATTATTTAGATATTATGCGTTTTAAATATATTAGGTTTTATTTATTCTTCTAATAAGTTTATATATTATATCTATCTTAGTGCTTATAATAGTAATCTAGGCTTAGAGTTATTCTTTTTTATTATTAAAACTATCCGCGTTATCTATTTCCTTATCCTAGTTAATAGGAATAGGTATAGATAGGTGGTTTATAGGTAGAACCTACTAGTGGTTATTTATAAGGGTAGCCTAGGTAATTATTATATTTAATATTATTTAAGGTAATATAAATAATCTATTAAATAAGAGCTATTAATATATAATAATTAGGTATATTCCTAAGGGATAAACCTAGCTATACTAGGTTTATATTAGCAAGGGATTAGGCGCATAGTCTTAAATATAGTATAAGTTATATCTAGTAATATACTTAAAGGTATTAAGTATAACTAAGTTATATTAATAGCTAAGGTAGTTAGTATATAAGAAAGTGCTAATAAGTATATCTATATACTTAAAGTAATTAGCCTAGATTATACTGGCTTATTAAATATTAGTTATAATCTGGTTATAATCCCTTGAAGGATTATAGCTAGATCATAGCGGCTTAGCCTGATCCAGTTTGATCTAATATTAATTGGTTGGTGTAGTGGGGTAGTCATAGGTCACGTGCTGGATAAATGTGTTAGCCGTGACACGCCTTTATTCCCTTTGCAAGAGACTTTAATACTTTAAGAATTAACTCTAGAGAGCTACTTTAATGCCTTCTAATCCGTCTTTTAAGGTATTTAGACTAAGATTAGGCCTTAAGTATAGTCCTTAGGGTCCTTAAAGCCCAAGAGGTTAATTAATTAGATACCTCCTTAACCGGCGTTGGCGTCTATAGCTATATATTAAGCTTTGAGATTATACTTTCTAGGTCAAGGGGAGCAAGGCCAGCTCCTTTAAAAGCCCCCCTGATATTTCTTTCTGTCATAGTGGCCTCGTATGCGGCATAGAAGGCCGGAAAGAACTTGGTCTTTAAAATATAAGTAATAAAGCATCTAATCAAATGCTCTATTTCTCGACCATAGGCCTTTTTTAGTGGCTTAAAGCACCTAACATTAAGGGGCTAGAGTAGATAAGAGGAATGAGGTAGCATATAAAGCTAGATGATCTTTTTCTCCTTATAATATCTCTTGAATTTAATAAAGTAGTGACTTTTATGGCTATTAAGGATTAAAAGATAATAATGACTATTTAATTACTTAGCTATATACCGGTTAAAGTGCTTAAGCCACTTAAGACTAGTCTTATTATTAGTCTAGCTATTTTGGGTTATTATAATAGCCTAATCGCCCGGGAGGTTACTCTCTTAGTATTAATTAGCGAGGTAATATTAGCCTATATTAATAATAAATAGCGGGATTAACTAGCCTTTTATATTAATCGCCTAGATTATTATAATTTATTCCTGGTTTTTAAGCTATATTAATTTTAGCTTTAAATACCTTTTTAAACTTATAATAATTATTTTACTTATAATTATACCTATAAGAAAACTAATCTTATTAAAGTTATATAGATTATCTAATTAGATATTATACTTTATAATTATATTTACTATAAGTATAAACTACTTATAGATAATAATTAAATCTTTATACTTAGCTCTCTAGTAGTTATATTTCTAAAAAAAATATATCTTAAGCTCTAGGTATTACTTAATAAAGTTATAAGCCTAATATATATTAATAAGTAATATATTATAATTAATAAGTAATTAATTAGTTATTTCTTTAATATTATAAAGCTAAGGGGGAAATCCTTATAAATCTAGGTTAAGAATAAAGTACTTAAAGATCTATTCCTCTAGATCTAATAATCAACGTGATTAATTAAAGGTATTATATTAAGACTAGATGCCTTACTAGCGGCGACATAGGGTTTTATAATTAACTTTATATATCTCTATAGTGCGTTAAAGACTTAATTTTAGGTTATTTTAAAGGGCTTAAAGAGCAAGAAGTATCCTAGCCTTATAATTAGTCTATGATATACTAGGCGGTTAAGAATTAATTAATTAAATAGAGATAATATAGGTTGAGGGATTTTTAGACCACTTGGTTAACTAGGCCACTTGGTATATATATATATTAATTATTTAATTACTTAATTATATATTAATTAAAATACTTTAATTACTTAAGATTAGTTTTATTATTAATTTAGCTATTTTAAGTTATTATAATAGCTTAATTACTTAAGAGGTTATTATCTTAATATTAATTAATAAGGTAATATTAGCTTATATTAATAATAAATAACTAAATTACTTAGCCTTTTATATTAATTACTTAAATAATTATAATTTATTTTTAATTTCTAAGCTATATTAATTTTAGCTTTAAATATCTTTTTAAACCTATAATAACTATTTTACTTATAATTATATTTATAAGAAAGCTAGTCTTATTAAAATTATAGAGATTATTTAATTAAATATTATATTTTAAGATTATATTCCTTATAAAATAAAACTAGTTATAAATAATTATTAAATCTTTATACTTAGCTCTCTAGTAATTATATTTTTAAAAAGAAATATATCTTAAGGTCTAAGTATTACTTAATAAAGTTATAAGCCTAATATATACTAATAAGTAGCGCGTCGTAGTTAATAAGTAATTAATTAGCTATTTCTTTAATACTATAAAGCTAAGAGAGAAATCCTTATAAATTTAAGTTAAAAATAAAGTAAATAAGGATTTATTTCTTTAGATTAAAGAGCTAATATAACTATAGCATAGTATTATATTAAGATTAAATACTATGCTATTAATAATATAAAGTATAGTAATAGACCTTATAGATAGTTGCTACTTATTAGAGGCTTAACTAAGGGTTATTTTATATTGCCTAAAGAGTAAGAAGGATTCTAGCTTTAATAAAGCCTTATAATATATTAAGTAGTTAAGAATTAATTAATTAAATATAAATAATATAGGTTAAGGGATTTTTATAATACTTATATAATTATAATACTTGCTTATTATATATATTATTTAATTAATTACTTATTTTTCTTTTTTTATTATTATTACTTTTCTTTTTTATAATTTAATTCTTTTTACTCTTTAATACTAGCTTAATATCTTATTTATTTCTTAAAGGTCTTTAATCTTAGTCTTTAATAATATAATCTTATATATATTTCTTTTTATTATTTTTATAAAGACTTTATAGCCTTTATAATTAACTCTAGGAAGCTATTATAATATATATATATACTAAGTAGCCTAGTTAATTAAGTAGCTTAAAAATCTTAATTCTTTTTAAAGAAATTATAATAAAAATACTATAAATTATTTAATTAATTAAAATTACTTATTATATTCTTCCTTAGATATCTTAATTACTACTTAATAAGTCCTTATATTATAATTAGGCTAGCTATAAATATTATAATATTAAATACCTAATTATATTAACCTTTCTTAACTACTACTTCTTAATAATTTAGCTACTACTTATATATTAATATCTATTTAATTAATTACTTACCTTTCTTTTTTTGCTATTATAACCCCTCTTTTTTATAATTTAATCCTTTTTGCCCTCTAGCGCTAGCTTAGTATTATAACAGTGCACCTTAGCCGTCACGCCATAGGGCAAAAGATTAGGCTATAATCGCTATTGTAGCAATCATAGTGGTGCTTTAGCTGCCTTATATAGAGGCTTATAGCGCTGTTACAGGGAACCAAGCCATAACAAGTATCTTATTTATTTCTCAAAGGTCTTTAACCTTAGCCCTTAATAATATATTCTTATATATTATTATTATTATATCCTTTATAAGAGACTTTAGAGCTCTTAGAATTAACTCTAAGGAGCTATTATAATACCTTTTAATTTATCTCTCGAGGTATTCTAACTAAGATCTAGCCTTAAGTATAATAGTCAGGTATATTCCCAAGGGATAAACCTAGCTATGCTAGGTTTATATTAGCAGGGGATTAGGCGCATAGTCTTAAATATAATATAAGTCATATCTAATAATATACTTAAGGGTATTAAGTATAACTAAGTTATATTAATAGCTAAGGTAATTAATATATAAGAGAGTATTAATAAATATATTTATATACTTAGATTATAGTCCTTAATTACTAGGATCTAGATTATAATTAAAGTGACTATATAGATAATTATAGTAATTAAGATATTAATTACTATAATTATTAAGAGGTTAAAAGTAATTATATATTTAATTAATAAGCACTTATAAGTCCTTTCTAATTATATAATAGGCGTATATTAAGCTATAATATAATGCCTCCCCTTTATTAATCTTATCCTTAAGGCCTTTAAAGTTAGTTACTTTTAATTTCCCTTAGTATATAAAACCTTCTCTTATAAATATTCCTAGTAATACTAATAGTATATTTAAAGTAAAATCTCGCTCTATTATATATTATTATTACCTTTTTAAGCTTATTAAAGAAATAGGCTTTAAAGTTATACCTTATTCTTATTATTCCTAGAAGTATCTAAAATATAAGATACTTAAGGGTATTTCTTATTATTCTAAGTATATCTATTATAGCTATTCTTATAATAGCTTAGGTATATCTATATCAGCTAGTAAGTATAGTCCTATCTTATTATTTCTTTTATTAATATCCTTATAGCCTTATGCCTTATAGTAAAGAAGCGCTATTTTAAGCTTAAGGAGGAAAAGGCAAAGAAAGAGTTAATTACTTTTTAGTAATAAATAAATAAGTAATTATTCTATTTAATATATCTTTATTATTAAAGGAAGTAAATTTATAAGCAAGGTATAAAGATAATACATCAGGGTTTAAATTCCCTAGATAAATTAAAGGAATTAAATTATTAAGAGGCTAAGGCTATTATTAATACTTAGTCTCTTAGGGCTATTAATATTATTAATTAATTAGTTATTTTTAATTTTAATATTAATTTCTTTTTTAGTATTATTAATAAAAATCCCATAGTAACTATTATATATTAATAAGGTATTCTAAGGGTTTTTATATATTTTTAAAGTTAGGGTAGTCTTTTTATTTAATAAAATATCTTATTTTATTATTAACTTTATTTATATTAAGGATAGCTTTTATAATATATTTTTTTAATTTATTAACTTTTATTTTTAGTTTATTTCTTATTTTAATTTAAATAATATCTTATATTAATTTAAGTAATAAGATATAAAAGATTAGATAAAGCTTAATTTTCTATAGTAGGTCTAGTTTATAGTTATATTTTAAGATTTTTTACTTAATTTTATAAGGTCTAATATATTTATAATTAAGTTTTTTATTTTATTATTTTATTTTAATATTTTTTATTACGAGATAAATTATATCTCCCTTTAAGAGGATTAATCCCTTAATTCTTTTTTTATTAATATAAATTATTATTTTATTTTTAATAAATTTAAGTTTTATTTATATTTCTTTATATAAGTTATATAATTAGTTATTTATAAGAATTACTTTAAGGTTAATAATAATATCTTAGGTTTATTAATATATATTAGGTATAAATCTAAAGTTAGTATAAGCTAGTATAAGCTTTATACTTTTATTTATAGCTATATTATAGGCTAACTAAGTAGCTAATAGCTTTTTAACCTAGTTAGTTTATTTATAATTAATATAGTATTAAAGGTATTATTTTAATATCTAATTTATATATTTAATTTATTTATTTATCTCCTTATAATATATTATAAAGAGTTTATAATTAATTCCTAAGTATTTTATAAGGCTTTACTAGAATTTTAAAATAAATAATAATCCTTAATTTATAATAATTTTAAGTAATATATTATATATCTTAGTAATATAAAAGTAAAAAAGGTAAGTGAATTCTTTAGCTATTATTACTTCTTTATAAGGTATAAAATAAAAAAACTTTATAAGTTTATTTATAATAATAAAAATATTATTATAAAAGTTTTTAATAATTAATTCTTTTAATAAGGGTAGTTTAATAATAAAATCTATAATAATTAAGTCTTATAATAGTTTTATAACTAAGAGTAATTATAATTTCTTATAATATATATATATACTAAGTAGCCTAGTTAACTAAGTAGCTTAAAAATCTTAGCCCTTTTTTTTATAATTATAATAAAAATATAATAAATTATTTAATTAATTAAAATTACTTATTATACTCTTCCCTAGATATCTTAATTATTACTTAATAGGTCTTTATATTATAGCTAGGCTTATTATAAATATTATAATATTAAATACTTAGTCATACTAACCTCTCTTAATTACTACTCCGTGATAATTTAGCTATTACCTATATATTAATATCTATTTAATTAATTACTTACCTTTTTTTTTATTATTATAACCCCTCTTTTCTATAATTTAATTTATTTTACTCTTTAATATTAACTTAATATTTTATTTACTTATTAAAGGTCTTAGATCTTTGCCTTTATAAGAGCTATCTTATATATAATTGCCTTTATTCCTTTTATAAGAGACTTTAATACTTTAAGAATTAACTTTAAAGAGCTACTTTAATGCCTTTTAATTTATCTTTTAAGGTATTTAGACTAAGATTAGGCCTTAAGTATAATCCTTAGGGTCCTTAAAGCCTAAGAGGTTAATTAATTAAATACCTCCTTAACTAGTATTAGTATTTATAGCTATATATTAAGCTTTAAGATTATACTTTCTAGGTTAAGGAGAGTAAGGCTAGCTTTTTTAAAAGCCCCTTTAATATTTCTTTTTATTATAATAGCCTTATATATAATATAGAAGGCTAGAAAGAACTTAGTCTTTAAAATATAGGTAATAAAGTATCTAATTAAATACTTTATTTCTTAATTATAGGCTTTCTTTAATAGCTTAAAGTACTTAATATTAAGGGGCTAAAGTAAATAAGAGGAATAAGGTAGTATATAAAGCTAGATAATTTTCTTTTCTTTATAATATCTCTTAAATTTAATAAAGTAATAACTTTTATAGTTATTAAGGATTAAAAAATAATAATAATTATTTAATTACTTAGCTATATATTAGTTAAAATACTTAAGCTACTTAAGACTAATTTTATTATTAATCTAGCTATTTTAAGTTATTATAATAGCTTAATTACCTAAGAGGTTATTTTTTAATATTAATTAATAAGGTAATATTAGCTTATATTAATAATAAATAATAGAATTAATTAGCCTTTTATATTAATTACCTAGATTATTATAATTTATTTCTAGTTTTTAAGCTATATTAATTTTAACTTTAAATACCTTTTTAAACTTATAATAACTATTTTATTTATAATTATACCTATAAGAAAACTAATCTTATTAAAATTATATAAATTATTTAATTAAATATTATACTTTATAATTATATTTATTATAATATATATATATATTAAGTAGCTTAATTAACTAAGTAGCTTAAAAATCTTAGCCCTTTTTCTTATAATTATAATAAAAATATAATAAATTATTTAATTAATTAAAACTATTTATTATATTCTTTCTTAGATATCTTAATTATTACTTAATAAGTCCTTATATTATAATTAAGCTTATTATAAATATTATAATATTAAATACCTAATTATATTAATCTCCCTTAATTATTACTTTATAATAATTTAGCTATTACTTATATATTAATATTTATTTAATTAATTACTTATTTTTTTTCTTTATTATTATAACCCCTCTTTTCTATAATCTAATTTATTTTACCCTCTAATACTAACTTAATATCTTATTTATTTATTAAAGGTCTTAGATCTTTACCCTTATAAGAACTATCTTATATATAATTACCTTTATTCCCTTTATAAGAGACTTTAATACTTTAAGAATTAACTTTAAAGAGCTACTTTAATGCCTTTTAATTTATCTTTTAAGGTATTTAGACTAAGATTAGGCCTTAAGTATAGTCCTTAAAGTCCTTAAAGCCTAAGAGGTTAATTAATTAGATACCTCCTTAATTAGCATTAGTATCTATAGCTATATATTAAGCTTCGAGATTATATTTTCTAGGTTAAGGGAAGTAAGGCTAGCTTCTTTAAAAGCCCTCTTAATATTTCTTTTTATTATAATAGCTTTATATATAATATAAAAGGCTAAAAAGAACTTAGTCTTTAAAATATAGGTAATAAAGTATCTAATTAAATACTTTATTTCTTAATTATAAGTCTTTTTTAATAGCTTAAAGCACTTAATATTAAGGGGCTAAAGTAAATAAAAGAAATAAGGTAGTATATAAAGCTAGATAATTTTTTTTTTATAATATTTTTTAAATTTAATAAAATAATAACTTTTATAGCTATTAAGGATTAAAAGATAATAGTAATTATTTAATTACTTAGCTATATATTAATTAAAGTACTTAAGCTACTTAAGACTAATCTTATTATTAATCTAGCTATTTTAGGTTATTATAATAGCTTAATCGCCTAGGAGGTTACTCTCTTAGTACTAATTAGCAAGATAATATTAGCCCGCACTAATAATAAATAGCAGGACTAACTAGCCTTTTATATTAATTGCCTAGATTATTATAATTTATTCCTAGTTTCTAGGCTATATTAATTTTAGCTTTAAATGCCTTTTTAAACCTATAATAACTATTTTACTTATAATTATGCCTATAAGAAAACTAATCTTATTAAAGTTATATAGATTATCTAATTAAATGCTATACTTCGTGATTATATTTATTATAAGTATAAATCACTTATAAATAATAGCTAGATCTTCGCACTTAGCTCTCTAATAGTTATATTTTTAAAAAAAATATATCTTAAGCTCTAAATATCGCTTAATAAAGTTATAAGCCTAATATATATTAATAAGTGGCGCATTATAGTTAGCAAGTAATTAATTAGCTATTTCTTTAATACTATAAAGCTAGGGGGGAAATCCTTATAAATCTAGGTTAAGAATAAAATACTTAAAGATTTATTTCTCTAGATCTAATAGTTAATATAATTAATTAAAGGTATTATATTAAGACTAAATACCTTATTAATAGTGGCATAGGGTTTTATAATTAACTTTATATATCTCTATAGTATATTAAAGATTTAATTTTAGGTTATTTTAAAGGGCCTAAAGAGTAAGAAATATCCTAGCCTTATAATTAGTCTATAATATACTAGGTAATTAAGAATTAATTAATTAAATAAAGATAATATAAGTTAAGGGATTTTTAGGCCACTTAGTTAACTAGGCCACTTAGTATATATATATATTAAGTATAAACCACTTATAAATAATAACTAGATCTTTATACTTAGCTCTCTAGTAGTTATATTTTTAAAAAAAATATATCTTAAGCTCTAGGTATTACTTAATAAAGTTATAAGCCTAATATATATTAATAAGTAGCGTATTATAGTTAGTAAATAATTAATTAGCTATTTCTTTAATACTATAAAGCTAGGGGGGAAATCCTCGTGAATCTAGGTTAAGAATAAAATACTTAAGGATTTATTCCTCTAGATCTAATAGTTAATATGATTAATTAAAGGTATTATATTAAGATTAGATGCCTTATTAGCGGCAGCATAGGGTTTTATAATTAACTTTATATATCTTTATAGTGTATTAAAGACTTAATTTTAGGTTATTTTAAAGAGCCTAAAGAGTAAGAAGTATCCTAGCCTTATAATTAGTCTATAATATACTAGGTAATTAAGAATTAATTAATTAAATAGAGATAATATAAGTTAAGGGATTTTTAGGCCACTTGGTTAACTAGGCCACTCGGTATATATATATATTATTAATAATTCCTATAATAAATTATAATAAGTATTATAACTTATTTATTGCCTTTATACCTTATTATTTACTTTTTATAATTAAATCCTTTTATAATAGCTTTTTAAAATTCTATTTATTCTTTTATTATTATTAGTATTAAGTGTTCTAGCTGCTTTTTAAATTATTTAAGCACCGCGATGGTCTTTATATTATTTAACTTGATTTCCTTTATGAGTTCTAGCTTAAGTAGCGGTTTCTAGGTTACTAGGTCTATAAGGTGTGATTTATTTACCTTAGGTAGCCTAGTTGCTTAGTATAGTTAGCTCACATACCCTTTTCTAATATTCTAGTTATATTTAGCTTACTCCTTTATGAGGTATACCTAGTGATATAATATAATTACTTCTCCTGGCTAAAGGCCGGTTTTATTATATCCCATCCTAGCTATCCTAAGTATCCTAGTTATATAGATAGCTATCTAGGGTTTATTATCTATCTAGATAGTTCTTATCTATTTCTTACCTTTTAAAAGGGGTTATTAAGGTCTTTATTAATAATATCCTTCTTAGATATCTTATTACTTCTTTTTTCTATTTATTAGCCTTATAGCTTTTCTTATAGTAGTAATAGTATTTAATATCCTAAGGTCTTTATTAAGTAGCTCCTAATTCTATAAGTCTAGGTTATATATTATATAAGGTATTATATTACTTTTTCTTCCCTTAGTTAATATTAAACTAAGGGTTATTATTTTTATTATTATTAAACTAAGGGTTTTAGAGTTTTTTTTATAAGAATTATTAATTATTAATCTTAATTACTTTATTAATATAATTAATAAGGTTATTAAGTTATTCTTCTTTATAGAGTTTTAATTATATTTCTTTTTTAAGTTTATTAAAGAAAAATAATATTAAGGGTTCTTAATTCTAATTAAGTTTTAAGGCGAGTTAGAGGTACTTTATTTTATACTTTAAGGTAAATTATATTTATTAAAGTATTTTAATTTCTTTTTTAACTTATATCTTTTTATTAATTATTTTAAATACCTATTAAAATATAGCCTTAAAGGCTTTATAGCTTAAGTAGAGGTATTAAGTATATAGGGAATATTAGTTACCTAGGACTATAAGGTATTTCTTTATAATAGGTTTAAACTAAGTAATAACATAGTTCTTAAGTCTTCCCGCGGTATATTAGACCTTACTAAAGGCTATAGCAAATTATATTAGGTAATATATTATAAATGCCCTTAGCTAGGTAAGGAATATTAGTAATTTATAGGTAGTTTTATTAAATAGTTCTAAGGGGTTTAGCTTTAAGATTTCTCTTATATCTCTTTTATTTATAGTAATAGCTATTATATTATTAATATTTTAGATATTATTTATATATTATATATTTTAAATAACGTATATGTATAGCTTGCGTGACAAACAAGTATGCGTGACACCTATACTGTGCACCTAAAATCGCTAAGCCTTAGGTCTATAAAAATAGCTAGAAATTAGCTATAAATAAAAAAAAAAGTATTTTTAGTTATTTAATAAATAATAAAACTATATATAATTTTCTTAGTTTTTTAAAAAATACCATTTATATATAAATAGCTAAGTACACAGTGTAAATACACTTTTATTTAAACTAACTAATTAGCTATTTTATTAAAAATCTATAAAATTTAATATAGCTCTCTTACTATTTAATAGGCTTAACTTTAAATTCTTAGCTAGTTTAACTTGAAATTAGATTTTTTAGAAATTTTTAAATACCTTACTTTTAGGTATTAGTACATTTGTCACGCATACTTGTTTGTCACGCAAGCTATATATATACGTTATATTAAGTTTTAGCTATTCTTTTAATAAATTTATATAGTTTATTTATCTTAGTGCTTATAATAGTAATCTAGGCTTAGAGCTAATCTTTCTTATTATTAAAGCTATTTATATTATTTATTTCCTTAACGTACATAATAAGCAAGTGGGACAGACAAGCGAGCGGGACCGCTAGATTATGCACTAAAACTAGGATTTTTAAATAATTCTAGAAAATTCAAATTAAGCTAAGAAAAGCTAAAAATTAGAAGTTAACTTAATTACATAATATATTATTAATCCTGATTTTTATAGATTATTAGAAAAATACCCTATAGGGTAGTTTATAAAAAAGTATATTCGCACTGTATAAATAGCTATTTCTCTATAAAGGAGATTTTTTAAAAATCTATAAAAATTAGATATACTTTATTTATAAGTTAAATAGCTAAAAACACTCTTTATAACTTTTTAGCTATTTTATTAAAGTTTTTATTAAAGTTTAAAAATTCTAGTTTTAGTGCACAGTCTAGCTGTCCCGCTTGCTTGTCTGTCCCACTTGCTTATCATATACGTTATCTTAATAGGTAGAAGTAAGTATAGGTAAATAATTAATAAGTAGGACCTATTAGTAATTATTTATAAAAATAGCCTAAATAACTATTATATTTAATATTATTTAAAGTAATATAAGTAATTCTCTAAATAAGAGCTATTAATATATAATAATTAAATATATTCCTAAGGGATAAACCTAGCTATACTAGGTTTATATTAATAAGGGATTAAGCATATAGTCTTAAATATAATATAAGTTATATCTAGTAATATACTTAAGGGTATTAAGTATAACTAAGTTATATTAATAGCTAAGGTAATTAATATATAAGAGAATATTAATAAATATATTTATATACTTAAATCGCGGTCCTTAATTACTAGGACCTAGATTATGATTAAGGTAACCATATAAATAATCATAGTGATTAGGATATTAATTACCATAATTATTAAGAGGTCAGGAGTAATTACATATTTAATTAGTGAGCACTTATGGGTCCCTTCTGACTACGTGACGGGCGTATATCAGGCCGTGATATTAAGCATAGTCTTTAGAGTCTTTAAAGCCCAAGGGGTTAAGGGCTAAGTTTTTTCCCTGGCTAGTATTAGAGTCTATAGCTATATATTAAGCTTTAAGATTATATTTTCTAGGTTAAGAGAAATAAGCCTAGCCCCTTTAAAAGCTACCTTGATATTTTTCTTTATTATAATAGCTTAAAAAGCGGTATAGAAGGCTAGAAAGAACTTAGTCTTTAAAATATAGGTAATAAAGTATCTAATTAAATACTTTATTTCTTAACTATAGGCTTTCTTTAATGGCCTAAAGTATCTAATATTAAGGGGCTAAAGTAAATAAGAGAAATAAGGTAATATATAAAGCTAGATAATCTTTTTTTTCTTATAATATCTCTTAAATTTAATTAAATAGTAATTTTTATAGCTATTAAGGATTAAAAAATAATAGTAATTATTTAATTACTTAGCTATATATTAGTTAAAGTACTTAAGCTACTTAAGACTAGTCTTATTATTAGTCTAGCTATTTTAGGTTATTATAATAACTTAATTACCTAAGAGATTACTTTCTTAGTATTAATTAGTAAGGTAATATTAGCCCGCGTTAATAATAAATAACTAGATTACCTAGCCTTTTATATTAATTACCTAAATAATTATAATTTATTCTTAGTTTCTAGGCTATATTAATTTTAGCTTTAAATACCTTATAATAAAAATATAATTTTTTTTCTTTATAATCTAATTATTATTTTAGACTATATAGTAAATCTATTATTATTCTTAACTATAAAAGTAGCTAAGACTTAACTTCTTAGTTATATCTTTTTTAGGTTTTTTTTTAATAATAACTTTAACTCTTATGATAAAAATAAAAAAATAATAATAATAATACCTTTTAAAATATATATCTAAATAAAGCTTATAATAAAGAGATTATAATAATGCCCCCTATGCCTCTAATAATTAACTAAGGCGCCCTAGAGACCCCCCCCTTCTATATATATATGATTTAATAATATAAGTATTATATAAAGCTTTAAATTAATATATTAATTATATCTAGGGTTATACTAATACTATTTATAGCATATATTAATAAAAAGGCAAGGAAAGCCTCTATAATATTAGTAATTAATAATGTTATAGCGACTTAAGAGATATATTACCTTAAGGAGAAAAATCTTAGTTATTAGGCTCGTGACTAAGGGATATTAATTATAGCTAATTATAGGCTAATTTATATAAGTAATACTAAATTATATATTACTAAAGATAATTATATTTAATAATTATAATAAAAAGAAGAGAAATAATAAGTTAGGAAGAAAGCTATAAAGAATAAAATAATATATATATAGAGGTAGGTTATAAAGGTATAAAGAGTTATCTATAAGAATATCTAAAAGCTAAAGGTTAAGAATATTTATTTAGTTTCTTCTTAGACTACTTAAAAAAGACTTAAAGGCTAGCTATAAAGAAAGTAATAAATTAAAACTAATAGATATCTCTATTTATTATCCACAAAGTAGATAAGTAAGAGATATATACTATATCGCGAGATAAGAGAAGACTAGGGACTTTTTTCTTACTAGAAACCTCTTATTATAATGCCCCTTAATTATATTAGCAAGGTTATATAAGAAATAATAGATTTACTTACTAACGAGAAGTAGATATAGTATAAAGAAAAAAAGGTTTTATCTCTTAAGTTTAATAAGTTAAAAATTATTAATAATAAAGAAGAGATAAGTATAAATAATAATAATAATAATATACTTATTAAAGATATTATTAAAGTTTATTAAATATCTTTTAAATACCTAAAAAAAAAAAACTTATAAGAGTTATTTAATAATTTAATAATTTTATTATAATATATATAATAAATAAGTTAGCTAGTTAAGTAAGTTAACTACTCTTCTTATATCTATAAGCTAGAAATTATAATAAAAATATAATAAATTATTTAATTAATTAAAACTATTTATTATATTCTTTCTTAGATATCTTAATTACTATTTAATAAGTCCTTATATTATAACTAGGCTTATTATAAATATTATAATATTAAATACTTAATTATATTAACCTTTCTTAATTACTACTTTATAATAATTTAGCTATTATTTATATATTAATATCTATTTAATTAATTACTTACCTTTCTTCTTTTATTATTATTACCTCTCTTTTTTATAATAATATTCTTTTTATTCTTTAATACTAGCTAAGTATTTTATTTATCTCTTAAAGGTCTTTATTCTTAATAGCTAATAAGATAACCTAATATATAATTACTTTTATTTCTTTCTTAAGAGATATTAGGGCTTTAAGGATTAACTCTAGGGAGCTACTTTAATACTTTTTAATTTATCTTTTAAGGTATTTAAACTAAGATTAGGCCTTAAGTATAATCTTTAAGGTCCTTAAGGCCTAAGAGATTAATTAATTAGATACCTCTTTAACTAGTATTAATATTTATAGCTATATATTAAGCTTTAAGATTATATTTTCTAGGTTAAGAGGAATAAGGCTAGCTTTTTTAAAAGCCCCCTTAATATTTCTTTTTATTATAATAGCCTTATATATAATATAAAAGGCTAGAAAGAACTTAGTCTTTAAAATATAAGTTATAAAGTATTTAATTAGATATTTTATTTCTTAATTATAAGCCTTTTTTAATAGCCTAAAGCACTTAATATTAAGAGGCTAAAATAAATAAGAGGAATAAGATAATATATAAAGCTAGATAATCTTTTTTTTTTATAATATTTCTTAAATTTAATAAAATAATAACTTTTATAATTATTAAGAATTAAAAAATAATAATAACTATTTAATTACTTAGTTATATATTAGTTAAAGTACTTAAGCTACTTAAGACTAGTCTTATTATTAATCTAGTTATTTTAGGTTATTATAATAGCCTAATTGCCTAAGAGGTTACTTTTTTAATATTAATTAATAAGGTAATATTAGCCTATATTAATAATAAATAACTAGATTACTTAGCCTTTTATATTAATTACCTAGATTATTATAATTTATTTTTAGTTTTTAAGCTATATTAATTTTAGCTTTAAATATCTTTCTAAACCTATAATAATTATTTTATTTATAATAATACCTATAAAAAAGCTAGTTTTATTAAAATTATATAAATTATTTAATTAAATATTATATTTTATAATTATAATATATATATATAATAAGTTAAATAAGTAAGTAAGTTATATATTTTTCTTAACCTCTTTAATAAAAATTATAATAAAAATACTATAAATTATTTAATTAATTAAAATTATTTATTATATTTTTCTCTAGATATCTTAATTACTATCTAATAAGTCTTTATATTATACCTAGGCTTATTATAGATATTATAATATTAAACCCCTAATTATACTAATTTTTTTTAATTATTATTTTATAATAATTTAGCTATTATCTATATATTAATATCTATTTAATTAATTACTTACCTTCTTTCTTTTATTATTATTACCCCTTTTTTTTATAATTAGGTCTATTTTACTCTTTAGCGCTAACTTAATATCTTATTTACCTCCTGAAGGTCTTAGATCTCTGCCTTTATAAGAGCTATCTTATATATAATTACCTTTATTCCCTTTATAAGAGACTTTAATGCTTTAAGAATTAACTCTAGAGAGCTACTTTAGTGCCTTCTAATCTATCTTTTAAGGTATTTAGACTAAGATTAAGCCTTAAGCATAGTCTTTAGGGTTCTTAAAGCCTAAGGGGTTAATAGTTTAGTTACTTCCTTAACTAGCGTTAGCGTCTATAGCTATATATTAAGCTTTAAGATTATACTTTCTAGATTAAGAGGAATAAGCCTAGCCCCTTTAAAAGATACCTTAATATTTTTTTTTATTATAATAGCTTAAAATATAATATAAAAGGCTAAGAGGAACTTAGTTTTTAAAATATAAGTTATAAAGTATTTAATTAAATACTTTATCTCTTTTTTATATATTTTCTTAAATATATTAAAGTACTTAATATTAAGGGGCTAGAGTAAATAAGATAAATAAGGTAATATATAAAGCTAGATAATTTTATTTTTCTTATAATATCTCTTAAATTTAATAAAGTAATAACTTTTATAGCTATTAAAGATTAAAAGGTAATAAAAACTAGTTAATTAATTAGCTATATACTAGTTAAAGTATTTAAGCTACTTAAGACTAGTCTTATTATTAATCTAGCTATTTTAAGTTATTATAATAGCTTAATTACCTAAGAGGTTACTTTTTTAATATTAATTAATAAAATAATATTAGCCTATATTAATAATAAATAATAAAATTAATTAGCTTTTTATATTAATTACTTAAATTATTATAATTTATTTTTAATTTCTAAGTTATATTAATTTTAGCTTTAAATACCTTTCTAAGCCTATAATAACTATTTTATTTATAATTATACCTATAAGGAAGCTAATCTTATTAAAGTTATAGATATTATTTAATTTAATATTATACTTTATAATTATATTTATTATAAGCTAAAACTAATTATAAATAATTATTAAATCTTTATACTTAGCTCTCTAGTAATTATATTTCTAAAAAAAATATATTTTAAGCTCTTAGTATTACCTAATAAAGTTTAAAGCCTAATATATGCTAATAAGTAATGCATTATGGTTAGTAAGTAATTAATTAGTTATTTCTTTTATATTATAAAGCTAGGGGGGAAATCCTTATGAATCTAGGTTAAGAATAAACTAAATAAGGGTCTATTCCTCTAGATTAAATAATCGGCGTAATTTTAGGATAATATTAGCCTAGGCTTATATGCCTTTATAGCGGTTAAGGAGAGTATTATAATTAACTTAATAAATCTTTGCGGCGCGCTAGAGATTAAGTTTTAGTTAATTTTAATAGGCCTAAAGGGCTAGAAGTATTTTAGTTTTATAATTAGACTATGATATACTAGGTAATTAAGAATTAATTAATTAAATAAAGAAAATATTATATAAGGGATTTTTATATTACTTACTTACTTATTTAACTTATTATATATATATATTATTTATTATAAGTTAAAATTAATTATAAATAATAATTAGATCTTTATACTTAGCTCTTTAATAATTATATTTTTAAAAAAAAATATATTTTAAGCTTTAAGTATTACTTAATAAAGTTATAAGCCTAATATATACTAACTAGTAGTATATTATAATTAATAAGTAATTAATTAATTATTTCTTTAATATTATAAAGCTAAGGGAGAAATCCTTATAAATCTAGGTTAAGAATAAAATACTTAAGGATTTATTCCTCTAGATTTAATAATTAATATAATTAATTAAAGGTATTATATTAAGACTAGATACCTTGCTAGCGGCGGCATAGGGTTTTATAATTAACTTTATATATCTCTATAATATATTAAAGACTTAATTTTAGGTTATTTTAAAGAGCCTAAAGAGCAAGAAGTATCCTAGCCTTATAATTAGTCTATGACATACTAGGCGATTAAGAATCAATTAATTAAATAGAGATGATATAGGTTAAGGGATTTTTAGGCCACTCGGTTGACTAGGCCACTCGGTATGCATATACGTTATATATAAATAGCTTTATTTTTAACTTATAATAATATATGCTTTTAAATATAATAAAGTGACTTTTATTCCCACTATAATTAGCTATAAAGATAAGTATCTTTTTTCCCTAATCAAGAGCCCTTTTCCTTAGTTAAGCGCCCCCCCGTGCTTGGTCTTCCGAGCACAACGGAGTTGCGGAAGACCGAGTCACGGGAATAGGCCGGACTATAGGCCCCCTCAAGTAGTAGCCTGATCATCAATAGGCCATCAAGTCATTACGCTGGTTCCCACCCCGGACCACCCAGATGGAGCGAATGATATCGAAATCTGAAAGTCCCGTCACTATAATTAGCCCACCGATAGAACCCCTACCCATTTTTATTAGCATATAGGGAGGTCGTTTTTAGAAACCTTATTGAGGAACGCCACTATATACCACGTTGAGTAATCTAGGTCTATATCAGACCAATGCAAGAAACAACATGCTTCATTCGGCCAGGCCAACAAGCGTCGTAATCATATGATACGTGAAAATGCTTCTAGCGATAAATTATTGCCCACTAGCTGAGAGTAAGGTCCTCTCCCTTAAGCATAGCGATCCGCCAGCTTACAGACCATATCCACGGCAAAGGATAGTACTTCAGTCATAAGCTTATGCCAGCCCTCTAAAAGGCACACGTCTTCGATTACATAGGCAGCAAATTGTGCCACAACATGGCGTAATTTATCACCCTCGACAGTGCAACTGCCATAGACGAAGCGAACAAGTTCTCTAAAAATGGGCACGAACGTGTGCTCAGACATAACCCAGTATACCAACTCCCTGATGAGATTTTCACAAGCCAAGTCCATAAGGGAGCCGACGGCATATTCTCAAGCGAAGGTCCAGATTCTTACCTAACCAATCAGCACATGCTTAAAGTGCTCTGGCTGTGGGCTCGGTTTGGTTGCCCCGGCGTTTTGCCTTAGGTTAATTACAGGGGCATGCATTCGCATAAAGTCGGATATATATTTTTATTTCTATCTGGTTTGCCTGGGCCTCTGTAGCCCACAATCGCATACTCTAGGAGGTTATTTGCGCTTAGAAGGAATTCGCACTTCCGACGTATTTTGGCTGCAGTAGTCACAGCCTATGTTATTTTCTATCACGCTAGTTATGCAAGATGCGAAAGAATAGGGAAGCTTGGCCGAGGGCTGACCAAACAGGGGTGCCCCACCAATATTTCTGACCGTATTCTGTTCGTGTAGAGGCTATCGAAACAGTCCAAACACGATAGACAACGACGGACCAAACGAGACACATAGTCCACTAGGCCCACTAGCGTTAATACTAACTAAAGGTAAGTTCTAGGTGTTTAGTAACTTCGTGCTGTCGGATCATCTAACGGCGTCTTTTATATCCGCTTTAATAGGACTTTTTTGAATATCCTGCTCGCTGGTATCAAAGCTGGCGTACGATCTAGAATACATAAACTAGGTGAATCGTGAGTATATATCGTCATCAATATCCTCCAAGTAGATGCAGTCTTTCTTATCGATGAGGGGACGAAGCCAGATAGACAAGGCCAAGACCAAGCTCGAGTATATACAAAATTCAGTTTTCTTACATCCGGCAACGAACTTCGCTAGCTTTACGGTCAAGAATCTATCATCAATAGTTTAGATACGGCGTGTGTAGGTCGGTTATATATCAACAGTACTCACTGCTCCAATTTGATAGGGTTGACACCTAGCAGGCCTGATTGGTTGGGAGGAATATCGGAAGACAGCATCGTTTATAGTTCACCTTTGGCTAGACTTGACGGATAGTTGTGGTAGAGCCGAATGACCATGTCAAGAGGGATTAAGAATGCTATTGCACCCGATGTTGGAAACTCCATTTAAAGCCAACACCTGGCGCTGGCATGCCGGATTGTGGTACTGCGGCACTGTGTCTACCCCGTTGCTCATTTCCGTTTCTGTTTTTCGAAACCAGATCTAGCTGCTGTTTCTGGGGTTAAGCGCCTACCACCTTTTCGATCCTGGAGCGAAGCCATGCACACTAAGGAGACATTCAGGGTGGGTGTTTGCTAACTGTAATGCGCATGTGGATATTTGCCATCCGTCCGCTCGACTCTAACACAACGAAGCCCTTTACACTATCGAACAAAAGATGTTAACGTACAGTTGCTAGCAAAATAGGCTTCCTCCCTCATGCTCTTTCGATCGTTCTGCCCTAAGATTATGTACATGTGGCTACGCCACAGTACTTTGCTTACCCTAATAACTAAAAGTGACCCACCTTCAACCAAGGAAATCAGCTTATTCTGGCCTTACTAAATGCTGGCAGTCTGCACAGCAAGTATCTCTAGGTAGCTTTAAGTAGCCTACACTCGGCCAATATAATGAATGCTGACTTAGGTCCAAGTCCGTGCGAAACGCAACGCAGAGTACAAGATGACTTCCTTCGATTGCTTACTCCGTACATATGCCTCGGGCCACCCTCTTTCCCCATCACCAAAAAGGTTCTTTCCCACATCAACATGCAGGCTGTTACCCTATATTCCTACGACTATAGTTCTCATCATCGCTGGACCTACAAATTGTCCATTGATCCGACTTGCACCTTTGAACAAAATGGACCAATCGCGTGATATGAGATAGTTAGTCTGAGCTTAGTTGAAGATTTACTATGGTCGTGGGCGAAGCTGCTAGCTGATACTGAAAGTGAGGTCTTAGTGCCGTGGACGAAGCCGTGGCCCTTTGGAAGCCAATGGAGTTACGCGGGCAAGCCTTTTGGCCTAGTCACGTGATAATGAGCAAAGATGACAGGTGTCCTTCTGGCCCACCACCACTACCCCAAACCATCGAGGTTGCCTGGCCCCGAACCTTCTTGACGAGCGCTCACTGACCAGACTATGAATGCGGATGATAATTCCCTCGATGATTGCTTTAGTGACGATGACGTTGAGGATCAACTTACCGATGTCCCGGATCAACCGAGCCAGCAGCCGCGACGGGCGTCCCCTTCCCAACGAAGCCAGCTACGACTGGCTCGAGAGGCACTCCCATTTGTACCCTTGACGGAATGGGACCTAGACCAGCGATACGATGACCAGCCCCCCTCTTATATACATTATGCGCTTGAGTGGAAGATGACATTGAACAACAGAGTTGTCGCGAAGCAAACTAAGCAGGACATCGTTCTGGCTCCAGGCGACTTCTGGGACCAAACTCTGTAGCCAGAGTTGGAGAAACTGGCTGAGAAAACAAGATCTAACAAGCCTTGTAAGGCTGATGCAACCACGATCGTCATGTCCGTTACCGATCGATCCGAGCGAGACATAACAAAACGCTTTGATGAGCTGATGATTGATTGGCTGGTCGTGGAGAGACAGCTGCAAATATGGAGCCATCTAACCCGCAATGGGAAGAAGATGAGGATCCAGGTTGCCTTTAACTACCTGGAGAGTGGCAAGACGGCCCGCAGCGCTGGACGCGGGGCTAGCGCTTATCAGCTGGCGGAACGGAACGCTCGTCTTGATGCAGAGCAGGTGGCGTCGGGCGCACCAGATCCGTGGAGGCAGGTGTATAGCCTTTTGCGATATCCAGGACCGCCATGTGATCGCGGCCCTTACTGTTGGCAAGACCCCGATGGAAGAAAGCATTACAAGCTCTTGAGCCACCATTTGAGGAGTCTAGTCAAGCGGGTGCAACAAGGCTGCCAGTTCCAGACTCATGGTGATGTGCCACAAGACATTCGTGCACAATTGTACGCTGAGGAACAACAGCACACGAGCCGCAAGAGGAAGCGACAAGATCCAGACAGCCCTCAGGATGGCCAACAACCCATGATAATTAACAATTACATCCCAGTGCATCCAGGCCAGGCCCCACCATATGGCCAGGAAAGATCAACCCCAGATATATCACGTGATTCACCAGATCGTGCGGAGCCTTTATCCTTCAACATACCTGGCTTGCGGGACGACGCAGTCATGCAATACTGTGTATGGCATTGCTCAAAGGTCAGGAGCGAAGCTCAAAAACAGCAGTACCAGCTGGCTCGTGACTTGACGCTAGACAAAGGTCTTGATCTGGAGCTTATCTACAGCGATCAAGATGCGCAGTTTTACATCGATCATGGGATAATGGAGGGCGTTGTAAGGCGGTGGGTGCAGGACGTAAAACTTTTCCTCGATCATTACGATGAATTCTAGAGTATAGCACGTTCTCAGTCTAAGATCAATATGCATTTCAACTTGGCTGTTCTTCAATGGAAATCCCAGCGCGTCTGAAGTGGCCTCTGGCGCTCACTTCTCGTTCGCCTACAGTTCGGACGCACTCTTCCAAGAAAAGCCCAAAATCGTGTCTAATCAATCCTCATACTCGTCCCAAACCTGCTTGATGTACGTTTTGAGTTCTCCAAAATACTCCTCGATCGGGTTCAAGTCAGGCGAGTAGGGTGACATGAACTTCAGCACCACACCCGCCTCATCACACAGCTGCTAGATCTTCTCCGAGTGATGGAAGGTTGCGTTATCCATGATCAGCACAGACTTTGGTTCAGGCCACCTGCCACAATATGGCAGAAGCTCTTCAACAAAATTCTCGAAAATCTCGCTATCAGTTGATCCTTCGAAGACCCGGAAGTGGATCATACCATCTTGGCTATATGCAGGGAGGATCTGGAACCTCCGACCGCGGTGAAATCTCTTGATTTGAACGGGAGTGACCCCTCGAGGAGCCCAGCCTTTGTGTTTGGTCCCGATGCTCCTGTGGCACCCGCTCTCATCTATGAATACCAACTAGTAAGAGCGGTACTCCGATCTTTCATATACATGTTCGTCTCGCAGATCCGCATTACGCTCTTTTGCTACGTTTCGGGTGGCCTTTTTACGCCACTCAGCAGACCTCAGGGCCCTGCTAAGACTAAAACAGGACACGTCAACATTAAACTCCTTGCGAATAAATGCGGCCATATCGGCCAGTCGCATGCAAGGATTGCGGGCAAGCTCATCGGAGAGAGCAGTGAACATATTAGGCGTGACAGTCTTGGGCCTACCGGCGTTATTGAGGGGCGCTCATATGGTTCCGAAACGACGTAAGTTCGATCGAATAGTGCGTACGGTGCGGGTTGAGCAACCGGCAGTTGCTGCGATTTCGTCATCCTTAGGCAAGATCCCGTTCTACGACTTACTGAGAATCATATCCCGAATCAGCAGGTGCTGTGACTCTGCAATATTAGGCGCCATTGTTAACACGCTGCGGCCTAGGGGAGGGGCAAATCGTCAGCTCGAGGAGTGCCACGTAGACAAAAACGATGTAGGCCTATCTTTCTGCCTAGAAATCCAGGCTTTAATGTCGGATCCCGGCGTAACAAGTGTCCGAGAGGCTAAGGCTGGTTAGTGGAAAAGACTAACCTCTCACCAGACACAGGTGTTGGCGTGGCACGGTCCGCAATAAGTGGATGGGCCTGCGATCATGCTCAACTCACTCTATATTTAGAGTATGTACTGTATGTACTCTAACATGCGTTTCAGTGAGGTGTCAGATGGATTGGACTAATGCTGTAAATCGATCGCCATTTTAAGCGTTCGCCACTTATGGTTGAACAGCAATGTATCTAGGTTTAGTTACATTTTCATAATGCCACTGATCTAAGCCTCAGAAGTAAACAAATCCTTGCCCACTATACATCATAGGTATAGACTGCCAACGGCAGAGTGCTGGCTTAATTGTCCCCATCTCTGCCAATGGAAAAGTGAATGGGAGCGTTGCTGACACCTGTCTGAACACCCCTGTTGTGGTCGCCAAAGGTGATCGTATTAGCGACTTGACCATGGTCCTTCCGTATATCTTCAGCAGCGGCCTGAATATTTCTGGAAAGTTCTCCAAGCAGCTTGAGGGACTGCTGCAAGGCAAACTTTTCAGTTTCCCCCTGGCTCATCGCGCTCGTCTGATCGTAATCCTCCTCGGCTTCATCTAGCAACGCAAGATGAAGCTTTTCCAGCCTAGTATTCACCTCGACTAGCTGCCTTTCTGTGGTCGAAATTGCTTTCGCAATCTCAATCTCCTTCGTCGATACCATCTTTATCATTTCTTCGTTTGCATTCGTCTGTTGAAGGGAACTATGGCTACTTCTCGTTAGTGCTGTTGTATCCTGTACCAGTAGGTATACCTACAAAGTCGCAATGCTGGCGACCGAAGTAAGCGTTGCTTTACAATTCTGCAGCTGAGATGACGTCGACGTTATCTGATCCTGTCTGAAGAAGCCGATTGCAGTCCGGTCGCGCCAAGATAGCTTTCCATCGTCACTATGCCGAGTCCAGCGGCCAATCGCTGCTTGAAACTTGCTACAAGACTTTTTGCATAGGGTCATCCCAGTCTTCGACTGAGAGACTATAGACTCGCCCAGGGACTGCCACTGTTGATCAGTTACCTTCTGAAGAGAGGTAATGGCTTGCTCGATGGTCAGCAGGTCTTCCCCGAGTGACGCGATATCGCTAGGCGCATCGATAATGGCCTGGATATCGTTTCGCAAGTGCCGCACGCATTGAAGAGCTGGTACAGCGATCCCAGCGACACCAGCTGTGATGCTGAAAGGGTCCATTATCGAGTTATCGAGAGGAGAGCGATGCAGTGCCAGCTCTCAGAATGTCCGCTGTGCTCCTGTAGCCTAAGAGCGGGGTAACCTCGGATTAGGCAGCAATCACGTCCCGCAGTGGCGGCTCAACAACTCAGCCTGACTTTTATCAGTCAAAGACGCACATCCTGACGCTGCCAGATCTAACGTCGTTTCATCATCAATCCGACAATGGCAAACCCTGCTTCTTCCGTGATCTTTGGAGCTGGGAACCGTGGGTTCCAAGTGGGGCAGAGCAATGCACCGATCCAAGCGAGTTTCCACCTTCCACCAGGTATGTTACATCAAGCTTAGCGCTGGGCCCTGCTGACCTTCTCTCTAGAGCCGCTAGAACCGACCCCGGACCCATTCGCGTCGATCCCCTTCCGTCGTGATCCTACGTTCGTCGACCGCGGAGACGTCCTCAACCAGATCGACCTTCAATGCTCTGAGCCGGCTAGTCGTGTCGCTATAGTGGGCCTCGGTGGCGTTGGGTACGTTTTGGATGCCAAAGACAATGGCGAATCTAATCAGAAGACAGCAAGTCCCAGTTGGCCATCGAATTCGCCTACCGGTTTGCGGCTCATTCGGCTGGAACATGGGTGTTTTGGGTTCATGCTAGTACGCAAGCCCGCGTCATCGAAGGGTTCAAGACGATTGCCGACAAAGTCAAACTGATAGGTCGCAATCAGCCCGAGGTCGACGTTCCCCAGCTTGTGTTCAACTGGTTGTCCAACGAACGAAATGGCAAATGGCTTTTGGTTCTCGACAGCGCCGATGACTATGACGTTTTTTACGGTATAAGCGGAAACGTGAAGGACGGGCGGCCGCTAGCGACATACCTGCCGCAAAGCCGTAACGGATGCATCATCCTTACCACGAGGAACAAGGACCTAGCCTTCAGACTGACTGGCGATTACCAAAGGATCCATGAAATCGGCCCTATGACACAGCAAGAGGCTCTAAAGCTCCTAGAGAACAGACTCGGATCGCTCTCAGACGCAGATATCGCAGCTGAGCTTGTGACGTCGCTCGATCTTATCCCGCTTGCCATAAGCCAGGCTGCAGCCTACATCCAAATGCGGGCGCCGCGAACCTCGCTTGTACAATATCTCACAGAGTTTCGAAAGAGCGAAAGCAAGAGAGTAAAGCTTCTTAGTTACGACGCCGGCGACCTGCGTCGAGACCTTCGTCAGGATGGAGGCGCGTCAAACGCCATACTGACGACATGGCAAGTGTCATTCGACCACATCCGTTCCAGAAGACCTTCCGCCGCGGATCTCCTTTCACTGATGAGCTTCTTCGATCGGCAAGGGATCCCTGAGTATCTCCTCAAGCCGTCAAAAGAAAATCATGACGGCGCACAAACGACAGGCCTTGATATCACTGATTCAGAGTTTGATGGAAGTGATGACGAGACCGGAAGTGATGACGAGACCGGAAGTGATGACGAGACCGGAAGTGATTACGAAACCGGAAGCGACTTCGAGGATGATATAGCAACACTAAGGGACTATTGTCTTATCATTTTGAGCGAGGCCGAAAAGATATTTGAGATGCATGGGCTTGTGCAGCTGTCGACGCGAAGATGGCTGAAAGCTCGTGGGCTTCAAGAGAGGTTTCAGGAGCAGTATGTAACACGAATGGCGGATGCGTTTCCAACTGGGAACTATGAGAACTGGACGGTATGCCAACCGCTTTTCGCCCACGCTGAGGCAGCAGTCGAGTACCAACCAAACGAGGACAACCTGAAGGAGAGATGGTCAGACCTCTTGTACAACGGCGGGTGGTATGCGTTGGAACAAGGCAGATACGCCGTTGCAGAGCGAATGGTTTCTAAAGTGAGAAGAACTCGCGAGAAGTTGCTAGGGAAGGATCACGAGGAAGCTCTAGCGAGCACATCATTGCTTGCATCAACGTATATGAACCAAGGCCGATGGGAGGAAGCAGAGAAGCTATTTGTGCAGGTGATAGAGACTTGCAAGACGAAGCTTGGAGCAGATCATCCGTATACTCTGGGGAGCATGAACAATCTCGCAGGGACGTATAGGAGCCAAGGCCGATGGGAGGAAGCGGAGAAGCTATTTGTGCAGGTGATAGAGACTCGCAAGACGAAGCTTGGAGCAGATCATCCGCATACTCTGAGAAGCATAGCTAATCTCGCATCAACGTATGGGAACCAAGGCCGATGGGAGGAAGCGGAGAAGCTAGAAGTGCAGGTGATGGAGACTCGCAAGACGAAGCTTGGAGCAGATCATCCGGATACTCTGACGAGCATGAACAATCTCGCAGGGACGTATATCAGCCAAGGCCGATGGGAGGAAGCAGAGAAGCTATTTGTGCAGGTGATGCAGACTTCCAAGACGAAGCTTGGAGCAGATCATCCGCATACTCTGGGGAGCATGAACAATCTCGCAGGGACGTATAGGAACAAAGGCCGATGGGAGGAAGCGGAGAAGCTATTTGTGCAGGTGATAGAGACTCGCAAGACGAAGCTTGGAGCAGATCATCCGGATACTCTGAGAAGCATGGCTAATCTCGCATTAACATATGGGAACAAAGGCCGATGGGAGGAAGCGGAGAAGCTATTTGTGCAGGTGATGGAGACTCGCAAGACGAAGCTTGGAGCAAATCATCCGGATACTCTGACGAGCATGGCTAATCTCGCTTTTACATGGAAAAGTCAAGGTCGGCACGAAGAGGCGCTGGCTATGATGGAAAGCTGCGCGCAGAGGCTTAAGTCATCCGCTCACTGAGATGTGTGTGTCCACTTTGAATCGGTGGATAAACCATTAGATATTTTCTTCTGTCCTCCTAATCTTAAAGAACCCTAGGTTTCAAACTTTTACTTTCCTATAATAATACAAATATGATATTTTAATGCATCGTGTTAAAAAATTGACTATTTCCCTAGATTTATTGCTTATGAGCTTAGATCTCTATCCCTCGAGTTGTATTGAACCTCCCGCCAAGTCGCGGCAAGGAGGTGTAGCCAATTAAAATGCGTCAATCAAAAGATACCTGTCACCCCCCTATTTCAGCCTGTGATAGAAGTACCAGCAATCTCTCGAGTTACAAATCGCTACATCACACTGCTCACGTTCCCAATCTATCACGAGGTTCCACTCATGTACCTCCTAGAAGATGGTGGGCATGTGGGGCCTGGTACGGCCGGGAGGTTCAACACAACTCGAGGGATAGGTACTTCGGTATTCTAGTAAAATCTTTATTCTCTCTCTCGGAATCCGGCAGAACTTAAAGCCGGCTCCCATTAGGTATAATGTGCGAAAAGGTTAGAATTGGCACTGTCTGATTATGGTCCGAGCGCTCTTACTTATGAAATAGTTCCATAAGCGATGAAGCCAATTTCGCTCCTTACTGTATAGAAAGCGTTCATTTAGAGAGAAAAAAAAATACATTTAACGAGGCCAGACTAGTAACACGAGTAATATCTCTCCTTCTAGCCCTTTCGGCAGAAAAATTTCATGTGGCAGTTGTCGGGAGGTCAATGGGCCATGGGCCTTGCTTACCACCAAGGTCCGGCAGCAAGCCCAGCACCCTGCGGCCAGCGCCCCTCCCAGCGCCCGGCCCTAGGGGCGCATTAAAGCAACCCGCTCCAAGTGCGCCTCATAGCAACCGGCGCCAAGCGCACTACAGACCCCCGGCGTCAAGCGCTCCTCACCACCGCGCCCGGCACACGTGTAGCTCCTAGCCCCAAGCGTCCCTCCCAGCGCCCGGCCCTGGGCGCGCATTACAGCAACCCGCTCCGGGGGGCGGATCCCAGCAATCAGCCATGAATGCGCCCCATCGCAACCAGCCCTCAGCGCTCCATCAACATCATGTCCAAAAACACGCTTACTGAACTAGGCCCTACAACAGCCAGAGCCCAGCGCAATCCCCACGCCAAAGCTTGGAGGGATAGCGATACCTGTGCCCAAATAAGAACTACTTGAGAACTTCCCTTATCTGTACAGCCGCAATCTAACGCATATCAACTAAACAGCCGGACCTAACAGCCCATTCTGCGCTCTCGGTGAGCAAAGTACAAATTTGAGCAGCCTTGTCTGAACGCTCTAAGATGCTTGCCGCCACCAACTTTAGGCTTGTACTGTCTTGCCTTCTAATATCCCGCCTGCCAAGAGTTAATAATGAATCGTTCGAGGACGGGTAACACCATACACGATCGACTTAGTAGCATCTGAATATATCATGGTGAAGAATGGAGATGGTCCCGCTAGGGCGCTCTAGCTTCTACCAGCTCGTTTGCGTTCTTTTAGCTCACGTCTCAGAGCTTCTAGGTGTGAACGGTCTTCCTGAGCGTTTATGTAAATGTCGATGGTAATGGTCGCGTCGCGATAACAAGGCTCACGTGGGGCCCGCCTATTTTCTCTCTCTGATCTTATTATGGATTCAAGCGTGGTAAATATCCGCATTAACTGCACGTAAGCCAGCCGTCGCAGCAAGTATGTCCCTTCTTGTCTACGAATGATCCTATCCACAGTTTTGAAAGCAGTAAGAATACGGGGGTCTGAGCTTACGAGATCGCCAGGTATTGTGGTTTTGCCTAGTAATGAGATCCAGTCTGTGGTTGCCTTTACGCAATTCTGGGTGAAGAGGTCTATTGGATCGTGCCCGACCAACCTTTGGCTTAGCGTCGTCACACGAGCCAACTCGCGAAGATTGCGGCTTGCCTTCTTGGGCGGTCGGCGATGGACCTAACTGTTTCGTTTCAGGGTATAATATTACTAACCTATGAATGAGACTTGCCTTTTCTGTTTATTATACCTCCCACGTGATACCCTACAGGGAGGATTTCGGCGTGTCTCTAAGCGCACCGAGTTCCAGGTGCTAGTGGGGGGCTTCTCCCAAGCTCCAGACCTAAAACTTGGCTTCTCATGTAAAGCCGCTTTGTAAGCGTTGCTGTCTGTGTGTGTCAAGTCGGAAGTAAAGTTGACTTCGCTTGTCGTCTCAGACGCAGGGCACGCAACGATTTGCTCGCTATCGACATCCATGAGCTGGAACATATCGTTCATCTCGGTTATTGAGGTGCCCCTTTCAAACAAACGTGACATATTGATAGGACAGCTGCGACCCCTATATTATGAGCAGTGCGCCGCGAGGACGCGCCGACGTGAGCAATATGTACTGCCGACTGCATAATAATTCCTCGACAATGAGATTGTGCTAGAACAGGTTGATGTTTCTTGCAGCCCATTTCTCAGGTTCCTCCTTTGGCTTGAGTACACGTTTCATGGGGTTATAAAGGAGCAGGTACAAAGACGGGTTTCTGTGCCTTGAGGAACGAAAGGTTCTTTCTTCCGCGCCCTCCTTACTCAAGCTCGGGCCACCTGGCGCTCCGTGCGAGCTGCGCCACAATCGCTTCACCACAGTTTCTGCGCCACAGTTTCTGCGAGGCAGGAACAAACACGGAACCAGCGATAGAAAGTAGGGATCTACTCTATGGTCAGGATGGCGAAGGTGTAAATAGCTTAGCGTATTCAATGACCCTATGAGATCCATTCTCCCAGGCGTAATAAATATGTATACTGCCACAAGTGTTAGCCACAAGCTTATCCTCGCGCCCACTTGGCAGTGCCCACTTGGCATGCATGGTGGTCTTCATATGGCTAACGCGGATCTTATTATATAACTCTATGGCCTGAATCACTCTACATTCTTAGTTAGTCACTTGCGAAGACGATTCAGTAATTCTTTATTAATATCTTCATGAATCTCTCTACCCGAGCTGGCTGCCTATAACCAATAACCAATAAGCTGAGTTTTCGCCGTGCGGGGTTATCGATCGACTTCAGCCTTCACTTCCCTATCTTGATCTTAATATCATCCACTGAAACAACTATCAGATTGTGAAGATGCCTAAATGTGAGACGTGCTCTAAAACGTTTGGTACTCAGGAAGCGTGCAAGCAGCACATAACTAAAACGGGCCATCAAAAACCGAGAAAAAAATGCGACCAGTGCAATAAACTGTTTCAAGATCGGAGTGCAGCAGAAGCGCACATGACAAAAGTTGGGCATTGGAGTCCCAAGATTCCTTATTAAACCTATGCCGTCAAGTTTCCCACGCATGAAGCAGCAAATCAACATATGACAGCCAAGAACCATTACAAGAACTACTGTAAGCCCTGCGACCGCAGATTCTCGAATGAAAATGATCTGAAAATGGTTGGAATTGCTCACAAACACCCCTTGAGTTATTTCTCACGCTAATAACTCTTGCCGTAGCATTTCAATTCAAAGGCTCACTATCGCCCACAAGATTCTAATCCTATCTATAAGACTATTACAAGTAATATCGATAACCATACCGAAGGCTTCCAAAGGAATGAGATGATGACTGCTAGCCTGAATCTCAAACATGTCAGGCCAGGCGCAATAGCTAACAAAGTTTCACCTCAACCTAACGACTATACAGTCGGGTGGATATGTGCATTACCGAAAGAGATAGCAGCAGCTAAAGGAATGCTCGACGAAGTCTATGAACCCCCCCCACAACACAGACAGGACAAGAACAACTACGTTGTTGGCCAGATTGCGCATCTGAAGATCGTCGTGGTTTGTTTGCCATCTGGGGTTGTGGGTACAACGTCCGCGACCATGGTAGCAGGACACATGCGCCAAACCTTTACTGCATTGGAATATTTCTTATTGGTGGGTATTGGAGGTGGTATGCCGAGCGAGAACTCTGATTTGCGCTTGGGAGATGTTGTTATCAGCCAACGGGTTATCCAGTATGACTATGGCAAAGCTGTCACAGGCGGTCACTTGGTGCCGACAGGCTATTTGAACCAACCGCCGACTGTTTTACTCAACGCCGTTTCACGGCTAGAAAGTCAAGAAGCTACAGGATCTTCTGCGTTGGTGTGCTCCATCTTAGGTCACCTGGCCCATATTGAAGCCAAATATCCTGATTCGGAATACAACTGGTCATATCCAGGCGTGGAGAACGACCAGCTGTTCAACAGCGATTACGATCACCAAGGAAACAATTTCACATGCGCGGGCTGTGACCCGGCCCAGTTGAAATTGCGCCCACCACGTAGAAGCAACAGGCCAAAGTTTCACTATGGGAGGATAGCATCCGCTAATAGAGTCATGCGCGACGGGGCTGCTCGAGAACGACTCCGCAAGGATATAAACGCACTGTGCGTCGAGATGGAGGCGGCTGGACTTATGAACAACTTTCCATGTTTAGTTATCCGTGGGATTTGCGACTATGCTGATTCCCACAAGAACAAGGACTAGCAACTATACGCTACGGCGATAGCAGCTGCGTATGCTAAGGAGTTATTATCTATTATGCCAAAGCATACATAGCTGCCTCAAATGATGCAAGTATGATATTACTTCCATCAGCCTCCAGCGATATAAATTACTACTTAATCAATATCTGCCTCCTTAGTTGATTGATTGTCAAGAGCCGAAGCAGCAAATCTGCGACCACCTATCATCAACCACAGCTCTAATATCAATCCCCTTAATGAGGAAGCATCGTCACTACCTCGATATAACCTTTTTTTAATGCTATGCCTCTCGGGACCCTAGCATGTCAAAGTTTTTGCAGTAGTTCGTCGATCCATCCGGCTATGAGGGAAATCTTTGATAGCATATAATAACTCTAAACTACTAATAGTTCCTATGCGCTTACTAGTTACTATGCTTATTCCATCGTCGAAAGCCATAGGGAAATAGTACTCAAGGATCCCCACCAAGGTTAATCGTCAAAACATGCGATTCATCCCGGCATCTAAAACCCCTCAGAGAGCTACTCGAGATGCCTAGTGTGCAAGTATCACACCAGGCACATATGACATCACGAGCTGTATATGCTGTCTACTGATAAGCCCTTGTTCTAAGGAAGGGTCTCGCCTGGTTCCATGTGCTGTGATAACAACTTGATCATCTTAGGTTTGCCTATGTGAAATGCCTACCACAGTAGACTACGGCTAACATGCAACTACTCTCGGGTATAAGCGTGAGCAGAAATAAGAAGTTCCATAACTTCATAGTGACCGCTGGCTACTACGGTTCATAATGCCGTAAAGCTATAAGCCGTGTGACCCTGGAAACAGGCGCTACGGTGCCACCACACAAATAAGTTCGAGTCTCTATCCCATTTTAATCACTTACAAGGTAGCATTACCTACGTTAGCTGGACCTCTTTGCTCACAAGATGTAATATCCGACCAGCGCCGTGCCTCAGTCTGTCCTTCTTCAGCCAGGGTGCTACTGGCCTGAACATCCCCCGGGCGAGCATTCATGCCCCGGGCGGAAAAACTGCGATCCTAAAGCGACATAGGCCACGTTTTGTATAGTTGCCAGTTCCAGGAAGCTGCTGTGATAGAACGAGCTACAGTACCTAGTGCATTGGCCCTACCCTTGTGCCTGCCTTGGCTTTGCCTGCCTTAGCTTTCAAGACTAATTTCTTTAAAGACTGGTCACACGCAGAAGCTACCAGCCACTAAAGCCACAGGATAAGCGCCTTGGTACATCAAGCTCTCAAGTCGTTCCGAAAAGGCATTGGCAGACCCCGTAGGGGACTGGTCTCCTGTTTTCAGTTTGCTCCGCCCTCAGCGCTTACTGGTAGACCCGGCAACCTTCTGATTTCTGCTTGCTGTTACCTGATCCTGCTTGAGCCGGGGATAATGCTGGCGCAGTGTCCACGGCAGTGGCAGCTTCTGACTCAGTTGCGCCATGTTTGGTGGCAGTGAGATCTATACGTCAGTTATCAGAACCTTTCGCCCAAGAGGAGCCCCATAGCCTCGAAGACTTACCCAAATAATCCGGTGTGCTGGTACGTATTGCATAAGATTGCGAGCTATCGTGTTCTTGACTCGCATCGTCTTTATCTTCAGTATTAGACTCGACATCAGAGGGAATACAAATCGCTATATCCCTAGATTTTCTAAGAGCCGAATGCGCCTCCTTATCATGCAAAGATGCCGTGTCTGGCTGAGAGGCAGGAGGAGTAACGCTTTGTAACAACTTCCGCTGCTTAGAGTCAATAATCGACGAGGCCATGCTTGGGTTACAGTGTGTGGGGAGGAAAAGAGTTGAGAGGTTTGGTGTTCGCAGTGTGGCTAAGGTGAAGATAAAGATGGACGGGCATTGCCCGGCTTATATGCTCGCAGCTGAACTATGCGGCCAAATGAGTCCCAACCGCTTATAGGAGCCTAGCCCGGTGTCTTCCTATTGCCTCCCCGTGTTCTCTATGATGGCGGGTCGGATGGGGGAGATAGACACGTAACCGCTCCTCCTTCGTGCTACTTACTTCACTGCCGGGCCACACCGAGGCCGCCGTGCTGAATAGATGATCCCCCCTCGCTTCATCTTCTCGCACATCGTCAGGGATCCATGCCACTCGCTGGCAAGGCAGAGTTTTCAGGAGATACCAGATGAGGCAGGTCATGATGGCTGTTGAGCTATTCACGCACGACACGTCATTTCTAGTTGATGAGATGACATGGGATAGGAAGTTTCCGGTAGCACTAGCTCTTCCGTCTGACCGTGATGGAGCTCAACACCGCGCCGGCGCATGTTGGTCGTCCACAGCCACGACCTGGCTCAACCATTCCGAGGACGTAAGAGCACCAGATGCCGTCATAAACGCCTCATGAACCCACAGCAGTGAGACGGTTGAGGTTGACGTGCGTCCAACACCAATATCTCCCCGGAGTGCGCCCGTCCTGTCTCCTCCTCTTCGCCTAATCGTCCCTCTCGGTACGCTGACCTGCCCCGCGCTCTTGAGGCTACTGAGCCATCACGAGCAGCGCAGTATCGGGCGAGCTGAGAGCCGGCAGGTAGTACTCGAGGGAACGTTCCCCCAAGCGGCAGGTAGCTTCGGCAACCCCTGAACAGGGAAATGGTGACTCGGGTCCCATCAACCGAGTCCTGATCTCACTCTCTGCCAGCTCAGGAACCAATCGGGGAGCAAGATCATGCCGGAAGCCTCTGTAGCCACCTGTGCCAGTTTCAGGAGGCGGGCCCGAGATGACAACATCCTCCATCGTGCTTTTAGGGGCGAGGAGGGGATTAATAAGCCACTGCGGCATTTCTGCCATTGGCTGGGCGACTTTTGGAGACCTCACGAACACAAGCATCGCCGTGAGATTGCCGCTTGCGAAGCATGGAGCGCTGTGAGGCAGTCCGGCGGGGGGAACGCCTCTAGGCTCTCAGGCGTTGTTTAACTCCGTGAGAGGAGGGCGGGAAGGAAACCTATACGGAACGCAGAGCAAGAGCTAGAAATAGTATTAGAGGATAGGATGAGCATGGGTCGTAGAATTCTTCTCACGCTGTCTAAGACCTAGCACTGGGGACGAGGGCAAGTATCGCCGTGGTCGATCGATTCCCGCAGCAGGAGAGCTTCATCTCAATGCGGCACAATGACGCGGCAGGAGGGAGATAGGGGGAGGGGGCTTAGGCTGAAGGAATCGATGGCCGCCGAAAATATGAAACGGTGGATGCGAATGGGCGGAGGATGGGAGAAAGCAAAGGTCAAAGATACATATTCAAAGGACCGGACGAGGTTGCTATCTTATATACGGAGAGTCACATGATGTGTGGTTGGGTTTATGTGCGGCAGGCGAACCTTGCCTAAATAGGCGGTGCCGCTAAACCGGAGGCAGCAGCAGCGTATCCGCGATTACTAATTATAAGACTAGAATACTTCTTGCCCTTTAGGCTTATTAAAATTAACTAAAACTTAGCTTTTAATAAGCTATAATAATTTATAAGGTTAATTATAATACTTTTATTAATTATTATAAAGGGATTTAATCTCGACGCGATACTATTTAAAACTTATATTAGCTATTTAATCTAGAGGAATAAATCCTTATTTATTTTATTTTTAACCTAGATTTATAAAGATCTTCCCTTAGCTTTATAATATTAAAAAAATAACTAATTAATTACTTATTAATTATAACGCGCTACTTAATTAATATGCGCTAAGCTTATAACTTTATTAAGTAATTAATATAAAAGGCTAAGTAATCTAGCTATTTATTATTAATATAGGCTAATATTACCTTATTAATTAATATTAAAAAAATAACCTCTTAAGTAATTAAGTTATTATAATAACTTAAAATAATTAAATTAATAATAAAATTAGTCTTAAGTAACTTAAGTATTTTAATTAATATATAACTAAGTAATTAAATAATTATTATTATTTTTAATTCTTAATAGCTATAAAAATTATTATTTTATTAAATTTAAAAGATATTATAAGAAAAAAAAATTATCTAGCTTTATATATTATCTTATTTCTTTTAATATATATATATAATAAGTTAAATAGTTAAGTAAGTTAAATAAAAATCCCTTAACTTATATCTTCTTTATTTAATTAATTAATTCTTAACCCTTTATATTGCCTTAATTAAATACTAAAACTAGAATTCTTCTAGCACTTTAAGCCTATTAAAATCAGCTAAATCTTAGTCTCTAATGCGCCGCAAAGATCTATAAAGTCAGCTATAATATACTTTATAATTAATATACTAGCACTTAAGCCCGAGTAGATTCTATCTTAAAATTATATTAGTTATTTAAACTAAAAAAAAAAATCCTTTATTACTTTATTCTTAACTTAGATTTATAAGGATTTCCCCCCTAGCTTTATAGTATTAAAGAAATAATTAATTAATTACTTACTAACTACAATGCGCTACTTATTAATATATATTAAGCTTATAACTTTATTAGGTAATATTAAAAGCTTAAGATATATTTTTTTTTAAAAATATAATTACTAAAGAGCTAAGTATAAAAATCTAATTATTATTTATAATTAGTTTTAACTTATAATAAATATAATTATAAAGTATAATATCTAATTAAATAATCTTTATAACTTTAATAAGACTAGCTTCCTTATAGGCATAATTATAAGTAAAATAGTTATTATAGGCTTAGAAAGGCATTTAAAGCTAAAATTAATATAACCTAGAAATTAAAAATAAATTATAGTGATTTAAGTAATTAATATAAAAGACTAATTAATCCCGCTGTTTATTATTAGTATAAGCTAATATTACCTTGCTAACTAGTATTAAAAAAGCAATCTCTTAGGTAATTAAGCTATTATAATAACCTAAAATAGCTAGATTAATAATAAGACTAGTCTTAAGTAGCTTAAGTATTTTAACTAATATATATAATAAGCGAGTTAGCCAGTTAAGCGAGTTAGCTAAAAATCCCTTATCTTATATTTTCTTTATTTAATTAATTAATTCTTAACTACCTAGTATATCATAGTTTAATTATAAGGCTAGAATACTTCTTGCCTTTTAGGCTTATTAAAATTAATTAAAACTTAGCTTCTAATGCGCTATAATAATTTATAAAGTTAATTATAATACTTTTATTAATCACTATAATAGTATTTAATCTTAACGCAATACCTTTAATAAATTATATTAGCTCTCTAATCTAAAGAAATAAATCCTTATTTAATTTATTCTTAACCTAGATTTATAAGGATTTCTTTCTTAGCTTTATAGTATTAAAGATATAACTAATTAATTACTTATTAACTATAATGCGCTATTAATTAATATATATTAAGCTTATAACTTTATTAAGTAATACTTAGAGCTTAAAATATATATTTTTTAGAAATATAATTACTAAAGAGCTAAGTATAAAGATTTAATTATTATTTATAATTAGTTTTAGCTTATAATAAATATAATTATAAAGTATAATATCTAATTAAATAATCTATATAACTTTAATAAGACTAGCTTTCTTATAGGTATTATTATAAGCAAAATAGTTATTATAGGTTTAAAAAGGTATTTAAAGCTAAAATTAATATAGCCTAGAAACTAGAAATAAATTATAATAATCTAAGTAATTAATATAAAAGACTAGGTAATCTAGCTATTTATTATTAGCGCGGGCTAATATTACCTTACTAATTAATATTAAGAAAGTAACCTCTTAGGTAATTAAGTTATTATAATAACCTAAAATAGCTAGATTAATAATAAAACTAGTCTTAAGTAGCTTAAATACTTTAACTAATATATAACTAAGTAAATAAATAATTATTATTATCTTTTAATCCTTAATAGCTATAAAAATCACTATTTTATTAAATTTAAGAAATATTATAAAGAAAAAAAAGATTATCTAGCTTTATATAGTACCTTATTCCTCTTATTTACTTTAGCCTCTTAATATTAGGTATTTTAGGCTACTAAAAAAGGCTTATAATTAAGAAATAAAATATTTAATTAAATACTTTATAACTTATATTTTAAAGACTAAGTTCTTTTTAGCCTTCTATATAATATATAAGGCTATTATAATAAAAAGAAATATTAAAGAGGTATTTAAAAGAGCTAGCTTTATTTCTCTTAATTTAAAAAATATAATCTTAAAGCTTAATATATAGCTATAAATACTAATGCTAGTTAAGGAGGTATTTAATTAATTAACCTCTTAGGCCTTAAAAACCTTAAAGATTATACTTAAGGCCTAATCTTAGTCTAAATACCTTAAAAAATAAATTAAAAGGTATTAAAATAGCTCCCTAGAGTTAATCCTTAAAGCCCTAAGGTCTCTTAAGAAGGGAATAAAAATAATTATATATTAGGTTATCTTATTAGCTATTAAAAATAAAGACCTTTAAAAGGTAAATAAGATACTTAGCTAGTACTAAAGAATAAAAAGAATATTATTATAAAAAAGAGAGGTAATAATAATAAAAAAAGAAAAATAAGTAATTAATTAAATAGATATTAATATATAGATAATAGCTAAATTATCATAGAGTAATAATTAAGGAAGGTTAATATAACTAGGTATTTAATATTATAATATCTATAATAAGCCTAGCTATAATATAAGAACTTATTAAGTAATAATTAAGATATCTAAGAAAAAATATAATAAATAGTTTTAATTAATTAAATAATTTATTATATTTTTATTATAATCTCTAGCTTATAGATATAAGAAGAGTAATTAACTTATTTAACTAGTTAACTTGCTTATTATATATATTAGTATATAATTAATTAATTAATTAATTCTTATTATTTCTTAATTTTTAATAGCTATAAAAGTTATTAATTTATTAAATTTAAGAGATATTATAAAAAAAAAATTATCTAGCTTTATATATTACTTTATTTATTTTATTTATTTTAGCCCCTTAATATTAAGTACTTTAATATATTAAAGAAGATATATAATTAAAAAATAAAGTATTTAATTAAATACTTTATAATATATATAATAAGCAAGTGTCACAGTTATGCAAGTGTCATAGCTAGACTATGCACTAAAACTAGGATTTTCTAACCTTAATAAAAACTTAAATAAAATAGCTAAAAGCTTAAAAAGAGTATTACTAGCTATTTAACTTATAGATAAACTATATATAATTTTTTTTAGATTTTTAAAAAATCTACTTTATAGAGAAATAGCTATTTATATAGTGCGAATAGGTTTTCTCTATACTACCCTATAGGAATTTTTCTAATAATATATAAAAATTAAGGTAAGTAATATATTATATAATTATACTAACTTTTAATTTTTAGCTCTTTTTAGCTTAATTTTAATTTTCTAGAATTATTTAAAAAACCCTTATTTTAACTAAAATTAAATTATAATACTTATATAACTATAACACTTGCTATATATATATATTAATATATATTTTAAAAACTAAATTCTTTTTAGCCTTTTATATAATATATAAGACTATTATAAAAAAAAATATTAAGGTATTATTTAAAGGGGCTAGGCTTATTCCTCTTAATTTAAAAAGTATAATCTTAAAGCTTAATATATAGCTATAGATACTAATACTAGTTAAGGAGGTATCTAATTAATTAACCTCTTAGGCATTAAGGACCCTAAAGATTATACTTAAGGCCTAATTTTAGTCTAAATACCTTAAGAGATAAATTAAGAGGCATTAAAATAGCTCCTTAAAGTTAATTCTTAAAGCATTAAAGTCTCTTATCAAGGGAATAAAGGCGGTTATATATAAGATAGCTCTTATAAGGGCAGATATAACGGTTAGGTATATTCCTAAGGAATAAACCTAGCCATGCTAGGTTTATATTAGCAGGGGATTAGGCGCATAGTCTTAAACATAGTATAAGTCATATCTAGTAATATACTTAAGGGTATTAAGTATAACTAAGTTATATTAATAGCTGAGGTAGCTAGTATATAAGAGAGTGCTAATGAATATATCTATATACTTATGATCTAATAGGGGAACGCTATATATTAAAACGGGTCATTCCTGGGACGCGGCGTTCTTAGGACACAGCGTTCCAGCAGACTACGTTCCTACATATAGCCTCTCTGTGGCTGAATGCTTGTGATTGGCTGGGGGTACTCCGGGGTCTGTGGAGCGCACGTGACGTAACCGTTAGGGTCGTAACAGCAGAGGTCTAAGACCTTTAATAGGTAAATAAGATACTAAGCTAGCACTAGAGGGCAAAAAGGACCTAGCTATAAAATAAAGGGGTAATAATAATAAAGGAAGGAAGGCAAGTAATTAATTAAATAGATATTAATATATAAGTAGTAGCTAAATTATTATAAAGTAGTAATTAAGAGAGGTTAATATAATTAAGTATTTAGTATTATAATATCTATAGTAAGCCTAGCTATAATATAAGGACTTATTAGGTAATAATTAAAATATCTAAGAAAGAGTATAATAAGTAGTTTTAATTAATTAAATAATTTATAGTATTTTTATTATAATTTTTATTAAAGAGGTTAAGAAAAGTATTTAACTTATTTAATTATTTAACTTATTATATATAATGTATATATATAGCTTGCGTGATAAACAAGTATGCGTGATACCTATATTATGCACCTAAAAGCGCTAAACCTTAGGTCTATAAAAATAGCTAGAAATTAGCTATAAATAAAAAAAAATATTTTAAGTTATTTAACTAGTAATAAAACTATATATAATTTTTTTAGATTTTTAAAAAATACCGTTTATATATAATTAGCTAAGTATATAGTATGAATATACTTTTTCTAAACTAACTAATTAGTTATTTTATTAAAAATCTATAAAATTTAATATAGCTTTCTTCTTATTTAATAGGCTTAACTTTAAATTCTTAGCTAATTTAAGTTTAAATTAGATTTTTTAGAAATTTTTAAATACCTTACTTTTAGGTATAAGTATATTTATCACGCATACTTGTTTGTTACGCAAGCTATATATATATGTTATATATTATTTATTTTAGCCCCTTAATATTAAATACTTTAAGCTATTAAAGAAGGCCTATAATTAAGAAATAAAATATTTAATTAAATACTTTATTATTTATATTTTAAAAACTAAGTTCTTTCTAGTTTTTTATATTACTTTTTAAGTTATTATAATAAAAAAAATATTAAGGTAGCTTTTAAAAAGGCTAGGCTTATTTTTTTTAACTTAGAAAACATAATCTTAAAGCTTAATATATAGCTATAGACTTTAATACTAGCTAGGGAGAAAACTTAGCTCTTAACCTCTTAGGTTTTAAAGACTCTAAAGACTATACTTAAGGCTAGATCTTAGTTAAAATACCTTAAGAAATAAATTAAAAGGTATTATAATAACTCCTTAGAGTTAATTCTAAGAGCTTTAAAGTCTCTTATAAAAAGTATAATAATAATAATATATAAGAATATATTATTAAGGGCTAAGATTAAAGACCTTTAAGAAATAAATAAGATATTAAGCTAGCGCTAAAGGGTAAAAAGGATTAAATTATAAAAAAGAGGTATTATAATTATAAAAAAATAATTAATTAAATAAATATTAATATATAAATAATAGCTAAAATACTTAATAAGTAAGTAAAATAAATAAATAAGTAAAATAAAAATCCTAACCTTTTTATTAGAGATTATAATAAAAGCACTATAAACTATTTAATTAATTAAAATTACTTACTATACTCTTCCCTAGATATCTTAATTACTACTTAATAAGTCCTTGTATTATACCTAGGCTTACTATAGATACTATAGCGCCAAATACTTAGTCTAATTAACCTTCCTTGACCACTACTCCTTAATAATTTAGCCACTACCTGCGCATCTATATCTATTTAATTAATTACTTATCTTCCCTCCTCTACTATTATAATACCTCTTTTCTATAATCTAGTCCTTTTTGCCCTCTAGCGCTAGCTTAGTATCTTATTTACCTCCCAAAGGTCTTTAACCTTAGCCTATAATAATGCTATCTAATATATATTTCCCTTTATTACCTTTATAAGAGACTTTATAGCCTTTATAATTAACTCTAGGGAGCTACTCTTATGCCTTTTAATTTATCTTTCGAGGTATTTAGACTAAGATCTAGCCTTAAGCATAGTCTTTAGGGTCCTTAAGACCCAAGGGGTAGAGGGTTTAGCCCCCTCCTCGGCAGGCATTAGAGTCTATAGCTACATATTAAGCTTTAAGACCATAGTTTCTGGGTCAAGAGGAATAAGGCCAGCTTCTTTAAAAGCCCCCCTGATATTTCTTTCTATTATAGTGGCCTTATATGCTGTATAAAAGGCTAGAAAGAACTTAGTCTTTGAAACGTAGGTAATAGAGCATTTAATCAGATGCTTTATTTCTCGACCATAGGCCTTCTTTAGTGGCCTAAAGTATCTAATATTAAGGGGCTAGAGTAGATGAGAGAAATAAGATAGTATATAAAGCTAGATGATCTTCTTCTTTTTATAATATTTTTTAAATTTAATAAAATAGTAACTTTTATAGCTATTAAGGATTAAAAGATAATAGCAACTATTTAATTACTTAGCTATATATTAGTTAAAGTGCTTTAGCTACTTTAGACTAGTCTTATTATTAGTCTAGCTATTTTGGGTTATTATAATAGCCTAATTGCCTAAGAGGTTATTATCTTAGTACTAATTAGCGAGGTAATATTAGCCCGCGCTAATAATAAATAATTAAATCGCCTAGTCTTCCGCATTAATTACCTAGATAACTATAATCTATTCCTAGTTTCTAGGCTATATTAATTTTAGCTTTAAATGCCTTTCTAAACCTATAATAACTATTCCGCTTATAATTATGCCTATAAGAAAGCTAGTCTTATTAAAGTTATAGAGATTATTTAATTAGATGCTATACTTTGAGATTATATTCCCTACGAGGCGAAACTAGTTATAAATAACTATTAGATCTTTGCACTTAGCTCTCTAGTAGTTATATTTATAAAAAAAATATATCTTAAGCTCTTAGTATTACTTAACGAAGTTATAAGCCTAATACGTGCTAATTAGTAGCGCGTCGCGGTTAGTAAGTAATTAATCAGCCATATCCTTTATACCATAAAGCTAGGGGGGGAATCCTTATGAATCTAGGTCAAGAATAAAATAAATAAGGATCTATTCCTCTAGATCAGATAGCCGACGTGAGTTAGGGATAGTATCGCGTCGAGACTATATGCCTTGTTGCCAATGCTAGAGCGTTATTGGATTAACTATATAGATTATTGCAGCGCGTCAGAGCTTTAATTTTGGGTTATTTTAAAGGGCCTAAAGGGCAAGAAGCATTCTAGCCTTATAATTAGATTATAATATGCTAGGTGGTTAAGAATTAATTGATTAAATAGAGATAATATAGGTTAAGGGATTTTTATTTTACTTACTTATCTATTTTACTTGCTTATTAAGTATATTAAATTATTAAGAAATAATAATTAAAGAAACTTAATATAATTAGGTATTTAATATTATAATATTTATAATAAGCCTAGCTATAATATAAGGACTTATTAAGTAATAATTAAGATATTTAATAAAGAATATAATAAATAATCTTAATTAATTAAATAGTTTATAGTATTTTTATTATAATTCTTATTAAAGAGATTAAGAAAAGTATATAACTTACTTACTTATTTAACCTATTATATATAATATATATGATAAGCAAGTGGGACAGATAAGCGAGCGGGACAGCTAGATTATATACTAAAACTAGGGTTTTTAGATAATTCTAGAAAATTCAAATTAAGCTAAAAAAAGCTAAAAATTAGAAGTTAGCTTAATTACATAATATATTATTAACCCTGATTTTTATAGATTATTAAAAAAATACCCTATAGGGTAGTTTATAAAAAAGTATATTCGCACTATATAAATAGCTATTTCTCTATAAAAGATATTTTTTAAAAATCTATAAAAATTAGACATACTTTATTTATAAGTTAAATAGCTAGAAATACTCTTTATAAGTTTTTAGCTATTTTATTAAAGTTTTTATTATAGTTTAAAAATCCTAGTTTTAGTATACAGTCTAGTTGTCCCGCTCGCTTATTTATCCCACTTGCTTATTATATATATTATATATTAAGTATAATTAAGTTATATTAATAACTAAGGTAGTTAATATATAAGAAAGTATTAATAAAGCTATTTATATACTTATATCCCTTTAGTAGCCTTATATTTAAAATTATAAGACTTATATTAAGGATTATAACACTTATGTTTTTAATTATAAGGCTTACCTTACTTAAGAGTAAGTAAACTATAGTTAGTTAATTAAGCAGGGAATCTATGGGGCTTCCCTTCTCACATGATATAAGTGCCTATTAGGTTGTAATACTCTTATTATAGGCTTAGCTATTATCTATATATATAAGTAGATACCGCATAGTATTTAACTCTTTGCCTATTTCTTATTTTCAATAGGTCCCATAGCTATGCCTCTAAGTATATTACTTATATAAGCCAACTACCATAGCGTCATAAAGCGCATAACTATAATAGCTATGCTCTTCTTAATATATTACGCGGGTAATATAGCTAGACCGTAGTTCTTCCATAGGTTAGAGGCACCGAAGTATAAGATAGCTTTCTAGGCCATTATAGTAGGCTATGCACTTATTATGGTTATAGTATTATTACTGCGGTTTTACCTATAATAATTTAATACAAAGCGCTCGAGAGAAGAAGGCTTCAAGGGCAGTGCTCGCTCGGCGGGTATAATGGCGAATAGAAAGGTCCCTGAAGCATTAAATAGCAGAAATATAGCTAAGGCAGTTACCGAGGTGGAGCTAAGGCCTGAGGACTATGAGGATGTGACTAATTAGAAGACGGTGGGTTTCTATTATTATTTATAACTTATCTATATACAGAGGGAAGTTTTCTCTATTTCCTGGTGTCCCTTTTTAATCCCTTCTCATTTAGTTAGACTTAAAATAATAGTATTTCTACCTTAGATAACTATAGACCTATACTATATAGATATAGTATGTGCAGTCTTGACAAATTCATAGCTCCGCCGACAAATACTTCCGTACCAGAAAACCCAACAGGCTAAACAGTTAGAATCTAGTGTATCTTCGCCTGTATGCGGAGCGCTTTGACAGGTACTTTTGGGGCATATCTTATTAAGTAATAATTCCTTAACGCCCTTAAATGTTTCATAGATACGCTTCCGCTTGGCTGCGACTAGGGTCTAGGGGTAGGCGACGCTGCAGTCTCCAAGGTCAGCAAGGCATTAATCTGGCAGGCTCTCCGTCTGGGAGCGAATTCTCAGAAGCCCTTTTCAGCGTCAGATTTATCAGTGGCTTCGCTAATCACAGCCTGGCCATGTGCGACTGAGCGAGCGAAGCTGAAAGTCACCCAACATCAGATGTGGCTGAGTAGCATCGTCAGCCAGCCCCTGGTGGACGGATTACTGCGCCTTTTTACAAGCATAAGCACAGCCTCACCACCATCTCGCACTCGCTTCATAGAGGATCAAGTCCGTTTCATCGAGTCCGTTTCAGCTCTATTTTTGTCCAATATAAAATACTAGAAGAGCCGCCATTGAATCATCTATCAAACTCCACTCCCTCGATTTGCTACACGCTCACTTTTCTTAACTTGACGCCGCCGACAATCTGAGCGTCGATCCTTCATCTCGAAACCAATCTGTTTCGCAAAATGTCACCACCGACCGAGTTGTGTGAGCGCTGCGATAAAATCTTTTTCGATCCAGAAACTCTCTACTATCTGTTCTGGGAGACCCGCGAGATTACCCACTACAGCCTGGGTCCTGGCTCCCGGGTTCAGAACAGCTCCTGTCCGTTCTGTCTGCTTGTAGCCCAAACCTTCTACGGCAGTCACAAGACGCTCGCAGAGATCGAGAATGTGGAAGTCTCATGGCAAGAAACAGTTCCCGGTCGCCGGGCGTTTCAGGTCTGGGGATCTAGGGACGATACGTATATTGCATTTGCTACGGAAAGCGCCCCAGGCGACGCCTCGAGGCGCCCGTCTGCCTCGCGTGGGACGAGACTGAGCTACTATGTCGAAGGAACCACGAAGCCCATGATTGATATTCATCGCATATTAAGTTGGATTTCTTCGTGTGACGAGCTTCACCGAGACAAATGCAGCCCTCCGGCAACCCTATCGTTTCATGACGCTTACCCACGCTTGCCTGTCATGCGATTCATCGATGTCAATGCCAACTGCATCGTTGAGACCACAAGTCTGAGCCAATATATTGCATTGAGTTATGTCTGGGGAGCTGTGCCCAGCATCCGGCTCACCAAGGCAAACAGATCTCGTTTGCTCAAGCCGGGCTCCCTTGAGAAGCTTATAGACTTGGTTCCCTGGACAATACGAGATGCTATTGTCCTCGTTAGAAATCTTGGCTGCCGGTATCTATGGGTGGATGCCTTGTGCCTCGTTCAAAATGATGAGGAGGATCTCCTTAGAGGCGTCAATGCGATGGATCTGATCTACGAGCGAGCCTGGCTCACTATTGTGGCCAGCTGTGGCTACAATGCAAATTTCCGTCTTCCAGGAGTTCAAGAGGGAACGAGAAAGGCATGCACCAATACGGTTGAGGTTACACCCGGAACCAAGCTAGGTGTTATTACGGAACTAGACGAGCTGCTCATGGGAACGGTATACGAAACTAGGGCCTGGACGTATGCATATCTACCTTGTCGTTATCTCAGACTACCTAAGCTAATATCTTCCAAGATTCCAGGAGCGACTCTTATCTCACCGCACTCTCTACTTTGTCGACGAGCAGCTGTTTTACCGCTGTCGAGGAGCAGATCAGGCTGAACACTACGCGGATATTCCGGCACAGAACGAGGAATACCCAGCAGTATCAGCAACAGCAGCTCTATCGCAAGCAATACTCCTACATAACCCACCGGCCGATTATAGACACATGCTTTTCCATTACAGTAGGCGGCTATTGACAAACCAGAATGACGCGCCCCGGGCAATGGCCGGCATCATGAGGCGATTCGCCGAGGCCTTGTGCTGCGAGTTCTTCCAGGGAATACCCGTGGCCTTTTTCGATTACTTCCTCGTCTTCCAGCCATTCTATTGCTTTCTGAACCGGCGCTCTACCATGCCGAGTTACTCGTGGACAGGATGGCAGGGAAGCATTACATTTCACGCGACTTCGCCCGAATTATACGATATAGGCATCCCCACGGGCTACCTCCAATTGGAACCCGAGTACGACGAAGAATGGCTCGACAAGGCGACTTGGGTAATCTGGTACAAGAGGAGTCCATCTGGAGTCACTAGTCTGGTCTGGGATCCTTCTACGAATACCGATCCGGCCGGCGAGACCTCCGGGTATCGTAACTGGTCACTCTTTAATGACGGTGGCCGCCGTGTTCCCTTAGGAATTGATCCTACCCAGACGACACCGTCTCAAGCACTATGGTTCCCCCGAGAGCCACCACCCTATCCTATGCTACAGTTCTGGACGATGTCAGTCTTTTACAACATTACTGATGTTGACGTATTCAACGGGATAGCTGACACAGAGGATTGCCATGGCGAGAAATGCGGCCGTGTCAGCCTGGACGCTTTTAAGGATCTGGAGCATTTCGACTTTACACGGCCTTTCCAGTTTATTCTTCTTTCCGAATGTTGGGCACCCAAAAGCATTATCGAGGGGAGATTGGCGGAGGAACAGGATGAGGATGACAACACTGCTCCAGAAGCGGGCTTGAAGTACTATAATGCCTTGCTTATAGAGTGGCAGGGGGGCATTGCGGAGAGGCGGGGTTTTGCTGTTATACTTCAAGACGCCGTGGAGAAGAGTCTGCCTCCAGGCCCAGAGTGGAAGGAAATATTACTGGCATAGAGCAAAATAAAATAGATCTAGAGTTAAGTATTATTATTTAACTATGACACTATTAAATAGAAAACTATCCCTATAAGTTCCTTCGAATCTGACTTATTCTACAAGACCTTAGTTCTCTAATATATAAAGCCCCTTATATATGAGAGGCATTATCTCTCTTTTAATTATATACTTAATACCCCTTATTATTATACTCCTAATGCTTTGTATTAGCAGGGAAAGGACTATGTTGAGGCTTAGGGTGAAGCAGTGAGCTAGATATGCAGCTTTCTGGTGAAGACAGTGAGATGCCATGAGATGGGGAAGCGAGTTTCTGAAATATGGGTTTTGTAGCTAAGGCCAATCTCGGAGATGATGGGAACCTGCGTCAGGAGATTCAACACCTAGAGGAGAGATGAGATACAGAGCTCAATGGTTCTTATTCAAAACTCGTGACTCAATTTTAATATCTTGGCAGTTATTGTGGTTGCCTTTAGGTCCCAGGCATTATCTCCAGCGTACACCGGAACCTCTTGGCTGACCGGGTTTCCCGACGATGGCGTTTCTCCATGAGGAACACGGCCACCGGGGTCCTGGAAACAGACCAGACGCTGAAAAGTATTGTTCACGTTTGCTGTTGATCGATCCCTAGCTATCTTTGGGTGGGGAGCGGGATCGGGCTCACTCTATTTTTTTTGGTCTCTTCAAGCACTTATTACCTTGCCCACTGATTGGGTCGGAACGCCGGTGTGCTGGCTGGTCCAGCGGAACGATGATTTAGTTACGCTACGTGCGTGACCGAAGATCCGTCGACGTTTGGTTCAAGATTGTTGAACACAAGAGACCGCTACGCCCTATGGCAAAAGTAGAAGATATCTTCTAACAGGTGCCGTGGCATCAAGGGTCATATCGCTGCACGACATCCCTCCCTATTTTGCAAGGATTCATTCCGGCGAAATGCTCTGTGTGACCCTTTGGCCTAGCAGTAATTCAGTGTTGGCAGAGACTTTGGCATGCAATAGCTCCAGGCAACGGAAGGCGAGGTTTGGATCTGAAGTTTTCGTGGCTCGCGGTCTGCCAATGCCGGCTTAATCGGAGCAGTTACAGTGGAGGTTACAGGTGGTTAGCCTCCCGGGCTCATAAGTGTCGTACAGAGCGTCTATGGCCACTTTGAAGCATGAAAAGGTAAGTTGAAGGAGCCTCGTTTCCCTGAAAATGAGGGCATCGCCTAGTACGGTGATCTAACACAACACAGCACTCACGTTATGCCCTATTGCTCCTATAGTACTCATAGGCTAGAGATCATGTTATCGTTTCATTGGATGGTCATGCGAGTCTGTTTAGTTAGCCCAACTGGTAGTCTCCCTGTGAGAGGGAAAGAGATGATGGCTAAACCCCAGACGTGCTCAGTTCTGAACGGCTTGGATCCCCTCATGTGGGTGGAAACCTGTCTAGGTTTCCTTTCCTCCCCCTACCTCTCCCCCTCATCCCAGGACGCTGCAATCGGCCAAGTTAGGGCGTATTTGCCTACACTTGGTGTGAACGTGAAACGTGGGGAGTAGCATTTAAGCAGAGGCCACCGGTCTCGTATGTCTAGCCGAGTCCCGGTGGGGCTCTAGGAGTCGACGGTTCAGTTCCGGACTGCGGCCGATCGAGTAGTTAAAGGCCTGTCAGATTTGGGTGGGTGACGAAACAGCAAGCTAAAGCCGCACGTGGATTTGAGGCCTACGAGGATAAAATGATAGTTTTGTTGGATGATATGTGACATTTCACAGTCGGTATAGCGGCTTTCGACTTGTCCAGCTTCTGCAGGAGCAGCAGATCCGGATCTACAGCTAGCCCCTACTACGTGGTCACATCTCTGTGTTCCCCGTTCTCCAGCCTAAACGCCGTCCGGAAGTCATATATCTCTTCCCGGGACAACCAGTCAGAATCGGCATTTCCCAATCAGGGACCCCGCCCTTTGGTCATCTTCAACATGGACGCTGGCTTCCGAGGCCTCGCTACTGCCCCGAGAGGTGCGACGGTTCGCATCTTCGAGTCCTCTGCCGATAAGAAGAAGCAGGTTGAGCAAGTGAATTGGAGGCACAATTGAGTTGACTGAGAACATTTTACGAGAAGCTGAAGCTCAGTGTGCCCAAATTAGATCCAGGTGATCAACATAGGGTAGGCTATTTTACCAATACGTTCAGCCGGTGATCTTGGTCCATCCACGATAAAATCGGTGAATAATTCTTTTGATGTACTGACGATTCAGAGATTATACGCATGTATTCCGGATTTTATCCATTCTCTTCAAGTCATTTGTGCACTTTGACGAGGATGCCGTCGACGCCACACGAATCCATTACATCTGCCCTTTAAGATGCAAAACCTTTCTAATTCCAGTCTCCCTCCTTAGCTATTTTTCTTTGCCAAATACCGAGTGGATAAAGTCGGGCGTAAAGTTGCCCTCCGAGTCCAGGTCTTTTCTGCCTTTGACAAAAGATCCAAGATGACTTGCTGGTGACCCGAGCGTGGCTTGATGTAGAATCCCCATTGAATATGGGAGATGGCGAGGGATAGGTTATGCTCGGCGACGTGGAAACCAGGGCAGACTGGTGCGGTAATTTGTTATTAAAAGCTCTCTCCGCAATTGAGCATACAGCAACATTGTGCTCAAAGATGATGTGTGCGCCGACCAGATAAGTTTGACAATTCGCCGAGATGTTGCATTCAAGCTCTAACTATGATGCAGCTAGGTATGACTATTCTGCTGCTGCAGAAGTTTAAATATGCCACTGTGTTAACATCGGGTCATGATGTTATAATATGTTCAAGATCTGTTCTTTATTAGAGTTGCAGCCGGGCCCTTGATGGATTAACTGAGCCCGAAGATCGAGCATACAGCAAAGCTTCCTGGGTGGTGTAACGAAAGTTTGGCGTGAATGATGGGTCCTGAAGTGCTGGCCCTCAAGCTTTGGGCTGCCCTCAGAAAAGATGAAGCCTGATAATATCCCCACAGAGAGTATCAAGAGAAGATCGCAAACGTCAGCGATTTGGCTTTTTGTGGTATATATAAGACAAAAAATTTCAAAGGCCTTTGAATCACTGTGTTAGTCCTTGGACACCTTAGCGCCCGTTTGATGTTAAGACGGAATCTCGTTGGCTTGTAAGCGCGGCGTGGGTCACAAGGACAGACTTGACGGCTGAATATCACGACGTTGGGAATCATCCCCTCTTCCACAACGTCAGGTTCGATCATTTTCTCTCACATTAACTTCAGATGTTGCCTTTGTTCATCTCGTCTAGGTCTGCTCGCGGTGCGTAAACAACTACCAATCAATATCTGATGAGAGCGCTTTGGCTGTATGAGGGTCCTCTCACCTCGACCAGAGCACTCCCGAGAACGTTGCGCATTTTAGAATGTTCTCAGGAAACCATTCTTAGGACACCGGCCAATCATCAGGCTTGACTACAACAGCCCCTTTCAAGTCCAGATGGTGGCCTGCGCTTAATGGGGAGTGCGCCCAGAGGTAAAAGCACAGTGTAGGACGCTGACGGTAGCTGTGAACCAGAGTGTCAGGGGCATCACGTATGAGTGAGATGAATACACCTAGACTGGAATTGGAAGACGAGAATTTCTGCTCAGCCAGAAAGACTAGGGAGCAGAGCTTCAGACAGGCTAAGAATGCGAACGCTCATTGCCTTGTTTATTTACTACTCGTTGAAGAAATATGAGTTGGTCAAGACTGAGCCCGAGAGGGAGCTCCAGGTTGTGTTAGTAGAACACCAACTGTGCGTTCGTTTATCTTGTAGCTGAGATGTGTCTTTAGAAGAGTTGGTGTCATCAACAAAGATATTTCGGCCACGAGTCCTATCAACTTAATAAGACCGGGTTCGGGAAATAGAGTCTTTCTACGATGAAGGGAGAAAATCCATCTACGTAATAGACGATGCCGGCCTCATGGACGCGGCTAGGCCCTGTCAGAAAGGACGATGGCGTACAGGACTGACATGATATCTAGCTAAGTTCCGATTCGTGGGGCGAAGAGCCCACTGTGATCGCTTTGGATGAGTGGTTCTTTGAGGAGCTTTGCAATAACTAGTGGGTGGACGGGAGCGGTCCGGTCGGGCTTTCCGGCGAAGCGCTCTAAAGCGGAGCTCCGGGGCATATGCCAACGACGGCCGGGCCGGAAATAGAACCCCGCTCCTTAGTGGGGCTCCTCGGGTGTCCGCCGTTATCACGTGACTGAATGGTCCCGGCAACTACAGGAACTTCGCCATCCCACATTCTCCTACGCGGGTCTTATATCCAGATTTTGCGCCTCCTATACATCTGTTTATCTATAATTGTAATACTGACTAATTCATATACAGGCACATGCACACTATTCATCCTGACTTCTATCCTCCCGCAATGCTCCTCCCACCAAAGTCATCACCAAAAGAAGACAACCCTCACCGAGATTCATATATCTCAACCACACTGCTTGCGTCTAAGAAACTTGGCGAGAGTTCTTCGTCCTAACCTTGGTTATGTAAGAAAGCCGAGAAGGCCAAGCTGGGTCTTGGTTGGGGAGCTCAAAGGTCGAGAGCCAGGTCGACGCAGACTTCACCGCGTCCCGGAGGATGGAAGGGTATCATGGTCTAGGCGGCCAGAATGTATGGTATCTGGGATGGCTGTCCACCAGGGAGCATTATGCTTACCGACCCCAGACAGCCTCTAGCCGGGGCTTGCCCTACGTCAAGTACCGAGTGGCCCAACCGCCAGAAGGATACGTTTAGAAGTGGCGACACAATTTTGGGCGAGGCTATGAAATAGTCGCTTCATCTGGCCTTGCAGCAAAGATAGAGATGTCCTGGGCTGTGACTGCATTTCTCTATACGAAGGCACTTCATAAGAACTATGGGTTGGAGATATTCCTCTCACATAAATGCATGAAAGTCCACGAGCCTCATGCAGGGCTGTGGCAAGCGTATACGAGTCTTCGCGTTGGGGCAGTCCCAGTTGGGTGGTATGTGCAGCTCTTTCTGAGGCTAGGCATGGCAATACACCTGCACAAGCCTTGGGTATCTAAGCGGCACAAGGATGATAACGATGGTGAATAAAAAGCCTGGTTAGTCTTCTGAGACAGCTAGTAGAAGTCTCTTGATCCTTGTTTTTACTCTACAGGAGGACGGGTGAGAGACAACATAAGTTCCCCCCCCCCCACACACACACAACCCTCACCATGATTTCATCCAGGATGCACCAGGAACCCGAAGGCCCAATCCAAGCGCAGCTATGTAGACACTTACACAAATAGCCAATATTTGTGGCATACGGCGACAGCTAGTAACACAGGTGCTAAACTTGTGCTATCAAGTACAAAGCCGTTTATTAAAGTTTTCGGAAGCGATAGAGTTAGATTATTTAACTCTGAGTATTTCTATAGCTTGTAAATTTCACTATAAAGATTTATATTTCCTACTTATGCATTATTCGCCTCACTATCCTATGAAAGTTATAGGTACTTAAAAATTAATAACTAAAGAGGTAAAAAACAATTAAGCTAAATGCAGTCAATATGCCCCATAAGCGTAAAGTCCTTCGGGGCTATTTAAGAGGAGCTGGTAAGCAATCTTCCTAGCAATTCTATTTGCTTTCATTTTATGAAATTCTTCACTTAGTAAAAATACACGCACTTAATTGCAGATGAGGGAAGTGTTATAGGCCAGTTTATTAAGTGGCAAGTAAATCAGAACAAACAAAGAGCTCTCCAACATATCTATACCAAAACCATCCCGTGACACCCATGAACTAATATTCTATCCTCTAGTTGATCATGATACGATGAGACCCAGAAGTGGCCTTGGGAATTACTATGGTCAAGAGGCCATCTTTGAGTTCGGCAGTAACCGCCTCGTGGTTGACATAGGTTGGGAAAGTGAAGTAGCGCGAGAACTCCTTGCTATAGCCAGAGTGTCTCGGCTCTTCAGGCTGCTTGGGCTGCTCTGTCTGCTTCTCCTTGGCCTCGCTGAGAGTTTCAGGCTCTGGCTGACTGATGGTCTCTGACTTTTCTGATGTGTGACTCAAAACCTCAAAGTCGTCGCCATCGACATCGTCCTCGACAGTGGCCTGGTAAGAGCTCCTGCTTCGGGTGTCTTCGTTGTCTGACTCAACGACCGGGGCGAGAGCAGTCTGTCCAGTGGTTGTTTCAGCTGCCTTGGGGGCATCTGTGAATCGCTCACCCTTGCCGCTAACAACAAGCTTGCAAGGCTCGGGAAACTCGACAGTGACGTGCTCCTTGTTCAAGCCTGGGAGCTCGCCGTAGACAACGAAGGAGTCCTCCGTCTCGTGGGCCTCAAAGAGGGGCTCCCATGGGCGGGTGTTCACCCGATAGGTAGGGCAGGAAGCGGGAGTGCGGCTCTTCTGTTGAGCCTGGCATTGGTGCTTTCGCTGTGGCTGCTGGGGCTGCTGAACCGACTGGTCGAGTTCCCTGAGGAGATGGTAGAGTGGGTTCAAAGGAGCCTGGATATGGTAGGCCGTGCGGGGAAGGAAGAATGCCATTTTGTTGATGTGTTTTGCTGGTGACTGATGAAAGGTGATTAGGATAATGGTTCGGGCCTTTGATTGGCTAAGTGGATGTTTGTGCTTGGTGCAGATTGATTGAGCAGTGAAGATATCGAATTCTGATAATTAAAAATTCACCAAGGTCGTCGAAACTCATTTATTTATACATCAACATTTTGCAATTGGCACTTAGGCAGCGCGTTCTTGCGCAAGCTGTTACTCACCATATCGAAGGGTCATGATCTTGCTCGAAGCATCGAGAAGATCCATGGAACTTTTTCTAGCTTAGTGAGACGCCCTTTGTCAGCATCCCACATCCACCAGCCACTCAGCCACTGTGGCTTCTTCGCGCACACACCTTCCTTTGCTATCATACTTTCTTAGCATACAAGTGTTAATAAAGTGGCCTTATCTATAACGTACTTGATAGGTGAACCGATCAGACAAGTGGGCCGATTAAAATACCTTATAGTGAGATTTTCACCTTAGAGGAAATTACTTTAAAAAATTCTAATAAAGTCAGATTAAGCGAAAAAAGCCTTAAACTTTAAAGTTCGTTTAATTATATAATAAATTATTAACCCTAATTTTTATAAATTATTTAGAAATAGCTTATAGGGTAGTTTAAAAAAAATATATTCGCATTATATAAATAGTTATTTTTCTATAAAGGGATTTTTTAAAAAGTCTATAAAAATTAAATATAGCTTATTTATAACTTAAATAACTAAAATAATTTTTTTAAGTTTTTAGCTATTTAATTTAAGTTTTTTTTAAAGCTTAAAAATCATAGTTATAATATATAATATAGCTAATCGGTTTACTTGTCTAATCGGTTTACTTATCTAATTAGTTCACTTGTTAAGTATATTACTTAAATACTTAACAAGTGCATAACAAGCGCCTTAATCTGCGCTTTGCGCAGCTATAAGCCATAGCAATAGCTTTATCTATATTGCCTTAAATATCTTTAATCTTTAAGCTTAATTAACCTATTAAGGGCTAGGCTATAATTATAATAAAAAAAAACCTTAAATATAATATAATATTAAAGCTTAATATTAATATAATAATATATATATATATTAAGTAGCCTAGTTAACTAAGTAGCTTAAAAATCTTAGCCCTTTTTCTTATAATTATAATAAAAATATAATAAATTATTTAATTAATTAAAATTACTTATTATATTCTTCCCTAGATATCTTAATTACTACTTAATAAGTCCTTATATTATAACTAGGCTTATTATAAATATTATAATATTAAATACTTAATTATATTAACCTCCCTTAATTACTACTTTGCGATAATTTAGCTATTACTTATGCATTAATATCTATTTAATTAATTACTTATCTTCCTTTCTTTATTATTATAACCCCTCTTTTCTATAATTTAGTCTATTTTACCCTTTAATACTAGCTTAATATCTTATTTACTTATTAAAGGTCTTAGATCTCTGCCCTTATAAGAGCTATCTTATATATAATTACCTTTATTTCCTTTATAAGAGACTTTAATACTTTAAGAATTAACTTTAAAGAGCTATTTTAATACCTTTTAATTTATTTTTTAAGGTATTTAAACTAAGATTAAGCCTTAAGTATAATCCTTAGGATCCTTAAAGCCTAAGAGGTTAATTAATTAAATACCTTCTTAATTAGTATTAATATCTATAGCTATATATTAAGCTTTAAGATTATACTTTCTAGGTTAAGAGGAGTAAGATTAGCTCTTTTAAAAGCCCTCTTAATATTTTTTTTATTATAATAGCTTTATATATAATATAAAAGGCTAAAAAAAACTTAGTCTTTAAAATATAAGTAATAAAGTATTTAATTAAATACTTTATTTTTTAATTATAAGCCTTTTTTAATAGCTTAAAGTACTTAATATTAAGGGGCTAAAATAAATAAGAGAAATAAGGTAATATATAAAACTAGATAATCTTTTTTCTTTATTATATCTCTTAAATTTAATAAAGTAATAACTTTTATAATTATTAAAGATTAAAAAATAATAATAATTATTTAATTACTTAGCTATATATTAATTAAAGTACTTAAGCTACTTAAGACTAGTCTTATTATTAATCTAGCTATTTTAAGTTATTATAATAGCCTAATTACCTAGGAGATTATTCTCTTAGTATTAATTAGCGAGGTAATATTAGCTTATATTAATAATAAATAGCGAGATTAATTAGCCTTTTATATTAATTACTTAGATTATTATAATTTATTTTTAATTTCTAAGCTATATTAATTTTAGCTTTAAATACCTTTTTAAACCTATAATAATTATTTTATTTATAATTATATTTATAAGAAAACTAATCTTATTAAAGTTATATAAATTATTTAATTAAATATTATATTTTATAATTATATTTATTATAAGTATAAACTACTTATAGATAATAATTAAATCTTTATACTTAGCTCTTTAGTAATTATATTTCTAAAAAAAATATATTTTAAGCTCTAAGTATTATTTAATAAAGTTATAAGCCTAATATATATTAATAAATAGTATATTATAATTAGTAAGTAATTAATTAGCTATTTCTTTAATATTATAAAGTTAAGAGAGAAATCTTTATAAATCTAGGTTAAGAATAAAGTACTTAAGGATTTATTCCTCTAGATTTAATAATTAATATAATTAATTAAAGATATTATATTAAGACTAGATGCCTTATTAATAATAATATAGGGTTTTATAATTAACTTTATATATCTTTATAATATATTAAAGACTTAATTTTAGGTTATTTTAAAGGGCCTAAAGAGTAAGAAATATCCTAGCCTTATAATTAGTCTATGATATACTAGGCGGTTAAGAATTAATTAATTAAATAGAGATAATATAAGTTAAGGGATTTTTAGGCCACTTGGTTGACTGGGCCACTTGGTATATATATATGTTAACTTAATTAAATTTCTATAATAATAAAAAGAATAACATACTTGACAAGCAAGTGAACCACTTAAATCTTTATATAAAAAGCTTAATTTTAAAAAATTATTAAAAATTAAAATTTAGCTTAAAATAACTATAAATTAAGAATAATATTTATAATATAATATATTATTATATTAAGGTTTATTAAAAATTATAATTAAATTAATTAATAAGAAGTATAGAAAAAAGTAGATCTGCACTATATACTTAGCTATTTCTTTATAAAGGGATTTTTTAAAAAATATATAAAAATAATTTTTAAATTTTATATAAAATAAGGGTTTTAAAAATACTTTTTTTAGCCTTATAGCTATTTTATTAAGTAAGTTAGTCTATATAGGGTAGGCTATTTTTTGCAGTACAGTATAGTGGTTCACTTGCTTGAGTGGTTCACTTGCTTAAGTGGTTCACTTATATATCAAGTACGTTATATTTAATTTTATTATAATAAAAATATAAATTTTTTTTTAAATATTTTAAATATTTTAATTTCTATATAAAAAAATAAAACAAATGTTAGCGAATTGCTAAATAGTTGGCGCATATATTATCTTTGAACATAATGCAAAAGTGGAGTTATTCCCAGCTCTCGTACGAAGCTTACCCTTGAGCGTCGCTGATAATGGCAATGTCCTAATTGGCGTTGCCATTATCAACAGCTACATGGGTTACCAAAAGAAGAAATCAGTACCAGCTTTCATTCAATCGTTTCTCATCTCTGCTAACACTGGTTGGTGCACCTGGGGTACCGTGGCGTTTACGCGTATGCACTCTTCGTCCCGTCCCTCGCTTCGTACGATCAAGCATAGTGTTTTGCTTTATGTTCAGCTGTTGTTCGTATGAAGGACTGTAATGCCCCTGAGGCGCATTTTCCATGACCTTTAACCTGTATCAATCCACTGTAGTTTCCGCCCTCTGTAAATGAAAACAAGACCTAGCATGACCCTCTACCTTCTTCTTCGTGCTAGAAAGTGGGGGTTCTTTATTCTCTTCGTGCTCTGATTCCACTCGGACTTGCCAACTTAATCAGTATCCTCGCTTGAGGAGACGAGAAGAACCTGGGCCGCTCAATTTGTTCGCTCATCCGCGACAAGAACCACGTCTGCCGAGCGAGGACTGCCACTGGCAGAGGATTAAATACCTGGGCCTCTTCATACAGATGCCTAAATGCGAGTACGAAGGCCACTCTTGCTGCGCTCGCTCAGTTTCCCTAGCTGATCTCGCCCTGGTAGAGCGATGTATTTGCCCACATGGATGTCATGACTGTTTTGCTTGAATCCAGCTTCTACAATAATAAAGAACACGGTATTTTGACACATCATAGCATTCTATCTATCATGTCATATGGAAACTAAACGACTTTGAGCACACCTAAGCCGAGCGCATCCTTACAGTCCCTCACACCGAGCGCAGATATGAGTCTTCCCATCAAGCACAACAACTTCAGTGCCCGGTGTCAGGTCTGGGGTAATAGGATTTGCGAGATTACCACAACCGTCGGCGCCCTGAGCCTGGTCAAAACTATCAAAGAGTGTGCATCTGGCCGCGACATTGACATCGGCGTTCAATATGACCGAGGCGATTGTGTCACCTTCATTGAGGGGGCTCAGCAGCACGACATCATTAGCGTTAAACCAGAAGGCAATGCCATTATTGCTGTCGACGTTCTGGTAGTTGACTGTCCCGACAGAGGGTCGGTTGCCGTCGTCGCCATCAAAGTTGGGAGTGTTGAGCCTTGAGTCCAAGCTTACATCGCGGTCTGCACCGTCACCGCCGTCACCGCCATCGACTTGAGCAAACGGGAAACACTGGCTAAATAGCTCCTCATTAACCTCTGCGATGGTGATTTCGTTGGGAAGGTCATTAGACCTGCCCTGGCCTCCAAAGATGCCGAACGAGACACCAGCGTTGGCAGAGAGCGTTACACCAGCGGCGGCATTGGGATCACCACAAACTCCAAGGTCGGAGGTGGCTTCCACTGCGGCTCTAGCTTCGAGAGTGGGTGCTTTCAGGTCAATACCGAAAGATCCCGCAAGGGAGTCACTACCAAACAGGCTGGCTTCGACAGCCGCGATAAAAACTGGCCCGATGCTGGCGGTAAGCTCGACTGAACCGCTGACAGACGGGTCACTAGGAGTGAACTGAAAATCGAGATTATCGGAATCTTCTCCAGTTCCGATACGAAGAGCCCTATCATCGGCTGCAGTGATTGCACCTCCAAACTGGACTTCGATGGAGGCCGTAACAGGCCCGATGCTTCCGCCGGCATTCACACTAATCAGGGGTGCCAAGGTTGCGATTCCGGGAACGTCAAACCCAGCAAGGGGAATGCTGAGAAGTTCTCTGTTGAAGTCGAGCGAATCTGTGAGGTCTGCCTCAAGCTTTAGGCCCAAGCCAAGGTTGATGCCAACCCCGTCCCTCGTAGTAAGTGTTGCTGAGACATCGAGGCTCGGGGGAATGAAGCCAACATCGAGGTTGGCGGTGAAATCAACCCGGCCAGTCGTTCGGCAGTCAATACAATCTAGGAGAAGCCTAGCAGTATCGTTGATGGAGATTTCGGCGATGTTCACGTTGAAAGTCTGCGAAAGGTCCACAGAGCCGCTGGTTTCCTGTCGCTTCCCAAGGCCAGCGCCAGCTGGGTACGAAGTACTAACTTGCACTTCGGCTTTCTCCATGACCTCACTCCACTGCGTGGGCTTTCCGGAGAGGAATGCACGCTGAGACTTTTCGTTATAGGAGATATCCTGGATTAGGTAGGTCTGCCTGCGGTTGGGTCCACCGCATTCATTGCCATCCACAACAACAACAGCGGCATTGTTGGGGTCCTGGGTCACCCATTGCCAAGAACTTCTTGCTTTGTTCAGGGCATCGGTGTTCTTGAAACCCACGTGGAGGGCAGAGTCAGAACAGTCGAGAGAATCAACATAATCGCCAAGACGAGCCAAGTTGAGCATCTTGTTATCATCCTTGGGAGCACAAGTCATGTTGGCAAACGCCGCTAGTGATTGTTAGTAACATGTTAAGAGGAAAAGCCTCTGTCTTAGTGTGACTTACTTCCGTCACCCCAGTAGAGCTCTTCTGATTCATACAGAGCTGGATCAGGCTGCGAACCGATGCCGCCCCAATTGGTGAGCGGCCAAAGAGTACGACGACCACCAGTTGAGCTACTGCATCCTTCAGCTCCTACGGCCCGAGGATTGGGCATAGTGGGATAGGAAGCGACCATCCCAAGGAAGCTCATGATGGTAACCGCTTTGATAGAAGACATGATGGCGGCCATGATGTGAATTCTGACAAAGGGGCAGAGAAAACAAAAGCAAAAAGACCCTCAAGTAATGAGAAGGTATAAGGAAACTGATGTGAGCATAGAATACTGTAACAGCTAGTCAAAATCCGCAGGCTGCTTGAGCTGAAGGTATAGTTCTCAAGCCGGCATAGGTCCCTCTTAAATACTGATCTTGACATTGTATCATGCTCTGAGCCAGCCGGTTTTATCAAGGCGATAATTCTAGTGCAGGGTCCGACCCACTACCCCAAGAGTAATCTTATTTACCTACCCGTCATTCGTCCTTGTCAACCAAGGAATCCACCCTTTGGAATCAGGCCCAAGCTGTAGAAAATGACTTGATTGAGCCGATTGCCTGGGGTTGTGGCAGAAAACAACCTTTCGTGAACTGACCCTTGAGAGAGAACTTTGGTTGTGGCGATGGCCCAAAGTTCCAACAGGATTGTTGACTAAAGAAAGCTAAGGGTAAATGCTGGAGGGCTGTGCGACAGCTGGTAAAGAAGGATCTGGGGTTACGCATAAGCCTACTCGGTTATGGGCCAAGACCGGGAATGCAGCCGGTAACCGGTAAGCTGCTCGAAGCATTTGAGTTAAATTTACGGATAGAAACCTTGTCTTCCTCTTCAAGAGGCGAGTAGGGAAATGGATAGTTTACTCATCACATTTGCTAGTAATCAAGCACTAGCCGCAGGTCGCTTGATGATGGTTCGCTTCAGGGATCTGTGGTCAAATCAAGGATTGCCCTATACACATACAGATGCCTTTAACCACGAGCCATTCAGACGATGTATATTTCAAACGATCCTATTCCTCTTAGACGTGTTCGTGTCACCTCAAAAAGACAACATCTCGTCAAAACACAAAAGGGACATAGACGAGAGCAGACAGCCGTGGGTTGGACAACAGCCTTCAGTAACTTGGGCATGGATGTATGCTTGATCGATTCCGGAAACGTTCGGCATCGGTTGGGATCTCAGATGCCTAGTGTGACAGATGCTTACTGCCAAGGCTTGTCAGATAAGCAGAATCCATGCCTCAGTAAGCATCTCAATCCAATATGGGAATGTCGGCTTTAAGCTTGTCAGCAACGACTGCAAGGATGTGGGATGGATGTTCTTTTGTGCCTAAATGTCTATAACACTGCCCCAGAAATATGTGGTTCATAGCACGTTTTGATTATTTGATCGAGCGTCAACACCATGACATTAATAATACGATGCCAATAACATAGGCCAAACCCCATTAGCCTTAGGTTAGGCAAAGCCGAGATGAAGGGTATAATTTAATGGCGTAATGCCTGTGATATAGACATGATGGCCCTCTAGAATAAGGTTGCCCCCGTGCCAGCTGTACTGTTCACCAGCATCAACTTGAATCAACCCTCTACCATTCCCTGGTCCGAATGTGATCTTGTCACCTTCCACGCTATACTCTCCCTTTCCTTCCACAAGTCGATATTTTGTGATCTCGTCGCTATCAATAAACTCGTCTACTCCCGTAAAGTTTCCGCCCTCGCGGAAAGTGAATTCAAATGTTAGCTCAACATCATTTTCACCTGTCACCTCAAAATCGAGGTCGTACCCAGCCTTGGTCCGAGTCATCTTCACATCTGTCTTGAGGCGGCGCACACTAGTCGGACGGTTCGTAAAGTCGAGCATGGCGTAGAAGCGACCGTCAACAGACTTGGAAAGGTCGTAGGTACCGTTTTCATCGCGGTGATCTGCCGGAATGGGCAGGTAATATGGCACCTCGATCTCGCTCCCCAAGGTAATGACACCGTCATCCGTCAATTCGATTCCATTGGACCGGAAATGGCCCATGCTGAAGACGTTGGCACTGAGGCGCACAGCCTCCAGCACCGCCTTTCCGTTCCACGCGCGAAACATGGTCGGGTTTGTTGATAGGCCGGACCCCATGCGGTTGTAGAAGTCGTCGGTCTTTTTACCATCCAGGTCATACCAGTCTGACCCACCAAAAGCTGACACTGTCAGTTTTCCACGTCGCGTACGCACAAGGCCCGCTGAAGCATAATGTTTCTCAAAATCAACAAACGGCTCTTCAGATTTAGGTAGTTGAGCCGCTAGTTCAGGACGTTCGATGAGGTTGGCCAGGAAGTCGCCAAGTTGCGGACCAAGACGCTTCTCAATCAAGCGGGCAATGGCAGCGAACCGCCCGTTGTTATCGAGCAGAGCAAGCTCGCGGAATTGAGGATAGAAATTCTGCATGTTGTCTCCAGCAGGCTGCGCCTGATCCTGGCGACGGCTCTGGATAGTTTCCATCTCGCCGTTTGGCTCTGCATGCTGGATAGATAATTCGAGGTTTCTGCGAACATAGTCGACGAGTTGGGTGCGGTTGAGCTCATAAGCGACCGTCAACAGGGAAGGGTTTGACACGGCTGAATAGTAATTCGGGCTGCGCTCCGAGTAGATGCCATCGGCGTCTATATCGATTCCTTCGGCGAGCCACTCGTCGATCCTCTTGATCAAGCCAACATGTCCTGTGATGCTGGAGATGCGTGCCAAAGCACTGCATATCTTCCATCGATGGTTAGGGGTGTGAATGCCGCCTTTAGCGAGACCAGGGGCAGCCTTGACAAGGATACCACGCATGAGCTTTGCGATGGGTCCCGAAGCATCGTGGTCGTCTCGGTCAAGTATGCGCACCATGATACCAAAGTCCTCAATCAAGAAGCCCGTATCAGGTGGTGAATGGCGATTTCCAACAGTGTATGTGCCATCGCTGTGCTGAGCTTTTTTGAGGACACCAAGCATCTCCTCAATATGGGAAAGTAAGGATTCATCGTGATAGTATGTCGAGTTCGGCCAGACGAATGGTGTCACTAGTTGACGAACCCCACGCGTCAACGCCCTTGGTGAGCCAGTCAACGAGGCATCCTTCCCATCGATAACGATCTGGACCTGCCGGTCGGCAGCCTCAGTGAGAAGCTTCAGACTAGTCCAATCGCGGGGCGAAGTAGTAGAAGCAGAGACGGTAGGAGTGACAGCAAGCAAGGCCACTACCAAGGCCTTCAAGGCGCTGAAAATGCGAAAAGGGTGCATGGGATAACTGACGAGGGTTATTATGCGTGTATTGACTACGCAGGGGCTCTCGGTCACGACAGAAACAGAGGTATAAATACAACATTAAAGACTGCCAAGCCCTCGGTTCGGTATATTAGACACCGAAATCGGCAGACCTGCTCTTGGGTCATTGTTCGGGTCTCTTTTCGACTACTTCCCCACGGAGTAAAGCTCTGACTAGACACCTTCTTCGTTTAGATTAGACTGAGTGGCATTCGCTGCTTGGTCAAGCTGCAATGTAACATGGCTTGCTTTCAACCCAGGTTTCCCCTACTTGAGGAAATATGCTCCAAACATTTTACAGAGATTCCTTTCCTACAAGTCTGCTAACAGTCCCAGCTCGTCTCTGTCAAATCTCGTGTCTAACAGGCCCTTGACGGGACCAGCACCCCGCTTTGTGCAAAGTTTGGAGAATCAAGCTGCGTTTCCTGATTCGTCAAAAAGAAGAAGACAGCCGGTCTTGTGAGATAGGTAAGTAGGGTTGAACGCTATATCACCTAAGGTTATAGTCTGAGCCAGTGATTGCTCGATGGTCTTCAACTCATGAAGATCCCTGCGCTGATCCAAGATCGTTGGGAAATCTATATCGTGTTGCTAAAGGTGAGTCTCGGTGGACCAAATTGGAAGATGCCTTGGCTTGGTGATTAGCGAAACGTACGTCGACACCCAGGGCCGACATCTCGAGAATCTATGCCAAGAAAATGTGGACGGTAAGATGTTTGTACGATTACTCAGAGCCGGCCTTCTCCGATCGTAATGCCTTGACGTTGTTTCTCATGTGCGGGCCATGAACAGCTAGGTCTTGACAAACTGATGCGCCGTGAATCGCGTAAGCCCATCCCGAATGGATCTGATTCGTCCGTCTTCGAAATTATAGAGCCATTGAGCCCTTCGCAGCAGTCTAAGGCGTGAGTGCATAGATTACCATCTTGGGAGATAAGCACAGACAGATTCCTTTTTTTCGGGGGTCTCATGTATTGCATAGCCATGGGAAAGTTCAAAGGTCCAAGCTCATCATCATGCACCGTCTGTCACTCCCAGGAACCGAAGTGTGGCGGGGTGGCTTGGAGTTGTCGATCAGACAGTCCAGGAAGTGTCCGTATTTCCTCCGGATTTGTGCAATACTTATTGAATGCCCATCTCAGCGCTAGGTATGAGAATCTTGGATCAAACATGCTGCCTCGGGTAAACTCTGCATAGCATGTATGGACAGATTGGCGCCGGGAGGACCCGTTGTTTGAACCTCACGAACGATGAAAGCTTCCCCAAATCGATGTGGATCAGGAAATAGACGTACCAAAGTCTCGTCTCGCCAGCCTTTTCAGCGGGACTCGAGTAGAATGGGTTGGGCTGCTGCGTGAAGGTGACGTCGTCAAAGAGATGATATATTTGACCACCATGAAATTCGACAGCGTTAGTTAGAAAGATGACGTGGTCAAGTGAAGCCTAGTTATCAATGTCCGGCGTAAACTGGTCCCTCACTCCGTCCCACCCAAGGTTAGCAGCGCTATTAGGGTGCCACGTGGGATATGGACGGTCCATCAGAGAATAGAATGAAGAAGTCGGGGGACACGTTGAGTAAATTAACAATTTGAGAAATGCCCTAGGAAGTCTGCCATGAAGATGAGTATGCAAAGATACGCAGCAATTGGCCAAGAAGCATAATTACTCACGCGATCTTCCTCCTGGGCCTGTGATATGGGTAAGGTGTCTTGACGACAGTACTGCGATCGTACCAATGATCTCGTCGTCACCCCGATCCTGGGAAATTGGTATAGGGTCTTGCAGGATGGCTGGTTGGGAAGGATGAGTCTCGTTGGTAGGGTTTTCAACAGGGCTCGCAGACGCGGAATTCAGTTGATGGGAAGCTCTTCGCGCCCAGTAAACCCATCGAAGGCCAAGCTGCAACTATAATAAAGAACAGATTCAGTTGATGGAATGGCGCCTTTGCCGCCTTGTTTCTGATCGGCGAGAGACATTTGGAGTAATCATGCCATATCAGTAATCTGTTTCATAATTATGATGATTATGAATTAATCAAAACAAAGTCGTTGTAGCAGCATTCCTCTTGGAGACAGAGATGGCCCGATGGCCTGGACGCTATTACTCTCCCAACTACCATTTACGACACAATTTCCATCTGCGAAAGACTAAAAATTGGCTACTTGTACGTTGATAGTTTGTGTATTATCCAAGACGAAGAGTCTGACATGATTGAATATATCGACAAAATGGATCTCATCTATAGCGGAAGCATCTTGACCATCATAGCAGCATCAGGCTTGAGTGCAGATAGTGGTATTCCTGGAATCTGCCAAGGCGCGCGCACTGTAGAACAGATACCCCTTGAGGCTCGAGGAGTGCCTCTCATCGATTGCATGGATCATAAGATGATGTCGTATAGTACAAGGTTTGAACAGCCCGAGTGGATCTCGGGCACGCCCTGGGCCCAAAGAGCCTGGACCTTTCAAGAAGAGTTTGTTTCTCCAAGGATGCCCATCTTCACCGCTGAGCAAGTCTACTGGAACTGCCGCGAGAGTATGCTGAGCGAGGACGCGGTCGAGCGCTTTCCATCCAACGGCGGGTCAACGAGAAATGCGGAGCATAGAATCGAAGATGATTTCAGCTATCTACAGTATTACTACATCGCCCAGACCTTTGCCGCGCGTAAATTAACATTCGAAGCCGATATCATGCGGGTTTATCTAGGCATCGGGGTCTTCTTGGTTACCCGCCCCGAAAATACCCTAGAGCTAAAACCATGTCTTCTCCCACCTCTTCCTCTCCGCGACCGTGGACTCCGAAGGCGCTGCAGCAATGATGCTAGGTAGCCCCCATCCTTCTTAGCCTCATCCATATTTACCCTGTGTCCATCCTGGAGTGTGTAGTCGCGGAACGCGTCGAAATCATGCCACACCTTGACCTCCTTGCTCATCCGTCGCGCGTCGATCAGGTCTACAATATTGACAAGGGTGTTCTTCAATTGCTTCTTGCATTCTGGGATGGAGTCGCCTGGAGGTATACGAACCTCCTGGCATAGATCTTGATACCCCTCAAGTTTTTCTTCTTCTGTGAGCTCGTGGGTATCGTCTAGTGGCCGTGATTGAGAAAAGTAGTGCAACTTGAGTTCCTGGCGCATTGCAATGGTGCGCTCCCGAGTGTACAACTGGGAGCCGGGGATCCAGTTCTGCGACGACGCGAGGCGGCCAAATTCATCATCGAATGAAGCGTCATCGTTGGGTGTAAAGTTTTCAAATTTAGCGAAGTGGGATTGAGATGGCGGCGAGAGATTCAGATCCTCTCCATGGACATGGACGGACATTTTAGGGACTAGTTTTCCCTACAGAATGCGGGTTAAGAGAGGGAGAAGTATGAAATCCGGCCGGAACGGCTGTGAACACATGTCGCGACGCGGCTTGGCCCCTATTCGCTGGACTTGCTACTGTAACATACCCACATTCCTTAGATGACCCTGACCTGGGATGGATGGTGATTGGCGTCCTCATAGCCACCGCATAGACTACACGGCGCGAAGACACGCATCGCCGATATGATGGCTTTCCCTCATCGCACCTGACTTTGCGGGCCCTATTCACAAACAATGTCAATGGCAATGGTATTCTTGGCAAGAAGAGTTAGACAAACATACTTGCAGGTCCGGCAGCCGGCCCTCACATGCTGGCGGGTAGCGGACGGGACGGACGGCATCTGCGCTAGCTCTGGCGTGGGGCTGTCCGCAGCGAATAGGCGAGAATAAATAGACTATGGTGTGAGATCCAAGGGAGAGAAATGACGATATCGGACCTGAAGAATAGAATGAGGATGAGAGACGCGTGGCGGCAAAAGTGGGTGGTCCAAGCGTCCTCCGCTCCGGTTCGGCCTTTTCTCTGCCGATGCCGATGCCGATCCCTTGTGGGGCTGTCCCGAGCCGCAAATGAGACTGTACAATAAGTTGATTGATCTGTGTATGGGTATACCTATATCGTGTAAACAGCCTGCAGACCTGTTACGTGCGGCCGCAATAACTCTTGGGGTGGTGTGGGTCGAAGCCGTGGATCGGTGCGTCCGATCCATCCCCGGTTTTTAGCGCAGGGAAGGGAATCCCCGCAAATTCAACACACCGGTACTTCATCCTCGCGCTGACATTACTCAAAGACGAGAACCCGATCAGGTTGACAATGCCGATTAGACTAACTCACCATGAACCTTAGCAGTCGCCCTCTCATCAAACGACCAAGAGCATCGATAGCCTGCGACGCGTGCAGGCAGACCAAGTCCAAGGTGAGCAGACATGTGTCCAGACCTCATTCACAGCGCAGCGGGAGAGCTGTTTGCTGATCTGCAGCCTTAGTGCGACGGTGCCAATCCGGGGTGTGAACGCTGCCTAAGGCTTCATCTCGAGTGCACATACTCACATAATGTTCGAGACAAACGTCTTAATCGACAAGCAGAACGCAGGTTTGTCAGCCCTGGGCATGGCTTGGCCTGCTTATGGTCTAGATCATGAAATATTGACACAATGAGGACAGAGCCAACTTTGAGCTCCGGAGTAGAGTGAGTGAGCTGGAGGCTCGTCTCGCCGCAGCCTCGCAAAATCCAGACCCTGCCGACGCAAACGCATCTGAGGGCTTTCACATCAACCTATCAGACGCCGAGGTTTCTCCTCACTTGCCAGACAGCAATCATGAGACAGAAATGCAAAGAGAGAATACTGCAACCGAGAGATCGGATAAGTCTGAATCTCGGATTGACGTGTTGGCTGCAGGTGTCTTTGATCACCCATCATCAGGGAGCAGCATCTGCTATTTTGGTGAGTCTTCCGTTGTCCGGCTGATAGTTTAGCCGCACTTTCTTTTTGACACGATAAACCCAGGATCGAGCTCTAATCACGCCTTGTTCTGGTCTCTGACGGCAAGCATTGCAAACTTGGGGCATCGCAGTAGCCGTCTGCATCAAGAACCTTTACGAGCAGTTCAAGCACATACCGGTCCTGTGCATCTTCCGCACCCCGCCTCTTCTTCAATCACCCACTACGAGAGCGTTGATGAGGTTGATATAGTAAATACTCCTGGTCGAGATGAGGCTATGAATCTGATCTCACGATTTTTCGATACCGTCGGCGCTGTCCTGCCTTATGTCAACCAACCTGCCCTGTTAGATAGCTTTGACAAAATTGCTGGACCTTCAGAATCACATCCGAAATCGTCGAATCGTGCGGTCAAAGCTTTACGGAGTATCATATTTGCGCATGCACTTTCTACTCGGGATGCTGCTGCTGCAGAGCCATTTTACCGGCGAACTTTGAGTCTATTGGATCCAAAAACTTTATACGCGCCCAGTCTCGAGCTACGTACGTTGATCAATATCTGCTTAATTACGCAGGCACTCATCGCAAATCACTAGTTCAGGCACTTTTACTTCTAAGCATCTTTCAGCAAAATAGCCAGCGCTCTACCGAAAGCTGGACAACACACTCGCTTGCTGTCAAAGCTTCCTACCAACTTGGCATTCACGCCCCTTCCTCGTACGACCATCTAACAGCTTCCGAGAAAGAACTCCGTTCAAGTCTTTGGTTCGCCACCGTTAATCAAGACAGGTACATCTGCCCTCTTCTATCCATGCATCTGCCTGCCAACACTGACGTCGAACAGGATGCTGAGTTCAGCTCTTGGACAACCATGCATGATCCCTCTGCAGCACGTTCGCTCTGATATACTGTATATGCTAGTATCTATGCGCCAACAAAGGACCGTCGAGATGCAGTACTCGCCAGAAAATCTAGAATACTTTCGCAATATTGTGTACTCTACTCCCCCGATCCCCTTCATTGCTATTCCACTAACGCTGCATCTTTCCAGAATGCTACATGGGATCATGGGTGTCGTAATGGAGTCTGTATGTGGCTCGAATATCGATCCTTCGAGCTCTATAAAAACCGACCAACTTCTCGGGAAAACTCTAGAGCTCTCGTTGAGACTAGAGAAATGGCGCAGCAGCACTTCACCTCGCTCAATCCTGGAATCTGATGTCAACTTCAGTTCGTGGACTGAGAGTGACATCGAAGCGCAAAGAAATTCGATTTTACTTTCAATATTCTATTACCGAACAGTGCTTCTCATTCATGGGTGTCTTCTCATGTCTACCCTCGAAGCCGCTACACGCAAGGATCAGCAGGCAGTCTCAGGAGTGCTCAAGAACACTGCTGCAAGTCTCTTGAAGGATGATTTCACGGCAACCAACAATTTCTGTCACCTCATTCGTGGTTTGTTAGCTTATAGTCCAACTTTCTTCAAGAGCAATGCGATCTGGTGGACTTGTAACTATGCAGGTCAGTTGTTCCAGCCACCAACAAGATTCTCACGCTGACGTTTATTAGCTCTTACTATATCTCTTCACATGTTTGCCTTCTGGCTAGCTTCAACCAGCCCCGAGGCCGAATTCATTGCCTGTGGGCACAGCAGCTTTCAGCTGGAAGCCAGACTAAGTGCCTGCCTGGACATGCTCCGGGCGATAGGAGCATCTAGCGCCATGAGTGTGAAGGCGCACCGTTGTCTACAACGTCACCTAGACTTTTTGATAACCAGCAGTGAGTCTCGGGGAAAATGCTTATCCATAAGTGGATGAAACTGATGGGACATAGCAAGGATGCCTGTTCCAACAGACCACGGATCAGATCCTCCAATGATATCTCATGCTGCCACGCGCGCTCAGGAGCCAGGTAACTTATCCAGTCAAGTTCACGGGGAGTTGATGACAAGTGTACTCGATGATCCTATGGCCGGCTTGTTCAGTGACCTCAATGTTCCCACTTTTGACAATGCCGATTTCGTTGACTTGGACCTGCTAGGAATCACCGACTTCGACGCAGCAGGCTTGATATGACGTGGTTGTCATAAGACAACAGGCCTTATCACCAATGTATACTTATTGTTCATTTTATGTAGTGTAGTATCGATAAATATTATCCGTAACCACCCAAACTGGTATCATCCATCCATAATATCGACACATACACCAGCCTTCTAGCAATATGTAGACTTTCAACAATAGATATATCTTCATTATCCCTTGATACCTCAGCTCAGGCTTTGATACAGCTCATCAAACTTCTCAGCGGCTGTCTTCATGCAATCATGAGAGTAGATCATCTGCTGCACCTCCGGAGATGCCCATTTATCAGGAACTTTGCCCCCATTAGTTTTGGCTTCGGCAAACTGCCGATCGCGCTCTTCCTTGGCTGTACCAGCGCCCAAATGCAGTGTACGACCCGAAAGCGCAGCCAGGTCAACAAGTGTCGTGGTGCGCTCCTTTCGAACAAGTTCGTAAACTTTGAGGCACTTGTTGATAGTCTCAGGAGTGGTATCTGGTGCCCGAGAAACAATTTCGGCTATCGTAGCAGCATCCTCAATTGCCATTGCAGCACCTTGGTTGAGGTGAGGCAGAGTCGGATGGCATGCGTCACCTACCAGGCCCACAGAACCATGGACCCAGGTTGGAAGTGGCTTATGGACACGTAGTTTCCACTCACAGACTTCACCCTCAGGAACAAGGTTCAACATTCGTTGAATGACAGGGCAGAAATCGGAAAACACGTCCAGCATGGCTTGCTTGGAGCCCTTTGTTGTATATGTGGCGGAAGGAGCCGAGGCAAAGTTGACATCGGGCTGGATAGATGACATGTTGTAACTAGTCCGTGATGCGATTGGATAGCAGATCCAGTGACGCTTCTCGCCGATCCAACGCGTCACTTGATTACTATCGAGTAATGCCATCATCTCGGGATCTGATGCCATCGCATCCCGGGGAAGTAGTACACGGTAGGCGGCCTGTCCGGTATCCTCTGTAGTTGCCGAGAGACCGGTCTGACTGACGAGTTGGGCACGCGCAACAGACTTGACTCCGTCTGCTGCTATCAAGACAGCAACTTTGACCTGATACGCCTCGCCGTCACGGGGCTTTACAGTGAAGGTCGGCTGTGGCGTGAAAGAGTCGATGCTCTCAAGGATGTGGCCAAAGTTGAACTTGATGGCGGCTTCTTGCTTGCACGCCTTGTAAAGTCCACCGGAAAGAGATGCTCGATGTCCAGTACAGTGAGGGTAGCCATACTTTTTGCGAATGTCCGGCATGTGGACGTGTGTGAGTTCTTCGTTGGTTGCGCCATCTTTCTCAACGAGTAAGTAAAAGTGTACACTAGATTTATCTTGGTGAAAGGGCAATCCATACCTCTGATGCTTGTCTCCAGAACATCCGTTGCTTCCGCCTCAATCTCCTCCCAGCAGCCCAGACGGGTAAGAATGCGCACCAGGTTCGGTGCTAGCTGGATTCCAGCGCCGACAAAGCCAAGGTTTGATGCATTCTCAAAGACTTGAATATCTTTAAAGCCTTTCTTGGCCAATGACAATGCACTTGCCAGTCCACCCATGCCTATGAGCACTTAGTATGACTCGTCACACGCAGGCAAGGGCAGGGTTCAACATACCTGCACCAATGATGGCGATTGGAAGATCCATTGGACTGTCTGGTGACCCGCTAGCCTGCTTTACAGCCATGATGGGTCAGGTGCTGAGGTGGGAGCGGGATTGGACGGGAAGATCTCAAGAGATTATTTCTGAAGCTTGAAAAAAATCGGTAGTTTTAACTGCCTGGCAAGTATTGAGGTGTGTGTTTTACTACTGAATCTTATAGCAAAGGAGTCTGTCTTGATTGAGCAGAGTATGTGCCGAGTCCGAGAGAGGTATAGTCCCAGTTCCCAGCATGGTCTTTGGCGAATCGGAAGCCATTCACCAGCATAGTTGCGCGTTTCAACTAATCGGAACAAGGTCAGCCGGCCCTGCTTTGAACACCCGAGGATCCGGACCAGGAAAGGTCGGCAGCACAATCGTCATGACAAAGCGAGACGTGACTCCGCATCTTTGCCAATCTCGCCGTTAAAAGGATAAACTATCATCCTTGAAGATGATTCTGATAACGACATCCAGTTCCGCAGCTCCAATTGGCAAGCAATCCAACACCTTGAACATGTCGTCCTCTACCCCCAAAGGCCCGTACAAGCTGGTTACAGTGAACAATGCTCCCGAGCGTGCCAAGAGACTCATTGGCCGGGTGGTCAACGACCTCAAAGATCAGTATACGATCGACTATGTAGCCAACTGCATCAGTAAAGATGAAGTTGAGTCGAAGGTCAAGGAGTTTCAGCCAGATATCCTCGTAAGTTGACCCAAAAAAACACCTCTTCAAGGCAGAGCTGATGGGTGAATTTAGTTTTGCGCCTCAATGTGGACCATCGAAGAGAGCACAGAAATGCGAGAAATTGCCAAGTCTATCATCCCAGACATCAAGACCTACGCCATTCCGCATGGCCTTCAGGTTAATGAGGGGCCAGATGCGATAGTAGAGCATTTGAAGCAGCAAATCCCCTTGCTGCTGGGATGAGAAATTCTCTGGCGGATTAAGTAGATGGCTTTGTTTGACACGACAACGGTGTCACGAGACAAACGTTGAAGGAAGACTATAAGTGTATAAAGTGAGGTGGCTTTGTTGGGTATCTAGAGGTTGGCATTTACCATAAAAAACATAGAAAAATGTTGAAACAAGCATAAGCCTTTTTGCAAACCCAAAGCCAGGGCTTCCAGACGCAGTTAGTTGTGCCTTGCGAGGCGCAACCCAAACTGGCCATGATCTAGGACAGCAGGACCGAGTCGCAAGGGAAGATAGAAATTAAGATGAATAGGCAAGTCAATCTCCTATGTAAATCACTAGGTTCATAATTCCCTCCCACTAACATTGCCTTCCCTGTATTCAACAAGCCCTACATTAAGTGGTTGAATGAGCGGCCTATCGATGGAGAATCTCATATGTAGAAAGTTTGACGTGACATCCAATAGATTGACATAAAAAACGGGTTGAACTAGTTCTTTGCGTGTTGCGGCCTCCAATGTCGACCCTTGAACTGCAACAACATCGTAGGCAGTATCGCTGCTGCCATTATCGTGGCCGTGGAGATTACTGCACTTAGCCTGAACCCCGGGCTTTCAATCATTTCTGGGATCCTATTTTGCATCATTAGTCAGGGAAGAGGCACGAAGTTGCCTTGGAGGCTCACCAGAACGGGCCAATAAATCCCCAAACTTGGCGAGTAAATGTGATAAGGACGCCTACTGCTGCAGCATCCTTATGATAGCAGTCCACAGCATATGTGATCATGATAGTTGTGACTATCTGATTTCCTGCTGCTGCGATGCCTGCCCCGACGATAGGGGTAGCGTCCCATGTCTCTGAGGCTCGATCAAGCTGCGCCAAGAAAACCACTACGCCACAGACTGCAGTCAGGTAGCCTATATAACTCAGCCATAGACGGTATTCCGGTTCTGGTCGCTTGCCTCTGCGCTCGCGTAGTCCCATCCACTTATCGGACAGGATTCCACCAATCTGCTCACCAAGGATGGTACCAATGATAATGCCGATATACTGCAAGCCAACTTGCTGTGTGTTGAACCCAAATTTCTCGGGGAAAACTTGGGGAATCTCAAAGGTCGTCATGACACTACCCCAAAGGAATACCATGGCATGTGCAACAGCTGGGATGATAACATTGGGAGACCAGATGAAGCTAAGAGGGTGCAAAAAGTCCCTCAACTTCAACGGTTTGGAATCGATGCGACGGAAGCTGAGGTATTGTTGTCTGAAAGAAGAGTTTTCTTGCAATCGAGTGCTAGGTTCGAATCGGGTTTCGGGCCCAAACAGGCCGTGGAGGATGAACTGAACACCATTCGTCTGGGAGGATTAGTTGATGTTCTTCGGTGAAGCTTGAAAGTCACTCGCTATAGCAAGAATCCAATAAATCCATCGATAGCCAGTCCTTATAGCAACAAAGCCAAAGATGAGAGGAGCGACGGGAACACCAAGCGTCACCATTGTGGCCCAAACACCCATGTAGCGCGCCCTCTCTTTTCGAAAGAATGTTTCTGACACGACGGCCGTTCCAATAGCTGCGGCAGGGCAAATGAAAAAGGCAGTTATCGCCCGGCAGAGGCCCATCGTGCCATACGTAGGACTAACTGCACAGCCAATATTGCCGATGAGGCTGCAAAAGAGGGATAGTAGGAAGATCGGCCGTCGGCCGTAAGTATGTGAGAGCGGGCGCCAAAGAAGCGGTGCACCGCCGAGGATTGCGATAACAAGAGATGTGAGGTAGCTCGCTCGCTGCACGCTTACTCCGAGGTCTTCTGCGATTTCGACAAAGGCTGATTGGATTGCCGCGGCGGTGAAAGTGGCCATCATTGCGTGGAAGGCGACTAGGGAAAGGTTTACAATTTTCTAAAATTTCAATCAGATTAGCATTGACGTCAATCGGAATGCAGTCGCTTCACCTTCCACTTGGGCCAGTTCAAGGGGTCGGCATCGCTCATGTAAGGGACGGGGTCCAGGTTGATGGTGCCATGGCGCTTAAGAAGATATCTTTTGTGCTCTTCACTGAGAGATCCGGTATCGTTCTAGTCACATGTAAGTGTATGTCCTCCATAGTGGGCCAAGCCAATGTCATGCGGCTTCCCTAGGTAGACTGTAGGGCTTACATGGTGCTCTAGAGCCTCAATTTCGGGTTTCGACATATTGGGCACGAGGTAGGATGCTCACACGGGAAAAAAAGACTGGATACTCAAGCCAGTGAGTTGTTGTTCGACAGCTTGTAATGACGAGGCAAAGAAAGGGATCATGGCAATATATCGATCCCCTGGAGCATTCCCCATGGGGTCCCGCTAATGCCTCCACATGCTTCAGACCGGGGAAACGGCACGTTGAACTAGGGGCCGATCTCCACTCGTCCTTCTACTACCTGCTGTAGTAGGGAATCATTGTGTTACACAGAGGTGTCATCGTGAGTCCGCCACCGGAGCTCATACGGCCCAATGGTTTCCGATTGGTCGCTTTACCCCTTGGTTGTTGAGCCGCGTCACGGCTTGTTCATCTTGCCTATCCGGACAAAGAATCCTGGTTTATTTGGCCAATCATCATAGCAGAGTGGATAAAGTCAATCTGAATCAGGCAGTCAAGGATATACGGCACGATATGAGATTCTTGATGTACCTTAACAGGTGTACTATATGTTGATGAACTTTGGACGTGTTGGCCAAGGGTATGACCTCACTACCAGTGCGACATACTCGAGTCATCACGGCTTAAACTTAATTTGAAACTTATACTGGCTCTTCAAACCGGTTACTCTAAAAATTGTTGGGCGTTGAGATGCCATCACTTAACTATATACCATGTCGAGTAGATGGTCAATGTATGTTTCAACTCGAGGTCCATGAGCGGACAAGGGAAGTTTAGAGTTCTAGAATGTTTTTTCGGTTATTTTCATTGAGCAATCCTTGAATAGATACAACTAATCCTTATTTTGTCATGAGAGTCAACTGGCCCCTACACTTATCCTTCCCATAGAAACTCCTGAGCCATGCCCGGAATCCGCTTTCTCAGTGCCATCCCGTAGTCCCCAGCATTGGGCATCCTGAGCAGTGTATGGATGTGGAACTTGGCCGGCTCCTTATTCGTCAAGAACACCCCGTGGTGATGATCAAACTCGACAATGACGACAGGACTCTGGATGCGATAGTAGAAAGGGTCCTCGTCCTTGAATCCACCAATCCAACAAAAGTACGTCTCGTGAAACCAGCGCTTCATCTCAGCCAGTTGCAGATCTCGAGCCTTCTGGGGCAAGTATAGAAGGTATTCCCGCAAGATTTTAGTTAGGATGCCTTGCTGGGCCGTCGATAATTCGGAAACGAGAACGCCTTCGTAGGGCACTACGCGGTTATCGCGGTAGGCCCCGCAAAGATGCCTCTGATCATCGTGATTCCAACGTCCACGTGGCATTGCCGGATCCTTCAACTGCTTGTATACCTGAGCCCGGGATTGTGTCTCTGGTGATAAGCCCTGCATAAGTTGGAGCCCGAGAATTTCCTCCTGTTGCAAGATTCGAGTCCCGTTGAACTTGCCATCGTCGACCAGGTTCGGTTCAGCGCCCGTAAACCATGGCGATAGAACTATCTGCTTCTTGTAGAAGAAAGCATTTAGGCATAGATGGTGTCCATAGAAAGAGAAGCCCCAGGGCTCCGTGGTAGACGGCTCGACGCCGAATAAGACAAAGTTGTAAGAAAATTCGTTCATGATGGCAGGCGCCTCAATTAGCTCACCCAAGAAGCCATTGATGCGCATGGCCGAGACTGCCTTCTCATAGCCTTCGGGGGATAGCGAAGTCTCGAGAACTTGCATGATAGCGGTCCGCAATTTCTCGTTGACCTCGTCTAGCCTGACGCCCTTGTCACTTAGCAGAAACTCGGGATTGGACCACGTGCGCCATTCTGGAGAGTCGATGTGATAAGTTGAGCGGGTTCTCAGCTCTGGACTCATCTTTGACAGAGCGAGTTTTGTTGCACTGACGATATCGTCAATAGGGATACCTTGATCCTCCAGCTTGAAGACATCTGGTTGGACGTGTCCTGGTAGTGGATTAGTCATACACGTATAAGAGTAGACCGATTACTGCCCCTACCGTCATTGGTAACGCCTTTGAAGGGCTCAGAAAGCAACTTGCGCCAGTGCAAGTATAGGCCATGAAGCCACGGAGGGGCACCATTCTCCTTGAATGCTTTTGCGTACTCGTAGGGATCTTGCTTCTTCATGGTGGTAAACCTGTCAATCTGGAGATCGGGCAAGTGTGCCCGGAACGGGCTCAGTTCAGCACCTGGAGACATTGCTGGTTGATGGGTTGCTACAATAGGAAGATAATCTGTATACACAAACAAAACAATCAATCACCAACGACAGTGGAGCGTTGAACCATGTATCTGCTACGATTATATCATATTCAATGCCTCCGTTCCATCCATACGAGCCGCTTCCCCCGGCAATGATCGTCGGTGGTGTCGGAAGCCAGTCCGGGGCCGAGGATGTCGGCTGACCTGCTTCCTATTGGTTGCTTCGCTTATCCGACGGATGCTCGGTGACCAGCGCAGCTACTGTAATCTCCTTTGAGGCAAACCATCACATCCGTACTTTCCGATATTAGTTTACTAATCGACGATGAACTGTCGTGCGTATGACGGAAAGATATTGGTTCCGATCTTGTGTGCGCTAGCAATACTGGCTGCTTTAGGAAGAAGGCTTAGAGAAGATTACGTATTTCTATACCCATGAGTGGCTCTGACGCACGTGAGTGACCTGTTAGAGGATTCGGTCGAAAATCGACAAGTCAATTCCCCGAGTAGGGCGATCGGACATTGGAATGCCGAAGCTCGACAGTCAGTCACTGAAATGTTTATATTCCGCTCTTAAGCACTCCTGGTGATCTTCTATAACCCAAACTGTATTCTCAATCATGTCAACCACTCAATTCAAACGTATGTGACCTCTGGCCTTTAGGGATGCTGAAAGTAACAACTCACCCATTTCCTAGGCCTTGTCCGTTTTATTCCCCGCTCTGATACGAGCTCCATCTTGATCGGACAACCAGTCTCCGAAAATGTCGATGTTGGGCTAGCTCTTTTCAACGGCGATGAGGTCGCCATCGAAGTCTTCTCGGGAAACTCGGTCCTAAATCCAGGAGAAAAGACATGCGCGAAAGAAATCATTGAACGAGTCTTGTCGCCTTTGGCAGCGAGTGAAGTAGGAACCGTTCGATGCATCGGTCTAAACGTGCGTGGTAGCTCTTTAACAGAAGACATGCGCTAACGGGCTTCATGTTCCAGTACAAGCAACACGCCGACGAAGTGGGAATCACTGATTTGCCAAACATCCCAACTGTCTTTATGTAAGTGCACAGTTTTTGCGATTCTGGAACGGCTCATTAACCGTCACACAGGAAGCCCAGCACGACCGTAGGAGATCCTTGGCCAATGCCAGCCATTCTTCCTAAGTTGACACAGTTGGATGACTGTGGAGACTACGAATCTGAATTAGCCGTTGTCATCGGCAAGACTGCAAAGAACGTGTCTGAGGCGGATGCCATGAACTATGTGCTGGGGTATACTGCCTGTAACGACGTGTCGAGCAGAACAAGCCAGTTTGCCCAGTCCCAGTGGTCGTACTCCAAAGGATTCGATGGATCTTGCCCTCTAGGTACAGTATTCTCATGATTCAACGTGTCGCGCTATCTAACACCCTCAGGGCCTACCCTTGTGTCCACCGCCACAGTGCCAGATCCTTCGAAGTTTCGAGTGCGAGGTTTCAAGAATGATGAGCTCTTGCAAGACTGCGGAGTAGAGTAAGACGCCTGCTTTGGATAAATGCCTTGCGAATTATTGCTGACACCCTTGACAAGTGATCTTATTTTCGCTATCCCCAAAGTTATAAGCTTCTTATCTCAGAGCACCACATTGCTTCCGGGAACAGTAATCATTACCGGTACACCTGCAGGAGTTGGAATGGCAAAGTCTCCAAAGGTTACTCTTAAGCATGGAGACCAGTTCAAGGTCGAGATAAAACCTTATATCGGGACACTTATCAACGTTTTCCAGAACGAGTAATAATGCAATTCCGAAGCCTCCTTGGCTCACTATAGGGAGGATCTTTATTCTGGCTGAGGACGTTTAACACTAGATATAGCTAAATAGAAGTACTATTGTGATCTCAAACAGGCAGTGAAGGTGTATTCACCTAAGATTTCACTATTCCTTGCAGGGGGAGTGAATGAAGCAGTGGGCAAAGGAAAAACCTCCGATGGTCGAAGGATTGAGGCCGCGAGCTGTATCTCAGCCGACACCTGGCTAGTACTGCTCAAGCTTGATCCTTTTGCTGTTCGTGTGATCGCGGTAGCTGATGTCGTAATAATAGACGTCTCGATGGCTGGTGTCTTTATGATTGGTGTCTTGATAGTCAGCGTCCCGGTGGTTGAGATTCCGGTGCTAGTAGTACTGGAGTAGGAGGAGTCTGTAGTAGTGGTGGAAGCAACTGTTGTAGGCTCGGGAGACGATGATGCCGACTCTAGTATAGCCTCCGACATAGACTCTGATGCTGCCTCTGACGACAACAATGATGTAGATTCTGATGATATGGATGTTGTTAGTAGTGACATAAATGCTAGCGAGGTCGTCGAGGCAGCTGAAAGTGATGTAGACTCCAATGCAGGCTTCGTTGTAGTCGCTGACGTAACTTCTAATGACCGCGATAATGATATAGATAGTGATAATGTTTTTGAGAATATCGTAGATACTGATGTTTGTTACTTTTAGTTTAACGATCTTCAGGTTTATTTAACCCATCAAGGGCCGGGCTGCAACTATAATAAAGAACAGATCTCAAACACAATATAACATCATACCCCGATGTTAACACAGTGGCCTAGTTAAACTTCTGCAGCAGCAGAAGAGTCATACCTAGCTGCATCATCATGAAAGTCTAACCTCTCATGGGTCTTTTAGTTTAACTTTTCTTACCGCATGTAGAGGCGTTAGTAACTATACTAAAGACTGCAGCTTCTATATAACGTACTTGATAAGCAAGTGAAACAGACAAGTAAGTGAAACAGCATACTGTATAACTAGAATTAACCTATCCTAGGTAACCTAACTTTCTATATAAAATAGTAAAAGACCTATAAAAAGAGTTTTATAATACTAAAATCATATATAATCTAAAAAATATTTTTCTATATTTTTAAAAAAATCCCTTTATAAAGAAATAACTAATCACATAGTGCGAATATATTTTTCTATACTACTTTATAAGGAACTTAATTAGAATTTTTTTAAAGATTAGTATTAAATAATATCTTATAACATACATGATAAGCAAGTGGGACAGACAAGCGAGCGGGATAGCTAGACTATGCACTAAAACTAGGATTTTTAGATAATTCTAGAAAATTTAAATTAAGCTAAAAAAAGCTAAAAATTAGAAGTTAGCTTAATTATATAATATATTATTAACCCTGATTTTTATAGATTATTAAAAAAATACCCTATAGGGTAGTTTATAAAAAAGTATATTCGTACTATATAAATAGCTATTTCTCTATAAAGGATATTTTTTAAAAATCTATAAAAATTAGATATATTTTATTTATAAGTTAAATAGCTAGAAATACTCTTTATAAGTTTTTTAGCTATTTTATTAAAGTTTTTATTATAGTTTAAAAATCCTAGTTTTAGTGCATAGTCTAGCTATCCCGCTCGCTTGTCTGTCCCACTTGCTTATCATATACGTTATGATATATATAATATTAAGTTTATGCCTATTTTAAGCTATATTTAAAATTTTAAGAGTTTTTTTAATTTCTTCTTTTAAGATAGAAATAACGTACTTGATAAGCGAGCCGGTCAGATAAGTAAGCCGGTCAAAATACCTTATAGTGAGATTTCTACCTTAGAGAAAATTACTTTAAAAAGTTCTAGGAAAATCATATTAAGCTTAAAAAGCCTTAAACTTTAAAGTTAGTTTAGTCATATTATAAATTATATACCCTAATTTTTATAAATAATTTAAAGAATGCCTTATAGGGTAGTTTAAAAAAGTGTATTTACACTGTGTAAATAGCTATTTCTCTATAAAGGGATTTTTTAGAAAATTAATAAAAATTAATTATAGCTTATTTATAGATTAAATAGCTAAAGGTACTTTTTTTTAAGTTTCTAGCTATTTTATTCAAGTTTTTATTAAAGTTTAAAAATCCTAGTTTTAGTGCATAGTATAGCTGACCGTTTCACTTGCTATATATATATGTTAATCTTCTTAAATTATTAAAAGAATTTATAATAGCAATTAATAAATCTAAGGAAGGCTTATACTTCCTTAATATTTATTAATTTCTTTTAATCTTTAATTACTAAGATCTTCTTAGGATTTATTTATATCTTATTATAAGAGATAATATATCTAAGAAGTTCTATTTCTAAGGCATAAAACTTACTTTTCTTAGGTTTTATTAATAAGTTAGTATCTTATAATATTTATAATAACGTACTTGATAAGCAAGTGTCTTAGACAAGCAAGTGTCTCAAGCATACTGTGCACTAAAAGAAGAGATTTCTAAGCTTAATAAAAAAAGTTATAAAATAGCTAAAAACTTAAAAAAAAATTATTTTAGGTATTTAACTAGTATATTAGCTATATATAATTTAATTAGATTTTTAAAAAATTTCCTTATAAAGAAACAGCTATTTACATAGTATAAATAAACTTTTTAAATACTAGCTTATTAAAATTATTTAAAAAAATATATAAAAATTAAAATCAATTACTATTATATAATATATATAAACTTTAAGTATTATCTATTTTAGGCCTAGTATGATTTTCTTAGAATTTTTTAAACTAATCTTATATTTAGTATAAATCCCTCTATAGGGGAAATTAGGGCACTCGCTTGTCTGAGACACTTGCTTATTAAGTACTTTACCTTATAAATATATTTTATATATTTTTCTTTTATATTAGAGAAAATAAGAATATTATCTAGGTAATATATAATAAATATACCTAGATATTTTTATAATATATTATTAATTCTTTATTAAAATATAATAAATATATTTATAAGTCTAAAAGGCATAATAAGGTACTTAAATAATTTATACTTAATATAAAAGTAGTTTTTTATTTATATTATTTCTTAATTTAAATAAGATTATAAGTTTCTTTAAGATTAAGTATTATAAAATACTTTATTTTAAAAAATTAATTCTTTAATTTATTAATAAGAGGTAATAATATATTATATATTTAAAAAGTTAAATAGTTAAGTAAGTTAGATAAAAATCCCTTAACTTATATCTTCTTTATTTAATATATATAATAAGCAAGTATTATAATTATATAAGTATTATAAAAATCCCTTAACTTATATTATCTATATTTAATTAATTAATTCTTAATTACTTAATATATTATAAGGCTTTATTAAAGCTAGAATCCTTCTTGCCCTTTAGGTAATATAAAATAACTCTTAGTTAAGCCTCTAATAAGTAATAACTATCTATAAGGTTTATTATTATACCTTATATTATTAATAGCATAGTATTTAATCTTAATATAATACTATGCTATAGTTATATTAGCTCTTTAATCTAGAGGAATAAATTCTTATTTATTTTATTCTTAACCTAGATTTATAAGGATTTCCTCCTAACTTTATAATATTAAAGAAATAGCTAATTAATTACTTATTAACTATAATATATTACTTATTAATATATATTAGGCTTATAACTTTATTAAGTAATACTTAGATATTAAGATATATTTTTTTAAAAATATAATTATTAAAAAGCTAAGTATAAAGATTTAATAATTATTTATAATTAATTTTATTTTATAAGAAATATAATCTTAAAGTATAATATCTAATTAAATAATCTTTATAATTTTAATAAAATTAGCTTTTTTATAAATATAATTATAAATAAAATAATTATTATAGGTTTAAAAAGGTATTTAAAGCTAAAATTAATATAACTTAGAAATTAAAAATAAATTATAATTATTTAAATAATTAATATAAAAAGCTAAATAATTTAATTATTTATTATTAATATAAGCTAATATTATCTTATTAATTAATACTAAAATAATAACCTCTTAAGTAATTAAGTTATTATAATAACTTAAAATAATTAAATTAATAATAAGATTAATCTTAAGTAATTAAAATATTTTAATTAATATATAATTAAATAATTAAATAATTATTATTATTTTTAATTCTTAATAATTATAAAAATTATTATTTTATTAAATTTAAGAGATATTATAAAAAGAAAAAAATTATTTAGCTTTATATATTATCTTATTTATCTTATTTATTTTAGCCCCTTAATATTAAGTATTTTAAGCTATTAAAAAGACTTATAATTAAGAAATAAAATATCTAATTAAATATTTTATTACTTATATTTTAAAAATTAAGTTTTTTTTAATTTTTTATATAATATATAAGGCTATTATAATAAAAAAAATATTAAGAGGGCTTTTAAAAAGCTAATTTTATTTCTCTTAATTTAAAAACTATAGTCTTAAAGCTTAATATATAGCTATAGATATTAATACTAGTTAAGGAGGTATTTAATTAATTAACCTCTTAGGCTTTAAGGACCTTAAAGACTATACTTAAGGCCTAATCTTAGTCTAAATACCTTAAAAAAATAGATTAAAAGGTATTAAAGTAGCTCCTTAGAGTTAATTCTTAAAGCCCTAAGATCTCTTAAGAAAAAAATAAAAATAATTATATATTAAGTTACCTTATTAATTACTAAGAATAAAAACCTTTAGGAGGCAAATAAGATACTTAGTTAGTGCTAAAGGGTAAAAAGAACCTAGCTATAAAAAAGAGGGATTATAATAATAAAGAAAAAAAGAAAAATAATTAATTAAATAGATATTAATATATAGGTAATAATTAAATTATCATAGAGTAGTAATTAAAAGAAATTAATATAACTAGGTATTTAGTATTATAATATTTATAGCTAGCCTAGTTATAATATAAAGACCTATTAAGTAATAATTAAAATATTTAAGAAAAAATATAATAAATAATTTTAATTAATTAAATAATTTATAATATTTTTATTATAATCTCTAGCTTTAAGATTAAGATTTTTATAATATTTATATAATTATAATACTTACTTATTATATAATATATATTATAAGTATATAAACCACCTAAGTAAGTAAACTATAAATCCCTTAACCTATATCCTCTCTATTTAATTAATTAATTTTTAACCACCTAGTATATCATAGTCTAATTATAAGGCTAGAATACTTCTTACCCTTTAGGCCCTTTAAAATAACCTAAGACTAAGCCTCTAATATACCGCAGATATCTATAAGGTTAATTAAATAATATTATATCGCTAATAGCAAGGTATCTAATCTTAATATAATACTATCTAAAAATCATATCAGCTATCTAATCTAAAGGAATAGATCCTTATTTACTTTATTCTTAACCTAGATTCGCGAGGATTTCCCTCTTAGCTTTATGGTATTAAAGAAATAACTAATTAATTACTTGCCGACTATAATGCGCTACTAGTTAATAAGAATTAAGCTTTAAACCTTATTAAGTAATACCTAGACCTTAAGATATATTTTTTTTAGAAATATAACTACTAGAGAGCTAAGTATAAAGATCTAATTATTATCTATAATTAATTTCGGCTTATAGTAAGTATAATTATAAAGTATAATATCTAATTAAATAATATTTATAACTTTAATAAAATTAGCTTCCTTATAGGTATAATTATAAATAAAATAATTATTATAGGCTTAGAAAGGTATTTAAAGCTAAAATTAATATAGCTTAGAAACTAAGAATAAATTATAATTATCTAGGTAATTAATATAAAAGACTAGGTAATCTAATTATTTATTATTAATATAGGCTAATATTACCTTATTAATTAATATTAAGATAATAACCTCCTAGGTAATTAAGCTATTATAATAACTTAAAATAGCTAGATTAATAATAAAATTAATTTAAAATAGCTAAAGTATTTTAATTAATATATAACTAAGTAATTAAATAATTATTATTATTTTTTAATCCTTAATAGCTATAAAAGTTATTATTTTATTAAATTTAAGAGATATTATAAAAAGAAAAAAATTATCTAGCTTTATATATTACTTTATTTCTCTTATTTATTCTAGCCCCTTAATATTAAGTACTTTAAGCTATTAAAAAAGGCCTATAGTTAAGAAATAAAGTATTTAATTAAATATTTTATTACTTATATTTTAAAGACTAAGTTTTTTCTAGCTTTTTATATAATATATAAAGCTATTATAATAAAAAGAAATATTAAGGGGGCTTTTAAAGGAGCTAATCTTATTCCCCTTAACCTAGAAAGTATAGTCTTAAAGCTTAATATATAGCTATAGATGCTAACGCTGGTTAAGGAGGTAATTAAACTATTAACCCCTTAGGCTTTAAGGACCCCAAAGACTATACTTAAGGCCTAATCTTAGTCTAAATACCTTAAAAAATAAATTAAAAGGCATTAAAATAGCTCTCTAGAGTTAATCTTTAAAGCCCTAAAATCTCTTATAAAGGGAATAAAGGCTATTATATATAAGATAGCTTTAATTAAGGCAAAGGTCTAAGACCTTTAAGAAGTAAATAAAATACTTAGCTAGCGCTAGAGGGCAAAAAGGACCTAGCTATAAAAAAAAGGGGTTATAATAATAAAGGAAGGAAGATAAGTAATTAATTAAATAAATATTAATATATAGGTAGTAGCTAAATTATCATAAAGTAGTAATTAAGGGAGATTAATATAACTAAGTATTTAGTATTATAATATTTATAATAAGCCTAGTTATAATATAAGGACTTATTAGGTAGTAATTAAAATATTTAAGGAAGAGTATAATAAGTAATTTTAATTAATTAAATAAGTTATAATATTTATATTATAATTTTTATCTTAAGAGGTAAGAGAAAATAATTTATTTACTTAGGTAGTTTATATATTTATAATATATATTATATTAATTAATTAATTCTTAACTCTTTATAATATTTTAATTAAATATTAAAGCTAGAATTCTTTTAGTACTTTAAGCTTATTAAAATTAATTAAAACTTAGCCTTTAATGCGCTATAAAGATCTATAAAGTTAGCTATAATATACTTTATAATTAATATATTAATACCTAAGCCTAAGTAGATTTTATCTTAAAATTATATTAGTTATTTAAATTCAAAAGAAATCTTTTTTTTTATTTATTTATTTATTTTATTTACTTTAGTCTCTTAATATTAAGTACTTTAATATATTAAAAAAGATATATAATTAAGAAATAAAATATTTAATTAAATATTTTATAATATATATTTTAAAAACTAAATTCTTTTTAGCCTTTTATATAATATATAAAGCTATTATAATAAAAAAAATATTAAGATATTATTTAAAGAAATTAAATTTATTTCTCTTAATCTAGAAAATATAATCTTAAAGCTTAATATATAGCTATAAATATTAATATTAATTAAGGAGGTATTTAATTAATTAACCTCTTAGATATTAAAGACCTTAAAGATTATATTTAAGGCCTAATCTTAGTTTAATATCTTAAGAAATAAATTAAAAGGTATTAAAATAGCTCCTTAAAGTTAATTCTTAAAGTATTAAAGTCTCTTATAAAGAAAATAAAAGTAATTATATATAAGATAGCTTTTATAAGAGTAAAGGTCTAAGATCTTTTATAAGTTAATTAAAAATATTAATATATATATATACTAAGTGGCCTAATTAACTAAGTGGCTTAAAAATCTTAGCTCTTTTTCTTATAATTATAATAAAAATATAATAAACTATTTAATTAATTAAAACTACTTATTATATTCTTTCTTAGATATCTTAATTATTACTTAATAAATCCTTATATTATAACTAGGCTTATTATAAATATTATAATATTAAATACCTAGTTATATTAATCTCTCTTAATTATTACTTTATAATAATTTAGCTATTATTTATATATTAATATTTATTTATTTAATTAATTACTTATTTTTCTTTCTTTATTATTATAACCCCTCTTTTTTATAATCTAATCTATTTTACCCTCTAATACTAGCTTAATATCTTATTTACTTATTAAAGATCTTAGATCTTTGCCTTTATAAGAGCTATCTTATATATAATTACTTTTATTCCCTTTATAAGAGACTTTAATACTTTAAGAATTAACTCTAGAGAACTACTTTAATGCCTTTTAATCTATTTTTTAAGATATTTAAATTAAGATTAGGCCTTAAGTATAATCCTTAAGGTCTTTAAAGCCTAAGAGATTAATTAATTAGATACCTCCTTAATTAGTATTAATATCTATAGCTATATATTAAGCTTTAAGATTATACTTTCTAGGTTAAGAGAAGTAAGATTAATTTTTTTAAAAGCCCCCTTAATATTTCTTTTTATTATAATAGCCTTATATATAATATAAAAGACTAGAAAGAATTTAGTCTTTAAAATATAAGTAATAAAATATTTAATTAGATATTTTATTTCTTAATTATAAGCCTTTTTTAATAGCTTAAAATACTTAATATTAAGAGGCTAAAATAAATAAAAGAAATAAGGTAATATATTATTACGGGCGAACCTATAAGAAAGGTTATTTCCCTCTAGAAAAACCAAGACTAAAGAAACCCTTCTTTATAGCCCCGCTGCGAGCCCTATATAAAACCCATAGTAAGGCTATAATAAGTTCTTTTCCTTTCTCTTTCTTCTTTAGTCTTAGATATTTAATTAATTAATTTACCTTAGCTATATAAGCTTTAATCTAACCCTAGTATTATCTAAGACTTAATATTAAGCTTATTACTTAGTAGTAAAGAGCTTATTATGAATTTATATAATAAAAAAGAGTAATCCTAGGGAGATATCCGCGAGGGATATTACCCTTATAAACCTAATTAGGGATTAGCTAAGCTAGTTTATAATACCCCTATAGAATTAACTTAATAACTTATTATTATATATTAAGGAAGTAAAATACTTATAGATAGCTAATAGTAAATAACTAGTTAATACTTTTAATTTACTTTAAGAATAAGTTATATACCTATTTATATAATTTTAGATATTTTAATAGCCTTATTACCTTATTAATTACTAGCTTTTCTTTATTAAAAATAAAGTAAACCTATAGCTTTTTCTTAATAACCCTCTAGAGAAGCCTATTATAAATAAAGTCACCCTTAAATTATTAATAGCACTTAGAACTATATTATAATATAAACCCCTTTTAGACCCTCTTAAGTTTTTAAGAAATTACTATAAATACCCTTTATAATTATAATAAATATATAATAAATTCTTACTTAATACTAAGTTTTACTTAATAAATTAAGAGAAGTTTTACTTAATTAATTTATATTTATTATAAAAAGCCTAAAGCCTAATTATAGTATTTTACTAAGTAAAAGGCATAAGAGGTTATTATAACCCTAAGGATTTTATAAAATACCTTAATTAATTTAATAAGGATTAAAATATATAGGTATATATAATAAGCTTATTATTAAAGTATTACTAAAAGACTAATAAGTCTTTTATTACCTTTTTATTAAAGTTTAAATAAAATATTATAAAAGTAAGAGAAATAACCTAAGAAGATAAAATAAAGATTACCTTTTTAAAAAGACTCTTAAATAAGTAGCTATATTATAACTTAGTTATTATTTAGCTTTTAGTGACTTATAATTTATAAATTAAATAAGTTTAAGAAGTAATATAAAAGCTTAAGAGATTAAGCTTAGAAAGAGAGATAGCCTTAAAGAAGTTATAGTATTATAGCTATAACCCTAGAGAAAGAAATTAACTAAACTGCGGCCACTAGTAACTATAAGGTCTTAGTTAAATATAAGACTATTAAGGAGATACTAAGATAATAGGTATTAATAAAGTTATTTAAGAAAAGTAATAAATCTATAAGGAACTTATTATAAATAAGTAAAAGGCTTATTTTAAGTATAGATTTAAATAATACTTAATAGCTAGCTACTCTTATTAGGTTTAATAACCTAACTAATAATATATAGCTAGGGTTAGCCCTCTAGATAACTAAGTAAAGGACTTATAGCTATCTAGTAATAAAGAGCTTAGCCCTAAAGAGAAAGGAAAAAATTAGCTTTAATATAAAAATAAGTATTAAAGCTAATAAAATAAGAGCTTAAAGAATAAAAAAAGAGGAAATAAAGTATACTTAGTGAATTTATAATAATAAATCTATAAATTAATACTTATAAGTATTAGGCACTCTTAGATAATAATTATAATATATTTATATTAATTAATTCTTCCCTTACTTATAAGCTTAACTTATTATATATTAAAAAAAAGCCATAGTAATTTTATAGCTTTATTATAAATAATTAATTAATAATAGCTAAAGGAGTTATTATCTTTATAATTAAGATCTAGGGGTATAAATATCCTATATATATATATATAATAAATAGCCTTAATAAAGATATATACCTCAGCAAACTATAGATAAAAGCTAAAAATATTATATATTTTATGGCCTAGTAGTAAATCTAGCATAGGGCTACTAAGATCTTAATATGCCTTGCTTTAAAGAAAGAACCTAAAGCTATATAATTAATTAGGAATGCCTATCTAGTATTAGCCGCTACCTTCACTAGTATTTACTAATAAGCTAAGAAGTAAAGAGGCTATTAAGAAGATATATTAAGCTCTATTATATTAGTTAGCCTAATAGATATAGCTAAGGCATTAAAGAAGCTTAATAATAAAGATAAACTAATTAACTTAGCTAAGCTAATTCCCTAGGAAATCCTATAAGCCTACCCGCGCCTCTTCTCGCCTATAGAGGCCTTATAATTACCTCCCTAGCGACTAGGCTATAATTATGAAATTAACCTAATATAAGACTAATATAATAATAAGCTAACCTTACCTTAGGGACCTTTATACTCTATATTATAAGAGGAATTAATAATCTTAAGAAAAATACTTAATAACTTATTAAATAAGGGATTTATATAAGCTAATAGCTTATTTATAATAGCCCTTATATTATTAATTAAAAAACCTAGAAGAGGAGTTTATTTTTATTATAATTACTATGCCCTTAATATAATTACGCGGCGAGATTATTATTTATTCCCCTTAATTATAGAGACCTTAAGGATCTTAGCTAGAGCTAAGTAGTTTATAAAGCTTAATATAATAACTACTTTTTATAAAATTAAGATTAAAAAAAAATATAAGACTAAGATAGCTTTTTATATTAGATTTAGGTTATATAAGTAGCTAGTAACCTTATTTAGACTTATTAATACTTTTATTATATTTTAGTAATATATTAATAATACCCTTTAAGAATACTTAAATTAATTTATTATAATATATATAAATAATATCTTAATCTATATAAATAAGACTTATAAAGAGTATATAATAAAGGTCTAGCTAGTTTTTAAAGCCCTTAAGAAAGCTAGGTTATACCTAGACCCTAAGAAATATAAATTTATAGTTTAAGAAATAAAATATCTTAGCTTTATTATTAAAGTAAGAAAAAAAATAGCTTATAATTTAAAAAAATAATAAGCTATTTAAGAATAAATAATACCCTTTATAATAAAAAGAGTATAAAGCTTTATAGGGTTTATTAATTATTATTAAGTCTTTATCCCTAACTTCTTAAAGATTATATTACCTTTAATAAGGCTTTATAAAAAAAAATACCTTTTTTATAAGGTCCCTGCGAGGAAATAATATTCTAAGAGCTAAAAGACTACTTTATAAATATCCTTATATTAATAAAATTTAATCCTCTTAAAAAGATATACTTAAAGATTAACTCTTTAAATAATATTAATAAAAATATATTTATATAAGTAAACTTATAAGAAAGACTTAAGCTAATTATATTTTTTTTATAATAATATAATTTTATAAAATATAATTATCTTATTTATAATAAAGAGATATTAGTTATTATATATTACTTAAAAGCCTAGAGGTTAGAGCTATAAAGCTATAATTATTTTATTATTTTTATAAATTATAAGAACTTATATTACTTTATAACTAAGAGGAAATTTATAAAGAAATAAAATAAATAAGTTAATAAAATAGCTAAGTTTAATTCTAGCCTAAAATATTAACTTAATAGCTAAGTTATTATACCTAATATACTAAGTTACTATAAATAAGATACCCTATAAGGAGCTAAAGATAAAAGAGAATAAGGGTATTACTTATAGCTAATACTAACCTCTGCGCTACCTAGAGTAGCAAGAGGTAAAAAGAGCCTAGTAAGACTATAGAGGGGACCCTACTAGCCCGAGTGGTCTTCCTAGAATACCTAGAGCTAGAATACCTATAGCATATTATATTACTAAAGGATAAGATTTATAAAAAAGCCCTTATAGTAGTCTAATATAGAGATTATAGCTTTTATTTTTTCTTAAAGCTAAAAGTTTAAATTACTAAATATAGAATTAATTATATTAACGTATATAATAAGCAAGTGGGACAGACAAGCGAGTGAGACAGCTAGATTATATATTAAAACTAGGATTTTTAAATAATTCTAGAAAATTTAAATCAAGCTAAAAAAAGCTAAAAATTAGAAGTTGGCTTAATTATATAATATATTATTAACCCTGATTTTTATAGATTATTAAAAAAATACCTTATAAGGTAGTTTATAAAAAAGTATATTTATACTATATAAATAGCTATTTCTCTATAAAAGATATTTTTTAAAAATCTATAAAAATTAAATATACTTTATTTATAAGTTAAATAGCTAGAAATACTCTTTCTAAGTTTTTTAGCTATTTTATTAAAGTTTTTATTATAGTTTAAAAATCCTAGTTTTAGTGCATAGTCTAGCTATCCCGCTCGCTTGTCTGTCCCACTTGCTTATTATATATGTTAAAAGATTAATATATTATAATAAGCTTTAAATTCTTAGAAAAAATAAAATAAATAAATATAATAAATAAAAAAAAATATCTTATAAACTTATATTATTTAAGTAAAGTATAATATATTTATAGCTAATTACCTAGGATAAGATAATATAATAGCTTTAATATAAAAATACTTTTTTTAACTAGGGAGCTCATAGCTTATTTATAGCTTTATAGCTAATTATAATATATATAAGAGAAATATAATCTAATAGTAGCTAAAGTAAGGACTACTTAGATTACTATTAATACCTTAGTAACTCTATAGTGACCTCTTTATAGACTTTATAATAAACCTTTTGCCTATAGGACCCTTAGGGGCAAAATACCTATAGGTAATTAAGGACTATTTAACCTAAGTAATAATACTTAAAGCTATAAATAGTATAGATACTATAGCATATATATAATAATTCCTTAATTATTATTATTACTTTTATAAAATACTAAAGTTAATTATAAGTAATAAAGGGTTTAATTAGATAAATACTTTTTAATAAGCCCTTTATTAGCTTATAGGGATTAAATAGTATCTTAGTATAGCCTATTACTTTTAGACTAATAATAAGCCTAAATAAATTAATTAAGATATATAAGGCTACTTATAGGTATATATTAGCTTTAATTAAGATAATTAAGGCAAGCTCTTACTTATAGCGTAATTAGCTATAAATAACTATAACTATGCTATAATTAATATAAGTCTTTTCTTTATTAAATATAAATATTATATATATCCCTTCTTAATTAATAAAGTAAAAGTATTTATATTATAGAGTTATAATAAAGCTAATATAAAGGCTTTTATAAAGAGACTTTAAGAGGTTATTAAATTTATATAAATTAATATAATAGCTATATAATAATACTAAGAGGATATTATTAATTAGTAATAAAGGCTTATTAAATATTATAAAGTAAGAGATAAGATATAACTAAACCTTATAAATATTAAGATAAGAAGACCTTATAAAAAGCTTAATTAGTTATATCTTAAATATATAATTATATAAGTAATAAGCCTATATATAATATAGCTAAATATATTAAGAAGAGTCTTTTTATAATTTTATATTAATTTTATAAAGAAGGCGTGGTAAAACCCTTAGCCTAGTTAATAAAATAATAACTTTTAGCTATTAATAATTAAAATAAATAAGAAAGATAAATAAGAGATTAAAGAAATCTTATGCGCGTGCTAATAGCAATAAGATTATAAGTAAATATATTAAGCCCTTATATAATAAAAGGGTTATAAATAATTAACTTAAGAGCTAGTATTAAAATTATAAGAAATAGTAATACTTAAATAGTTTAAGGAAGCATATAGTCTTATATAAGATAATAATAGCCTTATTAATAACTATATAACTAGGTTATAGTAAGCTTATAAATAAGACTCTCCTTTATTAATAAAAAGAAAATATTATATATAAAATAATAACTTAAGGTTTATATAAAAGGACTATATATAAGGGTAATATAAAAAAGAGATAAGTAAGGCTACTATAAAGCTATAAAGAGAGAGTAAAGATTAAGTATAAGGTAAGTAAGAGGGCTCTAGCTAAAACTAGTTTAATATTATATAAAAATATAAAATATTATAGCTATAAGGTAATTATCTAAATAATTAGTAATAGCCTAGTAGTAATAAAATAAAAAATAAATATTAACCCCTTAAGGCTTAGATATCTTAGTCTTCTTAGCCTTAGCCTTATATAAAATAAAAGCCTTATACTTTTAGCTAGACTTTATAATAGACTTATTATTATCTCTATTAATACCCTTAGTAATATTCTTAATAATATTATTATTATTACTATTAGTATTATCCTTAGAAATATTATTTTTAATATTATTAATACTAGTAATAAAGATAATAAAGCTTATATAACTAAGTAGCTATATACTTAAAGTATTAATAGCGAGATACTCTTTAGTAATAATATAAAGAGAGTTAGTAATATTAGTCTAAACCTTTAAACTCTTAATAGTAAGGGTATATAACTATATAGCGAGATTATCTATAATATATAACTTAGTAATAATAGCGGCCTAGGTAATAAAGTAGGCATAATTAATAAGAGTGCTATAATAAAGTTAGTATAGGGCATAGCGGCCTTTATTAAGCGCTATAATTACTATCTAGTAAAGAATTAATAAAGCTATTATAATAAAGTTAATAAAAACTTATAGTATTAGCTAAGTAAGTAATATTATTAACTTAATCTTAGCTCTAAAGGGGGAAAAAAGTAATAAAAATAAGCTAATATTTATAAGAGAGCTATAAGTTTATATAAAATTAGCTATAAAGATATATTAAAAAAGGATAATATATATAGGCTTATATAGTTTATTATTATACTTATAATAATAATACTTAATAAATTAGGCTACTTATAAGTTAGCTAAGAATAAGTAATAACTATATAAAGACTTATTATTATAATAAATAATATAAGACTTTATAGCCTTAGTAAGATATTAGCTAATACTACTAAAAGGGTAATAGGCGACTATATGCTTAAGATATAATTAGTATTAAGGCCTATATAGGTTAGCTAAGATAAAGCGATATATATAGGCATACTTATATAATATATATAGCGCATAGGGAGAAAAGTAAGACAAAAGAGAAAGCGGTATATAAGATCTATTAATAAGCTAGCAATAGGTTAGTAAAAGAGTCTTAGGGAAGAGGCAGGCAGAATATTAATCTATAGCTAGGGCTACTTATAAAATAAAAGAATTAAAAAAAAAAAAAAAAAGCTTAAGAGAGTATAAAGAGGGCTTTTTATATCTTAGCATATAGGCTATAATAATTTATTATTATTATACTATTTTAAATATATTTTTTTCTTATTTTTATTTTTATTATTATTATTAAATAAAGAAATATAAGAAGGCTAAGAATATATAAGGACTAGGGCGCTAAGAGTATAAGGCGAGCTCGCAGAGAATATATAGGGATATAAACCCTTTTAATATAGCCTAGGCCATATCCTAAGCGACTTAATTATATTAGTCTAAGCATAATCACATAGATATTAATAAAACTAATAAGGTATGCGGAAAATAGAATATAAGCGGCAAAGGACTGGCCGCAGGTACGCCGCGAAGATATATATAAAACCAAAAGGGGGGGATACTATTATGGGCAAACCCGTGAGGAAGGTTATTTCTCCCTAGAAAAACTAAGACTAGAGAAACCCTTCTTCACAGCCCTGCTGTAAGCCTTATATAAAACCCGTAGCGAGGCTATAGTAAGTTTTTTTCTTTTCTTTTTCTTTCTTAGTCTTAGATATTTAATTAACTAGTTTACCTTAGCTATATAAGCTTTGGTCTAACCCTAGTATATATTAAGCTAAATAATTTTTTTTATAATATTTTTTAAATTTAATAAAGTAATAATTTTTATAATTATTAAGAATTAAAAAATAATAATAATTATTTAATTATTTAGCTATATATTAATTAAAGTACTTAAGTTACTTAAAACTAATTTTATTATTAATTTAGTTATTTTAAGTTATTATAATAATTTAATTACTTAAGAAGTTATTCTCTTAATATTAATTAATAAAATAATATTAACTTATATTAATAATAAATAATAAAATTAATTAGCTTTTTATATTAATTACTTAAATTATTATAATATATATAATAAGTAAGTATAATAATTATATAAATATAATAAAAATCCTAACCTCTAAGTTAAAAATTATAATAAAAATATAATAAATTATTTAATTAATTAAAATTACTTAATATATATAATAAGCAAGTGGGACAGACAAGCGAGCGGGACAGCTAGACTATATATTAAAACTAGGATTTTTAAACTATAATAAAAACTTTAATAAAATAGCTAAAAAACTTATAAAGAGTATTTCTAGCTATTTAACTTATAAATAAAGTATATCTAATTTTTATAGATTTTTAAAAAATATCCTTTATAAAGAAATAGCTATTTATATAATATAAATATACTTTTTTATAAACTACCCTATAAGGTATTTTTTTAATAATCTATAAAAATCAGGGTTAATAATATATTATATAATTAAGCTAACTTCTAATTTTTAGCTTTTTTTAACTTAATTTAAATTTTCTAAAATTATTTAAAAATCCTAGTTTTAATATATAATCTAGCTATCTTACTCACTTATCTATCCCACTTGCTTATTATATATGTTATTATATTCTTCTTTAAATATCTTAATTACTACCTAATAAGTCCTTATATTATGCTTAGGCTTATTATAAATACTATAATACTAAATACCTAGTTATATTAACCTCCCTTAACTACTACTCTATAATAATTTAGCTACTATTTATATATTAGTATCTATTTAATTAATTACTTACCTTTCTTCCTTTATTATTATAACCCCTCTTTTTTATAGCTAGGTTTTTTTTACCCTCTAGCGCCGGCTAAGTATCTTATTTATCTCTTAAAGGTCTTTATTATTAATAGCTAATAAGGCAACCTAATATATAATTACCTTTATCCCCTTCTTAAGAGACCTTAGGGCTTTAAGAATTAACTCTAGGGAGCTACTTTAATATCTTTTAATTTATTTCTTAAGGTATTTAAATTAAAATTAGGCCTTAAGTATAATCTTTAAGGTCCTTAAAGCCTAAGAGGCTAATTAATTAGATATCTCTTTAATTAGTATTAGTATTTATAGCTATATATTAAGCTTTAAGATTATATTTTTTAAATTAAGAGAAATAAGCCTAGCCTCTTTAAATAATACCTTAATATTTTTTTATTATAATAGCCTAAAATATAATATAAAAGGCTAAAAAGAACTTAGTCTTTAAAATATATATAATAAACCTTTTAATTAAATACTTTATTTTTTAACTATAGGCCCTCTTAAGTATATTAAAGTATATAATATTAAAGGGCTAAAATAAGTAAGATAAATAAAATAATATATAAAGCTAGATAATCTTATTATTATTATAATATCTCTTAAATTTAATAAAGTAATAACTTTTATAATTATTAAGAATTAAGAGATAATAAAAATTAATTAATTAATTAATTAATTAATTATATATTAATTAAAGTGCTTAAGCTACTTAAGACCTATCTTATTATTAATTTAGTTATTTTAAGTTATTATAATAGCTTAATTACCTAAGAGGTTACTTTCTTAATACTAATTAATAAGGTAATATTAGCCTATATTAATAATAAATAATAGAATTAATTAGCCTTTTATATTAATTACTTAAATTATTATAATTTATTTTTAATTTCTAAGCTATATTAATTTTAGTTTTAAATACCTTTTAAGCCTATAATAATTATTCTACTTATAATTATATTTATAAGAAAGCTAATCTTATTAAAATTATAAATATCTCTTATATTAATATTATACTTTATAATTATATTTATTATAAATTAAAACTAATTATAAATAATAATTAAATCTTTATATTTAGCTCTTTAGTAATTATATTTTTAAAAAAAAATATCTTAAGCTCTAAGTATTACTTAATAAAGTTATAAGCCTAATATATATTAATAAGTAGCGCATCGCGATTAATAAGTAATTAATTAATTATTTCTTTTATATTATAAAGCTAGGGGGGAAATCCTCATAAATCTAGGTTAAGAATAAAGTAAATAAGGATCTATTCCTCTAGATTAGAAAGCTAATATAACTATGGGATAGTATCGCGTTGAGACTAGATGCCTCGCTATTGGCGATATAAGGTTTAATAATAGACCTTATAGATAGTTGCCGCTTATCAGAGGCTTAAATTAGGGCTATTTTATATTGCTTAAAGGGCAAGAAGGATTCTAGACTTAATAAAGCCTTATAATATATTAGGTAGTTAAGAATTAATTAATTAAATAGAGATAATATAGGGTGAGGGATTTTTATTATACTTGTATAACTATTGTACTCGCTTATTATATATATTAATTTATTTTTAATTTCTAAGTTATATTAATTTTAGCTTTAAATACCTTTTTAAACCTATAATAATTATTTTATTTATAATTATATCTAACATATATGATAAGCAAGTGGGACAGACAAGCGAGCGAGATAGCTAGATTATGTATTAAAACTAGGATTTTTAAATAATTCTAGAAAATTTAAATTAAGCTAAAAAAAGCTAAAAATTAGAAGTTAGCTTAATTATATAATATATTATTAACCCTGATTTTTATAGATTATTAAAAAAATACCCTATAGGGTAGTTTATAAAAAAGTATATTCATATTATATAAATAGCTATTTCTCTATAAAGGATATTTTTTAAAAATCTATAAAAATTAGATATACTTTATTTATAAGTTAAATAGCTAGAAATACTCTTTATAAGTTTTTTAGCTATTTTATTAAAGTTTTTATTATAGTTTAAAAATCCTAGTTTTAGTGCATAGTCTAGCTGTCCCGCTCGCTTATCTGTCCCACTTGCTTATTATATATGTTATAAGAAAACTAATTTTATTAAAGTTATATAAATTATTTAATTAAATATTATATTTTATAATTATATTTATTATAAGTATAAATTACTTATAAATAATAATTAAATCTTTATACTTAGCTTTTTAATAATTATATTTTTAAAAAAAATATATTTTAAGCTCTAAGTATTACTTAATAAAATTATAAGCCTAATATATATTAATAAGTAATATATTATAGTTAGTAAGTAATTAATTAATTATTTCTTTAATATTATAAAGCTAAGAAGGAAATTCTTATAAATCTAAGTTAAAAATAAAATACTTAAGGATTTATTTCTTTAGATCTAATAATTAATATAATTAATTAAAGATATTATATTAAGATTAAATACCTTATTAGTAGCGGCATAGGGTTTTATAATTAACTTTATATATCTCTATAATGCATTAAAGACTTAATTTTAGGTTATTTTAAAGGGCCTAAAGAGTAAGAAATATCCTAGCCTTATAATTAATCTATGATATACTAGGCGGTTAAGAATTAATTAATTAAATAGAGATAATATAGGTTAAGGGATTTTTAGGCCACTTGGTTAACTAGGCCACTTGGTATATATATATGTTAAGCTAATACTAAAGAATAAAAAGGACCTTGCTATAAAATAAAGAGGTAATAATAATAAAAAAAAAAGGTAAGTAATTAATTAAATAAATATTAATATATAAATAATAGCTAAATTATTATAAAGTAATAATTAAAGAAGGTTAATATAATTAAGTATTTAGTATTATAATATTTATAATAAGCCTAGTTATAATATAAGGACCTATTAGGTAGTAATTAAAATATTTAAAAGAATATAATAAGTAATTTTAATTAATTAAATAATTTATAGTATTTTTATTATAATTTTTATTAAAGAGATTAAAAAAAGTATTTAATTTATTTAATTATCTAACTTATTATATATATATATTAAATAAAGAGTTATTAATATATAATAATTAATATATTTCTAAGAGATAAACCTAGTTATATTAAGTTTATATTAATAAGAGATTAAATAGATAATCTTAAATATAATATAAGTTATATTTAATAATATATTTAAAGGTATTAAGTATAACTAAGTTATATTAATAGCTAAGATAATTAATATATAAGAAAGTATTAATAAATATATTTTATATACTTAGAGTCTTTTATATAGCTCACGCTAGACCGCGTAAGGCTTATATCTTAAGTCATAAGGCTTATGCCTGTGATTATAAGGCTCATGTCTTAAAAGGTAAGTGACATAGCGATAGGTCAGGACCTTCTAGGAATTATGGGGCTTTTCCTACCCACGTGATGTGAGGCCCGTTGGGTCGTAACATGACCCATGCAAGTGAGTGGCCCACTATACTATGTAACTAAAAATAGCTAATTCTCAATTTCTAAAATCTACTATAGGGTAGCTAGAAAGTTAAAAAAATCTATTTTTATAAATCTAATTCTTTATAGAATCTTAATATAATTTCTTTAGATTTTTAAAAAGATTCCTTTATAGAGAAATAGCTATTTATATAGTGCGAATAAACTTTTTTTAAACTACCTTATAAGGATTTTTTAAAAAATTTATAAAAAATATATATTATTTATACTAGTATTAATATGCTAACTTTAAAGTTTTAACTATTTTTAGTCTTAATTAAATTTTCTAGAATTCTTTAAGGAAAATCTCTTTAAGGAGCAAATCCCACTATAGGGTATTTTAGGCCACTTACTTGCATGGGTCACTCACTTATCATATACGTTAGTTTTATTATATTTTAGTAATGCATGCTCTTCTTTCATTAAAAAGACAAAAACCACAATTTATTACCCCCCATCTTAATACACGGCTCCTCACCCTCAACTAGCGAGATACTGAAAGGTCACCCTTAGCCGCCATCTCCTCTAGAATAAATTTTGCTGCGACTTCTCTTCCTTCCCCAGCATCCCTGCACAACCTCGCCAAATCTTCTGCCTTCTTCTTGATCGTCTCGGAATCTTTCCCCATGACATCAATCAATGCCTGGCTGAGGTCTTTGCCTGTCCATCTGGGCTTCGTTTTTCTGTTTCCAAGTCGCCCAATGCCGAGCATCTCGATACGCTGGGCAAAGTCATAGCAGTCTGTCCATTGCGGAAGGACGACTTGCGGGGTCCCAGTGCTATAGCAATTAGTTCATATTCGAAAAAGGGAAGGGGTGACATACATAACTGCTTCGTTGAATGAGTTAGCGCCTCCATGATGCACCGCACATACGACATTGCCTGTTTGTAGAATCGAAATGGGCTCAGCGACGACCCAGTCAACGATTCTAACTTTATCTTTGACAATATCTTGCCCAAGAATGTCCATCATCTTGGCACTCTTCTGTGCATTGATGCCCTTGTGAGTTTTCAACTTCCATAACACTTGAAGGGGGCGTTTCCATGACATCTGAGCCTCTTCCATGACTTTCTTGATAGCACATGCCATTTCAATCATTTGCTGCGCGTCAATTTGACACATAGAGCCAAGGTTGATGTACACAGTCGGGCCTTGGGCTAGCCAATTCCCCAGCTCAGGGTGCAATTCCTCGATTGGCGACGCGTTTCGAAGGATGGGGCCACAAGGTAGGATATTATGAGGCAGTATTCCCTTAAAGTCGAGCTCCGGCAGAAAACCGACTGCAATCTTCAGGTTGTTGGGTCTGCTGCGCTGGAGATCGATCGCTGTCTTGAGATGGATGCCGAGGTTGTCTTTCAAGTGAGCGGTAATCTCTTTTCTTTGACGGGATGTGATCCAGAGATAGGCCATGTAGAACAGGAAATAGATATTGAGAGGAATGAGGTGCCACGGCACGGGGTAAGAATATCCAGTAAACAGTCTACCGACTCATCAGTCGTTGATTGGTATAAAGGAAGGATTGGTTGATACGGACGCGGGATACTTCCAGAATCTTACGCCACGTGGCTGCTCAGACGCGGCAAAGTCCTTGATGGTGTTGGGGCTCAGAATCATGTACTTGACGTGCAAATGCCACACAGCCGTCAACCCAGCGGTCATGAGCGGGTCCAACACCACAAGATCCGCATTCACATCTTTGATAATGCCGATAAGTGAAGTGATGATGTCCCCCAACTCTTCGCCAGTGTATGGTATGAATGCGGGAAGAAAGTCCCTGATGGCCTGTTTAGTCGCGGAGAAACTGAGGGGCGTGGAGACGGAATCAGGAAAGTATCCAGGCCGAGCTGGAATGCTGTGCCGCTCAATGTAGTTTTGAAGCCCTTGACGGCCCGAGATGCCTTGAATTTCGTGGTAGACGATGGGTCTCGCCATTGGTGTAGATCTTCGGGCATACTCTGAGACCTCGGCGATGGACCCCTCGAAGCCACGAAACGTGGCGAAATGGATCTCAACGCCGGGATCGGCCTCAAGGATGGCCTGCGCGGTTGCGAGAAAGACATTGGATTGGCCGTGCTCAATATTTGTGAGCATCAGGACCTTGCGCATATTGATTGCAGGGCTAGCTTGGGTTGTCATTTTCATGAAGTTACGATTGTGGAGGTCGAAGAACACGGCGAGGTTTCGCTGAATATGGATGCACGCGATAGATAACACGAAAAGAAGACGACAGGGGAATGGTCTCGCATCTGGCACGGTCAAGCATGTCATGGTGACTTCTCGACTACGACATCAGCCCAAGACACGTTATCTCCTTGCTTGCGCGGGGACTACCAGAGTATACTCATCCCCATTGTTAGAGCATTATCTAAGACTCTATGAAAATAATATAAGAATAGGTTAATCTTTTATCTTCATATTAGTAAGTATAGGAAGAGGCTAATCATAATTGGTGTAGATCCCTGCTTAGTACCGCGCAAGCAAAGAGATCATCCATTGAGACCGTGTGGGTCGAACTATTGACTGGCAGATTCCGATTGTCACTGCAACCACCCTCTTTGGTACCACCGCTTTCACCGGAGGACGGGGTGAACTCAATCAACTAGCAGGCAGATCAGAAGTGTTAAGAGGAGTGAAGAGCAAGGGATCTTGCTGGCGAAACATCGACTTACTGGTCATCCTTTCTCACAATGAAATTTCTCTGCCTCCACGGCTCCTATGGGAGCGCCGCTGTAAGTTTATGCTTTCCATCTGTGGTTAATATGCTATTGCATCACTAACTATTATCTGTAGAACTTCAAAATCCAGCTCGGTCCATTCACAGACGTGGTGCAGAACTCGAGCTCTAGCACGTTCAAATGGATTAACGGCGGGCACAAAGCTGTTCCACCGCCTGGATTCGACGACTACTTTGGTGCTCCTCCCCTCTTCCGCTTCATGGACTATGATGGTGTTGGAGGCTTGGACGATATGATGGTCAAGATCCGTGATTTTCCCAAGGGTCTGACCCCCGAGGATACTATCCGGAAGCTTCTGGGTGAAGAGGATCTGTTCACAGCTGATGCTGTGCATGATGCCCTCGACAGGCTGCATGAGATTATTGACCAGGACCCTGAGATTGATGTATGATTCTTGATGAAATTATTGTGCTAGGTCAAAGTCAAGGGCTGACAGACTGGCATGCAGGGTATTCTAGGCTACTCGGAGGGAGCCACTATCGCCGCGAGCTTGGTCCTTGAAGAACGGCGACGGTTTGAAGAAAAGGGAATTCCCCGACGTATCAAGGTCAGTAACCAGTATCTATCTATAGTGAAACCAGACTAATTCCCAGATAGGCTGCAATTTTCTTTGCCGGCTGGCCTCCCATCCGCCTCACTGATGAAAACCGTGTCGAATGCCTCCTAGCAGATGAATGTGAGGACATCATCGATGTTCCCACGTGCCATGTGGTGGGATGCAACGATCCATACATTCAAGGCGCTATGGCACTCTACGGCATGTGTGACGAGGATACCGCGGTTCTCTTTGATCACGGCAAGGGTCACACTCTGCCGAGGGACACGAGGACCATCCAGGAGCTGGCCACGGCTATCACTGATACGATAGTCAAGGTCGGGAACAATTGAGGGGTTGTCAAACCGTTGGGGAAGGGCGGGGTGATTTTCCAGATTGAGTTAGACAGATGATCTCGGTGTAAGATAATAATTGAATGCATGCATATCCATGTCCAGATGCAGCAAAGGGACTCGCCTCGAGGTCTTACCGCACGCACAAGGGAGCGAGAAGGGATAAGAATGCAACTGTATGTGTACCATTAGGTGATGCGACCATGACATGACAAAAGTTCACCGACTCGGTGTGGAGGGATGCCCCTGGTCACATCTGACAGCTGTCTCTGGGGGTGGGAGGCATACGCAAACGTGTAAGTGACGGAACAAGCCGGAAGATAGACTCCCAACTAACCCCGCGCTTAGGATACACTAGACATGGCTCTCATTCAGCTCGGTACTGCAAGATCGGTACTACAGGTCGTCAGTCCATGTGTCAAAGCAAGGCTGAGATGGAGCCCCCGCGGAATCATGGAGTCAAGGCCAAGGGAAATTGATTCGATTACCAAAAACGATTAACAATGATCTAATCAAGCCTCGGCCTAAACTGAGTGCGCATATGAATCCAAGACATGCCGTGATGATCGACGTTGACCATCGGCGTCGCAATCTACGCGAGGTGGGGGCGTGTCGTAGATCTCGGCCTTTTCCAAACATCAATAACTCTTGCCCCTGTCCCTTTGGGCCATACATAACTCGGAACCGAGAAGAGCCGAAAGGTGTCGGAAAGTGGGCGAAAGCAGTCGAGAAACGATTCATAAACTATCGCATGCCATCCCATCGCACCATCTATAGCTAAGCTGTGAACGGCGAGATCAACTGCCGATGCAAAGGGCCTGGGTATCGACGCCATGATCGAAGGGCATCTCGGTGTAACAGATACATAGGATTGGGTTCCGTATCTCGGTTGAGTCTCTATCTGGACCAAGGGAAGTGATCTGCTCCCCCTATCTCTTGGCACGCGTTGCTCTTGTCTACATGCAGTAGAGGTAGTAGTACATCCTTGACATTGTGGATAAGAAACGGGATCCCAGTGACCCGGTGCAGCAATCCAAGGGAATTCTGGCTTGATGTTTCCATCATGGTGGTTTATCAGAATGCTGAGAACGGCGAAAATTGAATAGAATGAGTTGAGTTCAGCCATGGAAGGACAAGGGTGAAAAAATGATATAGTTGCATTGATTTCCTTCCTTTGCTTTTGCTTCACTTCCGATATCTGTCAACCCAACTATCCCACACAGCTCCTGGGCTTCTCGCAGCATCTTTCAACTTCCAAGTCCACACATCACAATGTCAGCCAACCAAGAGCCCCGGCTAGCACCGATCGCCATAGTCGGCATGTCCTGCCGGCTGTCTGGCGACGTCTCTAATCCCGAGGACTTCTGGACACTCCTGTCTCGGTCACGCAGTGGCTGGCGAGAGATACCAGAAGACAGGTTCACCATGGGAGCCTTCCACCATCCCAACCCTCAAAAGAAGGGGTGCATCAACGCCAAGGGGGGTTACTTTATGAATCAGGACCTGTCGCGGTTCGATGCCCCATTTTTCAACATCACAGAGCAGGAAGCCTTGGCCATGGGTGAGACAATATTCTAGAATACCCCCGAGATGTCTTGCATATTTGCTAACATGTCTTGCCGTAGACCCCCAACAACGGCAGCTACTCGAGTGCACATACGAGGCTCTTGAGAATGCTGGTGTCCCTAAGGAGACAATCGCTGGCCGCAACATTGGAGTCTTTGTTGGTGGTGCCTCATCAGACTATCGCATGGGCACTCTACGTGATGTGAACAGAGTACCCATGTTTGATGCCACTGGCAATCACCAGTCCATCCAAGCGGGCCGTTTGTCTTACTACTTTGACTTTCATGGGCCTTGTTCATCGATAGACACGGCATGCTCATCTAGTTTGTATGCTCTGCATCAGGCTGTGCAGAGTATTAGGTCTGGTGAATCTGAGCAGGCCATTGTGGCTGCTGCCAACCTGCACCTCCAGCCCGATGATTACATCTCCATGTCTATGCTAGGGTGAGTTATTGTTCTCATCCATTTGTGACGTTTCATAGCTAATATTCATAATCAAGGATCTTCAATGAGCATGGAAAGACCTTTGCCTTCGATGAACGAGCCAAGTCTGGCTTCGCCCGAGGCGAGGGCGTTGGTGCCCTCCTTCTGAAGCCTCTTGACCAGGCTCTGAAGGACAATGACAAAATCCGTTCAGTTATTGTCAACACTGGCACAAATCAAGATGGAAAGACTGTTGGTAAGTAAACTCTCAACAGCTTCGACGTACATTACACTTACATCCCGTTAGGCATCTCAACGCCAAGCGGCGAGGCCCAGGAGCGTCTCATGCGTGATGTCTACGCCAGGGCAGGCATCAATCCCGAGGATGTCGGCTTCATTGAAGCCCATGGCACAGGAACCAAAGTTGGTGATCCCATCGAAGCCGGCGCCTTATCCCGCGTCTTCGGCAACGGCCGCACGAAGCGTTTTCCCCTCTACATAGGGTCCGTCAAGACAAATGTCGGACACCTTGAAAATGCTAGCGGCATTGCATCCATCATCAAGGCGACTCTGATGCTTGAGAAGGGCTTCATCCTGCCTAATCTCAACTTTGATCAGGCGAACCCCAACATCCCTCTGGATCAGTGGAACATGAAGGTTCCCATCAACATCCGTCCTTGGCCAAAGAACAAGAGGTACATCAGCATCAATAACTTTGGCTTTGGAGGGTCCAATGCACATGCTGTTTTGGAAGGTCCGCCTGTTTCTCTTTCGGATTTGCCGATTGAGTCCAAGAACCAGCGTCCCAAGCTGTTTGTCTTGTCTGCTCACGATGAGGGGGCGCTCAAGCGCTTGACGTCGCAACTTGGTGTGTACATCGAGCAGCATCCTGAGGTCTTCCAAAAGCGTCTCATCCGAGACATTGCATACACACTGGGCGAGCGTCGGTCACATCTTCAGTGGCGAATTGCTCTTGCAGCGACATCTCTTGACGAGCTTGCCCTGTCTCTCAATGGAATCGACGCCCTGCCAAGTAGAGCAGCCAAGGTTCCCAAGCTGGCTTTCGTTTACACCGGTCAAGGAGCGCAGTGGGCTGGCATGGGCCGTGAGCTGCTGAGCAGCCATCTCATCTTTGCCGACACGGTCAAGGCTGCCGATGACTGCCTCAAGCGTATGGGTGCTAGCTTCTCTCTCATCGAGGAGCTTAACAAGAGCAAGGAGGAGTCACAGATCGGCAAGGCACACATCAGCCAGCCTATTTGCACCGCCGTTCAGTTAGGGTTAACTGCCTTGCTCGAGTCCTGGGGCATCAGGCCTTCAATGGTGGTCGGCCACTCCAGTGGTGAAATTGGAGCTGCCTTTGCCACCGGTGCCATCACTCTTGAGGCTGCTATGGCTGCTGCTTACCACCGTGGCCAGGCCGCCCAGAAGATGAAGGCCAAGTTCCCGGATCTCCGGGGGTCCATGATCGCTGTCGGTGCTGGGCCGGCTGAGGTGAAAGACCTGATCCAGTCTCTTAGTCTCACCTCCATCGTTGTGGCCTGCGAGAACTCGCCCTCCTCCGTCACAGTATCTGGAGATGAGGATGCCATCGATAAGCTTGCTGTTGAGCTCGAGAGCCGCAGCATCTTCAACCGTAAGCTGCGCGTTGATGTGGCCTACCACTCGCCACACATGCAGCTCGTCGCTGATGACTACATGGCTTCGATCAGCAACATCAAGAGCCAAGATTGCGATGGCGTTGCTTTCTACTCTTCCCTGAACGGTAGCAAGCTAGACTCGACCGTCGCTCTCGGCCCATCCTACTGGGTGGATAATCTTACCAAGCCAGTCCTTTTCTCATCGGCTTTGAAGGATCTGTATGAAGATGGTAGGCCTGACATGATTGTCGAAATTGGACCGCACTCAGCCTTGGAGGGTCCTATCAAGCAGATTCTCAAGGGCATCAGCAGCCAAGCCTCCAGTGTCAAGTACCAGTCGTCACTGGTGCGCAACCAACACGCCACGACCACGGCGCTCAAGCTTGCCGGCGCCCTGTTTGTCAAGGGCTACCCTGTCAACTTCGGCGCTATCAACGAGGATGATGACGGTGCCCAGAAGCCTTCCTTGGTAGCTGACTTTGCTCCATACCCATGGGCTGACCGGAAGTACTGGTTCGAGTCTCGCTCCAGCAAGCAGCATCGTCTCAAGCCATTCCCTCGTCACGACCTGCTTGGCACACTCGAAGATAACTACAGCGAGTTGGATCCCACATGGCGAAACGTCATTACTGTCGATGATGTGCCGTGGCTGAAGCACCACAAGATGCAGTCGCTGACGACCATGCCTTTGGCGGCTTACCTCTGCATGGCAGTGGAGGCCTCTATGCAACGTGCTGGTCTGCGTGGCATCTCCGCTGAGCAAATCCTTGGATACCGACTTCGCGAGATCTGGGTGTCCAAGGCGTTTGTTCTCGACGACAGCTCCGAGTATGAGTCAGTTGTGACCCTGCGATCGTACGCCGAAGGCACCCGCGCCCACTCCTCTGACTGGGATGAGTTCCGGATCGCATCTTGGAACCCCAGCAGGGGTTGGCTAGAACACTGTACAGGTCTTGTGGCTATTCGAAAGCAAGACACCTCCAACGCCGTCAGCCAGGGAAGCACACATAGTGCTCGTACACGCAAGACTGTCGCGGATAACATCTACGGCGGCGAGCTGTCCATCCAGGACTTTTACTCTGAACTTGAGGGATTTGGTGCCGAGTACGGATCTCTGTTCCAGCTTCAGCCGTCGGGTGGTCTCAAGGCGGCGGGAGAGTTCTCTACCAGTAGTGTCACTGTACCTGACACAGCCTCGAGTATGCCCTTCAACCACGAGACTCCCTCGATTCTACCAGCGGCTTTCACAGATCTGTTTGTCCAACTGACTTTCGCCATATTTGGCGCTGGACGAGGTGAGATGAAGTCTCTCTTCATGCCAACCGCCATCAAGGAGCTTGAGATCAGCAGCAAGCTCCCATGCTCGACGGGCCGGCAAGTCCAGGTTGTCGCTCACGGCAAACCCAATCCTGCTAGTCCTGGACCTGTCGACTTCTACGTCGATGTCTGGAACACGGAGCACAACACAGAGCCTCTGTTGAAGATGGACGGCTTCCGGATGACACCTGTCAATGGTGATATGGGACAAGAGCAGGTCCCTCGCTCGTTGTGTTACAAGATCCAGTGGGAGCAATTGAACCCTCTCGATCTGGACAGCCCTGGAAGCGAGAAGAGCCTTGAAATGGTTCCCCGTCGCGTCTGCAGCAACAACACAGTTTGCTCATCGCCAAGCGAAGATCTCAGCGATAGCCCCAGGTCCGTCGGTACACCTGCCAGTAGCCGGGACAGCGCCAGCCAGGATGGCCAACCGGCTGACACGCATGCTCTGCGTTTCGCGCTCAACAACACTGTCCTTGCGGATCCCATTGTCATTATCTCTGACAAGGACGAAAGTGACTCGCTCGTCGGGGCGCTGGTGAATCTGGCTGATCTCCACACAGGATCCAAACCTACCATTGTTCCTTTCTCCAAGGTCAAACCTTCGGCAGTCCCATACATTTGTCTGGCCGAGCTTGATGGCCCACTGCTCCATGGGCTGTCGGCTGACACCTTCAATCGTCTGCAAAAGCTTCTCCTCACGTCCTCTTCCATTCTCTGGGTGAGCGCAGGTGGCTATCGATACGCCGAGAAGCCTGAGAATAACATGGCTCAAGGCCTGCTCCGATCAGTGCGCTCTGAGGCAAGCAAGACGGTAGCGCTTCTAGACCTGGATCCCAACTCGAGGCTCAATGCCTATGGTCGGGCAGAACTCATTCTTGAGGCACTGACGACTTCACTTGTCAAGCCACAAGATGACGCTCCCGTGGACTTTGAGTTCGCTGAAGAGGATGGCCAGCTTGTGGTGCCCCGCGTCGTCGAGTCTGAAGACATGAACGTCGCCATTTTCCGCGAGACGCAGGACTCGGCTCCGTATCTGCAGGAGTTCGATCAACCTGGGCGTCGACTTAAGGTGGCTGTCGGCACCTACGGAGCGCTCGACTCATTGTACTTCAAGGACGATATCGAGCTTCCCCTGGCGGAAGATGAGATCGAGATCAAGGTAGCCGCCACTGGTATGAACTTCAAGGACGTGGTGATTGCCATGGGCCAAGTCAGCAGCCCATACCTTGGCGTTGAGTGCAGCGGCATTGTCAACAAGGTGGGCTCAGGGGTGACAACACTGGCGGTCGGCGACAGGGTCTGCGCCATGTCGCTGGGTGCATATAGCACGTTCGCCAGATGCCCTGCGACCAGTGCCGCCATCATCCCCGAGAACATGAGCTTTGAGACAGCCGCCTCCATCCCCGTTGTCTACAGCACTGCCTACTACGGCATTGTCAACCTCGCTCACCTGCAGCCCGGTGAGCGAATCCTCATCCACGCTGCGTCAGGTGGTGTCGGCCAAGCCGCGGTCCAACTCGCCCAAATGATCGGGGCTGAGATCTATGCAACTGTTGGTAGCGCCGAGAAGAAGGAGTTGCTGATGGACACATACGGTATTCCCCAAGACCACATCTTCTACAGTCGCAACACAGACTTTGGACCCGCGATCCGAGAGGCCACCAATGGCGAGGGTGTCGATGTGGTCATCAACTCCCTCGCTGGTGATCTACTCCGTGAAACCTGGGAATGCCTGTCCCACTTTGGACGTTTCGTCGAGATTGGCAAGAGAGACATCACATCTAACACGAGGCTCGAGATGAACAAGTTTGAGTACAACTGTACTTTTAGCTCCGTTGACCTCACATTGGTGGCTGCTGAGCGGCCCAGGATTATGAAGCGCGTGCTAACGTCCGTCATGAATCTATTAGCCGAAGACGTGGTGAAGCCCGTTGGGCCTATCATCACTGTTGGAATTTCCGAGGTTGAGACTGCTTTACGCAAGCTTCAGAGTGGAAAGACTTCTGGAAAGGTTATTGTCAGCCCCCGAGCTGGCGAGAGGGTCAAGGTAAGCGCATGTTTCCTGACTGACGGCTCAACTGCTAACAGCTTCAGGCTACTCATCCCCAAAGAAACCCTACCTTGCTTCAATCGGATGCTACTTACCTCATTATTGGTGGCACTGGCGGCATCGGCCGCTCCATGGCTAGACGGATGATCCAGCTCGGTGCTCGACACATTGTGCTGCTATCGCGTACTTCCAGAGTGACTGGAGAACTTGGCCAGTTATCAGAATACGCCAGGACTAAGGATGCCAATATCTACCTGCGGGCTTGCGACGTTGCCGATGAGAAGAGCGTCGGGGCTCTCGTGGAAGAGTCGGCGCGGACATTGCCTCCTGTTCGCGGTGTCATCCACGCTGCAATGGTTCTTAGAGTAAGTGATTGATGATGCTCAATGTTGACACCAGCTAACATACCATAGGATGTGCTGTTCGAGAAGATGACATTAGAAGACTATGATCTCGTGGTCCGATCCAAAGTGCACGGCGCATGGAACTTCCACAAGGCCCTACTCAATAATCCTTTGGACTTTTTCATAGTACTGTCCTCTGTAGCTGGTATCGTTGGCAACAGAGGCCAAGCCGCGTACTCAGCCGCTAACACCTACCTCGACGCATTCACTCAACATCGCCTGCGCAACGGCCTACCAGCCACATGCCTAAACCTAGGGGCTGTCTCGGGCGTCGGCTATTTGGCAGAGAACTCAGCGAAGCAAGCCCAGGTGCTCAAGAACCTCTCAGGCTCCACGGTCGACGAGTCTGAGGTCCTTGCTCTTCTGGAGCTGGCCATCAACGGCAAGATCGGTGTCATGGGCAATGAACAGTGCGTGACAGGACTTGACTTTAGCGACGGCACATCTCTGCCATACTACGCTTCCGATGGGAGATTCGTCCACCTCCGCCATGCTGCAATCGTGAGGTCGCAAGACGCAAGCGACCTCCCAGCATCAGCATCTCTGACCATCGCACAAGAAGTTCAGAGAGCGGCTACCAGGGAAGAGGCCCAAGGGATTGTGACAATCGGTCTACGCGATAAGCTTGGTGCGATCCTCATGCTGCCACCCGAAGTCCTGCAGTCTCACCAAGGGAATGCCCCTGTGACGGCATTTGGCTTGGATTCTCTGAACGCAATCGAGCTTCGAAACTGGATAACCAAGGAGCTCCAGGCACATCTACAGATCTTGGAGCTGCTCACGAGCAGTAGCTTAGGCGATCTTGCTTCATTAGTATTGAAAAAGTCGAGGCTCGGGGATGTCTGGCGTAAGAACGAGGGAGAGATAGAACAATCATCATAAGAATTAGATTATTTATGGTAGAAAGCTATACAAGAATTCCCTTTTCCTGAGATTACTTCATGTGTTTTTGAGTCTTATTATTGTATGATCTTCTTCTAACTCTTGAATTATATCACTGTAAGTCTTGCACACTCTTAAGAAGGTGGATCGAGACCATGTACGGCTCTAAACGAGCCATTACCGAGTCCATGCTAATTTTTGCAATATCACTATCATCTGATTTCATTTTGGCTTTCTATCCCATTCATCTTTCTAGAGCATATTTCTAGAAACCGTCATCATCAGTCATCGCATCCTCATCTTCTGTCACTGTATTCTCATTCAAATCCTCCATCACCTGGCTGTCATTCTCGCTTCTTTGTTTGTCTCGGTGAACAAGGAGCCTGACGGACGCCTCAACTGAGAATTGGTGTAACAGTCCTTCATCATACCAGAAGGTCAAGTCTCCGCGGCTGAGGTCGGTGTAATACGAGTCGCACAAATCGGCAAGCTCGCGTATGAAGTAAGTGACAGGAACCTGGCCTGCTCCCGTCCTCGAGCGGCCGCTATACGTATCGTCCCAACCGATCTCAACGTACTCGCCGTCGCAATCGTAAAAGACCGTGCTATAGTCTCTGTTCGGCTCTGCCCGCCAATAGACACTCTTATCGACAAGCCAAAGGCTGGGGAAATGCAGCCAATCCACCATTTCATCAATCAGTTTTGCTAGTAGACCTCGAGGAGATTACTCCATCCTCAAGTCACAGATACGCTTCGGAAGGGCATGGTTCCAACTAGAGTCGAATTCGAGGCCGAGATTCTCCACCTCCAAGATGGTGCAGTCAATGCCGAGAAAAGGGAAATTATAATACATATTGGGGTTCTCCAATGCTCGTTTAGAAAATTCCCAGCCATTGAAAGTAACGCAGAAGATATCTCGGGCGGGGTATACCATGAGATACCACGCATCGTGACCCTCATCCATGACAACTAGTCCTGGATGAACATCCTCTTCTCCGTCATCCCAGTCGGGATCGCATTGTCTGGGGAGCTTCCCCTCACGGTTGCTTTTGTCGTACAGCTCTTTCCACGCGTTGAGCCGAGAGTGCTTCATAACGGCCGCTCTTGAATCTTTGAAAGCTGTCCAGAGGCCCCGGTGCCATAAATACGCGGATTTGTTGCCTGGAATATCGTGATCAGGTTGCTCCAACGGGGTTTCTTGATCCCAGCCGAACGGGATGAGCTTTTCGCGGTCTTTATTAAGTCTGAAGTAGTGCAGTCCACGTCGGTGTCGCTGAGACGGGAGACATGCCTGCTCCCAAACCTGGAGCCGGAGCTCGGCTGGGAGTCTTGGAAATAGATGAAAAGTAGAAGAATCTATCTTCAGGCTGAAGCAGAGCTATAGAGGCTTGTATTGTGTGTCACAAGCTTTATGAGTGCATTTGGGATGGCGTGAAAAAACCGTGCCGAGTCATGAAGAGAGAAAGGAGGACCAAAGGTGAAGCAGTCTGTGTATCTAACGAAGAGGGAGGAAAGAAGGAATTGGCGATAAAAGTCTTCTTATGTAGGCCAAACACGTGAGTCAATATATGACTGTGCAATAATTGTACTCAGCCACGCGAGAGAAAACTTTATTCCTGTGCCTAACAGGGTGATGCAACGTGGAACCCAAGGTTTTTGATCTTGCTATTTCGAAGCCTATGTTGGCACAAGTAGGGTCAGGTGAAAACCCCCCTCTGACATACCTGCCGAAACTGACGTCGAACTTGATGTGACTCTCACGCCGGGCTCATCGCCGGGCTCATCTTTTGCCGATTAAGTCATCGAGCAGTCTATCAAGATCACCCTTCACGACATTAGTTTGACAAGATACGGCCATCCCCTCCTTTAGCATGCGAATACACGTAGAGCAACGGGCTCAACAGCACAGCAAAAGGTCGGTGTAGCTCGTAAGAAGAAGAACAAAGTTGATTGTTCAAGTTATACAGATACAATCTTCCATCTCGTCCCACTGGCCACACCGAATAAAATTTAGTTTTTCTTCTAATTTTATTCATGATTAGTAAATGCACTGACGTGGAATGGAATCATGTTTACTTACATCACCAGGGGCGGACTCAGCAGCCCTCTCGGCGGCCCTCTCGGCGGCCTTGTATAACCACAGTCAGCATTATACACACAATTCAAGCGCAGACAACTTACGTCGAGCTCCACCTTGGCCTCCTACTCAAGTCAGCAACTCTTCATGCACGCTTTACAATGGTATTCTTACAGGGAGTGTTCGCACAGAGACCTCTGGGAGTGCCTATTTCATTCAGTCAGATACAACATCCACAAGACTCGCGATTCTCACTCACGTGTCTCTTCATCTGCCATTCCCATAAGAGTCATTTGAATCAGCATATGCCCAGGCTCAAACCAGCGGAATACCGTTCTATATCACTCACGGCCCTTTCTCGACAGCCTCCTACGTTGCAAGGGTCAGCCAAACTGTACAAAGCTTTTGAGGGGGGGTGATATACCTTGAACATGCGTTCATGGCGCTACGCGATCAATCAGTCAGTATTTGAACGATCTGCAATCCATAGAGTATATACGAGCTTACCTTCATCGATTCAAAGTGTTTCTTCTCGTCGCAAAGCGATCACTGGTCAGCCATCGCATCTACCCGCGAACAGCAAATGGACTGATGTCGAACTCACGGTCGCCTGCTCGCCTCAATACTGGTATACCAGTCAGCATAGCCAATAAATAGTGAAAGGTCCAGGACGTACTTCAAAGTTCTTCTCGGCCTCCTCGCGGGATCCTTTCTACACAAAACGTCAATTTCCTACCACACAGAACCACTTCACGAGTAGAATCCACACACCGGGGGGACACGTTTCTATTTGGTTGATGTTAGCATTGGCATGATCAAAGACAAGTGGAGCGAAATACATACCTTCGGGGCCGTTTGGCCCTGTGGCTGCTGCTGCTGAGGCTGTTGCTGCTGCTGTTCCGCGCGAGTTAGCTCAATGCAACTCCATAAACGATGTGCTGGGGCTCTTACCCCCGAGGGGCCACGAGACTGGTTCGAATACTATCAACTGTTAAGACATGAGCCATCATGGAACTTCATGGAGAGCTTACTGTTGAGAAGTTGCGCTGAAGGTAATTCAAGTTAGCCATCAATTCTTTGCGGGGCTTGTGCACTCACTTTGGCTCCCTGAGGAGCGCCGCGACCAGACCCTCTGCAGCCGAAGCCACCCGCGCCACGACCACGCTGATTCTCACTCTATACCCAATATTAGCCTCTTTCTGATGCTTGTTGTTGTTGATCGGAGAATGCATGGATGGCAATTGAAGGAGAGGGACGAGGGTCGCTTGTGGTATGCCTCTCGACTATGGGATCGCGGTTCAAGGTGGAGTGCACATCGGGGTGCGTGCTGAAGAACACCAGTCGGATGTGGAGAGTTCCGAAGTAGAGTTAAATGCATATTGAACTCGAAAACGAAACCGGGGAGCTGAGAGAGGACGAGGGTGTCTTACAAAACCGTTGTAGACGTTCTACAGAGGCAGATCAGCGACGACATTCGGGCCAGAGACAAGGAAAATAGCACTTACACGGACCATGATGAAGAGAGTCTAGGGCACGACACAGAGTACGTTAGTCCATAATATCGATCGCATATCAATGGACAATGGGCAGACAAGCGCACTTACAGTGAAAGAGAGATTGGTTCCACACAGAGACCTGTGTCAGAAGCGCCAGAGACAAGATTGTTCGAAAGGAAGCTGGAACCTACGGTTGAAGTTTTGGAAGACTAAATTCAAGATCAACAAACTCTGCCATCAACGGCGTAGCATGAGGGACTCACGAAGAAGAGAGAAACTAGTCTCTACGGCGCGCAACAATCAATGTCAGCACGGCCAAACACCAGGCACCAAACACTTGCGTTGGGAGATGGGGACTTACGACAGCGATTGAAGATTGATAGTTAGGTAAGAAGAGAGAATCTCCGCAAAGGTCGGCGTTGGTGTTGGTCACGGGGGCACAGACAAAGGGAAGGTGCGACTCCCCCCAACCCACCCGACGTTCCTGCGGTTGACGCTACACCCAAATTTCGTCGACCCATGCGGTTTCCCGAGGTCGAGTCCTTCGACTGGGAGTTGACTTCACACATTCATCAACATCCATCGAAGCATCCGCGAATCAACACAGCATCATTCCGACGCCCCTTTACGTTATTTCATCAACCAGCCATCCGCCATGTCTCCTGCCGAGCGCGTTCACCGCCAGTTTCCCAAGAATTACGGCGTGCTGCACAACAACAGGGACCGTACACCAGCTACTGAAGCAACATGACTATCTCAGGATGGGAAGGCCACGAGATTAAGAGCATGCTGACGACCATTATCTTGGTAGTGCACCCGAATTCCCGGAAGCAGAACAGCCGCGGACGAAGAAGGCCACCTCCGGCAAGATTGCCAAGCCCGAACATGAATTCGAATTCGCGGACACCGAACGAGTCGATCCCCAACACGAGACAAGTCCGAGACGTCCGCCACTTGTGAACAACCATCAAAAGATCATCAAAAGATCATCAAGAGCTCATCAGAAGCTCATCAAAAGGGATGAAAAGATCACGGCGGCCGAACCGGATAAGAACCCCGAGCATGACATCGACTGCGCGATGGAAGCCACCACCGAAGTGATCAAGAGCGATGTCGATGGACAGTTCAAAGAGGCCAGATTGGACAAGAGGCGAAACGGTCACATCGGGCACATGAGCGTTGATCTCTGACGAGTCAGACGAAGCCGACATCCCCCTACCCTTCAAGCAAGTCAAATGGCCATGGGCCTACACAAGCACGTTCAGCATGAAATCCCCTGTGATCGGGTGCGATCCTGCAAAAACAAGTCCGCAGAGAGTACAAGAACGGCAAATGAAACCACATTCCCGCGCAGCAAACTGGCTTCGCATCGCGTTCGTTATCAAGACAAGCAGCAAGCGGGCCAACCATCTTTCTCGAACGAGTTATTTGAGCCAGTGGCAGAACACGCAGAGCGGAAAGCTTTCCCTACGGGAGTTAGTTGAGCCAGATACGATGTGGCGTCGAGTGCATTGGCGAACAGAACTGGCAGAATGGCTTGGCATCGAGTTCATCGGCGGGACGAACAGGGCGGCCAGCTTTCTCTACATTTTTCTACGGGAGCCAGTTGAGCCATACAAGGGTTGGCATCGAGCGCATTGGCGGAGCATACAGATCGGCCAGCTTTCTCTATGGAGTGTTGAGCCATATATGGACAGTCTTACCTAGGTGCAGGTTCGGTTGAGTCATGTTATTTCAAAAGGCCCCGATCGTCCAGTTTCTCTTAAAAGAGTTCTCTCTAAAGAGTTTTCTGAGTCGCGGCCAGTCATTCTCAGTCTTAGTGGCGAGTTTGATTGAGCCGAGGTCCAGTCGCAGCTGAGCCAGGGGTGCCAGGCGTGAGGATGGTATTTGGGATCGTGCAGAGCTAGCTGATAGGTAGTTCGTGGAATAAACTCGTTGTGTTCAAACGTGCGTCGAGTATGACTCGACTTCGTACGCTCTCATCCTGCCAACAGAGACATTTCAAGCCGGTGCCACCTACTTCTATAGCAAGTCTAAGCATGCCCGTACTCTATTTGGCGCGACGCTGCCATTTTTCTTCGAATAAACGCTCATTCGATCGATGGTGTTGTGGTGGATTGGAGAAACCCGTCGGGCTGGACATGGAGGCAAATATGGAGGCAAATCATCCAAAGCTCCGCTAGTGTTGTTCCGTGATAGATCAATTTGTAGATTTACTTAGATTACTTCAGTATTAGGACGTGAATATACCAAGATAGTGACTACTCGTTAAGATCTTGTGTTGGGCGATCGAGACAAGAGTCGACCACGGTCAACCATGCACAGTTGGTTCCGCGCTGAAGGCCAATTCTTGAATTCATTCTATCAACTTTCAACATCTCCTCCCTCATCTTCCAGATCAACCTAGAAGTACTCCTCATCTGTGACCTGGTTGTCTCGTCGCGCAAGAAGTTTGATGGAACTCTCAGCCCTGTAGTTGGGGCGTTCGAGTAATTCGTCGAGTTCAGGGCTCCATCCTCCTCTTTCCACATCTCTGTAGTAGTCGTCGCCTAACCTCCCGAACTTGAGGATGAAGTCCGTGACAGGGCTCCCACTCTCTCCTTTATCAGGGTCATAATAAGTATCAAAAACCCCGATCTGAACGTACTCATCATCGCAATCGTGAAATACCGAACCGATGACGTGGTCAGATTCTGCCAACCGCCAACGGGCGGTTTTGTCGACAAGCCAGATGTTCCAGCGAAGTTCCCATGGGCCTGCCATTTCGTCAACCATTCTGGCTAGGAAGCCCCGAGCAGATTTCTCCCTCATCAAAGCCCATATATAGTCTGGAAAGTCGTGATTCCAACTCAGGTTGAATTCGAAGGCGATATTCCGCATATCTAAGTATGGCAGAACACAGCTGGCGGCAGGGAGAGAGTAGTAAACATCCCATCTTGACCACGATTGTAGAACTGGTTCCCAGTTGTCGGCATTGACACAGAACATGTCACGGGTAGGGTACACAATAAAGTAACATTCCTCATTGGCCTCTCGCATCACGATCATGCCTGGGGGGACACGCTCGTCTCCAACAACCCAATTAGACATCGCATACATTCGGTCATGATTTCCGGTGCGTTCATCTTGTCGCTTAGCTCCTTCTAGGAGGTCTCCCCACTCTTTGAGCTGGGAGTGCTTCATGACGACCGCTCTTGACTCTTTGCAAGCAGTCCAGAGCCCTCCATGCCATAGGTAGGCGGATCTTCCAGCTTGACTGGCGGACCCTTGGAGCTCTAACGAGGTAATCTGATTCCAGCCGAACGAAACCAATTTCTTATCCTGGTCAAGATTGAAGTAGTGCAGACCACGGCGCTGCCGTTGAGACGGAAGACATGCGCTCTGCCAAATCTGGAGCCGAAGCTCGGTCGGGAGCCGCGGAAACGGGTGGAAAACGGAAGAGCCCATCGTGTAAATTCAGACTGGTGTAGAGAGGACAAGATTCTTTTGCGTGATGTTGATGGTTGTGGTTGAAATGTCGTGAAGTAGAAGAGTCGTGTGATGGATCAATAGAAGAAGAGTCCAGTGAGAGAAGTTGTTGTCTATGATCCTTAGCAAGGAGTATTGAAAGAAATATGAATGAGAGGTTAATAACTTCTTTATAAACCCAGGCACTGAGAGAGAGTCAACGTGATATATCTCACCGAGATATGCGGTAGAAAAGCATATTCATGTCCTCAACCCGGTGAGTCAGTGGCCGAGAAGGTTCATGATCGAAAGCTTACTCCCGTACACTACTCCTAAAAGCTCTCGGCGATGAGATTCACGAAACCTCTGTGATAAAGAATTGCACATTGCACCCCGTACTCCATTCCTTGCGGCCAAACAGATACCAATGTTTACCTCCGAAGTGAGTACCTGGAACTCAACGACTGACACCGTAGGGTGGCTTAAGAACATTGAGTGATAGTGTCGCCCTGTAGGTATTGAAAGCTTATTCTTTATCAACGTTGCCAACACTCTCCTCCTCACTGTGACACCGAATCATCATTGACGACGACAATAGGGCGATCCTGCCTCCCATTCATCACAGATGCGCAAAGTGCCATCAAATCCAATATCCAATGTCTACACCATTCTTAAAATACACTAACAACAAGGGCGCTCACTACAGGGCGCTCTTATACCCTTCCTGCTGATTCTTCCAGTACTTGTTGGTGCCACCCTTCTGACCAACAACAGGATCAAACTCAGGGTTACGGACATTCCACACCGCCTCGAATTCCTCTTGAGTACTAGCTGTCTCCTCCCAAGTCCATGAGAAGCCTCGTGGATAGGCTCCCATCATTACAAACCCTCTGACGGGAAACTCTGACACTGCCACTCTGGCATTTTCCACCGTGATACCGCGGGCCGCTCCAGTCAGACAGTCGGCTTCGATATGTGTAGCATCCGGATCGTAAGATTTGTGTGACACGCCGGCTGGGATGACAAATAGGTCGCCAACGTTGACCTCGAGGTCCAGACCACCCTCCTCGTAGGCATCTCCATAAGTGTGCTTCTCCCAGTCGTCACTCAAGTCAGCTACTCCCCAGCGAATGCGACCAGGCCCAGAAGTGACAACCATTACTTCGTGGGTTTGAGAGTGATAGTGCGACCTTTGTTGGCGGCCGTACTTTGTCACCCACTGGACATCCCAGTCGTTGGCACGGAAGGTATCAAAGACGGCGGTAGCATCGATTTTGCCGTCGCGTACGAAGACATCTTTATAGAGAAGGAGAGGTTTCGGAGAATTAGGGACAAGTTTCGTAGGCTTGATGTTGTAGACGATGGGCTCTGAGAATTCCGGCATTTTGGTCAAAGAGGTAGTGAGATAAGACAACAGGGGAGGGGGAATGTGTAAGGCACAAGGCGAATAGCTCTATGCGACTAGTGATTAACAAATCCCACAAGCTCAATGATATCCAAAGCGGGTGGGAGCAACAAGCGACCCTTGGAAGCATTTATAGACCGGATCGTGTTACGAGTCCTGTGAGGAGAGCTGCTAATCGACCACGGCAAGATATCCGACACTCGAGAGTCAACTTGCTTATCGGATAGTATAGACGCGGGGTAGAGTGGTTAACTAGGAAAGTCATGCCGGGAATGATGGGCTAGATTGCAAAGGCAAAACGCAGTTCGACTCAACCCATCGGCTCATGAAGCCGGTGTAGTGTGCAATACCGTGAGCAAGCACATTCAGAATACAGGGCAATGGGTCAAAGGTCCGCCGTCGAACATGTCAATAAAAAGGCACGAGAGAGTCCCTACCGTTTGTTTTCAACACCTTCCTCATCTACGAGTGTCAGCGAAGCCATCGCCAGCATTCCGTGATGATTGAACTCGGCCCAAGGTGCCGATCATTGTGACACGGAGAAAGATGCCGCTAGCGTGACCCGCGTCCAATCTGGCCACACGCGCTCCATATGGCCGCCTTCCATGAGCCTTATCATTATGAGAAAAAATCTATAAAAACTCTATAAAATACTAGTAGTTATTTAGATATATTTTATTAATTCTTTCTCCATTTTAAAGAAGTTACTTCTTATAAAATACGAATCTTCCCTCAGAGTTAGAGGTACTCCGGCTTCTTACTGTCCCATCTTTTTCTTGGACCCCGTGCCACTGCAAGTTGTCGCTGGCAGTGGGTACCTTGCAGGGGCCTCGGCCAATGACGACTAAGATCTCCTTTCTCACACCTAAATTGAGCTATGGGCTTAACGCACTACCACCAAGCTAAAGAACAGCTCAAATAACACCCTAACAGTGGAGACCAGTACATCTCACCACATTCAAGGACATCCCAAGCCCACAGTGGCAAAGGGCGTCCTACCCGGTAACACCGCTCATCGCTCATCTAACTCTAGTTTAATCATGTGCACAGCAGCATGCTGTAGAGATGAGAAATATGCAGTCAAGAGTGATTTGAAGGAACATCAAATAGGAGAAATTCTGACAAGATTGAGATCGGTGAATTGCCGCAGTGATGCCCACGACGCATCTTACAATTCGTTTCCCTCCATGGAGCAAACAACCCCCAAAATGATGCTCCTCCAAACCGCAACTGCCAAGCAAACCCAGACAGCCTCGTCATTCCCAAAGCCACATTCAGCTTCCATTTAATCCCTCACCTCACGACCAACATCAATCTCAATATCCGCATGCCAAGGTCCTTCATTGGTAACATCCGTTAAAATGGTCATGATGGATATCGACTCCGAGGAGTCCTCGGATGAGTTAAGCCGTATTTGCTCCGTCTGCTCAGGAATCACGGCCCAGGCCTTGACATCGACTGGAGTTTATCGCCATGTATCAAGCCAGGTTGACCTAGCCAAAATGCAACCCTACTGCGATCTGTGCAATATTCTGTCTCACTAGATCTGTCCAAGTCCTGCCAGCGTCTTTAACAAGTACAGGGTTGGTAACTTTAGGAAGCTGCGACTTGGCACTGGGAGATCGAGCATACGTCAGAGCAACGTGGTCACCGTGACGATTGATACAGATGATGAGGGGACGCTGTCAGCTGAAATTGATATTTTGGAAGTTTGGACACCTCGTGGTGAGATATTCTGATCCACATTGCCGATATCAAGACGCATGGGGAGACTAGAAGACCCAGCTGCAGCCCTCGGCCCTCACTGTTTCTCTATAAATCCCCCATAAGGTCTTGTCATTTTCCCTTCACAGATCTGCCATCTTCTCAACGCCGTGGCCGTTGCTAAAAGCCACCAATCAGACCCCTTTCGCCATGTCGCACGAATCTCACATTCCCCAGGCATTTTTAAGCCCTGGTCAATCGATTCAGGCTTTCGTACCTATCTCGGTACAAAGTCAAAGGCAAAATAATATTCCCAATTGGTTTGAACATCATGTCCTCGATTCGATAATTCCCCCAGCAACCCGCTCGCTTACAAACCTCATTTGGATAACTGAGGCATTCGACCACTTCAATGAAGGCCACTTCGAATTGCCAGAGCATCTCTCCCAGGTCCAGCCTGCATTGTTAAGGGAGTGGAACAACAGGAACAAAGAGGCCCGAGAACGTGTTGGGGCTTTGAAGTCAAACAGTCGCAAGCGAGGAGCTGAGGACATGCCTGGGCCTGTTACCAAGAGGGAGAACAATCATGAGCCTATCACGCGAGAAAGTCGGGAAACAAGCATCGATAACACACCACCCTTTCGAAAATATGACGCCATATACACTATCGGGGAGGTCAAGTACGGCCAAGTCGACTACTACCCTGATCTCCCGTCCAGCTTGTTGCTCTCGTTCGGTGACGGAGACACTATGCGGGGCGCCTTTCACCTAGGAGACTTCAGCGCCCTCCTCTTCTTCGAGAAACGCCCTCTTGGGCCCTCGAACGAGCGGGTGCCATTTGTATGGCGGGGAAGGGATCAGTCCCTAAGAAAGTCGTATTCAGGCTACGCCAACAAAGGCTGGGTACAATTCCTGGAGGACGGCACGGCTGGAGGGCGGCTTGACAAGTTTCACCTCAGGTTTGAGGGTCGGCGGGAGGGCGACAATTGGTCAAGAGCGGACTACCGTGCTAAGCTCCTCTGGCTTTATTGGAATTGTTGGTATATGCCTGAAGAGGAGATTGAAACGACATACGACTCAAGTAGCTCTGAGGAATGTGACATGGAAGAATAAACATGAGATTGTTGTTTTATATGATGGGCTGCTTCTGAATAAGGTGAGATCTAATTACCAAAAGTACCAGCTTGGAGACACCTCTCGGACCGTGCCATATTCGATCCCGTTGAAATCCACGTAGAAACAATAAACGTTGAACTCTGTGTAGTTATATCTGATACTCCTTGAGATATCGACGGTGTGTGTCAAGGCACTGGTAGGTTTGTTCTTCACGCTCATCCTGGAGGTCGGAGCCATGACTCTCTCCAAAGGCATGCCTCCTCCAGTGGCCACTACCCGATAGGCTTGAGGAGTGTGCCGTTGGATTGGGGTGTGAGCGGGGCCATCCAAGTTGAAATACTCTTCACTTCCAGCTTCGCGAAGTGGGCAATAGATGGTGTCGCTAGCGTCGAAGAGTATCCATAAATTCTCGAAGGCCACGCGCTGCTCATTCTGGCAACACTTGGGTCGTCATTTTCGTCGTAGTCTTTTGCCGTGTCTGATGCCCCAGAGGAGATACCCTCTGACGCCGGAGACGTGTTCCTTTCGGTTCTCACTTGCCTAATGGTATCGCCAGCAATATCACCAGTCATTAGGTAGTCTCGAACTGCCTACCCGTAGTTATCTTTCAGCTTCTGCAGTTGCTCTCGGACTCGCCCAAGGTTCCGAACCAGTGGTCTAAAGGGCTTCCCGAACCGAATCAAGTGGCTATCCTTGGTACCGATATCTAGTCGCCTTGCAAAAAAATGAAGAAATCGACTCCGATGAGATGCCAAAGGACCCGATGTCGATATCTTCAGCTTCGGGTGGGTTGGCGTCGGCGTTTATCTGGGGGCTGGCTGCGTTATCCCTCAACGTGGAATACGGAACTCGGATAAGGCTCTGGTCGTCGTGGCTGCTCATGGAGGTTCCCTTGACGGGTTCGTCGAGAATCTTTGGGAACGATCAATCGTCTTCCAAGTAGGCGGCTGATCTGACTTGGTCATCGGGCCCGGCGTGGTCGATGTTTGTGCGAGCAGTGACAAAATAGCTAAGAAGGTGAAGCAAAAGCGACATATGGGAGACGGAGACAGAAATATCATAGACAATAACGATGCCAAATGACGGCAGTGAAAGAGACCATAACGAGGATGATATCTATAGAGTAGTATACCTGAAGTAAGAAACTATTAATGATATCTAAAAAAAGACCCATTAATGAATATAAAGTTTATCTTTTATTCATTCACTTAGTCAGCTACCTTATTATCTCCTTACTATTAACCTCAGGAGAATATCACTACCTCCACAAAATAGCTATACCGTGATAGATTAATATCCTAATTGAATATTATCAGTGATTAACTTGAGTCAATTACTTATATATTTCGCTATCACACCCTCCCTTCTCACAAGCCAGCCCATAATCCTTGCAGCAATAACCACAAACCCCAATCCACTACCAACATTCACTTTGATCACCAACTACTTCAACTACTTCAACTACTTTACAACTTCTCTCGCTGCTCGACGAGCATCCATAGTCTATCGCACACCCATAGCCACCAACATCACCAGCTACTATCCAGAATGTGTGAGAAAGTCCATATCCTGCGGGAGTGCACAAAGTGTGCTTGTGTGACTCCATTCAAGTCCAAGGTCACGCCATGCAAACCTGCCCGGAACAAGTCTAAGTGCACTGGGTTTAAGGAGAGCGAAGAACCTGTGCGTTGGATCTGTGGGCCGGCCGTGTAAGGGCAGCTCCTCAAGTGCCAGGCCAAGGTTGGCGCGTCACGGTGCGCAGGGGTTATTCAAACAACTACGTCCTTAAAATGGACGTGCAACTCTTGTATGGCTCGGAGAGAAGCCAACACCCTATGAAGATGCCCATGAGACCTGGATATGGACTATGGTCGCGATTTCGCTGTGGGCGGGTGACGAAATAATTAGAATACCTAGTGAGAGGGTGGGCGAGGACGTCTTCGGCGCAGCAGCTTTAGGGAAAAATCATCATAAAAATATGGTGTATGAAGAGGAGTATAGTGTATCAATGCTCTAAACCTTTGTTATTTTTATAGCATGTTCTACTAATAATTGGCCTTCCGAACGGCGAGATTGTCGGTGTTCATCTTCAAGCCCTATGAAGGGGTAATGGACATTCGCGCTCTTCTCGCGTACCCCGATCGCTACATGTCTGACAACGTGATGAACTACAGATCAACAGCGCGGTGGTGGTGGACATGAAAGTGGCCTTCGAGGGCGGGCCCAACGAGGAAAACAACCCAATTCAGGTCCCGAAGTTCACATCTCCCGCATCTCTCTGGTTGGCAAATGTTGATCACGGGGCATATGATCTCTTTGGGAAACCTAGCTGCTATCACATCTGGTGCCACCATCGGGATTGCACGTCGGATGTGTACGTCGAATCACAGAAAAGCAAGCGGATCACAATTGAATCCGACATCAAGCTCATCCTAGAAGAGTATGACAACGAAAAGAAACGAGGTGATCAGGGTCTTGGCCGGCTCAAGAAGCTCATGGAGGAGAGGGACATCATCAGATTGCTGCCAGGGGCAGTTCCAGGGTTCGTTCTGAGAAACCGGAAGAGGGGTTAGTCCAAGTGTTGCATAACTTGAGCGATGCGCAAACTAACATGGACAGTCCTTTTGAACCTTTTGCAACTTGGGCCGGTCGATCAAGACAATGGATAGAGTAATCTTGTCCTCCCTCCGGGCATCGGCAGTTGGTTCAGGCCATGGCTGAGACTCACACCCAGCAGCTCAATTCTGGCAAGGATGCTAAGCTTGGGGTGGACTTGGTACGAGGCAAAGGTGAATAATCAGGCTTCCCCTTTTAACCCTTGAGCGACATAGCTGAGAAATTGGTAGGGAGAGGATGCATCATTCTCTTGCATGGAGTCCCGGGCGTCGAAGACCTCCACGGCCGGTAGGTGTCTCAATCATCTCTTCCACCAGTGAGAGATACTAATCACGGATACCATGCCAGAATGTGTTGCTATTCATACCAAAAAGCCACTTTACCCCATCACTTGCGGTGAGACAAACCTTTTGCGTTCTACCCCTTTATTCAGTTCCTAGCAAGTACTAACGGACCTGACGAAAAATAGGAGACATCGGCTATAAGCCCGAAGACGTGGAGAGAAACACCGAACATCACTTCAGACTGGCACAAAAATGGGGCTGTGTGCTTTTACTCGACGAAGCAAATGTCTTCCTTGCCAAACGTGACGTATGTCCAGCCATGTTTGAGCTCACGGAGAGATATTGGTTAGCTTTAAGCAGCAACGGATGTACAGAGAAACGGCCTTGTCTCAGGTCAAGCCCCCAGCCCAAGGAAAGCTGGTAAGGTCCGGGACTGACAGAATAATAGTCTTCCTGCGTATCCTAGAGTACTACTCGGGGATTCTGTTCCTCACAAGGAACCGCGTCGGGGCGATCGACGACGCATTCCGATCCCGCCTCCATCTAATCCTTTACTGCCCAAAGCTCACCAAGAAGCAGACAAAGGAGATCTTCAAGCAAAATTTTGAGCGGATTGCCGACATCAACGCTAACCGCAAACTGAACGGGTTGCCCCCGTTTGAGTACAAGGACTTGGAGTCGAGAATGATCGACTGGGCCATGGAAACCTGGAAGGCGCTGAGGTGGAACGGACGCCAGATCCGCAATGCTTTCCAGACCGTCCTTGCCCTGGCCGAGATTCAAGAGAACAACCATGGCGGCGAGTCAGCGCCTCGAGTGTTGACTAGACAGTACTTCAAGATCGTCGCCAATGCCTCCACTCAGTTCAACGACTACTTGATAGCGACCCACGGCATGGGCGAGGATAAGGTGGCTAAGCGCGAGTATATGAGAGTATTGTCGTACTCACCCCCTTCTGAGCTGGTGTTCAAGGGGTTTAATCAAGGCTCTTCTGATTCGAGCGAGGAGGAGGAAGAGGATGACGAGTCAGAGACGGATAGTGAGCCGGAGGAGTTTGACGAATTCGATACAGGAAGAGGCAAGAAGAAGAGCAGAGGGAAGAAGGGGAAGAGCAGTAGCAAGAAGAGCAAAAAGCCGACGGGGAAGAGGGGAAACCCGGCAAGAAGCTCAAGGAAAACAAGAAGAGAAGGAGAGCGATGAGAGCGAGGACTCTGAGTGATAACATTTTCCTATTCTGTAATCTGCACCGAATCCTAGCCTTTCAACGATTATCCAATACTGGTGATATCACCAACACCATCGTTCCAAGTGTCACGCATGTCCTAGGTGCGTTCGCCATCATCGTATGCCCATGTCTGCAGTATTTGATCATGTTTCTCTAAAGGTTTTTGGGAAATTGCACTTTATTTAGGTTAGAATTAGGATATGATCTTATGATGCGTTGACAATGTGTTCTTTATTCTAGTTAAAGCCCGGACCTAGATGGATTACCGGCCTTGGGTTCCAGGCATCTTAGCTACCGCCCTCATTGCAAATGAGTCACCATAGTTGCAATTGATTAACCTTGCGGCAAAATACTTTGGGACTTGGATCAGATGGACCTAGGTGGATCCATCAACTGCTGCTAATTTCTGACTGACAGGTTCAATACTTGATCAATGGTGCCTGAACTTGGCTTTGGCCATCACGTATTTCAGATATATAGAAGAACCAGTGTGTCTAGATCAAGATTCTCCCCATTCATGACGGGTTCAGTCACACCAATCGAGCGACGGTTCAACAGCAAAAATGCGCTGAGCTGGATTATTTCATAGGTACACCAAGTTCAACTCTCAGATCTACTTCATATCCAACCTTCCAGCTAAAGCAAGCCAACATCCATCGACATGGCAAAAGCGTGAGTGCTCACTCAAGAGCCAAGCTTCTTGTGCTTCTTGGCCGCGCAGGGACCACACATCTCCTCCAATTTGTCTTTGGAGCCATGTTCAATTCTTCCACACCAGCCGATCCTCCCATTCTCCTGGTTGGCTGCCTTGGGGCAGATGTAGCAATCATGTTCAATGCGAAGCTCCTTGCGGCAGACTTTGCACAAGTAGTAGATTCTCAACTCGTGACACATTGTTCCGGCTTGGGCGCTTGATGTTCCAGTGCGCTCTTTGCCCGGTTAGTGCCTGGTAGAAGGACGGCTCGATAGTCCAGAAATGGCGCAGCTTTTGAAGGTGCAGCAGTGTGATCAGCAGGGATGAAAGGCTTTGAAGTTGATCTGATAGTAGGGGTCAGCTGTAATAGAGAGATGGAAAGTTTTGGAGGTTTAGTTGTTGTTGAGAGCGGAAGAATGAAATGGGATGAATTTCGTCTTGGAGGCGATATTTATACTTGCACTGAACGACTCCGTGACTCAACGCTACAGGCACCGTGGCCACCTTCTACACTGAATCAATCTTGATTCATCGCCAATGATCTTCCCCCAGAGTCAGGAGACTACTAACCAGATGATCTATGAGCTAGAACAAGTGGCGCTTTGAATCCAAGGCCCAAGACATGTTTTGTCACATCAATCCACGGACTGTACACAAACCTTGCATCTTTCACAATAGCGTCAATTATATCCGAAGTATATTAGGTCCAGCTCTCAGATCGACGTCATTTCTCGACCTGTATCCAGACAGCCAAGTGTGGTGTCTTACTCAAGTGCGCATTTCTTGCTCTTCTTCTCACAGGCACTGCACATTTCATCCTTGTTGTCCTTGGAGTCCTGACGAATGGACCCGCATGACCCCAGTCTCCCATTCTTCTGGTCAGATGCCTTGGGGCAGATGTGAGTGTCATATCCGATTCTGAGCTGCGTAGCGCAGACACTGCACTTGTAGACGATCGTCAGGTCATGGCACATGGCTGCGACTTGGTTTCTCCGGTCTCCCTTTTGGCCCGGTTCCTGGTTTGCAAGAGAACGGCTCGATAACCTACAATTACGCAATCGCTAAAGTTCGAGACGTGTAATGAGCAAGGACGCAGGCCTTTGAAGTCGATCCCGGAAGCTAACCAGTGATTAGAGATGGAGGTCTGGGTTTGGGTTCGTAGGTTGGAGGAGAAGAATGACATGGGCTATGGATCTCATCTGCCTCATGGTATTTATAGTTAAGCCGACGGAGACACAAGCCACGGCTGCAAAGGTGATTCTTACCGTACCTCAGCACAATACTCTTGTTTCACGGTTGATAACTGTCTCAAAGACTTGAACTATGTTCATATGTTTCCCGTCTCATGCAATCAGAGTTTGGCAATACATCTCACCCTGACATGCGTCATCAGGGCAATGGTGTCACGTTTTCGACAGTCAACAACGATCAAATACGTCACTTTAGACACTTCGACAGGGAATCTCAGACGACCAGCGCTCTTTTTCATTGAAGTAGCTGACCCGCAGGTCTGAGCGGACCTGATGCTTTCTCAACTCCGCCAGTCCAACCCATGCTCTCAACTCCGTGACTGTGATACCATGGTCTCTCAACTCCGCCAGGTCAGTCCAACACTTTCTCAAATCCTCTAGTTCAGTGACTCAATCCATTCCTTGGCCGAAGAAATGGTCGCCTGTCTCGGAAACACCTTTTCTGTCAACACCCGGTGCACCTCTGGGTCGCGATCCAGACACAGATCCTTCACAATAGTGATGATAAAGTCCAAGTCAGCGGCCTGTCTCAGAGTCGACAGGACTGCACCGCTAGTAGCTACACCCGCAAGCACCAGGGTATCGATCTTCAGAGTCCTGAGGACGGTGTCCAAGTCAGAGCCACCAAAGGCCGAGGTTCTCTTCTTGGTGACGACAATGTCCGTCGAACCAGCAGGAGGGGCGACGGCTGGATCAAAGTCCGTCGAGGCGTGGCCTTCGGTAAACATACCCTCCCCCATGGTGGAGAGACCGCCCATGAACTTGTTCCTAGTAGCCAGGTCTTCATATCCTGATCGAAAGGCTGTTCGGACGTGAATCACTTGGACCCCTGCCTCACGTGCTTGCTGGGCAGTTTGCGCCACGAGTTTGAGATAACCTTCGCGATCAATATCCCCAATCATGGGTATGACGCCCTGCTGAAGGTCCAAGATGATAAAGGCGGTAGTGGACATGGTGGTAGGCTGGTGGTTGTAGGTGCTTGGATGTGATGGGCGTGAATTGGTCTTTGACTGGTGTGAAGGTGAATGGGAATTGACAATTTCACTTGCAAAGAAAACGCAAGGCGTCTCACAATAACTTATATACTTAACATACCATCTCCTTATAGGAGCTGAGAGTGTAGTCACGGGGTTAACATGACTATGTCCGTCAGCGTCCTTCTGCGTTCTTAGTCAGTATTTCCTTGCTTATGTCCGGCTTCGGTGCCGAATCGGCGACACCCTTCCAAGTGTCTTCAAATAACGACGAAAATCCATAGAAAATTTGATGAGCAACCAATGTGCTCGCCGGAGTTGAGACTTTGGAGAGATCCTTTGACTGCTTGATTTAGCAGCTCTCCACTGGTCAGTTCCGCGAATCAGACTTACCCTAGAGGAATGATCAGGATCCACAGGGCCATTGACATGAGACAAATGCCTCGAGAGGTTCCTAGCTTCAGCTGAATTTATGCCACATATGTGGCTCTTTCTTAGTAATGGTGTACTCAGTACATGGTTTTTTCCAATAGAAAATTACGGAGGCCGGCCTGGTAGGCCGGGTTGGTAGGCCCCAAATTTCACTGCAAATTTAATACACTCAGAAGGCCTATCCAAGTGAACCATCCAATCTCATTGTGGTCAATATCATATCCGTGGAGAAGAATCCATGTTGAAATGCTATTAAAATAAATTCATAGAGGACCTAGTTATAAATGAAGCCATTGATTCAAGTTTGATTACATTCTGCTCTATTGCGCTATGCCTTAACTGTTGCCCGAGTCGCTAACCTGACCAGCTATCAATCGATCCTGATCTATATTGCATCCTAACTTTTGTTTCCCTTCTAATGCCTTGTGTTATATCAATCTGTAGTGTCGGTTTAGTATCCAATCGCCCATGTTCTCAGTATTCGACTGTTCAAGTCGTTGTTTTCGTCGTCCGCAACGGAACAACCTTAAGCGTTCGTCACTCAACCTACTAAAGGCTCACGCTCTTCGGGGTCTTCAGCCTCTTCCTCATACTTCTCCACGAGAGTGCTTCCAGCGGAAGGGAAGTTGGAGAATAGCAGTACTCCCATGGCAAGCAAAGCGATAGCCTGTATCTGTCAGTTTCTGAGGACTCAGAGCTGTTTGGCGTGGACTATATACCGCATTGCAGAAAAACGTAGCGTATGCCTTGCCAGCTTCGGCAAGACTGGCAAAGATAAAGCCGAAGAGACCCTGCGTCGCGAGCCGAGCAACATTTTCGACGAGAGTGACGGCGTTGAGGGCATCTGCACGCTGAGAATCGGGGCACATTTGGGTAATCACACCCTTGGCCGCGGGTGCAGATCCTGAGCCAAATGGGAGCAGAAATGCGGCTATTCTGTTAGCTAAAATGTTACACTCTTCATCAGGAGATGAGTTCTTACAGAGATAAATGTGCCATGGACGCGTCGCAAAGGCTGCTACGGTTGTGAGAGCTCCATCGACAACAAGACTCCACCGTAGGAAGACCAGGTCAAAGAGACAGCCGTCATCTTCCTTCTTAGAAGGCGGAGCTTCATACGGCTCATGATCCGCCTGCTCACCGAGCGTAGCATCGAATTCGCCAGCAGAGGTTGGCAAATGCTGTGACGCGGCATCGTCAACAACTTCCTCTGGTACCTCTGACAGGGGCCTAGACGAGAACCGGCGACGTCCCCATGCGATGATGGGAGGAAACATGAAGATCAGGAACAGACTTCTCATGAAAGCAAACTCGGACATGAGCCAGCCATTGTTGCCTTGATCAAAGTTAAAGGCCGCCGTGGCGTACATCTGGATCAAAAGAGGGGCATAGCCTGTGGCGAGCTGCACAGTCTGAATTAGCACATGCCGAATACGAGTGTGTCGCATTAATGAGCGGTGTAGATGATGAGGGTATTCGGAAGGGTGATCAACTCACCACACCGAGAAAAATGCCGCTGCAGAGAAACATGACGCCGTAGTGCTTCCTATATTTTCCATCCTTAAGGCGCAGTGTTTGCGGTGTCAGGACCCTGAGAGGAGCGAGGAATCCGGAAGCGCCTTGCTGGCCTGGCTTCTGACCGTTGGACATGGACTCTGGGGAAATGTAAGGCAGAGAGAAGAAGACGTAGATACCAGCGAGAATGAAGGAAATGAAGGCTACGTCGAAAGGAGCCCTGATGTCAATTGCATCTCCAATCATACCGCCGGCTGCTGAAGTCAGTGGCAGTCAAAGGCTATTGGGCCATTGATGACTTACTGAGATATCCCAGACCCTGACCCAGCATAATAGCTCCCTGAAGTTGACCAAACACCGCAGTACGTCTAAGAGGTTCAACAACTTCTCCAGCAATGATATTCACCACCAAGCTGTAAAGCGATAAGCAGAATGTCCCTCAATGTCTCGGGGCTCTTACATGTAGCCCGCAGGTCCGCCAAGAATCGTGATGAGCTGAGTAGCCTGGATAATCATCATGCCTTCACTCTTACCAGCGACGACACCAATGATTTGTGTCACGACTCGGATGGCTGGGATAAATATTTGAGCGAGCAAAGCTGCCTTTGGGCCAAACTTCTTGACGGTCCATCCCGCCACAAAGAGGTTCAACGTTCCTGAGAAAATTAGATGGTGTTCGCCTGCTGTAAAAGAATAACTTACCGCAGAAAGTCGTGCTCATACCCAGGATACTGAACTGGGTAGCCGTTCCCGCCGTAATCTCATCTCGACTACACCTATCACCAGGCCCTTCATACGGTGGATGAGAGTCATAAAACGTGTCACATGTCATCAAATGAAAGACATAAAACAACCTGTCTCAGATCAGTCCCCATCCGAGAACGCCGATCTCGACACTTACGGGACCTGCGTGAAACTAAAGCTCAACGTGATCAGAAACCCCGCAAGAAGGATCCGATTCTCGACCTTGAAGGCCCGCTTCAGCCAAGACCCTACGCGGCTCTTCTTGGCGGGTTCATTTTTAGGAAGGAGGGGTGTCGTTTCATCGGTCGTCATAGTTGAGGCACAGATTGGTGATAAATTGACGCGCAAAAAAATGCAGGAACAAGTTGTACAACGAGTGAGGCGAAAAATCTTGTGATGATAAATACGGATGCATTCTTTCGCAAGAGGTCCATAATTGTTAAGAGGGGCTCGGCTTTCCGAATGGGGCATAGCGGTGATTTCACGGCATTACTCGGTTATGTCATAGAGATGCATTTCCTTATCTCGTGCCACCAAGGGTAGAAGTATTGTGCGTGCTTCGGCTTCGATGCTTCTGGAGCTGAAGTGTCAGTAGACTGCCATTAATATCACAGGTGTTCTGTGTCAGAATGACATGCCTGGCCATTGGTTGCTGGCGTAAGCTCTGACCTTCAAGCGACACTTGAGTGAGCCTGAATCCTTGTCTTGCTGGGGTCCTTTGCCTTAGAATGACCACGCACATTCAACTCCCCAGCCCAGCCAAACTCCGATCTCTCCGTGCTTCCTCCTCAGCTTCCACCTCAAATCTCAATCGCCTCTTGTCCCACTCCTTTCGACGTGGTGTATTAATCCCAAAAAAGCTTGCGACATAAACGAGGTCAGGACAAGCGTCGAGGAGATCATCTACATCCGATGGTTCGACATCCTCATCCAGGTTGACAAAGAGCTTGACGAGCTTCTTGGCCTTTTTGCAGCTCTGCACAGCAACTTGCCCCAGAGTTGTGCTCAAGTCCAGTTCTTGGAGAGTGGAAGAATGGGAGTTGACGAGTCGGGCGATGACATCGTTGAGGTGATTTTGCGCCTGAACATGATCTTCCGAGTCCGTTGGATCTTCAACATCTCCGGCTGAGACCGATACGAGCCGTTGTGGTGGAGATGCTTGACCAATGGCATCCAGATCAAGCGTGGAAATGGCGCATCCTAGACCGAAATCGACTTCTCGAAGCGCCGTCATGAAAGGCATAACCTGGACAACCCAGGGGGAAATTTCTTCGATGCTCCAGACACGGAGCTTTTGAAGGGTTGGGCCCCATCTCTTGCAAGCTTCCGAGAGCTCATCTGCCGTGATCAATCTGCATCGCAACTCCAGCTCACGAAGAGAAGGGCACTGGCGACTGAGATCCGACAAAAGGCCAGAGGTTTCCTCGATGAAGAAATCTTGGCCTAGAGTGAGGCATTGAAGATTGGTAGAGAGATGCGGTGACAGGGCTCGTATCATCCACAAGAATTGGCCATGAAAAGTCAAGCTGGTTAGTCTTTGAGCGGCCTTGGCAAAGCGTTCATCTTTCAAGGACTCGTCAAACGCCTTTTGATTGGCTTCATCCTCTTGTTGTTGCTGGTCGCTTGTCCATTTGACATTTGTTGAGTACCAGAATGTCTTGAGTCGCGGGCATGCATCGAGTAGAGCCGCCATATTCATGACATCTTGTGTCGAGACATGATTCGAATCTTCAAAATCCATGCCGCGTTCAATAAGTATGTCGTCGACATTTGGACACGCACGAGCGATGTCAACGATGAGGTTGCCGTTCTCGCCTTCAGCTTCCCATAGCAGCCGAAGAGACTTTACCATGGTCGTGAGATGAGGTTCAATGGCTAAGGTGAATCTGAATCCCCATTGTCTCGTTATGCTGTCAAGGTCGCGAGGGTGGTTGTATAGGTAGGGCTCGGCGATGGATTGAAGTGTCCTGCTGGAGCGACAGAGCGCCAAGAGGGTCACTTGTCGCGTCACATAGTCCCATTCGGTGACGTAATTGACGATGAGCTGGTAGATCTCAATAGGCAAGACGAGAGATAGATCACCATCTCGAGCACCTAAGTAACCGCTGAATAAAACTGGCAATTCGTCCGTGTCCTCGACGTCAGCAAAGTCCTCAATGTCATAATAGAAGTCGACGGCGGCACGAGCTCGGCGTTGTGCTTGTTCGTCGTGAGGTTTCTCGCGAGCGACCTTATTTAGCAGGTTTCTTAGCCGAATGGCCTGGCGTCCTGCCAAGCGACAGCATATTTGGTATTCAGTCATGATGGCGCCGAGATGTGGAGGATGATGTTGCGAGTGGAGCGCGTCTGATGGCTCAACAAGGGCCCGCATAGTTACGTATACGCGATTTATGCTTATCGGTGTTTGTGGTATGCAATTAAAGAGAGGTATTGATGAGAACGTGACAAAGAAACAAGTCAACATAATTGCTCTGTTCGGGCCAGAGATAGATAAAGGCTATAAGTATAGAGAGAAATGTGACTTAATCATCCCTTGATTGGTTGCCCAGCTGCCTCTACATCGGTATCGTCGGTAGATTGGGTAAATCTTACTCCATCCACCACAAAGAAGGCGGGAAACCAAGCTATGGTTCTCTCCAACATGCTTCATTTTATACCTTGGCTGTGGAAGATAGCGTGAGATTGTAAGTTATGTGACTTGATCATGTGCTGAGTAGTCGACCGAGGATGAGGGTTTTCTACCAAGGCAATGATAGTGCGAAGTGAGATGTTTTCGAACACCTCTGATTCGAGGCCAGTGTTAGTAGACAACGGAGCTTCATGGTCAATCATATGCTTGGTATGAATGCTCCGTAATAGAAGCATGGACCTGCCGTTGAAACAATTTGGACGGGGGGCAGAAACGAGATTGAAGCAATCTAAGCTAAATACGGAATGTGGATGGTTGCTCAATCTGGCAAGGATTCACGAGGCGGTCAGCATTGGCTCAAACTGCCTTACCAGACTTGAGAAATGGAAACTCTTTTGGTAAGACTGGGGACTCGGAAAACTGCAGGGGATCCCTTTCAGGAAGGTGATGGCCATCAAGCTGTCTGTAGACAGTAAGATGACAACATGAATTAGGCCGATTAACTCGGACTGTCGTGTATATAAGCCTCTGCTTCGTGACCAGCTGCTAACAGTGGAACCGTTTCTACTCTTTACTTAGTTTCTTCATCCTCTCTCTGCCCTCTTAAACATGAAGATTAGCGCCATCCTGGCCCTGGGCGCCGCCATCCTGCCTCTTGCCAGCGGCGAATGTAACTGGCAAGACGTCGGAACCCTCAGCAAAAAATGGCGTCTCAGCACCTACAAATCCAAGAACTGCATCAGCCAGACTGGTAGCTGGAAAGGCTCCGGCTTTGGTGTCCGATGCATCGACATCCCCAACAACACCAAGTCTTTCATCTTCACCGTCGGCAGCGGCTACAATCCTCTCAACTTGGAGGACTGCACCATATTTTTCAAGACAAAGGGGAACTGTGGAGGTGATCAGGTTGGGAGGTCAAGGGGTAGCTGGAAGAAGAGCTCTGTAAAGAACAAGGTGGCGGGTGCATACATCCAGTGCACAAAGTTGATTCAGAAGCGCGAGGAGGAGGGTGAAGACTCGCCGGAGAGGAAGTTTGTGAGAGATGATGATGGCGAGTGGTTTGAGGAGTTTGAGGATGGAAGGTTGGTCAAGGCTGATTTGGTGGAGGATGGCTTCGAGGGAGATGAGGACGAGACGGAGGAGGCTTAATTCCTCCTAATGGCAGTACGGGGGTCATAGATGTTTGAGTATTGGTCGAAACTTGGAACGTCGAAATCCAAGTAATACTTCACTTTAGTCTAAATTCTTACTCATTTACTTGGGCTAGTCTTGACGAGTGAGACCAGCAGCGAGGATCCATTGCCGTCAGGAGCAGTCCTTGGATTGTTTCACAAGTAAGATTACCTCTTTACCCATCACCCTAAACGCACGCACGAGTGCTTAGCGTCCTAGTCGAGTGGTCAACTCTTCCTTATTTCCGCTCCTATAAACTCTCTTTTCTCTCCGCAAACCTAAAAACCACTCTTTTTTGGGATTTCACAGGTTCAGTTGAGGGCTTTATATGTAAGGTTAACTCTTATTCTCCCACCCTAAAAGCACACTCGAGTGCTCACCTAGTTAAGTGGTTAACTCTTCCTTGCTTCCGCTCCTATAAACTCTATCTTCTTTCCGCAGACCTAAAAACCACTTTTTTGTTCAACCCCCAGAGTCTCAGTTCAATGTCTTTTAAGGAAGGTTACCCTTTTCCCTGTCATTCTAAAAGCACAAAAGTGCTCGGCGTCTGGTCAAGTGGTCTTTGATTCCGCTCCTAAAAAGTCTCTCTTCTTTCCGCAAACCTATAAACCTACCCACCTCTGACCAGACGCCCACCTAAAAAAACCATCCACCCAAAAACCAATCTTTTTGCTATCTTCTCTCTAGCCTGCGATTTTTACTTATTTCTTGTTCATCAACTCCTGGGTCTTCTGGGAAACTCCCTGATCATGAATTGTGTCGTGAGCATATGAAAGATACCTGAACTACTAGACCATTATAGCTTTCAAAACCCAATCTTGTCGCGGTCTATCATCCTGATTCTAGTTAAGTTTTCTTTTTTATGCATTGAATCCCTCTTACTCGCCATGAGTATCCTTCTCGCCTACAAACGTGGCGGTGAACTCGTGATGGATGCCTTCGCGGCTGGACCGCCAAAGTTAGTTTTCAGTTCACGCCGAATACTTTTCAATTTCTTCGTTCGAGTTTTCCCATCAAAAATTAAGTTGTTGGGATCATGAGTCCAGGCAACCATCGCATAACATCACGTGAATTGATCGTCTTGGTTAACATATAACTACACCTTGTTGGCTGCTGACAGCCTCTAGCTCTGTTTTTTCTCTCCTCCTCCACACACAACAATATCATACGCCCCTGAGAATTGTTCCGTTCAACTCCCCACTCTTCTGAGACTCTATCATCCATCATGGCTATCTTTCTCCCAGATGAGATCTGGAGGCAAATCTTTTCACACTTCGAGATGGCCCTCCATAACGGTGACGGCAACCTTAAGTCCGTCAAAAATCTCGCTGCACTGAGCCTTGTAAGCCGACGATTTCATCACATAGCGCAGAGTCTACTACACCGAACAATCCAACTCTGGAGACTACATAATCTCTTTTTTGGCGCTGGCCACGAACTTTATCTTCGCCTCGCTAAGGCCATTGCCAACAACCCTCAGCTTGGGCTGTTGACCCGGGAGATTTCCCTCGCGCATGGGGCGCCTACGGCGCATGTGACTCTATCAATCGACGATAATCTCATGGATCTTCTTAGAAATCGGATTGAGTTGCTCAACATCTCTTCAGAGTTCATCGATCTACTGAAACGCGATATCATCTTTGGACAGCAAGGATCTGGCGTTGCGAGCTTCCTCCTTGCGTTGATGCCACGTGTGCGATTGGTGGAACTATGGTTCTACGATGAAATACCCCTAGCATTACCATACCTTCTTGGTGGACGGCTCAGCCAAAACACGGGCGAACCACATACTGTTGCGAACCATCTGCACAACCTACAAGAGCTTCGCATCGTGGCTGCGCACAGGCAGACCTGCGCATACAATGACTGTTTCGGCTCAATTTTCCTTCATCCTAACCTTCGAACGCTTAAACTCTCCAGATTCGACTGGAGCGAAGAAACCATCACGGATATGGAATGGCCGGATTACCCGTGCAATTTGCGACAGCTCAATCTCAACAGGTGCATCGTGGATGCGTCAACCATAAGAAACGTCTTATCCTGCTGCACAAAGCTTCAAAATTTTATCATCACCGCCGATAGTTATGATACATACAGCGATCCTCGCTACAGAGACTGGAAAGTGGACCTGAACGAGTTCGGAGACGTTCTTAGAGAGTTGGGCCAAAACTTGGTCAAGTTCGAGTTTGGCACGCCCGCTTACGAACGTGTTCGTCTTGCGACGGGCAAGGTCGGTTCCCTTCAGAGCTTGAAAGCTCTCACGCATCTCTCGATCGCTAGGAACGACTTTATTGGTGCAGAGGACGACTTTGTTCGTCCAAAGGACGACCTGAGCGCAATCCCTCTCGCCGAGGCCTTGCCCACATCAATCGAGGTTATGGACTTTAAGGAAGATACACCCCATGCTCGGATGATACAAGGAGTATACTGGTACGGAAAGATGCATGACGAGATTTACAGCTTGGCGGTTGGTGGTCAGTTCCCCAGCTTGCGCGAAATCAAGCTGTTGAGGCGGGGGATCCCTGAAGACCATAGATTCGAGAGGGAGGTTCCTGGATGGGATGTTGAAGACACCAACCGGTCTGTCAGTTCAGTATTGGTGTACGAGGATTACACAAAGATGACGCTGTGTATGAAGCGAAGGGATGGCGGATCTGAACGGGTGCAGAATGTATAGATATAATACAAACCTAGCGCAAAATGGGGTCACCGTTCATACCCTGTTTCAGCGCATGAATTCACTCAGCATCATGATTCTTGTATAATTTATTGAAGTAACTTATGGGAAGACCATTATTGTTCTTGACCAAGCGACTTTGGGAGGTTCGTTGTGCCTTTTGGAATGAGAATGACATTGTTACCCAAGGTGCCACACTGTTTGACCACTACATCCATTCCCATAGGCCCTATTGTAAGACTGGAACGAAGGGTCTCAAAGATACTTTAATATCTGTTGAACACTTTGCCTGGGTTCCTAAAGACTGGTAGTCAGTACGCAGGGCATGAAAGGGGTGATCAAACAACGCACATGATCCAGTAGGGATCCAACACTCCTTTCAAGAGTTTCTAAACAAATGGTTAGCAACACCTTCAAAACTCTGCTCATCTAGACACCTTGACTTACCATAACCTGGATTGTGTCTTGACCAACCTCTCGCAACAAGGCATCCTTTTTCCCAATGCCAACTCCGTGCTCCCCGGTGCATGTGCCTTCCATCTCGAGCGCGCGCTTGACCATGGTCTTTACCGCCGCCTTGGCCTTTTCGGCCTCTCTAGGATCTTTCTTATTGTATGTGATGTTCTCGTGGAAGTTACTATCACCGATGTGTCCTTTGACGCAGGCTTTCAGGCCAAGAGAAGCGGCGTGGGCTTTGCTGTCTTCTATGATGTCGGCTAATCTACTCAGCGGAACAGCCACATCGGTATTCCCTAGTGATGTGTTAGTTCTTATTTCAGTCAAGTGGATGGGAGGTCTTACACATCTCTTCGCCATCCTGCCGCATTGCCAACAGAGAGTAGAGCGACTCTTTCCTCGCCGACCACAGCATCTTCTGCTCATGCTCATCTCGTGCGAACTCAAAGGCAAGGGGACTGTACGGCTTCATTATTTCGCGGACCGTCTTGATGTTGTCATCAACTGTTCCTTTCGTGCCCGAGAACTTGAGAAACAGCGTCGGCGTCTCCTTCCAAACACGCGGACGTGTTGCACCGCCCTCATTGACGATCTTCATCTGCGTTTCGTCCATGAGCTCGACAGCGGCTACTTGAACACCTCTCCGGATAATGTCAGCAGCAGCGGAAACAGCACCTCGTAAGTCATCGAAAGGGACCACCGCCACGGAGAAATGGTCTGGTACAGCAGCGAGCTTGAGGGTCGCCTCTGTGACTATGCCAAGAGTCCCCTCAGATCCTACGATGAGGCCGTTCAGGTTGTAGCCGGCACTGCATTTGCGTGGACGGCGTCGAGTCTTGACAACGCTCCCATCCGCAAGAACCACGGTCATGTTGATGACCCAGTCACGCATGGTTCCGTAGCGGACCGCGTTGGTGCCAGAGCAATTAGTGCCGATCATACCTCCGATCTTGGCACTCGGGGCTGCAAAAAGGATTAATCTTGGGCGAGGAAATACCGTGAAGACAAGAGTTGTACTTACCAGGGTCAATCGGGAACCAGAGCCCTGTTCCCTGCTTGGCAAGCTCATGGTTCAGATCCGTCCAACAGACACTTGGTTGCACAACAACGTCCATATCCTCCTTGTTAAGCTTGACGATGCGGTCCATGAATGCAAAGTCTATGCTCACGCCTCCGAAGGGAGCGCTGATATGTCCCTCAACTGAGCTGCCTCCGGAAAACGGGATGATGGGAACCTTCCACTTGTGGCAGATGCGGGCAATACCACTGACATGTTCGGTACTTCGCGGATATGCCACAGCGACTGGTAGTGTATCGACGTTTACTGAAGACCATTCCGAATAGCCGTGTGCGAGGAGGTCGTCTGAATCTGTCGAGATGATGCCGTCGACGTCGCTAAACAGGGATTGTATCTCCTCGATGGCCTGTAATCCTCGATATTAGCGCTGTTTGCCTGTCCACACTTGGAAGAAGAGGTCGCCTTTTCCATATCCTTCAATGAAGCATAGTTAACTTGTGGCAGTCTGCGCTCGTCTAGAATTCGAGCTGCTGCTGCGTCGCTCTTTACTATTGTTGACGCACCATAGCCTAGCGCGACTGCTATGGCCATCGACGCTACAACCCCAAAGGGGCTAATGCCTTGAGACTTGTTGGCCTGGGTTGAAGAGATTGGGCCATTGTTCTCTGGCTGAGCGGCTTGGGATAGGGCCCGGCTTAGGGACTTGAGAGATGTTGAAGGGATGAGGCGAGACGTTCGAAGATGGCGCAAAGAAGTCGCCAAGATGGTTGATCGTGGTATCATGATGAAAGCAATCAAAGCGCCCGCAGATGATTGTGTGTTGGTTGTATGGTTCATCGGTTGGCTATATGTAGTTCCATATAGCCGACTTCCCTTCCATACTCGAACTTCGGAGACGGCCGCCAAGTCATTTACCATTCCCGATCCCCAGATCCGAAAGATACATCCCCCTCGATATCGGTGAAATGCTTGACAAACGCCGACGACACATCCAGAGACCTCCGGATGCGACATCCGAGGGCCACTCCAGTCTATCCAGCCCCATGGGGAGCGGGCGCTGTGTCCGAAGCCCACAAGGTTCAGCTGAGGATGACTTTTCCCCGCGTTTACCCCATGTTCTGAGGTTGATCTAACCTTCCTAGATAAGGTATTCCGGGGTTAGTTGTGGGGGAAAATAAAGGATCGCATCATGGGGGAAGGAAGTTGGAGGCGTTCTACACCAACAGATCTAGGCTCTCGGACGTGACACCCGAGGCTAGCTTTGGAGACGCCTCCATGATGAACGAAAGACTAGGTTAAACGATATACGATACGTATATTAAACGAGGTAGCTCCCTTTTCCAATTGCCACCAACTGCTCATCCCACACCCATTCTTCTCATCATCTCTACATTCTCATCTTGACCATGTCCGTCGACGCTGCCGAAAAGCAGAGGCAGAGCCTTGATCCTGCTTCGAAGCAGTGCGAAACCATCAACAATGATGAGCTTTACAATATCGACCCCGAACAGGCCAAGAAGGTTGTTCGGAAGCTGGACTGCATCGTTATGCCTCTGATGGCCCTTGTCTACTTCTTTCAGTGCAAGTCTCACGCTGGAATTCTGCAAAGTGGCAATTCTGACATTTATCAACTTGCAGATCTTGACAAACAGTCCATCAACCAGGCCGCCATCTTTGGACTCCGTGACGACCTCCACCTCACTGGAGAGCAGTTCTCCTGGGCCGTCTCCCTCTTCTACCTCGGCCAGCTCTGCTCAGAATACCCTGCGGCTTACCTTCTCTCTCGACTACCCATTACCCTCTATGTGGGCTGCACTATCGTCGTCTGGGGTGGCGTCAACATGGCCATGGCTGCGTGTCAGACCTTCCAGGGACTGGCAGCTGCGCGATTCTTTCTAGGGTTTACTGAAGGTATTTCCTCCGTCAACTACAACGGCCGTCGAGAGCACGGGCTAATCAATACTCACTCACGCTACAGGAACCGTTTCTCCCGCCTTCATCATCATCACATCGAACTGGTACGTGAAGAGGGAGCACCCAATCCGCGTGGCGACATGGGTCTCCATGAACGGTGTCTCCCAGATTATCGGCGCCCTCATGATGTACGGGATCGGACAGTCCAACATTTCTCTTGCTCCGTGGCGCACCTTGTTCATCATCTGCGGTGGCTTGACATCCTTGGTGGGCGTCCTTTTTATCTTCATGATGCCGCGGGATACTTCCACGGCCTGGTTCTTGAACGAGTCTGAGAGAGAGATTGCTACTCAGAGACTGGCTGTTGACCGAGCGACTCGCGATCGGGCCGAGTTTAACAAGAAGCAGGTCAAGGAGGCTCTGCTGTCGCCTATGACATGGATCTACATGATGATGGGTTTGTGCATCACCTTGACCACTCCCATCATGAAGGTGAGTCAAATCAAGCTCTCTCTGGTCATCGTGATGCTAAAATTTGGCAGTTCAGCGCCAGTGTCATCAACGGCTTCGGTTACAGTAAGCTCCACACAATGCTCGTCGGAATGCCAGCAGGAGCTTGCAACACGGCAACAGTCTGGATCGGTGCTCTCGTCCCAAGAATGTTCCCCGGAACCCGAACCTACACCGCCATCGGCCTCTGCTTTGTCCCTCTTCTTGGCGCTGTCCTGCTCATGAGTCTTCCTCGCGAGGGCGCCGAATGGGGCATCGTCGTGTCCACTTGGTTGGGCGGTTGCTCGTCAGCACTGCTCAGTAGCTCAGCTAGCATCATTGCCAGTAACGTCAAGGGGAACACAAAGAAAAGCGTCGTATCTGTCGCATTCTTCATCGCTTATTGCGTAGGATGCATTGTCAGCCCTTTCGCCTGGACCTCAAAGGACGCACCCCGCTATACCAAAGGCTGCATCTTGAGCTTGTCATCCATGATTGGTCTCATCATCACCTACATCGTATTTACTATTGTTGCCAAGCGCAAGAACGCAAGCCGAGATGCCAAGGCGGCAGATGGGCAGGTTCAATATGTGGTCGAAGGCTTGGGAGGCAGTCAGCAGGCTGGTGTGTCGACCGACTCAGATCTCACCGATGTGCAGGATAAGGGCTTCAGGTACACCATCTAGGACGTAGAGAAGGACTCAAAGACTTGCAAGCGGTTAATCTTGATAAGCCATTGCATATTCTTTTCTCTATGCCAGTTTCTATCAGGGATCAAACAAGAACAGTGACGAAGGCAGCTGCTCAATAGCTGATAGCTAGTTGGGGTCCAATAGATGACTTTGTTGATTCTTATCCTTCTACTTGCCTGGATCCCCTCAGGCTTCTTATACCTATTATGAGGCCTCTCTCCCGCTTCTAGCAGCTTCCAAAGCCTTCTCTTTTTCGGCGTTCTTCCTGCTATCTCGCTGCTGATGACCCTTATAACTGTGTTTCGATGATGTAAGTGGCCTGCGGTCTGATTGTGCGGCCTGATTTAATGCACCTCTCTTCTGCTCATAACACACAGACAATAACGATGCCAAATGACGACAATGAAAGAGACCATAACGAGGATAATAATCTATAGAGTAGTATACTTGAAGTAGGAAACTATTAATTATATTTAAAAAAAGACCCATTAATGAATTCATTTACCTAGTCACCTTATTACCTATTCACTACTAACCTCAGGATAAAATCACTACCTCCACAAAATAGCTATACCGTGACATCTTAATATCCCAATTGAATATTATTAGTGATTAACATAAGTCAGTTATATATTTCGCTGTCTTACCTTTACTTCTCACAAACTAGTAATGAAAGTTCGTAATATATGTAGAACGTAAGAAACTACTATGATAATAAAAAAAGTAAAAGATCATTTCTATTAGGTTATCATAACCTCTGTGTTTTATATTCACATGTCTAAGTATCCATTGGTACTCTAACCCATTTGTAGATGAGTATATTCACGTCTTGATCCGATCTTCAGGCTCAGTTGACCCATCGAGGGCGGGCTTCAACTATACTAAAGAACATATTTACGTCTTGATCTAATAATGGGTGAATCTCTTACACCTAAGCCAATACACATCAGAGACTGGGCTAAACTAGGCTGTTATTGACTGAAAATGACTGGTTTATATATACTCTTCCTCTCTCTCGCTGCTTAACGAGTTTCCACAGTTTATCGCACACCCATAGCCACCAACATCACCAGCTACGAATATGTGAGAAAGTCATTATCCTGCGGGAGTGCACGAAGTGTGCTTGTGTGACTCTACTCAAGTCCAAGGTCACGCAATGCGAACCTACCCGGAACAAGTCCAAGTGCACTGGGTTTAAGGAGACCAAGGAAACTATTCGTTGGACCTGTAGCCCGTGCGTCAGATGTTCTGCATAACCCTCCTGGTGATGACACTGGCGGATAGCGACAAAGTTTCAAACTATCTACAAAGTACATCGGTAACAAAGCAACTCTAGTTCCGCAAGATATCCTCAAGGAGTACCCTCAACCTATCTTCTTTATGACAAGCAAAACATCCTCAGCGTTATTATCGCCCATCAAGTAATCCCTTCCTACATATCGAAAGTATCTACCTTTCCATACTCCCAAAGAGTGCCCTCCTTCATAGCAGCCATCATCCACTCACGACACGCATGGTCTGTTCTCACAAACTGCTTGCCGAACATGGGCACTGAAAACTTCACGGCAGACACGAGACCATGTGGGTCATGTGTATTCGCGTCCGCCTCATCGATCAACGACGGCGTGAACTCGTGGTCCGCAAGCACAATACTCATCGGCCTCGCCAGCTTCGGGTCGCCTCCGGTCTCGAGCCGCCAGTGCTGTCCAATGGCCTCCTTGAAGTTCCATCTCTGTATTCTATACAGACGGGGCCGGGCTATCACCATGTGTTCAAGGTGTCTTGCTCTGGCCACACGGTACCATAGGTCCTCCTCAGCGAGGTCCACCTGGAAGCCCGCCAGGCTTCGCAGTTTCGGCCATCGTTCCCAGATGGCCAAGTCATTCGTCCAAAAGTCCACGGTGCGCAGACCTCCCACCGTCACAAATTCCTCGACGTTGCTGAGGGCAGCAAGTCCATCGAATAGGCCTTGGCCAAGATGCGGGTCAAGCTCATTCTCCTGGGCGAACCTGGGAGCGGGTAGCTCCAAGATCAGTCGGCGTACCGAGCCGCCAAGCTCGAAGAGTAGCTTGCGGATGAGCGACCCGAGAGATGCCGACTCTTGAGGAGCCGGGGTACAAACACCCAGGTAAAGAGACGAGGTGCTTTCGAGGGGTGTAATTGGCGGTAGGTTCGTGCTGGGGGTAGATGTCTTGGCAGAGGACAAGCAGTCCCAGAACTTCTGGATCCTTTTGTGGCTGTCCAAGTAGACGCAATGCTGCCTTAGTAGCCGAGTCGCAGTCCCATAGGTCGCGCGACAGACCTGTGACCAGGCAACAAGTAGTTGGACCTCTGGTAGCGATACATCGACTATCGCGTGGGGATTTGTGATTGGCAACGAAGCTTCCACAATTTGCAGAATAAGCTCAACGGGGAGACGAGGCTGGTGCGTCATCTTGGCTGATGTGCCGCGTAATCTCAAGCTCTTGAAAACTCGGGCTTTTGTATCTTAGCTATTCCTTGCTGCCTGAATCTAGGCTGCAAGAATCGGCACAGGAAGGGTGGTTGTCTGATAGTCCAAATGGAGGAATGAGGGCATCACATCCCTGTTAGGCAGCCACGTTTTTCACTTGTTGTCTAGTCAACAGGAGTAATCAATGATCAACATACCTTGATATTTCGTTAACAATCCTTACAAGTCCCTTCTCATTTATTTAAAGGATTTTTATTGCATTGTCCTTGACGACTTCTTCTAGGTTGTCTTTTCATCCTTGTAACCTAGTTCCAAGTTAAGTATTGAGCGCCCAGGCTGCCCTTTCACCGATATCAAGTAGCCTCAATTCAAGCACCTCATAACTTGCTACCTCGCCACACGCATCCTAGCAGAGGGATTCCAGTTCCCCTTTTCAACTGAACATCACGAAACCTACTCTGGTCTCATGGTGTTTTCAAAATCCTCTCCCAGCGTTTGCCAAGTCTGCGTGGTACCCTATACCAGCGGTGGTAGTTAGGGGGGTTTAGACAAGAAGACATTGTAATTTTGCCAGTTACTCAATATGGTGGATTCTCGATTTTTTCTTCGGCCCTTAATTAGATATTTCCAGCCTGAAGATAAGGCTTTAGGGTTAGACGCATTCATAGTTTAAAGGAAGCCATAGTTATTGAGAGACCCTAAATATTCTGCTCCTCATCTTCAAACCAAGACCAATCGTTGATAAGCCCGTGCTTGCTCAATGATTGTGGACCTATGCTACTATTTTGTGAATAAAAGAGCTAGGGTAAATAATATCGTTTGGGGAACAAGCTGAGAGATGAGGTACCCCAGAAGCAAGATATCGGCCTCAAAGAATCCCGCGGAGAATTGAGCCGGGAGCTGAGACTTCGATCGCTTCTAATTACCTACCGGAGCAGGTTACGGTGGGTGACGAATCCTACCAAATTGCGAAGCGTAATCCAAAATGACGACTATCGATGCTATCCCGCATTTAGCCCACCCCCACCTCCCTTGAATGTTTGACGCGGAACTGCTCATTCATAAAGTGAGGCGACTCTCAGGCTCGGTCACTTTCATTTCCAAGCCAGTTGTTTCCTGTCCTTCTAGCCATGTCTTTTATCCGATCCGTCATCCCTGAATTTGAGGCCGCGAATCAGAAATATGCGGCCCAGTTCAACAAAGGCGACCTGCCTCTCCCACCAGGACGGTAAGGAATCCGTGCCTAATCGGCCGTCTGATCAATCTAATCGGGCTTTATTTAGCAAAGTGGCGGTTGTAGCATGCATGGATGCTCGTCTTGACCCTGCCAAAGTGCTTGGACTCCAAGAGGGAGATGCCCATGTCATTCGGAATGCCGGCGGCCGTACTATTGATGCAATTCGGTCCCTCGTGATCTCGCAGCAACTCCTTGGCACACGGGAAATTGTTATCGTCCACCATGTAAGAGATCAGAATGCATTTAGATCGCCACAGGAGACGCTGACACGCGGCAGACTGACTGCGGCATGCTGACATTTTCTGATGTTGAGCTCAAGGAGAAGATCCGGGATGAGTTAAAAGAAGACGCAGAACATATTGCCTTTTTACCATTTGGAGATTTGAGGAAAAGTGTTCTGGATGATATTACCATTGTAAAGAAGAACCCCCTGTTGCTCGACGTTCCTATTACGGGATACATCTACGATGTAAAGACTGGCAAGATTGAGAGGGTAGAATAGCCCGAACGATCAACTGTGCAGTTAGACCTTAGAACGAGATATGATTCATCAACTTTCATTACCAACGTCCCCAGTAGTCTGTGCCAGGGGAGAAGTAAGCGCTGCGGCTGAGAGCCTGTCTGTTCGGATATAAACAGCTAGCTCAATTCGGACCTGTCATCCAAAGATAAACTGACTCAAACGTACAACGTTAAAACTCCCTACTGACTCTCGTCATTCTTAATTACCCGGAACCCATGGATCCCCAGTCTAAGTGTACCAGCTCGGTTCAGGGATTTCCCCCAACAAGGCCCAGCTGCCCACTTCACGGAACTTGTAAGCGATTGGGTCGTGGAGAGAGTGGACTAGACGTCATTTTAGCGCCTTACAGCGAATATCCAACGGTTCCCACTTACGGCGAGTGTTGCGCCAGAACCTGTCAAAGCCGTACTTTGACAGGCCGGATGAGGCGCCAGTGAGCTCAAAGAACTTGCTACTCACAGTAATGGCGGTTTCGATTGCAGTTGCTTTTGATGCTGCTACCTCTGCTTTGGGTTAGTGAATATGCAACGGCAAGGAAGGATCTACTCACGGACTGCAATCTCGCCACGTGCTTTCTGCGTGAGCTCCTCTCTTGGAGCATGGATGAGCTTCGATATGCGCTCAGCCGTGCGGTCAACGAGGGCCTCGGCTGCCCAAAGCGACGCTTGCAAGCGTCCGTAGCCCTCCCGGATATACCACTCGTCTGTGGCCTTGGCCTTGTCGTCCCCACCGTATGGCCAAGCTCGAGTGCGATTGCGAGTGTATTCGGTGGCAGCCTCAAGCGCTCCAATACCGACACCTACGTGGACAGCTGCAAATTGAAGCTGTACTGGCGGGAGAATGAAGTCGTGATATGCGTCTCGGGGCGTGACTTCCTTGTTTTCATAGCCGGCAATGTGCTCCCAGGAGACACGCACGTTTCGGATGACACACCCTCCAGATTCCTGAAGCCCATTAGCTTAAATCTCACAAGTAGCCGAGCTAGACTCACCGTTAGGCGTTGTCCGATAACGTCCCAGTCTCCCTTGAACGAGATCCCAGGGTCCTTTGTGGAGACGTAGGCAAAAACATGGGTCTTTGCCTCATCCTCAAGGACCCCCTCCAGTACGGTCACGTCACTGATAACGCCCCCTGCATTGCGGAGAAGGAAGGATTTAGCACCGGAAATATCGGTCAGAGCTAGAAAACGTACCGGTGGAGAAGAACTTGTCACCGTTGAAGACAAGCGAGTCCCCCTCATCCCGAGCAATCATGTCGGCGTTGCGAGGGTTAACGGCACCGCCAAGATAATAGTTGCCTTCGGTGAACTCCCGGAGCCAGCGGCGCGCCTGCAGGGGCGTTCCGAGGATTTGGGAACTCCAGAACCTTTTCCGCGTCAGTGACATCTCACGGGATAGCTTGAAGATGTAGGTCATACCATGAGTAGTGGTTGCCAATCAAGTGACCGATGCTTCCATCAGCCTTGGCGATCTCTGTAGTCACTTTGTATGAAGTCTGCCAGGTCTCTCCTCCACCGCCAAACTCGCGGGGACCGAGAAGGTTGACGAGACCAGCGTCCTTGAGGAGCTGAACTTCAGCAAAGGGGGTTTTGCCGGCGGCATCACGCTCAGCTGCGTCGAGCTTGAGAATGGCTGCTACTTCTCTAGCACGCTTAACCCATCCCGAGGGCGTATCTGGCTTGGGCTCTTCCTCCCACCGCTTGTTGGCCTGGATGCGAGCCTGCTCGGCTTTGAAACTCTGCATAGTGAGGGGTTTTCTGTCGAATGTGTGTGTTACTGTATCAGAGGGGGAGAAGGCGTCTCTGGTTGGGTGCGAGGCGAAGTGGTGTGCTACCAAAGGCTGATGATGGGGGGTTTTATAGACGAGATGATTCGTCTATCTCGACGGCCTGTCGACAGGGAAATATTTCCGCCTCACAGGGATGTAGCGGAGGTAGTACGAACGGATTGGATGAATATCCTTGGTGTTTCGCCATTGAGCTGAGCTGTCACGCCTTTGCAGCTATTTGATGCCCGCATTTGTTTGATCCACCATGAAGTGGGATAACCTCGTGGCTCATGCATGGATTTAAGACGTTGACCTCTCCGAGACTTACTGAATCCCCTCTTGCAGATCATCCTTGGGCTCTCGGCTGTTCAACGACTACACGATGTCTGAGACAGGAATATTCCCGATTTTCGATTCCGGCGCGGGATATGGAATCATCGTGGGACTAGGTAGGACTCCAATTTCATCACTTACACCCCTGCTAAGGCCTGTGTAGGCGGCATCTTTGCCATTCTCATGAGCCTCACGACTTTTGCTCTCAAGCGATATTTCTCCGAGGTTCAAGACTCTGAGATGTATCTGACTGCAAAGCGCTCCATTAAAGCTGGTCTTATAGCCTCATCTGTCGTGTCTTCGTGGACGCTGAGCGCTACGCTGCTTACGTCGACAACGTTTGGGTACTCGTATGGCATCGCGTCCACATTCTGGTATGAGATAGCACTGGACCCTGCCCTTCAACATGGACTGACTGGAGCAGGTATGGAGCCGGATGTTCAGTCCCGATCCTTACATTCGCCGTTCTCGCAATCGAGCTCAAGAGAAAGGCGCCAAACGCACACACCTTCTTAGAACTGGTCAAGCACCGCTACGGTGCACCCGGTCACATCGTGTTGGCTATCTATTCTCTGATCTACCAGATCTTCATTGCAGTAAACCTTTTGGTCGGCGGAGCTGATGTTTTCCATCTGGTGACTGGCATGAACAAGATTGCTGTGTGCTTCCTATTTCCCTTGGGAGTCTGCATCTACACTTTGTTCGGTGGTATCAAAGCTACCTTTCTCACAGAATGGGGTGTGTATAACTCAATCCCTCTTCATATTGCGTTGGTCTTGCTCACACTGCTATAGTGCACACTGTCATCATCTACATTATCATGCTCGCATCAATGTTCGTCATGTACGCAACCTCTGATCATGTCGGATCACCCGGAAGGATGTGGGAGCTTCTCAAAGACGCGTCAGAGATCCGCCCTGTTGAGGGTAATGCCGGGGGAGAACTCTTGACCATGCGGAGCTTTTACGGGGGCCTGGTCGGTCTCATCTTCTTGGGTGGCGGCTTTTCCGCAACTGTAGACTCCCAGTGAGCATTTATCCTCTTGAATCAATTCTGCGCAGGAGGCATGCTAATAAGAAACCCAGACTGTTCCAAAAAGCTATTGCTGCTGATCCCAAGTCAACGGTCGCTGGATACCTCTTGGGATCCCTCTGCTGGGTATGTGAGTAGGTTTTACTCTCGTTCTCGACTGACAGCAAAACAGTTTAGTATCCCCTTTTGTATCGCAACTACCTTTGGTCTTGGAGGTGCTGCTTTGGAATACACCACCTCCTGGTGAGTGATGTCATGTTGTGGAGGCCGCACTCAACTGACACTGATTTTCAGGCCTACGTATCCGACTCCCTTGTCACCAGCCGAGATCAACTCGGCTTTGGTCATGCCATATACGGCATACACAATCATGGGCAAAGGCGGCGTTGTAGCCGTGCTTCTCATGGTCTTCCAGGCCATTACAAGCGCCATGAGTTCAGGTGAGATTTCAAGTTGGAGATGCAACCATCAAGGTCTAACGGGAATAGAAACCGTCGCCGTAACCAGCTTGGTCACATATGACTTTTACCGTTCATACGTCAACCCAGAGGCGACTGGAGAGAGACTCGTGTTTGTCTCTCATATTGCAGTCGTCAGCTTTGGATTGTTGACTGCATGTGTCGCTGTAGGCCTTACCTACGCAGGTTTCTCTGTCACATTTATCGTAACGGCCATTGGAATTCTCATTGATGGTATGCCATCCCAAATTTTGACCCTACCCTTCTGATGAATGATAGGTGCTGTGATTCCCAGTGCCTGCACGCTTTTCTGGAAAAAGCAGAGCAAGTACGCTATCGTTCTGGTACCAATCATCAGCTCCCTGGCCAGCATTTCGACCTGGATTGGCGTAGCATACCAGAAACACGGGACGGTCACTATCGCGACGCTGTCTGATTTCATACCGACAGTGGCTGGCAACATGCTAGCATTGACTGCGCCCATCATCCTAACGCCACTCATCACGTACCTCAAGCCTGAGAACTACGACTTTGAAAGGTTCAAAGAGCTCCAGCAGGTTGATGACTCTGGTTTTGGCGTCAAGGCCCAAACGGAGGGTGTTGCAGTCAAGACCGCCCAAGAGAGAACAGAGGCCGAGTTGGTGAATCTCCAAGGCATCGAGAAGGAGCTCTACGTCGCACGGAACTATGCACTTGGCGCTGCCTTGTTCATTGCTGTTTCTCTGACTATGTAAGATTTGATGCATTCAACGTCAAGGAAAAGTTCTAACCTGGTGCAGTCTGTGGCCGATCCCTATGTATGGAACGTCTTATGTCTTTAGCAAACCCTTCTTCACCGGCTGGATTGTGGTGACTTTTATTTGGGCCTTCTTCGGGGCCATTGTTGTGACGCTTCTACCCATTGTAGAGAGCCGAAGGGAGATTTACCTCTTCTTTCGTGCTGTCATTACAAGGAGATCAGCATCGGGATGAGCAGACAGCTCGACGAAGAGATCATGTAAAGAGATCCATCTCTCACTTCGTGGATACAGTAGGATATCAACGGCTCAGTCTCTTGATGTTAGAAAATGCGCACGTTACTTAATAATTTGTCACTGGTTCCACCCACGACAATGCACCTCGTTCTCCATGTCTGAGCGCGATGGAGAACCCTTGGCACGCGAGTCAAGAGAATATTAGATACGGATTACCTAAAGCAGTGGAAGGGAATGGCATATTCTACTCCAAGGGGGGCCTAAGTGTTTAATCAAGGAAGATGACAAGATGAATCGCTTGGTCATGGTTGAATTGATAGTTTCCAACCTCGACAGCACTGAGATGCTAATTTCAATTTCCCTGGGCCCAGTGGTAAGGTAATTAATTACCTCAAATATAGCTCTCTTAATTGACAAAGTAATATTTGCTCGTGATTGGAACTCAGAGTTCTTAATCCAAGCGAGATGTGATATTTTCGAAGCGATGGTGACTCAAAGTCAGGTTTAACCAAGCTGGGAGAAATAGGTAGGAATATCCGGCGACAGTGCCCTAAAGAAAATCCCTGCCAGGTAGAATTTGCCACAAGGACGACTTCTCCTGGACCTTATTTATATGCCCCAGCCTGAGAACCGACCGTCTCCTCTTCCGTCTTCCCCGCCTGGAGTGTGTATCCACTGAGGGTCTCGCAACGGCTGGCTCAGACGCAAACATGGGGTCGAGTGGAGGATGCGGGTGAATGAGTCGTCGCTCGGACACAGCCCACCTCATCCCAATCATCTTGACAAGCGGATTGTTGTTTCCCATCTCCTATCTCTCCCGAAAGCTCAGAGCAGGTCTACTAGATAAGGCCCACGAAAGTGAACCACTTGGAAACTTGCCCGGTGCATCGACTATTTGAGAGATGGGACGCCAGTCATCGTCGAGCCTCAATAAACCCCGTGCTAAACGGCCCAGACCACGCTAAAGAGAGAACAGATTCAGAAGCCGAGTGTGTGCTAATTATTAAGCCACACTTGAGACAGGACCCCTGCCAAGCTAGAGTGTAATTACGGAGGTATCCGTTCACGATCCGACGAGTTGGTTGACACACGTGTGTTGGTGGCATGTGGCATGTTGTCAGGTTCAGCTGACGGGTTCAAGCTCCTCTTTGAGCGTCAGGAGCGCAAAGAGCGGCTCTTTCGAGGCAGGGACAAGCCTTTGGCGCGACAGCTAGCGCAAGCCACTGTCCGACGCCTGCAGAACGCTTGGTTGACCTGATGGCGCTGGTGACGAAGAGGGCTGCGTCCGTTCAGTTCGCCGGTGGCTCTCTATCCCCCCTTGGGCAAGTCTAAACACCCATGAGACGCGTGACAATAGCCTTCTCGACGGTAGATGCGAAGAAACGGCTATTCTGCGGCAGAGATCTGTCTCAGATCGTCCCCGAGTCAGTCGCAGACGAATTTCCGTGACAGGAGCAGTTAACCTTCCGGCGAATGTTCGAGATTGGGCCTAGTGCTGGTCTAGGGCATTCGTCTCGCGCCCGTTCTCGTCAACTAACGACCGCTAGAGCATGGCAGTGATAATTCACTGTCCAATACGCGTATGCTCTCGTGAAGTGGGTTGGTCGCGGTTCCGCAGGCTAGACTGGACTCGACCACCTCCGATGATGGTCTTTGGGGCCAAAATAACACGGGAATCGTGTGGTGCGAGTCACAGCCAAATGTTGTCCGTGTTTTTTTACCCCAGGTGGTCCAAGTCCTTCCCCGACCTCTCCACTGATCATCAGCATGCTTTCCCCAGGCTCTCCACTGATCCCCAGGTCGTAAAAAGCAAAGATCATGTCGTACTTGAAGCTTGACAGGAGTCCGATTCAGCCTTATCAACAGAACCATGCATATCGCACTTAAATCCCTGATGACCTGCATAGCTCAATTCTTCATTTCCTGTGGCTTATCGGCCAACCCGTAGCTCCAAGCAGACTTGGCCGTCATGGCAAACGACTCAAGCAAAAAAGCCACGGTCTTTACGACGGGGGGGCACGGCCAATGGCCAAGCCTCGATCCAGGGGTCCAGTCCAGAGCTGAGTCGGCAATCGAAATAGCCTCCCCTCCACACCCGCATCCTTTCCCCAGGTCAAGGTTCCTGGAGCCGGCGTCAGACAGGGAGCCTGTTTTGGCCCACATCGGAACTTCCCCGTCGAACCTTGTGCATTCGACGAGTCTAGGGCGTTAGATAATTGGGTGAACTACCGACACAGCTCAGGATGCCCCTGAAGGGAACTGCATCGTCCCGGGGCAGATACTTGTATTTGACGGGTCCGCCCACTGTCTTGGCTCGAGCGGTTCGCCTCATTCCTTTGCAGCACGGAACGGCCAGCGAAAAATGTCGACAACCACAGCAGTACCCGAGTTCTTTGAACTCAGCTGGTCGATCCTCTTCACCGTCTGCATGGGAAATGTCTTCTTTGGCTTTCTCGTCTGTGGTATTACGAGGTTCACCCCTCTAGCTCTTGTGCCCATCATCACATCCGCAGCTGGAGCCATCGCAAATGGCCTCTGTTACTACGCCAACTATGGGAACCACCCACCCATTCCCACAGCCGTGACCTCGACTCTTGGGGATATCCTCTGGCCGGTATGAACATTGGTGGTGTCGACACTTGGATAAGACATGATGAACTGACAGTTTTCACATCATCAGATCCAAGAAGTGGGATTGCTTGGGTACAGCTACATGATCCTTCAGCAGCTTCTAACAGGAAGCCGTCGGCGAGTATTCCAGGGATTGTTCTGGAGCTTCATCGGAGTCATCGTCGTGGTCCGTGTTGTCATCATCGTCTTCAGGGTGCAGTACATTCTGCACGGCAACGCGAGTCATCTCGTCACCGTCAACTACGTCCACATCGGATACTTTGGCTCCATCGCAATTCTTGAGTGCATCAGCGCTTATTTCCTCATCACGACTCTGGTTGCCGCCGAGCGTGCATCTCTTCAAGCCGCGCTGCGAGTTGGTCTCTTCAGGTATTTGGCGCGAAGCACAGAAATTCGAGTCGCTCTTCTTGCAGTCCAGGGTGTTTTCCGAACGGTTACCCATGCCATCAAGACTCCAGGCCAGCAGGTCAGCAACATTGGAAGCCAGCTTGATCGATTCGCCTACGCCCTCCTCTGTCTCTTTCCTGTCGTCTTATAGTAAGTATTTATCTCATCTTCAACTTATCCATGAACTGACCGTCATGAAGCATCGATTTGCTTGCGTCCAAACTCAAGTCAAGCAACGGCGGATCATCATCCTACACTGGGGCCAATGGCAAGACCCAGTCCAGGAATCGACAAGAAGCCTCGACCAGGGTGATCACCATCGACAGGAAGGGGGGCGAGGAGGCAGTGTATGAATCAAGGATAACTACTCGGAGACATAGTTCGCAGGAGTGCATCATGGAGACGGAGTCTTTTGGAACAGGCCCATCTGATGTTCCACTTGAGGAATTGGATGTCACTGCTCATACAAATGATCGGCGACATAGTCGGGGTGGACCTTGAAAGGGTTGACATATTGATTCCCTATATTCCTAGCCAAGCGAACACATTTGTGTAGATAGCCACATTAATATTTCTTAATCTGTTCAAGCGACATTCCTAACTTTCTCTCTCCAATAACTTCGAAAGCGACTCTCGATTCAGCTTACGTAGCTCCATGATGAATCATACCGTCATCTATGCAGCTCTGGAGGAGGGCAGGGCAAAGATATCTTATCAAAAGCACCTTCTGATAGATTATATCAAGTATAAAAGTCGATAACATGTCCTTCGTTAATTGCATGGGCCAGCGAGGAGATATGTCGACAGCCATTGTGTTCGTATCAAACTGGGATGACACGCATACATAGCTTGTGAGCAGAAGGACAATACAGGGCCTCATACCATGGAATGGCATAATAGTGAGCACCACAAGAAGCAGTGCCAAGTTTCTAAAGGAATGACTATCTGCCTGAACGAGTGTCCTTACATGTCCAGCCTCCGCTCCATCGCTTCACCAAGGGTCCCTGGTGTTGAAGATCCAAGATAAGTCCTCGTCTCGATCGGTCAGGGCCTCAGACCCTCTACACATGCACCCCAAGGGTTGCAGGGTTCCCGGGCCACAACAGATTTAAATGCAGCCGCAAATATCCTGGCAGGCAAGAATGCAGCTGAGGTTGCCAAATGGGTCGGGGGTGATGCACCAGTCCAGGTAGCACTGCTCATAGCACTTTCTGTCGCAGGCCTGAAGACGTGTTTCAGCTGAGGAGAGAGCTATTTTTTGTTAGTGATATAGCCTTCTTTTGTGATGTTGGAAGAGAGAACTTGCCTGCACTGAAGTCTGCCTCAGTAGGCAGGGCCGTACCAGTGACAGCCAAGGTGGTGAGGATGGTGACAAGAGTAAACTTCATGTTGATTGAAGACTGAAAAGAGGTGCTTTATGGCTGGGGTGCTGAATAGAGAGGAGGTATGATAGCTTGCCGATGCTTGCTATTCCTTGCTGGTGAGTGAGTGAGAGACAAAGTCATCAGAGACCTTGGGTCTTTTATAGTTTTATTTTCTTGTCCGATCCTGTTTTCTCATCATGTTCTTCTTCACAGCCCTGAATTATTTTCTCCTCATCCTCTATTACTTCCCAAGCTTCCTTTTGTCTTGGCCTTCCTTGGCTAATCATCTATGGCTCTGCATCCTCCACACTCCCCCACAACTCAATCTTCCCATCTCTACACAATCCACCAAGATTCCCCGCATAGTTCTTAATTTCCACAAATGAGATAGGACTGACTCTCCATCACGGCAGGGAATCCTACATTTTTTGTTACCTCACTACTAGTTACGTTTAGTGTGACCTTTAAAAGCCTCTTGCCTTCCCCTTTCAGCACCACCGCCCTCATGATCGTCAGGCATCGACGCAATGCCAAGATTCCCCACGGCGATTATCTCTTCATTTGTAAGTGGTCTCTTTTCTCCTCAGGTCATGAGTACATACCGCATACATACCAAAGACTGGGCAGCGGTTTAAACAATGCGGGAAGCTCTTTAGGATCGGCCTAGAGCGTCTACGATTGGAGCGATGAGCCGCTGCCAGGCCCGACCCGCGACGGCCCGGTTGCGGCACGACTAGTGAGAGACGTTCCAATACTACGTAAGCCCTAGTCGACTGCTGCGGCGTCTGTTTAACCGAGACAGGGGCTTCTCCTCGCACTGCTAGCCAAAAGAAGAACACAAATGCTGGCCCAGCAGCATTGGGCTCATCAACAACTCGGCGGTGCCCAGCTGGCACATAGGCACCTCACAAAGGCTTCCATAAACTCCAGTAAGAGCAAGGTCATTAGCAGCATGATATTCAGCGGTTGCGCATTAGACTCCGTCAATGAGGAACCTCTAAAAGAAGCCACCTGCCACAATGACCAAAAAGATAGTCAATCTAAACACTGTGACTATAGACGACCTCTTTCATTTGCCTACGTGTTCAACAGAAACGGGTTCAGATAGTCAAGGGGCATCTACCAAGGTTTGATGCGGCCGACGTTATGGCCGATGCCAAGATGCCAAGATGCAAAACCGCTACATCATATTGCTGATTGAATTAACCACCGTTGCCACCAATGAGCAGGCGAGGGCCGGGTTGTCTCTAGCCCTCGTGCCTTGCTTAATTATCGCGCACTTGAGCATTCCTGAGGCTGCTGTGCCGTTTATTTAACGAGGGGGTTTTCCAACGGGGATAAGCCGGCCGTGCTGGTTTATGGTGAGTAGGCGAAGGCGGGAGCGAATGGCGAGGCGAGGGCGAAGACGAGGATAAAGCCGATGTTCGGTTAGGTGGTTTGGGTAGTGTATCACGTCTAGCAGTGTCTCAACCATAGTTTGACATCGCTGTGATCTTGATCGCCAAGGTAGATAAGATTTAAAGCAACTATGCCTTGACCTTATTGAACCGCCTGGAGCTGCTTGTATCGATTACGGTATGGCCTCTTCCAGAGCCTGGCTTCAGTGTTTGACAACTATTTTGTCCGACAATGCGTCTTGGATGTACCTCGTAATCAAATAACGAATGTAGATAGTACTTGCTAGGCCGAACACATCGTTGTAATGAAACGCGACAGCAGTCTTGGAATAGATAAGAGGTGTCCCTAATATACTGGACTAAGGGCAGATATCAGATGTCATCATTCCATTCATCAACTCACAACCAACTTATCATATTGTCAGATCTATGAGATTCGGTTGAAGCATCTATCTTAGCAGATATGGCGACTTCGGACCTGCATGGCAATACCCTACCGGGGAGACCTATCAACGTATGGGTACTTTTGGGGAAATTCCACTCTTGATTAGGAATCAATCCAATAAATCGGAGAAAATTTTAGAAACACGAAACCCCAGGGGCATCATTACACCACGTACCTGCGGATGGCGTGATGACAGCTGCGTCAACCCCACATCACGACATCATCACGACATGCCTCACCTCGGCACTGAATAAGGAAAAAGACGGGGTATTCGTCATATCCCGCAGCGATTGCAACTGTAATTTTCGTTTATTCGCTCTCTTTCCGACTCCAATTTGGGCTCACCGCTATCGTCCGGCATCGGCTCGTCGGGTACGAGATGCAAAGCCACGATTACACAATCAAGACAATTAGTAATTATGAATAGGAATTGTCTCATCTGTATGGGGCAATTCACTTACGGTGAGATATATAAGTTGCAGCTTTGCATACCTCTCAACTCCTCAGACAACAATCAACAACCGACTCCTCAGCCTCCACAACCCAACAACTCACCAAAACACACAACATCCGTCACAATGGCCGGCACATCTCTCTACGATCTCATTATCCCTACATTTATCAAGGGTCTTACTACCTACGACCACGTCCTCGCCAAGGCCCAGGAGTACGCCAAGGAGAAGGGCATCAACGTCGATGAGTTCCTCGAGGCCCGTCTCGTCGAGGATCAGCTTCCTCTGAGCTTCCAGGTCCAGAACACCAGCAAGGTTGTCCAAATCACTGTTGGTCGTCTGACTGGCGTTGATCCCACACTTCTTGAGAACACTGAGAAGACCGTTGCTGAGCTCCGCACACGAGTGCAGAAGACTCTTGAGCTGGTCAAGGCTGTCAAGCCTGAGGATGTGAACTCTCGAGAGGAGGCCCTGATTGATCTGTGAGTTCTCTCAATCTTCTTTCTTAGAACTAACCTAACACGCCTATAGTCCCTGGGCTGGCAAGACCCACCAAGTCACAGTCAAGCACGCCGTCCTCACCCACGGCCAGACCAACTTCTTCTTCCACCTCGTCACTGGCTACTCAATCCTCCGAGCCAAGGGAGTCCCCGTTGGAAAGGCCGACTACCTCAGCAGCTTCCTCGGACTGTAAGTAGCCAAAAAGAAAATCTGAATAGACATAGACGAATTAAGAAATACTTAATATCGACCCGCAATGTCGAAGCTCTTGCTTGGTTGAATGTTGAGATTTTGTTTCTGTAGTGACGACCGGCTCGCTCGGGCGAGAATTTGAGTATGTTCCCAGATTAGATAGTCCCTTCCAAGGGCCCCCAGCTCCTGGACAAGGCAACACGAAGAAACGAAGGACAAGGAGAATAGCGTTGTAGTCTTTCTGAACTCAAGACGGTTAAACCCTCTTAAGGTTCTTTTACACTGAGTCCCTGAGTTTATGGAAGCGGCAGAAGCAACTCACGGATATTCACCAGTTTGACAGCGTTTTTAAAGCCACTTATTTAGGGATCGCGTTTCGGCGCTCCAAGCTCAACGACCAGGATATGGAAGTCCTCATTCATACAAGCATAAGAGTCTTAGCCTCTTGCGATATAACAATCAGAATAGGTGCATAAATGAATGTAACATGGAAGCGAGTGATCAAATAAACTGAAAAATCACTGTGGCATGAAGACACCGATTCAGTATGGGTGTGTTTGCGTGTGATCACGGCCCTCCTGGCGACACTGCGCTGGCACCTACCTCAGCCCAAGGCCCCTTTCCTACTTCCGTAACCTATCAAACTTGATCAAGCAAGTATTCTCCTATCAATATGAATCAGGATCAGTCAAGAGGCGAGTAAACTCGAATTTACCTGTAACTTAGGGAAGCGCTCATCGTAGAAAACCTCAACCCGGGCGGTGATGCCGGGTGTAGTATCCTCAAATCCTGGAGCAATCGATGTCCGATACTCTCGGTAGAGGGTGGCAATGAGAGTCGTCATTTCGGCCATAGCCAAACTACCAGCAGTCAGAGAAGAGGACGACTAAGGATGACATGGAAAGGAATCTGCTTACTGCATGCCAATACACATGCGACCGCCACTCGAAAAGGCCCAAAACCAACGGTTTAGTTCAGTAACATCAGGTCCGAGCCAGCGATCAGGGTTAAATTCCAAAGGGTTTTTGAAAACTTCTGGATTGCGATGCAGAATCCATGGTGAGATGCCAACAACGGTGTCAGCTGGGATGAGGTAGCCGTCAACCATGGATGCAGCGTTGACTGAGCGTGGCTCGGAACTTGGCAGAGGCGCATAGAGCCTCAGTGTCTCCTTGATAATGGCGTGGAGATATGTGCATCGATCACTTTCTTCAGCTCTGGGGTAGCCATGCTGATTCAGTGATTCTGCAGGAAGCCCAAGGAGCTCATCTCTCAATTTTTCCTGAAATCGTCGATTCTCAGGCAAGGAGAGTGACCAGATGAGAAACATGAGCGTGTCGCTGGTGGTGTCGATTCCAGCAAGAAAATGATCTGCGCACTCGGATGCCGCCTGCATATCGTTCAACCCATTGGCCTTTTGCGTTTGATGGTGCTGCCAGAGATGGGCGAGGATGGATCTTTCTTTTCCTGCACGACACCATTACGTTAGCTTCTGGTAGGAATATTCATGATTACATGTCTTCTCGGATAGGAATGTCTTGAGAGGGAGGAAACGAATTGAGGGTATTGTACCATTCGTCATTTGAGAGGGCTTGAAACCTTCTGGATCTGACTGGAAATTCTCGAATGCCTGCAATGCAAACTTCCGAATGCCGGTATACGTAGTTGGCAGCTGCATTGGAAGAGTCGGTTTCACCAGTTGGCGCATGAACCCCGTACGAGCGTACATCCATTTCGTGATGGACGGCATATGCACCAAACACCAGGACAACTTGCGACGAGAGGGATGCATAATGTCGGAGATCAGAGCTCGGTCTGTTTCTGATCCCCGCATTGCAGACGTTGACCCGTGTTTTCCGTAAATAAAAGAGGTGATATTGTCAAGGGAGTAGTAGTGAAGTGTATGGAACACATCACTAACGTGGTTTGGCTCACTACTGATGAGTTCCATGTACTGTCGCGTCTTCTCCTCGACTAGCTGTGTTGTTGGTGCTTTGAGTATAGTAGATTTCGCATAGGCGTGGGACAAAAGCTTTTTTCGGCTGCCATGCTCTTCCACCGAGTGAAAGCTAAACAAGTTCTGTTCACCGTACACATCAAACATGCGGTAAAAGGTGGTCCTGCCGTATCGGCTCCCGGGGCCGTAGACTGTCTTTAGTGCAGTCAAGCTGTTGAATGAAATCTCATTAGGGCCTATGCGGACCGCAGGGCCGTATTTTGAGTGCAAGTTTTGAATTGTACGTGTGCGAGTTCCTCTCCAGTCCTCGTAGCCAAGTCGCCACTTGATGAGGGCGAAGGCTGTCGGGCCTGGCACGCGACTCAGGGGGCTAAGAACAAGGGGATCTAGAACAAAATATTTGATGAGAATAAGGAAAAGGCCAGAGAAGGCGATCGTAATAGCGAAAGAAGTCATTGGGACAGAGGCAGATTGGAGACGTCGTTATTGTGAGGGATAGGAAGTATAACTTTCGATTGAATGGACATTCTTGCTGGTTTTAAATACTCCTCGTGCCAATGGCAGAACTGCGTAAACTTTGGCATCTGCAGTACAAGCTAATTCATTTTGGTTTGTGGGGAGAAGGGAGGTGGCCACCAATAATGTCGATTCTGGGTATCGCCCAAGGTCACAGGGCGTCACTAGCTTCGTCATGGACGCACGACGTCAAAATAGGGCGCAGATACGGATGGAGAGAGTGTTAATTAGGCGACGTTGATTGGGGAATGTTCTATCTCCGAGATCGGGTAAGTTCCCCCCATTCCACCCACCATAACATCTTGCTTCATGCATCTTGGGCATCTACTCATACGACAACTGATCCGGTATCAACGCCAGGGCGCCGAATTGAAAACGACTGTTGAAATGCGTACTCATCATGACGGATCGTCCTGAGTCGGCAGGCTCCCGGGAGTCCATTCCCGGCCCCAACCTAAGCCAGCTGGCAACGCCCTCCGTCGACATGGAGCAGGCGGCAACTTATCCATTGCAACGGGATCCAGCACGTCAGAGTCAGAGCGCTGCCACAGTCTCCAGTTGGTTGCCATCGTACCCTGATGGGCTTGACAATGACGGGGGATCTTCCAAGGTCGGGGCTCGCTTTTCGTCCAGGTCCGTCAAGATCCTTCGCAATTGGTTTGCAGACCACGAAAGCCACCCTTATCCGTCCTCCAAGGAAGTCGAGATGCTCCAGTTTCAGACTGGTCTTTCCGGACAGCAAATCACCAACTGGTTTGGAAATTTTCGACGACGCTACAAGTTCCGAGCCTTGCGACCAGTGTCGCTCGATATCCGCAACTGGGTCGAACCCTCATCCAGCACCCAAGGCGCAATCAACATCCCGCCGAGGCGTCCGACACCCGTTCCGATGGAGCACATGAACCCCTTGCAGCGCTGGGAGAACTCCCCACCCCAACATGAGGCGGCAGCCGTGTCTGACATCTCCCGGGCCGTCGCTGCATCAGTTGAATTACCTTCAGCTTTTGCTCCCGCACGACCGCGCACATCTGAGTGGTCGGGGAGGTCGACAGGGACTGCATCGTCTGTCAGTAGTACAGGGACGTCTTGCTCCAGTAGGGACTCTGGATCGGCCTCCTCCCACGCGTCTCACGCTTCTCTGGAGTACCTGAAGCGCAGCACCAACCGCAGGAGGCGTGGCACGACACATCGGCGACAGAGGGCAAACTGGTTGAACCAGTTTCAGGTATCCGGCCGTTACCAGTGCACATTTTGCACTGAATCATTCAAAACCAAGTACGACTGGGAGCGCCACGAGAAGTCGCTTCATCTAGCTCTGGAGGCATGGGTTTGCTCACCTCAAGGATCGGTAGTGACACACCCCGACGAGGGCGTTCTCTGCGTCTACTGTGGTGATGTCAACCCAGATCAGGCTCACTTAAAAAAGCACAACGACTCTGCCTGCCTAGAGCGGCCATTTGAAGAGAGGACATTTTACCGGAAGGATCATCTCCGACAACATCTTAAGCTGGTGCATGGCGCCAAGTATCTTAAGTGGTCTATGGAGACGTGGAGGACCGCGATTCAGGATATCCGCTCCCGATGTGGATTCTGTGGCATTGAGATGGAGTCGTGGAGTAGCAGGACTGACCACTTGGCCTCGCATTTCAAGGATGGCCGTACTATGGCAGACTGGACGGGTGACTGGGGGTTCGAGCCTTCGGTCGTTGAGATGCTTGATAATGCCATACCTCCATGTGAGCTCTATGTCACAACTCCTAGTTCTATAGCTAATGCCACTATAGATCTCATCCACTACGAGAAAAACTCTCCTCTGCCTTTCTCGGCTCTGGCCGGTCCCGCAGACACGCCAAGCAGTGCTTACGAACTAATCAAGTTGGAGTGGGAGTATTACATGCGAGACTATCATGATACTCACACCGAGGATCTATCTCACGAGAAGATGCAATATGAGGCTTGCTCAATTGTATTTGGAGCTGAGGCTATCTCGGAAGACCACCCAGACTCCGCTCCGTCGTGGTTGCGCGACCTTTTGATGTCGAATCACGACGTCGCCGAACAGGCACGCATCCAACCCATGAATCAACTTACCAAGTCTCGTATGAGTCCACTGAAGATCAATGGGAAGAAAAATATATTTGAGGGCTGTGAATTGGAAGGGTCGCTCTGCCGGTATATCGGCATGCACATCATCTTGGGACTGCAGCTCTCTGACCATGACCTCCAGCAGGAAGCATGCCATGCCATCAGTCGTCTCGAAACTCCTTCTCCAAACCCGTCTAAGCGCTTTATGGAATTTCTGGTGAGACTCATCTGGAGTTCTAAAGAATGGCTAGGGCCTTTGAGGGAACGAGGGCGCTCCTATTCCATGAGGGAAATGACAGAGGAAGGCCCTCATCTGTTAGACATGGCCCACCTCGACTCTTTCATGGGACAAGCTTATCCGATAGATTCTCAACAGGGTCCCTTTGGAACATTCATGCCAAGTGAACTACCCAGCCTGATAGCAGGCTTGGAACAGTCTGAGACTCCTCAGCTCCCAACGAGCCTGCTCTGGACCCCGGCCCTAAAAACTGCACAACCTTCCATGCAACCTTTTGCTGAGCTACCTCCTAGCCCCTGGGCTCCCACCATGAGCGAATCAACATTTAATTCCTCTCATGTCAGCCCGCCCATCAACTCGATATCCATCACACCCTTCTTTCTCAACGACAACAACAGCTATCGTCGGCTGACAAGGGAGCTGTCCCGCTTTGTGGTTAGTTGCATGTCGCCCAACAATCCAAACAGTCATGTACCGAGTGACGAAGAACTAAAGTATCAAGCGCGCTGGATTCTTTACGACGAGTAGGTTCCGTATGCCTCTGGATTATAAACATCGAGTTGAGCTAACATACGAAGTGATGATCCTTGGAACCAAACCCCTGTTGATAACGTCGAGTGGCTAAACGAGTTCAAAAGGAGCGTCGGTTTATCGGTGGATGCTTTAAGCCAGATGACTATCCCTCTACCGGCCAAATGACAAAAGATATTCACGCGGTGGTGTTTTCTTGAATTTCTATTGAATGTCTTTAACCCATTCAAGAATCGTTCAGTACACTTTTAGTCATTGTTATGTGCCTCCCCGTGCTTGCTGTGTCCTGCAATTTGGACACCCCTCCTGTCTCTTATCTAGAGTAGTCGACTAGTTTAACAATTTTCTACATCCCTCCCATCTCCTAGTCAATTTCCACAGGCTCTGGTAGATTTAGTCGGTTCATGTTGTGGATCCTAAGCATATGTCGTACCCAGTTGTCCTTGCGAGGGAAGCCCTTGCCTCCTTCTCTGGAGTAATCACATCCCGGTACTAAACAATGAAACTTCTTCCTCTTCTCATGGCGGTCGTTGATATGCCGTTGGCGATGAGTCTTAGTTCCGAATCCTTTGGCACAATTTGGAAAAGGGCACTTGTACTCCTTGACATGGTAGCGCTGATGATGCCTAGGGAGGGTTAGACCACGTTTAAATACCCAACCATGGTGCCTTACCTTAGCTTAGGCGGCTGGTCAAAAACCTGGTAGCAGCCAGGCTCGGCGCACTGCAGGGCCTTCTCTCCGAGGGGCGAAATAGTCCGACTGGTTCGACCTGGGAGATCCATGAAATTGATCAATATGTTCTTAAATGCGCGCTCCTCCTCAAGTCGGTCATCGAAACTGTTTGTATCTTTTCGGTCGAGAATATTATCAGCATGTCTTTCTCGGCGGAGGCGACTTTGTGGAATGTCTCCTGTTGTATCTGTCTCGGACGGGGTTCTCTCTAGCTGCAGAGGCAAGGCTATCCTCTCGTTGGTAGAATTAAACCAACATCTGCAAAGAGTGCTAGGTATAGAACGACTTAGCCAAGGGGTGTATGAACTCTGAGCTTGCAGAACTAACCAGAATTTGCCACCAGCGTTGCTGGTTTCAATCTTTCTTGATACGCATCCAGCCCTCGGGCAGTTGCCTAGAGTGGTGGGGCCGTGTCGGCCGATGATAAAAGCCATCGTGATACTCATCCCAGGCATCAGGCCCTCAGTGCGGGCCTGCAAGAGTATCTGCGATGAGTCCAGGGAGTTGAAGAGCAGATACTCCTCAGCTTTAACTTTGTCACTCCCGGGACCTGTCGAAAAATGGTCCATGATGATGGCATGTACCTTCTATGAAATCACATTAGCCAGAGATGTGTGGTGATTAATTGCAACCTACACTCCAGCCGTACTCTGACGGGATTGGCAGCACACGGCCAAGCGCGTCTTCAAATCTTACAGGATCCTGAAACCAGGTTCGAGATGTGTCTGGCCTTGAAGGTTGGCTCTGGAGCTGGGTTACAACGGCCATAATTTGAAGGTTCGATTTCCATATGTTCTGAGCAAGCTCGATCAGGGTTTCGAGCCGAACTCCAATACCGCTAGAGACTGATCAATGCTGATTCCAAGAGAAGAAAAGTGTGAACATACATGGATACCAAATCGGAAAGATTCTGAAGTAAGGAAGCAGCCTTGGTGATCATCAAACCCTGTTGCGCTTGTTCACGGCTTGATTGTACAACCCCACTACAAACCTCCTCAAGTTTGCTTTGCAAAATAGAGGTTTCGGTTAGACTCTGTTCCGTGTTGGAGAAGGTTGTAGATCTGTAAATAGTTAGCAAGGGTCGGGTTGTAACTAGTATGGAGACGCCAACAGGCCGATAGTAATGAGCCGCATATTCAGGCTGCCCACATGTGTCGCAATGTATGCCCGAAGCTCCACGACATCCTTTTCCATGTCGACACCCCACTGAACCTTCCGCCCCCATGATTTCAGCCTGTCTGACTTGCTTGAGCTGTCGCCATGCTGGGGCCGGATGTCAAGCCTCTCGTACTTCTTCAGCTTCGAGGCAAACTGGTCCAGCGGGTACTGACACATGAGAGCCGCGACCTTTACACTATTTAGCGCTACTTCTTGCCCAGGCGGACATGGGAGATGCTCGATCTCGTCCAAGGCGCGCTTGAGGCCATGAAGCTCGAGGATAAGTTCCTGGTAGGATGAGGCTGAAGAATAGCGGAGGGCAGAGACTATATCATTAATAAGCTTCCCAGCCGCTAAAAAGTCGCCGACGGAGAATCCGAAAGACATGGATGATATGTCGAATAAGAATGAATTATGCTTCCCTTGAAATATAGATAACGTATATGCATAGCAAGTGAACCAGTTAAGTAAGTGAACCACTTGTATTTTCACCTTAAAAGAGGTTTTTTAAAAAGCCCTCTAAAATTAGAATTTAGCTTAAAATAGCTAAAACTTTAAGTTTAGGCTTATTAGATGCTAATTTATTTATATACTTATTTAAAGAAATCTAATTAAATTTCTTATAAGCTAGTATAAGAAAAGTCTATTCGCACTGTGTATTTAGCTATATCTCTATAAAAGGATTTTTTAAAAATCTATAATAAATATTTATAGATTTAATAGAAAATAAGGTTTATAAAACTGCTCTTTTTAACTTGATAGCTATTTTATTAAGAAAGTAAAAGTAGTATAGGGTAGGTGATCTCTAGTTATACAGTATAGTGGTTCACTTGCTTGGGTGGTTCACATACTTATGATATACGTTAGGGGAGATGTTTAAAAAAACAGTCCTAGACAAGCGATTTCGGGCTGACACGAGTGCCTAATGAGGGGAACCTTATACTTGCACCAGGGGCAGTGCAAATACCCCAGCAGATGTTCCAAGCCACCCCAGCCACAAGACAAGAGGTTGCCTTCAGCCATCAGGCGCTCAAATCAGGCTCTGGATGTCCAATGACGCTGAGCCATTCCTGCAGGCATGCAGACAATAAGGGCAAGGGATTACCTTTCATCCGAGTCGTTGAAATTAACCCCAAGACTCCACCGCCCAAGCTGCGACTCTAACATGACTTCAGAACGCTCAATGCGAGCCAAATCCCGATACTCATCAACGCGTCGACATGTGGCTCATCAACGTTTCGACACTCGAGCTGGAGGAGTTCTACGGAGACCAGGTCCCCAAATACGCCATTCTCTCTCACACCTGGGGCCAGGGTGAGGTCACATTCCAAGACTGGAAAGATCCCAACATGGCCTCCCAGAAGGCGGGTTTCGCCAAGATCCTCGGTGCTTGTCGACAGGCCTCTAAGGATTCCCTGGAGTATCTCTGGGTAGACACCAACTGCATTGATAAGACGAGCTCCGCGGAACTCTCGGAGGCCATCAACTCCATGTTTGCCTGGTATCGCGATGCCGAAGTATGCTACGCCTTTCTCGTTGATGTTCCGTCCACCCCGATCAATAAACTGGGCCACCCCGTAAACTTCCACGAAAGTCGATGGTTCACGCGTGGATGGACCCTGCAAGAACTTCTCGCGCCACGCGATGTGATCTTCTTTGATCCAAGTTGGCAGCGGATCGGCAACAGGTCGGGGCCGTTAGCGGAATGGATAGCTTCCATAACGAAAATCAACGTCAACTTCATTACGGGTCAATCCACTCTCGTGCATGCAAACGTCGCTCAGAAAATGTCCTGGCTATCACGACGTGTCACTACGAGGGTCGAAGACCTGGCATATTGCATGCTTGGAATCTTTGATATCAACATGCCTCTGCTCTACGGCGAAGGAAAGAACGCCTTTCTGCGTCTGCAGGAAGAGATTATAAAGACATCGACCGACCATACCATCTTCTGCTGGACTTGGGTTGAGTCAGTACCCCAGACTTGGACCAGCATGTTAGCCCCTACTCCGAGGGCTTTCGAGTTTTCTAGTGACTACTTCGAATCCAAAAGGGACATGGGCTCGCCAGAGGTGTCCCCATACTCGCTCGTCAATGCTGGTATCTCCATCAAGCTTCCTCTCGTTTCAGCTTGGGACTACTCGTTTGCCCTTCTAGATGCTCATTACCGCCACTCCTCTGGACAATGCGCCATTCCTCTCCGCTACATTATCCAGTTTGGAGCCTTCAGGCGTATATCCTTCCCTCCAGATCCTACCCTTATCGAATCGTGGGCCCCAGAGCCGCCTCGCAAAGTGCTCGTGAGGGCGAGATCGAGCCCACTTTTAGAACGAATATCCCTCTTGCCTGGATTCAAGTATGGCCTCCTCTTCACCACCGCCCGCAGTGTGCTACGGGACATAGGGCGCGATTCAGTACCTGGAGATTCGCCCCTTTCTACGAGCCTCGGTCGGGGTTTCGTCACCACATATCCTCCAGGCCTCTGGGACAGTCAGCGAAGCTTGATCATGTTTCCTATCCAGCATAGTAGATTCAGCAATACCGTCATGGTACAGATTCGAACGCCATCAGGTCCAGCACTCGTCATGTTGTTTGCCATTCGGTTTGTTTACCCTAGACGAGTCCTATGGTTCTGCAAGTTCTCCCCTGAGTCCGCATGGGATAATATTGGATCTGTGTCCGAGGCACATCTGGAGAATTTCAAACAAGAGATCTCGGGCCGAACCGAAAACATTATGTGCTCAGACGATGGGTATTCAGAATTTCATCTGGATATTATCTATGAGCCAAACATTTCTTCTCCCTGGGTAGTCGGCTTTGCTCATGTCTCCAGAAAAGGGGAGCCACGAGGAAACCGGCCAGACTACTGTGATTATGGAAGGAATGGATATTAAGTGAGAGCTGTCTTGTCTTTGAGCTTCGAAAAAACTCAAGTCGGTCAAGACAGTTCCTGCTGAAGTTGGGCGTGAGGGGAGGTTGGTGTCTCTTCTCCGAGATGTGTCTACCTCTCAAGATCTATGCACAATCGTGTCGGGTGGGACTGCATGTATTTCGTTCTTAGTGAAGATAGTTGTAGATAGCGAGGATTAGTCCTTTTTTATCATCATCCGAGGCTCACGCAGGCATGGCAAAGCCATCTGCACAATTTTAATCTTGCGGTAGGAATCTTTGCTCCACCGTCGAGGAATCCAGTCCCGAATTAACCACCCTGAGCCGGCAATTTCACCATCGTGAGATACAACGGCGTGCCCAACACGAGTGTAGGCCACAGTCTCAGAAGTTCGCCTAGCCTTCTGCAGTAAGATGCCACATATGTTTAATTCCTGGTTCCTACTGACAGCTGAGGCGATTGCGACAGATAACATAGTGTCGCCATTGTCTACTAAATAAGTGAAGCCTTACTCTTAGCTAGGTATCTGTCACGTCATTAACTAGGCGTCCAAACTCTGGTTACCGCTCACCAATCTTCCTTTGATATATGATAAATCTAAATATATAGCCAACTGAAACCATGAAGATGGAGTGGCTTAAAAAGGCCACCGCATGTTCAATGAAGTACGTACTTCTTCAGACTCCTCTTCCCTGCTTTCCACTGTTCAACAGCCCTCCCATTCATGTACCCGCTAATATACACATCTCCCACAAAGCGGTACTCCCCACGGGTCCCTTCAGGCCGCAACAATATAGGTGTGGAGCAGCCCAAGGGCACGACAACTTGGTCCCCGGGGAGCATGAACCCTGTACCCATTCCTATCCTCTTCTCCTGTGTGATACAGAAGCACCGCCCCATCATTCTATCACCAAAGTGCCTCTGCAAATACTCCCTCCTCGCCTCAGGCCGCACCGCAACTGCCACGTTGAGGTAGTCGTACAATGTCCGATCCAAGGGTAGATACGGCAGTCGCTCGTGAATCAGGTTAGCAAAAATGCTATAGCAGGCCGTTCGCCACTCGCTCGGCCAGTTGTATGGCGACGGGATCTGTCCGAGTGACAAGGTTGTGGCCAGATCCTCCTCCGCCCTCTGCCTAGACTCATCGTCCTCTTGTCTGAAGCTGTCGAGAAGAAGGGCTCTCCAGTGCAAAAAGGCCATGAGGTAGTCTCCTAAGTTGCAGAGTGTGCCGACTGCGATGCCTTTGTTCTTTATCGTATCGAGCGGGATGGCCGAGATTTCCAGCTTGTTCAGCCGCTCATCGAGGAATGCGCATCGAGCCTTAGTAGAACCTGCTGCAGAGAAACCAAACTTGCAAGCCAAAGATGTCGTTTGGGGGATGTGTGACCAGTCCGGGACGAACGAGGGTAAGTTTGCTGAGCTCGTGTGTACCGGAAAGTGTATGGCCTCGCAGATAACGTCCAGACATTGTGTCGTCTTGAGGAGATAGTCAACGACCTCGGTGTAAACATCCTTGACTGGGAGGTTATAGTCGGCACGGAACTCGTTGCGTATCTCATCGGGCAAAACACCAAGAAGTCCAAAGAGCTTGTCTCTTGGATCCGAAGCAAGCTTTCTTCGACACGCTCGCAGAATCTCAAGCAGAGCTCCTTCTCCATCCTCCATGTAAGCTCGGAGGTCAGGAAGGCTAGCTGGGCCTTGGTATATCAGAACCTGAGCGTAGCTAAACTGATCCGGGGAGACCACTGGGCGCCTCCCTTCAATCTGGTCATTTCTAAAGGCCATGTCGCCCCGGTGCTCACTGAAAGCATCAGATGCCAGTTGGTACGAGTCCCAGGATAGCTTGGTAGTTCCGCAATAGACGTGGATTTCTCGTGCATTGAAGACCTCTTGGACAACCCATAGTCGTCTCCAGTAATCCCTTTCGAACAGAGATACCACGGCCGCGAGGTCGCCATTTCTCGCTCCAGCCGTCAAAAGGCGCGAGACCTTGTCTGGGTATTTGGCCTGGGCAGCTACTTGGCCAAGAAAGTCCACGGCGTTCAAGCTATCATCTTCCTCAGGGCCCAACCATATTGCCACAGATTCGGCATTCGAGTAGATGTCTGGCATGAGCTGGACCTGTTGGGCTCGCTCATCTCGATTCTGCTGGTCGATAGAGAGGGCATCCACCCACACCAGTACTGACTCTACCCTTTGACGGAGTGCTTGAAAGGCGCCATGAAGGCTAGCAGAGACAGAGATAGCACACCCTTCGATCTCGATCCTACGCGTATCCCTTGGGTCTCCCCACGCGTACGATACAGCGATATATCGAGGAGGATCCTCAAGAGACACGTGGATGATTTCGCACTTGATCATTGTCTTTCTTTCCGGGGAGATTCTGATCAGTCTGATAGACTGCTCCTCAAGCGGTCGGTACTGATACGCCTTGTCGCCAAGAAACGACGATCCGGATACGTTGGACCAGGACCGTCTCGCCCAGTCGCTGTAAGCCGGAGTTAGACTCGGCCTAGAGGAATTGGGAGCTCTCTCGCTCTTTGAACGTTGCAGCTGCGTAGAAGGAATTCCGAGAGGGGAGACATTCCGGACGTTGGTGGGAGGAGAAAGCATCTCTTGGTCACTGCTTGGGCTTGATACCTCTGGCGTGATCGGTCGAGACTTGCGGTTTGTTGAAGATCTCTTCCGACCCCCGAGCGGCGGCGGTGACTTAGGAGGCGGCACCCTGACGTATGCAGCGATAGTGTCATCCGGGTCGTACTCACGGCGCCGCCGAGTAGGTCGAGGAGGAGAAGGAACTCGAGCGTCCTTACTGGTACTGGTTCCAGATTCCTCCACACGGCGACCCTTGCGGATACTTTGAATGGGCACGGGAGGGTCACCGAAAGGAGCTCGCTCACGGCGTACTGGTGGGGGCGAAGGGGTCTGGGGAGTTACAGATATGTGCCTAGGACGTCTTTCTCCTTTCATAGTATATCTATCATCATCGGAATAGTATTCACCTCCTCCAGGAGGGTATGGTGGTGGAACCGGGAGGAACTCGGGCCCTGAAGGCGTGGGGCGGAGGTGGATGCGGCCGTATCTTGGCTCGCCCATGATGGTTGAGAGGTGCTTGTGATAATGTGTGCTCGTGTTTTTCGTCTCTGACTGGAAAATATGCTTCGCTTGGTCTAATATGTAAATCCTAGACCCAGAGGTACTGATAAGATGCAGTTGAAGAAAATCCTAATCGGAGCCTGATTTCACCCCAGCCTGTCAGCAAAACGGCTGAGGGACATCTAGAGATAGGCCAGGGTCAGAGCGGCAAAATACCGGGGTCCGGGCCGGAACAAACAGAACCCGGTTTATCTCCATGGGGGTTGAAAATGTCAATGGAGACTGAGGCTGATTTTGGAGCTGGCATAAGCCTCCAAGGCGGCCAAGGCAGAATGATCAGTTCAGCCAACTTGAGGCAGGGCAGACACACACGATTTTGGACTTGACCAAATCTGCCTCCTTTCCTTTCTGGATCTAGGACTCAATACTGGGCTTCTTGCTGAAGACCCGTCATCATGCTGGCTGGCTCATCAATGCGGGGTGTCCTGGCTGCTAGGCCCGCTCGCATAGATCACGCCACTCTTCATTGAAGCGGGGTTGACAAGGGGAGACAGCCCTACTACGTAGTACAGACTCAATGAGTTGGCAAGGATACGATGAAGTTACACCAACGGGGATTTAATTATGGTCATTTGCTCAACTCGTATTACAATTTATTCATCAGTATTATAGGATATTCGTTTCTCCTTAGTATATATGCTAATAGTGTATCATTCCATTATCACATCCGCCCTGCTCGGGGTTCATCGGGAAATACCCATCCCCAAGGAAACTATTCCAAAACATCATGGCCGCGGCATCATCAGGGGCACTTTGAAACAAATCGTTGAATGGGATTGATGGATCCTGAAACGAAGGAACCTCCATGTTGTGAAGCGCGGGGTCAATAGCAAATGCTTGATGATCTGGTGCCGGTGGTCTCGAAATTGCGGGAGGGGTGATGGATCGCTCGTGTTTCGACTCATCAACTTGGAGGTTCATCAAAGGCTCAATGATTTCATCTTGTCCCATGTGCAGTCGCGAGAAACTCTCCCCACATCGACTCAACAGCCTCTGAAGCACAGCATGAAACGTGGCTGGAACACGGAACCGCGATCCATCAGCTGCAGTCGCGAGACACGCGAGTATACGACGAAGCATGTCTATCGCAGACATGTGATCCCCCTTTGACATGTATCCCACCTCGGAAGAGGGTCTATTAAACACCTCTAGCTTGATAATGACGACAACAGCGTACATCATCCTCGTAAAGACAATCACGGGTACTTGCCGTAGACCGTCGCCTGCGAGACGAAGGAACATGTTGATGAGGTTGTGCGCAATATCTAGACACTCTATCCGAGCGTCGACAAACTGCGGCGAGTCTCGAGTAAAGACGTCCGTTGAGGGCAACGTGTGAATGGCGTAGGGGGGTCGAAAGTCTTGGAGTTCGTGGTTGTCGTAGAGGCCAGGTTCACAAAAGTTGAGAAGAATCATATAGTGGTGTATTTCAAGGGTTTCTACTACCGTTAGCCAAAGTCAAAGAGTGAACAGCTCGCCCTACCAGTCATTATGTCGTCAGGGAGGTTTTGCCTCCATTCCTTGACTCGCTCAAAACCTCCCTTGAGAATGATACGAGTGCGTGCGTCTGAAAAGTTGATCGATGAACCCTCATCTAGCCCAACCATGGTGAGGCTCTCTTCAGCGAGTCTCTGCAAGCGAATCCATGCTGCTAGGCGACGGTCCCCAATGTGTGCAATAGACCGAGGATCCAGGATGTTTGTGCAGTCCCTGACCCAGGAACCCCAACGAAGGGTGTTTGGTCGACGGAACGCCATTGCAATACTAGAATCGGAAGTTAGACTACAACTCGATCGTAGGAAGGGGGTGTCAAGCTGTACCTAGAGCAGAGCAGGTAGCAAGCAGAAAACGTTCTTGCTGCCTCGAGATACTCCCCAGTCTGTGCAGCCTCACTATCAGACGATGGAATCTGATACCGCTTGTCATTTGAAGACCGCAGGTCAATCACCATGGTCGCCGCAATATTGACAAACTGGCCAAAATTGAGGTCTTGGAACCTGTCCGGGGGATGACTCCAAGTCGCGAGAACCAATGCCGCCTGGATCAGGTCCAGCGACTTCCGACCAAAGATCATGGCCTGCTCCATGACATATCTCTCCGCATCTTGGAACAGCGATTTCCAGAGACTCGGCTTGAAGCTGCTGGAAGCCGTCGCCAGCATCGCCCGGAAGAGCGCTGGGCGATGCCGTTGCAGGGCGCGCCAAGAGAGGGGAACCGGGGGCAGAATCAGGGGATACCGCGGGAGGAGCTCAGTGCAGAATTGAACACACAGCTCTTCAGCTAGTGATTCATCGATGATTCCCCGAGCAACCGGATCCTCCTTGGCGGGCAGTTGGTCAGGGATCTCGTGGGAGACGGGGCGTCCTGGGGATGTGGCCGGGATTCGACTAGGAGCCAGCAATTGCTCATTGGCGCTTGCCGGAGTCGTCGAAGCTTCCGATGTCGAAGGGGTCCAAAGTTCTGCCCTCTGCTCTCTTGCAACAGATCGCTGAACCTCCTCGAGTTTTTGCTCCAGCTCACGAATCCGTGTCTCATTGCGCCTTCGTCTCCTCTTTGTCGCAGGAGCGTGGAACACGCAGTCGAGATCCAGCTTGGTGCATCGAGTGCACCTTTTTGACAACAGGTCCGTCTCGGACGGGTCTGGAATGCACTTAATCTTCCTTCTCCGACACCCCTGGCATATGCATTAGCTGACGACTGTCACTATAGGGAGACGGAAGTACCTCGCAGGTGCGGTTAAGGCGCGTCTCCACTGCGCTCTCTCCTGAAGGGCTCATGGTATGTACTTGGCTTTTGTTACGAGGGGACGAGAAAATGCGGTAGCGGCCAAGGAGTCAGGGCCGCTCTCGAGGTCCCAAACACCCTTTTTCAGAACGGAGCGCGGCCTTTAATAACGAACCGCCCACCGATACTAATTTACGCCACGGCAGACTAACCGCAAAGATTACTAAGTATGGTAACCTTAAAAAAAGCTAGTGGATACGTCGATCAATCTCTTTAGTGCTGACCATTTAGGACGCGCAACATGACCAGTGTCTCGTTGCGATAATGGACGTCATCAGGATGAGGCTGAGCCCTGAGTTGGACTTGTTTTTTATGCCAGGAGAGAGAATTTTGCAATCCGATGAATAGTTTGTCATCATATATGCACGGAAAAAGGGACGAGACAACTACCGCTCGTAAGATGGACGAGTCGAGACCAGACGTGATGCAACGTAAATTCGTCAACGCCAGAAATAGAATCAAGAGTTGCTTGTATATAAGAAGTTCTAGAAGAACGTCAATTAGTACCTCAATCGACACCGATCAGCATCTTGTACTCTGAATCCGCTCTTTCTGTCCCTCAACTTCAACAATGGCTGTCAGGCAACTTCTGACAGCTCTCCTGGGCCTTGCCTCTGCAGTGAGCGCAACCGCCTTGCCCAAGGCATCATGCTCTCCTCAAGATCTTCTCAACGAAGCGCTTGAGGCACTTGGAGGCGAAGACAGGATTGGAGAAATCAAGGGGCTGACCTACCATTCCCCACGGTACGCCACTTATCCTGAAACCGCCGACGCCATACTAAGTAGTTGAGAATCTTCCGCTCCCGCAGCCTTATGCAGAGCTACGAGCTCACGAGAGCTGACACCTACGTTGCAACGTCCGGCTCGCAGAACATCTCCTTTAGAGTGGACCAGGGGTTCCTGGAGCAGCGGATCGACCGCCGCCTTGTTCCCTCGAGTAAGTTCAACACTTGCCTAATCTCGACTATACGCTAACGATCTAGACCATTGGTATTGGGGATCACAGGAGCTCAAGCCTCTTGAGTTTTCTCTGGTTGTGAACGAGGGCAAGGATGGCTTTGCTTGTTATGTCAAGGGGAACAACCAGATTTACCTCCCTCAAGAGCTGGCCCCTGGTTACACTGATTGTATGACTCTTATCCCGTTATTTGCATGATGGCTAACTATCAAAGCTGCTCTTACCTACAATCTTATCGTGCAGGCTCAGATGTTCTCGCCTCATCTGATCTATCGTGTAAGCATTACTGCATTCCAGTCGAGTGAGTCGCTAATCACTTGCAGATGAAGGATACCAAGTCGATTTCAGCCATCACGGTCGATATTAACGGAATCGAATTCCCAGCTGGTAGGAAAACACAATACTCTAACGTTGACGATACTAACAATCAACAGTCCATGATCCCAGCCGCGAGATCACTGTCATCCTCGATCCCAAGTCCAAGGTCCCCTACATCATCCGCACAGCCGAGCAGCATCCCATCTACGGCGAGTCCACCAAGGACCTCTACCTCTCCGACTACAAGAGGATCAAAGGCATCCAGTTCCCCCACCTCGTGCAGACCATCTACAACTCGACCACCCAGAACCTCAACCAGGTGCTCGAAGACTTTATCATTGAAGAGGTCACCCTCAACCCCAAATTTCCAAAGGGTTTCTTTGACGGCATCGATGAAGAGAAGAGCTTTGCCCCCAAGGCTGGACCAAAGAAGATTCCCGGTGTTCTGGATGGAGTTGTTACCGAGTTCAACACCAACATGCTCGGAACCGCCTTCAAGAACGCCAGCATTGAGAACCTCAAGGTCGAGATCCCGCTCAAGGATCTTCCCTACGTTCACTGGGTCATTGTCGACGATGGCGATGAGATGGGCGTCAAGCAATTGGTCATTGAGTTTGAGAACGAGGTCATTGTGTGCGATGCACCCCCTCAGTGGAGCAAGGCTGTGATGCAATGGGTTGCTGAGAACCTGAAGAAGCCCATCACTCACGTCGCGGTAAGCTATGGCACGGCTCATTATTACGGGACAGCCCATTGACGAGATCTAGCCTACTCACCACCACGGTGATCACGCCGGAGGAACCGCCGATTACGTTGCTGCTGGCGCCAAGCTCATCGTGCCCGAGATGGCCGTCGACTACTGGTCTAGCATCCCTGGTGCGACTTTCGTCACCTTCAAGTGAGTGAGAGGCCACTCAACAAGGAGCCACAACTAATGTGACATAGCCAAACCCACCCCTATGTCCACCGTGACAACAAGATCCAGGCATGGTTCAACTGGGAGCAGCAGGCCGTTCATGCCGCTGATTGGTCATATGTCACCATCACCGAGAGATGTCCCACCGCCAACTCTACCATGGTCGCTTTTGAGGCCGATGCTTGGGAGGCAGGATTGGATGCCGAGATCTCAAACCAGGGTCTGATGCGACAGTGGTTGAACCAGATCCTCGCTGATGGCCTGAGCCGCGATGCTATGTGAGTATGGTACAACGCATTGTCCAACACGTAAAACTGACCATTTGTCCAGCGTCTTTCCCGCTCACGGCAAAGTTACTCCCCTGTCCGAGCTGATCAACATCACTGCCTTCCCTTACCCCGACTTTGACGTCACCCACTGGAAGCAGGGAGCGGCTCTGTGCTGAGTCCGCGGCCCGGTGGACCTGGAATCTTTTTCAGGTCGATATACGCGATTAATTCCCCGATCTGATCTGTTCTTTGAGGTCTACTACCTTAATAGCATCCCAACTCTCCTTTTCTCAAGACCAGCAAAGAGCTAGATATTATAGTGTAATAAGATGGTGTTGTTGTTGTTTCTCACATTCCCATCAGGAATATGAGGCTTCCCAGGAAGAAGTTGGTGATAGGAAGCCAGTATGGCAGCCCAGCTTTCATCTGACTCCACCATCCAGCTCCCGTAAGAAAGGCGCTCATGAAGAGTGTTGCAAGATTGTGTTGGGTTTGGGGAAGTATGAGGAGCAAGGCCTCCAAGAGCATGAGAGCTCCCACATAAGACATGTGCCATTTGATCTGATTTTGCTGGCAAAATGGGAAGACGGGATAGAGGTGAGGCGCTGTAAGCTGTGACTTGCGATGAATCTTTGTGTGGAGGGAGGTGAGTGGCCAAGAGGTGAGGCGAGGCAGTCCTCCCAGGATGTACTCGCAGATAAGGATACCGCGCAGGATTGATATTGACATTATGGATGAAGAATATTTACTAACTCTTGATTGTGAATGAACAAGAATAACGACATTACTACAGTTGATGAGAACTTGTGTTGAAATCTATGACGTCAAGATATTTGATCGCTCGACGCGACGCGACGTGACGCGAAGTGGCCACAAGGTGACAAAATACAACTGACTCCTCCTAACCACTATGATTGGCCAGTGTCTCACGTTTTTCTTACCCCGCGTGTGTGGTGTTGGTGCAGGGTAGGAGAACTCACTTGACGCTGTCATGGAAAACTCCAACCTAATAGGTGTTAGAAAAGTGTATTCAAAAGCTATCAGTTCTTTATAAATTGAGTGGCTACATCTTTATAAGTGTAAGTCCTTATTAACGGGGAAAACTTCCTCATCACTAAAAGTATGAAGTTGACCTCGATTACTTAGATCCTTGGCCCACAGTGTGATGTCAACCGCTCATTCATAAACCTCCACAATCCTGAAGGTGGGCAGAACTCGGTAACCGACGTACATACATATCCAATAAGCCCTAGTATTACAGTCACATAGCATGTTCATTTCAAGACTATCCGCAAGCATCTCTGCATCCCCCAAACAAACTCCGTCCGCCGTGGCCGACACGGAATTCGCACGAAACAGCCAGGAGGGCGATACCCCACAGCTTTTGCACAGCCCCAGCCCTGTGCCACAGAAACTGGGCCAATGGCTGCATTGTCTCAAGGCGCAGTCGCGGAAATGAAGGGTCCTCAAGTCAGCGCTTTACCCAATCTGGAGTTTCGGAGCGCTGATGACGCAAATCTCTCAGCCCTGGCATTCCCCAGGCGACTAAAGCATGATTCTGCAATGAACTTAGCTTCTACACATTATGTTCTTGGAATTAAAGACGGATAGGAGTTTCTGTGGCGTTTTAGCTATCGCTGGTGACTCTAGATGCTGGGGCGAGTTCATCAATTCGCTCACGTGACTAGTAGCCGTCGACTCCGGGACCGCTAGGTGGGTAGGTAGGTACAAGAGCAAACAGCATCAGGTACTTAACTGGATCTGGATCAGGAAAAACAGATAAATGCAAGGGATTTATCCAGGAAATACTATACAAGCAACAAATGGCATCAACAAGCACCAAATCGCATACCTAGGTAGGGAACTGCTCGCTCAGCTGCGCCGAAAGTAAATCCGAAGCCCGGAGTCCGGAGTTCGGAATAATCCTCAGCGGCACAACGCTCCAGAAAGGGACAAGCGCTGTTTCTCGGCGGCCAGTAACACCAGATGAGCCCGACAAGGGTGCAGGCCATCGTCACCAACAACTTCAACTGACACGGCATGAATCTTTGGATATAAGTAGGGCGCCACCGCTGATTCATTTAGGATGGATTTCATTAAGCCACAGAGGTCCAAAGACCAGAATATCATCTTCTTTCTGTTCCTGGTGTCGCCATCATGAGGACCTTTTCCTTGTCTCTACTCTCCCTTGCTTTGAGCTCCCTTGGGCAGAGCCTCCCGACTGAAGAATGCCCTATTCTCGGCCCCGTGCTCCCCTCAGGCTTCGACCTTTCAAGCAGCAAAGCCTTTAAAGACGCCAAGACCGCATTCCCTAAAGCCATCGAGGCCCTCTTTGATGCTGGCGTCTTGAACGACACCCAAACCGCCTTCGCCATCGACGTCTTCTCAACTGCGACCAATGAATCCCTCTATAGCTACTACCACACCGGAAAGGAACTGAAGAGTACCTTGACCACTGGCGAGCTCGATGACGGAACAATATTTCGCATTGGAAGTGTTTCCAAGATCTATACCGTCTACTCTATCTTGGCCCACGCTGGTCTGGAGATTTTCAACCATCCCGTCACTTTCTACGTGCCAGAACTTCTTGGAAATGCGGGAAGCGACCCTCTGAGCAAGATCAAGTGGGAGGATGTCACCGTCGGTGCTCTTGCTGCACAGCAGGGAGGTACCGGAGGAGTTCGTAAGTTGTCCAGCATTGGGCCGCCTCAACACAGCTAACCTCATCTAGCCCTGGAGGCTGTTACGTGTTACGGTTCATCCAAGGGTTGCACCACTGAAGGTATGTTTCATGCTCCCATTACTTAATCTATATATAATAACACAATCAGACTTCCTCGCTTTCATGAAGGACAAGAAGCACCCTGTCGCTCTTCCATTCCGAGCTTCCCTCTATTCAGATGCTGGATTCGCCCTTCTCGGAGTTGTCTTGCAGCGAATTACCGGACTTACCTACAATGATGCGATTCAGGCTGCCCTTGCTGCCCCTCTCGGACTCAACAGCTCCACCACATTCGAGCCCAACGACCATGATGTCAATGCCCTGATTCTCCCAGGCTCACCGGCCGAGTCTTCGTGGGGCTTTGATAACCAAGTCACCGCTCCGTATGCCCCCTCATGTCTTATTTTTGATTCAATGCTAACATATTGCACAGTTCAGGTGGCATCTACGCCAGCGCAGCTGACCTGAGAAGGCTCGGTGTTTCGATCCTCGAATCCCAGCTCCTCTCCCCGCGTACGACTCGACAGTGGATGAAGCCTCTCGGTGGCACTGCATCTCTGACATACGCCGTCGGCGCGCCCTGGGAGATCAACCGCCTCACGGTGCCAGTCACTCCCGGCTCCAATCGCACCCGCGTTTCGGACCTTTACACGAAGCTGGGTGGCAATGCTGGCTACGCTGCTGTCTTTGCCCTGTCGCCTGACCATGAAATTGGATTCTCCGTGCTTGTGGCTGGTTCTACTGCTGTTTCTGACCGTATCCCTCTCCGTGACATTGTGGGAACCGTATTCGTGCCAGCTGCCGAACACGCCGCCGTCGAGAACGCCGCCGTCAACTACGCCGGGGTCTTTGTTGATGAATCCGACGAGACCTCAAACCTCACCTTGACTATCGACAAAGGCCACCCAGGACTTGGTTTGGAGTCGTGGAACGTCGACGGCGTAGACTGGCGAGCCAACCTGACCCTGCCTGGGGTTGACCCGACCCTTGCAGCTAGCCAAACAATCCGCCTCTACCCCCTCGGCCCCGAGGCAGAGGAAAAGTCTTCGTCTGGTGACACTCGACGCATCGCATTCCGTTCCGTTGCCCAGATCAAGCCCATCAGTCCACGAGCTGAGGTTGAAGGAGGCGAGGGCATGTTTGACAATGGATGTCAGACGTGGTTTGATGTAGGATTCTGGGACTCGCTGGATGAGTTTGTCTTTGAGATTGTTGACGGAAAGGTTGTGAGCGTTGAGAACGCGATTACGCAGCAGGTGTTGAAGAGGGTGAGTGAATAGGGCAGGGGAGCCGTGTTAGGCATGGGGAAGGGCAGTTTTAGAGGGGACTTGCATTTGAATGTCCTTCTGTTTTCATTCTAGTTGTATTTATTCATAACTTTTGAGCAGACGTTGTTGCCTATGAGCATGCATAATGTAGCGGGTTATAGAAAGGAAAGAGTTACTAGACGAGTGTGGTTATTTGTTAGCAAATCAATAGAGCAATACAGTACCAGAACAAGAGCAGGCCAATGACAAGATTGATAGATGTATCGAAACTAAGCTGGAGCCAATAACCACAACTATTGTCCCTGACACCGCACATGGATGATCCGCTCCGAGATGATGGTCATTGGCGTGTCATCCAAACCTCACTACCCTCAACAAAGCATAGCTCGCCTTCTCCCTCCAACCCCAGGTTTCCCCTCACCCCGTAACCTTGTGCTCTCTTGATAAATACTGTCGTCATGTTGCTTGAGTCGTCCCATGACGACCCACGTTCCTGCTCGGCGCCCTTTCATCATGAGTTCCGGGGCTATTGGACTCTCGTAAACATTAGCTTCCCATGGCTGGGCTACAGGTCAACGTTTACGTCGCAGTATCGGTCACGTGGACCGCTGCAACTACGGCGCTGCTCCTCCGTCTCAAGGCCCGGAGGATGACGAGGATGAAGCTGTGGTTTGATGATTATCTAGCGTTTGTAGCATGGGTATGTTCGTACGTTTTGAGATTGGTTGTTGTGACTGACACATACAGGCGCTTGTTTCGGGATATAATTCTGTTACTATCTTTTGTATGAGCAGATGAATCAATATGGTGTATCTCGCGCTGATAACTGCAGGGACTGCTTGTTATATGCTTGGCCAATCGCTCAGTGGCATACAAGACCAGGCTCACGCAGAAATGATCAGGGAAAAGTCGAGATTCCTCCTCTGGATCACAGAGCTCCTCTACGCCGCATCGATAGTCGCCTCAAAGCTGGCAATCCTGTCCTTCTACTGGCGCGTCTTCCGCTATACCTCGATCCGCATACCCATTCTCGTCCTCATCGCCGCTGTGTCCATTTGGTTCACCATCCGGACATTCATGGTGATATTCCACTGTGTTCCGGTTCAGGCGTACTGGAAGAAGACCATTACACACACCCGTTGTTTGGTAAATCCATCAACGTTCTTCTTTTGCACGATTCTCATCCACTGTTTGATGGACTGCATCATCTTGGTCTTGCCAGTTATTGAAGTCGCAAAGATGCATCTACCGTGGTCCAAAAAGCTCGCCGTGGTCGGCCTTTTTACGTCTGGAATCATGTATGCATCCTCTCTTCTTGCTACTGCAGGCATCTGCTGACCGGCAAAGAGTCTGCATTGCGTCAGTCTTTATACTGATCCAAGCCATCCACTATGACCCCAATACGAGAGAATTCCCAAGGGAAATTGCCCTCAGCATGATCTGGGGAGGCGTCGAGATCAACGTGGCAGTCTTTTCTGGCAAGCAGAGTCACAAAGTCTGCCTTGAGTGAGCGCTAACACAGAGTTCAGCTTGTCTTCCCATGCTCCGCCCGATATTCCAGACGTTCATTCCTGGAATTTCAACTGCCGAGACCAGTCGCCCGATAAGCTTACCCAGTGTAGTACTCTCGCCGACGCCGTCAAGAGTAAATGAGGCCAAGCAGGAAAAGTCGCGCAGGTCGGTGGCTCATGGCTTCGTAGGCCACGAACTGGCGACCGTGTCGAGCGTGCCAAGCGATGCAGCAAGGCAAAAGAGTTCTCATCAAGCTAGAAATTCAGTTGAAGGTTAAACGTTAAACAACGGTTTGAACTCTCGTGACTCCGCCACGGCCAAAGCCTTGGAAATCCCCTCGCCAAGCCAGGCTGAGCCGGGTCGATGCCTTGGAAAGGTCAACACCTTCCCGTTGAAGCCGACTATCTAGATGCTTGGCAACGGTAGTCTAGTGTCTCCCATGTTGAGCAGCCAGTCCCGACACGGCATCTGCGGACAACTGCCGTGTCTTGGGTCTGCCTAGTTTCTGACATTCGGGACCGCCAAGACACGTCTATGTAACGCGCCAAGACGCTCGACCGTTGTAAACGTGACTGGTCTAGTTGACAAGCTGACGTTTCCCCAGTGGCTTTGATGATTAAAACGAGACGATAGAGTTATTGCCAAGCCGTCACAGCATCGCCAACCGCTAAAGGAAGCGCTGCGCCCGTTGTGTTGGGTATCGCCGAGACTGAGTGGGTAAACAGGCTAGCCCGGCGAGAGAGCTTGGACTGGGTAGATCTCTCTTCAATCTCATTTTACCAGGCCCCTTTTTTCTACACGTCGGCGAATCAGCGGAGGGCATTTGCCATCGGAGCGTAATTAAAGACTCAAAACGGTCCAGACTCGACCGTTTCAGCGACTCATTTGCGATACGAGCCCCTGACAGGGTCAGCGCAGAGTTTACCCTTTACAACCAGACGATGGAAAAACAGGCCGGTTTTGCCGAGACTGAACAGCAGAGAGAGCACGTGGGCGAGTAAAATGCCTTGTTCGCCAAGGGGCACAATGGAGCTGCTTCATGCGCCGCACTGTTGGCTTGTCAAAGGGTAGCCTTGTGGGGTGACGACTCGGTGCGAAAACCCCCTGTAACTTTGGCTCCCAGCCACGAACTCGCCCTTTGTCGATCCCATTCTCTCGCAAGCGTTGAAGCCTCTGCCGACGACGCTTCAACTGCGCCTCCGTCTTGGCAGTGACATTATGCTGGTTGAGTAGAGATTGTTTCTTGCTAGAGCTGCTATGTAGAGCAAAAGTTATAAACCTCGTCGTTTCCTGGGGACAAGGAAGTGGAACATCTCAACCATCTCCATCTAGAACCCACTTTCTACACAAGCCTAAATAACACCCAACCAAGATGCGCGGCCTCCATCTCCTTGCGACAGCGGTGCATGTCACTGGCACCCTCTCATGCGCCCTACACGAGAATCACCAACAGCTCGTCAACAAGAAACGGCACGTCAGTCCCCGGGCGGCGCCAGGGGACACGGATTGGGCATACGAGGCGTCCTTTAACTGGGGCCGCCTCAATCCTGGTTGGTAGACCCCTTCTTCCCCCTCGGCAGCTCGGCTAGCAAGCGTGTTTCTGACACCCCTGATGCAGATTATGCCCTCTGCCAGACCGGCACACAGCAGTCGCCCATTGCCCTGAGCCTCAACAATGGGCTGTCGCTGAACCACATCCCCGAGTTCAACTATCCTGATAGCGTGGCGGGTAACTTTTACAACTGGGGTTACGGCCCGGCCTTTACCGTGACGCACGAGGATGGTGTATGGGACCAGAACCCGTCCTTCTCATTCGACAACGAGACTGTCTATCTCAAGGGATGGCACATCCATGCCCCGGCAGATCATTCCGTGGGAGGAGATCGGTCCAAGGCGGAGCTGCATCTCGTCCACGTTGACGCCAAAGGCCACGAGCGAGCCGTCCTAGCCATCCGCCTCGACCCGGGTAATCGGGACAACCAGTTTCTAGCCCAGCTGCCGTCCATGATCGGCTTCAACGAGACGGATGTCACGGAACCGGCAGAGCTGAACCATCGGCTGGCGCTCGAGAGCGTGCTGTACTTTAACGAGTTCTGGACCTACCAGGGCAGCCTGACGAGTCCCCCCTGCCACGAGGGCATCCGGTGGTTCGTGGCCAGGCAAATCATGTTTACGGGCGTGCAGCAGATGAGGAACATTCTGGGGGCGAGCACGTACAGCGCCCGTTCCGAGCAGGAGGTTTGGCAGCACAGGATCAACGAGTGAGGCGCGCAATTCAGGAGGATTATTGAGTGATGATCGTATCGGAGAAAAACGTCACTTACGTAAATCAGAAACGAGACTAGAACGAGACATGTGGGAGATGATGCAGTCGGTGCGTGAGGCTTAAGCCACCATCGGGGAACAGCAGACTACATTCGATTCAAGGAGCAGGATAGTAAATGCCAATTCAGTTGATGATGATGGCTTCAAAATGTTCATTAGTCTATCATTATTGTACATACGCTCTCTATATCTATTTGTTCGCTTTGAAAAATCACGAAAGAATCTGCCTTAAACCTGTAATCGGTTCAGAGGGTAGCTCTTGTTGCTCGCATCCAGGAACGTCTTCTTCTTGTCCTGGTGGAAACCGTCGTGCAGGCGGTTCACAAACGCCTCAAGGATCGCCTGGTGAAGATCGCCAACGGGGTAATCCTTGTGGAACCAGTGATGCCTCACAAAGACACCTCCGCAAGACTTGTCGCCGATGTATGGAGCACCGTTACCGTCCATGCAGGGGATAGGTCGAAGCTCCTCGTCGGAATCGTAATCGTAGCGAACGTAGTTTGCAAAAGCAGCCTGCTCGTGCGCCCAGTCCTTTGCCCACTTCTTGCATCCGTCGTACTTCTTCTCGGTGGGACAGGCCTCCCAGTTAGTGAAGAGCTCCTGGGTGCGCTCGCTCTGGCGGGCGACGACGAAGCCGGTGTTCCACATGGGCTTGCCCTTGTGGTCGCGGTTGCGGGGGGAGTCGGGGTCACTGGCCATGGCGACGAGGGTGTTGTCGGTGATGTTCCAGAGGGACATGAGCCACTCGAAAGGCATGTGAGGGTACATGAAGACGGCGTCGGCGTCGAGGAAGACGACAAAATCGTGCGTCTTGAGGGCTTCCTGGATCATGGGGACCTTGACCCATGTGCCGTGTCGGTCAGAGTAGTTGGGGGCTCGAATGAATCGATAGTCGTAGCCGTGAATCATGGCTGATGCTGTCAGTGAGAGGGTTCTTGAGCGAATTGAGGCGACATACCATAGAGGTAGTGATTCATCATTCCACCAGTTCGTCCAACCATTTCCTTGGGGTTCAACTTGGACGTGTTCATCATAGCACCGACTCCCTCGTCCACGCGAGTGTCGACATCGAGAATGAGCAGCTTCTTGCCGAGCGGCTTCCTCCATCGGTAGTTGTCCTTGGCAATCTCGTAGTTGTAACCCTCCTTGGAAACAAACTTGGTCTCATTAAGATCGTGCAGAAAAGGCTTCCACAGCGCGTGCATCAATCCTGACATGTCATCCGAGGCCGGGACCGGGGTGGTCTTTTGAGGCGGCTGCTCTGAAGCTGGGTCCTTGAATGTTCTGCGGATGAAGCTGTCAATGGGTGCACTGACGTCTTGGTGATGGGGTCAAAACTTACGGTAGAGCCTCGATGGCTTCGGCAAAGTAGAAACCCCACATGTGAATCGCCAAGCCAAAAAGAACCAACAGGCCCATGGCGATGAAGACGCCTTTCCGCCGATTGAGCCGGCTGAGGAACACCTCGTCCATCATCATCATCTTCATCTCGACGGTGGTGGTGGCTTTGAAGGCCGTCTGCAAGTGTCAACCGGTCGGAGAAAACAATGTCGAAGAAGAAAAAGAATGGGCGTATTAAATGCGAGGTGGCTGAAAAAAAACGAGTGTGTGTGAGAGGCTCCAGGAAAGACGGCACAAGAAACTGGAGAGAGGAGCTGGGCGGCCGACAAGCTTTTTGTATAAATGTCACATCATGCAGGAGATTGGCAATCGAGCTGAGCTCCAGAGGAAAGAAAAGGACCAACAGCGTGTCCCTCATCGGCACGCACACAGTGACTGAAGGGACTGGACACCACCATGGCACCACCGCATCAACCGTATACGAGGTGGGTCTGACAGGTCTGTTGCCACGCAGGGATTGGATACTCCGTAGAGTCTCTCTTCACATGCGAGATGGCCCAGACCCGTCCCTGGCCAAATCTTCTGATTCCCGGACTCCCGATCCGCCTTTCGGACGCTAGATTCGTCTAGCAAAATGCTTGATGGGCACCCCCTGGACAGATACGGAACGGACCAAGTACCCGCCTGCCTGCAGCCTTGAAAAATTGGCTCTTTGAAGATCTCTTGTCATGAGCTTGTTTATCATTTCCACCCTGGATGCAGGCCAAGAGAGGGTTCCAACATGTCGGTTCACAATGCTTGTTTACGCTGTGCAGCCTGTACTACAACTTGGCAAATGCTTACCTTACTTGGAGAAACATGTCTTGGGATGCACGTGCTGGATCGGGCTATTAATAGCGTCGATATTTTGCCCATCAGCTTGACTTGACTCGGCCCATTAACACGACCTTTTTACGCCTGGGCCCCGTCACATCAGACAGCCACAAATCCGCCGGAATCAGCTAGACTACGGGCTCTCCAGAACACAGACACCGAGCAAATGCCTAAAATTAATTTGCCCATGATCAACGTTGCATCAGATCAGTACGAGGCACGAAACGTTGGATGTAGACTCCCACAGCAGGGTTACTCACATCCTCTATAGTCCATTGGCTGCGCTTCTACGAGGACCTCCCATGTTCATCACCTATAAAGACCCTGGCGATAGCTCCACAAGGCTGTGTGCTGTACTGTTTCATCTGGTCGCTTTCGCCCTTTCACTGAGAGCCACTGTTCCTCATTGCAATCTGCTAGCGCTGAAACCACTGCCAGCTCTTGACAACCAACAACACGGAGTTGCGGAATAAGACAATGCTCCGATGCAGATTGCTTGTCAGAAAACGCCATCATTGACGTCTTCAAGCCACCAACCGACGACTCCTGCATTAAATTGCTGCGACTTTCAACCAACAACACCTTCGGCACCCATCCATCCATCGGCCACTTCCAAAGGAGACCCTCCGTAACAAAAACACCGTCTGAGCTTCCCTATTCAGGCTTCCTGTGCGACCGTTTCACCTGGCCGAGATGACAGCGCAGAATGTGCCCCGTTTCGACACGACGCACCCCACCAGCAACAAAAGGACCACTAGCGAGGCATCGAAAAGAGACTGTGGCATTGGCTGCACCGTTTAGACGGGAACACCGCTATTAATAATAACGCCGTCCCGGGCGCTAACAGAGACATTTCACGCATCCGTTCAGCTCAATCACCAGTTGCCTCCATACAAAAGGGGTACTCACTGCCCCCTGATTTCATGACAGAGGCCTCTTCTCCTTTTTGCGAATTGAAACAAGCGCTGAAACTTTAAAAAATTTGCTCCTTGATGCGTCTCTTGTTTGATCCTCTCGCTTCCGCTAACTTCGCATAGTGGAACTCGACAAATCGGGCACTGACTGCGTTTCTGTCAACAGTCAGAAATCCGTTTTCTCCCCATGTCATATCAGCCTGAAGCTGGCTGCATTTGCTGATCTCACTCGACCGTTACGGGTGGCCTGTTGCGTCCTCTACGACATGTCCAATAGCAATGGTGGCAGCCTAATCGAGGGTTAAACGTAAAAGCCTTGTCTGAAGGCGACCGTACCCTGTACTACGCGTCACTTCACTTTTTCTCCGCAAAACGACGGGAGTTATCATGCCTCGAATAACGAGAATCGCTATTTGATTGAGATCGAGGCGTTTTGTTGGTTGGTGTTGCTGCAACTCTTACTTCCGGTCAGCCACTGCATCACACGACTGAGCTCATCCACCTGTAAATGCACTTTCGTGACACAAACGCTCAAACAAATATGACTGTACGGGTAGTATCAGGGGAAAAGGAGAGGGACCATTTTATTGGCCGAGTCATCACGACTGCATCTATGAAAAGGAAGACAGGGAATCCATTTATGGAACCAAAGTGCGACGGCTTCCTCACACGAGCTGTGTACCCCCGTTCCATCGGAGACTACCCTGAGTCGTTGTTTTAAGCTTCTTCTTGGACCTAATGCGAACATCAAGTATGTGTCATGCCTTGGGAAATCGAATGCCTCCACGAACCTCAGGTCTGGGGCTCTTACAAGGTCAGTCAAAGCCACCATCTACCGGCTCACCTGCCGGAGAACCACAAAAGAAACAACAGCACGTCCTGCATATGCCCCCGTGAATCCTTTCTTCTTCCTGTACGGAGTACAGCCACCTGATGATCGTCCGTCAGAACGCTCGACTCTTTGAAGAACTCCAGCCCCTGGCGCCACCTCATTGTAAAACCTGTTTGCCACTAAGGGATGAAGCATCACTCTCAACCTATACCAATGTACCCCAGGGCTTGAAATCAATCTCATCCCGATGATCGTGATGGATCTTCCCCACAGTCTAGCTCAAGCCATGGGAAGGGGCTGTGCTATACGAGAGGCGCACCATGCTACCGAGCTCGGGCAACGTGCTCGAGCTTCGATGCGAAAAGGAGGTCCACACGAGAGGAGTTTCGTTCCTGGCCTAAATGTCCCATCCTGCGACCAGCCCACTCTTTCCCTTGGACTTGTGCCGTCTCCATCGTATCGGCTTAGGGCTGCGTCTGTGTAGCGCCAAGCCTTTCCCAGTAAAAGGATACAGCGTGGGTCTTTTAAAGACGGGATTAGAGTTCTCCGGTGGTGCTACTGTCGACCGTCTGTTCCAAATTCACCACCGTGTTGCCCATAGCAGGGGATGCTCGGAACCACCTCTGGTCGGAGGAGCAGGAGGGGCCGTGCCGCAGGTACGAGCCGTATCCCATCCGATAACGTTATGGCCCTACATTCCACTCTTGGAGTATGAAAACAGATGTGGCAGTGCCGCTAACTTAACCAGCCACTGAATGCAATGCGATGGCTCCGTTGCGCGGCCAACGCCGATAAACTTTCCCCTTTGACAACAATGAAAGCACAACAGAACGAGCAATGGTTTATCATTCAGTTTATTTCTTCCCCTACTGCACCGGACGGGCGGTGGCATAGATGAAAAAAAGAAGAGAAAATTCAGGAAATAAGGTTCTGTAGCTATCTATCATGTACCAGGTTCAATTCCCGCCATATATCTTCTGCCATCTCTATTGTTTTGCCATTTGAACCTTCTTTGCTTAGTATGATCTAAATTGCTAGATGTTATCTTCTTCATACACCATCAATCTTCCCCTGTACCTCGGTCCAGGTCTCGTGTAGATATCATCATGCCACGAAGCACTGAGGGCGCTGCCGCTGCCTCTCAGATCATTTCAGTCCTGGGTAGAGATTTTTGGAATTTTATTAAGTAGCCTCGAAGCTCCCTTCTATCGATGACCTTCTCACCGCTCATTTACATGAAGAAGTCACTCGCACGGGGTGAAGCTCTAATTGCCACCTCTCATCTGAAAGGCTGGAGAGCGTCAACATAGACTCACGATTCTCACTGACTGGCCCCTCAAGTCTACTCTCAAGCTTCCGCTCGCCCGAAACATCCAGAAGTGACTCCAAGTCCTGGTCTTGCCTCCTCGGGATGGAATCTCTCCGTCCCCACAAGATGGGAAGTGCTTTCGCCAATCATGGTTGCTCGGAAAGCTGTCACCCAGGAAACTTTGGAAACTTTGGGTATTGTCTATGACGGTATTTGGATTGGACCTCTATCGCCCCTATCATTCTTGACCCAGAAGCTTTCTTCCTGGCTCACACGAGTGCACTGTCAGTTTTATTAACATCACCAAGTTGAGGAATACCCTGAATTCACCGGTCCTCTGGCTTGGAAAGGAGAGCCGCCTGATGGTCTACGGATGGTGTATATCCGTCCTGCTTGAGGAGTTACGGAGGAAGCGGATGTGGCCCTTGTCCCATGGAGGGCTCAGCCATGACCTGTGCTTACTCAACCAGCCCGTCGCAGATGCCATCATCACCGTGCTCCGACTCTTGAAGTCAACTGCCAGGGCTCCCACCTCCGCAAGAGCCTGTATGACCCGCACAACCGCAGGCCCGTTCTTTCGGGCTGCCAGGTCCAACGCGTCCTTTTCGTACTGCGAGATCCTCGCCTCGAGTGCCATGATCTGCAGCTGGTTGATGTCCCTCTGCTACTTCACCTTGGCCTCCCTCTCGGCGTCTCTCTTTTCATGATCGCGCTGCACGTCCTTAATCTTGGCATCAAAAATGCCTTGCACGCTCCTAAGAGCTTTTAATCGGGCCTTCTCCTGCCTCGCATTCTTTTCCAGCTACTTTTCTTTCTGTTCAAGATCCGCGATGGCGCGCTGCCACTTTAACGGTTGACCTTCCTGCATCTTTGCAGTCTCGCTCGAGGCTTCATACGATCGTCCCTATCGCACTTTAGTTGCTCGAGCTTCTCCCAGTGCTCCCTCTCATTCTTCGCGAGAAGAGCTGCCGTCTTGTTGCTACAGCCTACTACTCTGGATTTCCTCTTCGTGCCTCCTTTTAGCGTCTGCAAGACTCTTCTCGTGATTTGCTTTTTCCGCTAACATGTCTTTAAGGAGCTCTTCGCCGACCCAGGTCTTGTTAAGAGGCCATTCCCCGACCATCATCTCGTGCTGGATCTTAAGAACCATGTTGCTGAACAAGGACAGGATGTAATTGATGATGCGCAATACCTATACCTCAGAATATCATACCGGAACATCTGGCGGCTACATTAAAGACTGTCGGTCCAGTTAGTAGAACGAAGCTCGGCCTCTCTTGCGATACCGCCGCTTTGGTTACCGTTGAGCCTGTCCCATGAGGAAGTTGCTAGGATGACATGGGACATATCCGCCTTTTTGCTATAGAGTGCCTGGAACATGTGTAGGTTTCTCGAATCTACTAGTCATACGGTTATCGGCGATTCTGTGCAGGTAGATAATGCCCCCCCGTTCCAGAGTGCTCGAGTATCTCGGGGCGAGAAAGGAGGTTACGCCCGTCAGGGCTTCGGTGTCAGAGTGGTACGTGTCATCAAAGCCGAGAGTGTCGATTAGTGCGACTGAATGGCCCTCGGCAGCGTAACAGACAGTGCGTGGGGACGCTAGAGGGGTCGTAACTTGAAGCTAGAGACTTCAGGGGGCGAAGCTATGGCCGATCTTGACATCGCTACCGGTCGGGGGGCGTGACGAAGGCGTCATTCCCGGTTTCCGTCAGCCCCGTGAGACCAATTAGGGATTTCGCCTTGACCGTGTTAAAATGTATTAATTGGGACACATGTGTATATACCTAATGTCTTCCTGAACAGCAGCCTTTGCTGCTGCATCCAGTTCCACCTTTCCATCTAGGGTTGGCTCGTATCCATTATTGTAAGATGGCACCCTACCCTCCACTTCATTATCTACAGTTCGCTCGAGGCTGCTCTAGATCCACTGATTAAGAGATTGACTCATCCTATCGGATTGGACCCTGTACAATAACTCTAAGGGTAGTCGCGTGCCTTCAATGTCCGGCCGTGGGATCTCAGGCTCATCGGAATTGTCTCAGGAGCAACAACAAGCAATACACACAGATTAAGGCGACCCACAAGGATAGCCCAACTTTGCAACAGGTTCTTCCTTAGACCTAGCCTTTAAAGCATATCTACACTATGTAATAAATTAGAATACTCTTCTAATTACTACACTAGTGTTCTCTGACGATGAAAGACTTCCGCGCACGCAGGAACCAATCCGCAACCGTGTATATCAGGAAAACCCCCAAGATAGGAGAGATATAGTTCATGTCTGTCATCAGTCAGTTTCTGCTCAGAAGGTCGGGACAACATAAATAACTTACTATCCGCGGTCGCTGGCATCATGTATGGAAAAGAGTAGATGATGGTGGAAAAAATGGAAAAGAGAACTGTAGCGACTCGACAGAAAGTGCCCAGTCGTCCTAGGTTGAACGGGCCCTTGACATCTTTGTTTCTCGGAAACAGCGAATATAAGGCTGGGAGAGAGTATGATAATGAAGGGAAGATGACGACTCCTGCTGCAAGGCTATTGAAATGTTAGCAGCCATAAACGAGACAAACATTAACGTTATACATACCTGTTGAAAGCTGTGGTGGATGCGATACCAAGCAGCGAGAGCAGGGAAACCAGGATCGTGCAGAGCACATGAGCCTCGAACGGGATATTCAACCTTGGGTGAACCCGCGACCATAACTTGGAAAAAGGAAGACCATTGTCTCTAGAAAATGCCCAGCAGATTCTAGACATATAGGCCTGAAGACCTATAACAGCAAAGAAATAAGAGACCATAATCAAAGACAGCATGAATATAGCAGCCGCCTTATTCTTCCGCAGGGCAAGATAAAAGAGCAGGAGAAGTGGAACCCCGGTCTCTGTCCCAACGATGCCATCGAAGTCCGTCAGGCACCACATGAGGAGAACCGCCAGGGGCCATGCTGTAAGAAAACCAAGCCCAACGGTCATGTAGAGAGCTTTCGGAACGTTTTTCTCAGGGTCTGGGATTTCTTCAGCCATGTGGACTGCGGTATCAATCATGCCATAACTATAGTTGGCATTGATCAAACCGACTAGAAAAGCCATCCCCTTAGATTTCCAGCCACTGATGTTTTCGAGACTATCGAAGATATAGGAAGCATCGGTATGTGTCGGACTGACGGCGGGTATGCTAATCGTGATAGCAGCACAGGCTAGAATGTTGACGACCATTCCAATTGTGAGACCTGTGGATATACTTTTATAGTTGAGGTTGACGATGAATATCGAGGTATTGAAGGCGAGGCCGACTAGATACGCCTGCCACGAGTGGATGGTACTTTGGCGTATATTAACTGAACAGTTTTGGGGTGTGCGGACTCTAGAGACTCACAACGAAGGGTGTACGAGCTTGACGCAGCCTAATACCAGATGACCCATTAAGACGAAGCCGCCTGACGTAGCAACTATGCCCCCAAATAAGTTGCAAAGGCCGGTAAAGAAAGCTGACGGTCGGGTAACTGAAGGGGGGGCTAGTTGAGTCACCCAGTAATACTGGCCGCCAGCATTCGGCATGGCGCTCATGAGCTCCGCGAGGGTAGTGACAATGAAGATGTTCATGACCCCAATGAGGATAAGTCCATAGACAATAGCGGCAGAACCGCCGATTAGCACGCCAGTAGAAAATCCACCGGTGACCCCAAGCCAAGATGCGGTCACCATGAAAGCGACTCCAACGAGCTGCAAAGTATTCAACTCTCTCTTCATTTGCGGTTCGTAGCCCATAGCTACAAGAACATGGGAATCTCAGCAATTGGACTAGGCGTGGACGGTGACTCGACTTACACATGAGCTTCATGCTGTCTGCGGTAACATCCTGGTCCTTACCAGGAGAGGTAGACTCCCGCCTGGCCTCAGGGGAGATGGATTCCCGCTTGACCGCTGAATGGCGATCCGCGTCGTCTCCAGATGGTTTGTGGTCCATGTCGAAAAGATTCAAGGGTAAAAAGTAATCTGATACGGTTTGCACGCAATGGTATATTGGTGTTAGAGATGGAGGAGATTGGATGATCAAGTGGAAAGTTGTAAATCTGGGGAAGATGTCGTAATATGCAGGAACAAAATGGCCTACAACGAAATTCTACTCGACCTACTTTCCCTTGATCCGAGTATTGAACGTGCACCATTGGTACGCCTAGAATTACCGGATTGGGAGCTCAAGCGAGGGAACGTCGTTGACAGATTAGCACCAAGATATTGCTGCTCCGGGCCTCGTCTCGTGTCTCAAATAGGAAAAAGTCCAAATGGACATATTCCGCCATCCTGGTGGTGTCTCGCTCTTCACTGCTTTGGCCTCTCTTTGATCCGTGGAAGTAGGTGGTGCACTGCGTTATTGTGACGGTCAGGGTTCCAAACGTCGTAAACCGCAACCCGATTGGTGTATCTTGGTAGTCGTGACGGGGCGTAGAGTACTGAGCGCGGGGTATCACGTCCGATAGTGTCAAGAAATACAGAGGTAGCTAAAGCGTCTGTCTAAGAAATGCTTCCTGGTCTTTCATAGGCAGGGACTGGATCATCTCACGATGGACATCATGAGATATCGCCGCCTTCTCACTCGCTCGGAGTGGGGGAGTGAGCGGCCATGCATGCGTTGATCCCCCGTGTTTCGCCATGCATCCGGTCGCGGCATGGGCCGTATGACAGTCATGCAAATCGCTGAGTAGCTGTGGGCATCTTTCAATTGCTTGTATCACAGCTGCGGTCGCTTACACCTGGAGAGCCATGCTCTTCGTTACAGTTGAAGCAGCATGCCCTTGAAGGAGCAAACCGCAATAACAGATAGCTTACACTAGTAGACTTCAGTCTCCATGTTTGGGAAATGATGCAAAGTTAGGGCTATCTCAGTACCTGGCCGACCATATCAGACTGCTATTAACTTCGCGAAGCCAAAATATGATTTCCTCCATGGTTCATTAACTATTTGATAAATACAAAAAGGTACGAGACTCGCGCTTTTCTTAATCAGAGAATAACAGTTGGGTTACGGTCTACCTGATCCCAAATTTCTTTCAAGGTATGGAAATGGACATTTGTAAAGTACTTCTGCCTCTGTTCCCTAACCTCTTGCTCTGGGCACTTTGCCGCACCAGACGCAGGGTACAGTTGCAGTTGAGCAAATACAATTTCCTCGTCCGAGCCTCCGTGCCTGAATGTGTCAATTATCTGATTCAGAGTTTGGACTCGCACCGTAAACTTGGTGTGCCTTTCTCTGATAACGTCGATGATCTCCTGCCAGGTGACCCTTTGGCCTGAGAGGAACGTGTAGGGTTCCCATTCAGGTCCGTTCATTAGGGTCGCCAGCGCCTTTACCACGTCTCTAGCCAACGTGATGTCAACTGAATCCTGCAAGCTGCCAGGGATGAGGAATTCCCTGTTGCTGAAGTCAATCAGCGCCCCTTCTCTCATGTTCCGTATGTATCTGTTTTGTGCGGGCACAACATAATCCGCAAAAAAGCCGAGGCAGACGATGGTCCACTCAACTTCACGCTGTTGCCCCAGTGCTTGCCGGACATGCTCGTTGATGTTTCGGAAATAAGCGGGCTGGTCGGGATAGTCTCGCACGTTACCCGCAAATTCAGACGGGATAAAGCGTTTACAAAGAACGCTTCGCTGGCAGGCCGCCAAAAGCTTGAGATGTATGTCCACGTAGGCCTGAGATGTATCCACAATGGTCGAGATCAGAGCTTTGCAGCCCACCAAGGCCTCATCGAGGGAGGTGTCGGAGTAATCGGTGATAAATTGCTGGACCCCTTCCCTAGTGAGATGGGGCTTGTATGTTCGAGTCAGGACAACGACACTGAGCCCTGCTTTGGGGAATTCTTCGACAATGCACTTGGCCAGGTCGCCAGACCCAGCAATAGCGACAGACATGCGAATAAGAGGAAAAATAAACCTCGACTCTGATCGGGAGGTAGTGGTGGCTCCTATAACACTTGAATAAATATAATAATTCGTTGTCAAGAGTTTAGAGTACGCCCATGCAGTAAAGGACAGTGATAAAGATATAAATACTCGGTCAGAATAGCGCGTAGGAACTCATTCGGCTACTGACCTAATCTGGTAAGATGTAGTTGGAGTGGAGAGTGGGGCACTAACGTGGAAGAGGTATTAGAGTGAAACATCTAGAAATCGTGTGTGATACCCGGATCAGGGCACACGGTATGTTTTCTATTCTAGTTCAGAAGCCGCTGACTCGGGATAGTTGATCTTGGTGAGTTACGATCACCCTGACCAAGCTCTCTGGGGATGAGTCACTGTAACAGGAAGAGCTCAATCCAGGAGAAGCCTCTAACAAGAATAGAATGCTCATTATACAGCTCCAGAAGGCGCTAAAACTGTAATAAAGGCGATTTTTAACCCCACAAGACAATATGACGGGGTTATAAGCGGCCTGGCGGTCTGACCAGTGACGAGAACGGAGAGAGAGGTGTCTCTTCAGACCTAAACTCGACCAGGTTTCGAGAATGGCGAACCAGATCGAGGGTGATTTAAGGAGAACCCTATACTGGTACCTGTTATTCCCTTTATTTCGACTCTCTTTCCTTGGCTTCCATTCCTGTCCCAGTTCCATTAAGTGCCTTAGCAAGTGACAGGAGGCTACACTGCACCGAGGTGAGCTGGTCTGGTTTCCTCGCCGGCCGCTATTTTTGGGCAATACAATGGTTTACTTGCTTGCAATGCCCCCAAGGGAGTTCAGTAGACGAAGATAGAAGTTGCCAATCCTGGTTGGGGAATGGCACACAAATCCTTCTCAACTTACCCCGGATTTCTATACCCACGTCAAGAATTTATAGTGACTCTGGCGTGACAGATGCATGGGGGGTAGAAATATCGAACTCCATCGTTCTTGGTGATACACCTGGGTGATGGCCTGGACTGCCATAAGCTAGCGATCCTGGCAGCAAGTAGAATCCACGCTACAAAGGCACGGACAAAGTGAGAAACCTTATAACGATCAGTGCCAGCCGGAGAAAACTCCCGAGAACTCTTCCGAGGACCCATAGTTGGGTTCTAGGCCTGCTCAACTTCTAGGCTGATCCTTCTCGGCACACAGGGCCGTTTCCAGCAGTCGCACCATCGATGGTGTGAACTTTGCTTGAAGCTTGAGCCACTTAATTTCAGGAATCTCGTTACGAGATGAGTGTATCAAGGTGAGATTGGAAGCGGAGCACTCTGCTACCTTGAACCCGGTTCCCCGACCAAGTGCTTGCCGTAGGAGCCGGGATGATACTTGTCTCTGGAGACGGGAGATGCGCAATCTGGAAGAAGGTCCGCGTATTCGCGAGATCTAGGCTAATATTTTGGATCTCGTGGTAAAATTTGCAGCATTTGGAACCACTCTTTACTTCGTAACGTACCCATCTAGGGATACCATACTACATGCCCTGCCTTCACTATTCCTACCTGAGCAGCATCTAACAGAGTTTCGGTTCACAGGATCTAAACCACTAGTGATGCTACACGGCGATCCTTCAAGTCGTGGGCTGCCTGTCAAACGTCGTGCACGGCTTCCAAGCTGTCGTAGCGTCTCCACCCTCCCACAAGTTAGGATTCAACACCTTGCCTTCGGAGAAATCTTACTGAATGAAGTATAGAAAAGGAAAAACGAATCGGAACTCGGAACCGGATCATCAAAGAAATACTATTCTGGTCAATTGCGCCTAGCCGTGTGTTGGAATAGCAAGCCGAAAACCCCATACGTTGTCAAAAGAACCCAGTTAAAGTGGCGTCAATGATGTGTAGTACAAGACATGAAACAGTTTTGCTTTTCATGTAGTTCTTCATATCCCTGCGAACTGCTGTAGACAAATCATGCCTGGTACGTTAACTCCACCGAGTTTTTCAGGCTCTGAGCAAGGGGCGTCAACCTAGCAGTGTATCGAGTTCCGAGCGAGAGCCTGATCAGAAATATCGGGCATAGCTATACACGGTAGAAGGATCATCACAGCTGCAAAGGCTTATTTTCCAGTATGAAGACCGTCGCCGTTCTGATTCGGGTGCTGTTTGGAACGCAGAAGAAGAGAGGATGCTCGCCAGACGAAGATACCGTGATTATCTTCAAACAGTTCGCCCTTCAGCTCAAGCCTGACAACATCAATCAAGCCCGGTCCTGCAACAAAGAATCACGATAACCACCATATGACGATCTACTACGTCTTTTCCCTGTGTCTCATATTTAGATTCCCGTTCAGATGGTCTTTTGGAGCATTCTGGCCACCAAAGAGTGTCTGGTCAATGGCAAGCCCTGGCTTTACTCGACCCCGTCTCTACTTGGGTCCATTGGACGATTCATCCCGGGTGCGACCCTTAATCTACCATCAAGTATCTTTACACATGTAAAAAGTAAAGAGCATGCTGTTTGCCTCAGGTACCTCTAAACCCCGTCTCGCATTTCTTAGGCCATCGCCGCCACCGCCACCGCCCTGTAGTATCCCATACCGGTGTAGTATGGGCAGTTGGGAAGGATGGAGTCCTCCCTGCTCTCATTTAGTGTTTCCTGTCGGATCTACCTCCCCTAAAGTCCGAAGCAGACTGCTTTTTGGTTCCAGGGTAAGGATGGCTGGCTAACTGAGTATGGGGAGACCACGATATCTAACCGACTGGCGTGGGATGACCCAAGCAAGGCTAATATGAGTGACAGGCCTGGACATTTTACCCGGCCCTAAACCACTCTCTTCGAAATGGCATGTAAAATTAACATGGTCTTGGTTTGTCATTGTTATTGCCGGCGCCGTTTGGTTGGAATTTGTGTTTAACGTATCTCATTGATCTCCCCCAACCCTACACAAGTTGACCAGAACTTGCGGGATCTTGGCTACCACGCATGCATTTCAACTATGACTTGTCCGGCTCTTTTTGGACCTGCGTCTCGGTGATTATTAAAATGTGGATGGTTACTTGCCAGACCAACCTCGTGTGTGACATGCCATCATGGGCAAAGCAAGGTTAGCTCTTCTTAACAAACTCATATATAACTCCGCGAATATGCTTAATGGCAGTCTTATAGTACGTAACAACACTGTAAGGTAACCTCGGAGTTTCATTCCATCCCTTCCAATTATTTTTCTAGCCTTTACGCTAAGCAGGTGTGCCAAATGGCTTAGTACCTAAGCTGGCATGTCATATGTCCCCGTCAACTACAGACTCTTGACTGTATTAGGCAGACTTACGAGGCCTGACTTTGCCCCTGCTGCTCCCCGCTAACGTGAGCTCTTGGGTGATGCAGCATTTATCATTACAAATTCTTACGTGTGCTCGCTTCTCGGAAAGAACACTAGCTAGCTCAATAACGCGGGAACTATGGCTCCTAACTGGAACTAGTTGGCGTCGCGTCGCTTAGGTAGTCTTGGCTCGGAGCGATGGCGGCCGTTGAAAGTGCCATCCAGGTACGACGACATGGCAGGTTCAGACGAGCAGTATCATTGGCTTAAAGGTGGCATTCCGCCCTCAAGGTTCGGAGGATTCATCCCCTGTTCCGATATGTCGTCTAGATTTACCGATAAGACGACGCTCCACTGTGCCGAGAAGGCAACAGCAAGGTCATCATTGGCCTCATTTGGTCTTTGCGTTCCATATCAAGGGGTAAGTGCATGAGATGAAATAAAAGCCGTGATAAGATCTGGAGTAATGCGCGCCAAGGCCGGAAGGATGCGCAGACGACAGCTGAAGGCTTGAGTTGAGATTTGACTCATTACTAGCAAGCGAGAAAAATCGTGTGAGATCCTTGCACGTGGTTGAAGCATGAAAAAGGGGGTTTGCACGTTATATGCCATCTGATTTGTGGAAGCTGAAAAGACGTTTGAGCACGATGTATGGGTGGCTGTTGTCCTTCCAACGAAATGACACGACATGGGTAACGACCATTGACGAGCCAGACACTCCCAACGGTCAGAGCCTCAATCAGTTAGACGCTTAAGCGCGTTGGCCGACCGGATATACGTGGTTTTGTTTCCAGAGGCCCGTGAGTGCCCTCCAAGAATGTCGAAACAACCGCCAGTGCAGGCGATTCAAGGGGGTTGTATTGATCGACTTGATATTAGCCAGGTGGCCGTCTATTATTCTTCTCTACATTTGACATTATCGACACATCTCCGCCAATCAATGCTGATCATGTAGGTCACCTCTATGCAAGCAATAATGACGAGCCCCGTCCCCAGGCCTGTCCACACGCCGTCCAAACCCATGCCCGCAGGACCCAGTTCGAGCCACATGGCAAGAGGCACAGCGCCCAGATAGTTGACAAAGAAGACTACCCAGGCGGCGAATGAGGTTCTTGCTAGGCCGCGGAGTACACCGTTGCATCCGCAGATGACGGCGTCAAACACCTGAAAGCAGGCGACCGAGAGCATGGTTCTCGAGACCAGGTCACGGATTTCAGGATCTGCCGAGTAGACGTAGGGTATGTAGTTCCTCAGAGAGAAGAGAACAATGGCATCCAAGAGTCCAATTCCCACAAAAAGCATCGAGTATAAGACAGCCACTCTCCTAGCAGCAGGCACTAGGCCTGCTCCAATGAGATGGCCGATTCTGGTACTGACACCGACGCTAAAGGAAAAAGGAATATGCCACATTACAACCGACGTGGTAGTCAAGATCGTCTGTGCACCGAGGTGCATGGTGCTCAGGTAGGACGTGCTAAACGTTAGAACCTCGAACGCTGCCCACTCTGCAAGGGTCACTGCTGATCCAGCGGCCGAGAGTCGAACCATGGGGCCCCAGCCGCGAAACGCGCGACACGAGAGCCCGGGCCAGCACTGGTGAGAGGACCTCTTGAAGGCGATGCACAAGAGCAGAAGCACCGGACGGAGGTCGTTGGCCAGGGCGGCGCCGAGAGCCGCGCCCTCCAGGCCCATGCCGAGACGGAACGCAAAGAGCCAGGCCAGGAGCGCGTTGACGGGGGCGCAAACGACGAGGATGAGCATTCCCGTGTCAAAGTCCCCCTGGGACTGCAAGAACCTCTTGCCTGCCTCGAAGGACGCGTAGCCCGGCAGGCCGATCAAGCTGACGCGCAGGAACGAGCCCGCTTTTACTGCCAGATTCTCCTGCTTCAGAACGAGTGACAGGAGCGCCGGAGAACTCAGCCAGAGGGCGCCCACTGGGATGGTGGCGAGGGCCATGAGGAGGAGCATCCGCTGGACGTGAAGCCCAACACCCAGCTTGTTCCCAGCGCCGTATGCTTGGGCACATAGAGTATCCAGAGCCGTAGCCATGCCCTCAAAGAATGCCAGACCACAGATGTTCATGGTGGTGACGCCGATTGCTGCAGCGGCGAGATCATCCTGACCCAGATGACCCGCCGCGGACGTGGTGATGACGCTGAAGGAATATTGGAGCAGGTATGTTGCCACGAGGGGCAGCGAATATCGCGAGATAAGCGACAGCTCGGTCCACCGGCTGCGGATGGGCCATCTCGAGGCGTCGTTGTCGTTTGAGGGCAGCAAGGGGCTTGCCTCACAATGAGTGCTGTCGTCGTCGACGTCGTCCATGGTGGAAAGATGCACGATGCATACTGATGGCTGCTGCGTCACGAGCATGGACGAGAGGAAAGATGTGCCTACAGATATGACCTCGGGACAGGCTTGACCCTGAAGGGAAACGCAGACGAAGGGCAAAAGCAACGACCAACATGGAATGATTCCGGTAGAGTTGAGCCAACCAACCTTGAACCAACAGCAATAACATCAACAAACGACTGATTCTGGGAAGCTGCCACGCGAACCATCACCAAAGAGATGCTCTCGCCTGGGGGCCGGTCCCGAGAATCGACCAGGGATCTGTCAGTTCGCCGAAAGTGCAGTCCTGCAGGCGAAGGAGTCCGACTCCGCAAAGAAGACTGCTACGGGCATTCTGGCTGGCCCGTCAGGGTTGAGGGGTTCTAGAACTCGTACCATTCTCGCAGGATTTGCTCAGATAAGGATGGTGAGCAAAGAGGGGAATAAAAAAAGGAAAAAGACACCAGCCAAAAGAAATAACGCGGAGGGGGTTCAGGGATACAGGGGTCTCTTTTCTCACTCTACCCATCACAACCAACGACTCGGCTTTGACAATGTCTCCGCGAGTGCCGCGACGATCCTCCACTCACACCCTCCCTCCCGCTCCCAAGTGGCTCGATTCCAAGAGGGATCGCCCAGGGTACGGCCCGTCCAGCCTGAGACCCCCTCCCTCTTCCGTTGCGCACCAAGTGGGTAGCATCCATCTTAGTTCGGCCGCGATTCAAGACGATGGCGTGCCATGGCTTGCTAGTGCCCCTGAATGGCCTGAGCTTCAGAGGACAAGAGGAAGAGAGAAAGAGAAAAACTGCGATTGAAGCCCGCTTCACCTAGCCTGTTTGCCTCAAGTCTGACGGGCCGGATAGCAATAGAGGTCGCCTGGTGCCGAGCTAGATAATAGCCAGAAGCAATGCCAGACAAGGCAGACAGGGGGGCTATTGATCTAGAGCGTGGGGTTACTTTTTGTCTTTAGCGAAAACCCTATCGTGCTGTGCCGCTGTCATGTCGGCGCCGTGGCTGACGACGCGTGTGGGTGGCTTCAAGATGTGTTGGCTCTAGCAAACGTTGAAGTCATTGCCGTCTGCCACATTCCCAGATCCTCGGGACGACCGTTGAAGGCGCATGAATGTGAATGCTCGTGATCGAGTTAAATCATATATCTACATGTTGTATCTAGCTTCGTACGACCCTCTTGAATCCGCCCGTGAGGCCTCTGATGTTCCTCTCTCGTCGTACTGCATCTCGAAATCTGTGTGCACCAACACACCCTCTGTCAGCTTGCGCACGCTTTCGCTGCCAATCTCTGCTTTTGTGTCAATCTGCGCCGTCACGTCTCTCCGCCATGTCGGTTGTTCGTTACCCCTTGCTCTTGACCCCATTCTCAAGGCGCTGCTCAAAGCGTGGCTGCCCTGCCTGGTAGTGGACCTGTTGGTGTTGCCCCTTGAGCCACCAGACTCTCCCATGGCGGTCATCTCAAGACCTGTACCGTTGCCGCTGTCCTTGAGCTCGTATGGGGCTCCGATGGCGGCGACAGCTGTGTGGCCTAACAAGCTGTCGATGACACCTTTGAGACTGGGGATGCACACAGTAAGCACCGAGAGACCGAGGGATATTTGCGTCCAGATCATGGTAGAAACAGCCTTCCATGTGGCATCGTCAGAGTCGCCAAAGAGGTAGCTCGCCTGCGACAGGGCGGGGATCGTAACAACAGGGACACTATGGCATCGTTCGTTAGCATTGAATCGACCGATACGATACGATGGAATGGGGAGACAAACATGAGACGGCTGCCAAAGAGAGCCATGACGATAAGCTTACGCCTAAGCGAAGTCTGGACGTCCCACATCATGGCCACGGGAAGAGCGCACAGCGCAAGATCGGTCAAGATGTTCATGATGCCGTTGAAGATGAAGATGGGTCCTTGGCTAGGACACTGGTCATTGCTTTGCGACTCCCATGGTTCAGGGAGAGGACATTGAAAGGCTGTCGCAAAGATACCTGCTACGGTATATGCGACTACAACACCAGCTAATATCAGGTTGGCGAGGTTCAAGCCTCCGATGTTGCTGATCTGCCTGATGAGAAGGCATAACGATATCTTTGTCGTAGCATCGACCAGTAATGCGAGTATTCGGGCGGCATAGATCAACTGTTTCAACTGACGTTAACAACCTGAAGCAGCGGGGAGTAAAAAGAACTCCACCAAGAAACCAACCTTGCTGAAACTTGCAAAATCCTCATCCGACACGTTTTTGCGATGCTCTCCCAGTCCGTGGTTGCAGGCGGCGACGACGCAGGCCGTCTGGCAAAAGTAGATGGCGGCGGATCCCAGGAGCAGCAGGTCAAAATCCTTCATGGACGTGATGTTGAGGCGGATGATGAGCTTGCCCACGATGCCGAGGAGGGCATAGATGAAGAAGATGATGGCTGTGACGACGACGAGAGCCCCATGGTTGTCCTTTGTGAGCGGGTAGAAGGGCGGAGACTGATCCGAGTCGAGGGCCATCGTTGGCAAGCAAGCAAGGCCCTGGGGTAGGCTTTGCTTTGAACGACGTGTCTTGCGTAGGATCGTGTAGCCGTCAGAGAGCGACGATCCTTTTTAGCAGCAGCTCAGCTCGATCTATGGGATGGGGGGATGGGGGCCCGTTGGCCTTTAACATTTGAAGGGACCGAGCTTTTTTTCTCTCTGCTTGAAATCGTGACCAGGTCGGACCGCATGCATCAGCAGGCACGGCAAAGCGGGCGAGAGATGAGCAAGGCGTGCGAGCAAAGTGAGAGGCTGGAGGCGAAAGGGAAAAAGAATGGGGGCGGCACGCATCACATCACTCAGCGGCAGTCAAAGTCGCCTCGGGCGCATCCATCGTCTGCCGGTAAGGTTGTCAAAGTTTGCACTTGTTTGAGGCTTGCCCTGTCACTCACTAACCCCCCCCTAGCTGAACATGAGAGTGAAAGTCAAGAGGAAGGCCTCGACGCCTCCTAGTTCGGTTGCATGATTTCTTCCCACACTTGGACGAAAAAGGTTGTGTGCGGTGCTGTATTGCTTCTGCGTGGCTTCTGCCCACCTGTGCCTGATTTCAGGTGAAATGACATCCCTGGAGGGTTCCACGAGGCATCTTTCGAGGCCCATGGTCGTCTCCATAGGTAGGGGGCGAGCGACGCACCTCGAGGATACTCGACCAACCCGACATTGTCGTTTCAACGCCTCTTGACTTTGTCATCCACTTTTTCAACCAACCCCGGGACCGGTCCTTTCGAAGCTAGTGATGCGGTCCAACACTGAGGCTACCCATGTCTAGCCTTTCTGCAGCCGAGAGGGGACAGTCACCCTGATCCTTGCCAATCGGAGGATGTTGTCTGTGCCCGGTAAGACCCAAGAACAAAGTCGTTGCATTCCGCGACGGGGCGAAGCGCCCCTCCCCCTTCTTCTTTTCGCCCTTTGTTTTCCCCCTCCCCTGGGGCTGGTCGAGGCGTGGTTATTTCCTCCGTCAGTCACCGGGGATTTGCCAAGCTAGACCTGGCCTGAACATCGATTTCAGCTGCTGGTGGTGGGCTCGAAACGAAGTCACATCGCTTGTGGCAACAAGTGCAAGGCCGTAGAATTCCCGGTCCTGGGACGTTCTCTCTCACACACGCCCCCTTGGCTTGTCAGTTCGCTTACTTGCTGCTTGGCTGCCCGTCATCTTTCTTTTTTAATAAAGTGCCCCGGATCTTCCATACATCTTCTCTCGTTCCCTCACATTGATTTCCCCCTCCCCCTTCCCTTCACCCCCATGCGAACTGTTGGTTCCTGCACTGGCCTCACAAATTAAAAATCATGTCTGTCGCCTCTAGAAACGAGAGCCTCGAGCTCGGGCAGGCCAACAAGGCTCCCGTCACAGTCGATCATGGCGTCACGACCGAGAACGACAACAACTCGGTCTACAACCAGACTCGGACGCGCAAGGTCTTTTCCTTTTCGCAGCTGTTTGCCTTTTCCCTGACCTACATGGCACTATGGGAGGGCATGTGCTCGTATGTCTCTCACCTCTTTTGGTGTTGAAGGCGATGCTGACCTCGCAGAAACATGTACTTTGCCCTCTTCAATGGCGGCCCCCAGACCTTCATCTTTAGCTTCATCATTGTCTTTTTCGGCGCCATCTCCCAGGCTGCTTCCCTGGGAGAGATGGCCTCGATCCAGCCTGGTGCGTCTACCCTTTGCCCTTTACGGATTTAACCTGCTAACGTGCCGCAAAGTTGCTGGTGCGCAGTACCATTGGACATATCACCTCGCCCCCTCATCTGTCAAGAGATTTGCGACATGGATTCAAGGATGGGCCACATGGTTTGGTTACGTCTCTCTGCTTGCCGCCATCGCCAATGTCACCATCATCCTGCTCGAGTCCATGATTGCCCTCAACCACCCCAACTACGTCGCCGGTGGATGGCACACCTCTGTCCTGGTCATCGCCATGTGCCTTGTCCACGGCTTCTTGAACATCTACGCCTTCAAGCTGATTCCTTGGATTGAGCTTGTCGCCGGTGTTCTCCACGTCTGCCTGTTTGTCATCTTTGTCGTTGTGCTTGTCGTCATGGGCCCTCGCAACCCCTCGTCCTTCTGGATGTCGCGAAACATCTCGTCTGGCTGGGAGAACACCTACGTCGCCTGGAACCTCGGCATGCTCACCTGTGTCTGGAGTTTCACTGGTAAGCTTCCTTCGTCTACTCACTGTTGCCGTATCTAACAACCCCAGGCTTCGACAGTGCCATCCACATGAGTGAGGAGACCCGAAAGGCCAAGTCAGCTGTCCCCCGCGCCATGTTCTGGTCCATCTTCATGAACGGTGTCCTCGGCTTCGTCATGGTCAACGTCCTCATCTCTGCGATGGGCTCCGTCGAGGACATGCTCAACGAGGCCAGCCCTATCCTCGCCATCATCATGTCCGTCACCGGCTCCGAGAAGGCCACCACTGCCATGATCACTGGCCTGTTTGTCATCTCCTTCAGTGTCAACCTGGCCAACATTGCTTCCGTGTCTCGACTGACCTGGGCTTGGGCTCGTGACGGTGGTATGCCCGCCTACTTTGCCTACGTCAGCCCTAACCACCGAGTGCCTACTCGATCCATCATCTTCACCGTCTTCCTCGTCTGCGCTCTGAACCTCCTCAACATTGGTAGCTCCTCCTACGTTGCCTTCGGTGCCATTACCTCCCTCTCCTCCCTGGCCCTCTACATCTCCTACGCCATCGCCATCAGCAGCATGCTCTACGTCCGCTTCAGCGGCAACACTATCAAGGTGGGCGAGTGGAACCTCGGCGCATACGGTATCTACGTCAACTCGTTCGCCCTCATCTACACCCTCTATGTCATCATCTTCCTCCCCTTCCCCTCGACGATTCCCGTCACCGCCGACAACATGAACTACTGCGGCCCCGTCATGGTTGCCGTCCTGGCCATTGCTGTTGGCCTGTGGTTCGCCCGTGCTAGAAAGCACTGGAGCGGTCCCAACCTCACCATTCTTGACTTTGTCGTTGCCAACGCCAATGCGTAAGCGTAAACTGTATCAGCATATACATCATAGACACTGTGGGAGGAGACTATTTATTGTCTCAAAATGGACATGAAGATCCATTTACTTGTATAAATTGTAAAGCATCAAATAATATACCCACGGCTTCTTGACTCCCCGTCGAATAATACGCCCCCGGATTCTTTGCCCTCAACCAGTGTCTCAAACCTCGAGTGAATATGCGCGGTTTTTTTCTTTGCCACTCAACAACCGGTTTTCGAGAAGACTCCATGTATGATTCTCGGTGGACACTCTCCTCCATCTCAAACATCTTGAAACCAACGTTCGGCCAACACGGCATTCAACCAACACACAACCAACATAACAGTAGAACATCCTTGCCATCTCCTTCTATTAATAGGCAGGGTTTCAAGATGTTGTACAGCTGTCATGCTACTAGAAACATGGGGTCCACCCACCAGCCGCAGCCATGCATCACGAGACTGAGTCGCCACGTCAATGACAGATGCACACGCTCTACTGGACAATAATTTTGAGACATGGCGTGGATATTGGTCTGTTAAGCTTGTTTGACATGACAACTTGGCTGCAGGCTCTGATGGATGGATGTTTTAAATAGCACGACCGCGCTGTCAAGCCGTCTTTGTCTTTCCACCGTACGATCGAAGGTCCATGTTTCATAAGATGAGCATATAAGCAATGTGTATTGATCCGGTTTAACCGGAGCCAGGGGGGCACGGCATGCGAATGCAGGTCTCAACCAACACAACATTTAACTGCCGGATCGAGACGGGAAGCAATACGACGTGTCAGTCAACAGCCGCGACTGCCGAGCTTGGAAAAGCAACGGGAATAAAAACGCAATGCTAAAGAGGTAATTTTCGGACGTGAAATGGCGACATCTATCCGAGATCTACTGCCTCTGCTATCAGAACTTACAGTTATTGCAGGAGTTATTGCCATCAACAAGGATTAACCTCAATAGTAGAGCAAGAAAAACGAGAGAGGGTGTCCAAAGTCTTTTTATCAAAGTCTAGAAACATTAACCCCGAAGCTTCTGGTGGAACATATAGAGGTCTCATGACTCTAGCATCAAGTCACAAGGAAAATACTATATCATAGGTAGGTAAGGACATCTGTTTCGCAATACCATTGGAATCATTACAATAGTTAATCTAAAGACCTGCTAAAAGCTTGTAAAAACAGCCGCCAATGATGCAATGCCCGCAACCTTTGACTCACGCCCAGACGCCATTGTATATCGCTGTCGCCAATCACTGTGTATCATCCCCCGTAAAGCATCTGCCCACCACCATGCGACAACCAACATTCCCTTTGTGGCCATAACCTTTCACTGGAAACCAAGGGTGAGGTAGTCATGGTGCCATCGTCTTCAAATCCTAGCTCTTAGAAGAGCCATTGCAAGATGTTTGGACCATTCTAAACGTCCATATTTCATCGTGGGACTCCAGCCGAGATGGTGATGAAAAATGAATAGTCTTTGGTCCCTCTTGCGCCTGAAACGTTTTGACAGGCGTTGAATGTTTGTAGTCCGGTATATATGCTGGTGACCCGGACAACTCCTCGCCATCTAGTCCCTCTCCTGCTTGCGATGGCTGGGGAGACGACGAAGGGTCACTGGGCAATTCCATGCCTTCGTGAAAGTCCTTAACCTTCAGCAGCGGAACTTCAGGCTGAAGGAGCGGAACTGGTGCTGTGACAATCCCCACAATGATAGTGATGATGTTGCCAAGTTGATGACTAAAGACCGAGAAGTGATTCTGTGTTTCCGCCTGTGACCTGTAGCCGTACGCTTTCAAGGCCGTGAGAATGTAGCTCAGGGTATCCAAGCACATGTTGATAACCCACATCACATTATGTGTGGGGGATCCCAGCTTTGGCGGTATTATGTCGCCGCTAAACCGTTCCTCAACCCTGTCCATGGCCTTATCCAAGTGATGCATCCAGAACCAGACGTTCTGTAACTCTTGTCCGTCAATGACTGAGATCTTGGAAATGTGGGCGATGGCGCTGCGGATAAGTTTGGCTGTGAATCGGACGCGGGTGCAGCCAGGACAAACAGAATGTATGACTTCTGCAGAGAAGTCCATCTCTTCTTGACTGATGCCTAGTTCTGTAGCTAGGCTGGCGGGCAGCATATTCATGTAGAAGAAGAAAAAAGGAGGTATGTCGAATGAAAGGGCGAAAATTATGCTGGCAGAGAATAGCAATGGGTATGCCGGTGACGAGAGGCAGCAATAAGATATTGACAGGTCTGCTTAGAGGTAGAGGCCAAGATGGCGGAGGAGGTGCCCTGATGTATGGGAGTGTAAATAGCAAAGCCGTATCCAGACAAAGAAGCAAATGTGAGTTGGAGATAAAGAACACAGAGGAAATGACTGGGAATTTATGGCCAAGCTTGGGAGCCAACAATGTTCAGAGGCTCAAAGAAAGTTTGAAAGGCAAACATGACTGTTCAAAGAAAAATGATCGGGTGATCGATTTTAAAACTTTAGGAGGTAGAGTTCGTACTCTTCCTAATCCCTGGAAATTAGGACTAATAGAGTACTGAAGCTCTCTTTGACAACCCAGCTTGGATAAATGATCTCATTTGTCTACTAGAGTTGACAAGTAATAGTCCCTGTAATTCACACATAGCATTCCCATGCCTCGAGGTAATTACTCTTACCCATATCTACGTAGCCTAATAAGTACCGATGTCCCACATAGTCGGGTGGATGAAGCAGAACTGACTTCAGTGTCTCCATATTGCACTGCCACGAATTCCTAAAGATGAAAGTTCTAATGGCTGACCCAACATGCGTCGCCTCATGGGAAAGTTTTGATGATGAAACCGGAAACCCGCCCCCGAGAGAATCGCCGAGATGCTTTGTGGTGATAGAAACAAACTCAGAGAGATGATTGCACGAATGAAGCAATCTATGATGGAGAGTCGGGATCTGGTGGAATTGAAGGGAAACCACGGATTTGCCAGTCTGTAACGCGACTCCTTGCTGATGTGCAAAGGCAGAGTGGTCTAAACTTGTGGCTAAGATGAACCAATGGTAAAGACGGGTGAGTCTGGGGACGTATTGAAGAATGGAGGAAGTCAGGCTGACGAGGAGAGAGTCCAAAGGGCAAGGTTCAGGCTGAGTGCTGCTCACACTGTGCAAGACCCCTTCTCTTACTCTTGCTGGTGATACCGTCTTGCTACTTCTGAGGTGTTGCTACGCTAGTGGTAGACAAAGTAGCACAGATGTCACGCTCTTCGCTGGAACATCAGGTTGCAGTGTCAGAAACTGCGCTCTTACGTGGCAGATTCACTTCCAAGTTCAACAAGTTGGATCAAGCAAAGCTAATTTTTGTTGACTGCAAATGACACGCAAGTGATTGAACGGCAATGCCTCTTCGTTAAAACTCTTGTCAAAGCAATCAGGGCCAATGATAACAGAGGAGATGTCAAGCAATCTCCGTGAAAAGCCAAGTCAGACACCCAGGCAGACAGCTTTTGAGAATAAAAACTTAGATTCAAGCCGCCGAAGCCCAGTCAGCTATTTGTCATCCAATTCTCACACAACTTGTTCGTTTCTAGGTACTGAGAGGGAGCCAAGGTCCCTTGGGACCTTCTCGTCATAAGAAAGACCATCGATGTACACTAATGCCGTAGCAGGCCTCGATCTAGTTATGGTATGTGAATGTGTCCTGAGCGAATGAATGCTCTTCCATCTGGAGGCCTCCAATTGCACAGCGTCGTCTTAGATACGTTGTGAAAATGAATGCGATCCTGACCCTGTTCGAAACCCGCCGAGGAGGGATGAGACCGTTGGTACTGCCACAAGCACAGAACGCGCATGAGAGTCTTTTTGCCTAAGGTATGGATAAGAAACGTCATTTACTGTAAGGATACCCTTGTGCAGCAGATATTGGGCTTCCGGCGGCAACAGAGTCGTCAAATCCGGCCACCGTCATTTGTTCCGCCATTGGCCCATCGTTAGTACCAACCATGATGCCAGTCCTTAAAGATTATTTTGATGAGCGGGCAAGTATCACGACGGATGTGTCAAGGGAGACCTTTCTAGCTGCTCACTGTAAAGGACAGAGTCAATTGTTGGTCCACAAGGTTCTTTCAAACCCTTGGCCCCAGACATAGGAAACCAGCCTTCTCTCAGGGGTTTCTGATGCCCTCATATTTACCTTCCCAGGAAGTTTCAAACAGGCTTTCGACCAATGGGGTTTTGGAAGCCTTGAAAAGGCCTGGACTCATCCCCATCAACATCGGCTACACGTTGCCCATCCCTCCTATCTGTCATGTATCATTCGGGATCATCGCGTTATCAAGGCCAAGGGAGTTGATGCTTTGACCCCCGAGCACCGTTTTAAGTGGCTGCTGTATCCCGCATCGTTCGAAACCATAGGTTTGTTTGGACTTCTCTCGGTCCACTCCAGTCGCACTGGATCGCACCAATAGTCTTTCCATGTCTTATTGCCATTATCACTTTGGTATCTATCTGTCCACAGTTCATTATATGATTTCCAATAAGTCCTTCTTCCCTTTGAGAGTATTCTCTATAACACAGTTGACGAGCATATGGGTCTTCCTCTGCTTCAGCCACGGGAGAAAATGGCTTCGCTTAAGATTTCCTGACCGGTATCGTAGCCATGTGCTCGACGCCACGTTCCGAGAACGTGGGAAGAAAGCATCGGCTGGAGTAAGCCGGCACTATTCACGCGTGCCTCGCCTTTGCCGTTACCATTTCTGTTTGTCTCACTGGAGAGGACCAATTATTCGAGCCAATTCCAAGTTTGCAATGTCCTTGGGCATTGATAGACAGTCCACCGGAGAAGCAGCTTGAACAGAAGGATCTCTGAACTGGAGAAGTTCGCGTCCCTTGGACTCCGCGACAAGCTTCATTACCATGAACTATCTAGGTCGATAAGAAGGGTTGCCAATCAACAAGACCACACAATGTTCGAGATGGCATGATGAAAAAGATCGCCTGGACATCGTCAAGTAATTATTCAAGGCCCTTCTCTAGTAGCTTAATCAGACCTTCACGATCGGCGCCCTGCAGTTCACCAATCTTCTCGCCCTTTTTGTACAGCTGAAACGTCGGCATGGAGGACACTTTCAACTCCTCACACAGGTCAGGCAGTTCATCTACATTGATCTTGAGGAACCGAAAATCCTTAAACTTGTCCAACTCGTGGCAGCTGGAACTGATGTTAGTGGCTGGCAGCCAGCGTTCAGATCAGTGTCTGGCTTACTGTGCATAGACGGGAGCAATGGCTTTGCATGGCTCACACCACGTGGCGAAGAAGTCGACGACGACAATGTCATACTTCTCAAGGGCTTCCTTGAACTCTTCGTTTCTGTTGTGTTGTTAGTCCACGCAAGAACATGGGTAGATGCCTGAGGATCGTACGTCCTCACGTTGTGCACCATGATGGTAGTAGCGTGTATAAACGAGTCAGGTAGGCGATGGATAGTGCGGCTATTGACAAACGATGTCCGGCGTAAGTTATACTGCAACTTTGCGTTTATGAGAGATTCTAGTACTCGAAAGCCCTCACAGAGGAAAGTTATGAAAGTTGAAATGAGCAGAGAAGGCAACGATTATACTTGAGTGAACACACTCGGTTGACATCATGATGCCGTCATGGATATATCTAAGCATCCCTACTCCACACTTTGTTTGTTCACATACACTGAGAGAATGCCGATATTGCCCCGAAGCTGAAACCTGACGTCAATGGCGGAAGCGTTTAGACATATTCTATCGTCAACTTAAGGTACCGTCTCACAGCTGCCGCCCCAGGTAAATATCATGCAGGGGCGTTGAGCATGCATTGGTCCCGGTCTTTGAGCCATTTTTCATAAACTTATCATCATGGAAGTAAGAGAGAGTGGTGGACTTGGTAGGCGAGTTACTTTGAGCCAAAGCGAGTGTCAAGTGGCTTCCTTTAGGGGAATCAAAGGCAACACTATATGATTGACGTTTATCTCAAAAACGCCATATTAAGATCTCAAATGGACCCCTGCTATTCTCCTTTGCGCTTATGTATTCTTGAAATTCAACACATTCACTAGTACTCTACGCGCGCATACGCCCTGGTACCCATTCCAAAGGTGAGGATCATGAAGATTTTGTTGCAGAACAGGTTGAAACGTTAGCACCAATGGAAAAACTCGATCCTCCTCCAGGCATCCTGGATTGACAAGGATGCTTCTTGGCCCTCAAAGCCCCGCCCGGATCCGTTGTCAGCTGAGGCACATAAGCATAAGCTCGCACATGCATCTCAACCTGTATCTTTATTTCTCTCGCTTGGCTTCAAGCTCCGCCCGAGTCTTCAGAATGCTTTGTGCAATGTGCATGTCCATCTTCTTCAGGGGCACCTTGAAGGGCCCTCACCATCCAGACGAACAAAGCCTAGTCACAGCTGCCAAGAACGGCTGCAGGATGTGCCTCCATGTCCACTTGACATCCAACAACGGCTTCGCATCACCATTGGAATATGCCATCCAGTGGGAAATTGCGGTTCAGAGGCATTACTTGATTTCGATCTGCTCCAGAACTACACACAAAGAAGTGACTGTGTCGCAAGGGTGGCATTTCAATGTTAATACCTCAGCAGACGCCAACGCACCGCCTGGATACGACGAATTTCTTAGTCAGGTCACTGCCGACCTGGAATCAGATCCTTGTAGAGTCCGAAGCGAGTTCCCTCCTCTCAGAGACATCCCGGATAGCACGGGTCACGAGAGTGTAGCCAAGTTAGCCAAGCACTGGCTAGAGAATTGCAAAGCCGATCATGAGTGCGAACAGCAATGCGGACAGCAATGCGGACAGCAGCATAAAAATTGGCATCCCGGGCGTCTCATCGAGGTTGGAACCCTTCATCAGCAACCACGCCTGGTTAATCGAGAAGATGCCCAACTTGAAGGCGGTTACGCCGCCTTGAGTCATTGTTGGGGACCGAATCCCGACTTCCTGATGCTCAAAGCCGACAAAGAGAGCGAGTTCCGACGAGAAATCCCAATGGAAAAACTCCCTGCTAGTTTTCGCGACGCCATCATCACTTGCCGTCGGCTGGACATCCCATACCTTTGGATCGACTCTCTTTGCATTATACAAGACTCTCACTCTGACTGGCTCTTGCAGTCAGAAGAAATGTTCAAGGTCTATCTCAACTGCGAGCTCAACATCGCCATTGACGCTTCAGCGAGTGCCCACGAGGGAGCCTTCCGTGAGAGGGATCCCAGGTATCTACAAGACTGCTGTGTCTGGACACCGTTTTTCAAACCGCAGAGGCAAAATTTCCACTTTGTCCCTGATGAAAATGAATTCAAGAGTACAGGTAATCACAACCTTGGCCCACTCTTAGACCCAGCTAATTGATAGTTTAGATGGGATAAATCTCTGCGAGGTATACGCCGTGGATGATTCCGCCTGGGCACGAGAGGAGGCTCCCCTCACGAAAAGAGCATGGATCTTTCAGGAGAGACTCCTATCACCTAGAACCTTGTACTTTTCCTCAGATCGCATTTCATGGGAATGTGGCTGCAAAAGATCAATCACGGAATACCTCCCCTTCAGCAATGACAATGCCCAAGGGCGAGGATTCGACGTCAACTTTGTCGCCGAGTATAACATCCCGGAAGATGGCGACCTTTTCGACTTCTACCGAAATTTTGTGGATATGTACACGGACCGTGAGCTCACGTTCCCTGTCCCAGACAAGCTCGTTGCATTCGCGGCTGTTGCTGGAAGGTGTTCGTCTTGGTTCAAGGGTGACTACTGCGCCGGCATCTTTCGTGACACCATGCCTTGGGGGCTCCTCTGGCATACTTCTACGATCGAGCGGATGACAAGATCCCAGACATGGCGAGCCCCATCTTGGAGTTGGGCAAGTATGGACTGTCGCGTAAGGGGTGACCTCATCCCGCGCGAGCAGAATACGGACCTGGCCAAGATGGTAGATGTGTCCGTGGAACTAGTCGACCCCAACAATCCGTTTGGCCAAGTCAAGTCTGCCTCGCTGACTTTGACTGGACCTCTAGTGACTGTCGATGCATTAGTATTTTCGGATTGTCACACTATTCAGGAGCATCTACCTCCAAGAGTCAGTTGGGAAAATGGCACATCTGCTCTTGGACATTATTTCGAACTAAAGCCCGATGAGAGTTTCGAGTTGGATGGGGATGATTCCATTGACACATGGCTCTCAACACACAAAGACGCGTTTTTTCTTGCTATTGGAGAGTCTCAGTACGTGAGATCGGGGGAAGAATATCCAAAAACTTATGGTCTTGTCTTGAAGAAGCTGGAGGACGGGAATTACACTCGGGAAGGCCAGTGGGATGGGAGATTTGGCTTTGTGGACAATCATGCTCAGACGGCATGTGAATTTCGTACCGAGACCATTACAATACTATAGTCTACTATTGACGGTTTACAGACGATACCGAACCAGCCGTCGGCCATGATACGATCTCTGGCGTCTCTCTCAATGGTCTTAGGGTTTCTTATAGCCTGCCAAGGCAACTTGGGGAAAGTTTTGCGCTCAACGAGCTGACCCCGCTCCAGCCGTCTGAAACCCCTTTTCTGACCGGTGGTTGTCTCGACGTGGAGGTATTTAGGAATTACTCGGAATGAAGTGTGTGGTGAATGTTGATGTTGGGGGTTTCGTGGCCGCGGAACGCGCGCTGCACCTCACGTCTACTCCGTATAGCACCAGCAGGGACAGCATTAATAATGGTATTGCTTTGGCATCGAACCCCTCATCTCATTCGGCTATTCTTGTCATGAACTCTACTCCAAACCCAACGACCAAGGCAATGGCAAGACTTGCAAGGACGGCGGCCGCGGGATCCGTTGTAGCAACTCGTTTATTTCTTGACCCCGGTGCTTGGACAGGTTAGTTGCATCGAGCTGATCTCTTGTACCAACCGCTGTCGCAATTGCCCCGTAAGATCTCCTGAGAAATAGAAATTCTAAACTTTGGAAATGTGCTCTATATCAATGATTCAGCCATGAGCCTCCATCTCCAGGGACGCAGAGCTCATATTACTAATAGGAAGATGACCGGAGTCATCGGTGAAGCTCTCATTTTTGTCATGAAGTAATTGGCTTGTGAGGGGAACCGCGCCCACGGGACGCGTGGAATGCGTGGTCTTGAGAGCATCCGAGTCTTGGCTTCTTGATATAATTGGCGCCCCCTCTCATGACACAAGATGCAATGTTCCAACTCTTGGATGCGTCAGGAGTAATCTGTCATTGTCGAGGAGACCCTATTCTTTTCTACACCGTCACCATCTCCACTCCGCTACCATGAGCCTTGCTGGTCAGGCTTTTGTCGTTACAGGGGGAGCATCCGGGATTGGGAAAGCAATCGTCAAAAAGCTCCTTGAACTGTCAGCCAAGGTCTATGCTCTCGATTTATCCGAAATCCCCACCCACTCATCCACTCCCGGGGAACTAGTACCGTTCTCAAAAGTCGATGTTTCTTCACGAGCAAGTGTCAAGTCTGTTTTTGATAAAATCTCACCCCAAGACTCGGAGCTCCGCGGCTTGGTCAACTGTGCTGGCATCCTGCGCGCCACAGATGGTTCTGCGAACTCGGACGAAAGCTTCCGCCTACTTTGGGATGTCAACGTCATGGGAACATGGAACACGAACACGGAATTCCGCAACTTTGTTAAAGCATCGAGAGAGAAAACTTCAGGGTCCAAGGAGCATCGAGCGGCGAGTATTGTCAACTTGGGGTCCATGGCGTCGGTTAGGGGTATCCATGGGCTCTCGGGGTACGTTGCCAGTAAGCATGCCGTGCTTGGCCTCTCTCGCACATTTGCTCAGGAATGGGGGCCTGAATCATTCAGGGTTAACGCTGTGGCCCCAGGGGCTGTGAATACGCCAATGATACAGGGGGTGACGGGAGATGACTCGCATAATGCAGCATATAAAGGTGCTTTCAAGAGCCTGTCGGAACCTGAAGAAATAGCGGACGTGATCTTGTACCTCCTGGGAGACGGTTCATCGTCAATTACTGGCCAGCTGATTGAAGTCAATGGTGGATGGCCTTAGTGAGATTCATTGGTTCTATTAGTATAGCGGACATCTTTCCTAGTTACAATCATCTATTTCTTGTTCCATCGACGTGGTGGTTGACTATTGTATTGTTTTATCTTGTTGAAGCATGGCCCTTGATAGGATAAATGCGTTAGAAGACAGATAGCTGTAATTAACTTGGATAACGTTCAAGGCTCTGACTTTCCAGAAATAGGGAGATTAGCCCGCCTGCGGAAACAGGGGTGTGGATTCGCGGCATAATATTTAGGGATAGGGATAGCGATCAAGGAGTTATTAGGATTTGGAAACTTGACTGCTCTCTGCTATTTCGTGGATGAGAAGCATATCCTATTCCCCCACGCCTTATTAGAATCAGATCAGTTACCCACGCACCCTCGTAGCTGGTAAGACTGTTGGTAGGTATCCAATACCATTCTCTAGTTAGTAGGCATATATTTTATCAAATACCAAGGAAATTAGGCCTTGTATGCGATCTTGTATTAATGGCTGTAACATTTGCTGTTGCGACTGACGGTCTCTCGAGGACTCGTCACTCAAGACAATAATGAAAAAGAAAAACGCCTTATATCCTGCTTCACACTATGCATCAGGCTCCGCAATCTGAAGAACTCCCTTTCCAAAGTTCTTGCCAGTAAAGATCCCTGCCAAGGCCTCGGGCGCATTCTCGATACCGATGGTGATGTCCTGGAGGACCTTGAACTGGCCAGAGGCGATCAGAGGCGCAACCTTGTCGATCATGGCCTCGTACTTGTCGATTGAGAGGTCTCTGATGAAGCCTTCAATCTTGAGGTACTTGTTGGTGACCACCCAAAGGTTCTTGACGCCGTACAAGTCCTCAGGCTTTTCATGGTACATAGCCATCTATGCTTTGGTTAGCTCTGTTCCAAAATTTAGACCGATCGTACTTACTGTTCCGCACGAAACAATGCGTCCGTATGGATTCAGAGCCATCAAGGCAGCATCCAGCTGTGGTCCACCAACGCCGTCCCAGAAAATGTCGATTCCCTCGGGTGCCAGTCTCTTCAGTGCCTCGCCAGGTTCGTCCGTCTTGTAGTTGAAAGCCCCGTCGAAGCCGAGTTCATTGACCACAAAGTCAATCTTGGCTTGGCTTCCCGCCGAGCCAATGACTTTGAGTCCTTCAGCCTTGGCGAGTTGCCCAACAAGCTGCCCAACTGGCCCGGCTGCGGCGCTGACAAATATGGTCTCCCCCTTCTTGGGCTTACCAATGTTGTACAGGCCTTGAAACGCTGTGGCGCCTGCCATTCCCAACACGCCCAGGAAGTACGCAATGTCCAGCCCATGGGGGTTGGAGATCTTCCACAAGCCGGCGTCTTCGAGCTTATCTCCCTTGATGAGAGCATACTCGACGTGGTCGCCGTAAAAGGCCATCACGAGATCTCCGGTTTGGTACTTCTCAGACTCGGACCGAATGACACGGCCGACAATGGCGCTGACGATGGGAGTATCGACATCGAGAGCTGGAAGGAAGTCCTCGATGGAGGGATCGCGCGTGAGATCACGGATGTAGGGGTCTAGGGAGGAATAAAAGACCTTGACAAGGATGCCGCCCTCAAGAGGGGCAGAATCAAGATCCAAGGGCCGGTCTTCAACGACGATATGCTCCCCGGGAACTAGATAGACGTCTGGGATCTTCTTGTAGATGAAGGACTTGTTGGACGTCGGCGCCATGGTTGATGTTGTTGAGGAGTCAAGACTTGAGTGCAAGGATAATCTTTGACTACAATTCACAGACTTGAAACATGTATTTATCTTGTAGGACAATGAAGTGATGCCAAAGAGATTGGTAATCAAGCCATCTTACTAATTAAATGGACGTTGTACCACACGAGAGGCGCGTCGTTTGTCTGCAAATGGATTATTTGGCTTCAGCCCAGTCTTGGCTCTCTGCTTACCAAGACCATGTCCAGCATGGCTTGATCGAGAACTGTACCCCTCACTTGACCTTCCCCAGAAGCCCAGTCTTTCCAACTCCATGCATCATATTGCAAGTTGTTGTAGATCCTGCTCCGAAAAGAGTTGCAACTCTGCGTCGACCGTCTCTGGATGAAGTGCCTCCCGAGTGACATAAAAGCCGAACCCGGCCGGGTTCTGCCCTTGAGCATAATTCGCCGTGATGGGGCTTCTATTCAGCAGACTGATAGCCCAAGCCTTTGCCTCAGGCTCCTTCTCTATAATGCTCAGTGCCATCCCAACCGGGAATAGGTACAGGAACGTGGGCTCTTTGCTTCGGCTGTGATGGCGGGTCACCCACTCGAAAGCGCGGAGGATCTCCATGGCGGGATCTCGAACCGACACTGAAGCACCGGGTCTCCGGAGCGGTTCAAACCCTAGGTATCTGACGGAGGCCTCAGCGGGTGTAGCAGTTGTTGCACAAGTTTCGATGCGTTGGCTCGCTCCAAGAGGGTCCATCTTCCACATAAGCGCCAGCAGCCACATCAGCGTGGCGTTATAGAGCATAAGCTCCGTCGCAAGTGTGAACTTGCCGAATCTGAGGCGTCCCGACTGCCTTGAAGTGCCGATGGAGCCTAGAGCCTCGGCTGCTGGGCCATTGAGCTGTGAAGTGATACCAGCATCAACCTCTACTTGATCACCAGAGCGAGCTTGCCATTGCCAGCGCCAACGATAGAGCGAAACAAGGAGTGCCTCGTTTCTTCTCAACAGGTCTCCATATGGAGTCTGTTGAGCCTCGTCCGAGGTCTCATACGCGGCGTGGTCGTGGAGTATTCTCGGCACAGCGACGAGGATATCGAGTAGATAGCTTTGCGGTGTCTTGGACGCAGCATTCGCCGCAAACGGCACAGCTCGCCAGCGCTCCTCTTCAAGAAACAGAGGTTGCTTACCGTACAAGCTGGCAACGAGCTACAGTAGCAGTATTAGCTTGGCAATCATGTTCATCATCCCGATCCTTCTTACCAGCGTGGCTCTTGCTGCCTCAAACGCATTGAGCAGAGGCTGCTGCTGGAAGGCTTCCGGTCCACAGATGTGTAGTAGCCTCGCGAGTCCTCTTAGATGAGATACAGCGCCAGTTTGATCCGCATGAGATGCCTAATAGCGTAAGTGTCCGAATTCATTTCAACACACTAAGGAACTCACAGCATGCATCATCAGCACAAGAATGGGCACAAGTAGGTCTCGTCCGCAGCTACTCCCAAGTTCTTGAGCCAAACTCTCAAGACATTTCCCGTACTGTATGACTCCCTTGAGTTCAATATCTGACTGGTGATTTGACTTGCCAAAGTTGGCTTGTGAAAGGGCCTTGGTGGCGTCTAGAGAGAGACGACCGAGTTTCCCTGCCGCAGCCTGATCAAGCCAAGGGGCTCCGTAGCTACGCCATACAAAGTTGGAAAACATGAAAGAGAAACAAAAGTCTCCTTGAAAAGCAATCAGGCTCATCTCGGGTGGTGGGGAGGCAACCCGAGGATTTGTAAGGTCGACGTCTTTGCTGGAACTGGCTGAAGCGTTCTGCCCCGCCGACGTCGCTTCCATAGGTTCCATGGTCGGAAATGGAGCGGTCGAAGTGTGCCGCCAAACTCGGTCCCTGATGTATCCCAGGCATTCAAAGCCCCCCTTGGTACAGCGTACACAGACGGGCTTAGTTTCATCTAAGCAATCAGTACGCCAATTACTCGTGAAGAAGCAGTCAGATCTTACCGCACTTGACTCTGCGCTTTCTGCAGGTATTGCAACCTTTGCTGCGGCCAGGAACGCCAACCATGGTGAAAGCCGTCAGTCAAATCTCGCAGGTTGTGAATGTTCCTCGGCAGCTCGCGGAATGGTTCCCAATCGGCTGCCCTGGTTTTATATCTTATGCTAGCGTTACAGCTGACAAGCTAACTACGCCACGCTTTGACCGCCGGCATTAGTGCTGACCGTAGCCCGGAGGGTCCGATACAACGGTGCCAATTCACAGGCCTGATTGGTGAAGGGAAAGTGTCATCATTAGGGCTGAACTTCAACATGCCGATGGCTGATGGTGATGCGGTGCAACATGGGTTTCCTCCGCCGAGGTACCAGTGCTGATACAAACTGTTTGCGGCTACAATGAGCGAGATTGAGGTATACTAGGCCTAGAAAGTGACGAAAGGCTCCGCCATCCTTATGGATAGTGAGGAAACTAAGCATTAGGAAATTCAAGTATAAAGGATCAAGGAGATTCAAACAGATTTTCACAATCCCCTCCTTCATCATCACACTCAACTTCACAACTCTCTCTTCTTCAGTCCTTTCATTCAAAATTACAAGATGCGCTCTACTCATCTCCTCCTCACCCCCCTCCTCGCTCCTGGCCTTACTTCTGCCAAGGCCTACCCTTCTGGCGTGTCTGACGCCTTGGCTTTGACCCAGCCATACTATCCACCAACTGCCGACTGCTGGGAGTACAAGGTTCCAGTCACCATCACGTCTGAGAACCTCGTCTTTAACTTTCCCGACTGGAAGGACGATTATGCACTCCAAGATTTCCTGACGGCTGCCACAACTCGAGCCAGTGCTGGCTACCCCAGTCCCATCACCGGCACCAAGAATGAGACCGAGACCTTTACCCTCGCCGCCTCCTTCTGCACTCCAAAGAAGTCCAACAAGAAGAAGACCGTCATTCTCGCCACCCATGGCATTGGACAGGCTCGCACTCATTGGAACTCTGCCTACGAGCCTGACAAGTACAACTTTGTTCAGCACGCCATCAGCCAGGGCTACTCTGTCTGGTTCTATGATCGCCTAGGCACCGGTGAATCTGAAAAGTTCGTATCTCTCGTCTCACTTGTTGATCCAAAGCTGACCTAATATCCAGGGTGTCTGGCTTCACCAACCAGCTTCGCAAGCAAAAGACCATTCTCGTTGAGCTCGCCAAGTTGGTCAAGAATGGGCAGTATACTGGCACACTTGGCAAACCCAACAAGCTCGCTGTCATGGGGTTCTCTTTCGGATCTTTTATCACTCACTTCGCCGTGGCTGAAAACCCAGACATTGCCGACGCTGCTATCTTGACTGCCATCAACTACAACACAACTGGATTAAATGCAAACGGACTGGTTCGCTCTTTTGTTCCTCGTGTGGCGTCACTTCAGAACCCTCGTCGCTTTGGGCTCCTTGACCCTGGATACCTGACCTGGGTTGATAGCGTTGCGCAGATCAACACGTAAGCACTATGTTTCGTCGTCCCTTGCCCATCCACTCACAAGTAAATAGGTACTTCAAGTATCCATTCTATGATCTGCCTACTGCATCCTACTGTGAAGAATACAAGCAAGCATTCGGCATCGGAGAGTTTCTCACCATCACCGATGGCAACTTTGATGCCAGCCGTTTCACTGGCGCAGCTCTGGTAAGTTCTCTGACCCTTTACTTCCAGCCCATAATAACACATGATAGGCCATCACGGGCAAGACCGACTACATCATCTGTGATGGAGAATGCGAGGGCATCTTCGAGGAGCCTGCCCGCACCATCTGGAAGAATGCCAAGTTCCAGCCGTACCTCCACCCGCACGCCAGCCACAACTTCAACTTCCACCACAACGCCACTGGAGCGTACAAGGTCATTACCAACTTTTTGGAGTCTAACGGCCTTTAAACATCTGCTTATTGAGGAGAGCGCATTCCGCGTTGGAGATTGCGATGGAGCTGAAAGGGGAGTGGCTGTAGGATATGGGTTTCTTTCTCTTTACCTTTCATGTTCATTGTGAAAGGCCTTTTTACACTACGGTTCGAATTGGTAGTTTTATAATACTTGCATCTAGGACATGTATTCTTTCATAAACGCGGCCAATTTCATCGTGACTTATCTGTCGTTCTTATTACAATCACTCACTTCTCGAATACAGAAGGTCTTATTAGAAACAACAACAAAAGGCAATCAGCTCAACATGATAGTCTATATTAATTCTAGTACGCTGAAACTCGCTAATCCAGAGAACTATTCGTACACCCCTGGCAGAGATACATAGGGCGAATTAGCGCTCCACAGTTTACACACGCCTTTCCAAATACTCCAAGCCCGCTAAAGCTTCAATCAAAGTAAGTTACATCCTAAGAGCTGCTCTTCTTGTTTCCACCATCACTCATGTTTACAAAGGAAAAGAAATCCGTAGGCACAAGACCGTAGATGACAGGCGTGGTGGTTGGATTGGGTGGTTTCTCGGAAGAGTTTGCTGTTGATCCACTATCCCGTTGGCCCTGGATCAGCACTGAAGTTAGCAAAAACAGCCATCCTCTTACAGGCTGATAGATATTTCCTAACCTGGTATTGAGCAAGTGGACGGTTGTTATCTCCAGCATGTGTGCTGTTTCTTGGTTCCGAAGATCCGCTGGACGGGTCTATTCCGTATCAGAACTAAGCTCAGTATGGGACTTTTTAGGGGTAGAACATACCGTTAGGATTCATTCTCACGTTATTTTGATGGACTCTCTTGATCCTCAGTTTATTGTTGCAAGCTAGCAAGAGTTGACACTTTTGAGACTGGTTTGGAGGTTCATTGATTTCATCAAATTTAATAGTTGCTACTGATCTTTAATACTCGTACAAATACGTTCATTCGTCTTCTCCCTGATTCTCTATCTACGCGGCGGAGGCCTTAGATGTTGAGGAATTGCGAGCGACCGAGGCCTACAAGGCGGTTTCACTGCCTATTCAGAGGCGTACTCTATGTCTCGACCAATTTCAGCAAGAAACTTCGAGCAGCCGAGATAAACTCAAATACTAGATGCGAAACTTTGCCATATCATTGGAGGGTCCTCAAGAGACTGACAAGGCCCGAGATGACTCCTCTGTGTCACAATGGCATAGCTGACCAGGACGCATCAAGCCCAAGGCAGACTCAGATCGGGCCTGGAGGCACAGCGTATAGAATACAAACATTGCTTCTGTTGATGACGACGTCAAACACCAGAAACCAATCATATGCTGCCCCAGAAATGGAATCAATTCAAATGGTACTGCATATCGATGCTATACCCCTTTCGGAAGGAGAATGCGAGCTGCCTCGGCGTGGCTGTGATGACGGCTCCGCTCCCTCCACAGGAGACCCCTGTCTTAGCCTGACAGGGCTGGCGACCTGCTTTTCAGCTCATCGAGATGGTGGGAGCTATTGGAATCATTATAGCTTCGTGATAGGATGGGCTACCTCCGCTGGCAGATTGCGGGCTTTACGATACCAGTTTATCCACCTCGTAATGGGGCTAATATGGTGTACCTGCAACCCAAGCTGCATATTGGGTGGACAACCAACTTTTTGGCACGGACTTTTGTCGCTGGCATCTAAGAGACAGCATGAGGAGTCTTGCAAGCCTGTTCAGAACAAGATATCAAATTTTCTTGACTTTGTTCCCGAGGGTCATCTATATAAACGCGATCTCTCGCTCTCCTGATCTCCACCTTCTACATCTTCAACACCCCAATCCTTTCTCAACATCCCCTCCTCGTTCTCATACATATTCATCTTCCAAATCAATGGCTTCTCTCCTTGCCAAGCTCTTCCGCCGGAAGAAGCAACCCCCCATGGTCTGCGCCGTTGCTCTCGACGACTATGGCCATCCCATTGGCGAGGACCCCAATCACAAGCACACGGCCGCTTGCTTCGTCGACTTTGAACCCCTCTCCCTCATTGAACTCTTTCAATCCCAAGGCTGCCAATCGTGCCCAGCCGCTGTCCCTGATATTCTCGACGCCACAAAGGACCCCAACCTTCTTCTTCTTACCTACAACGTCACGCTGTTTGACCACACGGGCTGGAAAGACACCTTTGCAAACAACACCTCAGACCAGCGTCAGAGAGCTTACGCTATGAAGTGGCAACGCAAGAGTATTTTTACTCCTCAGATCGTCATCAATGGCGTGGCCGATGGCTCTTCCGCCGGAGATGTCCAACAGCTTGTTCAACAGGCCAGGACTGCTCGGGCAGGAATGGGATGGAACATTTATCTTGACGCCAACGACACTGATGTCAGAATTGATTCAACTGCCGAAACAGTGGACAGACATGACATTCTTGTCATCCTTTACCGAGCCAGTGATGAAAAGGTCAAGATTGGGAAGGGCCCCAACAAGGGCAAGAAGCTCAACCACCGCAATGCAGTAACGAATGTCATGAAGATTGGAGAGTGGACCGGAGGAAATCTAACAATTCCCCTGCCTGCTTCTAGGGACTCAATGAAGCCGGGTGAGGAAGCTGTTGTTGTTCTTCAAGAGGGCGGTGCTGGAGGTGCCATAGTGGCTGTTGCTAAAGTCTAGCGGATGAATTCGGAGTCTCGGGAGCGCGAAACGTTACGATGTCAGTTTATTTTCTAATGAGAGTCTATCAAATCTCCATATTCTCCAATCTATCAACATTGCCTCACCCTTTGTCTACTTCCAAGCTGCCTTCTCTCAACGACTGTACACAAACCCTACACAATAACAACCTGCACCTTATCTCTAGTCTCCCCTGGGCTGTGCGTACTCCAAGAGCACTCCATCCTCCAACAACCTCTTGTGGCAGCTTTCCTCCAGGCAGACACACACTTCAATGCCTTCATTCTCAGCCGCATCAACAGACCCCGCTCGGCTGGGATACAGCAGCACAAAGCCCTCAAAACCCGGGTTCGGCCATCTCAGTGCCTTGGGGAGTCCAAAGCCAAAGTCGTGCGCCTCGTACGCAGTCATGCCCTGCCAGCTAGACGCGCCGAGATCGATGCCTAGGAACGAGTTGATGCTGGTCTCGAGGAATCGCTGATCCTCATGCCCAGCTACCCACTGAAGCAGGTTCGAAAGGTACTCTGGAGTGATAGCATTGATTGAGCCTCGTACCGACGTCGCAAGCTGGGGCAGGTTGCCAGCGACGATGTCCTTGACTGTCAATGACTCGCAGCGCGCGGCGGCAGCGCCAACACCCATGAAGCGATCGGGCAGTGGTGGGTTCCAGACCTTCCTGGTATCGACGGCATGGACCAAGATTGCCTTGGATTCTGGGTCTAGCTTGAGCATCTCCAGCTTCGCACGGGTGATACTACTCCACAGGAGAGCCATGATTGCATCGTAGGTAGAAATCCAGCTGCCTCCATCCTGGCTCGAAGCCGCAGATTTCAGCAAGTCAAGCTTGTTCTTGGGAAAGTGCCACATCTGGGCAACCAAGGAAGGCATCACGAAACCGGCGGGAGGAGGTGGCATCGGACCGCCAGCATCTCGCACAACAGGAAGCATCTTGCTAAGCTCCTCGACTCTAGCCTTCGTCGGGCGATCAATGTCAAGGGGAGTACCGTGAACGCTAAACTGATGCTTCGTAGGAATGAACGGAGTTCCATTTGCTGCAGCAACGGTATTTTCTGCCCAGGTGGTCAAGAATCCATCACATCCTGGCCCGTCGGATACAGAGTGATGGATGGCCAGGCCAATGATGAGACCACCTCGGATGAAGTTGAGTTGAAAGGCAGCAACAGCGATTCCCTCCTCATTGTTGTCGCCAAGGGGAGAGTGGAGTGGTTTGGCTGTGACAAATTCGGGGAGGAGTTGGCTTCCTTTGAGGGCACTTGCTGGGAACTGTTTCTCGTCAGTCTTGTGGCTCTTTCCAAGAGGTCAGGGGAGCCTTACGTGTTTTTCGGCCAGCTCCTTGTAGCTAGGGAACTCGTCTTGGCCTAGCATGTGCTTGACGTGCAAACTGGCAGTCGAGTCCCGCTTCCTAGCCACCCACATAGTCCCAGTGGTAGCGTTCATCTCTAGAACACCACTAAGGATGGGGAACTGGGATAGTGTAAACTCCAGTCCAGCGGTCATGTTACGAACTGTCGCCTCAATGTTGGTGTCTTCTGGGAGAGCAAACACTTCAGCAACAGCGACATAGATCTTGGGCATGATGTTACCCATGAGAGAGAGGGAATACCGCTCCGACTCTGGGGCAGATCTCCATCCTGAGGGATGAAGACGAAGTTCAACTGGTGATGGGCCTGAAGACATTGTTGATGGAAAGTGTTTGCGAATGTAGATATCTCTGCAAAGGGTGGCTCGGGGTTTGTTGATACTGAATATCACAGCCATTCCATCCTATCTATATATGCAACTACACCGACCTACACCGGCGGACGAGGCTCCGGCCTGCCTCTAGCTGGTAAGCCTTGACCCAACGCTTAGCAAAGACCAGAGTAGCATTATGTGGCGTCCCAGCTTAATCTAAGGCGACCCGGAAGCATATTGATCCAGCCATGAAACAGCGGCAGAGCTAAAATCTGAGTAAGACGCTAGCTATCTCTTCGATCTCCCATCTCGGCGGAGCGACGGCGGAAAAGATCTGTTTACTCCTTTTCACCTTTACAGAGTATCTACACACGGAGATCCTCCCGCCGACTATTCCCATTACCGAAATCCATGGATCAAGAGAATACACGCGCTAGCGAGGCCGTTGGGTCATCCACGCCAAGGCGGCTCTTGCGCAAGGGCACCCATAGCTGCGCAGAATGTACGACCCAGATTCGACTATTCTAAATAGTGTTGACCGTTTCTTCAGGCAAGAGGCGAAAGACAAGATGTTTCTTTGACAATCTCTCGTCTGCCACATGTGTGGGATGTCAGCGCCGAGGCACGCGTTGTGTAGGTCAAGAGTTTGTCGACATCGCTGCATCCAAACCTGAACAGGATCCAAGGACGGCAGAGAGGCTGGAAAGAATAGAGCAGATGCTTGCGAAGCTCACTGAAAGATTTCTCACAGACGGCCTGGGCGATGAGCAGGACGTGTCGCAGAGCCAATTGCCCGTTCCAAAAGTTTCGGCGGAAGACCGGAGTGCCAGAGACGACTGGCAAGACATTGGCGATACTAGCCATGGAGACTCTATCCATCATGTAGTCACCGAAATAGCGCTGGTAAGTACCTACCTTTTACCACATTAGTCGTTCCTTAGTAGACTAGCCTGAATACAGAGAACATCAGACAACGCCACGGCATCAAGTCATTTTGCCCTGCCTGAGTTCGCCGAAAGATGTCAAATCCTCCACGCCGCTTTACCATCTCAACATGATGTCGATCTTCTCTTCGGGTCTGGGAGAGCTGCTATTTATCTACAAGCACTCTGCAATTCCTACAGAGAGCTGTTTGAGGAAGGCAACTCTGTATCAGTTGCTATGTTGTCGATCCTCCCTCCAGTCACCGCCCACCCGGTCGTTCTCGCAAGAAAGCTATTGCAGCTCGCCCTTTGCATACAGCAACTAGATCCTTCGTTCAACCGCCAGTCCCTTCATCTGGGTATGTGTACTGATGAAGCTATGCACAAGTACTTCTCTCTTGCCTCAAGCAAGGTGACCTGTCACGACGATCTCATAGACTCTCTCGAAGGACTCGAGTGTCTCGTCTATGAAGGAGTCTACCTCGTCAACTGCGGTAACCTCCGTCGAGCATTGGTAACTCTGCGCCGCGCCGCAACCCTGGCTCAGTTCATGGGGATGCATCGCAAAGTCCCTCATACCACCCCGAAACAACACGATCCAGCGACCCGTGTCTCGGGAGATGTAGCCTGGGCACACATCGCTTATCTAGAACGCTATATATCCCTTCTCCTCGGCATGTCGAGTTCCATCACGAATGCGAAGTTTGGATCCGATAAGAAAAAGGTCAACGAGACAGACGCAGAATGGTTTGAGAAGTTCCAGGTTGATATTTGTGAGCGAATCATCAACAACAATCAGCTTGGCAGCCATGACGACCTTGCCGCCACCCAGAAGATCGATGAGACAATGAACAGAATTGCCGACAGTATCCCAAGCAGCTGGTGGGCACCACTTGAGCTTCGCCCCGGTATGACTGGCGACGACTTGATGGCACTTGTGGTAAATGCACAGATGCAAATTATTCACTACAATCTACTCACGGTTCTTCATCTCCCATATCTCCTTCGCAAGACGCCTAGTCATCAGTACGACTACAACAAGACGGTCTGCACATACGCCAGCCGCGAGGTTCTGAACAGGTACATCGCCTTCAGATCTATTGTCAGAGTCGTCTTTTGCTGCCGCCCCGTCGACTTTTGCGCCTTGACAGCCTCCCTGACTCTCCTCCTCGCTCACCTCAGCCGTGATGGCCAGGACTCTACATGGCTCTTGAAGCACCAACGCCACGGGGATAGGGCGCTGGTAGAGAAAACGATAGAAACCCTAGACGAGCTCAACCGACTCAACGGAGATGAACTGACAAGGGAGACTGCAAAGCTAGCGAGACGCTTAATGATCCTCGAGGCAAACTCTGCAAAGACTGGCGACGCCTATAACTTTGGCGTTGTTGATGAAACGCGTGATGACAGCGACAACGGGCAAGGGGAACGTTCTTTCTTGCTCAAAGTCCCATATTTTGGAACTGTCAAGATGGTGCCTCAGGACTCGTTTGTTTCGCCGCGTCTTGAAGCCGCGCCCAGCATAACCCAAACAGACAGCTCACACACCATGTCATCAGCTGTTTCTAGCGGGCTAGCCTCCTACACATCGTCTGAGGAGCCTCTACATCTGCCTCAGCATCTACTCATCAATGATGAAGTCTCCATCGCCCAGCAGACGGAGCTAGACATGTTTGATATCCCGATGCCAGATCTCATGGCAGATTCAGGTGATTGGGCGTTTCAGGGAGTTGATACCGCGTTCTTTGATAGTCTAATGAGTTGTCAAATGATGGATGAGGGGGGCTGGAACAGCACTTGGTATGATGACAGTCCACAGGGAAACGGCGTCTAACTGCTTATGTTGAACATTAACTAGAAAATGTTCCCCAGAGCCCTCATAGAGTTTTCGTTAGAGTATGCACTTCATTGTTAACTATCTACCAACGACCTTGTACACATCTCGCATGCACGGTGCCAGCAACTTCCTCCTCACATACTAAAACCCGGACTGAGCGGAACGGTCCTTCTGTCCCCTGCTGCTCCCGTATCGTATCGCCCATAACCTGAGCAAGGCCGAACGCAGAATGCCCAGAATCCCATCCTAATTTCTCGAAATTTGAAATCTCACGATAGGTCACTGTTGAGCCGTGAATAGCATCCATCGCTCGATCTCCTGGGTCCAGTTCCTTCGCGAGTCCACACTTGCTCGCCACCAAGTCCTTTAACTTCAAACTCCCCTTGAAACAACTTTGACATCTACCAACACAGTAGTCAACCAGATATAGCACCTCGAGGTCATTCTGGATACAGCAGCAGAAATAAGCCATCAATATGGGGTCAAGTCCCCCCGGTGACCACATCTCGGCAATGTCAATAGCCAACCGCCGAGCAGAAAAGAGCGATGCCGCCATATCCTCAGACCATTCAGCTTCTAGAACCCTTGAGACGTTGTGCCGAAAGGCTGGCCCAACTTCTTGTTCTACATTATGGCTGAAACCGAAACGCAAGCCGAGCACGTCGATGTCGTTGTTATAGGACACCTGTTCGCTCTGCGAGGGCAGGCGAGCTACATTGGTCATCCCTTCTTGATCGCTGCCGGCTCTGGTCTTCACCATGTTTGAAGAATCGATTGTCGTTCTTGACAAGATATTTGCCATCTTGTATATGGACGGGTCGTTTTTGAAGGTCGTTGAAGAAGCAGCTCCACGATAGTCTGTGGCTGTGACGTTGAGGCTGCTAAGAAAGGTGTGCTCAACATGTGCATCGCCATCTACCGCCTCGCCAGAGATGAATTTATCGGGACTGGAAATGTCTTGAAAGCAGACGTCGAAGATGTGGATACCAGGCCTCGGTAAACTCGCATCCCAGATCTTCAGTTGTAGTTCGGCTGGTAATTGAGGGAAAAGAGTAAACATGTTCAACAATTAGCCAGTGGCTGATGACCTTTGACTAGACTTGATGCTTTCAGGCAAAATATTTATAACAATGAAACATGGACAAAATATGTTTACATCGAGAGGGTGGTCATATTGTCAGCGGCTGTCTATTATTCTCAGGCTTCGGCGGAGAAAGCGCCGAGTCCGTCCAGCGCTTTCTCACGCCACCGCAAATAGTTAGATTGCGCGAGATTGCGGATATGCCTACCTAAGCGTTTCTAATTAGACCCCTGGCTCAATACTATCTGCAGTAATAGCATGTCTTTAAGAGCTAAGTCTTTGAATAGCATTCCTACGTTTCATGATTCCATTAGCATCTGCTACCTGGTGTCCTAGTCATGAATTTCCATTCCCCTGGTGGACACAGTAACATATCAAAAACATACAGAAATAATTACAGGTCCATGAAGGACTTCGGCTAGCATCTTGATATTCATTTAACCTAGGTAGATATGTAACGAGCGTGTTTAGTTGCTTAGAGCCCAACTTGATCTGCTGCGACGCGCGTCTTGACATTCCCTAACAGACAATTCCATGCAAACAAGCACAGGCAACAAAAACGATAAGAGTACACCCTGTACAGAGCATTCTCTCTCCAGATGTGGTCTAAATCTCCACTTATGAGAATTCGGCGCAGTTCTTCTGTCCCTTCTCACAAATCATCTAATCACGGTATCAGACCCCCAAGCCCAAGATAGTCAGAAATTAAAGGCATCTTACCGAGGTGAAAGCATCATTGCATCTGTTCATGAAGCAAGGTCCCTTCTGGCAGTCGAGGTAGCAAGGAAAGTTCCTGACTTCGATGCCGCCTTCACAAATGTCGACACCGCAAGCGGCGTTGGCGCTGGTGGCAGCAAGAGCTGTGAGGAAGGCGTTGAGAAACTTCATCTTGATGAGGCGCGTGTGGTTTTTGGGAAAGAAGATGTGGTGTTCGGTTGACTTGGAAGTGTTGCTTGAGATGGAATAATTATGTACTCAAGGGAGAGGAAGCTGCCTCTAAAATAGATATCTGGATTCAAACGAGGCTGTGCAAAGACTGCGAGAGAAGATATCTCTTGCGGTGACACCATTCACGTTCACCCTTAGATTGAACGCCGATATCCATTCATGACCGACGGCCCGGCCGTCAAGCGGTCCCTCAGCTGAGTGAATGCAAGGCTGTCTCAGGTTTCTGCCGACTTGACACTGACGATCATGACCTAGGGCTTACGTGTAAGCATTCCTTCCTTCATCATCAGCAGTTCTTTGTGTGTTCATTCTCGGCCATCCATCGCCATGTTCATCAATTACAAAACGCTTGAGCCACATCGATCGACATTATGCATGGCGCTGCGTTTATCCGTCTCTAGTATCTTGCTGCGTTAGGAGTCAAATTTCAACGGAAACTAGAAGATCATTACTACAGTTGGTCTTTGAGTTAATATATTATAAGCTTACCTGAAACACAAACCGCATGATAGTCTTACATGACTGCTAGGCGCTACAACTTGCTCAATACAGATAACTAGCCCGTAAATTCCCCATACTCATATGCCGATCTATGCTAACATTCTAGCCAGTGACCAACTACAGCGCCATGGCTCGGTCAGACAACATGACGTTCGAACCCGCAATGGCGTTCTTGGCTGCAAAGATCCCGCCTCAGTCAGCCGCAGAACTCTAGCAATGGGTAACATAGGAACCTTGATTGGTCCGAATATTCCGAGGATTTTTAACTCTGTGCGTAAGCAAATCGAAATAAGCAGCCGCAATATCAGACATGATGACGAAGCATTAGTTAAGGCTGGATGAAAGATGATCCTCCTGATTTATGAGAACAGCCTACCAGTATCCAAGGATCAACGTGAGTATGATATAGAAGTAAGACAAATAAGGCGAATTCAATTCCTTGATTCCTTCTTCCTTTGGGTTTCAAACTAATACATAGGTACCCATGAGAGGCCAGATAGGTTATCTTCATTATCTAGGATTCGATCCCGAAAGTCAACCCAGGCAGAACCTCAATAGTGCTAGGGCTATTCTTATCTCCAAGAAGCGTAATGTGGATATGTCGCTTTTGATCTGCACTCTTGCCCAGCACAAGCTGATGCTTTCCTTGAGTCGAGCCAGAGTGCACAACATACGACCACGCTTTCCCATCAGCGCTCGTGTCTGAAGCAGGACCATGAATTCCATCGTAGACACCGGCGATAACATCCAGCTCCGACTCAGAAACCGCGACAGAGACTTGTGAAACTCCAAGTGCCCCTGATGGATGCTTCGTAGAGGAAGCACCTTGATCGCCTTGGTATGGCACCCTCAGATGTCGAGGTGTTCGATCCAGACACCAGAAAGGGGCGGTTCCGGGATGGAGAGGGTTTCCGGAAGCGTCTTGGGCTGATGCAACTGACCACTTCAGCTCGACTCCATCGGGGCGGATACGCCCGCCCGCAACCGGGTCCCTATAAGTGGCTCCGGAGGTGGCATCCTTGACCCGTTTCTGGATGACAGCAAAGTTCTTTTCGTCGGGGAGAGTGTGTGCCCAGTCAATAACGGTACCCTCTTCCAATTCTCCCCATCGGTGAGACTTCCGCCTCTCCGGGTCCAAGTTTTGTTGAAACGCGATGAGCTCGATATACACGCCGTCGGAGAATAGAATGAGCTTGTTGAGTGTCCGTCCATCAGCATGGGTGCCACCATCGATGACTGTAAGAGCACCTTCAAGACGCTTTGGCAACTCTTGCAAGGTTTCGTAGGAGATCAGGATGACGATGTGGTCGAGAATTGGTCGCACAGAAATGCTGTCTGCCATTTTGAAGATGATTCAAGTGATGATGAATTTGGTCGAAAGAATCTACTGAGGGGAAGGATGCTTGATAAACCACGCAAAATGCTTGGCTGTCGATATTTATACGAAAGCCAATTGCGTGATCAGGATGTGGATTACGTCACGGAACAAATCACAGCGGACCGGCCGAGTTCGGAGGGATTGGTCAAGAGTAAAAACGATTAATAGGCGAAACAGTTATGGTTGACGCGCTCGCCCATCATAAGTTGTCTAGCATGAATACTGTTGCGAGGCTATTCCCAACCAACAATAGGTGGCGTTACGCGTGCCTTGAAAATGGCTCAAGCCCCAACCAGTAGCCTTCCCCTCGCGCACTAAAAGCAGCCCCGTCTAGAATAAAGGCAAATAATTACATTAAAGAACAAACCGTCAAATTTTACCTCTATCTTGTCGAGGAGTCCCTGGGGCAAGATCTTCGACGGTACTAGTAAACCGGTCCGCCATCAGTTCTCATCCTCCACATAACTCGAATGCCCCTTTCCCTTCCTTCCCATAATCGCCAACCCTTGTCCATTCCCTCCTTGCATCACCTCCATGCCCATAACTCTCTCATAGAAGGGCACAGACCGTTCCCAGTCTCCCGTGAACAGCAGGCTCCGTCTCAGATAAGGCATTGCTTCGATGACCTCTTGGATGCTCTTCAACAGCCATGTTCCAAGCCCCTGCCCCTGATACTTGGGGTCAACCCACACATCGGTGAGGTATATAAACGTGACATAGTCGGTAATGCAGCGGGCTATGCCGATGAATTGAGCCTGCGAAGAAGAGTCAGCGGCCAGACGTACGTCGTAAGCCTGCTTCTCATCTTCGTATCGCTTCTTGTCGGCAGCAGCCTTGGCCTCATAGGGGGCACGCTGCTTCTCGTTCAGGGCCTTCCATCGCTCATTGAGGAGCTTGCCGACCTCGCCAAAAGAGATGCCGGGGTATTCCTCACGAACGTTCTCACGCCGCTCGCTGGCGAAGAACATATAGGCAGAGAGACTACGCAGGGGGGCGTTGGGGGCCGTCTTGTTTGATTGGGACTGCTCGTACAAGCCGAAGCATAGCGAGCTCTCCAACATCTCACGCATAGCGTCTCCGGGAAGCGGCTTGGCCCAATAGAGGTCATCGGAGGTAAACACCTCTTGTAGTTTCTGAATGGGCAGCAAGGTCTGATCGGTTGATATGAGGTATGAACCCTTGGTCCAAGTCCGATTTTGAAGTTGTTTTTTTATCGACAGGGCCATTTTAAGTGGAACGGATGCAGTGGTGAAGATGAGAGAAGTCAAGTAACTGTGACGTTACCAGGATGAGGAAGCTCATCATCTACGATTCGGTCGAAATATCGGCCCGTCAAGTCGTGCGGGGTTCCGGATTCTGAAGCATGGAGATGTAATACAAAGATGAGTCAAGACTTCCCCCTTGGAAAATGGGATCGGAAGCTCTCAGACTGAGCAGTTCTCTCCAGGAAAGGCCCCATTTTTCTTGACTCAGCTGAGTACCAGCCATGGCCTTATAAATGCTACAAGCTGTAACGCCTCAACAACCATCATCAAACTCTCAGGATTATACATTACAAGCCTGATTTTCTCGTTTTATTTGGTAGATCAAATCCAAAAGCCTTTGCACATAATTGATGATGCTTCAGCCCAGGGTACTCATTTCTCGTTGGAGATATATCATCCTCCCTTCTGGCGATCAACCACCAACTACTGACGCACAACATGTCTTGTAAGCCATGTCATTCCCCCAATAGATGAGACAAACATCAAACTACCCAGATAGATAATCAAAGACCCAAACTTCCCCAGCCCATAGCTACTGGACAGGGGTTTGTCCAATAGACTCTGTGAAATTGGCGCTATCACTATGTTCCCGACCCCCTTCCCAAACGCCATCAGGCTATAGACAGGCTGAGGGTCGTCAGAGAGCATTGATCCAAAACGCTGCCAGAAAACGACATAGGCTCCAGCAAAGAGTCCATATATAATCGTGAACAGAACCAGAGGTGCTAAAGAGTGAGCAAGACCCCACAGCGTAAATGTGGCGACGGAAGAAACCAAGGTAGTGATGATGACAAGGGCGAAAATGTCACTAACACGATCAGATAGATACCCGAAGCCGAGTTGACCTGCAACCGTAGCCAAATTGTGTGCTGCCAAGACAAGGGCGCCGATAGGCCCGGAGAGGCCCATAGCAGCGGCAAATGTTGGCAGGTAGAGTGAAGGGATATAATATGCGAGGCTCTGGCGCAAGTTCGACACTGCCAGAAGCCAAAAGACCGGGTTCTTCAAGAAGCTCAGGTCGACAGGTCGTACGGTCGCCCGGGTTGACACAGGCAACCTCCCCCGAAGAAGAGGGAGAATAGGCACGATGAGGACAAGTTGGACCACGACAAAGATTCGCAGTGCCCCGCGAAACCCCCACCGACCCAATAGCCACTCAAAGAGGAATGGCAAGCCAACACCGCTGAAACCTCCGCCGGCATAGACTACCGCATAGGCAAACCCCCGCCGTTGCACGAACCATTCGTTCAGCATGGAGAGTAATGGGGAATAGAGGAACAGGAATCCAGTTCCGTAGAGGACTCCCTGCGTCGCAATCAACACATTGACAGACCGAGCAAAGGACGCGCCAAGAAGAGCCAGGATGCAGGTGGCTGTTCCTCCCAGCACCATGTGGTACTGCCAACGTTGGAACCGCGTGACCAGACGCGTAGCGAAAGGCGCCCCTAGGAAGTATATGCTTGACGAGATGGTACCGATCGCAGCGATGTTTGGCGAGTCTTGGAACTCGGGCTGACGACTATAGTGTTCTTGGAAGACTCCAAACGCCATTGGAAAGCCTGTAGCAACTAGGTTAATTTCCAGCCAGAGATGGGCACGTTCATTAGCCTTTCAGCTTACCCCAAAGTACTCCTTCGATAATGAAACTTCCAAAGAGAAATTTCCAGGCAGCAGGGCCTCGATCCGTCGGAGCAAGACTGGACATGTGCGATGTTTCGTCACCATGATCTCCCCTGGATCTACTCGACAGTTCAAGTGACATGTTTGTTGTCTTGTGGTTATAATATCCGCCGAAAAGGGATTTGCTTGGAGGGTTCTAGATAAGATGCCTCCTCGCAAGTGGGACGGGTACTAATTAAGCAGTTCCCACTGTCTTCTGGCTCAGTTATCCCATCAAGGGCCGGGCTTCAACTATATCAAAAAACACAATATAGCAATGTTCACAATGGCAGGTCATTCATTCACGACAAAGAAAAGAACGACAGGCGGGGGATGAGAGGGGCAGATAAATACTTGACTGCTTCATGATCCACCTGGGTTTGTGTTCTCTTCCTATCGGTTGGTTGGTTGCCATCCGAGGGGAGGAGAGGACCGGGACCGAAAGGATGTTGGCTCTCGCATCATTCAGTGTATGATGACGCTGGTTTCTATCTCGGCTTCAGCCATTTCCTTGGCACATGTTCGGCTTCGGCTTCGGCCTCGGTCCCCCTCAAGAGCCCCTTGAGACTCGATTAACTATAAGAGAAGAAGAGATAAAATGTTTTAGAAATGGGATATTTGTGTGTGTTGTGGCGTCTCCTATCTTTCATTGATATAAGACTGGCTCCCTACCAAGCAAACAGCAGCATTCCTCATCTTTATATTCAAGCAACATTCCCTATGACAGAAGCTGACATACTCAAGGGGAAGTATCCCGCCAAAACACATGCCCAACACGTAGTCTACTATATTCGGACCAAGGTACCTCATACAGATGGCTTTCTCTTCCTATCAGGTTCTTCAGAAAGTTACACGATGATACAGACCTAGCTTTCCGTTTCGCCAGCGGAGAGCCTTCATGTACCTGACTGGTGTTGACGTTCCTGATTGCCACCTACTCTATGAGATTGGCAATGAACGCTCAACACTCTTTCTACCACCCGTCGATCCCGAAAGCATCCTATGGTCCGGCATGCCATTCACGGCTCAGGAAATCCTTGACAAGTATGATGTCGACGCTGTCCTGCCAAACAGCGACCTTCAGAAGACGCTTGAGTTGATTGGAAGCAGCACACATGAAGTTAGGAACGCATTCTTTACCATTGCTAGACATATGAGAATGGCATCATCTTTCCGGCTGGAATGAGTGTGGACTCGACCACCCTCAAAGAAGCGGTTAACGAGTCTCAGATGGTCAAGGACGAATATGAAATTGCCTTGATCAAAAAGGCAAACATCATCAGCTCTGCTGCACATCTGGCCGTCATCAAATCTGTTAAGAAGTGCAAGAATGAGTCAGAAATTGATGGCGTGTTTTTAGGAGAGTGCACCGAAAGGGAAACCAAAATCCAAGCCTGCCCGAGCATTGTTGCAGGTGGACGTACGGTAAACTGCGACGATGCACTATGAAAGGAACAGCCAGAATCTCTGCCTGATGGGGTGGTCAAGGATGTGGTGGTTATTGACGCCGGAGCCGAATAGAATTGCTGTGGTGCAGATATCGTGGGATTGTCCTTGGCCACGTCTATCCTCGACTAGCATGAATCAGACTTGGACTCTTTCTATCTCTGGCAAGTTTACGCCTGGATCCCGTTCGGTTTACTAAATTGTCCTGAAAATGCAGGAAGCTTGCATTACGGCCCTGAAGGAAGATGCTCTGTGGGATGATCTTTATGTGCTGGCGCATAAGATTGCCATTGATGGCCTCTTGACGCTTGGTATTTTAAAAGGAAATAAATATGAGATCCTGGCAGAAAGAACCAGCACCGCTTTCATGTCGCATAGACTCGACCACTTCTTGGGCATAGATGCGAATGATACAGGTGGTCACCCCGAACGAGACCGATCCAGGCCCCATGTTCAAGTATCTGAGCCCGAAAATATTCGATTCTTGGCTGACGTTCTCAAATTCACTTTGGCCCACATACTATCCGTCGGTGTTTCAACAGCCACAGGCTCTCGCGATGCATTGATGAAGAGGTGCTTGACAAATAGCGCGCAAACCCACCTCGTCCATTTGCAGTAGATCCTTGAACGCAATCTAAATATATTACACGATTCAATAAATTGCAACATCTACCTTAGTTGCGACGTTGGTCTTGGCCTCGGAGGAGACGTCAGTGGCATTTATTTCGTTGGCGTTGGCATCTATGACGTTGGCCTCGTTGATGCCAGTGGTGTCAGCAACGCTGGCTTCGGCGATATCCTCTTCGTAGTCTCAGGCATCCCCGTCGTTCTCTGCTCGTACCATTGCCTCCTCCCGAGCCTTGTTCCGCTCCATGAGGCCCCACCGGTTGTACTTGGCCTGGTTCCCATCTCGAGTAAGCAGCTCGATGGTGAGCTGGTTAGTCAGGGTTTCCGTCATGCCATCCCTTTAGATCACTTGAAGGTCTCTGGGACCCCATTTGCTCAGCCGGTAAGCATCGAAGGACGAAGAGAGCAGACTCACAGACAGGTGATTGGAGCTCGCGAAAAGTAACACGTTGATGGTTCCATTCAGCTCTTCCTGCGATGCCTAGCTGTGAAATAGACCCATTGGCCAGAAAGAGATTCAACTGAGTCTCTTCAAAGACGTTGTTGTGACTCGGATAGCCAAAGTAGCCCGAGTCGAAAGTCGCAACAATCAAGGGCTTTGGTGCTGTTCGCGACCTCGTCTCAGAGGCAACACTAGTTTCAGAGATAGATTCTGGCCCAGGGTTATATATATCTAACGGCGATGTTGATGATGGGTAGATTCAGCTGAGTTTGCTTGGTGCTTTTCGACACCGTTTGCACGTTGGTTCTAAGCGATCACAAGCCAGCTTTCGCGCCCGACAGGGAGCGCATGCCGGGCGACGACTAATTCGACGAGAGGAACTTGTAGATGCGGACGATATCATTATCCAAGGGCCTCTTGTCTTTGTAGGAGTTAACTATGACATGAGTGTGGCATGGTTCAGAAGGCATCCCGGAGTGGGAACGACCACAACATCGTCCCCTCACAAGGCACGACTAAGGACTTTGTTCTTTATGATGCGGCAACACCATTTATATCATCTCATGATCAGCTCTTTAGGCCCCAGTCCATCAGAAGTCAAAGCAGTAGGTGCTAGAGAGCCAGGTCTTGCAGAGCTAAGCCCCTGCACGGAGAGAGGTTTAGTAAGATATCCAGTTCCACAAAGGAGGGATAAATACCCTTGTCGCATTCATGCGGAGAAAGGGCTCATGAGTGGTTAAAATTCTCAATTAGTTCGGTGCAATTCACAGCTGAGGTTGCACACCTCTTATTCTCCCGGCACGTGTCAACTTAGATGCCTCGGCTCAATGAACTCTCAAGTAAGCTCTCCAACCAGCAACGCAAGACCTTCCAAAACAAGCTCTAGTTCATACCCATAATTCATTAAAATTAAGCATGTCTAATTATGTCGTAAAGAAGGATAATTACAGGCCATTTCGAAATCTCGTGCCTCGTGCTTTTCGCTCATATCTATCCCCTCAATGAAGAGTATGTCTTGATGGCCTTCTCAAAGCTCTCTCCAATACCCTTGACCAATTCCTGGGCGTTTGCTTGAAGCTCATCCGGAACCTTGGCAATGACGGCGTCTGAAAAGTCCTCGGTCAAATCCCTCTGCAGCTCCAAGTTGAGAAGAATGACAGGGCGGAGGAGCAGCCTGTCAAAGTCGGGCTTGGCCCGGATGACCGTCTCGAGGGTCATGTTGACTTGACCTCCCAGCTTCGTGGTGGCCTGGGCTACAGCAATCGTCTCATCGACCGACAGTGGACGAGATGCGCGGGCCGTCTTGGTGCCGTTGTGGATTTCAGCGAGGAGGATAGTGGACTTTGTGATGATGGGTAGAGTGCCGATGAGGGTCCCGGGCCAGTCGGCAATCGTCTTGTTGAGGGACAGGGTTGCGTTTCCGATGTCGTTTATGGCAGCAATGATGGTAGCTCCGGAAGCGAGAGCGCTGCCCGCGAGGGCCAAGACGGGGAGGATGCTCAGACGCATGATGGGACACAGTTTAACGAGAGATCTGGTACTGATTCTGAAAAGCTTGGCCAGATTCTTTCCTCCTCCGTTATTCCCATCTACTTATACCGTCTCTCTCGCCCTTCACGTGCCAAGTGTCAGCCTTTCAACTCCGAAAGCTGAGTTGGTGGCCTCGTGTAATCACAACCCTCTCCCCGCATCTATCCTCAATCAGGAACTCTGCCCCGAGATCACAGCATCCAGATTAAATGACTCCCTCTCCCCATGGGGAAACCCCTCGGGCACTTCCCGGCACTCAGTGGTTCCTTTGCTCGTGGAGGCTGGGAAATCTTGAATGGGTGCGGGGAGGATCGCCAATTCCGGGGACAATCGACAGGGGTGACGGCATTCTGGGCCGCGGCAAACACTCGACTTGCACTTGGAGCAGATGCATGTGGAATCGGTTGTGGGAGGATGAGGTTTTTCTTGGGAAATGACAGCTACGCCGCAGGTGACAGAAGGATTCGGTGTGGCAATATCGTCCAACATGATGTGCTGCTACTCACATTCTCTCATGTGCATGCATAACTTGGCCTTGACACTGACGACGAATCATGCACGATGCATTCATATTCCCCTGGGCCTAGAAAAGCTTGTCGCTATCGTTGCAGGGCTGCTGAGAAGTCACAGACCACCTTGACAACGGTCAAGCCAAGCCGGGAAGCCCCAGCTCTTCTTTCTGGGTCTCTTGGCAGCGACACATGCCAAGTTCCAAGCCCTCGTTGAATTAGAGTCCTATCAATTTGTACATATGCTTTGCCCTTTCCACATGCCACGTCCTTTCTGCGCCTCTGACCATGTGGGCAGTAAGCAGTAACCCACATGCCCTAGTCCAGACCAACGTCAGAGCTAGTGTTTGTGACTATCCACAAGTTGAGATCTATCCGTCAGCGCGCCAATATACAATCAATTTACTATATTCAACACCAAACAATCCATTTCCCGTTCACAGACGCTCTTCACCTTGAGGCCAATTCCTTGGGATCGCCATCTTAGTTACCGAGAAGCAATGACACCTTCTGATTGGTTAACACCCCAGGCCATGCAGCGACGTGTTGGTTTGCGACCAACACCTCAACCTGTCCCCCCCCTCACTTGGCCCATTCCCATACGTTGTGGTTATCTTCGTTTCACCAGAGGGCGTCCACAACTCGATTACCATCCCTCGGACGAATCAGCTCCTACCTTTGAAGATGGCAGATGAGACAGAGCTCTCAGCCCACCGCCCGGGGAGCAAGTCTCCCACAGAGCCTAGTTCCTCTCCACCTGCAAATGAGGCGCCACTGGAGGCGGGTGATAATCCCGCCGGCGACGATGACTCTGCTTTCGGATCCGAGCCTGCCAGTTCGACAACCTCAATTACCTCGAGCATTCTGGAGTATCGAACTGTGCACGGAAGGAGATACCATTCTGACAGAGGAGATGCCGCTTACTGGTATGTAGATACCTAGTACCACATGCTGCGCCAACTAACAGCAGTGACTGAAGGGCGCCCAACGATGAACAGCAGAATGAGTCTATGGATATCAAGTAGGTTCCTAAAGCTTTGAATCAGGGGACATTGCCAATCATGTCCTCAGCCACCATCAGCTCACGTTAGTTCTTGGGGGTAAACTGTACCTCTCACCATTGAAGCAGGACATCCAGGTTTGTGTCAGATACTCGCTTTTCATGGACCTGTCGTCTAAGTGCGCTTACAGCGTGTCCTTGACATCGGCACTGGAACGGGTAAGCACATCTACTCTTGCCAAGCATTCGACCACTTGCTAATATTTCATGCCAGGAATCTGGGCCATGTATGAGTCCACAAGTTATGGACCTGGAAGAATATTAACACCAGTCACAGTGATTTTGCTGATGAGTTTCCGAACGCCGAGGTGACGGGCACAGATATCTCTGTAATCCAGCCCCAGTGGGTTCCTCCTAACCTCAAATTGTAAGACTACTACTCGCCTTCAAACGGAAGAAGTTTCTCATGCTCTTTAGCGAAATCGAGGACTGCACACAAACCTGGACTTTTGATGAAAACTCGATCGATTACATACACATGCGATACCTCATCGGAAGCATCAAGGATTGGCCGGCTTTGATGAAGGAGGCATTCCGCGTCTGCAAGCCGGGAGGCTACGTCGAAAGCTACGAGGGCTCGCCGGATATGGAGAGCGATGACGATACCGTCCCCAAGGATAGTGCCATGGCCGATTGGGGACCCATCTTCAAGGAGGCTGGAGCCAAGATCAGCCGGCCGTTCACCATCCTGCATGAGGATCTGGCACGCAAGGCCATGGAGGAAGCCGGGTTCGTGGACATTGAATCAAGAGACTTCAAGGTACGTCGAACAACATGGTATCGCGGTCAACGGAAATTGGATCGCTGACATCTTCAGGCTCCTGTTGGTGCTTGGCCAAAAGACAAGAACATGCGCGAAATCGGGCAGTTTGCCCAAGTGGCTCTCGAGCAGGATATTGAGGGCTACGTCCTCGGAGTCGCTGGTCTAGCACGCGGATGGTCCAAAGGCGAGGTGGCAGTCTACTGCGCGAAACTTCGTCAAGAAATCAGGTCGCTGAAGCAGCACGCGTATTATCGCATCCGGGTTGTTTACGGCCGAAAGCCGGAGGACATTGCGTAAGCCGAGGCGGGATCAGCCTTTTTTGTACGACTGTCTTGGACGATCCTTGAGACACGGGACATGCACGATGACGCAGTGTAACTGAGATCAAGGTCTTGGGTGTGCGTTCACATGGGATACCCGGTATGGTTGAACAAGAGGCTCGGCACCCGGGAATTGGGGGAGACCCTTGGGGTCGCGAACAGCCAAGTGCGAGGAGATGGCATGCGTGGCAGCGTCCAATAAGAACCAACATTTTCGCTCAAGAACAGTGGCTAACATTCATGTCACGCTCTCCCGTGACAAGAGATGGGTGTCGAGACGTTGAACTCTGGGAAAAGGCGCCAACGTTTACGCCACAGCTTGACGCGCCTGCTTGCCCCTGCGGCGTTAACATTACGAGTCTAGGTGTTGTCTATGGCCTTTCTCGACCTAATGACTGCGGTCTCGAAGATGTCGAAGAGAGCCCGGCTGTCATGATTGTTGTCCGTAAGTCAGGGCTAGTCATGAGCTTTATTCTGTTGGCGCATTGCCATGGTTATTGTTTCCTTGTCTCGGGCGCAGCTGCGACCAAATTGAAGACTATGACATCAAGGTAATTACACAGTGGATAATGCAATAAAATGTTATGGTGATGTGACGGGTGAATGTTACCCTGATTACTCTAAAACTGGGGTTGTCAGATCCTTCTATTAAACACAAACAGCAAGAATGGTTGTTTATCCTGGGTCTTTGGGTCTTTTGAAGCTGAGCCAAGATAAGACGGGTCGGATTCTCCCGGGCGCAACTGAACACACGTTCCATGTCAGAGTAAGCAGGTCAGCAGTAAGATCCATTATCTACTACGCCGCAACGAGCCCTGGCATATCTACCACCATGACTGCATACAGAAAGAACCGCACCTCGGCAAAGGATCTCTTTTGCATGATCTGTCAGCATCTGTCGAGATTAATCTGCAAAAACTGTCCCTGTTTAGGGTAACCCGCGCGAGGAGCAAAAACCTGATTTGATCCGGCTGATCAGCGACAACCTCCGACAAACCGCAAACGGCCTAGTGGGGCCCGTTAGTTTCAGGCAGGGAAAAGGAGAACCTGGACCCAGAGGCGTTAGCGGGGGGTCACTCAGTTTGAAACTATCGAAGGATTCAGTCTTCTCAGCTCAATAGTCTCGAGCGCCATCAGCGCCTAGTGAGTAAAAAGTAAGGTCGGTAATAAAGGAAGCAGTGGACTGATGGATTTGAGTCTCTTCATAGAGTATGTATGTAACAGGGGTCCAGGGATCCATCTGTGAAGCGAAAATGTAAGGGGAATGAAGAATGGATGCTCAGACCACGCCCGCTTGAAATGACGCAAGGTTGTCATGGCCATCTTTCCGGCCTCTTTGCCTCGTTGGTACTAGGGCTCTTGCAACCTTAATCCTGTCAAGCTTTTTTCCCAGCCCGGCAGCTCTGACGCTCCCGAGCTCCGACCGACCAAGCGAGTTGTCCTCGGAACACGACGAGAAGCTGGGCATGCATCACAGACAACAAGAGGGACTGGGCGAGATAAGCTTTGTCGACAGTAATAGGCACCATACCTTCTTCACCAAATCAGAGCGCCTGTGGCTGAAGACTAGCTAGTCAAGGTACATTTTCAGCTCGCTTCGGACTCCAGAGATTGGTCGCGTCCAGCCTCCAGGTGCGTTAGGGGGGGACCATGGCGTTCCTCTAGACCAAGCGATGCGATCCACCAGGGCTGCCACCATCGATCAGTCCCTCTCCTTGGCATCATCTTTAGCCCCGCGGTTCGAAGGAAAGCACCTGAACGAGAGGGAAAAAGAGGTGTGATGAAAGGATCTGACAGCAAAAGACCCCTATTTTCCCTATCTTTTGAGCGTTCAACAGTCAGCACGTCTCTCGCCTCTCGGTCGCTGATCTCCTCCTCTGGGGTCCACTACAGCGCCATCCATCCCACTGTTACTGTGGACCCCCTTCGAGGGTCGTCCCAATTCACATTGCCGATCAGGGGGGCATAACCGGGAGAGGCAGGGCAGCGAGTGAGTGAGTGACAGTGTGTGTGGCATGTGTGTGTGTTCTATATGAGGAAACCGAGTTTCGATTTTCCCGTATTCAAGCCACCGATCGCCTGCCTTCTTGCTGTTCTGTCATCTTTTTTTCTTGCTTCATCCATCTCATCATCTTTCTTTGCCGTATCTTGTCTCTCGCTCTTGTCGGCAAAGGCGGAAAATCCGATTTAATTCACCAGATGCGACCGTCTTCTTTTTCGACATAACGCTCTTCACTCGCTCTTTTGCCGTTTCTCGGCGTACAATCATTTCTACGACTCTCGTTAAATCTACGCGCGCTCATCGGACACGGTCGCCATGCTCGCCGCTGTTCAATCCTCGGGCGTCGCCCTTGGTCGCATTCTGCCCTTGGTCGTGACGCTGGTCGTCATCCTGGGCATTGTCATCAATCAGCTCAACCTCAGCGACGACCCTTATCGGTGCAACGCCCTGCTTCACGAGGGAAGCTGGCTGAATGCGCCCGATAACAATGGTAGCCGGGCGCCTTTCACCAACTGGCAGCCCAAGGGTTGCATGCTGCACAAGTACAAGAAGGAGGAGATTGCCGACTGCATGGAGGGACGACCTATGCTCTTCTTTGGCGATTCGACCACGCGACAGGTCTTTTATGGAATGGCTCGGCTGGTAAGTTCACGATAAGAGGTCATTAAGTTGTTCTGCTCGGCTCGACAGTCGCGTCACGTGATCACAGTCAATCAACAAAGGGATGTCGCGGTAGCTAATTGGAATGCTTCTCTACAGCTCGACGCCGACAAAGCCAACGATGCGCGAAAGAACAGCAACAAGCATGGCATCCACGACATGGACTTTGGCGGAGTCCGCCTGGTCCAGGTCTGGGATCCCCTCATGAAGCCCGGCAACGCCACCGACATGATCGAGGACCAGCTCGCCCTGTACCGCCAGGAGAGGCTCAATCCATTGCCCGTCGAGAAGCAAAAGGCGCCGGCCTTCATCTTTATGGGCGTCGGAATCTGGTTCGCCGCCCGATTCGAGGAGGGTGTCTCGCTCGAAAAGTTCAAGACAACCTTCCAGAACGTCTCAGCCATTGTTCAGAACAAGGACTTTGCTCCCTTCGGCTCTCGACCCATGGACCCCCGCGATGGCATCGGTTCCGAGATGTTCCTTGCCCCCGTTGCGCCGCCCTTTTACGACGAGATGCCTGATTACCGCAAGACTGGCATTGCCTCGAACCCCGGCGAGATCGAAGCCATCGACGAATATCTTGAGACGATGGAAGAAACATCTGGCATCCCCATGCTTTGGTCGTACCCTGCCCTCTCGCAAGATCAGATGGGCGTCATGGAGGACCTCGAGAACGGCTTCCATGTTATCGACTCCGTCTCCGAGATCAAGGCCCAGATCCTCCTGAACCTGCGCTGCAACGCCAAGATCGATGCGAAGAAGGGATACCCCTACGACCGCACTTGCTGCACCGACTACGGTCCCAAGTCTTGGATCCAGATCGTCATTGTTGCCCTCGGTATTCTATACGTCGGCGCTGCTGCTCTGTTTGAGATCCTCGCCCTCATGTCCAAGCAGGTTCCCAAGCTGTCCATCTTCAATGCCGACGTTGCCACCTTTGTTACTGGTCTTCTCGCTTGCTACTGGGCTGATCGCACCCAGTCTTTCGCCAAGGGCTCCAAGGAGTATGTCACCTTTGAGTTCAACCTGCTTACCGCCCTGTGCTTCATCGCTGGCTTTGCCTTCCTTGCCAAGTCCAAGCCTCCGCCTGCCAGGCCCGGATCCCAGACTCCTGCTCCGGCGACTCTTGATGACATGAAGCCTCTGTCCCGCGACCAGACCGACGAGTGGAAGGGCTGGATGCAGGCTATTATCCTGGTCTACCACTGGACTGGTGCTTCTCGCGACCTCAACATCTATGTTGGAGTTCGTCTTCTTGTTGCGGCTTATCTCTTCCAGACTGGTTACGGACATGCCGTCTTCTTCAGCACCAAGAAGGACTTTTCTTTCAAGCGAGTTGCCGCCGTGCTTTTGAGACTGAACCTACTCAGTTGCGCCCTCCCATTCATCATGAACACCGACTACATGTTCTACTACTTTGCGCCCCTCGTCAGCTTCTGGTTCGTCATCATCTATGCCCTGTTCGCCATTGGCAAGAAGTACAACGACAACACATACGCCCTGGTCTTCAAGATTATCATCTCCGCCGCCATCTGCCCCGGAGTGATGCTCTGGACTCCTGTTCTCGAATGGGTCTTTGCCGCTCTGAGCCTCGTCTTCCGAATCAACTGGGACCTCCACGAGTGGCAGTTCCGCCTGGGTCTGGATGGCATCATCGTCTACGTCGGAATCCTCATGGGCATTGCCTCTGTCCGAACCAAGGCCTACAACCTGATCCTCACCAAGTCGTATGGCATTGCTGGAATTGCTGGTATCCTCTCCATGCCCGTGTACTGGTGGGTCGCCGTAAGCCACGCCGAGAAGAAGCAGGACTACACCAAGCTGCACCCCATCTTCTCTTTCATCCCCATTATGGGTTTCATCGCCGCTCGCAACATTTCTCCCGTTGCCCGAACGTGGTACTCTCGATCCTTCGGCTGGCTCGGCAAGTGCTCCCTCGAGACGTTTACCCTTCAGTTCCATATCCTCCTGGCCGCCGACACCAAGGGCGTTCTCCTTCTCGGCATCTTCCACGGCGATGGTGGTCTTCTCAGCGACCGATGGAGAGCTCTTGTTGTCATTGTTCCCATCTTCCTGTGGATTAGCACCCGCGTCGCGGATGCTACGGGCGGCATGGTCAAGCTTCTGACTGCTCAATGGACTACCGAGACGCAAGACGATGAACAGTTCGACCTGGAGAACAAGGCTGATGCCGAGCCCCTCATGAGTAGCTCGCTGTTCTCTAGCCTGACGCCGCTTACCCGGCATATGCCTTCCAAGTCTTCTTGGGCCAACAACCTCAAGGTTCGCATGGTTGGCCTTCTTGTCCTCCTTTGGGCATTGAACCTGGTAAGTTGAGGTATTCGCCGCTGCGTTGGACCAATGCTAACATGATGTCAAGTTTTATTAAATGTACCATTCACGGCGTTCGGAGTATAGCGCATCGACCGACCGATCGACTGCGGGAACATTGGCAGGGGACCGTCAAAAGACGTAGGACCGGCTTGTAGGGGATTACCAAGACAGGGGATATACTGGGTGGCTGTTTCTGGGCTGGCATGCCCATCACATACTTCTGGGCTCACAGCCCAAACCTCGATGACACGAGATGTAGATTTCTTATTCATAATGACAAGACATCAAACCACCGTGGCCACGGACTCGTTTGGGAGTGACCATCTCACATCAGCTCATTCTGCACAGCCCCGGACCCTGACCCTCGAACCGAGGAGGCCCCTCTAATCAGGGCTGACATGGTTAAGGACAGGGGTCTTAATTAACACATCCACATCCAACCGAGGAGGATTTGTGCGGCACAGGTGTCTAGGGTGTGCCGTATTTATACGACGGGATATTCGGATAGAGCCGTGCTTGTACCAGCTGCGAAACCAAGGGGAGGCATTTAGTATTTCTTGGCACTCATGGTTCAGAGATGTTAACTCGACCTCCCTTAAGAGCTGTAAGATAATGAGTGTGAAGGTAATAAACAAAGCGAGGCAGGTTTGAAGGATTGCTTTCGGGTGCTTCGTATATAGAGCAGGGGCATTTCGCAGCTATACACCTACACCAACACAAAATCCTCCTGAGGCTGATTCCGATCCCGCCATTGTTTGATAGCCTCACCATCCATAAACTTATACATATAGCACTGCCCAACAACCTTGAACTCCCCAGTCGTCTCTGTCGGCCTCAGCACAAACGGGACATCAGCACCGAATAATAACACACAAACATCCCCCCGTTGCAACGCCTTCGGCCCTAGCCCCCAGTACCCATGTGAAATAGTGTTGAAGAACCGTCTGTTGGTCCCGTACGACTTGAAGGCTGGATCAAACATGCGACCCACCCTTACAACCGTATCGAGAGACCAGAATCCTCGACCAGGTTTGAGATGGGCTGCATAAAAGACCTCGTTTTGGCGTATGCAGTAGCCGGCGAATTGCTCTACCACACGGTTCCGTCCATCACCGACTTCGTCGCCTTTGCTGTCGTAGTAGCACACGAGCGTTGAAGCAAAGGCCTCGTTGACCTTGTCCGTTGGATACGGACAAGGTTTCTTCGCGGCAATCTCCCAGCATAGGTCGATGAGGTGACCACTCCCCTTGGGCGAGTCGAAATCCGAGGTTTCCATGACTCGCGTGAACTGGTCGATGGTGTCGATGACATACCCCGAGACTGTTAGCTTGTTACCGTCAGCCTGGGCTTTGAAAGGCTTTTGCTCTGCCTTTCGAAGAGTGGCGTCCCAGGCTTCCCAGAATGCGTCTGCATGAGAGGGCATCTTTCTGTCCCACTGAGGTATCCATGAAGGATGTCTGTACTCGGGACTCAAACTCTCCTCGGTCTGGTGGGCTTGGACTAGAAAGTTGAGCGAGTGCTGGGCGACATTGACTGCCAATAGCCGGTGCTGCTCCTCGACACTCAGCGAGTAATTCGCCTGAAGCCAAGTCCTATCGGTTCCCGGCCGCTTCGCCTTGGGATGACCCAGAAAAGCATAGACGTGATCCAGCTTGTTTGTCGCGTTGAAATATCGCGAGGCTTCCATCACGAGCATAAAGTCAAAATCACAGTGAAGGGCCAACTGATCATGGAAGGCTCTAAGCGTTGGGTTTCGGTACATCCAGTTTCCCTGCTTCTCATACGTCGACCAGACGTTCCAGAGGGCATACAAAGGCGCACCAGATAATGTAGCCGCAGTTTCAGGCCCAACAAGAAGTTTGATCTCCTCACTGAAGAAGGTGTTGTAGATGAATTCAGCAATCTCTGCAAAGTCGATGCTCAAATCGCCCCAGAAGGCTGTCGCCTCAGTAGCGATGCCGACCTCCTGGAGAATCCACACACGGGAGAACCAGGTGAGATTGAAAAGCCTTCCGATGCAGTCTTTGCCGTTGGCACCGAAGACGGAGGGGAGGACTGACCGCCTGCCGTATCGGTTTCCCGTCAGGTCTGTATACTCTGAGGCGCCTTCGGGTTTCATAGCAAGGTAGGTGTAGGGCATCTCTTCCTTGGTGGGAATGAACTCCTCTAGGTCTGTCTTTGTATAGATCTTCTTGTTGATGGCCCGTATGCATCGGAATGCTTCCTCAGCAGAGCTTGTGGTGTCTGGGCCCAGCCAAACGAGGACATGTTGCGCTTTGTCGTAGATGACACCCATCAAGTCGACCTGATGACCTTTCTCAATATTGTCATTCTGATTGATGCAGATAGCATCAGCCCATGCGATCCGGTCCTCGTTGGCATCGCGCATACGACGCAGTCCATCTGAAAGACTCTGCCCGATGTGGCAAATATGGTCAGAACAAATGATTTCTGCACTCCTTGTTGGATCACCCCAGACGTAAGAGAGAGCCGTGTATGGAGGGGCCGTGTCTATCTCGGCTATGAAGAGGTCGCACACAAGCGGGTCGTTGGCGGAGCCTGCGTGGATTTTGAGCAGGCGGAAGAATCCGCCTTGGGGGATTTCGGTGTAGGTGAACGCCTCATAATCCATTGTGGAAATGAAGATGGTGTTTCTTTGAGCGACTTGTATCAAAGAGGAATGGAAAAGGTGTTTCAGAGAGGGGCTATTCGCAGGTTGATATTACGGATACAATGTGGCGATGCAATCCACACGTTGGGGCTTAGACCCTTGTCTATGCTGCACTTCATGTATGATATAAGCTGCCAAGGCTAAGAATGGGTATGCAATTCAACAGGCAACTAAGCGGGTCGCTAATCAAGGTCTCTTCAGTTGTCACTGTAGGACCAGACCTGAAAGTCCCCTCCTCCGCCAGTCGCAAAATGCCGACCAGATGGACTTGCCGCAACCGCAAACGGGAGCCATAGATGGCTGCGATCATGGATGACGGTGCGGATCTCGCTAGTCTCCGCATCTGACATATACAGCTCTTGTGCCGGTGAAACTGACAAAACCCATCGTCCATCGCTCGTCACATCCACATCCGTTACTATGCCCTATGTTTCCTGTGAGCCATCATGTACATGCCTGTCTTGGAATCTTACCTTGTGTCTGAGCTGCTTGAAACCATTTTTCGGATCATGAGACCATAGTCGCACAGTGCCGTCCTCGCTACCAGACACCAATAGGTTATGCTTCGAGATGGCAGCTGAATGAACACTGCCTTTGTGGGCTTGGAACCTATTTTTCGGCTCGTCGTCCGATTTGATACCCTCGATAGGCCAGAAACTCAAGGTACCGTCTAATGAACCAGCCACAAGCATAGGAGGGTCGGACGAGATGGCCACGCTCACAGGCGTATCCGGGAACGTGAACTGGGCGATTTCTGAACCCGACTCAGTATCCCACAGCCTGACCGTGCGATCAACACTCCCTGACGCGACCATATGGCCATCTTTGGAGATGTCTAGGGCATATACTTCGCTCAGATGGCCAGAGTACGTGCTGCTCACAGTGGCTGATGCAATGTCCCAGACCTGCAGTCCCCTTCGATCAGCTAATGCAGCCACCGAATTTTATCTTGGAACCCCATACCCTTATAAGCGAGTCTTCGCAGGCAGTAATCAACCTCTTGCTATCGGCAGTGAAAGCAACTCCCCTCACCAGCAGCATCTTTGTTGTACCTTCTGTCGAATTGTGCCTCAAAGTACACGTTTTGTCTCCAGTCTCAACGTTGTAAATGTAGGCGGCGTCCATCGCGCCGATAGCAATGTAATTTCCATCAGGACTGAATCGTATAGCATTGATCAAAGAATCCGGGTTGTCACTAGGCATGCGAAGGAACTCGAATTTGACTTTTGGACCCAAGTCTGTTGAATGGATGTGCCACCGGTTAGGGTCATGCATCAGCTTTTGTAGTGACTGAGCATAGTCATTCTCGAGAAGCTCTTGCTCGGCTAGAGAATCCATCGAAGCTTGATTTTGAGCAAGGGATTTGGGAGAAAGCGATTCGTCGTTGGTAAGCGGCTTTTGCCCGTTGTCGAGGTTGGACTCGTCGTGGTCGTCCATGGCTCGAGTAGTGCTTACGCCGGACAGGCAAAGCCAAAGGAAAAGAATGGAGACGAAAAGAGGATTTGAAACACGTCTCATGATGATCTATGCTTGGAACTCACCTTGTCCCCTTGATAGGTGTTGATTGGAGATGCGTCATTTTTCACAACGCGTACGCACAGTGAGAAGACGACATGGATTGAACGGCCCTTCAATGATCCGTCTTGATATCAACAATGATTTCTGTAACGACGAGGGCAAGTTAGAATTGCTGTCATCGCCCTTGTGTTGGTTGTGGTACTTCTCAGGAACAGAAAGCCGACAAGGACCGCATTTGGCTTGGCAAGTCGGCTTGAAATAGTGACCACCTCCCGTCCACGATCATCAGGTCGGACCACTCAAAGAAACGGCATTCTACGGCATTGTATCGTACAGGAAGATACTCACCTCGGTGATTGTCAAAAGTCAAGAGAATGGCTTACCCCGCAAACTGTCACTATCCGTAACCCTATGGGATGACGTTTTCCCCGTAGACGCCGAGCTGACATTTTGAGTTTTATGACGTTGACATGATGAAGTATCCAAGATCTGACAGCTGACGAGGAGTACTTATACAGATCAGAGAGACGCCAATTGCTGCCCTCTTCTTCATCTCTGTCTATTCTCTGACTGAAGAAACCTACGAAACACTCAATCACGCATACGCCTTGAACAACATCAACATGCCACACGGATCGAACGTCGGATACCCCCAAAGCTACGACTCTGGCGATCAGCAGCACTACAGTGCGGCGGCGGTTCACAAGGAGGGGAACCTGCACCAAATCAACACAGATGGATATTGTATGCCATCAAGAGCTCTTGGTGGGCCATAAGAGTGTTGGCTAACCAAGATGTAGTGGACAAGAACAAGATCATGAATGAACTGGCAGAGAAAGATGTGCGTATCTCACATAGCGTTACGGTGTAACGTTCAAATCACTGACGATTTCTACCTCCAGATCCAAGACCATGTCAAAGAACGAATGAAGAATGAACCTGGGTTCGCGGTAAGTGATGTTTCATTCCAATTGCTATCTCCTTGTGGTAGAGTTCTGTGCAATTGCTAACAGCGTGCTCTTATCAACAGGCGATGCGAAACGGAAATAAACCCTCGCGAGGCGCTATGGTCGACGCTGAGATCGCTAAAGAAGAAGCTGAAATGCTCGCCGCTAAGAGAAAGAGCAAGAAGGGTAGCATGGGCAGTATTTCCAGCTCGGGCTCGATGAGTGAATAGGAGCCACGTCCTGACCGAGGTAGGGGAGGCATGGGCTTGGGGGAGATAACTCCCCCAAGGATGGTAAATGATGAGGGGTTGGATAGTAAACTCAAAGTCGCCCGCCCCTGTCGGTAATTGGGATTCGTCTTGAACGATTTGGTTTGGATGAGATAGGTGGGGGAGCACTCTGTCGAATGGATGGATCTTTGACATGTTTCATCCCCAGAGTGTAGGGATTAATTCAATAGCTGCCAAGAACACCACGAAGTCTCTTGATCGTGATTTTGAATATTTCATCAGGTCTAGTCAGTTGCTAGAAGTCAGGACAATGACATCACAAATTCCTTGAATCTCAGTCCTCAAGGTCAGGGTGGATGAACAGGTAGCATCATGCATACCAAGGAATGATCTCTCCTGAGGCTCCAGTTCCATGGCGAATTTTAGGAGATCCGTTCTCGGGGGTTAATGTATGAAAATATGCTTATTGAAATTTGGACTCTTCCATCGTCTTATAATTAAAATACATGAAGATCCATTTAAAGTCGTGTTTTGTAGGCCGTAAAAAGTATGCAAGGGTTCATCCATCTTTTAAACCATATCCTCAGCCCTCACACCATTGCCAACAGGCCGTCGAGGAATGTGGGACGAGTGATGATATCCATTTCCATGCATGCCCTCTCCTCCATCGCCCTTGTATCCATGTCCAACGGCACTTCCGCCATGAGTTCCCCAACCAGCTCTGTGTGTAAAGACCGCATCGATCAACTCCGCTCGACCGTCAGCATACATGAAAGGAGCACCGCGGTTGAGAGGGATGTGGTTGTATCTCCAATCCCAGACAGCGGCATAAGTCATGCGGTATGCTGAGAAGGCCATGACAGTGCCAATGACGGCACCAGCGAAAACGTCGTACCAGTTGTGAAATTCGTCAATAGTAAGAGCTCCACCGATGAGGCAGGCACCGAGAATGGGGGCGTAAATGGCGATGAGCTTCCACATGGACGGGTGGTAGTTGGAAAAGACCTTGAGCTTGGCGTTGAGGTACAGGTACAGATAGACGAAGCCAGCAAAGGCGGCAGTGGTGTGGCCACTAGGCATCGACTCAAGACTGTCATCGATCTGATCAGGGTCACCAGTGCAAATCTCTCGTGTGTAGTAGAGCTTGAGGAAGCCCTTCTCATTGTAACCCTGGTTGGTTGCACGTGAGAGATCCGGCTTGCACACGTCGAGGAAGTGAGGTCGCAGACCACCGATGAGCCACTTGATAAAGACCTGGAAGACGGCGGCGCAGATGAGAGAGTATAGAAGACCGATGACAGCGTTGTTTACGTCCCAAAAAGATCGAATGCGGATCTGCATCACAAGAATGATGAAGATGGGGATGATGCTGGCAAGAAAGGCGGCGAGCCAGATGGGGATGATCTCATCGCGAAGAGGGTATCCAAATTCGGGAAAGACAATCTCGCCGTCGGAAAATGTAACAGGGAATGATCTCGAGGGAGCGGGCTTGGCTTCATAGACCTAGGCAATTTTTGTTAGAGGAGATGGTTTAGAGTTGGAGAATGACTTACACCGAGGCCAACAGCACCCATGCAGATCATGGTAAGAATATCCAGCCAGGTGCACTTGAGCCACTGACCGAAAGTCGGTCGCCTCGACATTGGTAACGGATCATGAACGCGCTTTTGGCGTCTGGTTGAGGGACCGGCTGGGTGCGGCGACTTGGACCTGTTGAAGAAACCCATGTTGGCGAAGCTGGTGATGTCGATTGGATGGATGGAATGATGGCCAACCGCAAACAGGCTGACTATGCAATCAGCTTGATGTAGAAGTTGTTCGTTAAGCTGGTCTATCCTTGGCTTGAGAATGGAAGCTGTTCCTCTATAAATTCACATTCGTAGATGGTGATTTCACTTCTCGACTCACAACCTGACGTCACTATCGTCATGATCAGTTACCACACAACGTCGAAATCGTCTCTTCTGCAACACGCTACTCGCGTGCCATCTACACTCTGTGCTTGTTTCGGTAGCATCCCCCTTACGCGGCGACGTCATTGATCAAGCTCATTTCCTGGAAACGCGAGCCTTGGACGGCAGATTCATGCCGAGGGGGCTTCCCGGGCGGCAGTTTGGTGCCGAGTTGACCAATCACAAGTCGCAATCTGCTGTCCTAGCGGCACGGGGATCGCGGCTTGGCCTTGATCTGGGACCTGCTGCTGTGGCTTGTCTTTGACAATGAATATCTGGTATACCGCAGTATTCAGAGAGAAAATGTTAGGCGATTGTCAAGGTAATTGTCGTGGAGATTGGTGAAGTCGTTCTTCTTTGTGGTGATGCAAGAATGTTGTAGTCACCGCCCATGCTGACGTCGAGAACTTTTGGTTACGTAAATCGCAAATACGAAAAAGAAGGTGGAAAACGACGTGTAAAAATCCCGGCTCATCGATTTACTTCTCAAAACAGGCTTAAACCAGAGTTTTAACCTCAAAATAACCTTGATTCCCGGTTGTCGAAGAGGTGCGGTCGGTGGGTGTGGCTCGTCATTGTGGCTGGTGAGCCTGTTCTCTAATGAAGGGTTTTGGTCATACGCGACATTTTATTTGTTTCCCTCTCTATTCGATTTCAATATCCACCGTGAGTACAATGAGAGTGCTTCTCACGATCATATGCTGTTGTGCTACACTCCATTGTTTTCCACGTGCACTTGCCTTCAAATGAGGTGGTCTAGGGTAGTTGGTCGTGTCGAGCGAATCTAGGACATCACGCTCATGTGTGTATGTTTGCTGGTGTAGTTTCGATCCTTTTCAAAGGATCATAAATGACTATGTTGATTTTGAGAATGACCGATAAATATTCGCTGGATATCTTACGCAGGGGGCCAAATTAGGACTGATCACTGATGCCAATATAATTCAGCTTCCGGATGAGTGGGTAAGAAAGCATGGCAGGTTTGTTAACCAAGATCCTGTTTGGGGGCCGAAAGGTGTAACTTTATGGACAAAGTGTGACCCAAAGTAGATGAGCACGTGTGCATACACAGGGTGTGATGCACATATTCAAGAAACCTCAAGTGTCAAGATATGAGTCGTCTCGTCTCACATAACCATTTAGCTAAAGAGTGAACAAAAGCCTAGCATTCGAGTCGCCTTGAAATTACAAAAGAAAGCCTCTTTAAATGATAGTAACACTGGCCAAATCACCCCCAACCCACCATGAAGGAAATCCAGCCCGGGGCTTTACCCTATCCCATCTGCTCCTCGGCTTGTCCCTGGTATTCCAGATTTCATTCTCATTCTTTGGGTCAGCTTGAAACAGCAACAACCCATGCCGTTGATACAATGTCTGGCCTTGTGATTCCGATTTCCTCAGCACGAGGGAGCAGAGAAGATCTTCGGCCTCTAGTAGCCGTAGGCAGTACAACGGCTCGTCATCTTGAGTGTTGTCGCCCGAAGGAACCCATTCTGCACAATCTTGGTACAAGCATGGAGATGAATTGACAACCGCGTCTGCGTCTGCCACTGTTGTTTCGACAAGAATACCGCGAAGAACGATCTGGGAGTCCTGGCAAGATTCCGTCCATGGCTGTATCCCTTCGCCGTGCTGGGGCCATTTCTCCACGCTGAAGTGAGCTTCGGGAGTGCTTGGTGTCTCTTTGCAATACCAAATGATCTTGGTTTCCAGGGAGGCCCAGGACCATGTCGGCGCGCGCCACTCGGGTACCCGCGCTCTTTCGTTGTCAAACGTGCCGACAGCCCAGGCGAGATCTGGCACGAAAGAATCAACCCAGAGGCCGGCAAAGTGTTGACTCTCGCGCATCGGTGCCATGTACTGTGCAATACCGTCGATGGCCATTAGCTTGTCACCTGGATGCGACAACTTGAGCTGGGTGTAAATCTCAACCACCTCGTACCATTTCGAGACGAGAGCCGAAGTGTCCAGGTGCGCTTCGGCGGGTTGGAGCTTCGAGTTGTCCGGGAACCCGTAAGCCTGGGCTTGGAAACCACCTAGAATAGGTGAACACTGACAAACGTTGCGCGAGCGACATTCCCACACAAGTTCCTGACTCGTAAAGTACAGAGTTCGGGGCGAGAGGAGACGTTCCTGCATGACCCATGCACGGTTCATGAGAGGATAGTCAAAGAATCGGTGATTATAGTTGAACCGTGCAAAGAGGCGATACTCCTGGCCAGACTCGGGGATGGTGCCAGTTATTTCGATCTTTGGAGAGTTGTAGAACAGACCACCCTGACCACTCGATGAAGAAGCGGCGGCGAGAGTGACAAGTGAGTTCTCATAGATCTGACACATATGTGAGCCTTCTTTTATCCAGCATTCGATATTGTGCTGAATGATGCAGAGTGAATCGATCCAGATGTACCGATACCCGAGCTTGCGAGTGATGGCAATGGCATCTTTGAAAGTCTTGGGTAGCGATGCGGCTGGGATCTCTTTTGTGTACTCCTCGTACGTCTCATCGTTGAGCTGTGCCGTGATACTCTCCGGAGGCCCCCAGCAGTGGCTCAAGGCGAGGTATTTGGTCTGCGCCGGGTCCAACTCATGAGTGTGGACGACTCGGACAGACGTCTCTCGAACCTCCACCAGCCTTGACGGGAGAAACCCGTCGGATGCATTCTCGCAGAGTGAATGATTGTCCAGGCACTCCTTGAGGGCACCTAAAGCGAAGGTATTTGACTCTTCCGAGTCTGTTGACGTTGGTAGATCATCGAAGAGAGGGACGCTCTTCCAAGGACTGGGTAGTTCTGTTGCGAGTCAGGCAATCATGCAACAAGCAGACCCAAGGGCGTGGGATGAAGGTACCCGGAACCGCATGAATCAGAATATCGTGCTCGATTATAAAAGGCTCCTTCTCGATTCTCACATTCAGCTCCCACTGCGAAGAATCTTCGGGGTGAAGCATGTCAGTGCGCTGCCGTCTCTCAGTCGTCCAAAGTATGTATTCAAGATCCGGGGACGAAGCCTCTGGTAGTAGCTGCCGAACAGCCTGTTGGACCGCATTGCAACAAATGCACCCATTTTCAGCAGCCTTGTAGAGTCGTCCAAGAGTTCCTCGAGCGTCATCCGCCGCAAAGTCACCGCAGGACTTGCAAGGCGACATTGTGACTTGAAGGCTGATACCTTGGTCTGAAGATGAAAGATTTGGGATTCATTTCTGCCCAACGATGAGATTGGGTCAAAAAGCGACCCCAATCTTGGTGGCTGACCACCGAGTGTGGCACACTTTACTCGTAGCTTGGCGCCACGACCTAACATCGCGACAACCTCGACCACAACACCAAAAAGTAAGATCTCGAGTTATTGCTCGCGTGGCATCTCTCCCACCAGGAACTAAATCACAAAAGGCTATAGAAGAGATATCTTTACTCACGAACCCCTTTAACCAAGATCTATAATATAATATCTCTTTTTACTCCTTGACAACTATACCATTCTTATCTCCCCTTACTTTATGTTAGTTAAACTCATGATTTCTTTAGAATGGAAAAATGAGCTACATACCTCGGCTCAATAGATGATCTGGCATCGCCGCTTTCAACGCTGTTAATAACTGGGCCTCGTCGAGAACGCTTATAGGCATTAAACCAAGAGCCTTTGAAGAGATAGTCAATCTCCTCGACACTGAGTCCAGAGATCTCTGGAACCATAAAGAATACGTAGAAAAGGGCCAGAAAACACCATCCAGCGAAGAACAGGAATGCTCCCCAGTTGTCAGTTCTCTTCAGGAGCGAGGGAATGCTGTACTTGACGGCGTAGATGAAGAGCCAATGAAAGGTTTGACTGACGGCGCCACCGAAGGAGCGGATGCGGTTTGGCCACAGCTCGCCACCGAAGATATAAGGAAGGATAAACAGGCCTGCCACTCCTGTCAGTAACGGAACCACATGATGATTCTTTCAGAGACTTACCGACGGCGTACCCAAAGGCGTGAACGAAGAGGGCTGCAATGGCTGCATTGGATGCGCTGGACGAAACGGAGCCTTCCTGGTGGAACTTGATAAAGACACCAATGTAGACATGCGAGATCAGCTGCATTGCTATTCCCACAAACAAAGACCGACGTCTTCCCAGGGCGTCAACGAAGAAGAACGACGCGATGATGCTGAAGAAGAACTTGGACATGCCGTACATGCCGCTCAAGAACATGCTACGAGCCGAGTCACCACCCAAGCCCATGATGCTCATGATTGGAACAAAGTACGAGGTGACAGAGTTGGCGCCCGACAGTTGAGCAAGAGCGTATGAGATCAAGGCTTGTTGAAGACGGCGGAGGTTGGAGGGGACGGTGAATGTCTCTTTGACAATGTCAACAAAACTGGAGCCCATGCCACTGATCGAGTTCTCGATGTCTTGGATCTCCCCCTCGATGCGTGGGTGATTGGTAGGCAGACATCGCAACTCGGCCAAAGTCGAGACAGCGTCGTCTTGTCCACCATCATGAGCCATCTGGGTGATTCGCAAATGAAGAAGCTGGCCAAGATGGTAAAGAACATGAAAATTGCCGGTGAGAACCACACGATCTGGTACTGGAGCCTGCCAGGGTCCATGTGCAAGAATATGCCGTACACACAAAACACAGACGTGAACAAGGCGATACCCATGGCGACGGTGTACCAAGCTGTAAGGAGACCACGTATCTCGGCGGGAGCGAGCTCAACGATAGACATAGGCCCAGTGACACTGAGCGAGCCGATCCCTATGCCAGAGATTATGCGTGCTGTGTACAAGCCGGCCCACCCTGGGGAGGCTGTCGCGATCATCTGTCCGAGGATCCAGATGGAAACGTACAGACGAAATGACCATCTCCTGCCGATTCTGTCGTTAACGAAAAAGGAAGAGGCCGCACCAACAGCATAACCAATGTAGATGATGGAGATGAAATTCTGGATATCGCTAGCCTTTGCGCCCGATTTGACGTTGAATTGCTTTTGAAAGCCGGGCAGGGATGGAACGACAGATGAAGATCCCTGGTCCCAGGCTTGTTGCCAGTTAGAATGAAAGGATTCTCGTAATAGAACGAACGGTAGACTCACTGGTTGGAAGACCTGCTAAAGCGTAGACGGCACAGGAGAAGAGCAGGCTCCTGTTGACCATTAGATCTCGCGGAGTTGCTTTGATAGTCCGGACATATTTTGCCAGGACTGACTCGGTGAAGATTTCCTTCATGTGCATTCTGGCGTTCTTTGTCGTTCTTTGTCGTTCTTTGTCGTTCTTTGTCGTTCTTTGTCAAGTTTTGATAATGGAGCGGTTGAACTGACGCAGCAACTGGAGGGACTGTCCAGCGCTGTTATATGTCAACATTGATGGCGTTCAACAACACGGTCCTCATCCCCGATATCTTGGCCAAGCTCAGGCCTGTACCGGAAGAATACGAGTCGATATCCAAGATAGGGAACCTAGCGTTCGGAAGAATACGGCTAGCCAATCGGAAAGGGGCATAGCATATCTTGGTTAACCGACCGGCCCCATGGCTATCATCACCCCGCACGCATGGACTTGGCATCTCTGATCTGGTCCACCTCGACCCCCTGACAGGCGAGAGGGTCTGATCTGGCGTGGCAAGAGATGATACCTTCATACACCAAACAAAATGCTCCAGGCAAACAGCAGGAGTCGAAGACAAGGGCCTCTCCGGCGTCGACGGGTTCCGGGAACGAGAGCCCACCAAGCATGTCTGAACTGCAAAGAGAAGAAACTCAAGGTGACTTCAGGGATACAGACCTTCCGAGCAAGGCTAATTTCATATGAACCAGTGCGATGACCAAAACCCTGCTTGTGGTAACTGTAAGAGGCTGGCTATCTGTAGGTATCAGTCGAAACTCAGGTATGAAGTTGTTCATTGCTCATTGACCTCATAGCCTGTCTTATTCAGGACCCCAAAAGCAAGAAGACGAGACCCCGAAATTACCTGGAGGTCCTGGAAGGCCGTGTCGCCAGCCTTGAGGGCCGTGACGACAGATCCTCTTCAGGCACGACACAATCTCCACTGAACCCTGTAGTAGGCTGCTCCAATGGAAGCACCCCGTCAACCCAACTGACACCAGACAATGGCGAGGGAACAAGTGACTTGTCGTCCCGAGTGGGCATGCTGGACTTTCGGACGACACAGATGGAGCCTCAGTATCTTGGCTCATCGTCTGCGTTTGCCTTTTCTCGCATCATCAACTTCTCTCTCAGCCGAGACCTGCCCAGTGAGCCCACACTGGCCAGCCTCAACAATAGGCATGCATCGCCGCCGTCTCCTTGTCTGTTACCAGATTATGAGGTCGCTGTGACGCTTAGCAATGCCTATTTCAAGCATATCCACCCACAGTACCCTTTTCTGCATGAACCGACCTTTAGAGCCTGGGAGGCAAGGCAGTACGGTTCATCTCATGACGTGACCGAAATAGGATTTTCTTCGTCGCCATTGTTCTTCCTCAATATGGTAAGATTGGGCAGAAATAACTAGTCAAGCTTGGCTGACGGTATCTTAGGTCTATGCCGTTGCATCTCTTCTCTTACCAAACACTCAGTCTTTGGCCGAGGTGAGCCTCAATTCCTAACCCGAAACACGCGTCCCCGGAGCTGATGCCGTCTTGCTCAGCAATTGTACATGTCCGCTCAGCTCTTCACCGACATATTGTCCAAAGATAACCTAGAGTCCATTCAAGCTCTACTGTGTTATGCCATGTACTCTCTTCGCTCGATGGACGGACCATCCCTCTGGTATAAGCGACATGCGAGCTTAGCTTGATTGCCACAGCGGCTGATGAAGAAATTAGGAAATTATCCGGCCTCGCACTGCGTCAATGTATCGAACTGGGCTATCACCGAGGCATTAAACGTCTTGCGCCCACCGCAAACCCACTTCAACAAGAAATGCGCAGAAGAGTCTTCTGGGTGGCGAATGGAATTGACTGCACCGTGGCCTTGAGGCTGGGACGGCCACTGGGTATCCCGATTCAGGAGATCGATGCCGAGGTAACACAAATCTTGCACCCCATCAGTCTTTGACTCATACTAAACACCTGAAATGTAAAGTATCCATCAGATGTTGACGACTCTGCCATCACTTCAGCCGGCATCGCCAGTCCGCCTCGGTCCCACCACAGCCAGCCAGCGACGGCAATGTCCACTGCCATCCACGTGTTCAAATTACGGCATATCTGGGCTCAGATACACACCTCGTTATTTTCAGGTGCCTCGCGTTCCGACGTCGAACATAGTGCCTGCCATCCTCGCATTAGAGAGTTACGGGCGGACTTGGACGCCTGGCTGGCGGAAGCTCCACCTTCACGGCCAAGGCAAGATGATGATCTGTCCATCTTCTCTATAAGCACTTGGTATGAGCTGAACTACAGCTACACCTTGATGCTCCTATATCGAGGCCAATTGGCAGAGTATAGAGAGTCAAACAGGCAGGTTTTTGAGGAATGTATCCAGGCTTCCAGGAACATCTGTCAATCTTACCGTCGGCTCTATATAGGGACAGCAGTTAGATATACGTGGGGGACGCTTCACTGTCTTTTCTTGTCTGGTTTGACATACCTGCATTGTCTATGGACGTATCCTGCAGTCTTGGAATTGGTCCGCCCAGAGGATGTCAGCAAGACATGCACCGACTGCACCATGGTGTTGGTGGCGATTGCGGAGGGTTGGCAGAGTGCGGCGCCTTACCGCGATACCTTTGAAGCCCTTGCAAATCGTACAATCTCCATGGTGATCAACAAGAGTCGCTCAGCCCCAAGCCCAGCTCCCCCATTAGGCGGGGTCGAGATCGGGGATGATGACAACTGGAGCCATTGGTTAACCGACATGGCGGAAGCCGGAGTACTGGATGGAGTTGATGGATTGTTGGCAGGATTTATAAGTGACTTCGCGACGCACCCGGATTATTGAGAGGATTTGGTTTACCGACGTCTAGTACTATCAAAGATATATGGTCATCTAGCCCTTTTGCCTTTGTCTTGTTGCAAAGGCAGAATCAATGTGGCTGCAGATTGGCTGCAAAATTAAACACCTTATAGCTTCTGCATGGGAACCTATTTCACAGTCAGTTTTGTGCTTAGCATTTGACGCATACTTGGTCTCACCCGCTTCATCTTGAAATCCTGAGCTATTCGGGGCCAGTCAGCACATGATGGTATGTTAATCGCTGATTCAGAGGCACATACCAGAAGCCATCTTGAGTTTGGACATCTCTCGCGGACCATCCTCTCCCTCTGACAGACCGTTGTTCGGCTTGCCCTGCTGGGCAACTCGCCACTTCCAGACAGGTGTGAACTGGTCAGGGACACGCTCTATTTGATTCTTGACATGCTGGTAGGGGCGTGTCAGCATATGATGCTTTTATTAAGCCGGATCCCATGAGACCTACCTTTCCTAGCACTGGGAGAAACTTGAAGCCATGTCCACTGCAAGGTGCTTAGTAAATGATGGTGAACCACACAAGACAACAAGGATGGGGAAACTCACGAGCCTCCTGTGCAGATGAAGAGGGAGTCGGAATATCCAGGCACGTAATCAATCACGTACTGCGACTGTTAGTAATAAACACAGGTGGGTGGATTGGTAAAGCACCTACGTCGTTGTCGACGCTATCAGTATACCAGCACAGCTAAATTTGTCACACATCAGCCTTGATCCGATCAACAGTCTCCAGCGTTGCACCCACTCTGCTGTCTGTGAAACCAAACTCGGCTAACTCAGGAAATGCCTGGGCAATGACTTCCTTCATCCGCGAGAGGCCGTACAGAGGCACCGTGTTGATACGCTTCTCCGTGTACTTGGTTCGTGGAGTGGAAATCCGGCTGTAAAATGTTAGCCTGCGTCCATGATCCCCAAGATGCTGGGCCTACAGGTCCGGCTGCGTTGGGTGAGCTTGGAAATTGGTGAACTGTCTTGCATGTAAGCAACCAAGTGCAGGACGGCCATGGCTTCAACTCACTTTACGACCTCGAAAGCCGAACTTGAGTCGCCCTTCCTTGGAGATGGGGAATCCACCGCCCTGGTAGTAGCTAGCATCAGGGTTAGCACAACATCTTGGATGAAAAGAGAGTGCACAGACTCTTCCCCTTCTCCCCTGCGATAAGACCAGACGGGGTAGTTGTCAGGGTGGAATTTCTTCCAGAGGTCCTGTCGATGCTTCGGAATGTCAATGAACATGACAGTTCCCGCCGTTGCTTCGACAGTCTGGTGAGCTTCCGGGATGATGGATGCAGTCCAGCTACCAGCTGATGTGTGTTAGCCTTGAAGAACAGGCACGAAGCGGACTGAATCTACTTACCAGCGACGATGACCAAGTCTCCAAAGTGACGAAGCCCATCGCACGTCTTGATTCCAGCAACCCTCTTATTCAAGCCGTCGTTCTCGACAATAAGGCTGGAGAGCTTACCCTGGGGATCGCCCAGGACGAACTTGACTCCGACTTGCTCACAAAGGAACTTTGCGTAGATGCAGGCCTACGTTCATGAGGTTAGAAGTTGGTGCAAAGCAGAGAGACCTGGTTCTCAGATTACTTGCCTTGTCAGCGATGGTAATGCCTCCCTGGATGTCTATGAAGCCATTGGTGTTCCCGCCATTGATCCTGTCAATGATGTGATACTTTTCAACCCACTTGGGATCAATTTGCCCCAGCCTTTTCTCATCTTGGGCGTTTCCCTAAAAAACATGTCAGTCGAAAGGTCGATAATCGCCGGCGTTCATACCTTGACAAATTGCATCCTGCGGAATTCTGGCGCCGTCTTCTCCATCGTCTTCAGACTGTCTGCATAGTAGTCGCGCAGCTCTGGACCCTCGGCGAGGAAATACGATCCGCAGATGTAGAAGAGCGTATCTTCTGGTGTCAAACCCTTTGGGAGATCAGAAGCGTTGGACTCGGTGATTGCCTTGTTCCACGAGAGCCAGAAATCTCTCGCCTCGATGGCCAGGTCCTGATAGCTAAGAAACTAATGTTGGCATTCCCTTCCATTCAAAGTAACAGCGGGGGCTATCTTACTCTGTCCTCTCGGCGTAAGCCATGCGAAAGACCTTGTTGATATCTGCCGAAGCGCCATCACAACCCTTTGAGGGGTCATACCCGTTCTTGTCAAAGGCACATCGGTCGAAGATGGTGATGTTTCTGTAGCCACCGCGTGCGAGCCACAAAGCGCTGCTCAGGCCAAAAACGCCGCCACCAACGATGATGATCTCGGAGTCGTGGGAAAGCATGATGAGAGAGGAGTGAAAGGCCGATTGTGCAGGTGGTGATGATTTTTGTGCTGCGAGGAGCCTACTACGGGAAGAGTGGGTGATTCGTCTAAGGCAGTCTTGGATAAGAGTGTAAGACACGACTTTATATGCGCAGTCACGGGTACGATCATATCCGTTCACTGTGTCAAGCTAGCTGCCCCGGTCCTTGCTGGCGTTGAAGCCGGAGAGTGATCCGACACTCTTCGTATTCTTCCGAGTCGCCAACCATCGAAGATAAGCCATGGCCCACACTCCGGATTCCGATGAACCGCCCCCGAGAGGTGTTCGGAAGCTACCGAGGCATGGACTACTCCTATACAGTATGGTCTACTTGGTGAGGCCTTGACATCTCGGCACTGCCCCGACTATATTTTTCTTCCTCAATCAATCCTTCCTCCCTGCTGAATTCTATCCAACCTCACCATGGTCCATAAGCTCATCTTTCACCCATGCCTCTCCCACTTTGTGAGACTCTCGTCCACCGTTGTTGGTCGAGATAAGCTCATACGCCTGTTTCAATTTTATTCAAGGTTTAGGATCTGGTACCTGACGAGACACGACCACCTGATTCTTTCCAAAGAGCGATGGGTGGTCTTTATGAGTCGCCTTGCACTTGCGCGAAAGGTGCTACGTGCTGGCCGGAGTGTGGAACAAATCCAGACCGCAACCAAAGCCGCCAGCGCCTCACTCAGCGGTGTGGATCACAATTGCTTCCTACATTACGTCTCGGTTCTTCGTCATTTTCTCTTGGCTGCATACCTGGTTTTGGACAATGCGACCATACTAGACAGCCTAGGGCTCCATCCCTGGAAGAGCTCGCGGTACATAACCTTGCAAGCGGCACGGTTCTGGTTCAGCGCTATAGTGTGCGGGCTCTGTACACAACTCTACTCCTACCATCGAATGAGGCAGTATCGGAAAGACAAGGATGGCATGGATACCAAGCCAGATGGTCATTGGTGAGTGCTTTGGCTAGATCTGTGCCTGTCGCTGTGTGCTGATGCAAAACCGGATACTAGTAAACACGCCATTGACAAGTTTCAGATTCTATCAAACCTCTGTGACTTGGGAATCTCATCCTCTGCGGCTGGGCTGATACGAATAAACGAGGGTTTTATTGGGATCTGCGGCGTTATTAGTAGTGGTGTTGGGATATATAGACAAGTGGTACCGACCTCTTAATGGAAGGAAAGGTCGGACTGAATTAAATATTATTAATATACAATGCTTCCTTAGTTATTACCTAGGTTCTTCTTCAATGGGAATGCTTATTCTAAATTATTATCGTCAAGGCAATACCTGCCACGCCCTCGACAACATCGCAACAACACCAATACCAACACCAACAACACCAAAAAAGAAGATCGCGAGTTATTGCTCGCGTGGCGTCTCTCCCGCCGGGAATTGAACCCGGGTCTCAAGCGCATTGTAAATGACAAGCTTGCATACTGACCACTATACTACGGAAGATGTGTGGTTGTGATCAACCACTGTAGTGAGAGGATTCGATGGGACGGTGTGGAGATATGCGGGTTATAGCCCACCACGTTCGCATTAAAGGATATGAGTGAGTGTGTATGTATTCATGGGCATCTAGATACTCGTTGAATGACTATCGATACTTAAATATCCTAGCCGTCTCTCATATAAACTCCGCGCCAGACGCGCGCACGCCTCAGTTTGTCCCCCAACACCACAAGCAATAGAGTCATCACAGCGTGTACATGAAATCAGGGCGCACATCACCACTAATAGCCTTCTGCTCATCATTCATAGCGTCCCACTTGGCGTTGCGCTTTCCGTTCCTGCGGGCCCTGTTCTCCCAACGCAGAGCAAAGTGCATGAAGATCGAACCACCAAGCAGAAAGACGATCTGGTACGCAAGCACCATGCCGTGACCGGTCCAGTAGCGAGGCTTCTGTCGGTCGAGGTAGATGTTGGATGAGACAACGCCGTTGAGGTTGCCCCAGCCGACAACCATTCCGAGAACGATCGCGCGCTTCAAGGAACCCTCGATGTTGTTGTTCACCCAAGACACAGTGTTGGACACGGTCGGATAGATTCCTGCAAGAGATTAGCCAAGGCACAACATCCAACGGAGTCAAACTTACCCATTGCACCAAGGAACACGGCGCCGTATTGAACCTTTGGTTTGTGACTAGCCAGCAACATGATGAATCCAATGATGCCCACGCAAACAGTGGCAATGTTGCAGAAGCCTCGCCATTTGGTCCGATCTGCCGTGAAACCAACAAAGATGGTGGCCAACGCCGCGCACGCATACGGAGGCACAGAGAGGAGCTGCGCGCGCGTGCCGACGTAGCCCATACCACGAAGGATGGTGGGAAGGAAGAGGGAGAAGGCATACAGAGGCATCAGGCAGCCCATGTAGATGACCATGTACCCATACGTCTTCCAATCCTTGGCAGCAGCCCAGATATATCGCTTGTCAAAGTCTTCAGCGGTTCGGCCCTGACGGTCCATGATCAGACGACGTTGAACACGGATGCGATCCTCGGGCGACAGGAAACGGGCAGTATCAGGCCAGTCAAAGACCATCCACCAGCAAAAGATGCCAATAAAGACGGTCGCCAAACCCTCAAGGATGAAGATCCAAGCCCAACCAGGCTTGCCACCGGTACCGTCCATCTGAGCAATGGCAGCAGCTAGCAAACCGCCAAATGATCCGGCGAGGGCAGCGGCTGAGAAGAAGATGGCCGACCGGGCACCAATCTCGGAGCTCCTGTACCAGCAGCCGAGATAATAGTTGACGCCCGGGTACAAGCCAGCCTCGGCGACACCAAGGAAGAATCGCGCAGCCAAGAGACCGGGGTAGTTATGGCACAGACCCATGAGGGTCATGACGATACCCCAGGCGATGATGATGCCTGTGAAGAAGATGCGTGGGGTCAGACGCTTGAGGAGGCCATTGGTGATGGGCTCAAAGAGGGCGTAGCTGATGAAGAAGATGGTGAGCGCCATATTGTAGTCGCCCGTTACCATGCCGAGGTCTTCTTCCATGTTCTCGAGACGGGCATTTCCAATGTTGGTTCGGTCGAGGAAGGACAGGAGGTAGAGGAGAGAGAGCCAAGGGATGAGCCACAGGTCAACCTTCCACATCAACTTCTTGTCCTAGCGATGGTCAGTGAGATAGCTCAAGATGTAATGTGTAAGGCAACTAACAATTTCCCGGCGCTCCTCTTCACTCTTCCCCGCGTCGGGGTCGGGCAGGCTTGCCAGAAGCTGAGCACGCTCCGCCTCGATGGCAGACGTGGGAGGAAGCTTGGAGACATTCTCAACGTCCACAGTCGAGGGCTTCTCCTGCTCCGACGGCGGCGTTCTAGTGCTATCAGTCGTCATGGCGAAAAGCTGAAAAGGAAGAACAATGATTGACAGCTCATCCCAAATTCTGAGGGAACGACACCGTCATATAAGAAGATCCCAAAGGCGGCCCGAATACCGTTTTGTCCCTTCCCTCTCTGATGTGCCTCGGCGCGTTTGTCCACCCCGATTCCCTGCAAGCCCTCACATGCGGGGACGGGGGAGAGGTCAAAGCTGTTCAGATCTGCGATTCGCTCTAGGCGATTAAAGGAAGGTAATAAGGATCAACGTGGAGAAGAGACCTTTCCCCGCGATTGAGTCTAATTGGACCGACGAGGTGAGGAATGTCGATCGTGGATGGTTTTCGGAGGCTGTGATGATCAAGTGAGCAAGGGTTGCGAGCAACAAGATTGTAACCCCCCCTCAAATGCAAAAAAGGGCTATCAGCCTGAATGCATCCCCCCGGCTGTGTGATGCAAGAGGAGGCTGCAGAAAGCCAGCCACCGAGGGATCTGATCTCTCTCCCGTGCTACGTGGCTTCATGCTGGATTCTCGTGTGTTTCTAAATACGGAGAGATTAAAGCCAACGCCATGTATTCCTTTATTTTTCGGGATATGTAACACGTTTGTTGGTTGGTTGGGGGACCATTCTTCCCGTGTGTCACATCGAGGCGTAAGCCCTCTTCCCCCTCTGCATGGCCGTGCCGTCACTTCCGAAACAAACACAGAGGGACACTTCGTTTCGGGCTTACGGGGCGCATATTTACGCTGATCACAATGTTGCAGTGGAGGGATATTATAAATGATGTCCGAAGGAGGGTCATGTTGGCTGCTTACTGGGGCGTCTGATGCCCCCGACGACCCTCTTGGCGCCCGATATCCAGTTTGCCTTCTTTTGTCCTCCATCCAAGCATCATGTTAAGCTTAAGAGTAGTCGCTCTGCTGAGTCTTGGCTTACCAAGACTGGATGCAAGCTCCACGTGGCAAAAGCTTGATTATGGTGTGTAGCCTCTCGGCCATGATGGAGGTGGCTGTGTTCTCCAAATGTCGCGCTGTGCTCAACCAATGTGACGCCATTATCACTGTCGGACGAGTTGTCCCTGTAGATACTGTATGCCCGTCAGATAATCCGCAGCCATCCTTTTTGTACGACCCTACAGCAATGAGCTTTTCAGCTCTAGAATCCATCTCCTCACTGGGACTTTTGTACCACCATCATTACCGCCGAAACTTTCCGGATCAGCACAGGCGGCTACCGCGGGGCGAGTCAGAAATAACCCCGGGAATTTGGTTCGGGACGATACATGTGCTCAAATTTTACCAAGAGTTTATTCGCAGTTCTGTGTCACCACCACCAGATACAACTGAGGTCAATATAACCCATGCACCCGCCAAGCTCTCTTCCCTCTTGGCGATACAACGTCCGGCAGTTCCGCCTCCAATGAGGCAGGTGGCGGGGGTAACTGTTCTCTTGGCGTGGATGGTTCCGTCTTGGCTTGGAAAATGGAAGAATCCATGGATTACGAAATGGTTGGTGCCCATGAGGCATTGCTGCGAGACCTAACCCGACAAGGAGAGGAGCCCGATCAATGTTACCACGAGATGAGATATTGGTTGCATTTAATTCTGGACGAACGGAGATCATCGCGTGACAGCTGTCAAACATTGATAGGTTCCGGGCATTAATCTGGTGCCCAGACGCCCGGATTCACGTTGTCTTGGCCTCGGTGTGTATTACGCGTCTCTAAATGTCACACTGTCGCGTGGAATACCCTGCACGAGTCATGGCCATGTGGGAAGCGGGAACAACAGTGAATTGAAGCATCTGAAGAGTTGCCTTCATACTGGGTCATGGTAGTCGGTCGCTGCGGACGCACACTGCGCACATGACATCAAAGCAGAGCCTGGACAATGCGTCCATGCACGGATATCCACATCATCTGAGGTAGATCTGGAGAAGGATCACGCGAGTCTCATTTCCGCTTATGACCCCAGACCCCGCGAATGTGGCGGTGGGTGAAAATGAAATGTCGTAGGTTCATTTCGCCAGTGACAAGGGATACAGAAACGTCGAGTTGATGAATACTCTCAACAAGGACGCTACCTAAACGCGAGAAAAGGCCCACTGTGTTAGCATTGGGATATGATGCTATTATGTGTTAAAAATGTGTTGTTTATTATAGTTGGAGCCTGGCCCTCGATGGGTTAACTGAGCCAGAAGATGGCAAGAAAAGGCTGATGAAAATTTTCATAAAAGAAGAGCAAGTAGTTGAAGAATTATTGATCACTTCATCAATTCCTCAGAAGAATGCTGCTTTCGCCCGCGTTCCGCGTCACGAGCCTTTGTGCATGTCCTTGACCAGGCCAGATGGCGAAAACTTCTCGGTATGGAACAATGGAAGCTGGAGAGAAACTCAACAGCATGCATGGACTGGTTAAATAGACTTTGGCGTGGCACTCTAACTTTGACTGCGTAGAGGATGCGGGCATCTAGAAAAAGCCCACGATCCGTGAGAGTTTGAGATATGGTTACAAGAGAAATGATCACGAGATCAACTTTTCATGAGTATAAGAATAGACATAGATTCGCTGTCTCCTCTGTATGATCTCAAGCCAACGGGAACTCGAAAAGCTCAAGTTTGATACTGAATCACCGCCTCCACCATTCAACCATACTATTATCACCTCACCAGACTTCGAGATGGGAGAATACTGCTGTCGGTACCGTCGCATTGCGGCTTGGCCTGGAGCCACGATGAAGAGTCTCGCATCCCGTGCCAGGCGGATTTTCAATCGAGCCCGACCATCAGTGCTACCGTCATCAGCATCAACGTCGGTCTCATCATCGCCATTACCACCATCACTAGAGGCATCACCGGAGGCATCACTATCACCATCGCCAGAGCCGCCAACACCAAAGGCGTCATCACCAAAGGCATTCTCACAAAAGTGGCCATTACCAAAGTTACAAAAGCGGCCATCACCAAAGCCATCACCAGAGCCAAACCTGGATTCTTCTATTGTCCAGCTGCCAATCGACATACTTGCGTGTGTCATCGACCATCTATCCGAAATCGACAGGCACGTGCTCTCCGTGACCTGTCGAGCATTTTGGAATGCCACCCGCCTTGCTCTCCGCCAGGGACCAACTTATTCTCTCAGCCAGCACGAATATCTGTGCTACTTGACCAGAATCTCGCGAGACAACCAAGACTTGTGGGTTTGTGAGCTATGTAACAAGCTCCATCCGGCCGGTGATCCAATGTCGGAAATCTGGAAGATTTGCCCTTTGAATTTTGGACGTGACACCTTGGCCGCTGGCGACATAAAGCTCAAGTTCAGACTCCAGCATCGAAATGTTCAACGTGCCCTCAAATTGAGTCGCCTTGATAATCTTGACGAGAGACAGAGGGAGATACTCAACCAGCTAATGAGGCCTCATCGAGCCAGCATCCAAAAACGCTCGACGATTATGGGCGACATAAGATGCGAGTATAATGGTTATCCAAAAGTCATACAAGGAAGATTCTTGCTGTTATCGGTTTGGACTTACGATGAACGCAATGAGCCAATATCTCGGCATAGTATAGGATCATTGTCGATATGCCGCCATCAGGAACTTGATGGGTTTAGATCAGGGCTGGAATCGGCTCTCGCAACGGCTTTGAGACGTCCAAGGACTGCGGTTGACAGCTTCTGCGCTGAATGCCCCGTCGACTTCTCGGTGAACTTCTCGCCCAAGAGAACCACTGTTCACGCTTGGCACGATTTTGGCCCTGAGGGCACGCCGCTGGACCTAGCTTGGACCGTCCACTTCTTGGGCGGGTTGGAACATTACCATGGTCTGACAGTTAGTCATGCCGAGGGAAGTATCAAGGAGATGTATGAATCATCAAAATAGTAAACAGGGTGACAGGAAGATGATTGTTTCATTGCAATACAAAGATACAAAAAGCTGCTGTGACTAATGATCTTTCGTGAAGTGGTTCTACCTCTTGCTTGCTCCTCCACCATGCTTAGCGTTTGTATCGATGTAAATGACTGAGGGTCTAAACTTCGTTCTCCTTACATATCTGCTAAGTTCGTCAACAGTCAACCCGGAACTATCTGCACTTCAAGCGGTTTGAATCCGCTTAGCTGACCTCCGAGAGATATTCGCGTGGCAAAGCTTGTTCGATCTTCTGGCTCAGTCAACCCATCAAGGGCCGGGCTTCAACAACAATAAAGAGCACATTGTCAATATGCAAGGCTTGTTTGTTTAGTTGGGTTGAGGGGACGCTCGGGGCAAGGTAATGACAAAGATTTGGCGGATTGGTGATGATGAGGTAGAGGTCAAGGGAAAATATTGGAGTTGAAGACACGAGGGGAGGTTGTCGAAGGGCGGCCATTAAATGGTGATGACCGCGCAAATGGTGTTGCTGGTGGTGCAAATGTTCATACTGGTTCGTGGACATGTGGAGGCGACGGCGACAGCGTTGAGGATCTCGATCATGAAGAAGGGAAAAGAGGACCAGTTTTGATGGCGCCATGTCTTTATCGATGCTTTTTGACGCTTTGGTTGATTGAAATGAACAAGAGAAAAATCAGAAGACATAAAAAACAGGCCACAGTAGGCTTGGCCTGGACTCCCGCGCGAGACCGTGGCTGTATTTTTAGGACACGAAAGTGTATAAGCTCAAGAAATGGTAGCCTGGAGCTACTACTATCATTATCATCTAACGTCAAATCGTAAAGTTAAGGATTGACTTGAAATAAAGCCACCCCGTCTGTAAAACTTGCCTCTTCCCACTCCTACACCACTAACACCGAAACAATGCTATCCACAAAAGATGCTCAAGTCTTGAGGATATTAGCAGCCACGACAATACCCCGAGCAGTCTTGCTAACCCAATCCTGGGCCACGGAATAGTCGCCATCCTTGGCATACTGAACACCCTCAGTGATGCCAGGGAACGTCACAGCAGCGTATCCGGTATCGAGACCAGGAGCAGTGACGACGTGCTTGTAGAACTCGCGGTTGGGAAGACCGCCCTGTGAGATGAAACCACGCTGGAAGTCGCGGTACTTGTGGTTGACAACCTTCTTGAGGATCTCGTCGTTGCGCTCAACGGCGATCTTCTCGAGGGCCTTGACCTCGTCGGCGCTCTTCTTGAACTGCTTGATGGCTTCGTCGAGCTCAGAAAGATCCAGGTCAGCACCTGCTCCTTCGGTGTACTCGACGAGGTCGTCGTAGTAGGCTCGAAGTTCGACAGCGTAGTTCTGGGTATCGATGGGGAGGATCTCATCACTGGCCAAGTGGTACGCGATGAGAGCCAGGTACTGACCCTGAGAGGCATGCACATGGAAACCAGGGTCGCCGAAAGTGGCCATCCAGTGGTAGGTATCATAGTTGGAGTGGTAGTGCCAGATGGGATCGCTGGGTCCACCCGAGCTTCCGACATCAAAAGAGCTGATGCCCCGATGGAGGAAGGGTGTGTAGTCAGATCCAGAGCCGAGAACCTCGACGACACCGCCGGATGCCTCATGCCAAGCATCGTAGAGCGAGATGTTGAAGCCACCAAAGTTGGGATGGATGATCTTCTTCATGGTCTCAGTCGCGAGTGTATGAAGCTCAGGCGTAGTGGCCAGGTTAGGTCGGGGGCCAGAGACGGCAACATCAATGTTGAGATACGAGACGGCTGTCTCGGTGAGCCAGTTGACGTGCTCCTCAACCCACTCGGTAGAGCCGATAAGACCCCATTCCTCAGCATCCCAGGAAGCAAAGACAATGTTTCGCTTGGGCTTCCAGCCAGCATCCTGGAGCTTCTTGAGGGCTCGAGTGAACTCGACAAGGATAGCAGATCCTGAGTTGGGATCTCCGTTGCCGCCCTAAATGGTCAGTCATTGGCTCTAAAACAATGGGTTTGGGGCTACTCACGACCATCCAGGTATCTCTGTGGTTTCCAATGACGATTGTCTCATCGGCGTTGGTACCGTTGATGACACCAATGACGTTATGAATCGGAGCGATACTGTCGCGAGATACCACATCAAGAGACAGCTTAACGCCTGGGGCAGGACCAGTGCTATACTCAGCGTCGAGTGCACCAGTCCACCTTGTTCGGTTAACGGTTTCGGCAGAAATGCCGTGACCGTCGAGAGCCTTCAGCAGAGGCTCGGCTGCCAAGTACGAGATGGGGAGAGAGGGGATCTTGGCGATCACATCAGAGTAATCGGCTCGGGGTGCATCCTTGGTAGAGGGATAGCCAGGAGTTGTAGGGTCGCCAGGGTGGGTTGAGAGGAAGAGGGTCGAGCCCTTTTGCACAGAGCTGGGGTTTCTAGCAGGGCCATCTGAAAACCGTCAGTTCATGTTTACATATTCTTCTGGTCTGTTGAGACTTACTGGGATAGGCCTCGTAGCCATTGGCAACTGTGACGTTACCATCGTCGCCAGGGTCAGTAAATATGACGGCTCCAATGGCGCCGTGGTCCTGAGCATTCTTGACCTTGAGCCCGCGGAACAAGCCACCGTACTTGATCAGAGCAATCTTGCCCTTGATCTCAACGCCGAGCTCGACGAGTCTCTCAAAGTCGTCAATGGAACCACGGCTAGTATCTGTTAGCAATCATACTTTGTCTCCCTCATGGAAATAGTCTTACCCGACATAGACGTATTCGGCAGACGCATTACCGGTCGGAGAGTAGCCCAACCACGTCTGTTGGGAGATCACATCCAATCCTGTGACGTCGTCTTCCTCTAGTACATCCTCCTTGAGGTTTACCTCTGAAACTTCACCGTTGGCACTGGTATGTTGCAGAGAAGCACTGACAGGGTACCGCAGGAACACGTGGTACTCGTTGAGATGAGCATCCACGCCATTCTCGTTCCATCGGTCCGCTGTCCATTGCGCAGCGTCTTTGCCGTAGCCGGCGAGCTTGTTCTGGTGGCCGTAGTAGTCGGACCACTCATCAATGGAGACGTTGTCAAACGAATTGACCAACAGAGTCTCGTGATCATTCAATATGGGAGGCCATTGATCATTGCGCTTGACAAGCGGCTTGCGATGGGTATGCCTCGCTTCTAGATTAAAGTCGCGCTGACAAGCAGACGCGCTAGAAGCAAAGGCAGCAAGAACAGAAAGCTGTTGGACACGCATGATGAAATCGCGATGCCAATTGAGCTTGTAAAAGACGCAAGTAGAGGGGTAGTAGAATGATTGACATCACCGGGAAGCACAGAGACTATAAATGCACGGCTTGCATCTACCCCATGTGCCATGTTACCATGCAACTCTATCATTGTGCCATTGACCAGGCAGAAGGGCCAAGTCTATCCAAGACCAGGGATGAGCTGGGCCAAGCTCCATCTGATTTGCCAGAACTATCGCGACTCTGTGCTACGTCGGGTCAGCTTCCTTTCCTAGGCCGCACCACGCAGTAAGCTTACGAGCTCTCGAGCTCGGGATAGGTCCCCGCCATGTCGTCATACCTCGACCAAGACAAACACAGCCAGTCGGTGGTAACCGCTTCAGGAAGCTCAGCAAAAGCTCTTTGCTTGAGCACGCCTTGGCCACGAGGCGGGGGAGGATCGGCGCATAAGTCACCTTCCTGATCGGCGATAGAGCTGCCTTGGCCCGGCGGGGTTAAAGACAAGCATCTTGCTTCTCGCGCCATCCGAGATACAAATTGTATCGCGTGTGTAAGCACAGCAGATGCTGTGAAAGTTCCCCGCTTCTCGAATGCGTGATGGATCGGCAGTTGAGACTCGAAAATGCAACGCGATAAGCTTCTTTACCAACGTTGTAGGCGTAGGGCTTGGGTGTCCTTATATAACTCTGGCTCATCAAGCCTGTCGAGATTATAGTTCTCGCTTAATTGGATTCATATTAAGCAGTCTTCGTAGTGGAAACCAGCGCTCAGCCGTCAAACATTGTGGTCGTGGGGGGCGGAAGCACCGGGCCTTGGCTTGCAAGCATGGTTATCTCGACTGCTAGAACTGCTCGATTGGGCTTAATGCTCGTACAAGGGGAAGATGAGCAAACGTGAGCAAGTATCATCAATAACCTGATATAGAAGTGCTCATTGTTGTTGTCTCTAGCAGGTTCCTATCCAAACCTACGTAGCTATGAGGGTGCTATTGTACCAAAAGTGCACCAGAGCCAGACGGAGCTCCAAATGATAGGCGGACAAGCTGGAGCGACATGGCCCGCGAATGAGAGGCTGCTTCGAGATTATTTAACAGAGTCTTTGCTTCAGATGGCAGTGAGGCTAGTCAATTCCCTGCATCCCTAGGAGTTAACATTTTGGTACTGGAATACGGTTAAAAATAACTTTAATTATTGGTGTGTCTGTCAAAGATGGTCTTCTCCACCAGGTAGTGGCACTATCGACCTTCAGCTACGCCTTCGGCAAAACGCGCAATTATTCATACAGCTTTTTCTGGTTTCTCCACAATTTCTTGTCTCTCTGCTTGGAACCTTATATAACAGGCATGATCTTAAGAATATAGTCGGTGGGGGATGTCACAAGAAGTGCCATGTCACGGCATGCATCAAATCGTCAAGTTGGTGATCAACTATCAACTGACATTATCCATCTCATCCCAAGTTGCGCGCACACAATTTCTACCAATTTAGCAACACAATATGATAAGCCTCACCAAATAACACCCACTGACCGAGTCATCAGCCTTGAAAGGCTTTGCCAGACCTACACAACCTCCATGGTCGCAATTCGACCCGAAGGACAGATAATTGCGAACCTCTTCCGTATAGCATCCATGATCAACTTTCGGTGCTCGGTAGGAATGAAAAGCATACGCTCAGTTCCTCTCAAGATCCAGTCCCTTTTAAAACTCAGTCCCCATCCAACAAGCTTGACGTCCTCGTTGGTAGGCCCCGAAACCTCCAGCTTGCCGAATTGGGTGTCCATGCAAAAATTGGCTGTTGAAGTCCCGGCCTGATCTAACCCCAGCCTGCGAAAGACCCCATTATCCAGCTTTTCTCTGTGTATCGTGGGGCCGTCGTACGTGAATAGCTCTTGGGAGTCCGGAGAGAAGGCTAGTGGCGTGGTGGTCCACTCGGGGGATGTATAAATACATTCTCCGGTTGGAACGTAAAAGACCTTGATGGGCTTAGTGAAGGAGGAAACGGCATAGAACTCGGCATCTGGCGAGCAAATGACCACGTCCTTACCAAACCACTGTGTAGAAGGATTAAATATTGTCTTCTCGCCAGGAAGGCCAAGTCGTTTGTTCTCAATCAGGTCCCAGACCACCGTTTCGCCCTCTGTATCCACTATGGCAGCCCGCTCAACACCATTTGGGTAGGCAAGCCATGCTGATGCAATGACAGGTTTTTCAAAAAAAATGCCGGGTGAGAATTGGAAGCTGGGACGCAAGAGCCTGTTCCCACGCTCCAAATCTTTGTTTTACCATCTTCCGTATGTGATACCAGCGTTTTGCCGTCCGGGGAGAAGATGAGGTTAACGATCCGATCGATGTCCTTTGGTGAGGGATGTCGCGCTTCCCGAGGTGACTCCGCAGAACTTGTCGAGATGTCCCATACCATGATTTTTGTAGTCAGGAGGTTACATGCTAGGAGTTTTTGGCCTGTTGGGAAAACAGACAAGCCGCTTATTCCAGCACCGTGGGTATTCATGATCTTGATGCAAGCACCTGCTTTATTCCAGAGCCTAATACAGCCGTCGACTGAGCCGGTTATGAGGATACGGCCATCTGCAGAGAAGCAAACAGCCATCACGTGTCTTCTACAATGGATGGTTCGGCTGCAGATCCATTCTTTGGTGTCTGCCGCTTGATGCCAGACCTTGGCCGTCCCATCTGCTGACGCTGTGGCGAGGTATTTCCCATCGGGTGAGGAGGCGGTTGACCGGATCCTGGAGTCATGATCCTCCAAAGTTTGCTCGCAACTATCGGTAGCCAAGTTCCAGACTTTGGCTGCTTCACTGGCGGGTGCGATGACCAGTTTATCTTTCGACAGGAAAGTGGCGGGGTTGATAGACATATAACCGATGCTGAGGTCGAGGTCGAGGTCGAGGTCGAGGTCGTTGACTTTGACACGAGTCGTCCAATTCCAGATGCGGACCCCATCGCTTGCTACCGTCGCCAATTGCTCCCCGTCTGGTGAGAAAAGAACAGATAATATCTTAACATCCGTAAGTGTTTGGATACATTCAAATGTGTCGACTTGGAGAATCCTGACCTGCCTTCTAGTTGCGACGGCCAACTTTCCGCCGCAAGGCGAGAAGGCGACACAATGCACAAACATATCAAGCATGTGACGCATGTCAGGTATGAACTTGTGTGTATACACACATTCACCCGAGGTTGCATCGTAGACTTTCGCATTATTGCCACAGGCCGCCGCAAATCGTTGTCCATCTGGAGAGCAGGCGACATTACGGACCCAAGAACCGGTAGAGATTGTCTGGATGCAGGGGTCCCAGTCGTCCTCCATTTCGGGTCCGGACAAAATCCACTTGGGTATCTGCTTTTGGAATCGCTCTCTAACCTTGCTGCATCTTGGACTGAAGAGTGCCGAGGCGTAGACCTGGCGAGGGGCGATCTCGATGGCTGCTTTGTGATAGCGGACGAAACGGCGAGCATCTTGGAGGAATTCGAGGAAATCTTTGGCCTCTACCGGCCCCTGAGCCATTATTAGTTGTCTTCGAGTAAGTGGCAAGACGGGGTAATCTTACCAGCGCTGATTCAATATCGATAGTAGCCTTGACTGCCACTGGTAGCTGCCTAAGGAGACTGAGTGCCTCCAGCCAATAGGTAAAATTGTCTCGCAAAAAATCCATCACCCGGCTAACAATGTTGAAGTCATTCCTGTAAGCGGCAGATTCCACAAGATGCCTGGCCCAGTGAAGGCACGAGTATTCGAGAGGAGATAATGGATCAGGGTTTGGACGTGTGAATTCGCCAATCAGGGTGCCATAAGAGCTCAGGCCGTAGATATTCTCCTTCAGTCCACATTGAAGAGTTTCAAGGCACCGCAAGGTCATTTGCAAGTGCTGGTGCTTGACTCCGTGGGGGAAAATGTGACCGCTGCCTTCTTTGAGAAGATACTCCTTGGCCGACTGATGGACAAAGTAGACTGCGCCATCTTGATAGTTCAGAAAAGATCCGCAAGAGACAATGGTGTCCTTGACGTCCATTTCATCGTATCCTGCCATCGAATCGACAAAATCGATCATGTCGTTTGACTTGAGATGGCCATAGGTGAGGCAGGCGGCGGCCAGAACCGCCTTCAGCCGATCCGACTCAGAGGATGTCAGTATTCGATCCATCATGAGCTCGTAAAGATCAGGGAGGCCCTTTGGGAACTTTCTGAGCTCTTCCTCGACCCGACGTCTGGGTACATCAGACTCGGTCAGCCGTTGGCATACCAAGGCCACCCAGAGAAACGTGTCTTCCGCGTGAGAAACCATGTAGTCATAGACTGTTTCCTTCAAATCCTTCTTTCTGTCTTTGCTGTTGTTCCTGTTGTCGCCCCAATTCTGGGCCAACTCGTCTACCTTTGTTCGAATGTATGACTGAACAGCCTGCGCAACTTTCTTCTTGTTTTCTTCATCTTCAAGCGTGATAGGAACTAGCCCCTGGGCGCCTCTGAACTCTTCTTTGATCTCAGGCCAGTCGCGACTCGATACGATCCACTTGGCACAGCAAGAGCTCGATAGCTTCACGATGAGTTTGACGAGGTTTGACCTGCCCATCTTGCACTCATCTAAGGCATCGATGATGAAGATTGCGTCCTTGAGAATCGGATCCTGGAGCATCTCGGTCAAGACCTTGTCGAGAAGTAAGCTGGTATTGGGGCCTTCGAACAGCTTCTTCTTTTTCTTGTCGTACTCCACACGGAGTTTTGACATGAGTGATGGGTAGTGATCGAGTATCATGTAGATGAGACCGCGCATCACAGCGGTGTCGCTGGATTGATCTTTCTCTGTGGCCTGGCAAAAGAAGTAGGAAAGCGGGTCGGTAGACCTGTCTAGCTGGTCGATGATGCCACAGATGAGCATCGTCTTTCCTTTTCCAGGGTTACCTTTAATCCAGAGGACGCAGCTTGATGCATCGTTGGTGAATTTTTCGTAGCCCGGGTGTTCCAGAATCCAGTGGTATGAGTCCCAGAGTGGGTTCCCTTTGATTGTCTGAATCCTTTCCTTGTCCTTGTGGGGGTCAGTGAGCAGCAAATCCACAAGGCACTCTTGGTCGTCCTTGTCTTGTTCCCTCTTCTGCAGCCGTCGGACCTCGTCCCTGAAGGCCTTTTCTTGAGACCAGGCGGTATCTCGGATCTCTTTGAGCTTTGCCCTCATGTCCTGGTCGGTGAACTGGTCCAAGTCCTTTTGTACGAGTGTCTCTGCGTCTTTGACTTCCTTAATTCCATCAGCCCAATCATCCAACTTGATTGAATCTCTAAAGATGGCAGATATCCCGTTGCGATCATAGAGGCAAACACTCCGCATCTGGAACAAGAGAAGCTTCTTGTAGAGGTCAACTACGTGGCTCTCGAGGTTCTTTCGCAGCTTTTCAGATGATGTGCTGACCAAGTCTTCGCTGAGAACAACGTCGGCCAGGTTCCAGTACCATTCTATTCTTGTTAAGACGTAGGCGACGCCTTTGCGGTTGATGCCTGGTTCCGTGACGGGGTTCGCGAGGATCTGGAAATTCGTTTGCAGTTATTAATGGGAAACTATGGGCTCTTAAACATACCTCTAGACCAAGAGACACGCCGGCCCAAATAGTAGAGGCCTCGGGCGAGTACTTGACAGCCTTGTCCACAATGCCCTTGATCTTCTCTACTGTTCCAAGCACGTCCGCAACAGCCTCCTTGAATTCTGCTTGTTTCTTGGACTTGTCTAAGCCGGCGTAGACTAGTTTCCACATCTCAGCCGACTCGACGCTTTTGCAGTGTTCCAAGTCCGGGACAGTCGGGGAAGTTGCCGTGTCGGCCCATTCCTTCTTGAATTTGGAGAGGATCTCCTCGTATGCCTTGACTCGGTCGTGTTCTTTGTCTTTCAGGCTTTCGTATGCCTTCTTCCACAGTTGTTCGGGGAGACTCTGCGGCACACTCGGCGTAACGGTCGTTAGCGTTGAGGGCGGGATTGTCGACTGGGTTGATGGGCCGACCGCTGGTTGTGATGTTGGCGACCCTGGTAGGTGGGCTGTTGAAGATATCGGTGGCTGGGTCGTCGAGAATGTGGTGGACGGAGCTGTGGACGACACTGTCGGCTGAGTTGATTGCGGGTTGGCCGAGGGCGCTGCTGACGATGATGGAGGTTGGCCTGTTGAAGAGGCTGCCGGCTGGGTAGTTGAAGTAGCTTCCGGTTGTGCAATCACACCCGTCACCCTCATCGGCGTAGCTGCTGAAGAGCTTGTCGCATGACTGGAAGTCGTCGAGTGGGCCGTGGAAGGCTGCTTCGGCGCGGGCCCATCTTTGGAATCCGAGTCACGAAGCTTTTCCTTGGCCTTGATCACCAACTTGTCCAAGAAGCCAGGCGCCATGGTCGCTCGTTGAACGCTGGCTGTAAAGCAATTGATGAATGAGGGAAATGTCGAGGATGCGGGGAAGATGGGCGACTGGCATTCAGGCATCGAGAAAGAAGAATCAGGCTGTGATGCCAAGGAACATAATTGGTAGCTGAATGCTGCATGTTGACAAGGATGGATGCTATTGGCTTTAAGAATCAGAGGTAAACAATCAAGATAGCTGTTTAACCGGTCTAATATTAGTGTTTAATTGATTAATGGTTGTCCCCAATGATGAAATATGTACTTGATATACAGTAACGAGCCTACTTTAATCACAAAACTGGCCTGGTGTTGAAGTGTTATCGGTCCACGGGAGACTCATCGATCGACCTGTGGGGGCCGAGCTGAAACCTGCATGGTGCAATTCAAGTCAATAAACGAGGTACCAAAGAACTCGGAGACGGAACTCGAGCACGCCAAAATCCATTTCCGTTTCTAGAACTGAGCTCCTGCCGCTCTAAGCTGAGTTGGTGCTGAGGTCGGGCTGAGGGATCTAGAATTCAGGTTGAGGCGAGCTGAACAAGCCCATTCTTAGACCTGCTCGGGGGAGAGAAGTCGCTCTATGTCGAGGTCCTCGTGGCCATGAAGCCCGAAAGACAAGGCCACGGAGCCAGGCCAGGGGACTTGAAAGTAAGCGGGACAACTTGGAATTGCATTATCAAGTTCTTGACTCAGCCATGGTCGGCATTACTCTAGAATCTAGCGAAACTAAAAGGAGTCTTATTTCTAGGGTACCAATCTAATATTGTTAGGTATTTCTAAGAATCATGACATTTCCTTCATCCCAAGTTACCCATGGTGTTGGCGAGCCGGTTCAGGAAGGGCTCCAAAGCTTCATCCCACTCAAAGACGTCGGGCGGCGTAAGAAGCAGGGACGCCAACAGCACGGAATACAGGGCGGCGTCAATGTTGGTGCTATCGTTGCCCGTAATGAGCTGTGTGAGCCCGGGATTGACCTGGTCTCGGACCTCCGTCGCCCGGGCAGCCGTAGCTCTAATATTTTGTGCCATCAAGAGTTAGTATCAAGAGTAGCCCTGAAAGAATAATCGAAGAGAAAAAAGTTGCTAAATGTGCAGATGCAGAAAAGATTCTACGAGAAACATAAGAAGGAGACGGCCATGGAGACATGGCGCGAGCGAGGCTACCCCCATGTGGACTAGGAAATGCTGGAACACCGCTTTGGCGACCATCGAGATGCCGCCCCAGCCCTCATCAAATGAGCTCTGGTAGCGGGACAGAATCATTGACCGACCCATTGGTCTCGGGGGAGAAGCACTCCCTGCCGGTGAGAACAGAGGTTGGCTTGTTCATCTTCTCCAGGACCAACTGAGCCAGCTTCACAAGCATCACATCGCTGCCTACATTCGTGAAAGCACGTCAGTAAACCATAACAAGGTACGTCTGTCGCAGAGCAAGGGAACATACCTCTGACACCAGCAAATGTGGCGATGACTGGAACGTGCTCCTGCCGCTTGCTAATTCTAGACGGAAGTCGTCAAAGGTGTGATAGTTGTCATAGTACAATGGCCAGAAACCAGACCGACATTTTTAGCGGTAAAACATTGCTAGCAGGGAAAGGAACTCACGTTCTCGAGGTACTCCGCGATCGATTTTCCTTGGGCTTCGACTGGGGGGGATTCTTCCCACAGCTGGGTCAAACTGACCTTGGTGTGCTGAACACCAAGAACTTGCTCCATGGCTGCCAGAAAATCCTCGTTCAGCCGTTACTGTCCGTCTATCTTGTACGGTAGCCAATCCGTCGGATACAGAATCTTGGTTAACTACTCACGGTCAGTGGGTGACATGGAAAAGACTACTCGGCGCTACTTACCAGTACTTCCGACAATTTGTTACCAGTCGACAGGCGAGTGAACTGAACGAGATCCTCGAGCGATCGAGTGAGAAAGGCCAAGCTGTCGAATTCCCTTCCCGTATGTTAGCCACGGCAACACGCTGGCCGGAGGGCCGAAGACTGACTCTGAGCTGGGTACCACGCCCTTCATAGAAATGCTTATGCCGCTGAGCCGGAGTCCTTGAACTCCAATTGCCCGCGCTGGCTCTCTTCCGCTTCCCGTAGCTGTTATTTGTGAGTTGAGTCCTCGATTATCAAGAAGCGCAGCACTTACTATCAGTGCCAATCGCCATATCGCACCACGGGTAGCCAGAAACGCAAACCCCTGTACCGGTGGAGCTGCCCGCTGCCTTTTGATAGCCATCTCCTCTGGGGTTCCATGAAGGGAAGTAATCAATTGCTTGATTCGGGGGCTTCTCGGAGCCGGCAAATGCCAGGAGCTTCGTTTTACCCACGATGACAGCACCCAAGTCGATCAGATTGCGAACAAACTCGGCAGTCTCTGTCTGGGGACCATAGCAGTCGGTGTATGCCCTGTTGCCCATGGAAGTCTTGACGCCTGTGAGGTGAATGTTGTCTTTGATGGTAACTCTCAGTCCATTCAAAGGTCGGCTGTCGGATTTGGGGCTGTAGAGCCGAGAGGGAACAGCGACGGCCAGTTCATTGCCGCTCGGCGAGGCGGCCATCAGAGGCTCGTAGGTATAGGCATCTCTGGGCCAGCACCTTGGTTAGCCTTGCCATATCCATGTTGGGCCTACTCACTTTGCCGTTGATGCGGGGATCGTTCCCACGACGAAGGCGCGGTAGTCGTCAGCAAAGAGACGCCAGGCCTTATGTACGGCTGAGCCAACGCGAAAGTAGGGCCCTTCCGGGGCAAGATAACCATCAGCCGGGTTGTGCGCTATGAACTTGGGCTTGTCGACGCCAAGAACCTCTGCCACAGCATCCTGGGCACTATCCAGTCCATACTCTGGCACCTCGATGTATTGGAAGATAAAGGCGCCTTCCTGGGAAAACTGTGGGTGGTAGAAATCGTCTTTGTCAGCAAAGAACTTGAGCTTCTCTGCCAGAAAGGCCTTGATATCGGGGCACGATTTGGGGAGGGTGACTAGGACGGTGGGCTCAGCGGAGAGGCTATGGGACTGGGACCTATCGAGGAAAAACTAAGATAATGTTAATTGTATTGCCAGCTCGACGTTGATCGTTACGAGCGGCAGGGGGCTGCTTGACGTGGTAGGCGAGCGCTTCGCCCGGGAAGCGAACCACAGTCTGTTGCAGCAGCATCCAGGCGTTGTTGGCAGTGGCCATAGGAGAAAGAGAAGGGTGGATTTACTCGGCCCGGATCGTGATCGGCAAGGCGGCGGGGCGAGAGTCAAGGTTGAACAGGAAGAGAAGCTTCTGCTCCGAGTAGCCCTTGTGATCCAAAGCGTAACGGATGGGCGGCCTCAATTAGGGTTCAAAGTAGACAAGACAAGCGTTCAGTCGCACGCAGCCGATGTGGAAAGAAGTCTGCGTTCCATGAGAGAGTAAGTTGGGGGGTGGTAGGCATCAGGGGGAGGAGAATGGAAGGGTGACGGGAAGGGGCCGGGCGGATCTGTGCGTGCTGAGCAGGAACAGCCCGTTGAGCCGCAAGTATGTACGGTCGTCAAAAAACATGAGACACCAAGACGCCCGCGTCAGTTATTATCTAAATATAAGCAAAATATACTAAGCCTAAGGGCTAATGCATTTAAGAAAATACCATAAGTAATTAAATAATATTAGAAAGTATTTATATCATTATTTACCTTTCTTATCTCTTCTTTTGCTTATATTTAGATGAGAACTATTTCTCCCATCGTCGCTGACGCGGGCGTCTTTGGTGTCTCGAGTTTTTTTACGACCCCGTGCACACCAAAGCATCGCCCATTTACGGGGGCCGACGCCAGCGATACGCTAACCCCCGCACCGTAGAGGTGACAGGATCCGATTTGGCAGCCCGGTGCACGCAGTGCCCAACGGCCGCAACACCGGTGAGTGTTGCAACCAATCCAGGCGCCCAGAAAACGAACCATGACTTTGTCGATGTTGAGGTGCCCATGGCAGATGTGCGCCACAGTATGCTGGAGTTTACCATGGACAAGAATGGTTTTCAGTTCTGTAAGCTCCCAACCTCCTTGAGCTAACAAGACTTTCTGGACGACCAAGCTATCACCTCGTGCCACTATCCTGAGGTAAAGGTGTTCGGAGAGAGCCTGCTCCCCAAAAGTTCGAGCGTGGTCATCCTTGGACATCGTGTGTGTTTGCGGATGCCTGTTCTCTTGCATCACCTCCCTAATGTTGACCGCAGAGACGTGAGAGGGGACAAAACTTTCCAAACTCGGGCGCCTACAATGTCCCCCTTCCGAGCCCAGTAGTCTATCCTCATGGAGGTATGTCAAACATGCATCTTTGATTTTGCCTTCTGGAGTTGTGGGCAGGAGTTTAATAGCATCTGTCAGACTTCACTGCCGACGGGGCGCTTGTCCCGCTGGAGCTCATCATAGCAGAGAGGCCAGAGCTCAAGGGCCGACGAGCCCAGATGGTGAAGTAAGTAGGCTTTCCTTCAACATTAACCTGGTTGCTTACAAACACAAACCAGTGTCTGGCGGGTCGCTAGGGGCCCAAATCAAGATTGGTCACTTACTTGCTGCGACTACCTGACTTTGGATGTGAAAGAAGACGCTGAGGCGAGTGATGTGGTCCATCGTGACCACGTTAGAGAGAACAACATGCTCTTCCCTAATCCTAAGCACCGGTGGTACTTGATGGATAAACAAGAGGTCGACGAAGTCATCATCTCTCGCCACTGCGACTCGGCCGGTGACCACATCCTATGTGAGCGAATACCCAGGTTTCTCTGTACCCGACTAACCATGCGGCTGTCTATTACAGCTTCACCCCACGTAGCATTAGATCGAGCTGCTGGTCTATTCAGTATCATCCCGCGTCAAAGTGTTGAGACAAAGATTGCTTGCTTTCTCCTTGTTGGTGCCTAAACCTCTTTGAAGAAGCAGGGCTCGACTGCTCCATTGGATGTGCGAATGTGCGCATCTATGAGCTTAGATAGATCTCTATCCAAGTGTCTCGTTTTCTCTCATCCCAAATCCTAGAAATAAGAGAAGAGCGTCACTCCAAATCAGAATCTATTGTTACATAAAGCAATAACAGAATACGTAGTGCCACCTGTGTGTCTAATGCCCTCTTCTCGAACGGCGCTTGAAAGGTTTGTTTGGGTTACACCTGTGGACGCGCAAGTATTGAGCGTTGTATTCCTTCCCACAGGCTTTGCAAGGCATTTTCTTCTCAGAATCCAGCCCATGATGATTCTTGAAATGCCGATCACGATTGTCCTTCCTTGTAAACCGCTCTCTGCAATGCTCTTCAGGGCATGCAAAGGGGCGTGGCCTCCTCCTACTCTCATCAACAGGAACACCACCACTTGAGGGGCTCAAGGCTGAGTTTCCCCGAGGCTGGACATGGTGATCATCGTTGGAGTCCTGTCCAAGCATAATCACATCCTGCCCAGCTGTGGGTGACTGTATGCTTGAAGGCCGTTCAACTGTTAAAGTGTTGGCAAAGCGAGATTGCACGCTCCTTGCTACACTCTGAGCATCCACGCCGATGTGCCAACTCGCTGCATCTGTAGCTATAAATTGCACTGCTCCTGTCAAGAGGTTATAGAGCCCTACAGAGATGGTCGATTAGCCAAAACCTGAACCAGGGATGCGCCACGAATGGGCAGGGTAGGACTCACAGAGCAGAAATATCAGCAATATACTAAAGATAACACCAGCCATTACCTCGGTCCACAGTAATGATTTCTGCGACGAGGCCCGCCGGCCTGTCACGGCCTTCCTGTGCTGGCCCTGTGTAGACTCGGCCCCAATACCCGGGTCTGCTGGGTCGGGATCCTTTGGGGGGGGCCGATCCTGCCGAGACGGTCTCTGTTGCCCGTGTTCGGGATCCCCTGGTTCAAAGAACTCAGTTAGATCGTGAAGATATTTCACTGCGTAAATGAGGTCGGATGTCAGACGCTCAGCGTGCTTGAATAGGTGGTGGTAGTCCAGAGTCTGAGGCGTGTACAGATCCCACATATATTCGCGTACACTCCAGATGTCCCGCGCTGCAGCTTTAAACAGCTTTCGGTCAGCACCGTGGAATAAGGGGAGCCACCGCGGCAGGTCTCGTCGAAACTGCTCGTTGTCGAATTGGAAGTTGGATAAATCGTGTTTGTGGATGTGGAGCGTGGCCGAGACTGCTTTGCACACGCAGAGGAGAGCTATTGCCATGCCGAGCTCATGCGGGAGGTAGCCATGCGAGATCTTATGCAGCGCTGTCATGCCAAATCGCCACGCTCGTGTCGAGTTGGGAAAGCGTCCGCGTACTCGGATGAAAATCAGGTGCTGCCTCACCTTGGCGTACTCTCTGGTGAAAAGGCCCCGCATGGTTGCTTTTACTTTGTCGATGTCCATGAATGAGTCTGCTTTGAACAATAGGTCTCTATAGTCGTCGATGGTTGGCGTGCTTAGTGGGGTGCTTGGTGCCTGTTCCCAATAAGCTGGTATATCCCACCTGTCGAACATTTGCTTCTGCCACATAAAGATGCCTCCGGGTGTTGCGCCCAAATTGTCCCTGGCGTCCATGTCTGCGCCGACTTCTATGAGAAAACATGAGAGTTCAGAGTGGTCTGCCCATGCAGCTTTGTGCAGGGCCGTCTCGCCTAGGTTGTTGGCCCAGGCGATGTCGGCGCCACGAGCGACCAGAAGCCGAGCGACCTGAAGGTGCCTAGCAGTCGCGGCCCGGAGCAGGGCCGTGTCGCCGTGCTCATCGTGTGCGTCAATGTTCAAAGTTTCTTTGGGAACATCGTTAGTTATGTGTCTGCCGAAAACATCCACGGGCATTTGCATGTGCGAATAAGATAGGATGGTAGGGTTGCTCAAAAGATCGTCGATGACTGAGATGTCGCCATCACCCGCCGCTTGGAGTAGCTTGACATCCAGTATGCCGTTTTCATCCTCCTCTGGCAGCATGTCTCTAAGGATATCACTAGGGTCATTATGCTGAGGACACGGCAAGCTTTCTTCCTGCTCCTGGCCCAGAAAGCCGTCGACCAGTAGCCTGAGGGGGAGGAATGGCTGAGCCCCAACGCTTCCTACTGGTGCGTCGATGACGTCTCGCAGACGTGCCTTGAGGTCCTCATGTCGAGCGAAGAGGTGAGCGCCGTCCCAGGCAGGCGGATCACACTGGGAGTACCGCTCATCTGGACCAATGACATCGATGAGGGTGTTTTGGAGTATCTCGTTCTGAACTTCGATCTTGGTGTGGGCAGGTTGCTTGCAGATGGTGAAGGCGAAGTCTAGGGGGCCGAGTCGGCGGCAATGGCAGTCGGTCGAACAAAGCCCATCCGAACGATTGTTCTCGATGTAAACTCCCTCGCCGAAAGAGTCGCGGGCAGAGACTGAGCACTGGGCTGCTGGTGACGAGTCGGTGGACTCGACAAGGCGGAACATGGGCAGCCGCGGGCGACTTCAGGGTAATAGATACAATCATGTTCGAACAAGCAAGGAGCTTGCGAGAAGCCGTTTGCGACATGCTGTCCGAGTTCATCGGCACTGCAGAGTTCAATGGTCAGTTAGCTAGGTACTGTTGCCTCCAAACGGCTACGGGGCGAGGCGGGGCGGGACGTGCCTTGTCAGGCCCGCGTCCGGCGGATTTTGGTGGGGAGTCATGGGTGGCAGGACGATGACGAGTCGGAAGTCGGAAGCAAGCGTTCAACGTCAGACAATAGGATCGATAGAGAGCGAAGTATCCAGAGCATTCATTTAGGAAGAATATGGAAGAGTTGAGGTAGCTGTGGGATTTCATCTCAAGGCAGATGGCGCAGGTTTACTTATAGATGGAGGGCCAACACCAGGATCCTCCAGCCAGGGGCCGCCCCAGTCTGTTTGTTCTTTCGTGTGTACCTCAGCCCAAGACTCCTCAAGGTATCCTCCAGATTTTCATTGGTACCACTACTCTACAGCTTCCCGGGCATAGAACTTTTAGCCTCATCAATTTACATAGCCTGCAGCTTTTTCTAAGTAACTTCTAAAAAGGCAGATTGTCTCAGCCCAGTTTCCGTACCTCACCAACCAGATCGTCTCAGAGCGCTGCCACCTCCGGCTTTTTTTTTCTTACTCTCCACCACCCTTCCCCCCGTTTCACCGACTCGGGAGTCTTCAGGTGCAGCTCACCCCCCTTGCTGGCTTTTTCACCTCTAGCTTTTCACCTCTACTCGGACAACTTGAACTAATTGAACCATCACAGCCCCTGAAGCTCTTATGCCGCTGTTATGTCCTTGCTTGCGCGGGGACTGTACTCATCCCCAATATTAGAGCACTATCTAAAACTCTATGAAAGCAATGTAAGAATCTGTTAATCTCTTATCTTCATCTTAGTAAATACAGGAAGAGACTAATTATAATTAGTCTAGATCCCTGCTCAGTACCCAATGGAAGTCCCCGCGCAATCAAGGAGATGGATACCCCAATGAGAATGGGAAACGCAGGGCCGGGACGCGGGAAAGGCAATTTCAGTGATAAATAGGGAGAGAGAGGATTCTGCGCCATTTGCTATCAGCAAAGGGATGAGATGACAGCAATATTCCTGGTGCAGGGTCGTTGGCCCAGGCTACGTCTGCGCAGCTGCGGCAACCAGAAGCTAGGGTGCCCAGCAGACGCAGCACCATCCTCCCGAAAAAATCATCGTAGTTTGTCTACCCAAAAAGGCCACAAGCAATTTCCTACGGGAATTGTCTACTAGGGCTTGCTTGCTCAAAAGATCATTGAGGATTTTGATGTCGCGATTGCGCGCTACTTGAGACATGCCGGGCGAGTTCATCTACACGCCAAAGTCCAATGGCCCGGCATTAGCTTTTGTTGCTTCTAAGCGGCTGCGGGGCGCGGGGCTCGGGGCGGGACGTACTTTATCGAGTCCCCCATCCGCTGTTGGTGGGGAACCACCCTCCGCCTTACGGAGGTTAAGCGAGAATGATGTATTGGTCTATGGCCCCTCGGGGTACTTGCTTCGAGGTCCTTGTGCACTGATGGGATCAGTGCAGGAGGCAAGCCAGGGACACAGACACGTCGGAAGTCGGAAGTAAGCGTTCAGCGCTTGCAAACGAGATATACAAAGTACGAAGAATCAAGGATACAGAGGGAGCGAGGCTCATAGTCAAGCATCTTAGGGCGGATGATACAGGGTGACCTACCCTGGAGAGCGGCCACCCAAGAGCCTCGCACTAAGAGTCTCCAACATTTTTTTCCGGAAGGGAGAGGTTACTTCAACACAGGTATCATCCAAAGAATCTGTCCCCGAAGGGAGGAAAGAACTGCAACTTAGTTATTCTAGAGGCCATGAGGGGGGGGAGGGTTAAACTACACCTACTGATACAGCGAGACTTTGATTATCACCCAGTCTTACCTGCGGAGTAGGTGCCTATAGCGTAGTGTCTTAACAGATAAGATTATACTGACCACAGGATGGAGTTATCCTAGTAACAAGCGGCAGGGTACAGACCAGAGGTAGTAAAGCCGCTAGCTTTCGATCCCAACGTTCGTTCTGTAAGGATGTGGATCACGTGCAAAGTCACATGACCACGGAAGAGCCTCATAGCTAGAGGCCATTCGTCACCCCCCTGCCCTCTCACCAGGATGTTTTGTGGCTGTTGGGGGGGGGGAACACGACTGCCAATTCAGTCTTGTCTGTACACTCTTTGTGGCTTGGGGGGGAAAGGGGGGGAGGGGGGGGATATAAAACACGACAGCCAATTCAGTCTTGTGTTTTTTGTCCACCGCTAACCAGCCAATAAGGGATGCATTCTAAGGGCCGGTGTGCTTTTCTTTAATTGGCTAAGAATGTCAGGATGCATGGTCCCCTGTAAACGGAACACCGAACCCTTGTCGTCTTCAGACAAACATGGGAGGAGAGCGGTATGAGAAACCGCAAAGGATCATCTATAAGAAGTCCGTCCATAACTCGAATACAATATCATGTCCAACTCATCGTCTCTCATCGATATGACCGGCTCGCCATTCGAACACCTGTCCTCTGAAACAATCGTCTTTTCATTACAGTTCAGAAGAACCCACCCGAGTTCTGAGTCATGCGTGCTACAGCTGGAGGTGAGTAGAGTCGGCGCCGCGCCCTCCCGTGCCTCTCCCCTTGCCTTGGTCCTAGGAAACTTGCCCGCCCACTACGTTCCTGCCCGTCCCCCTCAATCACCAAGTAGTCCCCAATTTTTTTTAGACTTGATCACCTGGAGAATACCAGCTAATTGGATCTTGTTTCTGTTAGCCCAAAGCTCTTCCCTTCCTGGCGATGGAAGTCCGCTTCTCCCCCGTCACTCTCACGGCAACCATTCCTCTGCGTATTTTTGCAGCACGCAGAGCCATGAAAATTGCGGTATCGCCTCGCTCCAGGTGGGCTCTTACGACCGCATCTCCCGCTACCCCACCAATGCCACCCTCCCGTACTTCATCGACATGAATAGCTTCCCGACCAAAGCTGACGCGGAGTACGCGGCAAAGAGCTTCGAGCAGGCAGCTGCGAACTGGGCACTCGGTCCTGTGCAGTTTAAGCGCGAGCTTACTCGTAGGGATGCCTTCTTTTCTGTCGTGTACTTCGTCGGCACCCCCGAAGACAGGAGCCTGGCCAAAGCCTTCTTCCCGAACTGCCCTGCCAAGTCGCGTCTGGTTAAGGTCTACCCTCGTGCGTTTATATTCCGCGACGCTATGGTCAACATCTTCTGTCACGAACTCGGCCACGTGCTGGGTCTGCGACACGAGTTTGCCGGCCAGAGGGAGGCGTACAACCCATCTGTCTGCTGGGGCTTACCCAACCCCGAGTCTGTCATGAACTACTACGATCACCCACTCAAGATGGCGGTGCACGAGCTGGACATCGTGCTTACGAACGCTCTCTATGCCTACAACGGAGAGAGCTTTCAGGGATTTCTCATCGACGTGGTGTCGCCTACCGCTTGAGACTCGGCAGATACCAAGGGTCTAGAAAGAAAGGCGTTGGAGGAAAGGGAGTTCGGAATTTAGTAGATAGCTGCATTTCTATACATCAACAATCGCAAGGGAACACACAGGCGAGCAATTCACCTATGTGACGTTAGTTTAAGGTTGCGCGGAATGTGGGCTCAACTCACCAGCGTCCCAAACCGTCCCAAACCTGGGCACCTCGGTGGCGAGCTTGAGCCATCTCCGCAGCTCGGAGAAACATGAGCTTAGCACCGACGTCGATCACCATCACATCTCTCAATCTGCCGACCAGCGTATCTAGCTCCGTTGGTTAGTGACGTGTCTGGGTTCAAATTGATGAAAAGCGCACCTCAGCCAAGCGGCTGTCAACAAGACACAGGCTCAGCCCCTAGACAGGCGCGTCGAGATGTCGTCAAGAATATTACTCTTGACCTTCTCTACAAAGGACTCTATCGCATCGCTGTCTACTCCGTGCTCCCTGAGAAAATCGACCTTGTCTCCCAAGTCCACGTGGTCGTCTCGCAACTCAAGCAGCCTGCTGTCGAGTTCTTCCAGCACGTTGACAGTATTGTGATCATCAGCTTGTAGCTGCTCGACTTCCTTTTTTAGCTCTTGGTTGTCCTTCTCCAAGACAGCGACTCGTTGCTGGAGCTGTTGATTCTGCTCTTGCGTCGCCTTGAGCTCGGCCCAGATCAGGGCGATCTGACTGGTTGCATCGTCTTCGCTTCCAGCCCGATGCCGCTTCTTCTCGTTGATTGGAGCCATGGGAGGTGGGGGTTCGGTTTCATCGTACGATGGCGGAGCGTCTTGGACTTGAGCGCAGAGTTGAATAATCTTGGCTCCCGTGCCGTGGTACATGCTGGCGAGGTCATCTTGATGGCGAAGAGGCTTTAAGCGGGCCTGGAGAATCGCATCGCTGATGGACTGCAGCTTGGCTTTGGGTATCTTGGTGGCCTCGATGTAGATGCAAAAGGAAGTCATCTCGGAGAGCATGCTAACGGCGTCGAGGACTCTGCCTGACTGTGCCCGGGTTGGCGACAGTGGCTCTTTGGCGGCGAGGGGGACGAGTACTTCGAGGTTTCGACTAACTTGGAAGTCTAGGCGAAGGGTGGTGCAATCGAACTTCTGTTGCACGATGTTCGGAGCAGTCGCGGCAAGGGTAAAGTCGAGGGAGGTGATCGAGGGAGGATGGATTGGGATGAAAACGTCTGAAACGCCTTTGATGCCTTTGAGGTTCATGGGAAAGCGTAGTTCGAAGAGGGCGCGTGAAGTATCGTCACAGAAGCGAATCCTTAGCCTGATATCGTCGACCTTGGGGTCGGGCTTGACCCAATGATGTGTCTCATCATTGCATTCCCACTCAACAACGGCGGGCGTGCTCAGGTCAACATCCAGGCATGATGAAGCAGGCTTCCTAAGATCCATAAGCAACAAGGCAGGTAGGGAGCTTACCTCGGAAAGCCAACATCACACACACAAACGAGGAGGATCAGTTTCGCTGACAGGCAACTTGCTTAGTCTCCAGAACTCTGCAAGACCAAGCAAGCCCCTTCCACGGGCCCCGGTTCTTCCAGCGAAGGAGGCGACGAGCGCTCGTTCGATGGGTAGAAGTCGGAATTTAATGACCTGTGGCGCGAGTCACCGGCTCTTCGAATGTGCGTGAATGCGGCGACGTGAAGATGCGACGTGAAGATGCGACGCGATGGAGCGCGGAGGTGGAGTGGCGAGAAAGAGCGAATGAGGAGCGAGTCTCACGGAGAAGTAACCGACTTGGCCTCCAGAACTCTGCAAGGCCAGTTGGGTCGCTTCTCTCGACTCTGGGTAATTCAAAGAGAGAGAAAGAAGTCAACCCATTTGAGGGCTCGAAGCGGAGGATGCACAAGGGTGCGTGCGCTGTGATGATGAAAGGAGGAGGTTGATCGCTAGGCTTGGCGGGGAAAGGAAGCACATGTGGGGCATGGGGCGTGGTCACATGACTCTTTCATTCACTGCAAGGCGACCAGGCCAGGCAGGAGGACCAAGGAAATGGCCCAAGAGGGGAAGAAGAGCCTGCTGCCATGTTTCTCCTGGGTGAGCTATGACAGTGAATGCGAATCTTTCCTGTTTGAATGTGTAATATTCCGCTTGTTCGCCCGGCTCTGGAGGGCTTGGGATGAGCGATACCGCCATTCACGATTCACGCGTCTCTTACCGAGTATCGTGTATCGCTTATCGCACGTGACCATTTTCTCAAGCTTGTTGCCTGCCTCCAGCCACTGTGGCTGGCAACAGCCACACAAACAACCCAGTGGCTGACACAAATATTTGGGCACATCGGCGGGAACTACCAGATCAAGTGTGCCCATTATTTATGCATCTCCTGAGGACCTTTCAGCATGTCTGACGACCCATCGCCATACTCAAACCACGGGATAGTTTATGGACTCGAGGTATTCATTTTTTGCTTTTTTTTTACTCATGGTCAATAGGTAGTTAGGATGCATTTTGGAGGCACTCATGAACAGAGTGCCAACTCCCTATCGCTCACCTCACAACTGCAAATCTGCTCTCGGCCCGTATCGAATGCCCATGGAAATACAAAATGTAAGGAATAGCTGCAAGAACGACCGATATACAAGCCATTATGGTGAGCGTGTAGTGTGTACCCATGTTCTCATAAAAGGGGATGCCGACCACGGTCATTCCTCCTGCAATGACGTATCGAGTCAAGGCGACGAAAGTAAGCGCCGAGGCGGCGTAGATTTCGTAAGAATCGATGATGTACATATAGACGCAGATGAAAACGCCTGTCACGCCGTAGCCAAACATGACAACGGCAAGGATGGCGGACCAGATGCTGATGTGGGAGTAGTTGGTCCAACCCAGCCAGAAGAGCGAGACGGGGATGGCGATAGCAGCGCCCAGCATGGCATACCATAGTCGTATTTCTGGCTGAAACTTGGTTTTGCCTTCAGACCGTATGGCTTTGGTTGTCTTCTGATAGACGAATGGGACGGAGACAAAGTTGATGTACGTGCCGATGAACATGGCGATGAAAATGATGTTGGTAAGGCCCTGATCGAGGTCGTATGTGTACTCAAAGATATATGGCCACCCAACAAGGAAGGTGAAAAGAACGATGTAGAGGACACTGATGTACAAGGTCATGGCGATGATAATCGGCTCAGTTAGCATGAGGAATGGGCGTGTCATGCTGACTTTGAGTCGACTGAAGAGACTTGCATCCGTAATCTCATGCTCGCATCGAAATCGATCATCGCTAGTGATCCTTCGATAGTGTGCAGCCTTCCACTGCAGGAGTAAAGGGCCGTAGGTTTCTGGCATGAAGAGTAGGACCAAGAGCAGCACGAGTCCGGAAGAGATAAGGATACTCCACTCAGTCCAACGCCAGCTCACTGAAGTCGAGGGACCTATGTACGCACCCATAACGGCGCCGATCATTGGGCCGCCAAAGGAAGTAACAGCATAGAGCGGGAAACTCCAGGTCTTCTCGAGACTGTTGTACATGTCGGCGATGGATCCGCCGGAACAGACGAGCGGTGTTGATGCGGAACATCCAGCGAGAAATCGAAAGGTGATTTGAGCTCCAAAGTTGGGGGCAAGTCCTGCAGCCATTATCCATATCATGAACACAGCCATGGAGACTGTATAGACTGCGTTTCTGCCAAAGGTTTCGGAGAATGGACCCGCTACTAAGGATCCAAGGCCCATGCCGACGAGATATAGGCCTATAGGGTTGTTAACATCCATTGTGTGAATAGGACCTCATCGCGACGTACCTGTGGCGAGTGATTCAGCAACCTCGCTGACACCGAGCGAAGCTGCAGCTTGCGGGAGCACTGCCGCATCAATGCCCGATGCAGCCCCGACAAAGACTGCTATAACGGAGATCTGCAGCGTCACACCAATACGTCTGCCAAGAGACCAGTTCTGTGGATTCAATGGATCGTCCGGGCCTTGCCAATCAACGACGAAGATCTTTTCGCCGTGTCCCCTAACGTCGTGATCTCGAACATGGATACCGGTCAGGACTTGGCTGAGAGCAACTCCAGCAGAGTGACATTGCTGGATTGCCTCGTTTGTAGTGTTCCTATGCATCGGAACTGGGTATTCTTCGATGTCGGCAGTGCCCTCATTTAAGATAGAAGAGTCTGGCCCAGACTCCTCTTTTTTCTCCTCATCTGAGGGGCCTTGACCTGCTCCTTCACGCTTGGTATCGGGTAAGAGGTTTCCCCTCGCCTTTTCGACATCTCGATCAATCTGGGCCTGAGCAGCAGCCGCCGCCCGACGATACTGAAGAACGGACTGCATCTCGTAGAAGAACGACTTGGCAAATTGAACTATGAACGAACTGGGACTGAAAAGTGCATTTATCGTGCAGAGATGTCAACATTTATTATGGAGTACATGATGTCAACAATTTTTGCGGAGTCGAGATGTCAACATTTTTCACGCAGTAAATCCGAATATCCTTCTCTGCCGGGAACAGACGAATAGAATTGTCCAAATAATGTGGGAAAATGGAGTCTAGACGGCTTTTAGCGTTCGGAAAGCGTTCCGCGTATCGGCCAGACATGGTAAAGTCGGGGATTAGCTACAGCAATATGAGATCGGTAAGAAGGCCGTTGTCCGGCAGTCCATGATGCAAGATCTGGTGTTGCTTTGCATGTATTGGATTCAGAACTGATAGTAACACTATATGCAGTGCTAGCTTTGTACTAACACGCCATATGTTCTCGGCCGAGGGCATGGCATGGCATCCTTCAACTCACGCGACTCGCGTGTTTCATCAGTCCTGATTATCAAGAAGCGAACGTCAGCCCTTGCTAGCGCTTCAAGCGATGGCACTAGCGGAAACAATGTCAGGGTTCGGATGACACTTCCATTAGCGGGGTGTCATTATGTTACGTCTTGTCAAATATGACAGGAAATGATACCTTTTTGGCATCTTGCATCCATGGGGTTGGAACATGAAGTGTCGAGGGACTATTGTCTTTTGTAGGTCGGCCGTTCCAGCTTCAAAGTCCAGACCTTGACAACCCGGTTCTATTTAACTTCCATACTATCCAGGGTACCTAGAAAGCTGACATTCCTTCGTCTTTAGACTTTAAGGCTCGGGCAGTGTCCGAGTCCGTGTTCTCCCTCGTTTAGTGCCATGTCCTACCGTTCCTCACCAACCAACAAGACCACTCACTGTTGGTTCCAGGATGTCTGACAATACGACCCATCCTCTCTGCCCCCAATGTCCAACGCGACAAGGTTAACATTCTTCATCCGTCATGAAACATCCATTTTGGAAGGATTCATATTACTGAGGAGACAGTATAATTACCGTATTAGTCAAGCGGGCCTCGTCAGCGAACGGACGAAGCTTGGATCAAGCAAGTTGTCCATACGCACATGGCAAAACTGGGCCAGGTGGTTTTTTTCTGCCCTACACAGCAGGGCTGATGAAAAATTTGGTGCATTTCGAGCAAGGGGGCTGGCTGGTTTCAGACCCACGAAGTCTCGTGATACATGATGGCTTGATGCTTGCTTGACAATGCAAAAGGGACACATTCCCCAGCCAATATGAGCATAGGGGAACCCCCTGAGGCATAGACTCGGGAACGCCGCCCATGGGTTCACAATTGGTCATTTGCAGCCATCTGCCATCTTAATAAACGTGTTGCCCCAGGGGGAAGTGCGTGGCAATGTGCGGCACAGCTCTCTCCACGACCAGGGGGGCCACCTGTGCCGTGTACGAGACCAGACGTCGGATTAATCACTCCGCAAGCCTCTTTTACCGGGAATAAAGCATCGGACGCTTCAGAGTTGGGGGCTTGGCGGGGAAACCGGGGGTGCTCAACGTGCAAGCCACTCAGATGCTCAAAGCCGACCATCTCGACTGTGGCAATTTCCCCCAAACTCTAGCGCGCCAGTCGCGGATCCGGACACTTGCTGAGGATGTGTTTCTTATGTGTCACCGACTGGCGCGGATCCCTTGCCGATGCAGCACCCGTGCCCACCCATCCAACTGATGACTCGCTAACGTGATCCCTCGATAATCGTCTCTTACGTTCGGGGTACCCCGGAGAATGGAGCAACTCCACGGGGAGGGGGGATGTTCAGTATAAGCTTGGGGGTGTGCCCCTCCTGCGGTTGCTTTTTTTTTCCTGTTGCTAGGGTTTCCGACCATGTGAACCATCTTCTTGGCCGCAAACCAACGTTGGATCCGGCCGATCGCTATTAACCATGGTACAGCAAGGCGAGAACGTCAGCGAGGTCTACTATGAGCTGAGCTGGTCCATCCTCAGCACGATCGGCATTGCCAATGTCCTCTTTGGACTGATGGTCGCCGGTATAACGAGCTTCTCCCCTGTTTCAATCGTTCCTATCGTCACTTCGGCCGCTGGTGCCATCGCCAACGGTCTCTGCTACTATGCCTACTACGATCTTTCGAACCCTGTCAAGGGACAAGCAATAGCCTCTGCGATTGCAGATGTGCTATGGATGGTGAGACGTCCTGCGACGGACCCTAGATGTGAAAACTAACTGGCTGTGCTTTTGTAGGTCCAAGAAGCTGGACTTTCATTCTACAGCTACATCATCCTAAGCCGAGTCCTTCGAAACCGACAATGGGTCATCTTTGCGTGTCTCTTCTGGACCATGATTGTCGCCATCATGGCCATCCGCGTAGTCATCGCTGCAGTTAGGGCACGGCGCATCTTGAACGAGTCAACAGGAGAGCAGACCATCATCAACAACCTTCACATGGGATACTTTGTCCTGATCGCCCTCCTCGAATGTGTCAGCGCCTTCTTTCTACTTCGAGTTTTCGGATCGGCCAAGTCGACATCGCTCAAGGCGGCTATCAAGGCTGGTCTGTTCCGCTATTTGATGAGAAGCACCGAGGTTCGGCTTGCGCTGCTGGCAGTGCTGGGTATTATGAGGGCTATCACGTACTCTTTCCAAACGGCTTCTCAGAGCGCGACAGATGTTGCGTCGCAGCTCGATCGATTCGCATACGCCATGGAGTGCATGTTCCCAGTCATGATGCTGTAAGTCAACTACTGCTCTTCAAGGGAAACCCACATACTGACCAGCTCCAGTATCGACATCCTCGCCTCCAAAGTCGTCTTCCACAACCAAGTCTACGGATCCTCATCCCACAGCCGACACATTCCAGGTTACCCACGTCGACAGTTCACAGGCGGCAACGACCTAATCCTGACGACGAACCAAGGCGAACACATTGTCGAAGTGCAAGGCGGGGATACACACCACGATCGAACGAGCTCGCAGGAACGCATCATCAGTCGCAGGGATAATCGGAAACCGTCATCCGAAATTGATCTGGACGAGATGGACCCGAAACAAATCGGCATCAGCAAGACGGTGGCGTTTGAGGTGCATAATTCGAGTGCTAGCAATAGCATACGATGAGACGTGTTTTATATGAGGTTGGGTTTGTCATGCATGATCATAAAAAGCAATATTTAATGGTATTGGGTAACGGCCGGATACATTCGAGAGTCATTCATCTCAAGCCTTTTCTGTGAAGTTGTCGCTGTTGCTGTTGATTACACCTATGCTGTTATGCTAATCCAAGTTAGAATTGACATTGTCTACGGCTAGGTTAAGCTCCTCTAAAGTCCATCCTAACTATCATCAGCGATTCATCTCTATGCTGAGGTTAGAATTAAGAATCTGGGTATTTGCTGCAAGAGAACTACGAATACTGTAGGATCTGGCCCTGAGCATATGCATGGAATGATTTGGAAGATTTTGTGTCTGCAAGTATGGGGGTTTAAACGAGACGGCGCCAAAGATAGAAGCCAACTCCGGAGATCACAGACGGTCTGGTTCAAAGTATGTTGTCAGTTTTATCGACGAGAGACGGTTTATACAGGCCCTCGCCAAGATAAGTTTAACCAAATGAGATAAGAGAGTCTTCTCGAGGAAAAGCAATTGATCTTGGTGTGCTCGAGTTCCATCGCTCATTATAGTAGCATCCAAACTTGAAACAGATCAGCGCACAGCCACGCTTGGCCTCGACAACATGGGTGATTGTTGGTCCTGATAAAGATCACGTGGAGGACAGACCCAGAATGACGAAATTGAACCCAAAGACCTTATTTGAACTCTTCTCATTCATGCTCATTACGTTGGTGAGCCGAATGCCAGTGACGTATCCCAGCCAAGCACCATGGATACAGACTCGACGATCGACGTCCTGCGACCCTCTATCGAGGAAAACTCGGGGCCAGATACTCTCGTACTATCAGGCCAATCAATCTTTTCCGAGAATACGGCATCTATACCCCTCTATCAGTTGAATAAGGAGGTAACCTCGACTTCTCAGAAAGGTTCAACCATCATGTTGGAACGCGTTGAGTATGATGGACCTGGAGACGCAGAAAGCATGGCGTCAATCAAGCAGAGAAACCAACATCTGTTTTATCTCGTGCATCCAGTAAATGCTCAGTACAGGACAGACCTGCCTGCCTATTACATCACGTCTGCGTCGCCCGACATGGTTGGAAACGTCAAGCTCCAAGCCTCCAAGAATCTTTTACAGAAAGTCGAGTTCAAAGCAATTTTGAGCGCCGGAAAGACTTCGTCATCTGATGAATTGTTTGGCCAGGATAACCAAGAGATACTCTTTGAGGTCAAGCCAAGGTGGAAGGGCGGCCAGTATCAGTGGACCGACTCTGTAGGCAAGATTGCCCATGAGGAAGAAAAAGCAGAGCATAAGTTGGTCATTTCGGCTCTAATCCCGCAGCAAACTAAAGACGCACTGGTTGCATTGTGGGCATTGAGGATCTGGCATGATACTTTGGAAACCAGGGCAGCCAAGAGAGAAGGTGAGATGCAATGCGCAATTTTGAATGACCCAACGAGAGTCTAACTGCAATGTTAGAACTTGAGAACTTGACGGGCCCGATAGACCCCTCTTCGTATCCGGACTCGAAACTAACAAGTCGAGCTGGGGCTCTTGCTGGGTTTGGGGGAGCTGCTTGATCTATCGATGGTTATGCCTTGTGCTCTCAAAATTTAGACCCAGAGATCTCGATAATTGTTCTAGAAAATCTACTTGTTCTTTACAACTATATGCTCAAACTCATTACCACCTAATGCAAATTTTAACGACCGAGAGTCTAAGACATAAGATCTAGGTAGTTTGGCAATCCTCTTGGGATACTCGTGTCAATCCTCGACTGACATGTGATTGGATTGAGAAGCACGCCGAAACTAAAGGATCATGTTTCGATAGAGACTGTGCCCCTTTTTGTCCGGACAAAGCCCTCTTCGCGATATCCTGAGCCTCACTTCAGAGGCACCGTTTTTCTCAGATCTTGGTAGAGGCTAGACGGTATAGACATAAGCCTCATGATTCTCTGCCCAGCTAGCCAAGACAGCTGGGTGATGGAACTGAGCCACCTCTTCTCTCTTGAATGACCATAAGATTAGAAGACGGGCCCTTACCTAAAGTGGCGAGTGCTCCTATTCCCTAGCCACATCATCACGGGACTGGAAATTATCTCTTGCCATTCAACCTTCTCTTTTTCTCTTCCTCTGCCTTTAATCCTCCACAAGATCACAGCCAACGGAGATACGTGCTGCTTCTCCTTGCCTCGCGACATGTCTACCATCTCTAAGCCTTTGCCGAATTACCGCCCTTTCTCTGTTCGCCTCCAAGTATTCTCCACACATATGCACCCTAACCCATTTCCCAAGGCTGGCATCCTCGCGTGGCTAACTTTCCCGTGGCCTTGAAATCGAGCCTCTGCACGGTTCATTTCCCACTTGTCATCATCTTACTGTTCCGCATTCCTTGGAATCTGGCTAAGTGTGCAACATAGGCCTGCCCATCGATCTCCGCTTCTTTTTCGTCAACGCCGTAGCAATGGTCGGCCGTATCTACGGCTCACTTCCTGAGGGGGCGACAATCAACCGCTCGAGAAGGACAACAATTATCCACTTCGGCACGCGGGGTGGCAGCTTTGATATCGTGAGAGGAGACATTTACCTCACTGGAAACAGAGGTGGTCGACGAGGTTCTGGTGGCCCCAACCGAGGGCATGGGGTAAGTTCAATCTCGGGGAGATGTTTTCTCGGTGGGCTAACTCCATGTCTGAGCAACCGCCAGCGCCGTCAGAGGCTACATGAGAACGAACTGGCTCCTCACCGTGCTGGTAATTAGCTTGAGCACCCAAGCCAGTCAAACCAATCCGCGAGAACCGCCCAGTCGAGCCCGACTTCGAAGGACACCAAGAGCCCAGCCAAAAAGACTAGCACTTCGAACCCGCCCATTGATACTGCCAAGCCAAGCCTACAGACGAAGAACAACGAGGGAAGCCAGGCTGGGAAGAATACTTGGGGGGAGCTGATGGGGGCGGCCGATTATGAGGTTTCACCACGTACTGGGAAGGCCACCGAGACCGGGTTCGCGAAGGCGGTCGAGGGGACCCCACATGGGTATACTATCAACATAGTTTCACCTAAATGAACTCAGTGTCATGGGAGTAGGCTTGCAGCCACGTCATGGGGATTCAGCTTGTTTGTTGGTATGTTTCTTCAGCCTATCTCCGATTTTTCAGGAACTCAACTTAACATCAGAAGTTCATTCAATTTCGAGCTTACCTGTTGGTTTGGGCTAGATACTCATCTACACCTTTATGCTCACTCACCGTGAGCTTCAGGCCGTTTTGACGCCCAACCCCAGCTCTGGCACCCCTATTCGAGACTGGCCGTGGGAGGAATCGGGTGTGTGGACTTTGCTACCATTTGCGATCGAGTAGGGCGTGGAAAGGGATGTGCTTTGTTTGTTTTCTTTCCCGGGGAGGGTGACCAAGGCAGATATATGGGAAATACGAGAGATATCCGGGCAGTCACATTGACTTTCCTTTCGGACAGTATTTCCGTGATCTTCCAACACTGATTTGTCGCCACTGATTTGTGCAGAAACCACTAGGCGCTCTGATAAATCTGAATGGTGGTAATCTGTTGGCACACGGAGGAGGCTAGGCAGGATGGAGAATAGACTCGGAAACATGCTGCATGCCAGGTAAGAACTACCAGACTCGGGTGTCAAAAGCATACGCCCTGACTTTGTGAGCCGTTCCATTCAACCTCGGAATCTCATCTACTTCCACATCTGATTTCTCTATCCCCAGTGGAGCTTCATCCTCCGGAGGCACTTCGCCTTGCTCCCGAGTCTAGGTGGAAGCCTGGTGTATCCCGGGTTCACGTGATGCCCCTCTGAGGTTTACCTAAGGAACCTGCGACTTCCCCTTATATACCACAATAGCTGAACCATTTGCGCCAACAAACGGGCGAAGCGCTACGGCTCAGTGGCGAATGTCCCCAGATATCTACTGGCGAGGATGCAGGACCCTGAGCTTGAATTAGCCCGCCCGAGGCCGCGGTTCAAACCCGTGTTGATGTTGGTGTTTTTGTTTTTACTTTGTCTTGATACTTGCCTCCCTGCACTTGAACAGTCTACTCTTTTTTCGAAGAAAGCTTTTTTTACTACTTCTGTCGCTATCCAGTGGGATCCACGGACTTCTCCTTATTGAACAGAGCTGTCATTTGTTGTTCGTGGCCTGGGTGTACCTGCATTCTGACCTCGACATACCTGAAATCTGACCTAGACCTGCCATTGTTCTGGAGGGATAGCAGCAGTGAGCAGGAGCGACAGGCTTGTAGACAGTGTCAACAAAACCCAGTTTCAATCCGTCCCCTACACTCTGTTTCTTTTCTCGATCTTCAGGCTCAGTTAACCCATCGAGGGCCGGGCTCCAATGATAATAAAGAACACATTTGTTTCTTTCCTCTTCTCCATCCATCGAAACCCCCGCCGCCACCATCGCCATGGAGCTCGCCGCCATCATGTCCATTCTTTCTTTCGTTGTGTCAGTCCTGCCTTTTCTCGTGGACTTTTCAAATGCCCAGTACTTTCGCGATTTTGTCCTCCGGTGACACCGCAACACCGACCTGGAAATGCCGCCTGAGGCCAAAGTGGCCATCGACAGCATCATGGAGGGGCTCCACAGAATCAGACGACAGGTGGAGGATTTGGGTGGGAGAGTGGGCCAAACCGAGAGAGTTGAAAATGGGAGCTTGTTCGACGGGGTTGATGATGCTTGATTCTCCTAAGTCTTCTCCTGCCACCACATGTGATATGTGGTGTTGTAGCTGAGTAAAGTGGGACTAAAACACAGTCCCTTGTGGCCGTAACAGAGTTCTCGTTGCCCCTTGTTGCCCCTCGTTTTGCTTCCCTGCCTGTTTCTCGCGTTCGCTGCCCATCGTTCTTTTTTCCTTTCTTTTGGCATTTTCCCCCTAGCGATGTGATTTAACTGATCTTTTTTTTTTACAGTGGGAGGGTCCCAGCAATGACACGAGCACTTGACATCCTACTGAAGCCCCAATCGTCGCCGTACTTCCCCCGAGGCCTCGTTGTCGATCTTCGCCAAGTCTTCGTCGTTGACTTGCCCCCGGATCTCACTCCTCGATCCGATTCGATGATCTCCCTCACTGGACAGTTTCGTGACACTCCGTGCCTCACCTTAGCTCACCGAGATTCTCATGACACCACATTCGCCTGTTTCACCGGTGATATTCAAAAGAGCGTCATTTAGGGCAGCTAGAATTCCAATATCTATCCGTTTCGAATCAGTCAACTTTGAGGAGTTGTAACATCTCGTGCAGTCTCTCCGCCACATAAGCAGGGTTATCGGCTTGAATAAAATGACCCGCCCCTGGCACTTGGAAAGGCCCTTTACTCCTCTCGGAGATGGTGAGGTTAGCCAGACCTTGATTGTAACGATGCCAGTATGTGTTCATGTATGTCTGAATAACAGCGACAGGAATCCCCAGGTCCATCTCTGTGCGCTCTGCGAAAAATTCAAAGTCGTGGCCTAGCACTGTGATGTAGGGGGCATTCCCTCCAGTTTTGTAGAGAGGGGGTGAGCCGGCGCGCGGCAAAAGTTGAAATAGGTTTCGTCGACTCAAACCCTCTTGGCTTCCAATGTCGGGATGGAACCTCTGCCGTATCTTTTCTCTGGCATCTCGCAGACTCGCGGCGGTCACGCCTGAAGGCAGGGCCGGATCGAAAGACTCAGAGTCCGGATCAGGGAAAATAGAGACAAAGTCCGTGTCGGTCAAGGTGCTGTCAAGGAAGAGGATGCCAGCAACAGCACCCGGATATTCGTAAGCATAGAGGCGGATAAGGGAACACCCGATAGAATTTCCGACGCAAACAATGCGCAAGGTATCAGGCTCTCTGACATTCATCTTGTCTTTTGCGATCTGGGTGATGAGCTGACGCATATCACGAACTGCACTCATGCAATCATGGGCGTGGCTCGGGTCTGCTGCACCTGCATCGGCGGGGTCGCGGTCGACAGATTGGCCTTGTCCAAAGCGATCGTAGGTGAGAAGGGCAGGAAGGTTCCGCGGAGCGTGTTCTCTCAGCTTAGCAATCGTCTGCACCCATCCTGCCTGTGGTAATCCGAGACCATTGACAAAAACGACGAGAGTCGGCTTGGGAACTGTCGATGTTGTAGTTGGACTAAAGCTGTAGCATAGCCGAGCAGTTGGCTTGGTTTCCAGATGGATGAAGTCGTACTTGGTAGCGGAAGACGTGTCGCTCATTTTGAATGGCTTGTTGATGAGGAACCCAAGTTTTGGCTGTGCTGACCAAGGTGAGGTTGATCGTGATGGCGCTGACATCACATGACCAAGCACAAAGATCGATACGAAGGTATGTCAAATTATTTACCTAGACATTCGGCTTTTATACTTACCCGTGTGACGGGGGGTTCAGGGCAGACTATCCGCACTATATCATTACGCCAGCTAACTAATGATAGAATAATGTCAAGGAAGAATATCTGCTAAGTATATAAGTTTGTTGCAATAATGATATAGCTCTATTGAGGACGTATTATTATCTTATAATTCTATTCTAATTGAGATCTATTATTAGAAAATATTATGATAATATCTTATCATTAACCTAGAGTATTTACCTATGAGTATGAAGCAAATTATGTGCCATATTGTCCTAACCCCCCCCCTTTACCCGGGTAGGTACTTAGAAGTGGTATCGAGTAGTAAAAAGTTGCACACGGGCGAACGGTCTTCTGGCTCACTTATACCATCAAGGGCTGGGCTTCAACTATATAAGGAGACACCATAGCACTGGCGAACACTGTTGTCCTTGAATGCTCTTCAGGCTGTGAAGTGGGTGTATGTATTAGTCGATTCTGGGTATCATTATTTTGGGCTCAACTCTAACAAGTGCTAGCAAACAGCTCTCAACTATCCAAGCCTGCTTAGAACTTTTAGATAGACGGCAGCAAAGTAGAGTCCTCCTAAGGTTGCACCGTGGTCTCTTCCATGGAGCCATCATCTCCGTATACTGGGGGACTTGGGAACAGCTCTTGGTAGAACGGTAAACACTCATCCACCGGAACATTCGACACCCCAGCATAGTCGCTTAAAACGACTCGGTGCTGAGAACGCAGTATCCTCGCCACTCCCGTCCGTATGGATAGGTCCGGTCTTTCCTTAGGGAAATACTCCTTGATGAGCATCAGCTCGACAACTAGCGCGTGAGTTACTTCCACCTCGTCTCCGTGGCCTGTATCATGTGCGTAGTTGATGGCACGGCCTTTGGTCTTTTTCAAGGAAAAGGCAAACTCCATGTCAAGAGTCCCAAGCATGTCGTCTGAGTTCCACCCGCTGTAGATACCATCTTCTCCCAAGACGGTCACTTTGCTGCGCTTATGAACCTTGTCATCCTCGGACCCCTCGATCTCGCTTGCGTGGCGATCACAGGCTAGTGCAATCGTTTTGACGGTTTCCTCCAACCTCCAAGAGCCCTTCCACAGTCTCCAGATCTGAACATTTTCTCCATTTCCAGGATAACTCGCGAGGCCGTCCATTGTCAGACGCACATTGTGGGTGCCATTGGGGTCGATGATAGAGCCGAAATGACAAGCAATCTCTATCCCAGCTGCCTGAAAGATACGCCTCGAGTATAGTGTTGAATTAGGGACCAATAACGAGCGTGCCACATCGAGACTGCGTTTAAGTGTCACAATCCTGGGGTCTCCGCTCAATTGGCCCTTTCGTCGAACACAGGCCTCTGCTTCAAACTCGTATGAGACAGATGCAATACACGTGTCCAAAGAAGGCGGCAGGTCGTCGGGGACTTGATAAGAGAAGGGATACTCGTACTTTCCGCGCTGGAGAGTGGCGGTTGGCGTGATGAAGGAACAGTGCTTCAATTCGGTTATTTGGTTCTTGCAGTGCCTGCACCCTCTCTTGAAGGGTTTCTTCTGGGTGATACAGAGGCGCAGGGTTGCGTCGAGCCTCTCCACCTCAACGGTATGGTGCGCGTCGAGGACCAACCTCCCTTTGATGAGAGAACTATTGCGGTTCTCAGGATCGTCGAGAATAACTGTGGGAGGCGTGTCGATCTGATAGCTGAGCGAGACGAGAGAGGTTTTCGGATCTTGGTGTTTTTTGGACAAGGGAGATTTGATCAATGCCGACAGACCAGTCATTTGAAAAAGGCCTGTGGGAGATCTTGAAGGGTCGGTTGGCTGGGGTCTGGTGCTGGGACGAGAGACAAGTAGAACAGACATGTTCTCAGGGTAATGGCCAATAAGTTTCTCGTGTAGGTCCAAGTATTGTTTTTTGACTCGATTGAATCAGTAAAGACAGGGAATAGAAGGATGAGGAATAAGAAAAAGGCGACGATGCAGCTCCGTATAAAAAGAACTCGTCCATTGCGGTCAAGTCAAAACTCGACACGACCGGGTTAACCTGCCAGGAAAGGCACGTCAAACAGATGCCCCATTGGATCTCAATGTCTCCACGCAAGATTTATTCTTGGCTAGCCGAGGATCACACAACATCCAGACGACGACGGTTATGAGCTGATCAGAGACCCTGGCTGAGAGTGGAGGTCTAACCCCTTGGGGACAAAATAACCGGTGCTTCACCTCACGGGCAGCCTGGGTCAGGAGATGATATATTGGGGTCTCCGCACTTTCTGGAGAATTAAGATGCGCAAGTGTTAAGACCTGTTTGATGTAATGCTTAAATGCTGTTATGCATTGTCATGAGGCAGAGTCACGATGCCCAACGATGGACGGTGAGTAGGCGGATGTCCGCTCACCCATGCATGGCATGATGTTGACTATGAGAATTCACATGTAACAAGTCAAAAAGCTCGGTACGTCATTGCAACCCTCAGATTTACAATACCTGTCAATCTAATGAGGCCCGCCACCGATGGATTTCGGTGCTTTGTCACTGTCTTGGCTTCCCTCTGGCCTCTCTCTGCATTCACAAGAGCTGACTATTCCAGTGGATTACCAATACACAGTCTCTCGATGATGGCGAAACGAGGCTCTATTACCAACTCCTCAACATGGCGGTGGCATTCTCGAATTCCCCAATATCGATTGAAGCTGAGGGCGTGGAGCTGTCGTTGTGACTTGCCATAATAGGTCTAGCTCGGCCCGCCGCACACACTTTCCCCAGAATGGCTCGTGACAACGAGATGACGATGGCTCGGGTTGAGAAGCCAGACAAGGCATTCCACAACGTTCAACCTCCATCGTTGCTATTTGAATCCCCTATTCCCGCTCCATACGCCGAACCCCTGAGCGATGCCAGCCGAGTCGCGTCCAGATGCCAACTCGAGTCAGGGACGGAAAAGCCGCACAAAGAGCTTCTCGGGATGCTGGACCTGTCGCGCCAAGCACGTCAAGTGCGACGAGGCAAGGCCGACGTGTAATCGTTGCCAGCGATCGGGTATCGAGTGCGAGGGATATGAAGTTAGGCTTTCGTGGACATCGGTGAGGAACCCATCGACGTTCCGTCCCAGGACCGCGTCGAAGCGGAAGGCGGCGCAGAGGGCCACCAACAGGCTGCTTCAGACGAGGCCGTTGGATGTTGTTGAAGAGATCGATTCTCCCCATGAATCATCTGCTACAGATCCAGACGAGACCGCACCACCCGAGGAACCAGTGCCCGGAGAGTCCGCAGGCCAGGATCTGCAACCAGAATCTATTTCTCCTCCTGAATCTACCCAGTACCCGCGGCCACATGTCCAACAAGAACCCTTCAACGGTGGATTGAACTCCCGTATCTTTCACTCATACGAACTGTTAGGCCAGGGCTTAGCCACAAGAGTATCTTATGTCCCCCTCCAACAGGAACACGACCAGCATCAGCCTCTTCCAGACCAAGCCAGAAGCTGGGAGCAGAGTTCCAGTACCCAAGACAATGTCAACACGTCAAACGGTCTCACGCCTGCCAGCATCGGCGATGTTAGTGCTGGCAATCTGCTCATTACGGGTGTCTCTCAACCTACATCTCCTTCGCCAGTCCGGAGTCACGAGCTGTATCAACACGAGGGGTCAGACACCCATACAACACGTCATCTGGATACTCTACAAAATCCCGGCCTCGAGTGCGAGCTTTTGGAGCATTGGACATTGCGTCTCTGCGATTCTCTGAATCCTGTTCCTGGAATTCATAACCCCATGCGAACAGCCATGATGCCCATCGCCCTTGAAGGATCTCGGACAGACTCGAAAAAGGCGACCGGCGCAACCGCACTGTTTCATCTCATCTGCTCAGCATCTGCGTTTCATCTGGCGCCGAAACGACCAACTCCCGAGTCTAGAAGAGCTCTTGAGAATGTGGCACTGGAGCATCACAACATTGGCATTACTCACCTAGCCCAAAACATCCGCTCCGATGATCGAAACCAGTGTGTACCCCTCCTGGCATCTGTCGTCATGTGTATCATGAATGAAGCCATCACGCTACCCACGCAGTTCTGGCGTCTTCACTTCCGTGGAGCTGTCGAGTGGGTGAACCACATTGAGCCACAGGTTTGGCGGCAAAGCGAAGCAGCTTCGGCTGTGTACCAAATGTTCATAGGGATGGCGACTCTTGTCCAGGCGCAGCTGCTGTTTGACGGCCACCAGACATCCTTTTGGCATTTTGCCTATGATCCTAGATCTCAGCCCGAACCGTATGCGCTTAACCTCGCCATTGGCCTTCCTCAACCAATACTCCAGGGAATCCACACAATGAATACCATCCAGATGCGAAGGAAGTCGTTGAATGGGCAGGGGATCGTGCCGTCTCGTCAGGCTCTTGACCGCCTTGAGCTTGAGCTGTATCTCTCGGTTCCCGCCAAGCCGGATGCATCGACCAGCAGGGAATACGGCGACTTGATCTACCATCACGGCTGCACATTTTACTATGCGGCCCTGCTCTACATGAAACGTACTCTGAAGGACACCCCCGTAGCTGACGTGCAGCCACTCATCAAGCAGTCGCTGAACCATCTCGAGGCGCTGCAGACAAGCACCACAGAACGCTTCTCACCCATGGTCTGGCCCGTGGCCATCATCGCGTTTGAGACCCTCGACGTCGGGATGCAGCACCGCATGCTGAAATGCCTCGACTTCTTCCTTGACAGATCGGACCTGGCCGTCTGGGCACAAATCAGACAGCTGGTGAGAGATCTGTGGGCGCTGCGCAAGGGTCCGTCGGTCAACCTCAAGTGGCACGAGACACTACTCGGGTCCATGAGTGACAGCTTCATGCTGCTGTGAGCACGGCTATAACTGCCGAACTGCAGAAAAACCCTAGTTTCCTCGTCAATTTTCTCCCCCGTTACCAAGCGAGCTTATCTCTTGGCGGGGGCCTTCTGCTCGATCTCACCCATCTGCGATCTCAACTTGCTTCTTCCTCCCCCACCATTACCCAAGTTTTATGCACGTTTGGGCTCCTATGGGTCGTGATTCGAACCTCTGACGATTAGCAGATCCAGCACGTTGCAGCAAAAGCCGCGCTGAGTTGCCAGAAGAGGCTTGGTGGGTAAGCTCGCCTTTGACGCGCCTCGATGGGGCAATGGACCCCGAAATCTGCACCAAGCGGTAAGAGCGGTTCAAGGCGAAGTTCGGATGGATTTTTCGCTGGTTATCTCTGGGAATTGATAAATATCTTTAATCTACAGTCGAGGTTCCATGGTTCTACCAACCCAATTGCATCCTCTCTTCACCATGTCGAGCCAAGTCACCCTCCATTGCGTCCGCCACGCCCAGGGCTATCACAACCTTGGAGCTGAATTCTTTAACTTGATGGACCCCGCTTTGACACCTCTTGGCGAAGAGCAGTGCGCCAAGCTCCGACACGACCAGTTTCGGGATCAATCCAAGATAAGGCTTGTCGCATCTTCTCCTCTGGTCCGAGCCATCCACACAGCATGTCTCGTCTTCCAGCCTACTCTTGAGACGCAAATTCTTCTCGCCATTCCAGAGGCACAGGAGATTTTTGACTATGGGAGTGATACTGGAAAAGAGCCCGAGTTTCTGAAGGAGACAACAGATAAGCATGGATGGCCGGTGGATCTCAGCCTGGTTGGTCGCGGTTGGAACAACAAAGATCTCGACGGACCAAACAGCCCCGTCAGTCCAGCCTGCGCAGCCCGCGCCCGCATAGTTCGAAGGATACTCCGGGAAAAGGCCAAAGAACTAAGCAGAGATACGGATGAAGAGGTTCACATCGCCCTCGTAGCCCACGGAAGCTTCATGCACTACCTGACCAACGAGTGGGAGAACAGCACGCGCGGCTGCGGTACCGCGTGGAGGAATTGCGAGGCGAGAGCCTACAATTTCATGGATTTTGAGGATGACGGGGCTTGGCTCATTGAGACTGCGGAGAGTAGGGAGAGAAGGGGGGTTGAGGGACCTCCAGCGTCGTTGGAGAGACAGAAGGAGTTGTATGAGGAGGCCATGGATGGATGGGTTGGGCAAGGTTTGCCGGATTTGAGATCTGTTGCTACTGCTTCGGCCAAGGAGCCTCGGTCGAAGCTGTGATGGGCATGAGCCATATACTGCTTGTTGATAGACTTGGAGAGACTGCTGGACGCTGTTTAAATGATTGGAGGGCAAAAAGAGGGCTACATAGTGTGACAGCCAATCATTAGATATAGAATGAGTTGTCGGGTTTTTGATAAACTGACTTGGGAATGCTTGGACTCCCACGGCCTGATCTAACGAGCGCGCAAGAACACTAATAATTTACTATAGAAAACTAAGCTCTACGGCATAGATATTAACCAGGCAGTCACTTAAACCTCATAGTTTAACTAGCAGCGGGGCACCAGCATGGCTTTCATAAAGGGTGAACATGTACTACTCGAGGTTACGATGTCCACCGAGTCTTTCGTTGGGAACCTTGCGCGAGATGGATGCTTAAATACGCTTTGGCGCAGAACTCAAACTTTCGTCGAAGAAAAACGCCTTCCATGCATGCAGCGCGCAACTCTGATTTATGAGACTCTATTACAACTGCCAACAAGCCCGTTCCTTGCGAATATAAGAACAGCTGCAGCCCCTCTGTGCCCTTTTCTTGTTTGCCAGCACAAATCCAAAAAGCCAAAGATCCATCTGCCCTTGTCTCAACTACCTACCTATTCTACAATACCGCCATCAACATGTCACTGATCGAAATCAGAGATCACTGCTGCCGGTGCCAATGTCTTGCGGCTTGGCCTGGCGTCACGATGAAAAGTATGGCATCACGGGCAAAGAGGATCGTCCGTAGGCTACGACCATCACGGGAGCAAAACCCGGATTGCCGTCTTATCCAGCTGCCACTTGATATACTCGTCACCGTGACCGAGTTTCTGTCAGAAGTTGACAGGCACGTGCTGGCCAAAACGTGTCGAGCTTTTTGGACCTATATACGTCGACGCTATGGGCCAATTTCTTCGCTCTCCAAGAACCAATACCTGAGTTATTTGGTCAATATCTCGCGGAGCAACCCAGATCTATGGACTTGTGAGTTGTGTACCAAACTCCACCGGGCGAGGCATTGGACCTGCCCCCGACACGGTCCAAAAAACCGCTATCTGGCCAGTAGCAGTGTCAAGCTATCGCTCCAGCATCGGCATGTCCAGCTCGCTTTGAAGGTGGACCGCCTCGGTAACCTCGACAATAGGAAGTTGCTTGATCAGCTCACAATGTCTCATCGAGCCACCCTTTCAACATGCTCAACGATAAGGGGAGCTATAAAATGCAGATACACTGCGTATCCCAAGATCATACAGGGAAGGTATATGGTGTTATCGGTTTGGACGTACGAGCAGTGGAGCGAGCCGATATCTCAGCAGGCCATTGCATTGTTGTCAATAGGTCACCATCAAAAACTCAATTTCACCATGGCATTTGTTGAAAGAGATTTCTGGAGCGACGAAAGGCAAAATCTCGAAACGGAAGGCAGGTCTTCCAAGCCTGGGAACGCGCTGCGCTTTGCTTTCGAACTTGCTCGACAGCGCCCAAGAACCGCAGTGAATGGCTCTTGTGCCAACTGCCCCGTCGACTTCTCGGTCAATTTCTCGCCTGAGAGAATGACCGTCCAAGCTTGGCACGATTTTGGGCCTGAGGGCACGCCGCTGAACCCTGCTTGGATGGTCCACGTCATGCATCCATTGCTTTCCCCCAATAATACGTTGACAGTTGATCACGTCGAGGGAAGTGCTCGAGAGTTGTATGAGTCATGAAAGCAGGGAGGGGAGCTTGCTACGTTTTGGGCTATAGTACGGGGTACAGTAAAATGGTCCCTGTACAATGTTGAGTGATAAGTCACGAAGCTATTCGTAAGTTTGATGAAGAGTGATGACTGGCCAATGCTGGAGAGTGCTTAAAGGCGCCAGGGCAAAAATGCTCGTTGACGGGCGGGAATTATTTCTGCCTTTCTCGACAGATTTTGGAATTCGTTGCTTCCGTCTCTCTACATTATAAGGATTGTGAAATATATGTCTGTGGTGCGAATGTTGGCGATGCTTCAAGCCTCCCTGTTCCGCCCCACATCGCATGGATCAACAACCAAGGCAAGACGGCCCTGCGCGAAGCTGTGGAGGCAAATAGCCGTTATCTCGTCCGTTTCCTTACAGCAAATGGCGTAGACATCTCTGCTAAGGACAATTCGGGCATAACGCCCGCATGCGCGTGAAATTTCGGGTGTGTGCTTGATGTGGTTCGACTTCCAATTCAACAAGCAGTTTCGGCAAATCCTGCCACGATAGTTCCCCTTATTCAATGGCCATTACCGTGACTTGTTTAAAGCTGCGGCGCGAGACATCTGGAGGGTACATAGATTAATATGGATTTTGTACATGCCTCAGACTCTGGCCTACCCTAGACGGCCAAGAGAAATAGTGTAGACAGACATTAGAAGAACCTCCATATTGTCCTCCTACTTCCATCAATAACGTGCTAAATGAAGTTGGATGGCTACACTACCTAGGCAAGCAAGAGTACCACGTCATAAGAACGCCTTAACCTAGACCAGTGGTAGGTTCATGATATCCTTACGTAGCGAGACAAGGCATTATGAACCTTGCACATGTAGAACAGCACAATGTTCATATCCAGATACTCTTCTTAACTCATCTTGTCCCTCTCTAACACCTTTCTCAACCCTAGATAACACCAGCCATCAAGCTAGTACGAGACACTTAGTCTATACCCATATCCCATCTCACAGCCAACGTCCTAGGGAAGCTCAACCCTCATGTTATTTGCTGTTAATCAAATTTATACCGGCTAATACATATGAATACTATACATAACGTCATTTCTATGCGGACATGTGGCCATAATTATACAAACCAAAAACAAATAAACAAACGCAATGCAAACCGCTCATTTTCTCCGCGGTGGTGGTGATAACCCCTGTTGCTCCTGATCTACCGCCAACCCAATACTCGAATGAGACCTCCTCTCATGCCCATACTCCATACTTCTTACACTCTCGCTTCCCCTGCCTAAAGGCCAATTGTCGGACTGTGGTGATGTTGGTGACAGGACGTTGGCTACCGGTGTTATTTCCGGTGCTGGGTTCTTGTCCCAGAATTGGAAGCCTCCTGTTTCTTGCTCTTCGGGTATGTCTCTCAGCTCTACTCGCTCGGGGTTTCCGGCGGCTCGTTCTTCGGCTAGGGGTAGGGGGGCTGATGCGTGCTTTGTGCTGCGGGACTGTGTCCAGCCAGTGCTTTTCCCACCATCTGCTGTTGAGTCGAGCCTTCTTGATGTGAGGGATGTGTGGATGTCGCGGAGGATTGGTCGGAGGATGGGGATGCATTGAACGATGATTGTTCCGGCAACCTCGGATGAGTACCAGATCTGGGACATGCCGTTGCGCCCTGTGAGTGATTGTGAGTGAGAGTTGATGTTGGAAATTTAATGCCACTTACACATGTAGTGAGAGTCGCGGTCGTTCCCTTGATCCTTCCATCCAACGCGTATAGCCGCAACAATCGCAACACTATCAAATCGTAAGATAATCATCAAAGACGCGTGAATAGCTTTGATACTCACATCATTCCCAGACTCATTGTGAGACAGAGTCCAACCTTTTCTGCCCTCCGCATTTCTAATGAACGTGTGATTAACCAAGGAAAAGAAGCAAAGACAAAATCCATAATGATGTTGTAAACTGGCAACGGGTCAGCAACGATGTCTCCCTTGAGGAGTAGGCGACTCACCATTTCCTCCCTCTTTGAAACTATCCCGAAACTTCCACCCAATGCAAAAGTCAAGCCGGTACCAGTTCTGATAGCTGTCCTTGTCGCACACCTTGGCCCACTGAAAGATGACCTTCAAGATCATCCAGATGTTCATGGTGACGATGCAGAACCAGAGTATTCCTTGCTGCCACCGGTTGCTCATTCGAAGGAGTGTCACGCCAAAGGCCGTCTTTGTCCATGCTTGGCCGATCAGGTTGCCGCATGATGAGATGTTGATGAGGATGTGCATACGGTCGTCCCATTGTTGCTTGGAATTTTCGAGGACGTAGCCGTTGCCGAATTGGTAGACGATGAGGGAATCGGTTGCGAGGAGGACGGCCTTGTAATTTGTTAGTCTTTGTGTTGGTGCAGGGGCATTAATGAGACACTCACCCATGAAACAATGAGTATGTAGTCGTCATACCACATGCCATGCCGTCGAGTTATCTTTACCCATAACCTCAAAGCCAGGAAGGCTGTCGCACCGAGGAATAAACACCAAAGACCAGCGTTCAGCTCTGGATATGGATTGATGAAGCCATGGACAGGCTCGTCGTCGTCGTCGCGAGGCGTTAAGCTCATGGCTTTCTGCTACATTCTCGGCTGGCCGCGGGTCTCTGTAAGAAGGCGGCGCAGGGGAAGAAGTAAAAAAAGAGAAGTGAGACAATGAAGAGTAAAAGAAGGGACGGGAAAAACAGACCAAACCCCGCGGCAAACATGGGTTCACTTCCTTTCTTACGTCTTTTATTACCGGTAACGGTATAACTTGGACGTGATATGTGCAAGGGCCCCCCCCTTGTTCATCGGGTGTCGCGTTCAATCGATGGGAGGGGGGGTGAGAGTCTCCATCAAAGTTTCAAGAATAAGCCTGGAACCCACTCGTAGTCGCCTGAGAAGTATTCGTAATTCTTCTGTTCGAAACGGGGGGGCAGAGCGATAACTGACGTAACGGATCAATACGATAGACGAGGGAAAAAGAAACATGGCTCAACTGCCGTATCAAGCTGAAACGAAAAACGATGCCATCTGGGAATCCGACGACACAGTTAGAGTTTAGGTGAGGCCGTGTTCCCGCAGACGATGAACCTGACACGAAGCCCTACGCAGGCGTGGTTTCAAGCCTCTCCACCCCCCGGGGGAGACCCAGCCAGCTTCCAGGAAGAGATTGCTGCCCGCTCTTCGCTAGAGTTTCGTGAAACGATAGAGTCTGGCGGTTCCTGCAGGAGTACCCCTGTCGCGGGAGCTAGCCTGACGCTTCCTATACGTGGCATAACGCTCCCCGGATTGATGGCCCTCCCCCCTTGAGCTTGGACCTTGCTTTTTCGAGGCACACTGACTCTGGTATCCGTGCAGCCATGTGGTTACTTTTAGCAGTCAGGACTCAAGGTGGAATGTGGCCAGTGGCGACCTCTCGGTGACTGAACAGAAAACAAGGTCTTTCGTCCGTCGTTGGTTTCAGTGGCTTATTTCTGTGCCCGGACTCTACGCCGGCTCCGGAGCCTCGATTTGGGATCCAAGTCCGTTTCTGCAGCCATCGAGTCTTTTTTTTCTTTGTTTTTTAAACTCTCGTCGTGTCCGAGGCCCCCGGGCCGCAGATAGATTGCACATGTGAAGATTCTTTCTGCTCCGATTGATTAATACAACTGGTAAGATCGCGGGCTGAGCCGTCTGCAGTGCTGTTTATGTGAGAAATTTCCGTGTCCGAGCTCATGCTCTCCTGAGCAAGGTGAACAAATCTCCCGATGATCAGTCTTTTCAAAATGTGATCGTCCTCCAGGAAAACTGCAAGAAACACTTAATCTTGCAGCAAACAGTCTCTTTAACAACCTTGCCCCCCAAGAAGATCCAACAACCAACACGCTGGGTTCGCTTCACTCTGGGTACCGCAAAATGCGTGCAGATTAGAATCATGTCATGCAGCTTGCTATGGAGTCTCGGTGAAACGTGCGACATGGTCATGTCATCTTTCCCTGCATGGTCGGCGGGGCCGTGTCGACCCATATCCATTCCAAGGAAGATTCTGGCGGCAGTTGAAGGGGGAATAGTTTCAACATGATGAGGAGATGCAAAACAAAACTGGATAATTCGTGAGGTATTTGTTGGATATCCTAGCGTGTCTTGTCCTTTGTGCGGGCTACCACGACCACGGCCCTCACAACTCTTGTCCTATCAAACCAGTTGAACAACCGCCCGGCCAGTTTGAAACCACCCAGAGACACTCCATATTCTGCGAGTAACTCATCCTGTCGATTCATAAACTTGACCAGTCCCGAGAAGACATTGTCGGTAATCTCCTTTATCGTTATAAGGTTGCGGTCATATCCGCACTCGACCAGCTGATCCCGATATTCATTCTCCGTTAGAAATGTCTTTAGGGGACATCCCATAATCTTGCCGATGAGACGAGCTTTGAAGATGTTCATAGCAGAAGCTGATTCGTTGATGAGCAGATCGAAGGCCATGAATTGTGCATCGAGCTCTCTGGCTGCGTGTTCAAAGACGGGCTTCCTCGATGGGGAGAAGTGGTATAAACAATCAAGAGCGAGCAGCCATCGTTCGTTGAACCTCTCATCAGCCAACGAGTAGACAGCATCTGCCACCTGAGGAGTCCACGTCTCGGGCTTTGCAGCGTTTGCACAAAACAGCTTGAAAGATTCGGCAGTAACCACTCCTCCATCGTTGCCACTGTTGGCTATCTCACGGTAGATTTTCCGTCGTGATGTCTGAACCTGGGCTTCGTTGAGGGTGAGGCCCACGTAGCGAAAGTCATCCCAGTTCTGTGACTGGGCGAGTCGTGCGAGTTCCCATGTTTGATCGCCGCAGCCAAAGCCCAGATCTAGAATGGCGAGGGATCCACGTGATCCGGTTGCGAGGAGCTCCTCGTCTAGCAGCCCAGCGGCGCCGATGACTTGCTTGAGCAAGGCTGCAGAGGACTCGTGGAAGTCCTTGATGGGTTCGCCTGAGGGGGTTTTCCTGGAACATGTCAACCTACCGTTGTCCATATGGAAGCGGATACCACGGAGGTAAGCTTCTAGGGTTTCGATAGTCTTACCAGTATCCAACGTTCATCCACATGGAAGGTGGGGGAGATCTGATGTTGAGCTTCCAGTGCCCCAGACCGTAAATGTCGCTTTTGTGCAGAATCGTAGTGCCAATGAGCCCTGCAACAATTATCGTAAAGACAATTCCCCAGACAAATCCGGTGGTAAAGCCACTCTGCGTTGACGATGAGTCCATCTTGAAGTATCTCGCCAACGGCCTCAACCTCCTTCAATGTTGCTTGTGAAAGCTGGCGTTGTGACGGCTTCGTCTAACTGGCCTGATGTTGGAGGGACCCACAAGTTGATAGCTGACTAAGAATTATGCATATGCATACATTGAATTATGCTCGTATCGTATCTATCTGTGCTTAAACGAATGGTTCTATCATAAACTCATGGCTCAATCAATCAATGCTCGAACATTATTCCTCCCACGGAATCGCGACCCCAAAATCTGACGCGATCCTCATTGCTGACACGACACATCCCTCAAGAAGAACCATGCCGTCCCAGCACCAGGCCCCCGCCAACCAGACGTTGTCCTGCCCGTTGACCCAAGCAGCCGCCGTGTCATCATCCTTCTTGGCGGACCTCGAATCCCCTACGAGCTGCTGCACCAGGGCCTGGCCCTCGGTGCTCCGCAGCGTCCTTGTGAATCTCGCTCGGCGGAGGGTGGTGGCTTTGGATTCTTGGTCTTCTTGCAAGGGGCATGTGCTGACGACGACTCGGCTTGGCATCGTGTGCAGGGCCTCGGTCCTGGCGCTATCTGACTTGGGGAATAGCGTCCTGAGCGTGATTCTCTCAGATGGCGACGTGTCGGCGAGGTGATGCATGCAGGAGCTGACACTCTTGTCGCTGTCCTTGACTACGCACATTTTTGCTCCGGTTTGGGGCTTCAAGACGGAACTCTCGACGCGGCGTGTCGGGAGTCTTTCGAGTGTCGGCCGCAGCGGCTTGAAGATTGCCCCAGCAACATCCGGCGATACGGCAAGGACCACACGATCGAAAACCTGTTCCTCGATGCGCGATGACCCGTCGACCGTTGATTGCCAGCGAACAATGACCGATTCCCCGTCTGCACCTGGCGCAGCTTCGATCACTCGACTGTTCAGATTCACATCCTCCACGCCAGCTGTCAACCTAGCCTGCACCTGCGAGACACCTCCGCAAACCGTGTAGTGATGCTGCCCATGGGAGCGCTTCTTGTAATTAACAATGTCGCTCGCAGGAAAGGCAAGGAGCTCGTCGTGAGAGCAGGTCGACACACCGCTCAGCAGTGGGAGCAGATAATGCGATGTGTATCGTCGGGGCAATCGTATTCTCTCGAGGTAATCGGCCAGCGACTCGCTGTATCCTGATGCCGTCGCGCGTCCCTCCAACGGGGAAACAAGGAAGCACGCCAGCGTGAACCAGAATTGACAGACAATCAGGTACAGGATCTCGATGATGTGGGCCAGCACACTGCGATTTCCAGGCCACGGCGGTGGCATCTGGTGTAGGTTCGACGCGTGCACAAAATAACTCTCGTCGGGTCGGTCCGTTCCATCGCTGTTCGTCGGGAATGCCTTTGCAAAGACAAAAAGGAAGCGGGTCGGGTGCAGGGGGATTCGAAGGTGGTGATACATGCGAAGTAAGTGATTGTAGTAGCCGCCAGCGTTTGCGCGCATGGGCAAGTCGATGCGCTCAGTCAATCCGGTCTCTTCATTCTTGACGGTGACAGATGCGGAATCGAAGGAAAGGCGGTCGGCCTGCGGGAGTCAGTCTTGTCGCGACGCTTCTGTTTGTTGAGTTGTCTCCCCACCTGCTCAAACAGTGTCACCGAATACCGTTCCTGTTCATCATTGCGCAAGAGATACGCTGTCGTCAGTCCAGCGAGCCCCGTGCCAATAATGGCAACCCTCTTCTGTGCAACGAGGTCATGCCCCTTGGACGACACCTTCTGTGGTTGTTCCATTGAGCATGAGCAATTGAGTTTGCGCCATCATCGGCCGCCGCAACTGAAGTTTAGACTTTGACCTGTTTCCTCCCCCTGCCGCTTTTTAGCTTCTTTTTTCCTTCCTTTTTTTCCCACAACCATTTTTTCCCCCTGAATAATTGGCCAGTTCTCATTGGGAAGGGACTGTTGTGAGACCGGCGCAATTATTATGCTGCGCCGATGGCCGGTGCAACCATGACCCCGAGCCGAGGCATCTTGCGGGTCGGTCAGCCTGTGTCTCAACAATGCCAAGTTTTGCACATGAATTCGTATTGCGACTCAACAACTATCGATTTGGTGGCTTGATACCATGGTTGACGTTTCCAATGCCCGTCCAATTGGCATATTGGTCGGATATCTCCTGACCTGCGCTGCTCTGACTGCTCGCTGTCTACACCTTCTTTGGCGCCGTTCAAAGATTTCACCTCGCCAAGATGCATCTCACCGCCGTAATGCGATACTTGTCTTCAGCGCCCTAGCGGCCGTGAGTCTTGCGACCACTTGGTATCATATGTTTTGCTTCTTTCAATGGTCTTATCAACAATGGGCTTTGTCTGCCCCGGTTAGTCTTGGTACCGACAAGCTTCACCTGGGAGAATGGCTTCGTGACACGACTCTTTTCAAGCAAGCTTGGGTGTCGACCCTTGAGAGGCCGCCAAGAGCCTGGTGGTCACTACAGATTTTTGGGTTTTGCGCAATTTGGAGCACCATGCTTGCAGCTCAGTGTAAGTGAACCAGGATCTCAATTGTGATGGGTGCTGACAACATTGGGTTTACAGCCAAGAAGGGGAGAATCCCGCATCTCTGGATCTTCATGCTTCTAGGCCAGATTGTGGCCATCTCCTTTGCAGCAAACCTATCTTTTCTCGCTTTTACCGTCTTTGATGAAGGGAGCCCATCAGGGTCCAAGAAGAGTGCAAACAAATCCAAGCCCGAGTCACGAACAGGACAAGGTTCCTGGCTGCCCCTTTCGTGGCTTGCGATTCTTGCCATCAACCTAGGCTGTGCTGTCGCCATTCCAAGCAACCTCGACCATCCTCAGTTCATGTTTCTGCTGCTGGCCCCTCACGTACTCGCCTTTGTGCCGCTGGTGATGAACAGCGTGTTCGCTACCCCTACCCCTTCGCTATTATCAAAACAGCCACCCTTGGTTGCCCAGGCTGCAACCATGGCGATCTTGCTTGCTACAGCCGTCACGGGTCTTATGAGAGAAGGTAGAAGTTGGGAGGATGTCAAGATTGCATTGTATGAGCATCCGGCCGTGAGCAGTGTAGGGTGGGACGTCATCTGCTGCTGGACGAGTTTTTCCGCCTGGCATATCTTAGGTCGATCATGAGCTTGAATAGTCTGGAATTCTGGTTAAATTAAAGACCACAAGGTCAAGAAGTAAGACCTATTCACAGCCTATCCTTGATTTTCGCATTCATAGTCGGGGAATCGCTATGTGGATGCGATGCTGCAGTCGGCATGCAATATTCTCGACCTCTAAAATGAGAAGAATCGACTGGTCTTATTGTCTCTCACTCGAAGCCTTGTTTATACTTTGAAATTATCGAATAGAGGCAATCTCACTCCCTCGACTACTCAGAGAGCTATCCTACATTTACGTTCGGTCGGCCAGAGTTGGTGGCTCCAACGTTCTCAAGAAGCTGGCCCCTTCTCCTTCTCCTTCTCCTCCCTTGCTGCCCGTTCCGCGGCATTGAGAAAGCAGCTTTGACATATCTTGAGGCTTTTGGTCGCGGGATTCAGCTTACAAGTGGTGCACTTATCCCCTTTCGTAATTGGCTTTTTAACGCGATTGATCGCCCGTAATCGCCCCTTTTCCCTGCACAATAGACAATAGAAACCTTCAGCGGCGTCGACATCTTTATTGCACGATACGCACTTGCCCTCTTCCCTCCTCTTGGCGTTTATCATGTTGCGGCCGGTAACGGCGAGTAGCTTGCAGCTGTCGCAGCTTGCACTGCCTTCCAAGGGGATCATGGCGGGACAACGCGCGCACTTTTTATATTTGGGCGCCTCTTGTTTGTGCGCCTCCTCTGCCTTATGACTAGGCTCGGAGGGCAAGGGCCTCCTTTGTCTTGAGGAGCTCATGAATGATGACTTGGTAGCGTTGCAGGCGTATGGCTTGGTTTTTTTTGCATGTGGGCGGCAGCACTCGTGCTTTATCTAGCTACCGGTGCTGCATTTGTATGCAGATCGTTCATGGAACACGGTCTTAATCAGAGGTTTTCCACAATGGCGACAGATCATGGCATTGGATACCCCGTCACAGCGTTTAACAAGTAATAGCATTCAGTTTCAGTACCGCGAAATACCACTCGTGATGCTATGTCAATTTCCACGTGGATCTTCCCTCGCTTTGGGGGATAACAGCCCTGCCGCGGCTTAGGCGTGAATCACTCAAGTCTGACTGGTGATTTTAGACCAAGGTTGGTGAAAAGGGATGGATGACTCGACTGAGTAGGCACTGTTGTGACATTGGCAACGCTTCCAAGAGAAGTAACCCTCCACAAGAACAAAACAAAGAACACAGTTATGTATCCATGCCGGCATTAAAACATTGAGTAGACGCAGGATATGTATATATTTTGCTGAAGCTTATACTAGGGCAAACAGAAGCTCTATCATGTTATGTTCTACGTCCTCCTAGAATTTTGTTTCAAGTCAAGAGTATCACAGGCCATCATCGGCGTCTTCTCCACAGGCATTACTGACTCCTGAAGAGGGCCATTACGTTCACCTGTATGTAAACGTGAGTGAAGCAACAGTTAAAGCACACGGATTAAATAAAAATGGCTTCATTATACCCAGGTGTTGTTACTGGAAACAAGTATCGTTTCTTTGTCTGGAGACTATTGCAACCGCCATTAATTTTGGCCGAGGCTCGCGAGGCAGGCCAAGCCTACATCCCCTCAAGGGCCAGACATCTTCTTTGCTTTCTCTTCCTTCTTGTTCATTATTTGCACCTTCTCGTAGTCTTTGCACGCTTGGCATACACCGGTGCCATCGTACGCAAGCTGCATTTTGCAAGTACTGCAGAGCACCCCTTTTTGGCGCTGTGCTTCCGCCCAGCTCGCCTGGTATCTAAGAAGGCAGGATTGACACTTGGCATGCCCCGGGGCAGGCTTACTTGCTGCGCAGATAGTGCACATGCCCTCCTTCTTCAACTTCTGGTATCTCCTTTTGTTCCACTCATTATGTTTTATCTTGCAGCTGTCGCATAATCTGGTGCCGAGAGGGGCCCTATTTGAACAGTTGAAACACTTCCTAGTAGCTGAAGTGTGGTCTATAGTTGGGTCGTGTTCTGGATCTCTTCTATGCGCCTCTATGGCCTTTTGGCTGGGCTCAGAGGGTAAAGGGGTTCTACTGTGTGAGGGACTCATGGTCGAGGGCGTCGAAAACTTTCAAGAGTGTAGATTGACTTGTTAAAATGAGGGATAAATTTGGCTCCTACTACTACCCTATTTATATCGAGGCTCCCTTTTAAATTTACTCTTATTCAAGGACCTTTCCTCTCCCAAGCACACAGTGTATCACCTGTAAGACCTGCTGTGAACACGGTCTTCTAGCTCAGTTATCCCATCATGTGCATGGCTTCAACTATGTCAAAAATCGCAATGAACTGTTGTAGGCACCTCCAGAATTATGTTTCAGGTCGAAGAGTATCAACGATATTCAGTGCCGTCTTCGGCCGTCCCCAATCCCGGCCGATACGTTGCCTTCGCCTCTTCCTGAGTATTGGGAAATTTGAATGTACGCTTGAATCAACGGTAGTTTTATTCGTCATTGTCTGGCGACTTCATTTGGAGGCGTTACCAATTTCACAAAACTGAGTGTTGGCAAGGAGACAACAGCTAATCCATACACGTTTTGGCGGACATGACTTGCTTATATCCCAGAGTTATTTCACAGAAATAAGCAAATTGCTTTCCTTGTTCAAGGACTATTTGAAGAGCTAATGGCACTGCGTTTCATCAAAACATGCTAGACTGGCAGGAGTTTGGGCCTCCTCGAGAAGCGGACTGCTACTTCTCTTCCCATTCCTTCTCACGGTCTTGGCAATCCGGGCATTTATCAGTCTTCCCGAAGTCGTAAGGAGGCGGAACCATTTTGCAACCGCTGCAAAGATCCACGAGGCGGTTTACTTCCCTCTCCAGGTGTTTGAGTTTGCAGGCTAGGCACCTGATAGATCCTGGGACAGCCCTGTTTGGGCAGTCGACGCAGATGCCCCCATTCTTCTTCTTCTGGTACATCTCTTTGGACTTCTTAGTCTTTCCCGTCCCGCAGCATTCGCATATATTGACGTCGAGAGGGGCCCTGTTTGGATAGTGATCACACTTGTTGCTTGAGTCGGATTCCTCCATCTCGTAACGATTTCCGTACGCCTCTTTGGCTGTCTTATTAGGCCTAGTTGCTAAAAGGGTTCTTTTGTTTCAGGAAGTCGATCGGGAACTTAGCGACCCTCTAAGAGTGTGGCTTGTTTCATTTGAATGATAGCCCAATTCGTCATCTGTTGGTACCCTATTTATATCGAGGCACCACACTTGATTGAGACTCAATCAGGGACTTTTCCTCTCCCTCCGGCATGGTATCACCCAGAGAAAAAAACCTCTATTGCTGATACACGACCTCTTTCCGTCTCGATCCTGCAAAACATCATTTTTGGCTATCATAGGTCCCAACACAAGCCTGTCACTGCTTTAACATGAGTCACTCAAGAGTCTTGATGCTGATCCTTGTCAGCGGTCCCAGTGGACTCAAGGAGGCGGCATACAAGGGTCGCCTGAGTGGACACATGATCTACACCCTTACAGCGGCAAGAATAGACACCATGATGGCTATATTGACTAAAAAGTCATTAATTATTGGTTCCACGCGATTTCTGTGTCGTCTTTGTTTGAGCATGACCTGGGCAACGAAGTGAACGGACATGGATTTACCCGAGTCCGAACGAGGGCCTAAGCCTCCATGAATGCCAAGCCACTTAAGGTCCCTTTCAAATCTTACACCGTCAACAACAAAGAATCCGCTCTTGTCCACTTCACCTCCATCGACCCGCCCTCAAAGATTCGTAGCCTGCCCATTATCGTACCAGTCATGAATCGAAATTCTTCAGGCAGCTCGCTGCTTCCGCCCGAAATATGGGACAGCATTTGCGCTCTGCTGCTTAAACCAAGCTTGTCTCGCCTAAGGCTCGTTTCTTCTGGGTTTGACCATATTGCCCGACCCTGGGTCTATCGAAACCTGCGTCTTGAGGGCTTTGGCAATTCTGCCGAGCGCTTCGTCAAGATCGCCAAGTCTCCCAAGCTTCGCGACCTAGTCCGAGAACTCACCGTAGACACCTCAGTTGGCACCATGTTCTCATACAACTCCAACTGGGGGTATCCATTCCCCACCTCTTTCATGGATGCTCTGCCATATCTACGTTGTTTCGGCTACCTCACAGCCCTCCATCTCCGATTCAACGAGTATTGCGGCCTGGATGATCGGAGAGGATTGGGCATCGAGGAGACGTGGGACTTTCGATACGGTGTCCTTGATACCGTGTGTCACTGCGTTGCAGGCATGTGGACTCCCGATAGACAGGCTGAGATTGACAAAACGAGCGAGCACCGGTGGTGTGACTACAGCCGCAAGCACGTTGATCCTGAAGATGATCTTGGCGTCCCGTTTGATCAGGTCATACAGCTGAAGGAGCTGACAGTCACAAACCTGGCCGATTTTCACGACACTGATCTGGTTGACTCGGGAGCCTTGAAGAAAGTAATTTCCCTACCGAGCCTAATCGACCTTAAACTACTCATCGTCACAGAGACGGATGAAGGCATGAGTGAGAGCAACGTCTACTATGAAGAAAAGTACGAGTTTTTCGATCATCTTCCCAAAACGTGGCTAGCCCCCAGTATCACCGACCGCTTGCGAGTTCTGTCGCTATACTATAATGAATACTGGGGCTGGCTCCCAAAGATGGACTTTCGCAGCATGGATTTCCCGCAACTCAAGGTGCTTGCGCTCGGGCACTACGTCTTCAGTCACGACTGGCAGATCGACTGGATTGCCTCCATCGGGCAAAAGAACGAAAGCGGTGGTTTGGAAGAGTTGTATCTTGACGACTGTCCCATCCTATTCCAAGCTCTTCAGGCGAGTCCACTGGACGCAAACGACCCCGGATACCCTGCCCTCAGCACCGTACTCGAAGAGGCGGGTTCTAAGATGCACGAGTACCCGATGAGATGGCATCGTGTGCTTACCCGGTGGGATACGTCTCTGAAGGCGCTGAAGGCTTTCCGCATGGGCCATGGAGAATGGCACCAGGCACCACAAGATACATTAAAGTCTGTCCTTCAAGAATTTCGGGACGTTGACGAAGACGTCCTGCGATACCGTCTGTCTCAGAACACGCACAGGAGCTATGACTGTCCTGGGCCTCTAGTCAGTCACTACGGCGTCGAGGATCCTTCCCCGGTGTGGGAATCGGGTGAGTACGTGAACGGGACCGGCATCGATGAGCGTGGGCCATACAAGTTGCAGTATATCGAGTACGATGTTCATGTCACTGGTACACCTTGGCAAGAGACATTCTGGTCTCATCTATTTGATGGAGAGGGTTATGAGCCGGAGGAGGGGACGTGGGCAAAGGATAATGCTGCGTTTGAGGCGTTCTGTTCGACAATCAATGCCCGAACTGCGAGATAGGGATGGTAGCCACCTGATCACTCACCAGAATGGTTCTTGTGATGCATAGAGAAACCAGTTGTCACGAGCAGTGCAGTCCTTTTATTTTCATGTATTCCAAGATTCGATGCTATCTAGTCTTCCTTGTACACATCGTACTTGTACTTTGTTCCTGGGTGGTCATCCCGTAGTCCAGCTTGACCCTGACCATACACGCTCTCACGCAACGTATGACCAGCCTCATCGTTGCTAGGCGCCTCTGGATACAATCCCCGACGTCTAAGCTCAGGAATGAGCAGTTCAACAACCTCCTCAAAGGTTCCAGGCGTCGTGACATATCCCACGTTGAACCCATCCAAGTCTCCCTCTCGGATCCATCGTTCCATCTCGTCTGCGACGGTCTGTGGGCTGCCGACTGAGACAGGGCCTAGGCCGCCGATAGCAGCTCTTTCAGCAATAACTCGTGGCGTCCACTTTGGAACCTTTTCGCTTGTTGCTGTGAAGGCGTCAAGAAGACTCTGCACTCTGTGAGGTTCCTCTGAGTCGGCGGCAGTGAGTTCCTTGTCAACAGGGACCTTGGATAAGTCGATGCCAGTCCATCCACTGACTAGCACAAGGCCACCAATTGTCGACGCGTACTTCTTCACCTCTTCAAACTTCTGCTGGGCTTCCTCATCAGTGCGTCCGATGATTGGAGTAAACGTCGCGAAGAACTTGAGTGACTGGGGGTCTCTGCCTAGATCGGCAGCCTGCTTGCGGATTGCCTGGACTTTGGGCCTTAGGATCGCGGGTGAATGAGACGAGACAAAGATGCCCTCTGCGTGTGATGCGGCAAAGGTAGAACCGGCTGACGATGTTCCAGCCTGAAACAATAATGGAGTTCTCTGGGGTGATGGGTCGACAATGTGTCGCGTATCAATGTCATAGAACTTGCCGTGATGGTGAATTGTACGAATCTTGTCGGGATCAGCATAGCTGTCGAGCTCTGGGTTGGGGGAGATGGCATCATCCGCCCAAGAGCCTTCCCACAGCCTATCACTTATTAGCATCTCTGCCTTGTAGAAGGCAGTATATCCGAACTCACTTGTACAAGACGCGCAGATACTCGTCGGCTTGGGCGTATCTTTCGTCGTGTGGGATCGGGCTCTCCAAACCGATGGCCTTGAAAGCAGCCTTCTTCCAGGAAGTCACAATGTTCCAGCCAATGCGGCCCTTGGTGAAGTGATCCAGAGTAGAGAATCTCTTGGCCAACAAGAATGGTGGCTCAAAAGATGTCGAGGCAGTGATGGCGAAGGATAGGTTCTTGGTCACGGCCGCCATGGCGGTGATGGGCTGCGGGGGATTTAGCATAATCTTCTTTTATTTTATTTTAGTAAACTCACAATAGTTGGATCTGTCATTGGCCATTGAGCGGCGCGACGGATACAGTTATCCAGGCTTCCTTCGTATGTGTCATAGCCGCCATATGTGTCTGCAAGAAACAGGGCGTTGACGCCGCCCTTGTCTAGGAGCTTGGCCAAGTCGATCCAATATTGCAAATCTCGCTTTGTTGCAGACTTGTCGACAGGATTCTGAATTTCTTTAGCAACTCCCCTAACTGACTGAGCCCATGGATTAATAACTCACCTTCCATTGGCCTGGAGACAGATGCCCAACGGTGGACATGTCAAAGGCATTGATCAGGATTTGCTTCTTCTTCTCATCCTTTCCACGGATAGGAATAGAAGTTTCTGGTGTTGACGTGGATGCCATTTTGAATCGTGTTGTTTGTTTGATCTTACGCAACTGCACTACCTTCAATTCTCTGAACTCAAGACCGGGTTTACACTTGAATACTTATACCCGTGTAAACTGGCAGATCAGAGGGGTAAGCCTGCAGGTCGTGAGCACGTCTTTGGATTCCCCATCTAATGCACCTCTTCTACAATGACGTTTCCTCGGTATGGTGGTGTGGGATTGTAGGCGTCTTGCTATTCGTTGATACAAGGCTGGCGTCATCCCGATATGAATGTCACAATCATGTCAAAGATTAGGCGCCCTCTATTTGCGGGGTTCATATCAATCCCGCGATTTAACTCCCGTCTTTGGAAAGCTGACTGGCGAATACTGGTTAAGACTTCAATGCAATAGTCAAGTTGCGTCCGCAATCGGCGAACACGTTGAGTGGGCTGATAGCATCACTGTTTGATTGTCACGGTGCTGGGCTTGATTGGCGAATCTATCGTCATCTTATTCTTAATTTAAAGGACTGATCTGTTGCTTTCTACTTATTTGCAGAATAACTACCAGTGTCTGCTTGAATAGACTTGGTGCATTAATCACAAGGAGCCAAGCTAACAGTATCCGTCAGGGCCCTGTATGCCCAGAGTCAAGAACTAAGATACCTCGCGCCCCAAAAATACCCTTAAACCCGTCCTTCACTCGCTTGTCTCGCCTTTTCTCGTCTGGCTCACAGGCGCCTCCTTAGAGTCGACAGGGAATGTGCCATTCTCTTCCGACTGAAGTGCAGCAGGCTGCTCCGCCTGAGGACTAGATAACTATTAGTTTCTGCGTGTATCTCAAGGTAAGGACATAAACTTACTCTCTATTCTTCAGGTAGAGGTGAAGTGCGTGAGTGGAAATAAGCAATCCGATTGCACAACCCAGGCAAAAGGCGAAGCCCTGAGGGAAACGAGGAGCCTCAACGGTCTTGAAGACGAGTAGAGGGGTCCAAGCCGTGGAAGACTGGGATATGGCGTTGATCAAGACCAACGTGAATGACCGTTCCGCGGGTGAAGCACGTAGTTGAGTGTTGACCCAGCCGTGAAAGACACTAGACATAGAGTATGCTGAATAGATCGTAGAAAAGGCGAACCAAAGAGCTGCCTCTGGTACTCTCCATATAACGAGGATGATCAAGCCGATGATGTTCCATGTGTGAGCCATGGTAATAGCCCAAGCCGGACCAAGTACCAGGTCTGACGCGAAACACACAAAAAGTGTGTAAAAGATGCCGAGAGCAGGTGCAATAGTTCCCAGCTCGTTGACTCGAGCAGGAGAAAACCGGTTCAAGCTCTTGATCCAGAGCAAGAATGAACCAGAGCTAGCGTGAATACCAGCGTTCCAGAACAACACGTCGACAAGTATGATGCCCCAAAATTGAGGTCTGAGAATGATTTTCTTCAAGTCTCTCCACTTCATCTTCCCGTGAGATTGATGTCCTGCGCGCTTGAGCCTCTTCTCTCCGACGTCAATGTCGTGTTGGGTGAGGACACGGCGGTTGGGTTGATCAGGTGTGCCTGGGAGGACAAAAAAACCCAAGATACCGATAGGGATGGTGATTACTGCACAAATGATGTACATCCATCGCCATCCTTCAAGGCCTCTCACACCATCGAGACGGGAGGAGGCGCCGGCTTGGATGAGACCAGCGGTTAGAGTGCCGAGGGAAAGACCAACATAGAAGATGCCGCCTCTTCGTCCGATTTCATCTCCACGATACCAGGATCCTATAAGAGTTAGAACATTGCAAAGATTGGCGCGCAGTTGAAGGACATACCAAAAAGATAGTGCATCACCGGGAAAAAGGCAGCCTCGAACCAACCAACCAAGAAGCGATAGGCGGCTAGTTCAGCAAAGCTTGTCACTCGATATTGCAAAAGAGTAAAGATACCCCAGGCAACATCCAAAAAGGGAAGAAGCCAGTGGATCGGGATATATGTCAGAAGGAAGAAGAAAGGGATCTGGCCAACGACAGCACCAATGATGTAAAAGGTCTGCAGCTGAACGAGTTCATTTCCCTTGAACCCAAGGTCCTCCTTGAGACCAGCCACATAGGCATTGTCTAGGTGGTGTTAGAAAGCATGAGTGGTATACCAACCCTGAAAACTTACTCAGGTTCGACTGGTCAATGTACTTGACCCAGTATGCAAGCACTGCATAGGGGACAATAAGAGTATCAAGCTTGATGATAAACTTGCGCTCCTCCTTGGTATCAGTATCAGAATACCACTGAATGTGATACCACTTTCTCCTTGCGGGGCCAGCCATTTCGAGAAACAAGAACTGCAGAGTCGAAGGATCATGCAAGGACAGTTGCATCAAGGAACGGCGCAGTTTAAGACATTTTAGCTAGTCAAGGTAGCACGGGCCTGTGCAACAGAGATTGCCTCGATACAGACTTTGCCGTGATCGGCAGTTAGAGTTGGTCTAGCATGGGAGACTGGTGCGAGCCCATGCAGAGGCGATGGCTTGGCGGATTGCATAATCGGGCGTGTTTTTGATGTGACAAGCGCCGTTTGGAATCTTTTGATGCATGTCCCTGCAATATGCTGGCGGCCGCTAGGAGAACTGAGCGTTTCTGAGGATGTGGTGTTGGGATTCACTATACTTGGGAACTGGTGATACCTAGTTGGTTGTGCTTGTCTTCTTTTGGATATAAACAAGTTAAACCCACGATTTCTCGTTTATCTACATCCCTGATTTCTGTACAACAACGAACTCGAGGGCCATGATAAGATGGCCAACGTGTCCCCCTAGCGACTTGCCTCTGCCTGCAACACCACGCTATGCCAACTCGCTTATCCTCGCTGCAACCCCGAGCGGCATCATCCCGACAGCTCAAGCCAATCTCTGCAAAATTGCCCTTCTGGACGTGTGTCATGTTAAGTCCATCTGCCGGGGATGTGATGCTGCGAAGAGCGGGGTGGATGACGTGCTCCCCCGGTTCGCCATGTCGCCATCCGATCCTTGAGTAACGCTTCTTTAGTGGGTAAGATAAAGGACCAAAGCGAGTCAGACCTTGAAAGAAAGCCACCTTTAGCTTATCTCGCAGCTCGAAGTGGTTATTGATCCCGAAGAGTGCCCCTCTGTGTCCGACTCGGCGGAATACGAAAAACAGATAGCTTGATCTAGCGTCGTGTATTGGATATTGAAGCCTTGGCAAGAAGCGGTGATGGGGGTCTCAAAGGGTTTGTATGAGTCTAGAATGATCTGATTCTCATCATTAACTCCCTTGACCCAGACGCTTGGGTCAAATGAAGGTGCCATTAGCTCTAGCTAACGTTGAGTCATTAATAAGGCAAAAGACGACATGCTACTATCGGCATTTGGCTATCTGAATATTCAAGTATTTTCTTATAAAATGAACCCAATGGCCCAACAGTCTTCACCCAAGGGCAAAGACCTCAACACACTCTTGATGGTCTTGGGGGCGGAATTAGTGATACCGTTTCTCGTACTCCACAGCTGCGACGATAAAAGAACCAGCTCCACGAAGGTCGTTCTGTCTCAGCCCAATGCTAGCATAATACTATTCCTGTTAGTCTCCGAGTAATACATGTTAGTAGTGAAGCTTACCTGGAACGTAGCGTTGCTACCCAAACTCCCAACAATGACAGTATCCTCCCAGTTGATAGTCCCGTTGTCGTTCTTGGTGACAAACATCTTGACTAGCGCATTGTAGGCCTTTTGAGCGACCTTGTCGTAACTCTTTTCCTTAAGGAACCCAAGATTTAGACCCTTCAGCCAGCCAAAGACAAACATGGCACTTGCGCTGCTTTCCAGGTAGTTGCCTTCGACGTCCTCGTATTGCTTATCCATGATGTTCCACCAAGCTCCCTTTTCATCTATCGACTTCTTCAAACCGTCTGATAGATCGACAAAGTATCCAAGAAGTCTCTTCTTAGCAGGGTGGCTGTCAGGAAAGAGTGGGATCACTTCCAGCAGAGACATATAGTACCATCCGATGGCCCGAGCCCAGATCAATGGTGCAGCTCCCGTGACGGGGTCAGCCCAGACAGCCTTTTTGCTCTCGTCAAAGCCGTGAACCAAGAGGTTGTTCTTCTTGCGGGTAACTGAGTCGATTTTGTCGAACTGGAGAGCAATATCGTCCCATGCCGTCTGATTCTTAGGTTGGAAGAGCGAAACCCATTTGGCATAAAAGCTATCGGCCATGTAGATGCCATCCAACCACATCTGGTTGGGATACACGACGTGTCGATGCCAGAGTCCTCCTGTTGGAGTTCGTGGGTGCTTGTCGATCATCTCCTTGATCGAATCTGCGGCGAGCTTGTACTTCTCCTCTCCAGTTCGTTCATACCAGTATAAAATATTGTTTCCAATGCGGTAGTTGTCCAATGAGAAGTGAGAGTAGTTGAAGCGTTTTATCACGCCGTCATCCGTGAGAACTGCATCAATGTGGGAACGGTAGATGTCGTTTAGCGTTTTGTTTTTGCTGGCATCGAGGACGCTTTCGAAGCCTGTATAGAGCGTTGCCTCGCCATAGCCAATACCCGGCTGAACACCAAAGCGGATCATGGAGTCTGTCAACCATTGCGCATAAGCCGGCTTGAGTGCCGCCGCGGCGGTCACAGCTGTGACAATTGTCGAAAGAGCAAGCCCGTACAGAAACATGTTTATCAAAGAGACGCGCGAGATGGTTGGCTTCCCAGCCGGTGTTTCGTATGCATACTATTAAGCTTACTTATAGTCCGAATCTTAAACAATTTCGTCTTGGCACTCTCCGGTCAAGATGAGGCAAATACCTGAACATACTACATGTGATTATTCCCGCCGGATGATCTTGATAGATTATGCAAGTCTCAAGTGGTGGAAAAATAACATTCCAACCGAGCCCATCGTGTTACTTGTTACAAAATTGTATAGTTGCAGTCCAGCAGGGAGTTGCAGCCTGGCTTCAGAGAACCCGATTAGTGGAAAATTGTTGCTCAAAGTTTCTATATCATCCGACTTCCTGATCGGCAGTTGATCTCTTGCGGGGTTGGAACTCGGCATCCGGAGAAAGTCGTGAAAGTGCGCGAGATCCTGGGGTATTTAGGCTAAACATTTCCACATACCGTAATGTACATCGCCTTTCCTTGGTCTGGCAGGAAAGCATCGGGCGTGAACGTCCTGGCGATGTGTGCTTGACCAAAGCCAGTTCTAGTTGTATTCTACGGTATGAAGTACAATGTTTCACTTGGGAAAGACGCTGTGTTCTTGAAAGTAGTTCAATGTCGTGATATTTGAAAAAGTAGCTAAAGGTGGAGAAGGGGCTCACAAACACGAGAAACACCTATCTATTATAAGCCTTATGCAACTGAGACTTTACTGACGCCTTCTTGCTTTCAACCAAGCCTGCAGCATTTCCCCCCAACACAGAAGATGTATTCGGCAGCCTCAGCCAAGTCCTGTTGCCCACGTAGACCTGCACGGCTATCCCTCCCTCGAGGCTGCCAGAGTTGACAACCTTGATGCCGAGAGTTCCGCTGTCTTCGGAAGTTGGTGAGATGACAAGGTCTGAGTAGCCAAAGCGCAAGTTGACCTTGTCCACCAGAACAGTATCGAAGTGCCTATAGCCAATAAAGACGTCCTCAGCGTAGTTAACAGTCAGCTAGCGGCCCTAATACTCGCTAGGGAAATTCCCATCCGCGCGACTGTCGTGGAAGTTTCTGCTAGCTAATGACATAATTGCCTAATCACTCATATGTGCATACTTCAAAGCAGATCAAAAGCAAAGCATTAATATTCTCTTGAAAGCCTCAGCCCTTCTTCCCGCTTGCAACCCCATTAATAAAATTCCCAAAATACAATCCTCCTCAAGTCAATCAGGATCTCTGCAGCACATCAACCACGAAATCCATGGCCTCCTTGCTCTCCTTTAGCCCGTACTTGAATGCCAAAGGGAAGCAATGCATTTGTCCATCCCAAGCAAGCCATTCGCCCCTGATCCCCTCCTTATTGCACTTGTCGCGGAACGCAACAGCCTCTGGCCCGAGAACATCATGTGAAGCTGTTATGCCGTGGACTTTGACGTAGCTTCGGGCTAGAACGCTGAGGTCTGCTTGAATAGGCGAGACTCTAGGGTCTTCGAAGCCCCAATCCTTGCGTAAACCCTTCTCGTTGTGACCCAGTCTTGAACCAGCCCCTGCCTGACTCAGGCCTGTTGGTTCAGGACACCAAGTTCTAGCCGTCGAGTTGATGCACGAAAAGGTGAGCACTGGGTCAACCTTGTCAACTGCCTTGATATCTGGGTGTTCGTGGCGGAGATCCGTGGTAGGGCAGATGGCTAAAATGGCTGTGGGAGGTACCAAATCTTGTTCCTGCGATGTCTTCAAAGTCCAAGTTGCCACAGCCAGCGCAATGTTGCCTCCTGAACTGTCTCCAGCGACGACGACAGCTTCACCGGCCCTTGCCGCCTCTTTGAGTAGCTCTTTGTAGGTTTTTTCGATTTGGGGGAATGCAACTGAGACTGGATCTTTCGGCGCCAGTGGTGAAGAAACAATGGTGATCTTGGTGTCGGGCATGCGAGACACCATTTCAGCACAAAAAGACCAGTGTTGGTTGCTCGGTGGCATCTGCCATCCTCCGCCGGCGAAGTAGATAATTCTTCGTCGGTAGCCTTCTCTCCTTTTCCCTGTGCTTTTTCCGGTCGATTTTGCTGTCAAGTTGTACACCCAGAGACCCTCAACCCGCCTCTCCTCCACATCGCATCGTTTCAAGGCCGCCTTCGGTGCATTTATCCGAGTTGAGTCCTCTGTAGCTATCTTTCCCGCCTTTACCAGTGCAGGTCTGAATGGTTTGATGACAGCTTGAAGGACCCTCGTCATGAGATATCGCTCGTTTCGTTCGTAAACCGTGATGGTGCCTTGAGGCGGGCTGCTGTCTGGGGCCGGATAGCCCGGGTCTGCATCTTGGGCCATTCGTGCTGGAGCCCGGATACTGGTAATTCCTGGCTTTGAAGTGGAGAACGGATGAAACTGAAATTCGTACGAACTTTTGTGAAAAGGAGATAAGTTCGTCACTCAAACTGAGATAAGGAGTCTTTGACTGGGCTGTTGTACGATGTCATGAGCTGTGACATCATGACTTGGCACATCAATCAAGGTCAAGTCTCAAGCCACAGACAGCGCGGCTGAGCGTGATTGGAGAGCCATTAAACAACAGCAAGGAAAATCAGGAGATTTCTAACTCTATCAGCTCTTAACGATAAGCATCATTTTTTATTCATAGTTGATATCATTTGACATGGTGCACAAGGTGCGGACTAAGCGGCCTCCAAACGCCAATTGAAGACGTGGATATGAAGGGCTGACCAGTTGCCATCCAAGACATTCAATTTTATAGTCGAAACAAGATGTCTCGACAGAACCATTGTGATCAACACTATTGTTCATGGTTGCCTTGAGTCCATAAGACAAGCTTGAGGGCACAACCAACAGTTCCACTTTCTCTGGGCAATGAGAATATAATGAGTCTTTTCCAGCTGCTTCATGACAACAGAATGTCTTTCTATCTCTTCTTGTTCACCAAATGCACGATCTGATGGCTGCTATAAATCATTTGATGAAAGAACCCCTTGCACCGTCTGCTTTCGTGGATGGCTGTCGTGGTCTCTACCTACCCTTGACTAAATGACCAAAACAATTTTTCAATCAAAAACTTCAAGGAGTCGACTAAAAAATATGAACTTGGTTTGATCATGGAACCTGTTCTTCTATTACTGTTCAGTCTACGTGTAATAATTTATTGCTGAATGAGAATGAAGCGTGCGATCACGTATGTTTTTGAACGAATCAAGGTAGTAGACGGTGTCCATCCCTCATTCACCATTTTCATTCCACGACGTTACAGTAATATGGAACTCAGTTTTATGGGCTTGGACCTTAGAAGTTTCTCATTCAACACTAATGATCATTCTTATCCGTGTTTCTTTCTTTCATTTAGTTCCTCCAAGTCACTCGAGTCTTGATGCCGAGAATCTAGTTCTTACAACTCAAGTTTGAAGTCGGAACAACCATATGCTACAGAACAATAAGCACTCCATCTCAATCACTCCGCCTGTGAGCTTGTTCTCTGTCTAATTCCCGAGAATAACCTGCTTCTCCCGCTCCTCGGAAGGTGTCTGACTCGCGTCAAGAAGATTCCCTCCCATCGCCTGAGTAACGACCGATCATTTCCTGATTCAAGACCCCTGCAGACTAGAAAAAATTATTCCCGTCATTTGTATCCGCAAATTAATAAACACACGCACTGTTCTTTCGCCGGACTTGCCAGCGTTACACAGTGCGTCGGCGATTAACCGAGGCAATGTGGATGTTTCCAGTGGATTTGATGGGTCTTGGACAAGGTAAATGATTCGACTGGCAACGAGATCGACGAGGGCCGTGACGTTTTAGCGATACGCGAAGGATGAGGGGCTAGGCCTGATTCGTTGATGAGGGCTGAACGTCCTTCGACGCGTCAAATGTCTTTGCGACGACCCCCTTTTGAGGTAACAGTTTTCAAGGGAAGCGTCAGTTCCTGTAACGTGCTCGTGCTTGTCGAGGTTCTTTCGAACGCGTGTGGTGGGCTTAGGCATGCACAATTCGCGCCCGTTGTAAGCGGCACCCTTGTGTGCAACATCTGACGTCTCAGAGGTATCCAACGAGTACTACGCTGAAGAGGGGAATCCTTTATCTTATCTATATACCACTTATGCAGTATGACCATCGTGGGTACTTCTTTCGCTTATGTGCTCGGGAAAGATCTTCGGGGTCAGATCTGCTGGTGCCAGCTCTGTTTGTCCGCAAGCTGGATGAGAGTCGCGAGTCTAGAGCAGATGCTTCCCAGACAGATACAATACGCGCTGCAACACGACATTCTCTGACAAGATTACACTCAGTGCCATTCTCTTTGCCCAGTCATACGTTCTCCCTCGCCTGAGGCATTCACCCTGGTCCGCGTACTCACTCATCCAAGGTTTCCCGGTCCATCCCCAGCTGACAGGGAGGCCTCGCCAGCCCCCGTTAACTGACAACGGGTACCAGATACTGGAGCACCCCATCCCATCTCCCGTTCTCCATGATCCCTTCGCATGGTGGACGTCCTTATATTGAAGCGCAGTCATGTTACTGGACCGCCTGCAGACAACATGTTACCGAACCATTCGCGCTGCGTGCCTTGTCCTTGCGGCTGTTAGCGCTCTCTTGGCGACCTTATACTCGGTATTGCCGGGGGTCGTGGCGTATTGGGTTCTGGGTTAAGTGTGTAATAGCAGCCACTCTTGCTGGCATGTAAGAGAAATAGCGATATTACCTCCTAGGAGCATCACACTAGCGATGCAGTGATCGTACGTGGAGGCCGCTTATGTGTATCTTGGCAAAGATTACCACTTCATCAAGACAGCGTAAACAACAACTGATGGTATCGTGAACCATGGCAGCCGCTTCAGCGCTTCAATTCAAGTTGTCTTGACCGATCCTCAATGTGGATCCGCGTGGCTTCGGAAACTCGGAGTCTGCCCACATGGCACAAACCCCCTCCCATGTCCCAGAGCCGCGGATTCAGCTCTTGGCACGAGCCTCCTCGAGAAGAATAAGAAAGCGTCATAGCGGACCGGCTACACGGCAGCCGCCCTCTCTTTTGTGTCATAGGGAGTCTAATGAGTGGGCTTTGGGCCCTCCGCGGTTTGACCTGATTTTGACATCCCAAGCCCATGGGGACCCCTCCCCCCAGAAGGAGTTGATCATGGAGCCTGAAGATGGGGTCATTCTCCTTTATTGCTACGCTATGAGACTCACGTAAAAGATAGCATATGCAACATGTTCCATTAGATGTAATCCTCCAATGTCACAGGAACTCTTCGCCCCACGGAGCCGCACCAAGTTTCTTTAAACTGTTGCCTGTCGCCTTAGCGACCCTGTCACGAGCCATGCAGAGAAAAAAAAACCCCCCCCATAGAAAGGAAGGCATCTGAAATGCTGATTCGTGCGCGTAAAACGTGGGGACTCCATCTCCACCTACAAACAAATCAGCACGGAAAAGATGGGCTTCAAACCAGGTGACGTTCATGCAACGTCAAAGAGCCTCACAGGTTCACTTTCAAGGAGCGGCCCTGTTTCCGCCCCCCTGGAAAACTTGGAAAAATTAAAGCAAGTCGTCTAGTAGAATACGGTTATCCGAGATGTGGAGATGTGTGTGGTTTGACCCCATCTGGAGTGATAACCTCCACATTCTAAAAGTTATATAAATGCCCCAGACTTCGCTCCACGATTAAAAGTTGGCACTCCTCTATATCCAGATATCCAACAACATCAACTCACCAAAGATGGAGCGTCTTCCCGGCTTCAATGTGGCAAACCACTTCGAGAAGCGCCAGCTTCTCATCGCCATCAACTGCATTGCAGCTCTGTCCATTTTCTTCTTTGGGTATGATCTGCCAAGCCCCTGCAACTCAGTATCAAAACTAATAAAAACTCTAGTTATGACCAAGGAATGATGGGTGGTGTGAACAACGCCAAGCACTACATTGATCTTATGGGTTTTGGTTACGTTGACGAAGAGACTGGAGACCCCGTTGTGACAGATAGTCTGTTGCAAGGCGGTATCGTGTCTGTTTACTATCTTGGTACTCTCTTTGGTTGCCTTCTCGGTGGCTGGGTCGGCGACAAGATTGGCAGAATCAAGACTATTGCTCTTGGTTCCGTCTGGGCTATCATTGGAGCTGCTTTGCAGTGCTCTGCTCAGAATGCCAACTGGATGATCTGCTCTCGTGCCGTCAACGGTATTGGAACTGGTATCCTGAACGCCATTGTTCCTGTCTGGGCTACTGAGACTGCTGAGCACACTTCTCGTGGTCAGTTCATCGCCATCGAGTTCACCCTCAACATCTTTGGTGTCGTGGTTGCCTACTGGCTCGAGTTTGGTCTCTCCTTCATCGACGGAGGTGCCTCTCCGTTCCGCTGGCGATTCCCCATCGCTTTTCAGATCATTCCTCTCCTCTTCCTGTTTGGCCTGGTCTGGTTCTTCCCTGAATCTCCTCGCTGGCTCGTCAAGGTCGGCCGCGACGATGAGGCCCAATACATCCTCCGCCGTCTGCGTGGATCTGGTGAGACTGAGATTGTTCGTGCTCAAGCTGAGTACCAGGACATCAAGAACATTGTTCAGCTCGAGAACAAGGAATCATCAAAGAACTCTTACATCCACATGCTGTTTGGTATTGGTTCTGGAGAACTTCACACTGGACGTCGTGTACAGCTTGTTATCTGGTAAGTACCGAGTTGACATTGGCAAAGAGAAATTCAACTAACACACGCAGGCTTCAAATCATTCAAGAGTGGGTTGGTATTGCTGGTGTCACTGTTTACGCCCCCACAATCTTCCGAATCGCTGGTTTCAGCTCGGAAAAGTCCCAGTGGATCAGCGGTCTCAACAACATCTTCTACATGTTCGCCACCCTCATCTGCGTCTTTACTCTCGACCGCATCGGTCGTCGCTGGACTCTGTACTGGGGTGCTGTCGGCCAGGGTATTGCCATGTTCCTTGCTGCTGCCTTCTCCAAGCTTGGCCAGGACGCATCGCGAGACGGAGACACGGCCAAGGCGAACTCGTACGGAGCTGCCGCCGCTTCCTTCGTCTTTATCTTCACATCAGTGTTCGGTGCGACTTGGCTGACTGTCCCTTGGCTGTACCCTGCCGAGATCTTCCCCCTTCAGGTCCGAGCCAAGGGTAACGCCTGGGGAGTCTTTGGCTGGAGTATCGGCAACGGCTGGCTCACCCTCCTCTGCCCCGTCATGTTCTCCAACATTGGCGAGAACACTCTGCACATCTTTGGCGCTTGCAACTTGCTGGCTATCCCCATGGTCTGGGCTCTCTACCCCGAGAGTAACCAGCGAACTCTCGAGGAGATGGATCTTCTCTTTGCCGCCGACACCCCTTGGGTTTGGGATGCTGAGAAGAAGTTTGCTGAGCTGAAGGCCGAGAAGCCAGAGCTTGTTACAGCTTCTGGTCACGGCCGGGGCGTCTTGGATGTTGAGACCGCTGAGAGTAAGGTTATCTCTGGAGAGGAAGAGTAAAGCCAGTGAAGTGAAGTAGCCTAGGTGGTCGATAAGAAATCTGTCTAAGCGTAGTACAAATAATCTTTAACTTTGCATCTAATAATGCGGACTATTGTCTTGATCAACAGCCCTTGATAGTAGACAGGGCATTGAATCATATTCCACATCTTGTCAATTTGCGGCCACTGAGTACGGGGCTAGGTGAGAGACAGCTAGCTTCGCGAGAACTACTAAACAAGAGTGATGACCTGTTTCTTCGGCTTCCATTCTTTATCACTCAGCTCCCACCACTGAGGTGGGTTCGATCCCTCATGTTGTAAAAGGCCAATCCTCTCATACACGTCCTCTGCGTTATCAAAATGACATAGAACCAGTGACCTATACTCCCTCTCCGGCTTTAAGAAAAATACGCGCAAACAATAGACAGTTGTGTCTGAGCTGACAAAACCCTTCCCTTTCTTCCGCAGATTGTAGTCCTGGGAAAACCCCATCCCCCGTTGCTGGAGAGCTCTCAGCTTGGCCGGCACGAGAACGCCTTCTAATTTGAGCTCATACCCTGGCTCTGTGCCCAGTGGCTCGTCACACTTGCGGATGTGGAATGTGTCTGGCGTAACTCCCTCCGTCATGCCATCAAGGTCCCAAAAAAGTCGGCCCGTAACTGAAGCCCAAGACCATGTAGGGAAGAGCCATCTCTTGGCGCTCCACTGCGTCTTTCTTGGTTTTGGACTCTTTTGTTCAGTCCTAACTGGGTCTTGAGTCGACAAACTGTCTCCCGCCTTCCATAAAAGATCTCTGGCAAGGGAGTCTTCCCACAAGCCAGCTAGGTATTTGCCCTTGCGCAGTGGAAGAATATACCGACAAAGACCCTCAACAGCGGCAAGTTTGTCGCTCTGAAAGGTCAACGTTGTTTCTGCGTAGACCTGAATTAGCTGATGCCACTTGCTAACGACCTTGGCTTGCAGTTCCGGATCCTGCCGGGTCGGAAGTTTGAGAAAGTCTGGGTAATCGTCATCAGGCTCATCCCATTGTTCAAGTATGTTGCATTGACACGTAGAAGCTTGTCTACATTGCCATAGCAACTCCTGTACGCCAAAGTATAATGTTCGTGGCGAGATGAGCCTCTCCTGGAAGACCCAGCCTCGCTTCATCAGGGGAAAGTCTGAACTGTAGTGTTGAATATCTTCCCGAGCGAAGAGATGATAGGAATTGCCGTTGGGGGTGCACCCCTCCACTTCGGCTCGTTTCGGGGTTCGGAAGAGCCCATCACGACACCCCGAACCTGAAGCAGCTGCTACAGTCAAATATGAGTTCTCATAGACTGAACACATTTTTTTCGACTCCTGCATCCAGTCTTTGTCGGAAAACTCTCTGTCTTCTTCCGTGTCTTTTTCCTCGTCCCGTTGAATAATGCACAGAGAATCGATCCAAAGATAGCGAATACCCATGTTCCTCGCAAATTCGACGGCATCCTTGAACGTTTGGGGGAGCGAAGAAATAGAAATCTCAGACTTATAATCTTTCAAGGTGTGCATAGTGAGCTTGGTGGTCATGTGCTTTGGGTCCCCCCAGCAGTGGCTCAAGGCAATATATTTGCCTTGTCCATAGCCTTCACCCTTCAGCCCCTCGACCACTTTGACCATGGTTTTCCCACAGTCAACATCGATAACTCTGGTCGGGAAGAAACTTGAGGCGATGTTGCAATCTTGATGACTGTTTAGGCACTTCTGTATCCGTTGTTGTGCCCAGATAAGGCTCTCGTCAGATGAACTGCTTGGTACATCCTCGATTCTGGAGAATATATCCCATGGGCAACTATCGGCTAATCGATTTGAACTCAAGGTTAAGAAATATGCAAGACTCTAGCGACGGACAGGTCTCACCTTTTCTGTATATTTCTATCCCCGTGGATATGTGTCCCTTTTTCGATACTTTGAGATCAAGATAGCAAGTACCAGGTTCAGAACCATCACGAACTGCCAGATTAAAGGTGTATTCTGACTCATCTTGAATCTCGAAGAGGCCCTCAATGCATTCCTTCAATACCTTGCAGGAGTGGCATCCCTCTGAAGCCGAGTAGACAATATTAGAGACAGATCCACCGTCAGGCGGCCCGTCATGGGCAGACCCGGGATTGAAGTTTTTGCACACTGGGCATCCAGGCATCGCGCGTGTTCTTATTTGATGATCCAACAAAGTTGTACTTGGGAAGGAAGAAAGATAACTAGGAATTAGTGTTGCTGACAGCAGCCTGTCGCGTTGCTCACAACATGCATAACCAGGCGGTCAACACTGGCAGTTTGTTAGATAGCTATTGGTCTTGGGTACGCCCCTCACAGCCCAACTACCTACTTGAGAGGACCTGGAGACCGGCCCGGTTCCCCGTGTTTGGTTTCTGTTGCACCTGCAAGGTGGTTAACATGAAGTCGGGGAGACCAAGCACGGAAATAAGCGGGACTATATGTCACCTTGAGTAGTATTTCTTGCGTAGTCAAACTCAATATTGTATTACCAATTCGACTTGTTCTCTATAAAAGGAGATACGGAGATCATTTCATGAAAACAGCAGGTAAAAGCCTCGTATCTACAACTATTTCTTTACATGTATAAGGGTCTTCTAGCACACCAACTGCTACAAACTAGGCTAAATAGATGCTCAGATATTATGTGCCACAAGCTCCTTCTCCGTCCAATCCCAAAGCTTCTTGCCCAGCTCCTTGTTCTTGGACAACGCACTACCTCGCCCAGCAACTCCAACAGGCTCATAGTACTCCCCACTCTCAACATCCTTGGCGGTTGCTGCCCATAACTGACTCTTGGCACCCTCCTGCACTTCAACTCCTATGAGAGGCACGACGAACTTTTGGAAGCCTCGCATGAGCAGGTTTCCGCCAGAGGTTTGAAGATCCGTCTTGACTGTGCCTGGATGGATGGAAACAGACGTCAACTCCGGGTGGTGGTCGGCAAATTCCTTGGCGTAGATGAGATTTGCCAGTTTGCTCTGGCCGTATAGGTTGTTGGGCGATTCGCTTCCTCCGTTGGTCTTGAGAATGTCGAACTTGATGCCGCCTGAAACAGAGAACTTGCTGGCGACAGAGCTGACTGAGACGATTCTCACCTCGGAGCGAGACTCGGACCTTGTCCTGAGAAGCAGGGGAGTCAAAAGCTTGAGCAACAAGGCGTGGCCAACGTGGTTGATTCCCCAATGTGCCTCGTAGCCTTCCTTGGTCTGGCCTGGTGGGCAGCCCATAACGCCAGCGTTGAGGAGGAGGATATCAAGACGAGATACAGAAGATGTGAATATGCGAACAGCGTTTTTGACAGAATCGAAGGAGCCTAGGTCGAGTTGGAGGAACTTGACAGACACTTGAGGGGCTGTCTCTTTGAGTTCGGTGATGGCGGCGTCGGCCTTTTGGGAGTTGCGGGCAGCGAGCCAGATCTCGGCTGGGTTATGCTTTATGAGGTCCAGGGCCGATTGCTTTCCGAGGCCGATATTTCCGCCTGTGATCAGAATAACCTTGCCGTCCAAAGGTGGGATGTCCCTGGCGGGATCATAGCCGTTAGGGGCCATTGTGCTGTAGAAGGCAGGTAGTCCAAGAGAAGTTTTAAACTTTGGGTGGTTTATAGAACCAGAATTGATTAGAACAGCTCGTATGCGGGTGTGAGGTGTTGGTAGATTGAGTCGATACATGATGAACATGCGAGCATCTTATATGTTTGACTGCACCAGACACCGGCATGCCATCTCTATGTCCGGTCCATGGTGCCGGATTTAGTCAAATGAGTCTCCCGTTAGGACGACCCTCCTGGCGGAATTGCGGAGTTTGAGAGACAGCATGATTGATAGATTGTTCCAGAGAAGGAGAAGCATTTTTCGGATTGCGTACTCAGAAGTCCACCTTGCAGCTTGACGCTATTCCCAAACTCTACCGGAGGCTGGCTAAGACCAAGGGAGGTTTACGCCAATCAGATCGATTAAATCGCGACGAGGCCAATCATACCCCTGGTTTCAGTTCCACCCTGATCGTCACGAGCGAACCACATGAGTCGTGTTTCCTGTGCAACGTCAAGTGGAACTTGAACCATCTTCCGCCGAATGGGCTTAAGACAACCGCGATCGGGCTAATCAGGTGCTGCCCGTGATTATCTACTACTTGCCCCTACTCCAGCGCGTTCAGTTCCTGGACAAGAACCTGAAAGGACAGATTTACCCATCCTGTATGATGGGCAAACCACTATCGGGCCCTCCGGAGATGAGATGCAGCTCCAGCACGCGAATCTACTCTAAATCCGGTTGCCGCACTTGCAAGTAAGAGTCCTCTGACGCAAGAAACGGCTCGCTTTGACATCTGACACTCCCTTCTATAGGATCCGACGGCTAAAATGCGACAAGGGCCGGCCAGGCTGCCGGCGATGCCTCTCCACCGGCCGCGTGTGCGACGGCTATGGCGTCTGGGGAGAAGGGCCCGCCGTGACACCCGTCAATCTCCAGAAGCGGACCCTGCATGATCTGTCGACGCGCTCTCGAGTCGGTCCGAGGAATGGCCTGGAGCGAGAGAGCTTTGACTGGTTTCGGCATCGAGCGATCGTCAAGCTGTGCGGTGTCTTCAGTTCAAGGTTCTGGGACACATTGGTCCTTCAGGCTAGTATGACGGCTCCCTCGGTTCTACATGCGCTGCTCGCCTTGGGATCTGCTCATAGGCTGGAGGTCATGAGGTCATGTCCACAGGAAGAGATCAACAGCGAATCCTGCAAACAACAGGAACGTTTCACTTTGGAGCAGTACAACAAGGCCATTGCCTGTCTTCGGCCCCATTTCGCAAAGACTGACCGTGACGCCTCGTCGACTCGAATGGTTCTCATAACGTGTGTTATCTTTGTCTGTTTGGAGTTGCTTCAAGGGAGGTATATGGAGGGCCAAACTCACCTCGAGAACGGACTGAATCTTCTCAGTCAACTTCAGGCCGACCTGCAGCCTTCAGGGACACAAGGCCTTATCATGCTAGGTCACCCTCAAGAATCCGTCAACGACAGCTACCTGGCTGAGGCGTTCTCCCGCCTCTATGCCCAATCGTCACTCTTTGGACGCGTCCCAGGTGGATGTTGCAAGTCGAAGTCAGACGCTATCCTCGCCGACTCTACCATCCAGGCCCCACCTCCCCTGTTTGGCTCCATGAGCCAAGCAAGGCAGCACCTCGATGGGCTCTTCAACGCTATCCACTCTCTCACGGTACAGTGTCCACGAGATCGCATAATCCAGGAAGCCCCGATAGAGTTGCTTGATACACAAAGTCGCATCCTGACTGGTCTTCGACTCTGGCAACGTGCTTACAAAGTCTCTCGCCTGAACCTGACGTCTCAGCTCAACGTCCGAGACGCACTATCCTACCCTCTCTTGGCGGTCTATCACACCATGGCCGTCGTCATGGCATCGACTTGCCTTGCCCTGCCGGACGAATCAATATTTGACTCTTTCGAGGAGTCATTTGTCTCTGTGGTGTTGGCTTGCGAGAACCTTTTGAAAGAGGCGATTGCAACCATTGTAGCAGACAAGGCGGAAGGCTACTGCTTAGGGGGGTTCAGCTTTACGGCTGACATTGGGCTGATACCACCTTTGTACTACACCGCTCTCAAGTGTCGTGTCCCCTCTCTAAGGCGTCGAGCCATCGAAATGCTCGCGACGGCTACACATAAGGAAAGCATATGGAACGGAGCTGTCGCAGCCAGGATTGCGCGTGAAGTGGTCACGATAGAGGAAAAGGGAACTGGCGTCAATGTTGAACGTGATCACATCCCCCCTGACACGCAGATGGCTGTACCTGATCCGTATCGAGTTCGCCAAGTCTCGATAGATCTCTCTGATCCTCTAGTAGAGAAGGCTATTTTGACATGTGAACGGAGACGAAGCGATGGGGGCTGGGAGTTGATGGGAAAGGTGATGCACCTGAGCTAATGGGGTTGGTTCTGTAAGCTAGAAAAAGCCGAGTAAGGAAAGCAGTGATCCCTTTCCCTTTGACTATGCCTATTCTTTGCCCTCCCAGGCCTCGGTTAGCAGCTCCTTCATCGTCCTCAACTTGATGTCGGGGAAATCCTTCACAATAGAGGGGCCCTCCAAATTGAACAAGCCGGTCTCAAACATGAGTCCAAACGTCGCCAAAATGCCCTGCAGCTGTTCCTTAGGGAGAAACCCGTACATAGCTGCGTGACTGGGCAGTTCCGAGACCTTGCCCTCCTTCAACGAATCCACTGAATCATACGTCACACTGAACTTGGTACCCTTGACAGCCTCAGCCAGCGCGAGAAGCTGATTCCACGACAATTTGTCGCCGACGAGGTACGTCTCGGGCTGCCACTTGGGCAGGGACAGCGACGCGGAGACAAACTTGGCGACATCCACGGTGTAGGTGAATGCCACGGGGACATCACCAGACCCAGGAATAGCCGCCGCGTTATAAGCCATGTCAATGACAACTCTCAGGATGGTCATATGACTGGGGAGATGGGGTGCGATATAGTAGTCGGCAAAATAGCCAATAAGCCATGAGGTGTATTCGAGGCTCGTCTTCTCAAGGGCAGCAATGACACCCAGCTTCGCCTTTGCAATGGGAAAGCTGTCGGAGATCCTACTCAAAATGGCAGACATGGGTTAGCTTCAAGTCCAATCACCCGCAGGGCTCGAGGACCCTTACTCTTTAGTGTACTTGACACCCCAAATGCTTGGAACGAAGCGCTTCGTGCTCTTGGCCCGATCGGCAGCCGCGATGAGGTTCAGTTCAGGATCCGCGACACCCATGGTGTTGAGAGTAGATATGACAGTCTCAATATTGTTATCCTCGAGAACCTTGGTCAAACCGTCTACATCGGCGTAGTTGACGGGCAGGATCTTTGCCCCAATCTGCTTCTCCTTTTCGGCATTGGCCTGCAAGATAGTTAGCCAATTGCCTACTGGGACGGCGCCGAGATCTACCTCTCTGGCTAGGATGACGACTTGGAATTTCCCGTCGGCAATGATGGCCTCGACAATGGTGCGGCCTAGGTTTCCGGTTCCTCCGGCGACTGCGACAAATGACGACATGGTGCAGGCAATATTTGGGGGCTTTCTAAAGATGTTGGTGCAGTTTTAAGTAAAGGATGAGATGTAGATGCAATAAGAGATTGTCGGAAAGCTACCATTGTTTATATATGTGAGATTCCATGTGGAATTCCGTGTCCATTCTTCAATCCCTTTCCCACGGCCGAGCACGCAAGTCCGAATCCCGCAAGAGCTGCAGCAAACAGCTACGAACTAATGGAATCGGAGAGGTGATATCTCCAAGGGTCGAAGAGGGCTCCGGACCGCGCGGGTATTAAACTGGCACGATGTCCAAGGCCGCTCTGAGTGAACTCAATCCAGGGGTTTGGGTTCCGTGAACATCTACCCCGACTGGCTGTTTCGCGATTCCAGCCTTGTCATTGGACGGTAATGGACGCTGACCTCAAACCCCTGCCTAGCCAAGTCTTGATCCGAATCACTTGCAGCCACCGACATTTCACAGGCCGGGTCAGTTGCTGGACACCGCCCACCGCCGAGACGCCCGCTCCCCGCGCGGGGCCTTGTCCGCGCGGGCTCTGTCTTCTGCGGAGAGGGACGATGTTTGACAGTCAGTCCATCATAGCGCCATACTTGCAGTTCCTTAGTAAGTGAGAATTCTCTTCACATTTCAATAAAAGCCCATCGTTGCCAATAAATACATCTTTGCACTCATTTGCCTGCCTGATAGGTATCTGGCAGCACAACGCGACGTGTCTTAGCCCTACCGAATAGCGATCAACACCGAGTTGTGCCCTCTTTCTCTCCTTTATTTCTTGGTCTTTAATTCCACCCTTTCCTTCGACTCTGTTTTTTTTTTATTTTACAAAAGTCTTCTTTACCCTTGACCTTGGGACCAAACCCCAATGACCTCGCCGCTCACCTTGGACTGCTTTTGCCTTGATGTGTGCGTAACCGAAATGTCTGGGACTGCTGATTTATCTGTTCTTGGTATAGTATATCCCATATTACCGAATATTGCCGTTTTCAATGGTCACTAGATATCTCGAGGCTCTTCTTGCCGTGCTGGCCGACGAGCCGCCCACAGGACCCAACGTGGACCGCGACATCTCCCCCAGGCTTCCTCCCCCGCGAGATCCATAACCCCAAAGTGCTCCTGCCGATTCGAATAGGTAGCGATCATCTAGGGTTTTTCATGCTAGGTGAACCGCGTGAGGAGTAAGGTGGGGAAGAGAAAAAGACTGATGCACAAGGAAAAACATCTCCGGTGGGTGAGTGGGATGAAATTTTGGGAATCGGGGCTCCAAGATTCAAGATCCGCCTTTGGGGGAGCATGTTCGAAGGAACCAGTATGGTGAGGGATGACTCGGATGAGCTCGGTCAAGGGCTTGAAGAAGCGGTGGGGGTACGGAAATAATACAGGACTACAGGTCAAGGGTGCGTGGACCTGATAGCACTAAGTTGGGGACCAAGGAGGATGCTATCTCGTAGACGAAGGAAATGATAAGCGAGATGGAGGGGAGGCTAGAGCCGAGCTACAAGCTATCGACCATGCGAATTACCCAATGCGGTGATAACTCCAGTCCGGGGAAGACTAGCTGCTTGTGAGCAATAGATAAACTTGTGCCGCGTGCGGGGGACGTCGCATCGAGGGTCGACTATATAATGGATCTTGGCTTGTTGATACGAAACAAAAGACAACAACCGCAGTACTCCTCTTTTAATATCGTCATCATGCCTCTTGTCTCTGTGTTGTCCAGGTTTCCTTCGTGGGTGCCGCGAAAGTCATGGCAGGTCAACATCCTGCTCATCTGCACCGCCATCAACACTGGCTCGGTACGTGTACCTCGAACATCACAGCCACCCTCTACTAATCAGGCACCTCTTCTAGGTCTTGGGTTATGATGCTTCTATGATGAACGCATTGAATATCCTGCCCGCGTACACGGATTACTTCAGCCTCACGCCTACTACGACAGCTCTCAACTCGGGTATCATCTGGGTCGGTGCGGCGATCGGTAGCGCCAGCTTTGCCAGGGTCCCCGACTACATTGGAAGAAAGCCTTCGCTTTTCTACTCGGCCATTCTGGCCATCATTGGCGGGCAAGCCGAAGTGTCCACTCAAGACACCATAGAAAGTAGTTGACCGTCGATTAGTGCCCTCACAGCAGCTTCTCAGAACATTGCCATGTTCCTTGTCGCTAGGTTCATCCTTGGCGCTGGCATTGGCGGCACCTACATGGCAGTTCCAGTCTACATCTCAGAAGCCCTACCTCTCAAGCACCGCACCTTTGGTTTAGGTCTCATCAACGACGTCTACTATGTTGGTGGCCTGCTCTCAGCCGGAATCACGTACGGCACCTCGTTTCTGCAGAGTACGTGGGCCTGGAGACTTCCGGCGCTGTGCCAGATTGTCTTTACTGTCATTTCCATCATTGCGCTTCCGTTCGCCCCTGAATCTCCCCGCTGGCTGGCGTACCAGGGCCGCAAGGATGAGGCGCTTGCCGCTATTGCGCAGGTCACCTCTGACGGAGACATTTCGGATCCGGCGGTACAGCTTCAGTTTGTTCAGATTTGCGAATCACTCGATTACGAGAAGGAGATGGAGACACCTTCGGTCAAGGAGCTCTGCGTCAACAAGGGATACCGCAAGAGAATGCTGCTCGTCTTTTCCGTCGCCATCTTCAGCATGATGACAGGCAGCAACATCTTCTCATACTACCTTGGCACTGCGCTTACAAACGCCGGAATCACCGACTCAACCGCCCAGCTCCAGGTCAACGTTGTCCTCAACGCCTTCTGTCTGATCATCTGCCTGTTCGGCACCTACATGGCCGATCGGATCGGAAGAAAAATGCTGGCCATCATCTCGACAGCTCTGTGCACCGTCACCCTCTTCATCATCGGAGCTCTGACCAAGGAGTTCGGCAATTCGACCAACAAGAGCGCCATCTACGCCAACGTCGCCATGATGTTCCTAGCCCAGGGATTTTACAGCTTCGGATGGACTCCTATCCTCCAGATGTATCCTCCTGAGCTTCTTAACTACCAGATTCGAAGTATCGGCATGTCATGGTGCATTACGTGGCAGAACATGACCATCTTGATCCCCATTTTTGCTTTCCCCATCGCAATGAACAACGTGAGTCGGCCAACGTGCAATGAGCGATGAGCTAACGACTTTCTAGATCGGTTGGATCACCTACATGATGAATGGCGGATGGAACCTATTTCAACTTGCAATCATGGTGAGTACCTTGTACCACATCACTATACATAGATGACTAACTAGCACAAAGGCCAAATACTGGGTCGAGACCCGGAATCTGTCCCTCGAAGAAGTCTCTCTTCTCTTCGATGGAGAGATTCACTCCCAGGTCACCGATGTCAAGAAGATCATCGAAGGAGTTCCGTCCAAGTTGGACGCTGAGGCGGTTCTGGCCCAGGTCAAGCCTGACATTAAGCACAGCACTAAGCCAGTAGACGAGTAGATAGTACCCACGTGTGGAAACCGGGAATGCAGTTCCAGGATAGCCTCTAGCGTTGTCAAGTCATGTACGGGCAACTCGATGCTCTGATAAGCTTCAGTAGGTAGTGTTAGTCTGGCAAAGGTTCAATATTGTTAGGTGAAAACAAGTGACCGGTCTCTAACCTGTCAACTTGCTCCGCTGAAAGACCCATGTCTTCAACCCATAGATAAGTGAACGAGATATTGATACACCGAGTAGACTTCTTCATAATGCATGGAGAGAAATCCACAGTCTCCTATAAAGCCAGATGGCAATTAGTAGACAATGATAGTCATTTCTTTCACACTCGCAAGGGAAATGTCATGGAAATATGACAAGGGTCATGTTAGTTCCAAGACGAAGAGTAACTCCAAGCTTTAGCTACTCTCGCTTCCAGCACAGGAAGAAACTTGCAGTTGTTAATCGGGGTTATCCTAGTATCTCCAGATTGCAAACCTTGCAGTACCAAACAAAAGGCGTCTCTCTCGTACCCCGCATCTGTCTGTGATAAGAGGAGATGCTGGTAGTCTCGGGTCTGGCTAGTGTGCCATTATCTACGCCTCACACAGGGGTCACTGAGTCGTGCTTCTCCACCACAACTAACAGACCAGTCCGAATCAGACAAGCGGCCCCGACGATTTTACGAAAATGGCCCGAAGGCCCGTCTTTCCGATCCTTAACGCCAATAGAACGCTTGACATCGACATCCTGTGATAACAATAACGGCTTGGAGCATCCGAGATAATACCTCATCTGGACATGTAGTTTATCTCCATAATAGGGAATACAACACGCTGCCGCTGATTAATCTCGTGTGAGGGGTCACGCTTTGCATCATGGCTCGGATAAATATGACCAGGCAAACCGCTGGATGGAAACAGATGATCAAGTAGAGAGCGCCACTCGGAAACACGGCAGCGTAACGCCTTGACAAGACCGGACCTCAAGTGACGTTGCGTTAACCAACCATGACTTCCCCTCGTACCGACGATGTTGAACAGCTTCTCCAGCTGCTTACCCTAGAGGAGAAGGTCTCCTTGCTGGCCGGAGCCGATACATGGCAGACCAACGAGATAAGCCGGCTCGGCATTGGTTCTCTCAAGGTTACCACCCCTGCCGAGATGTACCTAGTGCGTTAACTGACTGTGATTAGACAACCGATGGTCCCTCCGGGGCTAGAGGTCACCTCGCGGTCGACGGTCCTACCGCTGCGTTCCTCCCTGGGCCAATCTGCCAAGCAGCAACATGGTCCAAGCAACAGCTCCGATCTATCGGTCGTCTGCTCTGCGAGGAGGCTAGCACCAAGGCGGCACAGATTATACTCGCGCCAACCATCTGTCTCTCGAGAAATCCCCTTGGCGGCCGCAACTTTGAGAGTTTCGGCGAGGACCCCTTTTTGACAGGGTCCTTGGCCACCGAATATGTGGCTGGAGTCCAGGAGACGGGCCAGGTGATGGCAACTGTAAAGCACTTGTAAGGAGTCATATTCAACCTTTCGATCTTTGCTAATACGGCCTCTCCTCCCTCAGCGTCGCCAACGAGCAAGAATGGCAACGTTTCACCATTGATGCCAAGGTCAGCGAGAAGGCCTTGAGAGAGATGTACCTCAAACCTTTCGAGATGGTGGTCCGATCAAACACCACGCCAGGCTGTCTCATGACATCTTACAATGTCATCAATGGCACCCACGCCGACATGAACCACCGTCTGCTCCAGGAAGTCCTTCGTGGTGACTGGGGCTTCAAGGGCCTCGTCATGAGCGACTGGGGCGGCACCAACTCTACTGCCGAGAGTGTCATTGCTGGCCTTGATCTCGAGATGCCTGGGCCATCTAGCAAGAGAGGAGAATTACTCCTCGAGGCTGTCAAGAAGACCAAGAACCCCGATAAGCTACTCAAGGCCATTGACTCCTCTGCCGGTCAAATTCTGTCCATGTGCAAGAGAATGGGACTCCTAGGGCTGTCTGAGGAGGAGGCTCTGCAGACTCGCAAGCAGCTGGAGCAGTCATCAACAACACAGGAAGGCATAAAGCTTATGCGAACTGTTGCTGCCCAAGGAGCTGTCCTGTTGAAGAACGATAGTTCCACACTTCCTCTGAAGCCAGCTGATCTTTCAGAAAAGCAAGTCGCTTTCATCGGTCCCAATGCCTTGGTTGGAACGCCAGGCGGTGGTGGATCGGCCACCATGAACCCGCAATACCTGAGTCAACCTATGACCTCTTTCAAGGCTGCAGTCGAGGCACAAGGGTTGCACACTCGTGTCGTGTACACTCAGGGAGCATACTCCAAGAAGTGGCTGCCTCTCTTCAAGAAGGACCAGTGGAAGTCCCGGTCGTCAGGTGAAGACGGCAAGGACCTGGTCCGCGTTGACTTTTACACTAGCCGCGACCTTTCGGGTCCCATCCTCGAGACGCAGCATCGCAACAGCTCCTGGGTCGACTTTATCGACTCTGCGCCACTGTCTCTCCAAAAGGTCCACGTTCCACCATATTCCTTCCGTGTCACATCTACTATACGTCCCCAGACCACCGGAAACCACCGTTTCGGTATTGCGAGCGTGGGTGAAGCTCGCCTGTTTATTGACGGGGAGCTGGTCCTCGACAACTGCAACTGGACAGAAACTTCCGAGGCCTTCTATTCGTTTGGAAGCCGGGAGAAGATTAGGTCCAAGCACATGAACGCCGGGCAAACCTATGACCTTGTCGTCGAGGGCTGGACGAAGCCCGGTCGCTCTGAAGAGGAATCGCTGCATTTCTTTTCAGGACATCCTTCAGTCCGCATCGGATTTGAAGAGGAGCTCCCGAAAGACATGATCGATACCGCTATCAAGACTGCCGATGAGAGCGACTACTCGGTTGTTATCCTTGGCATTGACGACGAGTGGGAGAGCGAGGGTTATGACCGACAGTTCATGCATCTCCCAGGCACCCAGAATGAGTTGGCAGAGGCGTTGTTGACACGGTGCAAATACCCTGAACGTCTGATCTTTATCAACCAGTCAGGATCCCCTGTTGAGCTGCCATGGGAAGACAAGTGTAGCACCCTGGTGCAGGCTTGGTATGGCGGCCAGGAAGCGGGCAATGGGCTGGCAGACATACTCCTGGGAGTCATCAGCCCATCTGGTCGGATGCCTATTTCGTGGCCACGCAAGTACACCGATCTCCCATATGCCGCGGACCAGGAGATGTGGCCTGGAGTTGACGGCAAGGTCATTTACAAGGAGGAGTGCCATCTTGGATATCGATACTACCTACACAACAACGTGCGACCTCACTTCTGGTTCGGGTATGGACTGAGCTACACGCAGTTTGAGTCTTCAGTCCAGATTGAATTCAAGAACCCAGATTCGTGGAGTTTCAACGCTACCGTCAAGAACGTCGGCAGTGCTGATGGCGAAGAAACAGTTCAATTGTATGCCTGGCCATCTGGAAAGGACGCCGAGAGGCGACTGGTTGCTTTTGACAAGACTCCTGTGTTGAAGCCAGGCGAGGAGGCTTCCTTAAGGCTTAATGTGAGAAAGCGAAAGCTGGCTTCCTGGGAGGGTGAAGTTGATGGTCAATGGGTGTTGCCGGAGGGGGTTTGGCAGTTTGCTGTTGCCAAGCATGCTGGTGATACCGATGTGAAGGCCGTTGAAGTGCCGGTGCAGTCAGCTAGGACATGGAAGGCTTCTGAGTGGTAAGAGAGGGTGTGAACATCTGGGGCCGTATGAAAAGACAAGACATTAGTATCAACAAAAGATAAAACACCGCACTGCTCACATATACTACCTGCAAGACAGAGAATGTGAAAATAGACATTTGCTGAAATAATTAGTTCGATGCGGTCAAGTCTCTTGCACTAAAACCCGGAAAGGTGTCATATGCCGCCGATTGCATCATCGTAAGGGGCGCCTTGCTGTTGTTCTGCAGAATGAAGTGTCAGCGACAGGGGCGCTTGGGACTTGTTCCCTCAGTGATAATTTTGTTATTATGTGTCGAGAAGTCCTTCTGTTATCATCCTGCCCAGTCTCATATTGTCTAGCAGGTGCCAGATGGCCGGGAACTGTTTTATTAGATATAGCTTGGATGGTGAAACCTTCGACCTAGGGGGCTTTCTGTGGGAATAGGGCTCTCTACCGCGCCGAACATCGGCCATGAATATTTACTCGCCCAGTAAGTCAGCGATAGCTTACGTGTACACTCAAATTCCCCTCTTTATGGTGGGTTTGTCATTATCCGACTGGTACAGCTGGAGCTCCAGAGAATGCCGAGTTGACGCCAGATCAGGTGTAAACGGACTAAGTTTCGGCACTGGTTGCAGCCTAGGCCTATGCCATGCTAATAGAGAAATGGATGTATGTAATCAAGGCTTCTTTTGTTCAATTCAATCTTCTATTGGTTTATTCATGTACATTCTCGTCCAATGTGACAATGTGCCACTTCCAAATGCATCAATGCTTACCCGACTGTATTGCCTCCAATTAGTTTCAAGTCTCTAGAGATGGAGAACTGAACAGCATACCATACTCAAATTCGCCACCGTTATTAGCGATGAATTCAGAAAGATTAATGTCAGAAGAGGTTTGCTCACCATCCTCATTGTTGATGGTGGCTCGGAGGATGGGAACCTCATCATCACCCTCGAGGTCGAAGGAGATGTCCTCGGAGGACTCGGAGAAGTCTACTAGTATCAGTGACCGCATGTGAGTCCAACAACATTGGCTATGGCCTACTCTCGCCACCCCAAGTGAGGGCGCCATCGCTGACACCAATGACGGTGTTGAGGTCAAACTCGGCTTCAAGGTACTCCTCGCCGTTGGAGAGCTGAGCCTTTAGGATGTTTCCCTCGACGGTGATATCAGTAGCGGACTCGTGGAAAGACATGGTGATGAGTGGTCGGCAATTGAGGGGAGTTGGGCTGTGATGAACTTGTTGGAAGAAGATTTTGGTTGAGTTTGATGAGGGAAACAAAGGAAGGGACCTGATCCCTTATTATACTCCCGCATCTACTCAGGAGGCCTCCTCATTCTGACTGCATATACTGTTGTTGATCAACATTGTCCATCAGGTGGCTCCGCGGCAGCCAAGTCGCCAAGATGGCCTGGGCGTTGGCGACATAGTGGCCTTGTCTCACCACAAGCACGAATAACCCATTTCAGCCCTCCTTCTTCAAGCGCGAAGAGTACGAGGAAACCCGATGTGCTGGACTTGGCGCGGGGGGACAAGACGGTAAAGCGGCACTACAACACGACAACGACGTCGAATGAGATGCCGCAGACCTGCATAGCCCCCAATGTGCTCCAATGGGAAACTAGCCAAGCAGTACCAACATTTGACAACGTATCTTGCGCATGTTCGGGGTCTCTGGTCTGACGTGCTGATTCTGCAGCCCCCCGGAACAAGTCGAGCCGGATTGCATGAGGATGACTACGGGGAAAGGAGGCTGAAGAGGAGGAGCTGAAACCTGCGACGAGGGGCTTATTCGACCCCTCAAGGACACGTGGGGAGATACCAGCATAGGGTTGATTGAGGTGGAATTTCGTAGTGATGGCTCTACTGCAAGTCTGCCAGGACTGTCAGATACTCCCCTATCCAAAATTCACAGAATATGCACCCCTTAAGCTCTAACCCATGTACATCGCAACTCTCCACAAGCCTTCAACGGGTATCATGTGCTTGGTGATTTCCTAAAGTGGCTGTATACTGCCATTTGTACCGTTAACGCGTCGGTCGCACGCATCTCACGTCAGCTGCAGACATATCAAAACATCTCCATTGTGCGATGATGCTATTTTCGCAACTTTCATTTTTGGGTCTTCTTATATTGGTACCCGATGCGTAAAGCCATAATCTCCACACGACAGCTAACAGCTAAGCCTCGCAAGCGAAGCTTTCCTCAGAATCTAGCAATCAAGCCAAGCTGGTCATCTAGGGCGGCTTGCTTGGCTCATTGCGAACCCTGACTTTATGAAGGCGACGGGCCGGTTATTCGCCATGACACGCTGCGACATGCACCTCCGCAGTTATTGGAAACAACCCCTTTGCGTCCCACATATGGTTGGAAATTCATTGACGTTAGACGATCGAGTTGGTGGCAAAGTCCTGGAACATTAGACGGCCGCTATACTTGTACGTTCCGTGTCCCCTCCATCCCTCACTTGCATGAGTTAAGCAACTTGAATTTTCCATTTTCAACGCAGGTATAGCCGACAGCTTCATCGCATCTCGATAACGGCTGGCTCAAGCCCTTCTTCACGCACCATATGGGCAACTTCGCCGTCCATCAGGCCAAGCACGAAGCAGACTCCAACCAACAAGTAGTGGCCATCCACCTCGCGCAGTACCAGAGGGACATTGCACATCGGCAGCGCAAAAATCCTGTCGCCGACCTGCATATGCGCTGGTCCTGATCCCAGTCTCCCATCCGCCGTCAGAAACAGCGACTGGACTCGGGCGAATGAATATGAAAGACTAGCTCTAACCTGGGGGTCTACCTCGCAATGCCAGATATCTTGATATGTGGTTGGCCATTGCACGACTTCCATTGGCCCCATAGGCTCCCCGAGGGAAAACTGCTCGTGGAAGTATGTGAGAGGGCTCATATCATTGTCCCTAGGAAGAGTGATCGCTCGTTGAACGTCAAAATTCCCATGTGTTCGCGCAAATACGCGGAGAAATTCGATAGCAAATTGTATAAAGGACTTTTTATCATCCGTGAGTCGCGTCCTTTTAGTCATGTTCGCGCAGTCGATCAGAAGAGTCCTCAGAAGTGCACTAGCCGGCGTCACTGGATACTTTGGGCTCTGGTGAGACCAAGCGCTTTTCAATTCTTCGAGTATGCCTTTGACAAAATCTTGGGCATCAGTGAGGCGTTCAAATACCTTGGAGACAGAATCCACCGGGTACCCTGAGCAGGACAAGTGGAAACTCTGATCAACATCGACTTGGCCTCCAATCAAGTCCTTATTGGCGGCAAATTCCTGGCAGAATAGAGGAAGAAGGGTGCCTTGATGTTGTGGTATTGATGGAAGGTCGGGAATCCATGATGGTAGAGAGTAAGAAGAATCCGCTGCCGCTCTGACCAGTCCAACACCAGAGTACTGCCAAACTTGTGAGGACAAACCCGCCTCTATGGCCTCCTTGGTAAATCCAGAGTAGACGTGGCTGACCGAAGCGGTGTAATCGGGAGGTAGTGAAGTCAATCCCAGGCCACCAAATGCAAATACTTTATCCCTCGGATCAGTTGCGAGCATGCCGTCTGCAGCCATCTGGAGTATTCCTTTTGGCCAGTTGTACCTGATGCGACCGATTTCCCCTGGATCTTTTTCTACCACATTTCTTAACCAGTAGATGCCCGACAGTGAACTTCCTTTGGGGCTCAAAGCGCCCAGGATTGCCAAACGTGACTCGTATGGTATGGCTGACGATTCCAGTATTCCATCCCACAGGAACATGAGCTTCTCCAAAGCAACGTACGGAAGAACTGTCCAGCCGATCATGAAGACAGGATCCCTTCTAGCTAATACAATCTCTTGGACTATCCAGCTCCTGGACCAGTAGGACCTTCTCATAAACTTCTCGAGAGCTTCCAAATGCCGGTTGAATGATCCGTGGGCCATGCCCTCCTCGCGTGACCAGACATGGGAAAGGGCGTCGAGCCAGGCCTTGCTGGGTACTTGGCCAAGACAGAAGTCTCGGGGCATCGCAGCTCCTATTTCTTCGATGGTTCGAACTGCTAACCGAATGTCGTTGTCTTCTTCCCCTAACCAGGCGACGACCTGCTCTGCTGCTCCATAGATCTCGCCCATCAGTGCAACCTGATGACTCTTCTCGCCCAAATCTTCCTGGTTGATGCACAACGCATCAGCCCAAAGGAAGTTGCCTTTATCAGACTCTCCATCACTCGATTGTAAGAGACATCGCGCGTGTCTCAGAGCCGAAGCAAGGTTGATTGTGACTGGAACCGGGATCCCATTGACCATGATGTATTCCGTCGAACCTGGGTCACCCCAAACGTAGGATAGTGCTCTGAACGGCAGTCCAGCCGAAAGAGTAGTTCTGATAAGACAGCATTCAATGGGCTTACTATTCTCCTTGCATGGAAGAAGCTCTAGAAGACGAATCTCTGATCGAGAGGATTCAAGAGGCATGTCTCCGTATAGAGAGTCTCGGAAAGCCTGCGACGCCATCCCAATCGTGGAGCTTGAAGACTAATTGCGTTCACCCTAAGTTGACAAGAAAATTTTGACAGAGTTCCGTCAGAAGTCAAAGCATTTTAGCGTAGAAGCGGATGAGGTCGATATCGGGATGAACGAACTTGGGAGACTCGGAGCTTTATCCTCCGTCTCCTAGTTCCCAGAAGGTCCAAAGGAAGCCACAACCCGGTGCGGGGTAGGATCAGGGCTCCCAATGCGCTATTTTGTTAATCCGTCTGATTTCCCGTGCGGCGAACAAGTTGCACTTCTATGGCTGTGAGGCTGACCGCATGCTGACTGTGTTGGCGGTTCCTTACTGGCAGGTTGAGGGTCAAGGCGCTGCAACATGGCGGAGCCCAGTCATGAACGGATGAGGAGTCTTGAGGCACAAGGGACAAACGTGGAACTGCAAGGCCACCCTGCTCAGCATTCGTCGACCATGAGGCGGCCTGAAGAGGCACGTCTGTGTCGACTCCGTCGGTATCAATCAGGATGGCATCCAAGAGGTAGATGCATGTCGACCTCACGCCGAGGATCTACCCCAGCGCCTATCAAGTCTTGCTTGAACTAGGTTCCTCTTCTCCTGACGTTGACGCAGCCCTGGACACGACGTTGTAGCACATCCACCGTACCACATTCTCTGGAATGCCTTCGACTCAAGCTGAGTGGCCGCTGTCCCTGGGAGCACCCACCGGGAAGCCGGCCATGTTGTAGTTATATTCTGAAGACGAATGCTGGGAAAGCCCTCAACTCCGTCTTCAACCGACCATACTTTTGAGGTCACGGGTGGTCCTAGAAGCTATCCTGGCCAAGTCGATTTCCCAGCATTGTGAATTGAAGGTAGCGCCTCGCCCAGTCGACAATGTAGGCGGAGCGACCACACCTGGCTCAGTACAGTATCGGGGAGTGGGCCTACTATAATATACAGATACTTACCTCCCTATAAGGGAGCGCAGACGGGCCCTCTCTAACACTGCGGTCTAACACGCTTACACATAAAACCATAGCAATAAGCAACCCATTGCGGCCAAACTATACGCACTCTGTCTCTCTTAACTATGTGAGGTTACTAATAAAAGAGTAGTTTTAACTGGCCCGATCGCTCCATACACAAGGCACATCACGGGGTGTAGAATAACCCTCGACCAGTCTGAACCCTTTAGAATTTAAGCCAATCGGCGACCACCATCTGAAAACAGAACCGATCCTGTGGCATTGTGATCCTTCATAATATAGATAAATGCCTCGGCAATATCCTCTGGTTTCCCAATAGCCTTGAGCAGCGTCTGCTCTGCATACATATCGAGGTAGTTTTGCGGTAGTGTAGCAAGCAACTCTGTCGCAATCGGTCCCGCTGATACTAGATTCACTCGGAGTGGCGCAAGATCAACCGCTAGGCCTCTTACGAGCCCTTCCAGAGATGTTGAAGCCATGGCAGGAAGTGCCCATCCCTCCACCGGCCTGTGACCGTTGACCCCGTTGGTGAAAGTGAGGGACGAATTAGCAGAGCGGCGCAGGTACGTCGTCCCTGCAATAACCTTGGCCAGAATGCTGGACGAGAATACACGCAGTTGCAGTACGTGATTTACATCTTCAGTCGTTGTGTCGGCAATCTTTGGAACCTTTCGGGTGGCGTCGGCCGTGAAGACAATGTGATCAATGTTTTTCACCCCACCGTCCGTGACGTGATTCAGAAGGTCTTCGAGACGGGAATCAAGACCCTCCAGGTTGGCCAAATCGATGATGGCAGATGTAAGCTGGCCTGGTTTGATATCCGTATATTGTTGGTAAAGTCGAGAAACAGCTTCATCTAATCTCTCTTGGTTGGACCCGGAGATGATGGCATCTGCTCCGTGCTCTATAGCAGCTTCGGCAACGGCGAAGCCAAAACCAGAGCTTCCTCCAAAGATCAAGACTTTCTGGCCTTGAAGTTTGTGTAGGTATTTGAAAGTGGAAGACATGGCGAATACGGGAGATGGCAGTGGCTTTGAAACTGATAAGGACGGTGAGTAAGCTATGCGAGAAACAAGTTGGAACCGCTAGATATATACCCTAATTCCTCTACCTTCTAAAACCCTTTTGTAAGCATTGCGGACTTGGCTTGTGGACTTTCGTGATGGCGTCAGATAGACCAATCAGTCCGTGCTCATATCGAGGCAATATGCGAAGACTTTTTTAGGTTTAGTTCCTCTATTGGTCTCGCTTTCGCTTTCGGTCGGTCAAGTTTCACACACAATTTAACCCTTGAGGGCTGTATTCGGGGTAATACTAGATGAGTGAATCCACCTAGGACGCGGAGATTGTGCTGGTCTATCCACAATAATGTACCTTCCTTTGTAATCACTTAGCCTCATTTACACCTTAATACTTAATAATCACATACTAAACTCTTAACCCGCGCGTTCCGCGGCCGCCCGCTGTTCTAGATCCCTTTGACCTGGGCATCCACACTCCCGCCAACTTAAACCGAGGAGCGCGTGTAGATCTCTTGCAGAACAGCCCCGTGATCGTGAATGGCCCGATTGGGCGCATAGCTCAGACGCCGTCCTCGCCACCCAATGCCACCACCACCGCTGTCGCTTGTATGTCATTTTTCTTTGACGGCGCTAGCTACTCCTGCAGTTCCTGTCTCTTCCAAGTCTCTAAAAAGCTTGTATACCTCGTCAAGGTCATCTTCTTTAGTGGCCTCTCCAACCCGCTGTTCCTCTTCCTGTCCTTTCTAATATGCTTCTCCTGCTGGTTCTCCCTGCATGCCTCATCCCCAATACGGATCTACTGTGTCAACTAGTACACAAAAGTTCATCAACAATTCCGGGGCATATAGGAGTGTTGTTTACGGGAGAAGATGATGTTTGTGGGGGGATATCCACACGGAATCACATTGAAAGCGATTGGCGCGACCTCTGTGCCGCAGACACAGTACACTTCGATCTCAATACTGCGGTGGCACATGGCTTTGGATGGTAACTGCTGCGCTCAATTTTAACATTCTCCATTTTCAAAGGTAGTGTACAGCCCTAGCCTTGGCGTCTACGGTTATGAGATTGTGGTGTGCTGACATCAACAGTTACGAGGGAGATAGAGGGATTTTAACACAAAACCGACGCTCGGCTGCCTCTATGGAAGGGCGTAATGTGACCATGAGCCCTCAATACTGGGCGTCGTCACGTCCACGGTGGTGGCTCATCATGCATGATGAAGCCTAGCATGGTTTCTTTCCATTGAAACAACGTAGATGCTGAGCGGGCACAGCCGCATGCTAAAGTGCGGGTGCCTGAAATGCACCGAGAATGCTTAGCCAAGGCAGATCTGATAACCACAATTGAGGTTGTGGGTGTGAATAATCGATTCCGAGGCCAGTGATGTTCAAATTGCATCCAAGTGCAATGTCAAACGTATTTTCAAGGTACAGGCGTCCTTCATGGTTGAGGGCAAGGATCCAAGGAGTTTGATTAAAATAACTAAGCGAGGTCACTTGGCCCAGGCGACACTCACCATTGGCTGTAGTACGCAACGTCGCATCATCCAGGCATTCCCCCTTCTTTCCCTCAACGTGACGACGATTGTTTGTTCCTCTCGCAAACATCGTCTTGGTCAATGAAATGAACGCTTTGAGGAGCTTCCTCAATATCCTCAAGGCGAAAACCCCTCCGCAACAGATGGCACAGATGGCGCAGACGGTCAGGGCCTCTATCAATCCTTCTCAGGACTTCCTTCAACGATGCAATCCGTTCAAGGACTTGCCGGATGATCCCGACACTGTGAACATGTTTCGCGAAGTGTCCTACATCAAAGCCAAGTTACGGTACTATCTAGTGCCCACCTCGTTGCCCGGAGATGACTACGCGCTGTGCTCCAAATTGTTGCGCAGCCTTGAGACGCGTCGCGACTTGACGTGGCTGGTACTAGATGAGACTGGCGTGCGGGACACAATCCAGGCGATAGGTCGACGAGGAAACCCGCGAGAACCTATCCCAGAGGAACCCTTTGACTTGACCGAGCGGGCGAAGGCATTGGCCGCACACTGGACGGCGCTGGCAAAGTTACCCGAGCATCCAAGGAAGTGGGAGGCGGGATTTTCCACTCAACATCAGCCTCCTTTGATAAATGAGGAATTCCAACTCGAATTGGATTCTGAGCAAACAGCCAACCTTGAAAAAGAATACACGGAATGGCGCACCAGAAGGGACGAAAAGGTCGCCTACTTGAAATACAACCCACCTCACCCAACGGGCTACACCCAGGCGACGCGCGATCAAGTCCCCGTCGATGAGACATGGGAGCTATTGCCCTGGGTGATCTTCGAAGGAGCGGCTTCGCCAAACGATGGAAGTCGAAGATGGCTTCCCATCTACACATCGTTAGTTTCGCAGAATATCCCACTTGGTTGGCGGGCCCCAGATGCGCCACCACCCAGGCAGAAGACGCAGGAGGAGAGGGACCAGTGGATGAGGGAATATCAGGAAGATACTGAAAGACGCAACAGACAACGTGCCTTTCAGAAGGAGTTGCGAAAGGCGAATGAAAGGGAGCAGAGATCATAGATAGCAAGCAGGCCTAGCTCGATGGGACTCAATGGGAAGCCTCTCTACTCAACCTTGGGACAAGTAAACAAGCAAACCTTCAAGATCTCCCTGTCGGCACAATCTGCCAACACACGACGGGCTTGATGCCCGGGCGAAGACGCCCGGTTAGCTCAATCGGTAGAGCGTGAGACTCTTATCTTGCGCCTACAAGCGAAGACGAGTACGCGATCTCAAGGTTGCGGGTTCGACCCCCGCATCGGGCTTTTCCTATAATTCGATTGAAACTTTTTTTGCACGGCTTTGCAAGGAACTTTTTTTTTTCTATGCGACTGCCATTGATAGTAAGTAATGTGTTAATTTTTGTGTTAAACGGGTTTGCGTTTGGTCGTCCTTTTGCATTCTTTCCTTGCTTCTTATCATGATGATTACTCCATCCAGGTATAAGAGGAACGAGACTTCGTGGATAGTCCGCATTTTCACGCCTGTTCTGCCATGACAACTCAGTCCAAAGTCTTGACTGAAAATTAATCTATTATCCATCATAAGGCACTCTATTTCTCTGTAGTGTTTATCACTCGCAAAAGACTCACTTATCGAGATTCGAAGAACTATAGGGTAGGGCGAGTGGCCCATCCTTTGGCGACCGAAAAATGGAGACAAGCCCTCCCTTAGCTTCGACTCCAGGGAAGAAACGGTCGGTGGCCCTGATCTCGACATGGGTATCTCGGCATCGTCTGTGCGACCGAAAGGTCTCCATAACCTTATAAACGTGAACCAGCTGGAAGCACCCGAATGCGACGTCCCACAAAGAGTGCGACTCAGGTGCAGGGTCAGCATCCATCGCAAACTGGCCCGGCTGCGAAGTAATTATACAAACCTCGGTGCTGCAAAGATAATACCACATAAAAATCCCTTGACTTGGCTCTGACTGGTTGTACAAAATACTGAAAGCATTCTTTTGCTTAGGTATATCTCGAACATAGAAAACAAATGGGCTCGCTTGTCGCGGCCAGGAATCACATATCCTACAAATGAACCTCAAACTCCCTATAGCACTCGCTTCTTGAGCTTCACCTCCAATCCCTCTTGCCTAGGGAACCAACTATTAATCACCTTCCACTCCTTGTTCGGATCGGCCAGCTCAATCTCGAATAATGTGATGAGCGTCGCGAGAACCTTGTACGTCTGGAAAAGACCCATGTTCTTGCCGATGCAGATGCGGCTGCCGCCTCCAAATGAGAGATCGGTCTGGTTCATCAGGAGGAGCCTCTTTTGGAACTGCTCCTCAGTTTCGCCGTTTGCCTCATCGCGCAGCCAGCGCTCGGGACGGAAGGTGTCGGCGTCTTCGCCGTAGACGGACTTGTTTCGGGCGAGAATGTAGGGGTTCATGCCTACGATGGTGCCTTCGGGGAGATAGTCACCGTTGGGAAGGACGAAGCCCTCACGAGGCACGTAGCGCTCCATGGTCATGGAGACACCGGGGAGCATACGGAGAGCCTCACGGATGACAGCGTCAACGTATGGTAGACCCTTGACCTCCTTGTAGCTGGGTGGTGTTCGGCCGTGGAAACCTGCAGTCAGAACATCATCTGTGAGACGGTCCCAAACTCTGGGGCTCTTGAGAGAAAAGTACAACGAGCTGCGAATAGTAATGGCAGTCGTGTCAGCGCCAGCAATCATGTTGACCATAAGCCACGACACAATCTGCGGATCGTTCACATTCTCGGGATCCGCATTCTTGGCCTCGATGAACTTGTCCAAGAAATCCGGTTTCTCGGGATCATGGTAGTCCTTATCGTTGCCTTGGTATCGATCCACCAGGTGCTTGATCGAGATGCCCGTGATGGTGTTGAAACCGGGGGGTCCGATGTGGCAGATGGGATTCTTGTCAAAGACGCGGTCAAGGAAGGGCATTGTTCCCACGACGGTGAAGTAGTCCATGGCCTTATCAGCGTTGGACAAGGTTCCGTCAAAGTCATAGCCCTTCTCAAGATAGCCGATGGGCTGGGAGAAGGTCACGGCTCCAACGACATCCCAAGTATCTAGTGAGGCGGTTAATAACTACAAGGGTGGTACATGGTAGATCAATTGCACTTACAGAATAGCGTCCATTGTCCGATGTCGCAGACCTTGCCGGAATTTTTGCCGTCAATGTACCGCTTCTCAAGCTCGTTACAGAACTGGTCAATGACCTTGTCCATGTGTGGCTCCACAGTGGTGATGCCGGCACTTGAGTAGTGCTTAGCGATAGGCTGTCTCTCCTTCCTGTGCTTGACAGGGTCGGTTTGACTGAAGAGGTTGAGGACGATTTGTCCATTCACCAGAGCACTGCTGCCATGGTAGAAGGGAGTCTGGGACCTTGTTAGTCAATGCATAGCGTCAAGAGTCATGCCATCTTACCTTGAGCCAGTCACCCTTGATGCTAAACATGGTCTTGATGAGCTCAGGGATATCAACATCAATGATGCTCGGTGTGATTCGGACAATAGGTCCATATTGCCGGTGTAGCTTATCCAGCACAAGGTGAGAGTCACCCGTCCATGCTTGGTACAGATACCACAGCCTTGTGAACTCTTGGTCATTGTTAGCTGCTGGCCTGAAACACGGCAATCGCCCCGGAGATGTAGAATCCGAGAAAAGCAAAGATGGTTTGTGTCACCTACTCGCAAGGAACGGTCCGGGGTACTTCTTCAACGGCGACGAAAAGTACGAGCCAATGGTCCACAGTGAAATTGTGCTAACAGGGACAATGAGGTATAAAAAGAGGGACGAATTGCTGCGCAGAATGCCCTCTGCAGACTCCAGTATGGAGGTGTCAAGATATGAGGTGTGATTCATCGTGGTGACGCTTGCGGCTGCGACTTTGGGGAAAAAGATGCAGAGAGTGCTTTTTGCATGGGGACTCGGAGCCCAGATATGTCGCTAATAAAATCTCATTTATCGTACAGGTCAGGGATCTTTCGAGTACCGGTTTCAAAGAGCCGGCGGCGGCTTCGACCAACGACTCGAGCAAGATAAATCGTACGAGTCATTTTTCCCATTGGGATTCATTGTTTGTCTGCAGGAACCATGTCACCGTGAGGCTTCGTCGTCGTTGTTTGCTTGTGGAGATTGTGGCAAGGATCTTCATCCCCCCGGTCGAGACCAGCCAACTCGAGTCAAGCTATTTGACATTCTCCGGCCGGGGAACTGACTCTCTAGTCCCTTTAGCATGGATATATTGCCCTAGTTTCCCGCCATACCCGCAAGTGCCCGACCCGCCGTTTCAACGAACTCTTCTAAACAGAGCCTAGCCGGACTATTGAAGAACGGGGAAGGCAAACAGTGGCTGCTAAAACAGCCATGTAACCCTTCCAGGACTCGTATTTCTTTTGTGAAGACGACGGGTTGGAAGCTAGGGACTTGGGACCAGGGATGTGCCCCTCGGTTACAACCCGTCCCTTGACGATCAGCAAAGCTTCGAAGATTACCCGTGCCGTTTCATTTGAGCAAATGCCGCATCCATCGTCTCGGATGCGGCCAAGGGTCCCCCCGGGAGAGAATCAACGGCTGCGGTCCGGGCTACCGTTGCAGCGAACTAACGCGGAGCAATGCTACCCTGAGAAAAGCAAACCGCCAAGGACAGCTAAAACCGCTGAACAATGGACTTGTTTGCTTCGCCTTTCTCTCTTTGGAAAGGGAGGCGCTTATCAGCTAAAGTAGTTGCGTTAGAGGTTTGCTACCGGCGTCTAGATGCCGCCGAAGGGTTGGAGTGCTTACGTTCATGACTGATGCGTCTTGTTTTCTCAAAGAGCTATCATGTTTTCCCCTGCATGTTGAAACTACCGATGAACGATGGTCCCCTGGATATCTCAAGATCCGTGCAGCGGCCTAGAAAATTCGTCCTGACCGAACCACACCATGTAACCCAGCCGCGATGCGGATCAACCAGGTCTGGGGCTCATGTGGCAAAGCACCAGCCATTGTCTCCCGCAACCTGAGTCGCCGATACCAAAGACACGGAACCGCACGATGTGTATTTCTGGGTCCTGGGGTCCCCACGAGAGCTTTTGCTCAAGACATATGTTTCGTTGGTTCCTCCCGGCAAGATTGATTCCTTTCGCACACGGTTCCTTGCGAGAGTTGTCGAGCTGCCCATCATGGAAATTGGAGGACAAGCCCCGATGGCCTTGGCTGTCATGTGGGCTTTTACAGTCATGACTTGGATCTTTGTTGTTCTTCGTCTTTACACGCGGGCGTTTGTTATGAAGCAAATCGGCGCGGATGACCACGCTTACTGGCTGAGCGGCGTGAGTACTATGCACACTCTGATCTTGTGTGTGCCTCTTTGCTGATTTTTCTAGATATTGATTTTGCTCTATACTGTCTTTGTCCACATTTCGGCCAGCTATGGCTTCGGCCAGACGATGCCCGGCCTGGATGCCGGCAACGAAGCCTTTGATAATGCTGCCATGGCCATCAAGTACGAGATGATTGGCCAGACGTTTGCAGTCATTGGCATGGGTGTGGCCAAGACATCTCTTGGTTTGTTCCTGCTGCGCATCGTCGTTGAGCTGTGGCACCAGATTGCCATCTGGGTCGCCATGGTGTCGCTCATGCTCGTGTCTGTCATTACTGCTATTGTCTTTTGGGTTCAATGTATCCCGGCCGAGAAGATCTATGATCGCATGCGAGTTGAGGGCGTTTGTCAAATTGATGTGACTCCATTCGCTATCCTTCTTGGCGGTAAGGCTTAACCGCCACCCTCTTCCATCCTCCGTTAGCTGACTCTTCGCTGCAGTATGGTGTGCTGTCGTCGACTTTTTCTTTGCTATTTTCCCATGGATTTTCATCTGGGGCTTGAACATGAAGTACAGAGAGAAGATCACCATCGCTGCCAGTATGAGCTTCGGTGTAGTGTAAGTACCTGTCAACCTTGGTCTGCCTGCTCCTCTAACATGTCATAGCGCTGGAGTCTGTGGCATCGTCCGCACCTACGAAGTTGCAACCGGCTTTACAGCCAATTACACACGCAAGTTTACCCACAGACACCCTGCAGTCCCAGCTAACGACTTGGACAGTCGACACCGTCCCCTTGATCATCTGGTCCGCCGCCGAAATGGCCGTCACCCTCATGTGCATCGGCATTCCCATCCTCCGCCCCCTGTGGCGCCGAACATTCCACGGCTCCAAGTACTCCTCCGAACGATCCTACAAGAAGCAAGGCGAAGGAAGCGATGGCCCAAGCTACAACCTTGGCAGCTTGCCTCGCAGCCACGAAGCGAGCGAGTCGAACAGAGGGTTCCCCAACGCGGACCCAAAGTTGGGCATCCGCGGACCTAGCACCATCACTCGTATTGCGGGCGATAATCAGAGTGATGAGTCTATACTGGGGCCCGAGTATCGCACTGGCCTAGGAGGGGATGGAGGCATCTGTGTCAAGCAGGACGTTCAGGTGGATTGGACAAAAGGCAATCCGGTTTAGCCTTTAACATAGACTAGAGCTAGAAAAAGATTAGGATTTTGAGGGGTTTGTGGGTAAAAAGGTGTCCTCGAGATGAGCTGGCATGCTCTCTATCGATGCCACGGGGCTTCATAGATCTTAGATAGACATCGAAGACCGTTGTCATTTTTTCTGTCCTTGATTATAGCGACCGAGCTTAGCGCAGTCTCATCAGCCGTGAACCCTGGTGCATCTATTCATATTCCCGTGATGTGCCCTGTGCCTCCCTACAACACCTCTATCAGCCCCGTGGAGTCAAACACCATGCTCATGCAGCCGACAGCCTCCGATGCCCTTCGTAATAAGTCATTGCATTCGCGATGCAACTTTCTCGCCTCGTTTGAGCGATAGCAAGTTCTTTCCTCCGCTGCCAAAACGTCTAGCAGCCTGAAAAATGGCTGGACAGTCTCAAGGTCAGACTGTGCGTTTGGAGATGCAGGGTGGTCTAGCGCATTCTGCAAGAGGGTAGTGACGGCGGCGGAGAACGGGTGGAGTAAGATCCTGTCGGTGTTTAGTAAAGAAATGTTGGTGTTAATAGGTTGCTTACCAGACACAGGCATAGTCTCCATGAGGTATCAGATGCATTAGACGAACTGCTTTTCTCGACTCGATGATGCAATCACTCTCAAGAGGTGCGTATGTACCTTGCGTATCGGATCCCTCATTCATCACTAATTGTTGCCTTGATGGCAAGTGCCGATTAACCATTAGAAGACAGTTGATGTAGGAGAAACGTAGGATGAGTACGTGGAGCGCCTCTGGAGACAGAGGTATCGTAACTCGGCCGCTTTCGAGATCAATCTCAACACCGCTTCGCCAATATGAGAGTATCGAGTCGAGTTCTTTCGCCACAGACGCTTTCTGAGCTTCAGACTGCTGCGATGCCTGCACTGAGTAGAGCCGCTTGTAGACCTGTCCTTGAATCACGGCCAGTCCGATGCGGGATTTGAAGAGGTCGATAGTGCAAGGTCCATCGCGGTTAAAAGGTAACTTGGAGAGAATATCCGACGGCAATTCGACATCCATGTCATCATCGTCTTGCGAAAAAGGCTGTCCCATCCTTAGACTGATGTCTTTGTCAAGAAGGTACGCAATCCAAAACACACGTCTCCGCTGTTTGTTCTGCGCTTTGGTAAGGCCGTTATCACGAGTTTTTCGGTGTAGCCCCATGGCCTGTGCCAATCTCACCGCGGCTGCCGTGAGGACAGAGGCGGGATGCGAGTTTGCTGATCCTTGAAGTACGAGAGCCATGCCAACCAGAGCTTGAATTGCCGGTAAGCTATTGTGCAGAATATTGAGTTCTGCGACGACTGCGAGTGCATTATGACAATACCCGCACGCCTGGGCACTCTCATAGCCTGTTTCAAACATGCGCATCGATCGGAAACGATGCGCTAGCGAAAGAACAATGTTGATGCATGCCCACCACCCTGGATTACTCGGACTCGAGGTCAAGTAGTGGCGGTCAAACTTCTGCAGGAAATCTTGCTCATCAAAGAGCGGGAAGAAGCGGTTGAAGCTCTTGAAGGTATCCATTACCAGATCGAGTGCGGCTGGCTTTGTAGGGAGCTCCTGGAATGTGGGAAGAGAGAATGGGCCCAGCGCCATGCCCACGGTAAATGATGGGGATGGGCGTAACGGCGAGGCAGCGGAGTTGAGGATTTCTGTAAAGTCTCCTGGTGTCGTGTTAAACCAGGAAGAAGGGAAGATGTTCGTTATCCTTTGCGGGGGACTCGCAACAACCATGTCTGTCTGTGATTGTTCGCCCGAGTTCTCACACGGTGCAAGGTCCATGGTATCTTCTGCTAGTGGAGCTTCGCCCTCGGTGGATTTGGCCCGTTGAAGAGCCTTCTCCAGGACGTTCTCCATGTTTTGAAGCCTCTCTTCTAACTGAGCAATGTACTTGTAACTGCAGTGACATTAGCAGCGCCGATAATTTTAAAGGCTTCAGACGTACCCAGCAGGCCTTCGGGCCTTTCGTTTCGTGGAGATAGGAGTGAAGTGGCATTTTGTCTTGGACTTGGTGCATTGCGCACATCCTTGTTTTGTCGGCTGGCATCGTATCTTTTTGATCCGACACATGTCGCATGCCTAACAAGCGTGTTATTTTCCTGGACCATAAATGAAAATAGGCAATTTACTCTTATCATGGGCCGTTGAGACTCAGCTGGCTCACCAGACGGCCCTGAAGTGTGGGTGTCTCCCCCCATTTTTGAGGTTGCGGATAGCTTGTCAGAGAAATTGACTAAGGGAGGCAATTCTGACTCTGAATTGCCGAAAAGAGGCTCTGCGATACCGTCAAAAGTCTTGGCACGAGGTTGTGGTAGAGAAAGAAGAGGGAGATGACGGGATGATGAGATGAGATGAGCTCACGTGATGAGGATTACCATGATTATAAATCAACAATCAAGCCCATCCCAAACCTCATTTTAATCGATACTTGGTCGTACTAATAATATTTGTTTCCAGTTTAGAGCCAAGCTCGTCCTGCTATTAGCTGAGATTACCAAGATAGGTAGTCAAAGATCGGGCTGAAAGTGTGAGGGAAAAGAGTTGGGATGTTGCTGTCGGTGCTATTACATGTTTTCTTATCTAATGCTTTGCCGTTATGTTTTCTTGGAGCCATAACTCACCCTGTCTGAGATTTCGCTCGGATCCTAAAAATCGTTACGTACGCTTATCGAAGACCGTGATGCTTAACTGTTGACAGCCGTACTACTCTTAATCTCTGCTTAATTGCTTTTCTAGTTGGGATTTCAGGCCATACAATGAGACAAAGCGTTAAAATCATAATGACTGGTCAGATCAGCTCTTGGCCGAGAGCCTGTTTTCGCTAGCAACTAATTGAATGATAGCCTGGTCTTATAACCTAAGCAGGCTATGCAGTTGTCATAATTCCAGACACCAAACCGCGCAGCTGAGACCTTCAGCTTCTCGGCGCGGGATACGGCGCCAATAGGACGTGGTGTTTCGCACCAGTGTGGTGGTGGGATGGCAAGGTGGCGGGGCTTCAGAAGATCAAGCTGAGGCCGGCTGGGAGGCCAAGTTACCAACTGGAAGTCTTGCGCTCGGTAGGCTAGACAAAAAAAAACGGTGAGGCTTTATACGGTGAGATTCATTGGCTGGGTAAACTTGTCAACTCTTGGGGTCGCCGCCGAGCGCATGAGATAACCGCCAGCCTGATTTCTTCCAGGTCGCCTGGGAAGGTTGATTGCCTCCAACTTGGGCTATTTAAGTCGTGTTGGCTCATGGAAGTTTGTCAATATGTTGTTGATAAGTTGGTAATAAAGCTTCTTGATTGTTTTCCTCATTGTTCTCTTTCATATCATCTTCATCATGCCCGAATATGACTACAAGTTTCGGACCATCTCCGAGTACAACTATACCCACCCCACTCCCACTTTATGGCAAGCCTGGCATGAAGCCTACTTTCGCAGAATCACAGGTGTCCTTCATGCGGGTGGCGAGCCTGTGCGGCTTTTCGAGTCGGGGTGCACAACCGACAGCTGGACGGCGCCCAACTGCACACGCACCTGTAGCGACTCCACATACATGTTCAGCTCACCAGAGAACGTTTGGAACTGTATGGCCTTGGCTGCGGTGACCATGGAAGTTGTACCGGGCAACAAGACTGTCGATCCCGTCAGTTTCAAGCAAATGGACGACCAGTTCGATCTTGGTGGTTCGCTCGAGGCCTTTGATAAGCTCCATGTCTTGATGCGCGTCCGGCGATGCTTCTGGCAATCCTGCTCCGATTCCAAGTACGGAAATTGCACTTCAGATCTTGAAAACTTTCGGTGCAATCCTGTCAGCCCTGACAACATCCAAGACTTTTCTCGTACCATCAATCACGCGTATTGTGGCAAGGCTAATTTGGGCGTCGACGCGGACATCGCTGGGCCAGGCATACTCGTCGCCTACATGGTACAGATAGCTCTCGTTCTTATCTTGGCTGGCCTCTTTTGGGTGACATACCAGCCCTTGAATCGCCTCAAGACGGCGACGCGACAGTGTTTTGGTGCATCCGGCCGTGCCTCGACGCTAGAAACGAGAAACGAGGTTTTGGACTCGAAGTACGCCAACCGTGTTACCTTGGCAGTGCACTCGACCATCTCAGATCTGCAAGAAGCCCAAACAGCTTTTGGCCTGACCATCGGTGTCATCTTCCTATGCGCCTTTGGAGGGGGAAGTAGATTGGGGTTAGCCAACGTGTCATCAGTCCTATCCTACTCCGTCAACCACGACATTGCTTTCGGCCTCTTGGTCGTAGGCACTTGTTCAATCGCCTTCCTCCAGCCGTGCCGTCAACGAGTTGGCAAGCATGTCAAGTCGAGATGGGTCTCTATGGTCCCCATGTTGGCTAGCTGGCTCTTGATGATCATCGCCCATGGCTTAAAGACCAAAGGCTCGTGGGCGGATCCCGAGCATCTCATTGAGATCCTTAGAGAGAATTCCGCAGTTGAAGGCTGTGGAAACAATCCGGGGCCCATGTCTTTTTGCCTGGGACCTTTACTCCAAGGGCCTGATGAATCGGAGCGGGTTTTCAAGATGACCACAAGGCTTGCTCCCGCTGTCCACGTTCTCTTCGCCATTGTTCTTTTTGAGGAGTGGCTCAACGAGTTGAGAGAAAAGCCTGAGTCAAAGATATCTCAGTTCTTGAATGGGCGGTTTTGCCAGGCTCTGTCACGCATTCTGTTCACAGCGAACCTCCTGAGTTTCAGCATGCTGATCCTCTGCCTCGCAGAGGTGGTGAAAGCATTCAAAAAGATCCAGGAAATCAACGGCGGCCAGTACTCCTGGGGCTTTGGCCAACTGGTGGCTATGGCCGTCTGGATCCCCGTCGTTGCAAACTTTCTTACCCTTCTCATCGGTATGTTACCGCTACACATTTTCAAATCATGGCTTACTAACGTTCTTGGGATGCAGTCGGCACCGAAAAGGGAACAGAGGCCAGAATCCACAGGCAGCTCCAAGTGTCTCGAGTAGGTACTCTTGTGATGACAGGCCAAGGCAGGTTAGGAGAAAATGGCAGTGACGAGGCTCAGAGCTTTCCTTTGCTAGCCCCCCTACCATCAACTACAAGCATTCAAGTTGTGGAGAATAAGGCTTCTGCGCCCCCTTGAACACATACCGGTTGTGAAACTCTGGATTTTCTGAGAGAGAGGAGAAGGGAAGGGAGAGGAGAAAGCAGGCAAGAGAAATCTGTTCATTTTTGAGATTACCTTACAAGAGAAAACGTCTTAACTTTAAAATGTTCAAATACCCAGTTCAGCTACTACTACAGCTTGCATTGCTGACAAGCTCAGAACTTCGTATACCCCTGGCCCTTGACAAAAGTCTGCTGCCATGGTCCCTGAGAGTCTTCTTCAGCAAGCTTAGTGTAAAACTCTCCATGGGCAGCACCATCAATGGCAGCGGAGGCACTCGAACCATCCGCCTTTCGCTCATCGGCGTAGTAGAACCTGCATTAAATTAGCAATCGAGCCATATAGCATGGAAGATGAGCACGCACTTGAATCCCTTGCTAGCGTATGCCTCAGCAGCGCATTTGATGAAGTGAGCTGTCGCAGACTTTCCGACACCAAGATCCAGGAGCGAAACGATGGTATGGTCGTTAAGGAAGTTTCCAGTGTAGATGAAGGTACGAGATGCTGAGCCGGGGAGCTCCTCAAAAGCAAGAGCGGCTTGCTGAGCTGCTGCGAAAGCACTGGTGGTGTTGATGGCCAAGTCACGAGTGAATGCCTTCAGATCTAGGCTGAGGGGATTCTTGGCATCATTGGGAGTCACAGCAGCGGCTGTTGAGAGGAGTGTCAGTAATAGGGAGAGGGGTCAGTTGAAAGGCATAGTACCGTTGTAAACCACGACACCTGGAGTACCGAGCTGTGACTTGACGGTTGAGAAGACCTTCTCCACAGACTCCGGGTCGCTAAAGTCACTGCGAATGTGCAACTGGCTGGGAGTGCTATCCTCTTCCTTGAGGCTTCGAGCAGCAAGGGCAATTCTGTAGCCCTTGGCTGCAAATGCGCGGCCGACATGTTGTCCGATGTTGGAGCCAGCTCCAAGGATGAGGGCGACAGGAGAGTTGGGAGCCATTTTGGAGGTTGTACTTGTGCAGAGGAGAATGTGAGGGGTTGTAGGAGGATGGAGGGGAATGAGATGCAAGAAAAGTTGGAGTGATATTGCAAGATGCAATGCATATTAATATAGTCCACAGAGTTCACCATCACCCAATAGCTGTCTCATGCTGCATGGTCTCGTAAGGCCATGTTGTGGTGGTTGATGTCAGCGCCCGGAGCGGACCTTACGAAGCCTCCGGGGGCTTGCGCCAAGAGGTCCAAGACGATGGGCTTTTGTCAGCAAGATGACACCCACCAAAACTCTCCCTCTCGGGCGAGGAGTGGGATCTAAGATAGTGGGAGATCTGATTGATAATGTTTGCACCCTGTAGCGAATTGAGTCTACGCATCTCACGTGTAATGGTGATCTCAATGGTGTTTCGCCATGTTGTAGGTAGTGGCTTTGATGACATCGCGAGCAGGGACGGCCATATTGATAAAATGCATGCTGCTGACGAAGCTGCGCATTGTATAAGAGAAATATTATAAAGAATTAGTAAGTTCACATGGCTGAAAAGGTCAATCAGGAGCCAATAGCGAAAGCAAACCATCTCAGTAGAAATGATGCGACAATGATTCTGCATTCTGCGTGCCACATCTTGGAAGCCTTGGCACTTTGCTGACTGATGTCATCTAACTAGATACAATTACATGTTCATTCACGGCTTTCAAGACAATTCTGCCTCGCACTCTCGTAGAAACTCGTCCAACTACTCCGTCCGAACCGCTTCAACAATTCCACCTCCCTTCCAGTATCAACCTTGCACAAGTTATGCTCTTGAGATGGATCATCAGCCGGCCAGGCCTTTGCTAGATCTAGGTGACGAAAAGCATCAAGCCAGCTATTGAAGTTGAAGGGGCCTGCAAACCCCAATAACCGTTCCCCCTTGACATCTTCCTGAGTGAGGGCAGCGATGTGGAGCAGCGCCGTGTCATCCACGTTGATGTACCACGAGGCACCAAACTGTTGCAGATCCTTGTAGTGTCCGGGGTCTCTCCAGAAGTCTCGTACCCATTTCCCAGTGCTTCCCGGCTGCTTGGGGTGAAGAATCGGTCCAATATTGAAGCAGGGAAGCACCGAATTGATAATGAACTTGGGATTCTCGTTCTTCGCAAATGCCCAAATCTCCTGTTCGGATTGGGTCTTGAGAGCAGCGTAGACATCCCAGGCGCGATTAGCCTCGTATGGTGGCGGCTGCCACGCACTCTCGACGGCAGAGTCATTCCACATGCTTGAGTCAAGTGACATTTCCTTGCCGTTGATGGCGTTGGATATCGCTCGGTCGCTGCTCGTGAAGACGAACCGCTTGACTGTTGGCTCTGAAGCCGCGGCCACAAGCAGGTTTTCGACGCCTTGGACCATAGGGGCGATTACTTTGTTGGGGTCGGCGTCGAACGACATGTCCGTCGCGACGTGGACGATACCATCAACCCCTTGGACAACCTCGCCCCATGCATCTGGTGAAGTGACGTCTGGGACAATCGCAACTTCGAAGTGGCCCGAGGGGTTGCGCTCTTGCATGGCTTCTCTGATCCAGGTTTCCTTGTCTGGAGAGCGGACGGTACCGCGCACTCGGTAGCCTAGGATGAGTAGGTTGTTGGCGATGTGAGAGCCAATGAAGCCGTTGACTCCAGTCACAAGCACCAGTCCCTGGGGAGGGACAATGGACTGAGTTGAACTCATGATGTGAAGTGATAAATTGGGAAGAAAGTAGATCGAGGGGGAATGATTCGTGATTGATATTGTGGGTGAACTCTTTGATATCTCGAAAAAGAGGGACAGATGTGTTGTTAATATAAATTGCTGTTACTAGACCCCGAAAGGATCATGGAGATGCTTATAAACCAGAGACGTTCGGATATTTCGCATAGTTACCAGATTATTCACTGTTCAACAAACGTTATTCGTCATACATTCCGGTGTCTCGCCCCAGCCGGAGGCCCGGAGCGGACCTTTCAAGAGCTCCGGCACTAGGCCCGTTCCACAAACGCTATCCGAGTCTGATTATCCAAGAGCCTCCAAAATGAAGTGGTAGTGAAAGGAGGAGAAGTCATATAAGGGATAAAATGCAATATAAATCCAATTGCTACCAACTCAGTAGATCTTATCCAAGGGTCAATCCTCTTTCCATTGCTCCTCGTTCCTCTCACGCCATATCTTACATCAAGATATCAACTTGTGTTACCACAATGACGCCCCTACCTGACAATGATCTGGAGGTCAAGCCAGAAACCGAGTCTTTACACAGGACGCCGTCCCAATTACCCCAAGGTGAGTTGCTTCAGGGGTTTCCAGTCAGATTATCTTGCTCACCAAATATCATCAGATGTCGAGTCTAGCTCTCAGTCCGACCAGGACAAGAATCTTTATCCAGCTGACGTCCTCTCAACCCCTCGCCAGGTCCTATTTGTTGGAACTCTCTGCACAGCCATGTTCACCAATCAAGTTGGCCTGGGAAACACCCTCGCAACTGTCGGTCTGATTGGAGAGTCCTTTGGCATCACCAATCCGGGCCAACTATCCTGGCTGATTGCAGGCTATAGTGTGACTCTCGGTACCTTCATCCTCATCGGTGGACGTCTGGGAGATGAGTTTGGCCACAATAAGATGTTCGTCATCGGCATGAGCTGGTACTCTCTTTGGTCCTTGGTTGCTGGCCTATCGGTCTACTCCAATTACGTTCTGTTCACCTTTTCACGTGTGTTTCAAGGCATGGGTCCCGCTCTCACGTTACCAAATGCTCTCGGTATTCTGGGCCGGTCCTTTGCGCCTGGGCCGCGCCAGAACATGGCATTTGCATGGTTCGGCGGAGCTGCTCCTTTTGGTGCCATCGCAGGTTTCTTGTTCGGGGGCCTCTTTGCTCTCGCTTGGTGGCCTTGGATCTACTGGAGTCTTGCCATTGCACTTGTCGGTATTGCTGCTTTTGCTGAATGGACGATCCCGCCGCCTCTTCAAGAGAAGCAGAATAAGTCAGTCCGAGAGAGACTCGAAGCACTCGACATTCCAGGTGGCTTAACTGGTGTTACAGCATTGGTTTTGTTCAACTTTGCGTGGAACCAGGCCGTTGTGGTTGGCTGGAAACAGCCCTACGTCTACATCTGTCTCATACTTGGCGTGCTGTTTGGAGCAGTGTTTTTCTGCATCGAGATCTACTGGGCGAAATCACCTCTCTTGCCTCTGACCTCTTTCAACTCCGACATTGCGTTTGTCTTGGCATGCACGGCAACAGGATGGGCTTGCTTTGGAATCTGGGTGAGTATCTGCTCTTTCTTGAAAATAAGCAAACACTCATGACGATTATAGGTCTATTATATCGGCCAAGTCGCTTTGGATATCGGTAGAAACACTCCTCTTCAAATTGCGGCCTGGTTTGTTCCTGTTATCCCTGTTGGCTTGGTATCAGCATTAACCGTGGGCAAGTTAATTGGGAGGATCCCACCGTCTTTCATCATGGTCGTCGGTCAGGTTGCCTACCTCGTTGGCTCCATTCTCGCAGCAACTCGACCTCCTCATTCGACATATTGGACGTACTATTTCTTCAGCGTCCTTATCATCACTGTAGGTATGGATACGTCATTCCCGTCTGCTGTCATCATCTTCTCAAACGCGGTGACCCGAGAGTATCAAGGCATGGGGGCAAGCATTGTTTTGACTGTCATCAACTATAGTATATCCATTGGACTCGGGTTTGCGGGCACCGTAGATACAAATATCAACAAGGCAGGGAAAAATGATCAAGATAGACTGTTGGGTTATCGAGGGGCTCAGTGGTTTTCGGTTGGCTTGGCTGGGCTTGGGTTTGTGCTCAGCATTCTTTTCATGGCAAAGAGGCGCTTGTTCGGATCAAGGCGCTAGAAACCGCGACATCGCACTAGGGTAAGGGCGAAGAGCGAGCTGTTGTAGATTGAGGTTTAGCAAGTTCCTCCCGCGCTTGGTGTTCACCTGGTCGAACAGAGTTGGATAGTTACATAAATGAAGCAAATGCAATAATGTAATATTAATCATGCTTTTCGTGACGCTTTGTACGGCCCCTATAGCGAGTCGTTAAGTTAAACCTGAAGAGCAAATCTAGAACCTCCATTTCAAGACCAAAGAATACAGAGGTGTGCTGTGTGGAGTTCGATACCAATGTTGATTGCTAAAATTCTCTTAAGTAGGGAAATACGAATCCTCAACTCACTCTCAGGGTCATTGCACGTCCCTTCCACTTACCTTCTAAACGACAAGCTGAAATTCAACCGTTCTCGGCCGAAAGGGTGTCACCTCTTGCGAAAATCAGGCTCGGCAGTTCCGACATAATCGCCTGCCACCAGATAGCCTAACTGAAAGCCTGAGATCATGTGGCACCCCATTGGCGGCCCATGGCCGAGACAAGGCTCCTGAAAATGATGGATTCGCAGTTGTGGCGCCTCGGCAATGAAACTTGACGTTTCACAGCATAGACGAATGACCTGACAAATACCTGACACATATCGAATCAGACAATGTTTGTAGCCGAGCTGCTGTGCCAAGCGAGGCAGGCTCTCATCTGGGCAGGCCTGTTGGTTGCAGTTCGGAGGTGGCTTGTTAACACAGCCCCTTGTCTGTGATCAAGGCGGCATGAAACTGGGTGCAATGCGAAGCAGTTCAACTGGACGAAGTGATATGTGATGACAGCTGTCATCGTCACGGGGCAAAAGAAATTTTGCCATGTTGGCATTTGGGATTTACGTGTATTCTCACGCCATGTCAGCAGAGCCTCAAGAAGTACACACATAGCAGAATCGTGTTAATTTGTACATTTAAGCACCTTGTGGCGAAAGCGTCGAAAGAGATGTTCGCCCTGTCATTGAGTTACGCGCGGCGACTTCTACATCTGCCATGGCTCAATTCACGTACCCCGACTACAAGCTGTCCATTGTCGTTTTTGAGGCGTGGCTGCGACACACGTTCCAGGATCCCGGCATCGAGGTCGAGGTAAGCCTAGTGTTGGCACCAAAGGGGCTTTGTGGGCTGACGGGTGCTTGGGCTGTCAGAACGCAAACGGGTCTTTCGTCTTCGACTTACAGGAGGGTCAAACATTGACGGGTGTAAGTACCTCATAGCCCTGATCTAAGCCACAGATTAATCGCTCATCGCCATCGGCAGGATGACAAAAAGGAAATCAAGAAACTCAAGGGAGTGATGAAATGGAAGTGCCCGGAGAAAGCATGTTACTACTGCGTTTAGGCGCGGGCAATGGATGGGATACTACAGTAGATGGGGGTGTCCAGGCTTTTCTGTGCAATTGCCCGGTGCCCACCAATTACACTCCAGTGCAATTGGGGGTGTTTCTCTGTACTTTCGCCCTACTTTAGGGGGTGCTTGGCTAGGGCCCACCAACTGCGATTTACTGCCCGTAGTTGGCTTGTTCCACGAAAACCTTTCAGCTGTGTTCAGGGGACCAGGGGGGTGCTTTAGAAAACATGGGACTTAACGTATCGACTTCAGCTACCTCGACATGACGTTCCCCCCCTCTCGATGCTTGTGTAGTGAGGTAGATAAGTGCTGATATATAAACCCGCCCCTTGATGGAATTTTCCAACCCTTGAGCCACTTCTCATGCCCAGCATGGGTCCTCCCAAACTCGTAGCAGCAATGGACTCTCACGATCTTCTCATCGACGGGTGCGAGAACTGGACATATTACCCGACCAAACTCTTAAGACCGGTGCAATTGAAGAGTACTTTGGAATACTTTCACAAACGCCTGGTTCATGACCAGGCGCTACTCTTTGATCACGAGACAGAGGCCATCAGGCTTCTGGAGTTAAACGACGGCGATGATGGTTAGCAATCTCATCAACTAATAGTTGGGTATTTGATTAATGCTCACTGATTTGGATTTTTTTAGCCTATCGAGAGGGAAATTTTACGCACTACAGTTTCCTCAGGGGACATTTGCTTGAAAATCGAAAGGACCCAAAATCCCGCTTCATGTATTTTGTCCAATCTCAAAACCAAGGGCTTAATCTTGACGCCTTTCAGTTTCATCCAAGCAGCCCATTCTCGCTCAGAATTGAGCTGCTCGCGCAACAGCTTCTCTTACTTGTGTTGTTTCCACCAAGTTGATCCCAGCTTTCTGAACTTTGTGTTCTCATTCGGTTCCACGGATGATCCGATCGACTACCATATGACTGGATTCAACAGTCATGATACCCTTGATGTAGGGAATGACCGATTGTTGGACATACCCAAGCTTGGCCGATCAGGACGTGAGCATTGTGTCCAGTACCTGGTACGCTCATTAGAGCGAGATGTCGACTTCGACAATCAAGTCACGCACAAAATTCGGCAAATGGCCGTATACCATACATTCGACTTCGTGACGGGCAAGGCTTTTTGGATCAACATCAAGGCTAATGACCTTATGGAAAGTAGAGTCAGAGAAGCAACGACCCAGTTGCCAGCGCTGGGGTCAAATGCAATGAAGACCCTAGCAGGCTGTTTTGCGGCAACTCTTGCCGCTCACTTGATTCACCTGGAATGGTGTGATGAGGATTGGAGAGAGGGCATCAACGATATTGAGAGCAAGATCCGCAACGTCTTGACAAAGGCCAAAACAGCGAGGATTGAGCGTCAACCGAAAGGCATGAAACGAGCCTTCACACTGGCATCTACACTGCACACTTCGATGACCTCTACCGGTGGATTCTCTGAGAAGATTGTGGGATATCCGAGTGTGAAGAAGAAAATCAGGGGCTCGTTTAAGGGGCTGAATTCATATGATGATGCAGGCGACGGTCTCTCCACCCATCCATGGTCCCGGTTGCCGAGAGCGACCAAAACAGGCGACCGAGACCAGATTGATAGACTCATGGTTCTTGACACTTTTTCATTCAACGAGGTACAACAACTTCACTACTTTGGTGAGTTGTTGGAAACCTTTCGATTGGTCATGGATCTCAACGACCAAACGCTGCGCGATATTGCAGAGAACTACCAAGATCTATGGGAGAGGGACGGATTCCCCGAGGAGATCAAGCAAAATTGTAAGAAAGAGTTGGCGTTATTCATTCGGCGTGTGCATCGCATCAGGAGAAACCTTCAAATTCGGATCGCCCAGGTGAAATCCCTGATGGGCTGGTTGCAGGAGGGCAAAACGCTGGTAAGGTATTCCATGTTGGGCGTACAAACTCGTCCCTCTGACGTATCTCGCTCCAGTTCGACGGCATACTGCAATACCGAAACGTTCAGATCGGGCGAATCTTTACTGAGAGCTCGCAAGCGCAATCCAAGAAGATGGAGGGCATCGCCTTCAAGACGGAGAAGGAGACGATCTCGATGCACGTCATCACCTGTGTGACACTCGCGTTCCTCCCCGCGATGTTTGTGGCTGTAAGAATAATCACAAGCTTGAAATTTGGAGTCTTTAAATGCTGATAACTCTTTCCTAGACATTCTTCCAAAGTGGCCTGGTCGAGATAAACAAGCATGCCAAGAACGTCGGAGAAGCCGTAAATCTCCACGGGTACGCTTTTGAGCTCTTCATCTCGATCTGCCTGCCATTGATGTGTGTAACTTTTGTCTTGTGGGTGGTGGTTTTCCAATGTCTATCAAGGAGAGCTCGTGGGCGAGTTGTCTTTGACGACAACGCGTGAGGGTCAACGATCCATGGCGCTTAGATGCTTCAGTGTAGTTTGTCTTCCATAGAATGGTCCTCGGAAGTATTATTAGGTCTCAATCTACATTTCTACGTAAGATAAAAAGGGCCATCTCTGACGCTGTTAGCTCTTAGCCCCCGCCAGGATGTGGATTCATTATTTTGGCCGCTAAGTCTCGAGATTGAGTTCAGCTGATCGAGACGAACCGCTGCGCCTTACCTTTCTACAGAGATCGGGCGGAGCTCAGAGTCCAAAGGGGGGTCGGTCAGAGATACCCCTGTTTTCTTAAATCTACCCCAAGCTCATCACATCTCAAAAGGAGGGTCCCATGCGTAGCTAGTTCTCCCGCAGCAATCACATTGATTTAGCCGACTTGTGAGACCTGCAGCAAGACAGCCAAGACGCCCGAGAAAGGCCAGGCTGTGATTAATATGCCCCGCTGTGGCTGGCTCACCCAGTGGCGGCTCCAGCACACCATTTGAAGGTGGGAAGTCAGCTCCGGCGCCTAAACGAGCAGCAGCCCTGAAAGAGGCAGACGAGGCAACAGGGGTGGTGGAGCTGAGCAACCCATAATGACCGATACTGAGGGCTTTTTAAAATGGTGGGCTTGGCTAAGGGACTAACTCCCACTGTTGCCTGATGCCTGGTCTCTTCCCCGACCAACACCTTCTTGCTTGAACATCTGATCTCCCTGCTCTGGGCACATCAAGCTCAACTCCACCTCCACACCGGATTCATTCTCAAACTCTCCTTGTACATGTCTTATCCGCCGTCTTTCATTTCAAAATAACGCTAATGCTCCTGTCGATATGGCCGATGAAATGGATAATGGGGTTGTCAAACGTTTTAAGAAGTGGGTAAAAGAAAATCAGCGGACTGGGATGAGCTGCTCCGACCAGCCATGCCCTTATGTTCCTCCATCTCTCTTGACGACATACTGGAACAGAGAGAGGATCAAAGAAGTTCTCGACTCCTTTAACTTCCATGATGATGTGGACAGCATCATAGGGGGCTTCCTTCGTATCTTCTCCACGTTAGTCTATATTAGGCAGCCCAGGCTTATCGCCCATTTTCTTCGCGACAACCGGAGCGATCATCAACTACCGTTTTCTTCTTCTGGAATTCTGGATGACTGGCCCCCTGAGTTTGGAGACTTTTTGGAACATCAGTGGATGTTCTTCCCTGTGGAGTTTAGCAACAACCTAATGTACAAGCGGGAGCTGCATCCTCGACAGATTCTACCTGTGACGTATGGAGAATCGCTTAGAGGCGAAACCTACGCCGGGGATGGATCATCCATTCGAAAAGTCGAACTTCACCCCGAGTGCAACACAATGACGGAAACCGTATGTCCGAGGGCCCTTTTAAAGACACTTATTGACTTGGTATAGAACACCAACCCTGTGGTCTTCAAGATATTCAGTGGTTCCGACATGAAACGCCAATACGAGGCGGAAGCAGCAGTCTACTTAAGACTGCGCCGTCAGCCAAAGGCCCAAAAGCACATTGCCGAACACTACGGCTCTTTTTCTTTCGAGGAAAGTCAGAAACGAGTCATCATACTTGAGTACACCCCACTGGGCTCTCTTGTAGACTTCTTCAAGCAAACCCAACCGAGTAGTCCGACCGAATATAAGATGCTCTGGGACGAACTGCTGAAGCTCGTGGGAGCACTTTATGCGCTCCACAACTTGGACAGGCGGGGGATTGAAGGGGACAAGAACGGTTTCACTGCGGCGTGAGTCATTGGTAACAAGTTTGGGAATTGATACTAACCACAGACAGGGTCCATCAGGACATTCAGCCGGCCAACATCCTTGTGTTCACTCATCCAGAAAAGAATCCTCCGCGGGCAGCGTCGAGGTTTGATGTTCGGTTCAAACTTGCCGACTTTGGCTTAGCCGAGGCCAGGAGAGTTTCGAGTTCTGATGATCATTTCATAATTCAGAACCAGGGAAACCTCATGTACAGTATGTACTAATTGCCAGCGTTGAAGATTCTAGTGTCACTAAACGCATCATGACGCAGGCGCCCCTGAATGCTTCGCCAATCACCCACTCCAAACTGCTGTGAGGCCTAAAGTAACAACCAAAATCGACATATGGGCTCTCGGGGCTGTCTTCAGCGATGTCCTTGTTTGGTCTATTACTGGAGAAGCCGGTCGCGAGGAATATCGACAAGTCAGGATGGCTGCCCTAAAGGAGCAAGGTCAATTTAAAAGTGATGGAAGGGAAGCCTTTTTCCACGATAACCAATATGTTCTCCAGGCCGTCGTCGAGTATCATGGCCGGGTTTTGGGGCACAAAAGAGTGGACGACTTCATCTCCGAGAAGATGAGTAGGTTCATCCTTCATGAGATGCTGACGGACGAAGACTGCCGACTTCCTGCCGAAAAGCTCATGCCTCGTGTGGACAAGTTAAGCAGAGAGATGAAACTAGAAATGCAATTCGAAGCACCTCTAGATTCTCCCCAGTCACCACTCAGCCCAGCTTCCGGTTCAGGTCAAATGTCAAGGGTTCAAGAGGACACAGCGATATACACGGAACGCCCACATCGTCGGTCAAGAACTCCTCAGGAACCGCCCCCAGCCACCAGCCATAGCGTCACTGCCCAACCGACTATCCACAAGCCTGCACCAGGCCAAGCTTCAGTTGACAAGATTTATGAAAAGCTGGTGAGCAAGAGCAAAGCCACGATCCTGAAGCGGCGGACTTGGGACAGGATTCAAGGCAAGCACTCCGAGATCAGTATTGACCTTCCAGAAATGAAGCATGCCTGGGCCCTGATCAAGACCCATGGTGGGCGTGACCAGGTATGTGAGCCGCTTGTTGGAAAAGCTTATGGTGACTCAACAACAGTGGGTAGATAATTCTCATTGATAATTACGTTTCCATGGAGTCGCACCTGGACATACTTGCTAAGACTGCCAGAGTCATCAGCTATGTCACAAAAGTGGCTGACACTAACGGGATGGACCTATTCTTTACTTCAGACTCGGCCAAATCGTACAAGCATACATCGAGCAAGACGGTTGAATCGGCAATCAGGAAGATGGGCTTCGTTAAGGGGAAGTGTAACATGAAAACCTGTCTTGACAATATCCTGAAAGCAATCTCCAAAGACGGCCATACAGCCATCAGACCCACCAGCATCTATGTGTATACTGATGCGGTGTGGGAGGATGCCGACGAAGTGGCAAGCGTCATCAAGAGGGCAATCCGCCGCCTCGCCAAGGCTGAAGACGACCCCTCGACACTCATGTTTCAGTTCATTCAGTTCGGCAACGACGAGACTGGAGGGAAATGCCTCCAAAAGCTTGACGACGAATGCAAAGAGATACATTGCGACGTGGAGTAGTGAGTATACCATACTTGTAGCTTCTGCCAGCGTAGAGCTACCAATTGCCATGCTGCCATCATGAGCTAACAAGATCTCTAGTGATATCGTCGACACCAAGCGTTGGTACGCCGAAGTTCCATCGATTGTCATTGGCAGCCTTTCTAGAGAAAATGACCTCGACAATTCTGCAGCCCCTCGGCACTCGCAAGCTGACAATGTGACTTGACGAGTTGCCGATAGAATGGAGATGGAGGGCGATTGGCGATCAATTCTCTATTGCACCTCATCCTTAGGTGTAATAGACGAGTTCAGGGTTTGATCTATCGATCATCACAGTGATCGGGCTCTGCCTCGGATACTCAAGGTTCCGAAGCTGGCTTGGTGTCGTCACATGTGGAGCTGTGGGGCGTTCCGTAACCGGACCTTGGTTCTCGGCCGTCCGGACCGATTGCGGAGCAGCCGGCACTACAATTCACATGCAAACCCCGGAATTTGAACCAACGAACCCCTCACTACACTTCTTCGGAACAACAACTATGTCGCAAGATCAAGAGTTTAGCGAAACATTCAAGAAGGGCCTCGAGGTGCGTGGCGAGGTCCTCGGTGAGCAATACGTTACCAAAGCAGTCGAGTCGCTCCAGAACGAGTACTGGAAGCCGGCTCAAGAGCTGATCACTGAATACGCCTGGGGTACAGTCTGGACACGCCCTGGGCTTGACCGGAAGCAGAGAAGCTTGCTCAGTAAGTTATTCCACTGTTTATTGACATTTTATCACTGACTCTCTCATAGCGTTGGCCTTTCTGACTGCCCAAAAGGCTTACCCGGAGCTGGCACTTCACACCAAGGGAGCACTGCGGAATGGATTGACAGAGGTTGAGATCAGGGAGGCCATTTTACAATCGATGATATATCTGGGTGTTCCTGTCGGAATAGAAGCGATGAGAGTCACGGAAAAGGCAATCAAGGAGTTCCAGGCAGAGAATAGTGCAGAGGCAAGCCAGGCTAAGAGCTCCTAGACATGAGCTCATAATAACACACATTCTGAACCATGAAAGTGTTGACTACGGCCGCTTGCATGACAAGACCCGATCTGGTATGGCACAGATAATCTCACCAATAAGCAAAATGTCTAGCGTTAGGAGACTGGGGATGGTTTGTGATGGTGGTCTGGGAGTTCTTGCAAGCTTTATCCCTGCCGCATGCGCAACGCGACTTGCAGGCCTTCAATTGACCCGTAAGACATGCTTCCTGCATGTAAGAGCAGTGTGGAACTACAGAAGTTTAAATTCCTGCTCGATAGGGCAGAGTGCAACGGAAGTATTCTTGGCTAGTGAAGCAACTCAATGCAAAGGATGGGCGATTGCAATGGTACCAGGCATAGGTTATCACTCTTCTTTACCAGCCACACTTTAACTTTCAACTTTACCATGGCCACTCAATACATTCCTGATTGCGATATCGTTCGGCATATTTCCGTCCTTGCGACGGCGCAAGCCAACATGACATTGCTTTAGAAGCCTGTTCCTAGCCCTTATCATTTGAAAGTCTGCAAATGGCTGATGAAATCCACGCGATGTAAGGATACAATACCTTATCTACGAATCATAATGTTTGCTGGATTGCGTGATGGGTCTTAGTGGGAAACTTGACCGAACCGAGATCTCGCGAGATCAAGTTTAGAATTGCGTGCTCTGGGAGGACTAGAATCCCTGGCGATCTCATGTTGACGAGGAAGAAGTGCCGGCACATTTTCGAGAAAATAAATGAGGATGCCCTGCCCCATCATCTTGAACTGTCAGGCCTTGATCGTTTCCACGCAACCACTTGTCGTACAGCATCCCATCGACGATAATAATTGGAGCGACAACTGATTGCTTGCGACCATGGCACTCTCAGACGTTCCCGAGCTCGTCAAGCGAGCCTCGGATTCAATCGAGCCCCCACTACCGCAGTCGGCCGGATATATCGTCGTTATCGTTATCGGCTTCTTGATTGCCTTTTTCATGATGTTTGTCACTCACGTCTTGAAGAAGACGGTGGGGGAGGATAACAGAACGACTGAAATGTTTATGACGGCGAACAGACGGGTTGGAACCGGACTGACAGCTTCTGCCGTCATCTCTTCCTGGCTTTGGAGCACAGCTATGCTGGGAAGCTCTCTTGTTGGATACAACTTCGGTGTTGCCGGCCCGTTCTGGTTTGCAGCTGGGTAAATGTCACACTCATCAAGTTAGTTAGTTCGATTACTGAGATTTTTTAGGTGTTCGCCTATGATCGTCTTCTTCTCACTACTTGGCATTGCCTGTAAGTTGAGGGTTCCAGAGGCTCACACTCTACTCGAGATTGTGAGGATTCGGTACGGGACAGCCGGACACCTTGTATGGATTGGACTCTGCCTCATCAATAACATCATCGCCATCGCAAACATGCTTCTTGGCGCCAGTGCTGCTATCACTGCGCTGTGAGTGTAATAATTCCGACGTTAGGATAGCATTAATGGTCCATAGAACTGGCATGCACATTATCGCAGCCACTTTCCTACTTCCTGTCGGCGTCGTCCTGTATACCTTTGTCGGTGGTATCAAGGCGACCTTCTTGACAGACTACTTTCACACCTTTGTTATCACCATTATCATCTGCTTCTTCACCATCAAGACATTCCTCACGCCCGAGATTGGATCTCCCTCGAGCTTGTTTCAGCTTATCGTTGAGGCCGGCAAAGCGAACCCTGTTGCGGGTAATGAAGAGGGCTCCTATCTAACGATGACGAGCAAGGGTGTGAGTGAGGCCGATGAACTGGTAGACTGTACATGTGCTAACTTGTTAGGCTATTTACTTTGGAATCATCCATGTCCTTGCCAACTTTGGCCTGGTCATCATGGACACAGGCTTCTTTGCAAAGGCCTTCAGTGCAGCCCCCCAAGCCGTGGTTCCAGGCTACATCGTCGGAGGCATTGCCTACTTTGGCATCCCCTGGTGTCTTGGAACTCTGATGAGTCTTTCAGCTATTGCACTGGAAGGCTCTGAGAGGTTCCCCACGTATCCCCGCCGAATGTCCACAGTCGAGGTTTCTAATGGTCTGGTCATGCCATACGCTGCCATTGCAATCGCCGGCAAGGGAGGCGCGGTCGCTGTCTTGCTCATCACATTCATGGCTGTGACTTCGACCATCTCGGCCCAGGTCATTTCAGTATCATCAATTATCAGCTTCGACATCTACCGCCGGTACTTCAACAGGAATGCCACTGACAGGGATGCCATTCGCTGGAGCCACATTGGTGTTGTCTTTTTCGGCCTTTTCTCAGCAGCCTTTTCCACGGCTCTCTACTATGGAAAGGTTGACTTGGGCTGGACCTTGTATATGCTGGGAGTCCTAACTTGTCCTGGTATCTTTCCCACGGTATTTACGATCCTCTGGAAGAAGCAGTCTAAGGCTGCCGCTATCATCTCGCCTCTGCTGGGCCTGGCCACTGGCATTGCTGTTTGGCTGGGAAGCGCCTCTTCACTGTATGGAGAAGTTACCGTGGCTTCCACCGGCCAGACTTTGCCCTGTGTTTACGGAACAGTCGCCTCTGCTCTGAGTCCTGGCCTCTATTCCATCGTCATTTCGCTCATCAAACCAGACAACTACAACTGGGCCGATTTCCGAAACGAGCGCCTTGCTTTTGATCAGACAAAGACCGCTGGACAAAGGGATGAGCCAGTATCGCACGAAGAAAGAGTTGCAAGCTACACAGCCGACAAAGCAAAACTTAAACGGTGGGGAACACTCGCCGCGATCTGGTCGCTGGCCACATTTCTCGGACACTGGGTTCTCTGGTAAGCTTAATCACATGCGTCGCTGTAAGGTATGAGCGCTGATCTGTTCATTTAGGCCACTCCCCATGTATGCATCCAAGTATGTGTTTGGAAAGGGATTCTTTGACGCTTGGATTATTGTCGCCATCATCTGGGTGTGGATCACCATGTTCATTGCGGGCTTCTACCCTATCATTGACGGTTGGGGTCAGCTGAAGTATGTCTATCAGCAGCTGACAGGGGGTACGCCTGATTCAAAGGACCCAGGTAGCAGTTCCGAAGCACCGACGATTCGCGAAGAGATCGCAAGCGACCCTGAGAAGTGATTCAGTTGACGGAGATAGTGGATAAGGTTGGGAAGAGCTTAGTAGCCAACACTCACGTAGTAAGATCTGAGCATGAAGACAGCAGCAATTGACGTGACATGAATGCTTTGAGGCTGTGATGAATGGAAGAGACTCGCCGTTACTGCTAGCTAAGCTGTCGCCGGACGTTACAGTTCGCAGAAGCAACGCATAGGGAGGCACTGAAGGAGAATCGGCCCCAGTCAGCTGATCCCCAGAGCATGAATCAAGAATCGAATAGCCCCTATAAATCACTAGTATCACTTCCCTTTGAGGGATGTAATGAGCTGATACAAAACTGAATCATCAACTCTTTGTGCTGTTTAAAGTGATGCGGGGACCTCAGGTGGCTATTGAGGGCATTGTGAATCTGAACAATGTTCTGCTACCGGAAAGACCTGACTCACTGAATATTCGAGGTCTCTAAATTGGGTTACACTCCTTTGCGAAATTGGGCTTTGATGGGGTAATGCATTGACGACCATATTCATTGTTCCTGTGACTGACGGCCCCTTTCAGATCCGTGATTGATATCAACAAAGAAGTCTCTAAGTATATAAACCATCAAATTACCCAACAGTAGCGCAACTAGTTGGTGATTCAGAATTAAGTTTCAAGTATATAAGACGAGCCTGGCACCCAGAACCATCGACCAAACACACTCCAAACATCAACAGAACCTGCACGCAAATCCCGTCATCTCAAAAACACACCAACTTCCCACCACACTACCGCAAAGATGCCCGCCGAGCCTGAGGTTCACATCCATATCATCGAGAAGAAGGAGTTGATCGCGATCGACAAGGTCAAGGGAGCCATCGATGAGATCTATGGCAAGGGCATGACCCTCGTCGAGGAGGACACTTCCAAGTTTGTCGTCAAGACGATCAAGAAGAACCCCGAGAACCTCCTGAAGGAGCTCAAAGAGAAGGGATGCTAAGCTCGCTGCATGATATGCACGTTCGCGACCAGCATATGCATAGCTCGATAATTTGATTAATATTTTTAACGTAAAAGCTTACCAGAGCCCCAATCAATCGTATTTTCACCTATCCTCTCCAGCTTCTACTATGTGCCACGTGTTCTTGCTAGTAATACACATAGATATTTAAGTTGAAAGTCGGTATGACATGTTATATGGAGAATCTATGTCCGCTGCCTGGCGGTGTATAGCGCAAGGCCCGACGCCGACGAGTCTGGACCGTGTCCAAGCTTCGGTGAGGTTAGACCACCTATCGGGAGGCCCGGGTGACAAGCAGTAGCGAACAGGTTAGTGTCCACTCTCTGGTGGATTTACTTGACATTTCCAGCCACGTCAATGAAGTGTATGCTAATGTGAGTGTAGTCCGTGACGGCACTTTCGGCTGCGGGTGAGCTACTCTACTACCTATAGCACCCGTATAAACGCACTTCGTTCACCACCTCTCCTACCCTTTTTGTCACCAACTGTCGATATATACTTCTTGACTAACTAAATAAGCATAATATGGCGGGAAAAACATGTCATCCGCTAACCTGGTCGGGCGGGTCGAATGGGTTCGTCCCAGTCCCACGGAATACGAAAAGCTTGAATCCCCTTTAATCCTCCGGTTCATGGTTCACGGTATTTGTTAGAATGAGACGCGCTCAAAATGCCACCACTGACGTTGAGACGTTTCTAGAATGGCAGGGTTGTGTTATTGGTGGAATCATCATTATGCGGCACTTCGGAGTGGGTCGATCCGTCCGCCTCATTTGGGTAATTATGCTTATACAGACCTATATAAGAAGGGACTACATGTCTTTCTTAGTAGTTTGTTAGAGCAGCCAGTCTTGGAATATCGACAATCATGGCGTTTCTGAAGCTTACCCCGACTCTTCTCCTGGCTATCCTCAGTGGGGCCTCTGCCAAGGACATCTTTGTCTCTCCCACTGGCTCTGGTTCTGGTACCCTCGATGCTCCCTATGGCTCTATCCAGTCTGCTGTGAACGCCGCCAAGGCTGGTGACACCATCTACCTGCGAAAGGGTACCTATGCTCCCACGACAAACATCCAGTTCAAGACGAGCGGAAGCAAGGGCTCCCCCATCACTGTCCGACCTTACCAGAGCGAGAAGGTTGTCATTGATGGTGAGAACCTTCCTGGGTAAGTTCTCTCAGCCACTTCCGGACTTTTCAGTCAACTAACGGTCAAAAGCACTCCCAAGAAGTTGGACGAGGCCCTGCCCAACGGTGAGCGAGGTATCTTTCACATCCAGAACGCCAACTACTGGTCCTTCTACAACCTGGAGTATGTACCCTTTCCATAACCCACTAGATTCCTGACTTACGCATCTTCAGGCTGATCAACGGCCCCTACGGCATCTACGCCCGTGATGCCTCCAACAACTACTACGAGGGCCTCTCCACCCACGACAACTACGAGACTGGCTTCCAGCTCGAGGGTGCTTCCGCCAACAACGTTGTCGTGAACCTTGACTCTTACCGCAACCGCGATCCCCGCAAGAACGGTGAGAGCGCCGACGGCTTCGCCTGCAAGGACGGCAAGGGTGAGGGCAACGTCCTCCGCAACGCTCGTCTCTGGGACAATGTCGATGACGGTCTTGACCTGTTCATGTTCGGCTCCCCCGTCACTCTGGAGGAGGTCTATGCCTGGGGCAACGGCTACAACCGCTGGGGTTTCAGCCCCTTTGAGGGTGATGGTAACGGCTTCAAGCTGGGCATCAAGAACAACCCTCCCGCCAACCACATTGTCAAGAACTGCATTGCCTTTGACAACCTCAAGAAGGGCTTCATCGACAACGGCAACCCCGGCACCATCACTTTCGAGCGCAATACTGCCTGGAACAACGGCGATGTTGGCTACAACATGAAGAGTTCCACTTCCCAGATGAACAACAACATTGCTGCCTCCAACGCTGTCTCCCAGGTCAGCTTGATCAGCAGCGTCAAGCAGTCCGGCAACTCTTGGAACGACAAGACCACCTGGAATGACAAGTCCTTCAAGAGCACCGACTCTTCTACACTCAAGGGTGCTCGTGGCAGTGACGGCCGGGTCAAGGCTAGCGATTTCCTTATCCCCACTAGCGGCAAGGCCATTGGTGCTACCACCAAGGCCAAGGTTTAAAAGCTAGGGGATTTGAGATTTTCACGATGTACATATTATTGTTCAGAAAATAGTGGTTTAAGCCCTACGTTTGTCCGTTTTGACGGCTGTATATACAAACATTTATAGAGAACGCCAGCGATTTCGTTCCCGAGACATCTCCTTTTCGCATTCCCAGAAGTGTATGACCCATAATTAAACAAGCTCGACCTTAGAAACCGTTGCACCAGAAATCTCTTTACACCGTTTACACACGTCATTGCGAGGTTTGTGGTTCGCCACAGGAATATCCTGGGGAATCCACTCACTGTATATCCCAATCCTCGTGAACTGCCCTTGTCCTGCTGGTTTGAGTAACAATCCGAAGCGGGTGTCACTCCCAGGCCCCATGCTATTTTCCGGCCCCAAGTGAAACAACAGCTCTAGCAACCAGACCGACATGGACTTTGCTTTTATCTTCTCTTCCTTATCCAGAAAGAGCTCCACCGAGTGCTCGCCACCACCGTCATGGCGAAAGCGAGCCTCTCCGGAGGAAAGCTTGAGTGTTGTGTGGACCAGAGGGCCGTTGACGGTAATGCGGCTGCTTGCAACGCTGCCAAAAGGCAACAGAGCATTTCCGACTTTGACTTCAGCCTCCAAGAGGCTTGCAGTTTCTCGGTGCGTGTCTCTTCCCCACGTTTCGGGCTGCCACTCTACTTCCATCAGGTGGGAGGCCCATGAGAATGAAGGTCCACCGGTCGAGTTTGTTCGTTTTTGACCGGGTTTGACAGTCCAGAGAAGTCCCCGAATGAGGGACTGCTTCCATAACCCGGCCACATACTCAGACGACGACAGACCTGCTGCCTCAGCGAAGCGACTCGCCACAGCGGCAACGGCATTTAATCTGTCGCTAGCGAACGTCAACTGACGTGCCGAATACTTTTCCACGGTGTTTGCCCACTCCCCTCGTAGAAGGTCATCAGTCGGCGAAGGGAGCATCCCAAAGCGGTGTTTCTTGCCAGAGCTGTTGCAGAAGTATGATGCCCTTTGACTCCCATAGTCGATGATTCTCTCAGATAGAGCTTGTTCTTGAAAGGTCCATGCTCTTGTGTCGATAGGCTCATCTACAGGGCACTTCCACTTGACAGCCTGAATAATGTTGTAATCCCCCTTGGGTCCTCTGATCGGCAATGCTACTCCCGGAGCCGGGTGAAGTCTGTCGTGTAGGAATCCTCCGTGGCAGGTGGCTGCGCAAGACGCTGATAGAGTAAGAAGGGCTCCTTGATAGACTTCGGGCATCTTGTTGATCTCTCGGGCTTTGTCGTTTTCGTCATCCTGGATGATACAGATCGAATCTATCCAGAGATACGGGAGGTTTAGTTCACGGCATGTACGGATGGCATCGCGTAGAGTCAGCGGCATATTGTCGAAGTCGATGGCCTGATAGCGGTTCTTAACGTTTTGGCTGGTCGTCTGAGCTTTTTGAGGGCCACCCCAGCAGTAAGACAAGGCGGCCCAGGTCGGGCTGCCTATGGGAGCCGAGTCAACTAAGCGGAGGTTTTGAACGTCGACAAGTCGAGAGGGGGGCGGTAGGCAAGTCCGAGTGCACTCAGTATGCGAGCTCAAGCATTCTTTCAACAACGTTTGCATGTCCGTAAACGCTTTCTTGGAACTGATGGTCGGTTGAACAGCGTGCGACGTGAACTTGTTCCCGCAAGAAGCATCTGGCTGTACGATCAGAGAAGGCTCGCTACGAGCTCGACCGACTCACTCTTATGAGGCCAGAGGTTAAACCTCGTTACTCCCATCGACAGCCAGCTCTCCGGAGGACCATTTCGCCTCCAAGCCCCCTCTATAGTCATACCATGGCTACCATCTGCCCTGCGAATATACCAAATCGTGACGACGAGAGTGAACTGACGAGCAATATCCTCATTGACAACTTTCACTGGGGTCCGAGGTATGATATCGTTCTCAAGAGTGACAATACAAGGTTGGAAGAGCGCGCAGCTGTTAGACGCCGCTTTGAAGATCTGTGCTCCAGGAAGGCGAAAGACACCCAGGTTGGTCTCGCGATTCTTGGAAGCTGCGGCCTTAGTCGTGTCTACGATGAAGCTCTCGCAGTGCTGGCACGTGTGGAGGCGGTATTCTTTAGCTTTCTGGCGGAATCTATCCATTGTTTGTTGTTTTACTTTGTCAAGTTAGAGAAGAAGGGTCTAAAAGCTTATGCGTTTGTTGGTACAGGGTGAGTGAGGCAATAACGCTGGTGGGATAAATGACGGGCCGACTGTCCAATGAGAGACGTGTAGCTCTAGGAGGAACGTCACAATGCTTCATCAACCACCTGCCTACGGAGTACTTGTTTGGAAGACACCGTATATCAAACGACGGTATCATGCTCGTGAGCTGACTTTGATTGATTAAGCAGGATCGTAGTCCGCTGGACCTTATCTGCTCCTCAGACTGACCAATAGGATGCGAATTACCGAATACGGCAATTTTGCCTAGCGCTGACGCGTGAGCAAAAGGAGATTCTGACGTGACGTAAACTCATCCCATGCATAATCACCACCGTTTTCTGATCATTCCATTCCAGTTCGGCAAAGATCACATAACAGCCACTTCAATTTTCTGATAGCTGGTTCCCTGCAGTTATGGAGCCGCCGCAAGTCGCTATGCAGCGTAATGGCGCCGTCACCAAGACTCGACGCGGCTTAAGAGTCACCAGGGAAAAGCATCATGGGATATCGTTTGTCAACGCAACCACGGTCGCAAAAATTCCAGGAAATTCACATCTGCCTGCTACAAAGCTCAAGTTTGTTCTGGAGAAGCGGCAGAAACCCCGACAGGCGCCAAGACCGGTGACTGAGGCTGACCTGAGTCGCGTGCAAGGGGGTGAAAACCGAAGAATTGCGCCCAGAACGAGTTCAAGCAACCAAGACAAGGACGTATCAGAAAAGCCTTATTCGACCATTCCATATCAATCTGTCGCTAGCAGAGTTCCCAAGGAATCGCTCTCTTTCCCATTGATCAAAGCATGGCGTCAACTGAACGAGGGGGGCACTTGCTACGTCCCGTCACCTTCTGGCATCACCCTACCAGATTGGGTCTTACATGGGCTTCCTGCAGAAATCCCCGACGAAGGACGGAAGTGCTTCCACGCATATCTCTTTTCGTGTCCCATAAGGCATTACCCATTTGAACAGCTGCAGGTCGTTTCGTGGCAACCGCTGTCCATGGATCAGAGTCGCTTTGAACGGCTGATGCTAGAGCCATTGATGCTCAATTGTACTCTGACAATGGGGGCCCTGTTCCTCCTGCTCAAATCTGGGACAAGGGAGTCAGCAGGGTTTTCGATGCATTCGGCAAAGCTCTGCGCCTTGGTCAACAAACTGTTAGGTGACGAGAAACAGACCATCAGCAAAACGGTGGTCGTAATTCAGTCTATTGCGAGCTTGGCTATTTTGGCAGTATGTTCTTGACCGACATCTGTAATTCTGACTTACTGACCCGGTGTGCCAGACATTTCTCGGGTTGTACGACCATTGGTTGGCCCATCTAAACGGCCTCAAGCTGTTGGTCCAGTCAGCGGGCGGCTTACAGGTCCTCCCACTACCAGTTCAAATACTCGTAAAAAAGTGAGTTTTGGAGCACGGTTTTACACTTACTGGCACTAACCTACTCCAGAGCGGACTTAAAGGGGGCTTCCGAGATAGGAACGACACCCTTTTTTGCCCAAGCACAATTCCAGAGGCCGATCTCAGCAAGTCTCCCTCGCGGCCAGCGGATGGCCATAGAAGCCGACGTCCAACTAGCAGTTCGCCAGTATGATGGTGTATGTGATGATTTGTGCGACACCATCGCGTCTCTGGCTGCCCTTGTCGCTACAATCGACTTTGCAGCATCGCAGCGAGGGTCGCTGATATTTGATCCGCTTGCGCTGATGGAAGAATATCATGGGATTGAGTATCGCTTACTGATGGCCTCAGTCCCAATACAGACACGCTTGGAGGCACTAGATAGGTGCTTGGGCGGCGCTAATGCGTTCCAACATCACAGTAACCCCCTGTTCAAGTCGCCTAGTGAGACGGAGCATGAAGTCGAAAGATCTCTTGACATCATTCTTCGTCTCGCGGCTCTCTTTTTCCTCAAGATGGTCAAAGGTGGCCCACCTGACACTCTAGACGGACTGGTGCATATGATGCAGATATTGAACGAGCATATGCGTCGCATCATATATCTGCCTCTATCCATGGCGACTGATCCCCCGCATGGACTCTCGAGGAGCGCTCTCATATGGATTGCTCTGATGGCAGATCGGGTGTTGAGGAGGAGCGATTCCGAGCGATGGAACTGGGACTCAAGGAAAGTTGATCGGCATATTTCTCGAGACTTTTTATTATGGGCCTTGGGCAGAGGAGGCGTCCACCATGATGATTTCCGACTGTGCCGTATTTTGGACTTGGGAAGATTCGAGGTTGGCGCATGGGACCCCCGGGCACAGATTGAACAAATCCTGGCATCATAACACCCGTTTTGAGATAGTTCCGGGACTGCAAGTAATAAAGCAGCCTTCAGTATCCAATAGACTCCAGTTGAAGAGGGTAGCGAGGGCTTGTCTCACCCTGAAGGCAGGAGAATGTGGAGTTGGAGACATATTACTGCATCCGGCAACTTTAATGCGATTGGCCACCTTCAAAAGTCCGAGTTGACGACTCAGCACCGATTGCAACTCGCTTCTTTGCCCATGAAAGATTTTTTAGGCTACATGATGAGATGAGTCTTTCCAGAGGGGTTGGCTTACGAGCTGGCCAGCCCCATGTTTATAAATAACAGCCTAAGCTCTCTACTAATTCGACACTCTCACAATCCTATTTTATCGTTCTGCTAGGGTGTCTGCGGCCGACATTTATTAATACACTTGGTTTTGGCATAGGCCCTTCCGGAAATATTGTTCCCACAGAAAGACGGATCAAGCTTGAATCCTCGCCCAAGTCCAAAGGCTCCCAATCGCACTCGCAATACAAATCTCCTCTCCTAGCAACATGTCAGAACTCACCGATCGAGCAGTCCCTAGAGACTCTATAGTTCTCGTGACTGGCGCCAACGGGTTCTTGGGCTCACATATTTCTGACCAATTCCTTCATTATGGCTATCGCGTCCGGGGTACCGTTCGCGACCTTGAGAAGAATGCCTGGCTCAAGAAACACTTTGAACAAGTCTACGGAGCTGGGCGTTTTGAACTCGTCATGGTTGCTGATATGGCTGCTGAAAAGACCTTTGATGTAGTAGTAAAAGGTAAGACAATACTCCTACTGACGTTGATGAACCTCTTTACTGAAGCCAACAGGTGTCTCCATCGTCGCCCACACAGCTTCCGTCGTGTCCCTTGATCCAGATCCGAACAATACAATCCCCCTGGTTATCTCCGGCTCACTCAAAGCTTTAAAGGCAGCGTATAATGAACCGAGTGTAAAGCGGTTTATATACACCTCGTCCTCTGCCTCCGTATATAACCCACTGGATGAACCTGATGACATGGTCACCCAAGATACCTGGAACGAAGAAGCCATCCGAGAAGCCTGGAAGGAGCCGCCATACGAGCCTGAGAGAGGAATGATGGTATACGCTGCTGGTAAAACGCAGGCAGAAAAGGAGATTTGGCGATTTCACAAGGAGAACCGTCACGAACGGGCGGATTTGGTAGTGAACACTGGTGAGCAACCCCCACGAGCACCGTCAACTGTCTAGGTACTAACTCATATGAGTTCTTCCTTCCACCAATCTGGGCAGACCAATTGATCCAGTCAATCAGGGCTATACGAGCACGTCTGGCTTCATCCCGCTACTTTGCAAAGGGGAAACAATACCCATGCACCCTTTCTTTCCCCGCCGTATGTATCTGACACTAAACAACTACAACAACTCTAATTAACATGTCTGCAGAATACTACGTTCACGTTCAAGATACCGGTCGACTTCATGTTGCAGCAGCCATTCTTTCAACTGTGAAGGACGAAAGAATTTTCGCATTCGCGGGAAGATTTAGCTGGGATAGAGTTCTGTCCCTCTTGCGAGAGGCTCAGCCCACCAAAACCTTTCCAGATGATTTTTCGGGTGGAGATGATCCCCATGAGATCCAAAGACGTGATAAGGCGGAGAATCTACTTCGTGTGCTTGGTCGTCCGGGGTGGACGAGTTTGGAGGAATCAGTCACGGACAACATTCGGGACTTGTAACTTGGTTGGGATGGGCCTGACTTTGGATGTGAGGTGCGTTTAATTCGGTGATGACTATCGAGAACACTGTATGATTGCGCCCCAAAGATGATTTAGTCGGTCCCTATGATAAGAAAAGATACTGGCTGCTGCAAATTCTTATTGGGGGGCATCGTCTGCAGACCTTGATCCTATTGCGGCACCGCAATAACTTGTATTGCAGCCAACAAAGGATCGAAAATGTCGTTAGAGGTTACCCACACTCAATCATGCTAAATTTGCCTCTGCCACCTCGTCACTCCTGCCTTGCAGAGTCATAAAGGGTGATATTAGCTGCTCTTAACTATTGGCCATCCTCCGTCGCTGGGCAGCGAATCCTACACCTTAGCTGAACAAGCCTGACCATGCCAGAGAAACGCATCTGAAACCGTATTAACTCGGCTATGCCCGGGAATATCGAGGCTTTTAAGCTTCTCTCTGCCTGGTTCCCTACCACAGATCAGCAGACTGTGTGCTGCGCGGCCGTAAAATCCAACGCTAAAGCTATGCAACGTTGTATTTTGGTCTCTGGAAAATGCAGCCCTACATACATAGCTGCTCCTTATCGACGTGTCGTGTTGTTGTGGCCCGGGCCCCAGAAGGATGAAACATGCGACTTGTGTGGCTGTGTTAATGCTTCCTTTAGACTGCATAACCTACATGACTGGCAGGCTGCTACCGCCTTTTTACGACTGGTGATAACTTCACCGTGGCTCCACCTGTGGGCTCGGTGTCCGAGTGAGTTGGCAGGCGCAGTTTTGGGCCCGGGCCAACTGAACAGTTGCAAGGCCCAAGATTAGATCACAGTTCAATGTGTAGAGGATGAAAGGATGAGAAAGATGAAGTCGTGAGGCTGGCTCGTGAGGTAGAACAATGTTGGAGCAACATGTTATAAGGGACACGATTCTTCCAAAATGCTACAGATTTAGATCCTCATCATCCTCACAATTACCAAGGCAACCCACCAATCGATAATCGTCCCCATCTTTCTCCGTTCACAGCATTTGGCTAGTCCATCACTATGAAGACCAGCGCTTTCATCTCCGTTTTCTCTGCCGCCATGGCGTTTGCTTCAGTGAGTTGGCCATGCAGGTTACAATGTCTAGCTGTGCATGACTAACAGGTATCAAGGCGATTCCTCAAGCCAGCAATGTTCCAAAGGTTGTCAGCGCCCCTATCGACGGCTATGAAATCGCCCCTATGAAGTGGACTGGACAGGTCGACAAGCGCAGCGAGACCATTACTCTTGAGGGCACCCTTGAGGAAATCACAGTCAAGGCCCGAGAGATCAACCCAGACTTCGGTGCCCCTCCCTCAGTTGAGAAGCGCGGCGTGAGTTCTCTCAACATTGACTAGATCCATAGCTAATCTTTGGGTGTTCCAGTTCGGGAAAATGAACTGCGGCTGGGGAGGCAAGGGCCGTGCTGGGGTTCTAGCCATCAAGGAAGGTATTGACTACCTCGAGGGAATCGACGGCTATTGTGGCCTAGATGATGGCCCCTACAAGTGTGCCCGCGTCAGCTGTTCGTGGGACTCTGCCATCTGGCTCTGCAACGACAACGATACCCCCCTTCGCGTTCCTTGCAAGGACCTCGGTCCCTTTGCGGCCAAGATCCGCGAGGACTGCATGTCCAGTGGCTGGTCCGAGCCCATGACTCAAGGTACGCCGAGACGAAGAGAGCTATAAGATAGTGAGACTAATACTCGAATTAGGCCAGCTATTCAGTGACGAGGGCAACTGGAATGTGATTGTTGGGAAGGACAGTTGCTAGACAAACGTTGTGATGCAAGAGATGGGAAGGTTGATGAAGGGTGCCGGAACTCAATAAGATTGATGATCTAGACATAAGGGATGAAATGAGCATGTGCTGGTGTTGAGCATTTCTTTTTGTCATTTCGCGCTTTTTGTATGCAAATCAATTGACACAGGAATGATGACAAAACAAGTATGGACATTTTTATTTCTGATAGACTATCCTGAGCGAGGACTGGCTGTGGCCGATGGCAACCCTGGGAACGACCAAGAGTGCCGCACATGTGTCCTTTCGGAAGTAACAGTGAAGCCTAACGTTAGCTTACGACAACTGAGGATATTAGTCTCTTCCGCTTCTTGAAGCCCTTCGAGTCCTAACTTGAAACTTGTACCACAGAAGCTTGCCACGATCGCTTATCCTGCCGTGAAACCAATACTTCTGGCTAGCTAGGTACAGGGCGCGCACTGACAAAATCGCCATTCTTCGAAGCGTATTGAAGTCTGACTACTTGGCCATTATGATACCTGAAGTTTCCCAATAGTGTCAGTTTTAGGCCCGTATTATTTAATTACCATCGTAACTAGTGGGCGGCCACCAGAAGAATACAAACATGCCGGTATTTTCTAGGTAAGGAACAGTTCAGCAGGTAGGTACGTGGCCATCCTGGCACAAACGACTTCTCGTACTACCCTCCTAAAATTGGTGCAAGACTCGATTCACCGCTCGGTGTGTCCTGCAAGCTCGTAAGCCACCCCCGGTTGCTCCAGCTCCGCAGCCCTCCTCCCCGTAGAGGGTCTGCCGGACTGAACGGCGATCGGCGTCGCCCTCTGGACAATATAAAGTTCTGGAAGGTCGCTATGACTCCCGCCCTCTATATGGGCGCCTCGTGTCCTGAAGGTAGGACTGAGAGCATTATGGCGGTTGACGAGGAACCAGATTAACGCTCCAACCATCAATGCACCAACTGCGACACCAAGACCGACGCCAGCTTTGATTGCAGTACTCCAGCCGTCGGGGCCAAGATTCTTCCCTTCATTTCCGTTAACTGGGGGATGAACTACGTCCGTATTAGTTGCATTAGCCGGTAGTGGTTTTGCCTCCTCCCATATACCGGTGGCAGACTTGTAAGCTTGGATGATCGTTCCGTCGACCCAGTAGTAAATCCATACCTCCCCGGGGACCTTTGAACGCGACACCACCGCTAGGCCGCCACTTCTTTCGCTCGCCGTTGGCCATGTTGATTGGCTGCCATTGGGTCCAAGAATCCATCCACCGTCAGTACTAGACTCGCGAGCCTGATATAAAGTCTTGTCCGTGCCGATGTAATAGACTTCTCGTAGACCACTTTTTGTCACTGCATGCCCAATAGCTTGAGTTTCGGAATTCCAGAATGGGAAAGAGAAGTCGGAGCTAGTTGTGTCGTCGAATTTGATCTGACTGGGTGCGGTCTCGTTCGTCGCGTTACCCTTTAAGGGGCGTGGGAAACTCTCTTAGAGTAATTAGTGACGTGCTTGGGGCGGATATCTAGCAGCCAGAGGCGCCTTACCAAGCTGCCATAGATCAGCTTGTGGCAGTCGGGCAACTTCAATATCTCTGGAACCTCTTGGAGAAACCACCGACATGTCCTTGCCCTCGTGGTAGGCTGAGGCCAAAGCCATCCCATGACCGGTATCCTGTGAGACCCTTCCTGCGTCCGTCCAAAGTTTCGCGTCCTGCTCCCACGATATCATCATTATTTGTCTCTCTGCGTTGTGGTAAAAGAGTCGATATTGTCGATATCCAACTTGATCCACCAAAAGCTCGACAGACAGCCCGGTTCTTTCGTGGACCGAGTCGACACTGGCTATCAAAGAGGGGTATGATTCGGCCGTGCGATTGAAGCGACCAGTCTCCATATCGCATTCATAGAAGCAGTTCGCTATTTCGCCGTTTTCGTTTTGAAAGAAAACAGAGGCCTGGGAAGTATTAGTAACGTCTACTTCCCATCTATGCCACAGACAAACGTACTAATACCTGTGTTCCATCCCACCAGCCTGCTGCGGCTAACGCGGTCCCATTCCGGGGGCTGCTGAACGTTGGGAGCACGTTTGGGCGTTGAACGGGGAACACGGGGTCATCGAGGCTATTGCAGTTGCTGTACAAGATCTTGCCAGTGTCCGGGTCTTGTGCTGCAACTTGGATGCTCCTTTGTGTGTAGAAGGCATACAGGTTCGATGTGTAGGCGGTCCCGATGCTGAAAGCCAGACAAAGGGCAGTAGCCACGACTCGGCAATGTAAGAACTTCATGGTGAGGACAGTGTGTCGGAGGGTGAGTCAGGTAGATACAGGGGCTAGGTGAGGCTTCATTTAAGGACGAATTTTCTCGTACAAGCTCAGATATTTTGGGCAACACCGTAGACTGCCGGGCTTCCCCCGAGGCAAGGGGTCTGAGTCTCTTTGAATAGACGAGCGAGTTGCTGCTGTACGTAGGCGAGTGTGCTACCTGACCACTCTCACGTAATAGTAATCCCGCCCTAATGTGCTACAAAGTCGTTATTTGACTGGGTTGCTGTCTGGGATGAGATCAGGCTGCGCTATCTAGAGTTTGCAAATTGTTGTAATGCTGAGATCCTCTGACTGTCGCTCGACATCGAGAAGCTTTGCCCACCAACCACTGCATCCATGATTACGCCAATCATGCAGGTGATGCAGACGGCACAGGCTGAGATGTAAGCACGGAGTCTGACGAGATTTCACCATTGGGACCGGAGTTCGCGGGCCAGTCGCAACCATTCCGATATCATAGAGGAAACCTTCATAAAGCCATCGTCTAGCGCGGCTATAATGCTTAGTCTCATTCATACTATCTTGAGTTCCTCCCTAATGTCCAGTGTTCCAAAATGTTTGTGTCATGAGTGATGATTCCAGAAGCCAACCTACTGGCTGTCAATATAGACGTTATTTCCAATCTCGCGGAACGTCTCTATTTGATGATGCACATCCTTGAAAACGTTATCCATGAGCAATAACATGTCTCTCCCCAGCGGCATCACTCGTTCACCCTCTTTCCCTTCGCCTCGGCCTTCCCCCATTGCCACTTCGTAAATGACCTTGCTGGCTTTGCGATGATCACCATCGGCCTTGTAGTTGCTGCCCAGTAAGCTGTGAGCCACCTGTTCTGTCCTCCCGCCAAGATAGTCTTGTGGGAAGGGTACAGATGACAGCCGAAGAGCGTAGGTGAAATTGGTGTCGAACCCGCCAAGTTGGACTGTCAAGGTACGGATATTGAAGGGGGCGACCTCGCGGGCGAGAATCCTTGTAAGGCCTCCATGTTTCAACACTTGAGTTTCGATCTAGGCGATAGGGTGACTTACCATCCATTGCAGCCTTAGCGGCGGCGTAGATGCCCATGCTTTCTCTGCCACCTACCCCGGCGCCCGATCCGATGTTGAGAATCAGCCCTTGGCGTCGTTTTCGCATATGAGGCAGCACTGCTCTGATAAGGCGGTATGGTCCAAAGTAGACCGTCTCCATTTGCCGGCGAACCTCATCTTCTGGGAAGCTCTCGGCAGGGCCGTGAATGGACCAGCCGGCGTTGTTGACCAAAATGTCAATCCCAGTGCCCTCCTTTTCCAATTTCTCGATGACAAGGCCACCGTTGGGGTCGTCAACATCCAAAGTCAGCCAGCGACCGCCCTTACTCTCAATCTCGGAGACCAATTCGGGGACTTTGGCTGGATTTCGTGACGTTGCAATAACATTGTGGCCGTTGGCCAGGGCAAGACGAGTGAGCTCCAGACCAAATCCCGATACCGCCCCAGTGATGAACCAGGTCAGCTTAGAAGCATTCCAGGAAGTCATAGTGACGAAGTGCAACAGGATTGTATATGATGCTAATAAAGTCGGATTGTTGCCCAGAAGTCTATGACTTTATATGTGAGAGAATCGTGGTTCACGGACTTTAGCGCTGGTTAGGTCCGGGACAATCGGGGCCGTATCGGCCAGTTCCTGGGACTTTGATGGTGTCAAGGCACTGGTTTCGAGGTCCTCCGGAGTTAAGCTGCGGACTATCGATTGGCGGCTAACACCTGAATCAGGCATATATCACATGTAGAATGAGGGCAAGGTCCCCTAGCAAAGGGGCACAGGCACATTGGGAATTTCTTTGCTCTATGTTACCTCGCCCTGAGCGTGGACGAGGTACTCGAACTTAAAATTAAGAATCAAAGGCGCGAAGACTGTTTTTTATAATTGATACTATCACAATAGCCGCTGAGAGACTAGGAGATATTGGAACTCCAGTCTTCCCATCAACCGAGCAGCTAGATGAACAACTTCGGCCCCTTAACTTTCCTCCTTTTCTGCCACCAAGGCCACAAAAACGACCAATACCGCTGCATAAGCCGCCGTAGCTGAGAGAACCGCGATGTTATCGTGGAGTACGAAAGCCATCATCATACCAAAAACAGTCACGAAAATGGTCGTCGTCCAAAGCGCCTGTAGAGTATCAAGGGCCAAAATACAAAGCCACATAGGTGCTATTAGAAACGCAGCGCCAACGGCAGCGACACCTGCACGCATGAGCAGTTTCTCGGATCGGTTGTCTCCTCGTGTAGCGACAGGCGAGATGCGTTTTGTCTCCCAGTTCAGGACCAGTCTTGACCGTCCTTTGGGAGGCCTCATGTTTTCCATGACCCTCTCGAGAAGCTCTCTGTCGACCCGCCTCTGCCCTGTGATCAGAAATGGATCTCTCGACTCACCACCGCGCCTTTCCATGTATTCGTGTTCCTGCAAAGCTTGGACTAGATTGCTATTGGGTCAGTGTGTTTCCATCTCAAATTGCGAAGAAGGGAAGGGATCGCCGAGTTCAACTAGAGAGTGCTCGTTCTCACCATAGCTTTGGAGATCCCTCTCCCAGTCCCTCCAGTCTTTAACAGATCCTTCGTACAGATTCCTGGCATGAGTAGCAAGTTTATATTGCAGCCTTTGTATGCGCATCCGCTGCATTTCCGCGAGGCTGACGCGGTAGCTTCTTGGCCGCTCATTGGGAGGTAGAGGAAAAAGGATCTTGGCGTAAGAAAATTGTCGGACTTTTTCAATGAGATTTTTTCTGTAATGCCCTCGAATCCATTCTTGGTCTGCTTCCTCCGCGGCAGTGGGTGCGTCCTGCGGCGGGCTGTCCTGGCAGCTGAGTTGCTGATCAGTGGAAGGCATGTCGTATGAGCGGTAAAGATTGTTGATGCTTGATCTGTTTGTTGATTGTCAATTTGGAAGAGACTTAAATATTTCTGCACGGAAACCTGCCATGAATGTTACTTCGTAAGTCAACCCTGTCAGCTGAAATGCAGTCATCTGCAGGCAGCTCTATCCGGTACGGGGTGGCCGTTTCTGCAGTGTGGTTGAATTCGTCGTGTGACCAGAACGACATGACGATTAGCCGAGGGAGGGGGCATAATTGGTGTCCCAGATAATACTGCAACCCAAAACTTGTACGACACGTTCTCACAGTGCCAATCAGTTATAGTAAGGCTCTGGCGAAGTCTTTTTTCGGCGAGAAGTTGTCCATCGTGAACCTCTTCCCAAGCCGCGTGACATCATAGTCACACTGTGAAAACGCAGAAAACGAGGCCTCTCCACGAGAAGGCGGTTGCCTACTTATACCCCTAGGACCCGGACATATTATAACGCTCTGCACGACACTTACAACAACTATAGTGAATTCTCGGACATACTCGCTGCATTTTCATCAAAACCACCTCATCAATCATCAGCCAACACTTCATGACCGGTCGCAACGTATCAGAGGCCTTGAGGAAGAAACCGCCCAGCTTCAAGGTCCAGATCGCGCTGACGGGTATTCGAATGGTCCTGCACTTTTCCAAACAAGACCAAGCCCAAGAATATTTCGAGTCGTTGGGGCAGAACTCCGGTCTCGACCCTATTGTGAGCGTGGATGGCCTCAAGGTGTCCATAAGTCTGCAGAGAGCCCGAGGGATCGAACTGGGGAAAGATCCCAACAGATCATTCACGATTGAGTTCCGGGGTTCGTCGGCTGCTGAACAATGGTTAAAAAGTTCCAACCTGCATAAACTACTGAAGAACAAAAGAAGAGATGTGGTGATCGCAGAGCCCAACCCAGGTCCGACAAGAAGAGAAGAACTACCGCAGCGGGCTACACCTTTGGGTCAGGTTAAACACCATCGGGAGCGATCTAAACAGAGGGCGCGATCTAAACGGAGAAGGCGATCTAAACAGAGAAGGCGACCTAAACAGAGAACGCCATCTGATGAGGGGGAGGGAGTGCAAAGATCGCGCTCGATTGCTGGCAAGATATTACATATGTTTGACAAGAGCAGATCCACCCAGAGCAACGATAGATAGGGGACGCCGTTTGCAGCTTGGGGCTCGCATGTACCGTACCATGAATAAAACCTTGACATGATGAACGCTTTTGGTCTTGTCAAATCAATAAAGATCTCAAAGCGCTCGGAAATATAGGATCTGATGGTGGTTTATATCTTCTTAAACAGGAAGCTTTCTACCGCTTTCCCAATTCAATGCACGGTTCTCCAAAGCGAAATGACGGTTGGTCCAGCAAACGGTTTTAGATTCCTATTACGAAAGAGTAAAACCACTAAAGATGAGGTAGTGTCAAGTCAAGAGTATACTACATCTCTGTTAGAGGAAGAAGGCTCTGAGGGGGGTGGCCAGACAAAAGCCTTGTTGCAACATACATCCGGTCGAAAGTAGAGGGGCATTTTCAGACGAAATTCTACTATTGCATCCAAGATGCATCCATAGATTAGGCAGCTAGCGAACACAACGCCACCAACCAAGCAAACCACCAGGTGCATCTCTCCCATATCTGTTACCCCTATTTGCCAACCTGCTCATTCTCGTAGTGAAACTTATCAAAGTACGGATGGGTGCATGCCCTCTTTGCAGAGAGGCGATAGGCAGGGTCGTAGACGAGGAGGAGATCAAGTAGATTCAGCCCTTCTTCGTCCAGATTGGGGCACAAGGGGGCGTCGTAGTTCCGTCTCCATTTTGGAAAGGAGGGCTTGAAGTCAGGATAGGAAGTTACGTCGGGCCAAATCTCATTGTCTGGTGTTCCGAGGACCCTGAGAAAAGGTTAGCTCAGCCAAGCAGTCGAGGATGTTGCAGTTACCGGAAGATCTTGAAAATCTCATCAATTTCGGAGTCTCCGGCGAATATCGGCTTGCGAGTACACATCTCGGCGAAGATGCAACCAATGGACCACATGTCCACGCCTGTTGAATACTGCCTGCCTCCCAGTAAGACCTCTGGTGCTCGATACCAGAGAGTCACAACTTCGTGAGTGTAGGTACGCAGTGGTACACCAATAGCTCTCGCGAGGCCAAAGTCGGTGAGCTTGAGGTTGCCTTCTTTGTCGATAAGAAGATTCTGAGGCTTCAAGTCTCGGTGAAGGACACGGTGCGAATGGCAGTACTTGATGCCCTCGCAGAGGTGAAGCATGAACTTGCGCACGACTTGGTCGCCCATGCCAAGAGTGCGAATGGTCGCAGAGGATCCAGACGGAAGAGGCTTGCCGCGGCCTCCATCAGATACTGGTAGGGAGTCCATGTACTTCTTGAGGTCAAGATCAAGAAATTCAAGGACGAGATACAGCTTGTGGCTATCTGCATGAACGATGTTGAGCAGGCTGACGACATTTGGGTGGTCCATCTCCCTGAGGACTGAAATCTCGCGAATGGCCGTGCTGGGGACACCTTCGTCCTCGGTCTCGAGACGGATCTTCTTGAGGGCAACAAGACGCCCATTGTGCGCTAGATCCCGAGCTTTGTAGACGACACCGTACGTTCCTATGGTTGTGCGAGTCAATAGCTAAGCAAAAAAAAGATGAGTGTCGGGTCAGGGAAACAACCTTCACCGACCTTCTCTATCCTTTGGTAGTTGTCCATGATGTTGAAGGTGACCCAAAATGTCTCACGTGAGACCTTGGTGCTGGGTAATGTGGAGGCTCAACCGCCAGGCTGTCAACGCAAGGGGGTTCTGGACTAAAAGTGGTATACGAGCAGGTCTGGTTGAAGCCTTACTAGAGCTAGTGTGCGTTGGACTCGGAATAACGTCAATTACGATGGCGCATCCGTAGCGAAACGTTCTCTTGGTGAATCACGTTATGAGGAGGAAAGGACAGAATTTCTTTGCGGGTGCTCGGCGGTGGTCAATGTCGGTCGACGTGTTTTGTTGCGGGGACAACATGAAAAGAAAAAGCGCGCGCGATTGGAAATAAACAGGCCCCGCATCAGTTGGCATAGGAACATCAACCACCTGATATCAACCTCATGTTCAACCCCGTCATTTTCTAATGAGCGTGCTTACAGATCTTTTGGTATTAAGCTTTTTGTCGTCAATATTATCTAGCGTCCTTGTATTATAAGGCTCTGTGAACTGTAGCATGAGAATGGTCAGACTCGCCATCAGAGACAATCACACCCCATCGCGTGTTCACCATGGACATATCAAAAGGGCTGCTCTTGATGTGTATCTTCTCTATGTGCCATATAATCCATAAATACCAGGACTCTCGTACTAGCTAAGGACAAAAGTCTACCCTGCAACGATATCCAACACCAATATTCATGCAAGTGCAGCAAGCAGCAAACTCCCAACCCCAGCAAGAGCCCCGATCCGGGACCAAAAAACCTGAGTCTTTGACTTCTTCTGCTCCTTCAACTTGTCAATCTTTGTCTTAATTCCACCCTGGTCCTTCTTGTCCGCGTCTCGCTGCTCAACCTGACTGGCTAGAATCTCACGGTTGATCCTCTCCATATCATCTGCCCACCTTTCACTCTGCTCCTTTGCCTCCCTCTGGCGCCTTTTGATGTTCTTGATCTCATCCTCGTACTTTCTTCGATCCTCCCTTCTAGAGCGGTTCATGCTATTCCTTAGATCGCGAATGACAGCGTCAGAACGCTCAAGGGCCTCGCTTAGGCGCCTTTGACCATCTTCCTTCTCCGCTGCAAGTCGCTCTTCAAACTCTCGAACAATCTTTTGCAAGTCCTGGCTTTGCTGCTCACAAAGCTCATGCATCTTGCTATCGAACTCAGCCTTCAGGCGGTGTCGCTCCTCTCTGGCTTCCGCCTCGGTCTCCTCTTTGATGCGAACTGATTCGGCGGCGACTTCTTGAACCATCCGTTCCAACCTCAGCTTCTCGTCGTAAAATTCTTGCTCAATTCGACGCCGCTCTTCTCGCCTATCCGCATGCAAAGCCGCTTGCTCACTCTCAATCTCTTGCAGCAATGTCACCTTTTCCAACTCCATCGTCTCGATCATCTGCTGTAGGAGCACATCGTGGTCTCTTTTCGCCTGTTCTTTCTCGTGATGGAGGATTTGGAGAGCCGTCTCAAATGCTTTGCGCTGCTCAGCAAGCTCAGAGTTCAAGGCCTCACCAGCCGTCGTCTGATCGACCTCAAGCCCCCTGTTGACCATTTCTTCCTGTACTTGCAGAGTGACGATATCTAAGTCAATGACCTTGGAGACAATATCCAACGCAGACTCTCGAGTGTTGTGGAATCTCATACTCTTAGAGCCTTTGGCAGTCATATATCCCCACCATTCACTTCGAGCAAGGAGTTGTTCTTCGCGATCCTCGCCCTTGCTTTGATCCTGTAACTCGTCCCAGAACGTTGTCACAAGAGCCACATTCTGAAAGGCAGCATCACCGCAGAGATTTCGAAACATAGTGAGGTTGCGCATAATTGCGTTTGTCATCCGCTCGTCCTTGATTCGGTGCAAGTATATGATGCCGTTCAACTTAAGGTTGTTCTTATACGACGAACTAAGAACCTGAGCAACGTCGGCAAGAACGTCGGCATCTCCGCGGTACGTGTCATCGAAACCGGGGGTGTCGAAGAAGACGACTTGCTTGTTCCCTAGGCGACATTCGTACATTTCGGTTTTCTGCGTGCCTGAAGTGTTGTAAGTCTCGCGCCCCAAGCTGCTGGTGAAAAGCTTACATGAGGAGAGGTTGTGCCCAACAGTAGGCCCTTTCTCTCGCCCCTTTCCAATTAGGTGCTGCAGGAAATTGCTCTTTCCGGAGCCGGTAACCCCCATGACAGCAATAAGGGACAGACTCTTGGCGTTTTCTTCCCTCGAAGCGCCGTCTTCCTGAAGCTCAGTTGGCTGTTGTAGTGTTATAGTCACCATGTTTTTGTCTAGTGACTACGTAGAGAGCTTGAAGTCAACCTGTTTGATAGTGAATGAATGAGAGTAGTAGAGTTGCGCTTCTCTGAGACCGATAGAGAGCATATTCTCCCCCGACGGCTTGAAATACGCTGTTTACTCCGTGTCAAAGTCACAGCCTGATTTCAAGGTGTGCCAAATACCCCGGCGATTGCTAGCGCCGTGGCTGGTTGCCTTGCAAGGCAATCTGCATGTTTTCAACACAGCCCCGCCATCAACTGCAATAAAAAGCCCACAAAGTGACGTGGATACCAATCAAACAGTTGTCACTTAGATCGTCCTTCTATCCTACTGGTTTTGGAACAGCCTCGTTGCCTTGCTTAGGCGCTTGAAACCCACACAACCGCCTTGGACCACACCACCCTATCTGCAAGCTGACCATCTGGATGGACAGGCTCCGACACAATTCGCGGCCTAACCATGACCTGAACAGGCCTCCCATCCAGACGCGGCCCTCTTACCCCGCGCAAGACACTATCCTCAGCCTGCATGTCTGCATGTGCTGAATGGAAGTGTTTTAGGCCCTTGTGTTCCAGGCCCTCGACGCTGATGAGAACATGGCGCTTCCACAACTGGATGGCTAGCTTGCCAAACTTCTTCATCAGCTCTGTTAACTCTGACAAAGCATCCTGCTCAACTTGCTGCAGGAGACATGCATATTGTCTCACAAAGTCTTCAGCCCGCTCTTCAAAGAATTGCCTTGATGGTGGAAAAGCGGCCTCCAAGAATTCGACTGTCCGGACTCGCCAAGTTGTCATCACTTGTTGGTTGAGTCCTATGTCCTTCGTTAGCATGTCTTATGTCGTCTAATGGAGCTGTATGCGACAACCAACCCTCGAATACCACATCAGAGGCTCTAGGCAGCCAGCTCTGGAGGAAAAAGGGCTCTGTTAAAAAGAGGTCGCAGAGAGTCTTTGCCAGCGCGGCTTGGAGGAGCACGGGGGCGGCTGTTTCATCCTGCATGTTGATTTTGAGATGAGACGGGAGGTCAGGATCATTAGCCAAGATGTTGTTTGATATAAGAACATCAGCGACACGAGATTCGTCTACCTTGTCGGTTGCGTGAAAATCGAGGCACCAGTCGCGAGCCATGCCATCAAATAGATGGTTGAGCTCTCGCCGGATCTTGTCGTCAGGGAAACTGCTGGACACATTGCTGCTCAAAACGCCAATGGCATTGGAATGGACCTTTGCTATCACCTGCTCCTGATCTCTTATGTCGTCTTCCAGTCGCCTCGCTCGAGCCTTTTCCTTTCGGATATCTTCCCGGAGCTGGCGGATGTGCATTAAGTGATGCCTATTCTCGGTCGCGAGTTTGATGCATTCTGAGTTCGAGACCGTGACGAGGGGTGGCCAGTTGTAAGTCTCTGCGCCAACAACATTGCTTTGCAGAGGAGTTGGATACTCTTCTACGTGTTTTCCATGTCGAATGCTACCTCTTTCATGACACATATTGGCATCTTGTGGTCCCATAGCCTGAACTCGATTGTTGCCACTGCTATTGGAATAAACTGGTGGTTCAGGCTCACTCCCCAGGGCATTGCTTGATTCAACACCCCTCATAGTCGAGCGTGAAGACTAACATTTTTGTAAGTTGCAAAACCACCTGACTCTGGGTATCCGAACAAGTAGGAACTTACTGGTCTTTCTTCTTCGCCTGTTGGATTTTGAACGTCCGCCTCTTGGCCGTCGGCCGTTGGGGGAGCATAATGACCCTCATCCTCGCCGTCTTGTCTGCTCATACTGACCTCGCTGGCATGAAAATCCATGGTTCTGGGTCATTCGGGTGTTAGCAGCAGATTATATCAACCAAAATTGAGTATGTAACCCTGTCTGTCGTCTTATACAGGAGCTGTGTGGCATTGGAATCGTCACTCGGCCGTCTTAGGTGCCGGCACATGGCGAACCAGGCTCACAGCCTGCCTGATATTCAGTGCATCCATGGCATGACGTGACGCGTCAGAGCGGAATGCAGCTGCAGCAAGCCATCGGTAGGCCCAGCCAATGCCCAACGCCGAGTATGCGCTGCACACCAGCGCAGAGGCGATGCATGTCTTGGCGAGGCATTCCAGCCGAACAAGGCGTTCTAGCGCCTTCATTTTTTTAGAATCAGGCTCGGCAAATTAGCCGTCCTCCTTGTGTAGGAATAGACTAGGTCTTGGGCGTTTCCGCGTTTCTCTTACTGTGATCCTCAATTCTATCGCGTTTTGTTTTACCTCGTCCTTGGCTCATTCATTTGCAGCGTTTTGTGTCCCTGCAATCACCATGCCGGCGTCCGAGAGACGTGAAGGCCTGGCCATCCAAAAAAGGGCTCGGCTCATTGTGGGCATCGATTATGGAACAACATACTCTGGCGTTAGCTTTGCAATGTCTACAGCCACCGATTTCAAGGAGATCAAACCTTGGACAGCTTACCCTGGCGCCTCATCGCACCGCTCTGAACATTGCGAGAAGGCGCCTTCGCTAATCGCATTCGCCGATGAGAATGAAGAAGAGCTCGGCCAGAACTTGTGGGGTTACCAAGTTGAACCAGGTATGAGGGCATATGCTTGGACGAAGCTGTTGCTTGATAGCTCAGCTTTAGCGTCAGAGTACGATGATCCAGGCCTTGAAAAGGCCATCGGTAGCGGAATCATGAAGCTGCCTCCTGGTCGCACAGCAAAGGAGATCGTCACAGCCTACCTCCGAGGGCTGAACACCATGTATCAGGGAGTTGTGACCGAAAAGTTTGGTCAAGGCTACCTCGACAATCTCCCCGTCGACATTTGGTTAACTGTGCCTGCGACTTGGTCAGATGAGGCCAAGCAGCTGACCATGGAGGCAGCACGGGATGCGGGTTTTGGTTCTCGACCGTATGATCGTGTTCGACTTATCGCTGAGCCAGAGGCAGCAGCTCATCTCGCCCTAAAGTCGAGCATCCATCACGTTCAAGATCTGATAGAAGTACGTATACGCATGCCCCTTGCAAGGAGACCACACACATGCTAATTAGTGTCTGAAGGTCGGAGCAAAAGTGATGGTGTGTGATCTCGGAGGTGGGACTGTGGTAAGTAACCATATTTCGCCTCTGAATACAAAAGCTCATTCCTCCAGGACATTACAAGTTACGAGGTGCAGAAAACTTCACCAGGTCTTAAATTACGAGAGATCTGCGTCGGCGGAGGCGGTAAGTGTGGCGGCACGTTTGTGGACCGCAATTTCCATGCCCTCATGGAGAAACGATTCGGCGAGGCTTTTACATCTCTTGATCCTGAGATGACTTGCCCTGGGAGCCAATTCATGGATCAATTCGAAATGGCCAAGCGGGACTTCAGTCTCAAGCTGCCCAAAACCCGGCCGCATCGATTACATCTGCCCATGAGGTCCCTCACAGCGACCCCGGATTTGAAGAAGCACTACGACGACGGCTTTGGATATGTTAAGATTACGCAACATGACCTAGAAACCTTGTTTGACCCAGTCTGGGACAAACTAGTCGGCCTGGTGACCGATCAAGTCAATCGAGCGAAAAGGGAGGCGAACAGCAGCATCGATCACCTTGTGCTCGTCGGTGGCTTCGGTTCTTCGCCTTATATCAAGGAGAGACTGCAAGACTGGTGTCTTGCCCAGTCCATCAGACTGACCACACCATGGAGTGGAGCGTAAGCATTGCATTACTGAGGCCTTGACAGAAATAATTGCTAATGAGCGTTGGCGGGTAGATGGTCGGCCGTTGTATGTGGTGCTGTGCTCCGAGGGATCGAGGGCACCATTACAACCGAAAAGAGATGCAGAAGGCACTACGGATATAGCAGTTTGTGCGAGTATAACCCAAGGAAGCACGGAAGCTACGACAGAAGGACAAGAATGGTGTCGAGAGAGCATAGCACCAGACGGGACATGCTGAGTGGTTTCATGTGTTGGATTGCTCCCAAGGTCTGCGAATCCATACCCTGCTATGCCCGTCGTCGAGCTGACTGCTCTGCACAGAACAGTGTAATAGATTCCGAGTGGAAATTCTCTATAGAGTTTCTCAGAGAGGTCACGGAACCTACCAAAGACACCGGCGGCTCTATTTCACTCTACGCCTGTAGCCTTGATGATGCTCCAGACACAATAGAAAGTCCCAGTATGCATTGAGGAGCTCGAAATCGTTTCTTGTTGCTGACAGAAGTGAATACAGATGCTGAATATGTCGCTAAAATGTACTTCACGCTTGAAGGTGTGGATTATAACACCATTGAACCGAGCAAGCAGGAGGGTGTGATGTTATATCCACTAAAATTGACCCTCGAGGGCCGGGCGCTGGGTGAGGATGGTTTGTTAGAACTCAAGGTCCTGCACAAGGGGAAAGAGTGTGGCCAGGCAAAGCTGGAATTTTCTTACTCGGTGGAGTAGACAATCTTTATACAGGAAGGAGTTGGGTTAGATGTATGATACCAGTAGGGAAGCAAAATCCTCTCGATGAGAAGCAAACGTCAATGCAATGTCGTGAGCTCAGAACCTACCAGATCGAGTGACTCTCGGCGTTTAAGTCGGCGCTTACTCCAGTGCCTACCTGGTCGGCCAGCCGACGAAGTTTGGGCAAGTAACTGTCGAGCTCCTTGAAGCCTAATCCAAGTTCGGGTGCTCTGTTATCCCCGTCTCGACTAGGTCAAACCCCGAGATAGGTCGATGATTAGCCAAAGAGCACCGTAGCTGGAATATGCAGTTACTGATCAAGCATAAACCCTCGCAAGGGGCGTCTCCTAGGGTATGACATCTGGCCGACTTCCCTTCGGCCATGACCCTCCGCTCATCTTGGCTCAGGGGTGTGCACGCCAGCCTTGGCTTAATCAAACACCTCTCACTTTGAATATTCGTAGCAACTACTATTGGCATTGGAGTTTGACGTACCGTCTTGTAAAACTAACGCTTCGGTCTAGACCATGATCTTGACTGGAAATGATGCCATGATCAGAGCGTCCCCATGATGCCATACCCGGAACTCACAGAGGAGGTCAACCTGCTGCCAGACTAAGCTAGTCGAAACACTAGACAGGTGGGTCGAGGACCTTTTGACAGGCAGCCACTCTCCCTTTTCCCCGATCTAAGGCGCGTATATTCGAGACTACGAGCGCTAAACAGGTGAGTAGAGATGATGCTCCTCAGGGGTCACATCCTACCCATGATCTTTGGGCAAAGGGTTGTTATTCAAGGATCTGGACTTGGTTGGGCACGCTGGATATCTAACTCAGGCAGCTTTTACTTGGCTCTCTACCAGATCGACGAGATCCTTGTCTAGCTCCAGGAAATTATCTCAAGATGGAGGGTCTCGGTTTCCACTTTTGGTGGCGGTGTGGCTTGTGTGTAATCAATATTTTCCCATGGGGAACGACATTTATGTGATGCTCGAAGGTCTGCAACAAATATCACACTGCAAACAGTGGTATTGTCACCGCAGTTCCTACCACGACTTCAGTCTGATCCGCACATGCCAAGAACTCCCTTCTTTATCAATGTGGCTGGTGGCCCCTTCTAGAAGCGTCACCAAGTTCTCACCATGGCGTTAGTCTACGCTACGAGGAGGTTTGCAGAATACCCAAAGAGCATGGCTCCCCTCGCCGCTCCCAACTGCGCCACGAGTCATGCCGGGCTTACCATTTGGACGCCCGAAGCACAGCATCTACCTAATTTGACTCTCTCTCCGTAGCCCCTGAGCTTTTCTCCTACTATGCTTGGCCCCTGCTAACGCTTGGTCACTCATCCAAGTCGCCGAACTTCGAAGCCAGCAGGCGGCTCAAGTGGGTAAAAATTTACGTCATAGAATTGAATGTCTCTTCCAACACAGGAGTGGCTGAAAGAACCTTGTCTGAGGAGGTTTTTAAGATTTGATACAAGCTCATGCATGGGTTGATGTGACAGGTGCGAGCTAGCCCCTGCGCTAGTCGTGTCTGACCTTCGAAAATTCGATGGTCAACTGATTGATTAGCTTCTTACCTGGGCTAGACATAAGTTCTCCCAAGTCCTGGCCTCTCCCATGGTCCCACCTTTCCCTCTCGGGAACGTTAGCTGCAGATCGCTCTGGAGAGTCGACCAACAGGGCATACCACAAGTTTCAGGCTGGAGCCCAGATGTCCCCTTCATGTGATAACCTCATTTCAACGCCTCAACGGTGTCGACAACCAGTCTGTGCAATGTATATAATGTTGGTCGAGACTTGATATTTTCCTGCTCTCTCAGCAAGTTCTCCATCACCACATTCATTTCAGTTCTTTCAGTTCTTTCACTTCACTACATTCTTTGATCTTTACTCACTACGCTCATTTCTACTTGTCCTGTGTGACTGTGTCATTCCTTCAACTTCATCTGCTACATTTTACCCTTCAGCCTGATCCATCATGCCCAGTCTTCGCCAGGTCTCTCTCCTTCTGGGAGCTATCCTCCCTGCTGCCTTGGCTGCGCCCTTTAACTACAAGCTGCAGGAGGAAGTCATTCCCGGAAAGTACATCGTTACCCTCAAGACGGATTCCGATGACACCACGGTCCAATCTCACCTTCACTGGGTTGAAGATGTTCACCGTCGCAGCCTTTCGAAGCGAAGCACTGTTGGCATTCAGTCGACCTACAATGCTACCAACTGGCATGGTTACTTTGGAGAGTTCGATGAGGACACGATCAAGGAGATCGAGGCCAGCCCCGAGGTAATTTCAGCTACCCCTACCTTGTACTACCACTAACACCGAGTCAGGTTGCCTTCATCGAACCCGATCACAAGATTCACCTCCAAGGCGACGACGAGGACGGCAAGGTCTACCTCTGGGAGCAGCCAGGACAGATCTCCAAAAGGGCCTTGACTACCCAGCAGGATGCCCCTTGGGGCCTCGGAGCTATTTCTCATCGCGAGCCTGGTGCCAACAGCTACACCTACGATACCTCTGCCGGCGCAAAATCTTACGCCTACGTTGTCGATAGCGGTGTTCAGATCAACCACTCCGAGTTCCAGGGTCGGGCCATTGCCGGACACAGCGTGTTCCCTGGTGCCCATGTCGATACCAATGGGCACGGCACCCACGTTGCTGGGACTATTGCTGGCAAGACCTATGGTGTGGCCAAGAAGGTTAGTGGAAATCCCGCCCCCATTATCTACATTCCGAGCGTAAGATGTACTAAACTAACTTTACTAGGCCCAGATTATCTCTGTCAAGGTCTTTCAGGGACGTGAAAGCTCCACTTCGGCTACACTCGAGGGCTTCAATTGGGCTGTGAATGACATCGTCTCAAAGAAACGTGCTGGTCGATCTGTGATCAACCTTTCCCTCGGTATGCAAGACCCTGGTTCTGAATCTGAGAAAAATATCAGTCTAACAGCCCGCTTTAGGTGGCCCTGCTTCTCAGGCCTGGACTGCTGCGATTGCCTCTGCCTACAAATCTGGTATCCTCGCCGTTGTCGCGGCTGGAAATGGTGACGAAGATGGAAACCCCCTGCCTGCCTCTGGCCAGTCTCCTGCCAATGCCCCCAACGCTTTGACTGTCGGTGCCATCGATTCTAACTGGAACCCTACCTCTTTTACCAACTACGGTTCGTCCCCGTTGCCTCAGATGGCTGTTACAATTGCTAACTATACCTAGGACCTGAGGTTGACGTCATGGCACCCGGCGAACGCATCGAATCGGCTGGTATTGGCTCTTCCAATGCCGTCAAGGTCATGTCTGGCACCTCGATGGCCTGCCCTCACGTTGCTGGTCTTGCTCTTTATCTTCAGGTCAAGGAGAATCTCCGTACCCCTGCTGCCGTGACCAAGCGCATCAAGGCCCTTGGAACTTCTGGACAGATCAGCGGCAACCTCAATGGAAGCCCCAACCTCGTTGCTTTCAATGGAGTCAGTAATTAATATAGGGCTACTGCGGCCCCTTGATTGAAGTTTACTATTCTGAAGGTCTGGGTACCTTCTAAATATCCCCTGGTGATCTGGAGTGTTGGGAGTACCTGGCGTATCAACTAGCAGATAGGGATGACTTATAACTATAATACACCTTGATGGATGTTACTTATTACTCAAATTCGTCAAATTACGCGCCATGGTACGTTTAATGCGTTGTTCTATTGTATAGCAACACAGCTATTTCAGTCCCAAGCCCAACTCTTTTTCCCCTTCACCTTCGTATGCCAGGCATCCCCCGCCCCCTTTCGACTTGGTACCTTGTCAGATCGATCCCAGAGCAGCTCCTCACAGCATCGTTACTTCGATAAGTCACCATAACAGCCGTCATCAATGGTGGTTACGGTTCACCATCCGTCGCTCAGCAAGAAAACCCACAATCAAGGTCAACAGTGACGGTGCTGGAGGTCAAGCTGGGGCTGTCTTACTTGCCAACTGAGCATCGGCCATTGTTGGAACCCCACTTTCCGCTTCCCCAAGCATCGTCGCCGTATGTGAAAGTAGCCTAATGAATTCTAGATCAGCAAGCCATTCAAAGAGATCGTTTTCGGCTTTCATTAATTCAAGGGGGGACTTACAACATCATCGCCAGATCCATGAGTGTTGATGTTCAGCACCAGGGGAAGGCCTTCACTCTCGGCCATGAGTTGTCCGTCGCCCCAGATGCTCTCCTTAGACCAGATCAATTGCTGCTTGCCATCGTAGACCCAAACGTTCATCTCGTGGGAGCCCTTGGCGTTCTCTCCGTCGAAAGTATGGACGTGGACGCCACACCATCCGCCGTTGAAGCGCTTGTTGATCTTTGGGGCCTCAGCTGCTTCTTGGGTAGGGGTAGCAATGGCAAAACCAAGGAAAAGGAAGAAAGATGAGAAGGTTTGAATTTTGAGTGGTAGTAGAGTGATCCAAAGGAACTGAGAATAATGTGGAAATATGAGACTAGGTGTTGAGATGTACGTTGATAGATGTACAATCCACTAGGTTTTCGTGACCGGCAATCCGACTATTTATACCCTTTCCCCCTTTCAAGCCTCCCATCTGCACCTTCTTCATATGGTTTCCAGTGAAGATACTGACCCCCCATTCTTTCTGGAATCGGAAGTATCTGAAGCTTAGGACATATCAAGCCTTACAGGGCTGCAGATGCTCAACCGCGGCCTGGCCCAAGCTTGTTTCGAGATGAGTTGATCTACAAAGGTGCATGGACGGTGCCGATGGGATATAGTGGACCGAAGGATTGGAAACGCGGTAAACGGCGTGACATCGGAAACAGGAGGTCTCATGCACATCGTTAAGGGATTGAAGGGGGGCCATAGTAGGGTATTCATAACTCCCCAACAGATGCAACACGGGAGATCACTCATCACTTTGTACATAAGAACGATCAAACGCATCAGATGACATTCTTTGACTGTAATGATCAGAGTGAACCCAAAGGACAGAGAATTGGCTTGGGAAATTTAGCTATCCCGATAGCATGGCGAGTCGTGCTGTAGCACAATCTAGACAAAACAAGAGTACTAAGCCTCGGAATGCTGTTGCCTTGAATCCTTCCATAACATCGCTCCATAGTTAACTTGTAATGTAGAGCTTGAAACACGATGGATTGTGATAAACCACATATCCCCATTGTTTTCTCATAGGCCTTGATGGCGTTGGGCAATCACCGACTGGTCCAAGCATAGCCACGGTTGATCAGTCAATCAACTATGGACACTAGCGAGGCGTAGCTTAGCACATGCTCGGGCTTCGGAACCCGAGAACCAATAAGATGACGTATCAATACCGTGAGCATTCGGACCGACGAGCTTCTCTTCGCCAGGCGGATTTCCTTCGATCTATCTGGCGTGGATGGTGAGCCCAACTCATTTCACAGACATGCAATTTCTACACCCAAAGCCCCAATTGATTGATACTTTTGCTCATCTCCCTTACTCCTCCATCTTGAGTCACAGCAGCTTAGCGACAATGCTACGGGTGCATGGGTTGCTGTCAAAGTAGATCTCCCGACACAGTCGGATGTCAATTCCAGACATGGATAAAAAGAGCAAATGAACTTCTTATTCACATTCTGTGAGCACAAGTTCGCACCTCAAAGCTATCACTTGAATACTTGACTAGATCTTCGCGTTAGGAGTCCCGAATTCAACCGCATTTGTGATTGACCCAACTCCTTCGAGGCCAACCTCGACAACATCCCCATCCTTGAGCCAGAGGGGTGGATTCCTTCCCATTCCAACTCCTTCGGGGCTGTAATTCAGGCGTATCGTCAGCGTGATAATTCAGGATTGTTGCAAAGGAATGGAAAACTCACGTTCCGGTAAAGATAAGATCGCCAGGTTCCAAAGTGGTACCCTGACTCAAAAACGAGATGACCTTCTTGATGCCAAATATCTGGTCTTTAGTGGAGCTGTTCTGCACAGTCTCTCCATTGAGCTTGGTCCAGATGTTGAGGTTCTGGCCGTCTTTGATGACGTCCTTGGTCACAATACCAGGCCCGTAAGGCGCCCATCCATCGAAGCCCTTGCCAAGAGACCATTGGCCTCCGCCGAATTTGATCTGCCAGTCGCGATGAGATACATCGTTGCCAACAGCATAACCCAGGACATAATCCAATGCATCGTCTTCGGAAACATCAAGGGCCTGCTTGCCAATAACGATGACAAGCTCGCATTCGTAGTCCAGTGACTGGCCGGTCTGTGCTCTGGCAGGAATGGGGATAGGGTCTGATGGTCCTGAGAGCGATGACTTGGGTTTGTACTAGTTGGAGTATCAGTTTCTATATCATGAGCTTCTTAGTATCAGTACCACTTACAAAAAGGACGGGAAACTTGGGAATAGGCATCTTGGTCTAGATAAAGTTCATCAGATACAGAGCCTTCCGCCTGAGCGTCGTGTGTATCTCACCTCAATGGCATGCTGCGTGTAGTTCAAGCCAAGGCATCTCACAGTACCGACATCCTCAGTTGCCAGCGGAGCAAGAAGAAGGCGAATATCGACAATCTTATCGGTAACGTTGTGGTCCCCAAAGACATCACCGGTGATCACATGCGCCTTTTTCGTTTTGGCGATGTTGGTCTCTCCGTCGGGAAGGATGGCATCACCGTAGTAGATTCGGTCATCTTTGGCAAGAAACCGGACAAGTCTCTAGGATGCATTAGTCGCGAGTGGACTCCATATCAGATCTGATGAGGGCCTTACCGAGAAGGCTGGCATGTTGAGAAAGGTCTTCGGCGGAAGTTGACCGAGGTTTTTTTCGGGTACGAGATACGGCTCGGGAGCTCACTTAAAAGGCTGTAGTCGAGTTCCAAATCCCACAGCTGTTTCTTGGATCTCACTGCCAATTATCTCAGGCACAATAAGGGGATAATTAGTTATCTTGATTCGTCGACAATGCCATGCAAGGTCGAGGAACCATGACCGGAAGCGGTGACGGGTAGAACGGGCCATGCGGATGGAGGCGGGGACCCTCCTTCGGCGAAACAGGCCGAGATTTCGGGGCATATGCCGAACCAATGACAAGCCCCGTGGCGGTAATCAAGATCAATCTCTCTGGATTCACGGCCAAGAATGACATAATGGTTCAACCGAGGACACCGGATACTGGCGGAGATTAATCGCCGCCGAACTTCTCGGGGCACTGACCGGGCAGAAACAGCCAGTCATTGAACAGACCCTGTGCTTCCCCAGATTAGGGCCCCATGGGGATGATCTTAGCTCGGGGCAACGGAGTGCTGCTCGGACATTTAAGCTTGGGCATCTCCTTGATTGAGTTTTGTCTTGAGTTGGTGGACCTGGCTAGATGTTTATTTACACTTCTACACCATCATCTTGATTGACCAGCCCGCCAGCTCTCAGATACATCAATATGGCCCTAAAAGGAGCTGAAGTCGCTGAGCACAACAGCGCCAAGTCGTGCTGGGTCATTGTCCATGGCAAGGCATATGACGTAACAGACTTTCTCCCCGGTAGGCATCATCGAGGCAGATAAAGACAATCCTGTGTTCTGACATCCCTTAGACCACCCTGGAGGTTCCAAGATTATTCTCCGATATGCCGTACGATACTCATTTTTCCCTCCAAAGTTTCTACTAACCTTGTTCCCAGGGCAAAGACGCAACCGATGAATTTGACCCTGTTCACCCTCCCGACACACTCGAGAAGTATCTCGACAAGTCCAAACATCTAGGTCCCGTTGACATGTCAACAGTGGAGGAAGAAGAGAAGGAGGAAGACCCAGATGAGGCCGAACGATTAGAACGTCTCGCTCAAAAGCCACTCCTTTCGCAATGCTATAATCTACTCGACTTTGAGGCCGTGGCACGACGCGTTATGAAGAAGACGGCCTGGGGTTATTACTCTAGTGGTGCTGATGATGAGATTGTGAGACCCCTCCCACCCTTGCCTGGCGCTTCTAGCCTGTGTTGTCGATAGACCATTACTCATTTTTATTCCTAGACGATGCGAGAGAATCACAGCGCTTTCCATCGCGTCTGGTTCCGCCCCCGGGTTCTAGTCGATGTCGAACACGTCGACTTTTCTACCACCATGTTGGGAACAAAATGCTCGATCCCTTTCTACGTCACTGCCACAGCCCTCGGCAAGCTCGGCCATCCTGAAGGCGAAGTCATCTTAACCCGAGCCGCACACAAACACGACGTAATTCAGATGATTCCCACACTTGCCTCTTGCTCGCTAGACGAAATCCTCGATGCGCAGCAAGGAGCTCAGGTTCAATGGCTGCAGCTTTACGTCAACAAGGATCGAGAAATCACGAGGAAAATCATTCAACATGCCGAAAAGAGAGGCTGCAAAGGTCTTTTTATCACAGTCGACGCGCCGCAGCTGGGCAGACGAGAGAAGGATATGAGAAGCAAATTCACTGATCCTGGTAGCGATGTTCAAAGTGGGCACGAAACCGACAACAGTCAAGGTGCCGCCAGGGCTATCTCAAGCTTCATCGATCCGGCTCTCTCGTGGAAGGATATTCCTTGGTTTCAAAGCATTACATCTATGCCCATTGTTCTCAAGGGTGTGCAACGCGTCGAAGATGCTGTCAAGGCTGCTGAGATGGGCGTTCAAGGCATTGTTCTTTCCAACCATGGTGGTCGACAATTAGACACTGCGCCATCGGCTATTGAAGTTCTGGCTGAGACGATGCCGGTTCTGCGTGAGCAGGGGCTTGACTCGAAAATGGAGGTATTCATCGATGGAGGTATCCGACGAAGCACCGATATCATCAAGGCCTTGTGTCTCGGTGCAAAGGGCGTGGGTATCGGTCGCCCATTCCTATATGCCATGAGCTCTTACGGCCAAGAGGGCGTAGAGAGGGCTATGCAGCTACTCAAGGACGAAATGGAGATGAACATGAGGTTGATCGGGTGTGCAAAGGTCGAGGACCTCAACCCAAGCCTTGTGGACTGCCGGGCCTTGTCATCCCACGCTGGTGGTGTCCCGGCTGACAACTTGTCATCGGCTGTGTATGACCCGCTGGCTGTGCCATCTCAGAGGCCCAAGGCTAAGTTATAGATATTTTTGGAGGGTATTGGAGTTATGGCCAAAGAGTTACTTTCTCACATTTTTCCTTCCTCGTGAAGGGCAGTCGTAGTTCGAAAAATAGACCAAGTTTCATTCTTAAATGGCATGCCATGACACCTCTTCAGCGGCAGATCCCACAGGAGATGGCAAAAAGTTCCTTCAAGTTCAGCTAAGAAGGCATCCCTCAAGTTGGCTGAATAATGAAAGGTATCATCGTCACCCATAAGGCAAATGTCCCAACACTCCAAGACCATCCAACTATGATCAGGGGTCACTGCACCAGCCTCCATCGACAACATACGAACTTCCAGTCACTGCACTCGCCTCATCACTCCCAAGAAACACAATTACCTTGGCCACCTCCTCCGGCTCCAAATCCCTCTGCAAGCTCTGTCCCCGCATGACCTCCGCTCTGTATTCGGGGGTCAGAACTTCTTCCTTCTGCCTCTTTGTCGCGATGGCTCCAGGCATGACGCTGTTGATCCGGATGTTGAACTGCCCGAACTCCTTGCTCTGTGTACGCGTGAGGCCCATGATTGCCGCTTTGCAGGCCCCGTAGACTGAGACTCCAGTGGCGGGGATCCTCCAGGAGATGGATCCCAGGTTGATGATGCTACCTCCTCCAGCCTTCTTCATCGCTGGGATGAAGGCCTGACTCAGGAAGAAGATGTGTCTGAGGTTGCCGTTGATGTTGATATCCCACGCTTCGGGCGTCACTTGTTCTGTCCGGAGCCTGCACTTGCTGCCTGCGCCTGCCGCATTGTTGACCAGAACATGTACTGTACCGTGCTGCTTCAGTATATCGGTAGCGGTGGCTTGTAGTTTCCCCAGGTCAGACACATCGCAGAAGTAAAAGACGGGTGTCTTGATCGCCACTCCACTAGAATCTTTGACGTGGGAAACAACACGGTCGATGGTATCTCCTGCCGACTCCCCAGCGATGTCGAGGAAGATGACCTGGCAGCCTTGAAGAGCAAAGAGTTCAACGGTAGCAGCGCCTATCCCTTCTGCACCTCCCGTGACAACCACAATCTTGTCACGAAGGCTGGGGTAGATGGCATGCGGTCGAGACATGTTGGTAGTAGGCAGTCGGTAAACAAAACGGGAAGAATTTTGAGCTGGAAGAATGAACTCGTCTGCTTATTGCTAACCCCTCTTTTCAAGTTCCTCGTGACAAATCTGGAACAACGTTACAATATGATGACGTCTACTATAACCAAAAGGGTAAACCGATTGATATACAAAAACGCCTTGTCTTCAGGGTTTACAAGCCATGTGCGTCGACTCCTATCGAGACACCTTGACGATATCACAATTGGGGGCTGTCAATGCTACCGATAAGCGAATAATTTCTACACCTAGTTTCTCATGAGACATATAATACCTTGTGGGTTGATACAATTCCCTAAAACTTGGAAGAAAAACGTGATAGAATCACTGACATACGCCATACTTATTTACTTTCTGAAATTTGCTGGAGTTAGGCTTCTTCTGTTCGGGGGTATGCCTATCCTTTGACACTACCATCCTAGAAACAAGGTTGAAGCCCCATGTCGCTTCCTCCACGATCTTCATCCTTCGATCTGGGGTATGCGAGTCATAGTCGCTACTCTGGACCCAAAGAATAGTTTTACGTAAAAGCCGCCAAGAAAGAAACTGCCGTAAATATTTGGCGAATTTGTGATCGGCAAAAAACAAGCGACAACCCCTCTCTCTCGGTGGAGTCACCCGAACACCATGATAAACACCAAGCGGGGAAGCGGCAACACGCAATTTAGGCATCGAGGTCACAAAGGAAACAGTCGGACAAGGAATACGATATGACGATCCACCTCTGGCGCCTGACAGCTACCAAGGCGCTTGGTAAAGTCAGGGCTCAAGACATTACGATCGAGCAGTATGCATCCTCTCTACTAGAACGGATCAATCATCGCGATGACGACGTTAGGGCCTGGGCATATCTCGATCCAGCGGCCGTCTTAGAGCAGGCCAGACAACTCGATAAAGTGCCCTTGGAGAAGCGAGGACCACTTCATGGCCTGCCAGTTGCAGTCAAGGACATCATCTATACCAAAGGTTGGTGAAATACAAGCTCAGTACGCCGAGAGCTATTTACTAATGCCAACAGATATGCCAACGGCGCATGGCTCACCCATATATAAGGATCACCACGTGGCAGTAGATGCCGGGTCTGTCACGATCCTTCGAAATGCTGGGTGCCTCATATTCGGTGAGTCTCAGCCAACCCCCCAGGCACCACGTTGCTGATAATGGCCAGGCAAGACAACAACGACTGAATTCGCTGCCGTGTTCGCCGGTCCCAAGACTCGAAACGCACATAGTACCACGCGCACCCCAGGAGGCTCCTCTTCTGGATCTGGCGCAGCTGTGGCCGACTTCCAGGTACCTGTTGCGCTTGGGAGTCAGACCATGGGCTCTATCGTCCGCCCAGCCGCCTTCAATGGGACATACGGTTTCAAACCAACATGGAACGCTATCACACGAGAGGGACAGAAGTTTAGTGCCCTCACATTCGACACCATCGGCTTCTTCACTCGTAGCGTAGATGACGTCGACGCCTTGATGGATCTCTTTGCGGTCCATGATGACGAGAAAAGTACATTCACTGATATTAAGGGCTCTCGTATCGCTGTTTGTAGAACGATACAGTGGAGCCTCGCCGGCCAAGGAACCATAAGCGCTATGGAAAAGGCCGCGGAGTTACTCAAAGCGCATGGAGCTCAAGTCGAAGAAATCAGCCTCGGTTCTGATTTCGATCGTGTTGTCGAATGGCACGGTAAACTCGGCCAGGCTGAGGGCGGCACCACTTTCCTCCCTGAGTACCTCTCTGCCAAGCAAGATTTGCACGATCATTTGGTCGGATGGGTTGAGAACAAACAAAAAATTACTCACAAAGATGAACTTGAAGCGTACGACGGTCTCTCTACCCTACGTCCAAAGTTTGACGCCATTGCGAGTCGTTACGATGCGGTTCTAGCGCCGAGTGTTCTAGATGAAGCACCAGAAGGACTAGATAATACTGGGAGCCCGATTCTTGCTTCAACTTGGACGGTAAGTCAGTTAGAACCCCACAGGACATGGCTGACAGTAGCAGGCGTTGCACTCCCCAGTCATCAACATTCCGGGTTTTCGGGGTCCGAACAATATGCCGATCGGGGTTTCGCTTGTCGCCCCTCGTTTCAGAGATCGTCATCTCCTCAAAGTGGGAAAAGCAGTCGGCCGTATCTTTGAGGCAGAGGGTGGATGGACTCAAGGATCATAAGATGTCTATAAATTTCGTTTATCTCATCACAAGATTTTGTGCTAGAATAGAAAACTGTCAGTCATTCTACCGGCGATGACGATCATCCTCATCCTCAGATGATGACAACAAAGCCTCCTCATCTCTCCTCCACTCATCCATCTGTATATCCTCCGCCTGTAGTTTTGTGTAGACCGTTTTCGGTTTCCTCAGCCTCCTAACGCCAAGTATGATGCCTACCACAACGGCGGCGACAGCAGTGATAATCACACCCACTGAAATCCATTTCCTCCATCCTCTTATACAGCAAGGATACCAATTCATGTATATACCCACAGCCCACTCCGTCCAGCTTAATCTCCGTGCTTGATCTCGGACAAGACCTTTTCGCAACAGGTGCTTGAATCGGGGTCCGTTCGGGCCCGTCTCGAAGCGGTGAACTCCGAAGCGGGGGATGGTTTCTTGGCGAGGATCGGATTGAGGAAACTGGAAATCACCCCAGTGTCCTTTGTACTCAAACCATGACGTGTGATTGGAGGAAGATCTCGGAGATTGTTGCTTGGGAGGAGTGAGGGGGATAAGAGTGAAGGTGTCGGGGTCAAGTTTGTAAAAATAGGCCGACAAGACGGGATCCCATCTTTTCCCTTCATCGCAGTAGTCAATCAAAGCCGCATTATGTATGGGTGCGCTGAAAGACATGTCAGTATGTATCCGGAGTTGCTATCAAGGAAGTATCATACCCAGGCATGGCGTAGTTGGCGTGAGACCCTCGGGCACTGTACACGATGGGCTGGAAATTGTTAGCAGGTCGGTCATGAGTTGACATGTTTGAGAATAAACGTACTCTATCACCAGCTTTGGAAACCGCTCCGTCATTCCAATCGTAGCCCTCACCATCAACATGCTGACTATAATAAATGCCAACAGGTTTTCCGTCTCGGAAGCGGACCATGTTATGTTCCCTTGAGATGAAGAAGATCAGCCATGCCCAGAACAGCAATCCAAACGCGACTCACCAGTCTCCGACGTGGTTGCCGAAATGCATCCCTGCGGAGGCCTTTTCGCTTGTAACAAGACGATTCAGAGGCTCCAGAACTTGTGTGATGTTGGGACCCTCGTTGTAGGAATAAAAGTAAAAGTAAAACGCATCCAGGTCAACCTCGTTCTTCTCTACAAGAATGATGGCGCAAGGTGTGGCATTGTGTATCCTGCCAGCATCGTCTGGTGCCTCGCCGAGAATCCATTTGGGATAAGAAAAGGGATCATCTTTGGACACCAGGGCAACATCTTCATCTCCAAACTCGTTGAGAGTCCCCAAGTTGCCAAGATTAATTGAAGGAATGCCGTTAATTGCATGCCCTTGCACCGTTGGTGTCGTGTGCTGAAGATGGGCGAGCAAGTCGCTGGGCATGTACGGATCCTCAGAATGCAGCCACACAAGAGGCGCTAGAACAGGTCGCTCGTTAGTCAACGGTTGTCGCACGATTCGGTCACGACGCGGTCAGCAAGTGTGACATACCGTAGTTAGCCACATAATCCGGACATCGGAGATCCGGCTCGGCTCGGACAGACAAGGCCATCAAGAAGAAGAGGCACCTGAGTATCCGTAGCAGCGCCTGGGCTGCCGATTGCCCTGCCATCTCGAATCCCGCCTGGTCAGCACCTGCGATGACAAGTTGAGGCTCGGAGGAATAAGCATCAGGGATGCTCGGTCTGAGACAGGGAAAAAGAATGATATCGGGAAACGCTTAATCAGCCAGCGCAGCGCGCACCCGCGTCGGTAGCTTCGGCTTCAGGGGGGGCTGGGTTGGGCTTTGCTCATTGGCGGTCTCGTGTGAGGCATTTCCAACCAATCAACCGGGCTCTGGGAGTCGCTGCTGGCTGACGCGGTCCACAATTAGCAGCGTCGATACGAGGTTCTGTTAGTGTGCATAACAGGATGAGATGTGAAGGAATTGCTCCTTTATCATCATTGCCGAGGGACTCCGGAAAGTGATATGTCAAGAATTAATTATGACGTAGTCAAAGCTTAACCGAGAATCGGAGGCGCCCACATTCCGCATCCTAAGACGATCCAGGCACAGGTGAAAGGTGGAGCTCAGACACGAGGATAACGGCCTTATCAGAGTCCACGGAGATGACCTCACACCTTGACGGCGACCGTGAATCTCCTCGAGAGCACATGCTATCTAGCAATATTTGAGTAGCCGTATTATACATCTCCTACGATGAATTGGACAATCCGCAAAGCTGAAATTGCAAGCTTTTTACGAAACCGGAAAAGCCAAGCAATAAATTCCTACCAAAATTCCACACTAGAACTCACTGCCCCTCCAGGGTAGGGTTCTGCATTCCTGTCCACACACCAACTCAACCCGCCACTTGCCAGCGACACTTTCCCTTTATCTAAGATTCCTCGTTTATTAGGCATGGTCATTGAAGTCTTTCCTGTATTTGGATGTTCTTTTCTCATTGGCTGTGGGCATTCTTCACGATTAGTGCTTTCATGTCTTGATCACACTAAGATGAAGGCGAATAAGGACAACGCGACATTTTATCAATATCCACGACTAGGTACTCAACGGTTGATAGAACAGGTAAAGACTGTTCTACTATTTAGTGAAAACAAACGGAAAACACTCCCCACAACCGCCTAACATCCATCATCCATGTACTCATCGTAGCAGTCTTTGTGGTAGTGAGCTCGCCACAGCAAAGGATGTGTTTCGATCCAATGCTCCTTACCAGCGTCAATGTCTTCCGCGCACTACTCATGGTACAGATGATTAGTTCATGATTCCGGGGCGAATATTATTTGAACGTACCCAAGTGCATCCAACTTCGGCATCGGAAGAACTTTTTTGATACTCAAAGCCATTGTCGCTGGCCCCCACCGCTCTCATTGAGGCTATCAGCCCCAATAGTGACAAATACACAGGCCCGGGCGCATGGTAGTCGAGGCGTGACAAGATGGTAATCTCTTGGGTATTAGTGCTGGGAAGGCCTGTATAGCTTCGGGATAAGTTGGGAGATGGGATGATGGGCAGAGGTCAGAATTTCGTTGGGAGCGAGCCCTATCCTTATACATCCTGACCTCCAGCCCAAGGCATCTAACCAAGGCATCTGACCAAGGCAAACATAGATGGTGCGCGTCTGTGAAAGTTGGCCATACTGAAAAGGTCTGAATGATTGACAATCATCTTCATTGCCGAAATTGATCACATTGTTGATAATAGACGCTTGACTTCTCGTTCGCCGGGCATACGGGTTGGACGCTCTGATATTAAATCAGGCAACGGTATCATAAACATCAACTCATGTTATTTTCCTGCGTACTTATTCTCAAGTTCCAGATTTGCTCTCTCAAACTTAAGCCGCCGTTCTGCCTCGGCAGCCTCAAACTCAGCCTGTCGTAGTTCCTCAGCAAGTTGAAATTCCTCCCGTCGTTTTGCTTCAGCGGCTTCAAACTCAGCCTTCCATTTTGCCTCGGCAGCCTCGAACCTCGCTTGCCATTTTGCTTCGGCGATCAAGTATCTCATCCTGTACTCATCTTGAAACTTTTTACGTGCCTTTTCCTCGATCATGGCGACCAGCTCTGCCTCTTCCTGTCTTTTAGCTTCGACCCTTGCACGAGCCTCGGCTTCAACTTTTTGGCGCTCTTCAGCGGCCTTCATCTCGGCTTCGAGTTCCAATCGACCCTTCTCCTCGGCCTTCCTCATGGCCTCGGCATGATCTCTTTCTCGCTCTTCCCCAGCTCTTATTTCCGCTTTTATCATTTCATGAGCGGCCTTCACAGCGCGTTTGGCCTTTTCAATCTCGTTCTTAGCCTCTTCTTTAGCCTCGTCCACAGCCTCCATTCGGCTTCGGAAAGTCTCCTCAATCTCCTTGCGGATCTCATCCTCGAGCACTTTCCGCTTCTTAGCAGCTTTTTGTTTCTCCTCCTCGGCCTTCAAGGCGGCTATCTCAGCCTCAAGACGAATCTTTTCTGGGTCAGGAGGCGGTGTAAGCGGCCGAGCTGGGGCCTCGGGAGGAGGGGGAGGAGGACGGCCATAGTAGCCAGATGGATAAGGCATCATGCCGGGTCCGCCTTGGTTTGTTGGAGAGAAGGGATTGACTGGATTGAATGGACTGGGAGAGTAGTTTCCATAGGGAATCATCTGGCTATTGGCTGGATAGACTGGCATCCAAGAACTGGTCTTGCCATCGCCAAAGCCCGGAGGGCGGCCATACGGCGGACCAAAACTGCCGGGTTCCATGTCGACGGAGTTGGTTTCTTTGGTCGTAACTCTTGCAGTTCGTATAGCCTGCTGTTTTTGAGGTGAGGTGAGATGCGGAGTTGTTAAGGCAATGGCCAAGGTAATGGTGGTCAGATTGATATGCTAACCGAAGGCTGTAGGGCTGGACTGCATAACTGTTCACTGAGTATATAATTAAGCCAAAAGCCCTTGTGCAATTGAACCTACGGAGCCCTTATTGTGCGATTAAGCCCTTGCGGCCTTCCGTCCCTTCAAACGGGGTTCCACATTAATATGCTAAAGTTTAACTTGGTACTCCGCACAGCAACTAAACTAAAAGTGAAAGAATCAATAGTTGACTCTTCTTGATCTAAAGCTCTAAACGACGATAGACTGCAAGTTAGAACCGCATTTATTTATTTCTTCTAGTATTATCCTCTCGGTGTCTTCTTCGGAGTATCTCTTTCTCCGGTCTGCTGTGCCGCTGTGCGCATTTCGAGGTAAGCATGGAAACCCCGCAGCTGAGACTGTGGAACGACGGCCAGAACACACCGGCGATTCAACATGGATGTAGTCGATGCCTCGGGTCCTTCTCACTCCCAACCGGTGCCTTCGTTGCCTCCGTTGCCTCCGTTGCCTCCGTTGGAATCACCATCTGGAACGGAGACTTCGGGCATTTACGACAGCCACGATGAATTATATTCAGAATCAGAGTTCTCCCAGGACTATGAAGATACTGCTTCCGAGACAGACGCACCATTCTCTCGTCCAGGCCCACGATTCCCTCGTCCTCCCAACGCTACACCATGGCGTTACCCCCCAACCTCTTGGGAACTAGAGCTTGAAGGGCTTGCGCACACCTTGCCTCTCAAGGTTGATAAGGAAGACCAGATTGACGGCACCTCTAAGTCAAAGGAATGGCTCGAACCCGAGCGGGATGTGGACGCCAGTTGTTCCACCGAAAGACTTATTGTCAATGCCCTGGAGTATTCGATCGACCAAGACCGGGTCACCTTGGTCTGTCCTGAGGGTCCCCAGACCGGAGTTGTTGACCCGGGGTCTATTCAGTTGAGGTGGTTGTGAGTAAGATGAACTTTGCCATTCCGTCGCGTCCAAGACTGACGTGGTATGTTGACCAACTCAAGACATATCCGAAGGGCCTCGTTAGATCTTGGAATTCTCCGGGTTTGTACCTCCCACCTATATAATGAACGATCTAGGTCTAATGGAACTGACATTCGTAGAAATGCGTAGTTGACTGCCCCTTCTTGTCGAACGATATGAAGTCTGTTGCAATACAGGTAATGAAGGAGGTTGAAAACAGGTTTTCCAGTAGGTTTGGAAGTAGTACCTGCATTCGACCTGGAAGCATCCGTTGTATTGGGTCATATCCTTCCTCCGACGGTGCCCAGCCGAAGAAGACGAAACCGGTCATCTTTGTGAGTTCTCAATACTTGAAACTCCAGCCAGTGGAGGCCCATTCTAAACACAATCATGGCCAATTCCCCCAACCTCTTCTACGCTGCCTTTATGGCTATGATGTTGATGCAGACCGCGAGAACGATCAAGCTGTAAGGAAGATGTCCCTCAGCACGAAAGAGGTCCTCCACGTGGGCCAATTGTGGTGTCTCCTCGTTGGCTCTGGTGAGCATAGGAAAATCAGCCATAGTCGCATGCCCTGACTGGTTCTAGGTGTTCTTATCACAATGTCTCAGCACTCTGCCCATGAGCTGCGTGGTCAGCATATCACGCTGGAATTGGGCGCAAAACCTTTGGCTATTCGACTCATTGATGAGGATGGAAGTGTCTGTCAGTTCGTTGTCCAACGAGATTGCAGTTACGTGGTATGAAGAGCTCTTCCAAAACTCGCGACGCGTGTCGTGATCGGCATAGGCTTATGGGAGACATACGCAGGAGCTTCTAAGGCGCGCCGTCTTTCGAGCCAAACGACCAGGGGCAGATGCCAGGAGATATGATCTCCTGGATAGGAACCGAAATATCCTAACCCCGAAGAAATGGCTCCAGATTTCGGCATCAACGACCATCAATCACTATGTTGTCCACCTCACAACCAAGATAGCCTCGAATCCCGGCTACACCGATCCGAGCTACCCCATGCTCACTTCTCAAGCGCCTTACATGTCTTCCCAGATGCCCTACACAATGCCGCCAATGCACTACACCCCAATGGTTTACAATCCTGCCATCACAAATGACGAAAATGACCCTGCCTCAAAGCGAACAGACAATCGAAAAAGGGCCGTACCCACGACTGAAGGTTCCCCTCCCGAATCTGAGCACATTCACTGGATCCCGTTTCTTAACTGGCTCCCTGGGGGTGGGGAGAACGGGCCGACTCCAGAAACGGGCGACAAACACTTGTTCAAGGCTCTCGATCATGTCGAAAAGACACTCTCCAGTAGCAACGGATCGTTGTACTTGGAATCTTTCCAGTGCACATTCTATGATCTTCTCCGTCGACATGAACTTCAGCCCACAACGGCGAAAAGTTCAGAGCAAAGTCATGCTAAAGGAGAGGAGACATCAAAACCGAGCTCCCCTATTTCTCACTCCAATGGGCCAAAGATAGAAGTTACAAGCGAACCACAGGTTGGGTCCAGTTCAATCTTTAGCGATACAAAGTCGGCAGAAAAAGCGGCTGGATTGTCTAATTATTTGTCACCCACAGTTGAGACAGCATCAATGACCTCTCAGAATAGTGATGATTTATCAGACAGCTCGACACGACTAAGGTCTAGGATGAAGCGAGCCTTCTCAAGCAAGTCAGATCCGGAAAAGGAAGAATCTCAACATACTCCAGACCACCAGGCCACCGAACGTTGCCAGGAACTCCAGCAACAGATCGTCGAAGCATCTCAGAAAATCCTTGCCTCATTTCTCCGAGACGGAGGCAGATCCCTTGATCATCCGGTCCTTATGCGGTTTTGGGGATCCATTGATGCTATCCTTCGGGTGAGTTTTGAATACACGACACACGTTCCAGGGACCCTAATCAGTGATGTGCTCTAGCAAATATCATGGGCGCATACGGACAGCCCGCGCAAGACCTACATGATTCGGGACTTTGATGCCTTGTCCTCGCTTTCTGAGAAGGCTACAGCTCTAGGACCTAAACAAGAGACATGGGCTGACTGCGCTAAGTGTCGGTCAGAGATGGTATACGTATCTGCGGCTGAAGCTCTTCAACATCTTCGTTCGCACCATTCCCGGCGGGTCACATGTGATAGCGAGGGTACAAGGCCTTTCGATGACCCGTCGTTCGTCTGGATCCGCCCGAATACTTATGGAGGCCAAGATGCTGTCAGTGTCGACCGCGTCGAGGATGTAGTGGATAAGTTCATTCACGAGTTGCTTGACCTGAACTCGATCGTTGAAGAATTGCACCTGCTAGCAGCAAGGGCGTTCAAAACTGACAAAATGCAAAAAACGCCCCCCCATTCTCAGAAATTGCGCGCTTTATTTGGCGAATTGACCTCCTTATATATCTTCAGGGGAAACCATCTATCACTGCTAAACAGTCTCTCGCTCGCAACCGCCCGCAAAGATGCCATGAGGTCAGGCCTTATCTCTGAAGATATCACCGATGTGGAGCTTCGAGCTTCTCGGGCATCGAATGCAGCCAAGCGTCTCGCGGAAGGAATCAAGAGTGACATCATTGTGCTCACCAACACCACTTCGACGGCCGAGGGCTTAGGTGTCGAGGCGGTTGGCGCCGAGTTCCTCGTCTTGGCTCTCATTCACAACCTCCAAAGCCGACCGCTCAAGCTAGTCAAGAACATGAAAGATGACAAGGTCAACCGGCGCGACGGGGAGATGGAGGTTGTGGAAACCTACCAGAACTATGTGGCTAAGCTGCACATCCAGGCCAACCGGCGGCCACAGAAGCGGCTATTTCTTGACATCGGCACCGTACAGGAAGAGATAGACGCGCTGCTAGTGATGGGGAACTGCCAATGGGTGGTCGTCAACAACTTCATGAGATTGATATGGCCGTGGTCGTTCCACCTTCCTGACCCGACTCGGATGGACTTGCACCTAATCGAGGACCGTTATGCGAGATCACATATGAACAAACGTGCGATCGTCGACTCCGATCTGCTGACGCTCCGGGAGAAGACTACAGCTTTGAAAGAAGACGTCAAGCAGACCGTCGAGGTTCTCGAGGAGAACCATGGAAAAGCCATTAGAGTGTTTACCATCGTCACGCTCTTTTTCTTGCCACTGTAGGTTTCCCGACACACATAAGGCGCCCATTTTGATGGTGACTAATCCATTTATAGATCGTTTGTCTCGAGCTTCATGGGTATGAACACAATGGACATAAGGGACATGGAGCACAGCCAGACAATCTATTGGACGGCTGCTGTGCCCGTGACAGTGGGCACTATGGCTTTGGCTCTGATATATGCCTATAGAGGACAAGAAATTTCAGACTGGATAGCTTCTAGAATTAAATAGCAGATAGGCGTCGTCATTCTGTCGTTGTTCCCTTGGGGCAAACTTAGGAGATCGGAAATTGCTCCGCCAGGCCAACGGCACTGGGTCTAGAGCTAACGATGGGAAGATACGGCACCCTGAGATGGTTGGCCCTGTTGATATAGTTTACTTCAACCACCTCATAGCTTCTGCCGTTTCTTGGTTGGAGATCGAGGCTCCCAAGCTGAAAGATTCATACTCATCGAATTACAGTATTCCAAGGTTTAGCCACGTGGTCTAAACAATACATCATCGTGAGGACACACACGCATGAACCTCTCCCTTTTCCGTCAATTTTCGGAGTTCGGTCACAAGACCCATCTCTGGTCCAACCTTGTTTTGTGAGAGGTGTGCCGAAGACTCTCGCCGACTTATCAAGCGGGCAGGCACACATATTTTCACATCGTGGTTCTGGAGGACTGATCAAAATCATTGTCACCACAACCTCTGAAGATCTCCCAGTAACCTCCCTGTCTTGAGAGCAATGGCCCCTGTCACCTCTGGTAGCTGCCTCTGCGGGGCATGTACCTACTCATACACGGATGAGCCAGCTATGAAGGTAACGCCGCCTCAACTCACGACTCTATCCTTATCTAACCTCTGGCAAGGCTCTCTGCTACTGTGTCACTTGCCGCAAGGTCTCAGGAGGGACAAACACTACCAATTTTATTGTCCCAGAGGAAAGGTTCACCCTGAACAGTGGCCAGCCCAAATCATTCTCTACCGAGCACGAGACCGGCATGACCATCACCCTGTTCTTCTGTCCCGAATGCGGGACAACCATGTGGAAAGAGGCTTCGGCATCCCAGTTCAAAGGCGTGAAAATAGTTCAGGCGGGAACACTGACGGATCCGACCAATTTCACTGGGAAGATTGATGCCGAGCTGTACGCTCCTGAGAGAGCCTCCTGGCTGGTTGCTCTGCAGGGTGCAGAGCAGAAGGAGCAGCTTTAGGTTATGAAATAGCTCGCTGGAGCTGGCGCTGTGCAAGGAAGTGGAAATTAGCAAGATCGATCTTGTCCCGCTATATGCATTTGTTGCGAGAAAAGTATCCATTGACGTTTCAAGCGGTTCAAAGTGAAGGGTTCGATAGCCGAGATCCAAATTCATTGATCGTTTCTTAACGTTGAAGTTGAACTTGAAGGTGCCCATAGACAGGCCCGGCTCCCTGTGCTTGGCCCTCAAAAGGTTGTATTTTGAGAATCAGCTAAGGGCAGCCACCGAGGGTTGTGGCAGGGAATGATGCAAGTCTGACGTGTCAGGATTGACCATTCACGCCATCGCAAATGCATGTAAAGAGCGGTTCGAAATTGCTGGCTAGAGACTTTGAGTTGAAAGGACACTCATTAGGACGGCAGATTTACAAGTTGTTGATGCGTCATGAGGGAGCAAGGTGCACAAAGGGGAGTGTGTTGAGCGACAGCGCGGTCTGATTGGTCAGAGCAGCCCCGCTAAAGGGGCTGTGCGCCGTTATATTGCTGCATCAGGCGATGCCCTCATTTTCAGAAAACAAAGGCTCTTTCAAATACTGTTTTTCATGCTTCAATGTGACGCAGGCGCTCTGTACAACAGGAGTGATGTTGGAGCTGGATGTTCGCTGGGCGAAGGGCTGCGGGACGGCACGTGATATATATATTGGACCAATGAGTTTTGGAGGTGATTTTTTAACTGCGGTATCTCTTATCAGCGTATCTTATCGATAAGAGAAACCCTCGATAAAACATGCACAACCAGCAGGGCGAGATCGGAGGATGCATAAGAATGGATAACGCGCTCCCCAGCGCGACGTCTTGGCCCTCCCTGAGACCTCAGCCGATTCTGGAAGGACAAGCACGAGATAATGTATTGCAGTTTTGGGTTCGGATGAATGTTGCAAGAAATCTTATTATGACAATTATGAGTAATTAACTAGTACGGCTTTTTCTTAGTCACACTGCGTCTCTACGCACTCCCCGTGACGATATCCATCTCCTGAATCGGGACCATCTTTGTCCTGAAAAGAAGTTTGTGTCCGGCCACAAGGACGACGAACAAGATCAAACTGATGTAATTTGTGAAAAACTTGCTGGTGTCCCACTCAATAAACACCTCGAAGCCACTTGTGATAATGATGAGGACAGTGAATATCAGGCCATACCAAGACAGGTAGGGCTGGAAGGGTGCTACATATGGTAGGCTTGATCGGGGGATCTGATAGAAAGATAGAGCCTTCATGAAACGGATGTGGCACAAGTTGATGATGGCCCAGGCAATGAATCCTGCAACCGAGGTGATGCTGAGGAACCAGTTGAAGACAACAGTGCCATCATTGGACAGGTTGAGGAATGATAGGAAGCCGAAAATGGCACAGAATCCCACTGCGTAGTAAGGCGTTCCGAAGCGGTTCGTCTTCTTCAAGAAAGCTGGGGCATGGCCAGAGTCGGCCAAAGAGATAAGAATACGGCTGCTCGAGTAGACATCCGAGTTGGCGGCAGTCAAAACAGCAGTAAGGAGCACCGCGTTGAGGATGGATGGGAGGACCGGGACTCCGGCAAGTTGGGCGACGATGACGAGGGGAGAAGCTGAAGCGTCTTGGGAGTCGCTGAGAAGGCCCTCATTTGTGTATGGGATATTGAGGCCGAGGAAGAAGACGGTTGAGATGAAAAAGGAGAAGACGCCCCAGAAGGTCCAACGCATAGCAGAAGGAATTGTCTTTTGAGGATCCTTGGTTTCTCCAGCTCCAATGGCGACAAGCTCTGAGCCCTGATAACTGAAGCCGGCGGTGATCATGACGGACCAGAAGCCGATGAATCTGCCAGTCGCGCCCTCTGCCAGATGTTCAGCAAACGCACCGGGTGTGCCCCAGTACTTGAAGCCCAGGTAGCCCTGTTGGCCAACGCCTGCATTAACGCAGATGGAAAAGATGATGAAACCAATGATGGTGATGACTTTGATGCTGGAGAACCACATCTCAAACTCTCCGAACCACCGCACTGGGAGGAAGTTGGCGATGGTGAAGAGAACCCAAAACACAGCAATCCAGATGCCGATATTCAGGCTCTTGTCCCAGTATTGAATAATAAGGCCAGCGGCGGTCAGCTCAAGGGCGAATGTGATTGTCCAGCTGAACCAATAAACCCAGCCCATGGCGAAACCGAACGTGGGATCGAGGAAGCGTGTGGCATAGGTTGTGAAGGCGCCTGCGACGGGGATGTAGGCAGCCATTTCTCCAAGAGCAACCATGACTGAGAAGAGTAGGCTGCCCACGAAGATGAAGGCGATGAGCAGAGAAACAGGCCCGGCTGTTGCAAGAGCGTTTCCCGTTCCGATGAACAAGCCTGTTCCTACGGCAGCACCAATTGCGATAAATTGGAGGTGTCGGCCGTGGAGTCCTCTCTCCAGCTGGGTACCATCGGCAGCTTCGAAGTCGACAGACTTGGACGACTGTGCCGAGTCGTGGGCCTCTGTCTTGGTCTGGATGTCCATGATGGCGGTTGTGGATGACGAAAAGCAAGAAACAGGCCAAGATTCCAAAAAAGCAAAGAAAAGCCTTCTTCACCAAACTACTGGGACTACTACCTCACATTTTCCAAAAATGTAGACGCACGAAGCCGTTTTATCTGATCCGATGAGTCAAGTCACCATCCGATTCTCGAACCCTCTTGTCGTGTTAGGGCGAAGATTGGTGGAGCCGCGATGACATGAGTTGAATAACCGTTATATAATGAATTGCTTTCTGAGTCCCTACTCTCCCCTTTGTACCCCGGAGAATATGGCGGGACCCCGCAATGACCCCGTGGATTCTTATCTTCGTTGTCGTGAGATGCCAAGATGATGCGCGTTGTAGCTGGTTTCGAGAGGGGCTTGGAGGCTTTTGTGGCTGCAGCTCGCCCCGAGGAAGGATATCTTTGAGCATAAAAGCCCCAAGAGCGCATGAACTTCACTTTTCCACCAGCTCGAGTCTTCCGCCCTTGTTGAACAAGGCTTGAGCTCGCTAGTCTTCATACTTGTCGTGCTAAGGCGGATGTACAAGTTGGGCGGAAGTGGGTCTATGGGGATGTCAACCAAGGGCGGAGGCTAAGATTTCATCTCGCGTGAACACCTTCTCTGCCGAGAATCCTTGCCAAGATTTGCTCGCATGATCTAACGGGTTTTCTGGGTTTAATTGGGGACTTAAAGCCGGTGTTGGTAATCATGGCGTTGAACAAGTGGCCGCCGGCCGCCGAAGGTTGGTCCGACGTGATCCCCCACACTGCTGTGACGCAAGAGGACTGATAATCCGGAAGGACACAGGGTAGATATAACTGGGGTCGGGTTTAACCAGAGATCTGATAAATTTCGGATGATATGTTAATCACCCACTTGACTGCCCCTCGCCATTCGGCGTTGAACGCGTTGAGGCCCGACTTCGGACCGTCGGCCACATGATAGGGGCTACTCTGAAGATTCTGTCGCGACTGCATGGAATCTGTGGTACAAAGGTACGAGAATCCTTTGGCATATGCGAGGTTGAAGGCGTAGTGACATATTATGGCCCTTCATCTACCATCATGTCATCTACAGGACTCACGAAATAGCACACTTGATCGAGGAGAGAAATTCCTTGCGATTAACTACCAGATCCTATAATGTTATAACGATATTGTCTACATTCAGCTGACCAGTTTACAGAGGGTAAATAAAGAACTTGTTCTCCAGATCAGTCAGATCAAGCATCGAAACGTCAACCTTGACCTTGACCGTCTCATCCCCCACCACCTGCTCAACATAGCCCTCTCCATGGTTTCCAAGGGCAGCCTGTTCGGTAATCCACTGTCGGCGCTCCTTGTTTCGCTTAACCAAGATGAATCGAATAGCGAGCAACAAAATAGGCGTCAGCGTGAAACTGGCGATAATCTGCGTGGCCCAGGCACCGTAGTATCGGGGTCCTCCAGTCTTCCACAGCTGTGGAGAAATAATGTTGGAGATGCCGTAGAGAATCATAAACATGGCGTTACGAGTCAGACGCTTGGTGTGACCAGCACAGCTGGAGGAAAGCCAACCGAGGGAGATGATCCAGGTCTGCGCGAAGCAGTTCGGTGGGAGGATCAAACAAGCCAGGAGTGCGATTGTCTTGTGCCAAGGAATTGTCACCATGCCAATACTGCTTGCGATACAGGGGATGCACCAAAGCGCGCACCACCAGGCGCTGTAGTTGGGGAAGAATCGGATAAGGAGTGAGGCCGTGATACAAGCAAGAATGGCGAAACCACCAGATGCAACCCAGACCAAAGTAGATCCAAGAGGAGAAACTCCAAGGTCGAGGAAGAGCAGACTCTGTTGATAGGGGAGGTTGTTCGCCAACATCAGAGTAAAGCCGGAGCCGGCAAATAGCCAAGAAACGGGATCCTTCAAGGCCTCGTAGAATTGATACTTCTTGAAAGTCTTTTGTTCAATAGAACTTCGGGTCGAGTCGTGGACTCGACGAATGGCATGAACCTTTTGCTCAGTGCTTAAGAACCAGGCTGTCGCGGGGTTGTTCGGGTACGCGAACCATGTGATGACGGAAAGAACCAGAGAAATGCCACCTGTGATGATCATAAAGAACTTCCAGGGGCTGGTGCTGACCTTGCTGAACAGCAAGCCATAAGACACCAATCCAGTGAACATGGGCGAGCCGATGCACGAGATGTAGAACAACGGCTGCACGTGTAGAAGTTCCTGGGGAGTGAAGAACATGGCCATTGTAATCTCGAGAGCTGGGATTACTGAAGACTCGACAAATCCGAGGAAGAAGCGCAGAGGAATGAGAGCTCCATAGCTCTTGGCGACACAATGCAAGAGGACGACCACGGCCCAGCAGAAGATGGTACCGGAGATGTAGGTGCGGAGTCGCAGCTTTTGGATAAGGAGCTGTCCGGGGACCTGACCGAGGATATAACCTTGTACATGGTTAGAATCTATCCTAAACTCGAGATAGAATTTGGTGTTTAATCTCACCCGTGTAGAAAAGCGAGTTCAAATTGTTATACTCGGCATTGTTGAGTCCGGTATCCTCAAAGAGACCCAGGAGAGTAGCTTGGCCCAAAGTTGACTTGTCCACCTATTTCGTGTTCACTGTCAGCAATGAAGCTCAGAATTATTCTAAAATTCGAGATGTACTCACATAGAGCATAAAGTCGATGAATGTGACGAGGAGCAAGACGTGAATGTACAGCTTGCGCTTCAGCTTCTTCTCCCCCTCGGGCGTCAGTTCACCAACATCATTTCCATACTGCTCAATGAGCTCCAAGGTCTCATCAGCAGCCTTGTTGGAGATGACATTCCCGTCGTGCAGCGAACTGCTGGAGCTCGCATCCACAGCTGGGATGGGGTGCTTCTCGTCGCTCATCGTGCAGGAATGTTCAAGGTGTTGCTTTCTGGTGGAGAATCTGTCCTGCTGTTGCATTGAACTGGAGATCCATCTTGGCGCGTCTTTGCATTGTATTAAATACGGATCTCTTCAAAGAAGACTCTGACGTGCTCGGTGAGGTGTTGTCGGCGTCTTCTGGACGAAAGAGGATACGTGAGGAAAAGCTGTCACCGATTCGCCGGCGACCATCGACTACTTTGGGTTAGTGGGTATATCTTCTCTAGTGGAATGATCGGTTTATCCGTGCGTTCTTCTGGGCCATGGTGTTGCCCGATGTGAACTTGTTGGTTTGCGGTTTCGCTTCACACGTGGTCGAACTATCGACTGACGGTCGACTGGTAAAAAACTCTAATTGTGAGCGAACTTCCAAGAGGGATTCTAGATCTCCTTATGGGGCTACTAATAGTGACCTGATTATATGAAGTGCTAGCTCAGCTAATAATACGATTGCTCGCCCCGGACTGTGCCAGCCACCACTTCGATACGCGTTTTCCGCCACATATATCTAGACAACTTTATTATGAAGCCATCCAAAGCAAATCCTTAATATATCTCAAAGATCCCCTTCTGATCAAACAGAAAATTGTATTCACTGTGGCAAAGGCCGTTGATGCGATGTGGTTCGGACGCGGCTCCGCCATGCGGCTCCGGAGTGGGTACACTCGGATCGAAGTGCCGGAGGCGAATGGTTGTTGAAAGAGATAAGCTGATAGGAATACTGTAGCTTGTGCTAGTAAGGGTTCCCAGGAAAGAGCGATGGTGCAATCGTGCTTCTAAATGATGAGTTGCTGTCTGGTCCCTGAAGACGGCGTCTCGCGTTGCTTTATAGCTTTGGTATCGGGGACCTGAATCCTTTCTAGATTAGCTTGCTTCTGACATGATTCTAGATGTAAAATGTTTTCATGATGGTGAGGGTTCGGTGACTAAAGAGATGCCGAAGGTGGTTCAAATAAGAATATGACTGTGTTGCATGACACCACAAATGTGTCCCTCTCTAGTCAAAAATGCCCTTATATCCAAGCCACTTGCACGTGGTAGTTTCCGAATCCACCATCTCACAGCTCGTCAACTGTCTACCGCTGCCTAGCTTCGGCTCAGCAGCGACAATGTAACCATCAGCCAGCGATGCCTCCTTGCCCTGTTCCGAAACCGCCTTGACTTTTTGAAATGTCAGCTCTCCAAAATCAGGAAAGTAAGAGTCAGGATCTTGAGGTGTCATGAAGCTCTCAATAATCCACTCTGCGTGGTTTGTGCAGAGAGTGCCGTTGGCCGGTGCAGCTAGGTCGATGTCGAATCTGGAAGGCTAGGTTAGCTTCAGAGGGAGAGCATTGTTCGGGGATTTCTCACCTCTTGTTTTGAGTGAAGTTCTCCCAACTAAAGGTGCCCGTAGTGTTGTCCTTTTGTGTCACCGTCATGCGCACATGATCCCCGATATCAGTCAAGATGCCCTGGGTGTCATCCAAAAAGATGGGCGGGTTGGGCCACCATTCATAGAAGGCAAAGACACCAAAATCACCCTCTTTATCGTATAGGTAGTAGTAGCCTCCCTGGATGAGCCCTCCATCGGAAATCCTTGCAGGGTCATCGCACGTGTTTTGATCACCGCCGATACCGACCCAGACGGATGAGCTGTAGTATGCGGTGGAGTTGTAGCCATAGGGGAATGTGATGTTTGGTATGACAACCTCGGCCGTTACCGAGGCAAAGCGTGGTCCGGCGACTTCGCCCCCGTTCCAGATGTAGCTCACTCTGTGCTGTACATCTCGAGGGTGCTGTCGAATCTTGTCGTGGGATTGCAGGCTTCTCGGAATGATGCCCTTGGCCCTCGCTGTGGCAAGGTCTAGGGCATTGGCAAGAGTGCCACCTAGTAACAGCACGTTGCTGAGAAGCTGAAGTCTCATCGTGTGTATAGATGTATGGATATTGAAAGACGCGTGACCAATGGTTGAAAACTGTTTGGTTTCACAAGACTTGGCGTTGCCAAGCACGTTCTTGTATATATAGTCGTTTTTATCTATGCACAGCCAGTACTGCTGTCTTCCATGGCACCTCATCCGTCATGTATTGACCACAAGAAAAGTCCCCGCCGTCAACGTCTCCCGCGTCACTAGCGGTGTAGAAAATCCTGGCTGTGTCTATATGAAGACAAAAGAACCCTGCTAACCCCTTAATTCCCATTTATTCGGATTTTGTGGGTTATTGCCGTGGCCCGTGACGGTGTTTAGAGTTCATGGCTAAGACCATCTTGGACTTCAGTTCCAAACCACCGGGTAATTCGGGAGGATGCGTACGCTCGTGTTCACTATTATACCTGGTAAACTCAAAGAAAATGGGCATATGGAGTTGTCCCACAGCATTCGGCATGGAAAATGTCCGTGGATGCCGAACGCATGGCATGGAGTAGCGGGACAATACCGTTTGTCACCAACGCTTTTACAATAGATGATCGTCAACTAAGTGGGTAATTGAGAACATAATCGGCATGTTCTTTCTTCTTGTTTCCGCTTACTAACTCCCTGGATTCTGCTCGTCTTGCTCCGACATCGCCGGTAACTGCGGTGGAAAATCCATCCAAGAGAATGCCATGTCCACCTCTGCCAAAGAGCTCACATCGATCCCACTATCAACAAGAGACAAAGCCGAATCCGATGCCATATCTTTCTCCCTGGGCAAGGCCTGGTTAGCCATTGATCGAATACTATCCGAAACCTCTCGAGCCAGTGCCCAAACTGGGTACAAGGTTTTTAGTATGCCAAGACTTAGGCACAGACGACTGTGGAATTGGTCGGAATATCGAGAGGGGCGTAGTGAAGAAGCTGATAGTTGAATGGTGCAGCTGAGAAGTAACCCGTTGAGCATCAAGGGACTGTGTTTGAGGGCTGAAGATTCCAAACCAACCAGGTCGATGAAGCGCTTAGCAGCCTCGACTGCTTTTATGCCATGCATCGACCTTGAGTAGGTCGGTAATAGATCCAGGCTAGACTTTATTCCCGAGGCCGCTGCGATGACACCTACAAGATCACTTCGGGGAAAGTGGAGGTACATGGTCGTGTACTCGACGACAGCGTGTGCTTGGAGGAGCGTATGATCCACGCCCCCTGTAGAATCCACAGGCTCTGCTTTACCAACACCCAGGTGATGCGGCCAGGCAGCCAAGAGATTGTCGACATTTTGGATCTGGTCACGATGGACTTCATGAGTCGAGGCTATCGACAGCGCGCGAGCGAAGAGCTGGGCAGCCTCTATGCGGTACGCGAAAGACGAAAACGGGAGGTCGTCATTGGTGTATATCCTCGACTCAAATTGTTCAAGCGTCAAAGGTTCGAATAACAGCGGTTCCCCCGAGTATAGAAATTCTTCACATGGAAGAGGCATGTCTGATTTGACCGAATTGCATCGAAAGTTGGGCTTTTGATCGAGCGCGGCTATGAAGCCGTCTGTGATGTAGAGCTCCCACCAAGTTCTCCTAATGCTTTCCCCAACGACTGGAGATCCAGCCGAGTGGGTGACACTGAATGATTTGCGGTGCATGTTGAGCTCCAGGGCGAGAGAGATAGCTTCAGAGAGGCTTGAGCGTGATCTGTCGTATACGCAGCGCGCATGAAGGATCATGGAAAAGAGTAGAAGAGCCTGGACCAGCACAAAGCTGCGCTCTCCCCGGTCCCATGCCTTCTTTAGTGCATCGTCTGCCATGCCTTGCATCGTCTCGCTGCATATCGTTCCAGAATAATGGCAGCCGATGAGATGAATGACCAATTTCATGTACGGAGGGTAATTCTGTGACGTGTACAGCGCTCTAGGCACCAGAAAGGGATGTGCTCGAAAGAAATTTGTGTAGAAAAGATTGATGAGAAGAGTGTCGTCCACCACCGGCTCAGTCTCATCACCAGCGGTCTGCGCGCTTTGTAAAAGACATTCTCCAAGGCTTGGCTCACTCCACGGGTAATCATTTCCATCGACCGAGGGTTGGAAGTCTGTGAGAGCACTGTGAGGATCGGCGGAATCCCAGACGATTTGCTCAGGCTCTCGTCGACCAGCTCTAAGAGTTGAATCCGTTGACGCCCCCACCGTTGACAAGTCTGCTGGAGAGCGTGAAGCAAAATGGTGAAGCTTTCGTCGCTTCAGGCCTCGTCGCGATGGCTCATAGCGACATCGCAGTCCCTGAGTCTGACAGCGCATGCATTGAGGAGAACCAGCATCGCATTTGACGTGCTTTCGGCGACATTCGGTGCATGCTAGCGCGCTGGGTTTGCTAGAGCCATCTTGATGCGAGTTCACTGTCGGTGATGTCTCGGAATTGGCGCTGTGGAGGGACATTGATGGCGATGAAGATCTAAGGGATCGCTGAAGTTTAAAGAACGGTTGAAACGAGATTTTCGGTGTCGATTCAATAGGATGCATGCAGAATAAAGCGCAGCAATTGCTCAACGTTAACGCCATCTTATCGAGCGGATGAAAAACCCTGGAAAGTCGGCTCCGCAAAGGCCGGATCCAAGATCACGCAATGCTAGTTGATAAGGCGTAATATGGGGCCAGTAAATGCATACTATTCATCACAGAGAACCTTGAAATGAGAAAGAATATTCGTATTTCTGGCGAGATCGCGCCATGAATATGTACTTGTGAAGTCACCTGCGAATCAGCGTCGCGTCTCCCTTTTGCTAACTGCCTCACACACAGTGCAAGGCGCCTTCTGCATCAGACGCTCTTTACATGTAAGAGGCATCATAGTAGCCCTTAGAAGCGTAGCTGCCAGTCAGGACAGTCGAGATAGACACTGCCGAAGAAAGCTTAGTGTAGAAAGAAGCTCGCTTGCCCGAAGCTCCAGCACCAGTGTTACTGTACTCTCCAAAGATGACGTTGCTGGTGCGCTCGTCCCCGGTGTTCCACACCTTCCATCCGGCAGCGTTGATGACAGAAGTCATGCTCGTCTTCTGGAAGACGACCCGGGCATACTCTCTCCAGGGACGGCCGAGGTAGTACGCACCGTTGGAAACGGAGTTGCCAGAGGCTGCGGCGATGTTGCAGTTGTTGAAGACGTAGTAGGAAGGATTAGAAGAAGAGTCACGGCCATTGGCTATTTGAGTTGTTAGTACGCAAGTATTTGTTACACTCCGCTTCTTTCTTACCTGTGATGTAGCCAATCGACGCGCTGACGACGCGAAGGTCGCACTTCTCAAACCAGCTCGAGGCCTTCTGACCAAAGATAAAGTCAGTGGCACCCTGAATCAGGCACTTGGAGTACAGCTGGTAACCCTGGTTGCTGAGAAGAGTGTCCTGGTATCCAGTGAGGGCACATCCGTAGTATCCGCTGTCAGCGTAGGCGCTCAAGGCGACAGCCTGGCTGCCCTTGCCGTACGTGTTGGCAACGTTGACATTGTACAACTTGAAGTTGGGGGACTTGACGCGGAGCGTGGCGCTCTCGTCGTTGTTGAGACCATCAGCCTGGCTCTTCTTGGCGGTGATGGTGACCTTGTTTCCGCTGTAGCTGCTAGTGTCGGCAGTGTATCCGTAGATGGACAGCTGAGCTGAGCGACTGGGCACGAGGACTTGCTCGTTGTAGGTGCCCTGGTCGATGAAGATGCACTGAGAACCACTTGCGCTGGTGGAGAGGGCGTTGACGGCAGCTTGGATAGTGCCGTATTGGCCACTAGATGGGGACTTGCGCACAGTCAAACATCCGCTTGGCGCAGAGGTTCGGCTGGCGGCAAAAGCTGCAGTAACAAAACTCAAGCTAGCAAGAAACTTCATCTTGGCTGCTGATACAAAGTCGATAGTAGTCTGATCTAATAACCATTATTGATCAAGTCATCCAGCTCTTTATAAGTTCCCATTGCTGTCTTCTAGAAACCCATCTTATTTGCGTGCAACCGTACAAACTTTAAACACGATTGGTGGAGAATAGCAATTTCCAGACGGATTAATACGAGGTAGCAGCGAGGTTAGCCTTGAAGATCATTCGGTTCCCCCGGAGCCACGTCTTCCGAGCCTCGTTTCAGACGTTTCAAGTCAAATGCCGGTACCCAGGCAAGTTCAATGCATTGAGTTTGCGGGGATGGTGAGTGGTTGGTGGATTAATCTGGGGTCATGTTCTATTGGAGACGAGGGGGGATGTTCCGCCAAGGATCGGATATATCTGTTTCATGCATCATTCTACCATGAAACCGGTTAGTAAGAAGTCAGGCTGAGAACAGCAGTTGAGTTTGGCTGCTTGCCCCTTAATAAGAATAAGTTGCGGTCTGACACATTGCAGGATAGACCTTATAGCAGGCTCAGTTAACACGAGACACAAAGCACAATCACGAGGGGCCAACCTAACTGCATACTGAGTGTGAAGCGAATTATTCAATACATTAAAGCTAAGCTGCCCCAAGGCTCCAGTGCCGTCATCCGGCTAGGGCTCGATCCAATCATAGCTGTAATTACATACGTGTCGTTCAGCACAAAAGTTTTCCCGCCAAGAGAATGGCAAAGTCCATAAAGCATAAGATTCATAAGAATGTAAAAGAGTTTTTTGTCCCCTGCCTGAGAAAGGCACGCACAACTGCAGGGATCACCCCGGGGCAACAAAGAAGAGTCGAAGTGGTAAGAGGGTGTCAGCAGAAGAAGAAGGGAAGAAGACTGCGACTGCTGGGGCCGCCAACTGGGCTCATTTCTGGATAAATGGTTAGCAGCTGTATATACCTTAGAGAAAACTGGGGACTTACAGAGAAGAGCAATGGCACCCAGGACAAGGAGAGCCAGGGCAGGTCGGAGGTTCTCACCGCCGTTGACAATGACAACATCATCGTCGGGGTGCTTGCAGACGGTGGGCTCGACCCAGGGGACAACCTCGAAGGGGCTGTATCCCAGGCAAGAGGTGTAGGCAACCTTGCAGTGGTCAATAACGTCACCAGCCTCGTCGCAGCACTTCTTGTAGATGGCGGTGCACTCGATGCAGCACTCCTCGGGGGTACCCTTCTTGCCAGTGTTGGGCTTGGTGCCGGTCTGAGAAGTGGGAGGGCCGCTGATGATCTTGCCGCCGTTGTCCTTGCTGTCGCCACCCTTCTTGATACCAGTAGAGTCGCCGTGCTTGCAGACAGTAGGCTCGACCCAAGGGATGATGTCGAAGGGGTTGTATCCAAGGCAGGTGGTGTAGGCAACCTTGCAGTGGTCAATAACGTCGCCAGCCTCGTCGCAGCACTTCTTGTAGACAGTGGTGCACTCAATGCAGCACTCCTCGGGAGTTCCAGAAGGCTGCTTGGTGGGAGGTCCAACGATGATCTTGCCGTCCTTGCCCTTGGGAGGATAAGAGTCATGCTTGCAGACAGTAGGCTCAACCCAGGGGATGATATCGAAGGGGTTGTAGCCAAGGCAGGTGGTGTAGGCAATCTTGCAGTGATCAATGACATCTCCAGCAGCGTCGCAGCAAGCCTTATAGGTGGTGGTGCAGGTCACGCAGCACTCCTCAGGAGTCCCAGAAGGCTGCTTAGTAGGGGGGCCAACGATGATCTTGCCGCCCTTGTCGCCACCCTTTGTGGGAGGAGGGTAAGGCTTGTCACCGTGCTTGCAGACATAAGGCTTCTCCCAGGGGACAATATCCCAGGGGTTGTAGCCCAGGCAGATGGTGTACTCGGCCTTGCAGTTCTCGATGATGGCACCGTCGGCGGCACAGCAAGAGTCATAGACAGTAGTGCACTGGATGCAGCACTCCTCAGGGGTTCCGGTGGGCTTGGGGGGCTTGGGCTCGTTGTGCTTGCACACGGTAGGCTCGACCCAGGGGATGATGTCGAAGGGGTTGTAGCCGAGGCAAGTGGTGTACTCGATCTTGCAGTGGTCGATGACATCGCCAGCAGCGTCACAGCAGGCCTTGTAGGTGGTGGTGCAAGTGACACAGCAGACCTCGGGGGACTCGGTCTTCTGGGGGACGGGGACGGTGGTCATGCTCTTGGAGCAAGCAGTGGGCTCAACAAAGCCAGTGCCGGCGTATGGGTTGTAGCCAAGGCACTGAGCGTAGTCAGAAGCGCAAGAAGCGTGGTTGGCACCGGGAGCACTGTTGCAAGCATCGTGCTTCGCGTTGCAGTCTGCCAGGCAGGGGTCGGTAGGCAATGGCGCTGGGGCGACCGAGCTGGTACCAACAACGCTGGTAGGAACAACGCTGGTAGGGGGAATGACGGGCTCAGAGGTGGGAACCGGGTCGACGGTCTCGACGGGCTCGGTAGTCTGGGCCAGAGCACCAGAGCTGAAGGCCACGGTCACAAGACCGGTGAAGGCGAACGAGTATCTCATCTTGATGTTGTTGTTGTGTTTGTGTTTTCAGGCAAGGAGTGACAAAGTGGGATAAAACGAGAAAAAACAAGGTCGAACCTAAAAGAGTGGCAGACGCAATCAGCTTGTGAACGAGTGAAAGCTGATTGATGCTGATGAGGAATTTCGATTTGAACGGACCATCGCGACCCTTCTTATACTCGGATCTCGCAGGTTGAGGCCGGACTGTCAACTCCCATGCCAAGAAAGGGAAGGGTGCCTTGGGAATCTGGGGAATATCCCTGGAATTGACAGGATACGATATTTCCCCGGATTAAGATGCCATACGCCACATAGGGCCAGCCTGGCCCTGCCGGAGGTGCTCGTCTAGACGGTCTCCCTTGAGAATGTCTCGGACTCTGACCACTGGGCTGACCTCGCGTATTGGGATAAGCAATGCAATGCAGCCACAGACAACTTGAGGGATAAGCTAACAGGTAAGCATAATGAGGGCTTGTAATGAGAGGTTGGTCTCGTGTCTGATAATTTAGCCGTGATACAGTTTCAGGAGTTTGCATATTCAGCTGGGCTGATTAGATCTCACCAATACGAGTCTGCAGCAGGAAAACAAGGGAGAGGGCGAACACAATGTCTCGGACTATCGGGTTAGATCCGAAATCCCATCCAATCGCAGAGACTCCAGATGTTTTACGGCTCGGCGACATGTCTGCCGACGCCCCATGCCCAGCTTTTCAACGGATTGTAGGGTTATTTCCAACGCAGGGGTTTGGTTGGTGGCTGCAACTCTAGGAGAATGATGGCTTGTCTGTCTCCCTGCGTAGGGCGGAAAAGGAGTGGAGAAGTAAATTAGATGGACTTGGAGTTTGCTGCACATGATGGTTTGCGGTTATGTGAATGGCTTCAGAAGAAGTGAGAGGCCAACATTCAAACATTCAGGCTTGCAGGAGAGTCCACAGTTGAGATCATTTTAAATTTGCCTTTTTGTTTGTCTGAAAATGCATCTTGACCGAATGTTTACATTTTGAATTGATGGGCGTGTCCTGTCTTAAGAGACTACACCGCTCTTCTTTACGAACACAACTTGTCACAGGTCTTACCCTGGACCAAGTATGAGAACAACGAGACGGTGAACAGCATACAGAGTGACAAATTGCTCACTATCAAGTCTGAAAATCACATCTCGCCAACTGTCACCACCCACTCATGCACCATACACTTGCTCCGTATTTCAAAGACTTCTGCCTCTCGAATTTCCCAAGAAGCTTACAAATGAAGTATCATTTACCTGCCCGTCCATACTAAATCCTCTCGGTGCCCTCGGAATCTTGGATTGTTGCTGATCCGGCATGAAGCCGATTCGCTCTCGTTGTCCACTGAGGGCCGTTTGCCCTACAGGCATGAATAAATTGCCAACTGCCTTGAGTTCCTTGTGATTTGCCTTGGTAGCTTTCTTACTGGTACTCTCCAGTGTCGGAGCCGTCTTCCTTGCGTTACCCTCGTGATAATTCAACATGTCCAATCCATTGGCCCACAGGACGCCGTGGCTCTCATTGTCCAGCGAGTGTTTGTTCTCAAGGGCACGGGCAAGCTCGCTGAACTCGTACGTGAAGCTTTTCATGGACCAGAACCTTTATGACGGTGTCTTTGATGTACCTTCACCATGCAATAGGTTTTTGAGTGCCTTGGTCAATGATTCGCAGTGCTCGCTGGCACTTTGTTGTACTCCCGCATGCCATCGGATGGTAGGGCATGCTGGCTGTCAACGGCGCGGCGTATAGGTATTCCTCGTGTTGATACACTATGTGTCTCAGTGATAAAGCAAGTACACGACTATAGGGAAGCATAATGCGCGTATTTAGATTATCTATCATTTCTAGACCACACCTGGTTCAGCTTGGCCTGTAATCTGCCCGTAGGCCATCCTATGGATGTTGACATTCCGTCCAAGAAACTGAGTACCTCCCGCCTTTCTACAGCGTCACTAAAATGAATACCACCTAGACGAGTCAACTCAATACCTAGTGAAATGCACGAATATTAATACTCACACGCGTAAAGAACGTGATGCGCGGTAAAGGTTGCACCAACAACAGAGATGTTATGAATCGCAAGGCCAATTGCCATCCGAAGGTGATTGAGTACTGCCCTCTGTTTTCCACTTGCATTAACTAGAATTTCTCGGGCCTAGTAGAGGATACATACATCTGCTATCAATCGCTCTTCAACCGTATGCAGACTTGGAAGCCACAGTCTGGGCTCAAATATCTGGAGAAACATGCGAGCAAGATGGTAATGTTGGAGCCCGAGAACTACGAGCATTAGAGGGGGCTCAATCGAAGAAGGGATGAACAAACCAACCATGTGCGGGATATGTCAACCACATGACCGGAAAGACTGATCCAGTCTTGCTATCTGGAACGCCTGTGCTGCAATAATGCGGACGATAGTGCGCGGGCAGGTTGTCGTGCCACTGAGCAACCTCATCACTAAGTCGTGCCCAAGTGCTGGTGTCGAGTCCGCCGAATGCAGCAGCCAATACTTGGCAGCAAAGAAGAACTGCTCGGTTAGTAATCGTCTCATCATTTGGATACTCAAAAGACTTTGACTGCTCATAGCTGCTGAGATTGACCCGCATTGGCTCGGACTTGATGAGAGATACATGCAAGTCCTGCCGGAGGACGATCCAGCTCGCCGCCTCTCCGAGTCCACCGCGGGCGGCAAAGTTGGATACGTCATTCAACAGTCGCGAACCCCCTTGGAGGTGGATTCTAGCGTCAACCTCTTGAATTGTGGTGCGGATTAGAAGCGCGTCTCCAGCTGAACATATGCATGTAACCCACCTGTCATCTCCTCATACAGACGCAAGAGCACGACTGCGGCCAAAAGATTCTCATTTATGGACGCTTCGGAATCATCCAAGATGGGTATGAGAATCCGTAGGGCGCAGCTATAGTATCTTTCAGTATCCCCACATTCTTTTCCCGTCATGAGCACCAGGTGACGGGATGAGAAGGCTAAGATGGAGTACGCCAGCAGCGGAAATTGGCGTGCTCGCTTAGGGACCTCAAGGGCAAATGTTTGAGCAGGATCCGTTATGTCTACCTACTCCTTTGGTTATCTTGAGCCCATCAACAGCGTGGGGGACATACCCATGGGGCCAACTCTTGGATGTAATGCATCAGATATCGGGCTTCCTCCCGATTGTTGAGTGGGAATCCGAATCCATAAGGGCTGATGGATGATTGAGGAGACAGAGGGAAGCTGTTTGAAGATTGCCTTGGCCAGTTACATGTTAGTTATTACCCCTCAAGTAAGATGTGCCATGCCTACTGGTTGTCATCAATGGCCTCGTTCTCGGCCGAAGCGCCGATAGGAATCAGGGACGGCGGGATACTTGGGCCCAACGACATTTCCATTTCAAATGATGGAAATCTGTAGTCACAAGTTGCATCGGCCGAGCAATTGGTCATGCCGAGAGACTCATCAGTCTGGGCCTCGAGGTTGTTCTCGAATATTTAGTGCTCAATTTTATTGGACCATGTCCCAACCCCAGACTGCAAGCCCCAAGCGTGTGATCTTCCCCGCACACCATCGCCATCCCAAAGAAGCAAGCATTTCCGGTGGTGGGGGATGTTCCACTTTCTTCTTCAAATGAACAAGGTAGGGCGATCCGGGCCCTATCAAGGCCTGCGTGCTCGCAAGTTGCCATCCATCAAGATTCCACAAAGAGGTTAGAAGCTCGTCTCCAGCTTCAGAATCTTAGAATCTAGGTAGGCATATAAGGTCAAGCAAGATTCAACATGGATGTCGAAGTGCGCATTATTCCTTGTCAGCCAGCACGGACACCTTCTTTCAGAACCTGTTGTGAACGACACCTCTCATCATGGAGGAAATGCTGGCTCTCCTCAGCGTGGCTCCCTATGCCACGGCCTTGACAGTTTCCCTCTTCGTCTACTTCGTTGTCTATCCATGGGTTGTGTATCTCAAGGACGCAAAAGGTTCGTTTTATACACAAGCTGGTAGGGTCATCACTAACATCTGAAAACCCCAAGGTCTTCGCAGGTTCCCCAACATGTCAACCTTCTCGGGCATGTCAGACCTCCCATTTATGGCCTTGGCCCATACAGGTGCCCGGTCAGCTCACCTCGCCAAGCTCCACAAGGCCGAGCCGGTTCTTCGTACGGGCCAAACTCCCTTTCATTCGGAAGAGTGGCAGCCATCAAGGACATTTACGGCCACGGAAGCCCCTGTCACAAGGAAGAGTCCTACGAGCTTACTGCTGCCACACATTTCCACCTCGCGGATGTGGTTGAGAAGCCAGAGCACGCGAGGAAGCGCAAGGTTTTGTCTGCTGCCTATGCTCTCAAGAACCTCGAGGAGTGGGAGCACAAGGTTGCCGACAAGGTCGACAGGTTGATCAAGCAGTTTGATCAGCGATGTGCTAGCCCCTACGACAAAGATTCCAAGAGTTTTCAAGAATCATCTCTCGACTTTCGAGCCTGGTCGAACTTCTTCACCCTCGACGCCATCGCTGATATCGGCTTATCGGAGCGTTTGGGATTCCTTGATCAAGGCAGCGACCGCGTTATTGGACAAGGCAAAGATGGCTCTCACTATGAACTCAACCTTCGCGAGTGTCTGTACCCTACGGCTCGGAAACAGTCATTGCTTCTCTGGAGCTACAATCATTACAAGTTCCTCGATAAGTTCTCCAACTTGATCCCATATTATCGGCGCATGACGCAGGCAAGCCAAGGTTGGGACGCTATCGTCTTGAGACTGTCGAATTCTCGTCTTGAGCGTTACCGCAGGATGGAAAAGTTGGACGACTTCTTCCAGGCTTTGATGCAAGATCGCAATGGCACGTCTCACAACTTGGAATGGGGTGAAGTGGTTGCCGAGGTCAATATCATGATGAACGCCGGCAGCGTGACGACAGCGATTGCCCTCACCAACGCCCTCTACCAGCTGATCCGAACGCCTCGAGCCATGGCCCTTTTACGCGAAGAGCTGGATGCGGCGCTGGAGCCAGACGAGGTCATCGCCCCGTACGACAAGGTTAAACACCTTCCGTACCTTCGAGCTTGCTTGGATGAATCTCTCCGCCTATTCCCGCCGACGACACATGGACTGCCTCGGAAGACGCCCCCAGATGGCCTGAATGTCATGGGTCACTATGTTCCGGGAAACACAACCGTCAGCATTTCCGCCCTTGTTGCCCACCGCGATGAATCAGTTTTCCATGACGCGGACCAATACATCCCTGAGCGCTTCCTCGGGGAGAAGGGCAAAGAGCTGCAATCGTCGTTCATTGCCTTTTCTGCAGGGTCGCGAGGCTGCATCGGTCGCAACATTTCGTACCTCGAACAAACGGTTTTGATGGCGTCTTTGGTACATCGGTACGAATTTGAACTTCCTTGCGAGTTTGAGCTGCAGAGAGAGGAGACGATGAACCATCTGCTCAAGGATATGCCCATAAGGGTGTGGAGGAGGTCTGTTACTGGGGGGGTATGAGACAAGACGACTGTGGACAATTTGTTGATGTGTGGGCAAGTGGTAGATTGACAGTGTCGTACAAGGAATACAATCCCAATTTGGTACCTCATCTAGTATGGGGGCCCCCTACGTTTGGGTAGCCTAATGGCTTAATTTTGCTGCATCACAGAGAGTGTATGGATAAGGACTTAGTGGAATAAAAAAAATAGCATCAAGTAACTGTGTTCTGCTACACGTCGGGTTCTCACGATAGAGTCTTAATGCGTTCCCATGTGTCTTTCCGCTGGCTTAGATAGTTATCTAGCAGCGGGGCCGGCGGCTCCCACGGAGTCAAATAGATAATCGAGTGACGACCGAGAGTGAGCCCTATTCATGTGTTGATAATTATTCTTGATCATTATGGCTATTGTTTTCCCTTCCATTCTTTTAGCACGGTCAAGCCTTCTTTCATTCGCTTCATCCGTCTCATATGTTTTCTTTCAAGGTCAAAACCTTTCATTGGAGATCAACAAATAAAATTCATCACAATCCATTTTTCTGCACATGAAAATGCAATAAACAATATTTTCTCACAGGCCTTATAATGACCGTAATGACTCAAGAGAGCGAGCATCAGGTGCCTGGCTTAAGTGACCTCGCGACACGAGTGTGGCAGATACCCTAGACCCCTACATCATGGAGTCTGTGCTTTCAATTTAACAGGCGCATCCCTCACACATAGTAGCTTGGTTAGAAACATCCTCGCTCTCTTTGATCTGCCCCAGGCCCTTCTTCCCTTGTTATACTCAGACCTGATGCCCCAGTATGAACACCCAAGCCATTTGGCCAGTCGGATCTCATCCGTCGTTCCCTTGGCGCGAACTGTAAAGCATGGGGCCCCTTGACGAGATCTCAATCCAGGGGGGAACTTCCGGCGCTAACACTAACACCGGAAAATCCTACCACATCCAAAAAACCCTCAACCACATCAAGCATCCCATCCCGGAGCATGGAGAGACCGACTTTAGCACCATCCGGGGTACAGGGTTTTGCCCCAGCCCGCGACCTCCCCCATGGGAAGATGGACACTAGTACAACTTGATTTGCCTCGGGGTTCATTGGCTGAAGCCTGGTGTTGAAACCTCGAAGCAAGGACCAAGCCTGAGTCGTGAGCTGGACGAGGTAATCAGAGCATCAGGAGACGGTGAACTGCTCTGACGTGAACTAGTCTGACGGCCAAGTCGCGTCTCGAGGATATAAAGCGTCGCTGTGGCCTCATTCGACAACAACTTCAACAGACTCCAAGCACCACTCATTGTGTCGCATTCTTCACTTATCTGACTCCTCCAACGCCACAATGTCGCTCACCAAAGAAATATCTCAACCTCAACACGCAGAACATGCTGCGGACGATGAGGGCTTCGTCGAAGACACGGCCCCTGGGCTGTTCCTCTCCCTCTGTGTCGTGGCTACAGCCATCGGCGGCATGCTCTTCGGCTATGATACTGGAGTCATCTCCGGTGTCCTGGTCGTCATCGGCTCTGATCTCAACAGCCGGCCCATTGAGCACTGGGAAAAGGAGCTCATCACTGGCCTCTGTGCTGGTGGCGCCCTTATCGGCGCCATCATTGCAGGCGTCACTGCGGATAAATATGGCCGTAAACCAGCTATTTGGTTTGCGTCTGTCCTCTTTACGATCGGGGCTCTTGTTCAAGCTGCGTCGTATTCCATCATCCAGATGAGCGTTGGCCGTGTTCTCGTGGGACTTGGTGTCGGATCTGCTTCAATGGTGAGTGACAAACAACAAACATTCCTGCTGCATGGCTATTTCTAACTTGTTGTGCAGATTATCCCACTGTACATTGCAGAGATTTCGCCTGCCAAGTACCGTGGCCGCATGATCTCTATCGACATGGTCTTCCTCGGGACCGGCTCCTTGCTAGCCTACGCCTTCAATGCTGCCTTCGCCAACGTCGCTCATGGCTGGAGGTACATGGTTGGCCTGGGCGGCATTCCTTCCATCCTTCTCGGCGCCTTGCTTTTTTGGTGTCCCGAGTCTCCCCGCCAGCTTCTGTTTCACGATCAGATGGACAAGTGTGTTGCTGTCCTTCGGCGAATGTACCCCAAGGCCGATAATACTCAGATAGACCGAATGGTTGCGTCCATCCAGCTGGGCGTAAGTGAGGCCAAGGCTCTGAACGAGGAAATCTCCAGCATCAAGGCGCTCAAGAGTGTCTGCACCATCCCATCCAACCGAAGGGCTGCGATTGTTGCCTGTGGACTGATGGCCACGCAGCAGTTATGCGGTTTCAACACTTTGATGTACTATTCGAGCACGCTCTTCCAGATTGTTGGCTTTAATGATCCCGTCGCCGTCGGCACTGTTGTTGCTGGAACGAACTGGCTCATGACTTTCCTCTCCATCTTCCTTATTGATCGTGTCGGTCGCCGCAGGTTGCTCTTGTGGACTATGTGGGGGATGCCCGTGTTCTTGGTCATTGCCGCCGTTGTCTTCCATTGGATTCCCCTCGACCAGAACACTCTGGAGCTTACGTCTGACGATGTTGGCTGGCCAGCTATCGTGGTTCTAGTCTCCATGATCTTGTTCGTCGCTTTCTATGCTGCAGGACTCGGCTGTGTCCCCTGGCAGGCGAACGAGTTCCTGCCTATGGAGGTTCGCGCTATGGGTACTACGCTGATGAATGTCTGTGTTTGGGGACCCAACATTATCGTCTCATCGACCTTTCTTTCCATGATGAGGGGCATTTCTCCCTCGGGGACCTTTGGGTTCTACGCGGGTTTGTCATTCATCGGCTTTGTTTTCGTCTACTTTTGTTACCCCGAGGCGGCTGGCTTAACCCTTGAAGAGATCAGGACCATCTTTGAGGATGGCTTTGGTGTGCGCTACGCGGCGGAATTGCAGAAGCAGAGGAAGGCGGGGACTCTGGAGCATCGCATGGAGGGTGCTCTGGAGGCCAAAATGAAGACGGAGAGCGATGAAGCTGCTTAGTGCTCAGTGCTCATCAAGCCTGTTGTTCCAGGGAGTGATTACCATTCGTGTTGTTAGTTAGGTCCAGATTAGAATAGTGTCCCGTAAAGCTTTTAGGAGGTGGCTTAGCCAATTCTCATAGGATACCTTCTCTAGTAGCAACCAATAGTTAAAAACAACAAGACTCCTGTCATTCACTCCATCTTCCCAAGAGATTAAAAAAGCCCGGTGCCACGTCCAGATAACTCGCCCACCACCATTCCCCGCTCCGTAGCCCCTAACAGTGGCCCACTAAACTAGACTCCGGGGCTGATTTCCCCGCAGAGTCGAACCAGGGTGGGTTATATAACTGGGCGCTGACCTGCCCGTCCCGTCGTCCCCACCGTAACAAGTTGCCTTTTCCATCCGTTCCCCAACTTCAGCAACAACATGACCCGCATCGGGAGAGGTGAACGAGGACCAGGTTGCAGGGTGAGTAATTCCTTTCCCAGAGCCTTGGAATCATCAGCTAAGGGAACTCGTCCACTAGAATTGCCGTCTCAAGTAAGTATTCCCTGTATATTGACTCTTAGATACGTCATAGCTCACCTCGCCTGTCCGTGTCAGACATCTGAAATGTATGGCATCTTGCATTTCCTAAGTATAGCGGCAGCTTACTCACTATGTTCATGCAGGTGACAGGGAATGGCCTTGCAAGCAGTGCAAGAAGAGGAACTGGGAGTGCAATCGCGCGCTCCGGATTCGATTCCGCCACAATTCTCACACAGGGTCAGTCGGATCATTGCTCTACTTGCCCGAGTTCTGTTGACAGAGACTAGGGCTAGTGGATCTCGACCAACATTTTCCACCGATCAGAAATGGTGCAAGCTTCCGAGTAACATTGAGTTTGTGGATCAGACACTGGATACCGTGAGATCTGTCGATATCGATTCTAACGTCGAGACCTATGAGGATGATGCGGATGGTCAGGATTCACACATAGCCCAGGAAAGCGAACACACTGGCGCCCATGCCCATCCACCGAGTCCCTTGACCACCGACTTGGCCAATACTCAGCCAGATCCACTAACCTACACTACCCTACCTCTTCGCCATTCCCCTCATGGCCTATGTGAGCCGCCGTCGCAAATCGCCATCGATTCATCAGTCAGCTACGCCTGGGATGATGGCCATCTTCCTCACCTCGACGACCTTCTCACCTTTCAAAACACGTCATACGTAGGAGCCCCAAACACGCATATAGCAGAAAGAGAAAGAGCAGAGTTATTCCGATATTTCATCTTCAACCTGAGCCCTGCATTCGACTTTGGCGATTCAGGCAAGGCTTTCTCTAAGGGGCTCGCCCAACACGCCCTAGCCGACCCTAACCTCGTTGACCTCATAGCCATGATATCCGCCCGACACTTGGGCTCCAATGCATCATTCATGGGACATAGATTTGGCTCGGATAGATCTTCGAGATCCGCTAGTAACCAAGATGCTGCACATTTCATGCATGGACGAGACCAGCTGGACGCTACTTTGCTTCACAGATTTGGGCAAACCATGGAAGGTAAACTGTTTATTTCACCACATGTGTTCAGATATTGACTGGTCACCCCCATCCATTTAGCTTCCCTTTCTGATGTCAACAATGTCGAATGGAATCCCGTCCTCCTCGATTCTCCTCAGTCCCCACTGCCGACCGAAACACGACAAGATTTTCAGGAAGCCAGCTGCTGGGCCACCCTACGGCTTGAGATCTACTTAGCAATACTCCACCAGACATCACCCATCCCGACATTACACTCACCTCATCTTAACAGGTCCATACAAAGTGACGACGATAAAGCGTGGGCCAATCAAATACTTCTACTGCTTGCCGAAATAATCGAGTATTGCTTCGGAAACAACAGGGACGACTCACGATATGATGCACTCCTTGACGACTTGACGGCTTGGACACATTCAAAGCCTGACTCTTTCACGCCCATCTATCTCTCACAACCATCCAATGGACAACTGTACCCAGATTTCTGGGTATACAACGAGTCTGTAGCAGCGGGGCTCCAACACTACCACCTCGCACGAATCCTTCTCCTTTCACATAATCCTTCTCTCCCCAGGATAGGCTCTGCCAAGACGATCGCGAAAAAGAAAATTGATGTGAGCGGAATTGTTCCATTGACGTGAACTGCAAAGTGCTGAGGATGAGCAGCGCGAGATCAAGAACGACTCCAACATAATATGCGGGATTGCCGAGTCAATTGGTCAGGTTAATCCTGCTCACATGTACACCCAGGCATCCTCACCCCGAGTATTTGTTACTGATAGCTCTTCAGTATTGCCTGCATGGCCATTGCCCTAGCGGGAGATATCTTTCAACATCGTAACGAACAAGAAGCACTCTTTCACATCTTAGTCAAAACGACGAAACAGTATGGGTGGCCTACGTCATCCGTGTAGGTTCAACCTTTCGCCAGTTATGCCAGTATTTGTAACTAACGATTGCTATTTAGCCAATCTTACTTGAAAGAAGCTTGGGACTGGCTTTCATGACGAGGGAGCTGTCTTGATAACAAGATGGTAATGACTGCAAGTGTAAGAAGGAAATAGGACAGCGGTGGCCCTGCTCCGAGTGTCTTGCCGAACTGGTTGGAAAGTCCCACCTGAAGTTGGTATTCCACGTTACTCGAATATCTCAAATCCGACCAGATCAGGAGCCCAGCCTGAGGATGAAGATGGCGTGAAAGTGACCGTATTATCATGCCCTTTAACGAAACCATCGAGCACAACGCTCAGCCTGCCACTCTCGAACCAGTCCCCACCCGCAATTGGGAAAGCCCAACGCTTGGAATCTTCCTTGTTGACAGTGATGGTCATGTTGCGAGTGTTGGATTCCCAGTCCCACATGGTATGCTTATAGTCGTAGTTGGTAAAGTCGATGCCCACAAGTACTTCTCCATCGCGAGGGGCGCTGACTGACTTGAAGGTGACTTTGGTGTCTTTGCCGCCGATGTCTCCGATCTTCTTGTTCACAGGTAGGCAATCGGTCTTGCTACAGTCGACGAGCTTGGCTGAGCCCTCAAGGGATGCATCGCCCGCGGCGTAGTAGTCGAGTGCCTTGGGAGGTGAAGCCTTCTCAATGTCGCTCAAGACAAGGAGTCTAAGCTCGTGGGCCTTTAGTTCAAAGGTCTCGATATCAGAGATAGAACCGTCTGCATGAGCCCAGGCATCACGGGCTTTGGCCTTGCCCACGCCAATCAGACTCAAATCAACGTCCACAGTCTGGGACTCGTTCTTCCAGTTGGCAACAGCCAACACCTTTCGGTTGGAGGAAAGTTCGCCGGCCCACACGTCCCACTGTTCCTCGGTATATCGGATAACTAGCTCAGCTGCCTTGCCCAGGGAGTCTTGGTTAATGGCGATGACCTCCTTGTTGGACATAATCTTGATGGATTCACTTGGCATTTCCTTCTCATCCAAGACTCCTCCGATAAGGAGAGGCGACTTCATCATGGACCAGAAGCCGAAGTGAAACCTCTCTTCCTCAAAAGATAGGAAACCGAGCCCGATTCTAGAGTGGTTAACAGTAGTCTCAGTCATGGATGATTGGAATCTCACTCAAGCATGTCCATGTCTGCAAATGCACCTGGACGAGTGTGCTTGGCATGGCCGACGACTTGGTTGGTGATGCGCCAGATAGCCCGCCAGGCACCAAAGATGTCGTTGCTCATTCTCCAGGTGTTGCCCAAGGGAGCAGCCCTAATAAGTGTGAGTAAACATAGTCACAAGACTGCAGACCATGGCGACATACCAGTCTGGGACATTCTCGCCGATGCCCCACTGGCAGAGGAATAATTTGATATCTCTGTCAGTCTCATTAAGAGCTGCGCCCATCTTAATGAATCGATCTGGGCTTTGGGCCTCGGCTGAGGTGGAATCGACCATCACGGTTTTGGATGTCGAGTAACAGTTGTCATATCTGGGAAACAAAGTCAGTTGTGTAACACATGATTTTGCTTGACCGTAGACTCACTTGAGGGCATCACCGCCCCATTCGGCAAAGGACTGAGCATCGATCTCCTCATAACCTAAGAGTTTTCATCAGCATCATTTTATATGTTGACGGTAGTAGACATACCCAATGATCCAGGAAGGTCAGTAGAGCCACATTGGTAGTACCCGCCCCCAGAGTAAAGGCCAAACTCGAGGCCCAAGTCATGGATATACTCGCCAAGAGCCTTGGGACCAGAAGGGAAAATCTTAGTGTTCCATTGCAGTCGGTTGTTCTCGTCTCTTTTGTTTGTCATCCATCCACAGTCCACGGCAACAATCGTATATCCGAGTTCCGCAAAGCCCAAATCCACCATGCCCTTGGCGTTGGCCTTGACAATTTCCTCGGTTGGGTTGCAATTGTACCGGTTGTACGTGTTCCAGCCCATGGGGGGAGTTGGAGACCTCACAGTCTTGGCGTAAGCGCCAGACAAGGCGATGAGGCTAGCAAGCAAAAGTCCCGACATGATGGCCGCGTGTAAATGATCCAGTAGATGGTGTAGGAGACCCTCTTGTCAGCGTTTGACGCATGGTGGCGTGTCCTCAGCAGGTCTTCAATTGAGCTTTATACCTCTATGCTTGACTAAAGCCATGTCGATCGCTTTTGGCAATATGGCCATGGCAATGAGGGGTGATGGAACCATGCGTGGTAATGTGAGCGCGGAATCAGTCTCAAATAGGAATGAGAGTGCGGGCTAAGTACTTGGTCCAACCCCCTGGGAGAGCCATAGCCGAGCCAATGCATGGCCACGGAATATTTTGGAGACCTCCACAAACATGGGCAAAATAGAGAGACACGAAAAAGGCCTCGGCCAAGTGTTCTCAGCCCTGTACGCTGTATAATAGTCCTTGATCTGACTCAGCCTCTGCTGTTTTATGCCGGGGTATCCAGGGATCCGAAAGTCCCAGGTGGCAGTGCTACTGCGGATCTCGGATCTCGGGATCAGATTTAAAGAAGAGATGATTATTGGCAAATATTTGCATGATACTGGTTTTAGCTTAACCGATATTAGGAGTGAACCGGCAGTTGTCGATCTACTTGATTAAACGGATGATGGCTAGAGAGAGCTGCACAAAGTCTCAGTTCAGCCTCTGATTTACGAACTCCTCCGACTTTCTCTCCAGCCTCAGCTGAAATGCATCAGTAGAGTCATGGTATCATTCACGTAATTTATTTTCTCGTGGCAGCTTACTTACATCTTGAACGCATGATGCATATTCTCATCTATATTTGTCTAGGCATTGAAAATAACAACCTATTTCGTACATGTCAAAATAAGCTTCAGAGCGCGACTTGATGCTGAAAGAGGATCGTTAAACTCCAGCTAGCTATACACAGCCTACACCGACTCAGGGATGCTGCCAATCTCCACGCCTGGGGCTTCGCACAGGTGTCCCTACAAGGCGAAAGTAAGTGGCCCAACGGCATAAGATGATGCTTGAAAGAAACGAATCAGATTTACGAGAATGGTCCTGCCAAGACTGCACTCCCTGCGCTCATTGGCCAGGTATTGTCAACAGACAGCACAGCCTTAGTCCACCAAGCTCGCCCTGGCGACCCATCCGGACCTATTTTCGGTAAGCATAAGCTGCGCCTGATGGTAGGCATTGTTTAATACGGAGGCTGAAATCGAGTTGAAGAAACCCATATAAGGTCAGATGCATCCTCTCTTTAATACCAATCCCAAGACATCGACATCGAACATTGAGCAACCATCCCATCTGGATCCATCATGAAGTCCCTCAGCTTCGTCGCAGCTGGCTTGGTCCTGGGCCTCCCCCAGACCTTGGCCGCACCAAGCAAGTCCCAGATCAAGTGGGGAAAATGCAACCTGCCTTGGGGTGAGGACACTGATGCTGCCATCTATGGCGATGTTGAGTGCGCAACCCTCAAGGCTCCTCTCGACTACACCAAGCCCGACAACGGAAAGACCATCGATCTGCAGCTTGCTAGGGTTAAGGCGAAGGTGCAGCCAGCCAGAGGCAGCGTCTTTTACAACCCGGGTGGCCCTGGAAATTCGGCTGTTGAGTACCTTGTGTCTAGTACAGAAGATTACTACAAGCAAGTGAATCCGCTAGCAATGACACAAACCTTTGCTAACATTCTTCTCATAGAGTTCTCGGTGGTCAATACAACTTGGTTGCTGTTGATCCACGGTAAGCCGTCTTGGCCCTTTCAACTGTGTCTACGCGGGAGACTAACATACTACCTCCAGTGGAACCGGCCGAACCCTCCCCTTTAACTGCTCAATTGAAGAGAAAGAAGAGGGTAACAAGACGGCTGCAAAGTCAAAGCTATCACGCCGTTTTGACGTTCTCCCACAGGCCAATAACTGGCCTACCTTCAAGGGGCAGACCTGGGACGAGTTGGGCGAGAAGGCAAAGCAGTGCTACAAGGCCCGGAAGGAGACTGGTGCCTTCATCGGCACAGCATTCAGTGCTCGAGATATCATGGCTGCTGTCGATGCCTTGGGTGAGGATGGCAAGCTGAGGTACTGGGGCATCTCGTACGGCACCGTCCTGGGACAAACCCTCGCCGGCATGTTTCCCGACCGCATCGACCGGATGGTCCTTGATGGCAATGTCATGATCGACGAGTACGTCATGGGCCTGAACCCTTCTCTTGTCAAGGATACCGAGAGGTCCCTGCTGCACCTTGTTGAAGAGTGCGTCGACTCTGGGCCCAAGCTTTGCAAACTGGCCGACTGGGCGGGGTCCAACACAACTGTCGAGATCCTGACCATCGCCATTGAAGCGGTCTGGACCGAGTTGATAAAGACTCCCAAGATCCCTGAGAAGTGGGGTCTTCCCGAGGAAACAGGTTATTTCCAGGGCGGTGTTTCGTTCCTAGTCAGCATCAAAACCCACATCCAGCAAGCCCTGTATGACCCTAACAAGTTCATCGATCTCATCGACTTCCTTGAGAAGATGCTTGATGGCGAATGGAAGGAAGTCTATGAAATCATGAATCCTAGCACAGGAGGAGAAGAGGAAGAAGAAGGAGTAGAGAAAGGAGAAGAGGAAGAGTCGACTGAGAAGTGGAACTGGGGCGAGGAAGATGCACTGCAAGGAATCTACTGCGGCGATCAGGCTTACCGCGCCGAGACAGTTGACGACCTCTACTCAGCCTGGGCGCTTCACTCAGAACAGAGCTCTTTCAGCGACTACGGCGCCAGTGCAGAGCTCTCCTGTGCCCGATGGCCGTTCAAGGCCGCGGAGACGATCGACATGAACAAGTTCAAGCACGTCAACACAAGAATGCCCATCCTGTTTGTTAACAGCAGATACGACCCCGTTACCCCCTTGGTCTCTGCTTACGAGGCTTCCACCCGTTTCAACGGAAGCAGAGTTGTGGTCCACGAGGGCGAGGGTGTAAGTTGTTTTACTTGTACAAGCTTTTAAGATTTTCCACCAGCTAACAGTTTTCAAACAGCACGGTATTCACGGAAACCCTTCAGTGTGCACATACGCCGCCATCATCGATTACTTCAAGAACGGTCGTCTGCCAAAGCCTGGCGTCTCATGCCCGGTCAAGACCCCGATCTTCCAGTTCTTGAAGGAGAAGGCAGCGGCTCAGAACGAGACCGAGTCAGAGTAATCTGCAGTGGCGATCTGCCGACGCGACTAGACAAGACGAAGGGGTATAGATGGATACTGTGAACAGAATTGACAGTGTTTAGTTTGGTTTTTGGACATTCCTTTTATGCATACAACTTGAGGATATTGTTAAGTGTTGGTTCTAATGAGAATGACGACGGCCTGATTATTGGTAAAACTAGATATTATTTTCGGTCACATTGTTTTATATTCAATCCTTATTACACTGGTACAACTGCTGCCCATCTCAATAGCGATCTGCTAAAGACTGACGCGTCTATTTCATTGTGAGTTTATTCTTCCTTCATTACCGCCCCTAAGCAAAATGAGGGGTAGGATCGGTACAAAGACATATCAATTAATTACCTCTATAAAGGGTTACATACTCAGTATCAAACACATGGAATGCTATGTTTAGTGCATTAATAGGCAGCAGCATTCGACGTCTGACGTGGACCTCTCCTGATGGGCTACAAAGCTGCTACCTAACACTTGGCTGCGCTACTCAAGCCTCGCAGTGGTCAAATGCACAACGCCATACTCTCTTGATTGGCCGAACATCAGCCTACTCGCAACCAAGACCTGTCATTCGATTTCACTTTCAGTAGTTATTAATATCACGTCAGCCACGTCATCGTGACCAAACAGAAGGCGGCAAATTCCGTGGATTTCATGCATTGAGCTGACGGGTAAATAAAGTGTCTTTTCTCCGCACTATCTTCAGCCAGGTAACCTGACCACACCACTGCGCGCATTCTGACAGTCTGTTGAACGCAAACTCCGAGTTCCATCATGGGTGCGCTTATACTCCACTGGAAGATGATATCTATGGCTGATACGCTTGATTAGCATCTAAAGACCCCGAGAAGCAGGACCTGACCTATGAAAAGGGCGAGATCAAGGCCAAGGGCGCCTTCACGGCAGAGATCCACATCGCAGTCCGCGTCTCACTCCAGGATGTCTGGAACGATCAATACGCAGGCAGCCAGATTATGGCTAAGAGACCCGGAATGTACCTGAAATACCTGCCATGCCGATACCACGAAGTCAGCGGTGATATGCTCACGGGCGGCGCGTACCTGTTCACCACCAAGGAAGAGGCAGAAGACTATAGCAACTGGACCAGCAATGAGTTTGAGGTTGGTGAGCCAAAGACAAAGTACTGGAAGCAGCCGCACTTCAAGTCGGTCACTCACTGGACCTGGAACGTCATTGGGGCCTACAACTTCAAGCCTGTCGATGAGCATGCCATCGGTCGCTTCCAGCGTTGGACATACGACATCAAAGACGCCGGGTCGATTCTGAAGCAGCTGTACCCTGTTCTGAAGGATGGAGCTGAGAACCGCGAGGCGACGTCCTTCTGGCTTCTTCATCGCCCCGAGGATAAGATGATTGCGATTCAGATGACATTTGCCAAGATTAAGCAGGATGACCATGATTCTGCCCTCGAGGCTGTGGTGTCTGCGTCTAAGCTGACGTCTCTGGGCGAAGTCTTCCCAGACCGCCTCAACGCTGAGCTCGAGCTGGACCGTACCAGTGCATTGCTAGCGCACTGGCTGCCGTTGGCCCATCACGCCAAGGGTGTCAAGGTGGAGAGTCCTAACTTTCCTGCCCTTCCAGCGCTGTCTCAGGAGGGGCTTCTTGTGGAGTTGTGAAGATGGAGTCAAGTATAGCGATTGCGAGATTCCACAGAGCGGGTGCAAATGCAGCAGTAGTCTATTAAATTCAGTCTATTTCGTTCCGGTCATGATGGTTCATAGCTTCAGCCCAACAGCGCCTCCTTAACAGCCTCAACTTCTTCAAATGTCCCACAAATTAGACCAGCCCTATCATCACAACCCTTCAAGGGGGTACCCAGGATTCTCAGGCCAGTCTCGGGGTCGATGGCCTGACCTCCAGCGCACTCAATCACAAGTGCGACCGGAAGCAGCTCGTAGAGTCTTCGCAGCTTGGCCTTGCTGGTTTCGGTGACGGGAGAGATGTAGATGCCATGACCCTTAACAAGGGCGTGGAAGAGATCGGGAATGAGACCTCCAGAATATCGAAGGGTGTACTTTTCGCTGATGAACTTGGTGACGAGGTTCATGTACTTTTCGTTTTCGGCGGCTGCGCGGAGATTGGCCGGGGCAAAGTATCGCGCCTTAAACGGAGGCTGAGCAAAGCAAATGTCTGGACGAACAATGGTGATTTTGTCGATGTCGTCCAGGTTGACTTCGAAGCATACATCGGGGGTTCCAGGAATTCGAAGGGCCACGATGGCGAGGGTGCGCGGTCCAAAGACTCCAATAATTGATGCAATTTGCTTCTCGGCCGGCTGGTTGAGCGAAGTGACTCCCTCCCAAACACCAATGATGGTGCCCACAGACCAATTAGGTCCAATAATCGAACTTCCATCGAGAGGATCGAAAGCGACAGTATATCGCTCGTTGCTGCTGCTGTCTTCTTTACCGTCGTTGGTTGATCGTTCCACGGGATCTTCCTCACTGCTCGCAGTATAGATTGTCGGACATTTCGCGATTTCGTCTCGCAGGATATTCTCAGCCAAAACATCCACATTCAGCTGCTCATCTCCAAACGCATTTTCGGTGCCGACAATTGTGACATGGTGTGATGATCTCAGTTCCCTGCCGATAGCGGAGATGGCCTTGAGAAGCCCAGGAATCACGGATTCGCGAATGGAAGAATGAGTTTCTTGAGGAACAAAAGATGAGAGAAACTCGTTGAGCTCTAGCTCCGAGTTATCGCCCGTTCGAGATGGACTCATTGTTACGGTGAGTTGTAAGGTCAAGGTTGAAGTGATGGGGCCAGCCCAGTTGCGAAAAATTGACGCAATCGATAAAACGTTGATAAGCTTTATCACAAGTAGCGAAGTAAGCACCAATAATAATTACCATCCAGTATCCGCACAGTGGTTCCCAACAGTCCTCTGCTTGATTGCCTACGTAGTCCTAGAGACAGCATGAGATATAACAAAGCCAAGCATTTTAGATAATCAGGATCATTATACCCAAGAAATAGGGCTAAATACCTTTGAAAGAATCTCGGCATTTGCAGAAGCTCGTATCAAGCACATCGGACATCGGCATATCTCCTCTTTGGGTCAAGGTCCGGATCATCCCTATAGGAATGACCACGTACCCCAGATACAACACAAGGGGCATGGCTCCAGGGGTTCCTAGTCTATAGCAAAGCCTATTAGACTGAATTATTCTGTGTCAATTCAATTGATCTTGGGTCTCCCTCCTGTTGGCGCGGCTCGATCGTTGCCCTGAAAATCCCGCTGCAAAATTTACTTGATCGGGCTGCCTGCATGTTTTCTAACCTATGTTGAGTCCTCAGAATATGCCATTACTGGTTGCGACGATTATGTTTTGGAGCACACTGCCAGTCATCACCTGGTCGAAAGCGAAATCTTCACGAGGCCACAGAAATAAAGCCAGTGCTGTTGAGAAGACTCGTGCATCAAAATTCAACTTTACTAGTCCGAACTATCTAGGGGTCTCCGTCCCTCTCACTCACCTAAGACGATCTTGGCTGGATCGAAATGCTGCTTCAACGCCTTGAGGTCAAGCTTTGGACGGTTAAGCCACCTCTGCTTCAAAGAGACCCCGCCACTCTCCCACTCTCTATCCGAGCGTGTTGAAATTGCAAATACAGATGTCATGATAAAAATCTCTGTGCCTTCTAGGAGCCGCTGGGGCACGCTGACAGATGCAGTTGGGATGAGCGTTCTTTGCCGCACCAAGTTGGTGTTTGCATCTGGCTTCAATGCAGAGCTAGACACGACAGCCTGCTCACTGCCAATGATTGTCTCAACAACAATGCCGCTGACTCCATCTTGAGAGGCGATGAGGGTAGAGTTATCGGTTGACACTACCCCCTCGAATTGACCAGGCACAGCGTCATCAGCAAGGTCGGCTGCCGAAAGATTCGTTCCGTCGGCTGTTTTTCTGCCATAAATGGCGAATCCTCCCTCGACAGTGTGGATCGACGCTGTGCCCTTCAAAGCTTGGATGCGATGGATGCGAACATGCCAGTCCGGCCAGCGATCAGTCGGCGGGATCAAGATTGTGTCAACATGGACAGATCGATCGCCCCAAGGATACCAACCAACACTGGCGATGGGGACACTTGAATCTTCATCGGTCATTGTGTTGGTCACCGCCATGTCGAATTGCACCCCCTCACTCTTCCACTTGACTATCCACGACTCAGCACCGTCTCTGCTGATAGCCAGTTGGTTGTCGGGGGCTATCTGCTGGATGAGAGGTCCTGTGGGGACAGAGAAGCCAAAGGCAGATGAGTATGCGAATTTGCAGTACTTGGCTTGGTTCGCCTTCATTGGCCATGCCACAAACTGACCCGGGGTGAGCATGAAGTGATGGCTACCCTTTGGGTGATTGCAAAGAATTTGTTGAGGAGCCGAGACGATCTCAACCCCTGGGTCACCGGCAGGGTAAGGCAGTTCTTCCGACGCCCAAAAGTCGTCATCGTCGGGTAGGCCCACCGCTATGAGTGTCTTGAGAGCCCAGTAGACTGACTGAGGAGAATTGTAGTCTTCGGCCATGTACATATTCCTGCACACGAGTTAGTTTCGAACGAGAGAATCACCTATTGACTTACGGATACAGCCATCCAATACTCAAGGTTCCATCCGCGTTGAAAATATCCTCAGAGTTCTGCGCCCACCACCTCAGGTGCCTGAGGAGGAAACCTCTGATGGCCCCGGGCGAGTCAAGTGGCTTGGGCATGTCTGGAACGTTTGCAAATGCCAATGCAGCAAAGTAGCCTCCGCAGGCAAAGCGGTACGTCAAGGAGCGACCGAAAGGGATAGCAGATCCTAAGATACAGTTAATGGGTGGAGTTAAAAGGTAGCATTCAACATACCTTGCGCATCAAAATATCTCCAGATATTTGCACCAAATTCACGCGCACGTTGTCGATACATGTCGCACCTTAATGGATCAATTTCGTTGGCAAACTTGGAGTATAGCAGTTGGCTGAACTGAATCGCGAAACTGCCAGAGTAGTAATCAACCTGTCTTCCTACTCCGATAGCATCTCGACGTCCTGTTTTGAGGGTTTCCAAGTGCTCTTGTTCTGCTTGTTCAGGTGTCTGCCATGGGCCATCTGCTGACCATCCGTCATGTAGGTAAAAGGTGTCGAGAATCTCAAGGTCGGCGTTCATCTCATCCTTAACATGGTCGTAAGGGATACCACAGACCTTTGTCAAGGCCAGGTTGGAAAAGACGCGAAACCATCGCCAATTTGTGGGGGGCATCTGTTTGCCGTTCATTGACTTGAACCATTCTGCAATTTTCTCCTTTTGTCTGTCGCTCAATGGCTCATAAATCTTCTTTGGAGCAGAAAGAATGGCAAAAGCCAGAATCTCTGCCTCAACCATTCTTTGGTCCATGTCATGCACAGCTCCCCAGTACTCAGGATGCTCAGGGTCGGTCCCTGAAATGAATCCCTTCACCCATGGCTGGGCAAGTTCACTGACTTGAGATGCCAGTTCCTCATCTGCAATTGAGTCGTACCCAAAGAGCAGGGCACCAATGGCCCATAGAGGTCTAGCAAAACCTTCAAGTTGAGCTGCAGATTCATCGAAATGCGTACCGGTGCTAATCGGGATTCGGATACGTGCTTTTTCGGGTGAAAAATACCCAGTTAATGGTTTGAGAAGAGCGATAGTCGCTCGAATCAAATCCGTTCGAGTCTGGAAAGGGTTGCCTGAAAAGCCTGCAAGGGGTGGCATATTGGAATATCACTTGACTGAAAGAAAGCGTCAAGAACGAAACTACAGAACAACTCTAATGGTGGATAAACTTGGCTGGATAAACGTAGCAATTATTACCTCAAACTCGGACGTTTTGCTCCCATGACCATTTCCGGTTGGCCTGAAAGCTCGGGCATCGGGCCAAGTCACAGCCGAGGTCATCAGTCGAGCAAGACGGAAGCGATTGGACCGCTTGTCGCGAACCCCGTATGAAGCTAATCGTTTCCTTGCTTGGAGCCGTTCTCGCGTGCGGGGGATGTGTGCCGAAAATCTGGGGTGATTATGCAGCTCAATTCCATTTCTGACTCGGGTTTGTTTAACTCAGCCTTTCTCCATCTTCTCGGGCAGCGGGCGATCCATCGGATTCCGATGCAGCATTCAACTGAGCCTTCGTCTATCAATGCAGAAGGCGCAGCAAACATGAGCGCGTCAGCAATCGTCGGTCCCGGTGGGGAGAGCGAGATCCCATCTTGTCAGGGGTGTCGTCGTCGAAAGCTTCGATGTTCGCGTGACAAGCCGACGTGCAATCATTGCCAAAGGTTGGGTGAGTATTCCAAGACTCTGTATGTCTGGCTTCAACTGACTGGAGTAGACTCGCCTTGCGTCTATGATGCGAAAAAGAACAAGCCCGGGATGAAACCCGGAGTTATCGAGTCACTGAGTCGGCGAGTTGGTAGGTTGACCGACAGCTTGCTTGTCTCTTCATCGCTAACCCCACAAAGAGGCACTTGAAAACACTGTTTATGATAGCTCACGACAAGATACCGATGACCTGCCAAGTGCTCCGTTATCGGATACATCGCAGCTCGTTGGAGCATTCTCCAGTCTGATACAGGAATTGCGAGGCCTAGTTTCGGCTCCCAGGACTGTAGCACCATTACAAGCTATCCACTCATCACCAGAGGTGTTGCATCAAACAGCTCCAACACCGGCGCAGTTGTCTTCGGTCACCGAGGTAGCAGTCGTCTCACCTACCCACAGAGAACTTCATTCTTCCCACCCACCTTCCCGTAAGAGGAGGAGAGTTGACAGTTGCGGCAACCCAAACATCGAATTGGCAAGTCAGCTTGGTGAACTAGGTGACAGCTCAAGTCAGTTACCACCTCCAGAGCTCCTCGAAGAAATCGTCACAGCTTACTTCAACCTCATTCAACCATGGATCCCCGTACTGCACGAAACTCGATTCAGAAGCCGATTCTACAACCATGAGCAGTTGCCTCCCCTAGCTGTTCTCTTACATGCCATCGTCGTCGCTGCCATCCGCTTCGTCGACTGTGATAGCCATCAAATATCAGCTCAAGAAGTGGAGACATGGATGGCGAGATCCAGAAGCATTGTTATACTCTCTGCAATGGATGGACTTTCCGTTGAGAATTTGCAGGCATTGAGCATCATAGCCTTCAGTGATGTAAGTACCCTTATTTGGTGGGAAGCAAACAAGTAACATTTCGTAGATGGGTAGTGGCGATGTCTCAAGAGCTTGGCCTAGCATTGGCTCGCTCACAAGAACCGTCGAATATTTGCAGCTCAGCGTGGAGGCCGATGATCGACAAGAGAGACCACTTTTGAAGCCTCTCCCTTCAATACCACCTTCGAAGAATTGGACGCAAGATGAAGAGCGACGGAGAGTTTTCTGGAATATCTTCAACCTGGACAGGTATTTTCGGACCTCATGTGTCCTTGGATTCTTCACTAACGCGCGATTCAGGCTTTGTTCTGTCATGACCGGGTACTTGATGAGCATCCACTTATCCCACATACGATCAATGCTAACAATCGCAGATGGAACACTAGCTTAACATCAGACGACGTCCGAAGAAGACTACCAGCCGATGGAGGTCTGTGGCACAAGGAGGAAACTGTCTTGACTCCGTACTTCGGTATCTGGGACCGCTCTGCAGCCAGAATCGGTAACTCGATCGTCTTTCTACCCGCACACTATCCAAGTCCCGAACAAACCACAGACGCGCCGCCAGGCCCAGAGACACCGTTGACGACCCCAACCGTACCGAAAGGAACTACGACAGTGGATATGTCCACGGTGGGGGCATTCGCCTACTGCATCGAGGCAACGGAGTCTTTGAGTCAAGTTACAACATACTTTCTCCAACAGAGGATTAACTTCAAAGATCGCCAGGAGGTCAGCAACTGGCTGACGAGATTCAAAGAACTCGACTTGCGACTCGTTCAGTAAGTCCTGCATGCCTTGAATCTGCACTTCTCTGATAGTTCTAGTTGGAAAATGTTTCTTCCCCAAAAGTGGAAGGACTCCAATATCTCTCGACGACCAACCATCATCAACATGGATCCCAACTTGACTCTCGCTCATATCACACATAACACCTCAATGATTCTCCTTCACCAGCAGATTGCGTACCCAGCGCCCCAGTGGACGACGATTGTCCGAATGCCGAGCGCCCATAGTGCAGAAACTTGCCAAATTGCAGCCTCTGAGACAGCAACAATCACCCAAAAGTATCTCAAGTATACCCCAAATAACAGCCCAGTCAACAGCCAATTTTCATTCTGTGTCTTTGTCAGTGCCCGTTTACTCCTCGGTAGGTTCCCAACAACGCAAAGCTTTGTACCCTTCGACTCTGACGCAAACAGTGCACTGGCGGTATTACAAGACAGACTTGGCGCCTGAATTTTGGCAGCTCGTCGAGAGCCTTGAAGAGATGGCCAAACGCTGGGTTGGCCCAATCCTCAAAGAGAAACACAAACATTCGTTGGCTGGGAAGTATAGTGCCCAACTGCGCGCTCTGCATAAGAAGTGCGAGGAGCACCCGGACTTCTCACTCGACGTGCTCGGATATTCTACCGACGGATTTCCGGCAGCCGATACCGAAGCAAACTCTAGTCATGAGACCCCCCAAGACCAAGATAGCACGGTCCCAAAGCCCCAAGAGGCACAGCCAGCTCTCCAGCCGCAACATCTGGACTCAACCATCAACAACGTTCCAACGACGATGCCTATGGGGCAACTCAACTCCTTGATACAAGCCTCTCCTACCAATCAGAATACTGAGCAGCATTCACCTGACGAGTTATCTGCCATTTCTACTGTCTTGATGGATCAGGGTTTTATGCAGCTGGACCGAGTAATCAGCTTCGATGACATGCTCTTTTCGGCACAGACTGCAAATGATCAAGGTACCGCGTTTCAGGTGGACAACTGGACTTTGGGGTAGCGGGAACAACAACGACTTGGACATCTAACTATGGTATCATATCTATCAAACTACTCTCATCTTGGACAATCTGTTCCCAAACTCAATACAATAATAGTCTCTTACACCAAGCCGTGGTTCCAGTATCCCTTGTAGTCCTTCGCGTTGTGATGGCGTCAATGAGGGTTCGGATTCATGGATGTGTCTGTCATGGTAATGTGGCGAGATACAAAGTGTATTTAATTTCTGTAAATACTTGACGATGTAGGCCGAGTGCAAGATTATTTAAATCCTCAATGATTGCAGGTCCGCGACGGCCCTCACACTTCAGAGCTGGAGGCTCCGGCGCCGGGACCCACATCCGATAATTCCTCCGATGCCCGGATGCCCGATGCCCGACGCCCGAGATGCGAGGCCCGCAATACCCCCGTGAACATGACAAGACGGCCAGTTTGTCAAGGAAAAGTAGGCTAATAGGTTAAGAGTATGGCAGAATAAAACAGATTCTTGTTTGGAATCCTCCATATGAAAAGACGCAAGTTACAAAGAAACCGAGGTCAATCGTTACATTAAACCTCTATCAACCGCAAAACCAAGGACCCATGGAATTCACTCTCGAAACTCACCACATCTCCCAGACGCCAAATTCCTTCTTCGTCGTGGTTGCCAAGAGCTGGCCACATGGTGAGAACATGAGTGACCGTAGCTGGCTTTCTATGGGGAGACGCAACGTCTTGTGCTCGAAAAATGAATCGGAATCGTCAAGCCTCCAAATTGATACCGTGCCATTAAGAGAACCAAGTGCAAAGGATTTAGAATTTGGTGAGAAAACAACAGCCTGAGATTCAAATATCCCCTCACGCCTAAAATCCCATATCCTGGTCTGGGAACCTTTGAAGAGCTTGAACGCTCGGTCGTCCGAAACGATAAGCCATCGACCGTCTGGCGAGAAGGCAGAAACCCACCTTTTCGCACCCTCTTCAAGCGCTGCAGACCTTGGTGGTTCCCAAAGATAAATCTCGTGACCGTCTATATGTTCTGAGCGAAAGACGGTGCACATATTATTGTGAAAAGCCACGAACTGGTTTCCATCCGCAGAGCAAGCAATGTCCACAACCTTCATTGCGAACCTTTTTGACTCAAGAATCTCCAAGCGGCCTTGCGGATCAGGTTTGCTGATGGTAATTGTCCATGGGTCGCTCAATTTATGAGTGTTCGTAGCTCCAAAAAGGCGATCCGTATCTGCTGAAATGGCCCAGGAATCGGCGTATCGCTCGTCGGAATCCCAAAATCCACTTACGAGCCTCATTACACCTCCGTGGCCAAATTCCCAGGTTGAGATGTATTTCTGATGGCTATTTGTCTGATCGGTGTTTTGAGCCACGACGAGGCGTTTACCGTTGGACGAAAGTGCCATCTTCACACGCCCGCTATGCGAAGTTGAGTAGTACGCGGCTATCTGTTCAAACCGGCCGCGTTCGCTCCGTTTCCAAACACAAAACACTTCTCCCCCATAGTTGCCATATATGCCAACTGAAACAAGCCATTCACCATTCGCTGAAAAGACGCATTCTGATGGCGGTCCGCGAAATCCCTTATCTTTCCAATAATTCTCAGGCTTTCTAGTCTTTGGTGCGGAAGTGCGCTTGAAAGGGAATATTCGCGTCAAGGAGGACTTCTTCCAGTCAAGAGGCCTTATTTGTATGAGATCTAGTAGGGCAAGCTCAGCCGGGAGCCGCGGAGCTGTTGACCCAGATCCTGAAGCGCCACCAAGGTCTGAAACTCGGAGACGAGTTGGTTTCATTGTTTCCGATCCCTCAGAGGGGGAGTTGGGCAGTAGAGGACGAGGTTGCGGGATCGTATACTGCGATCCAGAAGCTTCATTGACATCTTGGGATTTCGGCCGAGTTAGGTGAGTTGACTCAGTTCGTTGAGACTCATCAGGCAGAGGTTTTGGTTGTAGAGAAAGGTTTTGCTGGATTGTAGACCATTTTCCAGAAGCCTCGTTGGCATGTAGGAACTCAGGATAAGATGGGTGAGGTGATTGAGACATGTCAGATGGGAGTTTCGGTGGCAGAGAATGACTTTGCTGAACCGTTGACCACTCTCCAGAAGCCTCATTGACATCTGGAGATTTGATACGAGTTGATTTCAACTCGTCGGGTACAGGGTTCGGTTGCGGAGGAGATATTTGTGTGCCTGTAGACCACGTCCCAGAAGCCTCCTTGAAAGCGGTTCGTGGGATCTCTGTCCGAGTTTCCCGATCATTTTCCAGATTTGTGGCAGTTTCAGGCTCATGAGCTGGGCCCACGTCCTCGGAAGCACATCTGCAAACGATCCAAGGATCTGTCAAGGCCTTGGCTGCACTTGGACGCTCTCGGGGCGATCTCCTCATGACGGAGACGATGAATTCCCTACATTCGCTTCTCAGTAGCTCGTTGGAAGGGAACGGACCCCCATAGGCGACATATCGGGATAGTTTTCTCCCCACTGGCGATGGGAAGGGGACTTGTCCTGTGACGACTCGAAATGTGACGGCCCCAAGGGCCCACATATCAACAGCAAGGGAATATCCTGTGGCCTCAGGTGAATCCAGATCGTCTTCGTCTTCCAAGTCTTCCTTATCAGATGGAGCAAAGATATTTTGGAGTTCAGGCGCAAGATACGGCTCAGTGCCAATGATGGTGCGAAGAGAAGTCGACTCGCTTTGCTTGCTGCAACCAAAATCCGAGATTTTCACCCACCAATTGGGCCCTTTGTGTTGTACAAGAATGTTCTAGAAAGGAGAAAGGATTAAACCCCCGTAATTGAATATAGGCAAGGTCAACATACCTTGGGCTTCAAGTCACGATGGGCAATCTTACTTCGATGCATGAAATCAATTCCCTGAAGAGTTTGCTCCGTGATAGTTCGTGCTTCACTGTCTGGCAGAGGCTTGCTGAGATAAGACTGTAGATCGCCCAATGGAAGATACTCCATAGTGATAAAGATTGAGTCTTGGCCCCTGTACCAGCCGAAAGATGGGACAAAACATTCTCGAAACTATTGAGTGGAATCTATTAGCCTCGGCATGATAGTGAGCAACTGGTGTTTGAGCTCACCCGCTTGTGGGAAAACTTGACAATTGCCGAGATCTCCCGAGATAAGAACTTGTCCAAGGACTGATCCAGGGTCACCTGTATCTCTTTGACGGCACGTACTTTGCCAGAATGGGGGCCCGAAGTGCATTTCTGCAGCGAGACAACGCCAAACGAGCCCCTCCCTAGCAGAGATGTTTGATCCCACACCTCCTCCTCGGCTCTCCGCCACCTCCCTCTGGCGGGGTCAGAGACATAGGTAGTGTGTATCGTTTGTTTGTCGCTGACAAATTTAGTGTCGAGTTCCCAGTCACGGACCAGGTCGGGCAAGCTGTCGTCCATTCCCACTTGTTGGTGGTGAGTGAGCGAGCTTGGTGAAATTGTTCAGTCAGAGTGAAAAGACAAAGGTGGGCCTGCCCAGACCAGAGCCTCCTAAGGAGAGGGAACAGGTCACGAGGAACCGGGCAGTGCCAGTAGGATGCTGGCAATGCTTGGTCTGCGAGCCAGTAGAATCGTCTCATCAGCCAGCCTGATTCGGTACGTACTGGTCATCTTGGCAAAACGCCCAGTGGGGAACCTGACGCAGAGCCTGATGCCAACCGACAGAGCAACAAGGCAGACTTTTTATGAGCAAGGTACATATCTACGGGGAAATGTTATTACGGGCTGGGCTATGTTCTGGCTTGGCTTCCCTGAGCAGGTCCTATCCTTCAGAAAGATTAGAGTCTCCAGTGCAACTATTTCAAGACTTAGGAAAGCGGAAGCCAAGTTAGAGAAGATATTCACACCCCCAGCCAACCAATTACGAAGGGCTACTGCATTCATCCTTGCATTCGGCCTTGGTCTCGGCAATAAATTCCCTCGTCCTCTCCGCACGATAGAAAAGACTCCTGCTTACCCTTCTTACCTTGACAGATGCACCGTCCAGCACATCGAATCCCTCTCACCGGCTCCTCTCCATCATTTCCCGTACAAAGAATCCCAGGCCACGGCAATGTCGTCAAGATACGTCAAGAATTACCTTGATGTTCAGTACCCGCGCGTGGAAAGACTCGGGTCTTACCTGAACAAGTTGTTCGGCAATAACTATCACATTTCGGTATGTAGATCATCCCATCCACTTCACAACTAACTGTGCCTATTAATTACTCTAGCTCCGGAACGGGAAGATTGCGCTCAGCACACCTCGGTATCTTACCGAGACGGAGAAGGACACACTCAGGGCAAGAAACAGACATTCGCAGTATGAGCGGCAAAATACAGCGATCAGAATACACAGCCAGTCTAACTCACACGTCGATCTTTTCCCATCCGCTCGGTCCTCTCGAAATTTTACCAGCAACCCGACCAACACCCAATCCCACGTCGCTGGAGCCTGTTCAACGCAAACGGGCGACATGGATGAAACCAACGGCAAGGGGGAATTCGAGCCAAATGCAGACCTGGTCACTCCAGATATCAACCATATTCCGTTGTTCCAACCAGCATCCCGAGAAATCACCCTCGACTTTAAACAAGGTGTCTTGAAATTGGAAGAATCTGACACGTACAAAGAAGGAGACAAGAGACAGAGAGGTTTCTACTCGTCCCGTTTGGAAGTCGGCGAGACATCCACCGTGTTTGATATGAGAGGCGTTATTACGTGGTCTGTAGATCACCCTGAACGGTTACGGAAGAACGGAGTCACTGAAAGGCATCTATCCTACATCCTCCCTTTAAGCAATCAGTCATCATCAAGCATGGGATAGGTACGCTAACATCCATGAACATAGGTTGCGGTCAAAAGACTTCACAAGTATACTTCTAAAGAGCGGTTTTGGGCTGAGTATGACTCTCTGAAGCTGCTCGAAGGCCTGGGCCATCCCCACATAGTCGAGACACTCGCCGTCTTTAGGTACGAGGGGAACGGAGAACAGTACTTTAACTTCATGTTTCCCCTAGCCATTGGGAATCTCAAAAGGCTCTTTCGGGGGAGTTACGATGAGGACGTTGAACTTCAGAGACGTGCCCGACGCTCACTTTGGGATCAATTTGCTGGACTCTCGAGTGCAGTAGCCTACCTCCATGATTCGATTCACATGGCCCACCGCGACATCAAGCCCTCCAACATCTTGATCTACGAGACACCATCCTCTGAAGGGAACCTTATCCTCAAACTGACAGATTTTGGCCTGTCGATTGACCTCTCCAAAGCTCTGACATGGGAACATGGCAGTCGTGCCCTACAATCTGCGTGGCAATATGACTCACCGGAGAGTCGAAGAGCATCGCCCAGCGTCGGGATAAAGAGTCCTATTCTCGAGAAAATCCATATTCCATCAGCTACAGACTTATTGGCAAACGACATCTGGAAGCTGGGGAGCGTTTTTACCGAGATGGTGGCCTTTCTTGTGTGCGGAGGCTCGATGGGCGTGGTCGACTTCAGGGATCATATCACTACCACTGAAGGCAAGATATCATCTGACATGTTCAATGACACTCGCTTTGATGATAGTGAAAAGGTGAAGGATCAGGTTCTTGAGTGGATAGATCGCATGGCTGGCAGGGATACTCGAGCAAGAAAGCTTCGGCCTGTCCTTGGTCACATGCTGGCCAAATCTGCCGAAAGGCCTACGATAAAAGAGATTTGCGAAGAATTGGTCAAGGAAAGTCTCTCTATGTGATGAAGTTCACTTCTCAACTCCAATGGCTAACATGCTGACACAGGTCGATTTTCCCAACATTCGCTACGATGACGGCTTGCGAATAGCAACATTCATCCCTGCAAGTTACACAAATCCTCTCTCGCGAACTGAAAGGCTTCAACTCGGTATCGAGGAGCGGATCAAACGGCAGGTAGATTGGTGGCCATTTCCTCGCCCACGGCCAAGGCTTAGACCTGATCAATTCCTAATGACGTGGGAGGTAAGTCTCCGGTATGGGTACGGATACATGTGAGGAATCCCTACTAACTAAACGTTCTCTGCCAAGTGACAGGGAATTGAACTTTGCATGTCACTCTCTCAAAATGAACTCGACCGCTACAAGCCAATGTGCTTGCCCAGAACCACCCGTAATACTCCAATTCTCCCGGTCGCTAACCAACCGGCTGGTTCATCAACGCAGAGATCTACAAATATTCCGTTGAGCAATATTTCGCAACCTGGAGGTACCAATAGCCAGCACGCCCCTGGCAATGTCGCTCTCGGAGGCGCGGTCCAATCTTCCACAACACAGCAATCTTCAGGCCTTTCAAGAGATATCTATTGGTGTATCGAAAAGATTTTTACCGAGCCAACGGAGAATCACTTGTTCTCTATCCCCAACTCAGAGGACCTGAAGGACGATAAAGAGTTGTATGACCAAGTGAACAAGGCGATCAGTTCAGCCCGCTGTTGGATTTGGCGGCTCTTTTCGTGGAAGCGATGCACTGAAGTAGAGTTCCTCGAGGTAACCAGACTCGAATTGATTTCTTCTCGAAACGCACCGAATACTAACAAGCAATGTAGTTCTGTGTTGTGCGGCGCGATGACAGTGAGGTCGACCCCATGAAAACTGGGCTTCTTCCTCTTGTTGCTGCTCGAGACTATACGCATGCCGTGCCTCCACCACATGATGTTCAAATGAGAGCCGCAAGAAAGCAGATGGTGCTTGGGCTGATGTATCCAAGCAAAGGAAAAGGTAAAAAGACCATCATCTCGATGTTGCCCAAGAAGCTCAACCCTCCCCCATTGCTTCGGGAAATGGGGCAGGTGGGCTGGGGACTGCACGCCAAGATGGGCTTCTCGCAATGGAGATTCCCATATTGGTTGATTTTCTGTTTTGTCTTCAACATCGTCTTTGTAGTCCTTTGGTTGGTCTATATCAGCCCCACGGACTTGCAAAATGCATTTGTGCCAACTTTCATCGCTACAGTTGCTGTTACGATTGGCTTGGGCGTGGTACAAATTTCGGAACTGAGGGATACCAAATAGGGCCCTTTATTCTATTGCTCACTACTAATGATGATTCTGTCTCTTTCCTCATAGATTGGGTAATCAAAGAGGGTGTGAGCCACAGAGGAAGAACAACGCTTTCAACACGTCTTGGCTTCTCTCCCAACCTCGGCTGTGTCGTAGAAAGAGTCCTGACATTTGATAATGGTCGACGAAATCAGTTACGATCTAGAAGAGCCCCGTTGGGCGTATTATTATCCCGACCACTCCTCTCTGAACCTTGGTCAGCTCATATTATCCGGTCGGGCCAAGACTTAGTTACCCCTCCCAAATTTCTCTCTGCGGGACCTATTTACTGCTGCACATAACGCCAACTCTCCAAAAAGGGCTATACGTAATCGGCCTATACTTCCCCTCTGAGATGGATGTTACCCTTGCTTTTGACTTTGTTTCTCCGGAACGTGTGCCTCCTTTACAGTTGGTGCCTTATCCACGCGACCACCCTCTCTCAATCTCATCGGGTGACGATACCTCGGGCCCACTCAAAGGAGATGCTGATCCGCACTCACGGACACATGACTACCGGGATGACTTCCCAAATGGTTCTCGAGCCGAGACAGAGATCACTTCACCGCCGATCGGCCCCCACGTATAGTTAACCATATAACTGCAACCGAATGTCGCTGGACCGAGTGGTCCGGCGCTTTCATCTCTGGCATCTCCCTTGGTGAGAAGATTAGTTGCCTTGAGTTACGATATTCTGGCGACATAAGAAACTATGGGGATCCGAAGCCTGATTTGCGGCTTGCTCTATCTAACGGGAGTAGGGTCGGCAACTCCCGCACAGAAAAGAGCTGCTACAGCGGATGGATACTATGTCACTCCTTATTATCCTGCCCCCTTCGGCGGTTGGGTAGGCGAGTGGGCAAAGAGTTACGACAAGGCCAAGAAGCTCGTCGACTCAATGACTCTGGCTGAGAAGACAAACATCACCGCCGGAAGTGGCTTGTTCATGGGTATGGACCCTCTCCTTGACGTGGCCTGATACTCCAGCTAACTAAAATGCAGGGTATGTTTGAATATTTACAAGTTGAAAGACCCCATACTGACTGGGCAAGACCCTGCAATGGAAACACAGGTTCTGCTGATCGAGTTGGGTTCCCTCAACTCTGTCTCAACGATGCCGCCAACGGCATCCGCCTTACTGACAATGTAACCGTATTCCCTGACGGGATAACTGCTGGTGCAACCTTTGACAAGAAGTTGCTGTACGAGCGTGGTGCCGCCATCGGGAAGGAAGCTCGCGGGAAAGGCGTCAACATCTGGCTAGGTCCCTCAGTCGGCCCTATCGGCCGGAAGCCGAAGGGTGGTCGGAACTGGGAAGGTTTTGGAGCAGATCCCGCGCTGCAGGCTATCGGTGCCCGTGAGACGATCAAGGGCGTCCAAGGACAAGGTGTAATTGCTACTATCAAGCACCTCATCGGAAACGAGCAGGAGATGTATCGTCGGCAGACGACCGATTTCGTCTCTCCGGCATACTCGGCAAACATTGGTATGTTGACACCCTATTATTGCTGACACAAGTACTGATGCAAAGTCTCAGATGATCGAACACTTCATGAAGTTTATCTTTGGCCTTTTGCTGAGGCTGTCCGCGCGGGCGTCGGCGCTGCAATGACAGCATACAATCGAGTATGTTGCTCCATCTGGAGAATTGGTTCATGCGTGGCTCACAAACCAACTTCAAGGTCAACGGCACCATATCCAGCGAGCACTCGTACCTGATCAATGCCCTTCTGAAAGATGAACTGGGCTTTCAAGGCTTCGTCATGACCGACTGGCTGTCCCAAATTACCGGCGTCCACTCAGCCCTCGCAGGCATGGACATGAGCATGCCCGGCGATCCCATAATTCCCCTGCTTGGGAACTCTTTGTGGATGTACGAGCTCACCCGGGCGACCCTCAATGGTTCAGTTCCCATGAGCAGACTAAACGACATGGCGACTCGCATCGTCGCAGCCTGGTATCAGTTTGGACAAGACGACGGTTTTCCAAAGGTTAACTTTGATACCAACACAAAGGCGGCTGTTGGCCCGCTTTATCCTGGAGCCTGGCCAAACTCCCCCAGCGGGGTGGTCAATCGATATGTCCAGGTTCAGGAAGACCATGACGTGATCGCAAGGGAGATTGCCCAGGACGCCATCACCCTTCTCAAGAACGAGGATAAGCTGCTGCCTCTCTCTACCAGCAGCCCACTGAAGATCTTTGGCACCGGAGCTCAGGCTAACCCCGATGGCCCGAACGCATGTGTCGACCGCAGCTGCAACAAGGGCACATTGGGCCAAGGTTGGGGATCCGGCACCGTCGATTACATGTATCTCGACGACCCCATTGGTGCAATCAAGGAGGAAGCCAAGGATGTCACCTTTTATAACACTGACAAGTTCCCGTCGGTCCCAAATCCTACCGACAAGGATGTCGCCGTCGTCTTCATTACATCTGATTCCGGCGAGAACCAATACGAGGTTGAAGGAAACCATGGCGACCGGGATGCGTCGCGTCTGAATCCATGGCACGGCGGAAACGACCTCGTCAAGGCTGCGGCAGCCAAGTACAAGAACGTTGCCGTCGTGGCACACACCGTTGGTCCCCTAGTCCTTGAGGAATGGATCGATCTTCCATCCGTCAAGTCGGTTCTTCTTGCACATCTACCAGGCCAGGAAGCAGGAAAGTCTCTTACCAACGTTCTGTTTGGACATGTCTCCCCGAGTGGACACTTGCCATATAGCATCACTCATGCCGAAGACGACATGCCAGCCAGCGTCGTGAAACTGATCGACTCTGGCTTCAGAGACCCACCGCAGGATACTTATTCGGAGGGTCTATACATCGACTATCGCTGGCTTAACAAGGAAAAGATTCGTCCTCGTTATGCCTTTGGCCACGGACTCAGCTACACCAGCTTCTCGTACACCAAAGCCACCATTGACAAGGTCACCCAACTATCCAAGTACCCGCCAACCCGTCCTGCAAAAGGAAAGGTGTTGAACTACTCACAAGATATCCCCGACTACCGAGAAGCTATTAAGCCAACGAGTTTCAAAACTGTCTGGCGCTACCTCTACTCTTGGCTTTCCGAGTCAGACGCCAAAAAAGCAGCCGAGAGAGCCACGACAACAAAGTTCAACTACCCTGACGGCTACACGGAGGTGCAAAAGACTGCATCTCCCCGTTCAGGCGGCGCTGAAGGCGGTAACCCTGCTCTCTGGGATGAAGCATACCGCCTCTCCGTCGTCGTCACCAATGAGGGTTCAGACTTTGCTGGCAAGGCATCACTGCAGGCCTATGTCCAATTCCCGGATGGAATTTCGTATGATACGCCTGTCATTCAGCTACGTGACTTTGAGAAGACGAGAGAGCTTGCACCGGGGGAGAGCGAAAAGTTGGAGGTTGTGCTGACGAGGAAGGACGTGAGTGTTTGGGATGCCGAGACCCAGGACTGGGTTATACCCGAGGTCGATGGAGGATATAGAATCTGGCTAGGAGGTTCAAGCGATACATTAGGGGTTGTTTGCTTCGCGGATAAATTGACTTGCGAGGAGAGCGCTAATGGGCCTTTGTCTTATAAGGACTAATATTAGTAGTTTATTTAGGGTTATAGTTAGCCTTAATATGCACCGCTGGCAGTAGTATGACGTTCGGTTTGGCTCTGATTCAGATTTCGAAGATATGAGTTAGCAAGTAAAGGCTGTCGTTTTCATTTTTTTTGGTGGATTAGCGATTCTTCTCCTCTTCCTTTAGGCCAACATGGTCAGTCAGGTTCGTTGGTACAGAACATAGTTCTCAACACATAGCGATGTCATTATTCATATCTATCGAAAAATCTTCAAGCCAGAGACTGAGAGGCAACGACATCGCCCTTGAGAAGAATAGGCTCAGCAGAAGTAAAGTTCTTGATATCGCCAAAGACCTTCTCGGCTGCGGGGGAAGCAGCAGCAGCCTCAAAGTCGGCGATGCTCTTCCACTTCAGCGTAGCCTGAACCTGATAAGGAGCATCGGCGGGGAAGTTAAGAATCTCCCAGCTAAGAAGACCAAGAGAGCCCCAGGAACTATCAAGATCTGTCAGTTCTCGATTCCCTCGCAGCTCAAAGACCACTTACGCAGCGACGAGGGGCATGTGGGTCTTGATGTAGTATTCATGGTCAAACGACGGACCAGAAGGATAGACAACCAGGACTTGAGCCATTTTGGATAGGTTTTGTGACTAGTGTTGGTCCGACTTGATAATTCTCGAGTAAGATAGTGATTGGATGATTCTGAGGATGAAGGATCGAGGGCAACGTTACGTGAGGCTTTTAATGGTTTATATAGCGGGGGTGAGGTTCAAACTCCACCTCCTCACGTCATCGGGGCAAAGGAAGATTCCAATCGTGGAAGCTGGATGGAGATGATCCGATTACTCAGCATCCAATACTCCTCTTTTAGACAAGCAATTGTCAGTCTAATAAGCGAGGCACTTGGCGCTACGAACTGGCAAAGGCAAGGTCGAGGAATCTAGGGGTCGTATTCGGTAGTCACTCACTCGCATTACCCCGCTTGAGAGGGGGGACGAGCCAGCAACAGTGTTTTGAAGGGAGTGTATCTCTGCTAACACAGAGGGGGACCTCGGCATGCAACCAAGCGTGCTGGATTCAGTCAAGAGCGAAGATGCTCAGCGGTCACAACGTTGGGTAGTCATTTGCGTACGCAGGGGTTGTTCAGTTTCACGACTTTCCTCTCAATCTAGTCGCACAAAGCAGATCGATCAAGACACGCTCGGGTCCCGATGATGGGTGACACAAGGTCCAGCTCGTTGAAGAACCTACTCATACACTTTTCATTACAATTACATTTTTACAGTAAGTTCCCTTTACATCCATCTCATTACGACTTCGGGTCAGACATGATCGATTACTCCCGCCGGACACAGGGCCAGAGCCCTTACCCTCCATTCCTGCCACTGAAGAAGCAACACTTGATGGGCATTGAATTCCAACTCCCCAACCTGCCATACATCGTAATCCCACGGCTTTCCAATCTCAGCACTGAAATGAACGATGTGAGCCTGGAGAGACAGCTCATCCAACTCCTCGTTGGACGGTTTCGATGAAGGTGTTGGTGTTGCCCCAGCTGCTTCTGTTGTAGTGACAGAGGCAATAGGTGTGAACCATGGAGGAAGGGTCCATTCAGACCAGTGACTGTTCAGTACCACGTATGATTCGGGGATTGGAGCAGCTTTTCCTGAGAAAATATCGTTGATGACGTCCATCTCCAGCTGGTTCGGTTGCAGATTCGGAACCATCTCCTTGATGTCATTCCACATTTCCGGCGTTGGCTGGATAAGCATAAGGGTACTGCTGAAGAGCTCATCTCGGGCCCAGTAGGCTCTTGGGGCGTAAATGTCTGCTGGTGGCAGGTCGAAAAGGTGGTCGAGATCTTTCAGGACAAGTTGATCACCCTCAACTACCAGAAGCCGCTTCAGACTAGGGTCAACCTCGGGCAGCCTGAAAGCCTCAAGTTTGAGCAGCGAATTTTTATAATCTTTGTTCGCTTCGGGATGGAGTCCCATAGGCTTCCGTTGGATCACCTCTGCGTTGAGGGACTTGAACGAAGAATGGTACTTGGATGAGACATCTTTGGATACCAAGACAATGATACGTCTTTTCGTTTCGTGTGTCTTTCTCAGAATATGGACATTGACCAAAACTGAGCACGCGTAGGTATTGTCCGTCGCGTAAAAGACGTAGGCGTTTTCTTGGTCTGATACTGTGCTCATCGTGGGCTGTGGGACCCTGGGCGGTTCAAGAACGGACTCATATTGACCAGTCAGAACCAGTATAAAAGTGACGAGAATAAATACACAGAAGAATTTAAAGACAGGGGACTGCCCTGAGCAACGAAGACACGAATTCATCTTGAAAAATCGTGAAAGGAAGCAAAAGGAGAGGACACAGACTCTGCTGGTTGACAGTGATGCTCTGCTGATGGGTGTGTTTATCAGTGGACCTTTTGTTGGTAGTACCCCCAATCACACAGTCGTACTACTAATTAAAGGGGCCCTCGTGTTCTTATCGGGTGGTCTGATTCGCAGATCATGGGCCTGATCGTGTAGAGGATTAGTTACCCTACAGCATTAGGGGATGGACTTTCAGCTGGTGAATTGCATCGAGAAGGCTCGGTAGAGGCCTGGAATTATGCAATTGGCATCTTTCTAACATCTAGTCTCTCTCTACGTGTCAATTGATGTCAGAAATGTTCAAAGGACGGGTCGTGCTGTGGACGTTGGGTAAGATCCTCCTACTGACCTTCTGGTGAGAGAACCAAGAGAAATCTCCAAACAATTTCAGCCGGAGATCCGGCAAGCTCTACCCCGCAGCTGTGCATTTGAAACAGCCCTTTACCAGACACGGCTAGTGAGTTCGTTGCTCGGCCTCACTGGATGTTTGTGTGTGACATTGAATGAGACCCCTGCCAAGAGCGGAGAGAGTTTGCATCTCAGGATGTCACGGAACCTGGTGGAAAGAAGTTTAAGCTTTCGCCAGTCAGGGCTGAGCTATGGCTAAGCTTTGAACCAGGGCCAGGGCCTCAACTTGGCATTGACGAAGCCGAAACGTGGCCACAGACTGGCTTAGCTATTAATAGATAGCCTCTAACTGTAATCCCTGAAACGCGTCAAGGCATTAACGCGGTTGCACTAAATTTTGTAGTGTCGCAGATAGCACTCTAGCAGCAAGACGCGTACCCAGATTGTGGACTAGCGCTGGATCACCCTTTGATTCTATGAGAGAAGGAGGAATGGTAAAATGGTTGAACAATAGTTGAGCAACATGTAGCTCTAAGTATGGCATTCTGATATTTTTGTATGCTAGGAACATTGCTTTTGTTCGATCCCTAGATAGAACCGGCGAGTGGAGGAAAACATAACAGCTGCAAAAATCAAGGAAAGTTCAATCTGCCCAACCCGCTCGAATCATCCTAGCCATCCTAGATGAGCCTCAGCTCACCATGGTTGTTCTCTATCCGTTCATCCAGCACAATCGAGCTGAAGCACCACTCTCCATCGTGGGACAGCTCAGCCTCCAGCTTCTGGCCTCCATCAACAAGACGCACGTTGCGCGCCGAATCACCAAAGTTTCCGTACCCACCAGAGCTGCCACCGCCTGGAACTTGGAGCGTCTGGCCCGGGTAGATGAGGTCCGGGTTGTTGATATTGTTGTGGCGGGCAATCTCGTCAAAGGAGCAGTTGAAGCGGGCAGCGATGGTGCGGAGGGTGTCGCCATGTTGGACAGTGATGGTGTTGCTTCCGCCACGCTTTCCGCTGTCGACCCAGCGGAAGCTGCCGCGGTGGTTCTCGAGGACTCTGTTGAGAGAGATGGAGCTGTGACTGCGAGAGCCATCGCCACGCCCGCATGAAGCGCTGAGGATGTAGTCGCCGTGAGTGTCGAGACGAATGTCTCTGGAAGAGGCAGTGAAATTGCCGGCATAGTTTCCACGGCGACGTCTGCCCTTGCCCGAGTCAGAGTCCGAGTCGGAGCTCGAGCTGGAGTGAGAACCACGACGACGTCTATGCTTTCCTTCATCGTCCCTCCTGTATCTGTCGTCCTCTCTCCTGCGCTTCTCTTCCTCCCTTCGGCGCTTCTCTTCTTCCTCTCGTCGCTTCTCCTCTTCCTTCTTGTCATCTCGGTCATCCTTCCAGTCCTCGGCGGCATCCTGAAGCTTGTGTCCGCCAAAGGCACCGGCAAGGGCACCGACGACGGCAGCCGTCTTGGTGTGTCCGGTCTTGCCGCCGAGCTTGTAGCCGCCAAAGCCACCGGCAGCACCACCAGCGAGAGCACCCATCACGCCGCGCTCGCCGTCTGGGCCATCAGGACCGCCTGGGCCGCCTGGGCCGCCTGGGCCGCCGAACTGACCCTGGCCTTGGTTGTAGGGAGGAGGACCTTGGTTGCCGTATCCGGGAGGTCCCTGGTGCTGCTGGTTCTCAGAGAAGTAGTTGTCGGCAAGGCCGCCGCCAGGGCCACCGCCCTGTTGATAGCCACCCTGCTGGTAGCCGCCTTGTTGACGGTCACCACCATAACCTCCCTGCTGGTATCCTCCTTGCTGATATCCTGCCTGCTGGCGGTCATCACCACCGTATCCTCCCTGTTGGTAACCACCTTGTTGACGGTCGTCACCGCCATATCCGCCCTGCTGGTAACCGCCTTGGTAGTTACCACCCTGGTAGTTGCCACCCTGCTGGTAGCCCTGACGGTCGTCGTTGTAGCTCATGATGGTTCTTGGTGTTGTAGATTGTGTCTAGGAAGTAAAGTTGAGAACCCCTCTCAGAAAGACGGGGTCCTAGGTTAAATATATCAACAAACATACTATGTACGTACAAACAAGCGGTCGACTAAGCAGTCCCTGCACCGCCATCCCTGCGGACCGTCTCCATCATACCCTTGATGCCCAATCAGAGGGGCGGAGGCCGCCGTGGCAATGCCGTCCACGCCACCCACCCAGCACAGCCTCAGTCATCTCGAGTGATGCCACGTATCGCTCGCGTTTGACCGCGTAGGACGAGACGCTGCTTGTGCCTTTCAGGTCTGGTTGCCAACGTCTTGGCGTCTCAACTGCCACGCTTGGCGCCATGGGGCAGTGCGTCAGGGATGTCTAGCACAGGCCAATGACTTTGCCAAGATGCGAGACTGCTGTCGTGTTTGTGTTTCACCACGGCTTGATGCTGTGAGTGATGTTTTTTCTGTTTCGTCATCGTTGTTTTCTATTTGACGCCATCATATGCGTCTGGGCTTATGTTTATATCTTGTTTGTCGGATGTTGTGTCTTTGTTACCTGTCCATGCCAAGCGTTGCTTCGGATATCCCGGCATTGGCTGGCCCAGAAATTCCGAGCCACGGACCTCGTGTTGCCAGACACTAACTTTGCGTTGGACATCATGCCTGACGTTGCATGTTTTGACTTGAGTTGTACAGTCTCAGAGCAGTGGTGTCGCTGAGTCGAACATGCTCACACTAAATGACTTGCATGTTTTTAATACCTGGATGGAAATTAGAGACAATTATTCACTCTTGTTTGTAGGAGGTTGCACAGCAATAATAGGAATGGAGAGGCTGGTCGCTGTGTTACCGTTGATATGTGTACTCAAGACGACCAAAGCAGGAATGCAGACATGTGAAAAGCGCCCAAGAAGCCTATCGTATATTTGACAGCCGCACTGCAGCAGATTTGGCGAGAAGAGAGATGCATATTCGACCTATGCGACTTCCCTCCTGGCTATAGATGATTTGAGTTACTAAAGAAGTAAACCTAGCCATATCTGTGAGTTCGAAGTCTATATACATGGGGTTCCATTCAAAAGGTAGTGGACATGCCGCCGTCGATGATCAAGTTGGTACCCGTGATGTAGCTCGAAAGCCGACTACCAAGAAATACCACGGCATTGGCAACATCCTGAGCGTGACCGATCTTCCCCTGGGGGATGCTTGCCAGCAAGCTCTCGAGGAAGGCCGGGTTGGCTGTCATGACCTGTTGAAAGGTGCTTGGCTCCTCAGTCCCATCAGGTAGGATTGTCGCCGGTGAGTCGATGGTCCCTGGGACAATCGAATTAATTCTGATACCCTTGGGGCCGAGAACACGTGAAAAGTCCTTGGCCAAAGTTGCCTGGGCTCGCTTCAATGTCGCGTATGGACCGGTGTGTGCTGGGTGCTTCGCCTCAAACCCGGCGAGGGAGCTGAGGACAATGATGGATCCGGCACCCTCGCGTTTCTCCAGGTGAGGAGTTGCGGCATGGATAAGGCTAATGAGACTAATCACGTCCGCCTGAAAGCTCTTTTGCCACTCCTCGATAGCTGGGCCGGTGTACTTTGGGCAGGCTGCATAAAAGTTAGCTGAACACTCTGTGTTGAAGGTTCATGGCCATGCTAACCATTTGCAACAACAATATCAATCCTGCCAAAAGTTTCGGCGGCGCTTTCAACCCAAGCCTTGATAGACTCAGGGTCGGCAATATCAACACTTGTGCCAACAGCACGTGCTCCCCCGATTGCACCCTTGAAAGTCGCAAACTCTTCACCGGTGACATTTCGTGAGCAATACGAGACATTGGCCCCCTCGGCGAGAAGGGTCTCGGTGATAACCCTTCCAATACCTTTACGACCACCTAAATAATTGTGAGAATGTCTTCTGAGACGGCACCACAGAGTGAGAGATACTGACCTGTCACGAGGACGTGAGCGCCGGCCAGCTGAGGAGTAAAGCGAGACATGATGAAGGGTAATTATGAGTGAATGATGCACTTTAATGAGTTTGAGATAGTTAGAATGAGCCGTGATGGTTCTGAAGGGAAAGATGAAGTAGCAAAGTTGACGTTTTATACATGAAGAGAGCCATCCTTTCCAGCCTAGCAATGTCAGACTTGAATATCGCTTTGAAGTAAACCCGAATTATCCGCCATCTTGTTTTCCTATTTCGTCGAACAGCCTCATCATCGTTGATATGCGAGCTGGGTTATTAATCAGCCCTGACCTGGGAATTAGGACAAGCGATGGGGTACACATGCTGACGCCTGGGGTAGATTAAGGACATCCAATTAGATACAAGAAGGCCGGGATATCATGGAGTCAACTATCGGACAATCATAAATCCTTCACAAGTGATAGAAAGACCGCCTCCAGAATGATAGGCCATGATTGAAGCATCTTGTTTTCCTAATCGGGAGTCGGTGATAGTTTAAGGCTGATCCGCTTCGACCTCTCCGAGACTCCACCTTTGCCAAGCAATCTGATTTTCCTAAAAGGGTAAGGCCACACTTCATCTCCGTCATCTCACGGTATCTGGCATTGGTCAGCCAGGTGTTGGACCTCGAGATCGATTCTCTCCTTCTTTTCTTCCGAATTCACGCTCAAACTGGGCTAAATACGTCCTTGTTTATGCTGGAACTTTAATCATGCCGTTACAGTTGACATTTCTCAACACTAGTGATGCTCCTGGTTTGGGGGCGGTGGAGACGAAGAAGATGAGAGCTCACATCACCAAGACGAATTTTGCCCGGCGAAGGCAGAGGCTTGCCAAGGAAAGACAGCAAAAGAACCTCCAGGAGATCCATGAAAGAGACCTGGTAGCTCGGCCGGAGAAGCCCATGTCTGGCAATGAAGCCACCCCCCAAGTACAGACGGCACCCCCCTTGGACCCCGGCTCCGACATGCTGCTGTCAACACGCTCTAGAGACCCCCATAATTCGATTAGCTACCGTGAGTAACCTTGAACCACACTTTGGGGATGCAACTAACAAGCCTAGTGCTCTATGAGTTCCGACCCATTGTCTTCCCGGCTGGCTACGGCTACCCCGGTTCCGAGAGGGAGACGGTCTGGGTCGACCAGCTACTTGCCGAGCCCGCTCTCATCGAGGCGTCCATGGCTATTGGCCTCAAGTACACACCCAGGCATAGAAGCCCATGGACGTCCAGAGAATCCGATATACGAAAGTGTATGGCTATTAGCATGATCAACAAACGACTCGACACTGCCGCTGGTTTGTCAGACGGCATGCTCGGGGCTGTGTTCACGTTAGCTTTTGCTGAGGTGAGAGGTTAAAGTTGAGTTTTTGTTTGCTGCAGGTGCTCACACATTGTTGATTAGCGGCTTGCAAGTGATGAAAGAGCGTTGGACGTGCATATCCAGGGTTTGGCTCAGATGATTAGACTGAGACGAGCAGCGGGAATTACTCGAGTTCCATCATGGTTCTCCGACTTTCTCATCTAGTAAGAAGATGTCCAAACATACATCAGCATTTCACTGACTTATTGATAGCGACTCGATCGGTCAAGCAGTCACGTCCACCAACGGCTCCCACGAAAAGCTTATGCAAGCCCTACGGAACGAGAATAACCCAACGTCTCTAGACGTTTCTAGAATAACCAGCGGCATATCGCAGCTCCGAAAAGCACTTGACGAGTTTAACGCAACCAAAGTTCTGTCGAAAAAAGAAATTCTCAGCATTGAACATCAAGTTGACTGCCTGCAGCTTGAAGTGGAGGTTGTGCTGGGGAGTGATGACCACTACATCCGCACTCTGCGTTTTGCTTTGCAGCTATTCTTGTTGCTTTCTTGGTTATCGAGGCCTGACACGGATTTTGGTATTCTTGCCGAGGAGTTAAGACACTCTCTCGCACAGCCTCATATCAGATTGTGTTCCTCGGTCGAGCCAACTATCTGGCAGTTTTTTGTTGGGGCTGTTGCAGCGGAAAAGTCGATCGAGACTCGAACGTGGTACATTGATAGATTGCAGAGGGTTTTTGACTCGATGCAAGTAACGAAATGGACCGAAGTGGTTCAGCTTCTTGATAGGACATTCATGCCCGACATGGGACTATTGGAGAGATTCAAGCTCGTGTGGCAGGAAATCGGTTACGTAGGACAGAGGGAACATTGATAGGTTGAACAAGGTTTTGTATACTCATTGTTGAGGATACTTACCGGTTCTTTTTGCAAATACAGTTTAATTTCCCATGAAACGCTATGCACGACGACACCGACAATCATAAATTGTTTGTTTACTTTCTTTCTGCCTGGTCGTTGGATTGCTGGACAGAAACACATAAATAGCACCATATCTCACTGCGACCAAGGCTTCTTCTTTTCCCTTTTCCAATCACCTTCAACACCATCACTGTCACTTCCCCCTTTGAAAATCACTACAACTACGTTCGACACAGTCGTCAATCATCACAACAACTACAGTTGCCCAAGTCAATCATGCTCTCTAAGATTGGTTCCAGCCTTCGGGCCCTAAGTTTCATGGGCGCTGCTGCCATTCTCTTCTCCGAAACAATGGCTTTAGAATACATGCTTAAGCCCATCGACCCGGCCACTCTTGACAATAACAGGGTCACCATCTGGGACTCGATCCCGCACCTGGATGTCTGGATCCAGCAAACAGAATTCGATCCTCCCACTGTGAGAGTCGAGGTAACAAACGAAAACGACCACATCGTTACCTTTTCCAAATGGAACTCGCCTCTAGACCCCGAGGCAATTCAAAAGAAGATCCTTCAGGTCAATCGCCAGTTCGACTGGCCTCTCACCGATCTTCCCATCTACAGCCTACGACCAAACTTCACCAGTCCGTGCGAGGTCCACAACAAGGAAAAGGCCGAGGACCTGGTGGAACTCCCGCCTGGGTTCGCTATCCGGCAAGATCACGTGTTCGACAAAGAGTCGGGCTGGGATCTCTCAAAGCGCCGCAGGGCAAGAAGACTTCGCAGATCATCTGTGCAGATGGTTGGGATGTGGCGGGGTGCGTGGGGCATGACCAAGGAGGAGGTGCTTGAGCTGCCAGCACGCGAAGATGACTATTCAGAGTGTCCTTGGTTTACTTCCAACTACGTTGTTCCGCGATTTTGAGTGGGGTTTGATTGATTGTTGGGTTTGTGGGCATTTGTCACGAGGGGCATTGCTGAGGAGTATGATATCACTAAGGTATCGGAGTGGGGAGTGGAAAAGAAATTAGACTGTTTACCTACGTATGTGAATCATTGGTTTTTTAATCACTTTTTCGAATCATGATTTGTGGCCTTATCAGCGTGTGTCATTTTCGGCGCGTACTTGTCTGTTCATGATATTAAAAGGTGTGTCATCACGCCTCTGGATGCCATTATCCTCATAATCCTAAGTGGCATCTTACGGGAAAATGCCTGGACTTTGCCATATTGCCCCCTCGGCAGAGAAGTTCCCGGTTTTGACCCCATGTTCTCCACGCCACCATAATCTTGATCAAGCGGAGAGTCGAGTGATAGATGACGATTGCGCCCCAGTTTCCATCCTGTAGTGATGGAGATGGCAAGCCATAGCCTTTAAGCTTATCGAAACTTGGGTGGAAGGTAAGCATAACCTGGGTTGACGTTGCAGAAATGTGATGGAAGCTCCGTCAAAGGCGAACGCTCATAAACGGAACGATCATCTGCATGATCATGACCGGGTCCACGTAAGTGTTAGCAAACCCGGATAGTCATATCTGGTGGCGATATGACAGATAAATGGCAGTGTTGAGCATGAGGTCATCCTCGTTGAGCGTCATCCAGAGGACCTTGGTCACCTTAACACCCGGATCTCGTTAAAGTGACCGGTGTTAGTTCATGAGCTAGAGACGTTTTGTACGTCAGATACTCTACCGTCAACGACTTTCACGGCGAACGAGTGCTCTTTGGGTTAGTCCACATGAACATGATTCTGGGTTTTGCATCATTCCTCATGCTCTGAAGGTGTCAAGGACCCATCCTGAGAAAGTAGCACCAGGAGTGGGCAGCTGAGACCAGCCCAACATCCATGATGAATAGACAACCAAGCTGAAGCCTCTCCCATAAAACCATTAGCGAGGTGATATGATTAGAGTTAGCGATGGTCATCACGCCGCTTGTTCCTGGGCATCTGCGTTGAACCAACCCCAGGCCACAATTCCTCCAACGCCCCCGTTAGGCATCCGATTGGTCCCTAGCGCATTTGTCTTGGAATTTATTGAAACCAGAAACGGCAAGTCTCAGAAATGGGGTCAAATGCGGATGTTACGCTTGCGCTGTCCAATAAATTGGCTGGCTGAAACGCTTTGGAATGCAAAACCACGAGAGAGTTTGGCAGGGTCCTAATGACACCTGGCCCCTGCATCAGGCGCTGGTGGCTTCGGAAGAGGATGCTCTAGGTCGGATATGGATGGGGAAAGACGAGGGCAGTGCGTGGTGAGAGGTCTAGAATGGGGATGTTTTCAGCAACAATGTGAATGTGAGACAACATGCAGAGAACGGCTGGATGCTGTAGGGCTGAGATGATCCGGGCGCATCTTGATCACACTGATGCATGGAATTTGAAAATCATTTACCTCAAACAATTCTGGATAGCCTTTTGTGCAACAGGTGGCGATAATGGTAGGACTGAGGCGGATGTGATGACACAAGGCGGCGACATCTGTTACATCATGTTAGAGGTTATCTACAGATTGAACTATCTTGACAATGAAGATCACAGTTCTCAACTCTCTGGAGAACTTGATTGATCTGTAAACAAAAGGTGCGGAATGACGCAGGGCAGACAAACGTTGACAAAGGGTGGATCTCCCTCTCCCTCATTCCAACGTTGCTGGCGGCGGGTGAGACAAGGGGTCTTCCAGGAACGTTGATCCCACGGAGGGTGCTGGATCCGTAATACAGTTTGGGGAACCCCTCCCGGAGACGTCAAGAGCTATCGAAAAATGAGGAGTCATAGTCTGTCGGAAAGGTGTGGATGAAGGGTGAATATTGACGCCGGATGGGAATATAAAGAACGCTTCATCACCACTGGATTCCATCTTCTCTCATCATCAACAACGCAATACACATTATCGACTGCAATCAACCACTGACAAATCTCTTTGTCTTCGAGACACCCAAACAACCCAAGACTCCACTACCAACATGCTCCTCTCAAAAATATCCACTCAATCATTCATCATCATGGGGATCCACCTCATCTCTGGTGCAAATTCGGCTCCAGCTGAGGACCGCGCAATTCTGGACCTCGACGCTGACGTTGAGGCGACTGCTACTATCAACATTGGCGTGCCCGTGTACGCCGAGGTATTGGCCACAGCAGACGCCGACGTCACTGTAGACCCAAACTTTGATGAACCAAAGCTCAAGATCTTTATCGATCCCATCGACAAGAGCGTCCACGACTATCCCGACCGTCCCCCACCTGAGAACGATGCCGACAAGCGAAGCCTGTCAAACCTGTTCCCCAGAGCGTTGACGGCTGACCAGAAGGAGGGCTTGCGCTTGCACACGGTGGCTCGTCAGAAGAAGAAGGTCAAGGCACTTGTCTGGGACACCAAGCTTGAGGCCGCTGCCAGGGCTTGGGCTCAGAAGATTGCCAAGAGTGGAAAGCTTGCGCACTCTGCTAGCAAGGACCGACCTAACCAAGGCGAGAATCTGGCATACGGATGGTGAGATTGATGACAAGTTGATACTGCATAGGCATGTTGACGCTTTCTAGGTCGAGTGGAACATACAAGAATCCCATTACTGCTGGAACCCAGGGCTGGTAGGTGACTACATCGTGCGCATAGAGCGTCACTAACAAGGTGCGGGTAGGCTCTCCGAGGTAAAGAACTACAAGAACGAGGTTATTCCCAAGGGCAAGTTTTCCGAGTACGGCCACTACAGTAAGTTTTCAACCACGTACTCTAATGCTATCCAACCTACTAATCACCCCTCAGCTCAGTGCGTGTGGAAGAACAGCGTCAAAATTGGCATCGCGACCGTCAGCGACGGCAAGGGCGGATGGTACACCGTCGCTCGATATTCCCCACCAGGAAACATTGTCGGCCAAAAGCCGTACTAGAAAAAAAAAGGGTTACTGACAGGCTATTGTTTGACAGGAATGCGGGCCGCATTCCACAAAAGGGGGGGCGCCCTTTGGGCTGGACCGGCGCCTCCCTTTACGCTTTCGTTTATTGTACTATTGATGTGACATGACCCGGGAGCGTGTGTGAAACATTCGTTTTAGATATCATTCTTTTATTAAATATTTGACGTTGTATTCCTATTGTTCCTCCGAGTGGCTTGCCTTGTCTTGCCCTTCCAATGTTTCAGTCTGAGACGGCAACCTTCCCTTGCAATCAAACAGGCCATTATATTTGACTATAGAATATTGCATTTTCTCACACCTTGGAAGTTCAGATGGAAGCTTGAAATGTCAATCGTGCCTAGTAATCTCCCTCATTCCGCGAATTTGGTCAACAACGGGCCAAGCATGGCTTGCCTTGCTCACAGCATCCTTGCCTCGGCTGGCTCATCCGTGACATGGCCTTCGCTCTCTCGACAATGTTGACCCGTTTGATTAGATTCAACTCACGAATTATCTAATCTAGATTGCGAGTTAACAATCCCATTCGGCAAGTTGTTACCATTAGCCGGCATTCGGTAACAACTGTGAGGATGCCGAAGAAGGGACTAGGCGGGTTAAAGCATCACATCATTACAGCTACTCAAAGCTCTTGAGATTGCGCAATTGGTCGGTGTTTGATCACTATCAATCTGCTGATAAATGCTGTAACTAAACCACAGCAGTGCACTTCATCTCCACCACCATCTTGGGGCTGGGCAAATCCTTGACTGCAATCGTCGTCCTCGCAGGTGCCTCCTCATAGTTCGGCCAAAACTCATTCCACACCTTGTTCATCCCAGAATAATACTCCATATCCGTAAGAAACACCGTGACGTCGATGATGTTGTGTAAGCCGCCTTTGCCGTTGGTGGCCTGCTTGATGACGGCATCGACGTTGCGCATAATGGCGGCTGTTTGCTTTCCGACGTCGAAAGATGGAGCGCCGTCGCTGTTGGTTTCGAAGCCCTCGAATGATCCGTCTGCAAGTCTGGATGATGTGCCCGAGATGTAAAATGTTCGGGAGCCGGCTGAAGGGATGATGCGCCCGTGGGGGTAGTTGGCGAGGCCTTTGGCGCTCCCAGCGGGGAGGGTGACAGCGTCTCCGTTGGAGGACATGATAAGGTGTATTATTAATGTTTCAGTGAGAAGAAAGATGCGGGAATAACTTACCGTCTTAGCTTGACTGCTCCAGAGACTTGATATGGGAGGAGTTCGCGCTGTTTTCTTGGGATTCGGCAAATGAACTTTTATCGCCGATGTGTTCGCCGATGATCTGTAATCTCATATCGTGCTGTTTAGGTTATCGGCATACCGATAGAAGGCCGATCGCCAACATAGACCGACTCGGAAAAGCGAGCTGTGAACCAAAGCTCTGAGTTTTAATAGCCGACTAGGTTGATAGTAGGCGTCTCACAATGTTGATCGTGCCTTACTACAAAAACACGTATAATTTTGACATATCCTCACCAATGACTCTAGAGAAAACCATCAGTTTCTAATTGTTCATTCAAGCTGTTATCCGTCATGGCAGACCTATCAAGATACCTCCCCTTGACTCGAGAGTCAGTTTTCAAGGCCCATGAGCTTATCAAGCCTCTGATCCACGAAACTCCCGTTCTCACCAACAAAACACTAAACCGGATGGCCTCGACTGCTAGGGAGTTGCCAGGTAATGCTCGGCCTGCAAAACCAGTCATCCGACTCTTCTTCAAGTGCGAGAATTTGCAGCGCATGGGCGCCTTCAAGGCTCGTGGTGCTTTCCATGCAATTGAGAGGCTCAAGCAGGACCCTGATTGGATCGCGGATGATGGGATGAAGAAGGGAGTCGTTGGGTTTAGCGCGGGTATGGACATGATTTATTTCACATGAAAGAAGCCACATTTGCTGATCCGCGGGCTAGGAAATCATGCCCAGGCCCTTGCTCTGGCTGCTCAAGAGAGCGGTATACCCTCTTATATTGTGATGCCGGACGGCACCCGCCCCAACAAGATCGCTGCTACTAAAAGTTACGGAGCAAAGGTTACGCTTTGTGAACGATTTGGAAGAGAAGCAGCCGCAGCAAAGATCACAGCTGAGACTGGCGCGCGGCTCGTGCCCCCGTTCAACCATCCCGACGTCATGCTCGGCGCAGGCACAGCTGGTCTCGAGCTCCAATATCAAGCCAAAAAGCTTGGTTCCGCCCTCGACGCTATTATGGCGCCTTGCAGCGGTGGTGGTCTCTTGTCCGGGACCGCGCTTAGTTGCGAAGGCACTCCGATTCGTGTGTTTGGTTGCGAGCCAGAATTCGAAGGTGCTGATGATGCAAGACGTGGGTTCATCAAAGGTGAAAGAATCACAGAGGTCAAGACGAGTACCATCGCTGATGGCTTAATCGGTGTCGTCGGACCCCTCCCCTGGAGTGTCATATACGAGAGGAAGCTCGTCAAGGCCATGTATGCTGTGACAGAGGACCAGATTCTCGAAGCTACGAGGCTTATCCTGGAACGAATGAAGCTTTTCGTGGAGCCCAGTGCTGCAGTTCCGCTGGCTGTTGTATTGTTCAATGAGGAGTTCAGGGCCATGGTGGAACGAGAGGCGGGAGAGGATGGGTGGGATGTAGGGATTATCTTGAGCGGTGGAAACGTGAGCGCTGAGGGATTGGCAAAGCTCTTTGTACCTTAGATTCACGTCACAGCTAAAGATTAGACATGAAAGAACTAGTTTGCGTATTCTAATGCTAAGTAGGAGGTAGGACTACTGTTCTCGGTGTGGCGGGTAGATCGGTATTGTAAGCATCTCGCTTTTGGGGTGTATTACGCATCTGTACGTGCTCCAGCATGGTCGCACAGAACTGAGCACAGGGCAGACGATACACAGAGCCTTGAGTTTGAGAAATTCCATCCATGGCATTCGTTTCAAAGTTGGTAGCGAATGCGTTCAGTTCTGCGGCCCCCTTGCCCACCTTTCTGGTCTCAAGGGCGAATCCCCTGACATTGGGACCAGCGGTGGCGGTCACAAACGTTTGTGGATAGAAAAGGTTCCTGTGCATGGTTAACTAAGATTTCTCTCATCTCATCACAGGAAAGATGGACTTACGAAACGCCATAGGCAGGGAGTGTTTCAGCACATCTGCCATAGTCGTCCGTGATGTCCTTGCGGAACTTGTTGATCCACTTTTGCTCCCGAGCAACATCAGTCGCGCCAACAAGGCCAGGTGTTGAAATGCCTTGGCATAGTTGAGCTACCTTGCTCACCTTGATGTCCAAAGCAACTTGATGTTGAGTGTAGAAGGCAGTGGCAACCGCGGTGATGGTTTTTTGGGCTACAGGCGGGATCGGCACGAGTTGGTTGATGACAAAAAGGGGTTGAGGTTCGGCATCTCGGGAACAAGGATCTTTGGGCCGATTTAAGCTGTAAGAACAGCGATCCACTGCTGTTGGGTGTTCTGGTTTGCTAGATGCGCGGTTATGAGATTGGTAACAGCGGCCCGCCTCGCGCCGGACCGTACCGCACGATGGGCGCTAAGTGAACCACTGAGTTGCGTTGCCCTCCTGCGTCACATATCCGACTACCTACCCGTGTGAGGGGGTTCAGGGCAGATTGTTTGCACTGTATTATTAGGTTAGCTAGTTAAAGATAGCATAATGTTAAGGAATAATATCTGTTAAATATATAAGTCTGTTATAATAATGATATAGCTCTGTTGAGGGCTTATTATTATGTTATAGTTATGTTGCAATTGATATTTGCTATTAGAAAATATTATGTTGTTTTTTTATCATGAAATCATAATGCTAACCTAATAGTGTGATGCATGTTATATGCCACACTGTCCTGAACCCCCCTTCACCCTGGTAGGTATCTGAGCAAGATGCGGTTTCCTTGAGTAGCGCTGCGTTCAAGCGGATGACGGCTCGGCGATGCCATGAGTTTTGGGCAACAAACCCAGAGGCTGAGATTCAGCATGACAACAGCAATTGCGCGTTCCTAAGTAGACATCGCGGATATCTTGGCTCAGGTCCCCTGGAAAAGGTATATAAAGGTCCATCTGATTGCCCAAGACGAACAGAAACTCAAGCACTCATCATCACTCAAACACTCATCGCTCAAACACTCATCGCTCAAACACTCTTATCTACTCAACATTTTACTACTCCATCTTCAGAACAACACAACCCCCCAAAACTGCCACCAACATGTCCAACAAGTACACCATCATCATCAACAACAGAACCGGTTCCCCCCAAAACTACAATCTCTTCAGCGAGAAGCCCGATATTGTGGGCGTAGTCAGGTCCTCCATCTGGAGCAACATCTACCAAGTCGCCGAGGCCACTCCCGACGGAGCCATCGTTCAGTTCGAGATGTGGAAGCGGTACTACGCCATTGTCGGCACCTGGAGGGGTGGCGAGAAGGCTGGTGCCAAGGTTTCCATCACGCAGACTCGCGGTGTAACCCTTGGCACCAAGGTTGGTGATGATAGTAATGCCCCGGGAACTACCCTCAACATGGCTGTTATCAACGGCGTGCCCCTTCGTTTGAGAAGGCCCCGGCTGAGTCGTCTGCTTGGAACAATGCCTACGAGATTGACACCGGCAACGACTTTACCCTCGACGTTGCTACCGAGAGTGAGTATCGTCTCCTCTCAATGAATTTCCTTCACACTAACCACAAGAAAAACAGGAAACTTCTTCATCGTACTCGCCAGTTCCCCCGATGGCGCCTCCAGCCTTCCCACTGCCACCTTCAAGCCCAAGCCGGGTAACCAGTACCAGATCCAGCCCATCAACACCTACTACATCACCTACGGCGGTGTTTTCCAGGTCGGAGAGCTCTTGGATGTTGCCAAGCTTCCCAAGAAGCCCCTCGCTGTCGACTTTACTGTCCGCGGCCCCGCTGTCGTTATTAACCACAACCCCGATGGCAAGCTTGTGATTGCCAAGTAAACTCGGCCACATGGATCTTCGGCAGTCTCCCGAGTTCGGGCGCTTGTATGGAGATTAGGCTATGGACTTTTGCTCTGGTTTTGGATTAGCTTGTGGATAATAACTTGACATCACTTGACCTTTCTCATTTTTACAGGCTGCTTCAGTGTGCATGGGCCCATTCAACATTCCCATCCTTTGGCTACCAAATATTCTTTTCTCTGCTGTAAATATGCCGTGCTCTGTACTCAGCCGGTAAAAGAGGCATGAAGCCACAACGTGATCATATGTCCCCGGGACGGACCGCCAATCCGGCCGGTGCGGGGAAGGTGGCAATGGCCTCCTTGAAGTGCCTGATCTGCAATCACAAATTTGGCTATTGTGTTTTCTCCTTGAGATAACCTTATTATGACTACCTTGGTCCTCAAAAGCCACCCATCTGCCTTTGAGTTAGGTACTTTACCTTCAACCGTCCTTCTCATATTGGATTAAAGTAGCACCAGCTTCACTTGAAACACACATCCAGTGACTGAGTCCAAGCGATCTATTTAGCCAAGATGAGCCATGTGAGCCATGAACAGCTAGCTACGCGGGGTAGGTCCCTCGACCAAGCCCTAATTTAACCGGTCCATTGTTATTAGCTGGGTAAATAAAGTGTCCCTGAATTGTGCGTCTTGCAGAACGGAACCTCGTCCATCAGTCCTAATTCGGCAATTGGATGTAACTTCCGCGCACCTTTCCAGTATCGGCAGATAATTTAATCCTTGGAACATTACAGAGATGCCCTGTTTCAACGATGGCGTCCTCATCAGCCTATTTTACTATATATAGAGGTAACTGACCTCCACATTTCATGCTCTGGACGACTTCATCACTGTCTCATCAACTTATACTTTTACCATGCATTCGCTTTTTAACATAGCTCTCTTGACCCTGGCCATCACCGGCGAGGCACTTGCCAGGCCAAAATCGTAAGTCCAATGTGCGCAAGGTCAACCAGCAGCCTAACAAGCAGTTCTCTACAGAGCCCAAGGTCTCGATAGCGCCATCAAGGCCAAAGGAAAGCAGCATGTTGGCACAGCCCTCACCCTCGGAAGCGACTCCCGCACCGAAGATATCATCAAAGGTCCATCGGAGTTTGGTGCCATCACTCCCGAGAATGCCATGAAGTGGGAGTCTGTCCAGCCAAAGCGTGGCGAGTTCACCTTTGGCTCTGCTGACCAGCACGCCAATTTCGCCGTCAGCAACAACAAGGAGCTTCGCTGCCACACTCTCGTCTGGCATAGTCAGCTTGCTCCTTGGGTTGAGGCTGGTAACTTTGACAACCAGACTTTGGTCAAGATCATGGAGGATCACATCAACACGGTTGCTGGCAGGTACAAGGGAAAGTGTACTCACTGGGACGTTGTCAACGAAGGTAGGTCATGCCATGCAATCACAATGAACCGTGCTGAATTTTCACAGCTCTCAATGAGGACGGAAGCTACCGCCAGACCGTCTGGTACAAGACCATCGGAGAAGCTTACATCCCGATGGCCTTCCGCCTCGCTGCTAGGGCGGATCCGAATGCCAAGTTGTGGTACAATGACTACAACCTTGAGTATAACAATGCCAAGACAGCTGGAGCAGCGCGCATCGTCAAGCTCGTTCAATCCTACGGCGTCAAGATTGACGGTGTTGGTCTGCAAGGACATCTCGTTGTGGAACCCACGCCAACTCAGCCAACCATTACTCCTTCACGCGAGACCCTCGAAGGAGCCTTGAGGAAATTCACCGATCTTGGAGTTTTTGTTGAGTACACTGAGGTTGACATCCGCATGAACACACCTGCGACCAAGGAAAAGCTTGAGGAGCAGTCCAAAGCCTACCGGCGAGTCGTAGAGTCTTGCATGGCCGTTAAGAAGTGCATCGGCATTACGCTTTGGGTACGAGTCTCTCCAAAATTCAACTTGTTAAGATACTGACTTTGGACAGGGGATTTCGGACAAGTATTCGTGGATTCCTAGCACCTTCCAGGGTGAAGGCGCTGCTTTGGTGTGGGATGAAGAGTTCCAGAAGAAGCCGGCCTACTCAGGTATTTTGAACGCGATCAAGGCAGCAAAGTCTAAGTGGTGGTATTGAAGTTTTCAGTTTACCCTGAAGTTGAAGTTTTTGGATGAGAAGGGAAATTTTGATGCTAAAAAAGCCTCCTGTGTTCAATAAACTCATACTGGGAGGTACACGAAATTGAATCTCGGCCTACTACAGGTTGATTAGTTACAGTGCACTGAGAGTGGCAAACCATACAACTAGATACTTCATTTCCAAGACTAAAATCACATCAAGCTAAAGTGCGTGAGTCGTCGCAAATACAGTTAGAAGGCTTGTTGTTCCCGTCTCTCGGGTAGGTGACACCCTTCCCAAGTGGTACTCAGATGGACTCCTCAGACCCGAAGTAGTATCCCGTGCTCCTTTCTGGTTACTCTTTTCACATTACAAACAAGGGGCCCCCCAGTCAAATCCCAAGTTCCATCTGGACCTTGTAAGGAGTCAGCCCTAACGACTTAATTCGGGCCGCGTTGCTCTCCCGGGTGGACATTCATGCACCAGATTTTATCTCAACCCCCTCAGCCTTGCCAAAATGAAATCCTGCAAGTGATAGGTCGTTTAAAGAGTATGATTAAATATCTATTACCGCGGAGTGCCTAGATTATGCCACGTAGTTTGCCTCCATCCACCCACCATCCACGTACCATTCCTGTTTTGTCACAAACTTGCTCTCATCACCAAGTAGGAAGGCGATGGAAGCGGCAATCTCTTCTGGCTTGGAGTAACGCTTAATGATCGACGTAAGATGATCACCCTCGGTCATAGTCCATGTTCCACCACCGTTAGGAAGGTGGAGAGGCTGGCGGATCATGTCCGTATCGATACATCCCCTGATACAACGGTCAGTAAGCAAAACGAACGAGAGATGCAAGGTACATACGGGCACAGGAGGTTAACTCGGATGGGGTTCTTGGGGTATTTGGCTCCACCCTCGTACGCAGCAACTTGGCTGAGGCCGCGGATGGCGTTCTTGGAGGCTGCGTACGCTCCCATGTTTCCAGAGGCGTACTTGACCTGCTGGCTGCCACAGTTGACGATGCTACCTCCAGGCTTCATGTTCTTCATCTCGTACTTGATACTGTTGAAAGTGCCAATTACGTTGACATCCAGCATCTCCTTGAGCTCCTCCAGGTCGAGGTCCTCAATAGGATGAATGCTCTTGTTCATCCTCGCTTTTCAACCGTCAGTAGTAGATCAAACATGCACTGCAGCAACTCACCCGCCACATTAGCAGCACCGTCCAACACTCCCCATTTCTCAACTGTCGCGTTGATCCAGTTCTCCACGTCCGTGGGGTTGGTGACGTTCACAGGGAAACTGATGACCCTGTCCTCAACATCAGGGATATCCCTCTTAATCTCAGCAACTGCCTTGCTCAAGTTCTCCTCCGAGGTCGCGGCCATGGAAACCTTGGCACCCCGAACAAGCAGATAGCGGGTGAGGGCCAGGCCAGTTCCCCGGCTAGCGCCAGTCACGACAATGACCTTGTTCTTGAAGGGGTATTGTTCTGCCATTTTGAGAAGTGGGTGAATTTAGAGTTGGGAATGTGTGTCTGAGATGATGCATAGAGTGCTAGGGCTTTGTGATGGATTTATATCCACGTTTTGCGGGACGGACGAATGGTTGCTCCCTTGATCAACCTAGTGGTGCCATGGGGATTCAGGGGAATCGAAACACCGCATGATACTCTCACATTTCACATGGCCAGCTACCAAGTAACACAAACTCCATGTGCGGAGACCCAGAATGAGGAGTCGTATCCTTGCTATCTTGACTAATGCCCTCTCTGGGCGAGGGTCCACCACGAATCGCGGGTTTCCTCTTCCTTCGGAGCGAACCCACGACGCTGGTCAAGATCATCGTGTCGTGTTCCATCGCTTAATGGGACTGCAGAGAAGATTGTTTCACCAAATCTTGGCCAGGAGATTCTGCCTTGGTCTCGGGTCGTGATCTCGGGTCATGAAATCTCCACCGGTAAGAAAATTGTCAAGTCGCATTTCGGCGGAGTGCAAAAAGGACGCAACAGGGCACGCAGGGGAAAGGTGCAGCAACGGTTAATGATCCATGTGACTGCTCGGAAGAGAAAAAAAATCAGACTGTCGACCAACGCTGGGCTTATTGCAGTACATATTGTGTTGGTTCCAAGTTGCATACTCGCAACGTTTCTTTGTTTTAAAGTGAAAACCCACGAGCTCATGGCTTGATACTGGCATTAGCGCTTGCGGGAGGCAACGGTTTTCCCTCTCCGCTCGGTCCGAACCGTGATTGTCTCGGGTTTTCCGCTGATAACGGAATTGCTTCCAGCCAGTTGAAGCCTGTAGATGGCTCCGTTGTGGGGGCATCTTGACATGGATAAGAGTGTTTGCTTTTCCCACAAGGTCAGATAACCATTTCCCGCTTTCTTTTTAAGAAAAATTCTCGGCTGAAGGGTAAAAGACCCTCACAGGGAATGGGTCGCGAGTCCAGCGAATAGATGTGTTGCGACAAGAGCGCTAAACAACGAGGCATAAAGAAATTCACCAAAAGAAAAAAGTGACATATCGTGAATGCCATGATAGGACCACAGCGGTCGAGAACAAGCATAGGCGGAATAATCATGCCCAGCCTCGTATTACAAGTGATGGTGCGAATCGGTCGGTTATGAAGTGATGATCGCCTCTCAGAGCTATCCTTTTGGAAACACCTGCTGGAGTCGGTTCGCGAGGAGCCATCAGATGTATGACTGAGACTTGTTGGCGAAGCTCGCTCGGTAATAGACCAATGAATACGTCCACATATTCCCGGCCTAGCCCCTGCTTATTGTGGACAAGACTCGCATACCCTGCCCGACACACGATTCAGGCGAGATCGGCAAACTGTCAATAGGGGAATTCCCCGAAATCAGTTCACATTGAGAAAGCCCAGCTCTCAAAAGAGTATCTACAGACGAAAGGAATCCCATCTTGTCGGGCTGGCTGCAAGGGGCAAACCATGCTGTGGGTGATGTCTCTGAACACAATGGGAATCCTCCCTCATGCTTGCACCCCTGTTAATGTGGACCGCAGTCATGCAACTGGTAAGCCATTTGTCATGGCAAAAGAAAACATGATTCTTCAAGACGGCCAAAGGAAGAGATCTGCTTCGACGTGCCAAGCAATGGCCCCTGAAAACCGTTGCAGCCAAGAGGGTCATGAGTCTCAGCTCTCCATTTGGTTTCCACAGCCTGGCCACTGTGGATTTCCCCATCCTATGTGGCCGTTGGTCAGCACCAACATTGGATACTATACAAAAAGAAAAAACGACTGCATCAATTGACGTGGAATAACTGCCGTTGGGGCCTGGAAAACCCGAGGTTACATCTTTCTTCAATGTTGCCTGGAGAACAATGAAGCTACTCATCTGCCGGCAGTTGCAAAAAATTGGGTGATTATGCCAAGGTGGCGAAGCTGCTGCGGAACCTGGTTTATTCCAAGACCTTGTGCCTGCGTCTGGAAATGTCTTGTAGATGTAAGAACATCCTTGACACTGGGTCAAGTGGAGTGAGGAACCAAAAGTAAAGAAAGCTCCTGACCTGTCTTTTCACAGAGGAGGTGAAAAGAGATATCTACGTGCAGATCCTGCGTTGCTGAATCCTTATTAGAAGGGTGCAGGTAATCCGTGAGAATGTTTGTCTGGCGAAGCGAAACGTTGAAAAACGAGGCCTGGTCGCCAACGAACCTCATCCACGACAATACGAGTCCGACAAGCCCTGATTTGAGCGTTCGACACAATGTCTGACACCGCCTACATGATGCCTCCGCCTGAGGGCGAGGACAGGTGGGCTGCTGGATCCATGGCGCCGGCCCAGGTGGTCATCGGCGCCGTCTTGTTCGCTTTCGGGTCCGTTATTTACGGGTTGCGAATCTACACACGAATTGGGATCATGAATAACGCATTGCGTCTGGATGACTGTAGGTTGCATATCAGCATCTACTGTGGATTTCATCGCTGACTTTGTGCAGACCTCACTGGCGCAGCCTTGTTCTCGTGTTGGATGTTCTATGCCTGTACCATGGGGAGTAAGTATTGAACCATGTCGACTTGGTGATGGAGTGCTAACCATGCATAGTGGTTGCCCAAGGTGGCTGCGGCATCAACTTCTGGCAGGTCTCACAGGCCAAGTACGAGATCTTGCTCAAGGTACGCTCTCACACATACTCACTATCATCGCCAGTTGCTAACAAACCCCAGTGGACCATCCCCGTCAATATCTTCTACATGCTGTCTTCGGATCTGGCCAAGATCTCGTTGCTCTTCTTCTATCTCCGCCTCTGCCCTGAACGAACCTTTCGCAGAATCGTCCAAGTCTTGGCCGGCCTCTTCATCACGTACGCTGTCGTCTACGCCATGATTAGTCTCTTTGGCTGTCAACCCATAAAGGCCTCCTGGGACCTTGCCGCCATGGCTACAGGAAAGTGTGTCGACAAGTTTGGCTTCTTCTTGGCGGCGTCGGTTGCCAACGTTGTCATGGATCTCGTCATCCTGCTTCTTCCGCTTCGGATTGTCATCCCGCTTCAAATTCCTCGACGTCAAAAGCTGTCATTGCTGCTTCTGTTTACGACAGGTGGATTGTGAGTCGAGATTTGAACTTCATCTTTGAACTTTGCTAACTGTTCAAGTGTCATCATTGTTGCCATCTACAACTGCGTTCTGACCATCAAGCTCTTCAGCAGCGCCAACTATACCTGGGGTCTGGCTTATGAACTGTGCTGGATGTATGCAGAGCTCACCGGCTGTATCATCTGCGCCTCCGCCAGCTCCCTGAAGCCATTCTTCAAGAAGTGCATCCCAGGAATCTTCTGCTCCCTCGGCGCCAGCTATGGTGGTCCCTCTCATAACACAACAAAGGGATCCCATGCCATCAGAAGCAGACGACAGCTCAGCCGCAGGCAATCCAATGCCATCGAACTCGAGTCTGGAGACGACTCCGAGTCGGGAAGAAAGATTGGAGATGACGACGAAGCTAAGCTCTGGCCTCGACCTACCGCAGAAGATGGTGGCCATACTGTCCAGGTTTCCGCGCCGAGGCAGCCATTCCCTTCTTCTTACAATCCCAACGTGCGAACCCACTCGTACTCTCAGGAGGACGCCGCCAAGGGTATCAATATTGTTTCCACTACGGAGATCCAGTACAGCTCAAGACAGTAGAGCATTTCATAGAGTAGATATCATGTTTAATAGCGTCAACGATCAATTGTCACGCGCAAATACTTGTCGGAGGTGACACTGTCATGAACATTTTCATACTTTTTCCGGTCTATCCTAGCGGTTGGGCTGACTGCCTCCCCCTTTCTTTGTACCGTCTGTTTACAGGCCACTCCAGTAAAATGTCTCCGACAAGACAAAGCTTGCTCGCAAGATTTCGTCCTGAGGGTTTGAACTAGCAGCAACGATGACAGCGTATTCTCCCGCTTCAGCCTTCCACATGGACACTTCCTGAGACCAGAAAGACAAGGAGTACTTATCAAGCGTAACCGTAACAGTCTTTGTCTCATCCACATCCAGGTGCACTTTGGCGAATGCCTTCAGCTCCCTGATAGGCCGCTGAACGGAGCTTTCGGAATCATGGATGTAAACCTGGACAACCTCCGAACCAGGGTAAGGACCCTTGTTGGTGACGTCAACCGAGATTTGCATTTTGTGACCGACAGCTGGGGCGAAATCATGAGGCACTTCAAGCTTCGAGTATTCGAATTTCGTGTAGGAAAGGCCATGACCAAAGTAGAACAGAGGCTCCCTGTCAACCATCTCATAGTATCGATGCCCGATAAAGACTCCCTCGCCGTACACAATATCGTAATCGGCCTTGGAGAAGGTGAGATAGGCAGGAGTGTGCTTTATGGACTTGGGAAAGGTCAAGGAAAGTCTGCCTGAGGGGTTGACTTTGCCGAAAAGAACGTCGGCAAGGCCGTGGCCGGTCTCCTGGCCACCGAACCAAGCGTGCAGCACAGTTGAAGCCTGCGACTCCCAGGGCATCTCTATGGGACATCCGGACTGAGTGACAATAATCTAGGGCTGTGTCAGTTTGCATATTGTAGCATAAACGAAGTGTACTTACTGCGTTCTTGTTGGCACTCAGCACCGTCTGGACCAACTCATCCACACGTCCAGGAAGTCTCAGGTTCTTGCGATCACTTCCTTCATACTCATAGTCTGAGGATAGACCCGTAATGATAATCGGGATGTCGACCTTGCTAGCGAGCTCTGCTGCATCCTTGATACTCTGGCCCTCATCAAGGAGTTCGTAGCCTCCCACTCGTCCAGTAAGGGTCAAAGCTGTGCCAACACCACCGGCAAGATTTTCGTTCACCTGAAGGACCTCAAGCTCAAGAACTTGCCCTTTAGTCACTTCAATATCGTGGAACCTCTCCATAGAGAGACGATTGAAGCAGGCAGTCGAGTCGGTTTTGGGAGGTTGGCTCGCCCACAAATCAATTACTTCTTTTCCATCAACCTTAAGTTTACCCTTTCCAGATGTGCTGAAGCCGAAGCGGAAGAGACCTGAGGTTTCAGCAGTGTAACAAGCGCGAGCCCTGACAAAGTACTTTGTTGGGATGGATTTGTGCAGACTTTCAGGGACATCGATCAGCTGTTTCTCGGCAACGACTGACACAACTGCCTGAGTATTGGGGTGGTCGTCCGGATTCTCGCCAAAGATCTCTACATCCCAGCCCTCTGCCCCAGATGAAGTGGCGAGGCCTTTCAGGAGGGGGCTGAATCTAAAGGCTATGAAGGCTGTCAGTTTTCAAATGATATCAAACTCGAATGTATCACAGAGCTCACAGTGACAACCTGGCGCATAGGACACATTCTCTGCGCCAACCACTTCGACAATGGCATCATACGGGCTCACTGAGTAATATGGCTCAACCTCAGCGCTACCACCTCCGCAAAGTGCAGGGTTTTTGACATGATCTCCAATCAATCCGAATTTCACCTTGTCCGGGTTTTTAATCGGGAGTTGTCCCATATCGTTCTTCAGTAGAACGACACTTTCAGCAACGAGTTGTCGAATCAAGGCTCGCTGTTCGGGAGTATTGGAAGCAGGGGAGTCATTATGTGGCTCGCTTCCTCTGACCTTGTTGATGAGGTTCAAGACGCTCTTCACAGACTCGTCAACTGTTGCCTGAGGCACCTTTCTGCAGTTGACAGCGATACTCAACCGTTTGCCTCGCCAGTCCGTGGGGCCGGGCATCTCCAGATCTAGGCCAGCGTTGATAGCTTCCGATGTGCTATAAGTTCCGAACCAATCGCTCATGACGAGGCCTTTGAAGCCCCATTCCTCTCGCAGGATCTGCTTCAGAAGAAGGGGATCCTCACTGACATGGATTCCGTTGATCTTGTTGTACGCGGTCATGATTGTCCAAGGATCCGAGTCTCGAAGAGCCAGCTGGAATGGCAACATGTGGACCTCTCGCAAGGTGCGTTGAGTCATGCACACATTGTCTTCGATGCTGTTGTCGGATTGATCGTGAGCAGCGTAGTGTTTGACACTTGTTGCGACGCCGCGTTCTTGGACGCCATTGATGTATCGCGAACCCAGGATGCCGCTGAGAAAAGGGTCTTCTCCGAAGGCTTCAAAGCCGCGGCCTATCAAGGGAGAGCGCTGGAGACAGATTGTAGGTGCCAGAAGAACGTCGACACCTCTGGCCTTTGCTTCGTCACCTAGAAGCCTTCCGACTTGGTGAAGCAACTCTGCGTTGAATGTAGCGCCCATGGCCGTTGCAGACGGGAGCATGGGGCTCGGAAGCTGAGCCATTAGCGACACATTCCAAGGCTACTGTCTAAAAAAAGATATATATTGGCACTTACCCGAGTAAATGATCGCTTACCACGGATTCCATGAGGGCCGTCAGATGTCTACTCTAAATATCAGTCAAAGTCTCAGTTGTGCTGACATGTGCCTTACAATGAGTGCAGGAATACCGTAATGGGGCAGACCGGTCATCCGAAAAGAGCCCTGGCCAGCGAGGAGCGCAACCTTCTCATCCAGTGTGAGCTGGTTGAGCAAAGTTTCGACGTCTAGCGGCGCTGAAGAAGACATATTGTTTGTGAAGATGATAGAGAATGGCTGATGCGGAATGTCGGACAAAACAGAGCAGTTTGTAGATGTTCATACTCCTCAGCGGTTAAATGCAGTTGGTCGCTTTAACCGTCGGCAACTCGGCCCTGTTTCCTGCCAACGTGCAGTGGTGAGCAAGCGCTACGACCTCTTGGCTAGGCGGTCAGCTCTAAGTATCCAAATTGGGTAGGGATCAGAGAACGGCGATAGTTGACATGGCGGAGTCCTCGGTTGACCAAGCCTTTGCTGACGAGATCAATGGTAAGTCTCCATTGCTATGATGGGGTTAATGGAGATAGTAGTGTCAATTGGATGCTTGCGGTATTCTATATGGAACAGCGGCAGAAAAACGGGAGCTGAATATCATCAGGAAGTGCAGTGTAGGCGACAACTCTGTTCAAAAGAGACGGCGGCCGCTCCTAGTCTGGCAAAGAAGCGCATCACAAAGACATCGGCCCGATTCAACAAGTCAACGCTCGATTCAGATCCGTCGAAAGATGAGGAAGTGACGCCTACTCGGGCTTTTGCCCAATGATGATAAATGACCTCCACAGTGAGCCCTTCTCTTTGACTTCCTTTTCAAATCTCTCGGCGAGATTGTCATAGACAGAATCGGGAATATCGGCACCCAGTGCTATAATCTGTTAGTAATTGAACGAACATCCTTGATGAGATGAGCTTACACTTGGCAGTTTCAATAACACTCGGAATCGTAATGGCAAACGGCTCCCAGGAGACTTGAGCAGCCTTGTCATCGCCTAGTCGCTTACCCATAGGGAAGTCGACATTCTGGATCGACACGTTCACCAGACCAGCAACTTCGAATGCTTTATCAAGCTTGCTCGGGAATCTGGCACCAAGGCCGATCTTGTCAAAGATGCCGGAGAAAACTTGATTGGCATCGTTGGTTGCTTGACCAACTCCAGGGCGATTGTAGTCCAAGTCCATTTCTTGTACTTGAAGCCAGCCTCCAGGTGCGAGAGTAGCTGAATCAATGATCAGATTCGTACATTTATTGCTAACAGGTGCTAGCCCTTACCCGCAAGATTGGACACGGCCATTTCACAGCCAACTTTGGCACATCCGGGCAAGACATATCGGACATGAGTAAAGTCAAAAGCTCCATCTAGCTCGTTTGAGGGCGGTTCGCAAACGTCGTAGACCTGGTAACTGATGTTGCCTTGGGGAGAAGGTGGCATGAAACTGTTCATGATGTCCACTCCCACTAACCGAGCAGAAGGCGTGACTTGCTTTTGGAGATCACGAAGGAGGATTCCTTGCCAGCCGTTAGCTCGCATATGACATCAGTCTACAAGTTCATCTCACCATCCGCACAACCAACGTCCAGAACCTTCAACCCCTCTTTGTTCAGATCTAATGGGGCAAAGACGATTTGATTATTGAGGCATCGCTGAAACCACGCATGCTGCTTCTGGAGACGTTCAACCTCCCGGTTGCTCTCCTTGAGAATGTATTGAGGGTCTGCTTCAGTCGACATGGCTTGGATAAGATGAGTAGAGAGGTTGGCTGGGAGTGAAGGGATCGTTGAGCTCAAGTGTTCTAGCCATCACCTGGAAAACTCTTGCAGGATCTCATAATTAAATATTCGTCAAAACCAGTATTGAAATCTATTGCTTATGTCTCCGAAAGTCAAGGGAAAGTGTCCGTACATGACGCAGGCTCTCATGCAGTCGGAGACATGTTTAGCGCTGACCGCCGTGGGTGGCTTGACCCAGCAAAGACCCTCCTAGAAGTCCGTGGCAGTTGCTGTATTACTATTAAAAGCTTATCTATGTTATTTTATGGCCTTTTGGACATCAGATAGCCATGGGTACCTCCCTTCGCTAACACTAATCGTGAGTTGGTCGAGTTGAGGTGACAGCCTTATTGGTTCAGATGGATCTGCCACTTACGAGCATCGGGGGTCAGAAGGACAGCCGTGCCTGGTTGGTCAAATTATGACATACTGACATACTCACTGGTTAATATTCGAGTGAATGAAGGTGGGGGTCAGCCATGTGAAGGTCTCATTATGAGTTGGATGTTGTTTACGTAACTCGGACTCTCTCCAAGTCGTACTGGTTAGTTTTCTCGGTTGAATGGCCACCCTTGACGTTCTGAACTTTGTTGACGCAGGCTCCTACACCTTCCAAACTGACTCCAACGATATCCCCATCCTTGAGCGACACGGGGCTGTCTGACATCACCCATTGTAGAGTATGCACATATAGTTTCAAAATAAGCAGGCTTACATCTTAGGGCCCGTCGATAGTCTCATTACTGATGAAATGCCGTGGGGGCTAAGGTGCCGCTTTATTGCTGACTAGATTTATAAAGAGGGTTGCCACGATACTCGGACCCTAGCCTTCAACATTCAAGTACTATGGAGGCAGTTCAAGTTACGTTAACTTTGCGATAAGATCTAGGCTTGTGCTGAATGCATGAATCATGTCAGTTATGTTCTGCTGACCTAGACAACTAGTTCCAAAGCGTAGCCTGCAACAAGATATAAGACCGATAGGTAGTCTTATACTCACCGATGGCGATTGGGGATGTTAACTGATTCTCCACGTGGCCCATTATCTCTAGCCACCTATACATAGATATACTCTGCGATGTATTCTCTATACCAGCCCTAGTCATCCTATGAAGGCTCTGATGTCGACCTTCTGGACGACCCTTCTCTGAAACTCGTTCGCAAAGTCACGACTGCCCACCAGCAACTCCCAGTCATCGTCCAGACATGCAACCACCGCCTCCTGATATGCTGACCCCATTCTATGCGCCAGCCTCTCCTTCGCATCTTGTAAGAAGGCATTCTTAATCGTCAGCGCCGTGATCTTGGCCGCGTCACCACCCATCTCGTACTTGACTATATCGTCATAGATCTGTCTTGCTGTCTGCCACAGCCCGATCTCAAGCAGCACCACGCCCAGCGTGTAAATATCGTGGGTCATGTTGAAGTTGGTGCTTGGCGACCCGTGGCGGTCCGGGTGACGGTACACCTCATGGTCGACATCAACGGCGCCTGGTGCGAGGCGCGTCATACCGGCAACTGGTCGTGAGAACTCAAAGTCGGTCAGGTAAGGGTTTGAAAAGTCGCATTTGTCATTCTCTTGAAGGTAGAAGAACTTGATAGCATGGGAGCGGATGCTCTTGTGTAGCCATCCGCCTGAGTGGAACGCGCCAATGGCGCGCGCGATCGTCTGTGCCACATGGAAGCGTTGTTTGAGCTCTAATTTGTAGCATGGCTCATTGGACAACATGAAGTCGTTTAGGCTTTTTGGCTTGAGATCCGACGTTCCGGCAGGGTAGTCGAACAGAAACGTGTACTGGGCCTCTTTGGCGTCCCAAGAGTATGAGTTGAAGGGCAGCGCCCTGAAGGAATAATTGCCGGCCGTGTGAAGGAGTCGCGCCAGCTGTGGGCCGTATAGCTCCTTGACTGGTTGGGCCAGGTTGTCGAGGTGGGTGTCACCCTTGTCGGCTATCTTTTTGAACTCAACGAGGATTCTAGGCTGGGCAGCCTTGGCCTCGGCCTCTCGGCATGAAATGAAGTTTTCTGGCTCCATGTTAGATAGTGGAACTTGTACCAGGGCTCCCAGTGCGATGCCTATTTATCTTTGGAAGGCCCGGCGTCTCCCGACTTGCCGCCTGGGTCGGCAGCAAGCTTATTCAGGTCGATGTGGCTTTGGAAGAGGTTCACCTCGGTCTTCCCATCGCCGTCAGGCCGGAGCCGCTCCCAGAGATCCGCGTTGCCATAGAAGCCAAAGCCGTCGAGCAGTGGCACAATCAGGTACTCAAGGTCCCTGTTCCACTCCTCGAACTTCTTTAGCGTCTGCTCCAACTCACCTGTCGTGAACACTCACTGAAGTCCTGGCGGCAAGTTCTTCAGGGACGTGAGCTTCTTGGGCGACTTTGCGCCTTTGGAGTTGCCCAGTCCAAAACCACGGAATGGCCACCACTTCGATTTGATAGGAGCCGGATTGTCCCTCTTGCCGTCCCCGAGCTTCCGCCCGTTCGAGGACCGGCGCCGCCGTCCGGCCACGGATCAACGAACCGGCAGGCGGAAAGGAAGGTTCGCAGTTAATGCGGGGGTATCCTCAAAAGCTTCGGCACTGGCCAAGAACGCAAGCACACGACACACGAGAATTCGTCAAGAAACCGGAGGAAACCACATAGCCACCCTCAACCGTCTAATCAACGCGCTACAAGAGAGTGGCATCCCTGGACCGCAGCTCTTCCGCCTGAATACCGAGTTCTCACATCAGCTCGGGCAGGGTGGCCAGGGCAACGTTCGCGGTCTGGACGATGGAGTCGCGCGGCTATATCGGCGGGTTGACAAGCGTATCCGCAAGATCTGACCAGTCAAACAGATTACTATTAAACAGCATATCAAGATGAGGGGAGGGCACGCTGACACTCGCTTCTGTAATCAAAATCTGTCCTCACGCTTTCGGGCTGCCGAGTGTGAAGTCCCCGCTCTCTCCCCGGGCCTGTTCAAAGACCACCCCAACATCGTCAAATTGGTCGGCTGGGGCCTTTGTCTCGACACTATTGAGGACCCTGCAAGCCCGTGCTGTGGTGGCTTACAGCTCCCACTACTCGTCTTCGAGCGAGCAGAGATGAACCTTGCCGAGTTTCTAGAACGTCTCTTCCCAGAGCCCCAACAGAGCGACGACGCGCGAGGAGAGGAAGGCCCATTGGGACCATCCCTAGCTACAAGAGCCGGGCCGCAGCGATCGTGGTGGTCTTCGCGGTTACAACTGTGCTGGACCTCCCTCCAGCGCTGGTCAGGCCTGGAGCCCGATCCGTACGAGTTGGTTCGGCTCTTGTGCATCGATATCGGTCACGGTCTGCGAAGCCTTCACGAGAGCCATTTCACACATGGCGACTTGAAGCCAGAGAATGCCCTCATTTTCAATACCAGCGGCACTTGGACTGCGAAGCTGTGTGATTTTGGATGTGCCGTTGGCCAGGACAAGACGACCGCCCAACAACACGATGCAACCATCTCGAATGTGCGGAAGGAGGAATACCTTGGAACACCGTACTGGCTGCCTTCCGATTGTGAGCTTGACGCTCTTAGCGGGTTTGAAAGCTTGAAGAAATGCGACCTCTACGCCTACGGCCTCCTTGTTTGGAGCTCGTTTTGCCTGAGAGGCAAACACCCACCAGCTCGCCCAGAGCTAGACGATGCACTGTCCGACCTGAAGGAGCTTAGCGACAGAATGACATATATGTTGCTTCCTCTATCTCCCTAAAAGCAGCGACTCTTTGACCAGGTCTCTACGTTGCTTAAAAAGACCATGGTCAATCCAGCAGATCGTACCCTCAAGCCATGGGCATGCTTATATCTTGACTCTGGACAAGTTGCAAAACATGCCGAACCATCCAATTCACCCTACAGACACGCCATCGAGAGATCTAAGACCACGCCCCCTAGCCACCACGCTCTTGATACCGAGTTTATTTGTCCGCGTATGAAGTCTAGAACTAGAGAATGGTACAAGAACTGTTCCTGGTGGCGTGGAAGTGACGACTGGCCAGGTGTCCCCCCCAACGAGGACCGGGGCGGCCCAGCCTCCGAGGTGCCCTTACGCCTGGATGACAACTGCCCCAGCACCGCTTTATTTGTCACTGTGAGGCGTCGAGAGAATGCGAACGATCTGCCCCATACGATGCTGAGCATAATTCTCCAGGGCCTAAGCACTCGGCGCGTGTACAGTCACCCTGACTTGTACATTTGCCATAAGTTTTACTACTTGGCCTGATTTCGAAGCCGCTTCAAGCTCGAATGGTGGACAATTCCTATCGATAGAGTACAAGGAAACATTCTTAGGGCGGTATTGAGAGCTTCCTCTCCATCAGTGGACATTAATACTCTTTCATGGCTTTGTGCAGGTCCTATCGGGAGCGCCGAGGTTGGAGCACTGGATGGGGACTTATTAAAATGGGAGAGCATTCTTTACCCATGGAGAGCGGGATTGGACGAGTCTGCGAGGCTCGACCGGTTTCTGCTTCTGCTTCAGTTTGGCGCCCACGTCGAGAGGAAAGCGTCTGGCCACAGATTCAGCCGAGGGACCGTCTTTTCGCGATACTTGCAATCGTGCCGACCAGCGACGATACCCACCGTTGTGAGAGAGATTATCCACCGACTCGACACCGCCTGGAAGGAAGGTCGCATTTCTGTATCCACCCTTGATTATTTTGCCAAAACAGCCCAGAGGGATCTGGCCAACGATGACAACTACATAGCCAAGAAGGCACTGGCGCAGTGCATGGCGCAAAAGAGAGAGCTCTTCAACGCGGTTTCTTCTAGGGAAATGACGGAGAGAGATCCCCTACTTCCCAGACATGAGAAAGACAGCGCTCCGCTGCCGACCGGCTGGAAACGACACACGGGTAGCAGGTTGGGATGTTTTGAAGACAAGTTCACCCAGTCCGTCACCTTGACTCAACCCAAGATCAGCCCCGTAAATATGCGTCAAATTAAGGTTGGATTCCTTCAAACCCGCCTCTTGTGCCATATCGATCTGCTCGCGTGCATGCGCGCAGGGTCGAGTAAGGACAAGCGCCGCCAGCTCGAGCAGGATCTAGAGAACCAGTTCCCGTACTACGACAGCAGCTGGTTCTCGACCGAGTGGGCTTGGGAGCCCAACACAAACGACGTGCTCAAGGTACTCGAGGAGCTGTGGCGCATCCAAACATTCACACCGCTCCTCTACACGCCGAGGTTGGTTGACAAGACCTTGACCTTCCTTCCCATGGTTGCCAAGGCCCTCATCGGTGGGATTCTTGCCCTGGCGCTGGCGGCCATCTTGGCGGCCATTGCTTATGCCATGTGGATCACTTTTAGGTGGGTTGCTGTGGGAATGATTGCGTGGTGGTGTGTTGTGATGCTCATCGCATTGTTCAAGCTACCAATTGGCAACATTCCGATTGCCACCACGATAGGAAGCTTGGTTACTATGATCAGGCTTGCAACAGTTGGTGGATATTATTGAAATGGCTATAGGTTGTGATAAGGGAAGCACCACTAACTAAAGTGGCGCGCTACGCTTTTTGGCTCAGTCGTGAATTTCCGACAAGATTAGTTTTTAACTATCCGTACCTAGACGGCCCCAGGAGGGCGGGCAGCCTTATGTAATGACTCTAGCCCACGAGGTCAGCGGTCATACAGTCAAATCAATGTTAGTCATACCTAGTTAAAATGTTGTAGTCATACTTCGCTGAAATGCCTCCGAACTCTGGGTTGGCTATAGCTTTTCCTAGATCAATTGCATGGGGCAACGCTCCCTTCAGTCTTGATTAATTCAGTCTCTCTCTACCTTCTCTTCTAGGTTTCTTTGCGATGATTTTGTTCTTCGCCTGAAAGTTGCCTAATTTCACCAAGCCGCCACAATGCACTCGTCGCTACCCACACAAGACGCCCCAGGACGTCCGTTCAAACACGTTGCACCTGGGAAACGAAGAGCACCGCGTGCATGTCTCAATTGTCGAGCAAGAAAAGTCCGATGCGATGTCGCACGATTCGGGAGGCCATGTGGCAATTGCACCATGGACGAGAGGAACTGCGTCGTGACCAGCAGAGTGAAAAGGGGCATCTCGCAGTAAGTTGTTTATCCACGCTCTGGCAGGGAGGCACCCCGCTCACTAGACGACGTCTTAGAGGTAAGGATTGCGCGGAGGAGCAATGTTCTTCAATGCAGAGCCGGGGAATGAGGCCTGTTGGAGCTCCTGAGACTTCAAAGAACCAGGAGATTCAGATCCGTTCCCAAATTGATGAAAGCGACCCGGCACACCCAAATAACCGATACAACGCTCAGAAGAGCATCTCCCCACCAGATATGACATCTTCCGATCAGACGACGTTTGCATTCCCAACTCCAATGTCAGCCCCCATCTCGGAAGGGTCTCGCGCTCCGAGTTTGCTTTGTGAGTTGGCCCAAATCCACGATACGCTGTCTAGCAGAGTCCTGCTAACCAAGGAACAGTTCCCAACCATCATTCCATCAATATTTTGACTCCGTTTCTGCATGATCCTACCAAGCATTGTGACGCTGGCCCATCCTCTGGATCTACTCAGGCCGTCTTCTATACTTATTATCCATTTCTCACCACCAACAAAGCCGCCGGATGCCTCCCGCAAGATTTCAATTTTCTTCAATCCGAGGGGTGTTTTCATATCCCACCCAGACTCGTGCTGGACGACCTTTTAAACCAGTACTTTGCCAACATTCATCCGCAGTTGCCGCTCCTCAGCGAGGCCGGCTTTTGGGAATCCTACCGTGCAAAGGACCCGAGCTGGGGCTCCAAGCCAAAATTGTCCCTACTTGTTTTCCAGGCCATGCTTTTTGCGGCCAGCAACGTGAGCACTGAGACCTAATCCTTGTTCATGTGTCATGCTGACGTGCGAAATAACAGTTTGCATCCTCCGAAAATGTCACGCTGCTGCGGCACTCGAGCGCCCGTGACCTCCGAGCGAGCTGTTACAGGAAAGCAAAGGTAAAGTCACCATGCGGATTTGCAAGCTGCGAGATCTGGAGACTCACATTCGATAATTAGTTACTCTACGACTTCAACACTGAGAAGTCACCAGTGGCTATCGCCCACGCGGCACTCCTCCTTTCCTTCTGGACACCGCCGCTCGATGCGGTGGATGAGATGCCGAACGCAAGATGGCTGTCGATTGCCATTGAGAACTCGCTGAAAGCTAAGGCTCACATTGCTTCGGGGACACATCGACCTATGACGAACGAATCCGGAGCCCTTAGACGGCTGTGGTGGTGCTGTATCATACGCGACAGGACCCTGGCCTTGGGTCTACGGCGAAGCATATTATTGACTAGGGCCTATTTCGATTTCGACAGAAATCTCGGCCAAGGCTGTGCCGAGATCCGGGACGAGATTTTGCAATCCCAAACGCACGACCGGAAAACGAGAGAAGACCTCGCAGACATCGCCTGCCAGACTGTTGAGTTCTGCGTCATGTTAACAGACGTGCTTCCCGTCGTCTTCCCCTTTGGCACGGAACCCGTCTTACTTGACGATGTGACATATACGAAGGCTAAGAGGGCGCTGAAGCTCTGGCTTATCACTTCCAGCGCTTCCCGATACAGCACCAAGACTGCAAATAACAATCAAGACCATTGCATCACTCTTTTTGTCAACATGATGCTCATGTCTTATTAGTGAGTTGCCGGCGACTAGCCTCACAGACGTCGAGAAACGAAATACTAAACTGGTGGACGCGCAAACAGTTCTGCAACGCTGGCTCTCTCACATTGCTGCCTTCGAGCCATGACGACAGACACGCCCCCGTACTTGTCCATGTCTGTTGACCTCTTGGAACTCAGCCAGGAGATCCAACAGGCTGTTTCTGGCATCACTGCGTCGCTGAGTCAGTTGAATCAACTTCAGCTGACTCGCTGCCTGCCAATCACGGCGTAAGTCAAAATAGAGAGGAAGTCACAGGCTCACCAAGTCTTTCGATGCTAACTTTAACCCATTCAGAGTCGCCTATTCTGCCCTGCCCCTGACGCTCTACGTGCTCGATGCTCGCCTCTCCGGCTCGGATTACTACAACCCAGATACCAAGATGCCTGGACTGGGTGTCCTTGTCGACGCTATGAAAGTGTACTACTCACAGTATCATGGCGTGGAATGGGTCGCCAAGATTGTGCGAGGGGTGTCCCAGCAGGTCGCGACGTTGGGCTCCGAGGACTCTCCCACCAACTGGTCAGAGCTACTCACCCGTCATACCGACCACTATGTTCGACTCACGCTGGCCTTGGACTGGTGCTTGCGGGATGGCAGCTGTCCCCCAAACGACGACACTGACCAACTCCACGACAGGAGCGTCGTCCATTCCACAGTGGTTGAGCACGAGTCGCAAGCCAATGAACCGGTATCACACGACCCTAGTGGCGACCCATCGGCAGCACTAGATGCAATGCCGGGGTTGACGGTCGCGCCGACACCAAGAGTGGGCTGGGACGGAGCTGAAGCTTCCACAACCTTTGATCAGGCCAAACCCACCGAACATCCATGGGGGGACGACCAGCCAACGGGCACGGCCGATGATGGGAATTCTACCCTTGCACCGGATTCCCATGGCATCACGCCGACCGATGAATGGCTCCCGGAAATGGAAGCGGACCTACGGTTGCTCATGGAAAATTGGGACAGCAAAGAGATTGGCACAGAAAAAGTGGTAGAGTAAGAGATTGGATTGTATTTCCTCCCGCCAAAGTCGATATTTCCCGTTGCACTTTGTTTTTTTGACTTGTCGTCTGTATTTAATATTCCATACAACGGGGACTCATATGCTTGAACTGAACTTTACTATTGATATTACTCGCCCGGTCGAATGTGAAGGTCATGTAGCATTCAATCAGCCCAGTTACGAAATCACCTATGCTACCTCGTGTATGACTTCTGACGGCGCCCAGTTTCCTATGAGTCCGCTCCAGCCAGCCACTGTGCTGGATCTATCGCGAGGGCTACAGCAGCAACAGGTACCTTCTCTTACACAGAAGGGCCGCTTTAATGAGACCAGTTTGAGAAGATAGCATATTCTCAAGTTAGAGTGCTTCAAAGTCCAGTTGACCATGTGTTTTGTAGAGGGCATCGTGTGCGGTTAAGTTTGACATTCTAACAACAAAATTGTACGCGGACCTCTTCCCCTGCCACATGAATCATGATAGATCCAAGACAACCCTCCCACTCAGCTTGCCGGCTTTCATCTCCTCGAAAGCCTCTGTCAACTGGTCCATCTTTCTGACCTCAACGTGGGACTTAAAAATGCCTCTAGCGGCGAACCCCAGAACATCGATTGCATCTTGCTGGTTGCCCACGGCAGATCCAACGATGCTCTGTTGCTGGGTGATCAACGTGGGCGGGTTAGCCCCGGAGACCGGTACCAACTCTCCCTCGGTCATACCAACACAAACAACAGTGCCGCTGAAGCGCAAGAAGCCAACAGACTGCGCATAGGCTCTGTGAGATGAAGTGCAAACGATAACGGCATGCGCACCGATGCCGTCGGTCAAGGACTTGATGTGGGCTGTGATGTCAGCGTCTAAGGAGAACTGCATCATGTCGACAAAGTGCTCCGCGCCGGACTCTCTGACGATCGTGGCCTTGCTGCCGTGATCGATCCCAATGATCCGCAGCCCCAAGGCTTTCGCTCCTATCTGGCATGCCAAGTGACCCAATCCACCTCCGGCTCCCGAGATAACGACCCAGTTGCCAGGCTTCGCTTGGCTGCGGACCAGGGCTGAGTACGAAGTGACGCCGGCGCAGAGCAGAGGAGCTGCGTTCGCAGAGTCAAGCCCGTCAGGGATGGGCGTCACATAGGATGCATCTCCCAACACATATTGCTGGAATGTGCCGGGTGTGTAGTAGCCGGAGATCTTCATGTTGAAGCATACTCCATCCTGTCGCACGAGACAGGGCGCTAGCCGGAGAGAGACACATGTTAGTCTTGAGAGTATTCGATGCACGGCGAGTTCACAAACCCATGCTGCATGGGAACGACAGCCGCAGGAAGGGGGGGCTTATCAAATCAGAAGGGAAGGCTTGGACACTTACGACATCTGCCGCATGCGCTGGCAACCCATTTGACACCGACACGATCCCCGACTTTGATACCAGAAGACTCCGCTCCAGGCCCCAGCTTTACAACATGACCAACGCCCTCATGGCCTCCAATCTGGCCCTCCGCTGTCGGGGCGGGAAGTACCCTCCACTGTATGGTACCTGTATCAGCATGCAGTCTGGAAGATGGGTGAGTGAAACCGCAATCATACTCCGTTGGTCATGACGGCATAGTCAGAATGGCAAACCCCTGAGTGTGTGCTGCGTGCCAGTTGTTCGAGTCAGTCAAGGTTTTCTGCGATTCTAACCCTTACGAAAACACGAGGGAAGAGATGGAAAAGAAAGTAAAAGCAAAACACGGGAAATGGGGTGACGAAAAGCAGTTTGATGAGGCACGTCATACAGATTAATCAGCACTTCTCCTGGCCCAGGCACTGGGGTATCAACTGTCACGATTTTGGTCGATACCTCCCCAGGCTTGTCGTAGACTGCAGCTTTGTGCTGCACGGGAATCTTGGGGTTGCCAGACGTCATTGTGAAAGCTGAAGGATTCGCCACTGTTCTCGGTGGTGGTGTCATGTTGTCGCTGTGCAAGGTCTTATACAGTTATACAGTAGTATTATTGAGACGGGAATTAGATTTGCCCCCCTGGGTGGGAAACGGCTGCCGTGAAGACGCTAAAAGAAATAAGCAACACATGCATCCGGGGAGCGACTAGTTGAAGGAAGCTGATGACTGGCAACGGGCAAGGACTGAGCCCGGGTGGGGGTGACGCATAGATCTGTTAGTCAACGATGAAACTAGGCGACTAATCCCGAGGGACAAAGGTTGACAGGGTACACCGTTGGTCGGCGGGTACAGTATCAACCCCGGGCCTCGTCGTTACGTCACCACCGACTTGCGGAGAAAACAGACCTGCTGTTTTGTTTCATGTGCGAGCCTTGACCCTGCCAGGCGCTTTTGTGATATCCCAGCTGCATTGACGTGTTGGAAGCTGACGTAAACGAGTCTATTTAAAAGGGCATTGTTATGATTATGACAAACTTTTATCCTAGCTGCGGATTGCTGCATGCTCGAGTTGGAGCTATATAATTCACAACAGAGACGTTACAACGGGATATCTGGTTCATTCTCTCATCCGGTATTCCAGGCAATTCAGAAAGCCGGGATATCAGCAATATCTTGGACGTTCTTCACAACCCAGGCTCGAGACACGGCAATGACTGAGTGGCTAGCAAACAAGACCGTGGTCATCACCGGCGGCAGCTCGGGGATAGGCTATGCTGCGGCAAAGAAACTGCTCGAGGTCGGCGCCACCGTCCACATCATCGACATTCAGCCTCTGGCCAAGAATCATGCGCCCTATCCCACCACTGGAGAGGTCTACATGCACATCCCCGTGGACCTCGGCTCGCGCGAGCAGGTCCACAAGGCGTTCGAGGACATCTTCAAGATCAGCCCGGACGTCTACGGCATCGTCAACACCGCTGGCTCCGCTCCCGCTGACGACAAGGGCAAGCTGATCGAGAGTGACGAGGTTTACCACAAGACCTTTGCCACAAACACCTTGGGATGCTACCACGCCACCACGGAGTTCCTTGCCCACGTCCGTGACCGCAGCCAGCCCCTCGCGGCAGATGCTCCCGTCACCGACACCAAGTACAACATCGTCACCGTCGGTTCCAGCGCGGCCTTGGTCGGATTCCCACAGTCCTGCGTCTATACCGGAGCAAAGCATGCCGTCCTTGGCTTTACCCGCACATGGGCGATCGATTGGGCCCCGTACGGCGTACGCTCCAACATGGTGGCGCCTGGTGCGACCAATACACCCCTGGCCCGGATCCAGATGCCTGTCAAGGAGGAGGAATTTAACGACGAGATCTACGGAAAGCAGACTCGAGGGGATATCATGGACTTTGCCCGCCTCAAGGTACCATTGAAGAGGTGGGGTGAGGCAACGGAGCTTGCCGATGCAATCATCTTCCTCTTGAGCGAGAGATCGTCATTCATCACCGGCCAAGTTCTTCCTGTCAACGGTGGCTGGCCCCCATAAAGAGGTTCGAAGACCTGAGCTGTAGACCTCTCTGGAGCTTGGTCAGCCGTGCCATCGGACTCAAGTATCAACGGTCTACAAGTCCAACGCGCATCTCATCATCTCGGCTTTGCCTAGCTAGATAGTGAATTTGAACAATGAGAACAGCAAGAACAGCCGTGCTTCTCAATCCCTTCTGTGAAAAATCAAGCTTTTGTGATAAACTCCATCACTCTGTCCTGCGATCAAGGAGGATAAACGTCGGTGCTGATGGGGGTCTCAAGGGGCTAACTAATAGTAATTCGAGTCCCAAACCCATTGCGGCCTACAGCCACACAATCGAGTCAAAAGCATTGCCACGAGGCTGCAGCTTGGGGAAACTGCTACCCGACGCTGCTGTGTAATACGGCATTGGAATTTGGGTCTTTAGAATTCTAATCTTGTTTGTTTAGAGGTGTGTTCTTTGTAAATGCGGCCGGCGCAAAATACCTTGATAGATAACTACATACTCGACACGACTTGGAGCCGCCAGAGAGTAATTTACCCCTATCCAACCAACTAAGTAAACGTTCATCGACACACTTCGGGTTTCCGCATGATAGCGCGGTCTACATTCAACAATTACACGCCTGTCACTGTGCTGCTCGTATGGGCAACTGTCATGTCAATTACATATACAACAATGCTCTTGCCGCAAGACCCAGGGGCTACAACCTAAACATGATCCACGCGCGCAATCAGAGGTACGCCTAGGAATTCAAACCTTGGACCTGATATCCTGCTCATTTGCTCGCTCACGGAACCTCTTGACCATCTGCCTGATCGCCAAGTCCAGCAAAACATCCTCACTCCCACCAGGGATCCTCGCACCAGGCACTTCACGATAAAGTTCTATCGGAAAAAGAACAAGAGTTAGCCCTTCGTCTCGCATGTAAAAAAACCCCCAGGAGACCTCCAGGAGGGGTCAGAAGAGGCTCAGCGTCCCAACTTACTTTCCGCAATTTCTCCCTGGCCCGTCCGAGTATAGCCATTGCCACCAAAGAGAAGCACGGCACACCTGGCACATTCATCCAGGACAATTCCGGCGTTAGCTTTACACAGGGCGGTTAGACCTCCTAGCTCCTTATCTGCATTTATCTTGGACATCTTGCTCAGCTGGTAGGTAAACGACTCAACCCAGGCAGTTTGGGACTCCAGCAAGGCCGCACACTTGGCGAGTCGATGCCGCACTACAGGCTGCTCGATAAGTGCCTTGAGAGAATCATCATCAGTCAAATTGTTCCAGGTAAATGCCACGACGGTCGGGCCAAGAGAGGCAGACATAGAGGAGGAGAAGACAAGCAAAACGATGTCCCAATGATTGTGTCTTGGGTAATCATCGCTGCTGGAATAGCAGCATTCAGACAAGTCAAGACCATCTCTTACCTTGCCAAAAGCCTTCCGTTTGAGGCAGTATGCGAATGCCGAGGCAATAGCCACCCGAGCCTGTCTTGTGACGCCGACTGAGATGAATAGCCGCTCGTGATTGAAGTTGTTCATGATGTAATTCATGCCCTTGCCTTCCTCTCCAATGAGATTTTCGCGCGGTACCTTAACGTCGTCTAGTTCGATGAAGCTGGTTCCAGCAGAGATCTGTCCGCCAACCTTTAAACGCCGTCGTGACACACCAGGCTGGTCCTTTAAGGGCACTAATAACAGCGAAATTCCACGCCCCCCCGAGTCTTCTGCGCCGGTTCGTACAGCCATGGTCGCGTAGTCTGCTACTATACCATTTGTGATCCACTTCTTGGATCCATCGACGATATAGTATTTGCCACAGCTGCTGATCTTGGCAGTTGTGGTGATGTTGGCAACATCGGATCCTGCACTAGTCCATGGTCAGCCATGAGTCCTGCAGGGAGTGTAAGAACCATCAAATGTGTTCTTTATTATAGTTGAAGCCGGCCCTCGATGGGGTAGCTGAGCCTGAAGATCGTAGGAACCATCACGCGCCAAGAGCAAAGGGGAATGAATGGTAGGGGCCGACTTGGAAACCTATCAAGGTACTCACTCGGGTTCTGTGATAGCGATGCAAGCCCTCTTCCGACCGAGAAGCAGATCGGGCAGCACTCGCTCCTGAAGCTCACGCCCAGCGTATCGCAGCAGGGGAGGCACGCCAAACGCCATTCCAGCGGTAATGGCGCCGGAAGGACCCGCAAGGCCAGCACGGCTCATCTGTTCAAAGGGACACGCATGTTAGTTAGCAAGGGCAAGGAGGAACTTGGGGCGGATATGCTGACGCCCAGACTTGCTTACCTCGTCCGCATAAATCATGCCGTGCACCGAATCCCATTCCTCGACGGGGATATCACCAGGCATGTGGGTGATGCCTAGTCTCTTGAGCCAATCGATGGGCAAAGGCGCTGGCAGGGCCGGCAACACGAATAGGCCACGGGCAAATTCAACGAAAACATGGGATGGCACTTCCTCTTCTGTCTCCCATTCCAGCGCGTGTCTGTTCAGGTGCTCTTCGACGAATGCCCGGCACACTGACTGAAACTTCCGATGGGATTCGTTGTAGTAGGGCGAGGGCAGGCCGCGAAGCCACGGCGGCTCCGACAAGGGAATGGGAGCGGCGCGACTGTCTGCTGACATGGCTAGATCGGAAGACCGTGTGCAGATTCAAGAAGGCAGCGGGGCGAAGTGTGCAAATTGTTGATATAGGTAAACTTGATGATAATGAAGCTGAGAAGGGTCGAGGAGTTCGAGTTGGGGCAGCTATTTAAATGCCAAATAGGATTGGAAATGTAAGGCATCTCGGTATTTACGGCATTATTTCTCCTCAAGATGAAATAGGAAATGCCGAGCAACCGGCTACTCTCCGCCCACTCTCCGCCCACCATACACTCTGAGCCCGCCCGCATTCATGTCCCTCTCTTGCTTAGCCCAACAAAAACTTCTAAACACTGTTGAGTACGGCGAAATCCGGCCCGGATGTCATGCGAGCTGCTGGCTGGACCGAGCCTCGGAGTCTCGAAACAGCCCCGGACAGGAGCCTATGCGTCGGATGTTGGCATGTTGCGATAATATTAGACGATGTTCGACTTGATCGGTTGCCGACCCAACAGGCTCTTGTCTTACCAACCCTCTTCCATATTCAGCAGGTAAACCGAGGCCCCGATTGTTAACCACAGGGGGCCACTCCAACAGTCAAGAACTCCCGTGTTCATCGTCTCTTTGGGCGTGGTTTAAGCTCAACGGAGATTTCTCAGATTTTTCCCTTTTGAGGGTGAGGCTATTAATTCGTGCACCTTTTTTACCCCTCCTTTCCAGCGGTGAATCGTTATTGATACATGAGATTTAAATACTCCTGGGACGTTGGCTCTTTTCCATACAAACCCTCTGCCCAGCCCAAACTCCTGCTCACGGGACCAGCCTATTTGACTTGCCCTTTTCCCGCAGCCCCTAGCTGTTCACGGCGTTGCAATGCCTAAAATGGGGCGCTCGACACTCCAACAAGAGTTTCAACTCCGTGAGGTTTGTCAATCAACGCGAACGAATTTTCGCTGTCAACGAACGTCAATTTATTGGTATACCTTCAAGCAGTTCGCACTTCGATTACGAAACACATGACCCGTCTCCCCACCCGTGTTTCAAGCCCTCAGTAGCAGCTAGGATGCAGTTATCCCATCCGTCCTCCTCGTCTAAAGGGGAGTCTGTAAATACACTTGAGGGTTGTCCAGATATCCAGTCGTCTTCTTTCCCTCCACTTGGGCTCTAACGTAGCCATTGCCCAACCACTTGAAAGGGTTCCCCTTTTGCTCATCCTTGAGCTCGTAGTCGTAGTCCTCCCAGCGAGGATGAGACCAGACGTACATACCATGGAGAGCACTTCCCGGCCACAGTGCCAAGATACGGCCGTTGCCCTTGTGTCGCCACCAGGCGTTGCACTGCGTAGTCACGGGGTCTTAGCTTGCCGCACTTTACAATATTGAAATTCTTGACTCACCGTCGAGTTGAACACGGTAGGTTCAAGGTACTCGTCGGTATATCGACCAAAGTCTTTGACAGCCGTTCTCCTGAGACATGAACTTAGTCAACCAAGTCATCCTGAAACCGTCCCAAGGGCCTCCCTGCCAGGGTCGAGAATGGAACAGATAGAAGAGGATAAAAAGAAAGGGAAATTAATGCATACTTTGCCGTCATTGACTTGTACCATTCGCGCTGCAGCTTCTGGATGCATTGTATCATATACTTTGCGCCGTTCTCCAGAAACGGGACAGTGGATCCAACTCCAGGGCCGCCGTTAGGGCCCAGGAAGACGAAAAAGTTAGGCATGTTCTCCGGCACCAACCCGACGTATGACTCGGGGATGTCGTTGTCCCACTGGTGTTGAAGGTTGACACCATTCTTCCCGATGACCGGGAAGTGCTGCCGGTAGCTGCAAGCTTGGTAAGCGGCGTGCGCAGAATAGCAGGCATGAAAACATGTCGATGGGATTGGCTTACCCAGCGAAGCCCGTCGCGCAGATGATGGCATCAACCTCTCGCTTCTTCCCGTCCTGGGTTATGATGCCGTCTTCCACAACCTCCTGGATTTGAGTAGAGATGAAGTCGACATTGTCTTCCACCAGGGCCTCGAGGTACTGGGGACGAATGATCAGCCTCCTTGTCAACAGCAGCATTGGGGGGGTGTGGTACTGACTCCGGGGCCAGGAGTTAGTCGGCGACAAGCTGGGGCAAAGCTCGGGCGCAGGGCCTCAAAGATGTAGGGTCTCTTGGCCAGCTTGGCCCGCATGTGGTCCTCACACATCTTCTGGAAGCCAAGAGCGTTCGGCGTGTCCCTGTAGATGACATCCGAGGCCTCGTGCAGGCTGGTTTCGATGTTGCGTCTATATTCGAGGTATTTCTCGGGATCCTTCCACTCGTCAAGCTCCCGCTGCGGCGTGTCGGCTGTGAGGCCGGGCGTTAGCTAGCTCGACCTGGCTCAAGGAGAGAGTCATGGCATCAAGAGACATCAAGAGATAGGCCAACTCACGTTCTCCGTTGCGATCCATGACGCCTTGAGCGCCGAGGCCAAAAGGCGGGATCCAGGTCTTGCCCTTCATGTAGTGATCCACACGTTGAGCGATGGGCTGGATCTGGGGCAGGATCTGGATGCCGCTCGATCCGCCACCGATCAAGGCGATTCTCTTCCCCGTGGGGTCGAAACTGGTATCATAGTGTGCCGAGTGCATCAGGGGCCCCTTGAAATCGTAGAGGCCCTTGATCTCAGGCATCTTCCACTTGTTCAGCGCGCCAACAGCCTGGATGAGGACATCGGCGCTGTCGGTGACGACCTGGAGGAGCCTGGTCAGACCTGTGTACAGTTGACGGGTGGGGGTCCCTCTCACCTCGCTGGTGTCGGTGCGCGTGAATGTCACGGTCCACTTGCCCTCCTTCTGGTCCCACACGGCCTTGTCGGCGTTGTGGTTGAACTTCATATACTTGTCGGCGCCGTATTTCGTGGCGACGGATTTGAGATAGTCCTGGATCTCGGGACCCTTGGCCCAGTACCGGCTCCATTTCGGGTTGCCCTCGAAGGTGAACTGGTACGCGTGCGAGGGGACATCACATGCCACGCCGGGATACCTGTCGGCGGATTATTCGCATCCATCATCCTGGCGGAAGGTTGTGACTACAGGGGAGAGGGGCCATACCGAGACTCGTACCAGGTACCACCAAGGTCAGGATTCTTGTCGTAGATAGTGAGCTCGAGATTTTCGATGTTTCGAGGAAAGAAGATGCCGGCGATGATGCCCGACATGCCAGCACCGATGACGATGACCTTGATGGGGCGCAGATGGTCCACCGCGCGGCGTGAGAAGTTGGTGGGGTCTCTAGGGTCGAACTCGAAAGGTGCAAGGACCCTGTCTGTGTTGTTAGCACCGTTCTGCTTGCTGGGAGCCCACATCTCTGCGACACGGGAAGAATCTGTCTGTGCTTTTGGTGTTTTGCTTGACGATACAGCCACTATCAGCTAGAGGCCCCTAACCTTTATCTCTTTGTTTATCCGAGACTCGCCAGACCGAGTGACGAGCAGCAGCCATCAGGGCTGGGCCAGCGCGTTGACATGAGCTGACTGTTTGTTGAGTTGACTGTACGCTTTGTTACGTGTATGCTCAGGCCCCCTTGCCATCCCGCCCCGCCACGGGTCCCCGCGTAACTAATTGCCCCGACCTCAGCCTTGACCAATCCCTAGCATACAATCCGGTAGAAGTCGGTGTCATGTGTGTAATTTACCTCGACCGTGTCTTCATGGCCAAGGTCGCGAGCAAGCGTGTATGACAAAGACCTGATTTGACTGCCATTCGGAGTGCATGTGTCATGTTGCTTCAAAGACGTACGGCAATTAGGCTGGCTGCGGCAGACCTGACCGGCCAGGGTCGCCGCGATGCTAAAAACTTCTATATAACATGAATCGTTTTGCGTTGCGTTGAATGCGATGCCATCCAAAAGTATCAATTCGAGCAATTTGCAACCATACAAATCGTATCTAAGCCCCAGATAAAACCCAGGAAGCACTGCATCCGTTCAGCCGAAGGAAATCTGGCAAGCATGGCTTCCCAATCCCGCACCGCCTTCGTCCTTGTTCCAGGATCCTTCTCCCCTCCTCTGTACTACCACAAGGTGTCTGAGCGTCTTCGAGCAAAAGGCCACGAGGTCACGGAGATCAGCCTGCGAACATGCGTCCAAGATCGAACTTCGCTTCCCGCAGCCACCATGTTCGACGACGCCACCATGCTGAAGGAGACCATCGAAGGATGGGCAGACAAGGGCTACGAGGTTGTAGTAGCCATGAACTCTTACGGGGGGTTCCCCGGATCCGAGTCCGTCAAGGGGCTTGGGAAGGCAGAGCGGGCTCAGAATGGCCAGAAGGCCGGCGTTGTAGGACTAGTGTATCTGGCAAGCTTCCTACCCAGGGCCGGCGAGAGCGTGGTATCGCTCATGGGGGACAGCATGCCGGACCAGCTGAAGAACCCAGAGGTGAGTAGCAGCAACTGTCCGGACGGACCCCTCTCATGTTGACCTGCGAGACTGACCACTACCAGGGCGAGTACATGGAGCTCAGCAAAGAAGGCGGTGGCAAGTGGATCTTCAATTCTCTACCCGAGCAAGACGCCGACCACTACATAAGCAAGGTAGGCTATCACTCTCGTCAAAGCTACTCTGATGGCGTGACGTACGCGGGCTGGATGGATATCCCAACGACATACGTGTACACGGGCAATGATTACGGGCTTCCTCCCGCTATTCAGAAGCAAATGGTGGAGACTGCGAGGAAGGAAGGGGCTGATATCAAGCTAATCGAGACCGAGGCCGACCACGTGCCCATGTTGAGTATTCCAGATGAAGTCACTCGAGCGCTACTGGAGTCTGCTGGCAAGGCTTAGGTACGAGTTAGATCAGCGCTGAAAGCTCAGTCTTAGAACAATGGCGATATTCAGCTTACCTACTTGTGTTAATAACATATTGTCCTCCATGCAATCGCGCACGCAAGCTTTTGTACTCTGACCTAACAACCTCCGTAGAATCGTAGTCCTCTAACCCCCGCGTCAAGGGGCGGGGGTGCGTGCGCTTGTCGAGGTGCAAACGTCCCTCTCACCCAGAGATCTAATCACTGGCAACTCCCATGTCATGCTGAGACTTTCTCGCACGCTGTCTCCCAGATCCATAGAGTACTTGCAAGCTCACCATTGGGGTCCAAGAAGCCAGGGGGGTGCTAGTTTCAACACGTCCAAGTTTGGAGAGCCGGGCGTTGGCAAAATCACTCTGGTTGAAACGCTGGATCATTTCATGTATTTCAACAAACATCCTATCAAGGCAACACTGTGCCTTGGTCGCTGCTCAGAAACCGAGCGGGAATATCAACAACTCGATCACGAATAAAATCCGCAAACCCCTTGCCCAGCGAGTCGAGCCTCGTGGAGCTGCTGACACCCTTGCCCAGTATCCCGTAGATGACAAAATGGACAGCAAAGAGGTTCTGAAACTCGACTCTCTCGATGTGGAAGGTGTCGGACCAGTCATCCCCCATCAGCGTCTTCATGCGCTCACATGTTAGGAAGGTTTGCAGCCACGGCCAGGCATCGACTTCTTTGACGAAGAGACCAATGTTGAGATTCGCCCCCTTGTCTCCGGATCGGCCAAGGACGAGATCACCAAGCCTGGCCCTTGTTGTGGCTCCAAAAGTGGCCAGACCGACCGGCGAAGCCGTCTCGTAGCTTTCCCGAGACAGCAGCGTTTCATACTGGGGCGGGTGGCCCGCGCCAATCGAGCGTTCGACCTGGCCGTCTTCCGAAAGAAGACTGACGGACTCTTGAATTTCGTCTTGAGCTATAGTTGCTGGGTAATACACATAGAACGGCAGTGGCATTGCCGTTCTCAAGTCCAGCGAGAGGTGAAATCCTTTCACGACTGTCAGTATCTATACATAGTATAGAGCTTACTAAAGTAAGGAAAGCAAGAAAAAAAGATAAAAGAGAGAGAAAGAAAGATAATAAAGCCTGGTTGTATCACACACCTGAAAAGTGTTGCATTCCAAACTCTCCTATAGTCTTGACCAAGCTAGAGAGCGGCTCCTGCGCGTCAGCTTGCGCGAAGACACGGCAGTAGGTTGTACTTCTCAGTTGGGATCTTGGATTCGGCTCGTTGACGCCGACGACTTGGAACTCGAGCGTCGCAAAGCGGCCTATGACGCCCGACTCGCGCAGCCCAAATCGGATTTGAGTCTCGTACAATGCCCACTTCTCTGTTGTCGCGTATCCCGTGGCATTCAAGAGTATCTGGGATTGGTAGCCCCCGCGGAAGAAGATGGCCAGCTTGGTCGTGGGGCTGGGGGGTTTTCCACGGACTCCGGTGACCCGAACCCTGATCAGACATTAGCAGCGCCTGGGGGCTCAACCTGGCTCTCGGGCTCACCTATCGGCCCCGGCCCCCTCAATCCTGACATCCTCCAAGACTGCCGTGACATCACTGTTGAGGTAGAGGTTGCCTTGCAACTCGTACAGGAACTGATTCTTGACCGTGTCAACCGTGACCAGCCCCTTGGTGTTGTCATGCTTGCACACAGTGGCGGCTCCATCCGAGTCAATCTCGACGATGGGAAACGGCAGGTCAATGAGCCTCTCCGGATCGACCTCGTAGAATCCGGAGTAGTTGGCTCCCGTGACATACGAAGAGCACTCGATCAGATGACCGGCGACCAACGCCTGTGCCAGTCGGTCGTAGTCGGTCTCACTCCACGAATGCCAGAACCACGCGGCTCCAATGACCGGCGATGCGTCAGCTACTCTGCCGCAGATGATGATATCGGCTCCGTTTCTCAACCCCTGGACAATGGCTCTGGCTCCCAGGTAAGCATTAGCTGAGACGATGGTCGATGCGGAGGGATCCCGGGAAAAGCTTTCCAGGCCTGGATCTAGAGCCACCTTGGGGTTCTCGGCGTCCAGATGGCCTCGAATGGCGTTGTTGGCGGCAATGTCGGCCTCGACCTTGCTTTTAAGGTCATCGCCCGAGACGTATGCAACCTTGAGGCCGAGATTCAACCCGGAAACCTCCACGCCGGTCAGTGCATGGCACAATCACTTCGCACCCTCCTCTTGGTGATGGCTCATCTTACAAGCTTCAGACACTCACTGGCGAGGCCGGCGGGGTTCAGGGATCCTCCGTTGAGGATAACCTTGACTCTTTTGAGTGCAATCAACTCAAGGCTCTCTCTCAACCCCTCGAGGGCTAAGGGCTCGTATCCAGGGTGTTGTCCCTGGTGGTAGGCCTCGGCCTTGTCTGCCATGTTCATCTCTAGAGGACAGCCGGATCAGCCTGCTGGTACGATTTGCCCACACCTGGGGAGCTCTGCGTTACCTGCGAGGTAGTCTCCAGTGATGAAATCGACGTCTCCAAGCTCAACCTGGCGTCTCATCTGGTAACCAGGGTCGCCTGCCTTCTTGATCAGCCTAACATCCAGAATCGGTAACGCAGCTTTGGGGGGGGGGGGGTTCATTTACCGCGCGCTCCAGAGCAGTTGGCAATTCTGGCAGCCCTCTTGCCACGTGAGTTCCATCTCTGAGAGTAGTCTTTCATGACGTTTCTGGCCCGTTTCCGTTAATGACACCCGAATTGCTTTGTTAGAACTGTAGAGACGAGAGTTGCTATTGAGTCTAGGTCTTTATCTCGCCGGCCTAGCCGAATTCTTGCAGGCGCAGTTTGAGCCTGATGCGGATCGAACGAGTCAACAACTGGCCGAGGCACATTGTTGGTCATCCATGTCACCTCTGCTGGTTTGTACACGTTCTTGGCTGGCGCCTTTGGTGGGTGCTTGGTTGACTAACTCATTTGTTAGTCAGGCGACTGATATACTAGGCGAGCGTTACGTGCATAGCCAGTTACGCGAATAAGACCACGTGAAGTAAGATCTAAGAATAATAATTAAGCTCTGTATTAAAAAATATAAGATATTTATACTATCTCATTATTAAATTTCTTTAATAAAATAACTATTACTTATAGTTATTCCTTAAACCACGGAATAAATAATTATATAGCACTTCACAAATAGAAGGAGCTCTATAAGAGTGAGTGTGAAGATGAATTTAATAAACTCGGGCAGAGATCCACCGTCGCGTTCTAAGGGCTGAGTCCGAAAACGTGCCTGGGCGCCAGTGTATCAGTCGCCTTGTTAGTCAACACAGGTTAGCTAACCACAAGTCCACGAACGACGCTCTGCCCACCGTGTTATTTCCCCCGCCCATCTTAAAACCTGATAGATGGATTAGCTTTTTCAGCCATACCTATCTTCTAAATTATTAGTTTCTTATGAATCACAGTGATTTTCTCGGCCGCCTCGTATGATCTTCATTAGACAGGGCGAACAATCACCATGTCTCCAAAGGCAAACTATTCGACTCTCGAACAGACAAGAGAGGTTTTCCTCAAAGGCATACTCGAAAATCCCCTCGTCTCAAAGCTTCTGCCTCCCGAGGCAGCGGAATGTGCAGCCGGCATTCGCTTCGAAGGCTCCGAACGGCCGACTATCCCGATAAACTGGCGGCTTGCGGAGAGCGTGTCTGCGTTGAAAGCTCTGGAAGCCACCCTCCTCAACGTGCTGCTAGTCCGGAAATACGGAATCAAGCCTCCTCGTGTCATAGTCAACACGTAAGTCTTCCCTGGTAGCCGTCGGCTTGTTGGTTCAGGTGGTTGACTGAGAATGGCACAGGGACCACGCATCACTCTACTTCATGTCGGCCGTCCTTTTCGATATTGATCCGCAGGGAAAACACCTCACAATCAGTTCAAACGCAACTACCCAAGGTGTGCAGGAGTTTGAGAAGTGCTTTCCAAGGTATGTGTCATCATCTGGGAGGCCTTTGCCTTCTGCCTGGTCAGTTCCTGATGGATGGGTGGCTGATGGAATGGAGACCAGCTGGGATAAGGGTGATGCTTATCGGAAGCCATACCGCATTGCTTCTACAAACATCTATCGAACCAAGGATGACCGGTTCTACCATCTGCATGGTAAAAATTCTAATAGCGGTCATGGCCAAGGCTGTTATACTTACTCGCACCGACACAGGCAGTATGAACCCCGACCCCACGATCCGGAGCCTGGGCTTGCCTCTTCAGCAGGAAGCCGCATCAAGCGAAGAGGCCCGTCAGCCTTTCATTGCTGCAGTAGCCAAGAAGACGGCCGAAGACCTGGACAGGCTCGAAAATGACGAGTATCGTCAAGCTGGCACAATATGCTGGACAACTGACGAGTACCGCGAAAGCGAGCACGGCAGGGCCAACGCTCACGTCGGCTTGTACGAGGTGAGGGAGTTTTCCAACGCCGCCCAGCCTCCGAGCTGGTGGCCCGAGATACCGCAGACGTCTCCGAAGCGACCTCTGGCCGGCCTCAAAGTTGTCGATCTAACTCGAGCCATCGCCGCCCCGGCCATCACCAGGGGGCTTGCCGAGCTAGGTGCCAGCGTCATGCGAGTCACATGCCCGCGTCTCCCCGACTATTCCTCGTTGCATGTTGACCTCAACTGGGGCAAGTGGAACGCCTGTCTAGACTTCAAGTCGGAACAAGATAGGGAAGCGATGCGGAAGCTCATAGCGGAAGCTGACGTTGTCGTCCTTGGCTACCGACCTGGGGTGCTCGACAAGTTCGGGTTTGGCGTCCAAGACATCCTGCGCCTTACCGAATCCCGAGAGAGGGGCGTTGTCGTTGTGCGTGAGAACTGCTACGGCTGGTACGGTCCGTGGGCAGAACGAAGTGGGTGGCAACAGATTAGCGATGCCGTAAGTCTTGGTCTTCCCCCTGCCCAGCATAACCCTAACACTCGTAGTGCTGCGGAGTTTCAACCGAATTCGGCCGGGCAATGGGCAACGATGAGCCCGTAACGCCAGTCTTTCCCAACAGCGATTACTGCACCGGCATCATTGGTGTTGCCGCTGTCTTGGACGCGATTGCAAGGCGTGGAAGCATTGGTGGATCGTACCAGGTGGATGTAGGTTGGAGCTCCTCCCGAGGGTGAAACTACACTAACATGGCCGACGCCTGCACAGGTTTCTCTCAACTATTACTCGCAGTGGCTCGTCAACTCTTGCGGAACCTACCCTTCGGATGTCTGGCAGGACCTGTGGGCACGGAACGAGAAGCCCGTTTTCCGTCACTATCACAACATGAACGACACGATACCGGCCGTCCTGAAGTTGCTGGCCCAGAAGCATTCCGGTGTCTTGTTAAAGCCCGAGTTCTTCGAGGAAAGGCCGTGCCCCAGCGTCGGCTATAGCATCAAGACTGTCAAGCCGATATTGCAGTATGTGGACGGGGAGGTCGACCTGGGGTATCAGGTTGGAACCAGGACGAACGGGGTAGACAAACCTTGCTGGCCTGAAGACCTCATGACTGAGTTTGTGAAATGAGGCTGGCGTCAAGTGCAGGAAAGAGCAGTGTACGCTAGCTTTACCAAGAAAAAAAAGAAACTATTTCTCCAAGACGGGCTGGCTAGCCGCGCCCGTACGAGTCAATGGCTTGCAGATTGCCAAAGGATCCTGGCCAGCGTCCCAAAAGAACCATGTCGTAGTTAACCAAAAGGAGGTCGCGTTTCTGTGAACCTCCACAGGATAAGATAATGAAACCTCCAACATTACGTCACGCGGCCTTGTGCGTTATGATTTCCCTCGCAGATGACAACGAGCAAGCCCGCTTCCGGATTACATCTCGCATCAAGGATGTCACAAAGCATCCCGGTGGAGCAAAAGTCTGATGTTGAACAAGCCATGGATACAAGGCAATATGATGTCAAATTGTTGATCTAGATACTGCAAAGCTGTGGCCGGGGAAAGCTACTCGTTCCCTGGAGCAAGCAGCGAAGAAAATTCATGCCCTATCCAACCAATAGGAAGAACCTAAAAAGAAAAAAGAAAAAAGGGAAAAAAGGGGGGAAGTATTCAGGTAAAGAGAAAAACAGAGAGCAGTACACACAGACGCGCAAACTCAGGGCCAGAATCCTACATGCCAGACTTCGAAAATAGCGCTAGCGCAGGGCAAGACGTCCTCGGGCTTGAAGCAGAAGCCCACCAGCTGCCACGGCGCTGAAGACTGCGCCAGCAATCAGAGTCCGAGCCCCGACGATAGTCTCCTCAACGACTCTACCAATGTAACTCTCCCCCTTGAGCACCTGCAGCGTCTCTGCATCTCCCTTGATCTCGTAGTCCGACCAGTCGATCCTGGACAAGGTCTTTTGGTACTCGATGACGGTGCCGCTCCAGTTGTTGGTGACCAGGCCATCCTCGGTCTTGTACCAGCTCTGGCATCTGGGGTCGGCAAAGGATGACGACGCCAGGGCCCTGTGCAACTCTTGGTTCCATTCCTTGACCCTCTCCGGCCGCGGTGTGAAGGAGATCGAGCGGCCCCTCTGCCGTGCTTTGAACGTCTCCTTGACAAGCGACAGAATATAGCGGGTCTGGGCCTCGATCATGAGGACGATCGAGTTGTGGCCCAGATTCGTGTTGGGCCCGTAGAGCATGCCAAAGTTGGGGAGGCTTTCTACAGTGACTCCGTAAAGTGCCGAAGCCCCCTTGGCCCAGATCTCGTCCAGCGGCGTCCCGCCCAACCCCTGCACCTTGATTCCGTGCATGAAATTCTGCGTGCTGAATCCGGTTGCAAAGATGATGACGTCGAGCTCGATCGCCTCCTCAGCACCGCCGTCTTTGCCCGTGACAATGCCGTCCTTAGTTATGCGCTGAATTCGTCGCGTCTCCAGCCGAACGTTGGGGAGGCGCAGTGCTGGGTAGTAGTCGTCGCTGAGAAGGATCCGCTTGCATCCGGGGGGGTAGTCCGGGGTCAGCGTCTCCCACAGGTCGGGGCGGTCCGGGAGTTGAGACTGCATGAAACTCTCACAGAACTGTGTCAACTGGGAAGACTCGGCCGATTCGCGCTGGATCAAGGCCTGGAAGTATGCTTCTCTGCTGTCCATGGCCTCTGCCCTCAGCCGGTTGAGGAGAAACGGGACCTTCTGGAGCAGCGTCCTCTTCCACCCGGGCACGTCCTCGTTCATCCTGGGAATGACCCAGTTCGGCGAACGCTGGAAGATAGTTAAGTGAGAGGCCACTTTGGCTACTTCTGGAACGATCTGCACGGAAGTGGCACCTAGGTACGTTAGCAAAGGCGTGCCTACTCAGGAGAGCGTGTAGTTCGACTCGCCGTTCCCAATAATACCAACGCGCTTGCCGCTCAAGTCACAGCTCCAGTCCCACCGAGCAGAGTGCATGATCTTTCCTCTGAAGGCGGCTTCGCCCGCAATCTCCGGGCGGTACGGCTCGCTCAGTTGACCAAGCCCTGCTGCCACAAAGCCAGCCTTGATAGTGTAGTTGTCACAGGCTTCGGCCTCCTTGCCTGCTAACACGCGGACCAAGACTCTCCATTGTTGCGAAAGCGGTTCCCAAGTCGCCTCGGTGACCTCCGAACTGAACCGGACGTATCGATAGAGGTCGTACTTCCTTGCAACGTCCCTGATATAGTTCTGTGTTACGTGGCCAAGGTTAGCAAGCTCAAGTGGCTAAGAAGGCTAGGCGGGCTGGAGTTGGCGTACCAGAATCTCACCTTGTTCGGGAAACAGCCTCGACCAATTAGGGTTTTGTTCGAAGGAATAACAGTAGAGACGCGATAGGACTGTTGGCAGAAGAGAAGAGGAAAACTTGCGTTAGAATCTTGTCCTTGTTCCCCTGACCAGTTTGTTGTTTAGACGGAAACAAGAGCTTACTGTCACAGCAGCAACCTGGGTAGGCATTGTCTTTCCACGTCCCACCGAAACCCGTACTCTTTTCGAGGATGACGAAATCCCTGATGCCTTCCTTGAGCAAGTTGATGGCCACGCACATTCCTGCAGGACGGAAAGTCAGCCAAGTAGTCTGCGGACGCTCACCACAGCCACCTCACCTGAGAATCCTCCGCCGATGATTACCACGCCTGCTGTGGTGAATGCCTCGTTGCGCGCAGGGATTGATAGCTGTTCGTTGAGTCGCGTCATTTTTGACAATCGATTATGGCTGGATGGACGAATCGGTGATGGATGGGTGGGTATAGGCGGGAGAGTTGTCTCCAAAGGAGAGGTGAGAAGATGTTCGAGATTGGTCCATTTAGCATCGGGATTATGATGCTATGATGTGTTAAAAATGTCTTCTTTATTATAGTTGAAGCCGGCCCTCGATGGGTTAACTGAGCCTGAAGATCGAGGTTGGTCCATGGTGAAGGGTCGGTCGCTTTGGCGCCAGAGCAAGCAATGTCGACGTCAATGACACCACAAGGTGTTATGTCACCTTTCAAACCAGGGGCCCTGCCGGTGTAGACGAGCACGCTGACACATGACCAAATGCAGAGAGCCCTGTCAATGACTGACTGGACAGTGCAGGCCCCCACTGTGATATGACACCTCGGCCCTCACGCATTGCTAGAGCCGGGGCTCTGACTGTCGAAGGAATCCCCAAACAGCCCGTCACCAGACTATAAGAGTTCCCAGCAAGCCCTAGGCCCAGAACACAACAGCACAGCACCTTTTGTGATGCGGAAGCTGCAGCGAGCAGTGGATATTTGCTCTGGGAGGCCGGCCAGACCCAGCTTTAGTTTTGAAAGACTGCCCACTGCCTATTCCTCTTCAAGAATGATGCGATGGGCGGAAACCATGGCCGTCAAGTGTCCGGTTTGAACAATTGCCTGGTTCTTTGCACGGATGAAGTTGGTTCCGCCACGGGCAAGTTTGTCTACAAGTAAATATTTGACGTGTCTTTACATCACTACCTGGGCGATCCCCTCAAGCGCATCGTGGTACAGCTTCGCCGTTGCCTCCGTCATCTGGGTGGGCGCCTCGGGTGGTTCAGTGTAGATCCGGTACGATCTGCCTTGGGCGATGATTTTCTCATAGCCATCAAACTTCAACTCGGGCCATGCCCTGAAGAAACTCCTGTCCACCCGCCACGACTTGGCCGCGTATAGCCGGACGTCATGCGACAGTCTCAGGGCTAGCTCGGGAGTCGTGAGAATCTTGACAACGTTGAGCGGTCCTGACGTATCGGAGGCTGGTGACTGCCGTCGCCCTCGTGCGTAGGCTAAGGACGAAGCTGGCGAGCAGGTAAACGGGGCTGACCTTGGCAGCTGGCTGCCGCACGTCACGCTGCCGAGGCCCTGCTGCATACTGAAGTCCCCCGCCTCTAAGCTAACCTCGAAAGGATTTATATCAACTGGGAGATTGGAATAGTCTGGCCCACCCTCGCTACTAGTGTAAATGCCCTTGTACACATTCCAGACTCCAAAGTAGCCTTTCTCAGGCGGGGCATTCGGGATGATCTGGGACACATCCTCAACTTCAATGACGTGGCTGTTCAGGTATTCGCATATCAGCCGGTCGAGCGCCACGTTACCGTTGTAGCAGAGCAGTATACGGTCTCTCAGCGGCGCGTAGACTACCCAGTCGATGATGGGTGAGTGCGGGATCGTCAGCTGGAGCTCGGTAGGTCTGTGACAGGGCGCCAGGAACCTGTGAGCCTCGGCCGTTGGACAGAGGCGCCACGCAATGATTGGTGCGAGGATCTCAGGAACCTGGGACTTGAACCACACCGGGTAAGTCGAGGGCCAGGCGTGCTCAGTCATGAGAGTCAAGATGCCTCTGCACCATTGATACAACCTGCAAACAGAGTCAGTGACTGATCGGAACAGGAGGGTGCGGGAGACCAGTGTCGATATGCAGTGCGGGAACGCGAGCTTACACTTGGCGAGATATCTTCTCTGGTGCTGCATCCAGCTTACAGCGGACGTATTGCTCAAGGGTCTCCATGTGTTCAGAGAGCCTGGATTGCATCTGAATGTGGGCGTGAGGGGTCTTCTTCCTGGGGGCTGGGAAAAGCCCAGGGGGCAGCTTCAAACCCCCTGGGCTCGGTAATACAGGGATTGAGAGTGAGGGTTCGCGTTGCAACCCACTTTCGCCTCTTGCCTGTTGCCGTGAGCCGCCTGTAGATTCCTCCTGCGGGGCGTTTGGCCACGCATCCTGCGGTGGAGGAAACATCGACATCATCCACTCTTCCAAGTCCGCATTCGGAGCAGGGTCCCAGTTGGCGAATGGGGTATCGCCTGGTAGACGTAGATCCGGTGGCAGCACATGTTGCCTGTTGCCGGGGACTAGATCCAGGAGAATTGAGGTTAGTTCGTCGTGGCCCAGATCCGCCTCCAGAGGCCCGGGCAGGAAGTCCAGGCAGTCGTGCTGCTCCGGTACCAACACGCCGCAGTCTTGGGTGTCCATGCATCGCCCGCCGTTATCCTCTTGCATGTTCGGCTCGTTAGAGTCAGCAGCTGCGTCGTCTTCTTGGAGGAGCGTCGATGCCTCAGCAGGCCATTCTGAAGCAGCCAGCCCGGAAACCGAGTCGCCTGCGTCCGCGCCGCTGTAACCATTCGATCCATCATTACCATCCGGGTCAGCATATGTTTCCTCCTCGGGCGCTTCCACCATCTGCATGCCCACCACCGTCGGCGGTGGCGGCGTAGCCTGCTCGGAATTGCTGTCTGTCGGACTTGGACGGCCGGTTACTTCTCTGCCTTCGTCTGATACCACGTGGCCGTCCTTGTCGAGAAATTTACCCACCTCAGAGCCGATGGCGTTAAGGGAGACGGACAGTTTGAGAACCTGAGATCTTATCCTCAGCATCTCCTTTTTCAGGTCGGCAGTCTCCTGTGCCAAGGCCTTATTTCGATCGCTTTCCGTCTGCGTGCTCAGCTTGGAGCGCTCCTCCAGCTCTTTGATGTATAATAACCGGCGTTCACGAAACTGCCTCTGGGATAATCGGTTGCGCAGTCGCCTGAGGATTGTCCAAGTGCACACGTTAGCGCTTGCCATGGCTCACCGGATCTTGCTTGCTCGCTTGTTTGCTTGCTTGCAGAGTAGTAGTAGTAGAAGTGGCCAGAAGTTTCCTCCTACCTTCTCGTGGCCGGATCCGGCTCAGAACAGTCGAGGGCGTCCTGATGTCCCTTGGCCTTGGGTTGCCGCCTCTTCCGGGATGACTGCATCTTGGGCCGGTCAGGCGGGTCCATCCTGTACTGCGCAAAGCCGATTTGATCTGACTTTGAAAATGTTGGTGTAAAGGATCGTTTGAGTTGGTCGGTAATCAAAAATTGGCGGCTGGATGATGCTAGCTGTCAAGACGTTTGCTCACGAGATAAGACAGGGCGATGATGATGATGTCGTGTTCCGAGGTTGCCCACTGCGACCTGAGCCTTGGATTAATTTACCCCGCGTCAAGGAGGGTTACTCCCGTTCACGGACCCTCCATTTCCCCGGATTCCGCCTCCCTGCATCCATCACGAGCGGCTGGAGTCTGGGGGAGTCTGGGGGAGTCTGGGGGAGTCTGGGGTCGTGTCTTCCCAAAACCAGACGAGCCAGGCCACGCTAATGCTCCTTTAGGGCAGTACAGACGAGAGAAAGTGCTGACACACACTATGAACTGTCAGCTAGAGAGATGGACGGTGGGGGTGGCCCGTGACGTAAGAGCATCCCTAGGCCCAAGCTCGGCGATGGCACCTGTTCGTTTTATTTAATAACAGCACGAGGGGCATTTGGGGGTGCTTTGGTAATCTCGCTGGTCAGTTATACAAGCAATCGATATCTAAGCGCTCCAGAATGGCCGCCATCTCTGCCACCTCTGCCACCTCCATCTCGTGGAGCCGCTTCTCCAACATCGTCGACGGCAAGTGCTCCGGCACGAAACGCACCCTCCAAGGCGTCAATCCCTCCACTCTTGAAGACCTCGCCCCTGTCCCTCTCAGCGAATCGGCAGATGTCGACCGAGCCGTTGCCGCTGCAAAGCAGGCGGCTCCGCAATGGGCCCGCACACCTTTGACTGAGCGCCAGGAGGCTGTCCTGCGCTTCGCCGACGCCATCGAGGCCGGGGCCGACCATTTCGCCGAGATGCTTGTTCGAGAGCAAGGCAAGCCAGTACGTTTGCTTGATTTGATCGCGCGAGCAAAGTGAAGAGATGGTTTGGCTAAGGCTTTCCTTGCTCCTCTCACTTTTTAGATTGCTGCTGCTGCTAGCGAATTGCAAGAAGCCGTCAAGTACCTCCGAGGGATAGCCCATGTTCCCTTCTCCGCGGAACAGGTAATTGAAGATATCGACGAGCGCCGTGTAGTCACGCGATACGTCCCCTTCGGTTGGTCAAGACTTGTCCCACTATGCTTCTCGATCCAGTTAAAGCTGAAATTCGTATGCAGACGTTTCGGTCGCCATCATCCCGTGGAACCGTAAGTGCAGTGCAGTGCATTCCGCGCGGCTGTTGTGATGGTTTCTGAGTCCTAATTCTTCATAGTTCCGGTCCTGATTTGTATGCATCCTCCTTCAAACCGTGCAGAAATTCCCTTCCAGCAGTGTTGGCTAACATGCTTTGGCAGTCACTTTCAAGGCAGCACCAGCTCTGGTAGCCGGGAGCCCTTTGATTGTGAAGCCTTCGTGAGACTCCCTGCCCAAAGATCAACTCCAGCCTGTCGCTGACTCATCATGCGCCAGTCCCTTCACCCCCTATTCAGCCTTGAAGTTGGTCGAGCTTGCTCAGCACTTCTTCCCTCCCGGCGTCCTACAGGCGTTGAGTGGCGATGACTCCCTAGGACCCTTGCTCACTGCGCATCCAGGCGTTGCCAAGGTCAGCTTCACAGGCTCAACCGCAACTGGTCGCAAGGTCATGGAGAGCTGTGCAAGGACACTGAAGCGCGTGACGCTCGAGTTGTGAGTGCTGAAAGACGTGACTGGCCCTCGCGAGCACTGACTCTGGCCCTAGAGGTGGTAATGATCCTGCAATCATATGCGCCGGTGTTGATGTTGCTTCTGTAGCGCAAAAGGTGAGTGTCCAGTGTGACCCCGAGCTGCCCGTGAGCTTGCTTGCATGCTGACTCAGGTCTTAGGTGGCGGCTTTTGCGTTGTACAACTCCGGTCAGGTAACACAGATGTACTGCGAGACAGTGATTGTAAGCCTAACATTAGCTAGGTTTGCGTGGGCGTCAAGCGTGTTTACGTACACTCGTCAATCTATCGCGACTTTATTGAGGCGCTAGCAAAGGCGGCCAAGTCCATGCCCGTTGGGGACGGCTTCGACAAGAATTCGTTCCTGGGCCCTGTCCAGAATGCATCGCAATATGAGCGAGTTCAAGAGTTTATTCAGACCGTCCGGGAGGGCAACCTCCAATTGGCTCTCGGCAGTGCAGAGAAGCCAAGTTCGCAGAGCAAGGGCTACTTTGTCAGCCCCATCATTGTCGACAACCCCCCCGACGACTCCAAGATCGTACAAGAGGAGCCTTTCGGTACGTGGTTGTTGCTGCGCGCTAGCATCATGTCTTAGATACTGACGGGGAATGCAGGTCCCATTTTCCCGGTATTGCAGTGGGACCTGGAGGAAGACGTTATCCAGCGTGCCAACAACACTGACATGGGACTCGGAGCCTCAGTCTGGAGTCGAGACGCGGAGCAAGCTGATCGGCTGTCAACCCAACTTGAAGCAGGCATTGTCTGGATCAACTCTCACCTTATCATCCAGCCACATGCTCCCTTCGGTGGTCACAAGAGCAGCGGAATCGGGTCCGAGGGTGGTGTTGACGGCATCAAGGCTTACTGCAACACACAAACGATCTATAACTACAAGTAAAAATATGTAGTTAGTTGGCGGATGACCTCTAGTTAGTATCAAGTGAGTAGTTTTGGAAATGCTGGACGAGTTCCCCGTGACCGTCATTCCAGCCATATCTGTCAGACACGCGTGTTCGTATGATGAGGACAAATAGTCAGAAGATAGAGGAGGAGTGAGAATGATTGATTTAGGATGATGATCGATCATGTCTGTGACTGATCTGTAGATGTGTTGCCTCCTTGTTCTTCGTTCTCCCTCCTCGTCTATATCTGAAGAGGCGAGGCCAAGATACTAGATCTGCTGATCCTGTAACAGGTCTGTAACGCTATTCAGATAATTCTTGTATCATCGTGAGACATCTTCCCTCGAGGTGGCTGTCTGTGTAACACCATCATGCATGCCACTTCTCCAAAACCTCCCACGCCACCAAAGACTAGGAGCCAGTTTTGGCAGCCCGGGTCTAAATAGAGCACGCGGTACAGCCGGCGGGAAGGAGTTGGGTGGGATTCGGATACAACGTGGACACCAGGGCAGACATTTTCGAATCGCAAAGGCGACGTACACAAACTGCAGCGCCATCTGAAGTATATAGCAATTTTAAGCTATACATTTAAAGCTCAGCGATGTTGACTAGCCTAATGACCACTTATATAATCGGTTTACCTCAGCCAGACTCTTTGTGATCCCCCCAGCCCATCAAGATTCAAACTGAAGAGCAAGCCACTCCCAAACCGAGCTGGCCATAGGGCCGGCCGCGAGTCCTGTCTTAGCGTCCTGGATGCATTCCTCGTGAGAATGATTTGGACAAGTCACCATGGTCGTCGGCGTACCCGATTCGGCCATCCTCTGTCCGAGCTCTTGGATGTCATCGCAGAAAACTTCATCGCCTCCGGCAAGGATTAGAACGGCCTTGGCAGGAAGACCTCTCCACCAGCCTTCATCGTTCCTCAGTGGCTCCGAGTACCCGTCCCGGACGGGCGAAGGAGCATAGGCCTCAGCCCACTCGAGGATCAGTCCGTCATTGAGAAAGTCCTTGCCAGCATTCTCGCGGAAAGACTGTGAACGAACTGAGAAGCTGACCCAAGGAGATATCAGGAATGCACCTCGAAGCGGCTCGTCCAGTTGCAGGGTTGAGAATGGGTTGGTCGGGTGGTTGATAATGGATAGGACAGCCAATGCCAGATTGCCTCCGCCAGAGTCACCTCCAATCACAATCTTGAGTGTCGATCGAGGTCAGCCAAGGGTGAGATCAACCACTGTTTTGCCCGGGTCTAACTCACGTTTGAAGGTAGATATCCCTTGTGCAAGACAGCTTGTAGAGCTGCCATGGCCTGCGTTGGCTGCGTTGGATAGTGAGCTTCGGGTGTAAGGCCTAGAGAGATGAGAGGTGGGCTCAGGACGGTTCGTTTGCAAGGGCGACGCACTATGCTCTAGCATGGCCAGGTTGACAGCGTGGCCCGCATCGAACAGTTTGCTTTGGCAGTCAATCAAGAACTTGACGTGGCCCTCGTCCGGTGGAAGGTAGTAACCGCCGCCTTTGGTCCATTACTGATTAGGATACGGTAGCTGGGATTCGAGCAGAGACTCACCGTGAAAGTATAGGATTAACTTGTCCGTGTTCAAGTCTCCAACCCAGTGGATCTTAGATCCAAGGCCATCCGGAACCTCCTCCTCCTTCCATTGAACGCCCTGTGCCTGGCACACCTTGGCAAAGACGATTCGCACGGGTGTGTAGAGGGAACTTGGCGATCTGTTCTTAGCATCTGAACCAATGCAGCAGTGTAAGAGATGATGCCCTACCGCAGTTGCTTTGGGGACAACACCCCACACAGGGCTTTTGATGCCCGATTTCGCAGTTCATGAGCGTAAGATCTGGTGGAGGAACGATCGCGGAACAAGACGGCAACGGCTTCATATGCCAAGTAAGATGCTGTTGAGAGCCACTTAGCCGCAGCGATCCAATTGAATCAATGCAGGTGACTCACACACCCAGACGAGCTTGAACACCATCGACACGGTTGCCCGTATGCCTCCTCCGGCTGAAGCAGGTGAAGAAGCCATGGGATGTTGGCGGTTTGGGAGGGAAGTGGCGATCAAGCGAGACGGTGAAATTACGGGACGCACCGCTGTCTAACTAAAGCACATAGGCCCCAGCCGCACGAAATACAGTAGACTATTAATGTCTTACACGATCTGCACTGGTGGCCGTACCACCAGACCGTGCCTCGGATGCCCACACACAGCTTTGATCATGCCTCGGGACGGAAGCCCGCCGGCCCACCATGCATGGAGCAAAGCCTCGGTGTTTGAGCTCGCAGGTGAGTTCAGACAGTCAGTGAGTCATCAGCAGTACGGTCCTTTAGGGGGGCTTTGTTGAGCCCCGAGGACCGTTGGAAAAGACTGCCACTCCCTGTCACTCCCTGCCCAGCTCTGGCAGCTTTGCACCAAGACCTGTCTTTGGGCTAAAAAAAGAAAGAAAGAAAAAGCACTGCAACAACAGTTCTGCGTGACGGCAATCCCAGTTCTGGCCTCAGATTTACACTAGATATTGGATGAGCACATTCAGTGCTCGACCCAGTGGTTGGCCTTCTCTACAGCCAGCTGGAATTGGCACATTCTCTCATGACCAACAGAGAGAGGACTAGACGCTAAAGATGATGGATTTTATTCACCACAATCCTGCACCCTGGACCAAACGTCCCCTACACCTCAAGCTGAGTCCTCAAGTGCCCTATCCTAGCCACTCTGAAGCCATTCCGGAAGTATACCCGCCCGAGCTTTCAGTGCATCTCAAGATTCTTGAACGCTGCATGTCTGATTTTTAACAAGGAGTCTCTCGGGGAGAAGGGGGTCATGAGCAGCATACCTGGCCAGGTGCCGCAGGTGAGGAACAGTCGCGAGTGCAACTCGCGCAAGTCGGACGCCAGTTGCCCGGCGCTGAGCCTGTTACAATCATGTGGGGAGCTCGGCACATAGAAGTTTGCGTCGAACTGGGCTCTACGACGCCTGGTAAAGGCGAGAATCTTTTAGAGGAGATGGATGCCCTAGCACTCCTGGCTATTATCTGTATCACCGAGCCATTCGGTGTATAGTCAGAAGAAGCAGATCCGACTAGTGAGGAAATGGACGCGATAGAAGATAGCTATACCGGTATGAGGCGTGAAGCTAGGGTCTGCGACATAGAGGTGCGCTGCATGGCCTCTGCGGTCCGAGATGGGTCGAGATGCTGAAATTGGGGCCACGGGAGAGTCGCGGAGGAGGAATCAGCAAGGGAGAATGAAGTCGACCGTCCCCGCATCCAACTTAGATTTCCGAGTCTCCGCTGGCACGCCGCGGGCCTCCGAGCGTTGAGTCAGCAAAGTGTTTGTCACCGGTACCGATCGGTAGGGTACCTGAACTGCATAAGGTGACAGGGTAACGCACTACGTAAGCGTCGGAGGGTAGAGGCTTTGCTCGATCCCCGGATCCCCGGACCCCGGGACCCACGCATCCTGGAAGCCATGACTAACTCCGAAGTTGTGCCCGGGCGTCACCGAAGGGGAGAGGACCGAGAGTAATGAAGGAGGGAAATGGAGTTTAACTCCAAGCGGGGCAAGGAGGACATGTAATGCATATCTGCGACCTCGGCATCGTGATGATGAGCGCAGATCCCCCCACAGCAAGCTTGAGTTGTGCTTTTCCACTTTCAGACAGCTTACCAGAACGACCTGAGTGGGTGCACACATCCCCCCGGCATCGAGGGCCCAGGGGACTTGCCCACAGCCCCTCTACCCTCGGCTGCAGCTCTGAACCGCCGCCCTCAGGTTGGGTTGATACTAGGGTGGGGTCGTTGTGATGAGGCACGTATTGGTATATATAGGGGCCTACCAATCTTTGGGTGTAAGACAAAAGCACGGGACACGAGTCGCTGTCTAGCCACGCACGTCAAATCAAGCCCCCAGCCGCTTTTGCGTCTGGTCAGCACCAAGAGGGCCTGCTCGCTGTAGTTGGCCGCCCAGATCAAATCGAACGACGCAAGCAAACATGGTCTTCAGCTCACGTCTCCCTCCACTCCCATTCGAGCCCCCGGACGATGTCCCCATCTCGCGGTTCATTCTCGAGGACCAATGGGGACGCCAGCCCGCGGCAACGTCGCGGCCCATGTACACGTGCGGCGTGACGGGCAGGTCGCTCTCTGTAGCCGACGTTGGCGAGCAGATCGAGGCTGTAGCGGCTGCGCTTGGACATGTCCTGTCATGGTTGCCGAACGAGGGCAACGAATGGGACAAGGCTGTGGCGGTGTTTTCGCACAACTCCGTGAGTGTGCAACAGGACTGGGTCAAGGGCTATCTGGATTAGCGGCATGCTATCCGTCGTCGGGTCTAACATGACAAGAACCGTGCGCCATACTAATATGAATTTGCCCAGGTTGACGCCATACCAGCCACATGGGCCGTCCACCGTCTCTCTGGCATCGTCACGACCGTCCACTCCAGCTCGGCGGTATCCGAAGTCGCCAACCAACTGGCACAGACAAAGTCCAAGGCCTTGTTTACCTGCAGAGGCCTTCTCCCCATCGCTGTTCCCGCCGCCAAGACCGCGGGCATTCCTCTCGACCGCATCTTCCTGCTTGACGTTGCCGGTGACGGCCCTGACACTCCTGACACGAGCCAGTTTAGGACTTTTCAATCTTTGTTGGATTTGGGTAAGCCTTGCTTGCCATTGGAGCCTCTCAAATGGGGGAAGGGCCAGGGTGCTTCTCAGATTGCCTTCATCTGTTTCTCAAGTGGAACTTCTGGGCTCCCGGTAGGCATCTTCACCACACCTCAATGGCTGTTTATCAGAGCTAATAGTGGCGCATCAGAAAGGTGTCATGATTTCACACAGGAATATCATAGCTAATGTGATGCAACTGGCCGTTCTCGAGCGCTCTCAGCGCGAGCCTGGTGCCACCAAGGTCGCTCTCGGCTTGCTGCCGCAGAGCCACATCTACTCTCTGGTCGTCGTCCTGCATGCTTCCATCTATCGTGGCGACCAAGTGGTTGTGCTGCCCAAGTATGAGCTGCAAGATATGCTGAGGGCCATCTCGATGTACAGGATCAGCATTCTTTTCTTGGTAATTCCGCGTTTACCCCATCTGCTCCCTCCGCAGTTCAGTTTTCTCTAACACGTCCCAGGTTCCCCCTATTCTTCTTGACTGCATTCACCACCGGACCCAGGTTCAGAAGTTTGACCTGAGCTGTGCTACTAACATCATGACGGGAGCTGCTTCCTTCAGTGCGGGGGCGTGGGCTGCAATACAAAAGATATTACCCAACGGGTTGCTTCGCCAAGGATACGGTACGCTTGGCGCTTTATGAACCCTCGACATGACTGGCGAGGGAACTAACAATGAGATAGGTCTGACCGAGGTTGCTGCTGTTGTAAGCTTGTCGCCAATCTACGATCTATTCAACGGGTCGTCCGGTCCGTTGCTCAGCGGCGTAGAGTGCAAGATTGTCGACGATCAAGGCACTGAGCTCACCGGCCTTGACCAAGCAGGCGAGCTGTGGATCAAGTCACCGAGTGTGGCGGTTGGATATCTCAACAACGAAGCAGCCACGCGCGAGACCTTTGTGGATGGTTGGATGCGCACGGGTGACAGGGCCGTTTTCAGAAAAAGCCCTCGCGGTGTGGAACACGTGTTTATTATTGACAGGATCAAGGAACTCGTCAAAGTCAAGGTTCGCCGATACACTATACCCCCGGAAAGTCGTGATGTTGACACAAGGATGCAGGGCATGCAGGTTGCGCCGGCCGAGCTGGAAGCCCATCTGCTAGAGAACCCGGATATTGTGGATGCCGCTGTTATTGCCGTTGAGGACGAACGTAGTGGCGAGGTCCCCAAGGCCTTTATCGTCAAGAGGGCGGGTGCGATGATAACTGACAGGGACTTGGTTGAAACTGTACACGAGAGCTTTCGGAAGCACAAGGCACGTTACAAGTGGCTCAGGGGTGGTGTCGACGTTCGCGAGTCCATACCGAAGAGCCCCAGCGGGAAGATCTTGCGACGAGCCTTGAAGGACGAAGAGAGAGAGACACGCAAAAGACTGCAGTCTAAGATCTAACTTGCGGCAGAAAGAAGCCATCAGAAGTAGTATTATAGCTAGACAAATTTATTTTCCCAAGTGCATCGGAGGGAGGGGCCCAGCGCTGCCATTATGTCAAGTTGACTTATATTTTTGATGTTGTTTGTATTTTGCTATGTTTTCCACTTTCGACCCAACAGCTCCAACATGAGTCCGAAAAAGCAGTCCGTTTAACGCCATTTTTTGCTGTTTTACTTCAGATTACACAAGCCGGCCTGTGGTCCAAGTGCCGTTCCAGATCTGGAGTTATGCAGCGGCATGCGATCTTAAAAGTGATCAAGCTCAGCTCGCACTAGCCTTAGGGTTTTGGCATGCTTGAGTTTCGTCTCCGAGTTAAGCGGTAGCTAGTAGTTAAAACAGCACATACGAACGGTTCAACGCCGTGGCCCGCCGTGTTGATATTGCTCTTAACAAGCTGGGGGCTCAAAGGCTAGAGGAAGGCGACGATGGCTCTAGAACCGTGGAGGAAGACTTTCTTGCCTGGAAAGAGCCCATGTGGGCTCTCGTGGCCAAGTCGATGGGTCTCAGCGAAACGGAGTCAACCTACAGGCCGATATTATCCGTGTCCGAAATCCAGATCTTGCCCTATTGGACGACCAGGTCCATTATGTTTAAAGATAATATATCAAGCCAAACTTCAGCAATTTACTGAGATATTATATTTAAGTACTTTTATAAATATTTTTAATTAAATAATTAAAGTAATATAATATTAAAAATACTATTATATATATTTTTTATATATAACATACATGATAAGCGAGCGTGATAGACAAGCGAGCGTGATAAAAATCCCTCAACCTATATCATCTCTATTTAATTAATTAATCCTTTATAATTTAATATATTTTAATTAAATATTAAAGCTAGATTACTTCTTATATTTTAAGCCCTTTAAAATAACCTAAAATTAAGCCTCCGACGCGCTATAAAGATCTATAATATTAATTATATAATACTATGGCGCTGGCAAAAGGGTATTCTTTCTATATGAGATATTATTATAAAATTATATAAGCTATTTAATTTAGAGGAATAGATCTTTATTTATTTTATTCTTAACTTAGATTTATAAGGATTTCCCCCCTAGCTATATAATATAAAAGATATAGCTAATTAATTACTTATTAACTATAATATATTATTAATTAATATATATTAAGCTTTAAACTTTATTAAGTAATACCTAGAGCTTAAGATATATTTCTTTTAAAAATATAATTACTAAAGAGCTAAATATAAAGATTTAATTATTATTTATAATTAGTTTTAATATACTTAATAAGCAAGTATCTTAGATAAGTAAGTATCTTAAAAATCCCTTAACCTATATTATTCCTACTTAATTAATTAATTTATAACTACCTAGTATATTATAGATAAATTATAAGGCTAGAATGCTTCTTGCCCTTTAGGCCCTTTAAAATAACCTAAGATTAAGTCTCTAATGCGCCGCATTGATATATATAGTCTCTTAAAAGACCCTAAGTCGCCGATAAAAGGGCATTCTTTTTATATAAGAAATTATTATAAAATTATATAAGTTATTAAATCTAGAGGAATAGATCTTTATTTATTTTATTCTTAACCTAGATTTATAAGGATTTCCCCCTTAGCTTTATAATATTAAAGAAATAATTAATTAATTACTTATTAATTATAATATGCCACTAATTAATATATGTTAGGCTTATAACTTTATTAAGTAATACCTAGAGCTTAAGATATGCTTTTTTTAGAAATATAATTATTAAAGAGCTAAGTATAAAGATCTAATAGTTATTTATAACTAGTTTTACCTTATAAGGAATATAATCATAAAGTATAATATTTAATTAAATAATCTCTATAACTTTAATAAGACTAGCTTTCTTATAGATATAATTATAAATAAAATAGTTATTATAGGTTTAAAAAGGTATTTAAAGCTAAAATTAATATAACCTAGAAACTAAGAATAGATTATAATAATTTAAGTAATTAATATAAAAGGCTAGGTAATTTAATTATTTATTATTAATATAAATTAATATTACCTTATTAATTAATACTAAGATAATAACCTCTTAAGTAATTAAGTAATTATAATAACTTAAAATAGCTAGATTAATAATAAAATTAATCTTAAGTAGCTAAAATACTTTAATTAATATATAATTAAGTAATTAAATAATTATTATTATCTTTTAATCCTTAATAGCTATAAAAATTATTATTTTATTAAATTTAAAAAATATTATAAAAAAAAAAATTATCTAGCTTTATATACTACCTTATTTCTCTTATTTATTTTAGCCCCTTAATATTAAGTACTTTAAGCTACTAAAAAAGGCCTATAATTAAGAAATAAAATATTTAATTAGATATTTTATTACTTATATTTTAAAGACTAAGTTCTTTTTAGCCTTTTATATAATATATAAAGCTATTATAATAAAAAGAAATATTAAGGGGGCTTTTAAAGGAGCTAATTTTATTTTTTTTAACTTAGAAATTATAGTCTTAAAGCTTAATATATAGCTATAGACTTTAATACTTATTAAGAAGGGAACTAAACTCTTTATCCCTTAGGTCTTAAAGACCCTAAAGACTATATTTAAGGTTAGATCTTAGTTTAAATACCTTAAAAGATAAATTAAAAGGCATAAAAGTAGCTCCTTAGAGTTAATTATAAAGGCTATAAAGTCTTTTATAAAAGTAATAAAAAGAAATATATATTAGATAATATTATTATAAGCTAAGGTTAAAGACCTTTAAGAGATAAATAAGATATTAAGTTAGTGCTAGAGGGTAAAAAAGACTAAATTATAAAAAAGAGGTATTATAATAATAAAAGAGGGAAAATAAGTAATTAATTAAATAGATATAAATATATAAGTAATAGCTAAATTATTAAGAAATAATAATTAAGGAAGGTTAATTAAACTAGGTATTTAGTATTATAATATCTATAGCTAATCTAGCTATAATATAAGGACTTATTAAGTAATAATTAAGATATTTAAAGAAAAATATAATAAATAGTTTTAATTAATTAAATAATTAATAGTGGTTTTTTAATGATTTTTATTATAAGGGTTAAGATTTCTTAAGATACTTACTTATCTAAGATACTTACTTATTAAGTATATTAGCTTATAATAAATATAATATATATAATAAGCAAGTGTAATAATTATATAAGTATAATAAAAATCCCTTATATTATATTATCTTTATTTAATTAATTAATTCTTAATTACCTAATATATTATAAGGCTTTATTAAGTCTAGAATCCTTCTTGCCCTTTAGGTAATATAAAATAGCCCTAAGTTAAGCCTTTAATAAGCAGCAATTATTTATAAGGTCTATTATTAGACCTTATATCGCTAATAGCGAGGTATCTAGTCTTAATGCAATACTATCCCATAGTTATATTAGCTCTCTAATCTAGAGGAATAGATCTTTATTTACTTTATTCTTAACCTAGATTTATAAGGATTTCCCCCCTAGCTTTATAGTATAAAAGAAATAACTAATTAATTACTTATTAATCGCGATGCGCTACCTATTAGCATGCATTAGGCTTATAACTTTATTAAGTAATACCTAGAGCTTAAGATATATTTTTTTTAGAAATATAATTATTAGAGAGCTAAGTGCGAAGATCTAATTATTATCCGCGATTAATTTTAGCTTATAGCAAACATAATCGCGAAGTATAGCATTAATATAAGGGATATCTATAACTTTAATAAGACTAGCTTCTTTATAGGTATAATTATAAGCGGAATAGTTATTATAGGCTTAGAAAGGCATTTAAAGCTAAAATTAATATAGCCTAGAAACTAGGAATAGATTATAATAATCTAAGTAATTAATATAAAAGGCTAATTAATCCTATTATTTATTATTAGTGCGGGCTAATATTACCTCGCTAACTAGTACTAAGAAAGTAATCTCCTAGGTGATTAAGCTATTATAATAACTTAAAATAGCTAGACTAATAATAAGATAGGTCTTAAGTGGCTTAAGTACTTTAATTAATATATAACTAATTAATTAATTAATTCTTATTATCTCTTAATTCTTAATAGCTATAAAAATTATTACTTTATTAAATTTAAGAAATATTATAATAATAATAAGATTATCTAGCTTTATATACTACCTTATTTATCTTATTTACTTTAGCCCCTTAATATTATATACTTTAATATACTTAAGAGGGCCTATAATTAAGAAATAAAGTATTTAATTAAAAGATCTATTATATATATTTTAAAGACTAAGTTCTTTTTAGCCTTCTACGCCATATTTTAGGCTATTATAATAAAAAAAAATATTAAGGTATTATTTAAAGGGGCTAAGCTTATTCCTCTTAATCTAGAAAGTATAGTCTTAAAGCTTAATATATAGCTATAGATGCTAACGCTAGTTAAGGAGGCATCTAATTAATTAGCCTCTTAGGCTTTAAAGACCTTAAAGACTATGCTTAAGGCCTAATCTTAGTCTAAATACCTTAAGAGATAAATTAGAAGGCATTAAAGTAGCTCCCCGGAGTTAATTCTTAAAGCCCTAAGGTCTCTTAAGAAAGAGATAAAGGTAGTTATGCATTAGGTTACCTTATTAGCTACTAATAATAAAGACCTTTAGGAGGCAAATGAGATACTTAGCCGGCGCTAGAGGGCAAAAAGGACCTAGTTATAGAAAAGAGGGGTTATAATAGTAGAGGAAAAAAGGCAAGTAATTAATTAAATAGATATTAATATATAGGTAGTAGCTAAATTATCGTGGAGTAGTAGTTAAAGGAGGTTAATATAACTAGGTATTTAATATTATAATATCTATAATAAGCCTAGGTATAATATAAAGACCTATTAGGTAGTAATTAAGATATCTAGGAAAGAATATAATAAGTAATTTTAATTAATTAAATAATTTATTATATTTTTATTATAATCTCTAGCTTAAAGGTTAAGATTTTTATTATACTTATATAATTATTATACTTGCTTATTATATATATTAATTATAAAATATAATATTTAATTAAATAATTTTTATAATTTTAATAAGACTAATATATATAATAAGTAAATATCTTAGATAAGTAAGTATCTTAAGAAATCTTAACCCTTATAATAAAAATTATTAAAAAACTACTATTAATTATTTAATTAATTAAAATTACTTATTATATTCTTTCTTAAATATCTTAATTATTACTTAATAGGTCTTTATATTATAACTAGGCTAGTTATAAATACTATAATACTAAATACCTAATCTAATTAACCTTCTTTAATTATTATTCCTTAATAATTTAGCTATTATTTATATATTTATATCTATTTAATTAATTACTTATTTTCTCTTTTTTATTATTATAATACCTCTTTTTTATAATTTAGTCTTTTTTACCTTTTAATACTAGCTTAATATTTTATTTACCTTTTAAAGGTCTTTAACCTTAGCCTATAATAATACTATTTAATATATATTTCCCTTTATTATTTTTATAAGAGACTTTATAGCTTTTATAATTAACTCTAGGGAGCTATTTTTATGCCTTTTAATTTATCTTTTAAGGTATTTAAACTAAGATCTAGCCTTAAGTATAGTCTTTAGGGTTCTTAAGACTTAAGAGGTAAAAGGTTTAGTCCCCTTCTTAATAAGTATTAAAGTCTATAGCTATATATTAAGCTTTAAGACTATAGTTTCTAGGTTAAAAAAAATAAGACTAGCTCTTTTAAAAGCCTCTTTAATATTTCTTTTTATTATAATAGTCTTATATATTATATAAAAGGCTAGAAAGAACTTAGTCTTTAAAATATAAGTAATAAAATATTTAATTAGATATTTTATTTCTTAACTATAAGCTTTCTTTAATAGCCTAAAGTACCTAATATTAAGAGGCTAAAGTAAATAAGAAGAATAAGGTAATATATAAAACTAGATAATTTTTTTTTTTATAATATTTTTTAAATTTAATAAAATAATAACTTTTATAATTATTAAGAATTAAAAGATAATAATAATTATTTAATTACTTAGCTATATATTAATTAAAATACTTTAATTACTTAAGATTAGTCTTATTATTAATCTAGTTATTTTAAGTTATTATAATTACTTAATTACCTAAGAGGTTATTATCTTAGTATTAATTAATAAGGTAATATTAACTCGCGCTAATAATAAATAACTAAATTACCTAGCCTTTTATATTAATTACTTAGATTACTATAATTTATTTTTAGTTTCTAGGCTATATTAATTTTAGCTTTAAATGCCTTTTTAAACCTATAATAACTATTTTATTTATAATTATGCCTATAAGAAAGCTAATCTTATTAAAATTATAGAGATTATTTAATTAAATATTATACTTTATAATTATATTCCTTACGAGGTAAAACTAGTTATAAATAACTATTAGATCTTTGCACTTAGCTCTTTAATAATTATATTTCTAAAAAAAGCATATCTTAAGCTCTAGGTATTACTTAATAAAGTTATAAGCTTAATATATACTAATTAATAATATATTATAATTAATAAGTAATTAATTAATTATTTCTTTAATATTATAAAGCTAAGAGAGAAATCCTTATAAATCTAAGTTAAGAATAAAATAAATAAGGATTTATTCCTCTAGATCTAATAGCTTATATAATTTTATAGTAGTTTCTTATATAAAAAGAATACCTTTTTATTAGCGACTTAGGGTCTTTTAAGAGACTATATATATTAATATAGCGCATTAGAGACTTAACCTTAGGTTATTTTAAAAGGCTTAAAGGGTAAGAAGTATTTTAGCCTTATAATTTATCTATAATATGCTAGGTAGTTATAAATTAATTAATTAAGTAAGAATAATATAGGTTAAGGGATTTTTAAGATACTTGCTTATCTAAGATACTTGCTTATTAAGTATATTAGCTTTTTTATAAATATAATTATAAATAAAATAGTTATTATAAGTTTAAAAAGGTATTTAAAGCTAAAATTAATATAATTTAAAAACTAGAAATAAATTATAATTATTTAAGTAATTAATATAAAAGGCTAAATAATCTAATTATTTATTATTAATATAAGTTAATATTATCTTATTAATTAATATTAAAAAAGTAATCTCTTAGGTAATTAAGTTATTATAATAACTTAAAATAATTAAATTAATAATAAAATTAATCTTAAGTAATTAAAATACTTTAATTAATATATAGCTAAATAAATAAATAATTATTATTATTTTTTAATTTTTAATAATTATAAAAATTATTATTTTATTAAATTTAAGAGATATTATAAGAAAAAAAAATTATTTAGCTTTATATATTATTTTATTTTTTTTATTTATTTTAGCCCCTTAATATTAAGTACTTTAAGTTACTTAAAAGGCCTATAGCTAAGAAATAAAATATTTAATTAAATACTTTATTACTTATATTTCTAAGATTAAATTCTTTTTAATTTTTTATATTATATATAAGATTATTATAATAAAAAGAAATATTAGGGGGGCTTTTAAAAAAACTAGCTTTATTTCTTTTAACCTAGAAGCTATAGTCTTAAAGCTTAATATATAGCTATAGACTTTAATGCTTATTAAGGAGGGGGCTAAACCTTTTACCCCTTAGGTCTTAAGGACCCTAAAGATTATACTTAAGGCTAGATCTTAGTCTAAATACCTTAAAAAATAGATTAAAAGGCATTAAAATAGCTCCCTAGAGTTAATCCTTAAAGCTTTATAATCTCTTATAAAAGGAATAAAGGCTATTATATATAAGGTTGCCTTATTAATAGCTAAGGTTAAAGACCTTTAAGAGGTAAATAAGATATTAAGTTAGCGCTAGAGGGCAAAAAGGACTAAATTATAAAAAAGAAGGGTTATAATAATAAAAGAGGGAAGATAAGTAATTAATTAAATAAATATAAATATATAAATAATAATAAAATTATTAAGAAGTAGTAATTAAGAAAAATTAATTAGACTAGGGGTTTAATGCTATAATATTTATAGTAAGCCTAGGTATAATATAAGGACTTATTAAATAGTTATTAAGATATCTAGGAAAAAATATAATAAGTAGTTTTAATTAATTAAATAATTTATAGTATTTTTATTATAGTTTTAGTCCTAGAGGTTAAGATTTCTATCACGCTCACTTATCTATCACGCTTGCTTATCATATATGTTATTAAGTCCTTACTAAGATAAGTTATCTTATATAGAGAGGTTGTGAATGCTTACGTGATTAACATATCCAGAAAGTATTAATAGACAATAGTTAATACGTGGAATTAGTTACGCCCTCAATATACTGTCCGTGCTGCCAGCCTGACGCGATGCTGCCTTATCTGAATGATCAAACCCATCCTTATCATCATGATGCTTGCCCTGTGGGTCTCTCCGCTCCATGCTACGCAGCTGGTAACTATGGGAGGGCCTTCCACCCATTCTCCAATTCCCGTTCGCCCTCGATGAGCCGTCTCCATGACGCTTTGATGACTTACCTGTGGAGAGGCCAAGCTTAGTGAGAAGCCTGGGAAGGTATCTGTTGAGGAGCGGTTTAAGGCGCATCATATTATTGCACACGATGCCAAAATTGAGCTCAACCAGGGACCACACGCCGGCTTCGGCTTGCTTTCGTGTAAAGTCGATGTCTGTAGCAAAGATCTTGACGTAGGGGGCTCGAACGATGGAGGCGATCAGGACTCTGCACCAGAAAATGGTCAGTCTTGTTGCAGCGGTGAACAGAGTGGCACTTACGCCGATCCAAGAGAAAGAATGCCGCCAACAACAACCTTCTGCCGGAACGGAATCTGAAGGCTGTGCAGAGTCGGCAGTGGTAAGATTATGATGGACAGATCTGTCGCAATGTTCAGCACCACCTGCGCGATGGCGAGATTGTTGAGGCAAACACCCGATCCTTTGTCGCGTGGGTTGCAAGGTCCCGAGAGAAGAGCCGTGAAGGTGATTGTGTATATCAAGAGAGTGGTCCCGATACCATAGACGCCGAGCCGGAACCCTCTAGACGGGCTGATGCGGCGGAGGACGGACAGGATGGAAAGCTTCGTAAGGGTCGGACTCCACATGTAGGTCAAGGTTGTGGCTGAAAGGTACTGCTTCTATTAGACACGAAGGCTCGGGAAAGGGCAGCTTTACCTTGTTGTATTCTACCAACTCAGCCAATGTGATATCCCAAGCGTGCGAGCCCCAGCCGTACTTCATCATGAAGGCGACGGAGACAAAGTAGCCCAGTGCAGTCCCCCACGCAAGCGTGATGAGAACTACGAGTCCTGTAAGCCTCATGTCAAGCCGTGCAGAGGATTGTTGAACTCACCAACATCAAGCTCCCACTCTTGAACAACAACAACGCTCGTGATATACCGGAGGATCATGGAGACCGTTGCGAAGAAGTAGGTGATGCTGAAGACGACGATGGTCGCTATCTGGACGTCCGACAGCGTCCTGTCAAAGTTGGACGTCACTCCATCCGGTGGAGGGACGACCGAGGTGTTGTAGATGTTGACATCTGGAGAAATTGCGTCCATGATAGGCGAAGCATTGCGTGTCTGCAAACAACTCTCGATTGCCGATTAGTATGGGCCAGAAACGCTGAGGCCCAAGGCGAACCGCTTGATATCATGTTTTGAGAAATCAGGCGGTCGAGGGGGGGATCCCGCCTTTGATCAAACAGATAACCTGACAAGGGGTGAAGCAGAGCAAATTCACGATGTTGGTCCAGAAATGCTACTGTAAGCATTATGCCCCCAGGACTTGCAAGGGTTTCTCGTATTGACTCCTTGGCAGGATAAACCACGGTTCGGTCGCCCCACCAGACTCGCCTCGGAACGATTGGTGGGTATCTGGCTGGTCCAAAGCAAAAGTGCTTGTCAACTCGTTAACCACTACTATATCGACTCATGGCGTTTCTGCCCTTGCTGTTCTCCTATACGATGAATGATTGGCTATTTTTCAAGATTTCAATTACTCAATTCCTCTAGAACTAGTACATGTCCTCCGCGAGCTCAGTGGGGGCTCTCACACCTTGGCAGGGGGCATAGTTGGTAGCATGGATAGCACATGTCCCTGTTTCGCTCGAACCACTAGGGTAGCACTGCATAAACCTTGAAGTCCTTTTTCTGTAGGGAACCCAGACATGGTCGATTTGCGCAACCACGCTCATTGGTGGGTACGTAAATGAACCTATGACCGGCCCCCTGGAGCTGAGTGAAACTTCCGACTCCCCGGGCATGGGGCGAGTCATGCGTATGCGTGTATCGAGAGTGTTACCCCTAAATGAATGTTCTTCTCGGGGCAGGATGCCGAACCTAGACGGGATATAAACCGCTCTCCACCCCAAGCCCATCCGTAATGGGGGCATAACTCAAGCTCTTTTCGTTCGACATATTTTCCTGATCAGCATTATATAAAATGGCAACATCTCTTACCAGGGGCGCCAAGGCACCAAGGGGTCTCTTTGACCTGGAGAAGCCCCTGCCCATGACCCCGGAAGAGGTTACAACTGAGTGGCTGTCCGAGGCCCTTGGAGTTGCAATTCAAGGCTTTGATATGACCTCGGTCATCCACGGGACCTCCTCCAAGCTCTTCTTAGACCTCACCTTTGCCGATGGCGTCGAGACAGACATACCAAACAAAGTCTGCCTCAAAGGCGGCTTCAACCCCGTCATCCGGGAAACGGTCCCCGAGATGTGGCCAACTTACCGCCGGGAGGCTGAGTTCTACTACCACGTCGCGCCAAAGACAAACATGCTTCTGCCCAAGATCTGGCTCTGCAGTACAGACACAGTCAATGGTCAAGGGATCTTCATCATGTCCGACGTGGCGGATGAGTGCTCGTTCGGAACCCCCCTAGAGCCCTGGGCACCTGCCCGTGTGGAGAAGGCTCTCCGGCAGCTGGCCAGCCTGCACGGCAAGACGTGGAACAGCAGCGAGGAGGAATACCCCTGGCTCTTTAGCAAGGATGGCACCAAGCTCGCGAATCCTGTGCGAAATATTGTCCTTGCCCTGCTTCAACCCGGACCCTGGGCCGCCCGCTTCGACGAAAAGTGCCGTCCCCCGGTTGCTGAGGAGCTACTGGACCCTGATCGCATTCGACGAGCGTACCATGCTCTTTGGAAGCACGCCGACTCTGACCAGAAATACTTTTCTCTCATCCATGGCGATAACCACGTGGGAAACACACTGATCGTCAAGGACGGTACTCCGGGGTTCATCGACTGGCAGGGTCTGCAGTACGGACCTGCGATCCTGGACCTGGTATACTTTCTCTGCGGCGCATTAACGGTTGAGGATCGACGGGAGCATGAAGGTGCCTTGATCGAGAGTTATCTCGAGGCGCTGCATCAAGAGGGAGGACCGAAACTGACCAAGGATGATATCTGGGATGATTACTGTCGGTATAATCTGCAGGGGTTCCTCTGGGCTATGACACCCTCGGCTATGCAGCCTGATGAGGCCGTCTTTGCTATAAGCGAAAGGTACTCGGCGTCAATTATTGACCACAAGACGCTTGAGTTGCTTGGAGTTTAGCCGGGCAGTGAATTGTGGGCTTGATATACTTAGGGCAGCTTACGGAACATTTGATGGCAGATATTGCTTGTTTAAAAGCCGAGAGTGTGTACAATGATACCAAGTCAAACGCTCAAGGGGTAGGTTGATGCTAAAATCGTTGTATTCACATCGACGTGGCATCATTGTGGTCTGCAGTTGGCGTGCCTACGTTGGGTGGAAGAATAGGCGGTAGTATAGTGTGGATTGGTCAGGTACAGCATGGCATTCATTATAGCAGAGGGTGATAGAGATGCAGAAGGGGGCTGAAGTTCCTATTTTGGAAAAGAATTTGAGGGGCTGCCTCTCTAATGCGAAGTAAACTGAAGTAGAATGATCAGTAGCGAATTTTGATGACTGGCGTTGAAAGATGCTGCTAAACATGTGGGCATGCACGCCACCCTTTAATACGGCAAACACCTATAACAAAGTCGCATAACCACTACATGTGAGCTTTTAGGCATCGGCATAGTTTGACGACGTAATGTTGTTACGCCTTGGTGTAACGAATGCCCTGATGTACGCCTTGTGTACTTTCCATGCTCCAGCGTACGCCCTTGCGTAGTGTACCATGTAGGTTGTCCCTTGCATCCTCTCTCACGGCATTCGGGGCTGGAGGGAACCCACATCCACGCTGAAGACTACCACACCGCAGATGAGTCAATCGGCACACTGTCTTCCAGCCTTCTCACGGTAGAAGCCCTAGAACCACACCAACAGTAACTCCGACGCATCGTGCTCGGGCAACTGTGCTAGAGACTCAGCCACAACAGTCAGAGGGGCTCGACTCTGGAGGTCGATCGAGCAGGAGCCCGGGGGCCTTCGAAGACATGATGAAAAAGACATACTACATGAACGATTCCAACTACTACCGTCGTCTAGCGCAGGAGCTAACTCGCTTCGTCATGGCTACCATGTCACCCAACAACCCAAATCAGCACATACCATCCGATGCCGAGATCCAACATCAAGCTCGGTGGATCTTGTTTGAGAGGTACTCAATCCTAACCATCGTAACCTTTGTCCCGCTAATATGATGCTAGTGATGATGCATGGAACCAAATGCAGTTGATAATGACGAATGGCTGCAGCGCTTCAAGCGTGATGTTGGCATTCTCCCGAGTCCAGGCTTTGACAGGGGCCAGGGCGCTCCGTAAATCTACTCTAGGGAAGTGCCTAGCAAGTCCTTATCTATCAGGATGACTATTCTGCCATCGTGACTGGGCTCAGGCCTCACCCTCCACTTTTCTACTTCAGGGGACAGTTGCCAGATAGAGAGAAAAGCAAGAGCATTGAGCGCACCGCTCCCCACATGGCATTATCCTATGGCCTTGAGTCTTTGTTTTCTCACAAGTATGAGGCAGTTGGAATCAGCCTACCTCCTACGTCGGTACAGGAGAGTGCGTGGCCCGGTCTGTTCGACTCTCCACAAGTCTACGAGCGGGAAGAGCGAAATAGGCTTATATGCGTCTTGGAATCTATTCACTTTCCTTCATGGGAAGGTACTCAATGCAATGCACGAGTCCTAAAATTTACTTCCAACACACTTGCTCTTCTTCTAAGCCTCGTATTCAACTTCAATAACCACCTTCTCATCTAGGCCAGAAGGCCCAGTTTTCCTCATCATCATCATTTTTAATCCACTTATAAAGACTCACCAAGCCTCGTTTTCAACTTTGTACATACAGGCAGCAACGAATGAGAACACAAGCGCTGAGACATACCTTTCTGAGGAGTGTGGCGATGCTGACATCCAACGTATGCCCAGACATTTCCCCACAAGATATCAACATTCAGGTCTTACAAGGAACTCAAATAGGCAGGTAAAATCATTATGTGAAAGGAAGACCTTAAATTCATGCGCGAAGGTCCGGATCCCTCAAGGACCGATGATCCGAACGTTCAAGTATAAAGAGTACAGCTCTGCCAGATGAATTCAAAAGGACAATCCAGCACCATCCCCACCTCTACAATCTCGCACAAGTCAACTACTCTACTCAGCACCTCTTCCACTTTCAACATGAAGTTTTTTGCTCTCACTGTCATCGCCCTGGCCTCTCTGGCTGTCGCTGCTCCCGCCCCCGAAGCCGACGGAGACATGAGCCTTTCCGATGTCACCGACTTGATCAAGAAGGGCGAGGCCAAGGTTGAGATTGCCAATGCAAAGGAATGCAAGTACCGCTGCTGCAACAACTTTGGCTGGTGCCCTTGCTGCTAAGTTCATGCATCTGTGGACCTGATAGCAATACGCCATTTGTGAGGTATGAAAATATCACTAGCCCTTCCCTCGCCTCTCTACATTCTGACCTCAATTGACACAGCCCTGAGCTCAAATGGTCTATAAAGTAGCAGTGATCGTGGTGGAAGTGTTTCTAGGATGGTGTTATGTCTAAATGTCAGATAACCAAGCATAACCAAGCATAGACAAGCAGTCAAAGAGCCAATGCCAGTCACGATATTATCCCCGCTTTTTTCTTCTCTTGTTCCCTCTCCATGGATTAGTTTATCATGTTCTTCTATCACAATAGCATCCGTATCATTTTCCTCTTGGTTCAACCCATGCTGTGGTCATTCGATCTTCCTTGCGCAAAGGCTATTTCATATTTAATGATGACAACCCAATTAAATTACACAAGCGTCATACCTTTCTCCACATACTCAGTCTGATAAGGCACTATCGTGATTGCACCATACCAGTCAGTGAATCAGCTAGTGCCCTACTGCCTCATGATAAGCAGTGCGCCCTCAAGCGATTCTCTGGCGTGGCTAAAGGTGGCTGAAACGGCTTCGATCCAGGACCTGGTCTCTGTTGTGTGGCTTAGTCGCCGTTATCACTTCCAGTGGCTGAACGCTGATAAGAGAGTTAAGAGTACTACGGTATGATGGGTAAAGTATGTTAGCTTGCCCCACACAACAGCAGGGGTCAAGGGGGTCACTTTCCCAGCTCACGATGTATCTTCCAGCTAAATTGGCTATGGTCTTCATCTAGAATCAAGTATGCATTCCTCTAGCATCAATAATAGCTTGGCAATGGTCTTTCATCGACTCTAGTAGCTATAAGAAGAAGCTATCATTAATTTATTCCCAAGCTTCCTTAACTATAGCTCGTAGTCGGTCATAAGACTGATCTTCTGGGAAGTGTCTCTCAATATATTCCTTCATCTCGTTCTATATGGTCTCAATTAGGTTCAAATCGGGTGAAAAAGGCGGCCAATTAATAATCTTGATCCCTCGAGCTTCGAGCTCGGCGATAGTCTCTGCTGAAGCGTGGGCAGGGGCGTTATCTTGCATAAAGATGTGCCTATGATCTGGATGAAGACGATGCCAACCGCATATGATAGGTACGATATATTCAATATAGCTCGAAGCTTTAATCGAGCCCTAATCTTTCTCCCAAAAAACTCCAGGGCCCTTGCCTGTCAGCCCCGAAAAACAGGCCTAAAACATCCATCCTTTCTTCCGTTGATGACGTTCAACAATGCAAGTCGGGTCAAGCTCTTCGCCGGGCCTGCGAGTGACCCAAGTTCGAGTATGCCTTCCCCCTGTTACCCAGGTCTCATCAGACCATAGGATAGCTTTCCAATCATCAAGGGACCAGTCGATGCAACGCTCAGCAAAGGCAAGCCGTTTCTGCCGCGTTGGCTCTGTTATTGGCGGTTTTCGGCGCGCAATATATCTCTTAAACCCTGCCCGACGAAGGGCACCTTTGATCGCATCGACGGAGCAGTCCCAGCCTAGTGCCTGTGGCAGCTGCCAGTAAGCCATCCGCCGAGCAGACCGAGAGGCACATACGAACTCGATTAATTCTTCAACTTGGGCTTCCGTAAGCAAGGGAGGGCGGCCAGTAGGGCGGCGAGGCGTGGCTTGGGTCGTAGATGCGTGCTGAACTTGCCGTAGTGAAAGGCGTAGATGCGTAGCTATCTGTTGATAAGTCCAACCAGCTGATCGAAGGGTTCGAATCGATATACGGGTATCGCGGCTTGTATTGGCGGCACGATTAGAAGGCTATGGTGAGGGGGTTCGCGGAGGGTTATTTCCAAGCCGCGCTAAGAGCTCCTGATGCTGCTGCGCAAGCTGCTCTTGGAGCCGCAGCTGAAGCTGTTCTTGCCGCTATAATATAAGCTGCTGTTGCTCTTGAAGCTGCTGTAATTGTAGCTGAAGATCTTGACTAGAAGCCATAGCGAAAGCGCGGCCAAAATAGCCCTCAAAATGCGTGATGTTGGTGTTGTGTTGAGAATACCTTCAGAACGCGAGGCGCGACTTCTCTGACCCCTGCTGATGTGTGGGGCGAGCTAACATACTTTTCCCATCATACCATAGTAACGTGATAGATAAGAGTGACTTTAGGCAAGGTGGGTTTATAGTGGGCCATGCAAGTGTTTCTTATCTTTCATCGCCCGCAACTCCACAAGCCACTCCACAAGCCACTCCACAACCAAGGACACGCACGTGGCGCGAAAGCAGACGGGCTGTTGTGTCGCAACTCCTGAGAGATTCATGTTGTGAGAATGAGATGCACACAACAAAATCATACCCGTTGTGTATTATGCTGAATTTCAGACAACCGAAGCCCCAGGCCATCAAGAGTATCCCACACTACCTACCCAATGATTAGACTTTTCTTTCGCTTGGAAAGGACATCAATCATCACGAGCAAAAAAATGACTGGGGTGCAGGGTAGCGGAGGATTGCGTCATCAGCCCACTCCCCCATTCATCGGTTCTGCCACTCCGCTGAGCGACGCAGAAGAACATAACTATTTCGAAAAGCCATATTTTGCGACAACGCCTCATCTATACACCTGCAAGATTCAGCGGTCTTCATGCCCTTTCTGATTAGGCCCCCGATCAAGCTTGTTGCACGACATGGAGCTTCCTGGTTCACGCCAAGCCGTCAAGTCGCAACGCCAAGCGCCCAGGCCCTGCCAAGCCTTCGATCAGATCTATTGAGCCTCAAACTACACAACATCATTGAAAGAGCTAATGCTAGTCATTGTTACAAGGCGCAACTACAAAATTGTATATGCTGTATGTTTTATATCCTCTCAAAGGCAAAACGCGACCATCTTGTTACTGTACCCGTCACAACCCTCCCGGGCTTGCCGCGAATAGAATCTTGCACACCTCCGAGCCGTTCAAAAAGGGCCAAGTCTTGACACGGATACAGCAGCGGGATGTTTGTTCCATATCCCCGGGCCTGACTCCATAAATAAACGAGACCTCCATTCGACATTGCTTCGTCTCGAGACCAACACATGAATCCTTTCACATTCCTCCTTGGGAAACATAAGTAAAACATGACGGGACCTTTTGAAGAAATGACACGCCCGTGTCTGCCTCGGCAAATTAACCTCTGATAAGACTGCAACAGACAACCCAATTAGCGTCCCCCTACGCATCTCCGCGTCGTATGTTATGCGCGGGGTTTGCACTAGTGATAAGACCGGCCGGTTAGATCGGCTCCGTTCGCTGACCCAGGTGTGACACACGGCGTGCCCGACTGATACGCCATCTCGCGTCGATCGAGATACCACAGAGATACCTAGAACCTGGTCAATTTACATGGGAAAAGGGGGTCTTTTTACCCCGGACTGAAGTGTATCCCTTGGTAGAACCATGTCGGTTGCATCGCTGTAACCCCGTCATTCCCGAACTTGGTCAAGACCGGGATAAATCGCCCTAGAAACTGACCCCCCCATTTTGTTCTAGAGCTGTTCTTTCTTCCAAATTCCCGAGATGCTTGATAGCTTCGCCAATTGCCATTAATGCCGCTGAAGCCATGTCACAGCTTAAAAAACCACCCGTACCACGTAAGCATCTTCCTCGAGTTTTCCAACCGTCTTCTCCCAGGCACGCGTAACAGCAGACACACGCGATCAACGGGGAGCTGATAGCCTCGCGACCTAACAGGTTAGAGCACACCCTGGTCATGTGGCGTAGTGCCCTTCTCTTCCGGCATAGTCTTGCCGCTTTATCCGTGTATGCCAGCTTCCCCCAGATCAGACCAACGATTAACTGTAATACGCATATTACGTACCTTTTTACTCTGGTCGTTGGGACCTTCCTTATTGACTTAGGCCCGAATAGACGTGCTATCTCAGTGACGGTGCCTTTGCCACCTACGGGGGACGTTATATCTGGCTTCTCCCGCTGGTGATCGTCCGTAGCAATTTGTTTCGACTCAGTCAATCTTTTTTTCCTGAGCATTGAATTCACAATGGCAGACATCAGTCCTAAGAATGAAGCCCTTGAGGCTCAAGAGGGTTCCCCAAGACTGGATGAGAAGACAGGCTCGAGTGAAGTCACCACCGACCATGAGAAGTCATGGGCCACTCGCAATGGACTCACCCTCGAGTCCTTTACCGCCCACGAGGATCATGGCAAGGGAACGGTAGAACTTGAGCGACGGATGAAGCCCCGCCATCTCAACATGATTGCCATTGGTGGCAGGTGAGTGTCTCTCCCGACTTCAATCAAACCTGGGCTTTGACTTTGGGTGCTAACTGAACCTAGTATCGGTGCTGGTTTCTTCGTCGGTAGTGGAGCTGCCTTGCAAACAGGTGGTCCCGGCTCTGTCCTTATCGGTTTCCTTATCATGGGTGTCATGATGTTCAACGTCGTCTACGCCCTTGGTGAGCTTGCTGTCATGTATCCCGTGTCTGGTGGTTTCTACACGTGAGTTGACCGTGACAAATACACAAAATCACCAGAAGCACTAACAGATGTTTAGGTACGCCAACCGATTTGTTGATCCTTCTTGGGGTTTCGCCATGGGTTGGAACTATGTCATGCAATGGGCCTTCGTCTTGCCTCTGGAACTGACAGTCTGCGGTACTGTCATTCAGTATTGGGCTCCCACCAGCAACGTCGCCATCTGGATTAGTGTGAGTAGCCGTGTTCAAGTGGAACTCAACCTGGGCTAACAGCATTTCAAGGTCTTCCTCGTTGTCATCATCATCATCAACATCTTTGGTACTCTTGGATACGCCGAAGAAGAGTTCTGGGCTTCGCTTCTCAAGCTTTCGGCAACTGTCATTTTCATGATCGTTGCTATTGTCCTTGTCTGCGGTGGTGGACCTTCTGACGGCCTGTATCACGAATACTGGGGCGCCCGACTCTGGTATGACCCAGGTGCCTTCCAGCACGGCTTCCGAGGATTCTGTGGTATGCATCATACAGTCAACCAAGGGTTTGAAGTACAATATCTAACATGGAATAGGTGTCTTTGTCACTGCTGCTTTCTCCTTCAGCGGTACCGAACTCGTTGGTCTCGCTGCCGCTGAAGCCAAGAACCCCGCCAAGGCCCTCCCCGGTGCCATCAAGCAGGTCTTCTGGCGAATCACCCTATTCTACGTCGTTGGTCTCCTACTCGTTGGTCTTCTTGTCGACTCCACCGACAAGCGCCTGTTGAACGCTGGCAGCGATGACCCTAGCGCCTCTCCCTTTGTCATCGCCGTCGCCAACGCCGGTCTCAAGGGTTACGACTCGTTCATGAACGTCATCATCTTGGTTTCCGTTCTGTCTATTGGTGTCTCGTGTGTGTACGGTGGTAGCCGAACTCTTGTTGCTCTCGCCCAGCAAGGTTTCGCTCCCAAGTTCTTTGCATACATTGACAAGTCGGGCCGTCCCCTTCCTGCCGTCTCCTCCATCATCCTGATCGGCTTCTTGGGTTATCTCAGTGTCAACGGAAACGGAAGCACCGTCTTCACCTGGCTGCAGGCTCTTTCCGGTCTGGCTGCGTTGTTCACCTGGGGATCCATCTGTCTCTGCCACATCCGATTCCGACATGCTTGGAAGTATCACGGCCACACTCTCGACGAGATCCCTTTCAAGGCTATTGCCGGTATTTGGGGTTCATACATTGGCCTGGGGCTCAACATCATCGTTCTGATTGCTCAGTTCTACACTGCCATCACCAACCTCGACGGCTCTGTCGGTGATGCCGAGTCCTTCTTTGAGTCCTACCTGGCCTTCCCCGTTGTCATTGTCTTTTACATCTTTGGCTACGTCTGGAAGAGACAGGGTTGGTTGAAGCTTAGCGAGATTGACCTCGACACTGGCCTCCGTGAGCATGACTGGGACAGCATTAACGCTTACCGTCGTGAGCTTGCTGCGGCGCCCGCCTGGAAGCGTGTGCTGAACGTCATGTTCTAAGTTGTAATAATAGCATAGTTGTAGACAGTGTTCACTTCGGCGATCAAGCATTTGCTTGGCCAATCAAACCCATAGCATATTTCAGCATCTAGGTAGTCTATATTCAAGTTTAAATCATCTTGTATATTCTAGCCGTGAATGTATTCCTTGTCCGGTCTAACTTTGGAAGGCTTGAGTGCGGGATCCCGGGCACTCGGGTATTCGATGGATACCCGGCCCCACCCGCCGGAGCCCGGGATAGTTTAATCGGTTACCCGATTAGCCTACCTCCGGAGATGGTGAGTGTCTTGATGAAGATGAGGGAATTGACGAGGGAACAGCTTGGTTTAGTGATCATGGAAACTTCGACTCTGTTCTGTGACCATAGTGGAGAAGAGTTACGCAAGCCAACGACGCATCTTGGCCTAGCCAAACTAGTCAACGAGTCTCCGCGGGTGTTGTTGAGGAGAATTTTGTATACAGTGTTTAAATAAGGCATAGCTTTTAATGTTTTGTGAATAAGTCAATGTTTGTAGCATGACGCTGCGACAAGCTTCTGCTTGAATCTGAGTTGGCCTCAAAAGACAGGCTTGCCTCTAGAACTACATGGCTTAATAGAACACATATTTACAGCGCCCATATCTTCAATGGCCCTGGTATTATTTTCCAGCATGATGCCCTAGGAAATGAAATGTTTTCATGCAATTGGAAATCGTCGAGTTTATTTTCGGATCTTCAACAGCCTGCCCTTTCTAACCTCACTGTTGTGCGGCAGCAGCCTGTTGCTCTTCAACCTCCTTGTCAATAATAACAACACGCAGAATCTTGGCCAAGTCATCTTCTGGGGTTCGAGACTTGACATCCAGCCCCTTGAAAGTATCCGTGCTGACAATCAAGTTCGCGATAAACACACACTCCTCATCGCCAACGGTCTCGGAACGGACGTGATGACATCCTGGAGCTTCATACCAGCTCTCGCCCGGACCATAAATCTTGGCACCACTATCGTGAGAGCGTGTCTCGCCAGTTGCCGGGTCCACGTGAGTATGAACCATCTGGTTGAGCACGTGGCCACGGATGACGGTTGCCACGACAGCTGCGCCGGCGTGAGTGTGAGGAGGCGTGGCTGAAGATTTGTCAGTCTTGAGTTGGTAGTGACAGAGAAAGAAATACTCACCTGCATTTACAGGAGCCGTCACGGTGAGTCCGAGCCATGTTTGGCCGGGGATGTTGGGCGGATGATGAACGTGGGATACAGCAACACCAACGGTCGGTCGTCTGCACAAAGTAAGTTTATACTCTCAACGGCCTCAAATGTGACCAAGTGCATGATAATAATAGGAAAGAGTGTCACGGAATTGCACTCACCCATCAACAGTCCACTGGCCATCCTTCTTGACCACATTCTGATCCTGCCACCGGAGGTTCAAGTCGACATTGGGAAAGTCCATGATGTTGATTGTTTGAAGAGCGCTGATTGTATGAAAGAAGGACGATGTAAAGGTCAAAATGGTCGCTTTTATACACAACTCAATCCGCGCGACTCTCTGCTCTTAGCTTGATTTCCTGTTGAGTCGGCGGGTCGTTCGGGACTTCGGGTATCTGCAGGGCGACTGTGTTGAGGTCCCCACGTTTCCACGAATCAATCATAAGCACTATGAACGCCTAGCTGTGTTTCACAGTGTTTGCGCTGCCAAGGCGACTATGCAGGTTCTCATTTGTCAGTCGCAAACCTATGCATAAGGGTGGTTAAGTCGAGTAACATTGACAAATCTGAGCCAGAGGTATCATAGCAGCCACCACTGTCGATCAACATGATTTCTTGATTACAGTACCGTGACTCATTCTTTGGTCATGAGGAAAGTCCAATTTTCAGCCCCGGGTCAACCGGGCATTGATGACTTTGCGATGATGCGAAGAGGTGGGACGGTAATTGGCAGAGCTAGATGTGCCAAGCCTTGAGCTGCGGTTGGCAGATTACTGCATTGGGAAAACAGTGCCTTTAGTACTGTTTGTACATGGCACGTTGCTTCAAAGAGGTTGTATTCACAAGACAAATCTGTGGAGGGTGGCTGTCAGCAATGGAATAACTCGGGAAGGCTATGGATTTGAGAATCAAGTACAAATAGACTCGATGGAAGCAGAGTTTAAAGAAACAGGCATCAGTAGCTGTCAAAGAATGTTCAGAGTTATCTCTCTTGTGACCATTCCACGTCAAGCTTTCCCATCTACCTTTACTCGCGCTCGGCTGCATTCGAACCATCTTTTCAATTCTAACTTTGCCATCAATCGCTCTCAACCTATCACGCGAACCATGGCTTCTCTCAACATCCCCACTACGATGAAGGCAGTTCTCCAGCCTGACAAGAAATCCCACAACCTCATCCTCTCCGAGATCGCCGTTCCTGTGCCTACCCATCCTGAGGATGTTCTGGTCAAGGTACATGCCACTGCTCCATGCAAAGGCGAACTCGACTGGGCTCTCTGGGCCCCCGACTTCATCGGCGATGACAAGATCCCCATTCCGGGCCAGGATCTCGCCGGCACAGTTGTCTCGGCTCCGGAAAGCAGTGGCTTCAAGAGTGGCGACGAGGTCTACGCTCGCATCGAAGCCAACCGCCCGGGTGCCGCGGCTGAGTACACTCTGGCGCGTGTGCGCGAGCTTGCCACCAGGCCCAAGAACCTTAGCTGGGCTGAAACTGCGGCGACCCCAATCAGCGCCTTGACAGCATATCAATCCCTCTTTACCAAGGGCCCACTGGATCCCTCCGCGTTAAACGGCGACACAGCCGCGAAGGAGAGGAACTCCAAGATCAGCCTTCTCATCACAGCTGCAGCTGGAGGAGTCGGCAGTTGGGCGGTCCAGCTTGCGAGTGCTGCTGGAGTAAGCCGTCTCGTCGCAGTGGTTGGACCAAAGAACGGTGACTATGTTCGAGAACTTGGTGCCACAGAGACTGTCGACTACAAGAAGCAGAGTATCGGCGAATGGGTTGCCGAGGAGCCCGAGCCCCGTCAGGTTGACTTTGTCTTTGACTGTATCGGAGGCCAATCGCTCGCCCAATCCTGGTATGCGGTCCGAGAAGGCGGAACTATCGTCAGTGTGTGCAGTGTGCCAGAGGACAGCCGCCCAGCAGACGTGAAGAAGAACGTCCAAAGCCTCTGGTTTGTCATTACTCCACTCGGCAAGGACCTTGACATCATCACTGGGTTTCTGGAGGCAGGAAAGCTGAAGCCAACCATTGACAGTGTTGTCAAGTTTGGTCAGTTTGCCGAAGCCTGGGATAAGGTGGAATCTGGCCGGGCGAGAGGCAAGGTTGTTGTTGAGGTGTCCGAATGAGTATGGGAAGGAGATGTGAGGCTTAGACGGTGGTAAGATGCTTGATGAAAGTCAAAACTTATCAACAAAGCCTAGGTAGAACTCGACCATGCATATCAATGGGTATACAAAAAGCTTCATCTGTATGAACAAACTTTGCAAGAGTTGGACCATAGTTCTCAACAAACGTTCCACCTGGGCAGAAATATATATAAGTAAAGTGATATGAGGCTTCTCCATCGATGCTGTGCATCCTAAACACACCCATAGAAGAGAAACAAAATCGACATCCACCGTCTCGAAATCTCCTCCAGAAAAAATGAGTAATACTTCAAGAATTGCTGGTCCCGAGTTGGTCCCAACTGAGGCGTCCAGGAACCGCAAGGATACGGAAGCATACAAAGCGGAAACACTGGAGCTCCTCGACAAGGCAAGGGGAGATGAACAGTGGAAGCCTCCGGCCACTATCCCGCGCCGTGACGGTAGGGGCACGCCACCCCCCCGAGCCATCCCTGGACCGTGGGAGAGCTAGATGTGCTCAAAAACATCACCATCGCTGCCCTAAGCAGAGACATTCTTCCTCTTTCCGCGCTCTATGAACCCGGAGGAGCAATTTTTGAGGCCGCTGCTGAGTCTGAGCAGCCCTGGTGGTGCATCAAGGTTTGCGCCAAAGCTCGGCGTGTGGTCAGGGGGAGTGCAGAGTCGCGTCTGACAAAGACAGAAGTCTTTGACATGGCGATGGCTGGTACCCTGGATGGTAAAGTCCAAGTGCGCGTTCCTGTACCTTCAAGTGGGATGAAGATCGGCTGTCCGGAGCACCGTGGCTGTCTGCACAGACAGCCAAGTCTTACGCTCAAGCAGCCTGTAAGCGACTTTGGGCTGTCGAAAGACTCGAGACGTGAATCGGTTCCAGAGATATGCGACTTGGATGCTTTCTGGGATTGGCGTGGCTGATGAAGAGAGGCTCTGACTTGGGGAATGGGTATTCCGTTTAAGTCATGATTTGGCATTGAGGTTGGCGGATGTTGACAGAAGTGTATCGAGGGAGCGACGGCGTAACGGGCTGTGTTTTTGGGAACTGGCGAAAAGACTACCATAGATACGCCTCACAGCGTCTTGTTTGCATCGAGTTGAATGAACGTTGTTATTCTCATATTAAGTCATGCAATAAAAGGTCAAGCAGACTCGCTCTACACGCAAACTCTGTCTTGACATGCAACAAACAAACAGATCCCAACGTGCTTCCTTCCTTGCAAATCCAACTATAGTCATATTTTCTTCCAAACCATTAATTCGTAATCATAGACGAGCCGAGAAGCTGGCCGTGCTAGTCTGTCCATAGGGACTCGACTCTGGCTTGTACAGAGCCGGATCCGCGACCGTCGCCTTGATACGGCGGCCAAAGTACTCAATCTCGACTGTGTCTCCGTCGATGACGTCCTTGGGGAGGTAGACGTACGCGACGGGCTTGCCAATGCTGTATCCGAATGCTGAACTGGTGATGTAACCGACTGCTCGACCCTTGGCGAACACTGGCTCCTTTCCAAGAACCACTGAGCGTCCGTCGTTGATGATGAGACCACGGAGTCGCTTAGCAGCCTTCTCACTGGATTTGCCCTTAAGCGCAGCATGTCCAACATAGCCTTCCTTGCCAGGGTGAATGGCAAACTCAAGTCCAGCCTCATAAGGGTCGTACTCAGTTGTCAGGTCAATGCCAAAAGACCGGAAGCCCTTCTCGATTCGCAGGGCGTTGAAAGCGCTTCGACCAGCAGCGATGACTCCATATGGATGACCAGCCTGCCAGAGAGCATCCCAGAGTCTCAAGCCGTTGTCGGCGGTTGTGTAAATCTCCCAGCCCTGCTCTCCAATGTACGAGAACCTTGTCGCAATGACGGGGATGCCCGCAATGACTGCCTTCTTGGTATGAAGATAGGGAAGAGCCCGCTCGCTAAAGTCGTCCTTGGTGATCAACTTGATCGCATCTTGAGCACGAGGGCCCCAGAAACCGACACTGGCGAGGCCTCCAGTGATGTCGCGAACCTCGACAAATCGGTATGGAGACTTCTTGGTCTGAACACGAGCTTCCCGGGTAAAGTAGGCCAAGTCGACGGGGCCGTTGACACCGACGTGGAACAAGTCCTCCGAGAGTCTGGACACAAAGACGTCGCTGCGAATACCTCCATGGTCGTCGAGGAGAAGAGTGAACGTGACAGTGCCTGGCTTTCCAGCAACATTCGCAGTCGATAGACGCTGAAGAAGCTCTGCAGCACCAGGACCAGACACCTCGAGCCTGCGAATGGGGGTCATGTCGTACATGGCCAATGAAGTTCGTGTCTTCCAAGCCTCTGCCGCAGAGATGGGTGAATAGAACCTAGATGACCAAGCATCACGCTCGACGGGCTGCCACTCCTCAGGGAGATCCTTGATGAGCTTCTGGTTGGACTCGAACCAGTGAGGACGCTCCCAGCCACCACCCTCAAGGAAATAGGCGCCAAGATCTTGTTGGCGAGAATGGAATGGGCTGACGCGCAGGTTTCTAGGTGACTCCTTGGGCTGCATAGGGTGGATAATATCGTAGACCTCGACAAAGTTTTGCGAGCATGTCTCGACAACATAGCCAGGAGATAGTTGGACCTGCTCGAATCGCGAGAGCTCACAATCAGTGAGATCGAGCTCAGACTTGCCCGTCGTCAGAACCTGAGCCAGGGCTCGAGCCACGCCCGCGGAATGTGTCACCCACACAGCCTCGGCCACATAGAAGTTGTCGAAGCCAGGGGCCTGGCCAACAAGCGGGCCGTTGTCCGGTGTGAAAGACATGATGCCGTTGAACCCACTTGCAATCTCGGTCTCTCGCAGAGTGGGGAGAATCTCCTGAGTGAGCTTCCAAGCGGGCTCAAAGTCCTTGGGAGTAAAGTCGAGGCGGGATGGCATGTTGTGCTCGGTGACGTGCTTGGGTGTCTCGCCCAACGAGGCGGCCACAACTGGCATCGGTCGGTGACCGTAGTAGCCGATACCATAATGGTCACCGTGCTCGCGGTAGTACAGATCCTGGTCCTGATGCCGCAGAATGGGGAGTCTCACGCCGTTGGGCTCTGGAACCCTGGCCGCCTGACCAGGTACGGGAGTCGTCTTGACGTACTGATGGCCCATGGGCGTTAGAGGGATGGGCACGCCAACCATGGCTCCCACCTCGACGCCCCAGAAACCAGCGCATGAGATGACAATATCTGCGGAAATGGTGCCATTGCTTGTCACGACGCCTGAAACGTGACCGTCGGCGTGGTCGATGCTAGTGACAGTTGTTGAGCCAAGATAACGCACTCCGGCCTTGCGGGTGCGGTTGATAAGTTCTTGGACAGCGCGGGCAGCTAGCGCCAGTCCATCGGTAGGAATGTGCAGGCCACCGAGGACAAGATCTTTGTTCAGAAGAGGGTACACCTCGAGACATCGCTCAGGGCTGATGAGATGCGCCTCAACGCCAAATGAAGAGGCGTATCCCTTCTTTCGCTTGAGCTCCTCCAAGCGCTCAGGGGTGGTGGCAATTTCCAAGCCACCAACTTGTCTGAAGCAATCAAGAGACAGGAGCTTCTCAACAGTGTACTTGGCGAAAGCGGTCATTGTCTTGGATGTGGTGGTCTGAAAGACAAGGCCAGGGGCATGAGAGGTAGATCCGCCGGGCATGTCCAGGGGACCCTGGTCAATGACGGTGATGTCTGACCAGCCGCGGGAGACCAGCTCATCGGCGACATTGACGCCAACGATGCCGGCTCCAATAATGACAACGCGTGGTGAGGGAGCCATTGGTCTTGTGTGTGTGTGTGAAGAAGGGGTTTTGTGAGATGAACCACACAAAAGGACGCTATTGGCAAAAGGATGAAGGTTGAATTATATCCAAATAGCTTTTCCTTTCACAACTCCGCACCTGAACTAAAATAAGATCATCTCTCCCATGTCATGGTTCCGATAACTATACCCCTACGCCTCCGGTTGCGGGAGCGATCACGTGATCGGGATAGGAAGCCGTACGGGAGGGTGTGTCTCGACGAACGTCACCCTATCTCTCCTCGGGTGGCTAGTCTACTGTATGCGGGGGAGATAACGAAGAGAGGGAGGGGTGGTTCAGATGGCGATTCTCTGATCGTCGGGCATCAAGTACCGGTAGTCAAGGCCCCGTGCCGAGATGATAGGACGCGTGATATCTCCAGTCTCTAATGCATGCACAGCTGCAGGCAGAAAGACAGCTCTTCCAACGGCCGCTATCAGAAGTGCCATTCCAGATCGGAGTGGCTGGGGACGGCTTGAAGGTCCGAGCCATCTCACTATTCGTTCCTCGCTAAAGTCAGCTGCTCGATCGAGTTCTCCAACTCGGCGGGGGTAGGCCTTCACCGCAGTCGGAAGCGATAATCGGCTTTGTCTGACGTGCCGAGTTGGTGGTCAAGCGATGTTGCGGGAGCATCACTACTGTTTCGTCTCACCGCTTGGGTGGTAGTATACGGAGCATTGATGGTATCGAGTCCAGTCTGTGCACAGCAGCAATGACAACACTATGCCCAGGTAGTGATACAGCATTGTTTGTATCAAAGCGCAATTGACTTTCTCAGTTACCTTTTCAATACAAATAGAGCTTGCTGGCCCGCCTTAACGCGCTCTTAAGCGGCTTTTCCCTCCAATGATGTTAACTCCCGAAAGAACACCGTTCTCGCAACGCCAGGCACAGTAGGCCCGAACGCACGGCAGATGAGGATGTCTTCTGACCAACCCTTTGTCATTGAGGCGCGATGGGAGTAAAGAAATGCCAAAAAGAGCCAATTAGTCAATAAAGGCATAAACTACGATGAGAGAGATGTGCCAGACCACAATCTTCCAATGTGTTACCGGAAACCTGAAGTTAGAGCGACGCGGAATCGGCAATGTGGAATTGGAGAAAAAGAGTATGGGTAAACTAATTCTGTGATATTTTTCTCGGGGTTCAAACAGAGATCGTTTTCGGCATAATGGAGAGGACTGGTCGCTCAGCTGGTTCTTGATGCCGAGGTGCAAATGATGGTCGTGATCTTGAGGGCGTTGATTGCATGGAGCTATCTATCGACAAAAACATTGTCCATAATGATCATTTTGGCAACGGTTTGGCCGCTATTGCACCTCTAGTTTCACCAAATAGGTTTCCACAGGCTTCGAGATTGAGTGCCTTTGGACATGCCTCAAGGAGAGGGCAATAGCCAGCATGCAGACCCGATGAGGAGCGTGATAGGTAGGACAACGTCGTGACGGAGGTGACTAAGAGCAGGGCGATCGACACGGCACCATCCCTAGGATGTGAGGTTTTGCTGCATCGTCGTTCCGGTTCATGAGAGGGTTCCTGAATCTGAAGGCCACGGGCATTAGCGCTTGATTCCTCTCAGAAACTTGAACGGCACTCATAGGGCTTCGAGAACAAATCGCACAGAGTGGTGCGCATGGGAGCTGCTCGCAGTGGCAATGGCTATGGCTGTACTCCAGGAGATCAGGCCTCAGCCAGCCGTAGCTCCGCCCCCAGTAACCAATACTAGTCAGATGGGTAAAGTCTTGTTCACACATGAGGGGCGAAAAGAACCCCATGAGAATGCTGGCTTCTGGACTGACGACCCCCACAGAGTATGATGTGCAGGTAAAGAATGCAACATACTATGTGGCCTCCAACAGGAAGTTCATTGACGAATAGCGCTACTAGTGGAGGCTTCGGTAGCATTGACCCGGATCTGACAAATACCAGCTTGAACAGCAATCCAGCTACTCGTATTTAACTAAGCCATGGGGTTCACATATCATTTCCTATAACGTATATGATAAGCAAGTGGGACAGACAAGCGAGCGGGACAGCTAGATTATGCACTAAAACTAGGATTTTTAAATAATTCTAGAAAATTTATATTAAGCTAAGAAAAGCTAAAAATTAAGAGTTAGCTTAATTATATAATATATTATTAACCCTGATTTTTATAGATTATTAGAAAAATACCCTATAGGGAAGTTTAGAAAAAAGTATATTCGCACTGTATAAATAGCTATTTCTTTATGAAGGAGATTTTTTAAAAATCTATAAAAATTAGATATAGTTTATTTATAAGTTAAATAGCTATCAATACTCTCTATAAGTTTCTAGCTATTTTATTAAAGTTTTTATTAAAGTTTAAAAATCCTAGTTCTAGTACACAGTCTAGCTGTCCCGCTCGCTTGTCTGTCCCACTTGCTTATCATATACGTTAACGCAAATGGTCAGCAAATGTCATCAAGGTTTCCCAGCTCCATAGGATGATGGGCCAGCAACATCACCAACCCGAGCGCGAGGCGAATGTGCCGCACACCGAAGGCCCCGAGACTAGAAGCACAGACACAGTCATCACGATAGGTAATAACAATTCCATGATTGGAATAGGCAACTGGAGCCCCTGGAAACTGACTCGAGACGAGGCCATTCCCGGACCCTGACCTGATCACGATGCACTACCCCGGAGCTAAACAAACCCCCGTCTGATTACCCCAGACTCACCCCAGAGTTCTACTTCGGTCGACGTATCCGGTCGTGCTAGAAGCCTCCTGGCCCTTCTTCTGACTAAAATGACTCACCAAGCCGCTGTTCCTGGCCCCAAGCCAGAGACCAGGGTTGGACAAATCGTGCATGACTAGCGTAGAAATTCGTCATCTCCGCTTCGGTTTCCCCGCGGAGGAGGCTTCATTTCCCCACATGAAGCCAAAAAACCCCAGACTGTTCGCCTCCCCCCGGTCTCGGCACCCCGGACGCCCCATATCGGGAGGGTCGTGAGAGAGCGTGGAATGCTTGCAGCACCATGAGACTCCGCATGATCCACACTTTGGAGACGCGGGAGGCATGCACGGTAGGGGATTTGGATGTGTTTCTGCAGGGTTTGTGTGTTGTGAGCTCTCCGTGTAGGTAGGCATGCCCAACTCCCAAAGGACTATCTCTATTAACTCCCACTCTATGTGTACAACTTTTGTGAAACCCTCGGACCGAAAACCTGCCACGCTTTCTAAAAGTGATTAAACATGATATTACTAAAATTTTCACCTTCCCACCACGCAGAGCCTCTGTTCTCGCTGATGGCAGGTTGCGAGTCGTCATAGCCCATGTCCCCTATGTTGACAAACTGTGACGAGTCTGCGTACAGCCATGGTGTGGTGCACAGCGTGAGGCTGTCGTCAACAGGGACTTCGTCGCTGACAGTGTCCCGCGCCGAGTCAGGCTGTGATGACGAAGAGACGGTGGGTTTGTACGACATGGTGGGTGCTTCTTGGCCGCCATCCGCTGTGTTGATGGTGATCTCTGGTGAAGTGGCGACGATGATCTCGAGAGTCAGGTTTTCGCTTGTGTCTTCGTTGGCAGTGATTGGTACGAGGGATGAATCCAGGAGACCAGCGTGCGGAATCTCGTGGGAGTCGGCGACGGTGTTGAATTGCAGAATCTTCCACATCAAAGGTACGCTGAGGTATATTTTGGACGGCATCCAATCCTCGACGTCCATGGTGTCAGAGCCGGCGGCGATCCTCGTCATTTTGTCCAGATTGCGATCCTATGAGTTATTGTTAGCTTCGCTCTCTGTACTTTTTTTATGAGAGACATACCAATGCTCTGCAGGCAGCTGAAGTCGGGATAAAGCCCTTGAGAAACCTCCTGCACTTTGCAAAGTCCGTGTTTGACTTGTGCTTGAGTCTCGTAGCAGCAGCACAGCAATAATACAGATGCACCGTTGCTGCGATAGCCGCGACATGTCCGAAGAAAGGATCCGCCAGCGGTACTTGCTTATCCACAACCATATCGATCATGCGAACGATCCAAGTAGAGTGCAGCAGTGCAAGCTCTGACGATCTCCTCCAAAAGGTATTCGGAATAGCAAGGTTGGGGTTATGCTGAGCACCGACAATGTAGAGGAACGGATGGTTGAGAACAGTGGGAATCACGTGGTACGTGAACTGCTCCTTCAACCATGGCGCCCAATAGTCGCGGTGCATCTTGAGATCCTCAACCTTGCGCTCGTAAAACTTGACCGTGTCATATCGATGACACATGGGAATCCTATTCTCCGTCTCCATAAAGTCGGCGAGGACCTTGGCGTACATGGAATCGTGACGCCATGGTTCCTTGAGGTTGTTGTGAGCGCAGTCAGAGACGTATTTCCTGACTTGACTCCAGACCCAGCCTAGATGGACGCTCGTGTTCCAGATTCCAGGCTCGTTTGGTGTTGTGCATCCAAGATCGTCTCTCGGCAGTCTTGGTGCTCTTGGGTCTGCGCCGGAATGTTGTCCACGATATGAAGAATAGGATGGCCGCCAAATCTCGGTTGGAACACTCAAAAGTCCTTCTTGTCGACCGTATGACTGCTCCAGCATCTGAAGACTCCAGAAAAGCCTCTTTTTGCGGTCTGCCTGCGGATCTTCTATGCCATACACGCATTCAAGATCGAGCATGGCAGATCGACAGAGCTGGAAGGCCAAGCCGAGATGGAACTGACCAAGATGAACGTTTCCATCTAGACAAATTAGCTAGGTTCCAGAAACTTGTCAAGAATAACTTACCCATAAAAGAAGAATATGATAGTAGACACAAGCTCTCGAGAGTAGCAAGATCCACCGTTCCATTGGCGATCCGGAGCATGATCAAACTCTTGGCATTGTTGCCATACAGCTGCGACTGATCACGGTTCTCTGAGAAGCGCAGCGTCAAAGCCAGGATACTGCAAGCCAGCTCATCATGCAGCGAGGCAAAGTCATTGATCTCGTCACGCTCAAAGCACCAGATGGGCTGCCGATGGCAAAACTCAAAGTAGAGGGCGATGCCGCAGGCGATATCGGCTGGGCTCGGCCTCAGCGTAGAACTCTCGCAGTCCGACTTGACCGAGGGGTGGCTGGTCGGATAGCTCGGTTCACGAGCCAGAGGATGCCCTGAGTACGACTTTTCAGAAGTGTCTGTGTTCTCCTCAAAGGCGGAGTCTTGTTGTTGTTGTTGTTGTTGCTGTTGCTGCTGTTGACGAGCGGCGTGGGTAGGCCTAGGATGAAGAGTCAGCACAGGATGACACCAAAGACGCTGGGGCTTGTGTACAAGCTTCCACTCAGCAGGAAATCCAGTTTCTCTTCCAAGTGAGCCAGCCTCTCCTCCTGTAATTCGTCAAGATGTAATAAGTGTCAGGGAGACGGTATAAACGTACCGAGGGGCCGCTCTGGGAAGGTCTTATCGCCGGCGGATAAGAGCATGACTGTTTAAGACGGACACAACTTGAGCACGCCGGCTTTTCGCCAGGACAGCGTGTCTTTTTGCGCCTGACCGAGTTAGTAGACATACGGGGTAAACTGGGAGAAAAACGTACCTGCAAGTGAGGCAGGCATGATGTGATCGCCGTCTCCCGCGAGAACTGGTAACGCTCGTGGTGGTGTTTTCGTCTGGAGGCGTCATTTAATTGCTGGGTGGTCCAACTCGCACCGACAGGGGGGGGATTGATCAGACAACGCAACTGTAGCGGGACCTACGGTGTGCGTAAGAGCAAGAAGGGGCCCGCCTCCACTAAATACTTGGGGGCACCCTCCACTAAAAGGCAACACTTCAGGGCCAATCCGTGCCGTTGCAAACCCCGCACCAGCCATTGGCCCCTGGCTGATAACGCGGGGTTAGGCGTGCTCACTACGGATACCGGGGGTGCGCTAACAGGGGACTAAGGAGTGTGGTCCACCTGATGGCGACTCCGTGAAGATCCGGTCGTGGTGGTGTAGGTAGTGGATGGATAGGGAATAGATATAGACGAGTTCAGGTGAGGTCAAGAGACTATGCTGTGTCTATCTTGCTAGGCTGTTGAGCTACACGTTGGGCATCTACAGATCATCCACTATAGAGTCACGCTCTACAAGGTCACACACACACATGTACAATATCCAGATACAACGGTACATCATACATCCATCCCGTGATACCGATGACTCGTATGCATTATGAAAAGCCTCGCCTCACTATCCTAACTGGGTACTTCAGCGACAAGTGTCAAAAGGGAGACAAGCACCGGAGATAAACAAAAGATAACAAGTGGGGGGAGAGAGGCAAGAGTGGGGATGAAAGGAGACGATAGCAATAGCACGAGATAAGACAGAGATTAACACCCAGTCACTCACTTCACCGCACAGTCCGGTTTGCCTCTATCAGTCGACTCAAAAACGCAACTCGATGATGTTATTCATTACACGGATAGTCATGATTATGCTGTTATCCCCTGCCACGCAAGCCCTGTGCCGACACCGGCCAACTCCCGAGCATGCCCCCTTCTCCGCAGGAGGGAGGACGCATTTCCCCTCACACCAAGCAAGCATGCATGCATTCTTTCCTTCTTCTTCTACAGCTTCTATCACAATTTACAGCCTCGCTGCGGGATCGGCCAGATCCTTCATCTCTGCCCTCGGCCACTCAGGGTTCAGAGCTGGGTCGGGCCGCTCCCTGTTCCAGGCCCACTTCTCCGCAAGCTCAGGAGACAGCTCGCCTTCGAGCATCTGCACGATGTACTTGCCCAGCACCGGGAAGAACTTGTACCCGTGGAACGAGCCGCAGGTTGCTACGTAGAGGCCCTTGGCTCCAGAGTGTGGGGAGATGATAAAGTCTCCACTGGTTGTGAAGGCGTCCCTAGTTGTCGGACGTCAGTCGGAGCTATCTCGCTGTTGGAGAAGGAAGAAAAAACTTACCAGCAGATACGGTGCTTCTCCATGGTCCAGTGGGCTCCCTTGTTTCCGTAGAATACTTGGTTGGAGTAGTCAATATCTTCCTTGAGCTTGCTAGACACCTTCCACTGCGCATAGTCCTTCTCATCTGGTGGCGCAGAGATGTACCGTCCAGGGAGGACCTGACGAGTGTTCTTGAAGATGGTGCGTCCCCACCACTTGAGCTCCCTGTCCTTCGTAGGAGGAAGGCTGCCAATAAAAGGTCCTGTATATGGCTGTTAGCTGCTGTGAAACATGTGGCAACGGGTAAATCACCTTCTGCGGCAGTGTATCCCTGGAATCCGACAGGCATCTTGGAGTAGGTTGTCTCGTATGACCGCTCGTCCAGAGTGGCCATCCCTGTCGTGATGCCACCGGCCACGATCCGTGGGCCAGCACGGAGCTCCTCGAGGCCACTGCTCGCGGCGCTATACTCGAGCAGCTTGGATGTGTAAGCCCCCGTGCAAAGGATAACATTCGAGCCCGAAACAACGTCGCCCTTGGCAGTCTTGATGCCGGTGCATCGACCACTGTCATCGATTTGCAGGGTCGCGACATCAGCCACAACGTACTTGACGCCCAGCTTCATGGCCTCGCGGGTGATGGCCCGCAAAGAGTCACCGGCCGCGGCCCAGCCGCTGGTCTTGTTGATAAGCACCTCCTTGGCGCCAGTGTAGTCAGCCTGGTCAAACAGGCCACCATACAGCTTCTTGGCCTCCTCGACAGACACAGCAGTAATATCAGCCTTGCGGCCTAGCTTCTTGTAATTGTTGATGACATCTTGAGCATAATCGCTACGGCAGATCCAGTAGACGCCCGTCTCGTGAAAGTAGGGCTGCCACAGCGGGTCTGACTTGAAGATGTCCTGGGCCTCGATGGCGAGGCGGCAGTAGACGAGATCATCATAGTCTGCGCGGACCACCTTGTTCCAGTCCCATGACGCCGCCACACGGTTGTCACCGTCGTAGGGGTCCCGGTCCACGATGGTGACCGAGGCGTCCGGGTACTTCTTGATGAGGTGGAAGGCGGTGGAGACGCCAAAGACGCCTGCTCCCACGATGAGATAGGAAGAAGGGTTGGAGGCCATTGCGAGGTGATTACTTGTGCAGGAGTGCAAGTGATGCTATTGGCTGGCTCTCCAGGAGAAGGGTGGGGTAGAGACGAATGGAAGGCTTGATTTGCCAATTGACAGACGAAGATTATTATAGTCTGGTGCGTCTTGTTGGTCGAGTTGATGAGTTATTGACCTTGTCCATTGGTCTCGTCCATTGGGCCTTTTATCACCCCTCTTGATAGAGCAGGTCCGGTGTCGGTGGGTACCGGAGTCCGATTCTCCACCCCCAGATCTCATTATCCGTAGAGTGTCTGGAATTCCGGTCGAGGTGGCCGGAATCCGATCACGTATCAAAGTCCGATCACGTGACCACCCTGGGAATAGCATCACTTTTGGCAACCTTGAGATAAGGCCGACAACAGGCAACGGGTCCTGGGAAGTGTTGGAGAGTTGGGCAAAGTCGATGAAAACTCACTGGCCTCAATCACGATCAAAAACAGCGCGTTGGCCCTTCTGCTCCCTTCACCTCCCCCCTTCCGCAGTCCTCACCTCCCTCGTCAACCATCATCTCCCTCGAGATTAAGATTTTCGTCAAGCTTTCCCCTCGCCTCCCCGTTCGCAGCCATGGTCAGCTGGCCTCCAACACGGGCGGCAGCCATCATGTACGGTGTGCATACCTGCTGCCGTATCAGGTAAAGCCCTATCTCAGACGCCGCGTCTTCGCCCCCCCGCAAAGAAGAGCGAAAAGCCAATACCCCGCACTTGAGATCGGCCTGCACGGTTCCGGTGTTTGCAAAACTTATCGAAGGAGTCCAAGCTTTTCTTTCTTTTGTCTTGATAGCCTCATCTCTCTCGCTTGGCTTCGCTTCCCCGCACCCTCGAGATAACGCATAGCCGCTCCGTTTCCGGCCTAGCTTGACGCGAGATTTGCAATTGTCAAACCTCAATTGGCATCAGACGCGCAAGGGTGTGCCTCGAGTTGTGTCAGTTGATCTGATCTGCCAGCTAAGCATTGAGACACCCATCTATTGTTGTCTTGTCCACGCCTCCGGTAGCCTGGTTCGCTTCAACTGCCGCCTGCTGGGGTCCATATCCATGTCTGCCTATCCATATCCATGCCAGATAGATTAGCTCCTGCAGCCGAGAGTCGACCGCACTTTGTTATCCGGACAATCCGGTCTCTTTACCCATGCATATCACTCGACGTGGACTTTGCCATGACTGCTAGCGCGCAGTCCACGACGGTCTCGAAGTTTGCAGGCCTCGAAGCGACGACACTCGTCACATCTGGCAGAGGGCCCAGGCACCACACGTGGTCCCAATTGAAGCTACAGGACGCTAGTGGCGTTTCCTTCATCCCATCATTTGACCCCCCCTCCCTCCGGCTCCGGCTTTCGGTCGTCGGAAGGTCTACCGAGCATCTCACAACCCCCCACGTGTTTTGTTTGAGGCCGTACACCTTCGAGAAGGCTTTCGGGTTGTGAAACCTCCGGATCGTTACGGGCTTCATTGTCCCCGGTGTGTTTCGTGAGGGTGAAGTAGAGGCTGTTGTCTCAGTGGCTGTAGTGTTTTGTGAGAGGACCCTGCATGTACGCAGTGGCTTGAAATTGAGGCCGAGTTAACTGTGGATGGTTGCGGCGGTTGATCGGTGATGGTTAGGTGTTGGTGTTTAGGCAAAGTCTTTGATATTGATGAATAACGAGGCTGGAGGAGGCCGAAATCCCTGAATCGTCAATTGCATTGCCAGTCTAGCATGCCTTAGATTCAATCAACTGTCGTTGATTACTCAGTCTTGCAACGTTGGCCCTTAGTTCTCCTTCCCATCTTGGTCTTCACGGTTGTAGGGTAGCCAAGATCAAGACCAGGTAGCTTGAGGTTATCGCAACCCCCCCCCTCTCACACAAGAGAATCTACTGTTCTTCTAGAAATATTCTCTCTGATATTCTAGCGGGATCTCTGTTCTTCTAGCAGGTCGGAGAAATTTCAACTGCCGATGCGTTGAAATCTTGATCAGGAGCCAGATCGTCAGGGGTTGAACTTGGGTGTTGAACAACGGTTCTTCACACTGACAGCTCATCTCGACGAACGCTGTATCACGGTTTGCAAAGCTTAAATTCCGGATTATTGTTCTAATTCTGGTCATGATACACACATGCTCATCAAGCTTTTCGTGTTCGTGTTTTGGAGTTTCACAGCGTGCTGGTTGTCATCTTTGAGGAGAAAATACCAGAAAACACCAAGTCGAGAAACACCAGCGTAACGCGTACTACACCGGGTAATTACGGACAGAGAGATTCAAAAAGCTTGCATTCTTGATGCATGGTAGCTCCTGTATCACAGCTTGGATGCCACTCACTTAGGTTTCACCTGTGACACTCATTTTGCTTGTCTCGCTCACAACTGGCAGCAAACCCTCGAAGAGAGCTGTCTGCTGGTGAAATGACCAGAAATGGGCTTCTCACGCTCTCTGCTCGGATATGAGTGAAAATCAAGCATTTGGCTCGTCTGGGGTCAATCGTGGTCGCGGACTGATGAGCGACGGACTCAATCTAAGCTCACAGCCAGACACTTACAGACGAACCCTCAAGAATCTGCTCGCCGTCACTCCCGTGTTAGTCAAGACGCTGTAAATCCCTGCAAAAAACTCATCCCCGCGGCGATAAAGCCAATCCTCACCGATGATGCCGTCTCCGTCGGCCTCGCCGCGCGTCTCCCTTGATCTGAGGCCGCGGTGCACAGCATTTTGAAAGCTGTTACGAAATCGTGTCCCTGTATGACCCCAACAAAGGGCGGTCACAGCGCCGGCTGTCGGTTCTCCCCCAGTCGTACAGCCCTCGCAGCGTCCTTATTACCGATCAGGTGGACGCGATTTGTGCACACCCTGCCGGCGGTATTCACACGAAAATCCTGAGAAGAGCAGTTCCAGCCGAATTTTCACTCACCCGTGTTCTTTCGCTTCCAAGCAACTGCCGGTGCTTCGCAAGTTCGTGATCGAGACTGCAGAACAAGCATTGAGATGCCTGTTCCTGGTATAGACAGTTCTGCAGGTCCGGGGTCGACCGTTCGATGTGATCTAGACGTGGGGGACAATCTGTCTTTCTTCCCCGTGTGCGTGCGGCTGGCAGTGGCGCCGGGGTCAAATCAACGGCCCCAGAGACCGTCATCGATGAGAGATTGGGTCCATGCCCATGGAGGAGGGTGTATCAAGGGCGGATTTGGCCTTGTTGTAGGGGGTGAGATATGCTAGTCCGGCGCCCAGAGATAGACGGCCCGATCAGGTGATCGGGCCAACTCACCGCGGTCAGGGCCACCTGATTCCAATCAGCAACTCCATCTGTCATGGCAATGGGTATCAGGTGGCAAGAGATGGGGGGATAGTGCATACCACGGTCTATTCTTGGGTGTCCGAGATGGGAGAGGCGGATAACTATTTAGAAGACAACCAGCTCCAAACTCAAAGTGGTTTTATCAACATCTTCAACACCAGCTTCATAAGCACAGCTTCCTCCACCACCAACTCTTATCTATAAGACCTACTTTAATATCCTGTCTTATCTCGGACACTAATCACTCCTCTCACTCCCACTCTTCTTCCTCTTTCCATCTCTTTCACACACACACAAACACAAACACACATCACAATGGCTCAGTCATTCTTGAAAAGCTACTTTGGCCGTGGAGGCGCCCCCGCCCCTACCCCTGACACCAAGAGCGCCATCCGAGCCCTCCCAGCCTCATGGTACACCTCCCAGGAGATGTACGAGCTTGAAAAGCGGGCTATCTTCTCCAGAAAGTGGCTCCTCACCACCCACAAGGCTAGACTCCCCAACAACGGAGACTGGCTAAAGTACGAGGTGGCCAACTTCGAGTTCATCATCTGCAAGGATCGTGACGGCAACATCAACGCCTTCCACAACATCTGCCGCCACCGTGCCTTCCCTGTCCTTCCCCCTGAGAAGGGTGACCAGGGCAACGCCAGCTTCTTTGCTTGCAAGTACCACGGCTGGTCCTACGGCCTCAATGGCAAGCTCGCCAAGGCCCCCGGCTACCAAGACCTCGAGGGCTTTGACAAGTCCAAGAACGGTCTGCTTCCCATCCACGTCCACGTTGATGTTCGAGGCTTCATCTGGGTCAACATGGATGGCAAGGAGAAGCCTGAGATCGCCTGGAGCGACGACTTTGACAACATCGATGCTCATGAGCGCTTCTCCTTCTACAACTTTGAGGACTACGCCTTTGACCACACCTGGGAGATGGAGGGCGACTACAACTGGAAGATCCTTGCCGACAACTACAACGAGTGCTATCACTGCAAGGTTGCCCACCCTGACATTCCCTCCATCGCCGACCTCAACTCGTACTATGTTGAGACCAAGAAGGCGTACATCCAGCACTTTGGCAGCCCTACAGAAGACCAGATCAAGAGGGGATTCCGAGTTGCTGCTACCTACTACTTCCCTAATGCTTCCACCAACGTCTCGTAAGTCTCATCACTACATCTACACCCGAGCCAAGCTAACCATGACCAGTCCTCACTTCTTCATGATCCAGCGCTTTGTGCCCAAGAGCCCCAGCAAGTCCATCATGAGGTATGAGGTGTTCCGCAACAAGAACTCCAGCGACGAGGACTTCACCGTCATCAGCGACATGTACAAGCGCATCATGTCCGAGGACAAGTACCTCTGCGCCAACGCCCAGCGCAACGTCAACGCTGGTGTCTTTGTCAACGGCGAGATGCACCCCGAGATGGAGCAGGGACCCCTGTTCTTCCAGCAAAAGGTCCGCGAGGCCCTGCAGGAGCACCACAAGAAGGAGATCTCGGCGGACCAGGAGATCTGGCCCGCTCGGCAGTCCATCCCCCAGACTACTGCGAATCCCAACGTGGAGCAGGATGTCCAGTTCTGCTCGGCTGTCGACTGCTGCAGGAATCAGAAGCAGCCCATCGCCGTTTAAGATGTGATGATTGGAGGAAAAAGTGAAATTTCATAGCATTGTTTGAGAACATCGAGTTCATAATGATCCTTACTTAGTATTGCGACTGTTCTAGAAGAAATTGATACAGATTATGACCGAACTGTCTGACCCCTGAGTGACACCTTGACACCAAGCAAGCACTCACACCGGACCCCAATGCAAGCCAAGTGATCCCTCGAAACACACCTCCAACCCCATGCCCATGACTCGATGCGGAGTAAACCCCCGTCAGCTAACGGCAATAAGGCCGGCTGGGCCCGTTTCGATGATGAGCAGATCGGCATGGTCCACATTGGGCACTGCTCCATCTTCGGAAAGTCGGACCAGAATCTCCTCACGCCAAAAGCCAAGAGCGTAAAAATGAGATCATGCAAAGACTAAATCGAGATTTGTGAAAAAGTTAATCAGAGGGCGCGGTGCTCATCGTAGTTGAAGCTTTGGCCAATCAGTCTTAACCTTGATATGGTATGACATGAGTAGATCCGTGATGAACGGCCTTATCTTTTGACTGCATAATGAGAGTTTCCATTGTTACTGAGTCTTGAGAGCATATGTCTTCTGGGGGCGTAGATTGTATGAATCTGACGAGGAATCGAAGCCCTTGTGATTGGAAACTGGCCGCGTCTACCTGGCTCTTCCCAACTCTGGTCTGGTAGACCAACCCCTGAGGGGCCAGCTGCCGCGCAAGCAATATGTCTCGGTATCGGCAATCATCGTCATTCTGATGATGGCTGTTGTGGCCACTTCATTGGGATACGAATAACATGTCGGTTATCACGGCATTCTCTGCCTAACTGACAGTGACAGTGTTGGCCTTCTAAGGCTCTCAACCTCGTATTCGAGGGCGCTTACTTTACGGATGACAATGAGCTCAGGGTCATTGGAGTTTATGCCACAAGCATTATGCAACTCTTAGACCGTGTCTTAGACCGAGAAAGCATTTTTTCTATTTTGACAATTAGAAATATTAGTATCGTTGTCGAGCTGTTTATTGACGTTCCTAGCTTAAGTCAGATGAGCTTGTCTTTATTCTTTAGGAAGCTATCCTTGCCAGCAAAGGGTGGAAGGTCACATTCTAAGGCCACCTGGGTATTCTATATAGATATCCGGTCTTTTCAACGGTCTATAGGTCACTATAATCATTGGCATCGAGCTTCAATTATAGCGTTTCATCCACCATTACTTCATGTAGATGAGTCTCTGCTCTCTAACTCCAGGCCACAAAGACCAGCGGAATCGGCACTTACCCTTGCAGCCGTGGATGCATCAATATTTATCTCTTTATCCTAGTGCAGTGGGTTTGACCCAACTAGTAGCGAATTTTCTAGTGGTTGACAAGTGAAGATTGGTGAAAGGGGCCCGATCACTCTAGGAGGGAGCTAGCGATTTCTTTTGAGGTGTTACATTAGTTGATGCAGAAATGATGATTAGCTTAGACTGTTTTTATTATCAGTGAGTTAGTGCAAATATACACTGGAAGAAAACCATGCTCTACGACTGTGATCCTGATATTGAGCCCTCACCAACTTATGTGAGCTAGCTTATCTATGGGAGTAAGGCATTTCTTTAGCTAAACGATGCTCCTAATAGATTACATATAACAAAATTGTCATTTAACCAACCTGGTTGAATCCTGGATTGCCTTATGCCATCACAACACCAGCAACAGTTCTAAGCTAGCTCACAATGCGACTGACTTGAGAAGCGTGTCGCAGCACTGAGCGTGGATTCTTCTCGTACGGAGGTTAGAGCAGTTGAATACCCCATGAGAGGCTTAACCTCTCATGACGATGTGGCTAGGTATGACTCTTTGATTGCCAGCAACAAAAGGTTAAAACAAAAGGCCACTGTGTTAGCATCGGAATTATGATGCTATGATGTGTTGAAAATGTGTTCTTTATTATAGTTGAAGCCCGGCCCTTGATGGGTTAACTGAGCCTGAAGATCGAGCGTGGATTCAACGCACATAAAGCCTTATCAAAGCTGCTCAATGTATAATTGGTGATGGATATTTATGCCCACCTGCATTTGTCAGAAATCGCGGACAATCTTTACCACTCTTGAGTCGGAACAATATCTCTCACCGCAGCACCTCCCCGCGCGTTCTCGCCTACTATCAAGCTATGGTGGGCCTCATATCTCATCCTACCCATTCATTGGAAGTCATCAGAATCACGTACATATCTTTCCGGTGTTACGTGCTTCAACATGCATAAACGCCATCGTGAGACATCTGGCGTAATCAAGTTAGCCCGGTTTCGGAACCAATTGAACCGAGCCCGCCATTTCTTAAGACGACATTTGTCCCTCAACATGTCTCACGGAATCTTGTCTTCTCTATTACGCTTGGTTACTTTGGGGACCGGCAGTTGCGTCGTCGACACTCAAGATATGCCTACTCAGATTCGTCGCGTCGCCGTCATTGGCGCTGGTCCCGCTGGTGCCATTGCCACTGATGCCTTGGTCAAGGAGGGAGCTTTTGACACGATTCGTGTCTTTGACCGCCGAGCTGGTGTCGGTGGAACATGGTGAGCTTCTACTACTCTATAGAAGCGCATTAGACGCTTATACGCCTGTCTAGGATTCACACACCTCATCTGCCAGCCGGGATCCCCTCCCTAGAAAAGCTGGTTGCCGGAGAAGCTGACACCGCTGTGCCAATTCCAGAGAATCTCCCAGCTGTTACGCCTGTCTCTGAGGCTGTCAATAGTCATCAGTACCGATTCTCAGACACAGCCATTCATGAGAACCTTCACAGCAACATCACGCCGGCCATCATGAGTTTCACCCAAGAGCCATTCCCAGACAAGCTCTCTCAGCGTAGTCTGGACGAGTATGGACCCCAAGCTCCTTTCCGTCACCACACGACAATCCGTGAGTGGATAGAGGGCATCTTCTCTCGAGGCGGCCACGAGAAGCTGCTTGAGCTGGACACTACAGTTGAGCGTGCTGTCAAGGAGAATGGCGAGTGGGTGTTGACCCTCCGCAAAGTTGTCAATGGCAGAAATTATTGGTGGCGAGAGACATTTGATGCCCTCGTCGTTGCATCGGGTCATTACAATGTTCCTTGGTTCCCAGAGGTAAACGGACTCATCGAATTTGACAAGAGGTTCCCCGGGGTTGTTCAGCACAGTAAACATTTCAGAGAAGGACCCAAGTACACAGGAAAGGTGAGTGCACTACAAAAGGCAAACCCACCAGAGAGCTAACTTCGGCAGCGTGTCATTGTGGTTGGTGCCTCGGTATCTTCGCACGAGATCATCCACGAAATCCTTGACTTTACTGAAGGCCCAGTGTACGCATCAATACGTGGCGACCCCATCCCAGCTTTTGGCTGGGAGCCCTTTACGCATCCAAAAATAGCCATCAAGCCCGCAATCAGTCGCCTCGACCCTGAGACTGGCAGAGTTCACTTCACCGATGGCACGCAGCTGGACAAGGTAGACCGCATCATCTACGGAACGGGATATACCTTTAGTTTTCCGTTCCTCCCTGAGGTTCAATCCCGGGTCAAGAAGGCCTACCGACGACTTCCTGGCGTCTACCAACACACATGGAACATTGAAGACCCAACCCTAACGTTTGTTGGAATGGTATGTCTTCCTTATCTCATGACCTGTTTCACAAGCTGACCACACCTATTAGCTGGGAGGCGGCTTCACATTCAGAGCTTACGAATGGCAAGCCGTAGCCGTTGCAAGAACGCTTTCTGGAAGAGCCAAGCCCCTGCCGTCAGTTCCCGAGCAGCTCGAGTGGGAGCGGAAACGAGTCGCCGAGAAGAAGGGAGGCAAAGATTACTACTCTATAGCTCCAGACTACGACAAGTACCTCGAGTTCCTGAGGGACATTGCTGGGGAACCAGCCGAAGGCACCAATGGCCGAACACTACCTCCTTTCAATCCAAAGTGGCTGGAAATCTGGGCTGGCATGGTAGCTCCCAAACTGGAAGGATGGAGACGCAAGAGAAAGCTGGCAGAGGAGAAGCAGGCATTGAAGTCGAAACTATAGATTTTGCTGAAGTATTCTAGTTCAGCTAGAGCACTTTAAGATACACCACCAGACACATGCCACTGATCGCCCACCCTGAAACCCTCTGGGAAGGGGTCAGTAGGGTCCAGCACAATCTGCTTGTAGCTTGAAATCCATGCCCTCCCTTGAATAGTTGGCAACACAGCCTGTCGGTCGCCGACTTCAGTTGTTCCTCGAATGTGGCTGATAAACTCGGTACCAATGATACTCCTATGCTTGAATACCTCTCCAACCTTCAAGAGACCTCGCGCATGCAGGACTGCCATCCTAGCACATGTGCCTGTTCCACAAGGACTCCTATCCAAGCGGCCTGGAGAGACGACGACTGTGTTCATGGCAGTTTTGCAACTTTCCTCGTCCTTAATATCTTCGGTGATGGAAATAACAGTGACACCACGAATGCCGTCGTTTTCGGGATGAATAGGTGTGTGCTTGGCCTTGACGTAATCTTTGACTCGTTCTCCAAGCTCGACCAGCTTAGCTCCGTTGTTGCTCTCGACTTTTAGGCCAAGGTCAGATGCCTTGACGAAGGCGTACCACATGCCACCCCAAGCGATATCAACGGAAATAACGCCCAGCCCGGGCACGTCAACTTGCAGGTCGAGTGTGTCGACGAAAGATGGGACGTTCTCGACGCTGACAGACTTGCACTTGCCAGCGTCGCATTGCGCCTTGACGGTGACTAGGCCTGCAGCAGTATCGAGGGCAAGCTCAGTGACTGGTTCCTTCATGGGAACCATGCCCGTTTCCAAAAGTACCGTAGCTGTACACATGGCATTGGATCCGCTCATATGAGCATACTCGGTACTCTCCATGATCAAGAGGCCAGCATCTGCCCTTGGGTCTGTCGGAGGTAGAAGCAAGTTTGTGTTCATGGATGATCGACCTCGTGGCTCGTTAAGAATGAGTTGTCGTAGCGAATCCTCCTTATCCCGATAATGCACAAGCTTCTCATACATTGTCTTGCCGGGAACATCTCGCACGCCGCCGACAATGACGTCGCCGACTTCACCCTCGGCGTGGCAGCCGACGATGGTGATGTATCGAAGAGTTCGCATGTTGGTGTTTGAACAGGTTTGTCAGAAGCGAGTAGGAATGTTTCAATTGCAATGATGGTTTAACTTGACAATCCAGAGTTAGAGTTTAGAAGACATGTCGATTAAAATGCTCGTCCTCGTTATCATATAGATACCATCTACGCGGTGACTTGCCCCTTTCGACATGCCGAGCCATGATAGGGGTTGAGTGAGAGTCGGTGTTTGATGCCGATATGTCGGAATGATTGGCCAAACGGGCTTCTTCAGCTTTTGAAAACCTTCAAAGTATTCCCGGGATCAAAGGCCGATTCTGGAACTGACGCGGCGCGGATCGATTCTACTGTCACGCGGCTGGGCCGAGTCACGGATACAAGAGCCGAGTCAGATGCAGGAACTGAGCCGAGTCACGTTTAGTGTTAACTATTTTCAGTTGCTGACTTGAAGAGAAAAGTTCCAACAATCTTTTGGAGTTGAGGTTTCATAGAGTTAAGTATCCAATAAGTACTTGCGGCATTTTACAGCATAAAGAATCTCTTTAGATATGTATATTGATGTCCAAGTCAGTCAGGTATCCTAAAATGCCTCTACTAAGTCAGCTTCAGAGCAGTCGCCTCCGCCTTGACAACTGCAACTACATCATCAAAGATATCCTTCTCCACCGGCTCCCAGTCCAAAACCTTGCGAGCCCTGACAGCTCGACTACGAGAGTTGGTTCCCCAGAAGAAAGAAGCATAAGACCACACCTTGTCCGCATTCTCAACGCTTAAACTCTCCACCTTCTCTTCCTCCCAAAGACCTTGAGCCTTTGCCTCTTTAGCAATCTTCTCCGCAATGGCTTTCCAGCTAAAATATCCGTTCTCGACAAAGTAGTATCCAGTCGACCCCCAGTCAGCCTTGCCTCCACCCTGGGCAGCAGCTTCGACAAGCTTCAGCCACAACTTGGATAAGTCGTGCACATGAACAGAGTTCCAAATATTCTCGCCTCCTTGCACAGTGATAGCAGCACCCCTCTTCAAGCTATGCAGCGCTAGCTCAGGAACCTGAATGCTCCTCTGATTACTAGGGCCCCGGCCTGGACCGTAGATGGTAGGGGGGCAGACAATGGCAGTTTTCCCACCGATACCAAGAATAGCGAGGTCAACTTCTTTGTGAGGTGCGTTCTCAGGAGGCGAGGTGACCTCGCCAACGCCATCCCAGTCGTCAAACACCTGGTCCCTCTTGATACCATAAGTCTCATCGTTTAAGTCAGGGTAGCAGATAATGTCGGCTCCAGATAAGTGAATGACAAATCCTGCATCATCCTTGGGCTTGCGTGAAATTCCCTCAGCTATGGCCTTGGCAGCGGCCTCGTGCTCGCAACTGGCCCAGTGGCAGGTAATGTCCGCCTTGGAGACTTGCTCGGCAAGCAGCTCAAAGTCGTCTAGATCACCGTAGACCAGGTTAACCGAGGGATATTGGCTAGTGACCAGGTCTCCCTTCTCCTTGCTTCGAACAAGCGCGGTAATTTCGTACTCGGGATGCACCTTGACAAGTGTGTGGAGGCCATCGCCACCGATGTAGCCAGTGGCGCCAGTCCTAGAGAGGAATCAGTTTGATTAAAATCCCAGGGGGGGTCAAAGATTATCAAGATTACAGGAAGATCTTGGTCATGTTGGCGTTAATCTCAAACTTGCAGCTATTCTCTTTGAAAACTATCCATATTTAGATGGGCTGATGAAGCCATGATATACCCATGGGTGTTTGAGCAGCGCCGCAGCGGGGTCATTTGTAAGCATTAATCTCGCCCTTGGATCGTTTGTCTAAAATAGCGCGATTATAAATGCCGCCTACTTTTAGATCTTGGCTTCGCAATTAATTTCCTAATGTGGATCTGGGGTAAACTCACAGGGCTGGGATTTCAGGGAGCAGGAAGTGGAGGCCATGTTTGAGAGGTATTGGTGAGTGAGTGATCGTCTTGAGCTTGTGATACTCTTGTCACTCTTGCTTATTGGTTGTGTCCTCTCGGAGCTTCTTGACAGGAATTAGTCCGTGTATCTTGATACGATCCAAATCAAGCTACTCAGAAAGGGGGAGATTGCTTTGATTCTTTCAGGACAGATGTGGCGTGTAGGGTACATCGGCTGTTGGATCGAAGTGAGCTTGAGCTGCTGGCACCAACTGTTTGTGATAACAAAGGCTGGAGCAAAGAATGAAGGCATCGGCAATTTGAAACCCATCCCGGGATATCTCAATCAGCCCTAGATATACGAAAAATATCGGCTTTTAACTCTTGCAGGGCTATCTAAATGCAATCCCCATCCATATACGAATACCTCAACAGAGCTTAAGCCGGGGTGAATCTACGTTGTGATGGTGGCATTACGACATTGTGTTTGATTCTGTCGCCACGTTACCAACATGTCCATCGAGATGAGAAATGTGTTGATCAGTTGTGGTTGATACTACCGACTCTTCACGTCGCTTGTCAACTGTAACAACGCAAGAAAGGTTCAAGGTCCATAGAATGCAGAAAATGGTATTTAGACCATATTACCGAATAGAATTAAACAAGCAGGTCAACAATCTACCTATTATCCAACGCCAAATACAATGCCACCTTTCCTAGGGAAGACCTGCCCTTCTTCCTCCTTCGGCACCTGCCATCATGATCAGAATGGCTTCCACAGTAACAAGAACGCCAATTAGCCCGGCGAGGTAGATCAGGGCCCGATACGTCAACACAAGGCAACGTCGATGCCTAGGCTGACAAAGTCTCCAATGCTGGAAAGGCCAGACACCTAGCCATTCCCCTGCCGAGATACATCCACAACAAAGATCAAACAATTAAAAAAGGATTTCCTGAGTGCAATGTAGTTTCCCTAATTTTACCCCAAAGAAAGAAGCAAACAGTTCATAGACACGTTGACTGGTGGTGAGTATCGCTCTATCTTCTCGCGATGCAGCACATGATGCCGGTTCGGCCAATGTACCAGAGAAAACCGGCGAAGCGGATGATGGACAGCACAGCTGTTGCGTAAAGGAGGAATCGGAAGTACATGGGCGTTCGCACGTCAGCGGCTTTCTGCGAGGTTGTTAGTGCCGTTTGAGAGGAAGAAAAGGGGGAGGCTTACAGAGACGCCGAGGGTGATGAAATCGTCCGTCGTGACAAAGACGATCAGGACAATGTTGCAGAGCAACCAGAGAATAACTAGGCCAGTTCGGAAGGACTTGTACGAATCCTCCACGTCCTTCTTCTCGGGCTCTTCCTGGTTCATTTCGCTCATTGGGGCCAGAGCTCGCCAGACGGTCTTTTCGAATTTGCTGTCGATATCCTCCTGTTCCTGCTCGATTTCTTCAACGACGGCCTCCTTTTCACCCTTAATGACCTTGGCAGAAGGAAGAGCTTCAGCGGTATCAGAGCCCTTGGTTCCCCACGAGACATCGTGCCAGTTGTTGAAGGCGTACACCATCAGGATGTTGATGTACGTCGACATGAGGATCATGTATTGGGGGAACGAGTGGAACATGTGCCACGGGTCGAGATAGAGGAAGGAGGCAACGTAGTTGAGACCATAGATGGTGATAAGCGCGATGACGATCAGACCGGCAATACCAGAACCGCCGCCAAAGAAACTATCCCAGAAGGCCTGTCCGGACGCGAAGGAAATCTGCTCCTCGATCGGCGTGGTGGTGAAGGCTCGGTAGACGAGGTAACCGGTAAGCACGAGGAGATATAGCTGGATGAGACCGAAAACCATGAAGGACGCGATGTAGCTGTACTTGGATCCCTTGGGTCTGTTTCCGAGGGCGAGGACGAATTGCAGAACCAGGAAGGCGACGTAGATGTACTTGATCAAGACGTTGACGATGGGCGTTGCTGTATCACCGAATGGCCATCCGTGGTACCCTGAAAGAACCTGAGGCGTGCCGACCAGCTTCATGATGATGGTTGTCGTCAAGTAATACGCAGCCAAGGAAAACCAACTGAACAAGACGTTGAAGAAGTTGTAAACGAGTTGAATGTGCAGGAAAAAGAGCCGGATGATGCTATGACCAGATCGATACAGTCGACCAAAATGCATCAGAGAATAGAGAGACGCAGCAAAAGATCCGTTGAGCCATCTTCGTCGTTGACTGATAAACTCGGCTGCGCCCTCTGGGACGTCGGTCTCGCCCTTGGACGCCTTGATGTAGTTGAGATGCCACTTCTGACTCGCCTTGGCGACCAATTCGAAGCAGAGGATTCTGTCCTCGGCAAGGAACATGTTCTTCTTGAAAATGTTCATACCATCAATTCCCTTCTTGCCCAGCTGCTTCGAGAGCGTGTGGTCTCCGTGGAAATACTGTTCCAGCGGTCGACCCATGATGGCGCGGAAGCGGTAGGCGGAAAAGGCACCCGGAAGGACACTCACGTAGCCAAAGGCGCTCTCTAGGGGTTTATCGAGCACGTTGGAGATCTTGTACTCGAAATTCTGCACCGCGACGAGGGGGTTCAGGAGGTTGACGCCTCGCTTGCCCAACATGGCGTGGATCTCTCCACAGGCTCCGCCAAGGTCGCGATCGTTGTAAAAGGCTTCCCACAGAGACAATAAGGCTCTCGGACCGGGCTTCGTTCCAGCGTCGATGAGGATGGCGACCTCGGGGTTCAAGATGCGACCGAATGCGTTGAAAAGCCATCGATGTGAGTTAATCTTTTTGCTGTTCTTTTGCTTGAGACAGAAGATGAACTGCACGGGCGGGAGGTTACGGTGCGGCTTGTCGTGGGAGGGTCGGACGAGCTGCTGGTCTGGCGTGACTGAGATTTGACTCGTGTACTCAAAGATGTGAGCAACTGTTTCCTTGCCGTTGACGTCCTTTTTGATGACGCCGTCTTGGTAGATGCCGACCGTGGCCAGCACGTCAAAGACGTTTTTATCGACCTTATCGATACCGTCAAAGACGAGACAGACGACAATCTTTTGCCAGGCGGGGCCTCCCTTGTTCCAGAACTTGGAGCGCTTGAGGTTCACAATGTCTCGGATGTTTTGCATGGTTCCGTGGAGCGTGCGGGCGAGGAGTACCTTGTCCTCGTTGTAATACGTGATGGCGATGAGGAGCTCCGTGTGGCGGTTGTACATGCGCGGGCGGAGGTTGAAGCCGTTGCGCAGGGTGAAGTCGTTGGGATCGCACGTGGCGGCCGTGTAGCGCATCTTTGTGAATTCCTCCTGCACGCTTCCCGGAGCATCTCTGTACCGCGGCTCGATGGCGTTCTTGATTGCGCTGGGGACGGGGTAGTCGATGCTCAGGACTGAACCCTGGACGAGCTTGACCTTGCGGGTTCGCGATCGGGTGAGGCCACGGGTGAGGGGCTGCTGCTGCTGTCGCTCCATCCAGCTCTCCTCTGGATCGTGAAACGCCGAGTCTGGACGTCCTTGTACGAAGCCTGGCACTGAGAGGGTCTCGTTCTGGTCAAAAGACTGCATGGTGGCAGCTCTTCGAATGACCGAGAGTCTCGACTCTGCCAACCTCGAAGCCTCGACGTCATATTCCGAGTTCGGGGACCCCAGGCGATTGGGGTCATGGCCGTAACCGCCAAAGCCGCCGTGGCCGTAGGGATCATGGAGGAGATCTCGAGAAGAGTCGTTTTCACCGGGTACAGGATTGCCGATACCTGGGGGTGGTGTAATGTTGCCAAAGTCGGTTGCTGGAGGTTGATTCACGCCATGATGGGTACCGGGAGGTGTAAACTGGTCGTACACGGGCGAGTATGGGTCGTGTAAGGGCTGCAAGGGCTGGCGGGTGGGATCGCCGGGTTCTTCGGGCGGCGGGCCACCAAAATGGTACTGGGAAGAGGAATTGTCAATGTGAATGGCCTCATAAATTTACTATCCTGCTCCAAACTCACAGCCTGTCCCGCTGGGAGATCCTGCATCTCCCGCGGCGCATCATAATTTGGCTGGCCGTGCTCGTTAAAGACCATGATGGACGTTGGTAAGACCCCGTCAAAAGTAGCTTAGCTTGAGGAGCATGCGATGACGGGTTTACCGGGAGCTTCGGGAAGTGGGAAAGAGTAAAAAAAAAACGAACGACGACGATGATGGAAGATGGGAATTACTCTTGATCCCCTGAAACGAGAGGACACTGTAGTACGTAACAAACAAGTCTACACAGACAAAGAAAAAACAAGAAATTTTTTGTTCAATCGAGAAGAAAGTCTGAGAAGGAAAGAAAAAAACACTGGGGATCCTGATCCTTATTGTCAATGATCTACCCTGCCGCGTAACGTAGCTCCCCACCAAAAGCTGCCTCTACAGAATCTGGTTGGCCCGGGTCAACCGATACTGACGTCGGAGTCAGGCTGAGCACAGTTTACAAAAGTCATGGAGATTCCTTCTAGGTCAGCAAACACTGTGGGAAGAAGGGCAAGATTCAAGAAAATAGAACGAGAGGACTATTTTTAGCAAGGGTAGGTCTGCTGTTGGCCGCGTTGTGTGACAAAGCCTCGTATCGCGCAACTACCGCTGCAGCAGTGGGCCTTGGGTGTCTAGCTGGGGGCGATCCCATGGCCCATCATGCTACAGGCAGGGCCCTGTTGATGGCCCAATAGTTCAAGGCCAAGCAGTGTCTCCCCTGTCTTGTCCCGCTGTGACGTGTTTACGTCAGTGACCGTTTTCCCTGCGAGGCCAGACGTTTGAGGTAGATGCGATCGGCGGTCAGGGCACACTCCACCTTGACTCCGTACAAATACAGTTGACTTCCAGGACCTTACCCCACGCCAGCTGGCAATGGCCAGTCCAAAATAGAAGGGGAGAACTTTTCTCGGGTCTGTCGGTGCCTTGCTTGCTTGCTTGCTTGCACAGCACAGTCAGATTTATTCATCACCACTGATGGCTTAGCTCTCGGTCTCGCTCTGTCTCTTTGTGGCTTTTTGTTGCGCGACAAAAGAAAAGATGTACCCCGGAAAAGTGCATCTCGTCTTCCGTACCGTCTTCTCCTGTGGCTTGCCTTGGCTTGTCGTCTCCTGTTCTTTTGCATGACCCACGCACGCAACGAAGGGACCAGGTCAGACAAAAAAGCACGCGCTCTTTTTTGACGATGGAAGGAATGTCAGCATCCATCATCCATTTGATCCTACAACCGTTTAAAAAGGTCAAACGGAGTTGACGTCAAATCAGACATTTTACAGCCGAAACAAAACACCCAATTCTAGGACTCTTTCTCTCTTCAGTCTCCTTCCCGAGACTTCCCAACTCCGTTCTTCAACACTGTGTACAAACGTTGCCTCCTTACGCAAAACGCAAGCCACTCGCTGCAAAAACAGCCTGTCACGGCCCAAAGGCGCTATGGATCTGCCACCCGGAAAAGCCTTGCACAGCGCAGGTGGCCACATTCACGCATGTCTAGGTGGCACGACTTTTAACAGCGCATTCATCGCATTGCCAGCCAGCCTCTCAATCAGCTGTGACGAACAGGCAGTGTTTAAACTCTGTTTTTTTTCTCTCTCTCTTTCAAGCTGAAAAAAAAGTCGACACGTCTAATCATGTTGAAATACCTGAGAACTATTGAACACTGACCCCTTCATGTGATGCATCACTTCCTTGTCGGGCATCAACCCGAGACACATCGGGATTCGTACCCAGCAACCGAATTACGAGCACGACACGGCACCTCGTTCCTGAACGAGCCTCGAAGCTTGAAAATAGCTTCTCAACGGGGGCAATTGCTTGTCCCATCCAGAACCACGCCAGCCTAATTCTAGGCAGATCTGACAGGAAACGGTCCCAAAGAAACCGGACTTTGCCCTTGTCCGTGTCCGTCGTAGTCAGCAGGCGGTAAGCTTTTTGTCAGTGCGTCGTCATTGGCATTGGCATGATTTGCCTGATTCACTTCAATCTCGTTTCCGCCCCCTCGGCTTCGGCTTCAACGGCATCCTTGTCGTTCGTTCGTTCGTTTGTCATGCAAACCATTTTGATACCTAGTTCAACCCCAAAATTTCAGACACAAAAGCCATAAGCCGCTAGTTAAAGTTGTAAGCCCATTAATTCTCCGTGACATGACACCCCCCGGTCAACTGTGCCGTCTCACTTTATCTCCATTTGACATTCTGAATATCACATCAGCCAGAACAACAAATAGTACATGTAGCGCCAGCATTCGCCGTTTCTGGTAACCCTCCGAACAATCCGTGAAAAAAAAAACGATAGTCGTCGACACTATCTGGCGCTATTGTGCGCCATGTGCATCAAACAACAACAAGATAGGCAGCAGTCTCACATCACTTATCACACGCCTTTTCGAACTCTTTGAGTATCATCTGTAGCACACGCTTAGTAAATCTCGCAGCATCGGTAGCTTCTCAACGTACCTCGAAATTAGAATCCGCCATTGACGAAAACACATGGTTCCTGTCCAACTTCAGTTTGGTCACCCGTGGGCTCTTGATGCCAAAAGCAACTCTCGCGAGGAATCGCGCATCGTCTCGGACATCAGTCGCATTCAACACGTCTCGAATTGCTGCCCGGTTCAAAGTCTTGGGTGGCGATGGTGGCAGTTCTATAGCCTTGCCGCTGAGACAGAATGTGCAGTGTCCGCACTTCTTCTTCCCGTCAGGGAGGCTCATCCCGAAATGCTCGGCAATCGAAAGACCAAAGCACTTTCGCCCAGTGATGAATTTGATCACCTGCTGGATTCTTTCCAGCGCTTGCTTTTCACGCACTTGCAGACTTGCGTATACCTCGTCCGTCAGAGCATCAATTTCGGCACCAATACTTGGGAGCTCCTTCAGGATCTTGTACTTTTGTTCCACTCCGCCCACGGTGAGTATGATGGCGCCAGAGTCGTTGAGATCGTTAAGAAGCTTGACGATTCCCATACGAGATGTTCCTGTGAGCGAAGCCACTTCAGACGGGTCAATGGTGTGATATTTCTTTGCCTTTCGTGCGTTTTCGAGGATGGCTTTGGCTTCGGGAGACTTGTCGTTCTTAAGGCGGGGGAAGTAACTAGATGTGGCCTCGAACTTGTACGAGCTGTACTCCGGTGTAACTGCTCGGATGAGATTGAACCTCAGTTCCAGAGTGGCGTAGATGACGCTCAAAGGACTTTGGCGAATGTCGAATTCTGCCCCTTGATGGTAATGGCTTGCTTTGAACGTATCGCCTACAGGCTTGGTAACAACCTCGGTATCAAAGATGTCGGTGAGAAGGTTGTGCAAAGAGTTGCGGGAAGGCAAGTCTCCTCGCGCAAATGTCTCTTTGATGTAAAAGTCTTCGGGGCAAAGGTAGAGCACGCAGTGGCTCTGTTCCCCATCACGGCCAGCTCGGCCAACCTGTTGACAGTATTCTTCGACAGTATTTGGGATATCCCAGTGGACGATGTTGCGAATGTCTTCAGCCGTTAGTCAAATTCTCAAGAGATGCGGTAGTGAACCAACCTGACTTGTCAATGCCCATGCCAAAAGCGATCGTCGCAACCACCTGGATTATGTGAGATTGAAGAAACAATGTCAACAGTATATTCGAACTCACAATTTGGATCTTCGAGGCCATGAACTCGTCCTGTATCTTCTTCTTTTCTTCTACCTTCATGCCAGCATGGAAGAAGTGAGAGGGGAACCCGCTCTTGGTTAGCTCATGAGCCAAGGCCTCTGCTTGCTGAAGAAGATATCAGTAAATGAATAGGCACGGTGGCAGGGCTGTACAACCCTCTGAACGGTGACATAGATGAGAGTAGATCCTGAGTGGGTTCTCAAGAACTCGAAAAGAGGCTCATATTTGTCCTGCTTCGTTGCCATGGCTTTGGCCTCCAGAATGAGACTAGAGAGGTCAGTTGCTGAGTCTCAAAATATCTTGGTCACAATCCTTACTTTGGACGGTACATGGATGTCATGAATACTCCCTCATTGGAAATTTCGAATGCCTCGCAGATATCATCAACAACAGGAGGTGTGGCTGTCGCAGTCAGACAAATGACCCGCTCTGCATAGATCTCCTTAACGAATCGAGCAACTATACTGCGTCAGTTCTCAGGTGACCAATGGGCAGGCAAGTTTTCAACCTTTCAAATAGTCTGGACGGAAAGAATGTCCCCACTAGGGATCTATTAGCTGTGATGATCAGTATTGCTGGGACAGGCAAACACACCTCTGAGATACAATGAGCCTCATCCACGCCAATGAGACGGACGCCGCCCTTCACACGCTTCATCATCTCGACAAATCCTTCGTTGTTCAGCCGTTCCGGAGCGCAATACAATAGTCGGAGCTTTCCCTCGCGGAGTGAATTGTTGATTTCTTGTAGTTCCTCTCGAGTTTTGGTAGAGTCGATACATTCTGCCGCAATGCCCTTCTTTTTGAGGGCGTCGACCTGGTCCTTCATCAAGGCGATGAGGGGTGAAACGACGATGCTGATTCCCGAATCATTGAGGTGTCTCTCGTTCGTTTGGCGATCGAGCTCGGGGAATGCAATTGCGGGTATCTGGTGAGGAGTAAGTAGGGGAAGAGACTCAGAAGAGGCATGGGCAATGCTAACCTGGTAGCACAACGACTTCCCGGCACCTGTTGGAAAGACGACAAGAGCATTCTTGCCTCCCAGGATCCGATTGATGGCCGCCTTTTGTTCGTGTCTGAAAGACTTGTACCCAAAGTTCTCAGCCAAGATCTTTTCAGCGAGACGAAGCCTCGACTGGTCCTCGGCGTTTTCTGACGTGTATCGCGCCTTTTTCGTGGGATTGAAAGCTTCCGTCCCTATTGAGTAGTCTCTTTTATGCTTCGCACCCGGCTTTTGGACAAGTTCTTCCGCGGTAACCCCTTCAAAGAGGTCGTCACCTGAGTCGAACTCGTCACCGTCAAAGGCACTCATCTTGACAGCGCGAGGACGCGTGGCGACAGTTGTCTCGGAAATTCAAGTTTGACACGGACTATTGAAGCCTCTCGGGAGAGTTCTAGTCAGCCTAAACATAAAGACTGACATTCCGAATCTGACAATGGCATGTGGGTGTGGTGTGTCGCAGATATGTTTCGTGTCAAGCTCGATGACGAAAAGGTGGAGCCAGGAGCGTGTCTGACACCAAGTCACGTGATTCCTTCAAGGGCATGATCAGCACGTGACTGAGTGACGATTGTCAGGACCCGACTTGAAGTACTCAGACAATCAAGTAAGATGCCATGAAGTACTACTGTAGAAGGGTTCTAATCTCGAAATTCATCACGGGCATAGCCGAATCTACATCCATCTTGCACCTTGTGCCTGTTCCATGGAGGAGCTTACCCTATACCAGTTGTCTTCAACAATGAGGTTTGAACTGCCCGCTCGCTCAACCCTTATTGTGAAGCAATGGCCCAACTTGGAGGGTTCGTGACGTTTAGGTTGGATCATAAGTAGTTAAACATAGGAGCTTTCAGTAGGGTATGACGAGAGATTCATGCACGTTATTTGTAGTTTGCCTCTCACATGGTTTCAATGCTTCCCACCAGGAAGCTTTATATAACTACTATGTTCTAGATCTCAAACGTGTTTAAATTGTTAAGAAAAGAGGAACACAAGGCATTCTCCTTTATAAGCTAGATTGCGAGATGTCTACTCTGCTATCACTAGGTCTATTGTCACTACAGCCAGCTTTCACACTCGCACGTTCTGTTTTCATTAAGATCCCGCAACTTTGAGATACCGTGGTAGAAGCCAGAGAGCCTGGCTCTGTCATATCTTCAAGCCTGGATTTTCCAGCATAACACTTCGCACTCTTTCGCGACTTCTCTTGGTTCACTAGATATGCCGAGGGCTTCCACCAAGGATGACGCGCGAATGGCGAGACTATGTCGGAGAAGTCTACAAGGACTCCTGACCCTCGCCAGTTGGCTTCATTAAAGCTCACATTAATGAAGCCGGTTATATGGAAAAAGTCCAATTGCTTGACAAGAGTGTCGATGTCAACCTGCTCCTTTGGAGTATAGTCGTAGATAATGGCGTAGTATACCTCGTTGTCTTTCAAGTCCAACCAACACTCGGTATTTGTCCGGATGAGATGTTGATTTATGTCACTACCTTTAATCTGGGTCCAGCCGAGGCAGCTAGTGATTCGAACATCTGGTTCAAATACAGCCGTGCTGTCTGGTTCCCAGCCTGGGTCTTCCTTACCACCACCAGCTGCAATGGCTCGTAGGTTCTCAAATGCCTCTGCTCTCGTCTTGGGCTTCGGGTTGAAGTGTACTTGTCGCCCAGATTCTCTTGCGCGTTGCAGGCAGGCATCGATCTTCTCCAGGAGAGCACAGTTCATGCATTCTCTCTCAAAGGCCCAATATCGTTCTGCGCCACGATATGGCTCCCGTTTGGAGCGAGTGTGAAACTGGCAATGTCGCTCTCGGAGAGAGTTGGGGTTGGAAGGGGCGACACGAGGAAGGAAATCTGTAGGATCCGCCCCGATAGGTGACGGCTGATGGTTGAAGAAAAACTAAAGAATTGTGTTAGTGAAAGAAAGGCGGGAGAATAGCCCGTTTCATGAGACGAGAAAGGCTACTTACTGTTTTGACAGCAACGGGCTCCTCGCGGCCTTTAATCCGAGCTTTGATTACGAGGCCATCAGCCCCGCGGCCTAGGAAGCGACCGAGCCTGATATCATCTCGTGTTCATGGAAATCGTCGGAGTCTTGGCTTTTCGAAATCTTCCCAATCAAGGGGAGGATCCCCAACTTTTGGCTCTTGAGATGTAAAAGGCAGGTTAATATCTGATAGCTCAAGCGCGGGTTCTGGGTCGACTTTCTCCTTGTGTATGGTTTCCATGCTTGAGAGTCTTGTGATGTTGAGTGGGGAATGTTGACAGCAAAAGTGACAAGGGAGCGAGACAGAGGTGACTCGGAATGGGAGAAAGTAATTCCGAAGCAGCTTCCATTTCGATGATTTCTATCCGTAATGTCATGCAAGATATGTCTATGCCTTCTTCGTTATCGCATCAGCAGGCGGGCCCAGCCACCGACGGATACAGGATCGAATATCGAGCCATCCCTATGGAGGATCACGTAAAAGGGAAGCGACAACTGACCGTTCACCTGGCACTCTTCTACTTGGCCTGGATGGCGGTCATGGGACAAGGCTCATTGTCTGCAACGTCCCCTAGTTTTGACTCATCTTGACCTTTCTAGATGGGACTTTCATCCACAATACTACTGGCCTGCTCTTGAAAAAAGGGAAGAACATAGAGTATCCCGATCCGTCTAGGGAGGATAGAGGACTAGCATGGGTGACAGTCGGGAGCCAGGAAGAAGGCGAACCTGCCCTGGCCTTGACCCTGGAATCCATCGTATCTCTGGAGATAACCGAGTATCAGGGGCGACACTTCTATTACTACGTAAATGGTGACGAGCCAACTCTTGTCACGAGCGATATGCCTGTGTATGATGAAATGAATGGGGAGTTTGGCTACTTCGAAGGGTTGGTATGGACAGTCGGGTCTCGAACTAAGAAGAAACGTCACACGAGAGGCAAGAGTCGAAAGTGAGTAATGGAAGCAGTAGGGGGTTGATAGCAGTCAGCATATAAATGAGAGTGCCAAGGCCCCTCTGGGAGGCACTGAAAGTGGGCACTGATTCCCGAACCTGATGGTGTCCGCAAACCCTTCTTCATATGGGCATTCGTCAGACCCCTCACCCAAGCTTGGGCAACAGGGGCAATAAGTAAGGCTTGAATGGATTGCTTTTTTTGGCGACGATCAAAAAGCTTGACCAGACACCGGTAGGCAATCGATGATCAATCTGTTCTAGACTCTTGGCAGGGCTGGAGCCGTGCTCTGATTCCTCGACTTGATGGCCTCTGCAGATCTGCCAAATGGGCATCGTACGCCTTGGGTGTCTTGACAACATGTTCACACTTCCGCAATTTCTCCATGCCGATTATCACAGACCAGCCGTTCTCTCGAGTTGCCGACTTGATTAGGACCATGGATCTGCTAATGGCGGAAGAATCAGATCCCACCAATAAAAGCCAGCTTTTGAGTCAGGGGCTCCATCCAATCACTCATCGCGTCGATGTCTCATCAAGCCACAGGAGCTCGACTCAATCAAACGGGACATGCCGAACCAATCCAGCACCAAGCTATCCAGACGCTGTGACCATGTCCACGTGTCGGTCTAGTGTCACAATAAGTCTAAAACGCCATGGGTAGTCGCCATTTTGTCTGCCGATGTCGCCGGCGTGAAGCTCCTGTCGGCAGAGTCTTTTTCCTCGGCAGCTGCCAGCTGATACTATCAGACTGTTCGGAGTGCTCTGCGGCATAGTTCTAGATCTCGCTTCGACCGAATATCGTCACGCGTCTTAAAAAGACAGAGCCTGGAGCTGAAAAAGTCTGCGGCCTCCAGGGGCTGGACCACGTCCCGGCAGTCTGTCACGGTAGTGTACCCGAATTCGGGAGCCTTATCATGACGCCAGGGCCCTTAGGTTCGCAACCGCTATCTCAAAGTCGTCGTCATCTGTCAAATTTAATTGGTCTCCGTGCAAAGAATAGAACCATTCTGGTGAGGGCGTTCAGCTTCTAGCCATCAAGCCTACACCCAATCTGGAATCCAACGCCGCGCCGTTGACGCCTGGCCAGATTTTCCCGGGACTAGCAGTTTGTACGGCCGAGACTTGGCATTTATGGCTCTCAGGTCCGTGTTGACTCGGCTCGGTTCATGTCTCATTCGCTCGTTCCCTGTGCGAGAACTTTCAGGCGGGGTTGGTGAAATCGATAGTTTCGTTTTTAGCTGTCGTCGCTTCCTCTTTGTACAATAGGGAGAGAAGACTTACAGACTCTCACCGGGAGAACCGAGATCTCGAACGTCAGAGGCGACAGTTCAGGTGGAGAGCTGAACTTGGGGGTAGGCGTGATGCATGGGCAGATTCGTAAGCTTTCAGGATAATAGATGATCATTATCTCCCCCCATTAACCGTGGGTCGTTGTCTATGTCGCTGTCGCTGTCGCTTTCTGTTTCTCTTTTCTTTCGTGTTGGATCGAATCAACACGGACAACGTCAGGTTATACTGACCCTCGGCAAACCATGGCCAGACTGTCTTGGCTACTGCTCCCGCTGCTCTGCGGGAGCGGCCTTGCAAAAGAAGGTTCAGTTGTTCCTGATTTCGTTCACTCGTCCAGCCATTCCGCTCGTTTCACTTCCCCTACTTTCGTTCTTGACGCTCCTTTGGATACTCATCTTGCCCCTGACACCCTCCCCTTTGTTGATACCAATCTGTTCCCTCGAGAGGCCGATGCACCTCATTGGCCACGAGATGACCCGTCCGATCGGGTTGAGAAGCGAGAGGTCGATACTGTTACATCGACCTCCACTGCCATCAATCCACTCCTCAGGGGATGCAGGCCGCGACTGAACCAGCTCTCATCCTCTGATTCGTCTTTCACTACGGCTACTTCGACTGTCTCGTCGGATACTCAGCAAACCCAATCGACAGTCGCATCCACCAGGACTCAATCCTCGTCGGATGTCAACCAGTCCACTACGCAAAGCACCCAATCTTCTGATACCTCACTTACTCTTGGCGCCACCACTTCAACGGAGTCCACCGGTTCAACAGAGTCCACCACTTCAACAGAGTCAACGAGCAGTCAGACATCCTCCTTCGAACTGCCAACCTCAACGACTTCGACCGAAGCTGTGACTTCTCTCTCAGCATCGACAGAGTCTAGCGTTGATACGGCCTCAAGCTGGACTACGACCACTCAATCGACTGAAGCAACCGATGCCGACACATCCACAACTTCAGGATCAGTCTCCGAGGAGACCAGCACGGCACTAACCAGCGAGACTGGTGCTACAACCTCGTCTCAATCGGAAACCTTCTCAACTGGTTCTACTACGGATCAATCCTCTTCAGTCGGGACCACCACCACTCAGGAGTCATCCAGCGAGACCAGCGCCACGGAATCAGCCTCTGAGACTAGTTCAACACAATCTCTTGTGTCTTCTAGCACGGAATCGGCTTCCCAGTCTCAGTCGGAGACGTCATCGTCAACGGACTTCCTCTCTACCACATCCACCTTCCCTACATCTTCTGGCCAAACCACTTCAGAGAGTGTTGCTCCAACATCGACTGACTCCCATCTAGTGCTTACAGTCGCCGCTGACGGAAGCGGAGACTTCACCGCCATCAATGAGGCCATCAAGACTGCCCAAGCGAGCGGATACCCCACTGTCACCGTCCTTGCTGGCACCTACACCGAGAACGTGGTGATTGCCGCCACCCCCACTGTCACTGTTATTGGAGAGGTTTCCAAGAAGCGTGACTACACATCCAACAGCGTCGTCATCGAGAATGGTGGCGGTGCCAACCCGGCCTTGTCCTTCTCGGTAGCCAACAACGCTGGTACGACTTGGAAGAACATCAAGTTCTCCAACTCACAGGTTGGAGGTACAGGAGGAGCCGTGTTCCTGCGTGGCTCCAAGAATGCCTTTTACGGCTGTCAGTTCGTCGCTGCTGGCATTGCCGCCATCACGGGCAGCTGGTCGTCCGCCATTGTGGCCGACTCGTACCTTGAGGCCCAGGACAAGGTCATCTACAACACCCCGTCTCTCTACATCTACGGATCTACCATTACGGCCACCAAGAGCAATGCACTTCTCGTGTACAACAAGGGCGGCCTAGTCGGCTCGACCATGTACAACTCCACCATTGTCTTTGACACGTCCAGCGTCATCCAGAAGAGTGGACTTACCAACACCAAGGTCTACCTCGCCGCGGCCAACGGAGACGGTTCGGTTGTTGTTTACAGAGACTCTAGCCTAGCTGGTTTCTTGGCTGCTACTGGTGTCTATGTCGACTCCAAGACGCAGTCAACTGCGAACAAATACATTGAGTTCGGAACTACCGGTGATGGTAGCTACCCGAACCATGTCACCGATCAGGAGAAGTACATCTCTTGGGTCACCAACGTTGACGAGCTTGCGCCTTATGACATCTCCACCTTCTTTAAGAATGTCAACCCTTCTGTCGCTGTCTCTAACACTGATTGGATTGACTCTGGCGTCCTAGCTGCCATCAAGGCTAGCAATGCCAAGGATGTTTCTAAACCGGAAACGACCTCATCCACCAGCATTGAGACAACATCAACCACTGCCCTTGAATCAACCTCAACAACCGCCGAGTCTACTACCGCGTCGTCTGAGTCCGCCACGACTTCCACTGCTGAGAGCCACGAGACTTCAACCACTGAGGCGACTTCGTCAGCTGCAGCCACAACCTCGACTTCCGCGTGTGCCTTGCCCTCATCTGTGCCAAGCACGGCCATCGTTGTTGGCCCAGAAGGCAACAAGTGTGCGTCTTACAACAGCATCGCCTCTGCTGCGGCTGCTCTCCCCAACGATGCTACTACTCAGTACATCTACATCCTGGCTGGCACCTACAACGAGAAAGTTACCATCGCTCGTACTGGCGCCACCATTGTTCGTGGCCAGAGTACCGATGGCTCTTCATCTAAGAACAACCGCGTCACCATCTCTGCAAAGAATGGTCTTATTTCAAGCAGCAGTGGTTCCTCTGGGACTGCTACCTTCTCTGCCAACAAGTATGAAGCCAAGCTGGTGTCGTTTTACAACATCAACTTTGAGAACTCGTTTGATGCCACCCCCAACTACGTTGCTCTGGCCGTCTACGCAAAGGGTACCAAGGTGGCTTTCTACGGCTGCAACATTGCGTCATCTCAGGGAACTCTGTATCTCGACTATGGCAACATCTTCTTCAGTCACTCTCGAATCGAGGGAACGACAGACTTTGTCTGGGGACAGGGCGCTGGCTACATTTACAACTCTGTGATCGTGACCAAGGGAACGACTACCGGCCAGACGATTGCAGCTCACAAGTTCCAAAGCTCATACGGTGGATCCCGCCTGGTGTTTGACCTCTGTGCCGTTGTGCCTTCTGATAGCTCGGTCCCTGAAGGATCTACCTACCTGGGCCGAGACTATACTACCAAGGCCAATGTTGCTTTTGTCAACTCGTACCTCGATGATCATATTGCATCTGCTGGATGGAAGATTTCTTCGCCCTCCACATTCACTGGCTCGTTCGTTGAGGGAAACAACACAGGACCAGGATATGACTCCTCGGCCCGTGCCTCAGCTGTCACTATTACGGATGATACGTCATCCTACAAGGTTGCCAGCATTCTCGGAGATGATTCCTGGCTTGACAAGGATGCCATCGCACCATTCGCTGGCTGGCCCAAATCTGTCTATGGATCGGAAGATGTTTCCAGCACCACCACTTCTGCCGCCACTTCTGCTTCCGAGACAGCTTCCAGTACTTCAAGCGCCTCGATCGCTGGATCAACCTTGACTGTTGCCCCTTCGCCAACTGGAAATGAATTCTCGACTGTCGCCTCTGCCGTTGCTGCCATCCCCAATGACGGCGAAGATTACACCATCTACATCAAGGCTGGATCTTACAACGAGCAGCTTACCCTCACGCGAACCAGCGGCCACATCACCCTCCGTGGTGAGACAAGCTTTGAGAACGACTTTACCCAGAACAAGGTTCTCATCTGGTTCAAGCTGGGTTACTCAACCAGCGCCTCCAGGAACGAGGAGACTCCCATCATCTTCTGGAAGAACACACAGAACGCAGGACTCTCGCTGTACAACCTCAACTTCACCAACACCTACCCCCAGACGAGCAGCACGGCAGCTTTGGCTGGTGACTTCTTTGGCACCAACATGGCGGCCTATGGCTGTGCCTTCAAGGGTTTTCAGGATACTCTCCTTGTGAACCAGGGTGTGCAGGTCTTCAGCAACAGCTACATCGAGGGCAGTGTCGACTTCATCTGGGGTTACAGCAAGGCCTACTTCCACCAGTGTTACATTGCTTCCAACACGCCAAATGCCTACATCACTGCTCAGAACAGGAAGACCTCATCTTGGGCTGGTGGTTTCATCTTTGACACTTGCTTGGTCACCTACACTGATAGCTACGGCTCCTCTTTTGGATCGACTTCTCTTGGTCGCCCCTGGTCGCAGTATGCGCTCGTCGTCTACAAGAACTCGTACCTTGACAAGCACATTTCCGCTGCTGGCTGGGCGGTATGGTCATCTAGCACCCCTCAGACTTCAGATGTCCTCTTTGGCGAGTTCAACAACACTGGTCCTGGAAACTGGACTTCGTCTCGTGCAAGCTTTGCAAAGGAGCTTACTGAGTCTGAGGTCGCGCCCTATTCTCTGGGCTCATTCATCGGTAGCACTAGCTGGCTCGACATGAAGGCGTACAACTATGCTCCTAGCTATACCATTGGCGACTCGACTTCATCTTCAACCACGACCCCGACTGAGACAGCATCCTCATTCCCCTTCCATCTCACTGATGGCACTGCTCCCCCCAAGGGTGCCGTCCTTGTCTCGGTGAATGGCGAGAAGGAGGATTCCTACTCAAGCGTGACCGATGCCCTGGCCAGCCTTCCCAAGGACTCGACACAACAAGTCATCTTCATTTATCCCGGTACCTATGAGGAGCAAGTCCCCGCCATCAACCGACCTGGCCCTGTCACCATCATCGGATACACTGAGACCGAGCCTGGCAAGACCTACAGCAGCAACCAAGTCACCATCACCCAAGCCAAGGGTCTCTCTGTTGCGGGCACCATTCCTGCTGGTCGAAGCAACGCTGATACCGCCACCATCGCCACTGCAAGCACCAAGATTGCCTTCTACAACGTCAAGTTCATCAACACGGAGAACTTGGACGGCTCCACTCCCAGCTACGTTGCCCTGGCTGCAAGTGTCTACGGTAACAAGATTGGTTTCTACGGTTGCTCTTTCGTCGGTTGGCAAGATACTCTTCTCAACGGCGCCACAGATGGTTATCAGTACTACGAGAGCTGCTACATTGAGGGTGCCATTGACTTTATCTGGGGTTACAGCAAGGCTTACTTCAAGGGATGTACTCTTGCCGCCAAGCGAGCCAAGTCAGCCATCACGGCTCAGAGCCGAAAGAGCGACGCGGCCATCGGAGGTTACATCTTTGATCAGTGTCTCTTCACCGAAGCTGCCTCAGCCACTGTTGATCTTCAGGGACAGGTCTACCTTGGACGACCTTACTCCGCGTATGCCTTGGTGGTGGTCAAGAACAGTTATCTGGACAGCATCATTCAGCCTGCCGGTTGGAAGATCTGGTCTACTACTGATCCTCGAACTGACCACATCACTTTTGCTGAGTACGCTAATGAGGGTCCTGGTAGCTGGGAGAAGAACACGGCTGCTCGAGAAGGCTTTGGATATGCCACTCTTCTCACGAGTGACTCGTACTCCCTCACATCCGTCATGGACAGCACTGACTGGATCGACAAGACCTTCTGGGATTCCATCACCACACCTAAGCCAAGCACACCTGTCGAGCCTACTCCTGGTACTACCGAGTACAGTGGCACGACTCCTCCTGCTGGCGCTTACATCGTCTCCAAGGAGGCCATTGATGGAGTCACTACCTATGCGACCATTCAGGAAGCCATCAACGCTCTTCCCGCTTCTAGCAAGATCACTCCCACTGTCTTCATCTACCCTGGCACGTACAAGGAGCAGATTGTCCTCGCGAGAGCCGGAACAACCATCTTCCTTGGATACTCCGAGTCGCCTGATGACTACTCCCAGAACCAGGTTACAATCACCTATGACAAGGGTATCGACACTCAGGCTGACGCCTCTAACTCGGATTCTGCTACCTTCTATGCTACTGGCAACTATTTCCAAGCTGTCAACATCAACTTCAAGAACACTTTTGGCACGACCAGCAAGTAAGTGACTCATCTCTTTCTCTCATGAACACTAACTGACTTCTTCTTAGCTACGCTAGTCTTGGCTTTGGTGTCAAGAGCAGCAAGTATGCCTCGCTGTATGGCTGCCAGGTCTACGGCAACCAAGATGCCCTCCTCATCAACGGCTTCTTCTTTGCCTACAACTCGTACTTTGAGGGTAACATCGACATGATCTGGGGTTCTGGAGCCGGTTACTTCCTCAAGTCGACCATTTCACCCAACCGGAACGGTATCGCCTTGACTGCCCACAAGAGAACGGACACCACTACGCCAGCTGGTTTCGTCTTTGACCAGTGCACAATCACTCCTGCCAACGGCGCTTCGTACTCGACTATTTACCTTGGTCGACCATGGAACCAGTATGCTCGTGTCGCCTACGTCGAGTCCGAACTTGGCTCCTGCATCCCCGCCGTTGGATGGGATGACTGGACCAACGCTGACCCCAGAACCGGAAACGTCATCTTTGGAGAGTATGAAAACACTGGTGCTGGATCCTCCACCAGCAAGCGTGCCTCTTTCGCCAAGCAACTGTCCGGTGATGAGGCTGCTCAGTTCGAGTTGGGCACTTTCTTCGCTGCCACGGCCTGGATCAACTCAACTCTCGTGTCCGCGACACCCTTTGTTGCAGGCGCTGTTCCTACTGGAACGTCAAGCTACACAACCGTCTACACCACTCAGACAGTCACCTCGTCTCAGACACTCTTCGCCACCGTCACAGCCTCTGACAAGACTGTCACCAGCAAGTCTACTTCTGTCATTGATGTCGGAACCACCATCACGCCTGATCCTACGACCAAGACAACTGTGGAGAAGACAACCATGACGCAGACCTCCAAGACAACCGAGGCTGACGAGCTCATCACCTCCAAGACGACCAAGACTGTTGACGTCGGCACCACCATCACCCCCGCCGCTGTCACCAAGACTTCAACTAATGTCATTGAGTCGACTATCACGTCTTGGGTCACCACCACTGCCAAGGCTGTGACGACGACTGTGACAACCACCGGCGCTACTGTGACTCCCAAGTCAGTTACGTCCAAGCAGACTGTCTTGACCACTACTTTTGCCACCAAGACGTCAACCCCCAAGGCTGTCACTGTTTCCAGCACCAAGACTGTCACATCTGGAACTGGTGGAGTCACGACCACATCGTTGAAGGCGACTACCGTGTATTCGACGGTTGTGACCACCTCGACTGAGACCACGAGCAAGAAGACCACGATTACTTGCATTCCGACCAACAAGCGTCGTGATCTGGATGGCCTTGTGGCTGTGGCAACGATTAAGCCCAGAGCTGCGGTCGTCTATGGTAACCCGGCCATCGATCTTGCTGCAGGTCTTACACACCGTGACTTCATCGAGCTTCAGATTCGCGCTGCTGGTCTAGTTACGGTTACCTCGACAGTGGTTACGACCTATACGACTAACGTCAAGACGTCGACTGCGACTGTCCCCGGAAGCACCACTACGACGCTGAGCATCACGACCAAGACGACAGGCAAGACATCTACACTCAAGCCTGTCACCGTCTCGGAAACGACCACCTCTGTGGCCACCAAGTACACTACAGTTACGATCCCTGGCTCTAGCTCGACCACCACGATTGTCACAACCAAGACGACTGGAAAGACCACGACCCTGAAGGCTTCCACCACCACTGTTGTGCAAGATTCCACCTCCGTCGTCACCGTCAAGAAGACGACCACTCTCCCCGCCAAGACTGTGACGGCCTATAAGACGGCGACCACCACGCTCGCGACAGGAACTGTCAAAGTTACAACCACAAGCACCGCCAAGAAGACGTCCACCATCACGCTTCCTGTCGAGACGGTCACGAGCTGGTCTACCGTCAAGACCACCCTGACTCCTTCGAGCACGGTGACATTGAGGAGCACGGTCTCCAAGACTACGACATCAACGGTGAAGGCGACGACGACCAAGTGGGTGACTTCGACAAGCAAGGGTGCTGCTGCTTGTACCAATTAGGAAAGAAAGTAGATTAATCTTCGTCACTTGTTTCTATAGTTAAGAAGCAAACTTTAATAAATACCCTTTTTGCTCAGGTCTAATATCCTATCCGAGCACATAATAATGTTGGTCGTGTGCACAGTTGACACTGTATAGCTGTACAATCCCTGTTTCTGCATAGATCATCGCTGCCAACGCGTAATGCAACCTTGTCTTAGTACAAGGGCTTGAAAGTTTAACTGGCCGACATGACACATAGATAGACACCGTGTTCTTTGTCCTGCACTTTTCTAAGGATAGGTACCTCGAAGTAAACATTATGCTTTAGCCGACGGTGCAGTTTGTTAGAGGTCGACTATGCATGCCACCTGTAAATACGGGCCACACCAGAGGTTCTGAGCGATTTAGTCTCACCGTGCCCCCTCCGCATCAACCTTTGACCTATTTCTTTGTCTAACGTAAAGTCAGACGCAACACCTTGTACGAACCACCTTCACACCACAGTACTCGGGCATGTGCGCGAGTCCAGAACAACAGGCGGCGGGGACAAGCCCTCCACCTGTCCAGGGCAATAATGCCCCGCTTGCCGTCGACGAAAATGTTGGAGAGTCCCTTGGCTTGTGTAGGATTTTGTTCTCATGATCCTCTTTAGGCCGCTGCCCAAGATGACGACGCTGACTCTGCATTCGGAGGAGTGAGGTTTCATGTGCCCATTTATGAAAATGAATCAACGTGTCTAACTCTGGCAGGATAACGTCAGCGACACAACCTCGATGGGATCTAGCATCCTTGCTTATCGGCAGGAAAACGGCAGGACGTATCACGCCTATAAGGACGGCGGTAATTATCAATCCTTTCTTTATGCGATTCTATGGGTAGCTGATTAGATACCAGTCTACGTTCTTCCGAATGATGAGGTCAGTTTCCTTCTTTGTCTGAATTGTTGTTTGACATATTTCACTGACACCCTCGTTCCTAGACCGAAAATGAACGCCTAGGTACTTGTGTCATTGCTTCCGTGCGACCCTCCATGTATCTAACCTAGCAAAGATCTCCAGCACAACTTGCTACTGTTCACGTTCGACGGAAACCTCCACTGTGCTCCAGCTGACAGGCCCTTCAGCCGTGTCCTTGACGCCGGTTGCGGGACTGGTATCTGGTCTATTGATTACGGTACGACCCCAATTCTGTACAAGTCTACATTTTGACCAAACCTTTGACAATTGTCCAGCCGACGAGCATCCTGAAAGTCAAGTAAGCGAAATATACAAGCGTTATCAGACGCTGGGCGTCCTAACAACCGAGTTTTTAGGTAACCGGGGTTGATCTTAGTCCCATTCAACCATCATTGTAAGCTAAGAGAGGGGCTAAAGCCTGGTACTCTTACATGTGTTTCTTCTGACAAGCTAAATAGTGTGCCCCCCAACGTCAACTTTTACGTGGATGATCTTGAGGACGATTGGACTTTCAGCAGCAAATTCGACTTCATCTTCTCGCGCTTCATGACTGGGTCTATCCGAAACTGGTCCAGGTACTTGAAGCAATGCTATGAGTAACAGCCATCTCCCTCCAAGCATTGAATAACCAGCTAACCTGCTGTTGATAGCAATTTGGAGCCTGGCGGCACTCTTGAGCTTATGGATATCATATATCCCCTCCAATCTGATGATGGTACGCTCAAGGAGGAACATCCTGCGTACCAGTGGTCGGTGCTGCTCCAGGAAGGATTCGCTGGTGGCGGTCATCCACTTAACACTGCCCTCTACTACAAAGACTGGCTCAAAGATGCAGGCTTTGTTGATATCGTCGAGGTGAAAGAGAAGTGGCCTTGCAGCGCTTGGGCCAGAGACCCCAAGTATAAGCAAATCGGTAAGTTTTGGACTCCAATCGAGAGATACTGTTTGTGTCAGACGCTAACCTCCACATAGGTATGTGGGCGTATGAGAACGGTGTACAAGCCCTGGAACCCCTCAGCCTTGCCATCTTTACAAGGCCCAGAGAGGCAGGCGGGCTGGGTTGGAGTATCGAAGAGTTGCAACTTCTGCTGGCTGGAGTCAGAAAGGACTTTAAGAACCTCGGCATCCATATGTACTGGCCTATGTGAGTTTCCCTACCCAAGTGCGATCAAACAACTCTAACGCTCTTGGTAGATACTCTGTGTATGCCAAAAAGCCCCAGTAAGGCATCCTGCTGCTTGCAGCATGCTCTAGACCTCGGCGCTGCAAACTTGGAAATGTGTGTTCTTCCACCAGCTTGAACTATGTGAGAAAGCGAGCCTGTAGCCCTCGTGTATACGGGGAATATCTTCAAACTTTATTCCTATTTTGAAGGGGGATCCTTAAATGGGGCTCTGTAGTTGTCTCTGGGCGTTGGAGTACAATGGGAGGTTATGTATGTTGACATTGGCCTAGAATATCCAGAACCTAGCACGATGTATTCACGTTGCCAACGAAAAGCAAGAGCGCTTTCTGGAAAAAAGAAAGCCCACAAAAATGACCGAAGTTGACGAAAACAAAGACCCAGGCATTGTATGGCTCCTAGCCTCTAGGAGAAGGCGCCTCAAGGAGACTTGAACCCTTCTCCCCGCTGTTCACGAAGGAAGTCGTCAAGAATTCTAGCCTTCCTCTCAACATCAGCAGTACCAGTACGGTCATGGAAGACCTCATCCATCTCTTCAAGGGTCTTGCCGTTCGTCTCGGGAACACAGAAGTAGGTCCACACAAAAGACAACAGGCAAAAGACTGCGAAAAAGACATAGGCCCCGAAACCAGTCTCTTGGATAAGCGGCGGGGTAATGAGGCCGATGATGAAATTCCATAACCAACCTTTATTTCGTTAGTTAAATCCAGCCATGGGAGGCAGAGGGATTGCAGAAGTGGTACTTACTGAGGGACGTGGCGAGAGCGACACCTTTGGCTCTAAGAGACGAAGGAAAGACTTCGGACGGCATGGCCCAAGGCACTGGGCCCCAACTGCATCCAAAGGCCAACATATAGGCTAAAAGAAAAGCCACAGAGGTCCAGCCTTCAGGAATGTAGCTAGGCCAATCGTGGGAATACTTGCCGACAAAGATCGAGATGATCAGATGGGGAATGAACATGCAAATACTACCTGTGAGAAGGATCTTTCTCCTGCCAAATCGATCCAATGTCCAGAGGCTGCTGATAACGCCGACCAGTTGGACGCAGTTGACAACTCCGGACATGATAAGCTGCATATTGAAGTTCAGGTCCATAGTGGCAAACAGGGTCGGCGAATAGTAGACTATAACTAATTAGCGTCTTGAAAGGTACGATACGGACACATGGGAACGAACTAAGGGCATTGATTCCAACGAACTGTTGAAAAAACATGATCCCAATACCGACATGGGTGCGACGCCAGCAGCCAGTCTTGAAGCAATCGGACCACGAGACAATTTCCAGTTGAAATTTGGAAATTATGCTGCTGCTTTCCACGAGTCTAGGGTGCCGTCCTTTGAGGATAACCTCCTGGAAGCGTGCTTCTGCAACAATATCAGTCCATTCGGCACGAACTCGGATGTCATCGGTATGTAATGAGCGGAGTCTAGCGAGGGTAACCAGGGCTTCTTCGTGTCGGCCTTTGGACGCAAGTCAACGAGGTGAAAACGGCAGGAAGAAGGCGCCGACGCCTAGCAGAACTCCAGGGAAGATCTGAAGGAGGAAAGGCAGTTGCCATGACCAGTGGCCTTGGATGTCCTTTGTGCCAAAAGTGATCCAGAAGGAGGCAACAATTCCGACTACGATTGAGAGCTCTTCAAAAACTAGAAGAGATCCACGAATCTCATGGGGTGATATCTCTGAGATATAAATTGGGACAACCATTGATAGCCTTGATCCGTCAGTTCTTCTGATCTTGGATGATGGGACAAACCACTTACATGCCGATACCGACGCCACCGAAAAAGCGTCCAGCAGCCAACATATCGTAGTTGACAGCGGCTGTCTGTATCGATGAACCAATAGTAAAGATCACAACCGCCACCATTAGCGAGCGTTTCCTCGAGATCCAATCGGCAATCCAGCCTTGGTTCAAGGCACCGATGAAAGCACCGAGAGGAATCATGGCCGTCATAAGACCCTTTTTGAAGCCTGAGCCACTCGCCTCATTGGATACCTCGGGGAAGCGATTCAGGAACTCATCCATAACCAAGGTCACTGAGACGACTCTTAGGTCATGTCCAAAGAGGAAGCCGCCTAGAGCAGCAAAGGCAGCGCAGTACGCGACAAACCGTGACGCGAACACTCCCTTGATACCTTCAAGACGTTAGTTGCAACACTCCAGCGGGCAGTTGTGAGTGTGTGGAGGGGTCTCACCAGATGGGCCATAGGCAACGTAGCCATCTTCTTGTGGGGAAGTGATTTCCTCATGTACAGCATCAACCGTAGAGAAGTCGACACCTGTGTTTGGGTGTGTGTCTAACTTGGACTCTTTTGTAGGATCCATTGCAGCAAAGCTGAATGTCCGTCGATTTAGTCAGATGTATGAGTGAGGATATAAGTCCAAGATGCAAAAGAAGTGGCCAAGATGCTGCTTGAAAAGGAAGAGATATTAGCATGTTTGTGGTCCTCCCGTTCGTCTTTATACCCTATGAAGCCGTACTCTTGGCCGTACCCAAGTCAGGTTATTAACAGTGACGACACCCAATTATCGCGCGTTTATGCCAAGTAATGTGTCCCCCGACTGCCCCAGAACGAGTCCCCAGGTTCTCCTCGTCTGATGCATCAAGACTTGCGGGGGTGGATCGTCGACACGAAACGCGGAGAAAGCATCATGGCTCATCATCCTCGTCCGGGGAGAATGGCGACTGCCAACAAGAGTAAACATTCGCCGGAACAGTCTGATAGTCGAAAAGAGTAATAGCTCGCCTAAAAACATCTTATGAGAAACATGGGAGAGAATGCTTTCCCTCACGCTAACATATCCCTGATTGTAGGGCGTGAGAAGGGCGCGGTCTCCTTCGACCACCGGCGGTGGGTCTCGCACGAACGGAGCCGAGATAATGGGCCCCGGATTTGTTTATGTCATGGTTCAGGGGGATCACCAGCAGGTCAAGAGTTTCCGGATAAGCATGATCCCTGAAACGGACAATGGCTTGGACGTGGGGGGACTCTCGAGGATGAGACTAGCCATCATAGCCTGGGGAAGTAATAGGCAGCCTCTCCCATCACACTCAGCTCCAAGATGCAGTCTCTGCAGTTCCACAAAGCTTTTCTGACGAAATGCCAGTTCGACGACTTCAAGTTGGTGTAGCAGGCCTCGGCCGGATGGGCAAGCGACATGCCCTCATCTGGCTCCAATAAGTTCATCGCGCAGACCTCATTGCCGTCTGTAGTCCTGAAGCAGCCGAGAGACAATGGGCGAGCGAGGAACTAGCACCGCATGGAATTGCAGCATATGAAGACTTTGTCGACATGCTTGCTCACACTGGCCTTGAGGCTGTGTGTATCGCTTCGGCGACGAGTGCACATGCTGAGCAGTCCAACATGGCTATCAGAGCAGGAAAACATGTGCTTTGCGAAAAGCCACTTTCAACTACTGTCGAAGTTGTGAGTTTATAGTTTTCTTAACCTCGAACTTATTATCCTCGGGAGTAGTCTAGCTAACCAAGTTCAAGTCTCAATCTGTGCTGGATACTGCGGCGACACGACCTGATCTTAAGGTCATCTGTGGCTTCTCACGACGCTCCGATGCTTCATATCGCGCCGCGTACGAAAAAGTCCAACAAGGCCTCATAGGACGACCAACAGTCATGCGTTGTCAGAGCTGCGACATTCTAGACCCGACCGGACAATTCGTCTCGTACGCCGCCGTCTCTGGGGGTGTCTTTGTCAACTCATGCATCCATGATATCGACTTGGCCCTCTGGTTCTTTGGTAAAGAAGCCAGGATCAAGTCAGTCCATGCCATTGGCACTGCAGCGTGTCATCCAGACCTGCGGCAGTACAACGACAGTGACAATGCGATTGGCATGATGGAGTTCCACGGCGGTCGAATGGTCTCGCTTTTTGCGTCCCGCACCATGGCTGCTGGCGCAGAGGACTCTACAGAGATTATCGGGACCAAAGGGAAGCTGGTGGTCAACATGATGCCGAGGGTGAACCAGGTTCACGTTTACCAGGCTGGCGGGCTCTTGCAAGAGATGCCCCAGAATTATTGGGAAAGGTTTCAAGATGCGTTTGTGACACAGGCCAACAGGTTTGCCGAGACCATGCTGGATGACAAGCCGTCTTGGATTGAGCTCGAATCTGCGGTCGAAGTGGTCAAGATTGGTGTTGCTTTGCAAGAGTCTATGGTGACGGGGGAAAAGATCTGGTTTAATGAGCAAGGTCAACGGGTGAACAAGGCCCAGCGGTAGATACAGCAGCGGCTTGGAATGTTCTCAAATCCACTGCTACTAACTACAATTGTTCTGTAAATATCCGTATTGACCATGTTTTAAGAGTGTATTTAGGCGCCCAATGATGAATAGCGACCCTGGCCAACTAGCGTGACGTGATATAAACTTATCATTAACTTAATAATATGATAAACGACTACTTTGATCTAAGCCAAATATCGCGAAGTAAAGGCCTGTACACGCCGAGTAATTCCCGGTCCACGCATGTCTCAGTAAAAGGCCTTGATGTCATCCCCGTAGGATGCGGAACGCTGCCCCCTGGCCACAGTCAAGAGCCCAACCGAGTGTGGAAACATGGCATTAAATCGCCGAAAATTTTCCCTTCAGAGCACACTCGGAAACCCCGCATCCATGATGCTGATCGAAGTCTTGGCAGAGTTTCTCGAATTGGCAATGTCTCGCCGTGTTTCGTAGAACGGCCAACTGTATATGAATGCCTCCTCCCTCATGATCCTTGTTAAGCCTATGTAGCAATCGAATCACTTTGAACAATGACGAAAACTCAAGACAGCTCATTGCAGGTCGCTGTTGTGGGATATGGGTATGTTTTCATGCTGCTGTGCTAGGGGCAACCGCACCACTTGATTGCGGCTCTGATGAAATGATAGCTTGGCCGCCAAAATCTTCCATATACCCTTCATCCAAGCCTCACCTCTCCTCAAGTTGCACTCGATCGTACAACGCAAACCGAACAAGGAATCATCGGCCCCCAACAACCACCCCTCGCTCACGCATTACACGACCCTCGATCCTGTACTCCAAGATCCAGCGATTGACCTTGTTGTCATTACAACCCCTCCAGACTCCCACTTCAATCTGTCAAAGCTCTGTTTACAAGCAGGCAAGCACATTCTCGTCGAGAAACCATTTGTGCCAACGGTGGAGGAAGCCGACCAACTGATCCATATTGCCCGCGAGAACAACCGCTTGATCTGTGTCTATCAGAACAGACGATGGGACAGTGATTTTCTCACTGTCAAGAGCCTGATTAAAGATGGTATCTTTGGCCGTATTTACGAGGTTGACACGCACTTCGACTATTATCGCCCTGAGCATTTCGAGACCTGGAGAGGCCAGTTAGGCACGACCGATGGTGGTGGTGCCCTGTTTGACCTGGGAGCGCACTTGATCGACCAAGCTTACACACTATTTGGTCTACCTTCTTCGGTGTATGGGGTGCTCTCGAGCCAACGAGATGGACGCATAAGCCCAGACAAGCCGGATAGCGTACAAGCGCAGCTGAACTACGCCAACGGGCTCATCGTGAACATTAGAATCAGCGACATGAGTGTTGAGTCAACTCAGAGGCGATTTTGGATTCGTGGAACGAAAGGGTCTTTCACCAAGAATGGGAGAGATTCGCAAGAAGCCCAACTTGAGGCGGGATTGGCTCCTGATGCTGCTGGGTTTGGAGCGGAAGATCCTGCGTACAAAGGGCGGCTAATTTGTATCGATGAGAACGGGAAATTTCAGGAGCGGGATTACCATGTCAAGACACCCAAGACATATGGAGGCCTCTATGAAGCCTTTGCAGAGGCGATCATGTCTGAGAGTGAAGATGCTGTTCCAGTACCGCCACTCGAGGCCAGGGAAGTGTTGCGGGTCATTAACGCGATTTACAGGAGCGCCAAGCTTGGACAGGTGGTTCAGGTTTAATACCAAGCTCTTGTAGTTAACACTAGAGGTGATATGTTTAGCATCCCTACGGTCCGTGGTGCCCCCTTTTTGACAGTTTAAAATTGGTTGTCTGAGAAGTCTACCGCCGTAACTTGGGACGCGATTCCATCCAAGCTTGCAGTGAACTCGAGGTGTGGTGGCTCCTTGAAGGTGTAGTAATCGCGATCTTCCTTCTTGGCAAACTCGACGATGAATGCGTGGGTAATGCCGTTCTAGTCATCAATGGCCATTTAGTAGGAAGAATTTGGTGTTTAAATGCTTGCTACTCACATTCCTCCCCTCGACCGAGTTCTCCCTGCCGCCCCTGGAGGACAAGATGTAAGGCTTTCCTGTCACAGGGTAAAGACACTTCTCGTTGTGGTAATATGTTTCTGGGCCTGGTGGAGAAGCTGGCGGAGAAGGGGATCATCAAGACTGTCAAGACTGGGCGCACAACTTTCTGAGGTAGCTACCAGGATGCCAACCGAGTTAGATGCAGCGGACCAATTTGTTGAGTTTCAGGTTCATCTATCAGACTAGCACAACATACATACATCAAGCTACGGTCCGTATTGAAGTACACATGATCTGGGGTCAGGCACCCGCATCCATTTCGCTACTTCAAAAGGCCAGGCCGTCGAGCTAATCCGGGTATTAATTTGAAATTATGATTATGAAAACCTAGTAAAAAAACCCTTTATTTGAATCTCTTTTCATCTCCAACTTCCTAAGCTCGTCGCACAACTAGAAAAGTCACCCAGCCTTTGCTCGAAAGCAACTCCCGTGATGCATTGCCATTTGCAACAACACGCATGCCATGAGGCTTACCGCCGCCACTCAACAGACTTCTATAGCTCAGGGGAGGCCTCGGCGTCGGGATCCAACTTCTGCACCTCGCGGATGAACTCGTCCTTGGTCATTCGCTGACTGACACCACCAATGGTGAAGCGAATGTCCTTATCGTCCGCTGCCTCGGTCTCTGCGACGACTGACTCCTTTGTTACCCGCTCACTCGCCACAGCTCTTCCAAATACTCCTCCACAGTTAACTTCGCTACTTGCAACTGAACTTTTACTATCGTCGGTGTTGTGGTCCTTGCTCGTAGGTAGCTCGTATGTCTTGATGACCTCGCCATCCTCGTCTTCAATGATAATCTAGAAGTGCGTTAATATACAGCGGCATATAAATATTATAGAGAAATCAACATACATTGTTACCGAACTGGAAGGCCCTGGCAGGCGCGTGTCTTCGTTCATTCCCACGCTCATCCATTTCAACATTGTACATCTCGTCACTAGGGGATGTGTTTTGAAATTCAGGGGTTTCTTGGCGAAGAAGTCGAACTCTTTGGAAATCGGCAGGTTGGGCAGGAATGCTTGTCACTATCTGGCCGATGGGCGCAGATTTGACACCAGTGCCTTGCGATGAATCCGAAATTTCTGAGGCCTCGATAACAACCCTCTGCGTGCGGAACCACATCCCACAGTCAGACCTCGTACTGGATGGCTTCAGTCTCACGCCTATATCGAATGACTCTGTGACTTACTTACCATTGGATAGTGACATCTTCCGGCACATCTGTCACTTTATTGCATCGCGGACAAGCGCCAGTGACCACGGTAGAGGCGTTGAATATCATGCTCATGTTAATCTTCATCCCTCTTCGAAGGCAAAAGTGAAGAGGCCGATCCATATCGAGATCTCGTCCTGATGAACTCTCTTCGAGGGCGTATTCTCGCTTCAGCACCATGTCATAGCCGTTACGGCCTTTGAAGTGGCCGTTAAGCAAGCCATAAAGGACCTAGGGAAGTTAAACATAGAAATTCACAGGACTTAGAAGAAAGGGCACATGCATACTTCCCATTCTAACGAGTCCAGCCATTGAGCCGGTATTGGAAGTTCGTTTCCAAGGGCATCCTCTAGGATGACGGGAAGCTCCTTAGTTGGGTCCAGGGGACGAAGGAACATGGAGTGGGACGCCATGACCTGTAGATTGATAACAGTTTGGGACATCTGAAAGAGCAGCGCTTTTACTTCAAGCATGCCGTAGAATGTGTCGGCTGCTCTTCTCCTGTGTCACAAGCTGTTGGCTCATGTCCTTGAGCTTTTCAGCTTGATCCTCACTCGCTCTGCTCTGGACTTGCAGGAGTTCAAATATCCCGTCGCGACTTTGGCTGGTGTCAGACACGAGCTGTCGGATTTCTTCGATTCGACTGCATAGGGTGGCATTGTCAACCCGGGCGGATTTCCTAGTGAGAGCTCATGAGTTAGCATGGCGGTTCAACCATTTTGTCATTCCCCTCTGAAAACTGACCTGGCAGCGAGGGTGGTCAGAAGTGAAAGCCTCTGGACACCATCTTGTAGCCTTTCCTGGGTATATCGCAGCCGGTCTTTCTCTCTCATCGACCACTCAATCTTCCTATATATATCATTCATCTTCTTGCCAGACCCCCCAACACGGAGACTCTCATGGTATTTCGGTTGGATATGTTCCAGGGTATCTTGAATCAGAGATCCGCACTGATCGATGACGGACTTGGCAGCATTGTCAAGGCCATCTAGATAGGGCGAAAACTCGTGCTGCTGGTACGTCGCCACAACCTGCGGGATCGCATTGTCAAACTCCCTTATTATAATTTAGAGACGCATTTAGACCAACCTGCATCAGGATGCGGACAAAGGCATCTAGGTCCTCACGGAAATCCTGGTATTCTTTGGCGCTCTCGCCAACGACCCCGCTTCCAACGCCGATAGCACGTCCCAGCTGGATGGCAACCTGGCAAATGGCGATGATATCGCCCAGGCTGCCGAACGTGAGAGCGACTTCCATGATGAAGAAGCGGCGAGGCGGTGCAACATGAACATTTCGATAGCTACCTTGGCTGCCTGGACAATTAACATAGGATGATGTAGACGCAGATGGGCTCAGGTGCCTCACAAGGCTGTCTCCCCTCTCTCCAAAAGGCTAGTGCATGGGCCATGTGATACCCTGATCTGACAATCCATTTCAACCACTACAGTTGATATTCCTACGTAGCCTTACGAATGTATTTTACTGTTTAATATAGAATACTATGGTCCTAATCGAGATTAATAAATATTCTGAAAGAGCCTGCCTTGTTATAAATTTAGAATAAAATTATAAGTCATAATTATATCATGTAGCCTATAGGAGCCTGAGCTTATCTAAAAACCCTTGATCAAGTGACGGCCCTGATTCCGCCCTCTCAGCAACAAAAATGCGACTAAACTCAGCTGCAGTTAGTTCCCGGAAAAGCGGCATCCGTGGGCTTCCTCAAGGCCCCTGTGGCTGTTAAATGAGGCTGATCTGGCTGGCGCTAGAGACCATGATCGTGGCGATTGGGCTCAACCCGGCACCCATATCCGAGGAATTCCACCCCTGAGCCTATCAGAGCGAGGCAGATCTCAACCCCATCATACAGCCTGCAGGTCGTCTCCCCGGGTTATCGATGCCGTGTGTTCAGCTTGTTTCACTAAGGCCAAATTGGGCGTTTTCCTTGCAGAAACGGGCAGCCTGCCAGTTGTTTAAAGATGGGGTAGCACGTCGTCAAGGACCCCTGGATGCTTGGCATCTTGGGTTTGACTCAAAATGACACTCACAAGGAAGACAGTGTTTCTCTTGGCAGTATGTGCCTGGATAACCTTTGCAGAGGCTCAAGACACACTACCAGTACTTCCATCGTGTGCGGTAAGCTCCCCGAACTTGATCAATAGTTGACCACATCCGCTAACACTCTGCGGTGCTGCAGACGTCTTGCTTCACCACTTTCGATGGCGACTCGCCATCAGCGAACACAACATGCAGCGATTTAGACATTGGGTGTATCTGCCAAGATGCCAAATACCTCGACACCATGATCTGTTGTCTGCACGATGCCTGCTCTGATAGCGACCGTGAAAGCGCCGAGGCTTACGCAAGATCTCTATGCAAGAGTATGGGTGTCACTATGCCGTCCGGGCTGGGGTGTTCTACAAATACTTCATCGTCAGGTACAACTGAAAGAGTGGTTGGCATTCTAGGCAAGTGGTGACTGACGAAACGAACAGCAACAGGGAAAGCGACAAGCGCCGACGTAATCTCTCTCCCAACAGAATCGAGCGGTACATCCTCCGATAGCAACACAGGGGCCGGTGGTAGTTCTTCCGAGAACAGCTCGGGAAGCGACTACGGATCTTCCAGCAGCCACCACAAGATACATCATAGCTCGAAAGCCGGCCTTGGTGCTGGTCTCGGCGTAGGACTCCCTGCTGCCGCGGCACTAATAGGAGGTATCCTCTACCGTCTCCGCCGAAAGAAGAACCCGCCAGCTGCACCGCCACCAGCGCCGACCTTGACAAATGGCATCAACGAGCTCCCTGCTGGCTCGAATCCTGCCCACTTTCAACCTCAACCTCAACCCGTTGGGACATATCCCCCGGTCGGAGTGGCAGCCTATGGAGCACTTGAGAAGGAGGGAAGTCATATGGGAATAACCACAGCTTCGTCTCCAATCCATGAGCTACCACCTCAACATCAGCCACAGTCCGGATTGCCTCCATACGCATCGCCCCCTGTCCATGAATTGCCCTTGACTGAGTGGCAACAGCCTGAGTTGCCGGGAAGCACGGTAGCACCTGTACATGAACTGCCGCTGAATCCGCATTTAAATCCGGGGGCACCGGGGAGCCAGCCACATTAGGAAGGGTGCATGCCATCGAGAAATGGGGAAGTTAATGGATGAGTAGGCAAATGCATAGGACAGCCTCGAGAGGTTAATTATCTTGGGCGCAACGGTCAAATGCATGGAGGATACTACGTGGGTAAGAATCAACGTTCAATATAGTTCTAACTATCTCTACGGCTCGCTGCATGAAAGATTCTCCTTTCAGTCAACCTCGTCTCTTGAGCTACTGTGATTGACCCGGGTCCCTGTCTGTGAATGAGCTGTTTCTCAGCCAGCACCAACCAACTTTCTGAAGACGAGAGGCATGAATACCTCGGCCATCTACTGATTGGCTGTTGGTTCCCTGATAGGGCGAGTGAAACCCGTCAGTCGGGGTCACAGTCAATTATCCTAGGGTGTGAAACGTACACATTCTCTTTTTCCTCTTCTTCAAAATCCATTTTTGTGGAAAGATGTTTGATGACATGCATGAATGGAGGATATAAGCGGCTGTATGTTATGATATGGTAATGAAGTGACATCAATGTGCCCTTGCTTCAATGCAGAGTGAATAGTGCTTTTGTAATTGTAACAAAATTGCAGTCAGAATATATCAGCTGATCTGAAATGAGGGGTTGCTTGAAAATACGGCGAGAAGTGCAACTGGGGAGGTGATGATTGGACGTAGAGGCAACCTGCACAACTCGGCAGCACGATGTTGATTAGAAGATGCCAACGCTACTGTGAGGCCTGTATCTGCGTTGTAACCATGCGTGAAAACTGTATCTTGAGACGGAAATGTTGGGCGTCAACACTTTCCATGCTGATGAATGGGACCATCTCACCAAAGGGCTCGATCTAGTATGGTATCTAAGTTGAGATTCACGTTAGAAGGTGAAACCAAAAAGATACAATGTGAAGTCAGTATCCCATACTACAGAAAGTTCATGCCCGCTACAGCCGGCCCTATGAATATGAAATAACATATCTTTAGCTATGGATCAGGACATAATGTTGATTGCAAGCTTTGTGGCCTCGGGAGTAATGGCCTTCCTAGACACTTCAGTTTCATCCATAACGCTGGAGAAAGAACCGCGAAAGACGACGACACGAATTCATAAACTTTGATAGTGATTGGGCTAAGAGCCTGACACCCAATACAATCACCCTGCGGCTGTCTGAGGACGGATTCGCTGCTGGGCGTTGTGGGCGTTGCGCATAAGAAATGTTGTTGTGGAACAGAATAGACCGCTATGCCAGAGGCAAAAGTGAACGATATATGCCAACAAGTACCGAGTCAACATCGGTCATACATGCTACTTCACAGATGTGTACCTAATTAGTGACGCTGCTGATGCGAATTGCGCCTCGTTGTGTTGGCGGTGTTTACATTTCGCATTCGCACTCGCAAAAGTTTGCCTGCAAAGATACGCCCATACTCATTAAAGGATTACGCACAGATCGCTAGCATGTCGGATTTAGTAATTTTTTTACAGAAGGTCTTAGTGTAGGTAGTGGAAACAAGCCACATCGTCATTGACCTTGGCTTGATAACAGACCTGCTAGCTGTAACAACCACGGGCTCTAGGCTTGGAGATTGGGGTCTATCGAGACTGCGATGGGAGAATGAAGCAATGCAATATTTCCAAGGTGAATTATCAATGCCAATGACTCATACACTGCTGGCAAGACAACCTTCCGCCCCTAATGCCCTAGAATAGAAGACGTCATCGACTAATGACTTCCCCAGTGGTGACGGTCTATCCGTCGATCGGGTCGAATTAAGCCGTTGCATGGTGACCAAAACGGCTTGGAATGGACTCTATCAATGGCGTTATGCTTACTTGGGCTTCTCGATCTTCCCAGGACCGGCGATGCGAGACAAGAATGCTGAGGAGTGCCTCTAAGACACAGGGCTTACGTATGCAGCATTGCACTATAGTAACAGAGCGGCTCTACGCGTTCTCTTAGATCACGATGAAGTCATGACGTCTACTATTCCACCAACCCTCCCTAGTCTAGCGGAAGCCTTTGAGCAGCAAAAGATATAAACCCCGCCATCTACAGCCCCGAGTTTTGCTATCTGTATCAACCAACTCCAACAACACTACCCAACTCCCATCTCAAGTATCAAAACTCTCACATATACTACAAAACATCACCCGCCATGTCTGGAATGATGCCAATGGAGAACGAGCGTGGCCAGGGCATGTCCCATGCCACAGGCGATTCCAAGGTTCCCACAGCCGTGCAGCGAAAGGCACCCCAGAGTCTTGAGGAGAAGCTTCCCGAGGCTGTAAGTTACTCGTCAGATGTGCCAAGTACAATGCACTGATACTTGCAAGATCCATCCTACAGGTTCCGAGCCTGGGCAGTCCACCAACAAGTCGCACGCCAAGGGAGGAGGTGAGGCTTCCATCGTTCCTCAGAAGCTGCAGGAGAAACTGCCTGAGAGTGTGGAGAGGGCTGTTCCGAATGCCATCCATGACACAGGTGATACCGGTGGTCTGCACAGGAAGCAGTAAATGGTTGGATCATCGGCTGTCTATTAGCGTGTGAACGTCTGCTGTAGAGCAGCTAGAGATGAATTAATAACACTTTGTCACCGTTTTTACTTGAAATAGCTGCATTGAAAAGATCATGGGACACACGACTGTGGATTACATATGTTCAAGTTGCATGAACAGATCAGATTGTTGGATGGTGGCTTTTTATAGAACCGAGTTGCACGGAGATGAGTTGATATAAGTATACAATTTCAAGCAGGTTAATAGCTTCCTTTCAATCGCCCCAAAACCGTTACAGAGCCAAGAAAACGCCTGTCGCCAAGATGACGGCTGCTGTGATAGCGTGGCTAACACTAGCCTTGGCTGCCTCAGTCTTGGCCTCCCCTTGGACCCCCTCATCCTTGGCGAATTGCCGAATAATCCAAGCATCACCCAGTCCAACAGTGGTGCCCAAGATGAGGCAAACTCCCAGACATTGTCTCACAGCATCTGACGCGGCCGTATTGGTCCGACACACCGGAGACAGCTTCCAGAACGCAAAGATGCCGAGGTTGGCAAGACCCACGCCGATGTTGCGGATACCATAGGTGTAAATAGCGGATCTTTGGAAGGCTTCGGCATGTGGTGAAGGGAGATTTTTATCGGTTGGTGAAGGGACACGCAGGCCAAACATGCGGATGGCGTTGTTGGGTGAAACGAAGCTGTAGATACCCACTCCAACACCCGTTAGGCCCAGGAGGACAGGAAGAGCGGGTACCACAGCATTGAGGGTAGTCATTGTTGGATATTTTGACAGTATTGTTGGCGATTGAGGAGGGCTCTGGGTCAAGGGAGGCTGGAGGGTTGACTGATGAGGTCATACGCGGGTGAGATGGAGGCTGTCTTAAGCCCACGGGCCGGATTTTGTCAAACCCGGCAAGCTAACTAATCGATAGCTGGAGTGATCGCGATAGCCTCATTGGTTAATCCTGCTGGTCTTTGAACGCCTCGTGATGCTTTCGGCATGGCCATCGGCTTTAGTTGCATCTGAAAAAGCGTGTTGTAGCCCAGCTTGGTTACTGGCTTAATTGACTGGGTTGATGAATGTTAAGAAGCTACCATGCAAAAATGCAATGATACCAGCGAATCGGAATTTTAAGATACAAATAGGTCTCGATCTCATTGGAAGAAGACAGTGTTTCTGAGTAGGCCTCAGGACAGAGTTCTTGAGCGGGCACAAAAAAGAGAAACCACGTTACAAATAACTTGATTGACAGCTTCGTAGATTCTAACATATATTGTATTATCAATGGTGGAAGCGCCTGTCTTAGTTGCCGATGGTTCACTCTTGTCCTTCGATATTACCAGCGATCGCCACTCCAATGAGTTGGGTAGATATTGGACAAAGACAGGGCATAAACTTGGCTGTATTCACTAGTAGAAAGACTGTGCAAGATGTTCATTCGAAGTCTGTCGCGATAGGATATCCAGACGTCACGATGATGTTGGGCTGGCCTTGTCTACTAAGGAACCGTTCCCGCTGGCCTCTATCGGGCGAGCCGCTGACAGTTAAAACCGCAAATTACAAGAAGACAAGGATATAGGAATAGAGCCATGCAATGTGCCGATGTCGGAAAAGGACTCGGCCTGTTGCTCGTATCCGTTTTTCCGGCCGTTGTCATTCCCAACCCCTCAGGATCAAGCTTAAACCTAAAGAGCAACTAACATAGGTAGAATGGCGATGGATAATTCCACCAATAGTTAACTCACCTAGCTGAAAGTGAACACGATCGTCGCATCCCATGCTGGACGAGTCAGCGGTTCCCCGCATCGACAACCTGGTGAACCACTTTTCCGGCCGGCTTGGCGACCCCATACTACGTCGTAGCATGGATCACGGAGGGCCTTGGTGGTATGAGAATCAAGCTGCAGACGCAGCTGGTCGCTGGAAGAATATCCCGAGGTCGGAAAGGAAATGCGTCCAAGGCGGAATATTTAAGTAAGGATGGGGGTCAGTGAATGCATGAATCTCGCTCTCCTGCGTCTGGCAGCTGGTTCCATTCCCAGTCTCTCACGCGGCGTCCCTATTCCTATCATGCATTCCTTTCGGGCTCTTTATCTTGTGGGAGCATTGGCTCTGACTCTTGTCAATGCTGTGAGCCTCCCCGCAGGGGTCCCTCGCGACTTGTCAGAGTTCCGCGATAAACATCCCTACAAACCACCACACCATGGCCACCGCAAGATCATCACCATTCGCCCATCGAAGAACGATCATGACGATGCATCGGAGAGGTTCAGGAGGGGTGTGTTGAAAGCTAATGGTGGTGGCACACTATATCTACCAAAGGGAAAGACGTTTGTCATTGGAAAGGCTCTGGACTTGACAGGGCTCAATGACATTCATATCCACCTGGATGGCGAGATTCGGGTAGGAATCCTCCTCTCGGTCAAGCATTGCATATACTGAACATGATAACAGTTTACGGACGACGTTGAGTACTGGCAGGAGAATGCCTGGTACCACCCCTTCCAGAAGTCAATCATGTTCTGGAAGTGGGGAGGTAAGAACATCAAGATCTATGGCGAGGGAGTTATCGAGGGCCAGGGGTGCGTTAAATCCTCATTTCAGGCGAATAGAGGCTAATAAGTACCTAGTCAGCGTTGGTGGAATGAATTTGAGGCTGGAACAGGCTCGTGAGTTGTTCTCGTCCTGCCTATCTTCATCATAGCTTACCCTTGTGCAGCATTCTGAACCCTGACAATAAGTATTACCGACCTATTCTCTTCTATGCCGAGAATACAACGAACTTGGAGATTTCTGGAATCCACCTCAAGGATTCTCCTTGCTGGAACAACTTCATCGTCAGCTCAAAGAACATCCGATATACTGACGTCGTGGCAACTGCTTTATCCAACAACGGCAGCATCATCCCGAAGAACACGGATTTTATGAACACCATGAACACTTCGACGGTTCATATTGAGCGAGCTTGGGTTAATATTGACGATGACTGCTTCTCGCCTAAGCCCAACAGCTCTGATCTTTACGTCAACACCATGTACTGCAACGGCACACACGGCCAGGTAGGGGCCCACACACAATGTACCGCAATTTCCCAATCTAACTTGTGTTTCAGTCTATGGGCTCGCTTGGCCAGTACGAGGGCGAGGTTTCCAATGTTCACGATGTGCACATCGAAAATGTCTGGATGCTGAATGGCGACGTGAGTTAGTCCCATCTATGCCTCGATTGAAGAAGCTAATCCGTGGCATAGTACTCTGGTGCCCGTATCAAGGTCTGGGCAGGTGAAAAGACTGGCACAGGATATGTGAACAACGTGACCTTCAAGTAGGCTAAGTTACTTACCCGGATGTGTCTGCAGCCAATACTGACGTCGGACTTAGGAACTTCTGGGTTGCGCGAATGGACTATGGCATCTTCCTTGACTCCTGCTACTTCAACAAATCTGCCGAAGAATGCAACAAGTACCCCTCAGGCATGGATATCACAAACATCCATTTCGAGAACTTCACCGGCTACACCTCCGGAGTCTACGGAAACGCTGTTGCTCGACTATCATGCTCAGCCAGCGAATCCGCCGTCTGCTCTAACATCACTCTCAAGGATTTCAACGTGGAGACGCCTTGTGGTGGGAAACCTGTCATCATTTGCGATGGAATGCATGGGGATATTGGAGTCGATTGCGTTCCATACGAGAGCGAGGAGGCCCAGGCAGCGTTGAAGGCGAAGTGCAAGACACCGATTGTTGGAATTGATACAGATCCTTGGGGAAGCGGAGTTATAGAGCGGAAGAAGGATGCATTCCATCCTATCTCGCGAGAGATTGGTGATGACTAGGTAAAAGTCCTAACTAAAGCCTTGCCTGCTGAGGATCTACTCCGTTGCTGGTGATGGTATGACAAGGCCACGAATAGATATGCACTATATTTTGCTCGTTATGCCAAAGTTTCTTATCTAGGAAAGAATTCGTTTGAAAACATGGACATAGGGGGGCGGGGGGTTCTATACGATATTACACTTCAATTATCACGTCAGTTAAGAACAGGCGTCCCGTATGCCGTAGCAGCACACAAACACAAGAATTGGGATGTAGTCTTTAAGGGTCGTATAGCACAGCTCGGGAGTCGCAGGTGCCGGCGCTACTTGAGGAGTAGCAGATTCCCTTTACATTCTCGGATGCTGAAACACTCGCCATCTGCAGCAACAAAGGGAAAACCAAGGTATTTGTGTATGACCTCGCCACCATTCCTTTCAACTGAACGATGATTACAGATGGTTCTGGATAATTCCAAAATCCGAACGAGTTCATATATTGTGGTACCCAAATTCGGTCACGATCCTTTGGCCTACAGCGAAGTCAACAAACTCTCCTATTCTCTCTTTGTACAGCCTACTTCCTGCTCACAATGCAACGGCATCACCTCTGCCAATAAGATCCTCGAACCAAAAGATCTACAACACGGGGTTGAGAAGCTCCGGTCGCAGTTCAAAGACCAGGAGATACTGATAGAGGGTTTTCTTAGTGGGCGTGAGTTCACACTCGCCATTTCCGGCACCGGCGAGGATGCCAATGTGCTTGGCATATCGGAACTTATATGGGATCCCCACATGTTGAGGGCGAAGGATAAGATTCCTGCCGACTTTTCGACGGCACTCTCTACAATGGAGAGGTCTGTGAGCAAGGGATTTACGCTTAAAGAATTGCCCTTAAGTGATCCTCCATATTCGACTCGCTTCCGAGGAGCAGGGATCAATTTCTTGTGTTATATAGGAAGCATCAAGCTATTAGGCACTTTCCTTACTTTCTACTGACGTTAGTTCAGGTCGACTTTATCTTTGGAAAGCGTCCTGACTGCTCCCGATATGCTTCGATCGCTAAACCAACGGGGTTGAATACCGCGACATGATTCAAGACTTTCTTGATAGTGCAATTCGGACGCATGAGCAAATGGAACGTAACTTCAGAATCTAACGGCTGGGCTTGGAGGCAGGCACCTTGCTAGCCAGAGGCTGATATAGTGCCAGTCATTGGAGCGAGCAACACAGTAGAGTGAACATAATGGCATGTCAAGGTCTGTGTCTATGAAATATTAAGGCAATTGGGGATGGTCTGGAAAAGAGCAAGGCAAAGTTTGTCTGTTCATATGAATTGGATAGTCTCCAGCTTGACCAGGCCACATCTCAGGTTCATCCAAGCGGATAGAATATGCTACTGTGAGTTCCCAACAGTTGACGGAGAAACCCCAACCAAGAGGACTTCAATCATCCAGAATTTCTTTGACCTCATAGTTCTTGTTCGCATACACAAACCAAAGAGTCCCAGTCACGATAGCAATGCCAGCAAGGACGGCAGAGGTGTAATTCATCCCATCTGCCATAACAGGGAGATAATAAGGAAAGCAGTAAAAGACCAAGGCAACCAGCGTCCATGCAAGCATCGCCACGTTTGCAAGAAGTCCAAGTCTGGGATACCAAAAGGGCCCATGCTGAAAGTTTGGTCGACCTTGCAGCAGCATCAGGACAACGGGGATGCTGTAGCTGATGTATTGGAGCAAAAGGCCTGTAGAGATGAGAGAATTAAATGCGAGCTCTGAGCCTAGGTAAAGGCACCCAAATATGGCGGTCCCTGAAGCCGACCAGAGCAGAGACCACACGGGAGTTTGCAACGGCGCTGGTGCAAGCTTACTAAGGTGCCGGTGAAGAGGGAATCCTGCCTCGCGACTGATGGTCCAGGCAAGGCGGGATTGCCAAGTTTGAATCGACCAGACTGCACCGGCTGTGGTGATGAGGACTGGTACCCAAAGACCAACGGCTGCGGCTTTGCTGCCCGTGATGCGGTAGAAGAGAGCGACGGCCGAGTTATCGGCAGATCCATCGATGCTGGTTACGTTGATAAGAACCGAGGTAACCACCAAAAGACCAGAGCTAAACCCAACAATAATTGTCCAAATGAGCGCTTTCGGAATATCGGTACTGGGTGAAGGCATCTCTTCTGCAAGATGCGTGGCGACGTCGAGACATGAGAAGCTCCAGTTTGCACCGTCCATTCCAATGATGAAAGCAACTCCCTTTGGCCACCCTGAGACGTTGACTGAGGTAGTGAAAAAGTCCTTGGCAGAAGCGTGTTCGTCAGACATGGCGAAGAGAGTGATGAAAACGATAGCGATGGTGACGCAGCTAAACAAAAGCATGATCTTTGAGATCTTTGGGAGTGCATGCTCGAAGCTCGCGCAGCACACCGTGATGATGTTGAGGAGCTGAAACCCAACGAAGCCCATCCATCGCTTATAGACAAAGTTGGGATCGAGGAGCGAAATGATGGCGCAAGCACCAGTCGGGACAGAGAGGCACGCTGAGGCGCCGGTTGCAACGGCAGCGAGCCAACTGATGACTGCAGTGATGTAGGAAAGAAACCGCCGTGAATGCGGTGGTGCCAGTCGGTTCACCCAGATGTATTGGCCACCGGGATGAGGCATGGCGGAGGCAAGTTCGGCAAGAGTGGTGGCTGTAGCCAAGCCGACTAGAGCCATGACCAGGAAACCCCAGAAGAACAGTGGCGAGCCTCCCATGGGGAGAGTGCTACCGAGAACGAGCAGAAGCCCAACTGCTGTGTTTGTGGTTCCATAGCCGATGCCAAGGGCAGATAACGTCGTGAATGGCTTCACAGTCTGGACTGTGACTTCGCCATATGTCATAGATGCACCCTCTGGCGCTTCACTGTCGGCTTTTTCGGGCATGATTAAAGATTGAGTAGCATTGAAGAGCAGTGAGAGAGTGAGAGAGTGATCATTTCTCAAAACGCGGGTGTTATCGCGTTGAATAGATACTCCGAGACATGGAGGTGGGGAAACCTGACCACGGGATGGATGCAATGCGATCTTCCGACGATAAGCATAAATGTGTCACGAGTGGCTTGGGGCGATCTGCGGGGGCGTGAACAGCACAGAGATTAACCGAGGCAGTATCAAGTGAATCGGTTCTGTTTGACGATACAGAGGCAGATGGTATTGGCTTCGGGTATGTCCCCAATCTGGCGATTCTAGGAGGAGACAGGGGTCCAAGATAAGCCCCATGGAGTGTCTTAGAGCAACCCTGGCCCATTGGACGAGGCAGTGGGTGGCTCTTCGATCTTGTTGACCAAAAGGCCAATGAATTGAAGCTTTTTCTCACTAGCACATGTGGGGAACATTGCGAGTGAGTCCATGGTTGCTTCCAGCGTACAACGCTGCTAACCATGGTTAACCACGGTCTCGACGTGTCCAAGTGCGCATCTTTATCTTCTTATAAGAACCTCTCCTCTGACGAGACTACTTGTAACTTCCATTACCGCCTTTCAAATATTTGATCAAATCTAGGTTTCCCGCATATGAAGCTTTGGATAATATTGATCCTTCCACATAGCTAGTGTCGTTCATCTCTACTTCTTCCTTTCCTTTCTCGTGTACTCAGGTTTCGGGATGTTGCGTAGGTGAATAGGTTTCCGATTCAAGCTCTAATCATCCAATAGAACGCACCTTTGCCTCCATTACGTCTATGCATTGTGTCCTTACAAAAATAGACTTCAGCAGAAGAAGGCTGGCGACACAACCACGCAGCAAGCAAACAAGAGTCCGAGGTTAGAAGCAAGCGCCGTTCATACTAATCTACCTGCAATGCGCAGATTTCAACTACTCACTGACGCGTAGCACAAGATCCATAAGCATTGTAACCTCGCCTTGTCGCGTCAAAAGAGATGGACCGGGATACTGGGGATGTCAGCACTTGAAGGGTTTACGTGTGCGCTAATACGTAAGTAGAGTGCGACACAGCTATGCATATCCAACAACTACATCAAGTATGGCACGCCTTCGGCTTCATTTGCCGCGCATTTTCGTATGAGGCGCTGACGCCCTGAGCAACAGAGGGAGTCGAGTGTAAACAGCCAGCCTCCTCGCCGAGTCGGCACCGTGGATCGGACTTAGCTTATCTCCGCCACGAGTGAACGCTCATGTTAACCCTAAGAAGCATTTCATATTAATTAAAAAGACTCCTATTGCCCTCGAAGAATTGGAATTATTAGCAAAAGTAATCACAAAGCTTTCTGCTCGGTCGAAATGTCCTGCCCCGATTGCTTCAAGGGAAGTGTCCACGATGGCGAGCCTCGAGGCAAGATAATCAAGCTTCACGATCTCGATACCTACGTCGTCGAGCCATCTGAGGGGAAGCAGGTCAAGGGGATAGTCGTCATCATCCCAGATGCCTTTGGCTGGAAGTTTGTCAACTGTCGACTCCTAGCCGACAACTACGCCGACAAGAGCAACTACAAAGTCTACCTGCCAGACGTTATGATCGGTGAGTGCCATACCAATTTTTTGGGGGTTTACTTAGCTGACATGCCAGGGGATGCTGCTCCCGTGTCTGCCCTCGACAGAATGCACATTGCCATGGCCCCTGGAAATTGGCTCAGGCGAGGGTGAGCACGCCTCTTCCACGTCTCGAACTTGATGTCACTAACACTATCACAGGTATAACTTGCTCCTTGCCCTTTGGGCCGTGGTACCCTTCATGATACGTAACCGATTCGGCAATACCTATCCCATCACCAAGAGCTTTTTCGAGAAGCTTCGAAAAGCGGAAGGTTCCACCCTTCCCGTCGGCGTAGCTGGTTTCTGCTGGGGTGGCAAGCTTGCCATTCTCCTATCTCACGGTGTTGAGGTAGATGGCAAGCCTATCATTGACGCAGCATTTACCGGTCATCCTAGCAGATTAAGCTTCCCTGACGACTTTGAGAAGGTCACGGTGCCAGTTTCGGTCGCTGTGGGTGACAATGACAGTCAGTTCCCCCTGGAGACGGCGGGAAAGATGAAGGCCCTCGCCGAGTCAAAGCCTGAAACAGCGAGGGGTGAGATTAAGATATACCCAGGAGCTGGACATGGCTTCTGCGTTCGTGCGTCCATGGAAAAGGAGGGTCTTGCGGAAAAGGCGTCAGAGGCAGAGGATCAGGCTATTACATGGTTCAATGCCCATTTCAAGATTGGCTCATAGTCTGGCGATGGGAAGTTCTCATTTTCCCGGGAAGCACGTCGATGGTCTAGAGTTGCTCATTGCCTAGCAACCATTCGAGTCTATTTTATCTCCCTTGGTACGGAGAAAGAAATTTCATAATGTCAATCACGAATTACTTCGCCAGTTTTTACTTTCTCATAGGTGCCATGAAAGCCCAAGGGGGTATTATCATGAGTTATTGAGATCAGCTACTTATAGCGACGGGGATGTCATATGAAACCACGCCATATGGAAACACCTCACAAAATCTATACAAATGAATCACCAGCCTCTTATAGGAAGGAAATATCAACTGTTCCAGGCTCACCTGCTCTCCCGAGTTGCGCCGAGAATCCCAGTATCTAACCCGGGTCTCTAGGGTAGCCATTCCAACACAAGAGGTGGGGCATTGGGAGCAAGTCGACCAATTACGGGAACAAATGGTCGACCCCTGTCAAGTTAGATCACGTTATCAGCTGAAGAGCAAAATCTCACTCTCTCATCTCATCTCACGACGCTAAATGATCTCAAATCGCCTTTCAGATCCCCTATAGTCATGTCCCAAACGCTCCCTCAATTAGCCTAAATCAACCTCAAAGCTACACGTGAAGCATCTTAGGTGTCCTCATGTGGCGATGCCCTCACCCAGAGCCCCTCGCTCACCGCTAGAAACGTGGGCGACCAACGCGACACAAGGGCAATTGAATGCTTTCTCAGGCGCAGTCGGCGGCTTCGCGTCGGGAATATTCACTTGCCCTCTCGATGTCATCAAAATTCGTCTCCAGGCCCAGGGCAGCCTTGTCCCCGTCCGCTTCGTGAGCAGATCCCGCAAACATGAGCTTTACCGGGGTCTTACCCAGACGGCACGGGTCATATGGAGGGGAGAGGGGATGAGGGGCATGTATCGGGGGATGGGACCTCTATTATTGGGATATCTTCCGACCTGGGCTATCTGGTTTACAGTGTACCAACATTCCAAAGTCACATTACCACAAGCATATCGTGAGTTACACATACCTAGCTGCAGACAAATCAGGGCCATCGGCGTCTCAAATACAGGTGCTGATGTTCAAGCCAGCTTATCTTTCTTCAAGACCAAATTCCGTAAACATCCTCTCATCCATTGCAGCCGGCACTGCATCAACAATCGTCACCAACCCCATCTGGACAGTCAAGGTTCGCCTTATGTCGCAGGCCTACCGACCATGCAGAAGCCGACTGTTCCGCAAAAGGCGTATATATCGGCCACATTGGCATTATCACTCGACGCTTGATGCCGCGTACAAGATGTACACGACTGAGGGCGTGGGGGCCTTCTATTCCGGGCTCGGAGCTGCTTTACTGGGGCTCTCGCACGTGGCGGTCCAATTCCCTACCTATGAATACCTCAAGACGAAGTTCACGGGAAAGGGAATGGGTGCTTCGCGAGATGATGAAGCAGAGTGGGTGAGCATCCTTTCCGCCTCAGTCCTGTCCAAGATCGCAGCCAGTGGTGTCACATATCCCCATGAGGTCATTCGCACCAGACTGCAGACCCAAAGACGGCCGGTCCCCGGAGCTGAGTTTCTTGAAGGGCTTGGTGGCTTTACCAGGCTTCGGGGTGCAGGCCTCAGCGGCATGGTGCTGCAGGCCAAGTATCGGGGCATCGTCGATACGTTTCACACGATACTCCGTGAGGAGGGTTGGAGGGCGCTTTATAATGGTATGGGGGTTAATATGGCGCGGAGTGTTCCTGCGGCCACGGTCACGATGATGAGTTACGAATATGTCATGAGCTCACTGCTACGAATAAAGGACGACGCGAATGATGGGTTGGATGAGGTGTTGTAGAGGCCATGTAAGTATAGGATGTATTATATGTAATATTATGTATAGATTCAGGAGGGCTAAGTGAGTCAAACGCTCAAAGGCATGCAAACGGTCAAGAGTAAACTGGGTTGCACTGGCAGTATGTTGTTTAATGAGCTCTTTGTAACAGATTTAGACAGCCACCAAACTGCGTTGGTTACAAACGTCCGCCACCTATTCAGGTGATCAAACCCCGCGAACCCTCCAGCCATCCATTTTATTAAAGCCTTCCCCTCAACCCCTTCAGACGCAGCTGCAGCGCTGAACAACAAACGAGATGGTGTCATACCTATTCTACGAGTGTGTCCGATGTGACAGAGAGTTTCGTTCTCAGGCTGCCAAAGAACAGCATATGCGAGATTCTCCCCGACACAATATCTGTCGGCTCTGCGGTGTCCGAGACTATGAAGACGAGGATGACCTTAACGACCACCTTGAAGACGATCACCACTTTTGCATAGAATGCGACAAAATCTTTGGCAGCGATTGGCAGCTCGAGCAACACAACGTAGACGAACATAACCACTGCGTCATATGTGGGCGGGACTTCACTTCACCGTCCAACCTCAACAATGTTTGTCGCGGAGTCGTTGATGGCAAGGCTGGAGCAGTAACTCACATTGACAATAGCACAAGATCATCCACGCGGCCAAGGACTTCGAGTGCTTTGGATGTAATCGCCAATTTGCAACCAACTCGGCCATGATGTTGCACCTTGAAGCTGGAACGTGTCCATCTGAAGTCGACTACCAGGTCATCGATGACCTCGCATCTGAATATCGCCAGTACCCGCACTATCGCTGTGATAATCCAAGTTACGACTACGAATGTCCTAGTTGCGAGACTCCCTTTCGGTATATGAGTGGGCTTTTGCAACACATCGAAAATGGCCCTTGTGACGAGGATTTGGGTTGGTATAGTCCTTTGGCGATTTTTCTTCGATTTATCCGAACACATATTTAATGGGACTGCCGTGATGGCTGTATGCCCACGGGTACTAGCATCAAGATGATAATATTGCCGGGGGACGAACATAGCAGGCCTAGACACCAGGACCAATGGGCAGACCTGGGCACCATGACTCTCCTTTGCCCGAGACGGCGCAACAAGTTGCCTTGACAAGATACGAGGACCAAGATCATTATGTCCCCCCTAGCTTCTTCGAGGCCTATCCATGCTAGCAGACGCAAGTATGTTATCGAGTTCGTCATCGTCGGCGTCGTCCGAATCGTTTTTGTCTTGCGAAATAGAGCGGGATAGTATCATCAAGGTGTCGTTCATCAAATGAGAGTAAAGATCTCACATGGAGCAGCAGTGTTCTCATCGCCATGAATCCAAGCTTCTCCGTGACTGATGCCTGCAACGTAAGAGACCCCCATGAAGTGAGCCTTGCCTTTCTGGTTATTGGAAGGTCTCAGCACAGCCGGCAGGGAGCAGCCAGCAAGGAGGACGATCTGATCCCCATGCTGAAGATTGAATCTTGACACTCCGAGGTGTCCCGACGATGTTAGGAACAGAACACAGCCGCCCAGGAAGGGATCGAAGCGGAATACCCCGTCGATGAACTCTTGAAGTCCAGACTCAGCAGAGGTGTATGCCCAGGGGACCTCACCCCTATGCACCGCTCTCCCAATCTCCCTGATCCACCCAAAGAACCAATCCTCCAGCTCGCCAACACGCTTCGGCTTCATCGGTCCGGGGGCCGAGAGTGTCTCAATTTGCGAGATGCCACACCCTCGGAGCATGAGCTCTTTCGGTCCGGAGTACTCCAGCAGATGGAGATCAACTTTACTGTCCCCCGTCGCCCTAGCACCGAGTTGACTGGCAGCCCATCGCATCAGAGGGAACTTGGAGGGTATTTGAAGGTCCATGACCCACGAGGGCATTGTACTTCGATACCGAAGTGGCGGAAGGCTTTCGAGGTACTTGAGTGAGCTTGACATGTTGATCGTATACCTTGCAAACTCTTCGTAGACGCGGGACGGTGAGAGGGAGTAGTTGACAGGAAGCGGAGCTTTTCGAGGTTCAAGCTTTTGTATCAGTGGCAAGAAGGCGTACACCTTGTCTCGCGGGTCTCTCGATCGATGAGTCCGAGCGCATTCGACGAATCCGGAGAAAATATCGAAGGGTGCTGACGATATGCTTTGCCCCTGCCGAGCTGCTGTAGCGTTCTTGAACGCGATCCAAGTCGCGATGCGTAACGAAGCTGGCATAGATGTCTCTTTGACAGATCGGATGGCTGTCAAGCTCCACATCCAATAAGAGGAAAACGCAGTCCATGAGCAGTAATCATGTCCAGCGACGAGAACGGATTGCTTTGCGAGCAAGTGTTCTTGGATGGTCCACATGCGAGAGAACCATTCGTTGCGACTGATTACGCTCATGACTTGAGCATCAGACCGGCTTCCAATGTCTACGCATCTTGTTAGACAATACTGACTCAACGCGACGTGCAAGTGTTACCTACAGCAGTGGTGCCACAGCCAGTTGGAGACGGAGTAAAGAAGATTCCATTTTCTAACTTGGTCTCCAACTCTGGGACCGAACGATCGAAGGGCGTATAGAGGTGATGAGGTGAATGGGTATAGAAAAGTCGCTTTCTGAAACACAGAGGCAATCTCCTTGCTACCAGGGCCAAGCCAGATGAGGACTCGTGATGCGGACTCGTAGATGTCACCCATCAAGGGGACCTGCCTGCTCTTCTCAGCATTTGAGCTCTGATTGATGCAGAGAGCATCTATCCAGAGCGTCCGTGGCTTCTTCTTCAACCTGAGATGGCGCAACGCTGACTCGCAGTTGGGAGTGACGCGTATGACCTTGCCATCGCAGTACACGCGTCGATCACCTGTGATTGGTCCCCAGACATAAGACAAGGCCTCGTAGCGAACCCTACCAAGACTACTAAGCGAGACTCGCTTCAGGGTCAATCGGAGGGGCTCATTGAAGGCTTCAGCTGGCTCGAGAACGGCCACACGGGTGTCTCTTGGGTTCAGCAACGGTCGATACTCGTACGTCGGGATGCGAGACCGTTTGATGCCATAGTCAGGTTGGCTCTGCGCCAGAGACGAGTAGAAACGGGTATACGGGCGATTGGAAGCGGTTATGTCGAGTCTAATTCTCCTCAGCCACAGGGACAGCTGCATGCTTCCATTTGATGCGGTGGAGCATCTGCTGACTGAGGCTTTTCAGAGGATCACGGGATGATGCATATAGACATATTATTCACCGAGCGGGGCTGTTGATAAGATTAGAAACCGTGCTACAATTGGCTGGTTGTTTCCCCGCGTGTTCCTGTGCCCTTCTTTGGCATCTCCATGACAGAGACAGAGTGCGTGATTTGATCAGCTCGTCCATTGAGGGCATCTTCATTGATGATACTCCTGTTCTATGCGATGTGTGAGAGTAAAACTCATGATCTTGATCCTGTTTGCCCCCATCATATCGATGTGATCCTCGGAGCTTATCCCTCGATTTGTCAGGCAAGTGCACAAGAAGAACACAGCTGGGCTCGACTGTCTCTGTGGCCCCTTAATTTCTACGTCTGACTCCCTGTAGATCTTTTATTATTTTGGTGCTCGCTCAAACCGAGAGGAGCAACACTGGCCACTTCCTTTGCCTCAACATCCATGAATCATACCAAAGACTCCCTTCCGATCGCAATCCCTCTTCCAGACAATAGAATCATATACAGCATGCCCAGGTCTTCATGAGCGCTATCAGCGTCTTAATAAGGTGCCGATTGCAGTAGCTTAACTGGCTAGGTATGACTCTTTGATAGCAAAGGGTTAAACAAAAGGGCCACTGTGTTAGCATCGGGATTATGATGCTATGATGTGTTAGAAATGTTTTCTTTCTTATAGGTGAAGCCGGCCCTCGATGGGTTAACTGAGCCTGAAGATCGCAGTAGCTTAACTCGTGAATCTTGGCAAGGAGCTTCCAGCTCATGAACTGGAAGTACCCTATAGCGGATGATTTTGAGATCTCTTTTTCGGAGTCGCTGTTCAAGGGGATAAAAATCCTCATAGCTAATTGATGGAGATTCGTATATCTAGAGACTATTTTGATGTTCTCTAAAATCATCTTGGTGTGTAGGTGAAGAATGTTGGTGGAATTTGGAATTGTCTGGTGTTTGCTGATGGAGAAACATCGCCACTCCTCCTCATTACCATCCACAACTACGGCTTGGCTTTGCCTCTTATTTGCCACTCAGACATTCACAGTAATCAGTTATTCATCAATTGTAAACAACTCAAATTGTGTTCATCAGGCAATCATGACGCAAATCACTTGTGCAATCACATTCATCAACACTACTGTCTCCTGGGACGTTCTGGCATGTCGTCGTGACTCCATCGTGAGTCTCGTCTACAGCGCAATCGCTAGTTACTCAGTAGTGTTATTTGCTATCCACCCTGCCTAATCACCGAACAGCATTCCATAAACGCAAGAAAGGGAGAGTAAGTGGATCGAGCTGATCACCGTCGCCGCGCTCCCCTGACAACAGCGGAGCCTCTCGGTCAGTCGACGACTTGAGTCTGGAGAAGACAAGCATCGCGTGATCTCGTCACGAGTAAAATTTACGAAAAAACTCTTCTCGCCTGGACCTGTGCCCCGTCTGGAGACTCGGGCCTCGCCGTGGAGGACGGAAGAGGCGAAATCAGAGGCGGGATATTGAACTAGCGTGGCAAGTTACCGATGCTGTGGAATCATAACACGGAAGTATGCCCCATTGAGCATGGAACCTCGATCCCGACGACAGGACGAGAAAGGTCTGTGGCTGATCTTATCACGGTAACGCCGCCGACAAGAGCTGGGGTAGCGAATCCAAGACGGCAACATGTCAGCCCCAACCCACCACCAACAGCGGTTCGTGATTCTAAATCTGGCATCAGTGGGTCAAGACACCAAGCACACGGGGATCATGCCCCGTCAAAGGCCAACTGACAGCTCGGCACTGCTTCTGAGGCCTTTTGGCGTCGGCTTCACGGCATCTTCTTTCCAAACAGATGCGCCATCTGGATGCTCGCTAATGGCGGCGTATACGGCGTCGACGGCACCGACAGCTCACCCTTCAGCCCAACATGCAGAGGAATCTCAAATCAAAAGTGTGCATCCAATGTTTCCCCAACTAGACCTTTAGAGTATCTCGGCAACAAGTGGCTAGGATTCCGGGAAATACCTGCATGGCGCGTGCTCGATAAAGCTCGTGGGCCAGGCCCAGGCTAGACTCCGCTCTCTGGAGAATGTTTGTCCCGGGGGCGCCTGGAGTCTCCTGGTCGACGCCAGCCCATGATTCCCGTCTTGCCGAAAGGCCCCGTTCTTTTTAATCTGCATGCGGCCTAGAAATCGGGGGAACGGCCCGTTGGTGTCGTCGGTCATTCGTGGAGGAATAAGCTCATAATGCGGGGGGAGTGAGCGGCTTGACAAGGGGTCATGGCTGGCGAGAAACACGCGACGCGAGCCACTGTTTGAAGTTGATGTTTTGATCTCAGAGAGAGTGATCCAGGGACTTTCTCAGATAATGCATTTGGTCTTCTGGTATAGCAAGGCTTTCCTATGCCGTGTTTCTCTTGGCCTTTGTCTAAGCCTCAACACTGCCGTGAACCAAGACCTTCTGCTTCTTTTCCTCATCCGGCCGAGGCACCGTTTGAGAAACCACGCGGAACTTTTGTCCTCGCACTGGGTGAGCCGGGGTTAACATCCAATGACTGGTGGCGGCAATGCGGCCCGGCCAGTGCTTTACCCAACTTCAGGCGGTTCGTCCCTCTGTTCCCCATGCTGCAAGACCACGGGAGCTGGAGCCTGAGGCACGGAGAGGTCGAGGGCTCGCGCGCCTACCGTTCACGGCTTCCGCTGGTAAATGGTTCGAGGAATCTCGGCTGTCCGTCTAGTCGGCCGACGAAGCCTCCCACACGGTCCCGAGGACACAAGCTGACGGGCCACGAAGCCGATAAGCGCGTCCGCCCGACATGATCTGCCTTTGGAGCTTGCCCGCTCGTCAGCTACTGGTCCTGCCACTGGACGGAGTCGCATCCAATCACTTGACCCCTGAGTCGGCCCTACCTCACCTGGGGGGCGCCATCGCTGTCGGCCGCGAGATTCCTTGCCCAGCGGGAACCGAATTGTCGATTCCCATTTTCTGGCGGGCAGCGTAGCGTAGCGGCAGACGCGAGATGGCTCCCTTCCTACCACCCTCACTCTGGACCCAGCCAGTCTAGACCGGGGGACAGGGAAGGGCCCGCATCGACTCTTCAAAGGCCAGCACTCTTCGGAACCCCGTCCGTCGATCCGTGGCACCCCCGTGTTTGGGAGCGGCCTGGTGTTCCCAAAAAGCAATCAGCCCTTTGAGATCTTGGTGGTGAACCGGATCTGCAGACCGCGTTCCACACTGCGACAAGACACGAGGCTAGAGGACAATCCTCTGATGCAGACAAACCACCGCCTCGAGACAATTATATATATTCCTCCTCCGTCTGTCAGTTGAGGAACTCGTCAGGATCAGAACAATCTCATTCTCACCCATTGAACCCCAACCTTCAAGCCCAGACTTCCCCCACAAGGTTCATCGCTTCAGAGCGCAACACCTCAACCATGGGGTCCTCCATCCACAGCGAAAAGCACGACGAGAAGTACGACGTGGGTCTCCCGCCTCCCCAGACACAAGCGTTGGATAGCCTAGCTGACACGTGAAACTCCAGGCTCAGCATGTCGTCGCAGCCAAGAAGACGGCAATTGGTGATGAGGCCTTCCAGCAGGCCATGCTCAAGGAGCCTCCTCCCAGGTTTCCCGCTGCCATCCTCATAGTTGCCAGTGCCGTCGCCTTCTGCTGCTCTACCGCCAACGGTTTCGATGGCTCCCTCCTTGGAGCTCTCCTCTCTAACAAGAAGTTCAAGGCCTTCTTCGACGTGGGCACTGCTGGTATCGAAACCGGTACGTTGTTGATTGTAGCGCGAGGTTTTGCCTGGCAGACAGGGGACTAACACGTCTTTAGGTATCGTCACCTCCATGTACCAGATTGGTTCCGTCGTAGCTATCCCCTTTGTTGGTCCCGCCATCGATACCTGGGGCCGACGTGCCGGCATGACAATTGGTGCCTCGATCATCATCATCGGTGTCATTATCCAGCTCGCCTGCTACCACACCGCCAGCGTCGACCAGTTCATGGCTGGCCGTTTCTTCCTTGGTTTCGGTGTTTCTATCGCCGCCGCCGCCGGCCCCGTCTACGTCGTCGAAGTCTCTCACCCTGCCCACCGTGGTGTCGTCACTGGTCTCTACAACGTCATGTGGCCCGTCGGAGCCCTCGTTGCTAGCGGTTCTTCTCGAGGCAGTCTTCACCACCCTGGTAGAACTTCCTGGATGATCCCCCTCGGTCTCCAGCTGATGTTCCCCACCATCATCGCCCTTGGCGCCCTCTGGCTCCCTGAATCCCCTCGATGGCTCTACACTCACAACAAGAAGGAGCAGGCCACCAAGAACTTGGTCAGGCTCCACGGCCATGGCAACCCCGAGAGTGAATGGGTCAAGCTCCAGCTTAATGAGTATGAGGAGCATCTGGAGATGGACGGCACTGACAAGAGGTGGTGGGACTACCGCGCTCTGTTCAAGGACCGAGCCTCGATTTACCGACTCACCTGCAACTGTCTCGTGTCTCTCTTCGGACAGTGGGCTGGCAACAGTAAGTGCAACTTGTAGCCTGGAAACTTGACCAAAACTAACTCGTGACAGACATCGTCTCTTACTATCTTGCAGCTTTCCTTGAGATCGCAGGCATTCGCGAAGATGAGAAGCAAATGGACGTTGCCATGGGAATCAACGCTATCCAGATCGCCTTTGCCATGGTTGGCGCCACTCTCACTGATATCGTCGGCCGTCGTCCCATGCTGATTGTTGTCAACATCGTTTGCGGTCTCTGCTGGATCGGCGTCACTGTCCCAGCTTCCATCGGAAACATTACTGATGTCGACGACAAGGCGCAGGCCGACAAGGTTGCCCCCTCAGTCTCCAGGGCTGTCCTTGCTTGGGTCTATATCTTCCAGATCTGTTACTCGGTTGGCTGGACTCCTCTCCAGGCTCTCTACCCCGTCGAGGTCCTCAGCTACGAGATCCGAGCCAAGGGCATGGCCTTCAGCTCCCTCTTCACCTCTGCTGGTATGAAACCCCCTGTCTGCTTTCAAGATGACATACTGACACTCGGACTCAATAGCTATGCTTGTCATGCAGTTTGGTATCCCGGTCGCTCTCAAGAACATTGCCTGGAAGACCTACATTGTCTTCTGCGTCTGGTGCTTCATCCAGTCCGGCATCCTCTACTTCCTCGTCCCCGAGACCAAGAACCGAACTGTAAGCCCCCTACTTCTACAGCCTGAGAACCTCGCTAACAGCCTCACAGCTAGAGGAACTGGACAACATCTTTGCGTCCGACAGCCCAGTCAAGACGTCCAAGCAGAAGAAGACGTACGAGGTCGACGCCGACGCCAACGTCATCAACGTCGACGACACCGTTGCCGACCCCAGCAACGTCTAATCCAAGGCGCTCCCCTCGACCGGACAAGACTCTGCAACCGCTACCGCACAACCAAAACCGCCTTCTCCTTCTTTTTGACGTCAAGGGTTTCAGATTGGAATAATCGCGCAGGATACTAGCAAGATACACTGAACACGAGCTCTGAGATTATTTGGTTTTAATATATTCGTTGGCTATTATGGCTATACCTTGTTGGTTCATGTCTTCCCGCTGTGTGAGCGTTCTTGTCTCCCCACTACGTCTTCTAAGAGATCTTGTATATATTCAGCGATTATAATACTTGCATCACAAGAAGGAATCTTTCTTTTCTGAACTCAGTCTGCATTGAGCTTGATCCTGATTGACCTCGGTTCGGAGACGCGTCTATCATTGCGTTCGAGTTCCAACAGCTGAAACAACAGATCCTGACCATAGGTAATATTGATGACCTGGCATATAGTTGAACAAAATAAGCAAAAATTGTCGAGAAATTGCGCTCGAATTATTTGTCACCTCAACGCTGTCGTGCAAAACCACACAAGTCACTCGTGCCTTTATCTTTTGCTACTGCTTCGGGTGGTGTGATCTGACAATTGCTGTGCCGCAGTCGCCAGGGAGACGCAATTTCTGAACCGGGATGTTCAACCACACGTTCTTCTTGATTGGGCTGGATTTGAACCGTGTAGAGTGCAGGCTGACGGTAGGGGTAGGCGAGATGGTCAGGGAGGCTAATGTGGCGGGCCCCTTTAATCTGAGGAAGCCATCTGAAACATGACTGTAGGGACTATCCATGTTTTCTGGATGGAGTTGGGTTTCGATGGCACTTGGTCTGAGAATCTCCAAATTGGATGTCTTTCGATGGTGGGATAGAAACGATATGGATCCCTCTGCTGACGCCCAACTCCAGGACGGTGCCTGGTATCCATCTTCAGGTAGACGAATCCCAGGTCCACCACCTGATTCGCTCGTTGTTTTTATTCACCAAAGCCCCCGTTTAATAACATAACTTTTCGCTATTCCATCTAGATAATTGTTATGTGGAATATTCCCGTGAAACCTCTTGGCCATACCAGACAATGCCGGCGGTCGATCAGAGGGTTTCGTCAGCCCCCCCTCAGAGTACGGGTGAACGATTTCGTTGTACTATAGGTGATGAAAATCAAACGAGGTACGTGGATCACTACTTAGTTGCCTTGAGTCCAACGAGGTATTCCAATGTCTTGTTATATCCGTGTAGACCCCCGTTTCTCTCTTCCTCCTCCTCATCTTCTATGTTCATTTACCATTGACACACGTTATGGGTATTTCGAATCATACCCCGGTCATCAGGATCATTTAGCCGTTCCCATCCTCTATAACGGGTAGCTAAAACAATGGTGAATAATGAAAACAGTGAGATCATTCGGATGCTTTATACTGAGGTTGGCGGTCCTTTTCCCCAATGGTTGTCAGTGTTGGCTAAGAATTGGCCCAGGTTGACCGTCTATTGGACGAGAAACATGGCAATGTGCAACTCTACCCGGCTCTTTTTCAGGAACAAGCCAACGAGGCAAATGACTGGATCTATAACGATATTAACAATAGGGTCTTCAAATCCGGATTTGTGACCAAACAGGATGCATACGGGCCGGGTATAATTGCGCTGTTCGGTGCTCTGGAGTCTGGACAGAGCCGAAGCTAATCTCCAGGTTCCAAAGGGTGCCTGAGAGGAACTTGATTAGCCAAAACACTTTCTCGGGGAATTCGTGTGAATTGTGGCAAAATGATTTACCAAGATTTGAAATACTTGTGACCTGTATGCATAAGATACTATTCGTATGTAGATTAGTCTTCAATTGCCAAGACGGAAAATGAACCCTTCTAGGCCATGCAAGCGGACCCAGACACCACCAACTTTGGCTGAGTAATACGCGCGCGGGTGAATATCAACATTCTGCCGCTTCGTTACCACATGACTTCAGCTTCTTCCGATGAGTAATGCCTACGCACAGCTCGAGTGGCCCTTGAAGACGTTGGACCCCTCATTGCTTTCATGAGAGAAAACCATGTACTGTCCCGAGTCTTCAATTTCAACCTGCCGTCAGGCTCGCACTCGGCTTGTTTTACGCTACCTATACTTACGCCGTGTTTACCACAGCTTGGCCAACTCGCCGAGCAGCCAGGATGGCGCACGAGATTCCGTTCAGGGCCGCCTCTTCATCAAACAGCAATGAATATATGCCGTCAATCGGAACGAGCAGTCAAGCCTCAACGTGGGAAGGGGAACGAGAAGGCGAGCAGGCCAGCGGACACACCAGCACATGCACCACCACGATCTCCTGCTTTCAGTGTCGGACTCGTAAGGTGAAATGTGATCGGTTGAAGCCTGCCTGCAGCCGATGCGTCCGACTTGGAGATGAATGCGTGTTTCCAAACTCGCGACAGAAGCGACTGACTAAGAAGAAGAATCCTAATGTCACACTGGAGGCTCGATTAGGTGGGTGACCGCAACGCTGTTGCCAATAAGCTGCGCCAACTAACCGTTTTCTTAAAGCTCGACTAGAGGACATGCTTAAACAAGTTGGCCAAGCAGACGCACTACCAGATGATCCCGTCCCCCTTGGTGAGGAAGCTGGACTTGATGTGGACTGGAACCAGGATGTAATAGATATCGGCCAGTCGACTTTCTACGGGCCCGGGTCTGGACCGTCTGATGGTGCCCCCTTCATCCAAACGACTGCCATGCCGCCTCAGGAGGTTCCGCCTACGGCAAACGAACTGATTGGACTTGGTCAGTTTGAGCAGCTTCCGCCCTGCCATTTGATTGAACGACTGTGAGCTACTGCCTCCTCCCCTCCACCCTCTAGGTTACCTTATTGCGACCTTTCTCCTACCCTTCTTGATCCGTGGGAATGTGTGCCCGGCCGAGCTAACTAAGATATCCTAGAGTTGGGTTGTACTTTGATGAAATAAACCAATACGCTCCAATGTTGCACCGCACACGCTACACGGCATCTCTACATCGCCCTGCCCATATGCGTCCGCCCATGTCGTTGCAGTATGCCATCTTGGCTCTAGCTGCAACAACACGTCAGGAGTTCACACATCTCGCAATGCCGTTTTATCAGCGGTCTAGGCGGTATGCTGAGGAAGATGAGATGAAGGTGAGTACATGAACTGAGATAGATGCACGAGGGAACAGCAACCCTGACCACTTTGGCTAGGGCCAAGGAGAATACTTTACCACCATAGCCCATACACAATGTTGGTGCTTGCTAGCGACATATGAGTCCCGGAACCTCCTCTTCTCTCGAGCGTCTGTCAGTCTGTCCAAGAGTGTCCGGATTGCCCAGATGCTTGGGCTGCACCGTCTCGATAGTCCACAGCAGCCAATGGATCCTCCGCTTCCTCCACCGAGAGACTATTTTGAGGTTGAGGAACGAAGGAGGACCTGGTGGGCGATCTTCTGCTCCGATCGCTTCGTGGGTGGCATCACAAGTTGGCCTGCGCTAGTCAATGAGAAGGACGTGAGTTGATCAATGGATTGCGGAGGCTTGAAGAGCCCAAAGAACTGACATATCAACCGAACGCAGATCGAGACCCGATTACCCGCGTCCGACGATGCCTTCGAGCTGGGCACCAATGAAGCAACGCCCTGGCTCATAGACGCCATTCAAGGGAATATGGTCTATTCTACCTTCGCCGGTAAGGTGCTCACCGCCTATATGTTCTACAGAACTCTTGAGCACACATTCCGGTCCTTCCAAAATGATAACATCGAGGACATTGTGAATGGTCCATACTGGAATCGAATGCGAGGGATTGACGCCGACCTATCCAACATGATTCTGTACCTCCCAGAGAACCTGCGCCTCCCGCAGTGCGGATGGAACCTGAATGCCATCGTCGTCAATGTCGGTATTCACACCTCGGTGATTTGCATACACCGAGCAGTGTTGGCAAAGATAAGAGAGCTCGGCCTCCCTGCATACTTGTTTGCAAGTAGTAGGCTTCGGCTTCTACCCTCAGCAGGGCAAATACTGAACACTCTCAAGTCGACTGGCGACGTTGAGGGCGTCATGGCTGATCACTTCTTGGTGTTTTCTGCATATCTTGCATCCTTGATCTTTCTAGAAGACTACATGGAAACCAAATATCTACGGAGCGAGCAGGCTCTCCAATACCTTCTCAGTGCAATGGCTCAGGCTGGCGAGAAGGACCATGTCTCGCGCTCCTTAGCGATCCAGCTTGCTTCAGGGATGAGGCAGGTCGGCATGAACTCGAGCACTCTAGACATGGTAAGACCGCAAACGCAAGCGCAGTTTCCTATTGTGAAGTTGCTAATAACTAGAAACCAGGTACAGCAACTTCCACCAACCTCAGTATTAATACCCATTCTCGCTAAACGAGACAAGACCTCATCACACATCACTTTCTGTTCGATTCTGCCTACCAAGATAGATGACTACTCGAACTCACCAAGCCTGGAATAGTATCCGGGGCATGAGAATGAGCCTGTACTCTGCCCTGTGTGGCGAGAGTATGTCGGCCGTTGAAACACGGCGTTGTATCGGGTCATTTTCGTCTTGGTATCCTTGAGCAACGAGACGAAGCTCTCTGAGGGGTTCCAATAGGCCTAGTATATTGCATAGCTGCGTCGCCTGATTAGATGCGTAGAGAGGCCGTTGACTAGGCCGAGCTACAAATATATGAATCATAGTCACACTTGTCAGGTATTTGATAGGCGTCATTGGGTTGGATTGTCACGTAGACAAATGTCGGATTCATCCAAGATAAAGATTGCGCTTGTCTGGGGACCATGGAGTAAAACGCTCTGTTTGATATTATTAAAAATACTGTGTTCTAATTCAAGAACTGAAAACCGAACCGCTCTATAACTGAAAACCCCAAACCATTCGATTCTAAAATTGGACCGTCTATTGAGAGATCATTTTCCAAACCCCCATTTGTAGTACCGAGTCCCCAACCCAAGTGGGAGTTGATAGCGTAAGAGTATCGTTGAACTCTGATTATGAGTATCTTAGTTTACTGTATGGCTATGTTGGACGGCCACCACTTGGCGCGTATCGGCTGAGCTTCCGAATACTCTCACTAAAGATATAGAAAAGGATTGGAACTGGGAAAAGCGTGACGGCTATAAAGCCAAGAACGCTTGTGGCCCAATCAACCCCCAGATTTTTGTACATGGCTGCTACAAACATGGGAAATCCTGCGCCGAATAGTGCCCGGGCTACGGCATTGGCAGCGAGGGCGTTGTTTGCATTCATCAGGTAGTTGTCGATGATGTAGGTTTGGCCTTGGAGAAAGATACTGCGAGAGCAAAGTTAACAGCCGTTTTGCAAACCTGCCAGATCATCAACACTTACAGCATGATACCCATTCCCAGCGGAACCCCAGCTATGGCTTGTGGCACCCATGAGATGCTAGGGTTGAAGGTCCAGGGGAACCAGAAGAGTCCAATGCGAAAGCATGCCCGGCCAATTATCGTCGGTAGAAGCCGTTGCTCAGGTGGAAAATGGCCCTTCTCCTTGATTATGTGTGTGAACCGGGTCCTGGAGAAGGTAATGATGATGGCCCCGATCCAAACGCCGAGTATTATGGCCAGGAACGGGAGAGCTCCAACATCGCTGTTCCAGCTCCGGTCCTCTCAAAAGGACGCTGGATATGCTGTGAAGCAAAGGTAGAAGGCCACTGTGTTAGCAATGGGATATGATGCTATGATGTGTTGAAAATGTGTTCTTTATTATAGTCGAAGCCCGGCCCTCGATGGATTAACTGAGTCAGAAGATCGATGGAATTGCCTTCGGGGACAGAAGATGGTGGCGTAGATGTTTGGGTGTGGGACGTCATGGTTGGGGGGATCGAGGTAGGGCCTGTAACTTGTAGCAAACAGGAAGACGTAGTCGTGAGAGTCCAGTCGTGTCAGAAATCTATGAGGGTTTAGAGAGCGTGTCGGCTTTCTTTTGTAAAGCAATCCCGTGGGTTGGGCTGGGCTTAGGAAACCATGTCGTAATCGAACTTCAGATGCATCTGAAGATCATCATGAAACGGACTTCGGTAGTCAGCACGCTGGTTCGGTCATGGCTGCACCACCGAGACAATCCGATGCGGCGCCGCTTGACCAGTCGGCACGTCCCTTCGGTCTGAACGGTAATATCGTGAGGCCGTGGTTGGTCCGACCGGTCTTGAGGATAATACCGACGGGCCGCGATCAGCCCGATCGCTCAACCCCATCCAGGAAGAAGCTGTCGAACTTGGTCTAGCTCCGTGGGTCGCCATTGTAGCGCGCGGTAAGGTCGTGCAGAATTAGGACACGCACCCCGACAAGCGTTGTGGAACAGAGTGAGCCTACCCTGGAGAGATACAACTATGTCTTCATCGAGGTCGTATCAACCGGCATGGCATAGAATTGTTGGTTTCTGGGCAACTATCTGTCTACTTTTATTAATGTACACATAAGAATGAAATACAATGACATGACTCAACCATTACCCTCCCGATCCGAGGAAATTCAAACTGTCTAAGGTGTGTCCATGGTATGAAACGTCTATCTTGGGTTTCAACATTTGCTAGGAACCGAGCAAACTCCCATCTTTCACCCTGCGCGAGGATGAGGCTTAACCCATTAGGAGGCAGGGTTGACCTGCCAAACATCGAGAGATACCCAGGGGCCCGGGAAATCAGTGACGGCTACCGCGAGAATCTCGTTGAGCCAAGCGTACTTGGTGCTTCCAGTCTCAAACTTGACTCTGTCCAAAGCAGTAGGGCCAGAGATTAAAGGGCCAGCCGAGTGGCTGTAAACATAGGATCCGTCATCCATCTGTATCACAGAGTGTGCGTCGACATTGAAATTTCCCAGAGCATCGATTGCACCAAAGTCAGCTCCGATGGGGAGAACAGTTCCTGTGAATGGTTAGCTGAGGCTCATCGTGTTCATCTTTTGCGGCCAATTCGTACCTTCGCCCTTGGGGCCTGACAGAGTTCCACCAGTTATGGGGATGGCCAGTCGAGTTCCTGCTGGACCTGGACCGGTGTTGATGGTTGAACTGAGGGTGAGGTTCATACGGAAGACGTATGTCAGAGTGGGAGGCTCAGGAGTGGCTACTGCGGTCCCAATGATGCTAGCAACGAGAAAAAAGGTGGAAAGCAACATGCTTGCAGTGAGCGAAACAAGACGGTTATAAGAGAGGTACCGGGTTGAGGCTACTGCTAATTCTGAATGGGAATGTACGAGGGGAGGACATCTGAACAGAAGAACTAGTCAACATTTTATACGGCTCTTTAGGAACGGGTGCTCTTGGGAGAAATGGGCTATTGTCGATAACTCTCAGCGAGGTTAGCGACAGCCGGAGAAAAACAACCCCCTCCCAAAGATCCAAAAACAACAATAAAGTCAAAGACAAAGACCCTGATCGCTGACAAATGTCGACTGGCAAACAACAAGGACGGAAATTGCTCGGTGATCGTAGGGTTGGCCGGAGGCCGAGCCGTGGGACTCTATCAGGAGATCATTTCTTGACCACCGAAATTGAGCGGCCTTTCGGGGTTGGCAATTAAGAGCGCTTGTTGCGTGCTGACAAAAGCGGAGGAACTTTAATAGTTACGACATGCAAGGCGGTAAACGAAGTTGGCCTATTACCAAGATTATTAGCTATATTAGGTGGTTTGTTTAAATATAATCCGTGTTTCTCGCTGTCTGCTTGCATCGCCATTTTCCTCTTGCATATCCTGCTAATTACCTCCTGTCATTATTACCATGTCCCGTAATCTTCTAATTATCGGTGCCACCGGCAAACAAGGCGGTAGTGTCGTGGAAGCCGTCCTCGCTCGTTTCTCCAAAGACTTCACCATCCTCGCCGTCACTCGCAATGCACAGTCGCCATCGGCTATTCATTTGACTAAGAAGTCATCCGCCGTCAAACTCGTTGAAGGCAATCTTGACGACGTACCTTCCCTGCTTCGAGCTGCGAACAAGGTTGCCTCTGGGCCGATCTGGGGTGTTTACTCGGTTCAAGCCGCAGTGGCCAAGGGCACCACCTTTGAGGGAGAAATCCGCCAAGGCAAAGCACTCATTGACGAGTCCATCAAGAACCATGTGAAGCATTTCGTCTACAGCAGCGTCGACCGCGGCGGAAACGAGCGGTCCTGGACCAACCCAACCGAAGTTCCGCACTTCAAGACGAAGCATCAGATTGAGCACCACCTCCGCAACAGCACCGCCAACGGGAAATCCGCCATGGGCTGGACAATCCTGCGCCCTGTCATATTCTTGGATAACATCACGCCAGACTTCCAGGCAAAGGTATTCATGACGAGCTTGCGCAGCACCATAAAAGACAAGCCGCTGCAGTGGATTGCCACTTCTGACATTGGCGTCTTCGCAGCTGAGGCCTTTGCCAATCCGGAGCGGTTCAACAAGCAGGCCATAGGGCTTGCCGGAGAAAAGCTTACCTTTGAGGAGCTGAACCAGAGGTTCAAGAACGTCACGGGCACCGGCGTGGGAACGACAGTCGGGCTGCTAGGGAAGGCACTCAAGGCGGGAGTGAAGGAAGTCGGTGTGATGTTGGATTGGTTCAAGGAAGATGGTTACAATGTGGACATGCAGCTGGCTAAGAGCGTTCATCCGCACATCAAGGATGTCGAGGCGTGGCTGAAGCTGGACAGTGCCTTCGTTGCGCGATGAAGCTGCCGGCGCGCTTTGTGTGGGAAGAGTTGCGTTTTTTCTTCTTCTTTTTTGCATCAGCAGAGACATTGTTGACTTAATTACTGTATCAATTCTGCGTAGAATTGGTATACTTGCCACAGAATTAAGATTCAATTAATTGACCATTTAAAACACTAACATAGGGGCGCCTTCAGGTTTCTACGCCTAGTTTGTAATTGTTGGGCATGGCCCTCATAGGCGTGGACAAGAATTCAGTGACTCTCATGTAGCTTGCAAGACGCTCGAGGGGAGATTTCAAGGTGAAAAGGTCAAAATGCTCTTAAATATTCGGCGATATCACGATATCTTTACTATACGTAGCTGGCGGAGATTACACACAGGACTTAGGAGAGGGTACAACACTGTAATATTGAGGGCTTTCTTCGACTACTTCTCTCAATACCGCGACAGTCATGACTTTGGTAAGTAGACTATCCCGTAGTAACCTCATTGGCCCTCTTAGATTAAGATGGAAATAGCAGTCGTCGATGGCTCCAGGACTGGGTACTCGACATTACCCTTGGTCTGAGCCAGCGAAATGATCTGGAAAATCTCGGAAAGATCATTCAAACGGCTGTAGAGGGTCTTGGCCGCATCCTTGATGGCAGCAGCGTTGAACTCTGGGTTGTCACCGATGTTTCGGGCCTTGTTGACGTTGTACAGCGACTTGGCGTACGTGAGGAGGTTGTACCGGTCGTCGACCTTGAAGCTCAGCAGCTCGGGGAGCTGAGCCGCCAGAAGCCAGTCCTTCCACTTGGGGCCCTCGGTGCCGATGGGGAGTGCCTTGGTGAGATCCGCCTCCGTGTAGCCCTGGAGGGTGTTGAGGTCACCGGGCAGGGCGGTGCAGAGCGCCGGAGGCTTGGCGGGGACGAAGCTGTAGTAGTAGTCCTGGAGGTAGTTGACGGCGGTGTGCTGGGGAGATGCAATGTGGATGCACATGGTGACAGCGTCGATGAGCTCGTCAACAGTCTTGATGGTGGGGAACGAGGTGACTTGACCACCGTTCTGACTCTGGATCTCCTGGCACCAGGGAAGAATGTACTTGTCGTTCTTCACGTCGGCGTCGCACTTGTACTTGGTCTCAAGCACCGACTGGACAAACTCGCGGATGACACCCCAGAGCAGGTACATGTCGTAGGCGTAGGGGTAGTTGCGGTACTTCTCGTACTTCTCCTTCTCAATGTCGAAGCCTCGCTTCTTGAGGTCGTTGGGGATGTACTTGTCCACAAAGTTGAAGTTCTTGTACGAGTAGTCGACAAGCTTGAAGGTTCGGTACTTGGACTTGTCCGGGTCCACGGGGTTCCACGTGGGGCCGAAGCCAGAGATTCTGGCGATGACGGCTGGGACGAGAAGTGTACGGGCGGCGGAGTTGAGGGCTAGGGTTCTGAACCAGTGAGGGCTGAGGATCTCGTACAGGAGATGGCCCTCGGGGATGGTTCGGTTGGTGGCGACGATGATGGCCTCTTCAACCATGTGCGTGTCGACGAGATGAGTGGCAATCTCGTGTCTAGCCCAGTCGGCAGTCTGGGCACAGGTCTTGGCGTATCGCCACGGCCAGTCTTCCTTCTCGTCGACCTTGTTGTCATCGGGGGTCAGTCTCTTGTTGAAGATGGTGACGGAGTTGTCGAGAGAGCCCTTGTAGTCGATGGTGATGGCGAGAGGGTGAAGTCTTCCGTCCTCGTGCAGTTGGAACATGACAATTGGAGCACAAGCGTATCGCTCTGCCTTGCCGATGGGTACGTTCTGGTCATTGAGGATGGGGACAACGTTGATAAAGGTCTCTTCATCCTTGAGACCTGTGGCCTTTCGGAAGTACGAGTAATCCTGAATGAGAATGTCCTTGCCGCTCGAGAGGATCTTCTTGATACCATCAGCGCCCTGCTTTTCGGCTTGGGCGATGTACTCCTGGATCTTGTCCTTGGGAGCCGTCTCGATGGTTGAAGGGTTGACACCGCTCAGATGCTGCTGAGCAAATCGGGCATCCGAGTACCAGTCCTGATGCTCACCGATGTTGCGGCCCTTCATGATGTCGGTGGCCGGGCTCTGGTGATCACGGTTCCATTGCTCGCAGTCAGCGAGGGTTGGGCCAGCGTATGGCGTGCCCTCGGCTTCGATCTCCTTGGGGATGAGGAAGCCGACGGCCTTGGCAATGTTTCTCACAAATTGCGTCTTGTTGTAGTCAAAGATCTTGCCGACACCCTCACTCCTGGGCTGTTCCTCTGGATTGTTGGTCTGATCGTCCTTCTCATCATCAGGGAGGTCCTTGAGATGAGGAGGGTAGCCGTCAGATCCATCGGTCCACTGATAGATCTGCTGCTTGGTGGTGAGATCTCTCTCAACGGGGAAGATGGGCTCGAAGCCTCGGGCGTCATAGTGAGCCGCAGCACTCAAGCTCGGTTAGCTAGACTCTAGATGAGGGCGCTGGGGATCAACATACGCTTCTTCAATAATCTTGTACATCTCAGTCATTGCAAGCTGTGTGCCCTTGAAAGTTCCCTTCTTGATACCTTCACTGGCAACGAGACCACCCTTGAGAACACCCTGCTTGGTGGTCTCGAGGGCAATACCAATTCGCAAGAGCTCGTTCATGAACACGCCCTTGTCAAAGACCTGCAGGTCCTCCTTCTCGACATCGTTCCTCACCTTGCCCTTAAGGATCTTGTCCAACTGGGAGCGAGGAGGGAGGGGCTTGTGGACGGCGGCAGACATGGTGAAGGAGCAGTGCTAGATCGAATAGGGGAGAAGGTATGGTGAGGATGTAGAGAGAGTGTGATGTGGAGTCCAAAGTCTAGATATTCCCCGTCGTTATATACTACTCGTCCACCTTGCCACTCGTCTTCCAGCTGGACTGTGGACATTGTGGACATCATCACGATCGTACTCAACCGACGGCTGAGACGGTCGCACAAAGCTGTATGTTGAGCTCCGGTCTCGTCTCAGTAGCAGTAGCCAAGCAATTCTGGATTGCCGATCTGCGACGACGACAAAAAAGGCCCGGGAAACACGCGGCTTCTAATGCAGACATGCCTTCAGCTCTGCACGTCGTCCGCTTCCCCGCCAGACAGCCAGCCACTTGGAGATGCACCCAGCTTAATCTGGCGGGAATCTTCTCGCTGCAAGATAACACATGAAAGATGGATAAGGCCCATCCTGAAGTCGTAGTGCGGCTGAAATGGTGCTGTACAACATTGACTGTCTCGTCGTTGGTTCGTCGCCCTGTACACGCGTTTTGTGGAGGTGACTGCCGCAATGGTGACATTCCCTTGTGCGGGGAAACAGCCAAGGAACTGACGTGAGCGAATTCGAGCGGCGCATTTGGTCATCTTTTGCCATACGTTGTGAAAGTGGCTGGCTGTTGACCCTGGCCTAGCTTGGCAATGTCTCAGTGAACACGCTCCGCTAAGCACCACGGGCAGCGGGTAGTGCCGCACCTGGACGGCCGTTAGTTCGCATTAGTCGTCTCAACAGTCTCAGTTGAGTTGAGGAACTGATAAGTACTCAGAGACGAGGCCTTCCTCTTCTGCAAGCCCCATCATGCTTGACCGGTCTTGGTATCTCGTCCGAAGACAAACAAACTATTGCCAATAACGCTGCATTCCAACATGCCCACAAGGTAACAGCCGGTCTTCACATTCCACACCACACTCTATGCATGTCTCGGTGCGCCCTAAGCCGCCACAACGGGATCACGCCCGTTGGCGGTGACTTACGTGAGGCTCCAGACCTCGACCTTTGGACCTGTCAGCGCCCGCGCAATGGAAACCTGCCTGTTCACAAGCTTACAAGTTTGTCTCTTGGCAAAAGCCTTGCCGCACCCTATAGGGCATTCCCCAATCACGGCAGTTGATATGGTCAGCGTGCCTTGAACTCGTCTTCTGCCTGTTTCAGCTCGTGCTCGTATTTTCAAGTCCCCCCTGTAAGACAGCGCCAACCACATTTGATCTCACTGTTGCACAACCTACTCAGCCCCAAGATTGACACATTTGTACCACGCACCATATCACACCGCTAGCCTTGATCGACAGCAACGAGGTTTGAAGCTTGCAGCGGCGTGCATTGAAGCCGGAGCTGTTTTCCCTTCTGCAACATCGGTCAGGACAATGGGCTGGCCGAGAATATATCTCCTCGCGCTATGTTTCTGCAAGGGAGAAAAGAGTCTCTTTGTGCGCGTAATCGAGATAGTTGTCCTGATAGTTGAAAGAGCAGATGCGAGGCTGTGCACCGGAGCTAGCGCTACTAATGCATGGTCAACAGAAGCCCGTGATCGCCGATATGCATCGGAATGGCTGGCTGTCTCTTAGCGGCGACCACTCTAGAACCGCTTACTCTCTGATAAGGCGAAATGTGATGGAACCATGAGGAATGTCGTGCTCGATTGTTTTCTCACATGGGCAATCTCACTGCGTCAGCCTCGACTTGATAAACTCGTCTTGTTCTTCCATACTTCGCAAACTGTTCAAACTATTCCTACTTGACATTCATTTTGGCCGAGTCTAGTCCCTCACAATGTCTTCTACTCAAGATGTTCCCTCCAATAGCAGCGCAGATGCCGTAGCAAAGGGCGGACTCCCAAAGGACTTGGTGAATGCCATGCAAGCGATTTTCGGCAAGCATCCTGGCTATCGCACCAGTATGTACCTCAGAACCTTTGATGTTGATCTCCGTCTCACTCATGCACACAGCTCACGCCAAGGGTCTTCTTGTTGAGGGTAAATTCACACCAACTAAGGAGGCCAAGACACTTTCCATTGCTCCTCACTTCAACCATCCTTCAACCCCTGTCGTCGCTCGCTTTTCTGTCGGTGGTGGTATCCCTCACATTGCCGACGTGGACAACGGCGCTACCCCTAAGGGTATCGCTGTCCGTTTCCAGATTGACTGTGATACTTACACCGACCTGATTGCCCACACCTTCAACGGATTCGCCACCAATGACGGTGAGGGCTTCTTGGCCTTCCTGAAGCTCTTTGGGGCTGTTGGAAAGGCTGAAGCCGCGCTCAAGAAGGCTCTCGAGGAGGGCCGTGATGCCACCAAGGAGAAGGAGATCCTGAAGCAGGTTGGGGCTGCGTTCAATGCCTTTCTCAGTCAGCCCGGCCATGAATCCGCCAGGGAATTCGTGTCAGCCGAGAAGCCAAACCCCCACAACTATGGTACTATCACGTACTACGAGCCCAACACACATGTCCTGACCAACAAGGACGGCAAGGTCACCAACGTGCGGTACCGTCTCGTTCCCGAAGATGGGGAGCACCTCTACCCCCAGAAGACCGACGAGGACAAGAAGTTCCTGGAGAACCTTCCTAAGAGCTACCTGGAGGATGACCTGCATCAACGATTTCCAAGCAAGCCCATCGTCTTTACGATCCAGGCACACATCGCAGACCCCCACGACGTTCTGGATGATGCCACAAAGCCATACAAGAGCACCACCTTCGTCCCTGTTGGTAAACTCGAGATCAACAAGGTCTCGGATGACAACGCCGCCAGACAACAGCAGATCGCATTCAGTCCGGTTCCGGAGAGGGGTGGTGTCAAGGGTATCACATCGTCCAAAGATCCGCTCATCTCTGCGCGAAAGGGCGTCTACTACATCAGCGCCGATCAGCGAAGACATGAGAAGCAGGTCGAGTAAGATTATGTTTAGTATGTCCTAGCTAGTGAACAAGAAATGATTCTCAAGAATGCGTCCTAGTGTATCAATGTTTTGCCCGAGGTTGAAAACTAGCGGGATATGAGACGGCAAGTGAAATCGCATTCGGGAATAATTATCCAGCCGAACTGGTGTCTATTTTAGCACGAGTTGAGGCAAGTTAGACCGTTCGGTGAGCGTATGGGATCATTGCCATTCGCGAAGTGAGGGTCAATGTCCCCGCAAATGGTCAGTTTCTCCGCATCGCCATCCTTGATATTGCGGGGTGACGATGTTACCTCGGCCTCGGACATCCAGGATAAAAGGTTAGATCGACTCATTTGTTCTGGGGTTGGGTAAATATTTAGCAGAAATTAGACTGACCCCAGATTATGACTGCTTAGCCAGACGTTAAAATGACGCTGTGCCCGTCCGTCGCCTTAGTGATCTACCGAGACATACAGGCTCGCAACTACTGTCATCATCATGAAGCCTCTGGCTTTCAGTGTCTTTGTCCTAGCTCAGTCGCTGGCGCAAGTTGCGGCTGGCCCCTTTCATAAGCCCTATAGCACAACACCTGCTGCTACCGTCAAGAATGGAAGCTATCGAGGAGTTCATTCTCCAGAGTATGACCAAGACTTCTTCCTAGGCATCCCTTATGCCCAAGCTCCGATTGGTGACCTGAGATTCCGCAATCCTCGACCCTACGATGAAGCATGGAAGGGGAGTCGTGATGCCGTCAAATATTCGCCTGCTTGTGTTGGCTACGGAGTAAGTCATGAGGACCAACTTCACCCGCGGGATGCTAAGATTTTCAGCCTTCACAAATTGGTTATAATACGAGCGAGGTAGGTGTCAAAATCTCCAGGGAGAAATCATAACTGAACCCCACGTAGGACTGTCTTTACTTGAATGTCATCCGACCTTCAGGATACGAAAAGAAGAAGCTCCCCGTGGCTGTCTGGATTCATGGTGGAGGCTATGTCCAGGGCAGTGGTGTCGACCTCCGATACAACCTATCTTTCATCGTGGAGCAATCTGTGAAGATTGGACACCCAATTGTTGCAGTCAGCATCAACTATCGCCTCAGTGCCTGGGGTTTCCTCAACTCGGCCGAGTTCTTCGAGCAGGGCGATTCCAACATGGGCCTGCGCGACCAGAGACTCTCCCTTCACTGGATTCACCAAAACATTGCTGCATTCGGCGGTGACCCATCCAAGGTTACCATATGGGGCCAGAGCGCCGGTGCTGCGTCTGTAGGAGCGCAGATTCTGGCTTACAACGGCCGAGATGATGGCTTGTTCCGTGCCGCCATCATGGAAAGTGGAACTCCGTTGGCCCTTGGCTCTCAGACGATTCTGGCCGAGGCCTCATACAAGCTGCTTCTGGAAAAGACCGGCTGCGATACTGTCAAATGTTTACGGGGTCTACCCTTCAAGGACTTGAATGCCGTGCTCAACACCACAGCTCTTTCTGGTGGATGGACGCCCAAGATTGATGGCGACTTTGTGGTCCGTCACTCATCTAAACAACTCGCTGATGGACATTTTGTGAAGGTCCCAATCATCGTTGGGGCTAACACAGATGAAGGAACCAGCTTTTCGCCAAAGGGTGTCAATACTACGGACGAGTTCCAGAAGGCAATCGAGAACTCATCTCCCCCAATCAGAAAGTCTTTTGCACAGAAAATTCTGAAAGCATACCCCGAGAAGAGCCGGGATCAGATCCTACCCAACCTCGCCGCCGACTGGATCCCCCCGGCGTCATATGGCAAGCAGTATCGGAGAACCGCCACGTACTACGGAGACATCATGATGGTAGCCCCACGTCGGCTGGCAGCCGAGACTTGGGCAAAGCACAACTTGCCAGTCTACTCTTTTCGATTCAACGCCATTCCTTCCTGGGCTACTTACCTGGACGGAGCCACACATTTCGTTGAAGTGGCCTTTGCTATGCTCAACCTTGAGGGCACAGGCTACCCTCCGGTTCGCACCCCGCCATTTCAAGGGCTGGCCAAGTCATATAGAGAACTTTCGCGGTTGATGGCAAGCGACTGGATCAAGTTTGTTGCGACTGGCAACCCCAACGGTTGGAAAGGACGGGAAAAGGCAGTCCCGAGTCTGGGCAAGTCCATTCCAAAGTGGCCTCTATACACAGAGGCTAAGGGTCATGGTGCACCAAAGAACTTCCTCTATGAAGGAAACGTGACCAACACAGTTGAGAGTGACACGTGGAGGAGCAAGGGTATTGCGCTTTTGAACTCGGCTAACTTTGAGGTTTATGACCGTTGAGTAAGCTGCGGTGTGAGCCTCTCTGTTAGGGCTGAGGGAGATGATAGTTTTTTATTATATATAGGCCATATAAATACCTAGGACCTTCACCTGTCTTGTACTACTATTTAGAGTGAGGCCTTTATTGATAGTTAGTCATAACAATGGGGTCAATCTTAGCCCCTTTATGCCCTGTTCAAGACTAAGCTAGAATCAGTATCGCCGACGGGCCAACGCGAAGTGTGTTAATATAAGGTTATGAGAAGTAAGAGGTTGCTCTGTCACCAGCATCGACTACAGATGACACCTCTCTTGACCATGGCCTCCTTCCCCCCAGACAACGAGTTTCCTCCGGTTCCCAGTATTTGCCATGGAGAAACCATTTCAACACCTTCGCTTTTCAACCTCACAGGAAAGACAGCCCTCGTCACGGGCGGTAATGGCGGGATTGGGAGTGGGATGGCCCGAGGTCTGGCCGAAGCTGGAGCCGACATAATCATAATTCAGATCCCCGGTGAGGTCTCGTCAGTTGCCGAGCAGCTCAGGGTAGACACAGGGCGACGTGTGGATGTGTATGAATGCGATCTAGCCAAGTCGGATGCGATCCGGGAGACACTTGACGGCATTCTGAAGCGCGACCAGCGCTCGGTCGACATTCTATGCAATGTTGCAGGGATCAGTGGTGGCTTCATACCAGTGCTCACGGAGACTGACGCACATCGCGAATTGGTGAGTAATCCTGATGCTAGTAGTGCTGAGCATTACTAATAACGAGATTTCAGGTTGTTCAAATTCACTATCACGCTGTATACGTGCTGTCGCAGCTGGTTGGACGGCACATGGCCGAACGTGGGCAAGGGGGCAAGATCATCAACGTTGCTTCTATTGCAGCTGAGAGGGCCATGACGAGATTCTCAGTATATGGCCCTGTCAAGGCGGCAGTAGGACAGCTGACGAACTCGCTGGCAAACGAGCTAGCAATCTACAACATCCAAGTCAATGTGCTCTATCCTGGGTAAGTCTGCATCCCGAGTGGAAGGGGTTTATTGGTGACCCTCAAGACTGACCAGAATGATCAGCTGGATACACACTCCCATGTCTGACCGCAGCTTTGGAGATGAAGAAGCAAGTTCTAGGATACTCAAGACAATCCCTGCAGGCAGATGGGGAAAGCCCAGCGATTTCAAGGGGGTCACAGTGTTTCTAGCCAGTGCTGCGAGCGACTACGTGACGGGTGCTAGAATCCACGTGACTGGTGGAACTCATGGAATGTAACTATTTGATGCTGTTTTTGAGCTTCATGCACCTCTCGTAGATCTTGAATCATTGCCCGAACCATGACTTTAAGTCATCCTGCATCCCTTGCCGCCACCTCTTTGCCGAAGGGAGTGTTGGTAGAGACATGAACGAATGGGGAACTCCTGGGTAAACATGCAAGGTGGTTTGAACCCTAGAAAGCCAACCGAGTTAGCATTATAGCTCATAATATTTCTTCTTTCTACCTTTTTGTCTGGCCGATATGACTTACCCAGCTGTCTGCATCTTTTCTTCCAGCAGAAGCCCTTCATCGCGGAGTGGATCAAGCCCAGCGATATGAAACGATACCGGACACAAGCCAACAAAGTCAGTCATAGGTCGTAGTAGGGGTGAGAATGACGGATCCGTCGGATCCGGGCGATAAAGATCAATGAGGTTTCGGAGTTTCGGGGCGTTAATAAACGGCGCATCTTTGTGCAGCTCTAGGGAGCTCTGCCCACCTTTAAGAAGCTCGACTGGGAAGTGATCCGGATGAACGGTCGACGGAGTGCCAAGAATGAGCCCCTTGACGCCGGGAAGAGAATCATCTCTCAGGGCTCGCAGAGCTACAGAGATTGCGAGGTTGGCACCCGCACTGACACCCCCGACGAATATCTTTTCCGGGTCGATACCGTACTCAGGTCCTTTCTGCGCAGCCCATTGGAACGCTGTCCAGCTGTCGTCGACGGGAGCAGGAAATGTCCAGTCAGGAGTATGTCGATAGTTAATATTCAGAACTGAAAAACCAGTGTTCAGTGCAATTTGCCGACAATGAGGGTCTTCCGTCTCTAGGCTTCCGAAATGGTATCCACCGCCGTGGAAGGAGATATAGAGGGCTGAACTCTCATGGTAGCTACGCAAGTCCTCTTTAAGTGACCGGTAAAGACGTATGGGGATGTTGACGCCGTTTGTGGTAGGGATATCAAAATCCGTGACTTCGAGACCAGTATCTAAGGAAAAGAGTTTTAGTTGGCATGATTCTTTCTAAAAGAACGAGGCATTATAGTAGTTAATAAAACTTGGTTACTTACCTGGTCTTCCCAAGATATTAGCAAATAGCTTCGCGGTCTTATTATTTGCCTGATCGCGGGCTTCTCGAATGGTGATAGTGGGAATAACCTCAGGTCGTTTCCAGGTCTTCTCGAACCGGAGCCACTCCAGTGATGGCCCAGTTGAGTAACGCGCAAAGTCAGCCATGATGAAGATGATGTGCTCGACACGCTTGAATGATATCAGAAGTCCTAAAGATGCCAAAGTAGCAAGTACTGGAGAAATCTGGGAGCTGGATATATTTTAGCCATACACGTCATTGAGAAAAGCGGTAACATGAATGCTGACAGTTGCCTTTGCTACCGACTCAAACTTTCAAGTGGGGGGTCACCCTTCAAAGGCCTTACTAAAATAGTATCGCCGAGATGTATGGGCAAGGGGCTCATGAGGACCCGTCAGGATTTCAGCGCCGACACTTCTAGCCACCCAAACAGTAAAGGCTAACGGCGGCCTCTTCTGTTAAGTAGCTACCTATCCAGAGATGGCTCTTGCAAAGCCCTGTAGCTCATCTATTCACAGACTGCAGGGACATGGTCAACTCCTAGTTCCATCCCTGCATCTGTCCTAGCTTGCACGAGAATCACCGCCATGCAGCCCGCATTCACTCAAAGAAAGCTCTCATTGACGCTTCAACTCAACGTAGTTTTGATACAGCCACCGCCTTGGTCTCTCCTATATATCTTCTGCATCGTGTCCAAACAGCCAATCTCTTCTAGCCTTGTGTCCCCAGAATATCGGGTTCCTTTCATCATCCTTGGTGATCCATACGTCCCGCTCCTTTTGCGCCTCGCCGTCAGGTAGATGATATGCATCTTGAAGCGTTCTTCCCGCTTTTTGAACCTTGGAGGCTCTTGGTTGGCGCAGATTCTGGTAGGTTGCGAGAGCCTCACTGAGCTTGGGGATGGACTTGCCAGATAGCACCTTGCGGAGTACTGCTGCATCCTCACTCGCCATTGCCGCTCCAGATGACATGTATGGCAGCATTGGGTGAACTGCGTCGCCGAGTAGAACGGCCTTGGAACTTGGGTGAACCCAATTGTCGACGAGATCCAAGTCGTAGAGGCGCCACTTCAGGAAGTCCTATATCAATAAGGTTAGAGTGAGCTTCATAATCCGGTGCTGGTCTGCCAAACCTTTCCTGAGTTTTCAATCAGTTTTTCCACCCGTAGATCCCAACCCGAGAAACGTCGTCGAAGCTCTGAGTTATCCGAGATGACAAGCTTGTTCTCCCCAGGCTGGAAAGGCGAGTCTTGCATCGACTTCTCAGAGCAGCAAAAGACTACATTGTAGACTTCGCCTCCTCGCACAGGGTATCCGATTACGTGCGCTTCTGGGCCACACCAGGACGTCACCCACGGGTCAGAGATGAGACTGCGCATCTCTGGATCTGCGAGTAAGACTTCGCCCGGAATCAGTATGCGGTACACGACATCACCAGTATCAGTTGGTGGTAGTGGGTGTCCTTGAAACTCGGCTCGCGCGCTGCTTTGAACACCTGCAAAATCCATCAGTCTAGTCAGCCCTCCTGGTGATCTTTGTGACAGTCTTACCATCTGCGATGACGAGGAGGTCGCCTGTTACCTTGTCGCCGCCCTGCACAATCGCCGCCGGGGCGTTCCAGTCATAACCTTCCACGCGACATCCGTCTTTTATACAAACCCCGAGGTCCAGGGCTCTCTGCAGCAAGACGGAATGATAGTCTGCTCGGTGCACCATTAGATAGCTTCCGCCAAAATCCAGTTCTGGAACCCCATGCGGCATATCGGCCAGCAACGCGCCGCTGTCGTATCGCAGGAAGCGGTTCCCATTAGAATGCGTCTTTTTGAGATATGTGGTGTCGACACCCCATCGGCGAAGGATCTTGAAGCAATTGGGCGGGATGCGCATACCAGCACCAACCTCTCCAAAGCTTGCTGCTTGTTCGAGTACTGTCACTCGATGTTGGTCAAGTGCAAGGCCGATGGCGGCGAGGAGACCGCCAAGGCCTGCACCCACGACAACAATATCAAGCTTGCCGCCGTCCCTTGAATTATCTCGGGAGGGGCCTGTTTCTGAGAATGGGGTCGGCTCGATGGTTGTCATGATGAAAGTCACTTATGGAGGGTGCTTGCGAGGCGTTACGGTCGAATCACACAGCCGCAGAATAGCAGACTATGCAGGTCAAGGTGATGACACTTCCTTCATGGTCTTAGTTCACACGAGAGAGCGAGCCCTTGATCTACTGGCTGTGGTCGGCAATGCCCAAGTCGGGTTCAAGGCCCCATTGCTTCCCCGGAGATGCCATGGGAATAAGAGACCATCAAAGGACTTACCCAGAATGGCATCGCCGAAGGCAACCGTTCTACCCACTTGAACCTCTCGGAGCGAAAAGCCCTTATCTCCAAGCATTGCCGCACCGCTGGCCGTCCTCTGTTGCCAAGGGGGCTAGTGTCATATTTGTCAATCACCACAATGAATTGCACCATCGTAGCTGGGCCGTCATCTGCAAGTCCAATGGCGTGCTTGAATGTAACCGGGCAGCCAGGATACTCAACTCGCTCAGCGTTTGAGCGCGTTGGATAGCACACCAGAGACATGGAAGCGTGTGCTGCCTGTCCTTCAATCATCTAGATCAGTGCAAATATGTTGGCCATCAATCTTGTGCAGGTTGACCCGACATCCTTCACCAAGAAGCGCAAGCCCAACAGTAGCGCCTGCGTTCGATGCCATGAGAGAAAGGTCAAATGCGATGCCGGTGCGTATGCTAGCCTTTCTCTCCCCTGAGCACACATTTTTCATTGACAAGCGGGTTTCTAGGGTCGAGAGAGGCCAGTGGTGGTTCATGCAAGGTCCGTTAGACGACGTGCCAAACCTGGCTTCCCTGGGAGAAGCCCTACTGACAGGGCATGCACTGTAGAACTGCCTGGCTTCAGGTGTCATCTGTCGGTAAGTTTGTCAGTTTATACAAGATATACCCCCGGGCTGACAGAGGCCCAAATGAAGGACTCATCTAGATGGTCGATACAGAAGTGGCACCAACACTGGAAGTCAAAATGACGATGTGGAAGTTTCTACAGGATCTGGGTATGTACAAAGAGATCTTGACTATGCTGGGCTTCAGTATTCAATTTGGGCTTACTCAAGATTGGGCTTCTTCAGCGAGAACAACCTGGATCACGTATTTGAAGTACTTCCATACTCTCCTGAACAATCCGACTCGGGTAGAAACCATGCGGATTCGCCAACACCTAATGACAGGTCTGAAGGGTCACTCGGAGGAATTGATACCGAGACACCATCTGACAGTTTTCGGGATGATCAGCATGATACCAGTGGAAGCGCTTCTCTACCACAGCTCAATCTAACGGGTCAGTCCTTGCAGCCCGCTCAGCCGCCAGCCGCTGCGGACCAGGTCATCTCAGATCCATCTAGATTTCCTCCCATGCGCATTGATCGATTCGAGGCGTACGTGAAAGACAGCCTTGGGTCATACGCTCCATCCTTCCTGCAACAACAACAACAACAACAGCATGACTATGCATATCCCCATGCGAATACGGTGAATGACACCCAGCACGACAGTGTTCTAACGGGCGGTTTTGGGCAAGGTGCCAACTGGTTCCAGGATGGAAGGGCCGCCGGACCATTAGAGGTCAATATGTCCTCTCGTTCCACTCTCCACCTGGAGCAGCAAGCTCTTATGCTCGACTCAGCCGACATGGAATATCTCAAGGCCAAGGGTGCCTTTGACCTGCCGCCTCAAAGATTACAGGAAGATCTTGTTGAGGCTTACTTTGCCGATGTACACCCAACTGCACCCGTCATTAATCGCTACGAGTTTCTCTCTGCTTTCCACGGGGGTGGAAGCCCAAGCCGGCTGCTCCTGTTCGCCATCTTCACGTCTGGGTCTCGTGCCTGTCGAAATCCAGCGCTTCTAGACAGCAATGGATCGAACCAGAGCAGTGCACAGCGGTTTTACAGAGCCACAAAGGTTGGTCAATGTGATCTTCACGTCACCGTTCTGGTGGGGTGGTTTGCATTTACCACCCAAGCTTGAATCGGCAGTTGACTGAAACTTGATTTGACAGGCCTTGTTAGATACAGGCTACGAACAAAGTCGGCTTGTCCGCGTCCAAGCGTTGCTGCTTCTCACCTGGTGGTGGGATAAGAAGGACGATGGAGGGAGAAACATGCGATCATGCGCCGTTGATGCAATCAACACAGCGCAGAGTATTGGAATGCATCGATGGTGAGTACAAAAGCAAACCCAGGGCTCACAATGGACCTGGAACGGGTTTATACTTATTAATCTCGCTCTTAGGGACCATTATCCCAAGGATGATCTAGTATTGGGGCGCTTGTGGAAACGAATATGGTGGACATGTTTTGTAAGTTTCATCCAGGTGCCTCCCTTGCAGCCCTGACTCCAGAAACAGAACCGTGACGTGGCAGTCGCCGTTTCTCATGGCCTTCCTTGCATCATTTCGCTATCTGATTTCGACGTTTACCCGTTGACCACGGAGGATTTCATCGAGGAACCCGAGGTGGCGGAGCATCTCCATCGGTATCCATACCAACCTATCGAAGTGGCATTCTCGATAGAAGTCATCAGGGTGGCCGAGGCTCTACATCATATTCATCAGGAACACTTCGTCACACAGCACCTTCAGAAGCCGGTAACTGGCTCCATCGCGGAGCGCGAGGCAAATCTGGCGTCGTTAAGAGACCTAGGCCAGTCACCCCTACCCCCTGGTGAGAAGGGAGTAAGAATAGGCTTCCCCGATGACTACAACGATCATGGAGTCCGACTCTGCCGAGACTGGCTTGACCGAGTGCCTCAGGCCCTGAAGTACGATGTAAATGACATCCAGAAACATGAATTTTGGCCGGCCTTTCTGCATATCCTATACTAGTGGGTTCTCCCTGACCTTTATCTCGGACTTCTCGCATCAGACAACTAAAGCCAGCCTAACCTAACCAGTACAAACATCATGCTACGTTTCCGGGGTAAGGCGGTCGCTCGCCAGACCCAGGGTCGTGCAGAGGCCGAACGACTCTATTGTCAAGCTCGAGGTATCGCTGCAGCAACCATGATCAGCAGGATTCTACGCAACGTGAGGGCGTATAACCAAGTACTCCGGTTCACTGGCCAGCTGTGACTTTATTCTCCCTCCTCCCTTCAACCTTGTCCTCATCTGACCAAGACCTCCTAGTACCATCTCGCTCTTTAACTGCCTTATATTCTTCCTCATCGAAGGTCAGTCGCCGAATGACGAGGTTCGACGTGACGCCCAGACCAAGTACTCGTTGTGCCTGCACGTCTTATACGAGTTTAGTCAACTTTGGGTCAGCGCATCTCTGATCCATCGGCTATTCGAGACGTTGCAAGCCAACATGCAACTTCCGAGATCTTCAGGCTCATCCCTCTTTGACGCCAATCATTGGCAGGCGCCTCTTCCGGGTTTGAGTCTATCCAGCGACATTACCGAATCCTACATGAGACAGTAAGTGGAAAACTCAAGCGATTTGGCCCAACATGATGAAGAGGTCCTCTAACAAAGTTTAGGTTGTTGGCAATGGATTTCCATTATGAAGGCAGTAGCGTAGCTGGGTTAAGTGCTGGCTAATCCTCATCCGGGCTGGGAACAGACTTTTTCCCTCCTGTCGGAGCACCTCAATACTTTCTCGAGGATTCGTCGCGGCCGTCTCCAGACCTGACTCTCCCGCTTGGAGTCAGTATCCCAAGCTCCTTAGATATAGAGCAGTGGTTCGTTTTCTCCTCCCTAAAACCCAGCCTGATAAAGATATGAGTCCCTCTGAAGTTATGAAGCTGACAAGTACCGGGAAAACTAGGGTCAACTTCTTCGGCCTCAGCGAGAACCTGCCAGCCGACGGCATCCCCATGTTCAGGCATCAGAAGGAAAATGATGGCCCTGATTCGTATATATCATGATAATCAACCCTTGAGATAGACTAGGCCTTTTCATTCGTGGCTTTTCCATCTGCAGTCCAAAGATTCACACTAAGCATAAGTCTCATCTTTCTCAGCCACGGCGTGTCTGCTGATGGCGTCATGGAAGCATGGGATAAAAAAAGAGCTTTCACATGAACTCGACAAGCCTAGCATAGTACTATAGTTCTTGTGAATGGAAATCTCAAGGGGAAAGAGCATCGCTATATGATGATCCGGTAGAGCAGCGTTCACCCGTCGACTTGTTTGACATGCCATGCACGGTGGCATGACCCTTGAACCCGACGACTGAAAGAGGAACCTCTTTGATCTAACTCGGTTTTCTTTCCAATTCATACATGCTAGGTGCGAACAAGGTTGAATTTGTAACATTGATGGCGCCAATTACATTACGATGGCCAACGGAACAGGGGAAGACAGGCCCCAAAACCAAACCATTTCAGCTTGCCCAAACAGACGTCTCAACCAGTCACTCCCTGTGTGATAATTATGGGCCAAATGGCATCATCTCCATCTTGCTAGGAACGGTATCGCCGGGTGTCGGCCGGTGCTGGTGCCGCCCCAGTCTTGCCGAGAGCAAAGAAAGTTGCCATTGTCAATCTTAGTTGACTATTTATCTATGATCAAGGCCACACGAAAATGGCCAAGAGGCTCAGTAACAGGGTACGAAATTTCAGTCGACTCTTCATTGATAAAAATAATATCCCAGTGCCTTGCCCACACACTTGTTTCCAACGACTCTTCCATCAAACTACGTCAGCATGGACCCCTCAAGCACTACAGGTTTTCTGACCGTGTCGGAGAATCCTCTCATCAACATCTTTTTTGAGGTTTCCACAACGCTGCCTATCCCAGCCGACAAACCCACCATTGTCCTCTCAAACTCGCTGTCCGCTGCCACCTGGCTTTGGGATCAATTCGCTGCCACCTTCTCTGAATCATACACAATTATTCGCTACGACATGAGATTTCACGGCCAGTCCCCTTTATCCAACACCCAGGGATTTGATTACGAAACTGGCCACACAGTTGAGGATCTTGCCTCCGACGTCATCAGGCTACTAGACCATCTTGAGATCATACAAGCTGAAGCTTTCATCGGCCTTAGCATCGGCGGCGGTATTGGCGTCGTCCTAGCCGCACACCACCCTGACCGCTTTCGCCGCCTACTCATTGTCGGCAGCCGTGCCCACGCCACGGTTGAGGATGACAAAGCCTGGGACCAACGGATTGCCTTGGCCAGAGAAGAGGGCACCGCAGTATTAGCCAAACAGAGCGTTGCGCGGTGGTTTAATGAGAACTGGCGGACGGCCCATCCTGAGTTGGTTGCCGATATCATAGCTCGCGTTGGAACTCAGTCTCTGGAAGGATATCTCGCCAGTGTCGCCGCCCTACGGAAATTGGACCTGTGGCCCTATGCTAAGGCCATTGTGGAAAATGAAAATGGCGGAAAGGTTCTGTTTGTTGTTGGGGAGGAAGATGCGGCGCCTGTAGTGGAAGAGACCAAGGCACTCGCGGCTCAGACTGGAAGCTCGGTTGTCATTATCAAGGATGCTGGGCATATAACTAACATTCAGCAGCCCGAAAGATTCAACCGCGTCGTCAAAGAAGCATTGAACAGAATTTGAGAACAAATAGGTAAAGAGTGGTCCTCGATTGCTGTACCATTGTATTCGCAAGCTTCCTCCAAGACCCATTCATGCTTGCATCTAGTCTTTCAACTTGGATAGACCTTATTCATCCTGCTTCCCCAACTTGATCTTGCCAGCCTTCCTCTGATCCACCCATGCTGTGTTCTGCTTCCCCAGCCAGATGTCTCTTGATGCCTGCACTTGATCCTCAATCTCAGTGTACTTACCATCGGCCACATAGATGGACTTGCCGTGGTATTCAGAGTTCACTGCCAAAAATACAATTGCCCGTGCAACGTCAATAGGTTCATTGGTGGGGAGTCCTTTTCCCTCCCAGATCTTGGTTAGCTTGGCTGTGAAGGGTGTTTTCGTGAACCACGGTGCAACCACATTTGCCCTTATCAAGCCCTCGTCACGTAGCGTGTCACGCAGCGATCGCACCAAGCCGATAATTCCATGCTTTGCCGCATTGTAAACTGGGATGCCGGGTGTGTCGAGGTATGAAGCCGCCGAACCCGTGAGGACAAGAGAGCCATGAATTTTGTGACGTCTGAAGTAGCTCAGCGCCAACTTGGTCGTGTAGATGGCACCTCGAATGTTGACATCGAGAACAGTAAGCGTGGGCGCCTTGAGCCTCTGGTGTTCGTCAAAGGTGTCGAGAAATGCATCCTCAACAACCTCATCTATCCCTGCATTGGCAAGGACAATATCGATCCGCCCAAACTTCTCAATTGTCTTCTCAAAGATGTTGAGTTGATCATCCCAACTGGTAACCGAGCCATGGAAGAAGTGAACGCTGGTAGAGACAAGTAGTAGTTAGACGCGGTTATTTTCTTGCCCTTCAGCGGCATGCGAGGAACATACCTTTGGAGCTCGGCCTCGAGACTTTTGCTGCTAGCCTCATTTGTGTCGAGAAAAGACACATTGGCCCCAAGTTCGGCTAGAAGCCGTACACTATGAGGCGTGCTCAGTCAGTCACCTGGAAACTCGCGGCAGAAAACGCTACGGGGGGAGGTCATGGCTCACGTCGCTGCTCCAATGCCTGTCGCACCACCTATTATTCTTGAGTTAGATTCATCCAATGAGGTAGCAGACAAGTGAAGAAATAGAAGATAAACTTGCCAGTAAGAATAACCACCTTATCTTTCACTTGCCCAAAGACTGGGTGGTTGATTGGAATATCAATAGAAGTCATTGTACTAGATTTCAGCGTCGTTAATATGAAACTGAAACATGGGATGGCTGTTTCTTGGATGGATTTTATTACTTGAGTCACTTTGTAAAAGCCTCTATTGTCGCAAAACTACTAAGACTCGTTGGTAAGTGGAATTCTCGGATTGCGACATCTCGGTGGGTTCTTCAACCATCCTGACATGTGGATATAACCTGGTGTGCCACACCAGACCAGAACGGCGATGCTCATCTGGGTTTAGCTGCCCTAGCCCCTGGCGTTATTCTTGCTAATGTTCGCAAAGCTGCTTCCGTCGGTGATTTTAATAATAATTCACGTGCAGTCCTGGCACCTGTAGCCGTAATGTTGGGCAGTATTAGCTCAAGCTTCTCCTGTTACCTAACCGGATCTAGGTTTCAAACCTCCTTTTACACCAGCAGATCAACTCACTAAACCACCACAGTCACTGCATCAAGCAGAGCCTCGATATTATGGCAACCAAGCACTGGGTAACGCAGAACAGCGACATCATCGCCAACCACCATGTCAGCCAGCCCAAACCAATCCGCGTCGTAGTACTCGGTGCTGGCATCTCGGGTGTTGCTTTTACCTACAAAGCAAGAGGGCTCGAGAATGTTTCGTTTCAGATATATGAGAAGAATTCAGATGTTGGGGGCACTTGGTTCGAGTCGACATATCCCGGCGTGTCTTGTGATGTACCCGCATACTGCTACACCTTTACTTGGGCTGGGTAAGTGACGTTTTCGAAACATGAAGCAATAGGAGGCCATCTTGTCTTCCTAGGGCCCCTAAACCCACCGCATCTAACCCAACCCTATCTGAAGAATCTCTTTGTCTGATCTCATGATACTCTAGGAACCCTGACTGGACCAGAGTGTACGCAAGTGGCCAAGAGATCGTACAGTTCTACCAGCAGCTCGCGCGGGATTACGGCGTCTATGAGCATACCAAGTTCAAGCACCAGGTCGTGGATGCCAGGTGGGATGACAAAGCAGCGCTGTGGAAATTGACGGTCCTGAATCTCGAGACCGGGGAGTCTTTTGTCGATTCAGCCGAGGTCTTCGTCAATAGCGGTGGGGTTCTCAAGTACGTGAAAAAGACACATGACCTTATATGAGTCTCGATTCTGACGGAAAATGTTGAAGTAATTCGGCATGGCCATCTATCCAGGGACTCGATGATTTCCGTGGAACCCTCGTGCACACGGCCCACTGGGACAACAGTCTTAATCTGTCAGGCAAAAGAGTGGCCGTGATAGGATCAGGCGCATCAGCTATCCAAGTGGTACCTACCATTCAGCCAAGTGAGTCCTGAATATTCATGGGAGACGTGAATCTGACCTTTGATATAAGTTGTCGGAAAATTGGTAAGCTTCCACCGATCTCCCTCCTGGATTGCCGCCGAGTTTGCCGGTCACTTCGCCTCACAAGGCCGCAACACGACCTACAGTGAGGAGGAAAGGAAACGATTCCGGGAAGACCCAGACTATTTTCTCAGCTATCGTCGCGAAATTGAACATGGCATGAATGCGCGCTTTCCATCCTTCTATCGCTATTCAGATGCCCAGAGACAAGGCGTCGAGAACGTCACCAAGTCGATGCGCACGCGACTCGGAAATGACCCAGAACTATGCGAGAAACTCATCCCCAAGTTTCCACTAGGCTGTCGGCGCGTCACACCTGGCCACGGCTACTTGGAAGCTCTCACAGCAGACAATGTGGTGGTCGAGACATCGCACATTGCCAAGGTCACCGAGTCGGGGATCAAGACAGTCGACGGCAAGCTCCACGAGGTAGATGTCATCATAACCGCGACAGGATACGTCACTTCGTTTGTGCCCCGGTTCCCCATCGTCGGGTTAGGGGGCGTGGACTTGCAACAGGAGTGGGCTGAAAATGGTGCCCGGGGCTATCTCTCAGTCACGGCTCCATCAATGCCTAACTATTTCCGTAAGTTCGCCTCTCCAACACGGCCATTCTGTTGGCTACAGACTTTCACTCCCTATCTGTGAATTCTGCTGACGACCGAGCGAAAATGCAGTGACAACCGGCCCAAACTCGCCAATCAGCAACGGATCTCTGATACCGGCTATCGAGCGCCAGGTGGACTTTGCCCTTGCCTTCATTCGCAAAATCCAGACTCAAGACCTAAGATATGTCGTCGTCACAGACAAGGCAACATCTGAGTTCAACGAGTGGAAAGATGAGTTCATGAAGGGCATGACATGGACCGGGGAATGTACCAGTTGGTAAGTAATCGTTGAATCAGTGCCACATACAAGATAAGATCGCTAGCTCACATTGTTCAACAGGTACAAGAATGGAACAGTAGATGGCCCCGTCATCGGTAAGTAACCCGACTGTGCCTCTACTGTCTTCCCAGAAGCCGGTATTGGTAGACGTGAAGAGACGCTTAGGCTAATTTTGAACTACTATAGGGCCATGGCCAGGATCTGTGAACCACTGCCTTGAAGTGTTAAAGCACCCCCGGTTCGAAGATTTCGAATACATATACAACTCAAGGAATCGATTTAGATATTTTGGAGATGGGCGTGCTGAATGTGAGGCGAAGGGATTGCCCCTTGGTGCGTACATCTCATAGTTAGTGTATTATTGGTATGGCATTTCTAGATAGTATAATTACATTACGGGATTACCTAAAAGATTGAAGCCTTCTAGGTTCTAAACAGAAGAAGTAGATAAACAGGCTTATTAAACTCTTCTTGTAAAATAACTTGAATATCGTAGCACGCGTTTGCACCGGTCATGTTATCTCAAGTCTAGTGCTACACTATAGAAGGCGGGCTCTGTGCTGTACTGTAGCTAGCTAGGTAGCGTCACTGAGACTGTCAGTAGGCGCAAAATGTCTTTTATCCTTTGTTTAATAATCAAATCGCTGAAATCGCGTTGGTCCTTGGTCGCGAGTCAGGTCGGTCAGGCCATCCCTGTCGTAGCTCCCCCTTGTTCTCGCCCATCGCTTAGAGCTTCTCCACAGGTCGCCTTCGCTCGGCGATGCTGAATTGGGAATCGCCTAGGATTGTTCAATCTGGGGACGCTTGAGGCATGGCCCCGACAGAGGCATTCTTCGCCGCCTCTTCGCCGCCTCTTCGGATGCCCTTAATCCCTGGTCTACCGAGAGACTGATATGATTGAAATTGATTCTTGCGTGATCGTCATGGATAACAGCCAAGATCCAGACTCTCGATAGCTCATCCTTACTCGCGATCGAGCATGGCTTTATAAACATGGTTTGAGCCTCAAGACACAACATCTTATGTCCCTAGAGGAACATCCACGATATTAGAGCAGCGCGACTGTGGCATTCAGTCTGGATCATCATTACTATCTCTGTCTATCTCAGCTAATCTGTTTTTACACCTTACTGCCTATTCCAACATATCATCAATCTTTCCATCATGGGCTTGTGGGTCCTTGAACCGAAGTCGAACGAGAAAGTCCCTGGGACTGTTTACGTCGAACGAGAAGATGAGCAGTCGCGCATCAAGACCGCCCATCTCAAGACGGGCACAGGTCGTCATGAGGGCATCATCCTGGTGCCCCAGCCGTCCAACTCTCCCAACGACCCCTTGAGTATGCTTCTTAATCCACTTGAGAAATAGGGACTGACAATAAACTAGACTGGCCTGAGCGAGAGAAGGTATTCCATAGTTTGTTCCTTGCCATTGGCAGTGGCCTTTCCTCCGGAACGGCCTTCTTCCTAAACCCTTCGCACGGGGTCATGGCCAAGGAGATAGGAACCACACTCACCCAGCTCTCCCGGTCCGTGAGCTTCCTCATGCTCGGCCTCGGCCTCGCTGGTATTCTCACTACGCCGCTAGCCCGCATCTACGGCAAAAGACCTGTCTTCATTGGATTAGGAATCACCGGCATCATTGGTTACAGTGTGATCCTGGCAAACCCCAGGCATATGCCCTCAATCTACGCTGGCCGTGCTCTCTGGGGAGCTTGCGTCTCTGGTCTTCAGTACCTCGTCAGCTCCAGCGTCGGTGACCTATTCTTTGTTCACCAGCGCGGCTTCCACCTCGCGCTGTGGCATTTCGGCCTCTCCGGTGGTAATGCTCTAGGTCAAGTCATTGCGAGCCAGATTGTGCAGGGGCAAAGTTACGTCTGGGCATTTCGATATGCGTGAGTCCCTTCACTTATATTTTCTTCGAGGATGTGCTAACAGTAGCTCTCAGTGTCATTTTCATGTCAGCGTACATATTTCTACTCTTCTTGCTAATCCCAGAGACCACCTATAACCGTTCAAAGAAGTTCGACACAGATATCCACCAAGTGCTGGCCGACGAGTTAGACTCAGACACCATCAGCCAAGATGAGCCTATCCACCAGTTGCAATACGACGAGAAAGCAAAGCCTGAGGCTCCCGCTGCCGTCAGTGTCTCGGACATCGAGAGCAGTGGCACACCCGAGAAGCGCAAGACCTGGCTGCAAGGCCTGAAGCTTTACAACGGCCGCTTTAGCAACGAAAACTACCTCCGCGCGGTTCTCTCGCCCTTTGTAACGCTCATCCTTCCAGCAGTACACTGGGCTGCCTACGCTTATGGCTTGACTGTGGCCTTTGCGGCCGCGATATCGGTGTCTCTGGCACAAATCTTTACGGTAGCACCCTACAACTTCACGACCGGCGCCGTAGGGCTGACGGTGCTCTCACCCTTGGTCGGAAACATCATCGGCAACTTCATTCCAGGCCCCGTCGCGGACTGGCTAGTGACTTATATGTCGCGTAAGAATGGTGGCATTTACGAGCCAGAGTTCCGCAACATCCTCTGCGTGCCAGCGCTCGTGGCGGGCGCTGTGGGCTTCTGGGGGTTCGGATTATCTATTCACTACCGCATCCACTGGTTCGCGCCTGTTTTCTTCTTCGGACTATCAGCTTTCGGGGGTGCCATCATGTCGCTTGTCTCCAACACATATCTGCTCGACTGCCACCGAAAATACGCCCAAGATGCTTACGCTGCCGTCACGCTCATCAAGGCAGTCACGAGCTTTGCCATCTCATTCTTTGTTAATGACTGGCTCACTAAGCATGGCCCAATCAATGTCTTCTTTGTCATTGGTTCAATCCACATCGTTGGCTGTCTCTATGGTTTGTTTCTCTATGTTTATGGCAAACGGGTTCGTCTACGCAATTCTACCTACTAGCGTGGCTACAGGACTAACTTGAATAGATTCGACTCGCGGTTCATAACTCTCAGTCAATCCAAAACATCCTTCGATGGTGCGGAAATGCTGAATCCTAGTTCAACGGGATGCAACTGAGAACGCAGTGAATGTTGATTCTGTTCGACCGAATACATGGATGGCTGGGAACGGAGAGTCACTGGCAACAAGGGCGAGAGAGACCGAGGCGGGCTCCGTCTCGCTAACGACTTGTAACTGTAGCATATTGACCCGGCACTGCTGATCTGAATTGAAAGCTATCTGTCTATGGGCTATCTAGCCTGACACTCTCATACTCTCCCCTGTTCCTCCCTCTCCTAAATAACGACCCTGCCTTCGATGCGCTCCTGGTCGGTAATATTATATCCTCCCCTGACACATCCCCTGACACACCACGGTCTTCTAGCATAATACCCTCTTCTCTGTTCCTCTTTTCGAGGAGAACGACCGGCACAGCCTTTGCCTTTTCCTCCAGCTCATAGTATGTCTCTCCGCCACTAAAAACTCCATTTGCCGCAGCCACCTGCGAAAATACGGCTAACTCGCTCGACTTCCAGGCTGGCAGCTTCGCCTTATGTGTCGACCAGATGGTGACGATAAGAAATATCAGGCTGCCGAGTGTAGCCAGAAGGTGAAGGATGATCCATGGCCAGGCGACTCTGTAGACAGTGACGGGGAAAAAGGTGGTTCCAGTCACATTTTGTCCTTCATCAGCCCCGTTTCGAATAGCGATGCTCATTCCGCGGGCCATCTTTTCAAATACGTCCCCAGGGTCGTGTTGCAATATGTCAGCGATGGGAGGGTTGGACTGTCTGCGGGCAACAAACCCATGCGGAGGATCCAAGTCGTCTTCTTCTGTGCAATTCTCTCGTGCCTCCATACACTTGGTAAATGTCTGCTTCATCAAGATGCCGATGCTATACACGGCAGCTGAAGCAATAGACCAGTTACGGGACGTGTCCCCCAACATAAGGTCACTCCTCTGAAATGCGGCGACGGCCGGATCCCAGGCGAGTGAAGTGTTGGCATACTCGGGAAAGCCCTCTTCTTCAATACCGAACTCGGGTTGAATCTCCCAGGAACCCTGTATACGCTTATGGTTCTCGAGAGTAGTCGAATTTTCCTCTAGTGTTCCGTTCTTGACAGCAGCTTTATATTGCTTGATGCAGTAGTAGAGTGCGCACTCCTGAGCAACAATCTTGGCCTTCGGCCATTCGAAGAGCCCATTTTTTAGAGAACTCTTATCAACTGTGATAAAACTCTGAGCCCATATCAGAGTATCCACCTTGGTCATCGCTATCGTTTTGTTTTGGTCGCCAGTGCCGAACATGACCATGTATAACAACTGATATGGCGAGTATATGTCATCGTCGCCGTCTAGGTTGCTCAGATACAGACCATTTGGGAGGGAATATTCCGTGCACTCGCTGGTCCCGTTGGGCGATTCTTGGTCTCTAACCAATTCGGCAATCTGCAGTTGCTTTCTTCGGGTGACGCGCTTCTTCAAAGAAGGCGATATGTCATCACACCGACTGCAAACAGCCAACGACTCACTTGGCTTGTACTCACAATCGGCTGTAGAACAGTTGTAGGCCACTTGGTGTCTGAGCCCACGGTCAACGTCGTTGTAGCTGAGTTTAATCGAGATGTCCATCCCGGAATCTGGCTCTGCCGACGAGAGCATATCGTCATCTTCGGTTACCAGTCTGCCATTCTTCACTAGGTAGACACCAGGAAGTTAGCTTGAAATGGTCTTTTGACTCTTTTGTCGTCCAAGAAAGGCTGTTACCAGTAAATGTGCCCTTGTTGCCTTGCCACGAGGGTAGAGGCGAATTGACAACACCTCGAGAATAATAATCCGCCGTAGCAATTGACGCCTGATATTCGCGAGTCTCGTCATCCTTTAGTTTCTCTTGAAGCTGTACGAGCTGCTGGGCAAAAGGGTCGAGAGCTATAGTGAGGATGGTGACGAGGGCGCCGAATCGCACTACAGGTCTGTCAAAGAAAGGGCTGTCAGTCTGCGACTCTTGCTTGAGGAGTTCCTGGGCGTCGGTTCTTACCCGCCGAGAATACGAAAGTCCAAGAGCACCTTGAGACTCCCCAAAGGGCCGCGGCTTGCAGCGGAGAAGTATTCAAAGTCAACAAGACGGCGGGGCTCGCTTGAAAAAAGTAGCCAATTCCATTGACTGATGGTGCTTGCAAGCATGGCGAGAAGGCAAACTCGGCTGGTAGTGGACAAGGTTGAGATGACAGCGTTCAGGGTGATCATTGGGCCGTCAAAGACGCGTTCACCGTCGAAGTTGATAAGGAGGATCACAATGGCAGCGACGGCGGCCAAGGCCAAGGCGATGGCTCCAATCTCGAACATCCATTGTCCCAGAAGTGACTTGTTTGATAGTAGCTGCCTCATGGCGAATCGATGAAAAAGAGTGACAATGTGCGGCTAAGAAGCCTGAGGCGCCTGAAGGGCTTTTAGGCGCGACAGCCCGAACAGAATCGGAGTGGAACTCTGCAAGCCCAGCCCGGTTTGCCTTGGAAATTTGCATTTCTGCCAATGGCACAAACAGCTCTCCTGCCGTCAGCAAATCCCCTGCGATCCTCCCTGTGAGGGTCTCGGATAGAGGGACGTCATAGGCTCACTTACGCTGAAGTGTCCTTGGCAGCGGCAGGCTGTGATCCAACCCCTTTCTATGAATAACCCACGAGTGTAGGGTAAATAATCGGATGCTCTGTAACGTGAGCTTGACTCTAGATGGGCCAGGGTTCCAACTTAAGCGATGGAGGACCGGAGTATAAAAAGATCTTTGCGACATTGTTCAATGTTTAACCCATATTATGTTCCTCGTTGAGTGTTTAGAAGTTAGACAGGTTGCGTAGGCGGGGGAGGTCGACCCAGCGTTGCCAAGGAAAGCTAACACATAAGACGGCACAGAAGACGGGATGTACATGCAGTCATCTTTGGGCCCTGAACCGGACTCTGAGTAGCGAATGGAAACCCACCGGTTTTATTTTCGTACTCGGTTGGGGGGGAAGTATGCAACCAACTGACCTGTCGGCCGCCCGTCCCGATTATGAGGTTGTACCAAGGCACCAATGCACTGTGCATGTCTTGGCAGGCGGATTTTATTAGGAAGGTACTTTACGCGGGAGTGGAGACTCGCTATATCGAGACAAACGATTAATCGCAATTGACTTTCGCATCCGAAAGCGACCATTTTAAGAAGAGAAACAACATGGACAAGATGGCTCTTGATGAAGCCAGCTTGATTGAGGCTGGCCTTATTCTGACGGATCACGTGGACATTGCATTAGCAGTTTTTCAACCCTCCCAGCATCCATCCACGGCAGCCTGGTCCAGAACTCGCGGCCCCCGCACTCAGCCGCAATCCTTCCTTCGATTGCCTTCGCGCAGACAGACAGCTCCTAATCTCCCTCCCAGCGATCGCCAGCGATGAAGCCGACCGATTGATACTGATCAACGATGGAAGGTCTCGGTGTCGCCGCAAACGTCATCGCCGTCGTCGATCTCTCCGTCAAGGTCATCGCATGGCTGTCCGAGTACGCGCAGGATGTCAAGAACTCCAAGCCTGAGCGAGCGAGGCTGCTGCAGGCCGCCACTCAGCTGAACTCGGTTTCACAACATGTTCAACAATTGCTGCAGAGCCCGCGTGGGGCGAAACTACACGCCTCGAGGAAGCTCGCCCAGGCAATGGGCGATGGTAAGGCCCAGCTCTTCTGGCTGGAGGGGTTGCTGTCGAACCGTGGGCGATTCAGCAGCCTGATGTGGTCTTTCCAGAAGAAAAAGGTCGAAGAAGCGATACTGGAGCTTGAGCGATGCACGGGGATCGTTCATAATGTTCTTCAGGTGGACGTCGCGTAAGTTGGCCCTCCCGTTCCTACCCGTCCGACTAGACTCGGGCTGACCCGCGCCTAACAGCGACGTGATCCTCAAAATGGACGACAAAGCCGACAATGACCGACGACGGGTAGAAGTTGATCGAAGGAGAATGGAGGTTGACCGACAGAGAATAGCAATCGACCGACTCCCCTTCGCCGACGGTGCCTCTTTCGACTCTCGAGCTGAACAACATAACCCGACATGCCTACAAAACACCCGAGTCGAACTTCTCAACCACATAAACAATTGGATCCACGATCCCAATGGCAAAACAATATTTTGGCTCAATGGCATGGCGGGGACGGGAAAGTCCACCATATCTCGAACAATTGCCCGTTCGCTTGCCAGCCACGGTCTGCTTGGAGCCAACTTCTTCTTCAAGAGGGGTGAGACAGATCGAGGCAACTTGGCCAAGCTCTTCACCACGATAGCACGTCAATTGGCCCTCAGTCAACCAGCGCTAGGCCCAAAGATCAAAGAGAGATTCGATTCAGACCCCACCATTGTTGGAAAGGCCGCGCAAGTACAGTTCAAGACCCTCATTCTCGACGCTTTCTCCGCTTGCGCCCACCTATTCAGAGATGGAACACCACTGGTCATTGTCATTGATGCTCTGGACGAATGCGAACGAGACGAAGACATCAAGCTCATCATCAACCTCTTTTCTCAAACCCGAGATGTCCAACGCCCACGACTCCGAGTCTTTGTCACTAGTCGGCCAGAGTTGCCAGTGCGACTTGGCTTTAGCGCTGTCGAGGGTAGGTGGCAAGACTGTATCCTCCACGAGATCCCTCGTCGCGTCGTCGAGCGCGACATTTCTCTTTTCCTTCAGTACCAACTGAGCGAGATTCGGACAGGCTGGAATTCCTCTGTCACCAAAAACCGCCAACTACCTCCAAATTGGCCCAAGCCTACCGAGATCCAATCACTGACCGAAAGCGCCGTCCCTCTCTTCATTTTTGCAGCAACCATATGTCGTTTCATCAACGATCGGAAACATGGTAGTCCTGCCCGACAGCTGGAAAAGGTGTTGCAACAACAAAACAGGAGAGGTGCTTCCAAGATGCACATCATCTACTCACCTGTCCTGAGTCAACAACTGGCCGATGCATCCGCCGATGAGAGGCAACACATCATTGAAGAGTTTCGACGAGTCGTCGGTGCTATCGTCACCCTCGCTAGTCCTCTCTCTACCATCACTTTATCACGACTCATCGACATCCCACAGAGCACAATCGACGATAGGCTCGACATGCTTCACTCGGTTCTCAGCATTCCAAAATCCCCAGATGCCCCAGTCAGGACTCTGCATTTGTCCTTCAGGGATTATCTCGTCGACACGGCGACTCGTGCGCAAAATCCATTCTGGATTGATGAAAAGGCTGTCTCGAGGGACTTGGCTAGACGCTCTTTCGGATTGATGCGAGATCACCTCAAGCCTGACATCTGCTCAGTTCAAAATCCCGGAAAACGTCGCTCCGACATGGATCGTAAACTGATCGATGAGCGTTTGCCGGGCGTGGTGCAGTACGCATGCCTGCATTGGGTGTACCATCAGGAGTTGGCTGGCCTCGAGGAGGAGGATATCATGCTTGTCTATGACTTCTTGACCCGCCACTTCCTTGTCTGGATCGAGGCCTTGACCCTGATTGACCGTGCATGGCAAGTTTCGCAGCTGATCACCAACTTGCAGACAGCCCTGGTATGTACTCCAGCTGCTTTACCCGACTCGGCTCGCTGACACATTGCAGTCTCAGTCACAGTCACAATCCCAGAACGCTCAGCGTCTTTCTGAGTTCCTTGCTGATGCCATGCGCTTCCTGGTTTCCAACGCGACTGGCATCAACCTCGCTCCGCTGCAGGTGTATTCTTCGGCATTGGTCTTTGCGCCAAAGAATAGCCCCATTAGACAAGCCTTCAGGAGTCAGATTCCCCCGTGGATTACTCTGGTACCGTCAGTGGAGCCCGACTGGGACACATGTTTGAGGGTTCTGGAAGGCCACCAAGCTCCAGTTAACGCCGTGGCCTTTTCACTGGATTCCTCCATCCTTGTCTCAGCTTCTTTGGATCGAGCCGTTCGAGTCTGGAACTGGGACACAGGAGAGTGCATCTACGAACTCAAAGGCACCCGTGCTCCCATCTGTGCCACGGCTCTGTCGCCAGATGCAGAAGTTGTAGCGGCTGCTGCTATCAATGGAATCATCCGCATCTGGAGTCTGGCAACAGGGGCTTGCGTGCACGAGTTGATGGCGGATAACGGCGAGATCTCCTCAATGGCCTTTTCAGCCGACTCCAGGTTCTTATCAGCAGTGTCAAGCGACATGGCCATATACTCCTGGAGCCGGGATACGGGAGCATGCGTGCAGGAATTCATGCCACCAGGCAGCATGGTGCGTGAAGCGCTCTTTTCGCCCGATCTTAAGACTATTGTCTCGTACGGCAATGGCATACCAACCAAGCTCTGGAATTCCGGCACAGGCCAGACCTCGTTCACTCTTGACCGTTATGAAAGGGCCTTAATCTCGCCTGATTCAAATATGGTGCTAGCATACTTCTATTTCGATATCTATGGCCGAGGGGGTTACTCCTGGAGCTCCAAGTCCATGCATGTCTATAGTCGAAACAGCGGCGCACTTCTCTGTGAACTGACAGACAATGCCGGAGAAGGCCCTGGAACCGTTGAGGTCGCTGCCTTCTCTCCCGATTCAGAAACGATAGCCACGGGTTCAGTCAAGAAAGTCCAGATCTGGAGTTCCGCAACTGGAAGATGCTTGTCCTCTTTTGACAATCTTCCATCGGATGTCAAAAGACTGGTCTTCTCGCCCGACTCGAAATTTGTCGCATTGGCCTTGCTCAACTCGACCATCCAGATCTGGAGCCTATCTGAGAATGCTTGCGTCAATATCCTCCAAGGGCACTCGGGTCTCATCAGCTCGATACTCTTCTCCCCTGACGGCGCGGTTCTCGCATCTTTCTCCATGGACCAGACCATCCGCATTTGGGATTGGAAGCGGAGCGTCGATGAGCCACATCATCCTTTCGGAACGATACATCAGATCAAATTCTCTCCTGACAACAACATGATAGCAACAGTGTCAATTGATGATATGCTTCGAATATGGAGCGCTAACACAGGAGAATGTCTACACGAGTTTTCAACCACGGAGTACGATAAAACCAAACTTTCAATTGTCTTCTCTGATGACTCAAGCCTCGTGGGGCTGGGGCAGTCTGCCAAAACATCCAGTGTCTGGAATACAAGGACCGGGGACTGTGAATGGCAGTTTGAGGATGCGCTGGGGTCCATTCGTCTTGCCCTTTCTCCCGACTCGCGAAGCATCGTCACGGGCTTGAATGGATACGGGGAGATCCGTGTGTGGAGCCGCAGGGGCATGAATTTTGAGGTTCAGGACGTCTTTCCGACTACCGGATATGAGATTCTGCACTTGGCCTTGTCCCCCTGCTCCCAGTTCATGGCAGCAAGCATTCGCCCATCGCACTACCTAGACAGCGCGGCAGGGAAACTCCAGCTCTGGAACCTACAGACCAAGAAGCTCATCGTCGACCAAAATAGCACCTCGGGTCCTCGTGAGGTCAACTTTGGAAAGGTGTGGTTCTCGGCCGATGGCGCTTTGGTTGCAACAGATTTGGAAGGCAGCCTGTGTATATGGATGTTGCCAGAAGGACGGTTCATCTCGAAGCTTGAAGATGGGCCCAACTCAACCTTGGCAAAGGTGCCCTTCGCAGCATTCTCGGACAAGGGACCATACGTGGCGACTGCTACGTCATATGCGGCTACTCTGGACAGCCGCGTCCCTGTGCCGTGGGCCGAGGTTTGGAATTGGAAGACCGAGGAGCGTCTATTCAAGGTTATGGATCTTACTCATGCGATTCATCACCTCTCGTTCCTCCCCGGAGAGAGAGGTCTTCTCACAAGTGTCGGAGAGTGTCCCCTCCCATCGGATGTGCGTGGCCTGATACCTACCAGGTCTCGTCAAGTCATTCACTTCCGTCAAGAACTTAGAGTCGATGTTAGGACATGCTGGGTCAAGTGGTTAGACCATGACATACTAAAATTGCCGACCGACTGCCGAGACTGCCAATACTCGGTGTTGGGATACACTCTTGCCATCGGGTGCAAAGCTGGCAGGGTCATCATTATCAGGTTTGATAGGAGGGTGCTTGAGAGGTTACGGATTGTGACGCAGACTGAGTAGTGGATATATTGACAAGAGATGGGAACGTGATACGATACTCAGGATTCAGGATAATTAATGGTGTAACTCATACGACAAAGCAATATCGGACCACATAGCAACAGCCGTAGGGTCGACTGCCTAGCAGGGGGGCAATACCTGGCCCGCGGACCCAAAACCATGTCCACAGGTCTGACCCCTTGATTTCCAAACCGGTCTCACGGGATCATGGAAAGAGTAATCATATTCCTTTTTCCGTTACCAAGTCAAGGTCCCGTTAGCTAAGAAGCGGCCCGACAAGCGGACTGCCACCCCGGGTTTCCTCTTCTGGGAGAATTGTCTCAGGAGATCTAGATCATGCGGGCTCTAAGTATCCGAAAGGGTTCGGGATGGAACTTGTCTCTCGTAATTCTCCCAGTAATGGAATCGAGACACGAGATCGATGTCTCGGCGGAGATGTGTTAGATTGGAAGGAGATTACGGAGGGAGCTCCGGTTTTGGAGGGGGCACGGAACGTCGGTAGTCTTGGCTGCTTGAATAATCGAAGCGGCTATGGGAGGACTTGGGGGGGCCTCGGAGTCGAAGGGTGTGCTGCGAATAGAAAGTAGTTATTGTTGGTGAGAGCATGAGACGGAAATTGGCGAACGCTTCACCAAAGCTGCTTCTGACCACTACTAAATCTGTAACTACCCTATTTGTCTCGTATATTTCTCCTATCATCTCTACTTGTGTCATCCCGGAGAAGGGCATGTCAACGATTCCATTGCTACATTGCAAAACAACTGAGAGTATCGGGTAGGTTGCTCGTGCCCGATCTGCGGAACGGAAATGGGAATTTCAAAGACATCATCATCTCTACTAGTGACCGAGAGTCCTCCGCGCACAACAACGTCATGGAGCTTCATGCCGTGTCAGTGGAGTCTTGCGATGGCCCTCGGATGTTCCACCAGCTCACCGATAAACGGCCGAAACAGAGAGGGAAGATTGCTTCGCCACTTGGGCTTAGTTGACGTTGATTGAGAAAAGAGAGCACTTGCAGAAGAATAAAAAGGTCTATAAATGGCACTTGGTTCCCTCGAATCAGCCCATCCTTCATCACCATCAACATCTCATCAATCACAGCAACCTTCACACAGCCACTCCACTTCCAAACACCAACAAAATGCGTTCTTTCCTCGCCGCCCTCACAATCGCCATCCTGGCTCGCGGAGCCCTCGCTGGCTGCACCTTCCACGGCCGCAAATGCGAGTGGGTTGGCACCGCTCCCTTCTGTGGCCACCACGCCGACCACGGCGGCCACCTGGGCATCGACCCCCCTCACCAGGGCTGGCTGACTGCCACTGACACCGAGGACGAGAATATTAACGAGCTGTATGAGCGCAAAGGCTCCGAGTTCAAGGACTGCTACAATGATTATGGCAAGGGGTGCTGGACTGGCTACAAGGCTCTTTACTGCGACCATAACGACAAGTAGATTGATTTCTACTCTGATGGTATAACTCTAATGATAATCTAGTAAGCGAGCACCATGAGCTAATATTCGATCCAGGCAGCCCCAGAACTTTGTAGTTCACAACAAAAGCAATACAGGTCTCGGAAACAGGGGTATCTTGAATGCAACTCAGGGGCAGGACGGTTGATAGCTGATCAAGCCTAACACTGAGGAGCCTTTTCACTATGAAGTATCATATTATGAGGATGAGGGGGAGGGTTCCTATTTTTATAGAAAATTCATGGCTTCTAACCGGCATTTCCACGGTTTATTTAGTCCCTATTATTTTAAACTTGCAGCCAGCCCAGTGAAGTTTTACAGATTCAAACCTCACGAGCTCAAGCCCGTAGGCATAAGGCCATTGGCTTTGCCAAAAGAGAAGGCACGTAGCTGATGCTTGACCAGAGGCCTTGGCACTTAGTCTATGCCTTAGGTTATGTTCCCTCGAGAACTTTGTTCATAGTATCCATGCGTAAACACAGCCTTGTCTATTCTTGTGGATTTTATGGAACTGTGCGTACGACCGTGTGGCGTTGCCTTGGCGTTTCGAAACTTTGTCTTATTGGCCTCGGCAGTTGAAAATTATGTACGAGCAAATAGCCAACACATGCATGTGCACTGCAAATTTAATTCCCTCCGAGGAGAGGAATATCGCCTGACACTTGTCAAAAGGATAACTATCTTGGCTCAATGAATAGCGATGCTTGTTCATCTGGCCTCTACGGGGCCTCTTGCACAGACATTTCCACCAGAATCTTGGCGCAAATCAAGTGGCTCTTATCTCCCCTTGTTATCATGGGGGAGGGAATGTCTCGGATTCACCTCCCTCATTGGGCAATTCTGCGCGGCCTGGATTCGGAACAAGATTGATCAACCCCGCAGACTCTTCAACCTTGGATTATCAACTGTCCTCCTTCATCTTCAGTCGTCTCATTAAAGTTATTATCTCAGCAACATTAGTTGAAAATGACGATATACGTCACCGATCTTACCGAGGCGGATATTTCTGGCGCAGTTAAAGCCGTGCAGTAAGCACCTAGCTCAGGCTGTCTCTCAACCAGCCTGAACTTGGAACAATTCAAGCCGAGCATAGCACCTCGACGTAGTGCAAGCTGACGTACTAATAGACAGGCTTTTGCGGGAGATCCATACAATGTATGGGTATATGACCACACCAAGGTAGGCGGACGTTGATCTTTTCATTCCAACAACCCCTCCAACTTGCACTTGCTGCTCAGCCCGCCTTGGACCCAACATGCATCTTCAGGTTACGCCGTTGACTGATTACTTGTCTCTTCAGTTTAACCCCGAGCGGAATTCTGTGTCTCTAGGGATTAGAATGCGGTGGGGCATGCGGAATGGAATATTCCATGTTGCAAAGGAAGAGGGCAGTGACAAAGTACTTGGTGTAGCCATGTGGCTACGTCCCCAACCGGCAGACCAACCTACCACGTGGAACGACTGGCTGGAGAGCTGGCGACTCTACTTTGGTCAAATTTGGATGAATCTCTACTATGGCAGGGGAGGTCTCAATGTCAAGGTAACATGATAAACCCCCGCTTGTCATATCACCATGCTAACCCGCGATGTAGCGATATTACATCTGGAAAGATGCCCAAGCCAAGGCTCAATCAGAGCTCTGGACAGACCCCCGAGGATACTACTTTCTCAACATCATGGTGGTGCTTCCGGAGGCACAAGGGAAGGGGGTTGGAGCTCAGATGATGAAAGCTGTTACGGATCAGGCCGATGCTGAGAATATGAAGTGTTATCTTGAGTCGAGCCGCGATGTCCCCAACGTGGCCATTTACGGACGATGGGGATTCAAGTTTCAGAAGGATATGATTTGTGATGATGATGGAGATGCAATTAAGCTGTTTACCATGATTAGGGAGCCAAATGCAGAACCTGGGAATGGGAGGTAGTCTTGACAGCACCAGGTATAATGACATTTCTAGCTTAGGATATGGGACCATTAGAGGTCTCTTGCTAGTGGTGGCCTTGCAAGCAACCCTCACTCACATATCCCCAATATGGGTACACGAGATCCCATGATGCTTATCTACACTAACAGATACCGGCCTCGGAACCGACGCTTGCCGCTCATATTGTCATTGAACCCCCGAAGTGCGGGGTCCCGGCTTACCTCTATCAGTTAGCCGTTCGGACCCGAGGCCGGCCTTATAACCCCGCCTATTTCTTGAATCAAGACTCGATATCTGTTTCTTCCTCCTTCATAAGCATATCAAGTTGTGGGAGAAGTTGTTATTACCCCTGCACGGATCAGCATCTACCAGCATTCACGTGTTTCTTTCCAGTATGAATCACCGTTTCTCAACCTTGAATATAAGCAGCTGACAATCAGAATAAACAATGGCAGCCTACGAAGCGACAGTTGCGTCGGCGAGGGCCAAGCGTGATGAGTCCCTCGCCAAGGTTGACCCCAAATTGGAGGGGATCCCTGACGAGTTACCCCTCAACTCCCAGGGTCTACCCAAGGCCGTCTTGACCGAACGTGAGATTGAAATCACCGAAAACTACTCCGTCACAGAGTTGCTTTCTCTTTTGCGAGAGCGAAAGATCAAGGTGGAAGAGGTCACGAGGGCCTTTTTGCGGAGAGCCGCTTTGGCCCAGGCTGCTGTACGCACGCCCTATGCCTTGTCAACATGTCACAAAGTGGATACTATCGGCTAACGATTTTAGACAAACTGTCTGGTGGAACTCATGTGGGACGAGGCAATTGCCCGTGCTCAGCACCTCGATTCTCTACCCGAACCGAAAGGAATGCTCTTTGGTCTCCCAATCTCCACCAAGGAGCATCATGGCATGGTGGGCGAGAATGTCACCACCAATGCATCATTTGTAGCCTGGATTGGCAAGCCCCATGGGTCTAACCTGCTCTATGATACTCTTTACGATGAAGGCTGTGTCTTCTATGCGCGAACTACTCAACCACAGACAATCATGCATCTGGAGACTATCAGTGTTGTCTATGGGCGAACGGTCAACCCCTATAACCGCGACCTGACTTCTGGAGGGAGCAGTGGCGGTGAATCCGCTCTTTTGGGTATCCGTGGAAGTATCTTGGTGAGATGAGTTTTACTCTACTGAGAAATTCTCTAACAATGCTAGGGCGTTGGTGGTGATATTGGCGGTAGCATCCGCTGTCCTGCAGCCCATGTTGGTGTTTACGGTTTCAAGTATGCCATCCCAAAGTTATCAAGAAGTGACATTATCTAACTTGCCTTTCTAGGCCGACTCTCAAGCGCATCTCAGTCATGGGTGGACGAGCACCCATGGCTGGCAAGGAGACCATCGCCTCAACCCCAGGCCCCATGACAGTCGACCGTGAAGCTCTTGAGCTGTTCATGAAGGCTTCCCTGGCATCCAAGCCTTGGAAGATTGACCCTTCTCTGACGGTCAAGGAATGGACCCCATACACCTTTACGAGACCTCTCAAGATCGCCGTTATGTGGTGGGATGGTGTTGTGCAGCCTCATCCCCCCATGACCAGGGCATTGACCGAGGTCGCAGAGGCATGTCGAAAGGCAGGCATGGAAGTTGTGGATTGGGATGCCACGCCTCTTTTCCATGACAAGGCCTGGGATATCATCTCTGAGTTGTACTGGCCTGACGGTGGTGAGGAGGCTCTCAAGACTATGGAGGCTAGTGGAGAGCCTGTTCTGCCTTTGACAAAGTTCATCATCCAAGAGCAGCCAAAGGTTAAGAACCATACTCAGCATGAGCTTTGGAAGGTAAGTGTCTAGTTTCGACTGCCCAAGTTTCGGTGCTAACATGTCTCAGCTTTGCACTGAGCGAGAGGACTATCGTGCTGCATACGCCCGCGCCTGGACAAACACAGGCAAAGACGGACAAGAAGTCGATGTCATCCTCTGCCCGCCCTCATTCGGAGCCGCAACGCCCCACGACCAGTCACGCTACTGGGGATACACGGCTCAATGGAACCTCCTCGATTACCCAGCAGCGGTCTTCCCAGTTACGACTGTCGATCCTACCAAGGATGTCAAGAACACCAGCTACGTGCCCAAGAACGACCAAGACAAGTTTGTATACGACATGTATAGCCCAGAGAAGTACAAGGATGCTCCCGTCAGCTTGCAGCTCGTTGGCCGACGACAGTACGACGAGAAGGTTCTTGCTGCGCTGAAGGAGATTGAACACGCTATGGGTAGAAGCTAGAGCATATTAGACAAGACTAAAATCTCGAGTTGGTTTTAATACAGCACCGTTTGCATGTGGCTCATTATCCCCTCTTTGCTCGCTTACATGATGGTCCTGAGGAATACGATTACCTAGCCCGATCTAGAGCTTTATGATTACAGGTAAGTGCCACCGAGTCCAAGATCAGGTCCGGTATGAGGCGTTTGAGGTCAGATAAGTGATGGAGGGGAGAAAATAGAGTAAAACGATGGGTGCAATGTTGCCTTGTGATTTGTGTATATGACTACCATTCTCGGCTAGATTTGACAATGCTGGAAATGCAACAAACATGATATTGAGGACTGAATAATCCTACTCTGGCCTAAGTATGTATATCTGCTTAAGGAAGTCTTCGAGGTCCAACACTCTCCAAGGTGGGCTTCACTGGCAGGAAGAGTCCCGTATCTTGATCAATGAACAGCTTGTCGATAGTAGTCTCCCTCTTGAAACCACCACCACCGGGAATCTGGAAGCGATGATAGGCAATGTACCACTCATCAGTTCCAGGGATGTTGAGCACCGAGTTATGTCCCGTGCCGAGAATGCCAAGAGAGGTATCCTTCTGCAGGATCACCCCTTGGTAGGTCCAGGGGCCGATAGGGTTAGATGCCGTTGCATAGCCCACGCGGTAGTTCTCAGACCCGGTGTCATCGATAGAATATGTCAAGTGGTAAGTTCCGTCGCGATAGTTGACAAAGAGACCCTCTCGGAAATTGACGAGTCCTTCGACTCTGTGCCAGCCGGGCTTGAGAGAAACCATGTCGTCCTCCAGCTCAGCGACAATTGGTACGCCGTTGCCCCAGTAGATGTAGTACTTTCCAGTCTCTGGGTCTTGGAAAGCAGCGGGGTCGATGGCTTGGTTGCTAACAATCTCCTCATCCTTGGTGCCCTGGATCATGGGCTTTGACTGGGCCTTGAAGGGGCCTTCGGGATGGTCGGCGACAGCCACTCCAATGCTCTTGTGGCCTTCTGAAACAGAAGGGTTGTTGCCGCTATGATAGAAGTAGTACTTCCCATCTTTAGCCGCAAAGCCAGGTGCCCAGGCATTGCCGGTGGCCCAAGGGACGTTGCCATTCTCGCCGTCGAGGACAAGGAAGGGTTCCTCGCTTCTAGTCCAAGATACGAGATCTTCAGACTTCCACCAGAAGAATTCATTTCCGCCCCATCCTGGAAAGCCATCAGTCGTCACATAGAGGTAGTAGGTGTTGTTGACGACGGCAATGTTGGGGTCGGCCCAGAGGCCTGGTAAGACAGGGCTATCTCTTTTTACAAGAGCTCGGGAGAATGCCCCCTTGGCTGCAAGAAGAGCCAAAAGAGCACTCAAGTTGGATCGAGACCAGACATGCATAGCAAAAACAGTAAGAGAGGAGGCTTGAGGGCATGAGCATGGCGGTGACCTGAACATTTGCATTATTCCTCTCCGTCATTTATAGCAGTGGCATCGTGAACCCCGGCCTCCGCGGATCAATCCAGACTTGGAAAGTGACAGCCGATCAAAGAAGTTTCTCCGAAGTTTAGAGTTGACGATAGAATACGATTCGTGCGCAAAACGAATAAACACGCTACCCCGCGAGTAGACGTTGCATTGCGGGGATGGTCCGTGACTCCAGGTTAAGCGCTCAAGTCGTGATGTAGGATATTCTCAATAAATCCGTCTTTAAGAGCGCAAGGGGCGGGTTCTAGCCTTCTTCGGGTGGTTTGGGCATATTGGAGGTGTAATATCAGATGTCAGTCAGGCCAGTTGAAGTTTGGCTGGTTGAGGAACACCTCGGAGGTTTTAAGGGAGGTCAGGATTCGCCATTGATGCCTAGAATGTTGTCGTCTTGGCATGCTTCTATTAGCACGGCTACATGAGCTGACTTTGTGGCCGCTTTGCTGTGAATTCAGTAGCATAATAACTTTGACTGATCTTGCGCGTGCTATGAGAAAAGTCTCGGTTGGAAGAGGAACGTTGATGGATGAGAGGAGTTCGTTTGTAAAGTTGTCCAGTGGTATATCTTCTCGATCCGCGCCGGACGTCATCGAAGAAAAGCACAAATTATCAATCCATACTATGATCCGATAATAAATAGTGATTGTGTTTCTGTAGAATATTCCTAGTAACAGCATTTATAAGCCTCAGTCGCGGGTTTTGATCCGTGAAGCGGAGTCTCGGAATAACCTTGCAAGCGACTGATCGGACCAACACCACCAGCCCAAAATCAATGTCTCAGCTCTCGTTAATAGCGGGCTTTTGCGGACTTGGCCCCCAGTTAGCGGTCTAATCGTTCCCCGACGGGCCCATGTTTCGCTGAGTAATGGGGGCAACCGGTTAAAAATCCTCCCGATTGTTTGGAACTTTTTGGTGCATCGTGAGGCTTCACCTTGGATTGATGCTCGGCGACTTTTTGATGGCGATGAGAATAAAAATGCCACCCAGCGGCTGTTTTGTGTTAGAAGTAGATAACTCACTAAGAATATCAAAAACACCAAAATGACGATAAAACGAACAATTCTCTTGACGGGCTGCTCCGATGGCAGTCTTGGTTCTGCCCTCGCCATCGCCCTTCATAAACGCGACTGGCGTGTCTTTGCCTCTGCGCGCAACCTTTCAAAATTGACGGCCGTGAAGAATGCAGGCATCGAATGTGTCCAACTTGACGTTGGTTCTGAAGAGTCAATTGCTGCTGCCGTCCAACACGTCAAGCAACTGACTGGTGGCTCTCTGGATGGACTCGTCAACAACGCCGGCACTGGCTACAGCATGCCCATTATCCACATCGATATCGACAAGGCTCACGACTTGTTCGAGCTCAACGTCTTTTCTATCATTCATGTCACTCGGGCGTTTCTACCCCTACTGCTTAAGTCGGACCGGAATCCCATCATCGCCAACAACACCTCAGGATCAAGTCTTCTCGGTTGTGCGTTGCCTTTCCAGGGAGCCTACGGCGCTTCCAAAGCTGCAGCAACCAGCATAACCGAGAGTCTGCGCATTGAACTCGACCCTTTTGGCATTCGTGTCATCAACCTCTTGACTGGTGGCGTCAAGTCAACCTTTCACGATAATTCGCCCCATCCTGTGCTTCCTGCAGACTCAATATACAACCTCGCCAAGGAAGACATCGAGGCGACAATGTCCGGGAAGGAGAAAGGCATCGTCAAACCTGATGCGACGACGTGGGCGAATCAGGTTGCTGGAGACCTTAGCCAGCGCAAACCACCATACCTGGTGTCGAGGGGAGGAAAAGCGGGCACAGCTCGACTCGCCACTTTGCTTCCAATTGGCTTGGCGGATAGTACCATGAAGAAGATGGCGGGTATAGACGTGCTTGAAAAGAAGATTCAAGAGAAGGGAGGGTTGGAAAAGATTAAGCAGTCTTGAGCCAACTACCTGGCACTGTCCCGGGGAATAGCCTCAACTTCTGTCCCTGTGGTATCCTCGTTTTAATGGTCGGAGGATATCCATTTCGTGTTCATGGTGTTGTTCATATTAACAACCGTGTTACTCAGATTCTTTCTTAGCCAGCTCAACACGTGCGATTCCTTGCCATGGAGTATCTTCTTCCGCATGAATAATTTAGGATTGAAGGCACTTGGGCACTTGAACCCTGAGTTTCTAATTGTTTCTAGGCATATGTCTCAAGCTAGAAATGATCCGAACATATCGTAGGAGGAGTTGAAATTTTCACATATCCTATAGGGTATCTCACTTATTGCCAATGCGCTCTAAGGTGGCGCCGTACTGCCACTCTGGGTAACCTGCGAACCATCCGCTGATTGGCGCTCCTTGCTTTTTCAAGGCGACTAGACGCCTCAATAGTTCAAGCCACCATGCTGATAACTGGCCAGAAACGCGATAAAATGGACTCAGCCCCTCGTGACACTTCGCGCTGTGATTGTTAGCCTCGCACTTTGTCTGGCGGCCTCTGTCGCTCTTCAGAGACCTCATGGCTGATCCTTTGAGTATCGCCGCGTCTGTTGTTGGCCTGGTGGCCGCTGCGGGCAAGGTCTATGGAGTCCTGTCCAATTTCGTTTCAACCGCTGCGGATGCGCCCAGCTCCGCAGCCTCGGTACTTGAGACGGTGGAACAGATGAAGCTGACGCTGTCGTCGGTGCAGTCCCTGATCGACTCAATCGAGAGCCTCGACCCCTCTCGGAAAGCTTTGATCCAGCTTGATCACCTTTCCATCGTTATTACTCACTCTGTTTTGACAATCTCGGAGCTTGAATCGATTGTCTGTCCCAAAGATGGGCTAATGCACCGCCTACGATGGGCATGGAGTGAGAAGAGAGTCATGGGCCTCTTGCCGAGACTCGAATCTCAAAAGAGCTCACTATCATTGATGGTGGCAGTCTTGCAGAGGTTTGGCACGCTTATGCAATGTACTGGATGTTACTGACATGAAATACCGTACAGTAAATCCGACTTGGAGGCTCGCACCAGCCATACCACGCTCCTTTCCAAAGTGGACGAAGTCCTGCAGCAGAATGAAGCCCTCGCACATCGCTTACAGCGTCTTGAAGGCAATCTCATGTCTGATAGTCGATCAGTCAAATTCTTTGATGATGCATCATCCATAATCTCCAAGCGACTATCTTTTCTGAGCGTGAGAAGTGTTGACTCCTCCTCCTCCTCTATCTCATCGGCATCGCAGAAGAGACAGTCCATCACCATCACGAGTCCCTCCATCGTCGCGAGGAATGACTTTGAGCTGGCACTTGAAAGGTCTCGAGTGTATAACCGTACCCAGTTGAACGAATCCGATGTTTCGTTCACATCATCCACAGCGCCGAGTGCTGCTTGGAGTATGCTTTCGGGCTTGAGTTTGAACGACATATCCATAGTATCGGCTTTCCGGCTTCCGATCACTCTTGACGACATTGACCTCTTGGCGCCTGGGTCAACCTTTTCCGTATTGTTGACTGAGCAGCGAACTGCTACTCTGACGACTTCTACCACTCTGGAGGCGGAGCCTAGAAGAGAAGATACCCAAACACCAACCCAACCAAGGCCGAGGCCGACAAGGAGGCCGACCGGTGAACGTAACAGGGGTTCAACACGACTAGTCGCCTCGGCTTTGAGAGGCTACCAGGCAAAAAGGGCTATAAAGTATGGTTGTGAATGCAATGTGCATGGTATTATTGCTAATAATCAACATAGAATCGTCGTCATCGGGGATGACAATTCTATGAAGAATACAATACTTCAGACCTACGCGTATCCTAGAGGTGCCACCTCACGCGAGTATACGCCAAAGACGTTTGAGAATTTTGTTGTAGAAGTCAAGTAAGTGCTCATAGTCTACTCAAACTCACCTCCTATCAAGCCATTAACCCAAAGCAGAGTCAATAGCCATTTGACACGTCTGGCACTCTACGATACGACCGGCCAGGAGAAGTACACGCGGCTTCGAGTTTTAAGCTACCAATCAACTAGCATATTTCTTGTCCTTTCACGGAAGACGACGTCGAGTGCTGAACTAGAAGAGGTCGAGTACAAATGGATCCCCGAGATTATTCAGCACTGTCCTGGAACCCCATATCTCATCGTGGGGACATACAAGAACAAGCCCGGAGTGGAAGCCCTGCCCGATAACTCAATTGAAGGCGGTCGGGTTGCCGAGAGAGCTGGGGCCATCGGCTATACTGAATGTGATGTGGATGATCCGACAAGTGTCAGTGCGACATTTGGCCAGGTGAGAACATGCTTCAGCCTTGGGAGTTTCTGACTAACATTGGAAATAGGCCATTGCAAAAGCACTAGGACTTGATAAGCCCTCAGGAAGACTAAGGGACTCACTACGACGACGATCCTTGAAGCCGTTGATTGAAACCGAACAGTTTGATGTGGAGTGACAGGTCTGAGCACACGTGTATTTTCTACCTGATAGCTGAGCATTATTCGGGACTATGTTTTGCCATTTCTGTGATATCCGAGGAGAATGGACGGAACACTTGGGGACTTTGGACACTGAAAGTACTTAATACGCACACTTCATCACTCACAAACCAAGATCATGGGGACATTCAAGTATAGTATCGGAGTTGTTGGAAAATCTACAAGTCCTGATTCAAGCAAGTACCTCAATCACCCCAGACAGTCTTCCATTCCCCGGCCACCGCTTAGTTGATGATAATGTTGAGCTCGAGATCATTGCCCTGCGAAACCTTGTACTCAGTAGCAATGGTCCTGCGGTCAATGTTGAGAATCGACTGCGAGGTACGCTGAGACTCCCTAGAGCGGGTCCTGTCAGAGGCGTTGCCGTAGTACTCGGGCAGGGCCTTGACGCAGGTGACGTCGTCGGCGAGGCCGGTGACGGTGTCGACCCAGGGCTTGTAGTTATGGACGCCCATGGCGACGAAGAAGGCCTCCTTGCCCTGCTCCGTCTTGAAGCGGAGCATACCAGAGGTGCCGCTGTCGCCCATGGTCAGGGTGAGAACGCCGTTGTGCTCGCTCCACTCGGCGCCCTTGGCGTAGTGCCAGCAGCCCTTCTCCACGATGTGGAAGTAGGCGTTGGTGTTGGTCTGGTAGACGCGGACCTTGATGGTGTAAGGCATTCTAGGCGGGTGTTAGTGAAGGGTCTTGAGTGTGATGTTGAAGGACAAACTTGAATGTGTTGCTTGGAAGCTTGAATGTAGCAGGGAAGTGGTTGTAGTTGTGAAAGAGGCAGTGAAGTTGTTGATGTCTGGAGAGGAGAGAGAAACGTCGAGGAGACGAGGCATTATATAGCTGTTGAGAGTCAGTTTAGAAAGATCAACATGAGCCCGACGGCCCGAGATGCTAATACGCCGATGCAAGACGCGTCAGCAACGAGGAGAGGATCAAGCATGTCTCAACAGTGGTCTCTGCCACTTGGCAAGATCACCGTGTCCATCGACGACGATTCACATGCGTGGTCTGTATACTCTGGCTCATTGGCTTCAAGACCCTGCACCAGAGGCAGCGGTCAATGTATTGAAATGCAATGCAACATCGGGGTCTTGTCTGAGTTGTCCTTGTCTGTGAGCTGTGAGGTCACAAATGCGTTCACATGAGGGGTTGAGTTTCATGTCACCTATTTGTCTCGGCTCGCATATCCAGTTTTTCCTGTTTAGAGACACCAATCCATCATATCCAAACAACTGGGGTCGATCCCTACCATGGCTACCAAGAAAGGAGTCTGTGCCTAGGCTAGGCTTGTGATGTTGAGCTGCCGTCGCCCCTACGGGTGAACCTTGACCGCTTTGAGTGTGCATGAAGAAGCTTGTCCGAGTTCTGCGGAACTCGGTACTATCGAACTGTGTTCCGGCCTAGAGTAGCTGCATAAAATGATTCACCCGGATGAGACATATCAACACGGGCTGCACCACCTTTACAGCCCACATCAGGGTCGTGCGGGGTTGAGCTGCGAATAGTACCTGATGCTTGGAATGACTTTATTCTTGGTCAGGCATGAAGTTCGAACTACTTGCAACTTAAGGATGGTTCACGCTCTTGCTCAGGCCTCAAAAAGCACTGTTCAAGACTCTAATTGCAACTCTGTTGAGCCAGTTCTATACCTTGAAAGAATGTGAACTTCTGCTTGAGGGGGAATCTTTTGTTAAGCCATGTTTCTCTAGACGACAAAGAGTCGACCTAACGCAGGAACTCATTGGACGATCAATTGAGGGGTAATGCATGCAATCTCGCCAAATAGCTGCTGTGTAGGCCCTTTGAACGCAGCGGGCAAGACATACATATTTCAGCTCGCCACAAGTTCTCAACTCGGTCAGCCACATGAAGTCGTGCAACCTCAGCCAATCGGTCCCGCACATTGAACTGCCAAGTTGTGTCCTTGACGAGACAAGCCGTCACGCCACGACGTCAGTCCGGTCTGCAATCAACTGAGGGGTCGTGCCTTTCAAAGAAGACATAGGAAAATTTGCCTCTCAGTTGACCAACGAAAGCTCAGCTCCTCCATACCGGCCCGGCCGCCAAGGTCTGGCTCCTGCGTATGTTGAAGACTCGAGATCTGATTCGATTTACTGAAACATGGCTGCGATTCTTAGCGTTCTTCGACGACTCGGATCCCTTGGGCCAAAGATCGGCAAAGGAATAGCCATGAAATACTGAATAATGGGCTGAGATCTGTCTAACTGATGTCTGACTTCCCCGCAGCTACCTCCGATTGCCGAAGCTACTGCCAGGGTCTGCGTGCGATGGCGGGTCATCATGAAAACAAGCCGAAGACGCAAACGCAAGACGAGTACCATAACGGGCTGAGATGAAAGTGCGGTAGAAAAACTTGGGCTGAGGTACAAACGCTGTTTTTGTCCGGTCAAACGTTGAGCTGGTTAGGGAGAGGATTGGCTACGGACCTCGTTCACGGGAGCTTGTCCCAAAGATTGCTCTATATGTTTGGATGTTACCATGGCTTGTGCATAAGCTGCATGATTTCAGTAAACACTGGTCTACATGACTGCCCTCACCTAGCGGCATAAGGAAAGAAAGAAGGTATACGCTTAGCAAGGTGTATATCAAGGCATAAGCAGACATAGAGATTTCCTTGCCAGAGCAAGGACATCTAATTTGCAAAGCCCAGATACGCTGTCATCCTCTGCAAGGCCTGGTTTTCACCCTCCATCGTACCAGTGGCCTTCTTGTCAACCTACCCATTTGCCAATCCACCGGCCAAGTCAATAAGCCAAGCGTCGTTGTTCGGATCAATGACCACATTAGCTGCCTTGCCATCACCCCAGAAAAACCCAAAGCTGTGTAAAAACCTCATGGTCTCACTTATCTGAAGCAGCCATTTCTGCCTCAGCTTCTCCGGCACGTTATTCAGACGTATCTCGCTCAGGGTGCCTCCATAGGGTCCTGGCTCAACAAAGTCGCGTAGAAATCCGATTACGGCGCCCAATTCGGCATGCACTATAAAACCCCTGAGTTGTGGAATTCGTATCTGAATTCCAGCTTTGATGCAAGCTTGGTGTATCTTGTGATGGGTCTCAACCTCCTTGTCAAGGTCTGAGTGATTGATCCCGCTCGCAAAAGCCTTGCAAAATAGAATTCGGGACCCAATTCGCGCTTTGGCCGCGCTAAAAATACCCCCAAAGTATTCCTCTTCAATCATGATATCTTTTGATGCGTACCTGGGAAGTGATAGGCCGGCTGGGGGCTCGTAGGTGAAATTTGGATCCGGCACGTATTCTTCACGGACATACGCCGCATCCTTTGGTGAGATGGGAAAGATGACTGATTTCCCGTCAATGGTCTGCAGGCGAAAGTCGAATTCTTTCGGGTAGAGGGCTGATAGCAGGTCTGTGGGAGGAAAGAAGGGAACCGTCAAGGGTGGCGCGATCTTGGCGACGGGAACGGCTCCAATCTCCAATGGACATGGCTATATCATCGACGAGAAGCGCGTATTCACCCATATCGTCCATAACAATATCAGCAGCCTCAGCCAAGTCAAAGATGAATTGGTCCTCGAAGCGCCCTCCCTCATTTCGGCCTCGGTTCTCTCCCTCTAGAGAGGTCGCAAAGACGGAGAGGGTGATCCTTTTGCCATTTAATTCAAACCTGATATCAGCCCTGTCATCGAAATCGGCGTATTCCCCGGCACTGATGCCTCCAGTGATGAATTCGGAAAATTCTAAGAAGGGAAGTTCGCCACTCATAGCTCAGGAGACGGCTGAGATAAGGCGAACAAAAGAGATGATGATGCAATCACGAAGTAGACAATGTTGGAGCAGCACACGTCGGCTTTTTACGGCTGCACTTAAAAGATGGTTGTAGCAAAAGTTAATCAGCCTGTGCGGGAACTGCCTTTGTGACTCCCCGTACCCTGACCAGCTTCATCCCACCCTGTACTCTGTAGAATCGAAGTAAACAAGCAGAAACGGCCGATAATGCGAGGTTTGCAGTTTAAAAATGAGGAATAGCTCAAGCCCGTATTCTCTTGCATAGTTACTCACTATTTGATATCGAAACAGCCATGGAATTAAGCAGCGTAACGAAGGAATGAGTCTACGCGCCCAATCATCTTCAGGGCTGCTTTTTAACCTCTGAACATGCCATAGCCATGCCAACTAAGAAGTACACTAAAGCCACTTCCATGCATGATTACTTTCTCAGTAACCCAAGATCTTGTTCACCTCAGACACAAGGCCCTCCTTCCCCTTGGTCGCTTCCGATGTGTTTAAAGGGCTCAATCCCATTGCAAGTCTGCCAGAGTCACTCAGAATATCCTTGGTACTTCCTCTATCCGCAAACTCAGACTCTCCACTGCCACCAGGGAAGTCAGGCGGAGGGACTCCCTTCAAAAAGGCATCCCGCTGCTGCGCGACGTATTGCTGCGCGACGTTAGCTAGGAGTTCTTCCCAAACATGGCTCAATCATCTTACCGCGTTGCTAGCTGTCAGCGGGACCGATGGAATGTAAAAAACGCAGGCGTCGACGTTTCCTGTGTTCTCACTCTCCGTGCCGTGGATAGTGTCGGCACTCCAGAACACTGCAGATGTTAGTATAATGATGTTTTAACCTCATGTGAACGTACCAGTGTCACCAGGGTCGACGGTAGGGTAAGGTATCATAGTTTCACTCAACAGTAGATGGGGGTGATGGTCAGGGTTATGCTCCTGCGCTGTTCCAGGATTCGCCCCGTGAAGAAAGACATTTCCATCGTCGTCGTCGAGGGAGAACTTCCACCCATTCAGTGAGCCCTTCTGGGTGGGCTTGAAGAACGGACGGAGCATCCAGTAAGCCGTAGATGGCTGCAAGATGGGATGAACGACGAGAGTGCCTTTTTGATTAGCTACAATTCGGCAGTTGGAGGACTGCTAACTCACCTTCACTAGGTCCATGTCGAGACAGCCCAAGCCAGCTTTGGAACGTGCGGAACACAGAGCAACCTCCTGGTCCATCATACATGTTCATGTTGGCGTCGAGCCGGCCAGTGAGATCCCACGGGTCATACTCTTGCCACTTGTCACGGTTAACGATATGCTTCATAGATGAAAAGTTTCATCTTACCTTTCCCTGGAATATCTTGCGATAAACATGGTTGTATGCTTTGTCCTCCCACCGTTCATCGACGTGTGGAGAAAGCGCAAATTGTTTATCACCAGGAGGACGAATCTGGACTCGGTCGCAATAAGAAAGAGGAGTGCTAAGGTCAACTATGATCGGCCGAGTTAGCTTCTGCGGGCATAGACATTGGAGAAAGACTACTAACTTTTTTGATCCGCATCGGCTTGGTAAAACTGATTCATCCACGATTGTGTGGCAAGCATGTTTGGATGCGACCTCGCCTTGACCTGGGATGGACTCCAGTACGACTCGTAAACGACCTGGTTCGTGTTAAAAATGCCATCTGTTACGGAGATGAAACATGACCGACCTTTTGGTCGGCATCTGACGGAAAGCCCTTGAATGCATGCCTGGAAAAATACTGGCGCACGCCGCTGAGAAGTGCCTCGGTGGTGTCCTTGGGCATAACGCCCCTGATGACAGCAACGCCGGTTCGTCGAACAGCATCAATGCTGGCCGAGGAGACATTGTTAGTCTGAATGTCAGAGAACTGAATCTGAGGAATGATCTGTTTGAGTTAGCGCGGCGTCATACCATCCTGGGACAATGCATCATGTTTCACGACGTACAGATTCGCGCTTTTTCGCGACTTCTTCAGTTCGAACTTTGAGAACCTCAACCAAATCATCCCAGGATTTCTGGATTTGTTCCTCAAATCCGGCAGTGAGGTTTGCCTTGAGGTCTCGGAATCTCTCTGGTAAGGGTTCGGCTTTTCTGCCAGAGAAGGACGTGAAAACAGACGATATGTCGCCCTCCTTCTTGTCCTTTCTACTGAAAACCACGGCCTCAGTCGCCATGCGCCGTTTGGTGGCCATGGTTCCTGCACATTTCCCAGCAAGAAATGTTGGGCACTTCAGGCACTTTGATGCCACGGATCTGGTGGTAAGGAGAGTCATGGCGTCGCTTCGTCGTTTAGGTCACTGGCGTATGCGTATGCGGATGTTCTGGCCATTCTCAATGAAGAGTGTCCTTCCATGTTGCTTTTATAATTAACAACACTGCTTATAGGCAGCGGGTTAGTTGAAGTAGCCGACATGGAAGCTTGAGGTTGAGAACTGGCGCGGTATTACCCGAATTAGTAATTCCGGGTCTGCCACCTTACACGGGAAGGCCGCCGTGCCACCCGAACTAGCAAAACCAATCTCTTTCTAATGAACCCTTTAGTTGATCGTCAAAATGAAGTAATGGAACTCCCAGGAAGCAGACCTGAAGTCATAGGATTGATGTGGCGTAGAAGACGGTCCTCTCCGTTACTTCCTCCGTATCTGCGGGGCCCCACGATAATCTAGACTGATCTCCATGCCGGCGTTCCTGGAACCAGACTTGTCACTTCATGAGAGGCTACGTTTGGTTGGATGATACCGAGTCATGACATGGGGAAGGACCGGTAAAGGACCGACACAATGTCCAGGAGTCCGCGGAGTTACCAATTAGAGTAGGTCTGGGTGTGCCTTATGTTGCTCATGTTGGGGAATGGAGTCATGATGGGACATGACGGATCGTTATTGCTCTACATCCTTGGAGGATTATCATACCAGTGAATCGTTGGTTGATATTCAGCACGTATGAGTGTACACGACCAATTCTATCCATGAGCTTCAGGTCAACGAGTTCCGGCTTCACGGTTTGACGTCACTTTATGGCCCCAACCCTTGCAGCACATCGACGTTGTGAAGAACGGGTAGAGCATGACTGGCGTTCTTTCACAAGGACCTGCACGAGATTTGGGGTCCAATCAAATATAGATTCGGCTTTAATGGACGGCCTTTTATGTCATTGATGCGGTGCCATTGAATGGCCTGGGCCTCCCTCGCATGTAGCCCGACCTCTTTCGACTAATGCGATCTTCTGGCTCAGTTAACCCATCGAGGGCCGGGCTCTAACAATAATAAACACATTCTCAACACATCATAGTATCATTTCCCAATGCCAACATAGTGGCCTTTCGACTAATGCATTTGCGAGTACAAGGCTGTAAAATCCACATTGTTCACAACACCAGCAACTGCAATACTGCGCCCGTCTGCAGCAATCTGTGATATATCCTGCTCAATATGTGTCTCTTCCCCCTCTGCGTTGACAAACCCCGTCAGAGCCATCCTATTTTCCGTGGCTTTGACATCACGGATGGTCTGCCTAGTTCGCTCGAATACAAATGTCTTCAAGGCTTTTTCGCAGATCTCTTGGAATGCATCAGTCGTGGCGCGCTGCCGGCCAAGTTCGTGAATCAAGTCTTGTTTATCTTCAAAGTCCCTTGATGCCAGGGTTTTGGCCTCATACCGTAGGATCGCTTTTCGATCCTCATTAGCCTCGGCGAGCTTTTTGCTGAGGAGGGTCTCCAGATGTCCCAGCATTTGGTCCCCCAGTTCCTTTATCATGCCCTCTTGGCGAGCCATTTTCAGACTTTCAAACGTGTCAGCAAGTTTGTGTACTTCGGTGTCAATATGGGGGCGAAACTGACTAGTTGGCAGTGTCGAGCGTGACATTGAGTATCTTGGTACACCCATTCAGTTGTTCTTTCAATGTTCGGATCTGATCCTGGCGGAGAATCCCAATCTTTGCACTGTCGATCTTGGACATCTGATGGTCGGTGGAATGCCTCATCCAGTGATTGAGAGACTCGCTGAACTTGGTGCATACTCGGTGACAGTTTTCGAGGGCAAGCTTGATTTCCGAGCCTAGGATGAGTCCAGAACGGCCCTCATTGATGGCAGACTCCAGTTGGGTCAGAATGGGCTTGAACTGCTGGATCTCATCTTGAATACTTCGCACAGCCTCGGGAGCATTCCGGATTCTCTCGATGGTGTTGGAGAGGAGCTGCACGCCCTGGACAGCAGCGGCAACAATACCTACAACCGAGGCAGTGACACTAAGAGGATCGCCCATTTTGACCGAGGCGGATAGCGGAGGGGGACAGTTTAGTTTACTCTCGGTATGTAGTTCCTAAAGGATATCAATCACATTGAGGTGAGTTGTGAGGCGAACCACAAGGTGTTCTTTGTTGTAGTCGAAGCCCAGTCCTCAATGGATAACCGAGCCAGAAGACCGTGAGGGGAACCAAACTGCTGCTTTTCAGCTGAAGAGTCGCCATGGCGCAGAATACGTCATAATAAGAGGGAGCGGCTATATTCTGCACTGCTTATCCGTTATGAGACCAGGCTGTGAGGATAGACAAAATGATTGGTGACCTCAGGAAACACCCATGTTCGTGGCTGACGTCTTGGCTGTCCAGTCTGCCTTCACATCGTAGGGCCTAATTTCAAAAAGGGAGGCTGCTCTTCGACATAAATCCGCGCCAGAGGAGCAGCCCACCTTGAATCAGCAACTTGTTCCTTGCTGCCGTCATGTCAGCCCAGATACCGGAATCAATGGACAACGGTCAGCCAGCGAGCAGACAGGAAATTCACAACATTTCCGCAACAAATGGGGGATTCTCTCTGGCTGGAAACTTCAAGGACTGTACCATCGGGGGCGCTCCGCGCTGTAAGAGACCCTGCAGTAATATATGACCTGGCACCCGCTAAAGACTGTACGAACAGTGGATACCCAAGACAAGATCACCCAGTGTCGCAATACTCTCTTCGTCAGCCACCCAAAGATTGACCGAGCGACCCTTATCGGCTCGAAAGGCCAAAGAGCGCCCGGCACTTGCGAATGGATCCGGGAAAACTCCCACTATCAAACTTGGCTCGCTGGGGAGTCGCGACTTCTGTGGATATCGGGCGGCCCTGGTAGAGGCAAAACCGTTTTGTCACTGTTCCTTAACGAGGAGGTCGAGAAGGCTTGCGAAGGGACGCAAAATCGCCTGTTATTCTACTTCTGTCGGTTTCAGGACGAGAAGCACAACAATACCGTTAACGTGCTGCGGAGCCTGATCTACCAGATCCTCGAGTTCAGTAGTGACGGCCCCGAGGTTCGGCAGGCTCTGGAATATTTTGACAGCTCCGAAAAGGTCCAGTTTGCTCTGTCAAGTTTCGAATGCCTGTGGACTGTTCTAGAGAAACTCTTTGCGCAGCCTGGGCTCCCCACAATCTTCTGCATCATCGATGGAGTCGATGAATGTCACTCGTCGCACCAGCTAGTGAAGAAACTCTACGACTATTGCAAATTGCAGGCTCGGAGCAATGACAACGCCGGACTCAGATTAGCGCTAATAGGCCGCGACATTGATGGGTTGGATGCGTTCCCTGGCATCAAGGTCGACCCAGACAACGAAGAAAACGTGAACGAAGACGTCAAGAGACTTATCTCATCTAGTCTGGAGCCACTGGCGAGAATACAAGGGTTTGATGGCATCCGCTCCCGGGTTGAGAAGTCACTCTTGGAACGGGCCGAAGGGACTTTTCTTTGGGTTAGTTTTGTCATCGATGAACTATCCAGGAAAAAGACGTGCCTCGAGATTCTGGACACAATACGAGGCTTGCCAAAAGGCCTAGATCCAATCTTTGCCAGAATGCTGCACCAAATTGAGAGCGATCAGCGTGAGACCAGTGCCCTGATCTTCAAGTGGGTTGCTCTCGCAAAGAAGCCTCTTACCCTCGATGAACTGACCGCCGTCATTGGGGTTGGGCCTGGGGACCACGACGTATCCACTGAAAGAATCACTGCGGATAGGGTTGCGATATGCCGACCGTTCCTCAAAGTCCACAACAACCAAGTCCTGTCTGTACACCAATCTGCCAAGGAATATATGCTACGGAAGCAGCATGATACAGACCAGGTGCTGGAGGGGTTCCGCATCACGACAGATCAAGGCCATGTGGCACTAGCCCACAAATGCCTACTCGTTCTTGAGAACAGCGCTTTGCAACACACCGCGCTACCTCTCTACTACACGCCCGGGCAGGGCGAGTCCCCTCTGCTCAATTATGCAATATTGCACTGGCATAACCACGCCAGGCTTGCTTCTAGAGACGCAAAGGGTCTTTTCAATCCAGACCGGCCATTTTTCCAGCAGTCATCTGCGGTGCAAAGCAAATGGATCCAGACGTACAGCTTGTGGGACGTGAACTACATAAGAAATCTACCTAAAACACCACTACATATGGCTTCTTTCTTTGCCATTGTCCCGTGGGTCAAGATTGCTTTGCAGCAGGACAGGTCTATGCCCCGCAGCGTGCTATCGTGGCGATCTCGAAAAACTATCGACAGTATCGACTTCCTTCGGACGCCGCTAGGATGGGCAGTTAAAAGAGGAGATAAGGACACTATCCAGTTTCTACTTGACTCTGGTGCTGATATTGATGTGAAAGATCGTCGGAATGAGACTGCCTTGATCATCGCAGTGTCCGATGGACGCGAACCGATGGTGCGATTTATACTTGACTCAGGCGCCAGTCTCGATCCCAAGAATCAGCAGGGCATAAAAGCACTTATAAGTGCAATTTGCAGGGGCTACGAGTCCATAACTAAGCTACTCCTTGGCAGAGGTGTCTCAGTTAAGGGGCAATACGGACCCCTGAACTGCGCAGTTTTATCGGAACATGAGAGAACGGTACCACTCTTGCTGGAATACGGTGCCGATGTGAAACTGGGTGGAAATTACCGTTATCGCAAGTGGTTAGTGAACATACCACCACTTATTCAAGCAGCCATCTCAGGACGAGACAGAGCAGTGAGGCTGCTGCTAGAACATGGCGCTGATGCCAATGCAAGGGCCAGCCGGATTTTTCGACCAGAAGACTTTATACTAATGAGTCTGAAGCACAGGATGTGGGAGTACAACCGTGTTCACAAAGCAGGCTCGGCTGTGGTGTACGCAGCTGAACGGGGCCACACGACAACAGTCCAGCTTCTTCTAGATCATGGCGTCGACATTAGCATAAAGGATGAAGATGGGAAGACAGCACTGGAACTTGCAGCTGAACATGGGTTTAAGCAAATTGAGGAGCTACTAATTAGGTATGACAGGGTAACGGTTTGAAGTGACCCCGGCAAGGTGGAAACGTTTAGCCTCGAAGTTACAAGAGGTAGCACTGTAGTAGATGCAGCAACTATGGATGTTGAGGGGGATCTCGAGAACAGGGCTCAGTTAAATAGCCTTCGAGAAGTGAAACAACCTTTCATGATGCAGTTAGTCATGAGTCTTCTACTGTGGGCAACAGAAAGACTAAAAAATAAAAAAGGCTACTATGTTAGCATTAGGGTATAATGCTATGATGTGTTGATATGGTGTTCCTTATTTCAGTCGACGCCCGGCCCTCGATAGGACAACTGAGCCAGAAGACCGTGGCTAACAGGACGGGTACAAGAAGAGATCACGGGTGAGGTCGCTACCAATTCATAACAACACGCCTCTTGTTTTTACAAGGGAAGCAGAGGGATGGATTTGAGAAAGCATAGCAATTCACACAGATGAACTAGAATAGATCCCCGGCACGTATCCATACTGTTTATTAGATTCCCTCACTTCTTCAAGGTTCACAATATATGACGTACCGCCTATCCATGCAATAGCAACAAACTCGTACAAAAGTATCATCTCCTTGGCTGTGGGGGATTCCGTGGCCTCCTCACTTGATCATATCGATTCTCATACGTTGTGAGATCTGCGGCATCCTCGTCTCTAGGAGGCCAAGTGCCCACTCGCCGTGCATCAGCCGTGTCATCGGCAAATCGACGCATCTGCTGACGGCCTTGGCGGTCCAACGGCTCTACAGGAGCTCTGTTGTAGCCACGCAAGTTACCTTCTGGATGATAGATGACGCCGACCACTCCGTAAGGACGGCCATCTGGTCCAGCAGCAACAACGCCTCGAAGTGGACCAGGGTCGTTGAGTTCATTCCGGGCGGCACGAGCTCTGTCGTTAGGGTGCAGGTTCTCTCTGTTCCGCACTCGAGCCATTGGGGCTGGTCTTGCTCCGACCTCCATCCGTGTGTTGATAGGGACCTCGAACAACTGCCTCTGCTCGGGGTTGTTTCTCTGTTCGTACCGGTGAAAGTTTGCACCGTGATCCTCGTCGTTTCGATACTCTTTGGGGAACCGCCCGTTTTGTGCATCAACGACGCGGTGAAGCTCCTGAGTCTGTTGGTTTACAATCTGGGCGGGGATGCTGCCTCGTGGAGTCCAGTATTGCTAGTGGGAGTTAGTTCCACTGTTAGGGGGTGGATGAGAAAGCAAGGGTGAGAGTGGAAGAGATGATAAGAATCGCGCAGAGACACGCTGAGGAGCGGAGGGAAAGGGTTGGGGAGAACAGGCCCATGAAAAAGAAAAAGACAGACATACCGTTTTGTTATTGACATCATCTGAATTGCGTCTTGGGCCTTGACCCCGCCTAAACAGCCTGTTGAACATTATGGAAAAAAAGGAAGAAAGGAAAAGGATTAAGAGCCCTATGAGGTTCTCTAGTAATATAATGAGCTTGAGTAACCAGACCCAAGCTGTAATGAATTGCTGGTGGCTGATGGATTCGATACAACAGCATCGGGCTTGCACTGACTTTAAGGAGGATGGAATGAAACAGAAATAAGCAAAAGGCGTCACATTGTTTCTGGTAGGCAGGGTTGTTTGAGAGTCTGTATGATGGAAAAGTGGACTTGAGCGGCATGACTGAGTCTGAAATGTAATGGCCGCGTTCAACTGGCTAACGCTGGGATTCCTTCGCGCGTAGCATACAATTTCATGCAAAAGATTTGACATCTGATGCCGAATTTGGGACAAAGAGATGTTGGTGCCGGGCAGGACCAACGTGCAGATGATGAGACAAGGCGGTTGCCCTCAGGCCGGCCAGCCCTTGTATCCGGCTATCGCGGCCTTTCTTGCGCATCAGCGTGGCTTTACCATCTTGAAATTCACGCAGCTTCATCGCCAGATGCCGAGTATGGAAGGAGTTGGGAGGCATAGAACCAACATACATAACTTGCCTAAGCCTGAGACGAAGTGGTTACATTCAACGGGCCAGCCCAAGGGGCCTTCACTTTTCAAACCCTTGTTCAGTCGCAAAGCGCGCGGCTGCAAGAGGTAGTGAGTGGTCACCCAGATTCCCGGGTCGTTATGGCACCATTTCCCGCACGTTCATGCCCGTGAGCGGCGGCCTTCACGTTGACCGGCCGCATGCACAGGCCTTGTTTCATGCTAATTCATGTCTATTTGAATTCTTAGCGCTGATTGCAGTGAAACAGTGGGAACCTAGTGATCCTGTCACCCGAGTCTTGCCGCGCATTCCGCTGTGACAATCTGATTGGACAATGCGAGATGGCGCAGTCAAACTCCAGCGGCAAAATGAATTACCGCTGTTGCATTGCCGCTGTGCCTCACCTCCGTTCACTCACAAGACTGCCATTGACAAGCTCTGTTTCTTGACCTTTGCATAACCAACGGCTTCCACAGATTTCTACCCTTCCATTGAACATCTTCTTCCTTCCACACTCTCTCACCCTTTCACGATTGGCACATCTACTACCATGAGCAACAATATGGATGAATCAAATTCGAATGACGTTCAGCCGCTGGCACCCTCAGACAGGCCCCCTTGGTTGATACATGTCGAGGGCAGGATAGCCGAGGAAAACGAACAATTCGACTCTGGCGCCATTTACTTTGAGATCATCCGAGATTTGCTCCTTGCACCTGACAGTGACGACACCGCAGTCCCCAAGGCCATCAAACAGTTCAACGAACATTACGTTGCTGGCTTCGCGGGAGAAGACTTTGGGAGAAGACAGCCGCCCGAGTACGCTGCTGGGAACATCTTAAATGAGATCTCTATCGCTGTCTTTGAGACAGTAGGCAAAGTCTCCTTCACAGACATCAGACATGACAGACTTGCCAATTTCTTGATTGGTATCAAGCGCGAGGCAGCAGATGAGCTCAGCAAAGAGGTGAGCCCCCTTAATTTGTTGATCATGGTTTTCCGGTGCGCTGACTACTCATAGGACCCTCATTTCGTCTATTTTGGGTGGGGGCTCGAGGCCGCTGCGGCCGAAGATTGGAACAGCAGTCATGGTCAGTAGAAGCCAACCCCGTGGCCTATTATTGCGATGCTGACATGGCTTTTCGTCTACAGCCCAGGGAGTCACCAGAGACAACGAATTCCGGACTGCAAGCCAAGCTTCTCATTCGTGGGTCAACAAATCAGCCCTGCTAGCGAAGCTCTTTAGCGCAGGGCTTTTGGATGCTGACGGGACCCGTTGGATTTCCGGGGATTTTGAAAGTGCCTTCGAAACACGTACTTCCGGAGACTTGGAAACCAATATTGGTCGAAAGGCCCAAGTGGTTGCCCAGGCTAACTACATTCTTATTGCAGGAGATGCTTACATCAAGGAAGTGAAACAGCCTTCAAAAAAGTACCGCGTTGAGGTAACGCCAGCAAGGTGGAAGCTCTGGGCCTCGAAGCTACAGGAGGTTGCAGATGCAGCAAGCATAGATGCAGAATGGGATCTCAAGAACAGGGCTCAGAAAGCTTATGAGAAGATGGTTGAACTATACCCGGAGGCGTTCAAGACGGAAGAGACGCAGGTGGACAAAGTTTGAACATGATCATGCAGTTGATCATTTTGACCACGGATTACTAGACATTAATGGAATCTGAGACGGTTCGCTTGCCTTGAAGACTCCTTGCGATCCTTGAGAGCACCCCTCGACTTGCGGCTATGAATGCAGGCGACACCTCTCAGGTCCTAACTGTGGCCAGGTCCATCTCAACCTTGGCACTGCTCACATGCCACGAAGCAATCCACGAACTCGGCAGAAGCTTGAGCACAAGGTTTCTGAAATGATACCCCCAGGTGCTCTTTGGGATGCACATGGCCGCCATCTTCTTGCTGCGGCGCTGAAGGCCTTCAATAACAGGGCGGAGCTTCTTCTCGTGGTTGGCGAGAGCCTGAGGGATGTCCTTAGTCGCCACCAGTGCCTTGCCCAAGATTTCGGCAGATGTGAGGGCCATGCCGGCACCTTGACCGGAGAGTAGCGTGAGGCAGTGAGCTGCGTCTCCGACGAGAAGAACGCGCCCTTTGGACCACTGTAGCAAGCAAACCATGGTAAGGCTATCAATGATGACAGCGCTGTCAGCTGCTTCTGCCTTGCCGATAATTTCGGTCACTTGCGTGGCTCCTTCAGCTGTGACCTTGCGCAGAATGCCGAAGCGATCGTCTCGTTCTTGAAGATGGGCGAGGTCGTCTCGCCAGATGTGCATTGCAGCCAGCCGGTCATTGCGCAGACAGTAGAAAACATCGAGATGTCCCGGGCTGTTGAAAGAGACACATGACGCCTCGAGCTCCTTCTTCTCGTCGACATCGTATACCGCGTAAGAGTAGCCGAGGTCCTCCAGACAATCGGCGCCTTTCCAGAACTGGCTTCTGATGGAGGAGTGGATTCCGTCGGTGCCGATCAAGAGGTCGGCCTCGATAGTTTCGCCGCCCTTCAAGGTTGCTTTGACTTTGTCTCCGTCGTCTATGACGGTTTCCAGCGTCTGGTCGAATTGAATGGATGCTGTCGCTGGCAAGGCTTTAAAAAGGACATCAGCAAGGTCACCTCGACGCACAGCAAAACTATCCAGCTCGCCATGCACATCAGCGTAGTGCAGCCGGAGCATTTCGCGGCCCTTTGTGTCCTTGATGATGTTTTCATCAAAGTTGTACGATCGAGCCTTCAATTCGTCGAAGACATCCATCTGCTTGAGGGTGTCGAGGCAACAGCCGGAAAGACTGACGACGTAGCCTCCTTCTCGCACGCTGGCGGCTCTTTCGACGATGATCGAGGTCCAGCCAGCTCTGTCAAGCCACCAGGCTGTTGCCAGGCCTGCGATTCCGGCGCCGACAATGATGGCCTTGGGCTTGGATTCCATCGGGATGGTAGTGGGTGTAGATAAACCCTGGGACGAGAAGTTGCTCGGTAATTGAAGAAGAAGTCTTGGTGACTTCAATTTGGGTATTCGGCGACTCGCTCAATATTTAGGCCATTAAAAGTGATGATATCACTTGTAGCAGGTCCGTCGGGTCGTCGGGTGGCATTGACCTTTAAGTTATCGATCAGATAAGATTGGAGATTAAATCACCATCACCATCCCGACACACCTCACAGTCGAGGCGGTTTTCGGAGCTCTGGAGTCAGGCCACTCGCAAGTTGAACCAATGGCATTCAATTTTTTACATGTTTTGTGCTTTGGGCGCCCAGCTTCCGCACGCCTGTTCCGCAGTCGGCCCTCAGCTGCCAGGAAGCCTTGTGGAGAATTGGGTAATGAATCCATCAAGGTGTGCATGGTTCCTTTACGTGGGCGAAGCATGGGGAGATAGTCTTGTCACAGGTCCATTGACTGGTGCGCAGTAACCCTGTTGGCAATTGTCTGTCTGTCGATGCAGTCGCTGTTTGCTGCGTGGGTGCTTATCTGCTTATCGCAGCCACTTGTCGATAAGGCAGTTACCCTAGATGATATCAATTTCTTAATCCGGGACACAAGCAAGCCCGGAGCCTATGTGGTGTTTTGAAGATGATTAAGATGGGAGCTTATCGAATGCAGTACAGTTCTCGGCCTTGCAGTCGGCAAAGGCAAACGCACTGTGGGCTCACCAAGCTGTATAAGAAAGTCGCTGGCTTGAGAATCCCACGACAAGGGATTGCCCACCCACATCCTGGTCTGTAGAACGGGCCACAGCTGAGTGCATACGGGGTAATTACTCTCCGAAACTGAATCGGATAAACAATCTTCTCGCCGTCGGTCTTAACTTTGTTCGAACCGCGATCTTCGGAAGTGCTGGGCGGACAGGAGCGATGGATGCCTGAGATCTCAGGTATCTATCTACCTTGGGCAACCCGAATGCTGAAGTCGCGATCTTTCTCACTAGAACATCCACACGCTTTTCGAAGTTCAAATATCAGTCTTCTCAATGAACGTGTCAATCAGATGCCATGGCCTTCCTCTATCCCCCGTTGGCCCAAGTGGCATGCTACCAGTGTCCTTTCAATTGCCAGACCGAGGAAAAACCTGCCAGAGCCTCGCCACGGTTTGGTGGTCAAGAATACGCCACCTCAGACACACCGCCACGGCGCCACCCAGTGCAGGCCTGAATCAAGGCGACCTAAAAATGCAGTGAAGGGTAAAGAGACAGCCGCGGGGTTGGCTTGTTTGCTCACAGCCTGATTGCGTTTTTGCCTTCCATCAACTTCCATCACCATTTGATCCAGTACTCGCATGACGGTATCACGCGATGGACAGGCTAGATCCCGCGCTCTACACTATTGCGTGGATCGCGCCGTTGGAGATCGAGGCCCAGGCCGCTCTCCACATGCTCGATCACAGGCACAGGGGCCGGTTTCCAATCAGTCGAGGCGACGATTACGTTTTTCAGGCTGGAGATATCAACGGACACAATATCATCATTGCGACGCTTCCTGAAAGCCAGGAGTATGGTACTGGCTCGGCTGCAGCCCTTGCGAGTCAAGTCAAGAAATTCTTCCCCAATCTCTGGTTCGGCTTGCTCGTCGGCGTCGCAGCTGGACTTCCGAATCTTGACAAAGATCCCCCCCTTGACATCCGCCTTGGGGATGTTCTTGTCGGCCTCCCGGAGGGCGAGAGTGCAGGGCTCATTGCATACGAGCTAGGCAAAGAAACTGCCGATGGGTTCCAGCTGCTGCAATTTGGTCGTGTTTTGGCCAACACCGAGACAGTCGTCCGATCCGCGATTGGAAGCATCAAGATGATGGCCCCCAACGATGTCGACGAATTCTTGCCCTTGTATGAGATAATAAGGGACAAGCAGCACCCCCGAGGCACCTTTCAGGATCCCGGTCAACAGAGGGATGTTCTTTACAGCACTGATAGTGACGGCACTTCTCATGTTGTAGAGCGAGGTCTGCGGCCGGTCAACAAACGGACACGTGTGTGGTATGGACCTATTGGGTCTGGCGATAAGCTCGTCAATAATGCCGAGAAGCGCAATGAGCTGAGAGACAAATACAACATCATCGGTCTGGAGATGCAGGCTGCGGGTACCATGAATCGTATTCCGGTGGGTGTCATTCGGGGTGTTTGCGACTACGGAGACGAATACAAGAACAAGGACTGGGAGCCATACGCTGCTGCCATGGCTGCTGCTTATGCCAAGGCGGTCCTGCATCACCTTGGTCCTGGGAAAGGAATTTTCCAGAAGGACGGTGAGTAATTTCCACACTCGTCTCTCTGGGTGTTGTACTTACTTTCTCAGATGTTCCTCCTGACCCCCTCAAGGGAGCAATTCTTTGCGAGCCGCCCCCAAAAGCCGATCGCTTCTTTGGGAGAGAGCATGAGCTTTTAGAAATGGGCAAGCACCTCGACAGCTTGTCAGATGAAAGAGAGAATTATTCTTTGCGGCATCTCTGGGTCTGTCAAGACTCAGTTGGCCCACGAGTATGTGACCCGGCGTAGACACCAATTCTCGGCAATCTTGTGGATTGATGCAGGCTCTGATATGAGTATAGAGCAATCCATGACTTCCTGCTACAGTCGAATGCGTGAAATCGTCCCTGGATTCCGGAATCGGGAGCAAGGAGTTTCACCAAGAGACCATGTCTTCGACTGGCTGCGAAACACCCCAGACAGGAACTGGCTTGTCATCATCGACTAGGTGAACGATCTAATGCGAAATAGGTCCTTGATGGAGCCACTTATGAAATTTCTACATGGGTCTGTTTGCGTCACCTCGACGCATAAAATAATTGTAACTGCCTTGAAGATGGACTAAATTTTAGTTGAGCCCCTCAACCGGGTGTCTGCTGAGTCCCTTCATTTGGGGCCGGCTGCCACAGGCGACAGGAGCTGACTCAAGAGGAAAAGTAACTAATCACTTTGTCGTTCTCTGAATCTCTTACCGATAGCGTTTGTACATGGAGTTGAAGCTAATGAACTTGTTGCTACAATCTAATAAATCTTGATATCCGCTACTTTATGTTCACCCTGAATAACCTCCCCATACATGATTCCGTGGACATAACACTCGCCAACAATGACCCAGCCTTCTCTCAACCTCCTAAGGATCATTGGTGTATTGCACCCCTGGAGAATCGCAATACTATCGCCAACTTTGGCTGCTGATGCGCCCAGTCCCATCCTTCCATCGCGAGTACCAAAAAGGCGCCTCCATGCCATGACGTTGATTGCCCATGAAAAGGATTCCCGTTGTATTTCTGTCGCAAAGCAAACTTGATACCCTAATGCCCCCCGTGCTCTTTTCATCATCGTGAACCGTTGTTTTGGCCCAAAGATGAGCTGTTCCAGATTGTAGCCACATAATGAAAGTCTCTTGTTGCGGGTCATGAAGCGGCGGAATCCAAACCCGTGCGTGTAGACTCCGTCCATGTCCGCTGACCATAGGTTGCGATCAAGAAGCCAAGAATAAGCTTCCGGTGCTCTGCATCCCCCTTGTGACTTTGTATCGGCAACTATCGTTCGCCATAGAGCCTCTTGGGTGGCTTTGAAGTCTCCATATATGCTATGATCAGATGGAGCAATGTTTGAAGGGTAAGCTTCATCGACCTCATCTGAATGAGACGCGCCCAAGCACGTGATTGTGTCCAGTATAATACCCTTTACTGTGATAGACGAATCCAAAGACGGATATATCGGTGATGCAGGTCCCAAGCCGCAATCAGTTTGATAGCTGCCTCCAAGATGGATTGTTGGAGGCGGGGCGCAGGTCCAGCAGACAGTCCAGGAGGGAAGATCGTGTGTGCATGGTGTGCCAACTAGGGCTTGATCGGGTTTGGATCCTTTGACCAAATCCAGAGACCGAAATATAGCAGGAGCAATAGTGCGATGCTGCAGAGCAGAGGGGAGTGTCTCGAGACGGCGGCGGATAGGTATTGGCCCAGCTGGTCTTGATATGAGTCTGAGAATGTTGAGGTCCCCGGCCTCCAGAAACTTGGAAGTGAAGGATAAATACAAGGCGGACAAGGACAATGTGTAATCGGGCACGACAGCAACCCTCTCGGCAACAGCGTTAATACCCAGAATGCCATACACTCTGTCCTTTTCTTCCGTGACGTTTGAATCTCGGCAGAGATTCAAGACGAGCGTGAGAGCCTGCCAGTCTCCCAGAGAGCTCAACTTTTGGTTTAGCTGAATGCCGCCCAGGGCAACCTGCATCCCCCATAGCCTCTCCGATGACAGATGTGTGTCCTCGGCCAGTCTATCCCGTGCAAACTCGTAAGTGTTGAGAGCAGCCAGGGGCGGCCGACTGCTGTCTAGAATATCACGACCGAGCCTGGCTTGGTCGTTGTTGATGACGACAGCCGCTCGGTAGATATCATCCCATGCAATGCACCTGTTTCCACAGAGAACAGGCGCGCCAGGTCGACCGTTTGCCACTTCCTGTATGATCCACATACGTCGCCAGTAAGTTCTAGTAAAGAAACAGAACAGAGCTTTATAGACCGCACGCCTGAGAGGACTCTCATAGCCTGGGATAACGACAAAGAACGGACGTGCGTCAATCGCCATCCCTTGACGGTATACTCCTTCCAACGGGGTCGGTCGTCTTGACTGGTCAGCCAGCCAGTGAAGAGCTGACAGGGCCAAGGAGCTATCGTCAGCCTCTGGGCCGATCCAGATGACTACCTGCCATGCAGACCGATATATGTCTCGCATGTGAGCAACCTGCTGACCACGTTCGACCAGGTTATCTTGGTTGATGCAAATGGCGTCGATCCAGAGTCTGAAACCTTGACGTATTCTTTGGGTACGGCGAAGTTGGATCAAGGCATCGTACAGGTTGGGTGTGACTCCGAATTGAGCGCCATTGACAGTGATGAAGCGCCGAGGTGTTGGAGGACCCCATTCGTATGATAAGGCGATGAAGTCTCCCCATGGATATCTCCATGGCAGGCGAGCTTCCTCATCGAGGGAAGGCGAGGGTCCTTGTGAGACTACAAACGGATCTCGGCCCTTGTCAAAGAGGGCGTCTGTATCGTGATGGTCGGAGATCTCGGGCCAAACATCGCTTTGACCTTTGAACCGCCGATCAGGAGAGACTGTTACTCCAGGCAGAAGGTTGACATGTTCGATTGTGCACAGGATTGGCTGAGAGTCATCCCCATTTTCAGCTGGCTCTATTTTGATAAGACGAATCTCGTCGCTCGCCAAGGGCTGGTAAGAGAAAGACATGTCGTTGTACAAAGACGAAACAAGTGATGCAGCTCAATCCATGCTTGACTCCCCTTAAATATGTTTAAACACGAAGCGGTTACAGAATCAACAGGGGTTATCCTGACCAATTATAGAGTCTGACATTGCGATGTAGACCCATGTTTTGTTACATTATGGGCTGACCCCTGCATTTAAGCGCCGTGAGAACATTGAGGGCTTCCCTGACTTACCTGTCTACCCTATAAATCGGAGCAATTTAGTAAAAACAACAGTCTTTCTTTTTTACTATATCAGAATTAAGAAAGTCAAAGAGATAGGGCGCCACTTTGTACATCGTTTGAACTCTCCGAGTAGAATTTAGACAAAACTACTAGAATAAGTGCTATCGTTTGAAGACAGATGACATCCATCCAAGGCAATAAGTAGCACATGCACAACAGCAGAGGCAACAATACACAGCCTGTGATTGGCTGGCTGGTGTTTCGGCTATTAGGCTGTAGTCTTGGGAGGTCCTGTCGACGTCAACCTCTTCTTGGCAAACCACCAGGTCAGAAGCCCAGTAAAAGCCATCAAGAAGGGCACACCAAGACCTACACCAATACCGACACCGAGCTTCCACTTATCCATTTCCTTCTGCTTTCCAATGTCATACTGCGCTCGGGCAGCTGCAGCAGCCCATCCGTTCTGCACCGAGAACTGGGAGCTCATGTCCTGCCAGCCATCCTGAGCGTCGCCTTTTTCTGGTTGTCTGATGAAAATGACGTTTATCATGCCACTGGCGATACTACGGATTTCAGTCTCTGTGAGGTTGAATTTGGGAGAGGCTGCCATCTTGGCGAAGAGGCCGTAAGGCTTGAAGATATAGTGACTACCCGTTGTGTCTTGAGACGGTCAGCATCGACACTTGCTGAATGTTAAAGTAAGGGAGGGTGTGAAGATCACTTACTGACTCCCCAGGATAGAAGCCTTCCACCGTAATCGGGCTCGGTCTCGCCTACAAGGAACCGCCACTCAATAGAGATCGGATGATCCAAGTCGGCATGGATCCAGGTGATGTTGTACTCATCAGTGCCAAGGAGGACACCATACCCAGTATTACGGTCGCCGAGGTCGCTATGTATCGACAGGATATTGTCGGGGAAATCACACGGGCTTGAGTCGCACCAGCGGAAGGATGTGAGACAGAGTCTGTTGTCGCAGTTGCGCTCAGTAAGTGCGCCAGTAAGGTAAAGCCATGTTACCCCGAAGACAAGTGGGAGCTTGTGAATCATTATGTTGTGGTGAAAGTTGTTGCTCCTCGTATTCACAAATTCCTGGAGAACAGAGAAATGTGTGGATGTATCTCCCATAGGTACGCTACTAGGGCCGCATCCCCTTATATCTATGTTCTAGAAGGATTCTTGGCTGTGTCATGTTCAATGCCGAAACAGAGAAAGCCACGGGCCAAGAGACAGGAAATAGTCCCTCGCAATGGTTACTGCAAGGCGCAGGTGGCGCAGGGGTCAAGGGCTATTCCTAGATGAGTTGTGATTGTGAAAGATGGGCTCGGCTTGTTCGACCCTTGTGAATGCCAAGGATCAACGTCAGTGCTGCCAGGGAAAGCCCCTTGGTAGGATCTCATCACGCAGTGGCAACTATGCTAACAAGCATCAGAATATTAAGTGCTTGCAGACAATAATGCAAGATAGGTCCACTTAATAAGGATGACAGGGGCCCAGGCAAGGATCTTGCTCTGTCCTCATCAGGCTTATATGGGTTGACAAAAGCACAATCCCCGTTACACTCTTATCAATGAGCGAGGTAGACTTGAGGAACCGCGTAAAATCTTCAGAGAACAGGCTAGAGCCATGAAATGGTGAACTGGTGACTGCGGTCGGCTGACCTGGCATAGCCTCTTATGCAAAATGGCCCTCCAATAACTCCCTTGGCGGAGCTGTCATTTTAAATGGCCAATTCTGAAACTTGGCACACCGTGCACCAAGGGAGCACGTTCAACGTCAATGCATGTAAAGAAGGATCGATAAGTGCAGGGATAAAGACTTTGCCACTGAAACAGCATACGGATGCTGCCAGGTACGGTGGTCATCCAGCTTCATAATTTCCAACTGTGGCCATTTATTCTCAACTCGCCTATGAAACCAAGTGGTTGGATATATCCTTATTGAATAGGCACTCAATATTAATCCTTAAAGGCCGCATTAGATGCTTCTTTTGGTTAATGAAATAACCCATGACGCTCTTAACCAAATACCCGAGCCATAGCTCTTCACAACGTTAACAGCTTCCCGTTCGCAAACTATTGCCCACTCTGTACATCACTGCTTCCTCTACCCAAATGGATTTCTAGACTTCTCTGGCATGAGCCTCGCTTCATCACTCTCACTGTATCGCACACCATAGGTCTTATGAAAGATAATCCCAGGTGTCTCCACGTAGTGCTCCTCGTCGGAATGCGCTCGACTAGCGCTGGCAGTTGCCATAGCCTGGGCCCCCATTCTACCGGCCATGGGTGGAAGACTGTTATGTCGCTCGTAGTATTGATTGCCTCTGCTGATTTGCGTCGATGAAGCGGACAAGATGGGGAAGATCTTGACGAGCACTGCGCGCATCGTTGGGAGACAGGCGCACATTATGCCAACAGTGATCTCAATGGTGGACCAGACAGACACATTGTATAGCTCCCATGTCTTGTTTATCGACTTGCCGAAGTTGACCAAAGATTTGAAACGGATCACGCTCACGACGGTTACGCTAATAAGGGATCAGTTCTTGTCTAGCAGAGTAAGAGGCATAGGGGAGACAACTTACAAGGTGCCGACACTGAACATGAAAGCCACGCCGATCTTCTTTTTCCAATGAAGCTGGAGACTTCGCAACTGCCACAGCGGCACTGCTAGCATCCACAGGTCTAGGGCGACGCTGAAACTCGCGTGCGACCACAGAATAGCATTGATATCATTGCATTTCCCTTTATGTAGTCCATCCCACTGGTTCCAAAAATATGAGATGGGTGTGCAGGGAAAGATGCCCACAATGACAAAGGCAACGCCCCACGCGGTAGTGAATATAAAGGTGCCCCAGAGCAGACGCTGGGTTTCCCGCATAGGGAATATGCGTATGTAGAAGCCGATAATGGCTAGCTTCACTAACACAATCTGCAGGAAGTATAATATTCCTAGGATGTAGCAGAGGCGTGTGATTGTGGTAATATGATGGGGACTAAGAGTCCAGATGTCTCGACCGAACCCATTGGCCGTTGTACCATGGACAGTGATTACGGCAGCAGGGATGAAGGAAAGAATTGCCGCCAGGACCAGCCAGTCGTCGATATTGATGTTGATAGTTGAGACAGACAGCTTGTAACCGAACCGAATTGCAACAAAGACCCCTGCTATGACTGTGAGAGTAGTGGAGAGAGTGACAAACTGTTGCGAGCCGTCGCGTATTGGAGTACCGCAATCTGCCAAGCTGGAGTTCTTGGCCTCTGCAGTATCAGGTATTAGCGCAGATCCCGTAGATGGTGAGCTATTGTTGGCTGGACGGGGCTTATGTACTTAATGCTTCGGGTATGGTACAGCTCGCGGACACGCAGGTCGTGACATTTTGCTGAAACTCGTGGTTTTCACAAATACACGTCTGGTTGCTAGGTGCACAAAAGCCCCCTTGAAGGGCGGTGATCATGCATTTTGCCTAGAACAGCGTGTCAAAAGAGGGGATCCTCGGGTGGGGGTGAGTCGTACTGCACAGCGAGGATACTCGGATAAGCTGGGTGAGGAAAGGTCTCGCGCAAGGGCCTTTGGTACGAGAAATGAGGCAAATAGAATTGATGCAAGTATTAGACGATGCTGGAGGCTCATTGTAGTATTGTTCGAGTGAACATGGAAAGGTCAAAGGTCGAGAAGGTCGATCGTGGTGCTGCGGGAGGAACCGAGACTTTGTATGCACAGTTCTGCGGGATTACCAAGGTTTGAGTTACGTGCTGAAGTTTCCTTACGCCATGGCTCTTGACGTGCCGCATCCGACTTCAAGAGGCGTCTAGATGAGCAGCTTGTCGAGAGAGGGATTGGCTCGGGTGTAGCCATGGCCGCCCCGGAACGCCACATATCGCGAATCATTCAGGCTCTGCTGTTACGGGCTTGCTCATGTTCTGGGGTAACCACTGACACCTCCCCTGTTCTTACACCGTGCTGTACTGTCAAAGGGCTCCTTCATTGAGACTTCTGGGTGAGGCTGTCAAGCACAAGCTATGACCTTTGCTTAACCTGCTTGGGTGCTCGACGAGACTTGGAGCCTATCGCCATAGTCAAGCCCCTTTGAGCACAATGTGAAAAATTCTTTTCAACTACATCTCCTTTCAATGTTCTCAGTCATGTGCATCACCTCCTGTAAATGAAATATGGTCTTGGGCGAGGGAGAATGCCAAGGTGATCATCTATTGGTGCTGCAATCCGGTTCCTTGGCAGGTCCCAGCCACAAGACGACATGTGCATTCCCAGGAAGGCTGCATAAAATGCACGACAGAAAAGTAAGTTTGTATGTGACAGTCTAACGGTGTAATGACCTTGGCGATTGAACTGCATCTTTCGGTTGAGTGTTTAAACGGTGATATGTCCTGAGGGTTTGGACAGTCTCTCATTGAACAACTCCCTCTGCGCGGAATGACGGTATTGGGGTTTAATGCCGTAATGTGCTGTGCTGATCATTGTGTTTTCTGATATTCTGGCCGACAGAGAGATGCCATTGATAAAAACACTAACAACACCAAATTCTCTTCTGCGACGTTTTCATCACCAGCCGCATGGTCCAGCTCACATTGCCTCTCTCGCCTTCACTGTGGTTTCAGGTACAGGCTTCATCCGATCTGCCTTGGCAATCGGCACCGGCAAAAAAAGCCGGTCGAGACAGCCTGGAATTCCAATAGTCGATAAAACGCCTGCAGGTTCCCCGTCAGTTATTGGCTCCCCAGGCGGCTTGGTAAGCCATGTCCCGTTCAGCTCGCTGCACCGCCATGGTCTCTTAGCTTGTGATTGGTGGCCTGGTTTCCAACCCAAGTCAACCTTGGCACGCGTTAAATAGGTCTCGACCCCGAAATCAGGCTGTGACAAAAATTCATCTTTTTCATTCTTATCTCTGTGTGCTGTGTTGAAATTGAACAGTCGTTGATAGCCTCACGAAGAGGCAGGGCTTCATCCGACGATGGCGAACTCGTCGACGCAAGTCCCGTGGTCTCTTCTCATCCCACACGAGAATAGCACCGAGGACCTACGAACCATTTTCGCCCCTACCTGGACCGATTCGCCAAATGTCCGCGGGAGTCTTGATATCATACAGAGCTGCGTACTCACGCTCGTCGCGTGTATCTATACCGCGTTACATCTTGATGTCCCAATCAAGACCTCTTCGCGGTTTATTTTCCTTCAAAAGCTAAAATGGGTCGCCCTGACTCTTTTTGCACCTGAAATTGCCTTGTTTATGGCGGCATATCAACTACGGCAAGCCTGGAATCTCAAATCAAGACTGCTTAAAATTCGTCGCAAGAATCGGCGAGAAGATTTTGAGCTTGGGCGACGAGGGGGATCAGATGCCAACGTAAGATGTCTCCCCGTGTCTGTCCCGTACATCAATGATATACTGACACGATAGAAAAGTTTGAAATCGATCTCAGATATGCCTTCTTTATCATTATGGGTGGTCTACACTTTGATGTTGATGAAATCATGTCAGAGAGCGATATGGACACCGACTGGCGGGAACATTTCACCCGGCGACCATTCACCGCTCGCCCAAGTACCCAGACCATAATCTGGCTTGCTGAGCGGGGGCACTGGATCAAGATTCAAAAGAAGGACATTGACGATAAAAGCAAAGCCGATATCCTCCAGAAGTGCTTGGTGGTCATTCAAGTTCTTTGGATGGTGATACAGTGTATCTCCAGAAAGATCACCAATCTTCCCTTAACATTACTAGAGGTCCACACTATGGTTCACGTAGTGTGCGCAGTACTCTTCTATGTTTGTTGGTTCAAGGTATAGTTTACCCCCTGTCCGAAGCATCTCCCCACGATTGTCATTCTTGATCATAGGCTAATATGCCCTTTCAGAAGCCCCTGAACGTCCAAGAGCCTCTTGTGGTAAAGATGGGCGATTTCGAGAGCGAGATAGCCTTGAAAGTCCAACAACAGTTCTACTCGTGGGCTTGTTATCACATGGCACTCTTCGAGGCTCCAAGGAGTGATTACCAGGACCCTCCACTGGGACTGGACGAAAAGCCCATGAAATGGATAATGCCCGAAATAGGCTCCAAGATGCATTATGGCGAAATACTCCCATCCGGCGTCGCCCTGTATGGACACAGTACCCGACACTATGGCAATGGCATGCAGCAGCCTATCCCTGATTATTTTTCGACATCCTATTATGACAATTCGAACCGGCAATCTTCGGAATTCCTGCGAAGAAATTCTTCTGACTCTGTGGACGGATCTCTTTTGGCTCCTTTCATCGACCGTGGACATATCGAGATCTCAGAGGAGTTTATTCGTCGGTGGGATTCCATCTTCAAAGCTTTCCCTTTCGCGAACCGTCGCGAGTTGTCAATAGTATCCCCAAAGGTCGGGCTGAGCGACGTCGACGAACCCATGAGAATACCGGGTGTCCTCCCAAGTGATGGGGAACCCCTACCACTCTATCTTTCTCGGTTGGACGAGTTCGTTCCTCAAAATGATACCGACACTTTTAGTGAACTTCCATTCACTAATCGGGGAGGAAATCTTGACTTCAAGACCTTGAAGGATGAGGAAAAGTCGTATGGGTTTTATCTATTATTCTGCGCCCGAATCTTCACCCTCCTGAACACCCCCTGGGTACCCGTCTCAGCCATGGTCATGTCAGCCATATACGGGGGAGTGCATCTCTCAGCATGGAACTGGATGTTCCCGACAAGCGCGGAGAAACTTGCTTGGAAGATCAGTTGTCTGACTGTTGCGACCGCGTTGCCCGTATTTTTCTTCGGCATCGGCGTCGCCCTGTTCATCACATTTGAGGTTTATTCGACAAATACCAAAGATGTCCTTGCATCAAGATATTTCAAGATGAGTCTAGGTGTCTTTGGGATGCTTGTTGTAGCATCTTGTGGTGCAAGGGTTTTTATAATTGTCGAATCATTTATGAGTATCAGGAAGGTTCCTATAGGGGTATTTATATCGCCCACCTGGATCCAGATGGTTCCTCATTTTTGATTGTATTGTACATATTGATAACATGATTTTATCGTCAGATCTCCACCGTGCGTTGCATTATTGCATTGTTGATATTCCCAGATCAGTTGGCTATGCCATGAAATGTGCGTGCGAATGGGAGAAGCTTCATGCGTCTAATGTGGAATCGCGAAGACCGAACAATAGAACGGAGAGGCCGAAGCGCCTGACAGCAGCGTCAGGACAGTTGTCTATGTGTATAGGCCACGGGGACATAGACATGTACAAAACAGGGCAATAAAAGCGCCTCAAGTTGACTAGTTAGCAAAATGATAACAGCGTTACACCAAATAGGATAATAGAGGCGCCTAGAACTAAAACTCGACTCCAGTCTGTTGGGTCAAAGGGCCGATTGTCTTCCTACATCGCGGGACTGGCGGCGATTTGCGCTAATTTGTGAGCGTTATCGTCGCGCGGTGTGACATCATACGATGCCAACTTAAGTTTTCACTTTAAGCTCTGGCCATATCGAGGTTCGGATATAGATATCGGCAAGGCATCCCGGCAGATGTCTTGTTAATTCCGGCCCTAGTGGAGTCTCTGGGAGCCGCATTTCCCGAGGGAGTGGATGACGTTATGTCGGCGTTCAGCGGGATCACCAGATCTGGGAGACTATAAAGACGTCACGAAACCCAAGTTGTATCAAGAGAAAGACTTTGATCACAATAAAAACACACAAATCCTCATAATGGCTCTCCCACGATACCAAACAAACACACCCCTTGACCCATCCTTTGAGGATGATATCCGCGACACACACCTTGTTTACGATTACGACGCTACGGACGCCGAAGGCAACCCAGAAAAATGGCGTTATGAGATCTGGTTCTTTTCTGAAGACCGCGTCGTTTATGCCATCCACGGTGGCCCCATGGCCGGTCGCATCAACTACCAAACCGCCGCATATCAGTGTGTACGACCAGGAGAGCTCTGGCAGATCAATTGGCTAGAAGAGACAGGCACCATTGTGTCCTTGGTTTACGACATTACGAGCAAGAAGGTCAACGGCATGCTAGGGTTCTCGAAAGGACACTGGGAGCACGCGGAGGAGGCACATGGTGATAAGAGGAACCCCGAGGATTTTGAGCGTTGGAAGGGACTTGCCGCGATTGGAAAGCAGACGGATAGATTTATTTTGACGGAGCAGGCTAATATTTTGGAAGTGTTCAAGGGTCAGGGCGGGTTGGTGCCCATCACTCCAGACGCCCCAACCTTGTAGAGCGGGAATGGTTTTAGATCATGTAATGGCGCGCACATCTGGATTCCATAGAGGAGATAGAGGTTAGAGCATTATACATATTAGATTTCAACTACTTTAATGAAACACAGTGGAAGGCGTCTCGCAAATTCACGATTAGCCTTCCTAGGCAGGGAAAGTCAGAGAAAAGCTTCACTTGGGCGCCACAGCGCCGACACGGTTCACCTTTACATCGAACCTAATCTAATATTCAGTTCTCGATGGTGACTTGCAACGATGTTTGTGGTAGCTCCAGCTCAGATCCTTCTTTAGACGTAGGTAGCCTGGGCCAATAATTCTCCCCTGGCTATTTCACGTCCCTGACGAGGCGGAATGTCACCCATGGCCAAAGATACTTCTTCTGCCACCAGTTCAGACTTGATTGTGTTAGTATCAGCAGTTCCTAAATAGACCAAAACACTCACAAACTCTTTCGCCCAGAAATACAAGGGTGTAAGGCCCAGCTTCCCCCTACAACGGCTATATGCTTCCCATCCATGAAGTCGGCTGGTAGATTTGTCAGTAGCTGCCCAAGAAATAGTTCTCAAGAATCATCTCAGATCAACAAACTAACCACTATATCCCGGATAGATATCCATCGGCTTGAAACCGGGCTGCGGAGAGAAGAAGTCACTCGTCCATTCCGCTGCACCACCTGTATCACCCAGCCCGCAGAGGCTGTCTTTATGTGTGATCGGAGAGGGATGGAAGTTTTGAAAGCCCGAGTTTGTACCCGTGAGATCGGTAAAGATGGCACGAGGGTCCGTATGAAATCCTTTGTTTACTTTGCTGTCCGGGACATTTCGTTGACGCTCGACAAATTCATGCACGCTCCGAAGTTCGTGTAGAGTTGGAATCCGAGCTCCCGCCCAGCTTGCGTATCGCTCTACCTCATCAAATGAGGCCATAACGGGCCAGTCGAGGGCTTGAGTCAAAAGAACTGGTCCCCAAACCGTTTTGACAGCGAGGCGAGAGATGAAGGGGTGGAAATCGGCTTGGTTGTGGTAGTCGCCAATCTTACTCCAAGTTACCGGGATCTGTACCTGTTTGGCGTTGATCAAGTACGCTGCGTACTCGCCATTGCTCACTGGTCGAGCTTGTGACTGGAACTCCGGTACGTGGATGTCGTATGGTTCGCGCTCGTTATCCCAAGCAAAGAATCGGTCTGGCCCCCGGTCGCTTTCTGGATCATGGAAACCGATGGTGAATGTTTGACTAGGTATCGTGAACCACTGATTATCAAGCCGCCGCGATGCTGCCTCTTTGGCGATTCTGGCAAAGTCCGGCTTTGAGAGTCCCGGAGGTGGTAGAATGCTAGGACTCTGGATGGTCATGAACAGAAAGGTTTCGGCGTGAAGTCCTATGCGATTGTCAAAGCAAATCTTCAAATCTCTGCAGCACACTTACCCTCATGCTCAAAACCAATCCAAAGGGCTCGACCAACGCAACGATTTGAGTGTGCTTGGCCGGTTTCGTAAAGATGCTTGATCCGAGACTTTACACGCTCACGATACTCGAGGATCTCATTCAATGGAGGGAAAATGTCGGGTAGTTCGCTATGGTCATGGCATTTAGATGGATCATCAACATCCGGGTCAATGCCTCTCTCAAAGATTTTGTGATAGTACGCTGGCTCGGTCGGCGTTTTGTTGGTTGCTCTGGTTAGATGTATGTCTTCACTAAGAGATCATCATTAGCCTAACAATGAGACATAGTGGTCAAATTTGCCCAACGCACAAGGTCGGGATATGTCCTAGGTAGAAGAGTAGTGGGTTGCGCAAAGGGATCGGTTGCTCCATCAGAGCATCAGAAGGAATCATCTTGGTCGTCACAAGATCCCAGACACTCCATAGATGTCTCCATTCCTCCAGGGAGGGCACCGGTCTCGGTGCATATTCTTTCGGCGAAAGAGGGAAGGCATAAGGGTTGAAGCTCATATTGGCAGTTGAAGAGTCAAATTGAAAACTGGGATTGAAAAGTCGACGGACGATGATTTTGGCCATAACAACAACTCTGGGGATGTTCTGCATCGTAGACGTCATACTCGGCAAAACCCCCTTGGAGATGAACCAGCCAAGACCAAAGTTCCTCCCCTAGCGAACTATGTTAAAGTGAGCCACCAATCTCTAGGTAAAGCGCGTCCAATAAATGTATCTGATGTGACAAGCTTCAGATCCAAGCTAACCATCCATGGTTTAAAGACTCCGTTGGCTTGGAGATAATCTCAGGAGGTGGATCGAGATCCGTAGGGCGACGGGCCGACGGCGAGATCCGCGAAAGTGATTGGGTCTCTAACCGACACGATGACGGTAAAGTAAGACATAAAAACTTGAATGGGAATGGCCGGGGCGAAGTTGCATGCTTATCAAAGCTGAATATGAACCGTTTTCACGAGTTAGACCTTACATTCGCGTGGTGGAAGGCCGCCGACCAAACATTAGACCGTTGTTGTGGTTGCGCTTTGTCATAGGAATTTGGGCGCGGTTTATCAAAAAGCTGCAAAACAAATGTATTTCATAGATTCTGACCTGGAGTCCGGGACTCCTGATGGCATTGTCAACTGGCACAGACACAGAGTCACTAAGTTGTTCTGTGGTCTAGGTTAGCTCCTTGAGTGAGAATATCTCGAAGTGGACAAGAGGTAGGTAGGCCACCATTTGCAAGGTTGAATTAGGCTCGTACACGTGAACATCCTCATGACGTTTTATGCATGCCCGATTTACCGCATCCCCTGTCTTTTCTCTCTTCCGTTCTGATGCGGATTTTGACTCGGTTGTTAGGCACGGCATTGGGTGCACATCACATCCTTCAGAGAGGTTTAATCCACATTGGGCGGAAGAGGTGAAGGAAAAGGTATCCAGATTCATGAATTGGAAGTAACGCACATGATAATGAACCCTTGCATAAAAGTGCCAAAACTCCTCCGAGACGTATTGAAACCAAGAAAGCTGCCATCAGTGGGAATCACAAAAGAGACATCAATCTCTCCTCCGGAATACATTATAAACCACGCGATCCCAAGGCCAAACAAACCCCGCTGAGTATGCCACATCTCGCTCATGTCATAATTCCAAATGTCATCCCCAAACCACAAATGAAAAAAAGCCACTAATTTATCCACCTTACCCCCTCGATGCGAGAAATGTTAAGCGCAGGGCCAAGCCCCCTGTGTCTTGCCTCGCAACCAGGATATCGAGTGGAGACGAGATAGTCTGATCACGCATGGAGCTTACATCCCACACATGGCCTAGGCGGTTGAGGGCTCTGATACACGGCCGGGTTTGGCGATCCTGATACGTTGAGGAAGCCAACAGCCCCCTTATCCAGACGAAAGATGGCATGGTCCACCAGGGTGTAGGTCCCTGGCACCGCCATCTTGAGATCCACGATTGTTGAGCCACCGGAAGGAACCGAGACTGTCTGAATGCCTTGTGACGGGGGATTGAGGACACCGCCGTCTCGGTACACGTTCTTGAAGTGGGAGCCAATAATATGGAATGAGCTCGTCAAGTTGGGACCAGCGTTGCCAAAGAAGATTCGGACGTTGTCGCCAACATTTGCCTTGAGGGGCCTGTCTCTTGTGAGAGCGGATTCACTGCCGTTGAAGGCGACAACTTGAGGTTCTTCTCGCAGACCGTTGGGATAGGAAAATTCGACAATCTCAGAACGACGTCCATCATCGTCAACCTCTGGGGGCTCATGGTAAAACTCGCTTTGCATGACGTAGTATTCTTTGTCCACGGGAGGAAGATCTTCGCCTTCTGGCTGCACGTACATCAGCCCGTACATGCCATTGGCGATGTGAACGGGCACTGGCGCGGCAGCGCAGTGGTACACGTAGAGCCCTGGGTAGAGCAGCTTGAAGCGAGCAGTCTTTGTCTCGTTCTCTTCAGCTGTTGTTACAGCAGCGCCACCTCCGGGTCCTGTGAAGGCGTGACAATCGATGTTATGCGGATTGCCAGCCGGATCCTTGTTTGTAAGGCTGAGCTCCACGACATCGCCCACTTTGGCCCGAATAAAGGGACCTGGTACTGTGCCGTTGAAAGTCCACTGCTCATACTTGTACTGGCTTGTGAGCTGCGCAAGTTTGGTTGTAGTGACAAGTGGGACTTTGACAAGGGCTGGGTGATCTCTTGTGATGGCTGGCGGAACATTGGGCGCGGTTGTAAGAATGGCATTTTCAGCGGGAAGATCTGCCAACTGGACACCATTCTCGGTGACGGGTTCAAAAACTTGTACATTCGGGTCGCCACCAATAGCAGGAACCATGGCGATAGAGCCCTGGGTGATGTTAGTCTATGTTTAGAAGTCACAAGAGCCAAGATGTGAATTCTGACTTACCTCTGCTTTGGAGCAGCAATCTAGCCCCCTGCCTTCCATTGAACAGCAGTCACCCTCCTTCTCTTCTTTTGGGACGTTCTCGTCTATGCAATTGTGGCATTTTGGCGGTGTCAACTCCATCCGGACCGGGGCAGGGCCACGCCGGTACAGGTAGTAGCCGAGAGCGAGGCCGGTAGAAGCCGCGACAACAGGAACCAAGCGAGCATAATTGGCTCCATTATTAGCTCTCGGCTTTGAGGTGAAGGATCTGACCCCAATAGCCGGAGCCCTCCTGGCCTGTCTCGATAAGGTTGCACGGAGAGCAGTGGAGACAGCGGCTCTGCTCCCCATTGAACAAAGTTGACTGGCTGCTGGAGCAAGATTCCAGCATGTTGTCACCAAGCGAGTCATTGTGTAACGGTGAAGAAAGAAGCAAGTAAGAATCCCTGATTCGGTTGATAGGCTTTATTTCGGGCGTAACCAGGGCTGAGCGGGCCAGGATGATACCTTTATAACAAGCAAATCAGACCACGAGGACGGTATAGCAGAACAGCCCAAGGCCTGGGCATAGGGGCTTGGTAATCAGACAGCATGGCCCGCCGTGTGACAGGACCCCCAAGACCACGGCTCCTCACCGTTGGCCGGAGTAGGTTAGACCCCTGTGGCATTAGCCCGGGAAAACATTCGAACCAAGACGTCGACGGAGCCACCGAGGTCCAAGTGATCATCTAGAGGCAGGGCATACGCACCCTCCTATTCATGAGGTCTTCTGATGGTGGTGAGACTATCTGGAAGAAACAGCCCTGCGATGGAGGAGAATAGGTCTCCTGAAGCCTCAAGTCGGGCCAGTTTGAGAAATCTCATACAGGTAATCTCACGATTTCAATACCACTATTGGGAGTCTCACGTTGATTAGAAACCAGCCGTCAGGAGACGTCTTGATGTCCCGCAGGCTTTGATGGTCTCGGGACGGACTTGGTACTGCGAAGCTATTCTCGTAGAGTATGAGTTGGGAGAGTTAAAGAGATGGTATTTCTCTCAAGAAACACAAAAATGCAAAATCCAAGTCAATTGATCTCAATTCATCATCAAAAGCTTCTGTTGAAGTTGAAATATCGACATCTCACTTTCAGCCACCTCCACCATGAGTAGCCCACTTGTGGTAAACATCAATAACCTGGCGGCATACACGCCCGCGGAGACGATAGAACTCATCTCCAGGATGGGTGTCAGGAAGGGAAACATGCGACCTGACAAGGTCTTCCTTTCCGCAGTCTCAGCTGGCTGCCTCCTCTCCTTTGGCTGTGCCGTCTCCCTTACTGCCATGACGGCCCCTTGGTACCACGAGAATGCCCCTGGCCTCATCAAATTGATAGGGGCTGGAGTCTTCCCCCTGGGCCTGGTGATGGTAGTGCTCACTGGAGCTGACCTGTTCACCGCAACCACTATGGTGTGTTTGGGTACCTCTGCGCCTCCCGAGTTTTCGCTAACCGAGCTTTCCAGTTTACCATGACATCTGTTCTCCACGGCCGGCTTCCGGCCCGAAAGATGCTGCTCCACTGGTTCCTTTGCTTCTTTGGGAACCTCGCAGGCTCGCTGTTTGTCATGGCCATCATCATGGGATGTAAGATTTCGCCAATCTCGGCCACGTGGGAGTTGAAGCTGACACATTCGAACAGACGGTGGTGTTTTCGATGCTTCTCCGTACAAGGAACAAGTCATATCCTTCGCAACCAAGAAGCAAGTAACCCCTCAATTGCATCAGATCTTCCTGCGAGGTATCGGCTGCAACTGGCTCGTGTGTCTGGCCGTTTTCCTCGGAACTCAGGCAAAGGATTTGAGCTCAAAGGTGATCGGGATGTGGTGGCCCATCTTTGCCTTCGTGTCCCTGGGACTTGACCACGTTGTCGCCAACATGTTCTACATGCCAATGGGCATTTGGCTGCACACTCCTGGTCTGAACGTTGGCCTGTACATCTGGAAGGGTAAGAAACCGTTTTCGGGTGGAGAGCTGAAAGAGAAAAAAACTGACAGTTCATTTCAAGGCATCATCCCTGCAACCCTTGGAAACGTCCTCGGAGGCGGTCTGTTCGTTGCCGCGTACTACTGGTACATGTACCTCTGTATGGAAGCCCCTGTCAAGATCGACGGCGTCGAGTATCAGGGGCCTCATGTGGATACTCACTCTCATCTGCATTTTCTCGACGGGAGGAGAAAGAGCGCTGCCACGGACGAGGAGAGTAGAATCGAGACGAGGCACGTCTCCGTCTCTCACAGCACCAAGTAAATGGGGAGAGAGCGCATGACAAGAGGAATGAATAATGAACACGGCAATGGCAAGAATTTTTACGGGGCAGCCTAGACTAATGAATGGGGGTTCGCACCGGGCTAGTTGAGGGTTTTGACGCGTGGGCCTCAGAAGATGATTCGTGTTTGCTATTTCTATTAGTTGTATCAATTTTGATTCCACATCATCGTTTGCCCGAAGACGTATGTGGCCCAATTGCCCCTATATGAGATCCAGTAATCTCGGCTCACGAGAGGAGAATTGGTCTGGAAGAAGGCTGGGAGAACATCTCCGGTCGAGAGCCAAGCCTACGGGTCGTTTGACCGACACCGCGATCACGAGCTTCCGCGGATTTCTTCAAGGGCTGAAGAAATGCATGCTGACCAAGTGGAACGCTTTTCCCGTCAGATCATGGCATCATATCATTTTAATATTTCCCCGGGGTGGGCATTTAAGCGGTAGATTTCAGCATCTCCGCGGTAGTTGAACCTTCTCCACGGAAGCATCTCAAACGTCGCGCAGGGGGCCTGGACCAACGAGATCCATTTATTTACTCATCAGACCATGCTGACACTAACACGCAAAACGTTCTAGTCGCCGCCGTTGGACATCCGGACGGCACGGGACGATACAAGTGACTTGGAGTTGGTCTAGACCCTCGTATCGAGATCTTGGGTGCCAGTCGTTTACACTCGCGTGAAGGGGGCGGAACTTGAGATGTGTCACAATGACGCTGACTTACATTTCAAGCATCTTGGATACAGACATAGTCTGCAAGTAAAGATACTGTTATTTGCAACTCCTCCTTTATGGAGCAGCGCTAATACAGTGGTACGTCCAATGCACTACAACCTTGCGAGAAGTAAATAGAGTGGGCCATCTCCGAGGACAAATCGTACACTGCTTTGAAATCCAATGATCTCATGATGTCCCGTATACTCCGGGGAACAGAGTATAAGACTTCTGAGGCTGATGCAGTGGATGATCACTTCTTTCATTGCCCTGCAGATCATCAGCATCTACATTCATAAACATGCGGCCCGTCCCTTCAAAGGTCATTTCTACTAAGTTGCTCCTTCGCAATCGGCCCACACGGCAGTTCATCCGGACAGCTGCTTCAATGGCGTCAGAACCTCCAAGTTTCCCGTTCCAGCGGGCTTCTGGGATGGAGCCTCCGGCTGAGTTTGCGCGTCTGCGAGCTACTGATCCAGTTTCGAAGGTCAAGCTGTTTGATGGCAGTCTTGCGTGGCTTGTGACTAAGTACAAGGATGTCACGTTTGTTGCAACTGATGAAAGGCTCTCCAAGGTAGGACTCCAAGAAGCTCTTTATGAATTTATTTGGTTGATAATCGTTGTAGGTCCGCACACGCCCTGGCTTCCCGGAGCTAAGTGCCGGCGGCAAGCAAGCTGCCAAAGCTAAGCCAACTTTTGTCGATATGGATGCTCCAGACCACATGAACCAGAGGTAAGTCATTCACGGCGACAATTCCGGGAAGTTCAGCTCTGATATCTGGTACAGGGGTATGGTCGAGCCTCTTTTCACTCCCGAACATATCAAGAAGTTGCAACCGTACATCCAGAAGACAGTCGACGATCTCTTGGCTGCCATGAAGAAGAAGGGTTGTGCCACAGGCCCAGTTGACTTGGTCAAGGAGTTTGCGCTCCCAGTGCCCTCATACGTACGAGGTTCCACTTGACTACCACCATTACGTTGCTGACGATTTACCTTTAGATCATCTACACCATCCTTGGCGTCCCCTTCAACGATTTGGAGTATCTTACGAATCAGAATGCCATCCGAACAAACGGAAGTTCCACAGCTCGAGAAGCATCTGCTGCAAACAAGTCAGCGTCCATTGGACCCAATGAAGAGTTTGACTAACCTGTAAATAGGGAGCTCCTTGACTATCTGGCCAGCTTAGTCGACAAGCGCCTCGAAGAGCCCAAGGACGACCTCATCAGCAAGCTTTGCACGGAACAGGTGAAACCTGGCAACATTGAAAAGGCTGATGCAGTGCAAATTGCCTTTTTACTTCTCGTTGCTGGTAATGCCACCATGGTCAACATGATCGCGTTGGTAAGATTGGCTCTGCAGCATTGTATAAATATTCAACTTCTAACGATTATCAGGGTGTTATTACCTTGTTCCAACATCCGGAGCAACTGGCGCAGCTGAAAGCAAACCCATCCCTGGCCCCCCAGTTCGTAGAAGAACTGTGTCGATATCACACGGCGTCAGCTCTCGCTATCAAGCGAACTGCCAAGGTTGACCTCGAAATTGGCGGCAAGGTAGGCTGGCAACAACCATATGGTTAAGAACTCTCAAAGTTAACTCAGCCCAGCATATCAAGGCGAACGAAGGCATCATTGCCTCGAATCAGTCGGCCAACCGTGACTCAGACGTCTTTGAGAACCCTGATGAGTTCAACATGAACCGAAAGTGGCCTGCTGAGGATCCTCTTGGCTACGGATTCGGTGCCCATCGATGCATTGCTGAGCACCTTGCCAAGACAGAACTAACCACTGTGTTTGGTAAGTGATAACTCTAAGGTTTCTTACCTTTGTAGTAGAGCTAATGAAGGAGCTATAGCCACACTGTTCAAGGAATTTCCTGATCTCAAGATTGCTGTGCCTTTCGAAAAGATCAACTTTACTCCGCTGGGCGGAGATGTGGGCGTTGTTGACTTGCCAGTCACATTCTAAGTTGCGGAGGCATCATCACACCTCATTTGTACAATACTACAAAGTTTATAGTAACAAGGAATGCTTGATGAACTAACCTCTCAAACAATATGGACGGTCAAGATGAACATCAAACCCTGTCTGCGCGACCTACAAGTGCGCGTCATTGCATGATAAAGTAATAGACTTATCTGTTTGTCAAAACCCTGATTTCAGAAAGACTTTCTCCTTTCAACCAGAGCTTGCTGGTGATTGCCTGCCCGGGAAAGCGGTTCATTAGGTTTAGGGATACCAGAAAACCTACGGGCGTACTGTAGCGAAAGAGCTTGGGCTGTGCTGTTATTGAGGTAAGATCCGTCAACGAATTAACCGAACTGGAAGGGCTGAACCGTTGAAATCTGCCAACACCATTCACGGGTTTTCATAAACGGTCTGCGAGCAACTATAGAGAATTTATTACCTTTACATATCTATTCGTAGCAGGCAACCCAAATCAATCAACAACCTTGCCACAAGGGCCAAGCACTTCTACCAGGAACATCCTCCCACAGTTGATGCGGCCTCTACTTTGTTTGAAGTCAAGACAGGCTATTGAGTATCCAGCCCGTCTTGGCAGAACAGAAATAGACTTGTCTTAAATAGCTTTGTTTTTCATTGATTAGGATGGCGATATTCCTTCCAGTGAAGAAGATAATATGTCCTAATTTCGGTTTAATCATCAATAACCTTCAACAGTGATAGCTGTGAAGGTTATGTAATGTCAATGTAAGCTTTGTGTATATCGGTGTTTTACAGCATTAGGTTTCATGTCGTTATGTGTTGGTACCTGCTCCTTGTTCTTGTACCTGTTGGGTTCTTTTTGAAGATGTCATTATACCCAACAAAAGAACAGAGAGAAAAGCAAAGTCAGACCTCACATCTAAGATGCCACCTTGCCTTCTCCCCGGAATGCATAAATACCATCCTTACCTCTTCAGCTAGCTTCGTTTCAGCGATCTCAGCACATCGAGCTATATGAGTAGACCGCTACATTGTGCCGGTAGTACAAACGCCAAGCAGACAAGGTCTCCGGATTTGAGCAACCGTCGGGTATATCACAGCCGCTATTTTCAACATACTGCGGTTTCGCCCCAGAAAAAACATGAACGACTCAACACGTGGGAGTGAGGAAGAATTGCAACAATTCCTATCCCTAGTAGAGGAAAAGTTGCAAAGACGGGAGCAGGCTCAGCAGCAGCCGACATCACCGAGCTACCCCTTTCAGCCCAGTCCTTCAGTTTTGTGTGTTTTTGAATGTTTCCGAGAGCACTTTGAAGACCAGCAGCGCATGATTGATCGGAGCAAGAAGAGAATAAGAGAGGCTCAAGAACGTGCAGCGGCCAAGAAGAGGGAGGAAGAAGCCAGGAAACGCGAAGAACAAGAGAAAAGGGAACGAGAAGCCAAGGAGCGAGCCGAACGTACACGACAAAAAGAAGAGCGGAGGAAGCAGAAAAGAAAAAACGACTGGTCAGATGCATGGAAGAGGTACGAGAATGGTTGGAAATCCATCGACGACACGGACAACCTCAATGGCAGTGAAATCCCATGGCCGACAAAATCAGGACTACGACGAGATTTGAGCGAATCAAGTGTGCGACAATTCTTCCGGAGGACGGCTTTCGTTTATTCCTCTAACGATCACGTTGAGGAATTGTTCAAAGTCATGACAAAGGAGACAAAGCGGTGGCATTCCGACAAGATCCAGCATCGCTTTGGGCGAGACATTTTCCAAAGTCAGTACAGCGAAGATATTGAAATGGTTACCAAGTTGATTGTGGTGTTGTGGAAGGAAGCAAAGATGGGCAGAGGGGGAAACAAATGAGAGTACGTGTCAGGCATTCTCTCTCAAGGACTTTTCTATCAAATAGTATTATTACAGTACTAGAAGTTCAACATGATTCATTACAAACATTAATTCAACTCAAAAAGATGAACTCGCCCTCTCATACTGTTTCTTTATAGGTGCCTTTGAAAGTGCTCTCGCTCCGGCCATCGTCACCGTCATCCACCACAACCGTCGTCTCAACAGTTTTCGTGATCCCATGCGGCTCTGGAAATGTAGCCAGATGAATTTCTGATCCATTGTGACTGCCTTCTCGAGCCGGAGGAGCTTCTTTGCCTAAACGGCTCATGATGGTGTTGCTAGGTTTCGAAACCGTGGCGGTGCTGGTGATGATTGCACGCGACGTGAGACCGTAGTTGGTCGGGTTGGACCTTTCTCTGCTGTTCGAGTACCAGCCTTCGCCTCGGCCAGTTTCGCTGCTACGAACGACCTTGGAGATGAGGCTGGCCATCAGTAGCTCGATATACAGCTTGATGATGTATGCCACAGGAGCGAATTGCACATATCTACAAAAGGTCAGTGGCTATCAGTCAAGTAATACAGAGTATGAACTCACAGGTAGGGATTTGGTAGACTCAAGAAGCCAAGCAGGAGAATATCCATGGTTGTAGATATGCCCACCATGCCAGCGTTAAAGTTGAAGAGTCTCCAATACTTGCCCAGGCCATCCTCAATCAAACGATAGCGCACCAGATACAAAAAGTACAGGTTAAGTCCCAGATCGATTATGAGGAAGAAGATCTTTTCCACCTTTTCAAAGATTATATTGTGATGGACCTGAGCTGGGGTGGCACCTTCTAGGTGGGCGACTGTCCAGATATAGCAGACGGCGATGTTGATGAGACCGATGCTGACGACGAGACTCCATTTCAAGTGCGTGGCTCGGCGCTTGTTGGTCATGATCAAGGCGACTCGATTGGCGATGATCTGGGGCAGGAGTTGGGTCTGTAAAGCCCATAGTACAACTGTAAAAAGGAAAAAGACGAGGCTAAAGATGACAGTTAGCTATGGCCCCTAATGGTATACTCGAATTACACTTGCCTTCCTTTGATGACATTGTTCAAGAACAAAAAGGTAACAATGGAAAAGATAAAGTTGGTCCAAGCCTCAGCCCAGATCAAGTACAGGTAGGTATTATGAAAGCTGTGGGTGCGCTTCCAGATACTTCGAGTCTGCCCGATGACCTTTGCAATAGTAAAGACAAAGACACCCACAAAGAGGCCAAAGTAGATGGAGGCGAGATCCACCATCTTGGGCGACAGAAAACAGCGCAGGGATGACAAGATGACGAGATAAGAGGAACGAGCGAAAGGGAGGAATGCACACGACACCTTATATCTTCAGGGTTCGTCATGTGGAAGTACTCGGTATCTCGGTAAGTTGCCCACCGATCGACAAATGGCTCTTCTCTCCTACCCACGCGTTGCAGATTCCCCATGTCTTTCAGAGCCACATGCCAAAGTCTAGTGCTCAATGCCCACAAGCCTTGCGCTTCCGCAATATGAGGATAAACGCCACTAACAAAAGTGGCGTCCACTCTGACGGCCGTACCTCGCAGACCGTCTCAGGGACTAGACTTGGATTCATCGTCACTATCCGCCGCCGGCACTTGATGTCTGGTAGGAGAATGAATTGACTCGCGTAAGACGGCAGGTTCCTGGGCTAGTTACGAAGCCCTCGTCAGGGCAGTACCGGATGCGTCATCCGTGCGGCAGCGTTTTAGCTGACCGGAATAGGATCAAGGTTGCAGCTAAGAGATCGGTAATCTCGACGAGTCAGCCTAGCGCGTAGCATCGTCCTGCCTAGTTGGGAAAGATTGTCTCAGCTTGACCGTTATTGGTCTCTCTTGTCAATGCCCATATCCCAGGGTTTGGGAACGCGTAAATCACTGGATCCCTTGATGATCAATGATCGACGTTTTGGTGCCTGTCCTCCCCCGCTTCAAGAGATCACCTTCAGGGACAGTGACAGCCTGTCTAAGCTGCTAAAGGTGACACGCCCGTCACTAAGCGAAAGGGATCAGCATCTTGTAAACGTCCCCGGTATTCAGCAGAAAGGCCCAGACCGTGCTTCGAAAGCTGCGTCACCTGGCGAGTTTAGAGTTTGTGTCTAGTTTATCTACCCTGGGCTGGAACTAGATGCCACCGGAATGGCGTTTCTTCTCAACGGATGATGCCTGCCCCGGTGGTTTTCGTACTCTTCAGCCAGCTGCCGGTCTCTTGTCCTGTTCTGCTCTAGATACACAAACGTCTTAATTGCCCAGCTCTTTTCCCGTGGACCCTGAGAAGGCGGACTCAACTCTATCCGTGTGGCTGCGGTTTTCAACGGAATATTCCTTGAAAAGACGTCCATGACTCCAATCACTTGACCCCTTATCAGTCCATCTCCCAATCTAGTGTCCATAGCCAACTCCTTAATGCCACATGTTTAAGGAACGGCTGTCTAGTGGCGAAGTCTCGTTGTTCCGTGGGTAGGGCAAGCTTCAGATGGCATGGCTCGAATCCGCCATGAAATGTGAAGCACTAGTGCTTCGGTATCGCCGTGAGACTCACGATTGTAAGTATTCCTGTGGCTTCGATATTTAAGAAATTCCAGCGACGTATATTATCCCGCATTCTATCAATTATAATCCCCCTTTCCTCGCCATTAACAATTTCGTAGACCTACTGAAACAACAACCCAAGGGAAAAGCGAAACAAGAACGCCGTCAGCCATCAACGCTGCCACCACAGATAAGATCACTTAGCATGTAGCTTAACCTGCTCCTCACTCCATTCCCAGAATTCTTTGGCGATGCCAGTGCCTCCCTCTGCCCGGGTCTTGGACCCAGCGACCATGTCCTTGGTAGCATGCCACAACCTTCCCCACGGAGCTACTATTGAGTAGTCAGCGACAGATCGATGTTTAATCGAAGCCATTATCAGAGAAACTCACCAAATGCTCCTGACTTTTCCAAGCTCACTTCAGGGGAGAAGCCGGCAAAGATGTTGGTGTATGCACCGTAGATTGTAGGGTACAACACCGTCTTGCGGAGGAACCAGTGAAAAGCAGGGCCCATGGTGCGCCAAAACTCCGAGTCCAGGTTTCCGGGATTGAGAGGGGTTGAGATGATGCCGTGTTCCTTGTGTCGTGAGGCATATTCGGTGGCATAGAAGTAGTCACCAAGCTTGCTGATGTAGTACTGCTCAGCCGAGGTTTCTTTGGTGATGTCCTTGACTCTCTCCATGTAGCGCTTGGTGGTAGTGGCGATAGCAGCTGTGGACGAGGCCCAGACCACGCGAACCGTCCCAGTGGGCGCATCTCTCGCTGTGGAGATTAGCGTGGGGGTCAGTTGCTGCGTGAAGGCCAAGGTTCCAAGACAGTTGACGCCAAGCTGAAGCTCGTAGCCCTGCTTGGTCTGAGAACCTTGTTCAGTGAAACCAACACCGGCATTGTTGAAGAGGACATGGAGTTTGCTTTCTCGGCGCAGGATTTCAGCCGCAGAAGCGTTGATGCTTGGGAGGTCGGCAAGGTCAAGTGGGAGGCAGATCAATTCTCCACCAGACTTGGGCACGGCAGTTTGAATGGCATCACATGCTTCCTTGTTCTTGCTTTCAGAACGCGCCATCATGTAAACACGCGCATTCTTGGAGTAAAGAATCTGGGTGATCTCCTTGCCAATTCCCGTGTTGGCGCCAGTGACGACAATGACCTAGTAAATTGTCAGATGTCTTGGTTGAGGTATAGGGTAGCCAGGGTTCGTGAGTGCACCAACCTTGCCCTTGAGATCGGGGAGATCCTTTGGCATGAACCTTGGGGACCCGGCGAAGAAGGCTTGCCGCAAGATATTGAGAGTACCCGACATGATGGATAGTTGGGAGTTTGTTGGAGAGTTGTGTATAGTAAATCGTCCAGAGATGTCGATGCTGAGTTTAAGGGGTGAGGCCAGGGCAGACACTGCGATGATGGATGTGGAGAGTGAAAGAAGGAAGACATGTTATAGAATGGCCGGAGCACTTATATACGAAATCTTTAATGACCTTATTTCCTGCTTGAACTTCGAATACCGTCGTCAAATCCGTCGACATTGAGACATGGTGTACTGAACCCCGCGGGGTTCGCACACTTTAGTGCCTGAGGCATCAACGACGCGTGGATCCCGCCCAACCCCGCGGACTTCATTTCCGCCTCGTTTGAGACCCTCAATCAGCCCAGTTAAAGTACCTTGGCATTTGATCAACCTCGGACGTCGAACAGCAGAAATGGCCCCGAGTACGCCTCCATATTCTACGCCATGGATTCCGGCACCTTATGGCAGAGCCTGTGCTGGCTGCTCCCGTGCCAAGTGCAAGTGCTTTTATCGCTCAAATGGAGGGAGATGCGAGAGGTGAGATCCGTTTAGACGCATTCTATATGCGTGACGAGATGACATGTCTGACTGAATCTAGATGCTGCCGTCTTGAAATCTCCTGCGAGCCTGCTGCTGGTGTCCGAAAGAGCAGAACCAACGCGATACGATCTGCACCCAGTGCTGACGCTAGATTGGAGCGGAGACTTGATGATCTTGTCTCTCTAATACAGTCACAAGGCGCCAGCAGGCCGACAGCTACTCCAGGGACGAACCATCTCCCTTCGGTTGAGCCTTTCGATCCGCCGCCAGAGTATAGTACTCCAGCATCGCCTGCATCATCATACCAACCAGACGTTGCGATAAATTCGGCCGATGCCACGGTCGAACTCCTCCGTCCCTTGGAACCCGAATCAAGTGATCCTTCCTCTTTGATACTGAGTGACATGTCTATCCATGGCCTCACAGACCGTGTCGCTGAGGAGCAGCTCAACACTTTTCGACGTTCCTTCTTACCCAACTCACCACTGTTTCACCTCCCTCCCTCTCTTAGCTCTCGAGAGTTTCGTCAGCAGAAACCATTTACTTGGTTTGTAGCTATGGCATTGTCAGCCAAGCAGATCTCCCAGCAATTTGCCATGGGAGAGACCATCTGGCGAATCATCTCAAAGAGGATTGTCTGCGAGCATCTCGCTAACCTCGACTTGCTCATTGGACTCATCTGCTTTGCGTCATGGTATGAGAAAAGACTGAAGGCAGAATCATGCGCTTACTCTATCCTAGGTCACATGGCTTCAAAATGGATAAGCCGTTCATGACAATGCTTACTCAAATGGCCGTGTCACTGGCCTTTGAACTCGGCTTGCATAAACCTCCCGTAAATGGGGCCCAGCGCTGCAAATTCGGGCAATCTGTTGCCGAGCAGCAACAGGCACGGAGGGAACGAACACTAGAGGAGAGACGAACTATTCTTGCTCTTTTTCACTTGTCTTCATCGTATGTATACGCCCACCTTTTTGACTGGCCCTGTCTGACGTCTTGATCCCAGAACCTGGACTGCATTTCGCAAGACGGAGCCTATGCGCTGGACTGCTTACATGCAAGAATGTCTACAAATTCTTCCCGAGCAAGGAGAGTCGCATCTCGATGCCATACTCGTGGCTCAGATCAAGTGTCAGCTTATCTTCCACCAGGCTGAACCGTTTGCTTCAGCGCAGCCATTTTTGGAGGGCACGCAGAAGTCACCATCTGCGACTTTTATCACGGCACTGCTGAGGCAGCTTGGTGAAGTTAGAGATACGTTGCCTGCCAACATCAAGTCTGAGAGTGAGTTAAGTATCTCCACAAAGCTGCCCCGAGAAAAATGTAGAGAACTAAGTTGGGGATAGAAATCATCCAGCTGTACCTGTGTTATGCGGAAATGGCACTCAAGAAACACCTCATTGGAGAGCCAAAGACAAGCAGCCAATCAATCCCGGAAAACTTGCAGAGACTTCAAAATCTGGATTCGGCTCTGGGTAGCACCGAAAGATGGCTGGGACTCTTGTTTGATATGCCTCTAAGCGACCTGGCTGGCATCAATGTCGACTTTTGCACGCAATTCCTCCACTGCTTGGTAATACTCTTCAAAGTGACGATCCATAAGGAGCCGGGATGGGATATGGAAGAGGTGAGAAAAAGGATAGATGTAATGAGTGTTCTCGATCGTTCCCATGAGGTACTCGGAGAAGTTGCTATGGCTATGGGGATCGTGGACGACCCAGGTCCTCGCATGGGCCTCTTATTTAGGACTGCTGGTCTCTTCAGGGCTGTCAAAACGTTATTCATGGCAGAGATGCAGTCGAGACTACCGCAGAATGTGCTACAAGAACAGGCTGCTGAAGGCTTGGGTGGTGAGATGGATGGCCAACGTTTGGACTTTTCAGATGAGCTCTTCCAGGACTTGTATGAGGAACCATGGCTTGCTGATCTGTTTGACTCAGCTTGGCAGGGGGACTTTGATAATGTTTGAGAATTTGGTTGGCCTGGGCATATAAATAGATCATACACCTGGTTTAGCCGCCTTATCTCAACCATGGGAGTACCTTCTATCAGTCTCTTAAGATGATATCCTCTTCTGATCTGTGTTGTGGCGAAACTGGCAGCCTAAATAGTGTTAGCAACCACATTAGACTTCACGCAGAGAGTGGTGATTGGCGGTACAACACGACGGCATGGCCGAGACTAAAGCATGCCTTGCCCCAGCTTCACTTATCACTCGATTAGGCAGTAGCTGTCGCAATGACCTATACAGGCAATTCATCCATGTTCACCGTTTCCACTTTTAAAGGGGTGAGAGTACTCGATGATAAAATAAACATCATGCAGTAATATTCTCTCAAAAAAGCTTCTGCACGAGAAATAATGGCGCCCATCGATCTGTTTCCCACGTGCGAGAATGAGGCTCTCAACGACGCCGAGGCTCAGCCAGCCGCAACTGAGCAGACTAGTCTATTGCCGACAGCCAAGGAGAACCATAAAGATGTCGCCAAGATTGTTGCTGTCAACTTTACCATGCTGATGGCTGGTATGAACGGTAAGTGATATCCCAAATCACGAACGTGCAGAGGTGAAGCTAAGGTGAAATACAGACGCAGCAACAGGGGCTTTGATCCCATATATCCAACCCGGCTACAACGTTGGATTGCTCGCCGTGGCAATCCTTTATCTCGTCAATTTTTCCGGATGGTTTCTAGCAGCTTTTGCCAACGTCCACCTCGCCAGCCGGCTCGGTATGGGCGGTACGCTTGTGATCGGCGCATCGATCCAGCTCATCGCTTACGCCCTCACCTTCTGGAAGCCCCCATTTCTAGTGTTTGCATTATCCTTCTTCTTTGCTGGTCTGGGCGTCGCGTTCCTTGACGCTCAGGCCAATACCTATGTTGCGCACATGAGACATTCGCATCGATGGCTGGGGGTGTTGCATGCTGCCTATGGTCTTGGTGCGCTGCTTAGTCCCATCGCAGCGACAACGTTTGCTACCAAGACTCCTTACTGGCATTTGTTTTACCTCTTGATGCTGGTTTTGACACTTTGCAACATCGCATGGTTGTCCTGGAGTTTCCGGGATAGCCTCTTTAAGCTCTCTGGCGATGCCGAGGGTGAGGACGCTACCGATCAGTTGAAAGCAGCGCTTTCGCAGCAATCAGTGTGGATGATCAGTCTTTTCTTCTTTCTCTATGTCGGAGCAGAAGTTACTGCCGGTGGTATGTCTAGACACCTCAAAATAGTTCACTTTGGTGATGCTAACATGCTCAGGCTGGGTCATCGAGTTCCTTATCGAAGTGCGACACAGTCCCCCCAATATCGCCGGCTACGTCGTGTCTGGCTTTTGGGGAGGCCTCATGATAGGGCGTATCCTTCTTGCTGATATCACGCATAAACTTGGCGACCGCCGCATGGTGTTTATTTACATCCTCATTGGACTCGGGCTGCAGTTGGTCTTCTGGTTTGTCCCTGACGTAACCGTCGACGCAGTGGCCATCAGCCTGCTCGGTTTTGTCATTGCACCCTTCTTCCCGGTCGGGGTGTCAGTTCTCACAAATTTGTTACCTCGAGAGTTACATGTCGCCGCTATAGGTATGTTGTGTTTCAGCTCTCGCCACGATCGAGCCAGCAATTAACTTTTGGCAGGGTTTACGGCCACTGTTGGCCAGGCTGGGTCAGCTGCCTTTCCATTTTTGACAGGCGCGATAGCCTCAAAAGCAGGAGTTACTGTTCTGCAGCCGATTATGGTGGCATTGTTGGTTGGTATGCTTTTATGCTGGAGCCTCATTCCGCGGGCCAAGAGGAATCAGTGATGTGTTGGTCCCTCATTGCGCTGGATCCTGCATGCATGAATCTTATCGATCTGAATATAGGTTTGAACTGCCATGTCCGCGTTTGCCGCGAGGTGAAGCGAGCCACTCAACGATGATCCTGTTATTTCCTCTTGTCACTCTTCTTGTGTCTTCCCTCAAACTGCCCCTCAATGGTCCTTTGGGTTGAAAGTGAGGCGGACTGGCCAATGGGATTTGTGCAAAAGGAACCAGGCTCTCGGAGAATGCAGGCAGTGACCTCCAAGGAGGTTGGCACAGGGGCGTCTCATTGGATTGCAGCGGCTGCTAAGGCGTTTTTTAGTCAGAAATACGGCGACTGACAGACAGTTGGGAGCACAGGCTCAGCGCTTCAAGGCTGCCCCCAGGGCGTCTTTCACCAACAAGTACCTGTTCAACGTGGTCGACCTACAAGCCCCAGTAACATTTTAAATCTACTGTGCTTAATTGATGGGAATTAGCAAACTAGACCCTAGTATTATTGATATGAAGCCCATCGCATTATTAGACAGAAATCATTGGCTTGCTGTACTAGGAGTGAATGACGCGGAGCTCAAGTTGTAGGTACAATGACAACCCATCCCACCAAGACCTGGTGCCCTCCAATATGTTTCCCTTGACATCTTAGCTCAGCTGAGACGCCACATGCAATGCAAGTCTGGTTGCCTCTTGGTATCAGGCTGCCTTGCGACACCATAAATTCCACCTGATTACCCTGTCAACTTGGCCCGTTTGCAAATTCCCTGTCAGTGCATTTCCATCATTATGGATCCGTTGTCAATCATTGCCGGTGTCGCAGGCATCGCCACGGCGGGTGTCTCCCTTGTAGAGGTGCTCTTCGACACCATCGACTCATACCAAAATGCCCCCAAAGACATCGTCTCGATAGCGCGGGGAGTCCAGGATCTCTCGATTATCTTGGACCAACTGAAGCAAGTCCTCATCGATGGCCGAAACATGCATACAAGATGGCTCCTTAAATCCGTCGCTTCAGTAATCAGACAAATCGAATATGTCCATGCTGAAGTATGGGAGCTCATCCCTCGAAGTGCCTCCGGATTTGAGAGGGTCAAGTGGACATTTCGGAAGGGAAAAGTCAGAGATCTGCTCAACAAGATCGAGACTCAAAAGAGCACTGTTCAGCTCGTCTGCACGACCCTCCTTCTGGCTATTCAGCAGAAGAAAGTCACAAAGCACAGCAGGCGACGCCCTGGCAATGATTCGGAGAAGTATGCGAGGAGGAGGTTGAGGAGACAAGCTGAAAACCTCGTCAAGACTGCTCACGAGTCGCTCCTCAATTTGACTCAGAGCTCAGATCAGGAGGCAATCGAGGGGTCTTCCACCAACACATCCCAAAGTCAGAGGCAGCAAGAGCCGCAGACACAACTTACTGATGGCTCTCCGACTACACCCACCATTCGAGTATCAGGCCCCGAACAAGATTTTCTAGATGACAATGAGGATCTTTCACCCCAAAAAACCCCCGATGAGACTGCTTTGTGGGTCTACGACATGGTTTTCTCGCCGACAGCCGAAAGAAAGGCCCACGAAGGAGACACTGGGCCCCGACCCGACAGCAGCAACGCCCTCATCCTCCGCAACTCACAGGGCGCCGAAATTGTTCTGGCTTCAAAGAGGCCCATGGCGGCAGAAGTTGTTGATGATCTTCTCTACGACTGGACTCATTTGAGTTGGCATGACATTAAGGAGACGTCCGAGACTGTGCGGGTGGAACACCCAGAGCAACCAAGGAGGTACTCGGATGACCGTCTTAGAGAAGATCAGGGCTCCAACCTGGAACCACCACGCCAGTCAAGACGGAAGACGCGCCGTCATCGAGGAGCCTCCGAGGAGCATATTCGACGAGGCATAAGTGTGGAATACGAGAGCGAAGGATCCTCAGGTGGCTCTGCCAGATCCGAGCACTGGTCTTATATCGACAGTCAACCATCTGACTCTCAACGGGAAACCACGAGAAGGCGATACTCCGCTCATGATTCAGAGCGAGAACCGCCAACTCCCCCAAGTGGATACAGGACCAGATCGTATTCAGATGCGGGTCCAGAACCGAAAAGGAATCCACGTCATGCAACTGTTGAGGACGACCCAGATGACTCCATGGATGACCTGGCGAGAAAACGTGCCAGATCAAGGGCTGCACATGAAGAAGCTAGACGGCGAGCAGATGCCGAGTTTGAGAAGCATCGTCAGCACACGCAACACTCACCACGATCAAACACCAACCGAGGGCAAGATCGAGAGGCAGACGATAGACCAGGCCACAGAGAGGATCATTCAAGCAGAACCAACCAGAGTCAACCGCCAAGTCGGATACAGAGGGCTGCCGCCGCGAGTTTACTTGCTGGAGCGACTGAAGCGTTTCGTGTCTATAAAGAGCCAGGCGGCTGGGACAGTAAAAAGAGTACGAGGGTATTGGCAGCCGCAGCTGGAGCTGCAGCGGTGCCAGTACCTGATGTGAACGATCAGGGGGGCATGTGAGTCAGAAGTGGCGAGGAGACAGAATGACGAGGTTTCGGCAGAAGGATTTAAATGAAACTCTTTAATCACGAGGCATAATAACACCCGGTTAACAAGTTAGAAGAGACGTGTTTGAATTAACTATACTGTTTCGGTAACTAGCACTTTGATACACCTCCCTAATATGTGCTGTGAGTTTAGACCGCTTTGACGTCGGTGAGCTCATCTGTATGGGCTATATCTACCTCGCCATTCGGGATACCAAGGATCGTTTCCTTATCCTATGGTTGTTAGCCACTCAATGACCACTGAACGGGTAGCCTTGAGAGAAACGTACCGCAAAAATGGCATCTATCTCCTCTAGTGGTAGACCGAGAGTATCTGGGAAATAGTAGAGAATGCCAAAGGCACAAAAGCACCCCGGAATAATAAAGCACAAATAGAATTTCCACCCAATATCACTGTGATGGTTAGCCATGCGCTTGAGCCAGTCGTACGAATGAAATGTAGAACCTACTTGAAAGCAGTTGGTGCAACAGACAGCCATATGACATTCATCAATGCAAGTGTTCCGCAACCCAGTGACACCCCCTTGGCTCGTATGTGGGTTGGGAATAATTCACCCAGATAGACAAACTGGGCGCTATCCAATGCAAACTCGTAAATGAAGACGAAAATGAATAGGATCGCAACTGCAGCCCTGAGAGCAGTCATGTTGTTGGTACCCACGAAGTTAGCGACCAATGCCGCCTCGATAATGAGGCAGGCCTGGCACCCGAGGAGGCCGTAACCGATGAATTTCGGCCGCGGTATCTTATCGACCACAAGGAGGGCGAGGCACCCACCACCCCAGCCGAGAGTGAGCCAGGCTGCTGCATATAAGAGTTGTGTCTTGTTGTCGAAGCCAAGCGTGCCATAAATCTAAAGCGATGTTAGCCAAGCAGACATGGTGGTTTCCAAGATGATGAAACTGACCATAGGGCCGTAGTCTGTTTCTATGGGTTAGCAGATGCCCGTATATACTATTAATTCTGTAAACTCACTATTGATCACCAAGATGGCGGACGTCTGAATACTGGCAAAGGTCCCCATTCCTATCAGAGTCCTTTTCCTGTAATTTCTGTTTGCGAACATTGCCCAATACGAATCTTGGAGACTTTTGTCGACTTCAACCTGTAAGCGGATTTGGGTGAACTCGACACCCGCTTCTTCTGGAGTGTGGAGTTTCAAAAGATTGTTCCTGGCTTCCTCATATCGGCCTTTTAGCATAAGCCAACGGGGAGATTCTGGTAGCCAGTAAAGAAGTACCAGTAAGACGAGAGCAGGCAGTCCTTGAAAAGCTGTTTAATCATTAGCGTAGGCCAACATTACAGACAGCATCTGTCTCACCGAAAGGGGCTCTCCAGGCGTGGGGGCTGTTCAAATGATAGAAGCCGTAGCCTACCCAGGCAGAGGCGGAGTAACCAAACAGTAAGCTGGCTCCTACAAGGGAAACAAACACTCCCCGGACTGCAGGAGGCGCGATCTCCGTCATCCAGAGTGTTACTGCTGAGATCATCATATATGTTCTAGCATGTGTCAGTTCAGGCCTCCAGTGGCATGGTGGTGGTGACTTACCCGGCCCCAGATACAAAGCGGAAGACTATAAATTGGCCAACATTGACAGATCCTGCCATTACGGCCCCAGATATAATAATAATCGCAGCTGACTAAATGAACAGAATAGTCAGAAAGTTTTTCGTCCACGAAATTCTGCACGATACTTACCACTGCTACGGCAGCTCGCCTCCCCCATCTATCCGCGAAGATTGGGACGGTCAATATGAAGATGGCCGCACCAGCAAAAAAAAGCGACTGGAACCTTGATGTCAGTACGGCCCCCAACACTGAGGATCAGGGATCTCACATTCATGCATGAGATGAGGCTGGTGGAATCTGATCTGGTAGCAAGATCGAAATATTCGACGAACGACGGTTGGGCTGCGACTTGCGTTAGTTTGGGTCGGACGGGGTGGCCATGATACTTTACCGATCGTTGGACCAATTACACCAGAAGAATAGCCAAAGGACATGCTTCCAAGGCCAATGCTCAACATCTATATCTATTGTAAGTCCGAATGAACATGTTGGACAATCAGGCAATGTCGTATACTGACCACAACGACCAAGTAAGGTCTCCATTGTCGCTTGCTGGAGTGTTGCCCGGTCATGACTGGCGTCTCGTGGGCTTCAATAGCTGTTGACATCTTGGGATGATCTTCGGACATTTTTTTGTATTTGAATGATGAAACTGGGGTGAAGATGTGGAATGTGGAAGAAATCAAGGGGGGTTTTATATGATGTTTCTAGATTGGATCTTATCGCACTCGAACGGCAGACGGAAGAAGACCATATTTTATCCTATCGGTGATATCAATTCTACGCCCATATTTCGGTGTTGTTGTCGTCTTGAAAAGAAATTAATGCCTTAGCACTCATCGACCAGTTCAAAAACCTGCGGCCAATTCTTTCGTCCGTCTAGTATCACTAGGCGATCCCGGGTCCGTTAGATCTATCTGAGTTAGATAGTGGAGCTACAAGGTCGATCAACAGATAGGAAGTAGATACTCTGTTAGTCAATATTCATGATCAGAGCGGTCGACCCCGGCAGGCCGGACTTTTGGCGCCCTGTTCTTTCGGATGCAAGCACGGAACGCGGCCCGGGTCATTAGATTGCTATCTCCGGATCCCGAGAGTAGTCCTTTCAGCTTCGTCGAAAGTCTTCTGTTAGCCATGAGACGGTAAGCGCTCCATAATGACTCGGCCAGATACTAGAACAGTCACTAAAGGATGAGATACGGCCCGAACCTCGGGCCGTACCCACTACAGGTCACGACAGTGGCGCCTCTAATACGTCTCAAGATAAGAAATGTCCCGCGCAATATCGTTCGGCGTATCAATGACCGAACTGCTTGGGCCTTGATTCCTCAAGATTATGAGTCCTGAGCTAAAATACGACTCCCAAATTCAGGAACGTCTTGTGACTATTTAATAGAATTTCTCCTCTCATTCTGCAAATACATTCCTGCTCCTCTGGTCAGCAACTTCTTTTTCGTCTATTTTGATAATCCTTATCGTCTAAGGATAACCTCTCAAGATGGTCAACGTTCACGAACTCGAACACGGATCCCGCAGCACTACCGGGACTTGGACACCGTTTGACTGGGAAGACCCCGTCTTCGGCCCTCAGTCAAAAGGAGAAGTTGTGACTATCCGGGCTGGTGGGACATCTGGGTCCCTCGCTGCTGGCCTCTGGCGTACTGGCCCTGGTATTGCAGGATGCAACGACGATGGCAGCTGCGATGTCGTCTATTCCGCCCCTCTGGGTGACGAAACGATGCTAGTGTTGGAAGGCTCGTCCGAGGTCACGATCAAATCCAGCGGCAAAAAGTATCATGTCGAAGCAGGAACAATAATCAGCCATCCAAAGCATGTCCAGCTTTCCTGGCACACTACCACGCCCTTCTTGAAGAAGTTTTGGGTAATATGGGACGGCACTACTCCCGGCACCAAACTCGACGACCTCATCGTTAGCAACATCAATTATAACCCGCAAAGCTGGGCTCCTTTTACCTGGGGGGAGCCAGGCAAGGGTCAGCAGGCGGTTGGCGAATTTGCCCTAGTACGCAACACGGGCTCTACGGGGACTTTGGAAGTTGGGCTCTGGCGAACTGGGCGTGGGATTCCAGGCTGCAACGAGGACGGTTCCGCTTCTTTCGAGTATAGCTCGCCGCTGGGGGACGAAACAATCATGTTGCTGGAAGGACTGGTGACCATCGTTGAGCATGAGTCCGGGAAGATGCGTAGGTTTCAAGCTGGAGATATCATTGCACTCCCCTCTGGCCTGAAGGTTTCCTGGACCTCCGAAGGGCCGTTTGTGAAGACCTACTTCGTCATCACAAACGACAAGCCTGTCCAATGAGTCTAAGGGGGACATGCGTCTTGAGCGTAGCTGGAGGAGTTGAGTGTGAGACACATGGTAGCTAGCACACAAAGGATTTAGAATGGTCACAAGGGAAGTATAGTTGTTGTACGCGAATAAAATTGTTGCAGATGTCTAATCATTACAGCTAAAACCACTCGTCTTCTATCCTTGGTAAGCAACTATGGATATTCTCCAGCCTGTTCGAGAAGTTGAAAAAGTCTAGGGAGGGACTGAAGTGGATTGCTTGCATTTCTTCGACGGGGTCACGCTCAGGGCTCGGAGGGCGGTCTGAAGGGACCCAGTTGTCAACACTGTCCCATACTGCGGTCATCTTGGGCCATTCACCGACCGCGGTTGGACAGCTGAATAATTGTTGATAGCGATTTCGGTCCTTATAGAGGCGCTCAAGTTTCGTTACCTGGATGTATTAGACCGTATGCAACGATTCACGACGAACTAAACACACCATCCGTGTTGAACTTTCCCAATAATGGGACAGCTCCCCCAAGAGATTTCGACACTCCTCGTAATGCTGTATCGAGGCTGTGCGGACTTCTTCGTTACTATCAGACGAGAACAGGATGTGAATTGATCCGGCCACCATCGCACAGTAGCCTCTAAAGCAAGAGACCGTGATGTAGCCAAGGCTTTGCGTCTGTTGCAACATAGAAAGTGCAGTTGCGTGCCTTCTACCCGATGCCCAAGCTTTACGCAAGAAATCAGCAGGCGCTCTGCTAGCCGTATCCCCTAATCGATGCTGAAGAAGAAAAGGATGGTGCAACAAACAGCCTGCAAGATGAAAGAGGGCTCGGCTGTATATTAGAGGGCCTGCGGTTCGCATGTCTACCACTCCATCCACATTAAGTGTCCGGTTTAGGATATTACTCAATGGAACCAGCATTCCAAAGTTGAGCTCCAACCGACACAGAGTTGATTCGAGGGCTGAATATCGAGATGCTGCAGACCATGGAACGGCATCACAAAATTGTGTTTTCTCACGTAGAGTATAGTGTACTACGCGATTAAGTGTCGCAGCCATCAAGATAATCAGACAAAAGTGACTTTGGGCTGGCAGCGTCGTTACCTCTGGAGCATCTCCAATGAGTTGGCTTAATGTTGGAGACTGTGTCTGGGAGCATTGTCGGAATGCCCTCTCGCTGCATGGGAGACGTAGCCTGCAATCCCTATCGCGGATGGCAGGAGGTCTTTCTCTGCCGCATGAGATGAGCCTGTCAAGCAGGTAGATCGACCAGAATGTTCGTCGGTACACTTCTCTCTCCCAAGGCTCCAGACGCGAATCTGGTTCATCATTGAAGTGGTAGCGCTGCGCTATTCGAATAGCAAGCCCAAGTTTGATCCAGGCGGCCGTGCATTTTCCGTCTTGACAAAGTTAGCATGATGGTAAGAAGAGTAGAGTGAGTAGGCCATGATAGACCCTACCTGAGTAGTCGATGACGCAAAGGAGGTGAATTGTCTGAGCGATATATAAGGCGTCGGCGCAGTCCGTAGCGACTGCTGAATGCTTGACAACCAGAGCCCAGGCTTGGTCAGCGTACATCGACAATACCCCTGTCGCGCGATGGGCATGTCCCAGATGGGAGAAGCGGCTAGCCGTAGCCAAAAACGCGAGGCGCAAATATACTGGAAGTTCTTGAGATGCCAGCCGCTGTCGGAAGCTCTCTTCGTGGAACAATGAGTAAGGTTGGTTGTGACAATACTGGAAGTAAAGATCGGCTGCAGAAATAAGGGCACCGGCAGATATTACAGATGAGACTTTTGGATCTCCTGGAGTGCATCTTTCGGGTCTCGCTTGGTCACGCTCGCTGGTCAGCAAGTGTATGAGACTGATCTGTTAGCGAATTGAAACGCCCTTGACCTTACGAGTGCTCACCTCTGGACACTTGCTTCCAGCGAACACAGCCGGCTCTCAAGAGAAGACATGGATAGGACGTCATCGTTGTGTTTCGTTGCTGGATTCGACACAGAACAAGGCGCCTGACCAAGCACTTCTGTTTTCGATGTATCATCGTAGGAACATTTCTGACGCAGTCGTGAACAATATGTACATGTTGGACGGTCCCCAGAACATCGTACTTTTTTGCGCCTGACAATACAGTGAGAATCTCGAACCAAGCCTGCTAGTGAATGCCTGTTACCTGCAATTGAGACACGCCTGCCTTGTCCGTTTCAAAAACCTATGCTCATCTGTGTCTTGCTCCATTGTCGTCAGAGTTCGAAAGAGGGTGCCGAGGAAACATCGAATAGGCATCCTTAACAAGAGAGCTGGAGCTTATCTTGCACGGCGTCATTCTTATCACGTGAAGTTGAGATAATGTTTCGATGGTGTGGTCTGTTATCTTAGATGTGAATCGTCGAGGCCCTAATTCTCTTGTCGCGTCCGCCAGCCAATCAGAGATGTTTCCGAGGCGTGTGAGTTTAAATCCATATCCTTATCGTGGCCGCTCATTGAGTCGTGTTCCGAGAGATAGGGTAGACGGACCGTACCCGCTTTTATGTATGAATGAAAACCGACATGGAGATTTGGTAGTAGAAGCATAGCCCCCGCCTCGGGGGAGGGGATGAAGCTGTGGTATCTGTGAAGAAGCCTGGAATAGTTACTGCCAGGGAAGCTTCCAGGGCTCAGACAGGAAGAATGTTATGGCAATACCAACTATGAGTCCTCTTTCTAGGAAAACCCTGCACTTAGAAGGGTTCCCCGAGTTTGCTGTAGATGATAAAAGCCTGATAGTTCAGCGTCGCTCTCATTGCTGGATGGCGTGATGGTTCTCGACATAGCATATCCTACAATTGGGTAGTTTCCCGAGCTAGCTACAGACCAAACGTAGCCCCCCAAGCATTGGGATCCATCCCTTAGTTTTGTTACAACTGTGTTATTTCCGTTAGATCTCCAGAAGTCCACTCCCCACCGCTTCTTCGAGCCTTGACCAAGCATTGGGATCCATCGCTGTCGTTCAAACGCATGGTAGCGGGCGCAACTGCTCCGCCTTTCATCATTCCTAGCTCTCCGAGACAAGAGAATTAACAAACGTAAGTGGAGCTTCAAGAAGGTCTATATATACCTAAGGAGAAGTGACCTACTCTGAGGATATCAATCTTTGAGCTTCAAAGATAAATCACACTTACAGCGCTTCACATACCGTCGCAATACTACGATACTTTGCATATTACCTTCTAAAAATGCCTATCTATTTGAGTATGCAGCGGGTACGGTTCTACAGTCCCGACGCATATGAAAAATTCAAAGTTCTCTTCGCCGATACACGACGCCACCTCATGACCCTCCCTGGCTTCCTTCACCTTACGTGGTGGGAACACCCCGATGACCGGAGCTGGTATAATGAGTGTAGCTTCTGGACCAGTCGCGGCGCACTATATGACTGGCATAAAGACACGTACCATAAGTATTGCAAGTCATGGGCGGCTAACGGCGCCATAATGGAGGATATCATCACGAACTTCGAGCTTGTGGGGACGCGGCTTCTTCGTATTTGCCCTGTCTGTAATCACACGCAAGACAAGAAGTACGATCTGGCAAGGGAACAGGAGGTACTGCATGAGCAATGCCCACAGTGTGGTTTCCATTTTCCTGTCTTGGAGGAGACACCTTCCAGCTTCGCAGTTTTCAAGGACGTACCTGGGTTAAATGGCGATACTGGATCAAAGGATGCTGAGGGGTCTACGTGCCCCGCCGGGATCGCAGATGGGAAAAAGTGATCAAAATGACGTCGGGCGCTCTATCAATGCAGGAACATCACTATCAGGGGCAAGAAGGTCGGAGGCTCGAGCTGGAGGCATCTTGTTACGACCCCCAAATGTGTTCTTTATTATAGTTGAAGCCCGACCCCTGATGGGTCAATTGAGCCTGAAGATCGATCCTACCCCCCGTGCCTCTCAAGAAATTGTCGAGGTCAACTGGCCCCCATGGCATGCAAGCCATATACGGAACCGTCGCCAAAGCAAGGTATGGATATGAACCGCGCAAGGAGGTTGAAGCTGGTGTGAGTCGAAAAGTAGATTCATTCTCAAGACCTGCTCTGTGTACTTCGAAACTAGAAGTTATGTGATGGCATAAGTTCTAAGACCAAAATCTCTTCAACTCAGCGAGTTAGGAAAACTCGGTACCTATTTCAATAGTGGTTGAAACGTCCCTTCTGGAGACAGGATGTTTGAGGTGGTCCTCCAACACTGAATGAACATTACATTCTCAATCTCTAAAATTAAGTCCGGCGCAATAAGATTCAGGCCCAGGAACGAGATGCTGCAGAGATCCAGGCACCCATCACACTGACTAGCTGTTGGTAATGCCGGTTGTCGAAGAGTGAGCGGCCCAAGGCCCGCCTGCCGGAGCCGATCTCACTAGCCCCGTGGGCTCGGTAATGAACTGGCCCTCATTGCGACTGCAAGGAGGTGCCGATGAATGGTATCAATTACCTAAGAGAGGAAAAAGAATTATGCCTTCAGGCCCGGGCCGCGTCCGGGCCGCGTCCGGGCACAGGGCCTGAGCCCATGGCAGGCTCACTGATAAGCCCGTGAATGGTGTGGGCCATGGCATCGCCAGCTGAGCGAGTGCCACGGATGACAGACGTTCGGACAAACAAGCCATCAAAGGACTAGAAGCTAGAGACGGGGCTGTAGGTGTCCTTCGAGGTCAGGCTTGTTCGCTGAGTCCGACCTCGTACACTTTTGTGAGCCGGATATGGCCTGATAAACCCCTCCCTGTGGACTCTAGCTCAGTGGCGAGATAGCCGTGATCTCTGGGACTTAGAACCCAGCAGGCCGTCCTAAGTATTGTGCAAAAATAGCACTAGTGTGCCGACAATCGGATGCTTGCTAGTCTTTCTTCCGAAAGAAAGTCCATCCCCTTCTAACCCTTCTACTCGATAAGCATTGTAATACTAAGCACGCAACAGATAGTGTGGGTTTAATGGCTGTTAAAAACTTGAGGCATTATAAACCAGAATCGAAGGGAGAGATATCGTGGAGGGGGGGGATATCAAGCTGCAACCACCCCTCAATCTTTTATTTCGTTCCTGGCCGTGCTATTGGAATCCCTCCTCCTTCACAAAACCCTAACCTATTCTGTTTTCCTCCTCACCCTCTTATTCTTCATACTTGCCCATCATGTCTTTCGGAAACAAGGCTACCTTTAACACTGGCGCCCAGATCCCGTGAGTCCGCCAGTAGCATCCTTTCTGATCCCACTGACGTCTCGAAGCACTTTGGGTTATGGCACCTGGCAGTCCAGCCCCGGTGAGGTCGGCCAAGGCGTCTATGAGGCCCTTAAGGCCGGCTACCGCCATCTTGTGTGTCCCCATCTCATTGACGCGACGGTGGCTACCGCGGTGCAACATGCTGACTCGCACTCCCTCAGGATCTCGCCAAGGTGTCAGTGCCACATCCAGACGGAGAGTCACGAGCGGACTTGGACTGACTAGATCAAAAGCTACGGAAACCAAGTCGAGGTCGCTGAGGGCCTGCATAAGGCTCTTAAGGAGATTCCCGACCTGAAGCGTGAAGACATCTTCATCGTGAGTGCCAATCGGATACTGATTCATCCTCAATTGTCCAGAAAAACTGAGCTTCTAGTAGACCTCCAAGCTGTGGAACACGTATGAGTAGCCGACGGAGTGCCAGACCTTACAAATTACTGACCAGGCGACAGTCACCACCACCCTAAGGATGTTGAGATTGCCCTTGATGACACTCTCAGGGAGCTCAAGCTCACTTACCTCGATGTATAACATCCAAAACCGTTGTCTAACTCGCCCGCTAACACGCCCTCCAGTTATACCTCATCCACTGGCCCGTTGCCTTTAAGAAGGCCAATGAGACCGAATTATTCCCTAAGGTCGCTGAGGGCGTTAACGAGGTCGCCATTGACGACAGCGTCTCCCTAGTCGAGACCTGGGAGGGTGAGAGAGCCTTCTTTTCTCCAGAGCGCTGAGAATTCTAATACGCGCCAAGCCATGACCAAGCTGCCCAAGTCCAAGGCTCGCGCCATAGGCGTCTCCAACTTCACCCCCGAGCACCTCCAGACCATCATCAAAGCCACCGATGTCGTCCCCGCCGTCAACCAGGTTGAGCGCCACCCACTGCTCCAGCAGAACGGCACTCTAATCAGCTACGCCAAAGAGAATGGCATCCACATCACCGCCTACTCGGCCTTCGGCAACAACAGCAACAACGAGCCCCTACTCATCGAGAACATCACGATCAGGGAGATCGCCGCCAAGATGGCCGCCACCCCGGCTCAGGTCATCCTTGCCTGGTCCCAAGTCGGTGGCCACTCGGTCATCCCTAAGTCCGTCACCCCCTCGCGTATTCGCTCTAATTTTGAGGAGATTAAGTTGTCCGAGGAGGACATTGCCGCCATCAATAAGCTTGGCGAGAAGCCCAGGCGATTCAACGTTGCCGCAGACTGTGAGTGCATCTAGGGCGCTGATTCATGTTGATTCGCTGAAGAAAACGATATGCTGACTGAGCGGTACCGCAGATGACCTGAAGTGGGACATCAACATCTGGGACGAGGCCGTTGAGCAGGGTGCTAATCATAAGGTTATCTGTATTAGAAAGTAAGGTTAGGCTAAGACTTATATCATTGCTTATAGTTTCTCCCCTGAATTTCTTAAGGGGCCTTAAATTTGCTTTCTCGAACATGATTCTAGCCACCCTATCTACATCTATTCGAAAATTTTCTTAACCATAGTATCTGAGGGGGATAAACCCGGATGAATGATTCAGAGCTATCACTTGATAGTTGTGGTTCTTCGGGCTTACGCTATTGTTTATGGTTTGTAAATGGGTTTTAATTATGGATGCTTACGCTAATAATTTTAGCAAAGTTTCGTTTCATATAAAAAGTCTCTAGTTGAAATCCTATCTTTATCTCCTTTATCTAATTTCTGTATTAAACTCTGCTTCTATAGTAAATTTTTAATGTTATCTCTGAGTGCTCCCTGGCTTTTCTGCAAGGCTTTTTAATGCCTGAGGCAGAAAATGCATTACCGTAAGATGAATATGTACAAATTCCACTCAGCCTCAGCTGCGCCCTCTTGTTGCCTCAGACCATTTGTATTATGTATACAACAAAAGCACCCCTATCGTGGAACCCTTACTCTTTTTATCTCCTCTTCTAATCCTCGGAACTGATAATAGCATTACCATCAACACCTGTAGAGACTCGGCCGAGTCGTGGCTAAAACATCGAGTAACTACCCCGCTTCCATGTCTCCAGCCGAAAACTCACGCCACGACTTCGGGACCGGGTCAGGATGTCCAGCAAGCGGCCATTGCTGTCCGATCTTGTCCGCGACTCCAAGATAAACACCGAGTTCCTGGAATCTTGCATCCAGCATGTTTTCCATGAGGCGGGGCGATCCCTGAAACAGCGGCTGATCCGGAGAGAAGAGCGCTGGGTCAGGCAGAGATATCTCGGCCAAGGCGCTTACGGGACTGTTTATCTAGAAAAGAGGGAAGATGGCGTCACTGGAGAGTTACGAGCAGTGAAAGAGCTCAAGAAGTCGGTTGTACCAGGGCATGAATTGGACTATGCCAGGGAGCTCGAAGCTATCATGAAGTTCTCACATCCACGGGTTTGTGTTGTCTCGACGCTTTGGGTTTGGGCCGGTGACTGATAGTCGAGCAGTACAGGCACTGCTTTGTGAGCTCGCGTGGCTGGTATGAGCATCAAGATTCTGTTTTTATCACGATGGAATTCCTCGAACTCGGCGATCTCCAGCGCTACCTCACACGACCGCTGCCAGAGTCCCAGGGGCAAGAAATCACGAAGCAAACCCTCGAAGGCTTGAGTTTCATGCACGATAATGGCTTCATTCACCGCGATCTGAAGCCCGCAGTAGGCCAAAACGGAGTCTCTATATACAAATATGGGACGGCTAACTCAACTTCAGAATATCATGGTCGTCACCAAAGGTCCAAATTGGTTCGTCAAAATCGCAGATTTCGGCATCAGCAGGCGCCGGCATCAAGACGTTACCACTCTCCTTACATTAAAACGCGGCACACTGGGATTTGCAGCCCCAGAAGCTCTTGGTGTCGAGTCAGACGTCACCTACTCGTTCTCAGTCGACATGTGGTCGTTGGGCGCGGTTGCGTACAGGATACTCACCAACGCCTCTGCCTTTTCTTATCTGTCCGACATGTTTCGGTATGCCTCGGGCATGTTAGAGTTCCCAGAAGAGAAGTTCAAGTTTCACAATGTCTCAGAACTTGGACGCAATTTTATCATCAAGCTCATGCAGCCGGTTCCCGAGGATCGATTGTCCGCGGCGCAGGCGATGCTTCACCCATGGTTCACTACACCACTTCCTCCTACGGTTGAAGATGCATCAGATATGTGAGATATCTCAACTTGTATAAAATCCATATGGGTCATTTGCTAATGTCACAGGTCCTATTCCATTGTGGATGAGGAGAAACATGACATCACAGACGCATCGATGCCTTCAAAAGCATGGAGTAGTGATGAAAACGCCACGATACGAACTCCTGTTCCTCTCACGACCAAACAATACCACCAAGTCATGGATTCTACTATGTCCTCAAATGCGCGGTCTGCTGGTAATACAACAGCGATACCAGCGCATCCCACTGACTGCCCTATCTCTGAGTCTAACTACGAGGCGCCATCAGTCGAAGATTGCTCAGACGACAACCGTGAGGGTGACCCACTTCCAAAGCTCCCCGGTGATTCGAAATGGGTTCTAGACCTAGAAGATGATATCAACGACGACAACAGCTCTGAAGGAAGCGCGACACAAAGCGGGCAAGACAGTACAGAGGACAGCATACCACAGACAATTCCCTTAGATCAAGTTCGACCTATCGATACTGAGGATAGTTCCGGAACAGATTGCACGGACAAGGAATCAGAATACGAGAGTGACACCGACTCAGACGCTGAGAGGGAACATACTGCGACACCCCTGCATCCTGTGGAAGACCCCCCAACGTGAGTGTTGTTCACGTCTGCTTCGATATATTGTTGTCAATATTTAACACAAAGCAGAGAATCCTTTAAGACCACCATCATGGTCGAGTGCAAAAGTTGTTGCCTTTCCTACGAGTGGAAGGGCAGGAAGATTCAACGTCTCCCATGCCAGCACTACATATGCCATGTCTGTCTCTTACAGTACCTCGCTCTATCGCTCATATCGCCCAAGTACATGTCAGTCCGATGCTGCGACAGCTCCAAAGGAGAAATCAAAGAAGAATCCTTTCGAAACATTGTCGTTGACCCGCGCATCAGCACCGCCTGGAAGAAGTATGAGCTGCTCAAGGACCACGACGACTGGAGATGCCCTCGGGGACATCCGCCAAAGGGCGACTCACTCATCGTCACTGTTGGATCACTAAGCTCGCCTCCAATATGGAAGGAAGTGGCCAATTGCTCGGGCTGTCTGACCCAAACACGACTGATTGATGGTAGTGTCAAAGAGGTGCGACCAACCTCATTCTGCCTTCTATGCCTCACAGAAGTTTCGGGGAATGTATGCAATCAATGCGAGCAGAACTCAGTCGTGTGGCCGTTTGTCACACGTATGCAGGAGAGAATTGATGCGCCCACATCCTGGTTGTCATCTGTTCTCAGATTTGCTTGTCGTGACAGGTTTACGATCAGGAGCGGGGGCAGTCAGCAACAGTTCCAGACCTTGGCACACTTGAAAGGATTGCCCTCTCCCGACGAGGGAAAGTCCCAGTCCGAGGCTGGACACACAGAGTCTGATGCTAATGGTGACTCCACCAACACAGAGCAGCCAGAGTCCCAGACGCCGTCTCCAGGCCCCGAAATTGTACCTCCCGAGCAACCGGGCTCTTTTACTGCACGCACATCTCACTCGGAAGGCAGAAGTGAGACCAATTCACCCAGATCTCGCTCAAGACGCAAGAAGAACAGCCATGATCGCCGCCGATCTCCCAAACCAACACGTGCTAGGATTCTGTGGGAGAGGATTACACCCCAGGTATTTCATAGCCAACCCAAGAAGAAAAAGAGGAGGTGAAAGGTACTATTCCTAGACGGGCTGGGTCCAACAAAGGAGAAAGATTACCCCGGGCGTTACGAGTAGTGCAAGGAGAGCGGCCCTGATGTCTTCCACGCAGCGTTGTGTTTTATCTAGGTGTAGTTAAGGATGCCAACAGAATCCACAAGGCGATCTTCAGGCTCAGTTAACCCATCGAGAGCCAGGTTTCAACTATAATGAATCCGCAAGGCACCCGAAGAATTGGAAGTCAATACTACAACTGAGCTTTGAGACGCGCCTATTTAACCTTGAGTGCCGGCCTTGATTGGTTCCAGGTTCAGGCCAAAGGACTGGCTATGAGGGCGTGACAGTAGCGACCCATGCTAGCCCGTCCGTCGCTTGTGTTTCGCCTTATGATACCGCACAACTTATCCAAACCGCCCGTGGAGAGTTTTCAGCAAGTAAGCACCAATGACTGCCAAACCACCGAAGAGAATCAAGACTTGGTATCCGTACTTGTAATGGGGAGCGTCGTAGGTTGGGAAGAGGACCACTGCAAGTAACGCATTAGTTCCTGGGCTAAATAGTTCTTAAGAACGGGGCTGTACTCACGGGGCAACCAGGTTGAGAAACTGTAAGTGAAGATGTTGCCAGTTGCAACCAGGAGCTGACGAAGGTTTGGATCACCAGCGTTGAGATGGTGGCCCCACGACTAGGAGATGCATTGTTAGCGATCTTGGTGGGAGAAATTTGAGATAGTTGGGCAATCTTACAATTATGATAGGCTGGGCTGCACTTCCAACGTACGACAAGAAGTATGCGAACAGTCTTGCGCCGTTGGGGATGTACCAGACAGCAAGCAGGATGTTGGACACCACAACAGCGAGTTGAATAATGACAGACATTGTAAGACGAGCTTGGGTGGCATCGACTATTCCTCCAGCTAAGAAAGCTGCTACAACGCTGATGGCATTACCAGCGGTAGGCAACACGTTGGTCTGCACAACGCTATAGCCTTCGGCTTTGAGGTAGAGGTTGAAGTAGCCAGTGCCGCTGCCTGCCTGAGCTACCATTCTGTAATTATCAGCGTATGGATCGCCTTTTGAGACGGATGGATTTACAGGTATGGCAAGATAAACACCCAGAGCCTCCAGTTGGAAAAGACTCCTTTAATGGCTTGCAGGGTCAACGGTTGAGGAGCAACACGGCCATTGCTTTCAGCCCTCTGGATGCCGTATTCTCTATCCTATGGTTTGTTAACCTCGAAGTACGTAATAGAATGATCCGAGTCGACTTACATCCTTTGTCCAGTAAAATGCGCGGGTGGTATGCGGCAGATCTGGGATCGCAAAAAAGCCCCAGATGGCGATGGGGATTGAGATGATTCTAAACGCACCAACCATCAGCTAAGGAAATTTGGAGAAAGAAAAGGCCTTGGTTCATACCCATCAAAGATGAACAGCCATTGCCAACCAGCAGACCATGACGCCCTCCAAGACCCTTGTAAAGAGCTGCTTGCAAGTAGCCACTGAACATGGACGCAATACCACTTGTCTGCTCGAAGATTGCCATCCTCTTGGTCAATTCTCGCGGTCCATACCAACCACCGAGCAATGCAGCATATCCGGGAAAGGCACATGCTTCCAGCAAGCCAACGAAGAATCTGAGGGCGTAAAGCTGCAGAGTGATTTGTTAGTCCCGATTCTCTATAGGGGGATTACGGCAGCATCTTACTGTCTCCACGTTCTTGGCAGATGCCATAGCCATCACGAGAACCGACCATAGAACCTCACAGAGAGGAATCCAGATGGACGGCCTAACGTACTTGAGCTGCACCATCTGGGTTGGCACAGTACCGATCAAGTACCCAATGTTGAAGTAGCTGTTAAGCCAGTTACGCTCGTTTCCGTATAAACCGAGCTAGAGGGAGAGTGTCAACGGGGGATCCTTTCGGCTATCAAGTGAACCTACGTCTTCTTTCATCCCACTGACAAATGCATTGCCTGAACATGGTAAGCGATAGCCCAAATACCATAAACCGACGTGTGCATACTGATATTCGTCTGGTCAAGGTATTTGATGAAGTAGCCGAGACAGATATAAGAACTGCAGCTGTTAACAAGTTGCCTGGAGCGAAGTAAGGGTAAATCTTACAAGAGAAATGTGTCCAGTTTCTGGATGTACCGCCTGTCTCGAGGATCTCCATTAACGGAGTCCCAGAAGAAACCCACCAGTCGCCGCCATAGAGGTCGCTTCGCAGCTATGCGTTCGCTAACATTTGTCGATATCGGGACTGCAACATCTTCATCGGTCGAAGATGAAGAGTTGCCAACAACAACTACAGCTGGTTCTTTGAGAGTAGACATGGCCAAAAACACTCGGTGGAAGCAAGTTGTACTGGTTGGATATCAAGTCGGGCATTCTCCGATATTCGCCGTCCTCTCTTTGTATTATCTGACGTTGCACTGCGTTATCTTCAGGTGGAGTCGCCATAAGCTTGATATATGGCGATTGAGTGAACTATGCGAAGCGGTTAACTGCACCCGATACCCTATCTTACAAGGGGCAAATGAGAAGGGAGGAAATAAAGTTCGTCATCGCGGGAATTATGACGAGAAACCGGGGATAAAGGCCAGGTCGGGGTAGACGCGACACTCGGAGATGTCACATCAACCTCCTAGGGGATGTCGCAATGCCTTCGCGACGTCGCTAATGGCTCAGGGTACATGTCTCCTCGGAGCAATGGCGATCCCCCGCTTCATATTACCAAGCATGGACATTCCGAGAATCGGAGGCCTGTTGATAAATGCTAGACATGAGACGTAGGAATAATCTGAGGCGATGAAGCAAATAACGTCACACAATCCTTGACTCTATCACTGAGAACCATGTCTACGCAGACCGCGACTACGACTACCTCCCAGCCTTCAGAGACTGTGTCTCAGCTGAAGTTTGATACTTCAATCAACTACAAGGAGAATGAGGTTGGTAGTTGTCCTTACTCTAGCATATCAAAACTAACGTAGCTCAGTACAAATATTCCCACTATCTCCCACATTCCAAACCAGGCTTGCAACCACCCCTGGAAGAGTTCAAGCATACCGACCCAGGCCTCCGTGCCGATCCCGCCAAAGCTGCCCTGCTAAATGCCCCAGGCTCCTCGTTCCAGGAGATCACGCCAGCTGTGGGCACTGAGATTCACGGCCTCCAACTGAGCTCGCTCGACTCGAAGCAAAAGGATGAACTCGCTCTTCTGGTAGCTGAACGCGGAGTTCTTGTCTTTCGCGGACAGGATTTTGCAGACATTGGCTTTGAGAAACAGAAGGAGTTTGGTGCTCACTTTGGCAAGCTGCATGTTCATCAGCATGGAGGTCATGTCAAGGATTATCCCGAGCTGTTGCCAGTCTACCGAGACTTTACGTACGTCCTCCTCCGATACCTTGTGCTGATATTAACGACGCTTTTAGGGCTGGTGCGGTAGACAATGAGATCAAGAACAATGTCAGCAGCATTAAGTGGCACACCGACATGTCTTATGAGATGTGAGTTCAATCTTTGCAGCATCCTTCTTGTTGACCGTTACTCACTATCCTAAGAAACGGTATGGGAACCACAATCTTCTTGTCTCTCGATACGCCCCAATCCGGAGGTGATACGCTCTATCTCTCAACAGTGGCCGCATACAATGCGCTATCGCCGTTGTATCGCGAGAAGCTCCACGGCCTCGAAGCCACACACTCTGGATTTGAGCAGGCCAAGGTTGCTGATCACAAGGAGCGATATATCCGCGAACCGATTGAGACGATCCACCCTGTTGTTAGAACTCACCCTGTAACCAAGTCCAAGTCTTTGTACGTCAACCGTCTGTACACGAGGCGGATTCAAGGCTTGAAGGAAGAAGAGAGTGGTAAGTAGAACTCCTATCAAGACGCCGTAGCAGATCCTAATTGGTGTATAGCAAATATCCTCAACTTCCTTTACGACCATATTGAACATGGCCAAGATTGGCACATTCGAGTACACTGGACACCAGGCACAGTTGTTGTCTATGACAACCGGATCACCCAGCAGTAAGTGTTCGTGAGTATTGAAAACCTGCAAGCCAATTTTGACACTGTGTAGTTCCGCCCTCCGCGATTTTCAGGTCAAGGAGGGTCAGACCCGACGGCACATGTTGCGCATCACACCCCAGGCGGAGAGGCCATACTTTGACCCCAACGCCTAGAAGGGTCTCCCATTAACTCAATCAACATCACGCTTCGCCTCTGATCTTGATAGGTGTCTCAAATCATATCATCACTTGACACACATAGCGATGAGCAAATGCTAGATAATCGGCCTGCTACGGCACTGATTCTTGCAAAAATGGAAAGTTCGAGGCTTCGCTTGTAGTAAAGATGATTGACCTTGCCCCATTAAAAATATTTCGTTCTTTGATACTGTGCCCGATAACTCCTCCTGGAGATGTTAGATAGCAATACTGATTGACTTAAAATGCCCGTGTAGATTCAATTTCGTAAAAGTTAGCCTATGAGTACGCTCCAATGTATGACACCCCAAAGTGTCTCCTCCCTGTTATAGATATGCTATTACTTGTTTGCGCGTCTCACTGCCTCTTCTGCCTTGTCAAGCCCAGCCAGCCTTTTTGCAGTCCCGTCCAACCATCCAACGGGCAAGAAAGTGCCAAGCCAAACTAACCAAGTCATCTCACCGCGCCAGATGACAGGCGGCGGGTTCTTCTTCAGCAAATCGCGCACCACAGCGTCTGCCCAATCCTGTGACTCCAGACCCTGTCCTTCGTACCCTTCTTGGCGCATGGCTGCTTCCAGAATATCCCTGGCGGGCTTATAGATAGAATCCTCTGGTAGGATAGGTGGCTTCCTCAGTAACCCGTTCTGGATCAAGTTGCTCTTGACGACGCCCGTTCTGAGGTCCACAACTCTGATACCAAATGGCTTAAGTTCTAGGCGCAATGTGTCGGACAGCATGGCCATAGCAGCTTTTGACGAGTTGTAGACACCCTGGAAAGGTACTGTGGCAACAGCCGCAAGGGACGTTTGATTCACCACCATGGCATTGGACGATTTAAGTAACAACGGCAGAAAAGCCTGTGTCACGGCAATGTGAGACCATACGTTGACGTCGTAGGCCTTCTTTGCTGCAGCGATATCAATGTCGAGAAGCGGCATGACGTATTGGGTGCCAGCGTTATTGACGAGGATGTCGAGGGCGGGAACTTGTTTGACGCATTCGGCGATAGAGGTTTCTGATTGAACGTCCAGAGTGAGGGTCCTGATTCCGAGGGATACCAAATGCTTCATTTTGGCAGGGTCTCGAGCGGTTGCGTAGACGTTTAGGCCAGCGTTGTGGAAGGCGACTGCGAGAGCAGCACCTATTCCACCCTCTGAGCAGCCGGTTATAAGAACCGATTGCTTGGTGCTTGAATCCGTAGAAGCCATTGCCGATGAAGAATGCTGTTGTTCTTGGCCAATGAGGATTGGTAATGTTGGGAGCAAATTTATGTCGACGGATGTTTATGACAATCGAGCCAGCCAACTGGAAAGACAGACTAAGTGAATTGACATAAATTTCAATCCAAAGTCTTGACTTCTTAAATAGTACACACCAAATGCCAAGTCGCACCGTGGTTCCATATCGGGTGAACAATCCTACCGAGTCGGCGCAGAAACCCGCCTTTTTGGGGTCCGGGACCCGTCCGCCCTGGAAGCCGAGTGGCTGATCAAGCCGGGATGAATCTTATGATCTCAAGCGGTTAGCTGACGGAAATGAGTGGCTCGCCCAGGTAATACGATATGGATCTTTGCTCCTGGATAACGAAGCTGACTGCTTGGCCCGCGACTTGGCTCCCGTAATCCACTGGTCAGCAAATACGGATGGGTCCAAGGTCAACAGGCATAATCTTGGTAGAGCATAAGCCCAGGAACGTGTGACATTTTTGCCAAAAACATTAAAACCTCGTTTCCTACTACTTTGCTTATCATTGGGTCTCATCAGAGCGATAAACTCTCCATCAGCGCTACTATCGACAGTCGGTCTCAGGTCGGGACAATGATTGGAGTAACACCAACAACTTCACGTGATGCAGCAATGGTGACATCTGCATCCATCATGACGAATACAAATGCATATTATCTAACGTTGAGGAACGTTGACCAATTTCTAATCTTCCATCCCCGCAAGAGAGTTATTTTGGAATTCTGCGTCCCTAAATATCTTGACTTTTTAGAACAGAATGAGTGATAACAACAAGATCAAGTCGGTCGCCATTATCGGAGCCGGAGCTGCCGGTATTATCATCGTACCATCTATCCCATGTACTCGGGTCTAATCATGTTTCTCCAGGAGCCATCACAGCGGCGGCTTTCAAGGCTGAAGATTACTATGATCGCATACGTGTGTTTGAGAGAAGGGAGACGCCCGGTGGGACTTGGTAACACAACTCTACTCATACAGGGATAAGTCTTGTTTTAATACAACTTAGGATATACGACCCGAACCCATCGATCCCCCCGATTCAGCCGGGAGGCCTGCCCGAAGATATAGACAAGCCTTTGGACGTCCCAGCAAATCTTCCGACGACGGCACCTCCAAACCAGCAAGAGAGATATTCCCACACGCCGATTTACGACAATCTCACGTAGGTTAAACCTCCCACTTTCAGAATGAGGTCGCTAACAGAATGAAGGACCAATGTCCCCGATATCGCCATGTCATTCTCTGACATTCGATTTTCCTATGGGCCATTTGTTCCACATTACGTCCCTCGCCAGTACATCGAGAATTATTTCTCGCTACACAAGACTGACGAGTACCTGTCGCTCAACACTACGGTGGAGGATGTATCTCAGCTACCTCTTTCGCCAGGTGCTCGCATCAAGAGGTGGAAACTGACTCTCCGAAAATATGAAGCCTTGCGAGGGGTCGACGTTTGGTGGGAAGAGGAATTTGACGCCGTCATCATCGCTAATGGACATTATTCGATTCCCTGGGTGTGTAAATCTGCATCGCCCATGTTTCTGTTGCTTACTGAATAACCCAGGTGCCGGTTGTTGATGGCCTGGAAGCGTACATGAAAAAGTTCCCAGGCCGTGTCGTACACTCCAAGTTCTACCGCTCACCGCATCTCTACACTAACAAGAAAGTCCTCATCATCGGAAATTCGACCTCGGGACACGATGTTACAGTTGATCTGCTGCAAGCCGTTCATCTCCCCGTCTATCAGTCGAGAAGATCAAAATCGAGATGGGACGGTGATGAAGCTCCTCCTGGAGTTGAATGGAAGCCAATCATCAAAGAGTATCGTCTAGACGGTACAATTGTGTTTGAAGACGACACAACCTTGAGCGACATTGACCAAATCATTTACTGCACCGGCTATAGACCCTCCTATCCTTGGTGGAATAGCAAGGTCAACGGTCGCCCGCTGTTTGACTACAAAGCCAACAAGCTGATCAAGACATACTGGCACACGTTCTTTCAAGACTTTTCGAACCTTGCACTGGTGGGACTCCCACGGGTTCTAACGTTTAGAAGTTTCGAGTACCAAGCAGTCGCCCTAGCACGACTCTACTCTGGTAGAAATGCCATCCCACTGCCTCCGCTAGAGGAGCAACAAAAGTGGGAAAGGGAGAGAGAAGAGAAGGTCAAGATTGAGAGACGCAAATTTCACGAGATCGGGTGGGAGAGGGGGGAGAACCAGGAATGGCTGAATGGGTTCTTCCAGATTGCAGGTATTGGAAGATTTACGGGAGAAGGCAGAATACCCCCGGCCTTGACAAAGGAGCTCGTTTGGGCTATTGAACATCTTAAGAAGTACCCAGAGCCAGGAAATGGTAGAGAGAAGAAGGAAGTTGAGGCTGGGCATTTGGGCGCTGACGAGTGGGTGTTGGTTGAGGAGCCCGTCAAAGATCTGCTCGCTTTCATATGAGCAGGCCTCTATAGCTTTTTACGGTAGTAACACCATTTATTTTGACCTATTCCGTAGTTTCCACATTATCAGTTATTTCCGCTTTCACTCCTTACTATATATATCTCAAATGATCACCCCCAACTTTACGACTGTAGGAACGCCTATTTTCCGCCACCACCTCGGCGCTCTTACCCAGGCAGATATCCAAACACTTTTTCAAGGATCACGGCTTGTCATTCTACCTCCGCACGTAGCCCCACAGTCATAGAATGGCCCTCTTATATAGCTATAAAGAGTCGGCCGTACTCTTGTGGAGAAGTGAAGGCTGCCTATGGAGAAGACGATGCCGCTTAAACGCTCGTGCAATTTCCGATCATTGTTGAGGCCAAAAAATATTGCGTCTCTTGTCTTTCCGAATATCACTGCTGGCTTCAATTCAATCCGGCCAAGCTGCGAACCTGTTGGCATTGTGGAGGGGATATCGAGTATAGTGCTGTCCGAACTGTGGTCATGTGTCGTACCATACCATGCTTCACGCAGCTCAAGAGACCTACTATTGTTTTCCCAATAGAGTTTTAAAGTCTCCAGGAAGCAGCTAGCTTTTTTATGAAACTTGAAAGCTGGCGGTATCGCTTGCCCATTTCCATCAGCACATTCCAACAACGCTGGCAGTCGCACATCATCCAGGTCCATCACTAGGATGTCGGACGCTTCGTAGAGAGGGTTTGGAGGAAGTAGCTCGGGTGGAAGATTGCTCAAGTCAGGGTAAGTTACTCCCCTAGCTGGGTGTTTGTAGACGATGGCTGAAAGTCCAATGTAAATGACTTGGATTGGTGTTGAAGTTGACTGGTCAAGGAGAGACTGTTTGAGGCATTGCAAGCCCTCCACTGTGGGCCAGAGACAAACCAATGCCCTGATATCAATAGGCAATGAACGCGCCCGATAGTATGAGGCTGCGGTCAGTGGCAGATATACTGCCCTCGGACGGCGATCAATCCATACTAGGCTTTCAAGGGCTGGATCTTCTGTGGGATTGCTGGTGAAGCGCCCATTGTCGAGAGCCACGCTGCGAGACTCGCGGCAGGTGGATAAAAGCGTCAAAGGAGGGTCGTTCGTCCAGATTTGACCCAATTCTGACGCGTTCTTCTCGTTGGTGCTAGGCCCGATCTTAAGAACGCGACGAGGGGGGAGCAACAGCTCCCAGATGCGGAGACGCAGTTCCAACGGAAGGCGAGGGAAACATTTAAAGACAGGCATGTTTGAATTTCCCATGGTAAAATGAGAATTTGACGCTGAAGCAATATGCAAGAGTGATCAAAGATGAGGTCAGTTGATGAACAGGCGCAGGATTTGACCTCTTTAGGCAGCCATCCATAGGTGAAGCTCAGACGATGCTTCGGGCCCTGTTTATTCCGAACTCCAACCCAAAGCGTCACTTATACCCATTTCAATCTTGACTTGTTCAATACAATTCATCAAAGAACTCGCATCATTTTTAATTCATCAAATATTAGATCTTCTATCATATCTCCCATCAGCCATGTCTTCAACAAGCGGCGACAGTCTCGACGGTGACGAGTTTCACCCCATTCACTGGGATGCCCAGGCCAAACGCCCCGTTGTCGACGGCAAATACAATGATCCAAAGACCGGGGAGCTTCGTACATCTACCGGGGCCGTCTACACGGGTCCTCCTTCGGTCGACATAATCATCATGAACCTTCACGAAGACTCAAACGAAGGAATCTACCGCGCGACACGGCCTTTCCCCGTGGAAAAGCTCTTGTTCCATATGATGCGAATAGTTCATGAGCGAGAGCTGCAAATCGATTCGGTCAACGCAACTGCTTATGCTATTCGCATTATTCTAGCGCATGAGCTTAAGAAGGAAGAGTTCATAGAGGCGGCTCATGCCATGTTGAATGCGATATGGGATGACCGGGAATGAAGAGAATGGCATGTGTATTCATCTCATTATCTCGTTCAATCATCTTAGTCAATCATGATATATCGATAGAATATCCGTCGTGTTCTTATAGTCCACGCCGCACTTATCCGAGAACCCAGTAAACATGTCCACCCTGTCTTGCACATAGTCCTCAAAACCCTTCCTCGAGCAGCTCGTGCCTGGTCCGTCAACGCAGTCTGGCAGAGGTTGAGGTGCGCTGTTCACTAGCACGCGGTAATACTCTCCGTCGTCGTATCCGTAGCTGCCCGTACAGTTCAATCGCTCAATAGCAATGTTGCTGAGGAAAGGCAAAACATGGGAGCTCTTCCAGGCTCGTCGGTAGTTGATCCGGCTCAGCGGCATCGTGTCGTTGATCCGAGAAGGACCTCCAAACTGGGAGTTGTTGAACAGGCCCATTGCGACCAATACCATGGGAGGCAGCTCACGGTGAGTGAAGCTAACATAAAGGTCCTGGTCATCTGACTCTTTGTTGAGGAGAATATCGGCAGTCGCATTAAACCATGGAAGGCCGACGTAGCCCGAGACTTGGTTGCCATAACCAACGTTGTAGTGGTATCGAACATCTTCGGAGTACTCCCAGCCAAGCCAATCATCGGGTGAGAAGAGCTCCAGGTTGCAGAAGGGAGACTTTCCGTGAATGACAGTCTCGTATCCACACAACTGTTGCATTCCAAAGACATCGTTGACGGTAAAGTTAAAAGCCGGAGCCAGGTCGTCTAGCCGTGCAATGATTGGCTTTGCGTACTTCTCCTGGTACACGGATGCCTCGTCGCTACCAGCAGATGATGAGTAGGCAGGGCAGGCGCTATAGGGCGTCAAGCTATCTGCCCCAGACTCTTCAGACTCGTAAATGCTCTCAACCTTGATGGTCTGGTTGTCCATCTCGAGTCCACGAACGAATGACTGAGCAGACTTGAGGGTTCTCTCGGCGGAAGAAGTCCATACTCGCTTCGGGAGCCTCAACTTGGGATATCGAAACTCGAGATCAACACCCAATTGCGTTGCTTCCAATCTGCCCACTCGGGTCAAGAGCTCGGCCTCGGCATCCGAGAATGGGGCGGACCAGTCGGCCAAGAAGTTGAGGTATGGAATCTTGCTCCAATCGATCTTGGTGTGATTCTCTAGCTTCTCGACAAACGGTTCAATGTACTCTTCATAGTCAAAGTCGTTGGCGTATATTGCTGCGTGTCGTACGAGGTAGGCGGCACGCTCTGGTTTGCAGCCCTGGGGAGCGTCGGGGGAGGCTGGGGGGTCTTGGGGCTCGAAGTAGGGTGAAATTCCGCCGAGGTGCTCAAGGGGATTGAAGCTGTAGGTGGAATAGAGAGTGGAAGCCGCAGTTTGTGTGACCAATGGCAGAAATTGGAGGAGCCGGCGGCTCGAGGGGCCTTGGTGTTGAGGCATTGCGACCACGGAGAGATGGATATACGGAAACTACGAGGAGAGTGTCTATTCTGACTCCAGAGACTTCATTTAAACTACTTATTTACTTTCTGAAAATCGATCCTATGAGATCATTGCAATAAACAGTCAAGAAACATCGTGTTAGCCCCAGCCTAATTCCCCGTATCCTTGACGTCACCTCCCACGGCAAACCAAGATCAATTTCTCCACAATGCAACCCCCAAAACCGGTCTGTGTTCCTGAAAAGTTGGTAACAAGAAACATGATTGGAACGGAGATTTGCGGCGCCATCTTGGACGCGTTAATCCCGCCTTTTGTGTCAATGCCACGCGGGCCGTTTTAGCCGGTCAGCACGCTTGGCGTCTTCGATCATCGATCGTTGGATCGGACATCAGGTTGTTGGGTGCGTGGATAATTAAGGAACATGTTCGGATCAGCTAATGTTGCCCTATGAGATGATGCCTCTCCATCATTTACTCTCGAATGATGACCCTTAATCCCTGGCTGCCCGGGTACTGGCCAAAAGTCACATAATCCGAATAGATGGCCACATCCTCCTCCTTCGTCTTGTACAGCTCCATGGTAGGGCCACCCTGCTTAGCCTTGGACGCGTCATACACGTCGTACTTGCGAAAGATGCCGGCAACAAAAGTCTGCAGCTCTTGGTACGCCAGATTAATGCCAATGCACTGTCTAGTTCCCTTTGAAAAGGCAAACTGGTAGGCGGCGAGGCCGGCGTTCTCGAGGTATCGGTCAGGGCGGAATTCCAGTGGGTTGGGGTAAAGACCTGAGTTGCGATTGACCAGGGGTGCAGTCATTCCAACACCTGTTCCGGCAGGTATAACAAAGGTTTTGCCGTCTGGACGCTGGTAGACGAGATCTTCGTCGGGGGCAACTCGATCTTGTCGGTGAGATGCTCCAGGATACAGACGAATAGCTTCTTGAATCAGGGCATTGAGAAACGGTAGCCCATTTAGCGTGGAAGGATCGGGGATTTCGTTGACGTCAGGCATGACTCTTTCAAGTTCAACTCTCAGTCGTGCCATGAGACTCGGGTCAGCGAGCAGGTGGTATGTGATAGCGGCCAAGGTTGAAGCTGTTGTCTCTGACCCTGCAATGACCAACACCATGGCCTCATCCGCAAGACGGGGTGTTTCCTTTTCGGAACTGGGAATGTCGCTACGGAGGATCTCGTGAAAGATGGTCTTGCCCTCTGGCAGCTTGTCCACCTGCTTTATCTGGTCGATCTCTGCATTCAGGTTCTGAATAACAATCAGTAGGTGAAACTGCAAGGGGGCTGCCCACACTTACGATCATAAATGTTGCAAACACACCAACCCGTGGGAGAAGCGTGGTCATAATCACAGGAGGCAGATTGGCCATCAGGTACGCCAACCAGAACGCATGAGTGCCCAGATGACATACTCTTTGCGGAGTAAGCACATCAAAAAAGGCTGCGTTACAGTCTTCCATGTCAAGACACATCTCTCCATCTCCGAGAGCATAAGCTTGGATGACGTCTTTGGTGGCAGCTCTGTATGCGCTGTTCAGCTTGACGGGCTGTCCAGTTTTAGCCCAGCCTTCCATTCGACGCAACAGATTGAACAAGATGCCGTTGATGACCGGAGACAGACGTCTCACATTCTGGTTCGAAAAGAATGGGTTGAGAACGGCGCGGCGGCGGCGGTGGAGGTCGTGGTCCTTAGTTGCCAGGATAGAACCGTCGGCTTGAATCGTCCCCAGGATTGTGCTATGTCGTTCCCGTCGGTGTTTGGGCGATTGCGAGTATAGCTTTTCTATAAAGGCTGGGTCGTTGACGTGAATCGTGTCTGGGCGGGTGCGTACAATCGGGCCATACTTGCGGTGCATCTCCTCTATGACCCAGATATATTGACCACCGCTAACGAGGTCATGGTAACCATTATACCACGAAGTAACGGCTATTTGATGTCAGTGTGTTCCAGAGGTGGTGATGTAGGTGATTTATCTGACCAGCAATCTTGGGACCTGGGAACTTGGCCAACGGGCTGAAATAGAGACGATAGACACAAACCACAACACCGTAGGTCACGGCCGCAGCAGCTACAAACACAAGATAGCCCATCTCAGCACTGGCGTATCGCTAGAGTCTTGGGCACACAGTCTGTTTTTTGTAGCTTGCTGAGCACAAGGAAGTTCAAATGAAAGCCAAGAATTGGAATTTATCAATCCTGACGAAATCAGTCGTTGGGCTTGGATCTCTGGGGATGGCGTCTTAGTGCTGACGGTCAGCGGATCGAAAGAGGTGTTGATTCGTTGGATGCAGGGCTAACATGAAATTGGCTTGCCCATTATCTTGGTGGTGTTGGCTTCATACGACTCGACACCTATTCTTCAACTCGAGCAAACAAGCATGCAAGCTCGCTCTCATCAAACCAAGCTCTGTTCTTCTTCCAGGCATTCACAACAATATCTCTTCCATGCCTCGCCATATCCTCAGCTTGAGCCGGAGTACCCCCAAAAGTGCCAAAGCTCAAGAGATGGACACCCACCTGCACAGCAAGCCTCCAAACAAAGTCCGTCGGTCTTGGCCCAAGTCCGTCGGAGTATCCCTGCACCATCCAGAGCGCCGCGTCCGTCTTCTGAGACAGCCACAGGGCGTAAAGTTCCCCTATCATTTCTCCATGGTCAAAGTTCTCAACGCCGAGTTGGCCGTTCTCCCAGTCGACGACGAACAAGGAGATGTTGGTTTGAGAATCAAGAGACGCGTCAGGAAGAAGAATGCTGCCAAGTTTGTGAGTAGTTGTCCCAGTCTGAGCACTGGATGCACTCACTTTTGGGGACAAAAGTCGCCGTGTATGGGTTTATCATCAAACTCAAGCAATGCCTGTAGCTTGACTTGATAAAATACGTCTCTCGTCTCGGACAAAATCTCAGGGAACTGATCAACTCGCTGCAACAACCAGTCATAATTGATCATGTGCTTAAGTGACTGCATCTGCTCATTGCTTCGAAGCGCAGGAAATGGCTTCGACGGAGACTGAGCAACCTCCATAGCCGTCCTTTGGACCATATGTTCGCTGGCGAGGTGGAACTTGGAGATGTACTCTGCCAGCGTCTTGCCGACATTACGGCATGGCAGCTCAAGTTTCTTGAAAGTTGACCACGAGAAACGAGTTTGGATATACGTCTTGAGATCGACAGTGTTGGGGAGATACTCTTGTATCTGAGTCTTGGTATCATCATCGTAGTAGAAGCACCTTGGCGTTCTGACAGTGCAATTCGCTCCGCCGAGCTGGTTCAGGTATATTTCTACCGAGTTGAGCTCCATCAAGCACTCGGCTTCAACACGCTATATACTATTAGCCATATGTTGGATCCCAGTTCTATGAACCCACGCATCTATGTGTTGTAATCTCGTTCGTAGGATGTCTTGCCATGTAGGGCTCCCCGTGTTTGACCACAACTTCAGTCGTCCCATCTTCAAGAGGAGTCAAGAGTTTGGCGTGGTATGTAAAGTTAGCCTGGCCTCCGACCAAAGGTTGGAGTGAAGATGCCGCGTAGCGAGTATTATTCAGCCACGTAAACACCTTAAGACGGGTCTCATCGAATGTTTCTTGATGCGAGGACATGATTAATGAATGCGTAATTTTCAGTAAGTGAGTTTTACAAGCTTGCATTCGGCTTCGGTAGGTCTGAGCAGTTTAATAGTCCAGATAATTCAGTTGCCTGGGATGCGCTGGCGTCATCAACCTGTTTTATCTTGGGTGCCTGGCGAAAGGGTCAACTGGACTTATGCCTATTGTAAAAATGTGCCTACAAAATGGCGTCATCCAGGCAGAGGGAATGTGGTTCCACTGAATGAAGCCATCATCACAGACAGAGCCCAACCTCTCCCGGTTACCCTTACTTGAATCCCAAATGCGCTGGAGATCAGGAGTTATGTCCGGGTGGATACAGTTCTCCAACTCATGGTCAATAATTGCAATCCATCTGCATCTCTCGTAAAGACGGACGCACCGAAGCGTTGATGCTTTCTATACGCGACCTGCGTCCCAAGTCGTGAGAGTGCAACTCTGACACCTCCCAATACGACAAAATGCAAAGGGTTCCACGGCTTCTGATACATGGCCGAAGTGAATTGGTCTCGAACATGGAGAGGCTGAGCCTGCAGAGGACAGTCGAGCCCTACCCCACTACGAGGTCATAAGCATCTCAGCGCCAAGATCGACGCATGGGTGTTATAACCACGGGCCGTTCCAGGGCAGATGAGAGACTGCAGGTATGAAAGTAACATGGCTTTAGATGTAACAGTATCCCGATGAAGCTTACTTCTCGCAGCTAACCATCGAAGTCACGATACTGTCACGACCTAAAAATAACCGTTGGGCTGAGATGCGTGCCCTTCTAGACTCTGGCGATCCGGGGCATCGTATCCACCCCTGATGTCGGCCCATGTAACCAACCATCCATCTGCAAGTCGATATGGGGCCACCCAGCCAACGGCAGCTCGTGTCAAAAACAGCCCTGCATCATGATCAGATCCTTGTGAGACATTGAAGTTACGTGCAACGTTGTTTCTTCATGGGAACGAGTGAGGCTGAGATCATCATGAGAACTCGGGACGACATACAGAAAAGCAGGACCCTGTTGATGGTGAGAAATGAGTATAAAGGCATCCAATGCGAACCTTCAATCAACAATTCCTCATCACTCCAACACATCAGCTCAACACACAACAACAGCACTACAACACCCTCACAACAACACACTCTTCACAAACCAACCCCCAATACCAACACCAACAACCTTCAACATGCAGTTCTCCACCATCATCGCCACCATCGCCGCCCTCTCCATGGGTGTCTCTGCCTCTCCTTACAAGCCAGTTCCGGAGCCGAACGATGCCATCTACCTCAAGGGTGCCATCTTCAGCGACCACAAGTGCACCAAGAGCACCAAGCTTGCCGACTGGAAGCTCCAGAAGATCGAGGCCAACCGCTGCGAAAAGTACGAGGAGCACGAGAACATTGGTGATGAGTTCTGGACTGTCCGCTCCGTCACCATCGATGAACTGAAGCCTGGCTGCGTCCGTAAGTCTCACTAACCATAATCCTTAATATGTGTGCTAATCTGATGCAGTCCGTGTTTACGACGATGCCGGCTGCCACTTTGGTGGCAAGAAGATCCAGCCCAAGACCTGTATGGGCGACGACAAATACTACCGCACCTATTACCTTGCTTGTAACGAACTTGCCTAAGGATTTTGAGATTCACCTTTTGACCTGATGGACATACAAATTATGGGATAACTAGATGATTGGTTATAGACTTGTAGATATGCATGAGACACGATCCTTACTTCCCTAGATAGATAGACGTACATAATATTATCAAACATTCATTCTCTACACTTTACTTCGAGTCAGGTTACCACGCCTAGCCTAGATTTCTGTTACTTGAATCAGATCATCCACTTAGCTACACAGCGTAGGACGTATTCAGGAACCCCCGGCGGTATGTCTTGTGGGCAGCCCAACACCATATACTCCCCACATATGCTGTCTCAACAGGCTTCCATCACGCACCCGCCCTATGGTCTTTTACTATTTTTGAAACTGAAGAGTATGTGATACTTTTATCACTAACTCTAGTAGACATTCTCGCACAGGCAGGTTATGTCAAATTTGCCTTTGATTAGTCGAAAGGGGCCTCCAGCATCCGTGCGGCTAAATTCCAGGACGAGCTCAATATCTCCGACTTCAAACAGGCAAACATTCTACATCTCTAGAAAGGAAACTAATCGCAACGGGATCATGTCTGGACATGAAGAACTCTCTAACATAGTAGACCCAGGTGGTCTTGATCTTGAAGACCTGCCATCGCCACTTGTCATAGAACCCGTCGATGAGCAACCAACAGCAGATGGCATGAATTCCAGCATCGCATCAGTAGACGAAGAGACGACGGTTTCCCCAAAAAGGGCGCATCTTGTACTGTACAGGAGGAAGCTTCTACCTAAAGAGGCGCGAATGCATACTTCTACAACACAACGACTCCGGCTTAGGTGCGAATCAACTGATCATCTGGAGGCCGGAGAGCATATTTCTGGCTATCGACGATGATAAGATCCTGGAACTTGATAGATTGCCATCATTGGTGGATCAGCCAGATGAGATCCGTCAACTGGCCAGCGACATCATCAAGGGAACGATGCCCTTGAGTGAGGAACGGGCTGTTCGTTTAGGTTATCTCAGTGATCAGTGTCTCGACCTTTCTGAGCTACAGAAAAGATGCGACGTCGCCCTTGAGGCACGCGCGTGGACCCTTCAGGGACACATTCTATCCGGGAGAATCCTTCGTTTCACCTCCCACGAGCTGGTCTGGCACTGTCGTGAGGTCCATCTCTGCAAGTGTGGCCCGGGATACGCCCTTCGTAAGGAGGCCTTCAGACTCATCAACTTGGACAGAATAACATGCGATAAAGACTCCCCATTCAGACTGCGCTCCAGCAGTCTTCGCATTATCTGGTCTGAAGTTGCACTCCTTTCACCCGCCACGCCCTCGCCCACGAGTCAGATCGGCTTCCCACCATCTCAGGCGTCATTCCTGCGCTCGCCGGCCCCATGGGTATGTAGTACATCGGCGGGATGTGGAAGAGCATGGTAGGCAGTACTGTGTGCTAGCACGTCGATGAACCTGGGTCCTCCAGGCGCGGGACATATTACGCACCAACTTGATAATGGACTTCCGTCGTGGGCCTTGTAGAGTCTGTCGGGAATGCAAGCACCAACGAACTCCCGCAGACTGAAGTGATTGGTGTGCAGTACACTTTGGCCACGCCAAACCCATATGGGAGACTATCTACAGCAAAGTTGACCATTAAGGGCCTCTTGCTAGACGTCTGCATAAAATCGCCGGATGATTTATAGGCGAAGGAGAAGGGTGGCAGCATTTCCTTTCAGCTACAATTCCTTGACAAGTCAGTCACTGAAACAGATATGAGCTTAGAGATGATTTGTCTTGCTTCCCTGGATATCGTCACGACGTCGGGCGATGTCCCAGAGTTGCGGTTTGGGAAGCCTATCCGGCTCCTACTTTTAGCCTGCAAGCTCTATGGGCAAGGGTTTAACAGCATGCCAGGACTCCTACTAACAGAGGTTTCCAACGTCGTCGGCTCAACTCGCACGCTTCACTATTAGATAGGTAGCCAATGAGACTGAAGCGCATTCGTACCATGTTACGTGCAGCACGGAGATGCAACGGTAACATGACGGGAATGTTGGTTGATACTGTGGCCTTTCTTCCATGTCTAGGGTGGCACATTGCACAGAGGGGAGGGTCCGAAGTCTTGGCCGAGATGGAGGGATGCACGACCACAGACAAAGCGCGGGGTTGCGTACTGTAATGACAGAACTGCTCATCGTCATTGGATGCAAGACTTTGCCGTTGTGCGACCTATCTTGCCGGTAGCCGAAGAGTTTAAAACTGTTTTCGGCCATTCCGGTTAACCGGCAGAGACATTACGATGACCGTCAGCTCCAATCCCGAATGTCTTGGCTCCTGGGCACGGAATGACTGACAAACTGGCACACATGTCAGATGTTGCTGATGAGGGATTCCATCTGGAGGAGGCCAAGGTCCAATGCCGCTCTTGGCAATGCCGAGGCCAATCAGCTCCGCCTCCTTTTTCCAGAAGAGACGAACCTGTGAGAGAGTTCGCGGTCCAGCCCTGGCCTTTCTTGACCCAGAATTATGCGGACCACAGGGGGGCGGGCCATCCATCTCATCTCCAGGGTTCGTGGGTGATGGTGGTTGGTCGGGGTACGTTTGATGGACAGATGCGGCATACGGTGCGAGGCTCGCTTGCAAGTAATTAGGCAGCTGAAAAGCATGACCGAGTTGAACCAGAGAGTTTCCATCATCTTCGACTCCTACGAAAGTTGGACTTGGGGAACCTGGTGTAGGTTGTTGGTGGACAACGGAGTACAGCCCGCGGACTACCGAAATGAGACAGAGATGCACACTGTGTCCCCATCGGCAATCAGACCATGCGATACAGTGCTTCTGTACAGTACGAATGGACCCTGTTCCAGGCGGTCGGGGCCCTTCGAATGCATGGAGCCTAGCGCATGCGCAGGGGCGAGTAGCATTGGCAAATGCTTGAATACAGTGGGTGACGTGCTAAAAAAAAAATGGAAAGAAAAAAGCTTGACCAAGGAAGGTAGTCCCCGACACCGACACCGACACCGACGCTATAAGACTTGTCACCCCCTTGAAGTCTGGTCTCAGATGGAAAGCCCCCTTCCCACCCGCTGCCGAGACATCACCACCATCTGTTGTTGTCCAACCTCGATGTGAGGGCGCAATCGCTCACTATGCGCTTCCCTCACCCGAAGCGCGTAGTCCTCTACGCGGCAGTCGCTACCTTTGTCGTCCTGATCCTCGGCACCCTCCACCTCGAATCCGACTACCTCTTCCCCTCGGGGCCTAAAGGCTACGATGCCATCCGCAGCCGCACAAACGACTACCGTCTCCTGACGAGTACACGAAACAACCTCGGCTTCTACAACACCATCAATGTCAAGTCGACAGGCCACAAGATTATGAACCCGACCCTGCTCGAGCTGCCCAAGGGGAGCAAGCACGACTTCCTCGTCATCGCTCGCGCGCCCCACGTTGATAAGGAGATCAAGGGGAAGAAATACAGACTGGCGCGACAGGTCGCTACCTTTGTCAGCCTGACCTACGATAACTTTGGTCGGCCAGAGCTGACGGCGAACGACGACTGGTCCAAGATGCTTGTCGAGGACTTTGCTGGTCCTGAGCACCACTGCAGGAGGGAACCCAGCATGGACAAGTACATCGGTCCTGAGGACATGAAGCTGTTCTGGACCAAGCATGGTGCTCCCATGCTCATCTTCACCCACCAGGTCGACGACCCCATCCTGTGCGAGGGCATGTACATCATCGACGCCCGCGCCGCCGTCCCCGAGCTCGTCAGACAGATGGGCAAGCACGCAAAGAAGCTGCCGCCCATCAAGTTCACCGAACCCGTCCTACTGCGTCGGCAACCCCCCGAGGGCCAAGAATCGGATCCTCGATACCAGCGCGAAAAGAACTGGGCCCCCATCTACTCTCCCTTCAGCAAGGATGAGGACGAGATGATGTTCATGGTGGAACCCAGCCAGCTTTTCCGCTTCAACGCGACCAACCAACCCGTCCAAGACGTCGAGGCCGAGCGCGATTCCGCTGTCCAGGAGCCCTTCCCTCCAGGCAACGAGAAGAAGACATGGCACAGCATGGAGAACACGTGCATCCACGATGTGATGCTCAGCGACCGACGGGTGCATCAATCGACACCGATGCTCAGCCTCACGCTGTGCAAGCGAGGCGAGTGCGAACCGCACGAACACAATACAGTCATGATTGGCATGGTGCAGATGCGCTACGACCCGCCCGAGTTTACGAATACGTGGTATGATCACCGTATCATTGTCTACTCGGCGGTGGCGCCCTACACGATGCTAAGCGTGAGCAAGAAGCTCACATACCACGGCGAGACTAATAGCAAGTACATCTGGACGGGCAGCATGGTGTACCACGGCAACCAGCCCGAGCAGAGGAGTCACGGATTTTTGGACGACGAGGTCTGGCTGAGCTTTGGCATCGGCGACTCGGCGCCCGGATGGCTAGACGTGCCAGCAAAGGAGTTGGTGTCGGATCATTATTTTTGCCAGGGGGCAACGGATGCATATCGGGAGTGTATTAGACAATATCTTTGACGAATTTTTAAAGTAAAATAATAGATTGGTTTTTGCGCAAGCTGCCAATGGTGCTGATTAGCTCGCACGCAATAATTAATTCTTTACGAGAATGTGGCCTCTGCCCCCCTGAAGCCCCTGTTCTGTGAATCAACCCACGGTGATAAACCCCGCGGCTGAAGAAAGCGACGAGGCGCAATTGACTCGTAGACGAATCCGGCAAATTAAGGAGTCACCATCTGAAGGGATCTCTCCCCTCTCCTTGGCTCCCTCGTAAAGCAAGCAAGCAGGCGAGGAGATCCCGGCGGGGCTGTGCTATGCCAAGCTTTGAGGCTTGGCAGGGGCACATCCATCATCAACCAAGGATCGACCGCGTCGCACCAGGCACTGTGTCAAAGACAGACGCGCTAGAATTAGACGTCTTGATTGGCTGCGATAACGTTCTTCGTCAACCGTCCAGTCTCGGCTGCACTTCTCCCCACGTGTTGGCCTGTGATTTGCGTTGCCAAGTCGAGAATTGACTCAGGCAATCATCGGCTATGAGACAGGCTAGACAGGCAGACATGGTCGCAAGCGATGGATCAATGGAGATGGAAATCCTCCGACGGGGTCAATGGATCTGCTTGAGCCTCAGGTTTGACGATGCAAGTCTTCCAGGGTTTCAGCAACACAGGGCTGAACAAACCCACACTGTCATGTATGCCCAGTCTGCTGTGCGACCAACAAACCAACAAACGATGCACCCGTGCTCAAGACATGTCAGTTCTATTGCCGGCATCAAACAGATCTTGGCAGATGGGATTGGAGTTGCTGGTCCCCTCGTTGGTGGGTGACTATTACAACAAACACACACCCTTGCAATAACGCCATCAGCTCTGAATGCATGCGACAGTGATGTTGAACAATGAGTTGGGCATCCCGAGTTCTATTTTACCGTCCAATCTTCTTCTATAGATATCAATTAGTACAAAGATTACTCAGATGCATGTTTTATCCACCTGGTCTGTCGCATTGGAGTGTGCTCCTAGGGTAGTTGGTTGGCCAGGCGCATACTTGTACGCTTTGATGCCACCACTGTACCAAGCGTCTCATTGGTACGGGTTGACGGGAACTAACTTCAACCCGCCGCCCTAGACTCAAAACATGGGCAAGTTTATATTGACGATATTCCAACTGCTAGATCGGGAGTTTGCCAATTTTAGGAACTCAACCTCCTCACCCAGCCACCAAGCAGATGTCTGTCCATGCTTGGCACTTGAACTCTTTACAACCCTTCAAACTCGAAAAAGTTGTGCTGAGATAGTAACGCAAACCCTCCATCCGTTGTGCCAGTGTCATTCTCCAGCTCCCAGGAACCACCAGCTTCCCCAGATATCCCCCCATCACGATGATCTACGCATCCATGTTGCATCAGCTCACATCTGAAAGCGGGGAGGTACAGGGTATTCTCTTAAAACTCATGATTCTCCGCATCCCGCGCGAGAAGAGGAAACAACACCAGCCCGTGATTGGGGGGCCTTCTGCCGCTTCATGCATTGTGGCACTTGTTGGTCGTCAACAATGCAGTCCTGATTGGCTTGCTCTTAGGTTCCCGCTGGGGGCCCAGCATACTTAATACTCGCATATCCCGTCTTCACAAGTCGCGCTTGCGTCGTCCGTCTCTTTTGCAAGCTTGGCGATAAGAAAGCTGACAATGTGCGGACCAGAAGAAGAGAATACGACCAACCCGGGGCCGGCTGTGGTCCCTGATGACGAGGTTTGGACTCTGTGATTGCAAGATGGCACTGGCTGATCTGTGCAGGTTGGTACTGACGGTGATTCATCGTATGAGACGGTAAGGCTTTGTGCAATGCACAAAAAGGACGCAAAAAAGTTGATTTTCAACCCCACTCGTTGTAGGACACAGCATCGTCGACACAGAGTCTGTCGGCTTCCATTCTTGACTACCGCCGTGAGAATGGCAGAACCTATCACCGATACAAGGACGGAAGTAAGTTCTTTACTGGGTTTGGTAAAAACAATGTGCTGACTACGCTGTCAGAGTATGCCATGCCCAATGACGACATTGAGAATGAACGACTAGGTAAATTGTCTCTGAACCTTTGGAGGTGATGGTTGCTCAGTGTCGTAGATCTGCAGCACCACTTGTTCCTTTACACGCTGGAGAACAAGCTTGGTCTGGCTCCACCAAACGACGCCGACGCCAAAGTCAAGCGCGTGCTGGACTTGGGCACTGGCACTGGCATTTGGGCCCTGGACTATGCTGATGAGCATCCTGAGGCGGAGGTAATGAATGTGACTGATACCAGCCTGAGTTTGCGCTGATAAACATGCAGGTCATTGGGATCGACCTGTCACCTACGCAGCCGGAATTGTAAGGCTCCTTTTTTCTCTGGATGATCAAGCTGACAACTTGAAGTGTGCCCCCAAATGTTCAGTTCATCGTGGACGATATTGACGAGGAATGGAGCTACTCCAAGCCCTTTGACTATATTCACAGCAGAATGATGAATATCAGTGTCGGCAACTGGAAAGATTATCTGCGCCAGATCTATGAGTAAGTGATGACCTTTCCTGTATTTCTTCTGTCTCGAGGCTGATTTTACTAGCAACCTCGAGCCTGGAGGTTTTGTCGAGATTCAAGAAGTCGACGTCGCCATGAAGTCTGACGACGATACCCTCACCCCCAAGAACCAGCTCGCCATCTGGAACAAGCTCCTCAACTCCGCATCCGAGAAGATGGGGCGAGCCATGGTCACCCACAAGCACATCAAAGACCTCATGATTGAAGTTGGCTTCACCGACATTGTCGACACGTATTTCAAGTGGCCGTCCAACCCATGGCCCAAGGATAAGAAGCATAAGCTTCTGGGTCAGTGGAATAACATTAACACGGGATATGCACTTGAAGGTGCCGCCATGGCGCCGCTGACGAGGATTCATGGGTGGAGTCGAGAGGAGGTCACTGTCCTCGTGGCCGGTGCGAGAGCGGAGCTGAACAATCCCGCTATTCATGCTTATTGGCCTATGTAAGGTTTCTTCTCTTGTTTTGAATTCTTTGCTAACTGGGATAGTGTTTCCATCTATGCGCAGAGACCGAGTGAGACGGGTGAATGAGGGGTTGGTTGGTGATGAGTATATGATAGTATATGGTCATATCATGGACTTTTGACATACATGCGTGTTGATATCATTTGGATTCTTCGGCCCGGAGCGTAGACACCCGGAATTCTTCTATCGCACCGGCATGCCTAGTTTATTCAATATCATCATGGACATGTCAACAGAAAGCTATTCATATTGAGAACAGAGCATCATATAACTACTAAAGGCACTAGTCAATATCCAAATGCTGTCACTTTTCCCAGGCATCAGACTTCGAAGCAGCAACACGCAAACTTAAGCCGTGTTGTAGTACATCTCGATCTGCTTGATCTTGAAAACCGCCTCCTGGACAGGAGGACCAACGCTCCAGCCCTTGTCACCGCTGGACCAGTTGTTGAAGATCCAAGCGCCAGGCTCAGTGGGCACGTCCTGGGTAGTCTGCCAAATCCTTCTACCGTCGATGTAGAACTGCACCAAGCCGGCCGTCCAGTCAACGCGGTATTCGTGCTCAGTCGAGGTAGGGTTCCGGGGAGGAGTGACGGCCTTGTAGGTGCTCTTGCCATCGCCGTTTTCGTCCTGGTTGGTGAACCAGACATGGCGGGTGCCGGCGTTGGACTGCGACTGGGGATCGGAGAGCCACTCGATGTCTATCTCTTGAGTGTCGCTCTGGTAGAAGAACATGCCTGGGGCTATGTCAGTAATGTTACCCTACTGATGGAAGAGCACAGACTTACCATTGCAAACGCCAGCAGGTTCGCTAAAAATGGCAGTAGTTCGCACGCTGGCGTACTTGATATTCTGGACGTCGGTGACGACCTCGGCGGACTTGTATGGCATTTTGGTCTGGCCACCCGGAACATGGAGCTCAAGGTAGTTGTTCCGGACTTTGACGTTGGCAGGGAGGAAGCTGTGGCTATCCCCGGCTGGGTAGTTGCTCGCGGTGAGCCCATTGGGGAGCTTGTTGCCGGGGAAAGTAAAGACCTTCTTGTTGGTGAACTGGGCCCTGCGGCTGACGACATATTTGCCATTCTGGAAAGGAGGCTCCGGTGAACGGTTCTGGGGACCGCCCTGGGGCGAGGCCACAGTCAAACCCAAGGCTAAGAAGGCGACTGACAAGTACGAAGTGAAATGCATGGTGGATATCGTTGAAGGGTGCTTGTCCAAGAACCATCCACAAGACACACTTGCCTATATAAATATTCGCTCACTATGACCATGCTCAGTGCGATTGAGTTTCGAAACTTGGGCGGGCCCGGCATCCAGAATTGTGACAGGAATGTCATGGTCAGGGGAAAGACGGTGGCGCCAGTCCAGATGCAGGCGTCAATGCATTCCACGGCATCTCCAGCCCGCAGACTTGGTAAGGTTATTGTTTGCACATGCCAGACAAAGCATTACAAATAGTTGTTCCTGGGCTTGGATGTGGGCCGAGCCATTTCGGCTCAGGCACATCGATCGTGGCTGGAAGGGAGAGCACAGGGGTTCATTTAGCTGGGATCTTAGTGAAGCGATGGGCCATCAACAACTTGCTTATTTGGTCGCCATAGATCGATTAAAGCATAGTTAAAAACTGGCAGATCTGCCTAAAATTTATCTTTAGTAGCAAGGAAATATGCGCCAGCATCGTTGATAAGACTACTGCGCTTGGTCTGTCAGGTGAATCATCACCATGTCCTCATATCTATGCTTTTACCTTTCCACCTCTGCACGACTTCATCAACACGGGCATTTGACATGGATCCCGGCCCGACTCTGGGTAGTAAGGTATGTATCAACCCTGCATTGATACGACAAAAGGGTGGCAAAGTGCATGGTGGCTACTGCCATGGCATGGCCCAAGGTTGCGGCGTTTTGCGGGATTGGACCTTGATGCTGTCACTATACGGATTGCTCACGTGCTTGAGACTCTCATTAACTATGACAAAGGGAGTTAGAATGATCACTGGCAACAAAACATTCGCAATAAGTGAGACGGTGCGGGCGAGAGCGAACTGGGCGGCCAGGATGCCTCGAGGGCGGCATAAGCGAAGCTGCAAGGCTCTAGAGGATGTATGCAGGTAGATGAAAGGATAGAAACAATACTCAAACTCCCGAGTCCAGTATCATGAGCCAACTAAAGCGGTGCCAAGGTTACATGTTTGTTCTGTGTTTGCCATTCATTTCGCCCCTTGTTCTTTGGGTGTTTTGGTCGTCTCTCGACGGAAATAATTAGTTCGAACAATGACGAGCTTTTCATTGAATGAAGAGGTCTCTTATTATCTTTGGCGTACGTATAACCTACTATCATCAATTATATGCCCCTTGTCAGAAACATTTTGGCTAGCTACTCTGTCAAGGATTATTGTTTGTCTTCAATGACGAGTCTGTGAGAGACCGCCAGTCACAACACTCTATCCAAGATGACACAGGTCTTTCGCCCCAAGTAATTAAAGGGTTTGACAACAGCAGGGACAAGGATACTCTCCATTTCCTTTTCAAAAAGAACCGTCATCATATTGTGTCTTTGTTCGCTTCGTGTCATGGAGATAAACTTCCCGGTGTGCAAACTTCCATGCTAAACCGTTTCATCTGCACCCTCAACGCGTGCAATTAGAAGATCTCCGAGCCAACACGTTGTATTCGGCATTTTTAACACTAAACTACAATGTTGGTTCTTTCCATTAGACAAGTAAGAGTATGGCGCTTGGAGGCTTAGACACTGGATAGGCAAGTCATACATGCACCGCCGGCGGTGCAAATAAGGTCACGTGATATATCGCACCGCCAGCGGTGCAAATAAGGGCAACGTGGCCTTATTGAACGGGGATAACACCCTTCGAATAAGGCCCTCAATTTGGTCATCAACAGCTTCTATCGCCCTAATTCAATGACCAGCAGCTTCTGCATTATCAATTCTATCTATAATCCCTTTTCCCTGCTCCAATGGATCCAATTGCGGCTTCTCGCTCCTTCCCCGATGATGCCCTCCCCCCCGAGGGCGAATATCACAGCCGCGAGGACCTACGCACCGCGATCAATGCCTGGGCTGCGCCGCGAGGCTATGCCTTTGTGACTGGGAGATCACGGAAGACTCCCAATAGAAGATGCGTAGTTATCTTCAACTATGACCGTGGAGCAGGGCGCACTCCTGCCCCCAAGGACCTAAAGCAGTAATGGCGGCAGATCATAACGCGCCGTATAAGATGCTGCTTCTCTATTATAGCAAAGGAGAGCCTCTATGGCGGTATTTAGAGTCTAAGGCATCATCTCGAGGCTAGCTTTAATAAGTATAATTATAAGCTAAGCTTTAGTTAAGTAGCATATCTAACGCTTTATTAATTATCCCAGCAAGATAAATTAATAGTTTAATAGCTTCATGGGGCTAGTATTAAACCAAGGGAGATTAGGTCTTACCTATATATTAATTTAGATATACTTATTATATAGCAGGATATCTATAATTATATTATATAAGGCAAGTAAGACCTCGCTTAGGGCTAAAGTAATATATATGCCTTTATTAATAAGCTTAAGAGCGAGGACTTCTAGAGTTATCTTTATCTTAATAATAATAATCAAATTATAATAATAATATTTATATATTTAAAGTCACTAGGGTATCTTTAATCTTATCCCGAGGTGCTTATAATAGACTATATATATAAGACTAATAAGTATAAGATGCCTCTTCTTAAGATAGTTACTATAGATGCCTATTAATAAACTTTCTATATTATATTTATATTTCTTAGTGGCGAGGAAAAAGATAATTATACCTAGGCCCTTATATATCTACGAAGTATATATAAGCTTTATAAGGTGGCTCTTCTATTTATAATACTTATAAATCGCTGCCTAGCTTATATAAATATAATTACTTCTTATTTATGCTTCCCTAAGTCAATCTCGCTATTATGCTTATGGCATATTAATAAGGCTATTTTAAGTTATTATATGCCTATATTTACTTAAGATAAAAGTAACCCTAAGGGGCTCGAGGAGTAAAATAAGTTCTTTGCCCTTTAGCATAAGCTTATTGCCTTAGTAATAGAGGATATCTATAATAAGAACCTTAAAAAGCTTAAGGAGCTTTATATCCTAAAGTATATTAATAAGATAGGCTATCTTATTTAGACTTAGCTAAATCCCTATAAAAAGTAATTTATTAAGGCATAGGTTAATTAATACCTCTACTTTAAGTAATATATTATATTATATTATGAGGGTATTTATAAGCTTATTAAATTATACCTAAAGACCTCGCAAGCTAACCTCTTTAGAGCCTAGAGGATCCTTAAGCTTATACTATTAAATTAGCTTGCTAAACTCGAGGCACTTTAGGCTAAGCAGCATATAAGCACGCCTCTTCGGCTATTAGGGGTATTATATAGCCATATCCGTGGCTAGATCTCACATAAAGCCTTATATAAGGTTGACTCTTAGTGGGAACGACTATTAGAAGCATATCCCGCGTGTACAGGCGTATTCACGAGGACTCTTAGTCTGCCTTATACTCATACCCTTTAGCTATTACTAGTGCGAAATAAGCCCCTTTAACTATACTATTTCTATATATATTAGCACCTCTAGCGCTCAGGGATCCCCTAGCTTCTCATTAAGCCTCATAGGTTATTTAATTACCTAGCGGCTAATTTAACGCTGCTGGCAATAAGTATATAGCGTAAGCCCAGTATATTTAAGCTCATTAAGAGGGCATCATAGCCAAAGGCATAACTAAAGTATTTAAGATATTATAAGCTTAGTCATAAGATGACCTTAAAGGCTTGCCCCTTGCGCTATAAGGATTTATTAATGGCTCCACTGGCGGCTATAGTCTAGACTTCTATAACCATAGAGATAATAACGCATATATCTTCTCGCTTTATAACCCGCTCCTTATCCCCGTTATCCCTATTAGGCGCCTCTATTATATCTGAGACTATTATAATAACATATATATTAATATATATAATAACCTAGGTATTATCTCCCTTAGTAGCTATGCTAATAGCTACCCTAGCCGCGCCTATATTGCGAGCTAATAATCCTTGTGCTATCTTTTAATAATATAAGGAAGCACGAGAGGCCTAGTATGCTATATTGCCTCGGGGAATAGTTAAGACTAACTAGTAATTTAAGAAAGCTATGAAGCTACCTATATATTACTTTAAAGCTAAGTATAACTAGTGCCTTAACTATAAGCAAATAAGGAGGCATTATAAGGAGGGAAATAGTATTAAGGACTAGACTAAGGAGGAGATAATAAGTTATCTTAATTAAAATAAGGCTAAGACTAAGTGGGTTAAATCTAATATAGAGAAAGAGATAATATAAAAGCCCTTTATATAGCGGCGAGGGATATAATATATCTAGGATATTATTAAAAGGGATTATAAATTATAGGAGGATTAGTATAAAGATAAGAACCCCCCTTATTAATATTTATAAAATTAATATAAGATATAATTAATATATATTATTTAAAAAAGAAAAAAAAGGTAAATCTCTAAGTATATTATATATAACTTAATAACTTATTTTAATTAAGCTATAAGTAAATTAAATAATTATATAATATAGGCCTAGTAGCCTTTAATTATCTATATAAGAAAATAACTATCCCTATATAAATTATTACCTCCCTTATTAATATTATTATAAATAGCTATTTTAATTAATATCTATAATATAAATCCCTATATCCTTTAATACTATAATAATTAGCTAATAGGTAGTTATCCCTATTACCAGCGAGGGCTAAATTATGCCTAGGATAATTATAGGCTAATTCTAATATATCTAATTTCTGGCCTAAAGGGAATATATACTTTAATAGGGGTTAATATTAGGGTTAACCCTCTATTATTATTACTATAGCTGCTAATTCTAATACGCAATATATCACTCTCCCTTAACCTAATATCCCCATGGGCGTAATAGCATAGTAATAGGGGCACCTTGAGGAGGATACTAAGTATTCTAAGCTCTCATAAGGGCTTAGGGATTCTAGGCATATAGAGCATTAGATATGGTAGGGTTATTCGGCAATGTATGCTAAGCCCACTAATAATGCATCTATAGAGGCTAGGCTCCCGGGTGAGGGTTATTAGGGCGTTGCTCTTATTGCTAGTTATTAGCAATAATATGCAAAGTAGCTAGGATATTTGCATTTATTAGATATATTATGCCGGCTAGTATTAATATGCTATTAACGAAGATAGGAAAGTCCTAAGGGGTTTAATATTAGTTATAATTCTAGTTATTTATCTTCGCGATATTATATAAGAGAGGATAAAAGTCTCCTTTAATTAGAAAAAGCCTACTTTATATATTAAAAATATTAAAATAATTTACTTTATAACCGTGTTATTCAGTTATATAAGTAAGGGCATTATATATTATTTATAGCCCAATATAGATTAGCGCGTAGCTAATAAATTACGTTATATCCTAAATATCTATATATATAGAAGGCCTTATAATCTCTTTAATTGCACGAATAGATGCTCTCTTAATAGATAAGGGAGGGATATCTCTTGATCACATACATATAAGTCGGTCTTATATAACAGATCTTATTTGCACCGCCGGCGGTGCGATATATCACGTGACCTTATTTGCACCGCCGGCGGTGCATGTATGACTTGCCCACTGGATGCCTTGGCTTAGCTAAGTCGCGATGCGCCACCTTCTTTCAGCTGAGGATAAGGACACGCTGGAGAATTTTTCATTCAGCAAATCTCACCCAGCCCTTTGAACTCAACTCTCTCATCCATATGGCTTCAGAACATAGCGTCCTGCCTCACACATGTGAGCACTGCCAGCACGTCCTCCTCGATAAACCCATCAAGAAGGAAGCCTACGGTCAATACGATGTGACACTTCCTCACTCTCGAGGCGAGGTGTATCAAGCTGTGCAAGCAGGATGCCCGCTATTCTCTCGCTATCCGAAGTTTCCATTCTTTGGTCTTTCTGTGGCACAGTCACTTGATCCAAATTCATGGCAGCCATGGTTTGATCAACCTCGGTTCCTACGGTTCCAGGGTTGGCAGCGTAGATCTGCGTTGATGCTCGCCAAAAGCATGTTGAACCCTTACGACCAACCATTTGAGATATCTTATAATACGGAGGGTGACTTTAGTCTCCGATGTTTGAGTTGGGTGAGCGAGGTTGATACTATGAGGATTGTGGCCCCGCCAGGTATGCCTTGCTTCTGACGGCATGCAGCTGAACATATGGACTGACTTGCCTTCAGGGGATCCGGCAGCTGAAGACATTGTATTCAGACCCATCAAAGAACGCGTTGACACGGAAGAGACCTTTGAGTTTCTGAGGTCCCATATCAAGGAATGCTATGAAAGACATTGCCACCAAGGAACCTGCCCTCCACCAACAGGCGACTTGGTACCTCGACGGGTAATCCGCATCGACGGATCGATGGATCCACCAAGCCTCCAACTTTATGCTCCAGAGGCGGGTGAAGACATTCGGTGGTGCGCTCTCAGCTACTGTTGGGGTGGGCAGAACCAGACTGTCATGACTACCGTCGCGACACTTCAGGAGAGGCTCGACGGTATCGATTTTAGAAGTCTTCCAAAGACGCTCCAGGATGCCATCATTACAACCCATCGTCTCGGGATCCAGTACATCTGGATAGACAGCCTTTGCATTGTGCAAGATGACAGCAACGAGAAGGCCCAAGACATTGCCCAGATGGGCGAAGTCTACAGTCAAGCATATATCACACTATCGGCGTCAAGCGCGGCAAGCGTTACGGAAGGGTTTCTTCAAACTCGTTCCATACCTCAGCCATTGGACCCAATCGCTCTTCGATACGTCAATGAATCTGGGGCTGCGGGGACCATCATTGCGACTTCAGAGCCAATCCCTGAAGGCATGCCTGATCCGATCAATTCAAGGGCATGGACTTTTCAGGAGCGTGTCTTATCACCAAGGCTTGTGGAATTTTCCTCCACCCAAGTACGTTGGAGATGTAACTCGGTTGAGAGATGCGACTCTGGGTGTCCGCCTAGAACGACCTGGAAGGTACACTTTGAGAGTAGCTGGATCGTTGACGGTACAAATAACTCTTCTGGCACTTTAATGGACATTCAGCAACAATGGAACCATCTCGTCACAGCTTACTCGCAACGAAATTTGACATATCCCGCGGACAAGCTTATCGCTTTCTCAGCCATCCCCAAGACCCTTGGCAGACCTGGGAGGTACCTAGCCGGACTGTGGGAAACAGATTTGCCATACAATCTCTTGTGGAAAGTCACTCATCTTTGGTTCCCATCGTCTGGAACCGTCGACAAGCGAAAAGCCAGAATCCAAACCTATCGTGCGCCTTCATGGTCATGGGCCTCGGTTGATGGAGAGGTTGAATGCAAGCTTGGTGTCGAGTCGTCAATACCTGAGCCTGCTTGCGAAGTTCTGGATGTGCAAGTCGGCTTGGCCAACGATGATGCACCGTTTGGTGCCGTGGTTTCTGGATATATCATCATCAGGGGCAATACGAGACACGCTGTGTTCTATCCTTTAACGAGTGAACTGTTCTTCTACGAACCTGGAACGGAAGAGGGGGATAAAGAACGCCAGACAGCCAGATATGAAGGGTTTGCCGATTGCAAACCAGATGAGGATACGGCAGCTGCCGAGAATCCATCAGTCAATGTGTGTTGCCTGCATATACGGAACTTTGGAGGTCGCGGAGAGGGCCTGCTTCTCGTCGAGGATGTTGAGGGCAATTTGTTTCGGCGTATCGGACACTTTTACTGGAATTTAGCAGACTTAGGGGATTCATTTGAGCATGCGGAAAAGGCACAAGTCAAGATCGTGTAGTAGACATTTCCTTCGTCATGAGATCGGGGGTTTCTGGAACAAATTCCTTCGATAGCCCATTGGGGCAGAAAGTATCCCAGCGCATCAAATTAAGCCCGAAATACGGCAGGTCTGTTCAGTAAACCGCCTTTAAGAGTAGGGAATCTCCTTGTGCAATCGCTGTAGAAAATATGCATCCAGGCCAAATGAGATTCAAGCTCAAGTAACCAACGTTCATTGTTCTCTTTCATCGTTATCATCACACAAAATAGTCATGCTGCCAAACAAACCGTCGTACAGAGTATGAACCACGCGCTTGAGAAAAGAGAGGACCTATCACAAAAATGAAGATAACGAAGAAGAAAAAGGCGAGGATTATAATGGAGATGATGGGGTTTCATATAGAAGAAGCTGAAATAGGCGTTAGTTCCTGGCCAAAGCCTCTTCAATCGGCTTCTCTGGCTTCTGGCCATACATGCTGAAACTATTGTTCCTTGGATCAGCGTATTTATCACAGCAGAGAGAGTGGGTATCACTTACACGCAGCCAGTCGCCTGTGTCTTTGGATCCATCAGAGCTTTACGCATCTCGACGCCAAAGAGCTGCATTTCCTCAGGGCTCCAGCCGAGGATCTCACACAAGGGCATCTTTACGAAGCCGTCGAGTGCCTGACTGAAGGAGAGACCGACAAAGCTTCCCAGCTCCTTCTTCTTCTTATCCTTGGGCCACCGGCCGACGGGGATCTTGTGAGCCTGGTAAGTAATGCGGGAGAAGCCTGCGGCTTGCGCCATCTTTTCCTGCTTGCGATTGGTGAAGTCGAATGTTCGGCCCATCTTTTGGCCAACTTCGTTGAAGACTTGAGCCCATCGGCTAAAGATGCTACAGACTTGGGGTCAGTACATGAAGAACAGTTAGGTAGTAAGTATGGGACATACTGCTTATCATCAACAACGACATCCGGGTTCTGAGACAGCATCTGGAGATCAGGCTCAATGTGTTGAAACCAGCCTCCGGGCTTGAGAGCCTTGTATACCTGGCCGTAGAGCTTGTCCCAATCCTCGATAGATCCCTGTAGATAACGAATGTGTATAAAGTCAAAGGTTTCTGGTTCAAAGGTCCATTCCATTTGGGCGTCGTCGATCTGGAATTCCAGGTTGGGTGGCACGAAAGATGGCTGTGTTGGGGTGATGTCGGTGGCGATGACTTTGGCCGAGGGAAATTCGTCGGCTATGTTGCTGTGGAGAGTTAGTGGGTGAATGTCTCGATCTTCAAAAATGCTCACATGGCCCAAATTCCGGTTCCGGTTCCAACATCGAGGATATTCTATCAGGGTCAGCGCAGATCCTCTCATGCAAGGTGCCACAGACTGACCTGGGGGTTGTCTCCGATAGGTGCGAGGAACAGCTTGTTGTCCAACATCAACGTTAACCAATGGTGTCTGTAGGACTTTAGTTAGTTCCGAGAACGCAGCCCATAGGTCGTGAAGAAGCCATACATGATGTCTAGAGCTTCGAGTTGCTCCTCATCGTTGGGCGCCCTTAGCATTGTTAGCAGAGGCCAACGAGTTATTAAATGTAATTTACCAATGCTTGCCATATTTAGGGTTAGCATAAGTTCTACCCTGAAAGTACTCATTCTCAAAGATGCTGGAAGTAATGGACGCGGTCGAATCGATATCGCTATTTACAGTCAGTGTCGGGACCAGCCAACATGGTCAGAGAGAGAAATACCTATCTGCCGTCACGTCGCTCTCATAGCCGACGTTTGGATCCTGATGGATTATTTAGTGGGCGAAACGGGATATGAGAGTTTCAGTCCCAGGCGCAGCGACTTACAGCTTCAATCTGGGACGACATGATGAGCTCTGAAGTCTGAAAGAGTGGAAACACTTCCAAAATCGAAGGTGAGGGGAGGATATCAAACCAACAACTGGCGCTAAACGCGTCACATGTGCGGGGTTTGTCTTGTTGTGTCGTGGTCTTGGACCTGGACAATGACCTGGAGTGAGTGGACGGCCCCAGACCTTGGCTGCAGCTAGGATACGGGATGCCGCCGAGCTAGTGGGCTGGGTAGGGGTCCAGGCGGGGCGTAGAATTCAAGTCGGGAGGGTGAGAATTGCAGCTGTATTTCGCAGCAGTTTGGTGTGGCCAACAGACAAATAGAGCTAACACAGCACTCGCCGTCCTTGATAACGAACTCTCAGTAGCTCATTCTATCGACAGCGACAAACCATGAACTCGAGTCCATCTGTCGAGATGTTGTTCCCCCTTTCCTACTCGTTCTAGCCTGTCGGAGATGACAACGCTAATACGGACTAGCGATCACCACGACACTTGAACGGCTGCGCCATTGGCTCGAGTGACCTGCTAAGATGGTTCTGGGCCAACGCAGATGCTGGGAGGTGGCTGGATGAGGCCACGGCCAAAGCCAAAGACCAGCTCTGATGCATTCCAACACATCTGGCAACACTGGGTACACTTCATGCTCGTGGATCTGGGAAGAAACTCTTGAACAATAGAGGAACTACGTAGGTGAAAGCTGGAAGGATTAAGAGGTACTCAAGAAAATTCTTGACCTTTGATCGCCGAAATAGCGTCGAATCTGCGGGAGTGGCCCTTAAGCTTATACTGGTAAGAGATGTGCAGAGTACGGCGGGGTACAGAGGCAGATCTTGCAAAACGGTGACTGGAGACGGATCGGGGAATAATAACGGAGAATAATAACGGACGGAGATACTGCCAGGGAACAGAAACGGAGAACTAACAAAACCGGCCAATCGACCAGAAACGGTTGTCTCCCTCTCCGTGCGAAAACGAGCGCCCCGTTAGCGACCTGGTGATTGATCTCTGTGAACTACTTGTGAAGCTCGAGATGGTCTCCTCGCATCACATTCTTCACCCAAAAATGGAGATTCATCGTGCATCAACTCTCTTGGAGGAATTCTTATCTCATTAATTAAGCGATTAATTGTGCTTTGTCTACAGTCGCAGCAAGTCGTCCCAGTACTCCCAGTTAAAGTTGTTATCGTCAATCAGCCCCAAACCACCCAGATCCTCCACATCAGGCGCTGAAGGTGCTTGCATACTCTGCTCAAGTTCGTTGTTCCTCTTGCTCCAGAGCAGTTGGATGAGATATGGTGGAACTGCTTGATCCAGTGCCACTTCCTTTCTGTGTGCCTCCCAAGCCTGAAGGGTCAGGTCACCAAGCGCCCTGGAGAGGGCATTCTCGGTGTCGCTCATCACCTCTGGATGTTCTGTGTAGAGCTCCTCGACCAGCTTCCATGCTTGCATCACCTGATCACCTGTGCATCGACACCGAAGCTCGCTAAGAATGTAGATGTAAGCGTCCATCTGAGACCAGTGAGTCAAGTGGGTAAACAGATGCGATGAAAATTTGCTGCGAATGCCGTAGCTGGACAGCTCCAGCAAGGTGACGGCTGAGTCGAAGAGCAAATCGCCCTCTTTCTTGGTCAAATACACATCCTTGCCACCCATGGCTCGGCCCCGTGGATGGTGAAGCTTGAACCGCAGACGAGCAATGGCAAGCCGAGCCATGGCATCAGTCACGCCATGTAGAGGTATTCGTTTGTCCAAATGACACAAGAACTTTTCCTGGTATATGCCTTCGAGTTCGTTGATTGCCTCGTCTTGCGACTCCATCGATATCTTGCCTTTCATCGGTCCATGGCTGATGTTCTCGAAGAACTTTGCCGCCTTGGGTGAGGATCGAAGCCAGTGTGTGACTTGATACTTCATCAACACGCACAACATTTCGGTCGGACCTTTATGTTCAGCTGGAGGCTCCGTCATGTTAGGATGTAGATCCGCGTCGTTGACGTTCAGTGGAGGGCGGACGTCGTCGCATTCTGATGTTGGCAACTTGATCCCTGGGATCGAGACAGCGCGGACTCTTGCATCGAGGCCACGCAACTGCCACCAGAGCCGAATTCGCATCTCCTTCTCAAAAAAAGAGATTCTGGAGTCTGCATTCTCACGATGCAAACCCATCTTCTGGCCTAACCGAATAGCGGTTGCAGTAAGAGTGGAACACAGTTCAGATTCTGGGTCTGCGAGGAGGAAAAGAACAAGGGCCTGGAGGACCTCAAACTCTCTTGATGTCAGGAACTCGGCTTCCATAAGAGCCTGAACTGTTGCGGTTCGGTAACGTGTCAGCAAAGTGTCCCTGCTTGCGCCAATGGAGGCTTGACAGTCATCTGAGGACATTGATGTGACAGCATTAGTGTAGACAGCAAACAAGATGGCTACCAGGGGCTTGGGAATATGAACAAGGTCCCAGCTTGCATCCATGATGCGCTGCTGCAGAGTTGGCACATGGATAATCTTGGTGAGAGGGTTGACAGTCTCGACAAAGATCTGCCAGAAACGATAGATGTGTCTGGGTTCTGGGTGTAACTCGTGAAGCTTGGGGTGCGCATCAGGTAGCATCAGCTGGAGCGAGGGTGTGGGATGGAGGAATGGGTCGTCTTTATGACGCAGATTCTGGACAGAAGGATATTTGAGCTTGTTTTGCAGCTATGTTAGTATGCGGTGATTCAACAGTCAGGAGCATTATATCATACCTCTGGGCTAAGATTTGACCACAGACATCTAGAAGCAGAGTCAGTATAGTGTGCAAGCAATATGGTGGAACTCTCTCTCACAGTTCTTCTTGGGGAGCAACATCTAGTGCTGGCGAGCCACTGGCTTTTAGGCCCCCTTCTAGCTCACAAGGAACCCAGATATTAGCATGCTGAGTAAAGTCGACATTGTGCTTCCGCATCAGGTCCTCGTACTGAGCCAATCGGGCCAGTAGATCTTGGTCGGCAGCCCTCTTCCGAGGACGAGGTGGAGCTGGGGTCTCGTATGAGCACTGTGTCTGCGCCTTGAGGCAGTTGGAGCAGGGGTCTTTTTTGTCGCATTTGACCTTGCGGCGAGCGCAGAGGGAACAGGCGTTCTTGTGAAGGCCTGGGGTGGCTGGTGGTGTGGGGGACATGATGTCTAAGGGTTGAGGTTTTGCAGAGCCAACATTCGAGTCGTTGCCAAAGATTCGGGCTATTGTCAGTCTCTAGACTTCTGTTCTTTAAAAAACAGTGAAGCTTGCATGGTCTCATGTCTTCGGACCAGCCAAGGGAAGAGAGAGCGGGCTTCGGACTTCTCGGCATCTAATCTGGTCTAGCGTACTTTTTCTCGGTGCCCGAAGGCCCCGAACACGTGCTGATGTCTCAGAGTCGGGTTCCGTGGCTTGTTGACCAGGCGAGGCGTCGGGCTGAAGGCACTAATCTCAAGATGAAGTGTGCTGACTGAAGCTATACTGAACCATCTGTCCTCTTTCTAACGATCTTCTGGCTCAGTTAACCCATCGAGGGCTGGGCTCTAAGTATAATAAAGAACACATTTCTCTTTCTAACGTGTCTGCTTCTCCCAGTGAGCCCTCGTTATCACACTGAGCCTCTGGTCGTCCACCCGCCCCTGATACAATCTCAGCATGGCGAGTTCCGCTGGCGATTTGGACTCGGCTCGGAGCCAGTTTAATGAGCCATTGCCTACCTTGACTACAATTTACTACACGATTCTTGTGTACTTGCTCTACTATGTCAATCGAGCTGGTCAACGTGTTGCATCGATGAAGGCCAGATTGGCCTCGAAGCCGAACGATCCGCCCAACTCAACCAGATCCTATCCATGCCGCCCAGAGCTTCCTATCAGGTAAAAGATCTGCAAAGATGTTCTTGTTGTGTATTTGGAGCTCATAATGTCCAGAATATTCACGCCAAAGTCCTACCATGACGGTCTTGGCCAGAATCTTCCGATATTATTCACCGTCCATGGAGGCGGCTTCGTCATGGGTAATCCTCGAAATGACGATGCCTGGAACCGTTACTTCTCCGATACTTACTCCGTTTTGATCATTGCCTTGGACTACTCCAAGGCCCCGAGTGCTCGCTTTCCAACAGCCATATACGACCTGGAGCAGCTTATCCTAGCAGCCCTGTCCGACTCGTCGCTTCCAATCGACAAAGATCGAGTTGCCATCGCAGGCTTCTCAGCTGGTGGTAACCTCGCACTCTCCGTGTCCACTCTCCCCAGCATGTGCGGCAGTGGAGATGGCATCCGTCGCATCAAGGCCGTCATCTCATTGTATGCGCCCGTGGACATGTCTATCGATCGCAATTACAAGACTCAGACGCGGAGATACAAACCTTCGCTAGGAGGTTTTCGTGCTCGACCTACAGATTGGCTACTACGCCTCTCTCCAATCTTTGACTGGGCTTATATCTCACATGGTCAAGATCTACAGGATCCCCTCCTAAGCCCCATCTACGCATCGAAGGATGCCCTGCCTCCATATGTCTTCATGATTGCCTGTGAGCTCGACATGCTCGTGGGTGACGCACACAGGATGATATGTGGCTTAGGTGGTCGTTCTGTTGGTGAGGTGAGAGTGGGCAAGGATGAACCAGCTCCTGTTGGGGAGCTCATTCTTGATGACGAAAAGTACTGCTTCGAGGATTCAAGGGAGAATGGAAGCTACAAGTGGCTGCTTGTTCCGGATCAGGTCCACAGCTTTGATCACCACAAACAGATGGAGTCGGTGCACAGGGACAAAGTTCACGCCTTGGATGCTGAACCCAAGGCTAAGCACAGCCAGAAGCTCATTGCGGAATGGCTATTCTCTGGGCCATTTCAACAGGCTGCTTGAATCTTGTCCAGATCAGTGCACATTATAATGTTGGTTGTTGGGTCCCTGCATGGGATGCAGGTTAAATAGATCCCTCTTCCTATATCAATACAACCTATTACCACAAACGATAACTTTATATCTCTAAGCATTCTTTTAGAGTGTTGAACTCCAGCTAGTTCGTTTCCCATCCATTACTCTTACTCTGCTGTTAGAAGCTGCTCAGTGAAGCCTCCGAACCCACGTTCCTTGTCATGAAGGTGAATCTCGAGAATCCAATGCCTCTTATGTCCATCCTTTCCAGTCGAGTTCATCGAGTTGTTGTTTCCGTCAGCAATGTACAGGCTGATCTTGTCGCGAGGAATGCGTTCATGCGGGAACGATCCCACAAGATGGCCCGCAATGGGGGCACCAAATGTGAAGCCCTCCTTCTCTGCGGCAGCAGAGGCAATCTTGTAGAGCTCCTCTCCTGTCATGTCCGGGTTCTTATCATATTTCGCCTTGACGTCTACCCAGATGGGCTGGAGGGCATCGCGAAGTCTGATCTTATGGGGGTCATCGCCGAGGACATATGTGCGTCCAAAGTCTGCTTCCCACGCCTCAAACACAGGTCCAAGGTCGACAATGAGGATGTCATCCTCCTCGATGATTCGGTCTGGGGGATTCTCCTCGAATGGCTTCAATGTGTTGGGTCCGCTTCGAATGACTCGCTTGTGCCAGTGTGTCCTCACTCCATGGCGCTCAGCTCCCAGGGCGTGAATCTTGTCGTTGAGTTCCTTCTCACTAACCCCAGGACGGATGAGGTCTCGTTCAATCTCGTTGAAAAGCTCAATGGCCTTTTTCTGAGCATCCACGAGAGATGCGGCGCGTTCGGTCTCGACAGACATGGTGGAATTTGAGGTTTGTAATTGATAGAATAAGAGTGGACAGAACAAAGAATAGATGGGAACTAGGCCGGCTTTTCTAGACAAATAGCGGTGACTCATTTGTCAGTAGGTGCATCGCGGGCTGACGTAACTAATTGAGGCCGAGACATGGCGGAACGATGAGTGAGTTTTCAGCGGAACGGGTTCCGGGGCTTGTTGGGAGAGGGCGCGGTAACTGACCGAGGGACGTGATTGGGTCTTTGAACGTTGCACATGCACAATTGACGCTGTGGCATCTTTGAGAAACCTACGTGGCCTACATTGAGTCGGCGATATATAAGCGGTTGAGGTTGGTGATAGTTGACATGTTACAGCAGATGGTCGTTCAGCCAATGTTTGTCCTGTTGCCAGCGAAGATCTCCGGTTTTGGTTAGTAGTAGCGCGGGACGGCTTGAATGATAAATTTAGAATATTCAAGGGTCTTCGTTTCACTATGACGTGTCGGTACAGGTCAAGGTTGATATGTTCTACTGTCAAGATGACCTCTTCTGCCTAGAGGCCCTCCTCGGACGGCTTGCATACGATTAACATCCATACCCTTACAACTTGAACAAAGAGGGAGTAAGAACTGTTCAACATGCATGTCAATCTGGCTGTCTGGACTCAATTCGTCAGGCTGTCTTCGGCTTCTGTGCACATAGGGAATGAAAATGCACGTAAGAGTGCACAGAAGAATCCATCAAGTCCTTCCGCACCTTGACAAGAAAGACTTCGACCTCCTCGGGCGTCCAACCCAAGCCTCGAGTAAAAGGCCCCATAGTGATAGCCTGCAGGCCATCGTAGATGATGCTCCTGTTGTAGAGGCCTATAGTCTTGAGGCTGCGGTCCTTGGGCCACGGTCCGACAGGTACCTTTTTGATCTCGTGTCGAACGTTGACAAATCCTGCTTTCCTTATTCTCTCCTCATTTTTCTCCGACGCGTGCATGTCAACCCCAAACGTGGCCAATCCCTCCTTGATGTTGGCCACCATCTTGGGGGGCGTGTAGTCAGGGTGCATGGTTGCATCGTCACATCCATATACCCAGCGAAATTCGGGCAACTCGATCCAACCACCTGGCTTAAGGTTGCTGGAAGTGACATGTCAGCTGTGCTGCTTTCAGGGGTATTTCGGATGTACCTGTATGCCTGCCCAAGGAGCGTATCCCAATCCTTGATTGCCGTCGACATGTTTCTCATGTGGACCAAGTCTAGCGAGTCTTGGCCAAAGAGCCAAGGCGCCTCGGCGTCATCAACGAGGAACCTGACATTTGGAGGAACCCAAGGCGGTTGAATTGGACTCAGGTCAATGCCAATGACTTCAGCACCTGGATACTCGTCGCCCACTGAAGAAACGAGTCAGCATGTGTTTTGGACGCTGGATCAACTCATGGCGCACTGTCGATCGCCCAGCTGCCCGTTCCTGTGCCAATGTCTACTATCTTTTGCGGGTCCTCGAGCGGCGCATTATGCAGTTTGCCGCCCAGCAGGTGGACAGCGACGGTGTGCTTCATGTCCTCCCGCTCCTGCTCAGGCACATCATTCGGGAACTGATACAAGCCTTCTTTGAACTTGTGATACCTGCGACTATTCTCAAACTGATAGTCTCGCACGCTGGAGGCTATCGACGTTGAGGTGGTCGACTGCGCGTCGGTCGTGTACCCCTCATCTGCGGGTGCATCATCCACGTCGATGTGCAGGTTGCGAGGTACGTCTTGTGCTGCTGCTTCCTCCGTCGACGGGGGAGATTCTTGTCTCTCGGCCTCTGACATTATGGGATTGCAACTATTATTGCCGATCTCCACTGAGTCTGGAAAGGCCAAGGAGGATGTGAAGGTTGGAGTTGGACCGTCACATCCGATGGGGCCAGACCGCAACAATGGGGCCATTATCAGCACATTCCAGTGGTGGATTATTTGTCAGCACGTCTAGTCTCGCTTAATGTGCGTAATTTATTGTCCTGATGAGACGCGAGGCTATCGATCGGCGAACTTGTGCAACATCACGAAGGCAATCATCAGAATAATTACAATGGACACCTTCAAGCTTGTCCTTGCTGACAACACCACCGTGTCGGGAATACGCCATATTCCCACACCCAAGTCGTCCAGGCCAAAGTACTGCCCACTGGTTGTTGGCCTTCACGGTGGCTGCTATAACAGCGGATACTTTGACGCCACCCCCGATTACACGGCCAGTTTGGCAAGCGACTCTCTGTCAGTTCCGTTTGTGGCCATTGACCGTCCTGGATACGTTGATACAACTCCTGTCACGCCCATCCCAGAAGGATCCAGCTTCCCTGAGGAATGGGGTACAAAGCTGCACCAATACATCCTCCCAGCCCTATGGAAGGAATTCGGAGTTCCAAATGGCTGCAACAGCATTGCCTTGCATTGTCATAGTTTCGGTGTTAACGGCGCCCTTGTAGCGGCTTCATTGTATGCCACTGGCTCTGAGACACCGACTTACCCACTAGGAGGCATTGTTATGTCTGGCTTTGGCTCTCTTCTGAAACCCACTGGCGGCCATGCTGCGCAGCCGGACCCTCCTCCTACGCATATCAACATTCCCATTCAAGTCAAAGATAGCACTCTACTACTGCCAGGGACGGCAGATGAGCAGGTGTACGCCCAGTCACAGCGAATCGACCACGCCATGCCATTCGATGAGATTGTCGCTTTGAAAGCGTCGTGGCTTCCCACATGGAAAGAGAAATGGGGTGCCAACGTTACCGCGCCCATCATGGTTGCAATTGCTGAGAGGGATCATTACTGGGTTGCCACGGATGAGCATCTCAAGGACATTGTTGCCGCCTTGCCCAAGAGCACCAGGATAGACACGAGCATCATCAGGGCTGCACCGCATAATCTTGAGTTGAGTTATTGGGGTCCGGGATGGTACGCGAGAAGCTTCGGGTTTGCTGTTGAATGTGCGGCGTCGCTTGGGCTGAGCAAATGATGGAATAATCTAGTGAATACCTCATAATTATTAGCACTTCTAGCCTTGCTACGCCTAATCTTGCTTTCTTCAGTCTCATATATTACGATAAGACGCCCCTTTCAGTGCTGGAGTGTAGCTACGCGTCAGGCGGGCAGAGGGCACTTTTCTCTTATGCTAGCAGGCCTGAACGACTCCACCAGATGGAGGCATACACTGATTCTAGGCTGGTCAAAGATGTAGCACCAGTCGAGCCTTGAGTTGTAGAAATTAAGTATTGAATAATAGCCTACCTAGATACCCATGAAAGCGTAACATGAACGGGAGAGATATGTGTCATGAGGGTCCTGAACAGAAAGAGATGGCACTCAAAGCCGGAGCGGCAGTGAATCACGGGCAGCCCTACAGCATTTTCTATGTGAATCACTCAAAGAAAATCGAATTACAATCGAATTACAATCGAATGGGGGGAGCAAATCCCCTTGCCTAATTAGGAGCCTTCGGGCCCGAGACGAAATCGGGGCTCCCAGCGCTCGGGGCCGATCCACCTCGGGCGCCTTTCTCCCCTTTACGACCACCAATCATACCAACAGAAGGTCGGGACTCTCCATTGATCATTTACTTATTAATATGATCCTTCTTCAAGACCCTTATCTCTTTCCTCATCCCACCAAAGAGTCAGCACTTCAGCAGTCAAAGTCTACGCGCCTCCCTACCTGGCCTCTCCATCACGGCGAGCGTTACAACTTTTACTTCAAGCCTGACGCAATGTTCTTTGGAAAGAAGAAGAGTGTTGAAGTTGATTCGGAGTCCTTCGATCGCGGTGAAACCACGACGACTCCCGAACCAGCGAGACCCGATGCAAATAATACTCCAAGAACCGCACCCACGCAGACTACTCCCGAAGAGCCAATATACCCTTCCGGTCTAAGGCTCGGTTTACTCATCACCTCTGTCTTTGTTGCAATGTTTCTCGTTTCTTTGGTAAGCCTACCCATGTCACGGACAGAAGCATTGGAACTGACAACTTACAGGACAGGCTAATTATCACGACGGCCATTCCCCAAATCACGGATGACTTCAACGCTGTCACAGATATCGGGTGGTACGGGTCTGCATATCTCCTAACACTATGCGCCTTCCAGCTTCTCTTTGGAAAGATTTACTCGTTTTTGAGCATCAAGAGGACACTATTGTCTGTGATCCTACTCTTCGAGATTGGCTCTACTGTCTGCGGCGCAGCACCCAATTCGGTCGTCTTCATCATTGGCCGGGCCATTGCGGGATTGGGAGCGGCAGGTATCATGACCGGCGTGGTAAGTGTCATCGAAAAATCTTTTGTCACTTGGGGTTCATAGTTTCTGATATCCTTATCCCACCCAGATGGTCGTGATTGTCCACTCCGTTCCGTTACACAAGCGCCCACTATACCAAGGCATGTTCGGCGCTGTTTTTGGCACTGCATCTGTTGTCGGGCCGTTGCTTGGAGGAGTATTCACCTCCAAAGTCACCTGGAGATGGTGCTTCTATATCAATCTCCCTCTTGGAGGAGTGGCCATGGTTGTTATACAGCTTCTCCTCAATATTCCTGACCAAGACAAGACAAAACTCTCGCTGAAGGCCAAAATACTGCAGTTGGACATTTATGGCACAGTTCTCTTTATCCCAGGTACTGTCTGCTTAGTATTGGCACTTCAATGGGGCGGATTGGTACATGCAGTAAGTATAAAGGTCCAAAACAACGCCAGAGTCTAATTGATTATACAGTGGAACGATGGACGTGTTATCGTTCTCCTCGTTCTTGCCGGTCTACTGCTTCTGGGCTTCGCCATGGTCCAAGTCTTTCTACCCAAAACAGCTACCATACCCCCCAGGATCTTTATGCAGCGCAGCATCGCCGCCGGCTTCTTCGCAACACTCTGCATAGGCTCGCAGATGATGATCTTCAGTGGGTTTCTTCAGTAAATATCAGTCACAGACCTTGACTAATTTAAGCTCAGCCTATTACTTGCCCATCTGGTTCCAGGCCATTCAGGGAGTCTCGGCAGTAGACTCAGGGTTTCGCATTCTTCCTACCGTACTCTCTGTGGTAGTAGCGTCTCTTTCAACGGGCATACTAGTAAAGCGTATTGGCTACTACACACCCTTCATGATTCTTGGAGTGTGCTTCATGAGTGTCGGTGCTGGCTTGTTAACCACGCTACACGTCGACACTTCCGCGCCCAAGTTGATCGGCTATCAAATCCTTTATGGTTGGGGTATGGGCTCTGTTTCCCAAGCTCCGAATCTTGCTGCTCAGACCGTCTTGACGAAGAAGGATATCCCCATTGGCGCCTCCCTCATGTTCTTCTCTCAACTGTTAGGTGGAACGATCTTTGTCTCGGTGGCTCAGAACATGATCAACAACCAGCTTCTTCACAGTTTATCGTCGGTCCCGGGATTCAGTGCTGAAAACATCCAGAACTCTGGCGCAACTTCACTCACACATTTACCGCCATCGATTAAGACGACGGTCTTGGTCGCTTACAACGAATCAATTCGAACTGTGTTCCGGGTAGGATTGATTCTTGTGTGCTTGACCATGCTCGGCGCGTTATCTATGGAGTGGCGAAGTGTGAAGAAGGATGTTGGAAAGCAGAGGCAGGAGGGTGGGGAGGAGGGCATTGAGAACTCAGGGGCGAAGAGCGAGCAAGAATAGATCAAAGGGGGGCTCACAATACTTTAGGTCTGTAATAGTAGTAATCAAGGCGTTTTCAGAACAATCCCAAGTCATTAGTAACAAAAAGTTGATGGATAGCTCAAGTATCCGCTCCGCTTTGAAGAATGGGTTGCCTCACACACCGTAACATTTGACAACTGAGCCCCCAGGCTTAGGGCCAATCGACTTTGGGATCTTGGGAGTTTCAAGCTCATTATAAGCAAAAGCAAGTACCTAAGCTTTCACATACGACCATACCTATTAGAAAACTCGGGATCCCGTCCGCTCTCCCATAGATAAGCTAATAAGGGGCGGATTAGTAGTTAAGTCGGTGACGATTAGCGAATACCCGCTGTTGTATTTTTTTGCCTGTTGGGGGTTTCTTTTTGCCAGCTCAAGGAGGAGAATCACCTTATCGGCTCGCACCTATTGCGACATGGTCAGGGTGTGATCGTTGTTGAGCTATGAGACCTGTCATATCCTTGCCTGGTCGCCCACAGCACAGGATTCTCTCCCCGGGGGTTGGTTGGTTTACGAGTCTTGGTTTATGTGGTAGTTAGTTCCGTAAACGATTCTTCATCCTTACGTTCGTTAGGTCAAACAGTTTATGAGTTGTCATGGTTCCTTAAAGTGCACCTTGGAGACGAATGCTCTCAAGTTGCTAGGACCAAGCTCGGTCCATCTAGGGTCAATAATTCATCAGTTATTACACTACTCGGGAATGACCGAAAAGGGTTTAGGACCCTGGTCCTCGTACTCTTCGTATCTGCTTCATGCTAAACTCTGACATGCCTGGACCAGGGTCCCTGCGTGATCCTTGCGCGCCCTCAGACGGCGCAGTCTCAAGTGTGTGACTTGTTAAAACCCCGTCGAATGCTGGTAGGGCTGAGTCAAGACGTATCTGCTTCAACTTCGACCAAGAACGAGCATCCCCGACCCAACTCCCATCTACTTTGAGCATCCTTCGCAACCTATTGGCTGTTTTCGTTCAGCCGCTAACTGTCCCATGGCCAGGTCAAAGAAGGGCTGCATCACTTGCAGGTATGTCCATCTTCCATGACTCTGCAGCGCCATCGCTGACACCAGTCCAGAATCCGTCGTGTAAAATGCGACGAGGCAAAGCCACAGTGCAAGAGGTGCCAGTCTACCAAGCGTGTCTGTGATGGCTATCTCTCTGAAGAAAGCTTCATGCCGCGCCGACAGCTTGTCGAAGCCGTCAAGCAACTGTCTGTAATTGGCCCTGTCTCGCGAGCCCTTACTCAGACCCCTCCGTCCAGACCAATATCGCCAGATGACCCAAGCTACTTTGCCTTTTTCCGCACCGTCACTGTCCCCAGCACATGCAGCTTGTTTCCGTCGAGTTTCTGGCAGCAGAGCGTCTTGCAGTTGGCGCACGGCGAGCCCGCTATATGGCATGCGGCGATCGCATTAGGGGCCCTTCATCAGAGGACAGAGGCTCCAGCTGCAAAGGGCAACACGGATATCGAAGAGCTTTCTACTCGCGCCATCACACACTACGGAAAGGCCATGGCTCTTGCCAAGGACTTGAACTCGTCTGTCAAAGTGGTGAGCTTGTCGCTTGCCCTTGCGGCCTCTGCAAATATGCTTGGACGTTGGGGAGAGATGCACACACATGTCATGGCCGGCCTTGGGATCATTTCTAGAGACATCGCGCACGGTAAGAGTCTCGATATCCTCGGCGGCTCTCTCATGAGGGTCGACCTTCAAGCCATGACTTTCAGTGACTCAGCGTCACCATATCCATACAACGAATCTACAGCAGCGTTTGATCTGAACCGCTTTCTCGAGATCCCATCCATTCCGCCAAGCTCCTACGAGGACCTCAGTTCAGAGCTCTTCAGTATCTCCAGAGCCTTCTTTCTACTTGACAGTGGCTTGTTCCACGATGCGATGCCGTACGGTCCTTGGCTCACAAAGGTGGGCGGCTTTATTAGACGACTGGTCCAGTGGGAGACCAACATGGCCGTATACGAAGCTTCAAACACTCAGCCTACGTATGACGAGAATACTACCAGGCTCTCACTCCGCTTGTACCATGTCGCCCTTCGGATACTTATCCGATCAACTGCCTTTGGTCCCGAAACTCGCTACGACTCGTTGCTGGGGTACTTCGAATACGCGATCCGGCTCGCAGCGACACTTCATAAGAGAACAAATGGGAAGAACACAGTCAGGGTTAGTCTTGAGCCCGGCTTGGTCATTCCATTGTACTTGGTCACACACCGCTGTCGCCACCACTTGCTGCGACATGCCGCCCTCAAGATGCTTCTCAAGACCAACAGAGTCGAAGGCATGTGGAGGAGCGACGCCACTGCCCAATGCCTTGGTACGATCGTAGCAGTGGAGGAAGAATCACTAGGGCCTATCAATACTCGAGACTATGTGCCCTCCTTGTTGGATCCTACCTCACTGACTATCCCCTGGAGTGCTTGGTCCAAACCCTCATTCAATCTTCATGCTAGCGTCAGTTGGGCTGATGTGCCAGTGATACCAGAAGACAAGCGAGTGAAAGAGGTATATGTCGCCACTTTGTATAACAAGCGGCGAGCTGAGATTCGCCTCCTGATGTGTCCGAGCAATGACACCGAGTTGCATGGACCGATGAGAGAGTTGACGGTGCACTTTTAGTATAGACGGAATCTGAACAGATAGCAGTGGTTGAAAATGAGCGGTGCAGTACGAAATTTGCTAACAATACACAAATATCACTGCTTCTATGACTGAAAAGATCGAAGTTAAATCTGACCCAAGGCACAAGTTCGCCCTCTATCCCCAGAAGAACAGCCCAGCAACAATTACTCAGGTGGAAAACTGTTTTTACCTCAAACAATGACTGCCACCACCACCAGGAGAAAAGCAAAAGTCAAGCTATCAGTCAGACGAACACCACCAGATGTCGTCGTCTGGCTTCCATCTTGGCTGGATCCCTCTGAGCTATTTTTCTCTCCATCGCCACCCTTACCCTCCATGACGCGTTCCCCCTTAGTCCCGGCCGGCTTCACAACAACCCAGTCTTCCGTTTCGGCGGTGCCCTCCTTCAGGGCCTTAAGTTGCTCAGGTGTGCATGTATCGCCAGGCTGTAAGACATAGCAGATGTTCTCAATCAACTCAGGCAGCTTGTTCTTAACGTCTCTGACACTTGCCTTTCCCTTGGATGCGTAGTGAGGGGTCTTGGCAAGTTTAACCTCTCCAGTTGCAACATCAGATCTGAACATTGCCCTCTCGAAGATGGCAGCCACGGTCTCGGGCTGGTAACCTCCCGTGCTGTGGCCAGCTTGAAATACGCGTGAGAATGAGAGATTGCCGTGTTCACGAACGAAGCCTCCTTCGTAGGAGACATTAGTCATGATGGGTTGATATCCAGCAGCGGCGAACTGGTGAGCTTCGGCGAATGGAATGCTTAGCGAGGCGTTTTCTCCTGAAAACCCTGTCCAAATCTTGTCAGTTTACCCCCAGACAGGTGGATTAGTCGAGAACTTACAATTGCAGCGGAAATCCCTATCTCCGTTGATCATGGCAATGTTGACGCCGTTCTCGAGAAGATGGCCAATGTTCTCGAGGCCGTAGCGAACCATGTCACCAGTCCGTCCAAGAAAGGCACCCTCAATCTCATTGTTGCCTCGCGTGTAGTTCAAAGGCACACCTAGCTCTTGTTGCACCCAGGGCTGATTGAACAAGGCCGTTTCATACTCGGTAGGAAATGAAGCATACTTATTCAAAGTGATATCAAAATGATGATACTAGAGTGTCCTAGTTAGCAATTTTTATCTGGCGTTTTTCATATGTGGGAGACCAACAGGTGATACTTGGTCATAAATCGTGACCGCGCCAAAGCAGACTCCCATTGCCTTGAGGCAAATTTCATTGACTTCGTTGTTAATTCCCGTGCTTTCTGGATCGCCCTTCGCTACGGCAGCTCTGCATTCGTCGACCAGAGCGAGACAGCCGACGTCAGGCGCGGTGATATTCCCGAGTACCATTTCAGCCACCTCCTCGGGATAGACTGGAAGGTCGTAGGTATTGTTGAGCGCAAAGTCTGGAAAGCCCAGGGCCATGGAACGTATGTCCACCATGGCATTCAACAAGCCAAGTGTAACCAAGTTGAGGGCGGTCGAGTTGGCGACCGGAGAATCTCCTTTTTCGATCTTCTTGTTCTGGTCGATGAAGTAGGAACTAAAGACAGGTGCGTAGAGACCACCGTACTAGGTGAGGATACATCAGTAAGGTATCGGAAGGGCCATGGACGACACTTACCGATACTGCCCAGATAGCAATTTCATCGTTATTTGTGGCCCTCTCGGGGAACCTATCATGGTTAGCACTTTACATGAGAATTCGTTGGAGGGGTCGCTCACTCGTTGAACCACACCTGTGCAAACCGCCAAAGAGTTCTCGCGGCCGTCTTGGTGGTGTTCATTGTGTCTCCAATGCCAGCAGTTTGTAGTGTGGCCTGCAGGTTTGTAACGTTCAGCTCTGGCAAGGTCTCTCCATCCACTACAGGAGTAAATTCTCCTGTCAAAGTATCATAAGTGCCATTCTCAATCTTTGTGTAGGAGAAGCCAGTGCCAAGAGGCTGTTCGATGTAGAGCATATTGACATGGTTGTTCCAAGAGTGTTTGTTGAGAGTCGTCGAGTTTGAATCGGGGTTCACGTAGCAGGGGAATACGGAGGAACCATCAAAGGATGTATACCCAGGGCCTCCGCCGAGATAGATGGAGGTGGGCGCATTCTCGGGGTCATTTCTAGCCTCTGTTTGGGCCAATCAGCATGTAAAAGCAGTTTCCTAACAAGATAATACCATACCAAAGTACCAGAAGAAGAAGTTTCCCGAAGTGTCCTCGTCCCAGTCTTTGGCATCAGGGATAAAGTCCCTTGGGAGACTAACATAGCCAGAAAAGGATTTGACACCTTCGGTTGTCTCGCACAGGTTGTGAACTTGCTTGTACGAAATCTTGGCTCCAGGAAATTTCTTGGAGAGCATCACTTCGACGTTGGTTGGCGGCGAAACAAAGGACTGGGCGATAACTCCCAGTCCGAGAGTGAGTGGGGACAGAAGCCAGGGAAGCTTCATGATGCAGTGTGTGATGTTAATTAGACGGATGTATAAAGCGGAGGAGTGTTTGGATCGAAGAGATGAAATATTCAAGACAATAGTTGAGAGGTAAGGACTGATTTATATCATGAATACATCGGAAGTGTTCAACTACTTCAGTGCTGCTAGTATCATGAGTATGGTTCCCATAAGGCTGTGATGTCCCTTGGGGTGAGCGTTTGGCGAGCGAGCCAATCAGGATGCTCCATTCTAGGCCTCACTTGGCTTGCAAGGGTTCCCTGTGTGCTGCTGCGCCTGTCAGCAATTAGCGGGAGTGCGTCCTTGCAAGGTGCTGTGCCTGGTTGTCTGGCGAGGTGGCCAATCACAAAGCATTTTAATCTTGATGCAAAGAATCTTGGTCACATCACAGGAACAATCTACGTGAGCTGTCTACGACTTCAATGAGGCTCATCGAAATGATAGAACCAAGAGGAGTTTGAGCATCGCATGTCGATGTAGGGGATCAACTCGCCCAGCATCTGGAACCAAACCAACGCTGCACTCCCGAGCCGTTCGCTGTAATTGGTGGGCTTCGGCTTTTCGAGACAGGCATGGACAGGAGGGTCCAAGTGTCCGAATATCGTGCTGCTCCCAATCTCGACCCAGATGGGTGCAATCCTCTATAGGCTGGGAGGTCTGGAATAGAGGAAGGCTTACGCCAGTCAACCAGCACGCCTGCGTACCTAGGTACGGAGTAGCAAGATTGCAAAAGGTGGGTTGACGCGTCCTGAAGAATCGAGATACCAAGTTGGCCATCATGATGGTGCAGAACAGGTTTAGGGCACTCATTGAAGCCCAAAACCTCACTTTTTTGGCGAGACCATTCTAAGATCCAGAGAGCCCAAGCGGGTGATCTGCCTCTTGATGTGGTACTGGCTCAACGCGTAGAAGAATGTTAGACCGCGTAAAGAGCGTGTTGCACACGCGTCAAGTCAAACGCGCCCGGAGAGAATTCGCGGCTATTCCTTTTTTGGAAGTTCCGCCAGTCGCCCGCTCGCAGGCCAAAGGTACAAAGACGACGCGCAGGGGAGAGCAAACACGACTTGATTGCGCGTGTCGCACGAAGGGCCCACTGTTAGCGCACTGAAGCGAGAGACCATGCGGCTCCACCCCGCTAACACTCTCCACTTTGCAACTGCGAATTCACTTTCACATGTCCCCCATTCTCTCGCGTATAACAGGCAGTGCACACATCTTGAGGGGTAATGCTATGCAACCATAGCACTATGTCATAGGGAACTCTGATGCAGAAGGCAGATGTGAGAACGCAAAACTGTGTAACCCCACACAGTCATTGAGAATGTTGATTGTGGCTCGTGAGTATCCTTGACTACCTGTCGTAACTTCACTGAGCATTGGAGATCCGCAATAACCAATGCATCACTCCGTGAGATGGCTGCTCTCAAACAGCGGTCAAAACATTGCCCTCTTCTCCATAGTAACGAGCAGGCAGCAGAGATATATTGACATCATAACCGAGATGATCGAGACCCATCTCCAACCTGTTGGCGGCCCATGTTGTGAAATAAGATGGGATCGACTGAGTAATAGTCACGGACAATTAGACCATCCATGTGTCTGAGTTCATATACGTGTTTTGGTCATTGTCGCAGCTTACAGGCACGAACTGAAGCATCATAGAGCATAGAATCTTGCGCTAGACTTCCGAAACATGGTGGACACTATCAGACGCAACAGAACATGCAAAAGTGGAGAGACTGTCTTCATCCTGCCGATTCTCTCTAGGTGTAATGCAACCCCTACTCTAACCCCACAATCACTTTCACTGCTACGGCACTCTTCTTCACTTCCGAGGCAAGCCTCAGAGAGTAACGAAAAGGAAAAAGAAACACGCCTGTCAGACGTCCATCAACACCCACCCCAACCGCGCGCCCAAAGGCAAGACCGCTGCTGGGGTCGAGATCATCAAGAGGGAAAACGACTCTCTATACAGTAGCCGCTCAAGGCGACTGCCGCCATCTTTGCAGATAGAGCGAGAGGACCAAGGTATTCACTCTAGGGTGTCGAGGATATGCATTCATCAACCAGGGTGGGATCTGTGGCTCTTTTGGAGAACCAAGAGAAGGTCGAATACTATAGAAATGATTCTCTGAAGTATTGTCGACATGAAGAAGAAAGGAAGAAAAGTTCAAAAGTTGAGGGGGAGAAGGACTTTTTATACAGACTTGTTGTGGGGCTCTGGTGGCTTTTTTCTTTACGCCTGAGGCCATCGCGGGTGGTTCATTGATGACTAATCGATCGCTCGAATTTTTCCCTGCGTGGGTCAAGCGAAATTGGCCAAGATATTGTCTCGAGGAAGAGATCAAGCATCAATGTGTGCTACGTAAAATTAATTTCCACAGTACGTTTGTTGATACAGCATAGAATTGAACTTGCCGTAGACTATGATAATACTCTCAGCCTATATTCTACCATAGCATTCAGGCCCTTTGAGTGAGACAGGAGTTCAGATCTGTCATGTTGGTTTTGTGCTACCATGAATCTACCCGGGACAGTATGTAACCTACCAAGGGACTGAAAGGCCAATTTGGTTAGTACCAACCTGTGAACCAGGGCCAAGACCAAATCGACGTGCGCTAGTCCCGGGGACAACCAGCCATTTACTTCAGTGTCCCTCCCGCATGTTGTATGCTCAACATATCAACCCTTCTAGCAGCAGTATCTAGTACATACGACCATACCCACCGGAGAACTCGGGATCCCGTCCGCTCTCCCATAGATAAGCCGGTGAGGGGCGGATTAGTAGTTGGGTCGGTGACGACCAGCGAATCCCCGCTGTTGTATGTTTTTGCCTGATCAGTCAGGCCCTCCATTTTTTGCTTAACGGCTGCATGCTATTGCTGGCTGAGAGCTGTATCTCACTTGCCACACTGCTCTCATACGCCGCTGCTGGTGAAGTTTCGGTGAGATAAGATACAACGCGGTATCGGTGTTATAGAGGACTCCTTGTCAGCAACTTGAGAACCCGTAATCTTCCTAGGGTTTGGTCTTGTCGGCTTGTGCATGTTTAGCTTTTTAGCTTGGCCTTCACCCACATACAACAAGCAAATGATACACACTTGGGCAGCAATGTTCAGCATTTGGTTGTTTGAAAAGGACAAGCTGTAAGATGAGCCCGCTCTTCATGTGCCGAGTTGCTGCACAGGATAGTTTACTGTACGGACAAAACGTAGGCACGCAATGAGATCAGAATGAGGCCCTATAGTCAATTTCCTAGCAAAGAAGAACCTCTCTCTCCTTCATGACCCTTTTTTACTATCAACCGCCCATGACAGGCTTAGAGTAGCTTCTACCACCCCCCTTCAACACATCGCCCCATACATGATTCCACGTTCATCATCAAGCCCGGGCAGCAGAAATTCTCTCGGAAATCTTCGTTGTCCAGACGTTCTCATCAAATATGTCAATAATGTTGGGCGTCTTTTGCAGAACAGCTGCCCACTTCGCAAAGTTCGGAGCCTTGGCCTCCAACCCGCTGAGTGCTTCCTTGAATAGAATTCCACTTTTGCCCAATGACAACAGACGGATGACAAAAGAGGCTACCAAAATCTGTGCAAGTAGTCAGTTAAACAGTTCCAATAGTGGCTGATAAGCGCGATGATGTCCCAGCAGGCCAAAGACTTGGAATCAACTGACCTCTGCCAGAGTGATCTTGTCACTCCCTCCAAAATATGGCGCAGCGTCGTTCAACTCTGGCTCAATCTCCTTGACAATGTTCTCAACCAAGGTTTGGCCAATCTTGTCAGCTTCAGCATCAGTTTTTGCCGAGATGCCTTTGTAAAGCAGTCCCAGCACATTGTTGGCATAGGTATCGGCAAAGAATTCGATTCGAGCGCGGCGGAGAGCACCGTCTACAGAGTTGGATGGCGGCACAAGGTGTGAGGGGTATGCATCCGCGAGGAACTTGGCAATGATGGCAGACTCGGTGATGATGGTACCATTGTAGCTCAGAGCTGGGACTTTGCCGCGTGGGTTGATCTTCAAGTAAGCCTCTGTTCTTGGAACCTCGAGGTCAATTTGCTCCTCCTCGAAAGGAATTCCCAACTCGGCTAAAGTGATATGGACCCGGTGAGCATCTTGGAGAAGGTTGGTTAGCTTCGTCTTCGCTGAACGAGACGGAAGGGCATGTACAAGGGCATTGGCGGTTGGTGTAGAGGATGATCTTGGCGTCTTGAGCCATGACTGCTATCCGTCGAAATCAGTAGGTCGTATGGCTTGATGGAGATGACCTGACGATGGAAATAGGAGGAAGCTGCAATGTGTCTGTCCCTTAGGTATATCAAGACTGAGAATATATGGGTTGTTTATACTCGACAAGTATGTTCATTCTTGCCTCCGTTTACTACTCTTCAACACATCATGTTCATTACAAATCACACGAACGAATTCCTCCGGTCGTCGCTATTTATGGCGTAACTCCGTCTGCAAATGGCGGGGCCCAGGGAGCCAGTGTCGGTCTTTGGGGTTGCGGACTTTTGCGGAGTTTATCCCCGTCGGTTGTTATATCAAACACATGTGCAGGGGTTGAGAGGGACATGGAACTCCGCTCCGTGATGATTGCAGGAGAGAACGAGGGCACTGAGAAGTAGGCAGGTAGGTACCTTGAGAAATTAATCCGAGTCTGTATGCACCTTGGCACATCAGATTCATGGGATAGCTCGCCTACTTGATTATAATTTAAGAATTTGTACTATTTGCGGCAGAAGAGTCTACTGGCAGCGTTGATTGTTGATGATGCTCATGAAAAAGAACGGCTCGCTTGCTGGCCTGACACTTGATGAGGCGTCCATATCGCAACCGATCATGTTGTCTGCTTGATGTTGTGTATTCAATCCACCTCCATGCGTCGTTTTAGACTCCCAAGCCAGGGCTTTACTTCCTCAAGCTATTTGGATGTAACAACTCTCGCTAACGAGCCCTCAACTTAATCTGTGCCTTGAACTCTGGCTTGACAAAAAACCAGCACTCATGTTTCCACGATTTATCTTGAAGCTCAATATCGAAGTTTTTCACAATCTGAGGAATGGCTTTGGACATCTCGAGGATACTAACATTCTTGCCAAGGCATGATCGGGGACCGGCGCCGAACTAGATGTTGGGCACTGATATTAGCCTCTTGTCTGTGTGAGTTTCCAAGACGGATATTTTTACATACCGCAAAGGATGCTGCGATTCTAACATCTTCACCGGGTTGTAGCCATCGCTCTGGCCGGAATATGGCTGCATCATCTCCGAAGACATCTTGGTTGTAGTATAAAGCCCATCCATTGACGCCTACCTCTGCCTAAACACTTAGTTAGTAGCGCTTTTTTAGGTTTTCTTCCAGAATTTTCACATAAAGAGAACCAGGGATTTCTACTTACCCCTTCTGGAAAGAATTGGCCTTCAATGACGACGCCTCCCTTGGGCACGACACGTGTGAGCTGTGTGCCCACACCGGGATGAAGCCGCATTGCTTCTTTGATGACAGCCTGTAAATATGGCATCTTCTGTGCCTGCTGGAAACCCACAGGATCTGATAGCTCCCCTGCCTCGGCAAACTCTTCAAGTTCTTCGCGAAGACAGTTAAGAGTGCGTGAGTTGCTGTAAAGATAGTAAACAATAGAGCTGAGGCCGATAGCTGTAGTATCAGAACCTGCGCCGATGTTGATGGTTACACAGTGTCGAGTATCTTTCTTGGTAGCTTTTCCTTGTTCCTGTAACTTCAGCATTCTGGCTAGGAAGGTGTCTTCATCATCTCCAACACCGCCCTTCTGTTCCATAGCTTCCGTGTACTGCTGTATCTGGGTGTCTATGAACGAATCCAGGGCCTCTGTCGGAGGTGTAAAGCCGAGAACTTTGGCGAGTTTCATATACCGTAAGTGTATGCCAGGAATGAGTCCCAAGACTGCGATATAGTGCCACATTCCATCTAGAGCCCGACATGTGTCATACATATCGCTGTTAGATTCCATCATCCCCATCGACTTGCCAATCTAGAGTGAAAGCATGTTGGATTAGGGCCTGGTCTTCTGGGATGTGTCTTATCGTGAGATTCACCGTGATGGTCCCAATAACATCAAAAGCGTAGAACTGAAGGAACTGGGGCAGATCGACGACGTCTCCTCGATTGGCGAAGTTTTGCATCTTTTCCATTAGAATGGTTGTCTGGGCATCGACCGAGTGCTCGTAAGACAACAAAGCCGACATGGTATACAGGGATGCGATCTGCTTTCGCAAGGCTGAATGGTCTTTGTTGTCTAGTGCGTTCATCAGATTATGGAAATCAGGGGTGCCAAATGGCTCGTAATAGCGAGACTTCGTAAAGGCGTTACCAATGCGGTAGATGGTCTTGACAGCTTCGGGAGTGTTGAAGTCGTATCGGTTGGGCGCAATCTGCACGATAGGACCTGGCTCAAGATAGTTTAGTGTCTACTGAATCGCTTCCAAGAGAATAGCTGAGTATTAGTGGTATGGTACCGTAAGTCTTGTGCAGGTCAACCATCATTCCATGTATGTTTCCTGTGGCCACCTTCTTGACCTCCCACAGACCAGTCAGCTTGGCGAGAAAAGGCCCCGGGACCTTGCGCAGGTTGGATAAGAAAAGAGCATAGACGGGCCATAGAGTGAGGTAGGAGACATAGCTAACAGCCAAGATCTTTATGAGAATGGCCAAAGCTTGGCTGCCATGGAGCTCAGCCAGAGTAACTTCAAGACTCGTGTTGACCAGCATTTCGTGCTCTGGTAGCGTTGAGATTTGGACTTGCAAACGCTTGTCCATCGTAGGGTTGGTGCCGCCCCCCAGATTTTAAACTGAACATTGGGCAATGCAAGAGACAACTGTGCTGCTGCTGATGCAACATATGCATGCCTAAGCTAGGACATCTCTCCACCGTCTACTAAGCGACCGGGGATGTGATGGGCCTTGAGAATAGGCCTTGTGGAACTTGGGAAGCGAATGAATCCATCGTGATTTGTTCTCAGATGTCGATCATAGATGGCAGGGATGAGCCTGGGTTCCCGAAGGGGTCTCGTACAGGTTCTGGGTACTGGTATATCCAGTCACGATGCGTCAATTCGAGAGCATCGAAGATCCTCGGCCGCAGAATCTTGTCTGTCGAGTCATGAATATGCAGGGTTCCCACAGCTGCATGACAATTGCAGAAGTCTACCCCCATGTCATGTCAGCATGGAAATGTTGCCGCGCTATGCGCTTCCTGTTTTTCGCTAGTCGAGATAACGGCCATAGCAAGACGTAGCATCGTAAACTGATACTCAGGCAGAGATATCTTGTATAGATTGATACCCATGACTAGTGTTTGAGCGGTAAAAACGCACAAAACGCATTTATCACCCATCGATAACTCCATTGTTGATGGCTGGGCTATAGCCTTGAATCTATGCCCCTTCTGGGTGGATCGTCTTGAAACCGCAATTTCTGCACTCAGCTCTTTATGGTAGACGTACGTGGCTACCCACCAGATCGACTTGCAGATCATCCACCCTACTGCTGCACCAACAAGGGGCTGAGGCGGTGCTGTTGATGCATTAGTTAGCATCCATCCCTAGCTTCACGTCTTGCATAAGCTTGCCGGTGGATGATGAGTTTTCCATTATGGTGTTTTTTTTGCAATCTTGTCACCGCACGCCAGGCTGTCTGTTCAAGAGTAGCCCACCCATTTGTGCTATGAAGACTAAATAGAGAAAAAGGCGAAGAACAGAAAACAGAGGGAACAAGGGAAACTGAACACGAAAGTCATTCTATCCAATCGATGGCCTGTTAATCGAAGCTGCAACACTCATAATGACCTTTGAAGAGGGTGTCCAATGATACAAGAATATACGAGACCCTGTGGCTTCTTTATCATCTCATCTTGACCAAATCTCCATCTGAGGACCCATCTCCTGTCCTGAATTACAGACATTCCGCTGATTACTTGTTCAGTCGCGTAACCTCATCAGGTGCCCTCGTGGAATCTACAGGCCCCCAAATCGTAGCATCACCGAGTCGGTCGGCTGTTAGTCCAGCTCTTCCAGGATGATTCATCCCGGCCTCCTGTTGCCTGAGGTAGGATATGTTTCTCAACCTCTCATGCTCAATGGGCGTCAATCGCAGCTATAAGATGGTCAGTAATCCAGTGTGTCTAGTGCGTATTGCACTCAGAGGCGTGGGAAGTGAGAACATACATAGATCTCGATTCCTATCGCGTGGATAACGAACGCCAGCCATAGCGCCGGACCAAAGGCAAGGCCAAGAGAAGCGCCAACTTCCATATCAGAGCTTCCGTCGCCCATATCGGCCTTGACCAGAACCTGCTTATCCAAGTCCTTTCCTGTATAGAAACTATCGCAATCGGGGTAGCTTGCTCTTGTGTCGGATTCCCCAAGAACATAGTCGATCTGGGCACACATCCTGGGTTGAAAGTAATCATTGCTTGACCCTATGATAGAGGCCATGATAATCATGATGATTCGAAGTGTGATAATGCTCGAGGCCTGAGATTGTCATGTGTTAGCATAGAAGGGAACTCATGAGCCATGACATACGTAGAACCAGCCTCGAAGCATCCAAGCTCGATGTTGTTCCAGTTGTAGCCTCTTGATGTTGATCCACGCCAATAACAGACATGTGATGAATGCGATCCCCACGAACCCAACCCCAAGTTGAGTTTCCAGGCCCCCTCCGAAGGCATGCCTGGCGGCCATAAGAGCACCAACAGTACTGATGAGCGATAGAACCAGAATTATGTAGCCATTAATTCGATGGAAGAGTATGAGTTTATGCCGAATTGCTGGAACAAACTGAAAGCATACGAGTAGCCCGGCGGGGAGGATCGTAGCAAGATGCATCAAGAGACCAATTCTGGGGGTTCCTCTGCCGGAAAAGTAGCATTCGCCAATGCCGGCTTGGCCATCTTTTCCACAAAAGGTCCCATCATAGTCGAGATACTGCAGCCTGGCAAGAGAAAACCCCATCAATGCTCCTGCAAAGATGAAGAATAAGACAAAGTTATAGCCCTTGGAGAAGCCGATAGGGTTATAGATCTTGCGAGCAGCAGCCACAAAAGCATTGGCAGGAGGACGATCCGATTTGACCATGGTGAATGATAGAGTAATGATTTGAGAAGGCTAGAAAGGGTTCAACAAGTCCAATGAGAAGATCCCGTAGGGTTAAATTGATAGGCACAGTGTGATGGCCGAGTCCAAGGGGATATCTTCGAGTCTTTATGCCATTCTGTGGCACCTCTACCTCTGTTTGACATCATTTTCTTTCATTCGAAAATCATCGTTCAACTACACGATCATTCCTTCAGCCATTCTGGACCATTGTGCCTTGCAAGTCGGGCTTCGGGGTAATTAATTAGCCTCTTATTGGAGAAAAGCCCCAGCCCGTTGGCGGCATCCTGATCCCGATTGGACCAGACTCGCATCTTGGAAGATCCAAATAAGCCTCTTTACGATTGGGCAGTCAGCTCATGCAGCAGATTACGCAGCGCGTTACGTAGTGACATTTTCGTGGCTGGGACAGACAACAGGTGAACGTCTTTGCACCAGAAATAGAGGCAGACGCGTAAGTGCTTTATGAAACAGAGACTGCGCCCATCTTTAATAGACACCTGATAGGATGCATGAACCATAAAGCGAAATGTATCTCAAGTAACCTTGATTGGGGCCAGTCTAAAGGGACTGGAACCCAAAGTCAATGGCTTGCAACTCGATCGTATAGCAGAAGCCCAAAGCTTGGTCATGGTCGCTAGTAATGTGTACAGTCTCTTCCACTTGAATGGTTGAAGCTACGGTTGCTGCATTAGGTGCCATGTGGCGTGCGTAAAATACGCGTCGTTGCTTGTCCAACACAAGGCCAGCCACAGCGCACCCATGCAGCAGACGTAAATGGAAGCTAGGAAGAAGCAAGTGCACAGTTGTCTTGGCACGTCAATGGCTTGCAGAATACGGTTAAGCGGGTGCCAAAACACACAGAGCAGTCTGGAACAGAACCACACGTGTACTATAGTGAGAAAGCCATGGTTGTGTATTGGCGAGTTTTTCTGTTCTTGTCGATGGGCCCAAGCTAGACTGTTCCAAGCGTGTTGTTATCGTTCTCGGAGTAAAAGCCTCGATGATAGGACAACGCCGGGGTACTAGCACTAGAATCAACTCATGGAAAACAGACGAGTCTTTGCGGAAATTTCCTGGGCAGCCATGAACTCGTATGCTTCGAATATTCCCTTCATGGTCTATAGTAAAACCAAGTCCCTCGACATAGTCGTCAAGGTAGAATGATGGCTTTCGCTCTCTGAAATCTGCTGTCAATCGTCTCTCCTTATCACCGCGGGCTACATGACGGCAAAAGTCCTCTTTCAAAAAGAAGGGACAGGGTTATATTGGCTAGCCCGATGCTACACAATCACTATACGAGAATACAATATCTTTTCACGGGTAAACGACTCCACCAGCCAGGCCAGGAGGCCGTTTCTCATTCGTGGCAACACGGCGAGTTTCGACACCATTTCTTCGGACAATATCGTTTGCCCGAGCTGCATCTCACAAGCAGACCATCAAAAAGGCTCATGGGTCTTGAAACGTCGCAAGCCAAGATTACAGTGCTACCTTCACCTGTTTCGGCACCGGAGCTTGTACCGTTTGCAAAATTGGGAAAACATCCCGTAACAGGAGTCGACCAGGGGGTTCCTAAAAACACCAGACTGATCGGAATATCGGCACTTGACTTATTAGCACGGAGGACACCCCACCATGGATGGCATGAAACAACTATGCGCGCCAAGGCTTGATAGGTGGAATACTATGTGGTGATTCTCCGCCTCGTAAATTGTAACAGGCCTACCTTGAAAGCATTTGGATATATCTAGTTGAGTCCCTCACACCTATTCTTCACTCTCACAGCCAGCAACAATAATTCACAAGGACAACATTGCATTAATCAGGTCAACATGCAGCTTTCGACGTCTCTCGGTCTTCTCGGCCTCCTCCAGCTGGCGAGTTGCCAGAACATTGTTGGCTTTGGTCCTGCATTTTCTCTGGGCCCGACAAAGTCATGGATCCGTGAAGCCACCACGACACTTGTCTTGCCCAAGGTTCCCAACCCTCCCAAGGACCGCCTTGCTCTGTGGCCCGGCATGGGAACAAGTGGTGGTGATCTTATCCAGGCTCTCGCTGTTGCGTTTTCGGACCCTAAGCGGTTAGTAAAACCCGAGAATGTCTGGTAGTGAGCGGAATAATCTGACTTCGAGCTAGGGAATGTGGTGCAAGCGCTGGGCAATGGTGCACATGGGCTAGCACGCTGCAAGGTAACCTACAGTCGCGTGTATCTTGATAAAGGAACCCAGGACTGATTGAAGTAGGAGAACAACTCGGCGGCAAGCAAGTTCCAGCCAAGGCTGGCACTAAGCTCACCATTCACTGTGTGTTCAACCTGACCCCTTACCTGCCATGATGTTAACATGATGCTAGACGTCTACAATGACTCTACCGGCAAATACGACCAGACCGTCACAGTTGGTGGCTCTGTTATCTCGTCCCTCTCAACCTGTAAGTAACAAAGATTGACCTAAATGTGTAGACTACTGACACGATATAGCCTCTGGTCACGCCGAGGGTTGGGGCACCGCTGTTGAGTGTCAAGACGATGCTTGCGTCGGCACGGTAGCGGCTCATCGTAAGTTCCTGGTATTCATACTCGCAGTAGGCACAGCTAACGGAAGCTAGAATACCTTGACACAACCATCATCTTGAACGAGGCCGACAAGTCATTTGGAAACACATTGGGTGTCAACGAAGCCGACTCCTCGGGATTGCACACAACTGACGGTGGTAAGACCTGGGAGGTGACCACTATCAACATTCACTCCCACACTTTTAATGTCAGAAGCTAGACAATCTGTTCAAGTAGCGTGGGTGTGTAGTCAGAGACCTATTTATTCTTGGAAAATAAGCAATGCATGTGTAGTAGTGGGCGTCTTTCTCGCCTATCTGGATCTATTTAAAGGAATGTCCAACATCAACACAAGATGGGCACACGGGAAATGTGACTCCTCATACATAGACCGCCTAGGCCATAGCTTCAAGAAGAATCTTGAAATGCGCATCCCCAGTTGGCGTAGCAGGGTCAGCTGCAAGAATGGCTTCGTTCACATTCTCAGGAGGGTAGATGACCTTCTGGTTGATAAAGGTCTTTCCTCGTTTCGCAAGGTCTCCGGTAATCTGCTCGTTTCTATCCCAGCCTCGAGAAATCACTGCACCCCATCCTCCAAGGTCCAGGCAGCAATTGTAGCCAGGCTGCGAATATGCCACATTGGGTTCATTGAGTAGGTCTGCGGCAGCATTGTGGCCCGATACACGGCCGAGTGCAAGTGCATGCTGGCAAGACATCAAGGCATAATGGCCCTTTGTATCGGCAAGCGCATAAGCAGCGTCTCCTGTGGCGAAAACGGCCTGGCTTGACGGAACACGGAGGTTTTCGTCAACGTGAAGACGAGAAAGCGAGTCTTTGGCCCCGGGAATCTGCTCCGTGAGAGGCGTAGCTCTCTGTCCCGCAGTCCAGATGGCCGTCAAAGCCTCAATACGCTCGCCAGAAGCTAGAGTTATGCCCTTGGAGTCAACAGATGCGACTCGAGATCCGAGCTTGATTTCAATGTTGAGGTCTTTCAGGGCCTTGAGAATGGTGGGACGCGGACCTGGTCCGAGTTCCGGGCCAACTTCATCTGCGCTTTCAACCAGAATGATACGGACGCCTTTATGCTGGCTAAGCCGCTTGGGAAGTTCGGCCGCAAGCTCGATGCCAGTGAAGCCGCCTCCGCACACGACGATGGTGTCACGAGCTGGGCTTGGCGGAAGCGATGTAAGACCCTCGAGGTGGGATTCAAGTTTGGCAGCCGAGGTCAGAGTATCAATGTCGAATGCATGTTCCTCAAGCCCCGTAACTCCACGAGGTCTGACGACTGCGCTCCCCGCTGCGAGGATGAGTCGGTCGTATTGCACACTGTCCTTGCCACCAGAAGCAGTCCGGACCTTGACGGTGTGTGCTTCGATCTGGATGGTATCGACAGTTCCTTGCAAGAACTTGATACCCGCAGAGCCGAACAGATCGCTGAGCGGGTAGTTCATGCCGGCAGCGTTGGCCTCGTAAAGTCTTGGACGCATGACCAAGGATGGCTCTGGGGAAATGACAAGAATCTCGACATTCTTTTCCTTGCCCTTGAGGTTGATGAGACGCTGAGCTGAAAGAGCGCTCCAGACGCCTGCAAAGCCGGCACCGATGATGACAATCTTGCTTGGCATGGTGATGAGTGTTGAAGGTGATGGAGATGGTGGTGTAGTACTGGAACATAAGAAGTTGTATTGCGATTTAGATCATCTATCTGTATTAAACTGCCCTGAACCTTTATAATAGCTTGTCTCGTACTCTATCCCAGAGTTGTTCATCTTCAACAAGACGCTTTCCATCTCCGGAGATAGCCTAATCGGGCAACCAATTATCCCGGGCTCCGGCCGGTGGGGACCGGGTACCCATCGGATACCCGAGTACCCGGCTTCCCGTACTCAACCCCTTCAAAGTTAGACCGGACAACATTCCCTCCAGGCCAAAGCAACATTGTATGACCTCATATCCCGGCCTAATGAGTTCTTCCAACAGCGACGTCCCAGCTCGAAACAGCAGAGCTACTCGCTCTTCTTTGGCGTGTCTGCCATGTCGCGCACGCCACCTCAAATGCGATGGCAAGAAACCGGAATGCACTCGATGTGCTGAAGCTACTAGGGAGTGCCTCTACGCACGCTCTCGCAGAGGTGGTCTCGATCGCGCGGCATTGGCAGAACGGCGTCAACGGCTCGCCGCAGCGGAGGGTTTACCGTCTTTAGACAATGTTGAGCCAGCTCCAGTAAAAATCTCACAGTCCCAGGCCCTGGTCGGGCAGAATGCGGAACCTCTACTGTTATCGCCTGGTTTCACAATCCCTGATAATCCTAGCATATTGGGCGGATTCGATCTTGGTGAGGGTTTCTCTCGCCCAACACCTCCGACATCACCCCAGGTCCACGTCCAGGACATCGAGAATGATGCTCTCGTCAACCTGTACTACAAGGACTTCCACAGGTTTCATCCTTTCATCCTCCCTAAAAGACACTTGATCAAACTTTGCCAAGACCCGGGCAGAGAGGCCAGTTTCAAGCCGTTGGTCGCTGTCGTACGGTTCATCGGCCACATTTATGACTCCAAGCAGTGGTCTGCTTCGTTCAAAGACTTTGTCGAACTCTGTTTCTTACAAGCGTCACCAAACGACCCGGTCATGGTACAATGCCGCCTCTTGTACTCAATAGCGCTTTTCTGGCATGGATACAAAGAAGACTCAAAACGGGAAATGGATGATGCCGTTCATCTTGCCCTACGACTTGGAATGCCCCGTCAAGAGTTTGCCACAGAGAACGGATGTCAGGACCCAGTGTTGGTAGAATGTTGGAGACGGACGTGGTGGATGCTGTTCATCGTGGATGCCTTTTACGCGGGCACATTGGGCGCCATGAATTTTGCGACGCTAGATGTTGAGGCTACTGTTGAACTGCCTTGTGAAGAGTCCGAGTATGAATCAGGGGTAAGTTATAGATACCATCATCTTTCTGGCAGCTCTTTCTGAGACTTGGACAGGAAATCCCCGAACCCAAGACCTTGGAAGAGTTCGAGTGTCGTGAGTTCGCTCCCGACGACACGTCATTCTCTTCTTTCACGTATCTCATTGGCGCCGTACGATGTGCAGCATTGGCAATCTCGATAGCACCAAAAGTTGCTGTCAAGGAAGCCTCAACACAGGTCATTGAGGCTGCCGACTCTGTGGTTGATGCATGGCTTCTTTTACTGCCCAAAGATGACAAGCAAGTCATTTCCAAGACAGGCATCATTGATGAGCTCATGTTCCAAGCGCATCTGGTGATCCATGTGTAAGTCTCCCATCATAACTCTGCTGTAGACGCCTTCAAAAGCGCATGTGGGTACTATAGATTGACCTTTTCAGTGCAACTATCGGCCTACACAGACCTCTATCAGACCTCAGATTCAACGCCATCGAGAGTGTCTCAAGCTGTGCTCGGGATCCCCCTGCCGATTCCCCCACACCGGATCTAATCAACGTACACACAATACGTGTCCTGAGATCAGTAGAAGCTCAGATTCGGCTCCTCGCATTGCCGGCTCGACCCTTCAACCACACACCATTCATCACCTGCATGGTGAGCGAAGGCACGTTGGCCCTACTCTCAGCATGCAATTTCCTACACAAGGGAAAGGAACTGGCAATAGCAAGAGATCAGATCCGCATGACCATTGGGTGTTTGAAAGCATTGGGAGAGGTATGGCCCAGAACAGCTAGGAATGTGCGGGAGATTCAGATGATTGCACGGCATGTGCTTGGGCTACGGCCAAAAAGTACAAAGAGTAACACTCCTCAGTCAACAGGAGTACCGAGTCTCTCTGGCGGCGAGGGGCAGGAGACACTTGGCTCCGAAGGCGGATCGTTGAGCAGTGACGATGATATTCTGGCATCTCTTGCGAATATGGATACAGTATGTGGGTGGTATAGTTCCAGTGATTTCACCACAGATATGTCATGGTGGACAGGGCAGTAATGATAAGAGCCCGCTGGTCTTGACGCAGTGCGCCGATGCATCTCTTACATGTTATCTATCACTACATCCCAGTCCCGTCTGCCAAGAGCTTTGGACCTGGTGGGGTCTCTTGTTATTGAGTACTCTGTACTTTATGTTGAGCCGTTTAAGAGACTTGTGAAGTGACTCACGATATATACAGGATCATCGACAAGAAACAATGTATTACAGCTAACCACACAATCTGCCCCTCCTCCTCTTACTTCTTCCCTGCCGATGCATCATGACTGGCATCATCAAACTCAATCACGACCTTGTGTCCTCGATTTCTTTGCTGGGCATGAAGCCAGGCCTCTTCCGCTTCGCGGAATGGGAAAGCCTTAACAGCCAATGCCTTGATACTCCCGTCATCAATCATCTCCGATGCCTTCCGTAGCCTTTCCGCGTTGGCAGAGACGATGAAGTGCAGATACCTTACGCCTGGATTCCCGATAGATTCGACAGCAGTTCCCCGCCCAAAAGCCCAGTGTGGCGGCGGATCTCCAACCGTTATAATAACACCGTTCTCCTTAACAGTCTCCCAAGTCTTGGCCAAGACGTCTCCGCCAACAGTATCAAAGACAACATCCACATCCGAGATTAGTCTTTCCCAGTTTGGAGTATTGTAGTCCACCGCTTCGCTGGCACCAAACTGCGCAAGAGCTGGATGGTGTCGAGCTGAGGCCAAGGCAATAACGTGAGCTTCCACTATCTGCTTGACTAACTGGACGAACAGTATGCCAACTGCACCAGAAGCCCCTGTAACAAGAACCTTCATATCAGGCTCAACTTTGCCGTGTTCAATCATTGCCTCCCAGGCTGTCAGGACCGGGATCGGCAGCGCGGCCGCCTCTGCATGTGAGATGGATGCTGGCTTCGGAGCAACTTCGTCAGGGGAACAAATGACGTATTGAGCTTGACCTTGACCTCGGTCTGCATCCAGGAACGCAAAAACCTCCTGACCAATCTTCAAAGACCCGCTATAGCCAGGGCCAAACGCAGAGATGATGCCAGAAATGTCATGGCCCGGGATTCGGGTTGGGGTGTTGTAGACTTCGGGCCACAGAACTTCGTCGCCAGTAATTCCTGCCGCGTAGACCTGGACAAGGATATCGTCATTTTCGGGCTTAGGGGTTTCCAGAGAGAAATTGGTGACGATTTTGGGGCATGACTTGTCGCCCAGGATTTGAACAGCTTTCATCGCGGTGATGGTTGATGGTGGTGGCTCTTGGTAGAATATGGGAGGAATGATGAATGATGACCCGATACTGGCAATGAGTAAGAAGCATGGCTTAAATAGCACGCACCAATAGATTACAAAACATCTGATTCTCAAAGATGTCACTCTTTATTGGGTTACCGGTCAGCCGTCTCGGCGCACACGGGCGGAGCATCGGGAATCCGTTTACGTTACACGGGGAATCGGCAATCGAGGTGGGGATTACCGATTCCCTGAAGAACTCGGCATCCGGCCTGTAGTTCCCGACTATCAAGTCAGCATCCGGATAGTCGTTTCCAATGGTTTGAGATGGAAGACGAACATTAGGCCATGTTATGGATATCCGTCATTGATGCTGACGGTCAGGAAGAATAAATAGTGGTTACTATGGCATAATCATTGTTCATCAAATTCATAACATGCTCATCCCATTGCCTAGGTTCTCCTCCAACCTCCCAAAATGGAATCCAAAGCCAAAGAAACCCAGTAGGTTGCAATCAGTAAAATTTTCAACCGTATGTATATTGACTGAGTGTGCCTCACAGGACTCGGCCACGAGAGACCATCCGAGTGCTCTATGACTACGAGCTCAAGGGTGCACCTGGAAAGTCCATCGTCGCTCTTGAGCTCGACTACCCCCCAAACGGCTTTACGCCTCCCCATCGCCATGGTGGGGCTACAGTTATGGCTCTTGTAATCGAGGGACATATCTTGAGTGGCATGAATGGCAATCCACCCAAGGTGTACGAGGTCGGAGAAAGCTTCATCGAGCAGTCTGGTTGCCATCACACGGTCGGAGAGAATAACAGTCAAAACAAGAGAGCAAAGGCGATTGCTGTGTTTTTCGTCGACACTGAAGTCGTGAGGCAGGGATATGAGGGACTAACTGTCTTGGATGAGGGATGGTGAAGGCAACTCTTCTGGTGGACTTTGGGCTGGACCATCATCATGTACTCTCTTATGTATCAATGAATTATTGAGACCAGTGGCTATTTAAAGATAGCATAATATTAAGGAATAATATCTGTTAAACATAACGTAACGTACTTGATAAGCAAGTGTCTCAGACAAGCAAGTGTCTCAAGCATACTGTGCACTAAAAGGAGAGATTTCTAAGCTTAATAAAAAAAGGTATAAAATAGCTAAAAACTTAAAAAGATTTATTTTAGGTATTTAGCTAGTATATTAGCTATATATAATTTAATTAGATTTTTAAAAAATTTTCTTATAAAGAAATAGCTAATCTTAAATTTCTAAAAATAGCTAGAAAATAGCTAGAAACTTAAAAGGAGAATTTTTATAAATCTAACTTAATATAAAATATAAAAGTGATTTTTCTAGATTTTTAAAAAATTCCCTTTATAGAGAAATAGCTATTTACACAGTGTGAATATACTTTTTTCTAAACTACCCTATAAGAGATTTTTTTAAAATTTTTATAAAAATATATATAGTTTTATATCTTATAAGTAGTCTATATCTAATTTTATAGTCTTTAAAAATTAAAGCTTAATATTTTAGAATTTTTTAAAATAATTTTCTCTATAAAATAAATCCCACTACAGGGTAAATTGAGACACTCGCTTAAGTGAGACACTCGCTTAAGTGAGACACTCGCTTATCAAGTACGTTATAAGTCTATTATAATAATAATATAACTCTGTTAAGGGCTTATTATTATATTATAGTTATATTGCAATTAATATTTGCTATTAGAAGATATTATATTGATTTTTTGTTATAAAATCATAATCTTAACCTAATAGTGTGATGTCAGTCATGTACCACACTGTCTTAAACCCTCCCTTCACCCGAGTAGGTAAACGACAACTCACCTTGAAAGCATGCACAAGATCTCGGTCGGGATTTTAAGGCTCTAACATAAAAGCGCCAAATTACCACCATAGCTGTTAGAGCGCTAATTTCATCGCTATCCAATCACGTCGGCCTATCTTCTCTGGAGCCAACCGGATCTAATTGAGCTCGGACTTTCTACAACCCCGAGGTCCGAATTCCGTCATCACTCATCGATTAGTCACCCTGGTTGACGCTGATCTCTCTTTGCTGGCCAAAGTTCTCATCACGCAACAACCTTCTGGAAGCCATTGAGTGTAATTGAGTGCCATTAAAGTCTAAGCCATGGCCGAACACCCTTCTTTTACCCTTGCCGGTCTTTGTAAGTCTCAATCTGTGTCAATTCTTACGTATCCATGGCTAATCTTGACTTCGAACAGTGGCAGCTGGCGGAACCGCCGGCTACCTGCGAACCCGCTCAACACCCTCTCTCGTCGCGGGGCTAGGACTGGGCGTCTCGTACGCCTATGCCGGTATGGAAACTCTCTTAATAATTAACAATTAGTTGTCCTGTTTACTCATCACTGTGCTCTAGGCTACCTTCTCAAGACCAACCAGGACTATGGCGCCGAGCTTGCCCTCGGAAACAGCGTCCTTCTTACCGGATCTGCTATCCCCCGGATAATCAAGACGGGAGGTAGGGCACCAATTCCTCTGGCCCTTGGTGCTGCTGGAGGACTGGCGACGTACTACTACCAAAAGAAGTATCGCGAATTTACGTATGGAGTATAGAGGGGAATCTTCGACAAGACTCGCAGCTTCTGGCAACCAGGGTTCACTTGGGGTTTAATATCAAAATACACCAATCTCTATTCCACTCAAACATAAACATCTTTGTCATTCATGACCGCCAAATCTCTCATCAATTTCAACTCCTAGCTACGAACAAGGTTAGAGAACTGGGGTACCACATGGGTGAACCTTCGCAAAGGGCGATCCCTGGCTCGAGAGTAAGCCTGTTTGGGGGATGATTTAGTTAGCGTCATACCGTTTGGGGTTCCTAAATTACATCTGTGGCCTCGTTGAGTCAGAGGCTGGTGGATGGTAGATCAAGGGCATGAGGAATATGGTCTTTCAAAAGCAGGAGGCCATTTTAGTTTTACAGAAACTTCACATGGTTGCAGAAAAAGTGTTAATCACGAGGGCGCAGAGAGCAGGAGACAAAGAGTTTTCAAAAAGACAAAAATGTAAATTAGCAAGTAAATATAGCTCTTAGTAGTGAGTGTGGACTATGTACTGTGAGTCGAAGAAACCATCCCGTTCCCTCTCAGTAACTCAACCAAGAAAGAAGTGAAGGTGACATTAACATGAAACATGACATTTTAATGAATGTGGGCCGTCAAAATCCCAAAGCAGGAGTCGCTCTTGTAAAAGAGATCGTTTAAGCAGGGTTGGCGACGCAGCCCTTGTTCTGGTTCTTCCAGGTGAAGCCAGCGTCGCAAGCGCAGACCTTGTTAGCCCACTTCTGGCCGCGCTTGAGGCAGACGCAGCGAGCCTGCTTGTTGTCGTACTGAGCGTCGTCACCGCAGTCGGGGACACACTTGGAGCCGTTCCACTTCTGCTCATCGGGCTTGGGGCAAGCACAAGCACCGTTGTTGAACTGCATGCCCTTCTTGCGGCAAATGCAGGCGCGGGACTTCTTGTTCCAGTCGGCATCGTTGCCGCAGGGCTCGTGGCAGACGCCGTCACCCTCCTCGTAGACATCGGTGGACTTCTCGCAAGCGCAGCTGGCGCTGGTGGAGCCGCTGGCAGCAGTGTACTTGAAGGCCTTGACGTTGCAGATGCAGGCAGACTTGGCGCTGTTCCACTTGGCGTCGGTGGTGCCGCAGTCAGAGACACAGCCGAATCGGGAGAGACCAGTGTAGCCAGCCTTGCAGCCGCAGCCAGTGGCGGCATCCTTGAACTCAGTGTTGGGCTTGTCGCAGATGCAGCCGTCGAAGGTAGGGTTCAGCTTGGCGGAGCCGCAGTCGTAGACACAGGCGGGCTGCTTGGCGGGCTTGGTGGTGGGCTTGTAGTTGGTGTCACAGTCGCACTCAACGCCGCCAGTCTTGAGGTGGGCGTGGCTAGGGCACTTGCAGGCGCTTCCATCGTCCTCCAGAGAAGCAATACCAACACAGACAGGGACACACTTGTCAGAGTTGGCGCCAGTGCCAGGAACGAAGGGAGGGGTGCACTCGCAGTCGACCTGGTTGGTCTTGAGCTGGAAGTGAGGCTTGGTGCATTCGCATCCAGACTTGTCAGTCTTGGCAGTAGCAGTACCACAGTCAGGGACGCAAGAGCCAGCATCGGCACCAGTACCGGGCTTGAAGAGAGACTTGCACTCGCACTCCTGCTCGCTGGAGGTGAGCTGAGCGTTGGTGTCGGTACACTTGCAGCCAGAGAGGTCACCCTTGGGGACAGCACCGTTGGAGCAGTCGGGGATGCAGATATCGGCCTGGCTGCCGCTGCCGAGGGTGTACTTTGAGTTGCAGGCACACTCGCGGTCGTCGGCGACGAGGTGGGAGTTGACGTCGAGGCACTCGCAAGCCTGGTGGTTGGTAGTGGGGGTAGCACCGTTGGAGCATCGAGGGACACACTTGTCAGCGTCGGCACCAGTACCGGGGATGTAGTCGTCGACACACTCGCACTGTCGGTTATCGGCAGTGAGCTTGAAGTGAGGGGCAAGACACTCGCAGTTGTGGTCACCGGTGGCGGTAGCGCCGTTGAAGCACTTGGGAACACACTTGTCGGCGTCGGCACCCTCACCAGGAACGTAGTCATCCTTGCACTCGCAACCTCGGCCATCGGAAGTGAGCTTGAAGTTATCGGCAAGACACTCGCAGTTGTGGTCACCGGTAGCGGTAGCGCCGTTGATGCACTTGGGGACACACTTTCCAGCGTCGGCACCCTCACCAGGGATGTAGTCGGGATCACACTCGCACTCCTTGCCGTTGGCCTTCAGGACAAAGTGGTCGGCGGTGCACACGCAAGCAGTCGAATCGCCGTTGGGAGTAGCACCGTTGGAGCAGTCGCGGACACAGCCGGTGGCGCCACCAGTAGCAGGGATGAAGTCGGTATCGCAGGAGCAGGAGGTGCCGCTGACCCAGTTGTTGTGAGGGCCGGGGCAGATATCGGTACACTTGGAGCCGTCATCGGTCTGGCTGGCCTGCTCACACTTGCAGTCGCCGTCGATGAACTTGAGGTAGTTCTTGCGGCAAGCGCACTGGTTCTTGAAGTTGACGTAGGCGCTAGCAGGGCAGTCGGCGACACAGAGGAGGCCGGACACCTTGTAGCCAGGGTCACAGCCGCAGTCGTTGTTGCTGTCCATCTTGAAGAAGACGGACTTGCAGTAACACTTGCTGCCAACCTTGATGGTGTTCTTGCCGCAGGTGACACGAGCCTCGAGAGAGGAGGTGTCGCGCTCGCTGAGGGACGAGGCAGCCACAGACCCGAGGGTCAGGAGCAGGTTGAGGGAGAAAGCCTTGAACAACATGGTGAATGTTCAGAAGGGAGAGTCGGGGGGAGCAAACAAAGAATTGGCAAGGACAGATGCCTTGTGAGACCAGAGAAGAGCTGCTGGTGTCTGTTAACCAATGATTGAATTGAAGCTTGTTGCCTGAAGAGTTGAGATGAGTGCGAAGAAGACGGGCTTCTTATACAAGTTTGAAGCTGTTTGCATCGTGGTAGATTCTCCATCTAGTTGATAGCCATCTGCCCCCCTTTCCCGCTCAAAGGACGACAATCATGAGGCGGCAATTGCTTCTGGCGATCTAGACCCCGAGTGATGCAACTAGTTCGGTGGGGATTGCTTCTCTCTGTGCCCGAGACTAGACCGTCCTAGAAGCGCCAGCTCATGGTGATCCAGCCCTCTGGCTGCAGAGGGCTCTGCGGTGGCGCCTAGTCATTGTCGCTCGCAGCTCAGTGAGCTCGAGAAAGGGTTAGCAGAAGCCTCACCGGCGGGCATGAGCTGGATTTGGAAACCGTTCCCAAATAATCCAGCCTCTTTCGATAGCTTGGCGTTAGCCTCAGCGATAGTGACCCAAGCCTAGAACCTCCTGGTAGCCCAAAGCGCCGGGACGTTGTGAGGAGGCTAATAAGGTTGGCAACGTCTAGCTAGCGGAAGCTAGAGAGCAAAAAGAAACAATAAGGTGAAAGGGCGCCACAGACACCCTTTGGTGCTCTACCAATCTCGTAGAGGCTGATCTGATTCGCCAGGGCAATGCCGCGTGAATTTCAAGTTTACTTCTTTCGTGTCATGCGGAAGTCGGCCAGAATGAAGCTGAAATTTAGGCCTACAAGACAGCAAACCATGTCTGCGCGCCAGTAAACGCTATTGAAATCTAGGCCTGACCGCAATTGATTGTTTACTTTGCCAATCTACAGAGTCCACAGACACGGCTCTATAGGGCTCGATTAAGGATGAGACAAAACTGTCATGACCCATGAGGATGGGGAGAGACATCTCAGTCGGATGGAAACGGCACAGGCCTCTAGATGGCCCTGATGATGCGTCGATTGGCTCAGAGCAATGGCACCAAGCTACATACACCTACATCATGCTGGGGACGATCCGGAACATCACCGCCAAGAGACTGGCCCTATGTTGGCTCTTGGTTGTCCTCCCCGGCCAAATGCCGGCTTCCCGAATCAAGGGTCTGGTCCAAGAGAGTCCGTAGCTCATCCCCATACATCAGCTCGCCACGAACGAGATCTCGACCAACACTTTCCCCATTCAGTGACCCCGGGGCCACCGATGACTGTCGGCTGCAGGAGCTCGGTCCCAGGGCGAAGCCCAAGCAAGGTTCAAGGGTGATCATGCCAATAGCGTTATGGAGCACTAGCGTCGACGGGGTATGCATCAATCGAGGAAGACAGACCCAAGCTTCTGGTCGAGAGGGGCTGGGGCTTCGGAGATTCAGGGTCGTACTCAGCCCTGGATGATACAGTAGAATCTCACCAGGAGTTGATGGTCGAGATCTCTTGCTTGGCGGAGAGGCCTCTGAACCGGCGGTGTTTTGCCCCCTATCCACTGCGTCTCCTTTTCCTGTCCCAAGATCCTTCTCATTTTATTCCCTTCACAACAAACGCCCGATGGTCCGACGGCTGCAGATCGTGACACCAAGTGCTTCTCCAACTGGCCAAGCCCTCAGCCCAACAAGTCTGGGCATGTACGGCATTGGCTCAATCGAGTGTGATGCTTGGCTGGCCGGGGTGCTTGTTCCGCCGATTTGGAAAGGAGGTCCAGCCCCCCACAAACAGCTAACCGCATCAGGGACGAGGCGTCGATACTGGTCAGGCACGTGGCGTCTCTGCTCAGGGCTGAATGATCCCAGCGTTACCATTCCCGCCCGAGAGCCGAGCCTTGGCTGTCATTTCTATGCATATTATGCATGTTGGCCTTATTCATCTGTCTATCGAGACCACACGCGCCACACCACGCCATGTCACTGGATCGTCTCGATAGCTTCGGAATCTGCTGGGTCCTTTGCGATGCCCCTGCTAGCCTCGCCTGCTATCGCTGCCGATTGGTCATCCCGCACTCACGCCGACTGTCTAACCACTTGCCAGCGAATCCAGACTGGCGGCCGCCACGGCCGAGGTCCCTCGCCTTGACGTGAAAGTCGCGAGAACTGCTCTGGTGGCTCGAGTAGCTAGGCAATAGCGTCTCCGGCCTGTCGCTCCAACCATACGACTCTGGGCATGAGGGACCGAGGACCCGCTATGAGCCCAAGGCGCTCACGCTTGCTACGTATGTCAGACAATGTGCTGGCGCTGGTTGTGTAGCGGTCCCGGTGGCTCCAATAGCTCCCCAGTAGCTTCTGTCGGTCTGGACGTTGATCGACTCATCGTCACCCGACGAGTTCGCCGAGGAGGCCATTCGCGAGTGACTGGTACAGTTGGAGGGCGGCTACGCCTGCAAACCGCCAAACAATATCCGAACTGTGGCTTCTCAGACACCAGGGGAGAGCTTCTCTAGCTGCTAGACATCTCCGGAGCGGGTCAAACACATGGTTTCAAGGTAACCCGCCACTCCCACTTCTTCTCCTGTTTGACATTGTCTCTGAACGTTGGTGGCCTTATCCTCAACGGCTCGTGGAGTTGAAAAGAATCAATAGTGGCTTCAGATCAGTGCCGGCTTTTGCACAACTCAGGGGCAAGCGGGGTTGTAAGTATGGAAAAGGAACAAAATGCCAAGAGTAATTGCCCCTTATTCAGCCTCGGGGACCTAACGGCCAATCCATTTTTTCTGAATTCCGCCTCGTGATTGGATGCTATGTTGTCAGCCCCTACCGAAAAGCCACAAACGGATCTTCTCCTCCACCTTTCGGCAGGGGTAAATTACAGTGTTCCTGTGGCGTCTGGCCTTGACTCGCCGGTCTTACCCGCCAGTAGACGGGGCTGGACTCGCCCACGGAGCCGGCTAGGCAGCGACCATTGGTGAGTTAGTTCCAATACTGTTTTCTTCTTTTTGCAGGGTAGAATGAGTGGCGCCTTCTGACCGGAGCTGACAGCCTGCGGATAGCCTCTGCGAGATTATCTCGTAGTCAACAGGAGACTGTGATGGAAGTTGGCCGGTCAGTTTGGGCAGAAGATTGCATCAAGGTTGCCGGTTCTGCTGTTTAAGCGGTGTCCGGTTCATGGACCGTCTTGCTTTGCCATGTGGCTGATATGTGTGTACGGGTATGTCACTGCGCCAAAGATCGGCGGCTCGACACGATCGCTCTACTGCTAGTGAGAGCCCAAGAGACGGTGAGGGATGATCGTGACGAGATTCTAGACGATCCTTTTCATTGTTCTAGAGCCATCTGTCTGTGTATTGTTGAACGATCGAGAATCATCAACCAAGTTCGGCGAGATCGAAGGGCCTGGCCAGCTGAGAGGATGCCAACAATGAATTTTGTAGTGGCGCGGCTGATCTTCATCCGGTCCCGTTTCCTCGGCACATGATCTTGAGTATCTGCAAGGTGTCAATGGCAATTGCGTAGTTACAGCTGGGTTGTTGATCTGAATGAGTGTCGCGAATGCTGTAAGTGCCATGTACGTCAAGCGTGAGGTTGAAATGCGTGCCCTTGGATGACACTGTATGACACAATGGCGGATCAGACGAGACAATGATGAGAAAGCCAGCTCTGCCATATGGGAGCAGAATCTCTGGTAAATGCCGCAAAGTGTCGGTAGCCTGAGGATAGCTTTGGTTGTTCCGAGAGATCCGTCGCTGTAGGGTAATGTGTCACAACTGGGTGAGATGGGCATATGATGCTTCGATGAGTGACTGGGGAGTTGTTATTGGAAATTGGCGTTTCTATATTCTATAGCATCATTTTTTCTCGGCTTCCTGGCCCTTCAAGTCTTGGTCTTGATGATCCGGTGTGACTGTCCTGTAAATTTCAGCGCTGTATAAATGCATTCTGTACTGGTCATGGTGGAGAACTGAACAGCTTCTAGCACACATTCAACACTTGACAAGCATGAAAAGAAAAACTATTACAAGGAGCCAAAGTCACGGGATATCTACACGCAATATTCATTACATTCCAAACCATCCAGCAAACTTTGAAGCTGGAGTGTTTATCATCAATTGTCCCTTCTGCTCCGCTTATCGATAGTGACTCGCTGATGGATGGACCACACCACGTGACAACACCATCGGGGAGATTTGGGTGATACACAATCAACGAATTACCTCTCTGATCCGGGCTACCATATCGCCTTCTTGAACGACAATAACAACGGCTGGCCTATGATATGGCGATACAGCATATTGTCTTGGCTGTGTTGGTTGGCTAGGTCAACTAACCAAGCTCGCCATCGCCATGTTACCTTTCGTGACTGACAACTAGTGCTAGGTATATGGCGCAATCGATGGCATCCCATCATGTTAAAACCCGGCATCTTCCCCTTCTCTACATTGTTTCGTGCTTCTGCTTCTGATCTCTGTTCATCAATGCTGATCCGCATGAAGTGAATAAAGGCGTCGAATACGCGCTCGACGCGTTAATCTCGCGATCCTCAACTCCAAACCCAGCCACCTATTTATCGACAGGATACGGTTCTCGATAAACGCGCATGCCTGCCACCTGACGGACGAGAGGGCTTGAGCCACCGACAAGCCCTATTGATACCTGTTACACGGACTTTCACCGCCAAGAAAGCATCATTTCATCGATAAACGATAGATGCCAAGCCTCGTCACGCCCCGTGAGGCAAGACATTGCCGCCGCGTCTGTGCGACCACTCGACACCGTCTCCGAAGACGCATATTTTGTCCCGGAGATTGACCTCGCGCATGGCTACGGCCATGGCAATTGATTGGATTGAGCACCATGAATGGGTTTGGTGTATAGCCCTCGTCCACCCAAACTCATGCTCAACATCGACATCACGCAACGCATAGTCGCGCATGTCCTTGACAGCCTCGCGATTGCTTCAATCAAAGATAATATCCCCCAAATCCGCCTCCCCGACCGACACGAAACGCATTCCCTGCCTACGTCTTCATCCCATCGCGTCGCGCTCCCGGTTCCGATGCCATGGCCCCGGACTTCGGCCATCGCACATTCGGAAACGATCGACGGGTATACACAGTCGACGACCAAGTTGGGTGTCTCGATTCTGCCGACCTTGAACTGGATCGCGAGACATCTCGGGCCATGCGAAAATATGCCCTGGTGGTTGCAGCGTCTGACTGCACTGGTGTCTGTCTTTGACAAACTGGTTCCTTCACTGGCATTATCCCGGGGCCTTCAATTCCGTCGGTATGGTCGGTGTACTCTGTTTCACGCATGGTTCTGACGCGAGGCCGAAGCTTAGGTTTCGCCCTAGCGATACGCAAAGCCTGCAATAAGCTCGCGTAGAAGCTCTGATGTCTTGCCCAGCTCCAAACTCGTGGACTTGTCCATACACAACCTCGAATCTCACGTGTCGTTTGAGAAATGTCTGAGGTGAGCCTGGCATTGCCTATTGTCTATCCGTAATCAGGCGAGACCTTATCCTACGGATGATGCCAATTTGGACTGCCCCCAACCTCTTGTCCAGCCTGGTTCTGGGGTAAGCAGACGAGATTTGTCTCATTCGCCACCCCGGGCTTGGCCAGCTCCAGCTCCAGCTCCAGCTCCAGCACAGACAACTTGGCAGCTAAGCCTTCCGTCTGTAAGCGAACGTTCAAGTACCGTGGGAAATACCGTCATGATCGTCCCGTGTCGGGATGAGTGGAACATTGAATCCTGAGCCCCATCTGATGCTCCAAATCCGGTCCATGATCGACGCTGATCTCATCAACTCCCCAATTAGCTCGTTCGCGATTCGTCGCACCCTCGCCAAGGTGTTTAGCCCCAGAGGCTAACGCCGTGAAGTCGTCATTCCTGTAATGTCCGTAGGACAAACAACATCGCGGCTGTGCGAATTGAGCTCGCCGCAGCTGCAGCTTTGGCTGACATGGTTCTCGGACTCGGATCACTCGGCTCAGCCATGCTTCACTCGCGTCATTGAGGTATTGTATTGTAGTTGACCTGATGAACAAAAGCCTGCCATTGCCAATCTGCTGTTGCTGTTTGTCAAGCCAACTGTAGCGTCTTATGCGACATGGCTCTTGTCCATCGTGTCCTGGCCCTCGTGAGCCTTTGGTTGGGTGTTGTCTCTGCCACCCAAGCCTCCCATTTCCACAAAAGATCCTCCTCCGTTGGTCTCCTCCCACCGAGTCAAGATCCATGGTACACTGCGCCAGAAGGGTTCGAGAATGCTGAGCCTGGCGCTGTCCTGCGTCTCCGACCTGCACCCGGCAACTTGACCAAGGTCACTGGCAACAGTTCGGCCGTGTACAACATTCTTTACCGGACGACTGATAGCCAGTATAAGCCCACGTGGGCTGTCACCACTCTGTTTGTGCCAGAGTTGGGACCCAATAGCACTGCAGCACGCAACTTTGACCAGACTGCTCTCCTGTCTTACCAGGTGCCATACGACTCTGCCGACGTTGACGCCAGCCCTAGCTACACTCTGTATGATGCCGATGCCAGCGTTCCTTTTGGTACAGTCTTGGGGCTGGGGCTTTTCATCTCTGTACCAGACTATGAAGGCCCATTGGCTTCATTCACTGCTGGTGTCATATCTGGGCATGCAACCATTGACTCGGTCCGCGCTGTGCTCTCCCTCGGCCTGGGTCTGAACACCACCTCGCCTCGCGTCGCTCTCTGGGGATACTCTGGAGGTGCCCTTGCTAGCGAGTGGGCGTCTGAGTTGGCGGTTCAATACGCTCCTGACCTGTCAGAGACCATCGTCGGCGCTGCCTTGGGAGGTCTGACCCCCAACGTGACCAGCGTTCTCGAGTCCATCACCGGCCAAGACGGCGCTGGATTGGCCCCAAGCGCTATCCTCGGCCTGACCAGCCAATACCCCGAGGTACAGAAATATTTGATCTCCAAGCTCAAGACTGAGGGACCGTACAACAAGACCGGGTTCCTGGCTGCCTTGGATTTTACTTCACCCGAGGCTGGTGTCGCATATGCCGGAGTTGATATCGGTGACTTCTTCAAAGACGGTCTCGATACCTTCCGAGACCCCAAGCTTCAAAGAATCATCAATCGCGATGGCATCATGGGCTATCACGGCGTGCCTCAATGGCCCATCTTCGCCTACAAGGCCATCCACGATGAGATCAGCAAGGTCGCCGACACGGATGCCCTCATTGAGAGATACTGCCAGGTTGGTGCCAACATCTTGTACCAGCGGAACTCGGTTGGCACGCACTCGGAGGAGTTTACGTACGGTCTCTCTGCCGTTTTTGAGTGGCTGGGAGCTGTTCTGACGGGCACATATGCCGAGGTGTATGAAACTGAGGGTTGTACCATTCAGAACGTCACGAGGAATGATACCTCCAGCCCGTTGAAGCGACGTGATGTGCCGAATGGCGTCTTTAATTTGTGGTAAGATGCGCTGCCTTTGCAAGAAAGACGGGGGGCGACGGAGGTTGTAATACACAGTCAGTTATGTTGCGTCTATTGTTTAGATTTAGGAAGCATAGCTATATAAAATCCGAAAGTGGTCAAGTAATCATTGATAAAGCCTCCCCCCTCATTTCACTGTAACAAAGCTCTTGTTCGCTCTCTATATCGTGTATCGAAAGTTGGTGTTTTCGATATCTGTCAAGTCCTCCTCCTCGGCAACCAGCCCAGTCTCAGCTATGTCTTTGGGTTTCCCAAACTTTCGGTCTCTCCTCTTGTTCTCAAATATGCAAAATGTACCATAAGAGATACCGCAAACCGCCACAGCAGCAAACGAGCATACAAGGGCGACGATGCCTGTCTGATAACGAGGGGCCTCTGTTTCGAGGAAGAACTGCGGACCAACAATGTTTCCAAGAGCTTCTCATGCGTTAGTGAGAGAAATCAAGTTGAGGAGCGGGGGTATACGAACCATACCAGACTGCTATGGAAGTAGACACGAAACTCTTCTTGGTTGTCCCGGATGTGTTGGAAGTCTGTAGGCTCACGGCTAGGATAAAGGGAGGATTGTAGAAACCCATGAGATAAACGCCTGCTAGACTGGCATTTCGGTATAACTCTGCGTCGAGAACATGTACCATGATGGCGCCTACCATAGCGAGGCATGCTGAAAGAACCCAGAATAAGCATCGAAGATTTGGTACATAAAAAGTGATTACCGAGAACCCTGCTTGAGCCACCATGGCAACAGCTGCCTGGGGCGTTGCGAGCAACGCTGTTCGGCTTTGTGAGAAACCGTAGCCAGATATGATGAGAGGATTGAAGTTTGTGATACTGGCGTTTGTAACTGAAAATGCGAAGGCGCCGAGAGATGATATGATCCATTTGGGGTCAAGGATGGCTTCTTTGATCTGTGACAATTTGAAGTTCTGAGTGCTCCCAGTCAGAGATTGAGAATGAATAGACAGGCTATGATACTGACTTTGCTCCGGACCATACCTGTTTGGTTGTTTGCGACGCGCTGGACCGCAATAGCCTTCTCCTCAGCCTTCAAGAACCAGGCATTTGCTGGAGTGTCAGGGAGCAAGGCCAGGGTCACGATGCCCATGGCGATAGTGACGACCCCATAAATGATGAATATGTACTGAGAACCCAAGTTAGCGTCCTGAGTGACGATAATGGCGAAAATGAAAAAAGAACCTTCCAAGTCGCCAACGGGCCCTCAATCTTGCCAATGGCATACGCCAAGATACCACCGAACACGCCGGCAAGGGTATTACACCAGATGGCAGTCCTCAAAGGCTGCTCCTCTCGCCGATACCACATCGTGTTGAGAAGCATCATGCATGGCAGCAAACAAGCTTCGAAGGCTCCCAAGAAGAACCGAATGGTGGCCACGCCGGCAAAGTTGTGGCAGACAGCCACGAGGCACAGAGTCGCCCCCCACGCTGTTAGACACCCGCCGATATACTTTCCGATTGGCACCCGTGTGATAAGCCACAGATTGGGGAACTCGGCAAAAAGGTAGCCGAAGTAGAAGATGCTACCGAGCCAGCTGTACTCTTGGCCGACGAGATGCGTGTCCTCCTTGAGGCCCCATAGAGCCGCGAAAGACAAGGCGTTCTACTTGTTTTCGTTAGCGATGGAGGATCTGAGAGAGTGAGTAAGAGCCCTTGCCTTGTCCAGGAAACCCAATGTCATAGCAATCGTCAAGAGTGGTAAGACGACAGCATCGGTCTTCAACAGCACGCGACGGCGTTCGCGCGCCGATGGTACTGGCTGTGCTGGCTGTACTGGATGCACCAACTCATTCTCCTGCTTCATCTGACCTTCCATATTTCGTCTGAAGCAGTGGCCCTACCAAGCCGAGCTGTAGAGAAATGGAGAGCTGGATATTGTGCCAAATGTCGAACAGTGAGGAGAATGTATGTTTCAAGTACGCCCTCAAACACATGCTCCTCTTGAACCTCAACATAATATACTTACCTAGATCAAGCACGCCAACATCAGCTAATCTTGTCAAGCGATAACCTCGAAATGCCGAGTCATTGATCATAATACCAAATGCTATTCGCCGAAGAGGGGCCCTCGATGGAGCTTTCCCGGCCAAGGCGGAAGTCTAGCGACAGCCTCCCATGTAATGCATTCGACCAAATCTCCAGAAAATGGCTGCCCTCCTCTGAACTTTGGCTTTTATAAAGACGTCATATTGGCTACTTATGGGGCTATAGACGGGTTTCACATCAAATTCTCGATACTGTCAATTATTTGTTATCTTGTCTATCCAGATGCTCAATGAGGAACCCATTTTGACAGACGAGATCCTCTTTCTCGATTATATACGTATTTGCCCCGGAATAATAGGCATGTCCACTGACCTGAACCACGACGCCCTTTATATTCTGGCCCATCACCTCGGTTTCTACCAGGCGCAAGGTTTTCCCAATGAACCCGTATTCGCTGCCGCGCCTGTTGGTCAAGACGGAGTGATATGTCCACGACTCTCCAACCTTGAGCTCTCCCCTGGCATACTTGAGGGCATTTCGTGCAGCTACAACACTTCCGGTGGGTGATCTGTCCAGATGTTGATCGCCAAAGAAATACATGCCTGTTTCGGCCCCATTTGTCCCTTCTGCTGGAGACCCTGTGTTCTTGTCCTCGATCATGACCCCGAAAACGCAAGTATCGCTCTGATTTGGTAGCATCAAGTGTGACTTGACAAGCTCTGAGTTGTTCAGCGCTGCTTTTAGCTGGCGTGTTGCGAAATCGAGGCAACTGATGTCGATGGCCTCCCCATAGGACGGGAACCCTAGTTCGCCTATGTCGACATGACAGCTCACGGCGCTCGCGCAGGCTAGTGAAAGGGGGACACTCGGGCGGTCCGCAAGTTCTGGCCACCGATAAGGTTCCGGGATATCGACCGAAAGGTCAGTCGCCAGCGAGAAAGCCGGAATAGAGACGAAGCTCACGGGGCGAGTTGGATCTGATCGGGCGCCATCTTGGATTGTCGGCACGTCACTCTCCACAAGCCCTCCTGGAGTATGCAGGACTAGTCGCACACTTCTCGTTTCGGCGTTATATACGAGGTCATGCCTCCTTGGGAAATGCACTGTGTCTTGAAGATCGATCAGGAGTCGACAAACGGCCATCGTGGCATGTCCACACATGTTGCTATATCCTTCGCCATGGAGATAGAGAACTCCCATGTGGGCCTCGCCTGACCTTGTACGTTCGGTTTCTGGTCGAAGTACGGCCCCATACATGCCCGAATGTCCTCGAGGTTCCTGCAACAAGCGTGTACGTATGTAATCATGATGTAGTTTTGCCTGTGTTCGCTGCTCAAGCAACGTGCCTGAGATGTTTGGGTAGCCGCTCAAGATGATTCTGGTCGGCATTCCCACGGTGTGCATGTCCACACAAGAGAGTGGCTCATGATTCGAGCTGTAGAGGAAGGCAGGAAGTGACATACTGAGTTCTCAAGAATAATACCCTGGCGAACGAATGGTCCGAATAGTGTAAAGGACGATAATAAAGAGGAAGATTGGTGAGCACAACAGCTCTCGGCCAACTGGACCTTTTGCGTTATTTAGTAGTCCTCCGCTTAGTCACTAACAAGTTGTGGAACTCTTGGTCTATGGCCACCCGGTTCAGCTAAAGAGCATTGGGGTCGATTTAGTCATTTCCTGCCCGGAACAGTGTAGAATGCTTTATGGTGATGCTCAAGAAACTTTGTAGGGATGGAACTCCGCCTTTGCGACATTTGAACCTGCTCTGACGTGATTTGACTTACCAGGAGGTTTTGGGCTACGCCCTGGCAGATGCGAGAACTGAAAGACAATTGCGCTGCGGTCCTGAGAAACCCATGGATATTAAAGAGTATTGAGTTCCAATGCAGGGGGATTGCAGTATCAGTCTGTGAGGCTCGGGGTCGCTTCATTGCAAGATGGTGGCATCAGCGACAAGGCTCACGTTGATCATCTAGGCTATTTCTATGGTACCTCTGTGGAGGGTGACTGATCCGTTGATTAACTATGATTGTACTATCATCTCATGAGAGAATTTCTATAACTGGTGAAGCAACTCTCTTGCCAGATCGTCATAGAACAGCACAAACTGGAAGTACATGGTGCTAACTTATTCATAGTAATCGCAACAACACTCCATAAGCCCCTGATACTCTTGCTGGTCCAGAATTATGCGACAAATACCTATACAACCTGACTGCCTCACGTACTTTCAGCGCGAAGTTTGATTTGAGAAACTCGACATGCTTCGTCGGTGGTCCTGCTGCTCTAATTGTCCAAATGCGGCGAGTGCAAGCTGCGAAAGATGAGTGATCGAGTCAAACAAGCCTCGTGTCTGATGAGCCATCGGGTCGCTGCCGGTGATCTCGATAGCCGGTCCGAACTGAATAAGAGTTCTCAGGGCATTGAGACGTGCTTCCAGTCCTGGTGGCCCGATATTGCCAGCACTATCCGTACTCTGACGTCCACTGTGCCCCAAGGAAAACATCAAGGGAGACTCCACTCTTCTGAGGGAGATGTCAGGGACTCCAAGAGGCGTCATGATTGATGTACCATGAGTTGCACGTCTGCCAGCCTCTGGTGTGGCTGCAGAGCTTTCACTTGAGTCACGAGGGAGGCGACGGACTCTCATCCTGGAGTTAGCCTCATGCTCATCTTGCTCTTCTGTATCATCCCTCTGGCTGAATGTACGGGGTCGTAGAACGCGCTGCCCGTTGCGTGCAACATTGCCATCAACACTGTTGTTGGGATCACTTCTCGCCTCATTTCTCTCAGGTGTGGTTCCGTTGGTTTGGTGGTGAGAGGAAGTAGGGGTGGAGACACTGGCACTGACACTGGCACTGGACCGCGGATGATGCTGATCCAAGTACTGTATTGCTCTGTCGACGTCGACTTCGAAGACTGCGTAAGGCGACTGGGTTTGGCGGCCATGGCGGCGGATGGATTGTTCCGTGATAGCAGGGAGAACGAGGTTGGTATCGATGTGCTCATTGGCAGTAAGCCACGCGTTGAGTTTCTTGACGATGCGAAGACTCAACGGTACTGTTTGGCCGAGGTAGAGGAAGAGAAGCCACGGCTCTTGAACTCTTGTGCCTAGCCCAAATCGAACAGAGAGTGTGAGGAGACGGCCCGTAAGCTGGGACTTGGTGGCAGCGCGAGCCCAATCGTCTGAGTGGATGGCATGAAGAATGACCTTGAGAGAGGTGAGGGGGATCTGCTGTCTGATAAAGGTTGGCCAGTCGAGTAGGCTGACGTCGTCTGAGGCACGGCCATTTGCTTCCTCGTCTCTCTGAACTTGAATGGCGACTACCCACTAGGCGTCACGCAGGCGGTTCCAGGTGTCGCGAATGACCTGCTCGGGGCAATTGGCGTTGGGTGGAGCTTCGTCCTGCTCGTTCGAGTCGCTGGCGTTTGAGGATCTCAGACAGTTGAGAAGTTCCAAGATACCAGCATCTTGGAGAATTCGAGAGGACATGATGGGGTCTTTAGACGAAGGAGCGACAGTAGAGCAGATGGAAGGGTAGGTGATCGCGGTGAAGGTATCTGGAATGTTGCTGCGTGGAAGAGGCCCAGCTGTGTAGGATAGAATTCTGGTGTATTGAGTAGAGCGTCAGGCGAGCTCCAAGGATGGTCTTTCTCACCAGCTGGAGGATGATGAAGAGGGAAGAATTGGAGGTGGAATGAAATGGAAGGAGTTGAGGGACACGATATCTGGGGTGTAAGTCACGTGCACTGTCTGGAAACTGAGAGGAAGGAGCCTTTGTCGACCGTGATGGGGTTCCATTGACAGAGCTTTACCTATGGGTGAGAAGAAAAGTCTTTGCGATACGTCAGAATGCAATGGGCTACTATGTGTTTTGAGATGGTTGTCTTGATGGTGGAGTTGAAACTGGGAGAACCAGCAAAGAAGTCCGGCTGAAATTTTCCATCATCGACGCAAGTGCGAGATTGGAAATGAATGAAACGAATTAAAAAATTATATGATTGTAGTGGGTGATAATGCTGAAACTGCCAAGTTGGGTGACAATATGGCAAGACTCGAGTGTAAGGGTCACTGTGCATCTTTTGAATCGCATCATTGATCAAGAGGCCGTTGGAGATATGCTTGAAGACATGAATATAAAGTAGGTATAGAAAATGTGCGTTTAAAGTGAGACTTGATCGAAAATAACGGTGCGGTCATTATTTGCCTTGTCCTGGATAACAACCAAGCCCGTCCACCATGATCCATCCCATCTCATGTTGCAGCATCTTGGCCATGACTGACATGCGAGTGCCTTTGATGGACGGTGCAAGACGAACCCACACCGAGAGATTTACCTCACACACCATTTCAACCTCGCTATCCCTCGGGTGCAACTCCTCTGCGGCTCCCCTCACGCCAATTGGCTGTGTCAAGAGCACGACACGGGCCCATCGTATGGCGACATCAAAGCCCTGATAACACACCAAAAGCCACCCCCAGAACCCCGGGTTCAAGTGCCGAAATCACGATATTTGCCAAACCTGATTGGTTACGATTGTGATCTGTCTCTCCGCGGAGACGTCATGGGGATCTCCTGGGAGCACTTCATCGCCATCACATCCACATTCGGATGCTTGCTGTCTGACCTATCCCTCCCTCCGCAAATAACTCATCGAGATGCAGATCTTGGTAGAGATACTCTATAGTGCAGCCACCAAACATAGGATATCAGGTAGAGGTACTTGGTGAGAGACGAGAATGGAAAGGTCATCAACTTCTGCTGTAACCCTCGAGTCGTTGCAAGATGCTACCTCGAAAACACACGAACAAGGATATCATGATGCAATAAAACTCACTAGACACACAATTGGCTACTGTCAGAATGTTCTTAAAGAGCAGATGATACGCATTTTTTTGTCGGACAAATGCCCAACCTTCACTACCCAGTCTTTGTGTGATCTCAGCAAAAATGGTTTCTGATCTCAAGACAGACTCGCCTCCTGATCTTAGCGATGAGGCTGGCACCATCGACACTGAACCTCCCGTAAACGAAAAGTCGCTTCTGCGGAAACTAGACGCCAAGTTACTTCCAGCCGTTGGGATCCTGTATCTGTTATCGTTCTTAGATCGCAGCAATGGTAAGGCTTGGACTGGACTTTGACCATGACAAGTAGATACTGATATCGTGAACAGTCGGGAACGCCCGGATCGAGGGAATGGTCGATGACCTCAATATGAGTACAGGGGCCTGTAATCTCCTTGTGGTTTCAAACGCATGCTAATCTGTGTGGTAATTAGCTGGAAATCAGTACTTGACAGGTCTCACTCTATACTTCGTGGGCTATGTACTTTTCGAGGTCTGTTGCCCTTAACCTGCGCCGTTGCTTTGCTAATCCATTAAAAGATTCCTTGTAATATTATTCTAAAGCGCACTACTCCAAGGCTTTGGCTTCCAACCCTCACGGTTGCCTGGGGTATTGTAGCTACGTTACTGGGCATCGTTCAAGACCTCAAGGGCTTCCTCATCGCTAGATTCTTTCTTGGTGTTACTGAGAGTGGTTTGTTTCCAGGAGTGGTGTTCTACTTCTCCATGTGGTACAAGAGACGAGAGAGGCAGTATCGCATTTCGCTGTTTTTCTGTGCAGCATCCCTTGCCGGTGCCTTTGGTGGTATCCTCGCATATGTGAGACCTCTTTACCCCATTGCAAAGGCATTCATTCAGCTAACAGAAGTTTAGGGTATCGGCAAGATGGGAGGTGTCGTTTGGGAGAATGGGTGGCGCTGGATCTTCATCCTGGTAAGAGCCGCGGTACCATACCCCTGGATCGAACTGACACTCAACAGGAGGGGATAGCTACCGTCGTGGTGGCCGTAGCGGCATATTGGTTCATCGAGAACTACCCTGATACTTCAAAATTTCTCACCAAGGCTGAACGGATCTTCATCCATGAGCGCTTGGCAGCGGACAGTGATGCTATCCGACAGGAACAGTTCAGCTGGGCAGCGGTCCGTGAGGCGTTGAGCGATCCCAGTTGCTGGCTCTATGGCCTAGGCTTCCACACAATGAGTCTACCTCTGTATACTCTATCCTTGTTTCTGGTTAGTCTCTATCGATGCGATTCTATTAATCCCGATGTTCACATTGTCAATCTAGCCCACCATCATTAAGGATCTTGGATACAAAGCAGCAGTCGCACAGCTCTTGACTATTCCACCGTATGCCCTCGCATTTCTCACAACGCTGGGTGTTGCTATCGTCTCTGAGAAGCTAGGTCGACGTGCTCTGTTTATCGCTGGGTCATCAATTGTTGCTACCATCGGGTACATAATCCTCCTCGCCAACACTAATCCCACAGCTCGACCAGGAGTCTCATACCTGGGAACCTTCTTTGCTGCCGCTGGTATATATCCCGCTACGGCCCTGGTGCTTTCTTGGCCCGCAATCAATGTGTCGGGACAGACGAAGAGAGCCATCGCGAACGCAATGCAGATCAGCATCGGGAATCTTGGAGCCGTGTTGGGAACACAACTGTACCGAGCCAACGATGGTCCTCGATTCGTCGTTGGACACTCTATGGCTTTGGGTTATCTGGTAGCAAACGTCATCGTTGTGACTTTGCTGGGTTGGAGGTTGAAGAAGCAGAATGAAAGGCGTGCCGCGGTGGCGGAGGAGATCAAGCACGTTGGTGAGGTGGAAGACTGGAAGGGTGACTCGGATGTTAGATGGAGGTTCGAGTATTGATTTACCAATAGAGATCTCCATGATTCTTATATTATGCTTAGTAACTCAACTCGTACTCAAGACATGGTGCTCGGCTCCTAAACCAGAATGAAGGCAACTTCTGGGTCCTTCAAAATCTGCAACCAATTGTGCTGTGCTCCATCCTCTCTCCTCCTGTCCCATATTACCTGCAGCGTGTCAATAGAAGTATATACAAATCCCCAGGGAAGGCAGTCGGCGAGTCTCTTCATCCTTGACATACTCCAGGCCTGCCTCTCTGGGTCTCGGGCTTGGGCTCCGGCAATAAAGGTTGGCCACGGTGATGTCTTGAAACTTGGATCCCCGTGAGGTATCGACAATAACTGGAGAAAGAGGTCTTGCTCCAAGGTTTGCTCAGTGTCTGGAGGTAGGTGGTTCCTGATCGAGGGAACCGCGTATAGGATGTACAAGCAACATGCCAACTGGTGTGCACGCCCGGCATGTGTACGGCTCTGAATCTCAGTGACTTGGCGACCATGTGGCACATTCTTGATCTCGCGCGCCCAGGCATCTAGATCATAAGACATGGCATGATTCATGTGCTCCATCCCTTCTTCGGTGATCCTCGCAATGGAAATGTCGTCATCACTCGGTTCGTTTGAGAGTCGCGCCACAGCCAATAATATCTGCAAGATCTCAGCGGGGCAGCAAATGTAGCTGTTGTTGGAAGCAAAGCGGATGACTGATGGAGCTTGCGCAGTGTAAAAGTAAGATGAAGAGGCCAATAAGCCGTTGACGACTGTCGATGCAAAGATATAGCTTCTTGAAGAAGGTCAGCCTCGAGCTAGTGTACTGGTGGGTTCGACCTACATGTAACAGTCGGCTATGATGAAGTCTCTGAGCATCTTATTCGAATACCCCCCTGGTTGAAGATGTCTGAGCACGTTGCCACTACCTTCAAGGTGAGCTCTCCAGCCATGCTTGCCAGACTCGATGAGTTCCAGGGCGATAAAGAAATGGGCTGCCGCCAGAAGAATGTCGCTCTTAAGGGGGCTAGCTTCCTCAATCGCCAGACGAAGTGCCTGGAGCCCTCTCTGCTTAGCGACCAAGGCATCAGCTGCCGCACGTCGGGAAGCTGCCAATGCCTGATGAGTTGAGGACTGTGAACAGTTGAGTTGATTATGGGTTCGAGGCTTTAAGAAATTAGACATGTGAGTTGCCGAGGCAGCTATAACGATGTGTCTCAGGAGTGGATGTGCTCCGCTTAGAGGGACGAACTCGTGAAAGGGATTTAGGCCTGGGAGGTCTATAGCCACGAGATCCGGACAGAGTCGATTTGTGACTTGCGATGTTAGCCTAGACTGAACCCTAATAGCATGCGTCGTGTCACAAAGGGGAACTAACAATATGATAGATACTGGCGTTCCATAGAGTGGACATCTTGGAACATAGGGTCAACCAAAGCCCAGGGAATCGTTTGGTTGCTGGGACTTGAAAATGCCAAAGCTTGAGTACGACTATGGCATAGCCTCGTGTTTGCAGAGACGACCGCGTCTCTGGTCGCCGTGCTCTTATACTTGATTGCAGATCCCTCAGCAACCCATGTTGAGTCGTTCAACACAGGCAATTTGTTACCGGCCAGCTTGCCTCGACTGGCCACTGCACCCGCCCATCTATACAGCTTCCCATAGCCGAGACATTCCTTGCCGGTAGTGGTGCACTTGCGACAGGCCGGAACTGATCGATCGCATCGTAACCTACTGTAACGGCAGTTGTGGCAAGCTTTGTTGGAAGGGCGCTGAGGGTCCATAAGCGGTGACCCAGAGCGAGCGATGAGGTCAAATTTGACTAAGTCGATGCGCGACTAGAGCGGCCTTATCTCTAAAGATATGCAACCGACAATTGACATGGTATAGTAATTGCTGGTTAGCAAACGGGGCGGTAAGGATCCTTGACGCAGAAGAGATAATTGGGTTGAAACTGCGACTGGAAACCCAAGTGCCTCGGCAATTCACAAAGGTACACCAGTTGGTCGACCCGGTAACTGAAATGCCCATGGAGTTGTAATTATACGAGTGTCTAGGGGTTGGCTCTTGGTGGGAACTAACCGAACACCGAACATCTCGGAGGGCGCAACCGACTGTGACAAGTGGATGAACTTGGCATATGTAAATGATAGAGATCCGGTTCTTCAACATACAATTTCAAGTGCAGAGTACTTTGTTGCCAACGAGACAAGCCACCTCCTTCAACCCATCCTTCACATCAGCTCTAGATGACAAATGACCCAGCCGCCGATACGGAGCTGTGGAGACGCTAGTCTGAATCAGGAAGATATAACCCCATGTCCTGCAGAGGCAAACATACCCCACGCAACTTTGTTGAGTTGCCATGCGGACAATGTCGCGAGCGGTTGGCACCATCGTTCACCGCAGTGTATTCAAGCCAATCGTAAGAGGCCATTGATTGGGAATCTTATCTCGTGCCCAGATCGTGTGGTAGTGGCAGCCCAATCTCAGAGCTTGCAGTTGTGGGTGGAGCAAAGGGACATTTTGCCAAGATGAACTCTCATGATGTCAGAGTTTGCGGAATAAGAACCAAGGGTCGCCCTGACCTAATACCTGATCCTTTTTGTCCTCCTGACAGGCCTCTCTTCAACCTGGGTGTCAAGAAACACTGCGCCGGCCCAGTATGTTCAACATTGATCGACGATAAGCAGCTCGACTTTGTCCTTTTCTCTTTGACTGTCTTTTATCTGCTGTCTACCGCGTCTCTTTCGTGACCCGGTCTCCAACATGACTCACGGACAAGTAGTCGTCGAAAGCGAGGATCCTGAATCCGCAACCAATACCATCATCGATGTTGAAAAGCTGGGCCGACAGCGGCCAGCGGCCTTTGACACGCGATGGGCCGAGTTGGGCTTCATATTCTCGCTCCTAGGCTCAATGGCAATGGCTGTATGTTCCTCGTTTCCTCGTTTCTTTATTACTTTGCATGTATTGACTACAAAAATAGGAATTCTTCGTCTCAGGATTTCACATCATCCTTCCACCGCTGGCCATTGAGCTTGAAATCCCCGAAGCATCTCGAACGTGGCCATCGAGCGTATTCTCTCTCGTCACCGGCGCATTTCTGCTACCGCTGGGCCGGCTGAGTGATATGCATGGCGCATACATCATTTTCAACAGCGGGCTTGCATGGATGTCGGTCTGGTGTCTGGTTGCTGGCTTCAGTCACAACTATATCATGCTCATTATCTGTCGTGCTTTGCAGGGAATTGGAGCAGCGGCCTTTTTACCTGCCGGTATTACGCTGCTTGGCAAGACATACCGACCAGGGCCACGAAAGAATTTTGTTTTTGCCATATATGGTGCTTTTGCACCTCTTGGCTTCTTCATCGGCATCCTGATAGGAGGTATCTCGGGCGAGCTTTTGTCCTGGAAATGGTACTTTTGGATTGGTGCAATCATCCTTGTTGTCATATTCGCCGCCGGATTCTTCTCCATCCCGAATGACTTCACCAAACACCCCCCTGACGGCCTCGGCATGGACTGGTGGGGGGTGGCAACCATCGTGCCGGGTCTTATCCTTCTGGTATACGCCATCACCGATAGCTCGCAGGCACCCAAGGGCTGGGCAAGTCCTCAAATTATTGCCACTATTATAGTTGGCGTAGCTATTCTCGCTGCGGCCGTATATCTCGAAGGTTGGGTTGTCACAAACCCCCTTGTCCCAGCTGACCTCTTCTCGCCGCCATACATGACAACCCTTGTCGTGGCCCTTTTCTTTGCCTATGGCAGCTTTGGCGTTTTCCTGCTATACAGCAGCTTCTACATTGAGCTTGTCCTCGAGATATCTCCTCTGCTGACGGCTCTATGGTATGTTCCTCTGATAGTTGGTGGTCTTCTCCTTGCTACAGTGGGAGGCCTAGTTCTCCATCGACTTCCCGGTCGTATCCTACTGATAGTCTCTGGGGTGGGCTATGTTGTCTCCTGCCTCCTTTTCGCTCTCATGCCAGAAAACCCGAACTACTGGGCCTGGGTTCTGCCGGCTATGGTTGCATCCACAGTTGGCATCGACATTACATTTACCGTTAGCAACGTTTTTATCACGACAAATCTACCTGCGCGGCGTCAAGGACTTGCGGGAGCACTGATCAACAGCACTTTGTTTCTTGGAATCAGCTTCTTTCTTGGATTTGCCGATGTGGCCGTGGGACAGACGTCACGCCCTACTCTACGGGAGAGTTACCAAGTCGGATTATGGTTCGGTGTTGGCATATCAGGAGTGGCGCTGTTAATGTTCTCATTTATAAATGTTGGAACGGCCAAGAGTGACTTGACCATTGAAGAACGGGAGCAGATGGAAGCAGCGAGAGGTCGGGGTGAATAAACGGCAGAAGATGATGGAACATGGCTTTAATTATCAGCGCTAAGAACAGCTTGGTGGGAAAGGCCAATCTCTTTAATTCACCACTCATAGACAGACAATCTCCAACAGAAATCTATTTCAATAAGGCGGTCATTCAATGTCTAGTGAACTGGTCTGCTCCGGGCTGCATAAACAGAAGCTAATCCCCAATGGTGAGATGAAAACTCGAGTAAATGGCGATGAACGACCCTCTTGATTATCCAGAGCTGCAGATCGAGGCCCCATTACGCAAGAACTATGTCCGATAACCAAGAGTTCAAGCTAGCAGAGGGCCCAAAACGCAAGAGCTACAAAAGTGACTGACATATTTCCCTGGTTAACACTGATATGTCTGTGTTCTGTAGTATCTTCTGAGACTAAGAGCATGTAAACATATTTTGCCACAATCTCGAAATCCAAGTTGAGAAGAAGGGAACTGCAATATTCCCGGTCTCCTTGTACAAGGATTCATTGACGTCAAATGATAGCGCCTAGAAGCTCGATGTTGCCCTTGCCCGCAACCTCGCCCCATACCTCCACATGAGAAGAGGTGCTGGAATTCCAAAGAAGAGTCTTGCGAAAGCCATAGTGTTGTTTCCCCATCCGTAACCCAGAACCGAGTACATCTTTGGGGTGAACAGGGGGAACAAGAATGCAGTCAAGCTTCTGAGGAACTGTGTTGCAGCCATGGCACTGGATGTATGATCCGGATAAGCATCGATCGTGTATGCCTGCATAGGCATGCCTGCAATCTGCATGCCAAAGGTTGTGAAAAACATGCCAACATCGACCCAAGCCCAGTGAACCTTGTACTGAGCACACCACCCATAGACAATGAAGCCAAAGGGGGCTAGAATAGCACCAGGTAGCATGAGGGGGATGCGGTGTTCAGGAACAGGTTGTCCATCGGCACGCCGTTCCATTCTGCGAAACGAGTAGTCCATCAAAGGCCCAGCAAGCTGAGACCCGGCGAGTTCTCCAAGCATGCAAGAAATGTAGTGGAGGCCACTGATCTCCACGGGCTGATGGTAATGATGGATCCAAAGGTCAGCGAAACTCGCCAGAACAACGTACAGAAGCCCATAGCTGATAGCGGAGATGATGGATGATACTTGGATGATTGGATGGAAGGCAAGAAGCCGCAGCGGGCGGCTCAAAGCTTGACCAAGAATGATGGTGAGATTTGATTCGCTTCGGTGCCGCTCTTCTTGTGTGTAGTATGGGGCACCTGTTTCTTTGCGCAACTTCTTGGCTCGTTTTTTAAGAATTGCTGGGGCAAACGTCTCGCGGAAGTTGGTCAGTGAGACGACAACCATGGCAAATTGAAAAATGGATGTTGACCAGAACATCCATCTCCAAGAGACGCGATATGTCATGAAGCCCCCAATGATTGGGCCTGTGAGTAGAATTAGATATGGCTTGGTGGACGCGCAGTTCGGGACACTTACCTACTGCGGCTCCCAGCAGAGGAATCAGAAGAAACCACCCAAGAGACCTCCCACGCTCTTCTGGGCGCCATATATCACCTAGGACTCCACCTCCAAGTGCGTATATGGCGCTGGCTCCGAAGCCGGCTAAGAACCGGGCAGCAATGAGCAGCTCCTTGGAGCTTGCAAAGCCACAAGCGATGTTCCAGACCAAGAACCATATTTCGGACGCGTGCAAGATCACCTGGCGGCCGTAGACTTCGGACAATGGTCCGATCACAAGCGGGCCGAAAGCAGTTGCCAGCAAGTAGATGCTCAAAGCCATCACAGCCTCAGTTGAGTTCATCTCCAAATCGACTGCAATCATGGACAGTGCAGGGGCCATGACAGTTGACACGAGGATTCGATTGAAGCCAGTTACCGAGAGGACATTGGTTACAGTCCACTTCCGTCTTTCTGGCCAGTTCTTGGGGTTCTCGCTATCCTGGTCATCGAAGGCAACGAGATATGGATCTGTTTGAACAGGGGACATGGCAGTCAGTTCAGTCCCACCTGGGACCTGGTTGTTCGAGGCGTTCTTTGTTCTGGTAGCCATCTTGGAGTTGAAGAAAGAGAATAAGAAGAGGACAGGATGATGATTCAGAACCCCGCAATAAATAGGCATCAGCAACGCAGTATTCAGGCTGATTCATGGAACGTAGATCTCGCGGAGCTAATGCGGAGATATCGGCAGCGAACGGAATTATTGCGGTCACGGCCCCTGACCAGGTGAGTTCAACATGGGTTAAGCGAGTAGGATGCGATAGAGCAAGGTATTAGATCCATCGTCATTATTGGAAAAAGACTGGGGACATGTTGGAATATGGAAGGTGATTGCGAGCGCAGTGAATGTCTCCCACCAGTACAAGATAGTCTATCTATTGATAAAGCATTTGACCTATAGGCGTAGATTCGTTGAGGTGAGGAATTCTCTCATTCCAGACAACTTAACCTCTGCCGGGAATCTTGAACCCAGAGGCTCTCAGCTTCTGGAACACGCGTTGAGGATCATACTTCTTCGAGGTGGCCTGAAGATATCGGACAGACTCGGATCCATAATGTTTGATTGGATCCTGGTCGCCCAGAGCGTAGTTGAGGTACTCCCAGTTCTTGTTGGCGCCAATGCTGGTGGCATATTTGTTGATGGCATTCCTATACTCCAGTGTCAAGGGGGCAATCTTTTTCTGGTTCTCAGCCGTGTCTACAGTGACAGCGATGAGCCAGTTGAGGGCAGGACCATCAGCGACGATATCCTCAAGACCGAGAACGTTACCGCCCGCCTTGCGGGAGTGAGCCACCATGGACTCAGTGAATGGCTGGAACTGGACAAGAACGCTGAAGTCTGAGCCGGGGGCTGCCGCCTTCATCTTCTCGACATACTCGGCATGCTTCTCATCCACAAACTTCATGACCCGAATATCATTCGTAGTCATGCCAGTCATCCAGTTGGCACTAGAAAGAGGTCAGTACACCATTGACGGGATGGCCATAGGAGAACATACTAAAGGCCCAAGGGTGTAGGACCCGTGAACTGAGGGACAAGGTCCGCAATCTTGCCCGTCGTCAGGGTGTTGGAAACATTTGGGAGAGAAAGAAAGTCGTCAAAAGCCGGGGCAGCAGGAATGGCGTCGGAGTTGGAGACGACCGAGATCAGTATGCGCTCTTTTCCGTTGTACTGGACAGAAACGATCAGCTGAGAAGCAGGGTCAAGATGCATGTTTTCGGCAAAGTCGATGTATGACTCGAACACATGATCGCGTTGCGACAGGTCGAAGCTAACAAAGCCTCCCCAAAGCTTGTTTGAGTCAACAACGTCTGTTGAACGGCTCAGGTTAGCGCCAGGAGGAAGTCCAGTCATGAAGGAGAAATGAACTTGCATTGGTCGACTCGAGTCACAAACCCCAGGTTTCCAGAGCCACCCTTGAGGGCTTTCCACAGATTAGGGTGCTGGTTCTTGTTGGCGTTGACGATGCGACCGTCAGCGAGAACCACCTCAAAGTTGGCGACAACATCGCAAGCAAAACCACGAGCGTTGGAATGGAACGAGTACTAAAGAGTGGTTAGAACTTGACCGCTGCCAAGGGGTGCCAGGGTGGTCGTGAATGGGCACCTACTCCTCCTCCAGTGGTGAAGCCACCAACACCAACGACAGAGGCACGGCCGCCAACAGCCGCGACACCATATTCGTTGAGCGCCTCGTAAACACGGCCCCAATTGGATCCGGGCTGAATCGACGCAATCTTCTTTTTCGAGTCGTAGGTGGTAGTGTTCATGTAGCCTTCCAGCAGTTAGCCATGACCCAGGGGAGCAGGGCGTAGACATCCATACTGAAATCAATGGTGATGCCATTTTCAACTCCGTTGGAGCCCTTCCATGCAGAGTGTGCACCACTGCGTATGCCAAACGGGCACTTCTTTTTGGAGATAACCTCGGCTATCTTGGAAACATCCTGTGTAGTCTCGGGGAGGGCCATGCACCAAGGTTCGAGGGCGGCGTTGGCTGAATAGTAGGTCTTCAAACGGGCGTCGTATGCGTTGCTTCCGGCAATATAGATCTTTCCCTCAAGTTGAGGGACCGCGGCGAGGGCAGAGCACTGTATTGTCTGTGTTAGCAAGAGGCTGGAGAGGCTTGAGGACGGCGCAGAAAACCCACACATGGACACGAATCGTGTGTGGCCGTGGCTGACGCGCCAGCGCCCAACAGGGCGAGACTAGCAAGGGAGATTCTCATTGCGAGGACAGATGAGATGTGCAAGAAGCAAGAAAATGTTCGATTGGGATTCCAACTGTTGGGTAGAGAAAAGATCAACAAGAAAAGAAGGAAGATCAAGCCCGAATAAAATCTGGAAAACATCCGAATGAACCAAAGTATCCCGTGTTACAGGCATGATTACGGAACCTCCAAGGATGGGCAAGACTTACGAGAATTCAGTCCATGCACAGCACGGACTGGTCGATGTGAGATCTTGTCCGCTCAGACTTTGAGGGGTTTGGAGATCAGTGGATATGCTAGACCAGGGCAGTCAGCTAGGCTCCGCACTTGGCGCTGGTGATCTGGGGAAGGTTGGATTGCTAGTCAACTGTCATATTGTTTATCGAGATGAGTTCCGCACAGCCGATGAGATTTATGACTGACATCTGTACGCCAATACCTGGCTGCTTGAGAATCTTCCACTACATGTTCCAATTTGCTTTTCATCGTTGCGTCTTTCTTGGCTGTCAGTTCAGCCCAGCTCAGACGTGCCAAGGCATACTAGCAGAGTTTCGCCCCTTCTAATAGGCACCAATTTTCAGCTCTGCATCAGGGATTTGGTCATCACGGAAGCCACCAATCTCCAATTTGCCAATCTTTTCCTCGAGGGGATGGCCTGGTATGCGCAGCCCGTCCCGCGCGACCTTGGCCGGTGTGGACTATCCCGGCTTCCCGGAAGCTGGCCGCCGTTCCAAGCCAATGATGCGGGCTTGGCGGCGCAAGCCACGGGCTGAGCGAACATCGATGGCTCCTACTGCACCTCTCGTGCCTTAATCGTCAACAACCGGCGTTTCACGCTAACCTTGCACCCAATGCTGCGGCTGTAAGCTATGACCAGAGCCCGTGTTCAGCAGTTCAGGAGATCATTCCCATCTTTAACCTAGGACTTCTACATCCCCAAGATCGACTTGTTCCTGGCTCCCTCATCCTCGTTTATTTCCGTCATGCTGAAAACATGACGACTTTTCCTACCATCAACGGCACAGAGGTTTTCCGTCTGCCCCCTCCTGACTATGGGCCTCTGAACTTTGACAACCCCAAGCAGCAGAAGAAGCTGGAGCATTATCTGATTTTCGGACTCGGTGCCCCACTGGCATTGATTGCTCTGTTGCAGAGATATTACACCAAGATCTTTTTGTCCAAGGGGTTGCAGATTGATGATGGTAAGTTGCAGAAGCCTAAGAGTATGGTCACAGAGAGCAGAGGTCGCTAACCTTACTACAGGGTTCATGTTTCTTGGCTGGGTAACTCTACTTGATGTCCATGATGCCAGGCATATTCCGTTTCTGACTCTTGATAGCTGTTCTCTGTCTTGACCCAAGCTTTGCTCATCGGTAAGCCCCTTCAACCTCTTCGGCCACTTGACTCACCTAACCCCAACTTCACAGCTTCCATCGCACAAGGTGGAATGTGTGCTCACAGCTGGGAGATGAGCCTTGCAGATTTCCAACGATATTCTTTAGTCAGTAAACCTTGCTGTACCATTCGATTCTCAACCCAAACCTGACCACATGCCTAGATAAGTTATCTTTGCGGGCCAATCTACCAGCTCTGCAATGGCTTCATTAAGCTGTCTCTCCTTTCCTTCTACCTCCACCTTTCTCCTCAAAGATGGTTCCGGATAGCAGTATGGCTTACCATTGGCATCGTCACGGCCTACACCGTCATCATTACCTTTATGATGTGGTTCCTTTGCAGCCCTCCCCGCAAGGCCTTTGACTTCAAGGTAGAAGGTGGCTCATGCACTGATGCGGCCATTCTATACATGGCTACAGCCGTGTCAAACATTGTCACTGACGTGATACTATTTGTGTTGCCGATTCCCATGGTGTATAATCTACACATGCCCAAGATCCAAAAGTTTGGAGCTATCATCGTTTTTGCAATTGGATCCTTGTAAGTGATTCCAGAACACTAAAGATCTTTTCTAATTCTTACAGAACCGTTGCCACATCAGTGACCAGACTGGTGTATCTGCCCGTGGTGCTAGCCAGCACGGATGTTTCTTGGGACTCTGCACCCGCCAACATATGGACGTACGTCACGCTTTGGCCGTTGGCCTGCACGGTGATGCTGACAGTCCTAGATTCATTGAAGCAAATCTCTTTGTCATATGCGGGTCCATGCCGACATTACGTAAGTTCTTTAAGCACTTTATGCCTCGTATTGTGGGATCATCGGGGGCCTCTCACTATGGGACAACGTCCTATGGTCAGCATCAGCAGAGCAACACGCTCAGCCGAGTGCGTAAAGGCCGCAGCCAGTATGCGCAGTTTCCTGAGGACAATGCCACTGAACTTGAGAGATTCTCTGACGATGATAACAAAAATGGCGGGACGGTCGTGGCTGGTAATGCAAGTACCGAAGGGCTACGGGACGATCATAGTGAGAGGGCGATTCTACAAACTCAGACTTTTACAGTTCAGTACTCATCATGAGTCACCGAGTAGCCGAAGGGGGAAGACTCCTATGTCCTACAATGTTAGAATAGTATGAAACGATCAATATACATGTGCGAAAACTTATATCCCTTAGTGACAGAATCTCCTGTCTCCAACCGCGGCCATCTCAAAACGCATATGGGCTCATTGAGAATTAAATGGGCTACTTTGTCTGGATAGGTTTTTGGGTGGCTCATCAGTTTACACACGAGGATCTAGATCAAATTGTCCTTGTCTGGATGTACGGTACTAACACCAAGAGCGAGAGTAACAGAATTAGATGTTGGCCTCTTCACTGTTGGCTACTTATAAATAAGTTGTCATTTAAGGGCATCTGGGTGGTTAGAAGCTCAAAGTTTGTCATCGCAGTGTTGTGGGAGCTGTATGCTGGCAACGCAGATGACTGGTTCACCATTGCCTTGAGCCCTTATAGTGATGTGTAGATCACAGGTCACTTGTACCGCGCATGAGCATTCACAAAACTAAGCAGTCCCTGAATTAGCTTTCTTTGCTATATACCAGTCGGGAGTCTACTTTGAGGCCTCAAGTTCCTCCTTCTCGCTTTCACCAAGCAATCCCAGAGCTTCTCGCCGTGTTGGAGCTGCGGCATCAAAGTAAGGCTTTTCAGCCAGCGATGTCACCCTAGTTCCATGTCGTGGCTCCTTACCACTGTAGTCCCAACTGGCATTGTGAATCGTAATACTACAAATGTCAGTCTTAACTTCCCCATGTGTTAGATCAAGGTCCATACCGGTTGTCCCAGAGAACTGAAGTTCGAGGTGTCCACCTCCAGCGTAGCTGGATGTCAATGTTCTTCTCGTACACATCGTACAAGTATCCGAGAATGACGTCGCTCTCGGCCTTATCAAGTCCCACAATCCTATCCGTCATAGCTCGGTTGACCCAAAGGGCCTTCCAACCGGTCGCAGGATGGACTCGAACGAGTGGGTGAACACGTTCGATGTACTTGGGACCAGCCTCAGGTTCGTCCCGGTCCAGGTAAGGGTGTGCAGACCGATACACGGCAGACCTTCCGTCAATGATCTTGCGGAACTCTGGTGACAGCTTCTCGTAGGCAGCATAACCGCTGGCCCAGCTTTCGACCCTTTAGTGAGTGATCATTCAATAGACGTTGAGCAAAACTCACAGGGTGTCACCGCCAATACTAGGAACAGTGTCATTGTGAAGGTGAGTGATTCCAGCAGGCTGGCGCTCGTGGACTAGATCCGTGTGCCATCTTGACGCACCTCCAGGCTGTCGAAAGGTTGCGGGTCGTTCCGTGGCTTGAAGGTCAGGCCAAATGATGGAAACACCCGGAAGGCCTGGAACCTGAGCAACTTGAGGCTGCAACAAAATGTCAGATTTCTTGCAAGGACTTTGGCTCCCAAATACTTGCATGAACCTCGACCTCCCCGTACCACTCGCCAAGCTCCTTCTGCTGCTGAGGGCTGAGATCTTGGTCTCGGAAGAAGACGACGCTTCGCTCAGCAATCAACAAGGCAAGTTCGTCACGCTGCTCATTTGTGAGGTCCTTGAGCTGCAGACCCTCGATCTCAGTTCCAATGTGGGCAGTCAAGTCGGTAACCTTTGTCGCCGCAGAGAAAAGGTTCTTCTTGGACTTGTCTGCCCTGGCTCCTGCGTCGACATAGTCACGAGGTTGATCACGGATCTTGTACACGTCTTGCAGATATAGTGGACGCGAGGGGCGATAAGGGTAGCCCTTGGACAGGTCTATGCCTGCCTTTTCAAGTCTCTCTCTCGCCGGCGCGGGCAGCTTGAGAGAGTCCTTGATGGGCTCGGCAACATCTTTGATGCTGGGATCGATCGGAGCAGGAACCATGGTGTGGGGTGGCTGATGGTTGATTGGAGTATCAGGTGAAGGGATATGAAGATATGTTTGATTGTTCCATCTAATCTGGCCAAGCACACGCTTATTTATGGCATAGCCATTGTTGCATCGATCCCCGGGTTCCCCAATTAAGGTCATCTCGCCATAATGGCACAGGATGACCAACTTTGTTTGCACGTCATCTCATTGGTTATCGCTTCCGATGCGATATGCAAAACTCATTGCAACATTAACATCTGGCCAGTGTTTTCCGTAGAAAATGGCGCCATGAAGGATCTTGACTACAAAGGGGTAGGCTTGCCTACCCCTCTATAGACACAAGATGGTGTGCAGTCCAAGATTTGTAAGAAGGATCCCCTCATGGCTTGCGATTCGGACAGTAGCGATTTGTAATGCAATTTCTGAGAAGTGACTGTGCAATCATACTTGGGCTCTTCGGTCGCGGGCCGAGAAAGCGAGACTGTTAAGTACCTATGTGGGAGCCGATGTATGCATCATGATCTTAATCGCCCGGAGATAAGGAAAGATACTGCCCCGATGGCTTGAAGATACCTATCTTGAGTGTTATTTCTTCGAATAAGTCTTAAGAGGCTCGATATTATGATATTCCGTGGTATTGGCTAGTTGCCTCTGATTTAACTGCTGTCGTGAACGAACTATCGTCTTTGACTTCGTCGGCCTTCTTACAGTTGTAAGCGTGCTACCAGCTGTTTAATCTTCTTCCAAACTGGCAGCCGGTGAAATGCAGGCAAGGTTTATGCGATTTGACTATGTGCAAGAGTGATGACAGCTTGACCATGTTGAAAATCGTGTTGATTATCTTTGCCACATCTTAGACAATAAACTATCGATCCCAGGCTACCCAAAAGGTACAACTACGCAAATGAGGTTCTTCATGGAAATGTCAATCTTTGAAAGACCGAGCAACCGCACTCGAAAGCAATTATACATAGACGTACTAAACATGGATTGTGGATTGCCTTCCTCCAACTACGGGAGGTCTTCATCTCATGCATGCTTCGAGAAAGCCATGAGCCCAAGAACTGACTAATTGAATAAGTATTGGAATCTAGTTACAAGACATCGAACTCCAAAGGGTTTGCAATATGACCAACTAACCTGTACGATATGCACCCTCAGAACTCCAAGGTTATCAGCATCTAGTCTCAATATTCTTGGGACTCGGTTGGCGCGCAAGCCAACTAATAGACCAAAGAATCGCCTCAAGGCCGTTTGGATAGAAATAGAGCTGTCAGGGAATGAACCGTTTCCGCGATTGCTTCATAACAGCTGCATGACTATTACATGGCTCTCAATCCAGTCTATCCAATTCATATTAAACAACGAAATTACAACTTGGCGCGAGCTACGCTTGCAAGCTCCTGACTACCACTACTACGCCAAGCGGCCGTCTCCTTGGGCTTTGACGTCTTCCACTGCCACTTGGGTTCTGACTGCTTCTCATCAACCAACAACTTCTGTACCCATTGTCCGAAAATAGGAAGCATCTTGAAACCATGACCCGAGTCCCCGGAGAGGACAACTAGTGAAGAGTCGGTTCCAGGCACAAAGTCAATGATGTAATCAGAATCATCCGTGTCGGCAAACCAGCACAGATGTCTGTCAATCAACGGGCGATCCGCGAGCTGTGGGAACACCTCTCTTAGGAGTTTTCGGATATGCACCTCATCCTCTTCAGGGATGAATTGTGACTCGGAGAGCTCGGAGTAAGGAATTGAGAGACCATCCTGAGACCAAGCGTAATTGGTGTAAGCACCTCCCATGTGGCAGAACTTGAGCTTGTTGGTGGCCTTGTCGGGCTCGAAGAAGAAGGCAAGATCCCGCACGTTGGTGACGGGAATGCCCCTCAACTCGTCAGCCTCTTCAGGAGTCAGTTGAATGTGTGCGACACCCCAGCAGCGACCTGTCATTTGCTTGCCCATGCGGGGAATAATGTTGGAGGCATCGGCGCCCAAAGCCACGATAGTCTTGTCGGCAAGATAGATTCGGCCTTCTCGGGTCTTTGCTCCAACACATTTGGTGCCGTTTCGGCTCGATGTGTAGAGTAGGGACTCAACTTCTCCCTTCTGGCTGCCAAGCTGGAACTTGACGCCCAACTTGACACACTCTGCATACACAGCACTCAAAGCGTTGGCAGAGTGACCATACCCCGCCAGCTTGTTGAAGTAGCCAGCCCAGCGCTGGACATGATGGAATGCGGGAACCAGCTTCTTGATGTCGGCATTTCCGTTCACGCGCTGCACCTTGCCATTGAAGGCGGAATTGTTCCTGACAGATGCGTAATAACTCTCGAGAACCCGTTTTGTTTGGTCGGGCGCGTTGTTGGATCCAACGTTGAGGAAGCCCGTCTCGTGGTAGTGCGGTTTGTACAAGGGATCGGTCTGCCATTTCCGGATGGCTTGCTACTCAAATGCATCAGTAACCTGTGCACGGCCAATGCAATGCGGAAGACTCACCAGAGCCAGCTCAGTGTAGAAGGGATCGGCATACTCGGCTCTGATCACCTTGTTGAGATCGTTGGCTGCTGAGAAGCGACTGGGGACCTCGTGGTCCTTTTCCAAGACGGTAACATCTGAGTAACCATTCTGGGCCAGGTGGTAAGCAGTCGCTAGGCCAAAGCAGCCTCCACCGAGAATCAGGACGGGTCGTGATGTGTCAGCCATTATGATCTATGATGGGACGTAAAGAAGAGATGCTGAACAACAGCAAGAGAAGTTCAGCGGAGGGTCAGAGAGGGGATTTATGTTCTCGTCATCATTGGTTTCCGACTTTTACTAGCCATGAAAGATAGGGAGGGACTCGGGATGCCAGCCGATATCGCCGCCATCATCGTAGTTCCGCCACCGCTGGTTGGACAGGCCTGTAGAGTTGCATGCTTGTTTCCCCTCCTCTGTCAACTTAGTTAGCGTAGCCGACGATTCCAAGTCGAGAAGAATCGACTCCACCACCTGTCGACGCCCTCCCCCGCTTCTTCGCCACTCCCAGCCTCCTACGACCCCGGATCGGAGAAGATACACCTAGCGCGATAGCCGAGGCGCGAGGAAGAAACCGAGTCTTTGGCTGCTGAGAGAAAGTTCCGAGGTACCCAGACTCGAAGGCAGCGTATTTTACATCGCAAGATAGTATCTAAAAATTTAACCCGAAGCACGTCCAATAAGTCTCCTTTGAGTTCATCCCGATGCAGCTGCCGGCGCTTAGTTTCCGGTTCCTTTATCACCTAGATGCGGCCGGCACTGCCCCGGACGGTCCCCGCCGGTCATCTGGTCTTTCGGCGTCTCCTCATCGGCAGAGAAGCCGGTTGCTCCACCCATTAATGTTTATTTGCCGGATGACGAGTTCAAGCTTGGAATGCCGGTGTCGTCTGACATAGGGGACTGTGATTCAACCAATTGGGTAGGACTCAGTCATGTCTTGAAATGGATGATAGGCCAGATGTGAAATGCACATAGGGTTGCCAAAGTGTGCCAATTGAAGTCGACATGTTGCATGCACTTCTTTCCGGTCTCCAACATGGAACATGCTTAAGTGATTCTCAGTTTGGGAAAGTGCTAGACTCCAATCCCAGCGTTCAGAATATGCGGGTCAAGTCAGTACATCTCGCGATCAACCTGACTGACAAACTCATGCACGCGGTACACATGATCCGAACTTTTCTTCATTTGAGCATACAGAAGAGTGTATCAACACATTGCTTTTGCCTACAGATGCTCATGCCAAATGTGGTCCTTTCTGTGGCTACGACCGCCTTTAAAAGTGGCGCCCGTGACTCCGGAATACGAGCCGAGGAGACACGGCAATCCACGGATGGTCACTGATAACATCTTCTCTCACCTAATTCTTATGAGGCGTTAGTGAGATCACATTGGCTTTTAAAATGGCATGAAATGGTGGGTAAGAATCTCACATCGAAAAGTAATTGACTACTCGACTTGGTCAGACATAATTACCTTAGAACGCCATCAAGCAAGTTTACTTGATATTAGTATAATAAGATAAATCTAAGTTTTCTATCTCCCGATCCAATAAAAATTAGGCTTGACTTATGAATAAGGGGCTTTACTATATACGAGTGTTAACGAGGACCATCGTATAGGGCTGTGTTGCTTCCACTCTGGTTGTGCCTGGGTGAGATGTTTGTTAAATGGAACAGATGTTTGACCGCATGAAACCACGCGATTAAAACTAGCTTTAATACTGAATCATAGACATATGACCAGTTACTCTTGGATCTCGTAGCCACTGGTTGTTATTTTATCTTTGCATCTTAAGGCATGCTCTTATAGGGTATCGGGACTAGCAGCCGAGATTACAGCAACCAGCTTGTTCTTCCTGAATTCATGGCACAACTATAATTTAAAAAGCTTTCCAAAGCATGATATCAACTCTTAAACCCAAATCTCTTCTCGCAACCCGCTGTGAACCTGGGACCAAGCTGCACTTCTTTAACGTGCTCCTAACAACCACGTTCTGCTGGGCGACCTGTACGTACCCGGACCCGCTTAAAGACAAAATCCCGTCCTTCCGAAATTGGTTAGATTGGATTACGTGATCAATGAGACCCACCTCGAGAAAAGTGGACACTACACCAGCAAAAAAAAGTCGAATCACAGAGAAAAGGTATCCGAAGCTTCCCCGACGCGCCCATCGATAAAAGCATAACCCCGCCTTGCATCTGCTTCGCGAGACAAAATAGCATGCGTGGCTCAGGTAAGCCTCTCTGTGGCTTCATCTTCACTCAACCCTGACGCTCGCATCAAAGCCATTTGCCCACGGACATTTTGTATGTTTCATCAACTTCTTTACAAGAGCGAGGCAGTGATGCCCTAAACCATACCCAATTTTACTCTACGGTACTTATAATTCCCACCTGCCGATGATGGAACCTGTGGGCTGTCTGCCCTGTCTCTGTCAACATTTGTGAATAGGGTCAGGCTTGATAGCCACTGTGCTGCACTTATCGGCTTTGTCCTGTGTTCGCGTGGTCCACTCGTTTTCCATTTTTAAAATTTTGGGTAAAGACTGGCCATGTTATATACGGTTGGACTACCTATGTACTCTGAAAACACTGGATGTTCTTGAAATGAGTGTGTTCGAAATGAAACAAGTATTGACATGAATTGCCTCAGAGGGCACAAAGCATCAGCCATCAGCTGCCTAGCTCGCAAGCAAGACAACAGGCTCTCCGTTCGTGACATTGACACAAACCCGGCCATCATTACCTGAAGTATATGAACCTTGCCCAAAAACATTGTTCCATGACTTGTTTGGCACTTGTGTGTAGAAGCAATACTGACCCGACCAGCCCTGGCCCCGATTGGTGGTGAGAACGACGAGATTCCCTCCGGCACGGCTCCACGCGTAGACGTTGTTTTCCACAAATAGATGCTTGTGGTCATTCCCGCCAAGGCCTCCGGCCTTTGATCGTGCGTTGGAAAGACGAGAGATGGCTTGGTACAAGTCTGCGTTGGTGTTGAATCCACTTCGCCAGAGATCCTCCCGATTCGCTGGATCATTCCCTCCCGCGTAGCCCTGTTCGGTTCCGTAGTAGACAATGGGGATACCTCTGGCGAGAATGACATGGGCCAGGGCGTTCTTGAGAAGGGAAACGTCGTTCTTTCGGTTTAGCCATCGAGCATTGTCGTGATTATCCAAAAAGGTACCCAATACAGTAGGGTCGGAGAATTTGGCGCTGATTTCATCATGCATGTTGACCAAATCCTGAGACGATCCTTGCTGCTGGTAGAATCTGTTCATCGGATAATAGATGGCGTAGTTGAGAAGGCCAGGCATGACACTAGCATATCCAGCCAGATAGTCTGGGTTCCCATCAAAAACCTCTCCAATCGAGTATACTCCGGCAGCCGATTGAAAGCCGGGCCAAAAGCTCTTTTCGACGTGTTTGACTGTGTCAATCCGGATACCATCGAACTGGTACTCCTTCACCAACCACTTGATCCAATTCTGGTAGAGAGTGCGGATCTCGGAATTCTCCGTCTTGACATCAGGGAGGCCAGCGATGCTGCAGACCTCGATGCTTGTTTGGTCGGAGTAGTTAATCTCGCATCCCGAATGGTACGAGCTTTGCTGGTTCAGAGGCGCAGGCTTGTGGCCCCCAATATTTGGGCCCATGTGGTTGGCGACCACATCAACCATGACATAGATTCCCTATATGTGTCAGTATTGGGCCTGCTAGAGGACATAGAATTGTCACCTTTTGGTGAGCTGAGTTGACCAGACTCTTCAAGTCTTCAGCTGTCCCGTACTTGGAGTTGATGGCATACAAATCGTCGGCCCAATACCCATGGTATCCATTTGGAGTATCTGGGGACATGGTTATTGACTGAGATGATTATGCATGGGTCGTTCAGGCTTACTAGAGACAACCGGGGTGATCCAGATGGCATCAAAGCCCATGCCTTTGATGTAGTCAAGCTTAGACTCTAAGCCTTTGAAGGTCCCGCCGCAGTAGGAGCCCAAGTCTGAGCATGCGTCTCCATTATCAGTGGAGCTGCGAGCGATACGATCGGTAAGAACAAAATAGATGTTTCGAGATTTCCAGGCAGCGGCATCTGCTGCAAGAGCGGTTGGACATAAGCTGGCAAAGACAGCAGCCAATGCATAGAGGGGCTTCATCTTGGCTGGGACGAATGATTGCTGGAGACGAGGTATTCTGTCTTGCACTCGGACAGTGGAATGCGTGGCACTCATGGGCATCTAAATACTTGGATCTCATGTCTCTAATAAACTCGTCCACAAGAGTTGAATGTCACGAGCCCCTGTCATGAGCGTGGGAGCCAATCCGGTTTAGCCTTCATCATCTGGGGTTGGATGTGTGAGAGGGCCCGATTCGCTTGAAAGCGACCGAGCTCAAGACAATGGAATGATTGGTGCTTACTGCGGGGTAGACTAATAGAATCTCGTTTCGAGTTAGATTGCCCACCCAATGACGATGTGTGTTGCAGGGGTGCAAGGCGTCGTGGTTCATCCCATTGGAAACAATCGACAGGCTGTTGCATCAAGTGCGTCCCTGTATTCTCATCGGCCCGAAGCCCAGCGCATAATCACGCGAGGTCAATATGAGCTCGGCGGGCCTGCTGAAAGTGGTTACATACCCAGGTGTAGGTGTGCTATTGGCTCGATGCCGGTCCGACGAGATTTCCCCCACGGGGTATGCAGGGCCAGGATCGGCAATGATGAAGAGAGAAGGTTAAAAGAGTAAGGAATATCAAGGAGGGTTACAAATTTTTACATAAACCGGGAAGGAAAGAATGCTTCTGTATGATAGACAGTGCTTGGCACCATTTGCTGGGATGTTGATGGCCTCATTTCATGTCTTTAAGGAACTGCCCTCAAGCGTGGAAGCTCCGCAAGGGCTGCGGAGTTTCCGCCGATCCCGTCGAATAACCTTTCAAGTGACTGTACTATAAATCGGCCCTTAGATCCCTGTTACATATAATTCGGGCCGCTCCTAAGACGAGGTGGGTTTGGGTTGCAATAAGTTTCTTCCCCAGACTCATGTTTCGGGCCTCGGCTCAAAAAGCAACTCTACAGAGAATGACAGCTGAAAGTGAGAATGTTGGCGAAAGTAGGGACGTCAAAGTATGGTGTCATGTTTGCACGTAAAATAACTCATGAATGACCCCGCTGTGAATCCAGCCGGACAGGCTCGGCTCTAAGGTATTCGTTCTGTTGGAATAGATGCAATTATGCAGTTGATTGACCTTGCTACGAGCACGGAGCCAGAGATTTGAGGAAGCACCGGACGGGCACGAAGGATAATTAGAGTCTCAGTTGTCTGTAGATTGAACTTCTGCGTAATACAATTCATGAATCCAGATCTATTCCTGTTTTTGATGACCAAACCTCTGCCAGACATTGGCTCGATGGCCTTCACAATGCTGTTGAGGGGACAGCAGTTCGGTGGCAATAATCTCTCCTGATCTGAAACCCGACTTTATAGACACTAGGCTAGTTTGATCCTCTAGTCATAGCTCGCTGTCATTTCGATCTCAACATCGGTATCCAGTGGAAGTTGGTGGACAGCCACACAAGTCCGACACTAAGGAAAGCGGTTGTCAGTCTGGACTCGGTCCAAGAGATGGTTAATTTTGACCAAACTCACGGGCTTGGGGTCTTTGGGGAAGAGCTCGTCCCAGGCAATATTGACGGCATCGAAATCCTTCATGTTGGCCAAAAAGATATTTGCCTTCACCACGCGATCCATCCCACTTCCAGCGGCCTCAAGTACTGCTTGAAGGTTCTTGAGGGCCATGCGTGCGCGATCCGTTACCGTCCCTGAGACGAGTTCATCAGTTGCTGGGTCAATTCCGATAGTGCCACTGCAGTACACCATTCCGTTGAATTTGACGGCTTGGGAGAATTGGGGAAGGGGTGCGCAAGCCGCAGAAGTAACAACAGGCTCTCGATACGACATGGTGCGCAATTTGAGGGAAAGGAGACAAATTAAGGAAAGTTTTTGATATGAGTAGATAATATGGAACTGGGCAGTGAGTAAATATACACGAAGAACTCAGCTGGCGGTGATCACCTGCTATCTGGGCCGGCCAGATGGGCCTGCTGCCAATTTGACACTACGTTCTACCTCTTTATCCCTGGAGATGTGCACCCTCCGTGACCCATTGCCAATATTGCCTTTCATTTTACCTCATCATTGGCTTATACTTCATAGAGCGGATGGGCCATTTAGAGCCGATGCCCGCACCCGGGACTGGTAGAGCAGGAGACTCCGAGATCTGACCCACAGAAGCCGCAACGTTTAGCTTGCATGTGGAACAATAACTCGGAGTCACTTGAACAATGAGCTCATTGATGAGTCAGTTTGACCATGTTAACGTATTTTTTTCGCCTTGCTCTACAAGGATGAGGGGTTTGGGGGATAGAGTAGATGTGCTTGTAACCTCTACTCTGCGATGAGAGGAAAGGCAACCGCATTAACTTCGAGCATGGTAGGAAAAGCAGCCGGGGCATCATAGAGTTGTGAGAAAAAGAACATGTTGGCCAGCCCCTACGCTCGTTCCGGGACACTGTAGGAGTCTGGAGCACGAGCAAATGACTCGGAAGCCTTCAATCGTGGTAGCGAAACACCATGAAGTAATTATAGGATATAATCCAAGAAATGAGATGAATCTACTCTGGAAGTTAGTAAAATATAGATCAATGAACGAGTAGAAAGGACTGGAAGTATTTGGAGGCAGTCTTGAGCCATTCAAGATTACATTCACCCCTTCGGGCCCAGCTAGTTATCAGTAAGCACCAAATTCAGGTATGTTAAGACCAAGGTTTAAAAACACCAGGCCACCCCAAACAACCTTCTGATTTATCTCCCTTCAACATAGATTCTCTATTCAGAAGTCCACCATGTCGAATTACTATGAAATCGCCGCTCTTGCCGTTCAAGCTCGGAATCGCATCCGCCATCACATCTATGAAACGCCCCTCATTCCATCGAGGAAGACGGGGCAAGACCATGACGCAAAGGTCCTCTTCAAGGCGGAGAACTTTCAGCTTACCGGATCCTTCAAGCTTCGGGGCGCCATGTCCAAGATGTCAGCCCATACTGGACAAGGGCCGCTCATAACAGCATCCTCCGGCAACCATGGAATCGGTGCCGCCTTGGCATCCCAAGCCCTTTCAAAGAAGCTCACTGTTGTGTTGCCAGAGACGGTGGTCCCTGCAAAGCTTGACAAGATCAAATCATACGGCGTTGATGTGATCTTGCACGGTGCTGAGACAGGTCTGGCTGAGCAGCACGCACAGCAGCTGGCTGCTTCTGGAACATACACATACATCTCGCCCTACAACGACAGCGACATCGTTTCTGGCCAGGGCACCATTGGACTAGAGATCCTTGAGCAGTGCGACAAGGTAGACTGTGTCTTCATCTCCATGGGTGGCGGCGGATTGATTAGTGGCATTGGGTCTGTCATCAAAGCCTTCAGCCCTCAGACCAAAGTATACGGCATTGCTGCGATCAACTCGATGGCGTTGGCTGCTTCCATGAGCGCTGGTCGAGTAGTTGAGACGGAACACCTGCCCACCCTCGCTGAGGCGGTAGCAGGGGGTATCGACCAAGACACCATCACTCTGCCGCTAGCAAGCTCGGTGGTAGACCACGTTATCGAGTGCGACGAAGAAGATATTATTGCGGGCCTGAAGGCTCTTGCTTTTGACGAGAACATGATTGTTGAAGGTTCTGCCGCTCTAGCCCTTGCGGGCTTCAATAAGGTTGCCAAGGACATGGCGGGGAGGACCAGTGTTGTTCTTCTGTGCGGCGGCAACTTTGATCAAGGTGTTGTATCAAAGGTGATCTACAACTCTTAAGAATACCGGGTTGGTGGGGAAATGATGGTAAGCGCGGTTTTGGAGAAGGGAATTCATTAGGTCGTATAGATAATAGATGATGGTTGCATACGCCATACGTTCAATGTCTTGATATTGTAGACCAGACATTTCTTCCATGATATTTCTAGCTCACCCTTCCGCGTCAAAATTGCAGAGTATTCTTGTCCGCTTGATCTTCTGGAAGGGTGTGAATATAACTGTCACCATGGGGCCATCTTGTGCAGTGTAGCCCACTTGGCGGCGCGATACCCTCTTTAGTGTGGTTGGTGTGGAGAAAACCTCGGAGTCTCTTGCCTGGAGAGTCTATTTCTCTGACAAAGGAGGGTCAGCATAGTTACCTCGCAGTTGAATGTCTCTTGTCAGAAGAGCTTTTCCGTCTCAGAGTTAAGAATCTATGCCGCGATGGATTTGGTGGTGTCATTGTGCTGAAGGACGTGTTCCTGCTACTTCGCTGCAACCTGCTTAGGTGTCTATCTATGGGAGAAGCGAGGCGGCCGCCCTTGAGGCACCTACAAGATGATCAAATTTGAGGCAACGATTGATTAAATAGTGTTATAACAGCAACTTGAAATCAGCTTGGCTGGCCACCTTGGCATCTCTGAAATCAATAAGCTAATGGACAATTTCACCGATTCTCTCATTGGTCTCGGAGAAGGATCTCGTCAAATACCAATTAGGTTGGCAATACATGTATCCCGATGCTATCAAACGCTTGGGTCCAAGTAACAGGCCCCTCTCCTTTCTCTTCTCGACCATCCACTATCTCCCAGATCTGTTGCACTATGCTCCATTGCTTATCGATATTGGCGATCCTGTACAATTGCATGCGTGCCCACCACCTTCGCCAAACCTCACGCCTGGATCTCATAGCGTTGCAAGAAGCAATCAACGCCGGCCAAGTGAGGGGTGCCATTGTTGGCTCTTTATATGCAGTGTCGAATGCCAGCTTCACATCTTCAGTTGTTTGCATATGCTCCGCCACGCATTCGACCTCTTGGACGAGATCTTGAGGTGAGCAATCCTGGATGCGAGTGTAATAGTAGATGAGCGCTGCACTGTGCCAGGCTTTGGCTTGGTGCGTCAGAATCGTGAATCTTAATTCATCGCCCCGTGGGATTGATGATATCTTCTCGGAGTTGAACCGCCAGGCCTGGAGCCTGTTTCCAACCTGTTCACACTTCTCCAGAAAGTCGTCCGGCATAAATTCTCCTTTTTCGTGGAATCGTGCCAGATGCTCGGCCAATTGACATGTTTGGTAGATCAACATGGCTATATCAGGCGTGACACCGTACAAGTACTCATAGCTGCCACTCCGCTCTATAATCGTGCTGTCCTCTGCGGTGGACTGGGCATCACAGCTGGGCCAAGGTGATGTGGAGGTTTGGAAGATGAGCGTGCGAGCCAACAATGCTAGAAAGGCCCCGATCTCATTGAGCCGTCTCGATTGACGGCTCATGATCTTCCATCGACTGCGTAGACTACGTAGCTGGGCTGCAGCATTAAGATGAAAGCGAAAGTCGTCGCCCTCTCCCGACAGTACCTATGCTGCATTAGCAGGGCTCGTCCAATCGTCTTAACCTAGGCCTAGACTGACCCCTACAGTGATGAGAGATAGCACTGCAACCATCAAAATCTTATAATTTGCAGCAGGAGCTGCCTGTTGAATGGCACCCTGCAGTGCCTGGATGGCGTAGTATCGATGCTTGACACCCATATCTCGATAATTGGGTTGTAGTTGGCCGCAATTCCATCGGTGAAAAGCTGAGGCGGCTACCAGAGAGTGAGAAAGAGCAGAGTAGACTTTTGCTGTCGGTGTTTCCGTATCCCATGCACGATATGAGACTCCTTCAAGCGCCGTGGACAGATACAAGGTTCGAAAGGGGTTTCCGGAATGATCTATCGGCTGGAGAAGATCTGCCACGTGTAAATTGTAATGGTTCATCAACGAATCGACCTCTGCGTTCCCAAACAGCGTTATCGAGATGTGTTTTGGTAAGTGTGTGTCGACTTTGGTCAAGTTCAATACTGCACCTGATGTCGGTGTCAGTTGGTGGTTTCTTTCGACATGATCAGTGTCAAAAGAGGCTTGCTGGTCACTCGATTCCTGGACTGGTGGGAAGCAACCGAGAGGGCTTATATCACTTGGTGAGTTGTCGAGCTCCAACCCTGAGGAGGAGGATGTAAGGTCGGAGTCGAATGGCCACCACTGCGTTGGGTCTGGGGTCGATTCAGTACCAGGAAACTGTAGTTCAAGAGAAGAGACTCTTTGGGCTATCCACTGCTGTCCTTGAACTTCATCTTGAAAATCAGATTCCATTGGGACTATGGATGTGGGAAAAGTCTCTGGTTGCGTAGTAGATGCATCCATTCCAGACGTGGCTGTTGGTTTGGCTGGGAACGTTGAGAAGGGGCCTTGTTGAGATGATAGCCCTGACTCAGTCGCGTGGTCAATGGCCGAGAGAAAATTGTCGATGGTTGCTGATTCATACAGATTGCAAGTCTGATCTATGAAAATGGGTCAGTGAAGGAGCCGAAGTGTCAGTGATGGTGCATACCAAGTCGAAGGCTACGGCGCCCTTGAAGCCCAGTTCCCGACTCTGCCTGTCCTAGCGAGTCTGAAACCCATTGTAGCCTGATTCCATAGCCCTCACAGACTATCCCCCTTTTTTCACAGTTTTTGCACGCTGTTGGTCGAAGATCACATCGGACTTTTCTTCTCTTGCATGTCCAGCAGCTGCCAAGCTGACTATCAGTACTAGAAGACGTAACGTGAGCACATCAACATACCCGGTGAAGGTCATAGCACGTGGCTGTGATCGAGGAGGCATGGTTACAATGATTATCTCCTCTTAAGCCGGCTGTGCCGCTCTTTTCTCGTTTGATTGACCACCCTGCGGGAGATTTGTTGGAGATGATTTGGGAATGGCCAGTCACACACTTTACCTGAATGGTCTTGATGGGTGCCTGAGGCCACAGCCTGCACGAGTCAGCCACTGTTCTGGGCCGGCCTGCATAAGAAATCTTCATTATTGTTCCTTGTTTATTTTACATAGATAACCTAGGTTCGAAGATATTGAAGATTGGGATTGGCCTACTTCTGTAGTCAAATGGTCAATTTGTGTGAAATACTAGATATATACACCGCTATACACACTTAACCAACGTGTCAATAGCCAAGATATGGAGCCATGAGGACTGTTCCCACATCTATTCAGCGTTGACACCAGGACCAGGATCCGTTGACGCTATCGTGACAGCCCATTTCCAGCATTGATAGGTGTGCCTCAAACTTTCTTTCAGATGGCGAGACACGGCCTTCACAAATAATTATCGAGGCTGGTGTCGCCCTCACCGCATCATCAGCATGTTTCTGGTCAATAAGACAAGGACACTTCACAATCAATTAACTCTCGTAGCGGGCTGCATGGGCCCTGCTAGCTGTGGAACTAGACACGCATCAAGGTTTGCATCGGCGGAACTGTGAGTACAAAGACGTCATAGCCACCGGTACCAGCCCCGATATTAATAAATATTGGACCCCCCAATAAATACGATGATGGTGCTGACCGACCGCGACTTGCTTCCCCTCTAACGACCCCCCCGAAACGAGTGAGCAGCATGAACAATGGTGGATTCTCAAGAGGAACCGCTCAAACAGCCTCGGCGGCGACAACTTCCCAAGTGGCTGGACCATTTCAACATCCATGACCTCAAAATCTTCTTCCGCTGCTGGGCCGCGGTGTGGATTTCAATGCTTCTTATCTTCATTGACCCAGCACTCCAGAGTATCGGCCTAGCCTCATTCCTTGCCGCCATTCTCTTGTTCATTGTTCCGCCGGCTAGCATCTTGTTCGTCTACCTGCTAGCTGCCTTCTCGCTATTATTCGGCATGTGTCTTGCCTGGGCTTGGGGTCTTCTCACGATGAAGGCCGCGTTTGCAGCGAGACCCAACATCACCATACATGCCAGGCTAGCCGCGTTGCAGGAACAAGCTGCTGCAGCGGCCGGGATATCTGGTCAGAGCGTGGTATGGGAGGCACAGAAGTTGGTTCACAAAGGCTTTCTGATCGACGCACGTGTAGTAGTGGTTTTCTACGTCATGGGCTGCTTCTTCATCTACGTCCTGGCACGGTTGAGGTGCTCAAACCCCAAGCTCATTGTCATGCAGATCTTTGGCACGATTGTTACCGACATCTTCATACTCGTGGGCCCAACAGTTCCAAGTTTCCTGGGCAGTTTGGCCTCGGTTCTAGTGAAGCCGGGTGCTGTCGGCGCTGGACTTGGTGCAGCCTGCTGCGTTCTATTCTTCCCCCAGTCAACATCATACGTAGTGCTGGGTCAGGTAGAGAAGCTTGTACGTATGACGGAAAGGGCGTTGGACTCGACGCGCAAACGTCTAGCCGATCAAGACGTTTCCCTGACTGAGCTGAGAGCAACCCGAGCCAACATGATTGCCGTTTTCAAAGCCATACAACCATCTCTCGCTTTTCTCCCTCTCGACTTCTCTCGTGGAAGATGGAATTCAGACGATGTTCATGGCTTGCAGGGGCGTGTTCGAGAGGTCATGTTTGCGAGCCTGTATTTGATCGACTTCCACATCGCCAGGATACGGGCAGCTCAAAAGCAGGAAGAACACTCGGTAACGCGTCAGGACAAAGGCGGCGGGCGAGCTATAGAGAAAGAAGGGTATGAAATTGGCCAACGACACCGGTTTGAGAGCGCCAACCTGATGGAGGCCCTTCAAACACCCGAGACCGCCACCATACGCTCCCGAACAAGGACGACACTGGAACAGACCACCTCTGAAGTGCTACAAACATGCTCCGAGGCCATCAAGCTCGCCAGCGACTACATCCATGCTGTTAACTCATGCCGATGGTTTGGAAAACCTTCTCAGTCTCAATTTGACGAGTTGGCACGCCATATGCAAGACGCTCTCGCCACCTCCCGTGCTGCAAGGCAAACCTGCATTGTCAACACCACAAAAGGCGTCCTTGAAACTCATGCCGAGTTGTTTGACGAGAATGGTCGACTGAAGAATACCGAAGGCACCGATAATCTGTTTCTTCCCGGTATCGTCATTTCCATGGTGGTTGAGGAGCGGATTTTGAACATGGTAGAAGCAACAGAGAAGCTCCTTGACTACATTCTCCAACTGTCGCAGATACGAACCACTCATCGCATCTGGATCCCTTATCGTTTTCAATATGCTATTTCCTGGTTATTCAACGGGCGGCTTACCATTCCTGTCTCTGGCACATCAAACGAGGACGACCCTGACTTGACCAAGGACTCCGCTGTGTTTGATGAGCAGACAAAGGAGGCTCGAAGACGCCTGGAGATCAGCAGAGTGTACCAAGGCTCGTCCTCTCGCAGAAATCCTTTGAGCCGTGCGCTAATTGCAACTTACGGATGGCTCACAAACCCCGCTGGCATGTTCGCATTTCGGATGGTTATTGTGACCGTTGCAACGTCCATTCCTGCATCACTTCCTCGCACCGCGGGCTTCTTTTATCGAGAAAAGGGAATCTGGGCCGTCATCAGCGCTCAGACATGTCTAGTTGTGTATCTGGCAGACTTCACCTTCTCCCTAGTTGCGAGGACACTGGGGACAGTCCTTGGCGGCGTGATGGGCATGGTAGCATGGTATATCGGATCAGGCCATGGTCCAGGGAATCCTTATGGTATGGGAGCCATCACAGCTGTGATGCTTGTTCCACTAATGTGGTGGCGCATCTTTCTACCCCCAGCGTACGCCCAGGCGAGCATTATGGCTGGAGCCACCTTTGCCCTCGTCGTTGGTTTCAGCTGGGATCATGACCACATTCAACAATATGGCCTTCCAGGCAAGGGTGAAGTTGCATTCTGGAAACGGCTAGTTACCGTCTTGATTGGATTCGCTGCCGCATTCATTGTGCAGCTTTTTCCGAGTCCTCCCTCGGCTACGACTCATGTCTGCAAGACACTCGCAAACTCTGTCCGAAAGCTTTCTGACCACTACGCCCTCCTTATCTCTCACTGGGGTCGAGCGGATCAAAATCCAGCACTCAGCACGGTAGCAGAGGAGGTATCTATCGAGGTATCAGAGGTCCTTATGTCGCTCAGTGCTTCGATTGGCCTTCTCAAGGGCGAGCTCAGCTTCGGACCATTCAATCAACAAGTCCTCGTACAAGCACAAGAGCAGTGTCAGTACATGAATCAGGCTCTTGGAAGTCTTCTCAAGCTGGCGGGCTCTCTCCCAAAGGAACTACAGGAACGACTCGTTCGCACGGCCGGTATCCTCGATGACCGTTCCATTGGAGACATCATGGCCGTGCTTGGCATTATTGAGCAGGCTTTCAGGACGGGTTCCCCTCTGCCAGAGAGGCTACCTGCACCTCTCGTCCGCCGGGCCATCGAGTCGTACCTCGCCCAGGGCGGCGATGCCATCTTGACCACGGCCCTAGTGAAGGACGAGAACCACCGACGATATTGCGTGGCAGTAACTCTGTATCTGAAGTTCCTGACCTCGATCGACGACTTGCTATTGGTCCTCAAGGCGGCATTGGGGGAGCGACATATCATCTACCAGTGGGAGGACGCCTGAAATCTCTGCCGCATTTTCCATTCTACCATTACGTCGATACTTGGTATTCAATTGAGTTAAACTGAGTCGTATTGCCACTGAGGCCTTGGGTGGTCCATGATCTCAGCCATTTATAGCAATGTAATCGGAATACTTACTCTCTCAGTCAGATTCAGAGCTAATGGGCAATGTTAGCATGCCTTGCCCATAATCTGAGCGTGGATAATTCACTACCACTCCACCATCGGCCTAGTTACCTGTTTGGTCCTAACAAGAGCCCACTCAGCATCACCAGACAACATGTAGTTCCAGCAGAGTGACTCTAGCTGTTCTCGTGTCATAAAAAGATTGTGTTCTTGACAGGGGAGACCCTGGCCTGCCAAGGGACGGACCGGAGGAATAAGATCTCTGGGACTTAGAATCTGTTAGTGTCTATGCTATGCCTTCGGGGCTGCACTATCTAAGCCACCGTACCCGATCGCCGGGCCAACTCTACGGGAATGGCTTCGAAAAAGTGGGCGGTGGCTTGCAACGCGGAGGAATTGAACAGCCAGGAAGAGTAACACGTTGTGTATAAATGGTTGGTCGCCTAGTATAACACATCCCACTAAAGACACAATCACAAACATATCAGCGCATCCGAGATCTCTCCTCACCATGGCAGCCTCTCCTCCCAGCTTCAAACTTCCCTCCTCAACCAACGTGGTGGATGTCAGAGTCATTGACAGCACTGCGCGGCTGCGTATACCAATGACAACCTTCGTAAAGGACCATGTTTCAGGTCATGACTTCTTGGATTGCCCTGCATACTCATTCTTGATCGAGCATTCATCCGGCCAGAAGCTCCTCTTCGACTTGGGGCTTCGCAAGGACATTGCTGCTTCCCCACCAGCCATCCTCCAGTCTTTTGTCGCAGAGTCAGAGAAGTCGGGAGCTTCTGTAACCGTTGATACTGATGTTGCCTCGATTTTGACAGAAGCTTCCATTGACTTGAACGACATCAAAGCCATCATCTGGAGGTATGTTGAGTCCTTTACCTGAAACCTGAAAGACAACTTACCTGTGCTCCTCAGTCATTGGCATCTTGACCATTCTGGAGACCCCTCGACATTCCCCCCCACGACTTCTCTGGTTGTTGGCCCAGGTTTTAAAGACGTCCTTTTGCCCGGTTATCCTGCAAACCCTGAAGGATTAATTCTCGAGATGGATTACAAGTACGTGGACGAGTCGGTGTATCCGGCATAGTTGCTGATACGAAACAGGGGGCGTGATCTTCACGAGATCGACTTTGACTCTCATTCAGGCGCCACAAAGATTGGAGACATTCGTGCCGTCGACTACTTTCAGGATGGAAGCTTTTATCTTCTCGATTCTCCTGGTGTAAGAAAGCCAACCAAAATACTGAAGTACTGGCGAGCTAACAGTGCTTTCTAGCATACCGTCGGTCATATGGCTGCGCTGGCTCGAACTACACCTTCGACATTTGTTCTCATGGGTGCCGATACAGCCCACCACTGCGGCTCTTTCCGGCCTTCACAATATCTGCCTCTACCTGAAAATATCTCACCATCCCCGTTTTCTAACCCTTCCTTCCTGCCTGGAAGTATTTGCCCAGGTGAAGTGCTAGTCAAAGTCCACCCACAACAGGTTCGAGATAAACCATTCTACCAGAATCTCTCAGAAGCTCCAGGTAGAAACGTGGCTGAGGCAGAAAAGTCAGTGGGCAAGGTCATTGAGCTTGATGCAAGAAACGATGTGTTCGTGGTCGTTGCCCACGATAGCACTCTTCTGGATGTGATCAATTTTTTCCCGGACAAGGTCAATGACTGGAAGGAAAATGGATGGAAGGAGAAGGGCAGGTGGAGGTTCTTGAAGGACTTCCACGCAGCCGTGAAGGCCCAGTCAGGGTAGAAGTCAGGGACAACACATGCAGGAGAATGGAGAATAGATGGGATCGTGAAGTTAGAGTCGCTTGGATGAAGCTATACACCTACAAGGATACGGCATTTACCAAATTCCTCTTTTATGTATAGTAGTCACAGCACTGATTCGAGAGAACATTTTTGAAACCTCTTTGTGCGAACGGGTAGTTCCTCATTGAGCTTCAGCTTTCTCACGGCAGCATGAGCGCATGTACGGCCTCAGAACCCAATTGATCAGGCGTCAACCACCTTCTGTAACAATAATTCAAATACCATGAATCGTCTGCCGCTCATATAGGTTACAACGCTACCAATGTGGGCTTGGTGGTGCTCAAGCTGGATCTGATTATGGGTTCGTTTTCGCTCTATCCAAGACGCCAAAGCCGAATACACGGGCAACGTATGGTAGATATCATACATGTTGATCATACATGTAAAAGGTCTCCTTCCCCTCGCCGCTACCATCTCTCGAGGTTGACCGAGTCGCTGTTGTAGAGTCTACAGTGCGAAACAGCGAGGTTTCCAAGTCAACCATGAGAGTCATTTAGTACTACATCTAGAACATTCAGATCTTTCGAGGATCAAGCGAAAGGTAGCATCTCCCTGTTGTCTCACTCATTTCAGCTTCGAAATGTCTTTGACGACAGTAGCGACATCGTGTCTCCCAAATCCATACCCGTAGACTTCAGCATGCAGCCTTGACTTCTAGCGTCATCGCCGCGTCAGCCCAGAACTACGCCTTCAACAGGTGCTGCACCTAACAACAATTGAAAACCGCTATCGAAGTACGCGTACGCCTATGCCAGTCACAGTCACCTGCGAGCATGAAACTACAACGACCACAGTTCTGTATCTATCGACGTCGACAGGAGCGCTTGTATAGAGCCTCACTTCGGCATGGAACTTCCCGCCAAGCAATCCCGGATGGCCCTAAAGAAGCGCCAAGTTAGCCAAGTTAGCCTGGTGTTCCCGATGCCACACCTACCAGGGGCCCTGTCACTCCCACATGCCGCGCGTCAAGCTTTTGGTTACCCCTCTATCCCAATCATTCCCCCGGCAACGATCTCTTCCGTTGGAACGGGGTTGAGTTACAGTGACAGTGGCTGCTTTGAAGTTGTGCGCCGAGCCCGCAACAGCTTCCGAGAGTTTTCGTTCTCTCGGTTTGGATGGCTAGTGGCTCGTCATCTCATCGACAGTGCCCAGTTCCTTGGCAGCTTGAAGATCCTTGTCCCTCTTGGAAGGTCGAGGCTAGGGCTGATCTTGGCTGCTTTTCCCTGCAGTGGGGTCGCGTCATTTTGTGCTTGATTTCCTGCTGAATCTTGAACTAACGGAAGACTTTGTCCGCCTTGAGAGACGTCTTGCAGCGACATCTCCAGCATACACACATGTCAAGACTCTTCATCGGAGATGAGTGTCGCGGTCTCAGGAGCTGCTTAGGGCCCCGACTACCAGCACGTAAGATTTTGGGGGGATTTATTCGCCGGCTCCCGGGATGCGGGCTCAACGAGTTTCCCGAGTCCGATGCACCAGATACCGCGGGAACGGGAACTGATCCATTGGCTAATTTTGGACCCTGAAGGAGTGAGTTTTGCTGACAGCCGAGTGCAGTAGTAAGCCCCGACCACGATGGCGGTCAATGCTAACTCGAACCTACAGCGTCTTCCTGGGTTGTATCTGCAGCCCTGGCGCTTCTCCCTTGTTCCGCATGGAGTATGGTCGATGCCGTTGGACGTTATGCCATAAACTGTAACCCTCCCTACAGCTTCTTGGTTCAGTCCAGTACAGCAGTGAGTGGCCCCATGAGCCCAGCAACAAAATAAATGTCCACCTGAAGAACCACAATTTCCGCCGTTCCCGCGGCACTTGAAGCAAACGCCGTCGGACAGTTTCAAGACTCCGGGGGTTCCGGCCGGGCACGGGCAGGTCACGCCGGTGTAATTTAACAAGGCTTTGATTGATGCACCATGTCGGCTCGGGGCGTGAGGCGCCATGCTTCATGCTCAATGCTAAATCAGTGCGTATCGGGCGCTGAAGAGAGGATCATGTGGTGGAGGGGTTTGTGCAATGCGACACGAGGGCTGCCATCCAAGGTCGCCGAGTGACCAGCACAGCCCACCTGATGCAATGGCTTGCAGCTTGGCTTGGGCTTTGACAACTGTCACAGTGAGAGACTCTGAGGTCCAGCCAGGCGTAGGCGGCCACTGGCTCGCGTGTATTCTATTGACTTCCATAAGGGCATGATTCGTTGATCTGAACAAGCGCAGTCAAGCTTTTTATGCTCCGACTTGGGCTCCAGTTATCCTGTCCTTGTACCCAGGGTATCGGTCTTGTCTGGGCCATTTCCACCGTCTAAAAACAGTACTCCGTAGATGTAATACATCATTATACATTAAATAAAATACCTCGATACAGGTATCTCCAACTATATTCGTAAGGGAGGCCGTGTCCGAATCGAAACCCGCTATCCTCGGCGGTTGCCAGTGGTGGGAACAGGCTTCTCCAGCTTGACGCACCAGAGGAAGACATCCTCCAAGGGAAGCAAATACAGAAGATAGCGGTTGCAGAGCCAGGAAATGGCCACAACGCCCGTGGCGGCCAGCGCGTCAAGATAGTAGTGGTTAGCTGTTGCCACAATGATTGTCAAGACAAACAACGGGTACACGATGCTCAGAACAGCAAAGAAGATCTGCCAGGCCTTGGACATGCGCTTCTCGCGGGGAGCGAGGCGGCGGCGGAAGATGCCAGAGTGATACATGAGGACGGTGCCGATACAGAACGAGTAGCCAAAGTGCAGCGAGGGGAACGCCGCCAGCTGGTTGAAGAACTGGTTGGTAGCGTAGATGGACTCGGCGTCCTCATGACGGACCGTATCGAAGAAGCCGTACTCCTCAGGAAGCAGACGAGGAGGCATGCATGGATATGTTGTAAAGACGCAGAAGCTGACAATATTGGTAAGGCTCATCATGCGGCGGGCGGCAGCGAACTGGGCGTGGGTCGGCGCGGCATAGTAGTACCAGGCGAGGAAGCTATCGAGGATTAGAATGGCTTCCCTTCAGCAGAGACACAGCTACCACGTACCTAACAGTGACGGGAATATGGATGAGGGAGTAGGCCCGGTTCAGGATCGTCAACATGGTTTGATGGCCTTCTCTGAAAAAGGTTTGCACAGCAACCTCGCGCATCGGGAACAAGAAGCTAAAGGGACCATTTTGCTCAAAGTTCAGAATAGCAATACCGTGGCTCTCAGCCATCTGCCACACTCCATCAGTGGAAAAAAGGAGGCCGCTGATCCCCTTGATGCTGACGTAGAAGAGCAGGTTGATGGCCCAGTAGAACATCTCAACCAAGAAGGGAAACTTTTGTATGAAGCGGCTATGGGGGTAGTTGGCGTATCGCGAGGAATTGGGCGTATGGACGATGGTGCCGCAGCATGAACGCTTCTTGGGAGGATGCGTCTCGGTCGTCGTGGCCGCCGCGGGCGTCAGCGAGGGCGAAGCCTCATCGAAGCTATCCGAGTCGTCAAAGAGGTCATCTTGGTCACGCGGGTCGAGCTTTGCGTTGCCGAGGAGGCCCTCGTCTTGGTTTGAGGGTGAGATTGAGTAGCCCCGAAGTCGATTGAAGTAGCAAGACGCAACCATGATGCCGACAATCATCTACACAGCACGCACACGTGCCCTGTTAGCAATCGAGCCGCGAAGTAAAGGCCGAACAAAGACGTACGAAAGGCTCCACCACGGCGTGGTAGGCAAACTGTGGCTGGCCAACATCGGGCTGCTCTGGTGCCTTTTCCGCCATGCTGTAGGTTGTGTTGAGTTATTCGGTCCAGACTATGCGAAGGAGAGCAACAAGAAGAAAAGAGATAGACCAGACGAATAGCTTCAAACAACAACCGACTAAAAAGGATGCAAGTCGGGTCGGAGGAAGAAAAGAGAAAAGAATCGGCCGGCACCCAAGCAACAAGCAGATTTGACACTCCCGTCGGTCGCTTGCTAGGGGGCTTAGCGGGCCCCCCGGTGATAAGACAAGAGACCAGCTCTAGCCTGGTTCGGGGGCTGTGACACGCGATTCTCATTACGTGGTGAAGCGATGCGTCATTACAAGAGATTGATTCGCATCTCGAGGTGGACCCTGTAAGCCCCTGAAATGAAGGGCATCGCCAATCACTGGCCGGTCAGAGATTCTGTCTGACGTAGGATGCCCCCTCGTCGTCGCTATCATTGGGCATCGTCGAGACTCAACTCGCCCACACCCTCTTCCCCAGTCAGCAGTTGCCGAGGCCTCAGCGCAGATTGGCCAATCCAGCCGCTACTGCACAACGCAGCAGAACGCGCGGTGCCCCTGAGTCCTTGACGCGTGGTCTCACTGGACGCTAATCCGTCCGTCGGGGTGCACCATCGCAGCGCTGTGCTATTCGAGGCGGGCTGTTTGCTGCAGGCTTTTCGCAGGCTTTTTTTCGCTGTTTCTTGCCTCCTGTAGCCACTGCATGCCCTAGCCTGCTAGGTACCTACTGCGCCCAGACACAGCCCGCAAGAGATTTTTCACCCTCCCGCCCGTCCCAACTCGCTTCGCCTTCTCATACTGGGTGGGCTGCGCAATTAAGGGGCCCAACACTGCGTGCGTCCCTCTCTCATTTAAGCTTATTACCATCGCACGCGCGCACCTCTGCCAAGTTCCGACTGTCCGTCCCTCCCTTCCATTTCATCTTCTTTTTTTTTTCTCTCTCCCTCTCTGTATCTGTGTGTCGCCCAATGAGCCGTCGCCTATTCAACTGCCTGGGATGACAGCCACTTCACCAAACCGAGGCCGGTCGGCCAGCCCTTCAGCCGCACCCCTCATCGCCAATGTTGACGCCGACGACTCCTACGACGAAGAGCGCCTCGACTGGGGAAAATCTGTGGGAGGATCTGTCTCTCGCTGGTCGGCCTGGCCGAGAAAGGTTTTGCGACTGCCCAGACCGAGAAAGTACGCCGCTCTCCTGCTGCTCACCGACATCATCATCGTCAGCCTCGTCGTCCTCCTCTTCGAACCCCTCATCACTCTCCTCGTCCGCAATGAGGAGTTGTTTGGCGCCCGCCTCACCTTCCCCCTCGATGCTGCCCCCTCGCCTGCGCCCAAGTCGACTCAGCCTCCCCAGACGATACCTCGCATCTTCCACCAGACCATCGCTACTGATGTGATCCCTGAGAAATGGATTCACTCGCAGCAGACCTGCAAGGAGGCTTATAAGGATTTCGAGTACAAGGTTCGCCAGCCCGACCGACCAGCAACACCCAGATTGTTTTGGTGCTAACTTGTTCCCAGCTCTGGACCGACGAGATTGCTCGCGACTTCATCGAAGCCGAATACTCATGGTTCTTGGATACCTGGGACGAGTACACATTCCCCATCCAGCGCGCCGATGCCATTCGTTACTTTGTCCTCTACCACTATGGAGGCATTTATCTCGACATGGACACCAACTGCAACCACACAATTCCTTTCGAGCAGCTCGAAGCTGATGGCGAGACGCACCACGCTGTGTTCAAGTCGACGACTCCCACTGGTGTCTCCAACGACCTGATGATCTCGTCTGCCGGCCACCCTGTTTTGTTAGCCACCATCTCCAAGCTCCTCTACTACAACGACATCACCCGCCCCTGGGCCAAGCTGCTCCCTCATGCCGCCATCATGATTGGCTCCGGACCCTTCTTCTTGAGTATGATCATCAAGAACTGGCTGCTCGACCAGCCATCGCTGCCCACCCCAGCAATCCAAGTCATCAACGCAACTGAGCTGGAGCCGTACATCACCGACCTGGAGGGCTGCTCTTGGCACCATGGAGACACCAAGACCCTCATGTGGGTTGGAGATCGTCCATGGGTCTGGTTCAGCTTGGGCGCCATCGGGCTGGTCCTGGGGCTCAACGTCATCAACTACCTCATCCTACAGGCCACCAAGGGCGTCACCAAGCTCGTGTCTGTCACCGATGAGATGAAGAATGTCAAGTTGACATGAGGAAGGGGATTTAGTGATTTGGAAATAATATCTAATTAGGAAGATGTTGTCATCTTTAGTTTATTCAATAACGAAGCCGCCATGAATGTGCCTTTACCTACCAAAAGCCTGCCTACCACTTACGTGCCCATTGAAACGCCACTGGGAATGACACTGGGTATCGACCGCGGGTTCGAGGCCCGGCAGCTGTCTACAGGATCTTCTGCAGGGCTTCTAATTGCTGTGGACGATCCGGTAACAACGCTCGGGTCAGAGACTGCAATTACGTTCAGGTCCGAGGCGATACGACAAGGCGTATTTGCGAGACCAAAAAGGGCGATACTACGGGGCTCGCACACAACCCTTGCACAGCCGATCTTTTGAATACGCGGATAAGTATCTGCTCGTCAAGCCTCGGACCCCCACAGTCAAACCGAAGATACGCTCCACAACTTGCGAGGCCTGTCCGAGCCCTCGTTCACGGTGTCCGCGGACGTCCTGGGACCGAGCTGAGACGTCGGTCTAACTTCTGACTGGGGCCAAGATGGACTGACAGAACGTCCGAGTACCCCTGCGTCTCTCATATGCCTTTCGGTCACAAATCCTGCCGATGCGGCTATGCCTGTTGGCAGCTTCGGTAAGCCCCAAATCTTGCGCCGCCGGAATCTAAGCCCCGGCTGGATTCCAGCTGAGCGTATGCATATCATGTGCCCTCATATTGTGGCCCGTTGCCTCACCTGCCAAGATGGCGCTTTCTAAGGCTTTGGTGCCAGAGTAGTCCTTGCGCAGGCCCCTTTCATGGATGGCCAAGGCCAAGATCATGTCATTTAGGATATCTTTCAATACAGAGTGGTGTGTACTTGGAACATTTGGATCCAAATTTGGCGTGATGTCTGTCATCAAATAGCCTCAGTCGTCTTCTGAGCTTGGCTGTCAGACCGATTGCCTCACGCAGTAACGCGCGTTTGCTCCCAATAGGATATGAACCCGTCTCTTCAATATCAGTTCAAGATTAAATTGACTGGTCAAACAAACTAGGTCTTGTTTCAGAACAGTCAACACCTAGCTCCTTGTACAGTTCCTAGCCACCGTTAGCTTCCGCATCTCAGCGTGAAAGGTCTTTAAGTTGTCTCTACGCCATCTGCCAAGGTATCAGAAAACTAAATTTTTCGTACAAGAGATATATGCTTGATACCGCAAGGGCAGCTGACAGGTACCAGATCACTCCAGGGCTTATGTGCTTAGACATCCAGCAAGCACTCCTCCCAGGGGGCTCGAGTTCTCAAGCCAGTTTCGTTGCAGTGGAATTCGCCAGCAGAAATAACTGAAGACTATTTAGATTTGTCACTAAGGTAGTGTGGCATCTTGTATAGTACTATGCATGTCTTGCCTATGGAGCTTTATCAACCAACTCGTGACCAGGCTAGATAGCCCACGGCGCTCAGAACAAACCTTTGGAGTGACGACAGGTGCAGCAAATCAGACCTCAGGGTGGTTAATTTTGCATTCTTCAATGAATGCAAAGGTTTCGCAATAGGATAAACGTATTTCTTTCCTGATATTCTGCCCCATGCACATGCTTGAGTGTGTTGTCAGTCGGCATTGCATTCAACTCGACAGCAAAATTCTTGTCGATTTCATGACCATCATACGATTGTACACATGTCTTGACAGTAAGATAGCCAATGATTAAAAACGGAACAGTATCTCATGTAAAAAAGAACATCGATATCACGAAGAGCTAACTTTGCTGCTCGCCCATACATCCCATCAACCCCGGCTTGGAGATGGCCACCTGGTCCTAATCTTGGTAGATGAACGAAAGCCTTTTCCTTGTTTGATGCTTGTAGTCAAACGCACTGTGCCGGAGTTGGCGAGTATAGAGAAGTCTATCCTAATCACTTCAGTTCGCCACGTGTACGTACTGTCTTCTCCTGATAGAAAGGATTCATGCGTCATCTGCACGCAGTATCTTTGACCTTGTTCCTCCAGACCGTGACGTAGCGTATACCTAAATATGATAATTTCTTTTAACGAGCACTTGTGCCATAAAAAGCAGCTGTGGGGTCTTGATTATAGATTCTAGTTACCACCAACGATCATGTAGGTGCATAACCTTTCCCAAAGAGAAACAAAGAAGCCGTAGGGTAGGTAGCTACCAAGTGGCTTCTTGATGCAAGGCTGAACTCTGCATGCCATATGGCATATAGAATATTAAGCCATTCAAAAGATTAATTTTAAGCTTGTGTATTTGGTATCCCCCATTGATATTTAATCGCATTAAAATTTTCGGAGTGGTAGCAGGTCACCAAGTCGTGCACGACACGAGTTAGACAATCACATGGCACAGCACGTGCGTGACAGCCTGGGTACTAGAACTGGTCCGTGCAGCACGCAGTCAGCAGCCAGCCCGACCTTTGTCCGACCTTGGGCGATGGCATTCATCACTGAAATGATCGCAACAAAGAATATGCAAGCGTCGCTCCGCCCTCTTCTCATATTGACACGAGATCTTTGTCTTCTCTTTTTTCATCACCAAGCTGCCGCCCTTTGATCCGCATTTCTCTCTGCATGAAAAAGAACCAGGGTGCCTTGACTGTGGGGCCGATCTAAGCCCTGTGTGGCCTAGAATCTACTGCTGAACCAAGCCTAGCGCAATCTATCTCATCCAAGAAAAAACTGCGATTCTCAGGCATCCAGGAACATCAACAACCACCAAAGGCTGATATAAACCTTTGATCGCTGTTCAACAACAACACTGGAGACCGTCGCACTCCTTTATACCGCCTTTCTACAAAGATATACGCCTATCAAAGGATCCAGAAACCCGATGGATGGTCACAAGAATGGCGCCGGCCGTCGGCGTGGAAATCGGCGAGGGCCTCGCCACGGCTCATCCAACCGTGGCCAAGGCAACCCCCCTGCAGGACCATCACCCTCTGCCTCTGCAGGAGGCTCACAGCATCAGGCGAAGAAGACTGCCCCTGCCGCTGAATCGTCTCAGCCCCAACCCCAGCAACCCGTCCCGCTCGGCACCCGTCGCTTCGATAGACTGCTAGAACAGAACCAGGTGCACCCTTTGGTCATCCGGACCATCACAGAAGATATGGGCTTTGAATTCATGACACCAGTTCAGGCCGCTACCGTGGACGAGCTCTTGCCCCCAAACCGAAGCGACTGCCTCGTCCAGGCCAAGACAGGAACGGGCAAAACCATGGCCTTTCTGCTCCCAGCTCTCCAGACCATGCTTACAGAGAATCGACCTGTTGACGCCGGCATTTCACTCCTCGTCATCTCCCCTACCCGAGAACTGGCCATGCAGATTTCCACTGAAGCGACCAAGCTGCTACAGAGACTGCCGCGCTATCGCGTCCAGATCGCCATCGGTGGCACGAACAAGGACCGCGAAGAGAAACAGATCCTCGGTGGTTGCGACATCCTCATTGCCACTCCTGGCCGTCTCTTGGATCACATGTCCAACGAAGAAATCGTCTATTCGCTGAGAAACGTCAACAGCCTCGTGCTCGATGAAGCTGATCGGCTGCTCGACATGGGCTTCATGAAGGATCTCAGGGAGATTGTCAACCGTCTTCCCGACAAGAAGGATACGAACCGACAAGGCATGCTCTTCTCCGCTACCATTGCTCCTCATGTTCAGCAGGTAGCTGGCCTTGTTCTGGCTCCTGGTTACAAGTTCATCTCGACCATCCCGGCCGGCGAAGTCAACACTCACGAGCGCGTTCCCCAGTTCCTCGTTGAGGTCCCGACCTTTGGAGCCGTTGCGGCCGCTATGGCAGGCTGTGTTCGTCAGGAGGCCGCTCAAAATGGAACTTTCAAAGCCATCCTGTTTGCCCCGACTGCTGCCCTCGCCGACTTCTATGGTCAAATTCTCTCTGCCCTTCCAGGACTGCCTCCCGTATCCGTCTTGCACAGCCGGATGTCGCAGAACAAGCGCACTAAAATCACAAATGAATACCGCGACTCTAGCAGCTCCATCCTCGTGGCTACAGACGTTGTTGCTCGTGGAATGGATTTCCCGGGCGTCACTACCGTGATCCAGGTCGGTCTTCCTGCTGACAAACAAAGCTACATCCATCGCCTTGGACGAACAGCACGCGCCGACGCCGATGGCCGAGGCGTTCTGATCGTTTCGGCTGCAGAGGCCTGGTTCCCCAAATGGTCTCTCAAGGAAATCACCCTGAGCCCTCGAGAGCCTGAACTCTCCCTGGGAGGGGAAGTACGGAGCATTGCCGAGAAGATGGAGGAGGATGACAAAGCGCGGATCTACCAGGCATGGCTTGGTTACTACAACAACTACCTCAAGAACCTCAAATGGGACAAGGTCGAGTTGGTGAGGCAAGCCAACGTCTACGCTAGGGAGGGACTTGGATCTCCCGATACTCCCCCGATCGCAAAGACAACAGCTGGCAAGATGGGTTTGAGAGGTGTCAAGGGCTTGGTGACTGTCCCTGATCGGCCTCGGCAGAAGCATGGGGCTCCTCGAAACAGAGGTGCAGCTAGAGGCTGAGATCAAGAGGGCGAGCAAGTGTGGATGTCAGAATTTGGTGAAGGGCTGATTTGAGCTCCAGATGAGAGTTGCGATGAGGGCTTATGAGCATGTTTGTCTTTGTGTAGTAATACTCGGCTAGACCAGATGTCTTATCTCTTTGGCAGTAGAGCGAACAATGATTGCGTTGCTTGGCGCTTGTAGACTTCTTTATCGATCTAATGGTCTGAAGGAACTCTCTCTTTATGGCTGCCTGAATCGCAATGGATGAAATGTGTGCAACTTGGTGCAGACGTAAATAACAAGTAGTATACAAATTGACTGACTATTGTACATGAATTACAACTCCGATCTAATTTTGCAGTATTTCCTTATACTCAGGGAGATCCCACCCCTTAACATCTTCTCTGAGAATCCATTTGCTCAGCAAGTCCAACTTAAGGAGAGATGCAGCCCCAAGAGCGTAGTTCATTAGCTCAATACCGAAAGGGGAGGATGGTTTCCAAAAGCCATTAGTATCCTCAAGGACTCCCTCTTGGACTTGGCTCATGAAGGGTTGAAACTTGTCCTGATAAGCCTTCAGCGCCGCAGCGAGACCAGCTTTGACGTCTTCTCCCATGGACATGGAGCCCCCGACGTGCCTCCCGATCTCACCGGCCAGGACGTAGGCTCCCACGATGCTTGAGGTTGTACCCATTCCAGTGTTTGCTGACGGGCAGTAGGCAGCATCTCCAACCAGTACTGCCCGTTCCCGGAACCAAGCCCCCAGCTTTACAAGGCCCATATGCTGGCAGTAAAAGTCATCAGACTTCTGTAGAGCCTCTAGCAACTCCTCTGTCTGCCAGCCAGCGCCTTGGAAGATTTCTGTCAATGCAGCCTTTTCTTCTAGAACATCTCCCTGGCGTGCTTCGTTGAGCCGCTTCGAGTCTGTCGTACAAGAAAGGTATACCTGAATGGCGTCAGGACGGTGCCGCCGGGTCATGATGCCCCGTCTGCCGGGCGCAATGTACATCGTGGCGATATACTCTTCCCCCTCCTTTATGGGCCGTGGGGATGTGAAGTATCCCACGAAGTCGCCTTTTAGAGGGTAAAATCTATCATTGGTCTTGGATCCAAGCATTATTCTGCGAGTGCGTGATCCTTGACCATCAGCGCCAACCAGGAGGTCGTATCGATCCGCTTTGCCATCTGCAAAATGGACTTGAACCGAATCATATCCATTCTCGATACTCTTAACTGAGTTGCTGAAGATGTACTTGACTCGATCCTTGCTGGCGTCGTAGATGAGTCGGACTAGGTCACCCCTCATGATCTCATAGCCTGTCGTAAAGGCCTGCAAACCCTTGCCCGTTCTGTTCGCAGGGAAGAAGGCCCGACGTCTCCCAGAGCTATCGACAACTTGCATGCTCTCCTCAGGCGCCTGCTTGGCTCGGAATGCCTGCTCAAGACCCATACCCTTCAACACTTGCACACCGTGACCTCGGAGATCCAGCTGGAGGCCGTTTGTGCGCAGGTTAGCAAATCGCTCGACGACGGTGACATCATGTCCAAGTTTTGAGAGCCAAAAAGCCAGAGCGTTGCCGGCGATGCCTGCACCACTGATGAGGACTTTGATTCGAGACATTCTTGATGGACAAGGGGAGTGAGTACCGAGTGGGTGTGCCGAATGAGAGGACGACAACCATAACAGGGGCAAGTACCGAGAGATTCAATGAAAGACGGGGATTAAGATGCAGCTTTTTGAGTGCCAAGATGTAATGTGCGCAGATATTGGATTAAATAGGGATCCCCCATGGACCGCCTACGTCTGGAGGCTGCTTACGGCCGAAGCGGCCAGTCATGATGGTACTGGGAAACGCCTAGGTGTAGACTTTAGGCCTTGCCCCTATTCTTGCCCCCTTTGGACTTGTAATTTGAGAACAGATCGCTAATAAAGCATATGGTTCGTTGAGCACTTGACTGCGGGAGAGGCTAGGTAGCGAGGAAACGCTTAAGGTTCAGGGCCGAGATTGGCAAGACGGTGTTATTAAAATTACAAATTCTACTCAAAAGCCGAGAGCTATGGTATATCGATATCGATTTATCAAGAGAAATCCGTATCCGATAAAAAAAAGTCCAGGTCAAAGTCTAGCATCGGTCCTCCTTGCTCATCAAGACCCGTGGATGCAAAGCCCATCTGACCAGACGTAAAGTCTGAAGGCGTTCCGACTTGTGATTGTAGAAGACCAAAACATAGCTCTAGGCTTTCTCTTGCACTTTGGGCAACCCTGAGTTCATGGGGAACATCTGCCTCCTTAGCCTCGACCAAGGCCAAGATCATGTTAAGAAACATGTGGCTTTTTATGTTTGTTTCCCCCTGACGAATGCGTTCCAGTGATAGGCCCATCATTTCCCGTACAGCTTGTTTTAGTGAGTCGCGGTGCTGTGAGCCGCGTCCTAGTGTACCCTCGATCCGCTGCGACTCAGTCTGCTGGATGAGTTCAAAGGTGATGGTCGTGAAAGCATACCGAAGGCCCTCTCGGAACAAGCCAGAGTTGATAGACATGAGACGAGCAAAGCTATCATCCGGCTGAGGAGATATGATTGCCATCGAAGTATCCAAGCTGACCTTGAGCGAGAAGTGAAAGAGCGGGTTGACATGCGCTTGGCTGGCGAAAGGACAGTGCAAGGGAATCATGAACCGGCGAATAAGGTATTCAAGCAGGTTCCGATGGAATAGAGATGTAGAATGCTCGTTGTTTTTCAGGAAGCGGTTATGGGCCCGACAAGCATCGGAAACCTTGGAGCTTAGTGCCAGCGCGTCTACATAGGAGAGTTCCGAGTGGAGGCCGCTGAGAAGCTGAAGAATTCGGAGCCGGGTCGGTAGAGAATCAAGGAGTATCAGCTGTATAGACATTTGCGTGTAAGCAGACTTTGAGTGAGGATGTATTGTTGTTGATGTCTCGTCCAGTTCGTCATCGTTGATATTCGATGGCGCTTCTGTATCGAACTCATCGAAGGATATCCTCGGCGGCATCGCCGTGTCCAAAGATGACTGCACGGCCATTTCTAGTATGGTAGCCCATAGTCTTCTCCGTAGCTCAGCTTGGAGGAGTGACATTGGAGGAAGATGTTTGGGGTCGCGATGAAGCCCAACCTGCATGGCGCGATGTATAAGGGAGCCCACCGATATCCATGCTAAATCAACACCAATGGAGAATATTTGGCGGGCCAGGATGGTGAGGCAGTAGATTTGCAGTCCGGACAGGTCGAGGCGATCTTTCTTTAACGGGCCAGCCAGCCAAGCTTGGGCGTCGTAAATCCATTGGCAGACCGTATCGCGAAGCTCAGAAGGTACATCATCGCCTTCGTAAATGCTGGATCCGATACCGATAACAAGAAGCATTTTGAGACGGAGGCTGAAAGGAGAGGTTTCCGGATCGCTCCAGTATCTCTGATACTCGACCCAAAAACTGGGAATGTGAAACACACGGTATGCTATCTCAAACGTGTGCAAGTAACGGGATACCATCGCGTCAGCCACTTCACGAGCGAGGGGAGGTAGAGCAGGCTCGGGATGCGGTAGGCCTAACCGCCGCGTTTTGATAACCGTTGCCGCATCTTTGCATTTCTGAAGAAGTTGGCCAACGTGTGCGATCTCAGCTTGTAGAAATGGATCTTGAACTAGAGCTGCTTGATCATTATTGGTGGCTGCGCTGAAGCAGGTGTAGATGGGTTCAAACTTGTACTTGTCAGCAACAGTCTCAGTGCATGAGCAGGGAATGCGCATCATACTTCTGGTGCTGTGCCCATCCAATGGCTCCACCTCAAGATTCGTGTCTTGTTCAAGATAACTTGAGAATTTTGCAAGCCAGATTGTCGAGCAAGAATGGTCCGGCCAGTCTCGGATAGACCACGCAGAGGGTTCGATGCTGAAGAATCCTCAAGTCTCTGGACACGGAGCAGAAGATCGTGGATACGCGCCTCCTCATCATGTGAGCTGGCGGGTGTGTTCTCACCGTTCTTGCCATTGGCACTGAGTCGTGAACTGCCAAGCTGCTTTGTTGCTGGGACAGATGTAACTTGAAGGCTCAAGGCGTCATCGACTTGTCGTGTAGGAGTAGTCCTCTGCGGAAACAGTGATACAGGTGAAGGTCCTTCTGTTGATGGACTCAACGGCTGTTGTGCGATCGTGGTGTGCTCTCTAGGCTCGCGGTAGAATCTGTATGCGCACTGCAGCTTGGCCGAGACGCAGTGCTGACAAGGTTGTCCTCTGTCGCACCTGATCTTGCGGCGGCGGCACTCAATACACGAAAGGGCTGGTCGCCTCCGTCGACGGGGAATTCGCTCCATGAGTACGGTTCTAAGGGAACAGTCCCGTGTCGTTTGAGCGAGAGCAGCACGCTCAAAGTACCCTAGGTAACTATGGGAGAGATTGGTGGACGGATGAGGAATGCCAAGAACGGCCGTAAGAGGACATAAGCGGACAAGGGAGCAAAAGACCGCTTAAGGCCGCCCGGACCGGCCTTTGTTAACTCCGTCAGCTTTCGGGAGTAATCTGGCCGACGGAACTTCCGACCCCTGGTGCGATGACATAGCACATTGCTTGGGTGGCAAGGAGACAAGACTTTCAGAGGAATCTCACCACACCAGCATCTACCATTTTTCTCCAACATCGAAATGTCTGCCAACCAAGCCCCGACGACTGTCGGCCTGAGACGGAGGGCATGTGTCAGTTGCACCGCTGGCAAGTCGAAATGTCTCCCAATTTCTCCCACTGAGTGTGAGCGGTGCAAGCGCCTCGGAAAGAAATGTATATATCAAAACGTTCTGAACAAGAGAAAGAGCCCATCTGGCACATCGTGAGCTTTCTCCTCACAGTGTCTCCGTTTCTAAGGAATGCTGATGAATCATTAGTCGCGTCAAGTTACTGGAGCAAAGAATCGAGTCCTTGTTGTCTCTGCTTAATAACCAACTGCACAGCTCATCGAGTGTGATCCTCTCGCAGCTTCAGTCTCAAGGATTATCCAGCCTTGCGGATATCACTAGCTCTGCTTTTCCATTGGCTCCGCATCACGGCATAATACACCTGGCACCCCGTGATGTGATTGATCGGGGCCTTGTCACTCTGGACCTGGCCCAGACCCTGTTTGACAAGTACCGTACTGAAGCTATTTACCACTTCCCTTTCGTCCTTCCCAAGGCGGAAGCAGATATCAACTCGCTCAGATCCAACACTCCCTTCTTGTTTCTCTGTATCATGGCGTCCATGCTCTTTAAGGACTGCTCACTGCAGAGACAACTCGGCGAGGAAGTTCGTATCCAGGCACACAGAAGGGTACTCTTGGAGTCAGAGAGCAGCCTGGAGCTCTTACAAGGTCTCCTTGTCTATCTGGCCTGGTATCAATACCACTTTCTACCAGAGACACAACAAATTGTCCAGCTCGCACAGTTGTGTGTGGCACTTGTTCATAATCTCGGCCTGGATCAAAACCCAGACAATGGAAAACGGAAGGTTGACCTCGGCCCAGACGAGACAGAGTCTTGCAGAAGGGCTCCGCGCACGTCTGATCAACTACGAGCACTGCTCGGAACATTTTGCACAGCATCTTGGTGAGAACTCATCGCCTTACCTGCTTGTCCAGCCCGGGACTAATTAGTCAGGATTGCTACCAAGTTTAGAACTCGCTGCGCAATGCCACATACAAGATACATTGAACAGGCTCGCCAATTCCTTGCTACCAGCCTGGAGTATCCGACTGATCATCTGATATCGTACTTTGTTCAGACTAATGAGCTATCCCGCCGCATATGCGATACATTTGCATATGATGATTTGGACCACACGGAGATCCGTGATGAGTTCGTGAGTACTGTAACCGTGCAAGCCTTCAGCCGTGAGTTGAATGGTTTGAAGAGGTCATTGTTACCGGAACTCCAACAAAACCGTACGTGGAGCAGACGCTCTTTGGCAATAATCTCATATTTACCCCGTTATAGTCGCATTACAATTGGAGTTTCATCTCCTTGAGACGTTAATTTCGGAGACTTCGCTTCATCACGATTTCTGGGATAGCTCTCCAACTTCGCTTGGCCAAAGGCATAATATGTTCCGGAAATTATCACTTTCCTGTAAATCACTCCTCAACAAAGTGATCAAGTGCCCAGAGCAAGAAGTCTGGTATCTCACCTTTTACACATATGCCAAGATCTGTCGAGCCCTTTCTTGTCTTTCCAACTCGGCAAGTTTCCTGCTGGAGTCGCAGAGCGGAGGCGATGCCTTGAGAGACGATTATGTAACTAACATCGTCATCCCGGCTGGTGATTCTCTGGCTGTCGAAAGGGTGATCCATTTATCATCTCTTGGGAAGGAGCTGCAGCAAAAGTTTCAAGGGCTGGCGGCCTTGATATCTTCCGCAGACGCTCAAATGGATTTGGTGACAATGTTTTCGGGCATGGTGGGCGCTGTGATGGCCACGTACGAAGAATATTTAAGAGAGAAATCCTCTGGCTTCTATGAGGTACCAAGGTCCATAACATACGAGGCCGGGAATAATATGCAGTTGGGGGCATCGAGCACAGAAGGTGTGACGTATGACCTGAGTGCTTCTATGCCACAGAGCCTTCAGACGCACGCAGATATTGCACCAGATGTGTTTGGGGATGTCGTTTGGAGCAATGCGTTGGATGAGCTAGCATTTCCAACTTAGATTGAACAGTAGATACTATGGGATGAAGTACAAACACTTTCTGAGGTATAGCAATGCAAATGTGAGCACCCAGAGAAAGGCGTACCTAACCTGGGTGACTTGTAATGACCCACTGATGATCACGTATCTGCACCTGTCTTAGAAACGGAAGTTCCGTCGGCCTTGGAGTCGACAACAAGGCCGTCGGCGCTTATAAATCTATACGATCTGGGAGATATAAGTACTCCTGATGCCAGAGATTGTTCCACATAACAACCAGGACTCAACATTCACAATAACACGAAAACACAGGTGCGAAGCGTAATCATCATCAACCGTCTCAACATGCCTCCTCCCCGTGGTACACCAAACCCCTTGGAGGGCCCTGGTATGACACCAAACTCTACCTATGTGTCGATAACGCTCTAACCAACACAGCCGACTACGATATGACTTCTGTCGTACACTGTGACACTTACTCAGCCATAGATCCGACTAAATCGGATCTACGTGGAAAGACTGTCTTAATCACTGGAGCATCGAGGGGCCTTGGCCAAGCCATGGGCATATCCTTTGCAAAGGCTGGAGCCTCTCGTTTTGTCATCGTTGCCAGATCGGACATGTCAACCACCATTGAAGCAATCAAAGCAACATCCCTCAAGGCTGGGCAATCAGAGCCCGAAATCCTGGCCATCCAGGCTGATTGCAGCAACCCAGAGAGCGTTGAAGCATTGTCAGATCAGGTCAGGCAGGCGTTCGGACATCTAGACATCGTGATCAACAATGCCGCCATTCTCTCGATGCAGCCAATTCTGGAATCTGACCCTACCGAATGGATGAAGGTGCTCACGGTGAACGTGTTTGGCCCGTATCTTGTAGTGCGGGCCTTGCTTCCTCTGCTCCTCAAGGGCGAGTCCAAGACTATCGTCAACGTCTGCAGTGTTGGGGCTCATTGTGTGACTCCGACCATTAGTGCTTATCAGATATCAAAGCTGGCCGTCTTACGACTCACAGAGTTCATCTGTGCCGAGCATGAGAATGATGGGATTGTGGCCTACAGCATCCATCCCGGAAACGTCCCAACAACAATGGGCAGCGTTGACGATCTGCCTCCTGTGTACCGACCAGGTAGGACTCCAAGGCCTTTCGCTTGCCTATCGCTTCTAACTCTGCTTTGTAGTCTTTGTCGAAACCCCGGAGCTCAGTGCGGATTCGTTAGTTTTCCTCACGTCTCAAAGGCGATCGTGGCTGGCAGGACGATATATCAATCTTACTTGGGATCTACCGGAGCTGATGGCCAAACAAGATGAGATTGTTCGAGGTGACAAGTTGAAGGTTCGCCTAGCTGTTTAGGGTTTCCTCGAACACGACTGCATCGTGTGTATTGGTTTTTTGTGTAATAGGACATATAAACCTACAAGGTATTGGGTTTCAATACTATTATGTATTAATGACTATGTTTTTTCCTATTGTGGTTGATGGCTTCATGTCATTATTGCAGATAATGGAAAAAAAAAAGAACACATCAACCCACGAATCTTTTCAATAGACCATTTCGCGAGTGACGCTGAAGCTGGTGTTATTATGCCATTTGGTATATTTTCAGCAGAATCAAGTGCTTAAAAGAAGGAGAAGCTTGGGCTGTGAAACAAAAGCTTGGTAGGAATTTAGGCAATATAAGGCTATGCTTCAATGGTAGCGACAAATTGATACGAGATCTGATATCAATCGTCCGTTGTTCCTCCTAAACAGGCGTTCAATAACTAATCCAGGTAATGCCCAACGAAAGTAGTAATAATAGTTCTCTTCTATGGCCTTCATCGAAACCCTCCACCACTCGCCTCCATTTCTTTCTCTGCCATCCGCCTTGTGATTCTTCTATGGATCGGACGCGACAAGGCGAGGTTACAATGCTTATGGATCTTGGGCTACGCGCCAATAAGTAGTTGAAAGCCGCGCAGGCTCTCAGATTAGGTCTCACTGCATGAAAATTTTGCGAGATGCTTCTCGGATAAGACGCCACGAATGCCATCCCTGTGGAACAGGATACTCGCAAAGCATCATGTAAGATTCCTTGTATACGCACCTCGCAAGCGCGCTATATCACCGCATCTAGCTCGGTGTGCCGCCCAGATTTACCATGGAGGGTCACGATAAGCGACTAGGTCCCGCCTGGTAGGACAGAAGCTGATCACTGCCTCTGTAGGAATGACTCTCCGACAAGTTACGTGGCTGAGATCATCGTGAGCCCTCCAACTTTGCATCCTCGTGTCACCCTAGAACCTAGAATTAAGAACTTTGGTCCCACACGAGGCGTTAGTGCGAGCCCAAATGATATCGGGGCCAATCTGTGGATGAGGACCTGAGAGAACAAGCTCAGGGTCTTGAGATCTATATATTATCGTACAGGCCAAGGCACTTCCTCTTGTCAACATTCCAGTCCAAACATCCCCCACGAGAATTTGCCTTTCCAAAGACTTGAAATCGGCCATGGATCTTTCAAAGCTTACTCAGAAGAAACTTGACGTCTCTCGTGGTTTCACATACAACTATTACACTTTCCCCTCGCAGGGCTCCAAGCCTACCCTCATCCTCTTCCACGGTTGGCCCGACACTGCACGGCTCTGGGCCGGCCTGATCAATAATTTCCTTGTCCCGTTTGGCTATGGGGTTGTTGCTCTAGACTGCTTGGGCTACGGCGGAACCTCCAAACCTACTGATGTTGCCTCGTACGCATACCAACACATGACGGCCGATATCACCGAGATTCTTGACACAGAAAAACTGTATACCGTAATCTCTGTGGGCCATGACTGGGGCAGTGCCCTTGCTCAGCGGTTGTACAACCTCTACCCCTCTCGGGTAGCAGGTCTCATAATGGTCAACGCCGCTTACATCCCGCCAAGTCAGAAGTACGATCTTAATGTTGTCAACGAGTTGACAAGGAAGGCTTATGGCTCTGGCATATATGAGTACTGGAACTTTTTTACTTCGGACGACGCACCCAAGATTATGGGGCAGAACCTGGAGTCTGTGTATAGCGTGGCATTTGGGGACCCCTATACTTGGCTCGCAAACTGGTGCAGCCCCGGTGGAATGCGTAAGTTCATCACCGAGGGTCACACTCAGTCCACTCTTCCTTACGCTACCTCTGAGCACAAGGAAGATTTTATGGACCGGTTTGGGAAGCCACCTGGTTTTGAGGCGCCTAGCTGCTGGTATAAGGCGTTCCTGGTTCCCGAGCAGAGCGAAGCCGATTATTTGCTGGTCTCTGAAGACGCAAAAGTAGTCAATGTGCCGGCCTTCTTTTGGGGTGGGGAGCAGGACTTTGTATGCAGAACAGCCGCACTGCAACCCAACATTGATGCAGGATACTTGCCAAAGGTCAAGGGTGTAACGAGAGAAGGGGGTCACTGGGCACTCCTTGAGAAACCGGCGGAGTTCGGCCAAGATGTCCTGGACTGGCTGGAGGAGACTTTCCACTAAGATAAGACATATTATATGGCAGAATCAATGAGTAGTAGATCGACTGTTGATGGGCAGTTCTCAAATAATTTTCGCATAGATGATGTTGCTTCCATTTTAGAAGACCCCAACAAGCGCTATACTGATACACTGCAACATCCTGGACTCCAAAATCCTCCCAGACGACCCTACACATGTTCAAACCAGCCATTCCAGCCTAACTACAAGATTGGCCTAACTTCCCGAGGCCTACAATGGATTCACAATCAATCCCTTTGATGTCTAGGCATACACCCTGTCCACTATTCCGAACCTCTTGGTTGCCATCTGACCGATGTCATCAGCAAAGGCGATGTGCCCAACATCCCTTTCAGGGTGCACGTCAACGATCTTGAGCCGCCGATTCCTGAGTAAACGTGACCTTTCCTCGCCATCCAAAGTACTTCCCCCTGGAGGGACATTGATATACGGAGAATCGCGAGTCAAGCCGGCGACGCTTGTGAGGAAGTCTGGGGCTCGAATTAGAAGCCTAAGAACGATGGTAGCAACTGCACATATGCTCATCACGACAAGTGAGACGATGTAAAGCCCCATCCATTTATGCTGGACCCGGTACACCACTGTGGCTGTGCTAAAGATTCCTGTTGTGCTGCCGTACTTGGGCTCCATGCCGGTCAGAGCAGCAGACTCAGTGATGTTGAGATCGGTGAAGCCAAGGATAGAAGGCATATCGTAAGAGATGCAAAGTGCAGTGTTCATAACCATCGCTAGACGCTGTGCGAATACCTTTAGCGGTAAACGCGTATATTCATCGGTGAGCGCCACGGCGTCCCCCTCGATGCCACGGGCTGGGTCGGCCAAATAATTCTCAAGTGGGGATCTGTTTCCGGAATGATAGGAACTTGCGATCCAGGGCAAGAATGCTATAAAATATCCTGCAGCTGGGGCCCCTGGGTCTGTTTGATTGATCTTGGTGATCATTTGGTTGTCAGGAAATGGCACTGGTTGAGCTGGTGAATGTCGGATCTTGTCGGATCTGCAGACCATCTGGCCTAGTCGCTGTTCTCGTTGACACTGAACTTCAACGTCGACGTAGATATGGCCAATATCGCAGATAGTCGACTTCCCCTTGGTGCCAAATACCAGACTACCTTGAGTGATGGGTCCTTGGCTTGTGTGGTTTCTGGTTGAAAAGTTGAAGCCGGTGAGGGGAGATGGCGTATCCATGTAGATCTGTTGAAAGCCATTGACATAATTGCCTATTCTTTTTTCGTTTGTTATGCTGCTGTTGACTGCCTTGTGAAGAAGCAATGCGTCAGGGGTTTCTTCACGCCATGTTGTTGTATTAAACCAAGGAGAGCACTGATGAAAGGTTAGTTATGAGCGCCTTAACGCAAATAGAGGTATGACAGTCATGCTGGACGACCCTGGTGTACCTACCTCTAGTGTTGCATAAGTCGTTGAAAGCTGAAAGCTAATGTTACCTGGAGTTTCTTGTGGGATGCCTCGGACAGGAACCCCGACCAGAGACTCGTAGGTGACAAGACGGTCAGTAGGGACTTGGAGCCAGCGATAGGGGTCTTGTGAGTCGTATCCCGGCAAGACAGTGATTTCAGGTATTCGGACGTTCTGCCAGAGATCCATCCTCGCAGCTACAATAGCCGTATCCACACCTCCAAGCCCTCGCATCGCAGCATCAAACTTCGGGCTTGATCCGTTGGAAGCTTGAGCAATAGCATTGGATGCAGAAATTGCAGCCCCAAACATAGCGTATACTCCCCCAAGCTGGGTCCCGAGATTGGAACTGCTTGCCCAGAGTATCCTGTTGAAAGGTAATCCGATATCCGCTGCAGGGCTGTACATCAAGTCGTGAGTCGTCGTTTCGATGAGGGACGTCAGGCGGACAGTTCGGTAAGCTGCCTGACCACCAGCTGGGCTAATCACCCATATGAATCCGAGAACGAGAGTCCAGAAAGTGAAGATGCGAACAACGAATGGGCTTTTGAGCGCGCTGACCAATGTCTGGCTGCTCAACAGTACTTCAAGTGTCTGGACATTGTTAGAGAAGGGGGCAAGGTTATATTAGAGCCTCGACTGGCAAAATGTGGGAGTTGACAGGTCTGGTTGATCACTTACACCAAGCTTAGTCCCACGCTCTGCTTTGAACAAGGCAATGGTTCGAATCAAAGCACCGAGGACAGCGGAGAAAGCAATAGGCCAAAAGGTCGAGGCCAGCCCAATACCCTCGAGTACTCCATCGCCGTAGGAAGAGATGGGTTGGTAGTCTAATCGAGTTACCAAGCCTGCCAGGACTGAGCAGGTGAGTAACCCGTGCAATACTGGTGACGACGACGCGCAAACCTACCAAGAAATGGAACTGGGATCACAAGCTGTGGCACATAGGGCGTAGCGCGACAAATAGAGGCGTATACTGAGCTTGGAACCGGTCGCGGATGGCCTGGCCAAGACGGCGACTCATTCAATCCCTTGCCACCCGAGATTGAGACTCCCGTGCTTGTCTTCTCGGGCTGTAGCAACTGATCTGGCGGCATGTTGACACCTGTGTGAACGCTGCCTGCTGTAAATCCAAGAGAAAAGATTGGAATGAAGAACAAAGGAGAAAGAACGCGCAGAGGAGGATAAGAAAGGGCGTGCAGGGGGCATCTTAAACACTTCCTTGATGGTCTGATACACCTTCAGCTCGCAAAAAAAGAACCAATCCCGTTGCGCATTGAGACCCTACCCACAACGCAATGACAGCTGCCCACTGCAAATAGTCAGCCCAGTACGCAAGGATACCGCCTTTAATGATAAAAGCCTTTAATCGTATTGGAACGGGTGGCATGAGATGAAGCTGAGCAAATACTGCATGTGAGCCTAGACGGCTCAACATCCGATCTCCTGGTCCGAGGTGCTCCACATTCGATTTGCTGATGCCGGCCAGGGGACTTGGGGACCTTGTGAAGAATAACCTATCGAATATTAGAATTGGTAGAAATTGTTGAGAGTTCGTTTTACGTTGCCAGGGGGTAAGAGACGTTGTAAAGTTGACGTATCTAAGAGCCGCGGTCTTACCCACTGCTTCATAGGTCTGGAGGCATCATCTTGGCCGACGATATTTGACTGCCCTGGTATTGCTCTTCTATATCAAAAGCTTGGCTAGTAGTTCGCATCTAGTATCGAAACTACGAAGTCTGTTGAATACCTTTAAGAACTCTTCACTGCCCCGAGTTGGTTTTGGTCAGGTTTCTCACATTGCATGAATAGTTGTAGCCGACCACCGTACAGTTCTGGTGGCAGAGGGGCTTGCGAACGTGTAGATTAAAAGTTGAGCAATCTTAGCTTCACTTCATGAACCGTCGTTTACTGTTATACAACTCTATTACTCTGATTGACTGGTGTGTGCAGATTTGCAACCATTGAAGTGAAAAGTCAGAAGGCCCTTGGCTCAAGGATGAACTTTTTCGAGCTTATGTACTGTAATCTGCATATGGTTTTGCGTGCACAACGTCTAATCGCTCTATTTCTCTATGGGCGGTCGTCCTTCGTTGTCCATAAAAACAACTGCCTACCCGGGTGAAAGGGGGGTTTAGGACAGTGTGGCACATGACTTTTATCACACTATTAAGTTAATATTATGATTTCATAATAAAAAATTAACATAATATCTTCGAATAATAAATATCAATTGCAACATAACTATAACATAATGATAAGCCCTTAACAGGGCTATGTCATTATTATAATTGACTTATATATTTAATAGATATTATTCCTTAATATTATGCTATCTTTAACTAGCCGACCTAATGATATAGTGCGAACAGTCTGCCCTGAACCCCCTCACACGGGTAGGTAGTGAATTCCCCTGACCTTCAGACAGTCAAGAAGCACAGCAAATCCACTGGCTTTCTGCACTACGTGTCAAGGTACGGTTACACGGACCCTTTGTCCGAAACACGGAGCCGTGTTCGCTCTCAACAGAGTGCCTTGATCATGGTAGTTCAAGGCATCGTACTCAAGAAGCACACCGTGGTGATGCCTGCTCTATTTTTAAGTAGATGATCTCACGAAACTTGTTTCCAACCATTCGAGAGGGTAGGATGCATGGTTGCGTGCTTGGACGCATACCCAATCACGATACAGCCCACGGAGTAAGACGGTGGTAGTGTCGACGCTGCACAGCCACCCATATGATGTAATTCTGTAGGGTGATTGGACCATGGGGACAAAAGTCATGCCGCTCAAGGCATACCAAAGTCCATAAGTACCGTGTTTTCCCGATGGGCGCACCGCTGGTCGCCCTGAGGCTGAAAGACAATGGAAAGCCACCTGACCAATGTTTGGGTTGCTAAAGTCACTAGCCCTTATGGACAGATTTCAGTGGCATTGTTGCCTAGCACAATAGCCTATCATGTTCCCCATCCCGCCTGAGAGCCAAGTGTCAGAATTATCCACTTTTGTGGTACCAAGATTACTGCTGCGGCCACACAGCTCCAGCTCGCTGGCTCCAATGGCTGCACCTCTAACCCGCCCTTTGTTTCTTGCAGCTGATGAGGCCCGCAGTCCTCTTCCCCGCTAGGCTGCACACGAGGCAACTGTGGGCTGACGTTGTCGCCCGCTCAGGACGGAATCAAACACACCTCCCTCACCTGAGTCACTCAATAGCAACCAAATAGAGAACCTATAAAGACTCTGCACGTTGACCCCTGCCTCTGAAGCGTCTGTTTCAAGCCTAGGCGTCTTAAGCACTGCAGAGCTCTGGACGCATCACCGGAAATCTCTTCTTCTCATTGTTTACTGCTGCAGTGGTTTCGCTACCCCGCAAGGCAAATGCTTGGAGATGACTATTGATCAGGCGCTGACGGCGCATCCCAAGGATGCATTGATCCCCACTGATAACCATCAACGGCCAGCGGTGCAAACACCCGAGAGAGATGCTGAGCCCACAGTCGAGCCCACAGCCGTCCAGAGTGCTGGTCTGCTCAAGTCTGGGCTTTTGTCGGAGCGAGAGAGCGAGGCATGGCAGAGGGCAATAGAGACTGTGGTGGAGAGTGTCGTCTCTATCCGCTTCTGCCATCCATATTCGTTCGACACCAACCTTTCCGCATCAAGTGAGGCAACTGGGTTCGTTGTCGACGCTGAAAAGGGGTAAGGTTCAACTCTCAGACAGCTGGATTTGCTGCTAACTCGACAAAGCATTGTTCTTACAAATCGACACGTTGTTGGAACTGGGCCATGGACAGGATACATTCTCTTCAACAACCAAGAAGAGGTTGACGCATTCCCAATTTACCGTGATCCTGTCCATGACTTCGGTTTCCTGAAGTTCGACCCCTCAGCGGTCAAGCATATGAAGCTGGCAGCTATCAAACTCCGGCCCGATCTTGCTAAAGGTAAGAGCGGGCACAATGAGATGAGTAAAAAGAGTTGTCAGGCTAATCATAAATACAGTCGGTGTGGAAATCAAAGTCATTGGAAACGATGGAGGTGAAAAGCTTGGCATTCTGTCAGGTTTCATCAGCCGCCTTGACCGAAATGCTCCGTTGTACAAGGGGTACATGGACTTCAACACCTGCTACTACCAAGCCAACGCATCTGCCGCTGGAGGGAGCTCGGGGAGCCCAGTTGTCAATGTGGATGGCTATGGCATCGCTCTTCAGGCTGGTGGCCGAAGTGACGGTGCCTCCACCGACTACTTCCTTCCTCTCGACGGCCCGCTGCGCGCTCTTGACAAGATCCAGCAAGGCGTGTCCGTCCCACGAGGCGAGGTTCAGTGCGTCTTCCAGCTTAAGCCTTTCGACGAGTGTCGGCGTCTGGGCCTCAGTTCCGAGTGGGAGACTATCGCACGCAAGGCTTTTCCGAGGGAGAACAACATGCTCGTCGCTCACACTGTCCTGCCAGAGGGACCTTCGGATGGCAAGATAAAGGAGGGCGACATCTTGATCAAGATTAATGGCGTACTGGTCACTCAGTTCCTCCAATTCAACACCGTACTGGACGAGAACGTTGGGGAAACCCTCCACTTCTTGCTTCAACGAGATGGAAAGGATGTGGAGGAAGATATCTTGGTCCAGGATCTCAACGAGGTCACGCCCGATCGCTTTCTGGCCGTCAGCGGCGCATCATTCCATGACCTCTCCTACCAGGTTGCTCAGAGGTACACAATTGCTTGCCGTGGGGTCTACGTATGCGAATCCGGCCCTTTCCATCCATCAGTTCGCAATGACATTGTCATCCAGAGCATCAGCTACAAGGATACGCCAGATCTCGCAACCTTCATCGAAATAATGAAGGAGATTCCCGACAGAGCGCGGGTTGTCCTTTCGTTCAAATACTTGTGGGACTGGCACACCCTTCACACTGCTGTCGTGTCTGTTGATCGACACTGGTTTGGGAAGATGAGGATGTTTAAACGAAACGACTCTACTGGGGCATGGGATGTTGACATACTGGCGGAAGCGTTGCCTGCAGTTCCCCCGAAGCCTCTCACTGCATCCTTTGCTGCTCTCACCCATGTCCCTCATCGAGCAGTTGCCGATGTCGTGAGGAGCTTTGTTCACGTCAAGTACTCTACCGCCTTGTTGCTTGACGGGCAATCCGTACATGAGAAGAGCGGCATGGGTCTTGTCATAGATGCTGACAAGGGCCTGGTCCTTGTTGCCAGGAACATTGTGCCGACCAAGTTCTGCGATATTGAGCTTACCTTTGCCGACTCGGTCCTGATCCCAGGAAAGCTCGTGTTCCTTCACCCCTCTCACTACTATGCTGTCATCAAATACGACCCTAGTCTCGTTGATGCGCCAGTACGAAGTGCAAAACTCAGCACAGAGCAGATCTCACAGGGAGCTTCTACCCTCTTTGTTGGACACAACGGGAACGGAGAGATGGTTTACAGTTCGACAACAGTCACTAGGGTCATGCCCCTTGAGCGTACTCCGCCCAACCCTCCCAAATGCCGTCCGATCAACCTGGACCGGATCGATGTCGACAGCAGGCTCAGTGCGCAATGTACAAGCGGAGTCCTCATGACAGAAAATGGCGATATCCAGGCGATTTGGTTGGTCTTCGAGAGGGACGATGATGAGGAAACCAGCTTCGGTCTGGGCTCTCTCGCTCTCCTCCCGGTGATCACAAAACTCGTCCAGGGAACAATCCCAAAGCTCAGAAGCCTTCCAGTCGAGCTCGAAGCTATCACCATGATGGAAGCCCGCGTGATGGGTGTTGCCGAGGAGTGGATCCAGAAGGTTGGAAAGAAGTCAGTGCAGCACCGACTCTTCACGGTGAAGAGAGTTTTTGGCCAAGCACCAGACCAGTTGCTTGAAGGGGACGTTTTGCTGACACTCAACGACGATCTAATTACCCAGCTTCCCGAGTTGGAGGTAATGTACTGGCATGAAAAGGTCGACGCAGTCATTGTTCGCAGTGGAAAGCAGCTCAACCTGCGGCTTGACACGCTGCTAGAAGATGACTTTGAGACATCCCACGTCGTCAACTTTTGCGGCCTTACGGTTCAGAAGCCACACCGAACTGTGGTACAATCGATCAAAAAACTGCCTAGTCAAGTCTACATCACGACCTGGCTTCACGGATCTCCCGCCGCTCTTTACAGCGTCTATGCCACCAGATTCATTACCCACATCAACAGTGTACCCACGCCGGATCTAGAGTCGCTTGTTCCTGTTGTGGCTGCCATTCCTGATAACACTTGTGAGTCTCCAAACCTGATAGCCTCTACAATCGCTGTGTTCTAACCATATGTTCCCCAGACTTTACTGTCAAGGCTGTTGACTTTGCTGGTGCTCCATTTGTAGCTACCGTGAAGAAGAACGAGCGGTATTTCCCGACTGTCGAATGGATAGCTGATGCATCACACGATGAGGGTTGGAGGCGTGTGACCTATGATGAAGGAAAGGCTGTGCAAGGGGAAGGCATCTATGGAATTACCTTTTGATCATTGATGGGCTGGAGTCAAGGTGGCAGGATTCCTTCTCGAAGTCAACTCTCAAAGACTGTATTCCACTCAACCTAACACTATCAATGAATGATAATAAAGAGCAAAAAGGAAGCACGCGTCTGTTTGTCAGTGTCTTATGGGGGCCAAAGGCGGGAATCTAGGGGCCACACGGGGCAAAAAACATACAACAGCGGGGATTCGCTGGTCGTCACCGACCCAACTACTAATCCGCCCCTCACCGGCTTATCTATGGGAGAGCGGACGGGATCCCGAGTTCTCCGGTGGGTATGGTCGTATGTGCTTGGAAAGGGCCAGTTCTGTGGTTATATGTTGCCCAGCAAAATCCTTATCCCTTCAATTGTCGAGGAGCTCCGGTCGGGTCACGGCAGGGGTAGGCAGCCAATAAAATTGCATTAGATCAAAGGTACTTAGTCTATCACCCATTTTAGACTATGGTGGAAGTATCAGCAATATTTCGAGCTACAAATCGCTACATTCTGATGCTCACATCAATGACGCATTTTATAGTTCCCCTCATGTACCTCCTCGTTGACAGGGGTACTATGGGGCGGGGTACTCGCCGGAGCTCCTCGACAGTTGAAGGGATACTCAGAGCCAGGTGGCGGAAGCGTCCACCCTCAGGCAGGTATACGAGGAGTGATTGCGGCGTGAAAGGAATCGGGTGAAGCAGTTGCAATTGCACTGAGAACACGTCTGTGAGCTCATATGAGACTTAACAGCCTGAGCCTCACTTAGGCCCAGATCATGAACGGGGCCCGGATTGATCCCTGTTATCGGAAGAGACATCCTATCGCATAAAATTAGCGCAGCCACCGTCTTGTACCTAAAACCCCGTCAAGTTCATAGCTATTCCTCAACGGGCGAGGGCCCTGACCGCCTTCCCGTGCCTATCAGAGTGTCATAGTGAAGTCATCACGGCCGTGATCTCGAGGAAGTAAACACATCGCATTGAGACCTCAATTTCGACGCCTCGGGACGCGATTTTCAAGAAGAAGAGTATTGCCCCTGCGACTCCTATAGAAAATACATATAAATCGAAGAGATGTCACTCTCACGGCCCCGCCGGCGGTCCAAGAAGAACCCCCCGTCGCTGCCGGCTACACAGGAGGGATCAGAGATGCCGTCTTCTATCCCTCGCGATCCTAGCACGCATTTAGCCGAGTCACAGTCTCACAATAGTCGGGGCTGGCATTGGACCGACGAGCAGACATTATACTTCCTTCAGAGACTGCTGGAAGCTCGCCGGAACGGTGATTTAAATATCAACAAGGCCGGACCGGTCCGTGATGTATTGGAGGGACTTATTCCCGGCTTCCAAGGGAAGTGGAGGAATATCTCTTGGGAGTATGAGACTCTGAAGAGCAAGCTGCGCCATCTAAGGGACTTCTGGCGTGCTTTCCGTGATGGATATGATCTCTCAGGTGGGAATTATAATCCTCGGACTGGGAGACTCGAGATCAGTCGGAATAATATTAAGAAACTAAAGGAAAGAAACCCATAGCACGGGAAGAAGGTGATGGAAGGTCTTCTCCTCGGTCCCTATATAACCATCGATTCTTGGGAGGAAATCTTCTCCAATGATCCACTGGCAGGTCGTCTTATGGCCGCAGCTTCAGATGAGAGTGTATGGGCAGGCCACGAGGAGGGAGGCACAGAGTCTGACGCTGTGATGATTGATGATGACGATCAGGAAGCTCGGGAGGAGATAGAGGACGAAATCGAGGTCCAAGACGAAATGGAGGACGATATGAATGATCTACCGCAAAGTCAGGTTCCTGATCCCCTGGATCTTCCTGATTCCTTGCAGCTTTCTGCGTCTCTGCTCGAGGAAGGAGACTCACAGCCGGTAGACTCACAGCCGGTCCCTGCGGCCTCTCACACACCTATGAGAGGCGTAACTCCTTCTTCGTCACGCCTGCGGGAGCGGCAGCGTTCTGCTATCTCTGAGTATGAGTCACAGGCTTCGTCATCGTCGAAGAAGTCGAAGACCGCGGGCTCGATCACGGCGGAAGAGTTGAAGGAGTTACTGCATGACGATTCTCATAGGAGTGTCTCCTTCTCGGCACGGCCGACCGGGTCGGAAGACTTAGAGAAAGCCGTCAGCAACTGCTTGGAGATAATCGGGGAAGCCCACGGCATGCCTTATGCCGTGAGGGCGATCGGGTTATTCAAAGATGTGAGGAATGCAGTGATATGGAATGCGTTAGGTTCAAAGGAAGTAAAGGAAGCTTGGGTTGAGAGCGAGATTGGCCCGGCAGAATAAGGCCCTGTGGTTTATGTGCTTGGAAGATGAAGCTATGTAGTATTTTACCTGCCGAGGAGGCATTTCACATATAAATTGACCGTGATTTACGTACCTCATTACTGACTTCAATTTGGCTATTACGAACCCGTTTTTATAGCTTCAAATTACCCCTCACCGCCTTCAGCCTCGCTGCGGCCCCTCTCTTCCTTCTCTTCCTTTACCTCCTTCACCTCCCTCGCCCTCGCCCTCGCCTCTGCCTTCTCTCTCAACAGCTTCCTCACCTCTATTTCCTCTACGGCGACGACGATTCCTAGCTTCTTCTTCCTCTCTTTCTCCTCTTATTCGCAATACCTCACGATATCCCCTCCAGACCTCCTCCGCAACCACCTTCTGTAGCCTGAGCGAAGACTGTGCGGGCACGAAGTCATCTGCACGCCTCTTGGCCGCCTGCATCGCTGCCCGGGCGCGAGGGAAGCTATTCAGGTAGGAGTGAAGATCCAGATCACGCTCACCGGGCTCTAGGCCGTCTCCTAGGATGAAGTTCCATAGACCAGTGACTGCGAGCACGATACGGTGCTGATCTCGAATGTCATATTCTGCGGCGCTGTGCCTCACGATCTTGAACTTCCTCTTCACCCGGCCAAAGATCTGCTCCACGATGACTCGAAGCTGGGCGTGCCGAAGGTTGTATATCTCCTTCTTGTTCTGTGGCCGACGATTAGCGGCCTCCCAGTCTTAGAGATGGTATCTAGTCTCTGGGAAGGGAATCAGGAGCCCCTTCCTCGATCCAAAGCCGGCATCAGCGATGTAGAAGCGGGCTGAGGGGATTCGCAGGTCGATTGTCCGTGCGATTCGGATAAGAGAAGAGTCGTTGATAGATCCCTCCGCGCCCACAAGGACATATACGAAGAACCCATCGAAGTTCACTGCGGCGAGAATATTCTGTGATATATTATTCTTCCTTGACTAGTATCTTCTCTGATAACACCGGGGCACGAATGCAGGTATGTGACATCCATCTATAGCCCCGATAGCGCCGTTGAATGCCCTCATCTTCGGGGATAACTCCACGAAAGTCGATAGATTAAGAAGATGACTCGTTGGCTGCATAACGAAGCGTATATGTAGTCGTCGGAGAGGTTCAATGAGTTCATGGAAGACATTCGAGATTGTCCCCTGGCTGATACAGAAGCGAAAGGCAGTATTCCTCTGCGGCTCCCCGTACGCCAATATCCACAGCATCATCATTAATTTCTGCTCGAGGGATAAGCGCCTGCTGCTATGAGCAGAGGTATTGATCCTCAACCACCGACAGAGGGCTCGAAATAGAGCTTGTGGCATGCGGAATAGGTGCTTGAACATATCATCATCCCCGGCAAGTAGCCATGAAGCATATTCCCTTGCGAGATGAGTATTGGTCCGGGGACGGCGGCGGCGGTAGCCTCGCCAGTTTGGTCTCTCTTCCTCGATGGCCCCAAAGAAGCGCAGTAGGATAAGAGCTCTGTGGCGGTTGGTGATGACTTCATCTTCTTCTGCAATGAAGCGAAGAAGGTCCTCATTATCGAGGAGGCCGTCACCATCGATCAGGTTCGTGATCTCCTTGTTCTCCTCGTCTTCAACTGACATTCTTGAAGATAATCAGAGTTGTGTATCACCAGTTACACCCCCTCTCGCCGGGAACAGTCTGGGCCCAAATAACAGCTGTGATCTTCATCCCGGTTGCCGATACGAGTAACTCGAAGCCCCCGGCTAGCGTGTGACATGCTGGTGGCGTTCTTCTGGGCAGGTATGCATTTGGGACGGTCAATTCTTATATCCCCTGCGAAAATAGGTGCCAAATTGAGGAAAGCGTGTCCCCTCATTCATTTATGCGAAAAATAGGGGAACAGGGAACTATTGTTCTGGGTTCATGATCAGGGCCTTAATCATAGAGAAATGGATTCGGGTGAACTCAGATGCTGCTAGTGAAAGACTTCATTCTTTTGACTGGTCTATCGTTAAAACGGAACGGGAAGTGATGTCATGCCGAAACGTTAACTTGACCACGGCAGTCTTTTATGTTTGGGGCTGGGAAGCTGGCAATGGCCTCGCTCTAACTGACGGCATCGGCATTGTCAATTCAACCGATGAGAAGACCTCCAAGCATGGAGAGCCCGCGATAAGGACACAGCATAGAAATGGTGAGCCAGGTGAGGAAATGCCTGACTGCCAACGTGACCAAGCGACTTCGGGGGCACCGTGGGGGTGGATCTTTTCATTTGTCGAGACTCGCCAAAGAGACCATCACAAGACACCGAAGTGGGCCACTGATTGCCATGTCGATATCTCGCTTACCGGTTCCCCTTTTTCCCAGGTCTGGCCACACCAGCACGCGGGTGAAGAAATGAACGAGACACTAGATTGTTAAAAAGAGTTAGAATACTCATCATAAGGATAATAAATTAATTTATAAAAATAGTATAAAATAGTATAAAATCTAGAAGATATTTTATCTATTTTCATTATATTTTAATGATCATATTTAGGAGAGGATAAGCTAACTTGTCCATCCTCGCGTCTCGTTTTTTCCTTGACCCAGGTGACCAGAAAAGCCCAAACTCAATACATACTGTATGGGGTACTATCGACGATCACTTGGCCAACTTACCGCCATTCCATGTCCAATCAGCTCTGTCGGACAAACATGGCCGTATTTTCCCATCCCGTGAGGAACCTGGGATTGGGCACCCCCCTTCGTCAGCATCATGATAGTGTCTTGGAAACTTGAACTCTTACACTGGGTCAGCGGTCAATGCTAAGGGCTTGTGACTGCCACTAGCGTGGCGTGGGTGTTTGGAACAGACCCGAGTCGTGCCTTTGGCAGACATCGTAACACGTTGAGAGACACGCGTCAGGGCTCGAGAAGTTGCATGCTTTTGTAGGTGGGTGGGAGGTGGGTGGCGATGGGTATAAGGCGGTTTCTGCCCCCTCTGCCTCCAAGAGCATCGTGCTCAATTCCATCCTCAATTCCACTCTACTGTTGATCAATTGATACACAATGGTTCCTCCTCCGCTCCCAATTCCTGAAAGAACCCTTTCTTTTTCTCGCACGGACCCAGACGTCCAGGTCGAATACCCACCACACCATGAGCTCCCATCTAGCAAGCCGGTGGCCGGACAGGGAGGGCAGTTCTCCAAGCCGACATTGGCGTCCCTCTCTCTTGAAGGCAAAGTGATCGTGATTACAGGAGGTGCAAGAGGGCTAGGTCTGGTCATGGGCCAAGGCTGCGTCTACTCTGGAGCTGATCTTGCGATTGTCGACTTGAACAGTGAGCTTCGCGCCCAAGAGAGTTGTTGTCGGTCACAGGGTTCCTAACGGCATTCAGAGGATGAAGCAGAGTCCCAGGTCGATGAACTGATTGACGCCTTCAGAAAGGAGAACCCGGGATGCGAAAGGTCAGCCTTTTCACGACTGTTTCATGGCGTATTTTCCTAACTCATCGAAACCAGACTGCCCCGAGTGACGGCGCACTACGCAGATGTCTCAAAGCCCGAGTCTGTGGACAAGTGCATTCGCGAGATTCTTAACACCTACCAAAAGATTGATGGTCTCGTAACCTCAGCCGGATTCACAGAAAATTTTGACGCCATAAACTATCCAATTGACCGAATGCGCAAGCTTTGGGGTGTCAACGTGGACGGCACCTATCTCTTCGCCGTGGCTGTCGCTAAGCATCTTATGGAGCGAAAGGCTCCTGGAAGCATTGTTTTCATTGGTAGCATGTCAGGGGCGATCGTGAACGTCCCTCAACCACAGGCGTAAGTGCCAGGGCAATGATCTGACTATTCCTCACCAACTAATCGTGATAAAATACAGCCCTTACAACGCAGCGAAAGCTGCGGTCAGGCATCTTGCTGCGTCATTGGCCGTTGAATGGGCTCACGCTGGAATCCGCGTGAACTGCATCTCTCCTGGCTATATGCTAACAGCTTTGTAAGTCTCTCACCATGTAAATCTTGGCTCGGTTGGTTCTGACAAAAAGTAGGACAAAAAAGATCCTGGCCGATAACCCCGATCTTAAGAAGACTTGGGTGTCTCTCATTCCTCAGGGTAGGATGGGTCAGCCTGAAGATCTAATGGGCCCCGTCACCTTCTTGTTGTCAGACGCAGCTTCGTATGTCACTGGCGCAGACCTTCGAGTCGACGGAGGATACACCATCACATAACATGGGCGACTGAAGTGGTATTATATTGGTCAAAAGTAGAATTTGTGTAGCACTGCCAAAGTAAATGCACGAAAAAACGAGTCCGGTTTTCTCTCATGACATCATATATGAATGTTCATCTCTTATTAGAGTGCATTGTATAGAAACTGCAGCTTCAAGATATGGAGCAGTAACAGACAGCCCCGATAATGATAGGACCATATACGATTATTGCCTTCATTTTGCCTTTGTCAAGCGCTGAAGGCCTCAGCGACAGAGGCGTCTTTGTAGCTAACAGACAGAAAGATCCCAGAAGAGACTCACCTGATTCCTGAAACACACAGAAGCCTGAATGTCTCTTCAAATGTTGCCACTGCTGAGGTTCATATTTGTTGTAAGCAGTCTTGAAACACTATCCGCATTCGACAAGGCACATGCACAAGCAACATGTTTCACCGGCCTAGAGCCTAAAGTCCAAGCGGCATTCTGATAGTTAGATGTGGCTATCCTAACCCCGGCGCTTGGCCATCGTAGACTGCGTCTGGTATTTCTAGCAAAGTATGGCGCAGTGAGAGGTTTAGTGTGGGTGTGCGCGTTACGATCTTCAGGCTCAGTTAACCCATCGAGGGCCAACTTCAACTATAATAAAGAACACATTTTTAAGTGCGCGTTACTATTGTCTGCAATGATGACAATAAGCCATTAGTCACAACAGAAAAAAGACACAGTTGTCAATACATGACGGCATCAAAACCTAATACCGTGGGTGTGCGCTTCACATCAAAGGTTGCCAGGATTCACCCACACCTTTTCGGTGAAATGTTTTCGACACTCCCCGGCCAACTTAATCCATAACCATCACGTTTCATATGATGGAAGCCAGAAGAAGTCGAGACCCATAATGTTGAATCTTCACGCAAAGTAGGCCTCTGGATGAAGAGACAGAAAGACAACCTCCTGCTCCCAGAGTTGGAATATGTTTTTTTTTCTTTCTTTCAATCTTATTTAAATATGACACCTCCTAAGGCCAAAATCTTGCCCAAAAATGAAGGGCGCCAAGAAACTTGGAGCTGCTCTTTTTGCCTGCAATCAGTGAGGCCAGTGTTGGACCGCGTCGCTATAAGCTCCATGGCCAGAACTCCGGTAACCTTACTTGATAGCCGCCAACGCAGCAATGATGCACCGGGTATTTCATAACAATTATCCGTCAACTGGTACAAATCAGTCGCATTTGACCAGGTTGCTTCGTAATCAAGCGCGACACTGTCGTTCAGATGACACCAGGGAGCCAATAGCATGGGGCCAGTTGACTGACGCGATTAGTGGGAATGATGAGCGCATAGGGCGACCACCTGATTCAGTACAACGCTGGACATGGCGGTCGCTCTCAGCAATTAAACTCCTCTTTCTTAGAAATATCAGAAAGAACACATATCAGCTTCCAGGCACTTCACCTTCTTCTATATCACTCTCAACCATGACGGAAGTGCAGGGTCAAAGCTCAGAGGGCTATGTACCCCTTGTAGAAGCTCAGTCAGACGGTACCCATCATGAAGTCGTCGTCAAGCCAGTTCAAACGTGGAAAGGCTACATTTGGGACACGTGGGAGCTTCCTCCAGATCAACGCCGCTTGCTCTTCAAAGTTGACGCGTTTATCCTCACCTTTGCTTCGATAGGCTACTTCTTGAAGAACATCGACCAAACCAACGTCAATAATGCTTTCTTGAGCGGTATGGAGGAGGACCTCGAGATGTACGGAAATCAGCTCGTCACTAGTAAGCACATCCTCTTATCTACCTAACTTCCATCTCTATCCGCCGTCACTGACTCCATGGATAGGCACTTCTATCTGGACCGTTGGCTACGTGATCGGTCAAATTCCATCCAACTTGTTGCTTACTCGAATCTCACCACGATGGGTTATTCCCTCCTTGGAGGTTGGATGGGGGATCGCAACTATTTGCACTTCAGCTGTTCAATCTTATCGTGGTCTCTACGCGTTGCGCTTTTTCGTAGGATTCTTCGAGTGAGTGACCTTGCCGTTCCGACACTCGACAATTTGACTGTCACCTCGCATTGGTTTGGAGAGAGCCGCTGACCCCATCCTCAGATCCGGGTTCTACCCAGGGATTCATTATATGTTGGGATCATGGTATACTCCCCGAGAGATTGGAAAACGAGCCATGTTGTTTTGGATAGCGGGCTCGATTGGGTCAATGTTTAGCGGTTTTCTTCAGGCTGCTGCATACACAAACCTCGATGGAGTGCATGGTCGTGCAGGCTGTAGGTCATCAACACTTCGCTTGTCTTTCAAAAATTTGGACTTTCCAAGAGGCTTCTTCAACAAGTGCAGCGCTAATTACTGGCTTATATCATAGGGCGTTGGCTTTTCATCATCGATGGAATCATCACACTCCCCCTTGCAGTCGCTGGTTACTTCTTCTTCCCAAATCTTCCGCAGGATGGGAAGAGGACCTGGTGGACAACTGAGGATGAGCATATCCTATCGGTGAAACGCATGCAGGCAATTGGAAGAGCTGGCAAGCAACCTTGGACGAGGGCCAAGGTGAAAAAGACTCTACGGAGCTGGCATACTTATCATCTCCGTATGTTGCCCTACTCAAAACTCTCTTCATCGAGACTGACTCATAACCTCAACAGCGCTGCTGTATATTCTTTGGAATAACGGAAATCCTCAGGCTGCCATGGGCTATTGGTTGAAGAGCTTCAATGCCCAACCACCACCAATTCCAGGCAAATCTTTCTCCGTCCCCGAGATTAACAGCTGTAGGTTCTAGTCTGCTTGATCGGAGCGATCGGTGTGTTGAGGCACTTGGCCCTAATCTAAACATTATGCAGTGCCCATTCCGACTACCGCAATATTCATACTCATGGCACTTGCCTGGGCCTGGACTTCTGATGGGCCTCTTCAGGGGAAACGCTGGCCGTTTATTTACGCTGGTGCAGCGCTTACGGTAGGTTCCCAGCTGGCTATGAGATTGTTAATGCTGAGCCTATCCTAGCTCATCTTTAACCTTTTGTTTCTGTCCATGCCACTTTACTCCGACACCGATTCTCGAATGGTCGTTTATTGGCTGAGTCACATTGGTGTACGTATGACCTCAAGTCAAAAACTGTTTACCTGACTGAACTTTAGCACGGCGCTGGACCGCTCATCCTTAGCTGGATTAATGAGATCTGTTCGGCCGATACAGAGAAACGCGCTCTGTTAGTCGCCGTCGCAAACGATTTGGCTTATGTCGTTCAGGCTATAGTTGGTCGGATCTTTCCCTCTTCCAAGCATCTGCTAACATGCCAAGATGCCCAACTTCATGTGGAAAACCACAGATTTTCCTGCTGCCAGAAAGGGTTACACGTATTCAAGTATCTTGCAAGTCCTACTTTGTAAGCTGCCATCCCCTTCCTTTGCCAAACTTTACATGCTAACCACCCTGCCAAGTGCTGGAGACAGCTATTATTCAACTGCTGCTTTGGAGGGACAGGCGACAAGAGCTGAGATCTCGCATCGCTGACTCGCCCCCCCCCCTGATTTACTCAGACGAAGAGGAGCAGACTGGGGGTGGTAAAGCCCCCGAAGACGAAGAGATGAACGATGAGGCGTCACTTTGATACAGTCGAGGGCACAATAAGCGTGCTCATCTCAAAGTCTGATAGCGATCAGAGGGGTCGGGAATAAGCTTATACTTCCACTACTGAGTTCTTTATACTCAGGCAGTCAAATATTGAAGGCTCATCTTTACCACCAAGACGTAAACCGCATCAATTGATCATCTTTCGCTTCAATGACTTTGCAGAATGTTCATAATTTTGGCTCCCGCGAGTTCAACCACACATGCTTCACACTTTCAGCTATGATGTCTTCATCTTCTAGTAGGCATTGGGTGGAAAGCATCGCAAAGTCCCGCGAGTGGTGTTAGAGATAGCAACGCTTCTTTGGACCCTTTGATGACCTCCTTCACACCATCTATGCCACGAGGTTGGGTAAGAGTGAATACTTCCCCTGTTTGTCTCTCAACTGTGATTTATGACTTGTTCGAGTTCTTTTCTGCGGAGTGTGGAAGGTAGATTTTCCAATCACCAGCATACACAGAGTTGCCACAAACTAGCCGCCTCCAGCTCGCCTCAACTTCACATGGGTTACCAGAACATGCCTATTTCAATTCATCTGTAGTGATTTCTTTTCACTGTGCCTTCATGATAGCCACAAGCAATTCTTCCCTATTGGCGCAAGCTCCCTACGCTGCCCCATCTTCAGATCCTTCACAGACAAAAGGTTGGCGAAGGGGGACCCGCTGGAGTCACGGGGCTCCTGGTTGGTGTTGCTGGGTCTGTCAATATTACTCAGCCACTTTAATCCATCTCATCATCGAGCGGGGTTCTGGTGAACTTGCGCTTTTACACCCCAGAGAACGCTCGGATCTACGGCTCTGCAATGTCGATTCACAGTTCACCAGAAGACTCCTGGCACGGGATTGTGAGCCCAGGCGGCCAATTTCCCCCAGAGACTGGACGCTACCACCTCTACATTGGCCTTTTTTGCCCTTTTGCTCACCGGGTCAACCTGGTTCGGTGCCTTAAGGGACTCCAGTCGGTCATTGATGTTTCTGTTGTCAAGCCATACCCGAAAGGCGACGATAAGGGCTGGCCCGGGTGGCAGTTCCCAAGCTCCCTGGATGGCACGTATGAGGGATCAACTGAGGATCTTCTCTTCAAGTCCAAGTACTTGCACGAGGTTTACTTCAAAGACGATCCCGAGTACAAAGGCAGATACAGTGTGCCTCTTCTCTGGGATAGAAAGCAGGGCCAGATCGTGAACAACGAAAGTGCAGAGCTCTTACGATGGCTCCCATCCGCATTCGACTCGATCCTGGCGGAGAACGATCCGGCCCGAAAGCTTGAACTTTATCCAGAACATCTCAGGGCGACAATTGACGGCGTGAGCGAGTGGATGCAGCGAGACCTTAATAGCGGTGTCTACAAAGCAGGGTTTGCCACAACCCAACAGGGCTATGATGAAAATGTGCCAACGGTTTTCGCGGCTCTCAATAAACTCGAGAGTCTGATTCATCAACATGGAGGCCCATACGTTTTTGGAAAGGAGCTGACGGAAATTGACATCCGCGCGTATGCAACAATTGTGCGATTTGATGTTGTCTACGTCCAACACTTCAAGTGCAACCTAGGAACCATCCGCGGCAACTACCCGGTCATTCATGAGTGGTTGAAGAACCTCTACTGGAACGTACCAGGATTCAGGGAGACAACAGACTTTAGACACATCAAGGAGAACGTAAGATCCAATACCATCACACAATGTTCGCAGACGCTAATCATGGAGCAGTATACCAAAAGTCACTATAAGATCAATCCACTGGCAATCACGCCTCTGGGGCCATTCCCTGATGTGGAGGAAGGGGTTGACCTAGACTTCAGCAAGCTCAAGCCAGGAGCAATCCGTCATCCGGCTGTATGCCAGCGCGAGAAGGAACTGTACGATTAAATCATTGGTCAAGATGAATAATGAACAGTCAGTCTGCATTGTTACAGAACCTACTGAGTATGGGCAATTCTTATGCCATGTCAACACATTTCTAGCTTGGAAACTCAATCCTATGCCATGCCACATTTTGCGTCAAGCCGAGTCTCGCCTTTCAGTTACGCAAGACCACTGTCTCAGGAGCTATCCAAGTGAGGTGTTGAACAGAGTGAAACCCATTGGCCTGTCTTATTACACAACAAAACCAGGGGAACAAAAGGTTCATTTCACAGCATGATGTGAGCGAGGCAAGCAAAGTTCTCGTTAAAATTATTCAACAGTTTTAAAATAGAGTACAAGAAGACAAATCAGATTTGTCTAAGCGAGTCCTCCACAAAGCACAGAAGCGGTATCCCGAAGGAATCCATTAATGATTAAAACGATACGTCCGACACTACCGACCAGCCACTCAACACACTCATATCACAGAAGTCAACTTACACACCTAGTAGCCGTAGCTGGTGTGCTCGGGCTTCTTCTCAGGAGCCTTGTAGGTGTTGTGCTCGGGCTTCTTAGCGGGGGCCTTGTAGACAGGCTTCTTCTCAGGGGCCTTGTAGGCGGGCTTCTTGACGGGAGCCTTGTAAGCAGGCTTCTTGGCAGGAGCCTTGTAAGCAGGCTTCTTGACGGGAGCCTTGTACTCAGGCTTCTTCTCAGGGGCCTTGTAGGCAGGCTTCTTGACGGGAGCCTTGTACTCAGGCTTCTTGGCAGGGGCCTTGTAAGCGGGCTTCTTGACGGGAGCCTTGTACTCAGGCTTCTTCTCGGGAGCCTTGTAAGCAGGCTTCTTGACGGGAGCCTTGTACTCAGGCTTCTTGGCAGGAGCCTTGTAAGCAGGCTTCTTCTCGGGAGCCTTGTACTCAGGCTTCTTCTCGGGAGCCTTGTAAGCAGGCTTCTTGACGGGAGCCTTGTACTCAGGCTTCTTCTCGGGAGCCTTGTAAGCAGGCTTCTTGACGGGAGCCTTGTACTCAGGCTTCTTCTCGGGAGCCTTGTAAGCAGGCTTCTTGACGGGAGCCTTGTACTCAGGCTTCTTCTCGGGAGCCTTGTAAGCAGGCTTCTTCTCGGGAGCCTTGTAAGCAGGCTTCTTGACGGGAGCCTTATACTCAGGCTTCTTCTCGGGAGCCTTGTAGGCAGGCTTCTTGGTGGGAGCCTTATAGTTGTGGTGCTCAGGCTTCTTGACAGGGGCGTACTTCTTCTCGTCCTTGTTGCCGTAGTTCACCTCCTTGTTGCCATAGCTGCTCTTGGGAGCTTCGTAGCCGTAGCTGGCAACAGCAACCGGGTCAGCCACAGGGGCAGCAAGGATGCCGGTGGTGATGGCAAGGATTGTGAGGGCAGACAGCTTCATGTTGACGGCTTGGAAAGGGAATCAATTATTGAAGGAAAGTGGTAGGAATGAGAGACAAGTGTTGACAACGAAGGGATGAAAAGAATGTCAGGGTGAAAAGAGTGTGTTGACTGAGACTGGACGGCTGAGGAGGTCTGGAGAGCAAGTTGAAATGGGGAGAAGTGCCTCAGCCTTTTATCATCATCGAGCCGGATATCCTCGTTGCAGCTCCGAGGCCATCTGGTCCCGGAATCCGGCAAGGTGCCATAATTTCGGTTCCCGGCTCACAATTAGGTCGGTCTCGACTCTTTGGCCACAAGCCTATTGACATTTAGCTCGGGCTAATCTTAGAATCCGGACGGTACGAGCGCCTACGGTGAGTCGGCGAACGCCATGTCCCAAGGGGTTACACTACCGTTGTGGACATGGGACCTGGCTGAAGGGCTGAGCGGCTATGGGGTTCTAGCCGCTCGTAAACGTCGACTAGCTCGTCGCGTTGTTTGGCTGTGATTTTGCATCATAATGCCGTGCGAGGCCGTGTTGCTCTGATTGGGTTGCTTGTGTGGTGGTGGCTGGTTGCATCCAATTTCCTCCTTGGCATCGCGCTCGGGCTAAGGCCAATATTGGCGTTGCTTATTTCTGCTTCTCCTGAGCTAGCCTCCCGCCTCGGCGCTAACCCCTAAGGCTGAGCCGGGTCACCTGAAAGTCTGGTGCCCCGCGGGGTTTTGTAATTGCCGCCTCCCATCTGCCGCGGTGCCTGACTAATTCAGTTTCGCGTTTCGCGTTGCGTGACCATGGCAAACAAAATAAGAAAATATCGGATTGGACCCTGTATAATAGCTCCGGGGGTGGTCACGTGAGTAAGTGGCCCAGGCGATCTTTGGCTTATCGCCTAACTAGGTCTAATTAGGAAAGCTATATCTTTGCTTAGAAGGGAAAAAGGAAATGATTATTAAAAATAATAATATAAATAAATAATATTAAGAACTAGACTTACATAATATTGTTGGAAAGTAGGGTGCTAGGGTCGGACCAAAGCTTGTGCAGCTGAGGTGAACTGGTTGATTGAATATATCTAAGACTAGGGAAGGAAGAAAAAGGAAGAGAACTCCCTTTGGCCTCGCTGCGGGTTTTGAGTAGGGCTCGCAGCGGGGCTGCGGAGATGGATTTCTCTGGTCTTGGTTTTTCCAGGGGGAAACAACCTTCCTCACGGGTTCGCCCGTAACATAGGGTCCGGCCAAAAACGTATGTATTGTGTTGCCCCGTAGCTAATTGCCTTAGGGGCTGCCATAAGAGGCAATTCTGAGTTCTGAGGCTTCGCCGAGGTTTCGTCGAGCAATTGCCGGATTTGACTAATCTTGTGTATATGGCCTTATTTAATAAATATATAAAGGGTAGTTTTATAATTAACTATTTAAGGCTAAGGGAAAAAAGTTTTTTTAATAAGTTTCTTATATATAAAATCTCTTTTTTATATATTTATTTTACTTAAGTTATTATTAGCCTAGGCTTATAGCTAAGCTTAAGTTATTAAATAATAATACTTATAATATTACCTTTTCTTTCTTAAAATAACCTAATATTAATATAAGATTTTAATTAATTACTTACTGCTTATAATATATTACTTATTAATAAGAAAAGCCTCTAGGCACTATTTATATATAAGCTATTTATAACTTAAAAATATAATATATAATACAATAATATTAATATTAAGTTTATACTTATTTTAAGATATAAGTATATCTAGTTAACTTACTTAACTAGCTAACTTATTATAATATACTTAATAAGTAAGTATTATAATTAAGTAAGTATTATATTTTTTAATCTCTCTTTTAGAAATTATAATAAAAATACTATAAATTATTTAATTAATTAAAATTACTTACTATATTCTTCCTTAGATATCTTAATTATTACTTAATAAATCCTTATATTATACCTAGGCTTACTATAAATATTATAATATTAAATACCTAGTTATATTAACCTCTCTTAATTACTACTTTATAATAATTTAGCTATTACCTATATATTAATATTTATTTAATTAATTACTTACTTTTCTTTTTCTATTATTATTACTTCTCTTTTCTATAATCTAGTCCTTTTTACCCTTTAGCGCCGGCTTAATATTTTATTTATCTCTTAAAAGTCTTTAACCTTAGCCCTTAATAATATAATCTTATATATATTTCCCTTTATTACCTTTATAAGAGACTTTATAGCCTTTATAATTAACTCTAGGGAGTTATTATAATACCTTCTAATTTATCTTTTAAGGTATTTAGACTAAGATCTAGCCTTAAGTATAGTCTTTAGGGTTTTTAAGACCTAAGGGGTAAAAGATTTAATCCCCTCTTTAATAGGTATTAGAGTCTATAGCTATATATTAAGCTTTAAGACTATAGCTTCTAGATTAAAGGAAATAAGGCTAGCTCCTTTAAAAGCCCCCTTAATATTTCTTTCTATTATAGTAGCCTTATATATAATATAAAAGGCTAAAAAGAACTTAGTCTTTAAAATATAGGTTATAAAGTATTTAATTAGATACTTTATTTCTTAATTATAAGCTTATTTTAATATATTAAAATACTTAATATTAAGAGACTAGAATAAATAAAAGAAATAAGATAATATATAAAGCTAGATAATTTTTTTTTATAATATCTCTTAAATTTAATAAATTAATAGCTTTTATAGCTATTAAGAATTAAGAGATAATAAGAATTAATTAATTAATTAGTTATATATTAATTAAAGTACTTAAGCTACTTAAGACTAATCTTATTATTAATCTAGCTATTTTAAGTTATTATAATAGCTTAATTACCTAAGAGGTTACTTTCTTAGTATTAATTAGTAAGGTAATATTAGCCCGCATTAATAATAAATAGCTAGATTACTTAGCCTTTTATATTAATTACTTAAATAACTATAATCTATTCTTAGTTTCTAGGCTATACTAATTTTAGCTTTAAATGCCTTTTTAAGCCTATAATAATTATTTTACTTATAATTATACCTATAAGGAAGCTAATCTTATTAAAGTTATAGATATCCCTTATATTAATATTATACTTTATAATTATATTTACTAGAAGCTAAAACTAATTATAAATAATAATTAAATCTTTATACTTAGCTCTTTAATAATTATACTTCTAAAAAAAATATATCTTAAGCTCTTAGTATTACTTAATGAAGTTTAGAGCCTAATATATATTAATAAGTGGCATATCGTGGTCAATAAGTAATTAATTAGCTATTTCTTTTATATCATAAAGCTAGGGGGGAAATCCTCGCGAATCTAAGTTAAGAATAAAGTACTTAAGGATCTATTCCTCTAGATCTAATAGTCGACGCGATTGATTGAAGGTATCACGTTGAGACTAGATGCCTTGCTGGCGGCGGCGTAGGGTTTTATGATTAACTTTATATATCTCTATAATATATTAAAGACTTAATTTTAGGTTATTTTAAAGGGCCTAAAGAGTAAGAAGTATCCTAGCCTTATAATTAGTCTGTGATATACTAGGCGGTTAAGAATTAATTAATTAAATAGAGATGATATAGGTTAAGGGATTTTTAGGCTACTTGGTTAACTGGGTTACTTAGTATATATATATATTATCTTTATTTTTTATATTAAGTCTCTTATTTAGTTTTAATTATCTTTTATAACCCTTATATTAGGTTTATTTCTTAAAGAGCTATAAATTTTAAGTATTATATCTAAATTATTATAAATAATATTATAGGTATTACTTATTATATCTTATATATCTTAGATAATATTTTCTTTATTATAAGTAGTATTCTTAGTATTTAATTAAATGCTTTATATATTATTTATAAAATAAATACTTAGATTTTATTAAAAAAATTTAATATTTATATTATAATCCTAAATTTCTTTTTTATTTTTTTCTCTTTTATTAAAAACTTAAGGGTCCTCTTAGGTTTCTAGTATTAACCCTTTTTAAAGGCTCTTATACTAAGCAGATTACTTAATAATAAGACTAAAAAGCTATATCTCTATATGCACTAAGGTTTATCTTTTTAGGTATAATATTTTACTTTTTTTACTTAGATCTTTCTTTTTATTATTTATCTAATTACTTTTATCCTTGCTTTCTTTATTAATTATTTAATTAGCTATTAATTTTATATATCTTATTAATTATATACCCTCTTTATCCTTAATAGCCTCTAAGTCTTTTTTCTCTTCTTTAAGCTTCTTTAAAATATCCTCTTTATTTATCTCTTTTTTTTATTATTTATTTTTATCTCTTATAAACTTCTTTAAATAATCTCTATAAATAAATTTAATAATCTTATAGCTATTAAGTATCTTAAGCTTATAATAATTTATCTTATCTTAATATTTAAAGATATAAAATAATTTATATTACTTATATAACATATAACATATATATATAGCGAGCCGGACAGACAAGTATGCCAGACAGCTAGATTATACACTAAAACTAGGATTTTTAAATAATTCTAGAAAATTTAAATTAAGTTAAGAAAGGCTAAAAATTAGAAGTTAGCTTAGTTATATAATATATTATTAACCCTGATTTTTATAGATTATTAAAAAAATACCTTATAGGGTAGTTTAGAGAAAAGTATATTCGCACTGTATAAATAGTTATTTCTCTATAAAGGAGATTTTATAAAAATCTATAAAAATTAAATATAGTTTATTTATAAGTTAAATAGCCATAGATACTCTTTATAAGTTTCTAGCTATTTTATTTAAGTTTTTATTCAAGTTTAAAAATCCTAGTTTTAGTGCACAGTCTAGCTGTCCGGCATACTTGTCTGTCCGGCTCGCTATATATATACATTATATATAATAAGTTAAATAAGCAAGTAAGTTATATAAAAATCCCTTATAAAATATCTTCTCTATTTAATTAATTAATTCTTAATTACCTAGTATATCATAGTCTAATTATAAGGATAGAATCCTTCTAGCCCTTTAGACTTATTAAAATTAATTAAAACTTAATCTTTAATACGCCACAAAGATCTATTAAGTTAATTATAATACTCACCTTAACCGCTATAAAGGTATATAAGCCTAGGCTAATATTATCTTAAAATCACGCTAATTATTTAATCTAAAGAAATAGATCCTTATTTACTTTATTCTTAACCTAGATTCGCGAGGATTTCCCCCCTAGCTTTATAATATAAAAGAAATAACTAATTAATTACTTATTAACCGCGATGTACTACCTATAAGTATATATTAGGCTTTGAATTTTATTAAGTAATATTAAGAGCTTAAAATATATTTTTTTTAAAAATATAATTATTAAAAAGTTAAATATAAAAATTTAATTATTATTTATAATTAGTTTTAATTTATAATAAATATAATTATAAGGTATAATATTTAATTAAATAATATTTATAACTTTAATAAGATTAATTTCTTTATAAATATAATTATAAGTAAAATAATTATTATAGGCTTAAAAAGGTATTTAAAGCTAAAATTAATATAACTTAATAATTAAAAATAAATTATAATTATTTAAGTAATTAATATAAAAGGCTAACGTACTTAATAAGCAAGTGTCTCAGACAAGCAAGTGTCTTAAGCATACTGTGCACTAAAAGGAGAGATTTCTAAGCTTAATAAAAAAAGGTATAAAATAGCTAAAAACTTAAAAAAATTTATTTTAGGTATTTAGCTAGTATATTAGCTATATATAATTTAATTAGATTTTTAAAAAATTTCCTTATAAAAAAATAGCTATTTACACAATATAAATAGACTTTTTAAATACTAGCTTATTAAAATTAGTTAAAAAAATATATAAAAATTAAAATCAATATACTATTATATAATATATATAAACTTTAAATATTAGCTATTTTAGGCCTAGTATGATTTTCTTAGAATTTTTTAAATTAATCTTATATTTAGTATAAATCCCTCTATAGGGGAAATTAAGACACTCGCTTGTCTGAGACACTTGCTTATCAAGTATGTTAAGTAATTTAGCTATTTATTATTAATATACAATAATATTATCTTATTAATTAATATTAAGAAAATAACCTTTTAAGTAATTAAGCTATTATAATAACTTAAAATAATTAAATTAATAATAAGATTAGTCTTAAATAACTTAAGTATTTTAATTAATATATAATTAATTAATTAATTATTTCTTATTATCTCTTAATTCTTAATAATTATAAAAATTACTAATTTATTAAATTTAAGAGATATTATAAGAAAAAAATAATTATTTAGTTTTATATATTATTTTATTCTTTTTATTTATTTTAGCCCCTTAATATTAAATACTTTAATATATTAAAATAAGCTTATAATTAAAAAATAAAATAATTAATTAAATACTTTATAACTTATATTTTAAAGACTAAGTTCTTTCTAGCCTTTTATATAGTATATAAGGCCACTATAATAAAAAGAAATATTAAGAGGGCTTTTAAAGGAGCTAGCCTTATTCCTCTTAATCTAGAAACTATGGTCTCAAAGCTTAATATATAGCTACGGACTTTAATACTTACTAAGGAGGAAGCTTAGCCCTTAACCCCTTAGGTTTCAAAGACTCCAAAGATTATACTTAAGGCTAGATCTTAGTTAGAATACCTCGAGAAATAAATTAAAAGGTATTATAATAGCTCCCTAGAGTTAATTCTAAGAGTTTTAAAGTCTCTTATAAAAGGTATAATAATAATAATATATAAGAATATATTATTAAGGGCTAAAGTTAAAGATCTTTAAGAAATAAATAAGATATTAAGTTAGTAATATTAAAGAGTAAAAAAGACTAGATTATAAAAAAGAGGGGTTATAATAATAAAGGAAGGAAGGTAAATAATAAATTAAATAGATATTAATATATAAATAATAGCTAAATTATTAAGGAGTAGTAATTAAAGAAGGTTAATATAACTAGGTATTTAATATTATAATATTTATAATAAGCCTAGCTATAATATAAGGACTTATTAAGTAATAATTAAGATATCTAGGAAAGAATATAATAAGTAGTTTTAATTAATTAAATAATTTATAGTATTTTTATTATAATTCTTATTAAAGAGGTTAAGAAAAGTATATAACTTACTTACTTATTTAACTTACTATATATATATATATTATTATTTTTATTTTTATTAATATATTATTTAATTAGGGGATATTAAACCTTAATATTAAATCCCTGACCTTTAGAGGGGCCTTTTATAGTTTATAGATATTTTTCTTATTTTACTACTTCATAACTTTTACCTTAAACTCTCTAATCTTTTATTATATTACTTATATATCTTTGCCTTTTTTTTAAGGATCTTAACCCTTATAAGGATAAGGTCTCTTATTTTTACTTATCTTAATTAATTAATTACTAAGTAGGTAAATTAACCTCTAATAGATATATTAGCTCTTAGCTATAAATAAGGTAAAAGGGGGAGTACTTATAAGATACCTTTATAATTATTTTATTAATAAAGAATACTTTTTCTAGGTTATTATATTATTTTAGCTTTTTATTTTATTTTATCTTTCTTAAGGCTATTAAAATAAAATAATATCCTCTTTTATTAATATTATTAGTCTTAAGGTTATATAGGGATATAATAATTTATTATACTTTTAGTTCTTTAAATAAAAATCAGAATTAGTTATTTATAATAAAGCTAACGTACTTAATAAGCAAGTGTCTTAGACAAGCGAGTGTCCCAATTTCCCCTATAGAGGGATTTATACCAAATATAAGATTAGTTTAAAAAATTCTAAGAAAATCATACTAGGCCTAAAATAGCTAATATTTAAAGTTTATATATACTATATAATAGTATATTGATTTTAATTTTTATATATTTTTTAACTAATTTTAATAAGCTAGTATTTAAAAAGTTTATTTATACTATGTAAATAGCTATTTCTTTATAAAGAAATTTTTTAAAAATCTAATTAAATTATATATAGCTAATATACTAGTTAAATACCTAAAATAAATTTTTTTAAGTTTTTAGCTATCTTATAACTTTTTTTATTAAGCTTAGAAATCTCTCCTTTTAGTGCATAGTATGCTTAAGATACTTGCTTATCTGAGACACTTGCTTGTCAAGTATGTTATAAAATCACTATAGCTTCTTTTTAATATATAGTAAGTTAAGCTTATAGGTAAGGGAAGAGTTAATTAATATAAATATATTATAATTATTATCTAAGAGCGCCTAGTACTTATAAGTACTAATTTATAGATTTATTATTATAAACTCACTAAGTATACTTTATTTCTTTTTTTTTTTATTTTTTAAGTTCTTATTTTATTAGCTTTAATACCTATTTTTATATTAAAGCTAATCTTTTCTCTCCTTTTTAGGGCTAAGCTCCTTATCGCTAAATAGCTATAGGTCCTCTACTTAGTTATTTAGAGGGCTAACCCTAGCTGCATGCTATTAATTAGGTTATTAAACCTAATAAGGGCAGCTAGCTATTAAGTATTATTTAGATCTATACTTAAAATAAGCCTTTTATTTATTTATAGCGGGTTCCCTATAGACTTATTACTTCTCTTAAGTGATTTTATTAATATTTATTATCTTAGTATCTCCCTTATAGTCTTATATTTAACTAGGACCTTATAGTCGCTAGTGGCCATAGTTTAGTTAATTTCTCTCTCTAGGGTCATAGCTATGATACTATGACTTCTCTAAGGTTATTTCTCTTTCTAGGCCTAATTTCTTAAGCTTTTATATTACTTCTTAAACTTATTTAATCTATAGATTATAAGTCACTAAGAGCTAAATAATAACTAAGCTATAATATAATTACTTATTTAAGAGTCTTTTTAAAAAAGTAATTTTTATTTTATCTTCTTAGGTTATTTCTTTTATTTTTATAATATATTATTTAAACTTTAATAAGAAAATAATAAAAAACTTATTAACCTTTTAATAGCACTCTAATAATAAGCTTATTATATATACCTATATATTTTAATCCTTATTAAATTAATTAAGGTATTTTATAAAATCCTTAGGGTTATAATAATGTCTTATGTCTCTTATTTAATAAAATATTATAACTAGGCTTTAAGCTTTTTATAATAAATATAAATTAATTAAGTAAAACTTCTCTTAATTTATTAAGTAAAACTTAGCATTAAGTAAGAGTTTATTATATATCTATTATAACTATATAGGGTATTCGCGGTAATTTCTTAAAAACTTAGGAGGGTCTAGAAGGGGTTTATATTATAATATAATTCTAAGTGCTACTAATAGTTTAAAGGTAATTTTATTTATAATAGGCTCCTCTAGAAGATTATTAAGAGAAAGCTATAGGTTTGCTTTATCCTTAATAAAGGGAGGCTAGTAGTTAATAAGGTAATAAGGCTATTAAAATATCTAAAATTATATAAATAAGTGCATAACCTATTCTTAGAGTAGACTAAGAGTATTAGCTAGTTATTTACTATTAGCTACCCGTGAGTACTTTACTTCCTTAATATATAATAATAAGTTATTAAGTTAACTCTATAAGAGTATTATAAACTAGCTTAGCTAATCCTTAATTAGGTTCATAAGGGCAATATCCCTCGCGGATATCTCCCTAGGATTACTTTCTTTTATTACATGAATTTAGAATAAGCTCTTTATTATTAAGTAGCGAGCTTAATATTGAGTCTTAGATAATACTAGGGTTAGACTAAAGCTTATATAGCTAAGGTAAATTAATTAATTAAATATCTAAGACTAAGGAAGGAAGAGAAAGGAAAAGAACTTACTATGGCCTCGCTGTGGGTTTTATATAGGGCTCGCAGCAGGGCTGCGGAGAAGGGTTTCTCTAGTCTTGGTTTTTCCAGGGGGAAACAACCTTCCTCACGGGTTCGCCTATAATACCTTTAATTTATATATCTAATTAATTAAATAATCTTATATATTTTCTTAATAGACTATTTATTATATAGTTTTTCTTCTTAAATATATATCTAATTATAAAGTTAAATAAAAGAAAATAACTAATTTATTTTAAAATAAAAGATTTAAGGATATTATTTACTTTGCTATTAATTTAATAAATTAAGACTTATAAATTAGTCTCTAAGATAAAGGGAATACTATATATTATGCCCCTAAGGTAATAAAATACATAAAGGATTACTTTTTTTAAAGTCTTTATAGCTTCTTTTTAATTAGCTCCCTAGATAAACTTAGCGTCTTTTTTTAATAAATCTATTAAGGCCTTTATGATCTATATAAACTATTTAATTTATTAGTAATAATACCTAATAATACTAAGGAAAGACCTTACCTCCCTAATATCTAAGTAAACCTTTTACTCTAGTATTTTTATAACCTTCTTTTCTTCTAGCTTTTTTCTATAAGTCCTATAGAGATATCTAGTAATTATTACTATTTTCTTATAGAATTATAACTTCTAGCCTATTATTATATAACTTAATAATTTAATATTTATTAATACCTTATTAAGATTAATTAAATACTCTAAAATAAAGCAATATATCCTTAGTATTACCTCTTTCTTATTATAATTTATTATAGGAATTATTAATAATATATATATATACTAAAAGAATTAATATATATTAGGGATAAGATCTCTTAAGATTTAAAGAATATTCTAGGTAAACTAGGCAATTAAGTTTATAACTCCTTGCGGTAATATATATATTCTTAATAGCCTAATTAGTATTATAAAACTAATTAAATCTTTATTAATTTCTATTAGTTTTATTTCATTATATCTAGAGAAGAAGTCTAAAAGTAATAATATCTTAAATATAGCGAAGTCTATAGAGAACTTATTATAGCCTAGGGGGATAAAGTTATCTCTTAATATATATTTATTTATTAATATAACGTACTTAATAAGCGAGTATCTTAGATAAGCAAGTATCTCAAAAATCCCTTAACCTATATTATTCCTACTTAATTAATTAATTCATAACCACCTAGTATATTATAAATAAATTATAAGGCTAGAATGCTTCTTACCCTTCAGGCCCTTTAGAATAACCTAAGGTTAAGTCTCTAACGCGCCGCATTAATATATATAGTCTCTTAGAAGACCCTAGGTTGCTAACAAAAGGGCATTCTTTTTATATAAGAAACCACTACGAAATCACACAAGTTATTAGATCTAGAGGAATAGATCCTTATTTACTTTATTCTTAACCTAGATTCATAAGGATTTCCCTCCTAGCTTTATAGTATTAAAGAAATAGCTAATTAATTACTTATTGACCACGACGCGCTATTAATTAGCATATATTAAGCTTATAACTTTATTAAGTAATACCTAAAGCTTAAAATATGCTTTTTTTAGAAATATAATTACTAAAGAGCTAAGTATAAAGATCTAATAGTTATCTATAATTAGTTTTGCCTTATAAGAAATATAATTATAAAGTATAATATCTAATTAAATAATCTCTATAACTTTAATAAGATTAGCTTTTTTATAAATATAATTATAAATAGAATAGTTATTATAGGTTTAGAAAGGTATTTAAAGCTAAAATTAATATAGCTTAGAAACTAAGAATAGATTATAGTAATCTAAGTAATTAATATAAAAAGCTAAGTAATTTAGTTATTTATTATTAGCGCGGGCTAATATTACCTTATTAATTAGTATTAAAATAATAACCTCTTAGGTAATTAAGTAATTATAATAACTTAAAATAGCTAGATTAATAATAAAATTAGTCTTAAGTAATTAAAATACTTTAATTAATATATAGCTAAGTAATTAAATAATTATTATTATCTTTTAATCCTTAATAGCTATAAAAGTTATTATTTTATTAAATTTAAAAGATATTATAAGAAAAAAAAGATTATCTAGCTTTATATATTACTTTATTCCTCTTATTTACTTTAGCCCCTTAATATTAAATACTTTAAGCTACTAAAGAAGACCTATAACTAAGAAATAAAGTATTTAATTAAATATTTTATTATTTATATTTTAAAGACTAAGTTCTTTCTAGCCTTCTATATAATATATAAGGCTATTATAATAAAAAGAAATATTAAGGGGGCTTTTAAAGGAGCTAGCCTTATTTCTCTTAACCTAGAAACTATAGTCTTAAAGCTTAATATATAGCTATAGACTTTAATACCTATTAAGGAGGGGGCTAAACCTTTTACCCCTTAGGTCTTAAGGACCTTAAAGATTATACTTAAGGCTAGATCTTAGTTTAAATACCTTAAAAAATAAATTAAAAGATATAAGAATAGCTTCCTAGAGTTAATTATAAAGGCTATAAAGTCTTTTATAAAGGTAATAAAGGGAAATATATATTAAATAGTATTATTATGGGCTAAGGTTAAAAACCTTTAAGAAGTAAATAAGATACTAAGTTAGCACTAAAGGGCAAAAAGGACTAGATTATAGAAAAGAGGTATTATAATAATAAAAGAGGGAAAATAAGTAATTAATTAAATAGATATAGATATATAGGTAATAGCTAAATTATTAAGAAGTAATAATTAAGGAAGGTTAATTAGACTAAGTATTTAATATTATAATATTTATAGTTAGCCTAGCTATAATATAAGGACTTATTAGGTAGTAATTAAGATATCTAGGGAAGAATATAGTAAGTAGTTTTAATTAATTAAATAATTAATAGTAGTTTTTTAATGATTTTTATTATAAGGGTTAAGATTTCTTAAGATACTTGCTTATCTAAGATACTTGCTTATTAAGTATATTAACTAAGTTAATTAATTAGAATTAGCTATCTTTTTTTTTTAAATAAGAAAGAATAAGTTCTTATAAGGGCTATAATCTTCTTTAAGGATCCCCCTTTTTATCTAGGTTCTTAAGAGCTTAATAACTTCTTTCTTATATCTCTTAGGAATTAAGATACCCTTTACTTACTAGGCTCTATACTTAATTACCTTAATAACTTATAATAAGGCAATAAGTAGGTTAAGTTTTTTATATTTTAAGAATTCTTATATAAGTATTACCTCCCTATGATATATAATCTTAAGGAATATATTTAACTCTTTATATATAAAAGTATTATTTACTTAATTAATTAGTCCTTAAAGTTATTCTTTATAAATCTAGGTCCCCTACTTAATATTAAAAAACTTTAATATAATTTAATCTCTATATTTTAAATCTTCTTATAACTTCTCCTTTATCTTCTCTTATTTCTTAGCTTTTTATTTTAAGTTATCTTCTAGGGTAGAGCTATCTAAAGGGATATTATCTCTTAGGTAGATCTTAATTTTTTTTCTTTTATAGAGAGTATTAACTAAGATTTCTTTTAATTTACCTTAATTAAATAAGTCTTTTTTTTTTATATTTTATATTTCTTTCTCGCCTATGTTTTAATTAAATAATTTATATCTTCTAGGGCTATATAATATTACTTAATTATCTCTGCCCTTATAATATTAATTACTTTCTCCTTTAATTTTTAACTTAATTATTATAATAATGTTAAGATATTATCTAGTTTTAAATTACTCTCTTAGTTAACCTTAGGTTTAAAGAGAAGATTAATATTTATTTTAGTGGCATACTATGGTCTAGGCTAAAGGTCAAGGCTTCCTATTTAATAAAGCTAGTAGCTAGGGTAATTACTTATATATTACCTAGCTAGCAATAAAAAAGCATAGAATTATCTCTTATTAAGTAATTAAATAATACCCTTGCCGAATAGATAAATAGTATGCTAAGGATAAAGGAGATAGAGATTCCTTTAGAGGGCGCAATATATATCCTCTATTAAATCCATATATTACTAAGGTATAGCTAGATAATTACTTAACTAAGTATAATAACTTTATTTTATAAGAAAAAGGTTATTAAGGCTCTTATTTATATAACCTTAAGGCTATAAGCTCTTATAAGCTCTTCTAAGATAATATTCCCTTTAAAGCTAATATCTATTATAGCCTTAATAACTTTACCCTTTATATTATTAAGCTAGACTAAGATCTAAGGTAACTCCTAGGATTAAGTAATTATTTTATCTTAACCCTTAAGTATTGGCTTAATAATATTAATTATTTAATTAGTTAATTTATTATAATTAATAATAGGCTTAGTTATTTTTTTTATCTCTTTCTCTTCTGAATATATTTCTATAATCTTAGTCTCTTCTTTTCTTATACCTATATTAATAATTATTATATAATTACTAAGTTAAAGGTCCTTTATAGTATTATTAGCTTATTTAGTCTAAGGCTTATTAATAAGAATTATATTTACTTTAGCCCTTTTATTAATCTCAGCCTAATAAGATTCTCCTTAGTCTTACTCACTAACTTTAATCGCATTTATGCCTTAAGATGCCTAATTAAATAATTTTTATATCTCCTTAGTAGTATATAAGGCAGGTTTAATATAAGTAATCTACTTAATGCTATTAATAGTATCTTAATAATTCTTTATTACTTTTCTTCTAAGTTATAGTAGTAATATAAAGAGCTTATTAGCTATAATAGAAACTTTTTTATTTAATACTTATCTCTTAATTCCCTTAAAATAAAGACTTATTTTTCTTTAAGTATTTAAAATCTCTAATTTATTTCCTTATTAATTATAATTACTCTCTTAATTAATATAGATTTCTAGATAAATTATATAGCTTCTTAAGCCTTAGTAGTATCCTTAATATAAACCCTTTTTCTTCTATTAGTATTAATAACTATAATTATTATAGTAATTATTTAAAGCTTTTCTTTATAATTAAAAGATATAAGGTCTTTACCAATAAAGATTATATTAATAAAGGATTTTAGTAGTGGGTTCTAGCTATCTAGGATATCTTAATTCCCTTTTATAATATCTATAGGTAATTAATTAAATCCTTTAAGGGACTTATAGGCTAGTTAATAAAAGCTTAATACTTTAAGGTTTTTTTAACTTAATTATTAATAATAATATTTTCTTACTATATAAGTTAGAAGTTAATTCTAGTATAGTTAAATTATTTTATCTTCCTAGCTAAATAAAATAAGTTTAACTTTAGGAAATAATTTAGCTAATTATATATTAACTTATAGATTTTAAACCTCTTAAAGATATAAATTAAGTTTAATAATAATATCTTATTAAACCTCTTTAGAAAGGTAGTATTACCTTATAGGTTATAGCTTATAATTTTATTATTCTTATTAAATATAAGGTTTATATAATTACTTAAAAAATAATTCTTTTTAAAGTAATATTGATATATTATATTATTTTAATAGCTACCTTATTTAAATCTATATATTATATTAATATAAAAGTTTAAGCTATTTTATATCTAATTAAGTAATATTATATTTATTTTAAAGGCTTAAGGCGCTCCTAAGATTACCTATCTATTATATTCCCTTTCTAAGATCTAGACTAGCTATAACTAAGATTCTTATTCTTTAGCTATATTAATTATAAGCTAGCTTAATTATATAATTAATTAGTTAATCTTTAAGCTTATAATTTTATTAAGTTCTTTCTTAAGGATCTTTAAGGCCTTAATTACCTTCGCTATAAGGCTTAAGCTCTTAGGAGGGGTTAAGGTCTAAGTGACTTAATAGGTATCCTCCTTGCTTCTTAGGCGATAGGTCTTATAAATCTTAATCTTATTTTTATAGTATTATTGAATTATTTAAGTAAGTTCTTTATACTTTATACCTATAAGGTTATAGATATTTTTATTATATTTTTTATAAATCCCCTTAATAACCTCTCTAAGAAATACTTTATAATAACCCTAGATTAATTCTTAGAGGTTTTCTAGCTATTATTAATTTACCTAAAGAGATATTAATATTTATTTAGCTACTTAATAATAATATAGAAGTCTATCTTTAATTAGGTCTTATTAAGTATTTCTAACTTTTCCTTAATAATCTCTAATTAATTAGAATCTTTACTTATAAATAACTCCCTTAGCCTTACTTAGGCCTCTTTTAAACTAAGCCTATTTATAGCTTACTAAATTTCTTTCTTAATCTCTAGGTTAATATAAGATTTAAAGAGTATTATTTTTTTATCCTTAGAGATATTTATAAGGTCTACTTATTAATTAAAGTTTTATAAATACTTAGTTATATCTTTGTCTTTAAAAAGAGAAAGGGGGTTAAGAGGGATAGTAAAAGTAGGATTATTTAATCCTTTAAGTAAAATATTTATTAAGAGCTTATTAATCTCTTTAATACTTTTAGTAGCCTTATTATTCCTAGTATTTATATTTTAGCTCTAAGAGATATTAATCTTTTTCTTAATATTAATGCTTTTATTATTCTAAGTTATTTTAATAATTATTATTACTAAGGTTATAGTAATAAATATTGAATTAAATAATTCTTTAAGGTATTAATCTTTTATCTCTAAGCTTATAGCTATTATAAAATAGGGTTAGCTAATAACTAGGGTTTTTTAAATATAATAAAAATAAAAATAAAAGCAATAAGGGCCTTGCTTCTTATAGCTATATAAGCGAGGATTTTAATAACTAAGACCTTTTGATATAATTAGGTTAAGATCTCCTTAGGTAGCTTAAGTAAGACTAAATTACTTATTTTATTAAGAGATATTACCTCTTATATTAACTATAGGTAAATACTATTATTCTTTTCCTTATTTATAATAAGCGGATTTTTTTATCTCCCTATATTTACTTTTAGTAAGGTATTAAAAGGGTCTATCTTAGCCTTAAAACCTAGGGAAATTTAATTAAATAATTCCGCGGTATCTAGGTTAAGGGAAGGCAAGGGTCCTTTATAATTAGTCTCTAGTCATAGCTTAGTGATTCTTTAGGGTCTTCTTAATCTCTTACTCTTACTTCTCTATAGGAATTCTAAATATCTCGCACCCTTTAATCTAATAATAATAATTATATTTATAGTTTATTAATTAGTAATATAAAAGTATACTCTCTGATCTAATTAATTAAATTACTATTTAATAATATGACCTAATAATTATAAAGGCAAGAGTATTAAAAGTCCTATATAGAGGCATTAGATTTATTAGAGAAATATAATATATTAACTATAGCTAATTTATTATGGCTTTATTTTCTTTTAGGGACTTTTAAAAGAGAGATTTTATATACTTTTATATAAACTAAATATTAAAATAAAAATAAGAAGGGCAAATAATTAATTAATAAAATAATAATTATCTTATGAAAAGGAAGCCTAAAGCTCTGTATTCCTAAAATTAACCTCTATAAAAGAAGATAATAGTAGTTAAAGGCTGCGGCCTCTAACCCTTTTCTATATATAAGAAATTACCTAATAGCCTAAAGTAGCTTAGTACTTATTTTCCCTAACTTAATAACTTTAATAAAATTAATTTTTTTATAAATATTATTTTAAATAAAATAATTATTATAGGTTTAGAAAGGTATTTAAAGCTAAAATTAATATAGCCTAGAAATTAAAAATAAGTTATAATTATATAAGTAATTAATATAAAAGGCTAGGTAATCTATTTATTTATTATTAATATAGGCTAATATTACCTCGCTAATTAATACTAAGATAATAACCTCTTAGGTAATTAGGTTATTATAATAACTTAAAATAACTAAATTAATAATAAGACTAGTCTTAAGTAGCTTAAGTACTTTAACTAATATATAACTAATTAATTAATTAGTTTTTATTATCTCTTAATCCTTAATAATTATAAAAGTTATTATTTTATTAAATTTAAGAGATATTATAAGGAGAATAAGATTATTTAGCTTTATATATTATTTTATTTATTTTATTTATTTTATGTATTTTATTTATTTTATTTATTTTATTTATTTTATTTATTTTATTTATTTTATTTATTTTATTTATTTTATTTATTTTATTTATTTTATTTATTTTATTTATTTTATTTATTTTATTTATTTTATTTATTTTATTTATTTTATTTATTTTATTTATTTTATTTATTTTATTTATTTTATTTATTTTATTTATTTTATTTATTTTATTTATTTTATTTATTTTATTTATTTTATTTATTTTATTTATTTTAGCCCCTTAATATTAAGTACTTTAATATACTTAAGAAGGTATATAAGAAAGAAATAAAATATTTAATTAGATATTTTATAACTTATATTTTAAAGATTAAGTTCTTTTTAGTCTTTTATATTATATTTTAAGCTATTATAATAAAAAAAAATATTAAGGTATTTTTAAAGAGACTAAATTTATTTCTCTTAATTTAAAAAATATAATCTTAAAGGTTAATATATAGCTATAGATATTAATACTAATTAAGGAAGTAATTAAATTATTAACTTTTTAGGCTTTAAGAACCCTAAAGATTATACTTAAGGCCTAATCTTAGTTTAAATACCTTAAAAGATAGATTAAAAGGCACTAAAGTAGCTCTCTAGAGTTAATTCTTAAAGTATTAAAGTCTCTTATAAAGGGAATAAAGGTAATTATATATGAGATAGCTCTTATAAGGGCAGAGATCTAAGACCTTTAAGAGGCAAATAAAATACTAAGCTAGCACTAGAGGGTAAAAAAACCTAGCTATAAAAAAGAAGGGTAATAATAGTAAAAAAAGAAAGATAAGTAATTAATTAAATAGATATTAATATATAAGTAATAACTAAATTATTATAAAGTAATAATTAAAAAAGGTTAATATAACTAAGGGTTTAATATTATAATATCTATAATAAACCTAGTTATAATATAAATACTTATTAAGTAATAATTAAGATAATATACTTAATAAGTAAGATAATTAAATAAATAAGATAATTAAAAATCTTAACCCTTAAGATAGAAATTATAATAAAAATACTATAATTTATTTAATTAATTAAAATTACTTATTATATTCTTCCCTAGATATTTTAATTATTACTTAATAGGTCCTTATATTATAGCTAGGCTTATTATAGATATTATAATACTAAATACCTAATTATATTAACCTCCCTTAATTACTACTTTATAATAATTTAGTCACTACTTATGCATTAATATCTATTTAATTAATTACTTATTTTTCTTCTTTTATTATTATAACCCTTCTTTTTTATAACTAGGTCCTTTTTGCCCTCTACCGCTAGCGAAGTATCTTATTTACCTCTTTAAGGTCTTAGATCTTTGCCCTAATTAAAGCCATCTTATATATAATAGCCTTTATTTCCTTTATAAGAGACTTTAGGGCTTTAAGGATTAATTCTAGAGAGCTATTTTAATACCTTTTAATCTATCTTTTAAGATATTTAGACTAAGATTAGGCCTTAAGTATAATCTTTAAGGTCCTTAAAGCCTTAGGGGTTAATAATTTAATTACCTCCTTAACTAGTATTAGTGTCTATAGCTATATATTAAGCTTTAAGATTATATTTTTAAGTTAAAAAAAAAAAAAGCTAGCTCTTTTAAAAGCCCTCTTAATATTTCTTTTTATTATAATAATCTTATATATTATATAAAAGGCTAGAAAGAACTTAGTCTTTAAAATATAAGTAATAAAATATCTAATTAAATATTTTATTTCTTAACTATAGGCCTTCTTTAATGGCCTAAAATACCTAATATTAAGAGACTAAAGTAAATAAGATAAATAAGGTAATATATAAAGCTAGATAATCTTTTTTTCTTTATAATATCTCTTAAATTTAATAAAATAATAACTTTTATAATTATTAAGGATTAAAAGATAATAATAATTATTTATTTACTTAGTTATATATTAATTAAAGTATTTAAGCTACTTAAGATTAATCTTATTATTAATCTAGTTATTTTAGGTTATTATAATAATTTAATTACCTAAGAGATTATTATCTTAGTATTAATTAATAAGGTAATATTAGCTTATATTAATAATAAATAATTAGATTACTTAGCTTTTTATATTAATTACCTAGATTATTATAATTTATTCTTAGTTTCTAGGCTATATTAATTTTAGCTTTAAATACCTTTTTAAGCCTATAATAATTATTTTATTTATAATTATGCCTATAAAAAAGCTAATTTTATTAAAGTTATAAATATTATTTAATTAAATATTATACTTAGTAATTATATTTATTATAAGCTAAAACTAATTATAAATAATAATTAGATCTTTATACTTAGCTCTTTAGTAATTATATTTCTAAAAAAAAATATATCTTAAGCTCTTAATATTACTTAATAAAGTTTAAAGCCTAATATATATTAATAAGTAGCGCGTTATAGTTAGTAAGTAATTAATTAGCTATTTCTTTTATATTATAAAGCTAAGGGGGAAATCCTCGCGAATCTAGGTCAAGAATAAAATAAATAAGGATCTCTTTTTTTAGATCTAATAGCTTGCGTGATTTAGGGATAATATTAGCTTGGGCTTAAATGCCTTAATTATCGTTAAAGAGAGTATTATAGTTGACTTTATAGATCCTTGTGGCTTACTAGAGACTTAAGTTTAGGGTATTTTAATAGGCCTAAAGGGCAAGAAGAATTCTAGCCTCTTTATTTCCTTTTAATATATTAGGTAATTAAGAATTAATTAATTAAATAGTAATAATATAAGTTAAGGGATTTTTAATTATCTCACTTATCTAATTATCTCACTTATTAAGTATATTATATATATAATATATATAATAAGTAAGTATTATAATTATATAAGTATTATAAAAATCCTAACCTCTAAGCTAGAGATTATAATAAAAATACTATAAACTATTTAATTAATTAAAACTACTTATTATACTCTTCCTTAGATATCTTAATTACTACTTAATAAATCCTTATATTATAACTAGGCTTATTATAAATACTATAATACTAAATACCTAGTTATATTAACCTCCCTTAACTACTACTCTATGATAATTTAGCCACTATTTATATATTAATATCTATTTAATTAATTACTTACCTTCCCTCCTCTACTATTATAACCCCTTTTTTCTATAGTTTAGTCCTTTTTGCCCTCTAGCGCTGACTAAGTATCTTATTTGCCTCCCGAAGGTCTTTATTATTAGTAATTAATAAGGTAACCTAATATATAATTACCTTTATTCCCTTCTTAAGAGACCTTAGGGCTTTAAGGATTAACTCTAGGGAGCTACTTTAATGCCTCTTAATTTATCTTTCTAAGTATTTAGACTAAGATTAGGCCTTAAGTATAATCTTTAAGGTCCTTAATACCTAAGAGGTTAATTAATTAGAAGCCTCCTTAATTAGCATTAGTATTTATAGCTATATATTAAGCTTTAAGACTATACTTTCTAGGTCAAGGGGAATAAGACTAGCTTCTTTAAAAGCCCTCTTAATATTTCTTTTTATTATAATAGCCTTATATATTATATAAAAGGCTAAAAAGAACTTAGTCTTTAAAATATAAATAATAAAATATTTAATTAAATACTTTATTTCTTAGTTATAGGCCTTCTTTAATAGCTTAAAGTACTTAATATTAAGGGGCTAGAGTAAATAAGATAAATAAGGTAATATATAAAGCTAGATAATCTTTTTTTTTTATAATATCTCTTAAATTTAATAAAGTAATAATTTTTATAGCTATTAAGGATTAAAAGATAATAATAATTATTTAATTACTTAGTTATATATTAATTAAAATATTTTAGTTATTTTAAATTAATCTTATTATTAATTTAATTATTTTAAGTTATTATAATAACTTAATTACCTAAGAGGTTATTATTTTAGTATTAATTAGTAAGATAATATTAGCTTATATTAATAATAAATAGCTAGATTATTTAGCCTTTTATATTAATTACTTAAATTATTATAATTTATTTTTAATTTCTAGGCTATATTAATTTTAGCTTTAAATATCTTTCTAAGCCTATAATAATTATTTTATTTATAATTATGCCTATAAGAAAGCTAATCTTATTAAAGTTATATAGATTATTTAATTAAATATTATATTTTATAATTATACTTCCTATAAGCTAGAACTAATTATAGATAATTATTAAGTCTTTATATTTAGCTCTTTAGTAATTATATTTATAAAAAAAATATATCTTAATTATCTAAGTATTACTTAATAAAGTTATAAGCCTAATATATGTTAATAAGTAGTGCATCGTAATTAGTAAGTAATTAATTAGTTATTTCCTTTATACTATGAAGCTAGGGGGGAAATCCTCGCGAATCTAAGTCAAGAATAAAGTAAATGAGAATCTATTCCTCTAGATCAGATAGCCGATGTGATTTCTAGATAGTATTACGTCGAGATTAAATGCCGTGCTGTCTGTGATGTAAGGTATGATAATGAACCTTATAGATAGCTGTAGCTCGTCGGATGCTTAACTCAGGGTCATTTTGCATAGCCTGAAGGGCAAGAAGCATTCTAGACTTAATAAAAGCCTGTGATATACTAGGTGGTTAAGAAATAATTAATTAAATCAAGAAGATATAAGTTGAGGGATTTTTATAACACTTGCATGACTATGATACTTGCTTATCATGTATGTTATTAATTAATTTTATAATCTTTTTTATTATATTAAATAAAGTAATTAATCTTTATATTTCTAAGATTTTTATTTTTATTTTTCTTAGCTTTTAAAATAAAATAACTTTTATATTTTTAAAGTATTTAAGGTAATATCTTAATTCTAGGCTTATTATTATAAGATATATAAGTATTTTATAAATAAGTCTCTTATATATCTTAATTAATCTTATTAAGATTTTATTTTATCTTAGGGCTTTTTATAACCTTATTTTTTATAAAGTTTATTTAATTTTTTTAGCTTTAATTTATAAGTTAATTATATATATGCCTTAGGGATATTATTAAAGCCTTTATAAGTATTTTCTAAGAGTAATTTTAATATTAGTTTATCTTAGAAAAATTTATTAACTAATATTTTTATTTTCTTTTAATATATAATAATTAGCTATATTTTATCTTAATAAAGGTTAAGTATATAGCCTATTTATGCCCCTAAGGTAGTTACTTTTAATTATTTCATTAATATTTATAATAATTTATTTTTAAAGTGAATTTTTATTATTATTTTTTATAATTTCTCTTTATATAACATATATGATAAGCATGCGACGCATGCAAGTATACGTCGCACTTTTCCCTCCTACACCAACGTTTTTATTTAATCAATTGATTCTTAACCACCTATGATGTCAGCTACTTCTATAAAAGCTAGAACCCTTCTTGCCCTTCAGGCCCTTCAAAATAAACCAAATCTAAGCGTCCGACGCGCTGCAAAGCTCTATATGGTCTCTGAGCATAGGCTATGCCGCCCTAGGCAAGGCATTTAATCTCGATCTGATTGGATCCCCCAATCGCGTCGACTATTAGATCTAGAGGAACAGATCCTTAAGCACTTTATTCTCGACCTAGATTCACGAGGATTTCCCCCCTGGCTTTGTGGTATAAAAGAAATAACTAATTAATTACTTATTAACCGTGATATACTACTTATTAATATATATTAGGCTTATAACTTCATTAAGTAATACTTAGAGCTTAAGATATATTTTTTTTTATAAATATAATTACTAAAGAGCTAAATATAAAGACTTAATAATTATCTATAATTAATTTTAATTTATAAAAAATATAATTATAAAGTATAATATTTAATTAAATAATTTATATAACTTTAATAAGATTAGCTTTCTTATAGATATAATTATAAATAGAATAATTATTATAAATTTAAAAAGGTATTTAAAGCTAAAATTAATATAACTTAGAAACTAAAAATAGATTATAATTATCTAAGTAATTAATATAAAAGGCTAAATAATCTAGTTATTTATTATTAATATAAGCTAATATTACCTTATTAATTAATATTAAGATAATAACCTCTTAGGTAATTAAGTAATTATAATAACTTAAAATAATTAAATTAATAATAAAATTAATTTTAAGTAATTAAAATACTTTAATTAATATATAATTAAGTAATTAAATAATTATTATTATTTTTAATTCTTAATAATTATAAAAATTATTACTTTATTAAATTTAAGAGATAATATAAAAAAAGAAGATTATCTAGCTTTATATACTACCTTATTTCTCTTATTTACTTTAGTCTCTTAATATTAAGTACTTTAGGCTATTAAAAAAGGCCTATAATTAAGAAATAAAGTATCTAATTAAATACTTTATTACTTATATTTTAAAAACTAAGTTCTTTCTAGCCTTTTATATAATATATAAGGCTATTATAATAAAAAGAAATATTAGGGGGGCTTTTAAAGGAGCTAGTCTTATTCTTTTTAACCTAGAAACTATAATCTTAAAGCTTAATATATAACTATAGACTCTAATGCTTATTAAGGAGGAGGCTAAACCTTTTACCCCTTGGGTCTTAAGGACCCTAAAGACTATACTTAAGGCCTAATCTTAGTCTAAATATCTTAAAAAATAAATCAAAAGGCATTAAAGTAGCTCTCTAGAGTTAATTCTTAAAGTATTAAAGTCTTTTATAAAGGGAATAAAGGCGGTTATATATAAGATAGCTCTTATAAGGGGAGAGGTCTAAGACCTTTAATAGGTAAATGAGATACTAAGCTAGCACTAGAGGGCAAAATAGACCTAATTATAGAAAAGAGGGGTTATAATAATAAAGGAAGGAAGATAAGTAATTAATTAGATAGATATTAATATATAAGTAGTGGCTAAATTATTAAGGAGTAGTAGTTAAGGGAGGTTAATATAATAAGATATTTAGTATTATAGTATTTATAGTAAGCCTAGGTATAATATAAGGACTTATTAAGTAATAATTAAAATATCTAAAGATAAATATAGTAAGTAGTTTTAATTAATTAAATAATTTATAGAATTTTTATTATTATTTCTAAAAGAGAGGTTAAGAAAAGTATAATATATACTTATATATAATATATGCTTATTATATATATTAATAATTTTTTTTTTTTATATTTATTAAAAATTTTCTAATATTTTAACTAAGAGGCATAATATATATAATAAGCAAGTATAATAATTATATAAGTATAATAAAAATCCTAATCTTTAAGCTAGAGATTATAATAAAAATATAATAAACTATTTAATTAATTAAAATTACTTATTATACTTTTCCCTAGATATCTTAATTACTACTTAATAAGTCCTTATATTATACCTAGGCTTATTATAAATATTATAATACTAAATACCTAGTTACGCTAACCTCCCTTAACTACTACTCCATAATAATTTAGCCACTATCTATATATTAGCATCTATTTAATTAATTACTTACCTTTCTTTCTTTATTATTATAACCCCTTTTTTTTATAGCTAGGTCCTTTTTACCCTCTAGCGCTAGCTAAGTATCTTATTTACTTCCTAAAGGTCTTTATTATTAGTAGCTAATAAGGCAACCTAATATATAATTGCCTTTATCCCCTTCTTAAGAGACCTTAGGGCTTTAAGAATTAACTCTAGGGAGCTACTTTAATACCTTTTAATTTATCTCTTAAGGTATTTAGACTAAGATTAGGCCTTAAGTATAGTCTTTGGGGTCCTTAAAGCCTAAGAGGCTAATTAATTAAATACCTCTTTAACCGGCGTTAGTATCTATAGCTATATATTAAGCTTTAAGATTATACTTTCTAGATTAAAAGGAATAAGCCTAGCCCCTTTAAATAATATCTTAATATTTTTTTTTATTATAGTGGCTTAAAATGCGGCGTAAAAGGCTAGAAAGAACTTAATCTTTGAAATATATATAATAGACCTTTTAATTAAATACTTTATTTCTTAACTATAGGCCCTCTTAAGTATACTAAAGTATATAATATTAAGAGGCTAAAGTAAGTAAGATAAATAAGGTAGTATATAAAGCTAGATAATCTTATTATTATTATAATATCTCTTAAATTTAATAAAGTAATAACTTTTATAGTTATTAAGGATTAAGAGATAATAAAAACTAACTAATTAATTAATTATATATTAGTTAAAGTGCTTAAGCCACTTAAGACCTATCTCGTTATTAATCTAGCCATTTTAGGTCATTATAATAGCCTAATTGCCCGGGAGGTTATTTTCTTAGTACTAATTAGCGAGGTAATATTAGCCCGTATTAATAATAAATAGCGGGATTAACTAGCCTTCTATATTAATCGCTTAGATTACTATAATTTATTCCTAGTTTCTAGGCTATATTAATTTTAGCTTTAAATGCCTTTCTAAGTCTATAATAACTATTTTGCTTATAATTATACCTATAAAGAAGCTAATCTTATTAAAGTTATAAATATCCCTTATATTAATATTATACTTCATAATTATATTTACTATAAGCTAAAACTAATTATAGATAATAATTAGATCTTTATACTTAGCTCTCTAGTAATTATATTTCTAAAAAAAATATATCTTAAGCTCTAAGTATTACTTAATAAAGTTATGAGCCTAATATATGCTAATAAGTGGCGCATCGCGATCAATAAGTAATTAATTAGTTATTTCTTTTATATTATAAAGCCGGGGGGGAAATTCTCATAAATCTAGGTTAAGAATAAAGTAAATAAGGATCTATTCCTCTAGATCAGAGAGCCGATATGACTATGGGATAGTATCGCGTTGAGACTGGATACCTCGCTATTAGTGATATAAGGTCTAATAATAGACCTTATAGATAGTTGCCGCTCGTCGGAGGCTTAACTTAGGGCTATTTTGTATTGCCTGAAGGGTAAGAAGGATTCTAGACTTAATAAAGCCTTGTGATATATTGGGTGGTTAAGAATTAATTAATTAAATAGAGATAATATAGCGTGAGGGATTTTTGTTGCACTTGCATGACTATTGCACTCGCTTATTATGTATGTTATATATATTATTTTTTATTTTATCTTATTATAATAATTATTTTTTTAATTTATATTATTTATTATAATTTAATTTTTTTATTATATTTTCTTAAGATATTATGTAATTTATAATTTAATAAAGTTTTTTAATAAAATACTTAGTCTTTTTATTAAGATCCTTTAATATTTATATTACCTCGCTTATATTATATAAATAAGCTATTACCTCTTATTTAATATTATTTTAAGTAATTTCTAATTTAATATTTTTTCTTAGGTTTTTTTCTAAGAAGTGTCATATATAAATCACTTATAATATATAATCTAAGCCCTTAAGGTTATTTATTCCTAGGTATATAACCTTTTTAGGGTTTTATATAAAATAAAGGTTAATTATATTATTTTATTAATTTTTAAAGATATAAATAAGTTTTCTTCTAGGGGTAATAAAGGTAAATTATAACTTATCTATAGTTACTATAAGATCTTTATTCCCTTATATATATCTTTTATATTTATCTTAGAAAATAATATTAATTAAAGTCTTTTATAAAATAACTTTTTTTTTAGATATTTAGATATATTTTAATTTCTATAATATATATTATTATTATATTATTCAAGGAAATATAAATTAAGAATATACTTACTTTTATTTATAATTTAATCTTTTTTATCCTCTAGTATTAACTTAATATTTTATTTACTTTTTAAAGGTTTTTAATCTTAGCCCTTAATAATATATTCTTATATATTATTATTATTATATCTTTTATAGAAGACTTTTAAGCTCTTAGAATTAACTTTAGGGAGCTATGATAGTATTTTTTAATTTATCTCTTAAGGTATTTTAACTAAGATCTAGCCTTAAGTCTAGTCTTTAAAGTCTTTAAAATCTAAAGGGTTAAAGGCTAAGTTTTTTCCTTAGCTAATATTAGAGTCTATAGTTATATATTAAGCTTTCAGATTATATTTTCTAGGTTAAAAGAAATAAACCTAGTCTTTTTAAAAGCTATCTTAATATTTTTCTTTATTATAATAGCCTAAAAAGTAATATAAAAGACTAAGAAAAACTTAGTCCTTAAAATATAAGTAATAAAATATTTAATTAAATATTTTATTTCTTAACTATAAGCCTTTTTTAATAGCTTAAAATACTTAATATTAAGGGGCTAAAATAAATAAAAGATATAAAATAATATATAAAGCTAAATAATTTTTTTATAATATTTCTTAAATTTAATAAAGTAATAATTTTTATAATTATTAAAAATTAAAAAATAATAATAATTAATTAATTATTAAATTATATATTAATTAAAGTATTTAAGTTATTTAAGATTAATCTTATTATTAATTTAATTATTTTAAGTTATTATAATAATTTAATTACTTAAGAGGTTATTTTCTTAGTATTAATTAATAAGATAATATTAGTTTATATTAATAATAAATAATTAAATTACTTAGTCTTTTATATTAATTACTTAAATAATTATAATTTATTTTTAATTTCTAAGTTATATTAATTTTAACTTTAAATACCTTTTTAAACCTATAATAATTATTTTATTTATAATTATATTTATAAAAAAGCTAATTTTATTAAAATTATATAAATTATTAAATTAAATATTATATTTTATAATTATATTCTTTATAAGCTAAAACTAATTATAAATAATTATTAAGTCTTTATATTTAGCTTTTTAATAATTATATTTTTAAAAAAATATATCTTAAGCTCTAAGTATTACTTAATAAAATTATAAGCTTAATATATATTAATAAGTAATATATTATAATTAATAAGTAATTAATTAATTATTTCCTTTATATTATAAAGCTAAGAAAGAAGTTTTTATAAATCTAAGTTTAAAATAAAATACTTATATATTTATTTCTCTAGATTTAATAATTAATATAATTAGGGGACTTAATTAGATTAAGATTAAATGCCTTGCCTATGGCGGCGTAGCCTATGCTTAGAGACTATATAGAGCTTTATAGCGCATTGGATGCTTAGATTTGGTTTATTTTAAAGGGCCTAAAGGGTAAGAAGTATTTTAGCCTTTTATAGAAGTAGCTAATATTATAAGTAATTAAGAATTAATTAATTAAATAAAAAGGTTAATATAAGAGGGAAAAATATAATATATACTTGTATATATTACATACTTATTATATATATTATATGCTTATTATATATATTAATTCAAGAATTATCATTCTAAGAATAATAATATTAAGAATTAAAAAAAAAGATATATAAAGCCACTAGAGAATATATAAGCTATATAATTAATAGACCTAGATTATTATAATTTAAAGATTAATTAATTATCTTAGAGTAAGGGGCTATAAGGTTAAAGATATTTTATTAATATTATAATAATCTAAGGATAGTATAAATAAGTACCTAAGAGACCTTAGACTTAATAAATAAGAAATTCTATTAATTAGGTATTATAAATAATATCTATAAATATATTAAGAGCTACTTAATATACTAAGATATCCATATATTAAGATATCAGGTATATAACGTACTTGATAAGCGAGTGAGCCACTCAAGCGAGTGAGCCAGAAGTATTTATATCTTAAAAAGGGAAGCTAAAAAAACCCTTAAAATTTCATATATAGTCTAACGTACTTGATAAGCAAGCGCCGCAGTCAAGCAAGCGCCGCATTTATATTTCTACCTTAAAAGCAATTTTAAATAAATTCATAAAAATCCAAAGTTGGCTTAAAATATAAAAAAATAAAAGTTTAAGTTTATTATAATTTAAAGAAACTATATGAATTTTTTTTAGATTTTTATAAAACTATTACTAAGCTAGTATTTAAAAAATCTATTTACACTGTGTACTTAGCTATTTCTCTATAAAGGGACTTTTTTTAAAATCTATAAAAAATATTTTTAAGTTTCTTAAATAATTAGCATTAGAAAAGCCTTTTTTTTTTACGTTTATACCTATTTTATAGCAGTTTTTAAAATGTGAGATTTAATGATTCTTAGTTACACAGTCTAGTGCGGCGCTTGCTTGACTGCGGCGCTTGCTTATCAAGTACGTTAAAATAAATATAAACTTAATATTAAAGTTATTATATAATATATTATTATTTACTAATCTTTAAAAAAATATAATTAAATTCCTTATAAGGTAGTATAAAAAAGTATATTTATACTATATACTTAGCTATTTCCTTATAAAGGGACTTTTTTAAAAATCTAAAAAAAATATTTCTAGATTATTTATAGATTTAGCTTTATAAAAATACTTTTTATAACTTTTTCGCTATTTTATAGAGAAAGTTAGGTTATCTAGGGTATGTTAATTCTAGGTGCATAGTATGCTGGCTCACTTGCCTGACTGGCTTACTCGCTTATGAAGTACGTTAATAAATTATAATTATTATTATTCTCTTTATATTTATTTTAAGAAATTAGCCTTAAGTTTATAATTAGCTTATTAATAAATATATATAATAATAATCAAAGCTATAATACTATTCTTATTATTATATATTAAATACTAAAATATATTATATTTATTTTCATTATAAAAATACTTATAGCTATAAGCCTTATAATATTACTTTATAAGTATATAGAAAGCTATTTTAATATACTTCAAGGTATTATAAATAATAAAAATAAACTTATTATTAATAAATTCCAAGTAGACTTTATAAAATATAATAATATATTATTAATTATTAATCACTTATTATTTATGAACTAATAAGTAAATAAAGAAATATATTAGACTTTAGAGAAATATCTAAGGGTATATATAAAAATAAGCTTAATTATTAAGTAATATAACTCCTATAGGCTATGTTTATATATAATAATAACTAGTATTTTATAATTAAGGTCTCTCTTAATAAAGTATTATATAGATATTATTTAAGATATATTAAATATATCCTTATGAAATCTTAGGGCTAGCTTAAAATATTTAAATTTTTAGTTTTTATAAATACCTTAATATATTATTCTTAATAATATACTTATAACTTATATCTTATATTATAATATTTTAATTAATATTTTAAGATATAATATTAATAATCTCTTATTAATTTATATATTTAGCTAAATATTTCTAAACATTTAATAATATCTTAGATATTTATTTTCAACTTTATAAAATTAAAATCCTTAGAAAATATAAGAAATAAGCTTATATTATAAAATTACTTAAAATATATAAATATATAATAAACTTAATAAGCGAGCTAGTCAGATAAGTGAGCTAATTACTTATACTATGCACTAAAACTCTATATTTTAAACCTTTATAAAAACTATAATAAAATAGCTAGGGCTAGGGTTAGATTTTTTTGAAATATTTAGCTTATAAATAACTTAATATATATCACAAGCATATAAAACAGCCAAGCAAGTGAACCATAAATCCCTCAACCTATATCCTCTCTATTTAATTAATTAATTTTCAACCACCTAGTATATCATAGTTTAATTATAAGGCTAGAATGCTTCTTGCCCTTTAGGCCCCTTAAAATAACCCAAGACTAAGCCTCTAATACGCCGCAGGTATTTATAAGGTTAATTAAATAATATTACATCGCTGATAGCAAGGTATCTAATCTCGATGTAATACTATTGAAAAATCACGTCGGCTATTTGATGTAGAGGAATAGATCCTTATTTACTTTATTCTTAACTTAGATTTATAAGGATTTCCCCCTTAGCTTTATAATATAAAAGAAATAACTAATTAATTACTTATTAACTATAATATATTATTAATTAATAAGAATTAAGCTTTAAATCTTATTAAGTAATATTTAAACCTTAAGATATATTCTTTTTAGAAATATAATTATTAAAGAGCTAAATATAAAAATCTAATTATTATTTATAATTAATTTTAGCTTAATATACTTAATAAGCAAGTAAGACAAACAAGTAAGTAAAACAGCATACTATATAACTAGAATTAACCTATCCTAGGTAACCTAACTTTTAATATAAAATAGTAAAAAACCTATAAAAAAGGTTTTTATAGTACTAAAATCATATATAATCTAAAAAACATTTTTATATATTCTTAAAAAAATCCCTTTATAAACAAATAGCTAATTATATAGTGCGAATATATTTTTCTATACTACTTTATAAGGAATTTAATTAGAATTTTTAAAGATTAATATTAAATAATATCTTATATAATATATATAATATTAAGTTAATGCCTATTTTAAGCTATATTTAAAATTTTAAGAGTTTTTTTAATTTCTTCTTTTAAGGTAGAAATACCTATGTTTCACTTACTTGACCGTTTCACTTGCTATATATATACGTTATCGTAAATATAATTATAAAATATAGTATTTAATTAAATAATATTTATAACTTTAATAAGATTAGCTTTTTTATAAATATAATTATAAATAAAATAGTTATTATAGGCTTAAAAAGGTATTTAAAGCTAAAATTAATATAACTTAAAAACTAAGAATAAATTATAATAATCTAAGTAATTAATATAAAAGGCTAATTAATTTTATTATTTATTATTAATGTAAGCTAATATTACTTTATTAATTAATATTAAAAAATAACCTCTTAGGTAATTAAGCTATTATAATAACTTAAAATAGCTATATTAATAATATAATTAGTCTTAAGTAATTTGAATACTTTAATTAATATATAGCTAATTAATTAATTAATTTTTATTAACGTATATAATAAGCAAGCGTCGCACTCAAGTAAGCGTCGCATTTTACCCTATAGTGGTATTTATATTAAATTTTAAAATAGCTTTAAAAAATTCTAAGAAACTTAGCTTATATTTTAACTGCTTAAAAACTAAGAGTCTGACTAATTAGACTATAAGTAATTTATTATAATTTTTTAAAGTTTTTTAAAAAATCCCTTATAAGGTAGTTTATGAAAAAGCTATTCGCACTATATAAATAGCTTTTTCTTTATAAAGGAAATTTTTTAAAAATCTAAAAAAATTATTTTTAAATTATATAAAGAGTTAAACTTATAGAGATACTTTTTTAAGTCACTAGCTATTTTATTATAGTTTTTATTTAGCTTTAAAATTTAGACTTTTAGTATATAGTATAGGTGCGACGCATGCCTGACTACGACGCTTACCTATTATATATATTACTTTTTAATTCTTAATAGCTATAAAAACTATTACTTTATTAAGTTTAAGAAATATTATAATAATAATAAAATTATTTAGCTTTATATATTACTTTATTTATTTTATTTATTTTAGCCCCTTAATATTATATATTTTGATATATTTAAGAACGCTTATAAAAAAGAAATAAAATATTTAACTAGATATTTTATAATATATATTTTAAAGACCAAGTTTTTTTTAGCCTTTTATATTATATTTTAAGCTATTATAATAGAAAAAATATTAAGGTATTTTTTAAAAAGGCTAGGCTTATTTCTTTTAATTTAAAAAATATAGTCTTAAAGCTTAATAGATAGCTATAAATACTAATACTAATTAAAAAGGTAATTAAATTATTAACCTTTTAGGCTTTAAAGACATTAAAGACTATACTTAAGGCTTAATCTTAGTTTAAATATTTTAAAAATAGATTAAAAGGCATTAAAGTAGCTCTCTAGAGTTAATCTTTAAAGCCCTAAAGTCTTTTATAAAGGGAATAAAAGCTATATATATAAGATAGCTTTAATTAAGGCAAAGATCTAAGACTTTTAGGAGATAAATAAAATACTTAGTTAGCGCTAGAGCATAAAAAAGACTTAGCTATAAAAAAGAGGGGTTATAATAATAAAAAAAGGAAAATAAGTAATTAATTAAATAGATATTAATATATAATTTTTATCTTAAGGGGTAAAAGAAAGTAGTTTACTTACTTAGGTGGTTTATATATATACTTATAATATATATTCTATATTTTCTTTTAGATTTTTAAAAAAATTCCTTGATATAGAAATAGCTATTTATATAATATAAATAAGACTTTAATTATTTTTTTTAAAAGGGCTTACCCTAGAGTCTATATAAAGTTCTTAAGAAAATATATATAGGCTCACTAAGCTAATTATTAGGTTTAAGCTATTTTAGGCATAATATAATTGTTTTAAAATATTTTAAAAGAATTCTCTCTAAGGTAAAAATCTCACTATAGGGATTTTTAATTAGCTTACTTATCTAATTGGCTCGCTTATTAAGTCTATTATATAATAACGTACTTAATAAGCAAGTGAAACAGACAAGTAAGTGAAACAGCATACTGTATAACTAGAATTAACCTATCCTAGGTAACCTAACTTTCTATATAAAATAGTAAAAGACTTATAGAAAGAGTCTTTATAGTACTTAAATCATAAATAATCTAAAAAGCATTTTTTTATATTTTTAAAAAAAATCCCTTTATAAAGAAATAGCTAATTATATAGTGCGAATACATTTTTCTATACTACTTTATAAGGAACTTAATTAGAATTTTTCAAAAATTAGTATTAAATAATATTTTATATAATATATATAATATTAAGTTTATGCCTATTTTAAGCTATATTTAAAATTTTAAGAGTTTTTTTAATTTCTTCTTTTAAGGTAGAAATACCTATGTTTCACTTACTTGACCGTTTTACTTGCTATACATATACGTTATATTTTATATATTATTCTTTAAGTTATAAAAGAATTAGCTAAATAATATCAAAATATAAGCCTTATTAAGCATAAAGATAAGCTTAATAAATAAAATATAAAAAAGTAATAAATTATAAGCCTATTAATTAAGTATTATTTTATTTTATTAAATAAAAGGGCTCACTAATAAATTATATTACTTAGGAGCCTAATTATTACCTAGAAAATATAAAAAATAATAATTAGGAAGTAATATATATATGTAATAAGTTAAATAATTAAGTAAATTAAAAAAAAAACTTTTATTATTTTGTTTTTAATTTAGATTTATAAAGATTTTTTTTTAAATTTAAAATATTAAAATAATAATTAATTATTTATTTAATAATTAACGTATATGATAAGCGAGTGGATCAAGCAAGTGAGTGGATTACTTTTACCCTATAGTGTAAATCTCACCTAAATCTAAAATAAGTTAAAAAATTTCTAAATAATCTAACGTACTTGATAAGCAAGTGTCTCAGACAAGCAAGTGTCTCAAGCATACTGTGCACTAAAAGGAGAGATTTCTAAGCTTAATAAAAAAAGGTATAAAATAGCTAAAAACTTAGAAAGATTTATTTTAGGTATTTAGCTAGTATATTAGCTATATATAGTTTAATTAGATTTTTAAAAAATTTCCTTATAAAGAAATAGCTATTTACACAGTATAAATAGACTTTTTAAATACTAGCTTATTAAAATTATTTAAAAAAATATATAAAAATTAAAATCAATATACTATTATATAATATATATAAACTTTAAATATTAGCTATTTTAGGCCTAGTATGATTTTCTTAGAATTTTTTAAACTAATCTTATATTTGGTATAAATCCCTCTATAGGGGAAATTGGGACACTCGCTTGTCTGAGACACTTGCTTATCAAGTATGTTAATTAAAATTTATATAGGCTAAGAATATAAAATAAGATATATTAAAAAATCTAAACTATCTTAGTAGTTTTTTTAGATTTTTAAACTAACTTATTAATAAGTTATTTAATAATTTCTTATTCACACTGTTTTTTTATAAATTTTTATTTTTAAAAAATTAAACAGATTTTTTAAAAATCTTAGAAAATTATAAGCTTATAACTATTTTAGTTAGACTTATAGAATTGTCTTTTTTAGATCTATAGCTATTTTATAGAAGTTTTTAGCAAGTTAAGGTTTATGATTTTTAGGTGCACAGTATGGCTGATCCACTCGCTTGTTTGATCCACTCGCTTATCATATACGTTATACTGTATAATTTATTAATATATATTAGATTAACGTATATGCATAGCAAGTGTCTCAGTCAAGCAAGTGTCCCAAAATACCCTATAGTGAGATTTCTACCTAATTGAAATTTTCTTTAAAATTTTTTAAAAAATTCAAATTAAATCTAATTAAGCGAGAATTAGATGACTTATGCTTTTTTAAGCTAAAATATATAGAAATATTTTTTAAAGATTATTTAAAAAATTCCTTATAAGGTAGTTTAGAAAAAGTGTATTCGCACTATATATATTACTATTTCTCTATATAAGAGATTTTTTAAAAATCTAAAAAAATTATTTTTAGATTAAGTAAAGGGTTAGATTTACAAAACTACTTATTTTTGTTTTTAGCTATTTTATAGCAGTTTTTAAAGGTTTAAGCTTTATCGTTTTTAGGTGCACAATATAGCTGAGACACTTGCTTGACTGAGACACTTGCTATGCATATACATTATAACTTTATTAAATAATATTTAAAGCTAAAATTAATATAAGTAAAAAATTAAAAATAAATTATAATAATTTAAGTAATTAATATAAAAGATTATTTAGCTTTATATATTCTTTTATTTTTTTTATATTTTTTAGTCTCTTAATATTAAGCTATAAATATTAATATTAATTAAGGAGGTATTTAATTAATTAACCTCTTAGGCATTAAGGACCTTAAAGATTATATTTAAGGCCTAATCTTAATTTAAATATCTTAAAAAATAAATTAAAAGATATTAAAGTAGCTCCTTAGAGTTAATATTTAAAGCCCTAAGGTCTCTTAAAAAAGAAATAAAAATAATTATATATTAGGTTATTTTATTAATTACTAAGAATAAAGACCTTTAGGAGATAAATAAGATACTTAATTAGTATTAAAGGGCAAAAAGAACCTAATTATAAAAAAGAGGGGTTATAATAATATAAGAAAAAAGATAAGTAATTAATTAAATAAATATTAATATATAAATAATAACTAAATTATTAAAGAATAATAATTAAGAAAGGTTAATATAATTAGGTATTTAATATTATAATATTTATAATTAGCCTAATTATAATATAAAGACTTATTAAGTAATAATTAAGATATTTAAGGAAAAATATAATAAATAGTTTTAATTAATTAAATAATTTATAGTATTTTTATTATAATCTCTAATAGAAAGGTTAGGATTTTTATAATATTTACTTATTTATAATACTTACTTATTATATATATTATATATATATTATTATAAGGTTATAGAAAAGAATTATAAGAAATAAAATAATACTTAGTTAATAGCTAATTAAAATATCTATAAAGAATAAAAATATTAATTATAGAAAACCTAGATAAGAAAAATAAATAATAAAAATAAAAACTTAGTAAAATTATAAAAGATAATTATTAATAAGCTATTATTAAGTATTAGTTAAAAATTATAAAAACAAATTATAAAAATAAAAATTATAATTATAAATCACTACTTAAGAATTAATATTAAAAGTATTAAAGCTATAATTCTTACTAGGCCTAGGGTTTATTAAGCCTTTACCCTTATTATTACCTTTAATATAAAAAAATAAGTTTACTTATTAATAAATAGAGAGATTAATACGCCATTATTATTATTATTATTATTATTATTATTATTATTATTATTATTATTATTATTATTATTATTATTATTATTATTATTATTATTATTATTATTATTATTATTATTATTATTATTATTATTATTATTATTATTATTATTATTATTATTATTATTATTATTATTATTATTATTATTATTATTATTATTATTATTATTATTATTATTATTATTATTATTATTATTATTATTATTATTATTATTATTACTATTATTATTATTATTATTATTATTATTATTATTATTATTATTATTATTATTATTATTATTACTATTATTAATAAGGTACTTAGCATTATAAGAAATAAAAGGAATATTAATATATACTATAAAGTAAATAATAATAAAAGAGCTAGCTAAAACGCTAGTAAGTATATATATAATAAGTAGCATAGATAAATTAATATAGAAAATATAAGACTTTTTTTTATTAAGGAATGCTATAGTCTTAGCGGAGGCTAAATAAACTAGCGCATAATAAAAAGAGAGAGGCTTAATATTATCTTAAGTATAAGTAGGCTAAGTAATATTAATAAGGCTATAAATCTTAGTAGGGTTAATATAGATCTAAGCCTATATATTAAGTTAATAAGAAATATAAAATAATAAATAAAAGAAATTTATACTGATAAGAATTTAAATAAATAAAAGCTTATAAAAAGAGATAAGCTTAATAAGCTAAGATTTAAGAAGTATTTTATTATTAGCCTTCTTAATAAGATTATTATATTTATATTTATTAAGTAATTAATAAGAGAAAAATAATACTTTTATAAAGATAAATTATATATTTAAGGAAATGACTTAAGATATTAATATCTTAGCTATAAGTTAACTAAAATTAAAATAAATACTAGAGGATAATTTAATAAGTCTACTTACCCTATTTATAATAGCAGAAAATACATATATTACTAACGCGCCGCTTAAAGAGTTAATAGATAGTAATAAAGGCAGAAAGGGGCTTAAATAAAGTATATATTACTTAAATTATAGATACGCCGCCTATATAATACCTATGCCTTAAGAAAATAACTAAATACTAAAAAATATAACTTATTAATTTAGGAATAAAAATAAAAATAAAAATATATAATAAGATTATAAGCTTAGTTTAAGGGGATACCTTAATTATAATCTATATAGTCATATATAGCCTTATTAATATGCTTATAAGGCATAGATAATAAGAGAATTATATATTAATAAAATAAATTAATATAATAATATATAAAATATTAATTCTTAATAATATAAAGAAAGTAATTAAAGAAATCTTATAGAAATAAAAAATAAATAAAAAAGATTAGCCTTAATAAACTAAGACCCTTATATATATAATAATTATTATATTATGATAACGTATATGATAAGCGTGCCGGACAGACAAGTATGCCGGACAGCTATATTATGCACTAAAACTAGGATTTTTAAATAATTCTAGAAAATTCAAATTAAGCTAGGAAAGGCTAGAAATTAGAAGTTAGCTTAATTATGTACTATATTATTAACCCTGATTTTTATAGATTATTAGAAAAATACCTTATAGGGTAGTTTAGAGAAAAGTATATTCGCACTGTATAAGTAGCTATTTCTCTATAAAGGAGCTTTTATAAAAATCTATAAAAATTAAATATAGTTTATTTATGAGTTAAATAGCCATAGATGCTCTTTATAAGTTTGTAGCTATTTTATTTAAGTTTTTATTAAAGTTTAAAAATCCTAGTTTTAGTGCACAGTCTAGCTGTCCGGCATACTTGTCTGTCCGGCACGCTTATCATATATGTTATATTAATATCCTTGTATATATAATAAGATTAATACCTTTAAGATATAAATAAGAAATTATAATTTATATAATAAATTATCTAATTAAAATTACTAAATATAACCTTAAAGATATAATAAATAAAGTAACTAAAAGTAATAATAATATTATAATATATTATTTATAAAGTAAGAATATAATAATTACTTTCTAAGATATAGCCTAAAGATATATAAAGAAATATACCTAGGTTAAATTAGTTTTAAAAAATAAAATAATAATTAGCTAATAAATATATTATATTTTAATTAAAAGCTTTTAATAAACTTATTAATAAAAGACTAAGAAGTTTTATAAAAAAGACTTAAAAATAAAAATAAAATTAATATTATTAAAATAAAACTAATAATATATATATATAATAAGTAAATTAGGTAAATAAGTAAATTAAAAATCTTAACCTCTTAAACTAAAAACCATAATAAAAATACTATAAATTATTTAATTAATTAAAATTATTTATTATATTTTTCCTTAGATATCTTAATTACTACCTAATAAGTCTTTATATTATAACTAGGCTTATTATAGATATTATAATACTAAATATTTAGTTATATTAACCTCCTTTAATTATTACTTTTTAATAATTTTACTACTACTTATATATTAATATCTATTTAATTAATTACTTTTCTTCTTTCTTTTATTATTATTACCCCTCTTTTCTATAATTAGGCCTTTTTTGCCCTCTAGCGCCGGCTTAGTATCTTATTTAGTTATTTAAGGTCTTTAACCCTAGCCTTAAATAAGACAACCTTATATATAACTATCTTTATTCCCTTAGAAGAAGACTATATAGCTTCTAGAATTAACTCTAGGGAGCTACTTTTATATCTTCTAACTTACCTCTCGAGGTATTCTAACTAAGATTAAGCCTTAAGTATAGTCTTTGGCGTCTATAAGACCCAAGGGGTTAATGGTTTAGCCTCTTTCTTAGCGGGCATTAGAGTCTATAGCTATATATTAAGCTTTAAGATTATACTTTCTAGGTTAAAAGGAATAAGCCTAGCCCCTCTAAAGGCTAACTTAATATTTTTTTTATTATAGTGGCCTAAAATGCGATATAGAAGGCTAAGAAGAACTTAGTCTTTGAAATATAGGTTATAAAGTATTTAATTAGATATTTTATTTCTTAGCTATAAGTATTCTTAAGTATATTAAAGTACTTAATATTAAGGGGCTAAAGTAAGTAAGATAAATAAGGTAGTATATAAAGCTAGATAATTTTTTTTTATAATATCTCTTAAATTTAATAAAATAATAACTTTTATAGCTATTAAGAATTAAGAGATAATAAGAATTAATTAATTAATTAATTATATATTAATTAAAATACTTAAGTTATTTAAGATTAATCTTATTATTAATTTAGCTATTTTAGGTTATTATAATAACTTAATTACCTAAGAGGTTACTTTTTTAATATTAATTAGTAAGGTAATATTAGCCTATATTAATAATAAATAGTGGGATTAATTAGTCTTTTATATTAATTACTTAAATAATTATAATTTATTTTTAATTTCTAGGTTATATTAATTTTAGCTTTAAATATCTTTTTAAGCCTATAATAATTATTCTACTTATAATTATATTTATAAAAAAGCTAATCTTATTAAAATTATAAATATCTCTTATATTAATATTATATTTTATAATTATATTTATTATAAGCTAAAATTAATTATAAATAATAATTAGATCTTTATATTTAGCTCTCTAGTAATTATATTTTTAAAAAAATATATCTTAAGCTCTAGGTATTACTTAATAAAGTTTAAAGGCTAATATATGCTAATTAGTAATATATTATAGTTAGTAAGTAATTAATTAGTTATTTCTTTAATACTATAAAGCTAGGGGAGAAATCCTTATAAATCTAGGTTAAGAATAAACTAAATAAGGATCTATTTCTCTAGATCTAATAGTCTATATAATTTTGGGATAATATTATATCGAGACTAGATACTATTATATCGGCGCCATAGTATACCATAACTAACTTTATAGGCCTTTGCAGCGCATTTAAGGCCTAACTTAGGGTTATTTTAATAGGCATGAAGTGTAAGAAGAACTCTAGCCTTATGACTTAGCTATGATATTATGGGTAGTAGAGAATTAATTAATTAAATAGTGAGGATATAGGATAAGGGATTTTTGATCCACTTACTTGCCTGATCCACTCACTATATATATATATTATACTTAATATATTTAATAAGCAAGTATAATAAATAAATAAATATAATAAAAATCCTAATCTTCTTATTAGAGATTATAAGAAAAATACTATAAATTATTTAATTAATTAAAACTACTTATTATATCTTTCCCTAAATATCTTAATTACTACTTAATAAGTCCTTATATTATAGCTAGGCTTATTATATATCTTATAGCGCTAAATACTTAATTTAATTAATTTTCTTTAATTATTACTTTTAAATAATTTTATTACTACCTATAATATACTTAATAAGCGAGTGTCTTAGATAAGCGAGTGTCTTAAAAATCCCTTAACCTATATTATTCCTACCTAATTAATTAATTTATAACCACCTAGCATATCATAGATAAATTATAAGGCTAGAATACTTCTTACCCTTTAGGCCCTTTAAAATAACCTAAGGTTAAGTCTCTAATGCGTTGCATCGATATATATAGTCTCTTAGAAGACCCTAGGTTGCCGATAAAAGGGCGTTCTTTCTATATAAGAAACTACTATGAAATCACATAAGCTATTAGATCTAGAGGAATAGATCCTTATTTATTTTATTCTTAACCTAGATTCGCGAGGATTTCCCCCCTAGCTTTATAGTATTAAAAAAATAACTAATTAATTATATATTAACCGCGATATATTACTAATTAATATATACTAAGCTTATAACTTTATTAAGTAATACCTAGAGCTTAAGATATATTTTTTTTTAAAAATATAATTATTAAAGAGCTAAGTATAAAGATCTAATAGTTATTTATAACTAATTTTATTTTATAAGGAATATAATCTTAAAATATAATATCTAATTAAATAATTTCTATAACTTTAATAAGACTAGCTTTCTTATAGGCATAATTATAAATAAAATAATTATTATAGGTTTAGAAAGGTATTTAAAGCTAAAATTAATATAACCTAGAAACTAGAAATAAATTATAATAATCTAAGTAATTAATATAAAAGATTAAATAATCTAGCTATTTATTATTAATATAGGCTAATATTACCTTATTAATTAATATTAAGATAATAACCTCTTAGGTAATTAAGTAATTATAATAACTTAAAATAATTAGATTAATAATAAAACTAGTTTTAAGTAGCTAAAATACTTTAATTAATATATAGCTAAGTAATTAAATAATTATTATTATCTTTTAATTCTTAATAGCTATAAAAGTTATTACTTTATTAAATTTAAGAGATATTATAAAAAGAAAAAAATTATTTAACTTTATATACTACCTTATTTTTTTTATTTACTTTAGCCCCTTAATATTAGGTGCTTTAGGCCGCTAAAGAAGGCTTATAGTTAAGAAATATAATTAAATACTTTATAACCTATATTTTAAAGACTAAGTTCTTTTTAGCCTTCTATATAATATATAAGGCTATTATAATAAAAAGAAATATTAGGGGGGCTTTTAAAGGAGCTAGTCTTATTTCCCTTAACCTAGAAGCTATAGTCTTAAAGCTTAATATATAGCTATAAACTCTAATGCCTACTAAGGAGGGGATTAAACCCTTTACCCCTTAGGTCTTAAGGACCCCAAAGATTATACTTAAAGCTAGATCTTAGTTTAAATACCTTAAAAGATAAATTAAAAGGTATAAAAGTAGCTCCCTAGAGTTAATTATAGAGGCTATAAAGTCTCTTATAAAGGTAATAAAAGGAAATATATATAAGATTATATTATTAAGGGCTAAGATTAAAGACCTTTAAGAGGTAAATAAAATACTAAGCTAATACTAGAGGGTAAAAAAGATTAAATTATAAAAAAGAGAAGTAATAATAATAAAAAAAGAAAGATAAGTAATTAATTAAATAAATATTAATATATAAGTAATAGCTAAATTATTATAATATAGTAATTAAGGAAGATTAATATAACTAAGGGTTTAATATTATAATATCTATAATTAGCCTAATTATAATATAAGGACCTATTAGGTAATAATTAAGATATCTAGGGAAAAATATAATAAATAGTTTTAATTAATTAAATAATTAATAGTAATTTTTTAATAATTTTTATTATAAGGGTTAAGATTTCTTAAGATACTTACTTATCTAAGATACTTACTTATTAAGTATATTATATTAATATCTATTTAATTAATTACTTATTTATTTTTTTTTATTATTACTACCTCTTTTTATTATAATTTAATTCTTTTTATACTTTAATATTAACTTAATATTTTATTTACCTCTTAAAGGTCTTTATTTTTAATAATTAATAAGATAACCTTATATATAATAGCTTTTATTTTTTATAAGAGACTATAAAGCTTTAAGGATTAACTCTAAGGAGTTATTTTAATATTTTTTAATTTATTTTTTAAGATATTTAAACTAAGATCTAGCCTTAAGTATAATCTTTAAGGTCTTTAAAGCCTAAGAGGTTAATTAATTAAATACCTCCTTAATTAGTATTAATATTTATAGCTATATATTAAGCTTTAAGATTATATTTTCTAGGTTAAGATAAATAAAATTAGCTTTTTTAAAAGCCTCCTTAATATTTCTTTTTATTATAATAGCCTTATATATTATATAAAAGGCTAGAAAGAATTTAATCTTTAAAATATAAGTAATAAAATATTTAATTAAATATTTTATTTCTTAACTATAGGCCTTTTTTAATAGCCTAAAGTATTTAATATTAAGAAATTAAAATAAATAAAAAAAATAAAATAATATATAAAATTAAATAATTTTTTTATAATACTTTTTAAATTTAATAAAATAATAATTTTTATAATTATTAAGAATTAAAAAATAATAATTATTATTTAATTACTTAATTATATATTAATTAAAATATTTTAATTATTTTAAATTAATTTTATTATTAATTTAATTATTTTAAGTTATTATAATAACTTAATTACTTAAAAGATTATTAATATATATATATAGTAAGTCAAATAAGTAAGTAAGCTATATAGCTATATTATATATTAAAATATAAAACTTTAAAGCTTAATAAAAGCTAGAATAAAATAATTATAAACCTAAAAAAAGTAATTCTTAGCTATTTTACCCTTAAATAAACTATAAATAATTTTTATAGATTTTTAAAAATTTTTATTTATAAAGAAATTATAATTTATATAATATAAATAAACTTTTTAAATACTAGCTTATTAAGATTTTTATAAAAATCTAAAAAAATTAATATTAATAATAGGTTATAAGATATACTTAAACTTTTAATCTTAGTTATTTTAAGCTTAGGTTTATTTTCTTAGAATTATTTTAAGTCTTTTTTAAATAAGGTATAATTACTAAGAAATTTCAAAGTATATAACGTACTTACTTATCTAACTTACTATATATATATATTATCTTAATATTAATTAATAAAATAATATTAACTTATATTAATAATAAATAATTAAATTACTTAGCTTTTTATATTTATTACTTAAATAATTATAATTTATTTTTAATTATTAAATTATATTATTTTAATTCTAAATACCTTTTTAAGCTTATAATAATTATTTTATTTATAATTATATTTATAAAAAAGCTAATTTTATTAAAGTTATAGAGATTATTTAATTAAATATTATATTTTAAGATTATATTTCTTATAAAGTAAAATTAATTATAAATAATTATTAAATCTTTATACTTAGTTTTTTAATAATTATATTTCTAAAAAAAATATTTTAAGCTCTAAGTATTACTTAATAAAGTTATAAATTTAATATATATTAATTAATAATATATTATAATATATATATAACCTAAGTATTATAGTTAACTAAGTATTATACTTTTTTTAATTTCTCTTTTAGAAATTATAATAAAAATACCATAAATTATTTAATTAATTAAAATTACTTACTATACTCTTCCCTAGATATCTTAATTACTACCTAATAAGTCCTTATATTATAGCTAAACTAGCTATATATATTATAACGCTAAATACCTAGTTATATTAACCTCCCTTAACTACTACTCCGCGATAATTTAGCCACTACTTGCGCATTAATATCTATTTAATTAATTACTTGCCTTCCTTTCTTTACTATTATAACCCCTTTTTTCTATAACTAGGTTCTTTTTGCCCTTTAGCGCTAACTAAGTATCTCATTTGCCTATCAAAGGTCTTATATCTCTGCCCTTATAAGAGCTATCTTATATATAACTGCCTTTATTCTTTTTATAAGAGACTTTAATACTTTAAGAATTAACTCTAGAGAGCTACTTTAATGCCTTTTAATCTATCTTTTAAGGTATTTAGACTAAGATTAGGCCTTAAGTATAATCCTTAAGGTCCTTAAAGCCTAAGAGGTTAATTAATTAAATACCTCCTTAATTAGCATTAATATCTATAGCTATATATTAAGCTTTAAGACTATACTTTCTAGGTTAAGGGGAGTAAGGCTAGCTCCTTTAAAAGCCCCCCTAATATTTTTTTTTATTATAATAGCCTTATATATAGTATAGAAGGTTAGAAAGAACTTAGTCTTTAAAATATAGGTAATAAAGTATTTAATTAGATACTTTATTTCTTAACTATAGGCTTTCTTTAATAGCCTAAAGTACTTAATATTAAGGGGCTAAAATAAATAAAAAGAATAAAATAATATATAAAGCTAGATAATCTTTTTTTCCTTATAATATCTCTTAAATTTAATAAAGTAATAATTTTTATAGTTATTAAGGATTAAAAAATAATAATAATTATTTATTTACTTAGCTATATATTAGTTAAAGTGCCTTAGCTACTTAAGACTAGTCTTATTATTAGTCTAGCTATTTTAAGTTATTATAATAGCCTAATTGCCCGGGAGGTTATTATCTTAGTATTAATTAGCGAGGTAATATTAGCCTATATTAATAATAAATAACTAGATTACCTAGCCTTTTATATTAATCACCTAGATAACTATAATCTATTCTTAGTTTCTAGGCTATATAAATTTTAGCTTTAAATACCTTTTTAAGCCCATAATAATTATTTTACTTATAATTATATCTATAAGGAAGCTAATCTTATTAAAGTTATAGATATTATTTAATTAGATATTATATCTTATAATTATATTTATTATAAGCTAAAACTAATTATAGATAATAATTAAATCTTTATACTTAGCTCTTTAATAGTTATATTTCTAAAAAAAATATATCTTAAGCTCTTAGTATTACTTAATAAAGTTTAAAGCCTAATATATATTAATAAGTAGCGCATCGCGGTTAGCAAGTAATTAATTAGCTAATTCTTTAATACTATGAAGCTAAGGGGGAAATCCTCATAAATCTAGGTTAAGAATAAAGTGCTTAAGGATATCTTCTTCTAGATTAGAGAGCCGATATGATTAGTTAAAGGTATTAAGTTGAGATTAAATGCCTTGCTGGCGGCGGCGTAGGCGATGCTTAGAGACCTTATAGGATATTATAGCGCGTCGGATGCTTAGCTTTGGGTTATTTTGAAGGGCCTAAAGGGCAAGAAGGGTTCTAGCTTTAATAGAAGGAGCTAATATTATTGGTTGTTGAGAATTAATTAATTAAATGAAAAGTTAGGTATAAAAGGGAAAAGTGCGACGCTTAGTTAACTGCGACGCTCGGGTTATATATATGTTAATTAATAAGTAATTAATTAGTTATTTCTTTAATATTATAAAGCTAAGGGGGAAATCTTAATAAATCTAGGTTAAAAATAAAATAAATAAGAATTTATTCCTCTAGATTAAATAATTAATAATATATATAATAAGTAAGCACTATAATTAAATAAGTATTATATTTTTCCCTCTTATACCTAACTCTTTATTTAATTAATTAATTCTTAATAACCTAAGATATTAGCTATTATTATTAAAGCTAGAACCCTTCTTGCCCTTTAGGCCCTTTAAAATAACCTAAACCTAAGTATTTAATATGCTATAAGGACTTATATAATTAATAAGTAATAACTATATCGCCGCTAGTAAGGCATCTAGTCTTAATATAATACTATTTAAAAATTATATTAGTTATTTAATCTAGAGAAATAAATCCTTATTTACTTTATTCTTAACTTAGATTTATAAGAATTCCCCTCTTAGCTATATAATATAAAAAAAATATGTGATACCCAGGCTCTGGCAGACGGTGATCGAATCACGGATCAGTGCAGTCAGGTCAGACTCGGGTATGTCACCTCGTCTTTGTGCCAATGTGGTTGTAAACGTTTTTGCTTGTTTGGCAGCATGTTTTGCTGTTCCCCAGCAATAGCTCAGAGCGGCGTATCCAGATTTGGTCTTGCTTGGGTCCTCAGACTTCTCAATCTCATGGCGAAGGACCAGGCTGAGCTTTCTGTTTGATGGGGAACCCTCAATCTTGACCAACCTGGATGGCCAGAACGATCCCACTTTCTCCATCATTGGGTAATATTGGCCGCTCCGTGCGGCTGCACCTTGAAACATCGCGATAGTCTCTGCGTCCAAAGCCTCGCGAATAGGATTTGAATAGGCCAATCGTAGCCAGCTTTTGATCTGGGCTGTTGCTTGTTAGTGTTTGCTGCTTGGACGATGGAGGAGGGGGACTTTCGTGGACCTCCTTCTAACGCAAAAAGTACGCCTTGGGGAAACAATTCAGTCCCGACTGGTGGTTCCCAATAGGCGCGCAATGCTTCTGGGATCCCCTCTCTGAAGATGTATTGAAGACGAATGTTGAGTTTGCCTGCCCAGACCGAGTCCTCAGGTCTGGTATCCAAGATACAGTCTCGAAGGAGTTGGCAGAATTCACAAGGTAACCCCCCATCAGTCTTTGAGGATTGCAGTACTCCGAGATTTGGTAAGGTATCTTCTAGGAGGTAATCAAGCTGAATAGGGTCTGGCTGCCTGCTTGCGCCTTGTCGGCTGTAGTCAAGATACTCCACCGACCCCCTCAAGATGGACCTGATAGTCCCAACTGCCGAGTCGTCGATCTCAAGGACGCGACAGCGGTGGCACAGTTGGGATGCCATGGTGGGTATCGCTATAGACGCAGAGTGTATTTTGGTTCATAGGGCTGACAGTTGACATGGCAAAGAAATGAGGGCGGGGAAATATTGGATCTTTCAGATGTTGAGGGGTTTATTTTGATAGGATAGCACAGCCACGATGGACTTGGGGTTTGGTCGTATGACTTGGCTGACGCTCTGGCGTTTCTTTGCCTTGAGGGTTTGTGATATTCGACACGCCGATTGCCTTGGTTACCGTTTATATTGACTTAGTCTATCTACTCGAATAATCGCAGGGCATTTGTGAGGACTTGACGTGCCCTCACCCTTCTTGACCCTTGGATTGAGCTACAGATCGAGCGACATCAGAACACGGCATGGAACATGGCATTGTCTGCATTTACCTAAAGCATGGCGGAAAATATAAGTAATTCCAAGTCTTTTTACCCCAATTTGCGACGTCTAATTCGAGCAGCAACCTTGCCATTAGGAGGGATGGTGCCGAAAGGAAAGTAGTCCATATTGGGTCCGATCTTAGCAGCTGCTTCATGGTCAAGCAACTCAATGTCATATGCACGAAGCATGATGGCAACCCCCACCTTCAGCTCCTGAGTAGCAAAGAATCGACCAGGGCACATCTTGGTTCCTCCACCATACGGATACCAATATCCCTGCGTGCCATCTGTTACAACCTGCGCGTTTCTATCGTCCTCTGGTGTGCGTCTCTTAGTCTTGAATGGGGCGTTGGCGGATGGGTTGCGAACTGGTCCGCTTGACGGGTCATCTGGATACTGAAGGAATCTTTCGGCCCAGAAAGAATCCACAGGATGCTCTACAGAGCCGTCAGGGAACTCTCTACCAGTGTTCCAGAACTTAGTATCATGGCCTCCAATCCACGATGTTGAAAGCATTGTCACACCCTGTCTCAATTTCCACTTCCCAAACTTGAGATCCGGGATCAACGACGTCCGACCCACAGGTGCGGCAACTCGAACACGGAGAGTTTCGCAGTATATGGAGTTGAGGAGTGGTCCCGAGCAGAGTATGTCCTTATCGAACGACAGTGAAGATGCAGTGAATGCAGGGTCGATCTCAGCCATGAGGCGATCTTTGATATGGTCGTCGAGAAGAACCCCAAGTAGCATCCACATGGCAGCGGGAATGGCATTAGCATTCACACTGGGGCATGTTAGCATCGAGATAATCGGATGAGGACAGAACTTACCCCCACAGCATGCCTAGATCAAGGGCGGCCGCGCCTTGCACAGAAAACCCAATTGTCAAGAACATCTTCTGTCTCGCCCTCATAAGTCGTGATCCAAACTCGGGCGTCCATTCTCCTTTCAAGACATCATCGTCAGTGAAGTCAAATTGTTCTCGCCCATATTTGTGATATCGCAACACTCCTTCAAACGCCTTGTCTCTCATGCGAAAGCTCTTGGGAATGAGCCATTTGGGGAGCCTCTTGAATAGGTTTGGAAGATGATGATCGAACGCCCAAAAATCCTCTGGGAAATCCGGAGACAGCTCCAAGAACTTTTCACCGCAGAAGGCTTCAAGTGCAGCACAGAAGAGGTAGTCCCTGAACAGGGCGTACAAATCGCTCACTTCCGCCCATTCGTCCTCCTTAACCTTTGAATCGTTTGAAATACTCCTTGACAATGCCTCCACAAACTTTTCTTCAAGAGCATGTAACGAACTTCCCGCTAGAAGTGTGTGTAAGTCGCGATGGTGCACAAAGTGCAGTCGCTGTGAAGGATCGACGTGCTCCCAGCCAGGCGCAGGTTTTGCATCTGTCCCAGACTCATCGTCTGCATAAATCTTGACGTCTGCAGGTGGACAACCAAATGCGTTTCGAATGGTCATAACACCAAGGGACTTGGTCGTCAAATGGCGAGACGCCTTGAAAAGGTCAAGGATTGGTTGGCCGTGAGGGATATAGTACATGGGCTCGGCCCCAATCAGGAGCCGAAGCGGAACATTGCCAAACTTGGATCTAGGGGTTGTTAGAGAAAGTGTCAAAAGGGGCGAGGTGGAGAGTTACATAGCGGAAAAGAGGAATTTTTCCGTGTCAAAGGCAAACCCAAATGTGTTGCCGACGACGGGGGCCCAGTACGGAACCCTCGGTGGTTCCCGAGATGCCTGGTCATGCCGGTACCCCTTGTTGCTGTAGGAGGTATAGACATATGTGAGGAGACATGGCAGCACGAGAAATACCAGGACTTTGCCGTACGAACTCGGTTCAGCAGCAAAACCCGTCGTAGAAGTGATGGTCGTTGCATTCATTGTATGGAGCGGTGAAGTGATCAGAGGTGAGAAAAGACCAGGGGCCTGATTATAAGCACTCAGCGTAAGATCATGTTGCTAGCATCCCAATCCGTGCAAAAGCTTAACCCCACCAAGGGTCCGGCCCCGCTGCTTATGAGATAGCATTGAGACGAAAGCTTGTAGGGTGTGCATTGAAGAGAGTCTGAGCAAAACATGACTTGCTATCTCTAAATCTCCAGCTCAGAGGTTCCAAGCATCGCACTGTTACTCGTACCAAGCCTGGACTTGGTCTTCTGCACTCTGTCATCTACTGCTACCCCCCCTTGTGCGTCAGTGCAAAGTGATATACCCATTGCTTGGACATAACTGCAAGTTGAATCGACTGACAGAGCTGTAACTACCGTATTGCCCAAAAAGGAAGCCATGATGCCTGCAGTGGCGTTGTGTCTCATCTTGACCAACCGCTGCTTCGTACCACAGCCTACTTTTACTAGTAGCACGGATCACGTGATGACCTCTTCCGGGGGCCGGGGGGTTGAGTTCGTTCGCCTGGAGCATTAACAAACGATTGGGCTTCTACGGGTGATCCTGAGAGTAAAAACAATATAAATATTGGACTAGAAACTATTAATCGCTTTTCTTGAGCCAGATAGGGTTTGAAATGCTCGGAGCTAGGTTGATTTGGATAGATGCTCACCCAGCCAGTAATCGCCCAGCCACGCCAGCCTGACAAGCAAGGCGTAGTTAACGCTGTTTGCTGGCATCACTGATAGAGATAAAATCTATAGAGGGAGAAACACAAACATAGAATCTATCCATGCAGATATTGATAATGGCGTCTTCAAATGTTTTGGATCCTGAGTAGCCTAATCTCATCTCCCGCTTCTCATTATTTGGGCTGCCATGTCCAGTGGACCTGCACCCATGAATATCCTGCCGTCACACCCTCACACAAAGTTGGGTTTCCCTACTTGAGTACCCAAATAATGATGGATATCGCCGTCCCAAACCGCTTGGATTCCCTGTCTTCTTATCTCACCAACCTCTGCTAGATACCAGTCTTACTCATTGGCTGAGTACTCAACGCCACCGGCAGCCTTGTGCAGAAAAAGCCCAAGGTCTAGATTCATACTCTCTTGGCAGCTGAAAACTCCAGTACATGGCAGGGTGACTCACCTTCTTTCTCCTATCGGCTCGCTTTGGCTTGAAGAAATTCCCTCAGACAACTTCTGGGCTTGAACCGGAAGCAAACGAACTCTCATGGAGCCATCAGACGACAACTCGACAATAAACTCGCCATGGACCGTCCTATTTCCCCATTAGAATGACATTAGCGACCTTCGCGCCATCATCGTCCCGAACTGGGTCAATTCCCCTCATGTCCGAGGCACAATGGACATCCTCTAAAGCTGTCTCCTCACTCTCGTGGCGTGCATTTACACTGCTTTGCACCTCAACGTACCCGAGAAGACGGCTTGGTATCAAATCTTATGGTCTAAAACGCAATGGGTCGCTTTGAACCTCTTCGCGCTAGAGATTGTGCTGTACATGGCTGCCGACCAGTTACAGCGGGCTTGGGCACTTCGGCGCAAGCTCCGCGACCTTCAGAGTCAGAGCGATATAGTCGACAAATCTGTAGGTGCTACTCTGTTTCTCTGATATATGCTAGTGGCTTTCTTGCTGACTATTACCCGAGTTCAATTTCGACTTGAAATATGTCGTGATGCAAGGCGTTCACATTAACGTGGAAGAGATCCTCTCATTACCGGATCTGGACCCAAGTGCATATACTCGTTTTGCCAATATTCCATCCCCTCGAACAGTATCCATTAGCCCCTGTGGCCTCATACGGCTGGCCGAGAAGGGTCATTGGCTGTACATTTCAAGGAAACGGATTGATGACAAAAGCAAAGCGGATTACATCCAGAAGGCTCTTGTTCTGACACCGATTCTTTGGATGGTTACTCAGTGCATCACGCGCTACGTGAATGATCTCCCCTTGACCTTGCTGGAGATACATACTGTGGTGCACGCCATCTGTGCCTTCTTTCTTTACGCCTGTTGGTTCCAGGTATGCTGGTCTCTGACCCAATTCTTCGCTTTGGTCACTGGCTGAACTCTCCAGAAACCACTCAACGTACAGGAGCCAGAGGTGGTGAACCCAAGCCAGTTCCTTGGGGAGGCCGCAGCGATGGTTCAACAACAATTCTACTCTTCGTGGTCAAATGAACTGGCCATCTTCATGCCATGGTCTGCTGAACGGCCGATACCTCCCCTCAGGCTGGCCAGCGATCAGGCATCTATGCCATGGTTTAGCCCAGAACGCTCATCAGTAATGCGGCAAGGCGACATCTTGTTGTTTGGCCTGGCCCTTCACACAAGTTCTAGAGAGCTAGAGGTCACTGCGCAGTTTCTCGAAAGATGGACTGCCATTTTCAGCTCATTTCCCTACGCAGACTGTGAGGTGCTTGCTCGTGGGACGGGCCCTAAGTTTGACGCGCCACACATGGAAGAAGAGATTGAACTCATGGGGCAGGGGAAGACAGATTGTCAGGCTCTTTACCTCAGTCGTCTTGACGAGTTTGAGAAGCCAGAGGACTTTCGCGAGTATCCATTCAGCCACCGTGAAGGGAACCTGGTAGTGAACTTTCACGTCGCCATTCTTGGCCTGGCACTGCTTCTTCCTGCATGCTACGGCGGTGTCCATCTAGCAGCATGGGAATGGAGCTTCCCAGGCCATTTTGAGGGGCTTTTCTGGAAAATTTACTGCCTCTTCATTGTTTGCGCATCCCCGGTCATGTTCATCATAGACATTGCCTTTTATGGGACTGGTCGAACTTATCAACTATCGGACTGCCACCAACCTCCCAAGAGACGAGGAAGATGCAGAAGATGGGAAATCAAAGAAAGAGAGCGGGTACGACTATTGGGACACTGGATTCTTTGCTTTGATTTGTTTCAACATTCCCGTCTTGGTGATGTATATCGTTGCGAGGGTCTAGATCGTGCTTGAGTCTTTTTGAGCTTGAGACCTGTTCCTCTGGGGGTGTTTCTCTCGCCAGCATGGCTTCAGATGTTTTCTCATCTATAGAGTTACGGATTTACAGCGTTATGTCACGATATGTGAGGCAGAGATGGTGGTTCATGGCTTCCATAGAGTCAAATAGTATTTCCATGCGTTTGCACACTTATTACCAGAAATAGCAAGATGCATGAAATAAACTCGGTAGATCAATGCAAAGTTCGACCTACCAACATACACGCCAACGGTCTACTCATTTCCTTTTCTCCGAGTTCAAGGCCATCTGTGGATGGGCCGTAACTGATGATAGAGAGATTGAGCATGTAGATGCGCACAAAGATCAACTGTTAAATCTCCAAACATACGCTTTTATAGATGCACAACTACTAACTATGAATGATAACAACGATGCTCTTAGATATCGTCAACAATTGGGCTGACACCCTGAGCAGTTCCAATACGATCTTCCAGGTAGAATCTGAGTCTCTCAACAGCCGCTCGGTCCGACATCCACTTGCCGAAAGCAGTAGGGTCAGTTCCAGGCATCTCAAGGATAGATGGATAGTTCTTAGGGGGCGCAATATCCTGGCGAACGGTCCAGCTGCCACGGGGCTCCAGGAACTCCTTGCTCAACATGAAGCTATGCAGAAGCTTAGCTCCCTCAGGGTGAGGAGCATCCTTCAGAATAGCACCAGCCTGAGGCCAAGAGACGAAGCGGCCCTTGACGGGGAAGGAGATGTTGTAGGGAGCAACAGGGCTGAGGCCGCCGGATGCGGTGAAGGTGGCAGCCCACTCGGTATCGTTGCGGGTGAGGAGAGTTCTCGGGGATCTGGTGCCACGAACCCAGCGAGGGTTCAAGGCAAGGAGCTTATCAAGCCATTCAGTTCCGAGCTCCTTGATGCTAAATATGATGTATAAGCGACTCTTTCTAGGTCTTACCGAACCACTGAATACTCACATGAGATCAAAGCCAAAGAGGACGGCATCGTCGTCGTTGGGATAAGTGAGGACAAGCTTATCCTTGAACTCGGGACGCACCCAGTCCTCCCACTCAACAGGTCCCTCAACTCCCGGGAGCTTATCGGATCTCCATTGGCCAATCCAAGCGATGATGGCCATTCCGTAGTGGTAGGCATTTCCCTTGTTCTTGAACTTGGGGTGAATCTTGTCCCAGCCGAGAGGGGCGTAATCCAGCAGGGCACCCTGGGAGGCCCATCGAGGGTAGTCGTGTAGGGTTTGGAGGATGATGCTGTCCACCTGGACATTTTTCTCGGCGATCTGCTTGTCCAACTTGCCGTCGTGGTACTTGGACAAGTCGACAGTGACATTGAGGGTCATGCCAGGGAATCGCTGCTCGAAGGCCGTTTTCAAGTCGTCTCGCGAATTGGCCTCATCGCCGCCGTGCCAGAGGGTAACAACGCCGCCTTCAGCAAGGGCTGCCTTGTAAATGTCATCGATGCTGCGCTTTTCGACCTTTGTCGCCGCCGCATTGACGAGGGCTTGGCTTCCCAGCAGGGCAATGGTAAGAAGTGAGCGAATCATGATCAACGACTGAATGAACTCCTAATTAAGAACGAAGTGATGAGTGTTCAACAGCAAGAAAGGGCGACGACATTGCTCTTTTATTCTAACTTACACCGCTGACCTCTGCCAAGCATCCAAACGGATATCCTGCAAAGCTGTTTGCCTTGGCAATGGTGATCAATAAGCTGCCGCGTAAGATCTACGACAGCCGAGCGGGATGACCCGCCTGATTTAAACGTGTCAGCGCAACTATCGTGGGCTGTGTTTCTGGGCACGACGAATGCCCGTTCGGCGTTGGCCGAAGGTGTGGATCTGGATCCAGGCCTGGCATGTATCACAATAATTAGACAACGGCTTAAGATACTCTGTTTGGCCTAGAAGGAACAGTGCTTCTCCCTTGTAGTGGCTCGAGTGCACAGGAACAATGCCCTTTGCTTACAAAATTCTTTCATAAACATGACAGAGAGCATATTTGCCTTGTTTCAAGCGCTGGTGTTCAAGCATAAGTGGCAATCCTTAGCGGGGTCGAACCACGGAGAAAATTTGTCCTTGATCTTCTACTTGATGTGAAAGGACCAATAGGCCAGGTAACTAGAGGTAACAGCCTCGGAGGCGAGCCGCGCGGGTAGTGCAAGCTTGAGGCTTTTCTGAACTAAGCAATCATCTTGACTCTAATGACGCCTTAGCCGGGCTTTCTTTGCTCTCCGTAGGGTAACAATCGGTGAGGATAGCCCTCTACCTTGCGTGTTGGAAAGCAATTTAGTGGTGGTAAATCTTTTTCATGGCTCTGTGCTCAATTGCAACCCCCATGATAAACACTAAATCCTGTCGGCTTATTGAAGAGCACCTATGAAGGAAGAGCCGTCTGGGTAAACAAATAGCCGGCTCGAGAACTGGTCTGTTCCCCAATCCTCATCCTGTTTCCACTCCTGTGGCCTCCATCCGTGCGTTCTTCATGGTATAGATATGAAAGATGAAACCCCTGATCGCCCCTTAAACTTTAATCCGCACCCGATACAACATGCGATAGGAGCTACAGGGCCCTTCACTCAATACGAGCATAGAAGTTGAACCTCCCGTGGGGGTCATACTTCTGTTTTAAACCTTTCAACTTCCTTAATCGAGCACCATCGTTTCCATAGACCTGTCGAGCAGCCTCGGTGCCCCTTGCATATCCGATGTAAACACTCATGTCTCTCTCACCGGTCCCCTTGTGCAACAAGCCCCTGACTTTTGCGCCGATTTTAGTGGCAATTATGTCATTCTCGGGCGACGAATAGAGAAGAGAGAAAAGCCTATAGATGAGTTGTTAGAGTAGGGCGACATTGCGTGTCATTTTTAGACCGACTTACGCAATAATGTTGCTCTCTCGATCTGCCACCGCAGTGGTCGATGCATCAATTGCCCGCACTCCTTGAAGAGGGTATCCCTCAAATATGACATAGCTGCGCTTGAAATCGGGATTATTCGTTATGAATTTGCTAAACTCATCATACACAGCGCGCTGAGTCGGGACATGATACTTCTGGAGGTTCAGGGAGTAGCCTTGTGTGCGGATGCCTTTCTTGCATGCGACAGAGTTATCGTCAAACGCAAAGATGGCAGAGATCTCACTGTAGGAGATCTCCTGAGTGCTGTTGAAAATTGGCTTGAGGTTTAGATAAGGCTTGGCATGTGGTGCCACCTCCTTCTCTGAGCCATCGTACACCATGAGAAAGAGAAGTACTGGCTATTGGAACTCTGTTAGCAATGAGGATGCTCAAACCTTGTAAGTTGGGGCTTCTTGCGCGTCCGAGGGGAGTGAAGAAAGAAGACACATTCCCACGTACCGTGTTTGGGTTGATATCAGGAACGATGGTGTACAGGGAGGCGACAAGCATGCCTGCTGGCTGCCGATCAACGCCATACCCGGCTCCGATGACTTTGTTCGCAACTTCATAGAAAGCTCCTATTTGATCAGGGAGGTAAATGAAGGTCTTGATAAGCCAGTTGTCTTTGGCAGGGGCATCGTACACCTTGTAAGTGACCTCTGTAACAATGCCAAAGTTGTGACCGGCTCCCTGAAGGGCCCAGAAAAGATCAGAATTCTTCTTTTTAGAGGCAGTGACGCCTTTCCCGCTTCCCAATACAATGCGAGCAGCAACAATTTGGTCAGCAAGCAAGCCGTAGTGTCCCTGCAGGGTACCATGGCCGCCTCCAAGGGCAACACCCATGAGGCCGGTACACTCGCAGACGCCAGTCACTTGATGTGAAGATCAAAAGTCAGTACACATAATTAATTGATAAGGTCGAGACCAGAAGCACTCTGAGAGTCGGCTGTATTCACCTGAACGCTTGCCTTGGGCAGAAAGAAACCTTTCAACCTGCCCGCTCTTGACTCCTCCGCCGAGACTGACTGTTTTACCATCTTTTGATAACTTCATAGTGTTGAGCTTCTGAGTAGATATTCCAATACCATGCTGCATTTTTTGCAGTTGCGAAGTCCAACCATGACCTCCAGAGACAGTCAGAAAGGGGATGTCCTTCTTGTTGGCATATCGAACCTGTCAAAGCCACAAGTTAGCAAGAGCCTCCGTAATAAATCGATTCAACATCTCGTGCCCAACTTTGACACAGTGATTGTCGTTAATGGTAGAGGGGTGGTAGTGGGAGAGAGCCAAGGGCTGCTATAGCATACAACTGCCTGGACATCCTCTTCGCTAGCCACTTTGACGTATGCCGCATACGATGGAGCAGCAAACTTGGACCATCTCATGCTGGCATCGAAAAAGTCTGGTTGGTTCGGGATGTAAATTTCGGCATCAGCAGACAGCATGGGGCCTAGCTGAGCCGCTATCTTCTTCGCGGGAAAGCATATCGACGCTGTTGATGCTGCAGACGCAAGAGAAAAGAAGGCCGCGGCCAAAGCGTATCGGATGAAATCGAATTGCCTCATCTTGAGTCTGCTTACTCTTAGAATGGTGATGTTCAAATTCAGTGACTCTGAACCGAGGGCCCACGACTTTTAAAGCCCATCCTATCACTCACATACGGGCCTCCAAATACTTGCTTCGTTGTTGAAGCTGTATGCCAAGCAGCTGAAACTGCCAAATACAGCCCTCCCTGGTAAGGCTGTTTAGCGAAGCGATGCACTATTGGAAGATGACATGGCGGGACCAATCTGACAGGTCTGACAGGTTTGACAGGTGGATGTTCAGCTACGAACTAGAAGCAATTGATACTCAATCAGGAAGCGCCAAGACGGGGGAGGATAGATAGATAGCAAATAAAAACCGAGAATGGAGGCAATCTTCAACGCATTGCCCAACCGCGAGCTGAGGTCGAGGATAACGCTAGTGGCTGACAGTGCAGCAGACTGCGTCCGGAGAAGCCGAATGGGCTCAACGTTAATAATGAGCATAAGAGTAAAGTTGAGGCATTATCTTGATTTATTGGAATTAAGAAGCTAGTTGGGCAGCATTCAGTCTTTCAGGAGAAATGGGTGAAATGGGTGAAATCCTGGTACGTAACATGGAGTTCCCCTGAGATGATTGGGCTCCAATGGAACGCCCAGCTGCATGGCGCAAAAGTCACAAGCTGGGATTGTACACCAATTCTGAGGCTCATAGATTACACCTAGCAGCTAGGTAAGCCCATGGTTGATCAGTTTACCCCCTCTTCCCTGGTCTATGGCAGCTAATGAGAACCACTCACTCAGGAACATGCCCGCCATCTATCGCGAGTAGATCCAAGCTAGAGTGTTTTCATATCCGTTCCTCCATGATTCAGCACTCTCTGAGAAATGCCGTTCACTGTAGCCGTGCTTCATGTTGAGGCGCTGAGGAGAATACTGAACAGACGTAATCAGCAACATCTGGGCTACTGCTGGCGAGAGCTTCTTCTCACATCTATAATATCATAATGAGGTCCCGTTATCTTGCTAAAACATATGTAGTCGAATACTGAATTCACTTTCAATTTGAAAAAATCACCAGATCAATGAATGACGTGCAATTGCAAGCATGGTTGTATTGCGAACCAGACTAGTCCCCTACCCAACAACCAACCACCAAACCTAGACTACCAAACAAGAAGGATAAGTAAGGAGTGTGGTCACATGAAAATCACCAAGAAAAGTTTTTAAAAGGAAAACCCAAATGATTGGCCCAGCTTGTTGGGTCGACGGAAGACAACGAAGTGGACTTTTGGGTGTGCTCGCTTAGTCGGCAATACCGATCCAGGCAAAGCAGTGCTTGAAAGCGCGGGCCTCGAGGGCGAAGAGACCACCGTGGTCGAGCATGGCAGCGGGGTGCCACTGATCAGGGGTCAGGCGCTCAAGGAGGTCGGGATAGCTGTTGAGGCCGAGGGGCTCAGTCACACCCCATGGGTTGCGGAGGACGATGTACTGCTTGTCACCCTTGAAGGTGTAGCCGAGGACAGAGTAGGCGTGGTTGGCCACGATGTTGCTGCCCTGGTACATGTCGCCGGTGGCGTAGGTCCAGGCGGTCATGGGGTTGATGGTCTTGAAGTTGACGCAGTTCTGACGGACAAGGCCAAGGAGGCTGCAAGCAGAGTGCTTCTCAGTCTGGAAGTAGTGGGGGTCCTGGCCGTTGATCTGGGCCATGGCCTTGACGGGGTCACCACAGTGAGTCTTGGTGATATCAGGGTGCTCAGAGTTGCTGCCAGTGATCCACTTGGCAAAGGCCTTCTCGTACAGGGAAGGCCAGATGTCGGCACCATCGCTGGAGCGGCAGTAGATAGGCTCGTTGTTCGAGTTATTGATGGGGATCTCATAGTTGACCTCAACAGTCTCTGTTTTGGAGTTGTTGTGTCCGCCCTTGTCGTGGAACTTGATCGCAAGCTTCCTCTTCTGGTTCTGGTCATGGTGGACCCTGGTAGCCCGGTTGATGCAAGAAGGATCAGCCCAGAAGACGGAGAAGAGAGCAGCAATCAGCCAGCTGTTGCTCGAGCAGCCCTGAGTGGGATCGTCAAAACCGTGCATGGCAATTCTCTCCTCGCCAAGTCGGAACATGGCGATGTCACCAATGAGTCGCTTGTTGACGTCCTGGAACAGGCGGTCGTACATGTCGCGCCAGGTACCATTGGGAGGGCTCCAGTGGCCACCCTGCTTTCGATACTCGCTGACGAGCTCGTTGATGGTCATGGTCAAGTCGCGGTTGGACACGGTCCTGCCGATAGAGTGGGCATTGAGGACTAGATGCATCTTGCCGTTCTGCATGCGGGCCATCTTGACTTTCATCTTGGCAAAGTCCTTGAGGCCGAGGTGCTCGAGATCGTCGAGCCTCTCAACCTCGGAGAGATCAGGGGTCATGAGATCACGCTCCTTGAGGATCTTCATGTCCTTCTCGTTGAGTCGCTCCGCCTTGCGGTCCTTCTCATCGAGCTTGAGTCCAGCAAAGAGCACAGAGTTGTGCTTCATGTCGAAGAGCTCATCGTAATCCGTCTGCAAGACATTGGACAGGATGGTGGCCGAGGTCGGCGAGTATTTGTCAATCTTGCGTCCAATGAGAGCCTCGCAAAGAGCATAAGGGTTGACAGCTCCGACGTTGATGTCCTTGGGAGGAGAGTCGGGGTGCATCTTGTTGCCACGTCGAGAGGACATGGGCGTCACCTCTGGAACCTCTTCGTAGTCGGCCTGAAGGCCATCCGAGGGCTTCTCGAGCTTCTGGCCGAGAAGGGCCTCGACCAAGGTGTAGGGGTCGATGTTGAAGGTCCTGTTGTCCTGAGAACCAGAGGAAGAGGAAGAGAAACGAAGGTCACCCATGTTGGCGGCAGTGAATGTTGGGACAAAGATTTTGAGAGTAATTGTTGCAATGGATAGACAGGTAGCTGTGTCTGAGCTGTTTGTGTCCTGGAAGTTCTGAGTCAACGGGAGGAGATAGATATAGATATTCCCCTTGACCGACTGTAAACAGCACACATGAGATCCGCGTCATGGCAAGACGCCGCATTGTCAGCGATGAATCACGTCTGCACCTAATACAACTCTCTCCGCAGTCGTAGCTGACCTTGGCCGGGTTTCATCAAGTCTCATGGCCTGATACTGCCTTAATCTTCACATGTGCACTGGTCTCAGTACGGCTCGCTCGGCCTTACTCACGGCTTAACGCAAGTATACATGCATGTTGAGTCCCAGAACGCAGAGATGCTCGGTTTCTCCGCCATGTCAGCCTTTGCAAAGTCACTTGTCAAGAGAGTTTGCGGGGGACGTGGATGGCGTCCCCGCAAGAGGATGGCGATCCAGCATTGGTTTCCGTTGTCCCGAATGGTAGGGTCTCATCAGAGACGGTCAATTGATTTCAAATATCAGTTGTATGAGGCATGTAGTTTGAGGGGATACGATGATTAACGCTCCCGCTATTAAGTCAGGGCCGTGTAAGGACGCGTGCGGATGTAACCGGGCGGGAGGCGTCATTGGAGCACAACCCACGATGACTTTTTTTGAAACGTTGTCTGAGGGGTATTAGACGCCACACCATCACTGCCAGTCTAAATGCTTTGTTGACTACGTAATCTTCAATCAGAGGCTTGACGAGAGCTTTTAGCGAGCGAGATATTGAGCTCGCGGATGCCGTGTGTTCATCTATCCATCTCAGGGATACCCTGTCTCTCGATGCTCGCTTTGGTCTGTTTACCCGACGTCACTGTTGAAAATTTGCACATTATAGTTTTGGTGACCTTTCTCTCAGACACGGTTAACCGCGGCCTGAGGGCGGCTGTAGATCATTCCCCCAAGATGAGGATACTACGAGTTGAGTCCAAACTCAATGGCATTCATCCTATAGGTCCATGGGAGCTGGTACAGAGCTGGTCTTTTCTGAAATAAGGCAAAAAGTCCATCAGTCTGTACTGTGAGCTCAATGCCCTCCAATACGGCCCGAACAAGATGGACAACCAGGTACCTGAGATTCTAGACTTCTTAGCCTGACAAGCTAGCATGCCATGCGAATCAACTAAGTGTAGCTAAGTTTCGGGGCTTTCATCACATATTTGCTTCTGATATCACGGGAAAATCCGAGGATCGGAGTTCTGGAACAGAATGAAGCCAAGCTGTGTGTGAAGACGAGTGTCATTTCTGTCCCAGTGATCTGAGAATCGTACCACTATGATTATGGTTGCTGACGCCCTGGTCTTTCATGCCATTCTTTCTCATAGCTCAGAAACCTCGGCCAACTCGCTTAGCACATGTTACCATATGCTTTGGATTCTCAATAACTTCACGTGGGAGAGTTGAGGTGGAGCGCCGACCGTTTTCAGGGGCTTGAAGTCAATTGCAAGATCAATGAATCCCATGTGGAACTTTATGTCAACGACCGACAGCAGTTCGGGAGATCGCCCGATGATAGAATCCAAAAGCGATGCTCCCGGCCGAGATCCGACCAACCTGCGCGCGAGGGCAAAGCGAAGGGGAGAGCTTCATTGCGCTTCGTGAGACCAAATAGCCTGACTTTTCATGATACTTCTCGTCCGTATACAATGAATAGCACTCGCGAAGTATTTTTTCCCCTGGATAAATCACAATAACGCCATGTTTCAGGGAAAGGGGAGATTATACGGTATCTTATGCCGCGCGAGCAGACACTCGCATGTGGCCGGTAAATCGCGTCGACGGCAGTCCTGTCAAGGCGCCTCCAAGATTCTAGTCGCGTGCCCTGCTACTAAGTCTGGAGCTTTCTTTGTGTCTGTGACAATAGAAGTGGCTAGACCAGAATTGACCTTCCGGGTCCTGTCCTGCCGCACCAGCTAGGAGGGTAGAGTCATGGACACCATAGAGTCTGGCTTTGATTACAACTAACAAAAGGTCTCCTCCAATTGCATAGGAGGATACTAGATGATCAAATGTTTCGAAATATTCTAGTCAGCCTTGACATGGGCGAGCTGCCGCGCAGTTGCATCTCAACTCTGGTCTGCACGTTGATGGAGCCGTACGAAAGTGGTGTGTGTGGTTCGAGAACGGAGCGTACCACCCTACACCACCTTTTCAATAGTTGACGGATTTTATGTAACTCGATTGATCTGCCAACAGTATCTATTGACCTAGGCCCGACACTAGGGGGATCAAGTTGTGCGGAAACCTATGGTTGAGGATCGATCATGACCCTTCCCCTGGTAATTCCGGGTAAGACTTTGGCGCCTGAAACGATCAATTTATCAACCGAAGCATGAAGGGGCTTCGATACAAGGCCCGCTATGTTATTGGCATGAAATCATAAACGCCAGTGTCACTCACTACTGATAGGTCCGCGCGTACAACCGGTCCTGGGATTGGTATATATGCCGAGGCCGATGCCAGTGCGATTGATATAATCGTTACATCCATGGCTTCTGACACCGCCCAAAGTGGAAGATCCTTTCATGTCTCGTATTCCCTTCTCTCGCATTGCATGGAAGGCTACACCTGGATCTGAATCTTAGTCATGCTAACAGACTTGTAACTCCCCGCTAAAAATACAACGTCTCTTAAAGCGGTTCAAATTTCGTAATGCATCAAGAAGATGCAATGAAAGTGGATAGTCACAGTGGGATATTCGTATATCCGTGCCTTGATTTTCTGAGTAAGACGAGTCTCACAAACTAAACAACACCGTACTCTTTTGATCCTCAATTTCTGTTGTTTTGTTGTGAACTTGTTTCAGTGATATATATTAGAGTGCAGCGTCCTTGTAATCGAAATTGTTGGTTATCGCACGAGCCAAGATGGGAGACGAAGCAGCCAACGAGTCGCAGATAGCGATTGTCATCAAGATCCCGCCCTCCTCTCACGCCGACGATGAGTCCTTTGCCTCGACAGTGGCCAGTATTGTCAATTCAGCCTATACAGAGGCTGAAGGGGACATTTTCTTACCTAATTACCAACGCACCTCTCCCACCGAAGTCGCCCAATTCATCCGCAACGGGCAACTCGCAGTTGCGTATCTCAAGGATTCCGGCCACCCTATTGGCTGCGTGTGCATCAAGTTGCTCGGGCCCGGCCGAGGAGAGTTCGGCATGTTGGCACTGGATGCCAAGCACCAGGGGACTGGGTTAGGGCGGCGACTAGCCATGTTCGCGGAAGCCGAATGCCGCAGGAACGGATGCACGATCATGCAATTGGAAGTGCTGGTGCCGAAAACCTTTCATCATGCTGGAAAGGAGAGGATGCAGGCGTGGTACCAACGACTTGGTTACAAGGTTGTCAAGCTTGGCAGTTTTGACCAAGACTACCCTGAACTGGCCAAGATTCTTTCGGGGCCCACTGATTACAAGATATTTGAGAAGAAGCTCGTCGAGGCAGTTGCATAAACAGAGACAATACATATATGGCTCAAGCACGCACTGTAGCATCGTGGTGCTTCACATTGTGAATTTGTCGTCATCCTACAACTGACGACTCTGGCTCAACCTTGTCAACACTTTGCATGATGTGACATTTCAGGGTTCGTCCGAAGACCTCCCTACCCCCACAGTTCTCAAAGAGCCGTTTAGGCAAGTGGCATCTCAAGGAGGGCGTCGCACGGCCCCATGGGGGTGATGCTTCATCCTGGCATCGCCACCGAAGCTTTCGGGATTTGACACGATTCCGCGACAAATGACTGACTTGGGGAGATGCGTAAGAAGTTACCCCATTCCTATGGTCATTAGAGATTTCCTCAAGAAAGGAACCACAAGGTTGATAGCTTAAGCATGACAAGCACCTTCTATTAATCATCCCCTGACTGCAAAGTATATCTATCTAATCGATGATATTGCGTATGAAAGTCCCCGCCCCCAGGACTCTTCGAACCCTTTGACCAACTTGCGTCACGTCCAAGATCGAGGTTCCCGAGTGGCTTGGGTACGGGGTACGGGGCAATTGCCACATGGCTTCCCGTTTGCTTGCCTGTCTTGGTGGAGATGGCGGAGATGAAGCAAACCGCCGAGCCCGGTTGGTCCATCCAGAACAGTCGAGGAACCATGTTGGAAAAAAACTTAAACGCTCCTGCTAAGGAGTACTTAGATTTCTGTGGTGTATCTGTACCATTTCAAGTCTTCTTTAACTGGCGTGGACAGGGATTCAGTCGCAGAGGAGCCCGACTCCCCAAGTGATGCCTTGAATCTCAGGCAAAAGTTCCCGCACGGTCCCTCTACCTCCACCACACAACTGGCTTCGGTAGAGGCAACAAGAGTCATGACAAGCAACCAGCAATTTCAACGGCCCCCTAGCCTTATCTCCTGGTTTCGTCCGGTACCGAGAAATGGAACCGACACCTGCAACAGCTCGTCCGGGGAACAGTTGGTCTGAGAACCGTCCGTCAATCGGAAAATCTGTGCCACAGGCTCGGCTGGAGCTCCGTCTCAACCTTTCTACAACAAGTTAGTTAAGGGGGCAAGTCGAGCCGTTTAGAGTTTGGACCATGCATTGTGGCTTGTTTAGCTCATTGCCAATCGTATCAGCTGGAGGCGCCATGTGGCACGCCTTCACGAATCGAGGACATGGCATGAATCGCTTCTGTTGAAGCATGATTCTCCTGTATGGCAATTGCATAACAGGAAGCTTCGAAGGCATCTAGATCTCGCGAGACCACCCTCCAAAGACGACATTCGAAGCACTCGCTTGCTGATAAGGAATGAGGCGTCTCTTGGCAGCGGAATCGTCGTCCCGCGAACGGACGTGGAGACAGGGGCTCAAGGGATTCAGGTTAGCGTTGCTGGCACGTGCTGTGATGTGCTAGGGAATCCCCTGCCTGTGAAAAGGCTGCGACGCCCTTTAGAGATTTGGCCACCCGTCGTCAATTGACAGCCAGCCCAACCCACGAGCGAGGTGAGAACAGATCGAGAGTTGAGCATCGCTCAACCTCAGGGTATGCCTCCAACCATGGCCTATCAACGAGAGATTGAGATGCAGGCGATACCGCCGCCGCCCCAGAAGCCAGTCATCCTCGTCGAAAACAGCTTCGCCGTCACCATTAGCGAGCCGGAGAAGCCGGTCCCGGAGCCAACGGGGGCCTTCAATCGTTTGCTGCACAGCTTTGGTCCAGCTTCCAACCGCTCAGATGATGGCATGAGCCTGAGCAGCCACGGCACAGCCCATGGTCCCCATGGGCGGTTCTTCAGTCTTCGGAGGGCCAACTACAAGTCTGCCAACACGCAATTGGCCCGGGAACTCAAGAATCGTCATCTGCAGATGATTGCCTTTGGTGGTTCAATTGGTACGTGGACCCTTCAACTCAGCTACCTCATGCGGTGTTGGCGTCGCCCTCGATGACATCTAGTCTTCACGTATTGAGGACAACTAACTCCATTACAGGAACTGGTCTATTCGTCGCGTCAGGAGTAGCTCTCTATCGTGGTGGTCCAGCCTCCCTGTTGCTTGCCTTTATCATCATGGGCGTCATGCAGTTCTTCACGATGCAGGCTCTAGGTGAGCTGTCCGTGGCTTTCCCAGTTGGCGGATCCTTCGCCAATTATTCGACTCGTTTCTTGGATCCATCTTGGGGCTTTGCAATGGGTTGGAAGTGAGTGTCCCGTCGGCCTTGAACCCCGCATCAGGTGTCGCCCAAAGTAGACAATGACCACTGACACCATGTGAAGCTATACCCTACAGTACCTCATCGTGTTACCGCTTGAAATCATTGCGGGCGCCTTCACTACCATGTACTGGAATCCAGAGCCCAGCAAGTCGATATTTGTTGCCATGTTCCTAGTCATCATCGCGGGCATCAATCTGCTTGGTGTGCGAGGATATGGCGAGGCAGAATTCATCTTCTCCACGGTCAAGGTGATAGCCATTCTAGGATTTATGTAAGAGAGCTCAACTCCCCCTCTACGGCAAGGCGGAAAGAGGACCAGTTCTAACGTGATCTAGCCTCCTCGGTATCATCATCAACGTCATGGGCCATCCAGACAGCGGCTACATCGGGTTCCAATATTGGTCAAACCCTGGAGCTTTCCACCATGGCTTCAAAGGCTTCGCCAGCGTCCTGGTCACGGCAACCTTTTCCTTTGCTGGCACTGAAATGGTTGGACTCGCTGCAGCCGAAACAGCAAACCCCCGAAAATCATTGCCGGCCGCCGTCAAGCAAGTGTTTTGGCGAATCAGCATCTTCTATATCACCTCAATCCTGCTGATCGGCTTGCTGGTGCCTTATAACCAACCTAGGCTATTGGGGGCCAAGTTTGGCTCCGATGCCGTGGCTAGTCCTTTTGTCATTGCCATCGAGAGCGGTGGTCAGACGGTGCTTCCGAGTGTAATGAACGGCGTCATCCTTGTAGCTCTCATCAGCGTTGGCAATACTGCCGTTTATGCCTCGTCCCGCACCCTGACTGCATTGGCAGAGCAGTCTTTGGCACCAAAGATCTTCACTTACATTGATCGTCGTGGCCGCCCGCTGGCTGCTATCATCTTTGCTTGTGTCGTTGGCCTACTTGCATTTCTCGCCGATACCGACATCCATACCGAAATCTTCAACTGGCTTCTTGCGATCAGTGGGCTCAGCACCCTCTTCACCTGGGCCAGCATCTGCCTCTGCCACATCCGCTTCCGGAAAGCTTGGGAACTATCTGGATATAACCTCTCACAGTTGGCATTCCGCTCCCAAGTCGGCGTATGGGGATCTTGGGTCGCGCTGGGATCTTATGGAATGGTGCTGGTTTTGCAGTTCTGGGTTGCGGCATCCCCAATTCCGCTTGAAGATGGAGAACCGTCCACGCAAGAGAGGGTTAAGACTTTCTTCATGCAAGTCCTTACTGTGCCTATAATCTTTACCTTTTATCTAGGTCACAAGCTTTGGTGTCGTACAAAGCTTGTGCGCGACAAGGACATGGATGTTGATACGGGTCGGAGGTATCTGCAGACTTGGAACGAAGACGAGGCGGAGGCGAGAAAAGGCTGGCCCCTCTGGAAACGACTATATAATACCATGTGTTAGACTAATTAGATGAGCTATCGCGGCGAAGACAAAGTGTTCAATAGACTTGATACCTGACAAGATTCTCACAACTCGGCTCGGGCGACGTGCTTCAATTCTCAAACCTCGCAACCACTACTCAATTAACGAGCCCTATTATCATCGATGTCATCGAACACGGGTATCACGTCGTAGCGAGCAAGATCTGGTCGAGACCTAGTTCCATTCTACATTGTGAAAGGGGCATGGCGTTCTCACAACCCCAACAGCAGACTATAATCCTCCATTGGGCTCTTGTGATCTTGATGGCCGTGAAGGTGTCTAAGAAACAAGCCTATGCCATCATTGGAGATATTGCCTTGTTGTATTAGGTAGTAGAATAAGCCATCATACAAGAAATAATGGATGGGTACACGACGGCTTGGACCACGAGCACGTTGTGAAATGTGCAAATCCTATTGGTTTGACCCCTTTGACAAGTGCCAAGAGCTGTTGGGATTCAAGATGTGAAAATGGTCCAGGCACTGACTTAAACGGGAGTTCCAGCTTGACTGTTGGAGGCGTAAGGTAAACGGTAAGGGTCAATTTGATTAACAGTGCCTTCCTGCTTCTCTCAACTCCATGCTAAACTATGCTAAACTTTTCTAGTAATATTGAGAGACCGTTTTCTCCAGGTGTTATTGTGTCGTATAGATGCGGAACTTGGACCAGGTGAAACTTCCAATAAGATAAATGATCCAGACCATGTGGCCATGCCCTCCACTCTCCTAGGCTTGCTTCGTACCATCTTCTTCCTTGCGGCCACGTCCATGCCGCCATTCGAAAATGGTGCGAGGCTTTTCCTTGATGACTTGTCGAAGCTTGTCGACGCTTCGGTCCATCCACACCTCTGGGGGAGAGCCACTGACCGGGTGCAGGGGCAGGCTGTCTTTGCTCAGGAGGAAAGAGTCTGACTGGCGAGTGTCGAAAGAGGCGATGAGGTCCATATCCGCGGCAATCTGATCGCAGTATGTCTCGAGCGGCAAGTCGTTCACATCATGACCAAAGGGGTTTTCGATCTCTTGGCCAATAAAGAGCAGACCAAGGATGATGTAGGCGGCAGCGATGGAGGCCGGGATGGCGATCCACTCAAGCTTACCCGTCAGCTGGAACGGAAGAAGAATGACATAAACGAAAGTGATTTGGCTGATGGCGATTGTATAGGCGATCGGTAGTGGGGTGTTGAGGACCCTCTCACAGCCCGTCATGGCGTCGTTGAGCATGGTCAGATGATTGTACGCGAGGGTCTGTTGCATGAGAACAGGCAGCTGCTTGTTGCGGACCATCGAGTCCAGAGTGACAGCAAGGTGGTTTAGGATTTCAAGAGGCAGATTTCCCTGGTGTTGTTCGGCCTTCTTAACAGCCTTCCGGGGATTGCTGGTGGCAAAGGGAATGCCCAGATACTCGCCAGCGGAGTGGTACATCGACTTCGACCGGCTGACGCGAGCCTCGGGCGAAGTGCCATTGCCATTGGCGACAATGAAGGTATCGAGAGACGCAATGTAGGGCTGGATATCGGGTTGGGTGTCACAGGGTTCGAAACGGAGTTGGTGCTTGAGAGCCATCGCAAAGGCGACGATAAGATTCATAGCCCCGATCTTCTTGAGGAGGATCTCACGAGAGTCCTGGCCAGCAGGCTCAACGGTGTGAATCCAGAAGATGCGACCAAGGGTTTGTGATGCCAAGGTGAGGCTTCCCCAATAGCGACGGCCCTCGGCGTAACGTTCGTATGCAGTGGACCCACGAAAAGAGAGACACAGACCGACGACAAAACCAAGAATGGTGAGAAGAACGGAGTTAACGTTGATGGGCTTAACCTTCATGGAGATGACGGTAATGAGGGTCGACCAAGCTGCGATGAGAAGGAGTGGTACCATCAATTTGGGGATGATGGACCCATGGAGTTGCATGACCAACGGCCATTTCGAATGGCTCTGGAGGTTTCGCGGACCGGTGAAGTAGCTGTCATCGGGCTCGGTAGTGCGATGAAAGAGGTGCGGGTGGGCGTGGACGCTTGGTGAAGGAGGCGATTGTGGGTGGGACGGGACGTCGAGTCCAGGCGAGTGAAGAGGTTTCACGTTTTGGGCCGCCTGAGTCTTGTCTTCGGTCGCCTGGACCGTGGCAGTGGTGGCCTGCATCTTGCTCAACGGTTCACGGCGTCGACGAATGCGTTAGGGGACGCGATCTCTGTGAAACTGGGAGAGTCAGTCAGTCTCTCATGGTAAAGTGGAATGGTGAAGGAAACAAGTGGAGTTCGGAGTGCCTACTGAGCGTTGATGCGCAAATTGACGCGATGGGTGCATGTGAAGGAAGGAAAGTGGGTGAGACAAGGAAGGAAAAGCCAAGACCTTAAGAGAAAGCCAAGATTCAAGAGAGGGGAGGGCGATAGCAGAGGAAATGAAAGGGACTTCCGATATGGTACGGCTGACTACGCGCTAAGGCAAGCTGACACTGTAGAGTAACGCTACGATCATGGTCTAGGCCTAATTGAGGAGAGAAGCGCTTAAGAGCAAATACAGGGGTCTGTACAATACATACCCTGAAAGTTTGTCTAGCGAATACCTAAGCTGCAAGTCTAATCCAATAATAGCCAGGAAGCAAGCCACGCAGTACTTATCGGTACCGCGTTCTTTTAGCTATCTTACCACAGCTCAAGGTACTGATCAGTAGTGCATAAGTGTGTAAAACCCGCCGTAACAGCCACTCGTGGCTCAAGAGCAAGTCAGCTGATAGGGCTTGTGGGACTGAGCAAGAGGTACCCGCTAGATATTCTTTCAGGGGTTGGATTGTAATATTAAAAGGTAAGCTTTTTCGCCACCTGTGATCTTAATGGGTTAAGATATTAAAAAGTAGGGTCAAGCTAAAACATATATGTTATATTACCCTATAGCTAATTGCCTTAGGGGCTATTATAAGAGGTAATTTTAAGTTTTAAGGCTTCGCTAAGGTTTTATTAAGTAATTACTAGATAATATATATATATAGCAAGCCGGATAGTAAGTAAACCAGATAGCAATACTATGCACTTAAAAATAGCTAATCTTAAAATTCTAAAAATTATTATAAAATAGCTAAGAGTTTAAAAAAAGTATTTTCTTAAATTTAATTAAGAGAGTTATAAGTTTATAATTTTTATATATTTTAAAAAGATTTTATTAATTTTAAAAAAAATAAAAAAACTAATAAAAATAATATAAATAAGAAATTCCTAAATAACTTACTTATTAATTTTTTTAAAAATTTAAAAATTATTAATAAATTTTAAATTTTCTTTTAAATTTTATCTAAGCTTACTAGCTTATAAAGCTTAAAATAGAATTTTAAAGTTTTTTTTTAAGTATTTTTATAATTAGGTAAGATTTATATTATAAAGTAAAAGTATTTAGTTTACTTATTATCTAGCTTATAATATATATATATTATAGCTAATCTTATATATATAACTTTATTTAATATGCCCTTTTAATATAAAGATAATATATATAATAAGCGTGCTAGATAGATAAGTTATTAAAAAGTCAGGCTTTGCCTTAATTATTTATATTATATTGCCCCTATAGCTTATTAACTCAGGGGCTACTATAAGAGGTAATTCTAAGTTCTAAGGCTTTACTAAGGTTTTATTAATAATATACTAGATCTAATTAATCTCATATATATAATCTTATTTAATATACCCCTTTAATATAAAAACATAGGCTTTATACTATAAATAATTCTTTTTACCTTTTTTTTTTACTTATATTTCTTATTTATTAGTTTTATTATATATTTAATAATCCTTCTTAAAATAATTACTTTATTTTTACCTCCTTATTTATAATAAATAAAGTATTTTTATTATTTATCTTAGTTATTTAATAAATATAGCCTTATAATTAATATAAGTAACTTATTACTAATATTTTACTAAGTTATTAATACTTAATAATAATAATTAATAATAGCTTTAAATATAATATATTACTTTTTATAATTAATCTTTTAAAAAAATTTTATAATAATTATTTTATTTTTATTTTCTTTTAATATCTTTATTTTTAATTTTATTAACCCTTTATTAAATTTTTTATTAATTTAATTATTTTATTTTTTTTTATTTTAATTTCTTACCCTTATTAGCCTTTATTTATTCTTTATTATTATTTTATTAAGCCCTTATATTATATCTTATCTTATTATTTTTATAAAGGTCTTAAAGGTCTTCTCTTATAACCCCTAAAAGACTTAGACTAGCTATAACCCTAGGGAGGCCCCTTATTTTTATTATATTTCTTATTATCACCTTCTCTAATATATTATTAATACCTTGCTAAATTATTATATTATATATACTATAGATAAGAAGAAGTATAATACTATAAGTTCTCTTTTCTCTTTTCTTATATTTATTACTAATTCTTATAGATCCCTTATAAACTCCTCGGCGCCGCTTAGGCATATTAGGAGGCTCTTAATAATATCTCTAACTATCTAGCCGCTATTATTACCCCCCCTATTAATAATTCGCCCGCTATTCCTTAGACTTATTAATAAATTCACTAGGCTAATATAGCTATTATAGAGGCAAGGAATACTTAATAATATATTATTAAAAAAATAAGAAATCTTATTATTAATAGGTTAATTAATCTCGTTATTATTATTTATTAATAAGAATTAGCCTCTTATTATAAGCTTTTAGCTCTATAGTGCCTTTAATTTATATATACTTTAATATTTTAATAAGTCTTTTATTAATATTTATTTAGGCTAATACCTAATACTTTCTAGCTAAGATAACTTCTTATATTACCGCTATTACCCCTTTATATACCTATAATAACTTATTAACTACTTACCTAAAGATAGTTATTTTAGCCTTATATACCTATAAGGATATATTATTAGAAACTAAAGGTTTAGTGATATATCTCCCTAAGGAGTTTAATAAGCCTAATTATATTGCCCTAAAGGCCCTATTTAATTATTATATTTCTAATTTAGTGCTTATTTGTCTTATAGACTTTATAAGTAATATACCTATAAGCTAAGTTATTACTAAGACTATATTAAAGAAATACTTTATTTTTAATAATAATTAAGCTAATAAGCGCTATTAAGCTTTTTTTTTATTACTCTTTAATTAGTTCTTTAATAATCCTTTAGCTTTTATATATATATATTTATAGACTTTATAGGTTTATATTATATATATATAGATTTCTTTATGCCTCTGGTTTTAAGAGGTTTTAATATTTATATAAGTAATTTAATTATTAATTTTTTACCTAAGTTTTAATAAGCCTTTAGCTTTTATTTATTATTTATTTATTATATTTATATCTTTAATTATTTATTTTTTTTATTTTCTTTATTTTATTTAAGCTTTATTAAGATATTAATAAGATATAATTATTTTATAAACTTTTAAAATATTTTATTACTTAGATTTTTTATAAAGCTATTAATAAAAAGTTAGGCTAAGAAGATATATATAATATTTATCTTTCTATAAGTAATTTCTTATTATAATTAGTAATTATAAATATTTATATATCTAAGCTTAATATATAATTAAATAAGCTTTTTTTTTATTAAATATATTATTTATTTATTATTATATTAAATAATAACTTTTATAAATATAATATATCCTTATTAAGACTTTAATAAAAATAATCTTATTATAAAGGCTTATAAGCTTTAATAGTCCCGCGAGTTATTAATAAAGCTTATATCTAAGGCTACTTATAATATATTATCTTCCCTTCTAGGAATTAATTTATATTATAAAAAAAAACCTAAAGTTTTTAATAAGTATTAAAGCACTTTATTAATAACTTAGTAATATTCTAGGCCTAGGTTCTAATTAAACCTTATTAGTTTACTTAAAGTAAAGGTAATATCTAGCTAAGTTATTACTAAAATATATATAATTATATTAATCTTTTATTAATAGGTTTATATGCTTTTCTTACTTATAAGTCCTTAATATAAAAGTAATTCCTCTTATGCTATTAAGATCTAGGCTTAATATATCAGTGAGTCTTTAGTAAATATATTATCTTTATTTTATTATATTAATTATAATAACTAGAGATATTAATTCTTCTTATTCTTAATAACTTTAATACTAAGAAATTACTATAAGGGCTTTTACTTTTTTATATAATATAGGTTTTATAAGCTTTTTATTTACTTATAGGCTTTTTTTTAATAGATTTTAAAAAATAAAAGATATAATTATTTATATAAAAAAAGAAAATAATCTTCTCTTAAGTCTAGTAATAGTCTTTATTAAGGATTTAATATAATCTTATTTATAATAAGTCTTTCTTAAAATACTTTTATTAAAGTAATAATAATTTTTATAAGCTATAAAGCACTTTATATAACTTAAGGATAATACTAGGCTTTTAATAACCTTTTAGTATTTTTATATAAATATCTTTAACATACATAATAAGCGAGTCAGACACACAAGCAAGTCAGATAAAAATCCCTTAAGCTCCCATCTCTATATCTAATTAATTATTTCTTAACTCAATAAATATATCATAATTAAATCAAGAGGTAAATATTATCCTTGCCCTTTAGGCTCTTTAAAATAATCCTAAATTAAGTATCTAACCTACTATATAGCTTTATAAAGCCCGCCCTAGTACCCTCTATAACCAACTCCATAGCAAACCTTCTTAAGATAATATTATACCGAATTCATAAAAACTATCTAATCTAGAGAAATAAATAATTATTAAGTATATTCTTAACCTAGATTCGCGAGGGTTTCCCCCGTGACTATATAGTATAAAAGAAATAACTAATTAATTACTCACTAACCGCGATATATTACTTATTAGTAAGCGCTAGGCTTTTAACTTTATTAAGTAATACCTAAAGCTAAAGATATATTTTAATTAGAAATATAATTATTAGAGGGCTAAATATAAAGATCTAACTATTATTCGCGATTAGTTTAGGCTCATAGAGAATATAATCACTAAATATAATATTACCCTTGCTAATATCTATAACTTTGATAAGACTAGCTTTATAATAGGCATTATTATAAGCGGAATAGTTATTATAGGCGCAGAAAGGCATAAGAAGGCGAAATTAGTTTAGCCTAGAAACCGGGAATGGGCTATAGTTATTTAGGCTATTAATGCGGAAGGCTAGTCAATCTAGCTATTTATCATGGTTGCGGGCTAATATTACCTCGCTAATTAGTATAAAGAAAGTAACCTCCCGGGCGATTAGGCTATTGCAATGACTTAAAATAGCTAGACTAATAATAATATAGGTCTCGAATAGCTAAAGCACTTTAATCGGCATATAAAGGCCCGATTAACTGGTCGCTATTATCTTTTAATCCTCGATAGGCATGAAAGTCATCACTCAGTTGAATTTAAAAAGTATTATAAAGAGAACTATATCATTATGCTTTATATACCGGCCTATTCACCTTATCTACTCTAGCCTCTTAATATTAGGTACTTTAGACCACTTAAGAAGGCCTACGGTCAGTAAATAAAGCATCTAATTAGATACTCTATAACCCATGTTTCTAAGACTAAGTTCTTTCTAGCCTTTTATGCCGCCCACTAAGCCATAATAATAAAAAGCAATATCAAGGGGGGGTTTAAAGAGGCCAGGCTTATTTCTTTAGACCCAGAAAGTGTTATATTAAAGCTTAATATATAGCTACAGACTCTAATACCTATTAAAGAAGAGGCTAGCCTTCTTAACCCTTAGGTCTCAAAGACCCCAAAGACTATGCTTAAGACTAGTTCTTAGTCTAAATACCTTAAAAGGTAGGTTAAGAGGCATTAAAGTAGCTCACTAATATCTATTTTAAAGGCTATTAAGTTATTTTCTAAGAGAACAAAGGTAATAATGCATTAAATAGCACTATTAAAGTCTAAGAATTAAATCCTTTAATAAGTAAATAAGACCCTTAGTAAGCGGCGTAAAGTAAAAAAAACCCGCCTATAAAATAAAGGGAAGATAACTATAGATAAGGGAAGAGAAGTAATTAATTAAATAGATATTAATACGCAAGGAGTGGCTAAATTATTAAGAAGTAATAATTAGGAAGGGTTAGCGCGAGCGAAGGAAAGGTATTATAAAATATATAATAAGGCCAGCTATAATATAAGAATATATTAGATAATTATTATAATATCTAGAGAAGAGTATAGTGATTAATTTTAATTAAATATATACTTTGTTTTATTTTTATTTTATATTATTTCTTAATAGTCTTAATTTTTATCTAACTTGCTTATATATCTGACTTGCTTATTATATATATTATCTAAGGTAATATATATAAAGGTATTAATTATATTATATTATAATATCTTATAATTAAACCTATTTATTATTATTATAAATATTTTAAATAATTTTAAATTATAACTATAAGTACTTATAACTTTATAAATATACTTTCTTAGCTTTTATAATTATATCTTAATATAAATAACTTTTAATATTAATATATAAGCTAAGAAGTTACTCTAAGAGCTTTTAATATATATTAACCTTAGGCTTTAATACCTCGCTAAGTATAGAGCTTATTTTATTTACTTAGGCATCTTATTTTCTTATATTTAGTTAATATTAAGGGGACTATAAATTCTTTCCTTTTAGTAATCCTTTAGGGCTAGCTAGGCCTTATTAAATTTAATAACTAATCTTAATCTTTTATTAAGTATTTTTATAGGTTTTATATATATTTACTAAGAATATTATATTAAATAATATTTTATTTATTTCTAAGCCTTTAATAAGCCTTTTTTAACTTATTAGCTTTTTATTTTATTTTTTATTTTCTTTTTCTTATCTCTTTATACTTAAGCTATTAGCTAAGATATAAAAGAAAGCTACTAATAGGGAGTCTAGTAATATTAATAATAGCTTAAACTTTACCTATAATATATATAATAAGTATATAAATCAAACAAGCATATAAATTAAAAATCTTTACCTTTAAAAAAAAAGCCATAATAAAAGCATAATAAGTAATAAAATTAATTAAAATTATTTATTATATTTTTCCCTAGATATCGCAATAATTATCTAATATATTCTTATATTATGCCTAGTCCTGCCGCATATTCTATAATGCCTTTCCTTTACTTACACTGCCCTTTCTAGGCCACCACTTCTCGATAATTTATCCTCTACCTGCCCATTAATATTCATCTGATTAATTACTTACCTTCCTTCCTCGACTATTATTACCCCTCTTTTCCGCAGTTGGGTTCTTCTTGCCCGCCAGTGCCGGCTTAGTATCTTATTTGCCTATCGAAGGCCTTGGTTCTTAGCCCTCAATAAGGCATTCTTATGCATTATTGCCTTAGTTCCCTTAGCAAGAGACTTAAGAGCTCTTAGGATTGACTCTGGGGAGCTACTTTGATGCCGCCTGATTTGTCTATTAAGGTATTCTGACTGAGATTAGGCCTTAAGCACAATCTTTGGCGTCTTTGAGACCTAAGCTGTAAGGTAGCTAGCCTCCTCCTTAACCAGTATTAGAGTCTATAGCTATATATTAAGCTTTGAGACTATACTTTCTAGGTTAAAAGGTATAAGTTTTACTCCTCTAAAAGCTATCTTAATATTCTTTTTTATTATAATAGCCTAAAATATAATATAAAAAGTAAGAAAGAACTTAGTCTTAGAAATATAAGTTATTAAGTATTTAATTAAATACTTAATTTACTAATTATAGGCCTTTTTAAATAATCTAAAGTACTTAATATTAAGAGGCTAAAGGAGATAAGATAAATAAAGTAATATATAAAATATAATAATTTTATTTTCTTTATAATATATCTTAAAGTTAATTAAGTAATAACTTTTATATTTATTAAGAATTAAGAGATAATAAAGGCTAGTTAATTAATTAGCTATATATTAATTAAAGTACTTTAGCTACTTAAGATTAATTTTATTATTAATCTAGCTATTATAAATTATTATAATAGCTTAATCACCTAAGAGGTTACTTTCTTAATATTAATTTATAAAATAATATTAGCCTATATTAATAATAAATAATAAGATTATTTAACCTTTTATATTAATAGCTTAGTGCTAGGGTCAGACCAAAGCTTATGCAGCTAAGGTGAACTGGTTAATTAAATATCTAAGACTAAGGAAGAAAGAGAAAAGAAAAGAACTCGCTATGGCCTCGCTGCGGGTTTTGTGTAGGGCTCGCAATGGGGCTGCGGAGAAGGGTTTCTCCGGTCTTGGTTTTTCTAGGGGGAAATAACCTTCCTTATAGGTTTGCCCGTAATAATATCCCCCCCTTCTGGTTTTATATATATCTTCGCGGCATACCTGCGGCTAGTCCTCTGCCGCTTATATTCCATTTTCTGCATACCTTATTAGTTTTATTAGCATCTATATAATCGCGCTTAGACTAATATGATTAAGTCGCTTAGGATATGGCCTAGGCCGTATTAAAAGGGTCTATATCCCCGTATATTCTCTATGAGCTTATCTTATACTCTTAGCGCCTTAGTCCTTATATACTCTTAGCCTTTTTATATTCCTTTATTTAATAATAATAATAAAAATAATAATAAGAAGAAAATATGCCTAAAATAGCATAATAATAGTAAATCGCTATGGCCTATGCGCTAGGGCATAAAGAGCCCTCTTTATATTTTCTTAAGCTTTCTTTTTTTTCTTTTTTCTTTAACCCTTCTACTTCATAAGTAGCCCTAGCTATAGATCAATATTCTGCCTACCTCTTCCCTAAGACTCTTTTGCTAACCTACTACTAGCTTATTAGTGGATCTTATGTATTACTCTCTCTTTTGCCTTACTCTTCTCCCCGCGCGCTATATATGCTATATAAGTATGCCTATGCGTGCTACTTTATCTTAGCTAACCCACATAGGCCTTAGTGCTAACTATATCTTAAGCGCATAGTTGCCTATTACCTTTTTAGTAATACTAGCTAATATCTTACTAAGGCTATAAAGTCTTATGCTATTTATTATAATAATAAGTTTTTATATAATTATTACTTATTTCTAGCTAACTTATAAGTAGCCTAGTCTATTAAGTATTATTATTATAAATATAATAATAAATTATATAAGCCTATAAATATTATCCTTTTTTAATATATCTTTATAACTAATTTTTTATAAACTTATAGCTTCCCTATAAGTATTAGCTTATCTTTATTATTTTCTTCCCCCTCTAGAGCTAAGATTAAGCTAATAATATTACTTACCTAGCTAATATTATAAATTCTTATTAACTTTATTATAATAACTCTATTAACTCTCTGCTAGGTAGTAATTATAGTGCTTAATAAAGGCCGCCATGCCTTATGCTAACTTTATTATAGCACTCCTATTAACCACGCCTACTTTACTACCTAGGCCGCTGCTACTATTAAGTTATATATTATAGATAATCTTGCTATGCGGTTATATGCCCTCGCTATTAAGAGTTTAAAGATTTAGATTAATATTACTAACTCCCTCTATATTATCGCTAAAGAGTACCTCGCTACTAGTACTTTAAGCGCATAGCTACCTAGCTATATAAGCTCTATTATCCTTACTACTAGTATTAATAATATTAAGAATAATATTTCTAAGGATAATATTAATAATAGTAATAATAATATTGCTAAGGATATTACTAAGGGTGTTAATAAAGATAGTAATAGGTCTATTATAAAGTTTAACTAAAAGTATAAGGCTTTTATTTTATATAAGGCTAAGACTAAGAAGACTAAGGTATCTAAGCCTTAAGGGGTTAATACCTATTTTTTATTTTATTATTACTAGGCTATTATTAATTATTTAGATAATTACCTCGCGGCTATAGTATTTTATATTTTTATATAGTATTAAACTAGTTTTAGCTAGAGTCCTCTTACTTACCCTATATTTAATCTTTATTTTCTCTCTATAGCCTTATAGTAGCCTTACTTATCTCTTTTTTATATTACCCTTATATATAATCCCTTTATATAAACCCTAAGTTATTATTTTATATATAATATTTTCTTTTTATTAATAAGAGAGAGTCTTATTTATAAGTTTATTATAACTTAATTATATAGTTACTAATAGGGCTATTATTATCTTATATAAGACTATATACTTCCTTAAACTATTTAAGCGCTATTATCTCTTATAATTCTAATATTAGCTCTTAAGTTAGTTATTTATAACTCTTTTATTATATAAGGGCTTAGTATATTTACCTATGACCTTATTATTACTAGCATATATATAAGATTTCTTTAATCTCTTATTTATCTTTTTTATTTACTTTAATTACTAGTAGCTAAAAGTTATTATTTTATTAACTAGGCTAAGGGTTTTACCACGCCTTCTTTATAAGGTTAATATAAAATTATAAAAAGACTCTTCTTAATATATTTAGCTATATTATATATAGGCTTATTACTTATATAATTATATATTTAAGGTATAGCTAATTAAGCTTTTTATAAGGTCTTTTTATTTTAATATTTATAAGGTTTAATTATATCTTATCTCTTACTTTATAATATTTAATAAGCCTTTATTATTAATTAGTAATATCCTCTTAGTATTATTATGCGGCTATTGCATTAGCTTATATAAATTTAATAACCTCTTAAAGTCTCTTTATAAAAGCCTTTATATTAGCTTTATTATAACTCTATGGCATAAATATTTTTATTTTATTAATTAAGAAGGGATATATATAATATCTATACTTAATAAAAAAAGGGCTTATATTAATCACAGCGTAGTCACAGTTATTTATAGCTAATTATACTATAAGTAAGAACTTACCTTAATTATCTTAACTAAAGCTAATATATGCCTATAAGTAGCCTTATATATCTTAATTAGTTTATTTAGGCTTATTATTAATCTAAGGGTAGTAGGCTATATTAAGATACTACTTAATCCCTATAAGCTAATATAAGGCTTACTAAAAGATACTTATTTAATTAAACTCTTTATTACTTATAATTAACTTTAGTATTTTATAAAAGTAATAATAATAGCTAAAGAATCACTATATATATACTAAGGCGTCTATACTATTTATAGCTTTAAGTATTACTACTTAGGTTAAATAGTCCTTAATTACCTATAGGTATTTCGCCCCTAAGGGTCCTATAGGTAAGAGATCTATTATAAAGTCTATAAAAAGGTCACTATAGAGTTACTAAAGTATTAATAGTAATCTAAGTAGTCCTTATTTTAACTATTACTAAATTATATTTCTCTTATATATATTATAATTAGCTATAAAGCTATAAATAAGCTATAAGCTCCTTAGCTAAAAGAAATATCTTTATATTAAAGCTATTATATTATCTTATCTTAGGTAATTAGCTATAAATATATTATACTTTACTTAAATAATATAAGTTTATAAAGTATTCTTTTCTTATTTATTATATTTATTTATTTTATTTCTTTTAAGAATCTAAAGCTTATCGCGATATATTAATCTTTTAGTATAATTAATTCTATATTTAGTAATTTAAACTTTTAGCTTTAAGGAAAAATAAAAGCTATAATCTTTATACTAGACCGCTATGAGGGCTTCTTTATAGATCTTATCCTCTAGTAATATAGTATATTATAGGTATTCTAGCTCTAGGTATTCTAGAAAGACCACTCAGGCTAGTAGGGTCCCCTCCGCAGTCTCACTAGGCTCTTTTTTACCTCTTGTTACTCTAGGTAGCATAGAGGTTAGTATTAGCTATAGGTAATGCCCTTATTCTCTTTTATTTTTAGCTCCTTATAAGGTATCTTATTTATAGTGACTTAGTATATTAGGCATAATAGCTTAGTTATTAGGTTAGTATTTTAGGCTAAAGTTAAACTTAGCTATCTTATTAGCTTATTTACTTTACCTCTCTATAAATATCCTCTTAGTTATAAAGTAATATAAGTTTTTATAATTTATAAAAATAATAAAATAATTATAACTTTATAACTTTAACCTCTAGGCTTCTAAGTAATATATAATAATTAATATCTCTTTATTATAAATAAGGTAATTATATTTTATAGGATTATATTACTATAAGAAGAATATAATTAGCTTAAGTCTTCCCTATAAGTCTACTTATATAAGTATACCTTTATTAGTATTACCTAAAGAATTAATCTCTAAGTAAATCTTTTTAAGAGAATTAAATTCTATTAATATAGGGGTATTTATAAAATAATTTTTTAGCTCCTAGAATATTACTTCCTCGCGGGGACCCTATAAGAAAGGTATTTCTTTTTTATAAAGCCTTATTAAGGATAATATAATCTTTAAGAAGTTAGGGATAAAGACTTAATAATAATTAATAAACCTTATAAAGCTTTATATTTCTTTTATTATAAAAGGCATTATTTATTCTTAAATAGCTTATTACTTTTTTAGATTATAGGCTATTTCTTTTTTTATCTTAATAATAAAGCTAAGATATTTTATTTCTTAAACTATAAATTTATATTTCTTAAGGTCTAAGTATAACTTAGCTTTCTTAAGAGCTTTAAGAATTAACTAGACTTTTATTATATACTTTTTATAAGTCTTATCTATATAAATTAAAATATTATTTATATATGCTATAATAAATTAATTTAAGTATTTTTAAAGGGCGCTATTAATATATTACTAAAATATAATAAAAGCACTAATAAGTCTAAATAGGGTTACTAGCTATTTATATAACCTAAATTTAATATAAAAAGCTATCTTAGCCTTATGCCCTCTTTTAATTTTAATCTTATAGAAAGTAATTATTATATTAAACTTTATAAACCACTTAGCTCTAGCTAGGATTCTTAAGATCTCTATAATTAAGAAGAGTAAATAATAATCTCGCTATATAATTATATTAAGGGCGCAATAGTTATAATAAAAGTAGACTCCTCCTCTAGGTTTCTTAATTAATAATATAAGGGCCGCTATAAATAAGCTACTAGCTTATATAAACCCCTTATTTAATAGATTATTAAGTATTTTTCTTAAGATTATTAGTTCCTCTTATAATATAAAGTATAAAGGTCCTTAAGGTAAGGTTAGCTTATTGCTATGCTAGTCTTATACTAAGTTGATTTTATAATCATAGCTTAGTCACTAAGGAGGTAATTATAAGGCCTCTATAAGTAAAAAGAGGCATAGATAGACTTATAGGATTTCCTAGGGAATTAGCTTGGCTAAGTTAATTAGTTTATTTTTATTATTAAGCTTCTTTAATGCCTTAGCTATATTTATTAGGCTAACTAATATAATAGAGCTTAATATATCTTCTTAATAGCCTCTCTACTTCCTAGCTTATCGGCAGATGCCGGCGAAGGTAGTGGCCGATACTAGATAGGTATTCCTAATTAATTATATAGCTTTAGGTTCTTTCTCTAAAGCAAGGCATATTAAGATCCTAGCGGCCCCATGCTAGATTTACTACTAGGCCGCAAAGTATATAATATTTTTAGCTTTTATCTATGGTTTATTAAGGTATATATCTCTATTAAGGCTATTTACTGTATATATATATATAAGATATTTATGCCTTTAGATCTTAATTATAAAGGTAATAACTCCTTTAGCTATTACTAACTAGTTATCTATAATAAAGCTATAAAATCGCTATGGCTTTTTTTTAATATATAGTAAGTTAAGCTTATAGATAAGAAAAGAGTTAATTAATATAAATATATTATAACTATTATCTAAGAGCGCCTAGCACTTATAAGTACTAATTTATAAATTTATTATTATAAACTTACTAAGTATATTTTATTTCTTTTTTTTTTATTTTTTAAGCTTTTATTTTATTAGCTTTAATACTTATTTTTATATTAAAGCTAATCTTTTCTTTCTTCTTTAAGGCTAAGCTCTTTATCACTAAATAGCTATAGGTCCTTTACTTAGTTATTTAGAGGGCTAATCCTAGCTATATACTATTAGTTAGGTTATTAAACCTAATGGGGGCAGCTAGCTATTAAGTATTATTTAGATTTATACTTAAAATAAGCCTTTTGCTTATCTATAATGGGTTCCTTATAGACTTATTGCTTTTCTTAAGTAACTTTACTAATACTTATTATCTTAGTATCTCCCTTATAGTCTTATATTTAACTAGGACCTTATGGTCGCTAATAGCTATAGTTTAGTTAATTTCTCTCTCTAGGGTCGCGGCTATAATACTATAACTTCTCTAAGGCTATCTCTTTTTCTAGGCTTAATTTCTTAAGCTTTTATATTACTTTCTAAACTTATTTAATTTATAAATTATAAGTTACTAAGAGCTAAATAATAATTAAGCTATAATATAGCTACTTATTTAAAAGTCTTTTTAAAAAAGTACTTTTTATTTTATTTTCTTAAGTTATTTTTTTTATTTTTATAATATATTATTTAAACTTTAATAAAAAAGTAATAAAGGACTTATTAGCCTTTTAATAATACTTTAGTAATAAGCTTATTATATATACCTATATATTTTAGTTCTTATTAAATTAATTAAGGTATTTTATAAAATCCTTAGGGTTATAATAACCTCTTATGCCTCCCGCTTAGTAAAATACTATAACTAGGCTTTAGGCTTTTTATAATAAATATAAGTTAATTAAATAAAACTTCTCCTAGTTTATTAAGTAAAACTTAGCATTAAATAAGAGTTTATTATATATTTATTATAACTATAAAAAGTATTTATAGTAATTTCTTAAAAACTTAGGAGGGTCTAAAAGGGGTTTATATTATAATATAATTCTAAGTATTACTAGCGGTTTAAGGGTAACTTTATTTATAATAGGCTTCTTTAAAGGGTTATTAAGAAAAAGCTATGAGTTTATTTTATCCTTAATAAAGGGAGGCTAATAGTTAGTAAGGTAATAAGGCTATTAAAATATCTAAAACTATATAAATAGGTATATAACTTATTCTTAAAGTAAACTAAGAGTATTAGCTAGTTATTTACTATTAGCTACCTATAAATACTTTACTTCCTTAATATATAGTAATAAGTTATTAAGTTAACTTTATAGGGGTGTTATAAACTAGCTTAGCTAATCCCTAATTAAGTTCATAAGGGTAATATCCCTCGCGGATATCTCCCCGGGATTGCCCTCTTTTATTATATAAATTCGCAATAAGCTCTCTACTACTAATTAGTAAGCTTAATATTGAGTCTTAGATAATGCTAGGGTCGGACTAAAGCTTATATAGCTAAGGTGAACTGGTTGATTAAATATCTAAGACTAAGGAAGAAAAAGAAAGGAAAAGAACTCACTATGGCCTCGCTGTGGGTTTTATATAGGGCTCGCAGCGGGGCTGCGGAGAAGGGTTTCTCTGGTCTTGGTTTTTCCAGGGGGAAATAACCTTCCTCACGGGTTCGCCCGTAATACTTAGATTATAATAATTTATTCTTAGTTTCTAAGTTAAATTAATTTTAATCTCTTATGTCTTTCTTTACTTATAATAACTATTTTACTTATAATAATACCTATTATAAAGCTAGTCTTATTAAAGTTATAGATATTAGTAAGGGTAATATTATATTTTATAATTATATTCTCTATAAGCCTAAATTAATTATAAATAATAATTAGATCTTTATATTTAGCTCTTTAATAATTATATCTATAAAAAAAATATATCTTAAGCTCTTAGTATTACTTTATAAAGTTAAAAGCCTAGCGCTTACTAATAGGTGATACATCGTGGTTAGCGAGGAATTAATTAGCTATTTCTTTAATACTATATAATTATAGGAGAAAGCCTTATAAATCTAGGTTAAGAATAAACTAAATAATAATTTATTCCTCTAGATTAGATAGTTTATATAATTAAGGGATCTAATCGTAATATATAGATATGCTATATTGCCGGCGGTAGAGTATAATATAAGAGACTTTATAGGCTTTCATAGTATATCAAAGACTTAATTAAGGATTATTCTAATAGGCCTGAAGTATAAGAAGAATATTAGACTCTTAATTTAACCATAGCATCTTAGGTAATTAAGAATAACTTAATTAAATAGAAATATGGTAAGGTGAGGGATTTTTGATCTGCATGCTTATTTAATCTATATGCTTATTATATATATTATATATTTACTTAAAGCTTTATTAATAATTATTAAATATTTTTTATTTCCTTAAGAAAGATCCCTAGGGTTATTAAAGATCTTATTTAGCTTTTTATTAAGTAGCTATAATGCCTATTATTATAGTAGCTTTTATACCGCTATTAGCTTATTAATATACTTTTATATTACTTCTAGGTCTTTTTTTAATAAATTATCTTAAAGACTCTTTAATCTTTTATTAAAGTATTACTTTTTATTAAAGATTATATCTTTTATAATAAATACTTTTTTCTATAAAGGGTTTTAAATTTAAAAAGAATTACTTAATATATAGCCTATAAGAAACCCTATTTATGCCTTAGGTGCCTATCTTTAAAGCCTATTTTTTTATAATTAAGTATTTATTATAAGGGTAAAGACTTTATATCTATATAATTATAATTATAATAAGTTAGGCTTTATTATCTCTAGCTAGAGGTATTTTAATAACTTTATTTTTATTTTTATAGCCTTATTTTTTTATATAATATTAGCTATTATTTTTTTTATCTTTTTATTTTATACTTATATATTTAAGATAAATAATTTATAATATATCCTTTTCTTTAATTTAATAACTACTTATAGATATATTATTATAATTTTATTATTATACTTAATAACTTTAACTTAAATAAAGTATTATATCTCTAATATCTTAATAAAATTATTAATTACTAAGAATATTATAAAGGTAAAATAATTAATTATATAATAATTTTATAAATAGCTTATTATTCTATTAATAAATATCTATATAGAGATATAGCCTATATAACCCTAAGTTATTAAGTAAAAGTCTAAGGCTATTTTTTTACCTAGGCTTACCTCTATTATTATTTCTTATAAAGCTCTTTTAATTATTTAATAAGCTTTTATTACTTTATAAGTATTATAATTTATAATAATAATATATTAAATACCTTAAGGTATTTCTTCTTTTAGTCTTATTTCTTAAATAGCTAATATAAGATATCTAAGAAATTTAAGGCCTAGGTGCCTTAATTATTTATACTAAGTATATATATATCTCTTAGTAATAGGTATTATATTATTTATATAATATAGGCCTTCTTTTAATAATCTTTTAATTAAGCTTTAAATATAAAAGCTACTTTTTTAAAGTTTAAGTTCTTAATAACTTTTAATACTTAAGGACTTATTACCCTTAAATCTCTAATACCTCACTAAGATAACTCTTATTTACTCTTTTAAGGTAATTTCTTCCTAGCCTTATATCCTATTATAGCCCTCTCTTTTATAATTAGGTAAAGAATACTAGGTTACTTATTAAGGTTAGGCATAATACTATATTATATAGCATAAGAACTATTAGTAATTTATTAGCTGATTTTAACTTAATTATTACCTCCTTATACTTATTAATTAAGACCTAGTTTATATTTAATTAAAAGAAGTCCCTTAAAGGGGCTACTTTAAGGTTTTTTATTTTAATTATATCTTTAAATAAATATAAGATAGCCCTTAAGTTTAAGAGAATATTATTATATAATAAATAGGTTTTAGTAATTATTAAGTTAGCCTTTAGTATTATTATACCTATTACTTATTATTATATTAAACCTTTTAGCTTAATCTTCTTAATTTAATTTATTATATTATTTTTATTTTAAGTAATATATCTTTAAGCCTTCTTTATAATAATTTTAATAGGCCTAAATCTAAGAAAGGCTTTATTAAGAAATATATAAAAGCATATTAATAGCTAATATATTATATTATATACTTTATATCTTCCTATCTTATCTTTATTAAAGCTTTAGCAAGAGTACTTTTTATTATTATTTTTTGCCCTTAGGGTTACCTTAGGCTTCTATTAGGTTTAAGGCTCTTTTTTTTTTACCTCTTTCGCTAATAAGAAGGCTTCATAAGAGACCCTTGCTCTTTTTTATTTTAGCTAATTAGCTAAAGTGAGGCTAATATCTGCTAATACTTTAGCGATTATTAGGCTATTTATTCACACTTAGCTAACTTTAGTGACCCTATAGGCATTAATCTATAACTTTAGCAGGGATACCCTTAAGGCATTCTCTAGGTTAATATACTACTAATTTACTTCTTTTACTTTTTATAGGCCTATATCTTTAGCCTTATTTATAATAGCTCTCTACTAGGTTAGCTATTCTTTAGTAGCTTTATATATATTAAGTTAATACTAATAGGGTTTTATTAGTAACTTATAATATATTTAATAAGTTTTTTATTTTTATTTATTTTTTATAAAAGAAAATTCTATATAAAAGGACTAAATTTATATATTAAAGGTAATATCTTTATTAAAGTAATAATAAGCTATTAGCTTACTTATAGTATTTATAACCTAGTTTTAAATAATAGCTACTTATTACTTAAATTCCTTATAGCTTTTTAAGAGGTATTTATATAGGGTTTACCTTATGGTAAGCCCTTATTATTCCTTTTCTAATAAGGTAGAAAAGTTCTTAGATTATGCTCTATAGTTATATAGTAATATAGAGGGGTTTATAGGGACTTCTATTATAGGCTTATTTATAATAGTCCCTAAGGTACTTTATTAAGAGGTTATCCCTAATTATTATAGAGTTAAAGCTACTTAGTGAGTTATTAGCAAAGTTATCTCTAGAACTAAGGCAATATCTAGGCATATAGGGGTTTTAGATTAAGAGATAATTTATTCTTCTTAATTAGATTAATATAATCCCATAGGTCTTTATTCTTAGCTTTAATCTTAAGGGTCTTAAACTAAGTAATCTAATTATTATTATAAATAAGTTTAACTATGGTTTAAGCTAATATATCTTTAGTAAACCCTTAGTAATCTATTATGGTTAACTATAAGATATAAATTAATAATTCTCTTAATAAATAAGACTCTTAATTATTAAAAAGTCAGGCTCTGCCTTAATTATCTATATTATATTGCCCTTATAGCTTATTAACTTAGGGGCTACTATAAAAGGCAATTCTAAGTTCTAAGGCTTTGCCGAGGTTTTATTAATAATATGCCGGATCTGACTAATCTCGTATATATAGTCTTATCTAACATAATTATGCCGGATAGCTAGATTATGCATAAAAACTAGGATTTTTAAATAATTCTAGAAAATTTAAATTAAGCTAGGAAAGGCTAAAAATAAGAAGTTAGCTTAATTATATAATATATTATTAACCCTGATTTTTATAGACTATTAATAAGATACCTTATAGGGTAATTTAGAGAAAAGTATATTTGTATTATATAAATAGCTATTTCTTTATAAAGGAGATTTTATAAAAATTTATAAAAATTAAATATAGTTTATTTATAAGTTTCTAGCTATTTTATTTAAGTTTTTATTAAAGTTTAAAAATCCTAGTTTTAATATATAGTCTAGCTATCTAGTATACTTATCTGTCTGGCATGCTTATTATATATATTATAGATTTTATATTATAAATAATTCTTTTTTTATTTATTTTTTAATATTTTTATTATATATTTAATAATACTTTTATAAATACTTAACGTACTTAATAAGCAAGTGTCTTAGACAAGCAAGTGCCTCAAGCATACTATGCACTAAAAGGAGAGATTTCTAAGCTTAATAAAAAAAGGTATAAAATAGCTAAAAACTTAAAAAGATTTATTTTAGGTATTTAGCTAGTATATTAGCTATATATAATTTAATTAGATTTTTAAAAAATTTCCTTATAAAGAAATAGCTATTTACATAGTATAAATAGACTTTTTAAATACTAGCTTATTAAAATTATTTAAAAAAATATATAAAAATTAAAATCAATATACTATTATATAGTATATATAAACTTTAAATATTAGCTATTTTAGGCCTAGTATGATTTTCTTAGAATTTTTTAAACTAATCTTATATTTGGTATAAATCCCTCTATAGGGGAAATTGGGACACTCGCTTGTCTGAGACACTTGCTTATTAAGTATGTTATCTTATTTTTATTTATTTTATTTATAATAAATAAAATATCTTTATTATTTATCTTAATTATTTAATAAATAAAGCTTTATAATTAATATAAGTAATTTATTATTAATATCTTATTAAATTATTAATATCTTATTAAATTATTAATACTTAATAATAATAATATATATAATAAGCAAGTTAATTATATAAGCAAGTTAGTTAAAAATTCCTTACTTAATATCTTCTTAATTTAATTAATTAATTCCTTATTACCTAGTATATTATTTATTAATTATAAGACTAAAATACTTCTTACTCTTTAGGCTTATTAAAATTAATTAAAACTTAGCTTTTAATAAGCTATAATAATTTATAAAGTTAATTATAAGACTTTTATTAATTATTATAAAGAGATTTAATTTTAATATAATATTATCTATAACGGTCTGACCCCAAAGGGGCTTAAGCTGCAGCTGGCTAGCTTCTACCGTGCCGCGAGGCTGCGGCCCCTTAGCCATTGCGGCGAAAGGGTAAGTCAATAACAGACCGTCAGTCTGTTATTGCAGCTGCAACTATAGGGGACCGGCTCGGCGCCACAGCGCCCGAGCCACTATACGGCACAGCCCGTAACATTATCTAGAAATTATAATATATATAATAAATAAGCGCTATAGTTAAGTAAGCGCTATACTTTTCTTAACCTCTTTTATAAAAATCATAATAAAAATATTATAAATTATTTAATTAATTAAAATTACTTATTATATTCTTTCCTAGATATCTTAATTATTACTTAATAAGTCTTTATATTATAATTAGGCTAATTATAGATATTATAATATTAAATACTTAGTTATATTAACCTTCCTTAATTACTACTTCGTAATAATTTAGCCACTATTTATATATTAATATCTATTTAATTAATTACTTATCTTCTTTCTTTTCTTATTATAACCCCTCTTTTTTATAATTAGGTTCTTTTTGCCCTTTAGTGCTAATTAAGTATTTTATTTATTTTCTAAAGGTTTTTATTCTTAGTAATTAATAAGGTAACCTAATATATAATTATTTTTATCTCTTTCTTAAGAGACCTAAGGGCTTTAAGGATTAACTCTAGGGAGTTACTTTAGTGCCTTCTAATTTATTTTTTAAGGTATTTAAATTAAGATCTAGCCTTAAGTATAGTCCTTAGGGTCTTTAAGACCTAAGAGGTTAAAGGCTTAAATCCTTTCTTAATAGGTATTAGAGTTTATAGCTATATATTAAGCTTTAAGACTATAATTTCTAAGTTAAGGGGAATAAGACTAGTTCCTTTAAAAGCCCTCTTAATATTTCTCTTTATTATAATAGCCTTATATATAATATAAAAGACTAAAAAGAACTTAGTTTTTAAAATATAAATTATAAAATATTTAATTAATTACTTTATTTCTTAATTATAAGCTTATTGTAATATATTAAAGTATTTAATATTAAGAGGCTAAAGTAAATAAAATAAATAAAGTAATATATAAAGCTAGATAATTTTTTTTTATAATATTTCTTAAATTTAATAAAATAATAATTTTTATAATTATTAAGGATTAAAAAATAATAAAAACTAATTAATTAATTAATTATATATTAATTAAAGTATTTTAATTACTTAAGATTAATCTTATTATTAATTTAGTTATTTTAAGTTATTATAATTACTTAATTACCTAAGAGATTATTTTCTTAATATTAATTAATAAGGTAATATTAGCTTATATTAATAATAAATAATTAAATTACTTAGTCTTTTATATTAATTACTTAAATAATTATAATTTATTTTTAGTTTCTAGGCTATATTAATTTTAGCTTTAAATACCTTTCTAAGCCTATAATAATTATTTTATTTATAATTATATCTATAAAGAAATTAATTTTATTAAAGTTATAGATATTATTTAATTAAATATTATATTTTATAATTATATTTATTATAAATTAAAACTAATTATAAATAATAATTAGATCTTTATACTTAGCTCTCTAGTAATTATACTTCTAAAAAAATATATCTTAAGCTCTAAATATTACTTAATAAAGTTTAAAGCCTAATATATATATTAGAAAGTTAGGCTTTATCTTAATTATCTATATTATAATATATATAATAAGTAAGTGCAACAGTCATACAAGTGCAATAAAAATCCCTCATGCTATATTATCTCTATTTAATTAATTAATTCTTAACTACCTAATATATCATAAGGCTTTATTAAGTCTAGAATCCTTCTTGCCCTTTAGGCAATGCAAAATAGCCCTAAGTTAAGCCTCTAACAAGTAGCAACTATCTATAAGATCTATTATTAGACCTTATATCGCCGATAGCGAGGCATCCAGTCTCAACGCGATACTATCCCATAGTTATATTAGCTCTCTGATCTAGAGGAATAGATCCTTATTTATTTTATTCTCGACCTAGATTTATAAGGATTTCTCCCCTAGCTTTATAATATAAAAGAAATAATTAATTAATTACTTATTAATCGCGACGCATTACCTATTAGTATATATTAGGCTTATAACTTTATTAAGTAATACTTAGAGCTTAAGATATATTTTTTTTAGAAATATAATTACTAGAGAGCTAAGTATAAAGATCTAATTATTATCTATAATTAGTTTTAACTTATAGTAAATATAATTATAAAATATAATATTAATATAAGGGATATCTATAACTTTAATAAGATTAGCTTCCTTATAGATATAATTATAAATAGAATAGTTATTATAGGCTTAGAAAGGTATTTAAAGCTAAAATTAATATAGCTTAAAAACTAGGAATAAATTATAATAATCTAAGTAATTAATATAAAAGGCTAATTAATCCCGCTATTTATTATTAATATAAGCTAATATTACCTTGCTAATTAGTACTAAGAAAATAACCTCTTAGGTAATTAAGCTATTATAATAACTTAAAATAGCTAGATTAATAATAAGATTAGTCTTAAGTAACTTAAGTACTTTAATTAATATATAATTAATTAATTAATTAGTTCTTATTATTTCTTAATCCTTAATAGCTATAAAAGTTATTACTTTATTAAATTTAAGAGATATTATAATAATAATAAAATTATCTAGCTTTATATATTACCTTATTTATCTTATTTATTTTAGCCCCTTAATATTATATACTTTAATATACTTAAAAAGGCCTATAGTTAAGAAATAAAGTATTTAATTAAAAGGTTTATTATATATATTTTAAAGACTAAGTTCTTTCTAGCCTTCTATATTATATTTTAGGCTATTATAATAAAAAAAAATATTAAGGTATTATTTAAAGGGGCTAAACTTATTTCTCTTAATCTAAAAAGTATAGTCTTAAAGCTTAATATATAGCTATAGATGCTAATACTAGTTAAGGAGGTATCTAATTAATTAGCCTCTTAGGCTTTAAGGACCCTAAAGATTATGCTTAAGGCCTAATCTTAGTCTAAATATCTTAAGAGATAAATTAAAAGGTATTAAAGTAGCTCCCTAGAGTTAATTCTTAAAGCCCTAAGGTCTCTTAAGAAGGGGATAAAGGTAATTATATATTAAGTTACCTTATTAGCTACTAATAATAAAGACCTTTAGGAGGTAAATAAGATACTTAGCCGGCGCTAGAGGGCAAAAAGGACCTAGCTATAGAAAAGAGGGGTTATAATAATAAAGGAAGAAAGGTAAGTAATTAATTAAATAGATACTAATATATAGATAATAGCTAAATTATCGCGGAGTAGTAGTTAAGGGAGGTTAATGTGACTAGTGTCACGGCTATGACATGGGCCAGGCGGTGAAGCCTAGCAGAATACCTTGACTAAGTAAGGGACCATAGGGACTAAACTTTATTCCTATTAGTCCTAGGACCAAAAGGTAAAGATATTAGTCTTACCCTAGATTAAACCTTAGAATAATCGGTCTAGATAAACTATAATAAGTATATAAAACGCACTTATTATACTTTCTTATATAGTAGCTACCTTAGTTATTAATATAACTTAGTTAACGTGTATGATAAGTAAGTGAACCAGTCAAGCAAGTGAGCCAGTAGACTGTGCACCTAAAAATCATAAACCTTAAATTTCTAAAAACAGTTAAAAAAATACTATAACTTTAAAAAGCGTATTTTTATATATTTAACTAAAAAAGTCATAAGGGTATAATTTTTTTAGATTTTTTAAAAATTTACTTATTTTTAAAAAAATAAAAAACTAAAAAAAAACAGTGCAAATAAGGAATTCTTAAATAACTTCTTAATTAATTTTTTAAAAATTATAAAAAATTTAATAAGCTAATATAGATTTTTTATTTAATCTTATATATATATTTTAACTTAAGGGGATTTTAATTAAATTACTTAGAAATTTTTTAAGTTATTTTAAATTTTAGTATGATTTATACTATAGGGTATAGCTGGCTCACTTGCTTGACTGGTTCACTTACTTATCATACACGTTATATTTAATACCTTTAAGCATATTACTAGATATAACACCCTATTATTTAAGCATAGCGCGACTACTCTATCTACTAATATAAACCTAGTACGACCGGTTTATCCCTTAGGAATATATATAATCGTCACATATTAATAGCTCTTATTCAGTAAAATACTCGCATTACCTTAAATAATATCAAACGCAATAGCTACCTAGGCTACTCCCATAAATAACCACTAGCAGGTCCCACCTGCTAACTATCCACCTATGCCTATCACACCTATCCCAGCTAATTAGGACGAAGACATAGATGACGCGGATAGTTCCGATGATGAAGAAGTCAAATAGCTCTGAGCCTAGATCACCGCCATAAGCGCCGAGATAGATAGCATGCGTGACCTCAGCGAGAGAATAGGCGAAATATAGCGAATATAGAACGCCTAGTATATGAATAGCATCTAGGAAGTTAATAACATAGCAACCGCTGCCATGAGAGGCAAAGACGTGGGAGAAATCCTAAAGCTAGACCCCCCGGAGAAGTTTGACGGGACCGCCTATAAGCTACCTATATTCCTCACGCAGCTATGCGCTTTCATAACCTACTATCCGACCTAGTTTAACCTGGCATCTAGTAAGGTCTAGTACGCCGCAGGACGACTCACTAAGCACGCCGCGGCCTAGTTTAAACCCATTATAAAGGAATATCTTACTACCCCATTTATTAAACTTTCACCTAGAACCGCTAATCTTTACTCTAACTTTGAGACCTTTAAAGCCGCGCTCTAGTAGGCTTTTAGAATGGTTGACGAAAAAGCATAGGCCGAAAGAGAGATCAAGGCACTTAGATAAACCCGCTTAGCCTCGGAATATAGAATGAAGTATCTCTAGCTCGCCTCGAAGCTCAACTGGGATTAGGAACCCCTGATGTCATTTTTCTTTGATGGACTTAAGAAGGAGGTCTAAGCGGAACTTTATAAGGAAAACCGACCTAACAATCTTATTAACTATATCAGCAGGGCAATAAGGATCAATAACTAGCAGTTCTCATAGAAAAAACTATAAAACCCTAAGTTTAGTAATAACAAAGCCAGCAACCCACGGTTCGACGCTAATCAAGGTAAGAAAAAGAGCGGCAACACCTCCTATGGCACCGAAGCCGGCCCTATGGTACTTAGAGCCGCATAAAAAGGCAAACAGGACTACCACGGCCTTAAATGCCGATACTGCCACAAAATGAACCACATTGAGAAGGTCTATTATAAAAAACAGCGAGACATCAAGGAAGGACATTACTAGCTAAACCAATAATGATCCCTCCCGGAAGGTAAGAAACACACAAACGCAGCACGATAAGTCTGATGGGAAGACGAGGAACCCCAAACTGCGATATGAACAACTAAACTCGTCGCGATATCGCGAAGCGGATACGACATGCCAGCAAGAAGGGACGAAGACGAGCACGGATAAAAACCGGACACCGGAGTGGCCCATAGTTAGGTAGGACGCACAAGAGAATAGCCAAAGAAAACCCCAGACGCGCAATAGCAACCACTCCCAGAACCAACAAGGCAAGAAAACCCCATGCCAGACACAACGAATAGCAGAAGGGTTACCATCGCGGTGACCAAGAAACTCAAACAAAAGGAAGAAGTGGCACCAACCGGGCGGAAGCAACAAGCACCCCTAACGACAAATAAACAAGCCGACTTCTAAGAAGCCGCTGCAAAAGGCTTCCCCCACAAGAAGTAGATCGTGGGATACGAAAGAAAGGAACAAGTTTTAATACCCGCCATAGTCCACCGAAGGGACTGCGGATAAAATGATCCCACACAATGCAACCATACCCTATGCCCCTAACATCAAGTCGAGGCATCCCGGGAATACGACGAAATCTATGAACAACAGAAGGCGGATCGATAAGGCAAACTACCACGCAACGATTAGATCGCCAAAAGGAACAACGGCAACACCAACTGAACCAAGTTTAAACGTGACGCCAAGAAATTATAGAAGGAACTACGCGAGGAATGCTCTCAATGATAGAAGCGTCGGAAGAACGACGAAGAACTATGGGAAGAAGAAAACTACCCACAGTTATATGACGAAAACGGCAACCGATACTAGAATAGCCTATAGGAAAGGTACATCTAGACGGCACGAGAACACGTGGATACCGCGCATAAATAAGAAATCTATATCCGAGCCTACCATAGGGAACTAGCTAAGAATCCGCGACACCAAGAAGCACCGTTCAACCCCTAAGATAATATATAGACGTACCCAACACATAAGGAACACCCTAGCATCTCATAGATGTCCTGCCAACATCATTAGTGCGAAGAACATCAGGAAGAAAAACAAGAGCAAGACTATTTTCCTATCGCCTTACCGGCTTAACCCAATAACAAACCCTATATATAATATGAAACGAAAGGATACCAGGTATTTCACTAGTACGACGCCATCGGCGTCGCGTGCGCATAATACCACGAGGAACTATACCGAGCTATTTAGAAGCGCAAGCAGACCATTCACAAGGTCGAAGACTAGCAGAAACGAGTTAGCCAGGAAGAGCAAGAAAAACCAGAAGACCAGCAACCAATAACCTAGTCAGATAATAAAGAAGACCTAGGATAGGAACAAGAATGACAATACTAAGAATAGCTACACAGCCAGGATAACACGCATGACTACAAAGCATACGATAATAATAAATGCAAACACGACCATATCGACTACATACTATCAAAAAACTAAAGAGCCCACCTATAAAAGGGCCATAGGCAGAAGAGCTATCCACGATGCCACAAAGGGCCCTACGCACCACAAAAGGAGGTGCCAATCTAAGACACTTTGAAATACCAGTATGAGTCAAGGGAGAATAGTTACGCGCTTTAGTGGATAGTAGAGCTAAGTAGAACCTTTTCGACCCAAGGACGGCGAATAAGCTCAAGCTATTATAGAGGTATAAGGCGAAGCCCTATATAATAATTAACCTCAAAGGGAAATAATTTAATTATAATAATAAAGTCATTAATAGCGAGATTAATTACCTTAAAGTTTTTATTAAAGGAAAGAATTAAGGAATCTTATTTAATATTATACCTATAGAAGGCTATAACCTAGTACTTAGGTACCTATAATTACGCTGATTTAACCTATATTTTGACTAGAGGACTAGCTAAGTACTCTCCTTCAACGAGGAAGTACTCTCTATAATAAATAATAACTTAGAAAATAATATAAGATCTTAAACTTCTACTAGAGATACTAGAGAAGTTAGGCAGAGGTAAATATAAGATACCTCTCTACCTAAAGGGATATAATATAAATACTATAATAGATAAAAATAATAGCGATAAAGAATAATTATATATATTATATAATAATTCTATTAGCTAAAAAAAAACCTTAAGTAAGTTAAGAAGATATTAGAGAAAGAATAGCTTAAGAATATTCTACTATAATACCATATCTATAAGAAGCTCTTTGCGGAAGAACTTAAAATAGGTCTACCTAAATATACATACTATAACCTAGAAATTAAATTCATTAATGGGAAGTAACCTAGCTTTAGTAAACTCTACTTACTTAATGAAGCATAACTATTAGTATTAAAGGAATATATTAAAGATATGCTATAGAAAGGATATATTAGGGAAAGCAAGTCATCTATTAGATACCCCGTTATATTTATCCCAAAGAAGAACAGAAAGCTCTATCTTTATATTAACTTTAGAATACTTAACGCCATCATAGTCTAAGATCATATACCGCTGCCTCTTATTAGCGAACTAAAAGATCGACTTTTTAATATAAAGTATTTCACTATACTCGACCTCAAGGGAGCTTATAACCTTATTTAAATTAAGGAAAGATATAAATAGAAAACCGCTTTTTATACTAAGTACAGACTATTTAAGTACCTTATTATGCCTTTTAGACTTACTAATGCACCTACTATATTCTAATAAATAATCAATAACGTGCTACGAGAACATCTAGATATATTCGTTATATACTACCTAGATAATATCCTTATCTTCTCTAGAACAGAAGAAGAACACATAGAACATATCTATAAGGTATTATAAACACTATAAGACGCCAAGCTACTAATAGAACCTAAGAAAAGCAAGTTTTATGCCTCGGAAGTGGAATTTCTTAGATATATTATCTCTCACAACGAGATATATATAGACCCTAAGAAGATATCCGCAATTAAAGAATAAAAGGAACTAATAAACATCAAGGAAGTATAATCCTTCCTCGGTTTCACTAACTACTATTATAAATTCCTAAGAAAGTTTAGGAAGATCGCTATACCATTAACTAACCTAATAAAGAAAGACAAGCCATTTATATTTAAGAATAAAGCGAAGGAAGCCTTCTACGCAATTAAGGAACTTATCCTAAGCGAACTAGTGCTTAAAATATTTAACCTATCTCGATAAATCAAACTTGAAATAGACGCCTCGGACTTCACACTAGGCGCCCAGATTAGATAATAAGATAATAAAGGACTTCTATATCTAATTGCATTTTATTCCCATAAGCTACACGGAGTAGAACTTAACTACCCTATCTATAATAAAGAATTCCTCGTAATTATTAACGCTTTCAAGGAATTTTAATATTACCTCCTTAGAAGCAAGCATTAAATTAAGGTATATATAGACCACAAGAATATCACCTATTTCACAAAAACCCAAGAACTTAGCAGATAATAACTATAATATGCCAAATACCTTTCGGAATTTAACTATATTATTATCCATATTAAAGGAATAGAGAATAGCAGAGCGGACGCTATTAGCCGATGACCTGACCTAGATACTAGAAGGATCAAAGCTAAGAAATAACTTCTGCACTTTACGCTAGAAGGACACCTCGAATAGAAGTTTATTAGATAAATATAGAAGCTAGCACTCTTACTAAAATACCTTATACTTATTAAGAAATATAGGCAATGGGTCATAGATTTTATTAATTATGCGCATAGATATTGATGAAGAAAAGATAGATTATGGACCTATAAAGGGAAACTCTCTATCCCCGACGAAGTATTTTAGACCATCTTTGACTACTATTATCACTAAGTCATACGCCATAGAAACCTAGAAGAAACAACCCAAGCCATATAATAGCACTATAATAATCACGAACTCCTTTACGAGGTATAAAAAAGAATATTCTAATGCAAGAAATATTACGAGGTAGCTAAATAAGTAAGCCAAAAACGGACCTACCTCTCGGAAAAGGAACACAAGAAATAAATCATTAAATAATTTCACGACATAAACCACGGACACCTAGAAAGGCTAGCAAGACATATTAATAAGTACTTCTAGGGGGACTTCCTAGAAGAATACCATAGATAAGCCTAGGACTATACTATCTATAAGCATATCTAAAAACAAGGGAAAATACTAATCTATAAATAAAGTAAAACCATAAGGATACCTCACTAAATCAACATAGTAATATATATAATAGAATAAGGTAATCTACTCCTAAAGAAAATCTAAGAACATAATATATAACTCCTAGATAATAAAAAAACAGATAAATAATAAGTCCTAGACAAACTATAACATAACCTTATATATAAAATACATAGTCACTAGTTGCATAGACACTAAGGAATTAATAAAACCTTAGAATGAGTTAAAATAATATTTACCTTTCTTAGCATAAAGAAAATCATTTTAATAATAATTAAATAATATGACCTTTACGCAAAAACTAAGGCATAACGCCATAAACCATACGGGAAGCTATAACCACTCCCTATCACATAATAACCATAAGACTCAATCACTATAGACTTTATCACCAAACTACCCCTATTAGAAAAATTAGCTATTAGAAACTTCTATAATAGCATTCTTATTATCATAGATAGACTCACGAAATTCTCTTACTTTATACCCTATAGAGAATTAATAATAGCTAAAGAATTTACCTACCTTTTCTATTTTCACATCGCTAAGATACATAGCATACCACTTAAGATTATTACAAATCAAGGACCACTATTTATATTAAAATTCTAGCAAAGCCTTATAGGATACTTAGGAATTAACTATAAACTCTTTATGACATACCATAAGGAGATAAATAAATAGACTAAATAAATAAACTAAATACTAGAATAATACCTTTAATGCTATATTAACTATAAATAGACTAACTAGGTTAAGAAACTATTAGCTATATAACTAGCCTATAATATAATAATAAATAAAAGCATAAAGATTACCCTAGTATATACTAATTTTAGATTTACCTTAGATACCTATTAATAAACTAGAGATATAATTATTAACCCTAAAGTAATTCTTACTAGTAATTAGCTATAAAACCTATATAAAGAAATAAAAATAAAACTTAAATTTATTAGAAATAAAATAATAAATTATATTAATAAGAAAAGAATTAAGGGATTAATCTTCTTAGAGAGAGATATAATTTACCTTATAATAAAAATATTAAGATAAAATAATAAAATAAAAAACTTAATTATAAATATATTAGACCTTATAAAATTAAATAAAAAATTTTAAAATATAATTATAAACTAGACTTATCGCCTAAGGTTAAGCTCTATTTAATCTTTTATATTTTATTACTTAAATTAATAAAAAATACTATTTAAGTTAAAACTAGTAATAAACTAGAAACTAAAGTCAATAGACTAAAAGAATATATTATAGAAGCTATCCTTAATATAAATAAAATTAATAATAAAATAATATATTTTATTAAATAGAAAGACTACCTAGACTTAGAAAACACCTAGGAACCCTTAAAATACCTCACTAATACATAATGCCTTCTAAAGAACTTCTATTAATAACGCTAAGCATAGGCTCATTAAGACTAATAGCATTCCAATTAATTAAATTAATAGCCCTAAGAGAATGCACCTCTATAACCACGGATAACTCCTCCTAGAGCTCGCCTGAATCCTCTAAAGCGCGTAAATTATGCTTAAAAGCCTTATCCCCTCGCGCTTTAAGTAATCTTTTCTGCTTCTAGATACGAGCAAGTTTAGCCATCGCCTCCTTAAGAGTAGCCTCTACCTTGGCCTCCTTGTCCTCTAGATACTTGCGCTCCTAGATATTTTTAGCCACTACTAGGATTAATAAGGCCACTATAAAGAAACTAATGCATACCCACGGAAAGAAGCTATTTTAGCCTTATCGCACATAACCTTTACATTGATATAATTAGAATAATAATTAGAATAGCCAGAGACCACCTTATAGGTCAGACCCCGACGGAAATAGTGAGTATAAGGTATGATTTTAGAACCAAAAGCCTTAATATAAGAAAAAAGGCCCTGCGCTTTAGAAAGTTTATGAAGAGAAATATATTTAGAAACTCAGCCTAATATCACGTTAGTAAGAGATAAGATTTTTATAAGTTAAAGTTACTTACTAATAATACCTAGTCGCCGAAACTAGTCTTAAGGATAAGACTAATAGAGGGGAGACCTTATATCATGGCCATAATATAGGCTAGGCGGTAAAGCCTAGTAGAATACCCTGACTAAGTAAGGGACCATAGGGACTAAACTTTATTCTTATTAGTCCTAGGACTAAAAGGTAAAGATATTAGTCCTACCCTAGACTAAACCTTAGAATAATTAATCTAGATAAACCATAATAAGTATATAAAACGCACTTATTATACTTTCTTATATAATAGCTACCTTAGCTATTAATATAACTTAGTTATACTTAATACCTTTAAGTATATTACTAGATATAATACCTTATTATTTAAGTATAGCGTGACTACTCTATCTGCTAATATAAACCTAGCACGACCGGTTTATCCCTTGGGAATATACATAATCGTTATAACTAGGTATTTAATATTATAATATCTATAATAAGCCTAGGTATAATATAAGGACCTATTAGGTAATAATTAAAATATTTAAGAAAAAATATAATAAATAGTTTTAATTAATTAAATAATTTATTATATTTTTATTATAATTTCTAGCTTAGAGGTTAGGATTTTTATTATACTTATATAACTATTATACTTGCTTATTATATATATTATTACCCTTATAGCTTATTAACTTAAGGGCTATTATAAAAGGTAATTCTAAGTTTTAAGGCTTTGCTAAGGTTTTATTAATAATATGCCAGATCTAATTAATCTTATATATATAGTCTTATCTAATAATATATACTAACATATATAATAAGCGTGCCAGACAGACAAGTATGCCGGACAGCTAGACTGTGTATTAAAACTAGGATTTTTAAACTTTAATAAAAACTTAAATAAAATAGCTAGAAACTTATAAAGAGCATCTATGGCTATTTAACTCATAAATAAACTATGTTTAATTTTTATAGATTTTTATAAAATCTCTTTTATAGAGAAATAGCTATTTATATAGTGCGAATATACTTTTCTCTAAACTACCCTATAAGGTATTTTTCTAATAATCTATAAAAATCAGGGTTAATAATATCGTACATAATTAAGCTAACTTCTAATTTCTAGCCTTTCCTAGCTTAATTTAAATTTTCTAGAATTATTTAAAAATCCTAGTTTTAGTGCATAATATAGCTGTCCGGCATACTTGTCTGTCCGGCACGCTTATCATATACGTTAATAAGTAATATATTATAATTAGTAAGTAATTAATTAGCTAACATACTTAATAAGCAAGTATCTTAGATAAGCGAGTATCTTAAAAATCCCTTAACCTATATTATTCTTACTTAATTAATTAATTTATAACTACCTAGTATATTATAGATAAATTATAAGGCTAGAATATTTCTTGCCCTTTAGGCCTTTTAAAATAACCCAAGGTTAAGTCTCTAATGCGCCGCATTGATATATATAGTCTCTTAAAAGACCCTAGGTCACTAATAAAAGGGTATTCTTTTTATATAAGAAACCACTATAAAATTATATAAGCTATTAGATCTAAAGGAATAAATCCTTATTTACTTTATTCTTAACCTAGATTCGCAAGGATTTCTCCCCTAGCTTTATAGTATTAAAGAAATAGCTAATTAATTACTTATTAACCATAACGCGCCACTAATTAATATATATTAGGCTTATAACTTTATTAAGTAATATTTAGAGCTTAAGATATGCTTTTTTTAGAAATATAATTACTAGAGAGCTAAGTATAAAGATCTAATAATTATTTATAATTAGTTTTACCTTATAAGGAATATAATCTCAAAGTATAGCATCTAATTAAATAATCTCTATAACTTTAATAAGATTAGCTTTCTTATAGGCATAATTATAAGCAGAATAGTTATTATAGGTTTAGAAAGGTATTTAAAGCTAAAATTAATATAGCCTAGAAACTAAAAATAAATTATAATAATCTAAGTAATTAATATAAAAGGCTAGGTGATCTAGCTATTTATTATTAATATAGGCTAATATTACCTCGCTAATTAATACTAAGATAATAACCTCTTAGGTAATTAAGTAATTATAATAACTTAAAATAGCTAGATTAATAATAAAACTAATCTTAAATAGCTAAAATACTTTAATTAATATATAGCTAAGTAATTAAATAATTATTATTATTTTTTAATTCTTAATAACTATAAAAGTTATTACTTTATTAAATTTAAAAGATATTATAAAGAGAAAAAAATTATCTAGTTTTATATATTACCTTATTCCTTTTATTTATTTTAGCCCCTTAATATTAAGTGCTTTAAGTTATTAAAAAAGGCCTATGGTTAAGAAATAAAGTATCTAATTAAATACTTTATTACTTATATTTTAAAGACTAAGTTTTTTCTAGCCTTTTATATAATATATAAAGCTATTATAATAAAAAGAAATATTAAGAGGGCTTTTAAAAGAGCTAATCTTATTCCTCTTAACCTAGAAACTATAGTCTTAAAGCTTAATATATAACTATAGACTTTAATGCCTACCGAGGAGGGGGCTAAACCCTTTACCCCTTAGGTCTTAAGGACCCCAAAGACTATGCTTAAGGCTAGATCTTAGTTTAAATACCTTAAAAGATAAATTAAAAGGTATAAAAATAGCTTCTTAGAGTTAATTATAGAGGCTATAAAGTCTCTTATAAAAGTAATAAAGGGAAATATATATTAGATAGCATTATTATAGACTAAGGTTAAAGACTTTTAAGAGATAAATAAGATACTAAGCTAGCACTAGAGGGCAAAAAGGACTAAATTATAGAAAAGAGGTATTATAATAATAAAAGAGAGAAGGTAAGTAATTAATTAAATAGATATAAATATATAAGTAATAGCTAAATTATTAAGAAATAGTAATTAAGGAAGGTTAATTAGACTAGGTATTTAGTATTATAGTATCTATAGCTAGCCTAGCTATAATATAAGGACTTATTAAGTAGTAATTAAGATATCTAGGAAAGAGTATAGTAAGTAGTTTTAATTAATTAAATAATTAATAGTAGTTTTTTAATAATTTTTATTATAAGGATTAAGATTTCTTAAGATACTTACTTATCTAAGATACTTGCTTATTGAGTATATTACCTCTGGGTGGATGCCCTGTGCATTTTACAGGACTCATTCGAAGACTGGTCGGTGGAGTCCATGGCCATGTCAGAGATCTACGCAGGCTCTGCCATCACGATTTGTCCACTGGATGCTCAGCACTGCGAGCAGAGCTTTCTTTCTCGGCGGCTGGACTGTCAGGTCAGAGTTCCTTTTACTTCAAAGCTCAGGCCTAGAATCACAGGGACATATACACTCCGATATGCCGGAATGGAATTGAGCAACCCTGCCGACGACGAGATACCATCGCCTCCAGACTCTTTGGACAGAGTATTGAAGAACTCGCCATGGATGAAACGCGGCTGGACGTGTCAGGAAATGCAGCTCTCCAGGCAAATGCTTTGTTTCGGAAAGACCAGAACCTGGCTCCTGGGCACTCTCAACGCCACCACCGAAAGGGGTGATTCTGAAGTCCCCAACCCAACCATCTTGCCAACTATTTCCGAAGAGTTGTTCTCAAATGGTCTCTCTGATCGTCTGAAGGCTGCACAGCTGTGGATGTTTCTTGTCCAAGACTATACCAGTCGGCAGCTCACATACCGCAAGGACACGTTCCCAGCCCTGTCCGGTATTGCCAAGATATTTGTCAACAGCCTCAAGGACGAGTATGCTGCTGGGCTCTGGAAAAAGGATATCTTGCGTCAGTTGATATGGACCATCACACAGGAGGAGCTCCTATCACAATCCACGTTGCCTTTCCAAAGTTTAGCGGGCTTGTTGGGGCATCTCTCTGACCCGAGAAACTGCTATGGTCCATCTTGGAGCTGGGCAAGCCGATCTCTCGCTGTTGAGTACAACTCAGACACCGATGCTGCATCAACCTTTCGAGACGAAATCGAGGAAATTAGCGTCCACACAAAGGTCGAAGGCCCCAATCCATTCGGTACTGTATCAGGGGGCACTGTTAGGATCCGGACGAGGGCGAGAAGCTTGGATTTCTCCAAAGCTAGGCCGTACGATGAGGCTAAATTCAAGTTGAATGGTATATGCCATTGGGTCGTGCCATTTGAGAAAGAGGAAGTCCATTGTCATTTGGACTGGATCACCAAAGAGTTACCAAAGGATCTGAGCAACGCTCGCGTCGTCCTATTGCTCAGCGCAACGGACTGGCTAAACGACGAAACTGATACGGATAACCAGGCTTTGGGTCTGGCCGTTTACCCCCTTGACAAACTTCAGAATACTTGGGTACGGATTGGAACTTTTATCTGTGGTGGTCGTCCTGGCACTATCGGCATGAACCTGTTCAAAGGTTGTACGATTGAGGAGACAACTATCCTCTAAACCGGAAGAACAGCATGGTCACTGGTGTCTCTCAGGAGAGAACCATGGATCACGTAGCTCAAGACCAGCCTCAAGGCGTGCGTTGTGAGTTACAGATGACCTCAGACCACTCATGATCAGCAGCATTTCTATAATTAATGACTTGGGCACATTAATTTGTGGTCCTGCAGTTGGCCCATGCCGCTGTTGGTTCCAGTTGAGCCTGAATCGTATGTCGACGGCGCAACACCAACTTCACGCTGAGTTGGCCGCTGCTATCCACTTGTTGGTTTCAGATTGTCCAATCTGCATGCTAATTGATGAATTTCAGACACAGAACATGCAGCTCAAAATGTTCTTTTATCCAAGGCATGACAAAAGTGCTCAGTCGTACAGTCCGGGCTTCTTCCTAGTTAGTCTCAGGTTCATTAATTGCTGGAGCTACCACTTTCACCTCACCAGCCAAGGTCGTCTTTACCCACTTCTAAAAGCTTGATCACATCATACGCATTCAATAGCTCATTAGACAGCTTTCCCAATATCCGCTCCCCCACTTCGTCTGAGGTACATTGCTTAACCGGGCAACGGCCGTGTGCCTCTTCGCTCTGGCCTCTTCACCGCTTCGCTTTCAGCCAAGCTTACTCTTAAAGATGTTAAACCACGGCCAGCTCTTAAGTGTAGAAGCCCTATACACGAAGGCCAGAGAATGGAATTGGACTTCATTCATGTGTTCCAGTCATCCCGGACTCACGCCAAGTATTTCCAAGAGACATGAGCTGGAGAGGTGGGATCTGCCCCCACATAGAGTTGGCAACCATATCTGCTTCAACCTTTGGCCAAATTCTTATTGATCCATAGTGAAACATCTGCTTCCGAGGCATGCTACTGCCGAGTTTACTCCACAGAGTCTCCGTGGATTGTAAATGCGGCTGTGATCAGACTCCACTTCCCTGCTGGCAATGGGGGGCGAGTGTACCAACGGCCCTCAGCACTGCGATCAAGGGAGATGCTAGCTGGGGCGTCACATGCACTCAGGGATCCCAGGGGTGCCCGGATCTCTATCCAAAGCCTAACCGAGCGCGGTCGGATTTGAGACGAGGCATGAGCGCAAGGCCCGGTGGCACGACAAGCTCTCCTTAAGGCCGGGCATCATTTCAAAAAGAGGCGGCTTCCGTAGATCACTTCTGGGAGATTGCGGGGAAGGCTAGCAAGGGAGATTACATGTATCTTGGCGCCGATCGACCAGTTAGTCTGCAGTCTAAGAGTCCACCGTCCAGCCGCCTCAAGGACTTCCATGGCTAGGTCCAGTCCAGGGAGCAGGGCTCTTGGTATGGGGTATCGCATTGGAATCACATGGCCCGTCAAGCATAGATGCTCCCGTCATTCATCATCTTCCAAGCCAAGAATAACTGCAGCAAGTTCAAGCAGACGGATGCATCTTTCAGCACGAGTCACAGAGGTAAAAGCCAAGGATCACGACACATTCATCATAATAAAATCAGATTCGCATTACTCCTTCCTAATCCTAATTATTCTTCTTTATTAGAATTAAAGCCCCAGAGCCGTTTTCGCTCTGGACCCCACCACTTGGAGACGGCCTCGGCCTCGATGGCCCATTGCGCAGCCTCCTCGCCATACTTGGACTTGACGCCCTTGGCCAAGTCGCTCATGGACCACTTCTCGAACGGTGCAAGCTCGAGAGGGTCATTCTTCAGATCGGTGAACCGATATTGGGTATTTTGGTCTAGAGGGATGACGATCCTCCAGGGGGCATCGGCAGAGGTCATGGAAAGCATGCTGGCTCCGCCGTTGATGATGCCAAAGTTCCAGGCTCTGCGGCCGTTGTGTGAGGACTTGTATGGTCGGATTAGGGATTGACCTTCGTAGTCGTGGATAAGGTCGGATGCGGCTGCGGTGTCCTTCTTGTTGAGCGAGCCGGTGTTGATGAGGAGGTCGAGAATAGTGGGGAGGATAGAAATGGAGGTGGCATTAGCATTATATTGGACCCGAGGGATATTGGGGTGTCTAAAGGTGATGGGTACGCGGAAGTTGCTGATGTGGCCGTTCTCGTAGGTGCCGGTCTTGGAGCGCTGGTCTTCCTTGAAGGCCTGGCCGTGGTCGCCGACAAAGACGACGAGGGTTTCGTTGGAGATACCAAAGTCGTCAAAGGTCTGCATGAGCTCACCGAGCCACGCGTCTGTGAAGCGGATCGCGTTCATGTAGTTGTTAAAGTCCTCGTGCCATCCATTCTTGCCGTGAGTCTGGAGATACTCCTCCGACTTGAAGGATTTAGGCACGCCCCAGGGGTGATGGGTGGTGCTGGTAAAGTGAGAGAAGAACATGCGCTTGTTCTCCTTCTGGATCTTGGTGATGTAGTCCTTGATGTGGGACTTGAGGGTCGTCTCGGCGTATCCAAAGTAGTTGATCTCCTCCAACTCGTCCTCCTTGGCGTCAGCGTCCAGTCGGTCCTTGGTGACAATGTGCTTGAAGCCGATCTTTTCGTCAAACTTGTCTTGACGATCGTATCCGTCGGTGATGGACTGGAAGAAGGCGGGGTACCACTGCTGGTCCAAAAAGTCCTCGCTGGGCTTGTCCTCCTTGATCTTGTTGAAGAGTTCCAGAACCTGGGGAATACAAGCTTGGTAAGCCTGTGTCTCGGACTCCTCGAAGCCGTCGACGGGCATGGACCAGGCACCGCAGTGAATGGCGGCCATACTCTTGAATGAAAGAGAAGATGTTGTGAAACCTCCGACGACATTGATGCCACCAAATCCCTCCTCGGTTGTGTCGTTCCACTGGGGAATTGCTACAGGGTCGAAAGCGGAACCGTCCTTCTTCTTGAAGTCTGCTGACTTTCCAGTGATGCGCTGGGCAACGGGTCCCAGGCCGGCAAGTCGAGCGTTAATCTCATCCTCATTCTTGCCCTTGTTAGCCTGCATAATGATCTTGTGCATGTCAGAACCGTATTGAAGAGGGAAGAGCTCCTCTCGGAAGCTCTCCATCATGATCAAAGCAACGTGCTTGATCTTGACGGTTCCGTTGTTGAGCACGTCCTGCAGCACCTCCAAGATGTCGCTGTCCTGGTTCGAAATCTTCATGGGGTCGCTGACGGGGTTGTAAAAGGCGTCCTGGGCCTCGATGCCAGGGCAGCTGTTCTTAGCCTTGTCGGTCGAGTTGTCGGTCTTCTCAATCTCCTCAGGAACTTCCTTCTTCAAAGACCACTTGCCAAAGCCAGAAGGAACCTCCTTGGGGAGCCAATCGGGGATTGTGTCGCGGTACTGCTGAACGTAATCGTTGTTGCTTCCCGGAGCCCATCCCTTGAAGTGACCATTGGGACTCTCCCACTTGGACACTTCAAGCTGCTCGGGGTAAGGCCACGGGTTTCCGTTGAGCGCAGCATTCTCAGCGCACACATCGGGCGTCGACTTGAACATCTCGAGCATCTGAAGGGGGAGGGTAGCCGACATCATGTGGTACGGCGCGAATGGTCGGCAGAGGGTGGTGAGTGTGATGAAGACGGCAACACCACAGACAATGAGCCATGGTGTCTTTTGAGTCGGGTATTCCTCCCGGTTGTCTCCATAGCCACTCTCCAGGCCACCCTTCATCTCGTCGAAGTCATCGCTAGAGTCGCTAGTGTCGCTATCGGAGCTGTACGGGTCGAGGAGTGTGTTGGGGGATCGAGGGTAGTAGTTGCGGCGTCTCTGGGCCTTGGAGCCTCGGCATGATGTCCAGACTTGGTGATATTAGCATGAGTGAGGCTGATGAGATGTGAGACGAAATACCATAGTTGATAGGTGTTGCGACCAAGACCAGCAATGCGCCAACCCCTCTGTAAAGATACCACTTAGCAACCCAGGCAAGACCAAAAATGAGGAGCCCGGATGCAATGACGGTGTTGAGACCGCTGAGCAGGATCTTCATGCCATCCTTGTCGCCAGCATAGCTTCGTGCCTCGGACCACTTAATCTCATTGCCGGTTGAGTAAAAGAAGCCAATTTGTGAAGAAGCGGCGCCAAAAACGATGAGACTGAAATGTCTTGTCAGTACAGCACAAACAAGTGAGACAAATTGAAGCTTCAACGTACGAGAAAATACAGCCTAGCACGCAGGCGGTGACAGCAGCAACGCCCTTCTTCTGTCGCAGAGCTAGACGTGACACCAAAATGACCAGGAGGTCCGGGAGAAGCAGCGAGGGTAGGAAAAGGACAAAAGCAGCCAAGGAGACGGTCTTGGCGTGGATGGAGAGGTGGACCAGCTTGGTCAAGGTCAATGAAACGAAGGTCAACGAGAAACAAAAGGGAACGAGCGTGGCAAACATCTTTACTAACACGACTCTGATAAAAAGTACAGGCTAGAAGAAGATATCGAACATGGGAAAGGAAAACGGCTTCAAGGAGAGGAGAAAAGAAAACGAGAGTCAAGAAGCCGTTCAAGAATCTGGGGGAAACAGAAGAAAGTGGAGGAACGGGATCCGTCTCCGTAAGTACGGAGACAACAATGGTCGAAAAGCAAGCCGCCTTCACTTCAGGGGATCAGAATGCAGCAACAGGTCGCGTGTGGCAATGACCAACAGGCAAGTTCCATGATTAGTCTAATTAAACACACCTCGCACGGGTGTGACCTCGCGCGCTCTGAGCGTCAAGCAAGCATCTGTCCGTCGGGCACCTCAATAGGGCTGAGCCGTGATGAGTGGCGGTCGTATGGCTTCTCTCGTATTCAATCTCGACCCGGGGCACACAGTTTTCGCTGACTTTTTGCTTCTTCCCGGCTAGCCGATGGGCATTGGCCCTCACATTCAGGGGCCATTGTTCGAGAGAGCCAATGAACCATTGTGTCTTCTTCTCCTCTGCTTCCATGGCTTCAGCCCAGCGGAACCCCTCTACCAATGCCTGTCCTCATGCCGGGCGAGAACCTCCACCCCCTGGGTTGTACAGCGCATGTTGCGCCTCATACGAGCTGTGCCTAAACGAAGCCGGTCTGTCAAGCTACCCCAGAGAACCAACGCGGTGGAGAAAATCTCACAAAAATCTTTCCAAAAGTTCCCGCTTCTTCCTGGACTCCTAGGGGTGACCCCCCGGCCGGGCGGTACCTGACCTGGGCCGTGGGTCGATGGCTCAGATTAATGGCACCCGCTAACGGCATAAGCGGCATGGGCAGTCAAGGCTAGGGGCGCACAGGAGCGTAAGAGTGACATGTGAGGCATTTCCCCCTTGGACATGGCGTCTTTTTTTTAGAATCAATTTGCGGTACGGGGCACGCGACCATTGCGAGCAGGCACGCGAGCAGTACAGTAAAGAGTCTTGATTGTTGCAGTGGTGGCGGCATGATTCAAGAGCCACGACAACCTCTAGACTCCTTATTAGTCGCCATGACGCGCCCATTGCCGCTCCAGAACTGTGCTCTCACGTAAAGTTCACCACCGTCCGTTTCATGCCGAGGCACTGCTGCACTGCGCTGCGCTGCGCTTTCGTGATGGAGTCGGGGAGATTACACGGCGCTCCATCCGGTCAGTTAGGTAGTTTAGCGAGCGACCAGAGAGAAGTAAGCAGACAGGTAAAAAGAATCAATGATCGCCTGAAACCGAGGCCCATCGCGCCATGTTTCTCATCTTGGCGGCGATTCGGACCATCCATGGCTCCCGGCTCGTAAAGTGTCCATTGACGCACGGCTGTTGATCATCGCTGCATTCTGCTCGTTTCGGCATCTCTGTTGAGAGCCGACAGGGGCGATCCTCCTGGATCCAATGAGTTGGCGACAGATCAGCTGCGCCACACCAGCTCAGAGGCCGTCTGGGACCACGCAGGGCGACCTGAGAGGCCGATGCTGGCCAGGAAGTCAGCCACATCAGATCATCTCCGCTGGTGTGGTATTCTAAACGGAGCAGTTAAGAGGTACTTGTTTCCCATGCGCTGCATCACTTACGCCCAAGTACTTTTCATCATCAGCCCTCGGAGCGTTTTCTCATTAGCTGAACGCTACCCCACAAGTCTTCCAGACTCTGATCCTTTTGGTGGCTGATGCTCCACGCTAAACGAGTTGGGCAGCCTTCAACCTGGACGGAAATAGCATCTTCACGGGGATTACTGCTTTTGTTGCTTCAAGATGACTTGTTCGGCTGTCAGAGCCGAGAAGTGCATGTCTTTGTTGATTCAGCATTGGTCGCAACAATTAACAATTCACTTGTTTTTGAACGTCATGACAATCACTTGCTGACCACCAGAGCAATCCATCCTGCAGATCCCATGTCCTACTGTGCCGCTTTACCGCACCACTTTTTTGTCGTTAGACAGGCAACTAACCTGAAAAATCCCTTTCATCGCTTCATATCGACAGGGCTGGTTTTCCTGCCTGTCATTCAGGATCCGAAAAAGATGCCTAAATACAGATTACGATACGAACTGTATCCATTTCGTCCCCTTTCATCTCGCAATTTTGTGAATCCTTCGCGCAAAGCACCTACCCTAGATTCAACCACCCTTTCTTCCGCGATGACGTAAGAAAAACTCTTTTGACACTGACGCTGCGATCGTACCGGAAAATCGGCATCGCCAGGCGCCGACTAATTGTTAGCCTCTGCAGCCTCTTGAAACAAGCCTGTTTTAATCGAAGCCGTGACGTGTCGAACGGCTGTTGCCTTGTTTGCATAGGATCTCAACGAGGCGCAGGCGGAACTAACGGGTTGTAAACAAGAGACGAATGCGCCTTTCGTAACGGATAGGCATCGATCCTTAACTAGGCAGCTGTCATGATCCTTGCAGGATCTCCGTGGTTGATGCCATCACTGCCCGCATGATTACTGGCAGTTGCCTGCTGTCGTAAGAAATGGTCAAGCTGAAGAAGCCGAGCTTCCATGGAGTGGAATCGCCCCCATTACAGATGCCTCTTCCGAAACCAGTCGGACTCAAGTTTTGGCTTAGAAATGCTTTGTTTCCAAGATTTCTACAAGTGCAGTTGGACACTCTCACCCTTGTATACCATTAATTGCCCGTTAGGGTCTGGACATAGGCATGTGAGGAAACCACCGGGGTTCCTTGCCTCGGCTGAATCATTCGTCCTCTATCCGAAACAAGCCTGGACAGTAGAAAGCATGTGGCTGGTGGATGAGACTTCTGGCACAGCAGCTTCAAGGGGGCTCGGCAGACGGAGAGTGGCTGGCACATGTCTCCGTTCGGAGAGTTGACACTCTCCACTTGGTTTCTTTTCCTAGATATTAGGCAAACTCTATCTATTTGGAGTGTTATCTTGATTAGAGAGTTGCCGTTGGGTACTCAACGTCTCTGAAGTGGCGTTCAACAGACATGACACGCCCGCACCTGGTTCCTACAGGCCCGGTTGAAATCATTAGGACTTTCTGTGGTATACCCACGGGCTTTGCATTGTCTGCTCTGCGACATGTCCATTTGATCCAGCCAAGAACTGATTTCGAGGTGCAAGTCTCAACGCCTCTACTAAGCAATAGATCACTGCCCAGAAATACCATAACCGTAAACGGCGTAAAGACAGAGTGGTGAACAAGAGTCGTCGATATGTCAAGTACATTCGCTGTGAACTGGCTTACCCTAGGCAAACATGGCATTGGGCTTGATGCTGTCCACACCACGGCGTAATCCGGACAAGACAAAAAGTTGCTCATGTTTCATGGATTTTATTAGAGATATCATGATATATAAAAGCTAGAGATAATCTAGTAATTGAATCTCTCGCCGTTTGACGGACTCCTCACTGCCCCAGCTCCCGCAAACCCAAGCCTGACAACACCTCCACCAGCATCCCATGCTCCATACCTCACCGGTCCAAGATTATCCACCGCCTTGACAATCCCATTGACGTTCTGATTCGGATCAACGTGCTCCATGACGCGTGAATCTTGACCAAAGGTTCCAAAGGCGTTTGCAATCTCCAGAGGGTTTAGGCTCACATCTCGGCCTAGCTCCCACCAGCCCCAGAAGATTGGTAGAACTGCAAAGATGCCGACGAGGGATGCGCCGACGGCTATCCACATCTTTTCATACTCGGTCACATACACCAGTGTTGTCGTACCGCTGCTATACTCGACGCGTTGCTTATCCGTCTTGTTGAACTGGGCATACTGCAAGCTTGCTCGGAAACCGAGGTCCCTGGTGAGCTCGATCAAATCGTCCATAGGATTCTCCCACGTATCTTCACATCCAGGTACAGTGTCGTTCATGGTCATGTACTGCGTCGCGGGTAGCCCGTTAGATTTGACATCGTAACCCGTAGCACCGGTGAAGGACATCCATGCTGAGGAGCCGAAGAGAGCATCGACAATGGTGCTGAAACCGCCCAAGATATTTCCGGTTCCGCTCGCAACAGTAGCAGCAGGAGTCATATATCTATGAAGTAACCCGGGTTAGCATCGATATTGAGTATAGTCCGCCGGATGTGAGATGCGTACTTGCGCTGGACAAACTTGTCGTCCTTCCACGTCCCCCTGAGCTCCACCTTGTTGCCATCCAGCTGTACCGGAAACGTTGAAATCCCAGCATGCAAGTCACAAGTCTGGACCTTGAGCTTCCCATTGCATTGGTTGGTGTCTTTGAAAAGCGTGGTGTAGCGAAGAAACGACCCATCTTTCATCTGATAGACCGAGTAGTCGCTGAACTCGGTCACATTAACCTGGAAGAGATACGCTCCATCGAATGCCTTTAGCATACTTGCTCGATCCATTCCGATGGTGAGATTGAAGTTTCGTGTCGACTCGGTGCAGTTTACCTGGAAGCCGAAGCCCTGTGCTTGGTCAGCAAAGATATAGCCTTACGACCTTGAAGCCAAGTTTCGATGAGATGGTACCTGGACAGAGGTTGTGCAGTTCTTGCAGTTGGTGTTGAAAGCAATCATATCATTCCGATTGTTGTATTCTTGGGCAATGTCGCTAAAGTTCTTAGTGAGAAGAGAAACAGAGTGAGTACGACCAGTTTGTATGCTGGCATAGTTGCTAGGAAGTTCTCGAGCAACATGAAAGTCAAAGACACCTTGCTGCGCTTGGAATTCGTTTGCCGTCGAGGATGCACGCTGCATGAGAGGGCCGCGTAGGACGGATAATGTCATTAGAATCGAAGCTGATAATGTGAGAATGATGTGCTAAAATGATAGGATATGGCCAAGTACATACCTAGACCAAGAGTCTTGGACTTCATGCTGAACAGATTTATTGCTGCATCGATAAGGCCTGTAGATGAACCATATATGGCATGTAGTCGTTGCAGCTGATGACTGTCAACTACTCATATCCTTGAACGATGATCGCATCGCTTACCGTTGCTGTCCTTCCAGCAGCTCGCCAATACGAAATTGCCGCACCTTCTGCGAATGCACATGCCAAGAAAGCGCCGGTCAAAGCTGAAGTCAAAGCTAGCCAGACAGTAGGCTGCATGTACTTATCCCAATGATCAACAGGGACTCCATCGCTGTAAATGAGTATGAAGACGGCAGCTCCAGTTCCGACCAATGCCAACAGCCATGCCCCGAGACCACGGGCGGGGAGTCGTTTCCAGAAACCGGGTTGCCATGGTCGACTGAGCCTTGCAGGATCTGTAGAACATGGCTCATTCATAGGTTCGAGCTGGTACCATGGTCTTTTGTCTTGGACAAGGCCAATAGGACCCTCATCCTTGAGCGGCCATTGGGGTGTGACACCCATTGCTGCGGCTGCTTCACTGAAACAGTGCAGACTTTTCCGAAAAGAATTAATAGAAGAGAAATACCAAGACGCTAAAGGAATGAAAGATCGTGACTAGACGATAGTAGAAAGAACGGCTGTGGTGAGACACATCAAAGAGAGACTGCTTCCGCAGTGAAGTTTAGGGCAAAAGGAAGGGAAACAAAACAAATTTCCAAGACCCTGAATATAACATGAAACTTCCGAGACCGGCTGTCAAGTCTCAATAGCCCACAAATAATGACGTCCTTAATTTCTATACGAAGAATAGGGTTCGCCAGATCGCCTAGGGGGACCCGCTGGTAGGGGATCAACGGTCCACGGGTTTGCTACTGGGCGATCAACTCAGGAGGAAACGAGCCGGTAGTGGGTTGAAACATGGTGCTAGAGGCACGTTCAATGATAAGGAGATGTACTATTTGTTGTGTCGGCCAAGATTTATTGGCCTTCTCCCGAGGTTCTGGAAGTTGCATCGTCTAGACGTTGAACATCCCCTGGTTTGCCATGTGGTGATGTCAACAAGGATGGTAATGATCGGCCTAGGCGTTGCACGAATGAGGAATAACGCCCGGCATACCCCTTGGAGAGGCCGAACGGCACTTACATGGTGCCTTGACACTTTCAAGCTATCGTACTATGTGACTGAAGGTGGTCACGCGCATAGCTTGGCTGTCTTAGTTCCCCTTATAATATGAACGACAGCCGCGAATGGAGAGATCTTGGGCCTTGAAGTTCAACCTGATGAGTGGCATCGGAAGCTTCTTTACTGATATAAACATGCCTCTCAATGCTTTCTCCCGCTTCTTCGTTAAGTTGGTTGACTAATTACCAATTAAGAAACTGATCTAAAAGAGGCGTATCGTTGAAATAGGGCACGGGGCCCGGGGGTGTGGAAGGCAGACGTGCATCCCTGGAATGAGCAGCTACTTGGGCGATAAATCCTCCACTACGGAGTGCCTTATGGTTGGAAGAAGCCTTGTCTGGGGTTACATGGCTAGACAGCCACACCCAAGAATACAGATCATTGAGCTGCTGCCTTTGCGTTGCAGACAGAGGCGTTGTTAGCGTGTTCTGGCCCAGATGGTTCCTTCAATCAAGTGTTGGCGCCTTCAACTTCTCAAGCCTTCGCGCAGCCACCAGGCACACTAGCAGCAACTGCTGAAGCAAGCCATATCAAATCAATCGACCATGCGCCGGCTACACGGCACGGCATATGTAATAAGGAAATCAGGTGCCTAGATTAGCGTCTCTCGCCAAGACTACATAGTATGTTGCCATCTTCCCTTGTCTTGACTCTCGTCGATGTGACACTTGATCCTCCCGGCCAACAGAATATCTAACCTACCGGTATAGCTTAACGCTTCCCGAAATCACCAAAAGCCGCTTGTATCACCTGTGTTTTTAGATGTCCACCCCAAACTTGGCATCTCCGGACGCTCGTCCTGAGGCCTCCTCGCCTCCCCTGCCCCTTGGCTGGATAGCCAACTGGAGCCCCGAACACAATTCATGGTAAGTAGGAGCGAGGCTTTTATTATTAGACCTGTCCATAAAAACGATTTCTTAGGTACTACGTCTTCACTGCTACCGGCGTGACGCAATGGGAGTACCCGAGTGCTCCGCCAGATCAACCGCAATACTCGCCCGCCCCCAACCACCAGAGCCAGCCTCCGTACGACACCGCGGCCGATACACCAGTTCAGGATGGAGATCGTGGCCTGGGGAAAGTTGCACTTGCCATGGGCGGTGGTTACCTGCTTGGGCACGGGCACAAACATGAACAGCATCAACAGCATGGGCTGGGCAAGATGACGCAGTCAATGGCAATGGCTGGTGCGGGTGCGATTGGTGCCAAAATATTCGGGTTATTCGGGAACAAGCAGCAACAGCAGCACCAACCATCACCACCACCACAACCGCAAGTACATGTGTATCCGGTATACGTACCTGGCCCCCAAGCAGCCCCCTCACCCGGACCTCCGTCGTATTACGGACAGCCTCCACCCGCAGGGCAGAACTTGGGCCACTACGGCCACACTCCGGATATGACACCGCCTGCCCAACCCTATCATCAGGGGGGAATCCAATCTCCAGCTACCGGTGGCATGGGCGCCTTTGCGCCTCAGAATGGACCACCGCTACACATATACGGCGCTGTGTTTGCAGACAGGGACGTCACGCAGATAATCAAGAGTCTTGTTACCCCTCAGCAGACACTGACACTATCTGGGGACACACTGGCAGAGAAACTTGGGGATCCATGGCCTGAAGCAGAACGAAAAATGTTCAACGTCTTGTATTCGTACGGTGATCGACCTATGGAGCTTATCGCAGCTGAGTTGGTCATGCCCGTTGGCTGAATGTGAATGATAGTTGGACTAACACGCACTGATCTGCAGCACGACCACAGCCAACATCGAAATCAAGCACGAGGCCATATCGAGAAAACGTATGGAGTTCTGTCAACCTCCTCCATCCCGGATTATTGCCTGCGTATGGGGTTATGAGAATCCTTTGACGTGAGTACCAAACCAAAACATCGACCAAGCTTTACGAGCCTAACAATCTTGTAGACAGCCGAGGATCCAGCAGCTGGAAAAAGACGGCGAGATGGAAGGTTCAAAAGAGACTCTCGGCCGAGGCGGATTCTGGGACTGGGAACCAAGAACGCTGGTCTGCTATTACAGGACAGAGACTGGAGCTGTCGGGATCGTCTATTGTAGGGAGGGTGGCACGATACGCCTTCCGTGGAACCCCCTTGCCAAGTGGTCGTGATCGAGCATGCACTCCGTGAAGAGTTGTAGACCGGATCTGATTCGTTCAAATTAGTGCTTCATTATCGCATGTGCGGATCCCACCAGACGGAAGTCAATAGCTAATAACACCCGTTTAATAGTTGTTGGAATGCTCAGTCTTTTGTCTTCTCGTCGACAGCACTCTTGCCCAGCTATCAACTAAGCTGGTATAAAACCTGCCTGCCATGCCGAGTGATTAGAGGCATCCATAGTCCCGGATCTTTGGGGTTCATCCCTAAGTATATTCATATTGAAAATCAACAACAATAACCCGGCGGGCGAAAAACCAGACCGAGTCGGCAACGCGGCTCTTATACTGCACCGCGTTCCGGGTCAAAGCGCGGGAGACGAGAAGCCGTCTGTAAGTCAGCATGAGCCAGAAACATCACAGAGTTGCATCGACACTTGGCACTGTAGCCGTTTAAAAACCCTTGGTGCTAAAAATACCGCTTCCTTAAACCAAACAAGCATGGTAGATAGAAGATTAAAGCACGAGAGCCTGCTCAGCCTTCCGGACCATCGGGGCGGATCATCGGCTCATATGCCAAGAGACGAGATGTTGGAGTTTCCTAGAGCCGTGTTATTAACGGGCGGCCGATCCCTAACGGTTGTGACGTCTCTGAGCAGAGAATGTAAGCGTTGCTTCCTCTAGTGGGACCCTATTGACTACCGATTGGTGGTCGGTAGTTTGATTGACTATCTTAGTAGGGAGGCTGAGCAACTGGTTTGGAGACGACGCTGCTGACAGAGGCAAGTGTAATCTGCTCAATGTTCAAAGTCTAGGCATCGTGACGGAAGTTGAAAGTCGATTATAGCGGTGTTCTATAGCTTGCCGCGTTTCTTGTGCCTCAATGAAGCATTGCATCTGGAGATCAATTTCGTAGGTTTGGTGTTGAGTCAATGTGTATAAGAAGCTGCTCTTCTCGACATCTTTCCAGCCAAGCCCAAGCTTATCAATCGCATCATCTCTAAAATCCATCAAGTGAAGCAAAATGAAGGTCTCTTGTGTCATCACCACCCTCCTGAGCAGCTTCGCGCTCGCTCACCCCTCAAAGCCAAGGACCAACGATGGTTATCCCAATCCCACCATGGAGCAGCTGAAGGACATCTCCCGACGAGCCGATGGCACCTTGTCCAATGCACCTCCTCCTCCAAAGCTGGGCGAGAGCAGCAAGACTGCGTTTCAGGCTCTTGCCTTTGGCGAAGAGTTTGAGCAGGCGTACTTTTCGTCTCTGCTTCAGAACGTCACAGATGGCGTGCCAGGCTATAGGCATCATGGGCGGTTCACCAAGGCTGAGCTTGTCAAGGTGTTGGAGACTGTTGTCGCTGTAAGTATTGAGCACTCGCTTGTAATTCACTCGCTAACCTTGATCAACAGCAAGAGGAGCTTCACGCCATCAACGCGATCAACGTCCTGAAGCACTTCAACGTTCCCGCGCCGATGCCCTGCAAATACCACTTCCCTATGAACAACATCGAAGACGCATTTGCACTCGCTGAGAGCTTTACAATGCTTGTTGTGGGAACTCTGCAAGACGTCAGCCAGACCCTTGCGCAGAACGGAGACAACGGCGTTGTTCGGGCCATCGCCTCGGTCATCGGCCAGGAGGGTGAGCAGGGCGGCTTCTACCGTACTCTTCTTGGACGGGTTCCTTCTGAGAAGCCTTTCTTAACTACTTCTGTCGGAGCATTTGCCTTCTCTTACATCTACAACACGTTTGCCGTTCCGGGATCTTGCCCGTTCGACATCTCAATGATCAACCTGCCCATCTTTGCCAAGCTCGACGTCAAGGACGGCTCGATGGGTCTTGATGTGAAGCCTAAGGACCAGTACCTCACCTTCACTGCCGACATTAGCACCGTGGGAGGTGCCGAGAAGTTCCTTGGCGGCAATGGAAAGGGCCTGTATCTCACCTATTTCAGCGGCCAACTTCTACCCATCAGCGAGCCCATCACCAACGTCAAGTGGAACAAGGGCCGCATTACCTTTGACGCCTTCTTCCCATTTACGGAGAATGTCATGAAGGGTCTTTCTGTGGCAGCTTTGACCACCTCTAACAACTTTACTGCCCCGGGTATGGTCCCTGGTGCCACGATCGCTGCCCCAGCTGTTATTCAGGTCAACGAGAAGCTGTGAGCGTGAAAATAGGTAGACTTGCAACAGCCGACATGTTGCCTTATATTCATGAAGGGGATGAACGGAGTGTTTCGATCTTGGTTGATGTGTAATATGTTATTCTTATTTATTTTCTAGCTGCAAATAATTACCTATCAATTTGCGTACATCTCACACCGTGGCTTGTATAATGGTGATGTGGGTGACGATGATCCTCTTAAGCTAGCCTTGCATAACTAAGTAATTCCATTGACTTGTATCCCTTTCAAATTTGCCCTGGAGTGATTGTTCGGGTCATGTCTAGGGAGAGTATTAGATGTCGCTCATCACTCTAACGAAGCCTGAAGGAGCCTCAAGAAAAGTAAGCACATGATATGACCCTAGTCGACAGAAAACGCCGAGATATATATTTATGCTTGTATGTATATATGTGGTTTCTTCTACTTATTTCGTCGAGCAATAGGTTTGAGACCTGGCTGTCTATCTATGCACAAGCCTCGATGCTGAAGCACACGATCAGAGCTTCGACCGAGAAAGGTCAATGCTGAATTCAGCCTTGGCCATGTCCCGAAGAGCCCTTCTGAGAATCTTTCCAGACTACAAGAAATTAGCATCGTATCCAGACATGCCGTGGGTTTACTTACCGGGTTCTTTGGAATCGCCTCGACAAACCTGACTCCGCCCTTGAGACGCTTGTGCTTGGCGACTCTCTCTTCCATCCATTTCACTATTTCCTCTCCAGTGACCTGCGAGCCCTGGACCTTGACGATGTATGCTCGTGGGACTTCGTCTCCATTAGCTGGGACGCCAATGACAGCAGCGTCTGCTATCTCGTGGTGGTCGAGGAGGACAGCCTCCAACTCGGCCGGTGCGACTTGGTTCCCCTTGACCTTGATGAGTTCCTTGATTCTGTCGACAATGTGAAAGATTGCTCCAGGCTCGAAGGACTCAACGTAAGCAATGTCACCAGTCTTGAGCCACCTGGTACCATCTGGGTCAACAGCAATCGTATCAGCTGTCGCAGTAGGGTTCTTCCAGTACCCTTTCATCAAAGTTGGGCCTGTAACCCAGAGTTCACCGCGTTCATTTGCCTGTTCCACCGCGGTCTTTCCATCCGGCTTCATGATCCTCGCTGAACAGTTGGGCGAAAGCTCACCAACTGCCGCGACCGTGCTCTCCACACGAGAATCCCATGTCATGCAAGTGCATGTAACTTCCGTCATGCCCCATCCCTGCCTCACGATAACACTCGCATCCGGCCACAAGGCTTCAACGCCCTGAGCCACCTCGCGACTGAGTGGTGCAGCGCCAGAATTTACACGTTCGACGCTGCTGAGGTCGTACTTCTTGACAATCGGGTGTTTTGAGAGATAGACAAGGATAGGCGGAACACACATGAGGGTCGAGATACGGAACTGTTGTATGTGCTGCAGCATCTTCTCAAAGTTGAAAGCTGGCATAACGTAGACGGGCACGCCGATGCGGGGGTAGATGGAAACAAAGTATGTCTGCCCATAGGCATGATATATGGGAAGAAAAGCGAGCAACCGGGATCTCTTTCGGAACCCGGCTTCTTCGGGGTCCTTGTTTGCGAGCTCAATGACGCCAGTGCCGTTGGCGACGTAGGCCCTGTGGGTGATCTCGACACCTTTGGGGACTCCTGTTGTGCCACTGCTGTAGTTGAGACAACAGACGGTTGCCCCCGGGTTGCTTGGCTCGCTCCATTCCCAGGACTTTGCTCGTTCTTGGTTGCCTAGTAGAAGGTCGGTCCACGAACGGACACCGCTGACTTGCGTGGCCTGGGTGGGAGCTGATTGATCAAATGGCGGCAGTACCGAAGGATCCAAGGCAAAGATTTTGTCCGACGGAAGGCCAGCGACTTCAGCAGCTTCGAGTGCAGTCTCAATTGAAGTCGATACCGTGAACAGAAAGGTACTGCCCGAGTCTTTTAGCTGGTAAGCGAGCTCTCGCGAGGTGAAGCCAGGGTTTGCGCCAGTGAATATTCCCCCGCTCATCAAGATTCCAAGAAACACGCTTGGGAAGTATATATTGTTGGAAGAGAACACGAGTACTCTGTCACCCTCACGTATGCCTGCATCGATAAGACCAAGTGCAATCTGCTTTGCGAGAAGACGAAACTGGGTCTTGTTGAGATGGTGAGTCTGTGGTCGATCGGCATCGATGAGAATAGGCTTTTCAGAATCTTCCATAGGACCGGAGGCCGAATCAAAGATCCATTGCTGCAAAGAGCAATCGGGGATTGGCTCCTCCCAGCGTGATCTCAGCGTCATGGTGTTTGTGAGGAGGAAGTTGTAACTTGCAGGGCTTCAGTGGGTTTTTGTTGAGGAGCTAAGCCAACACAGGCAACCACAGCGGTTGAGACACGGCTTCTCGGAAGATGTTTTAAAAGAGGTTTCAAGATGAAAAGAGAGGCAAAATACACCCACCAACGACTGAAGACAGGCTTTATACCAACTCTTCATCCGCTGGCGCCGCATCGAAATCTCGGAAAAAGCCAAAGTGTGGGGTAAGATCATCAATGCCCTTCTGGGTGTGTCTAACCCCGCAAAATCATCCATGACCTCGGCGTCTGGCTGCAGCCTCCCTTGTTTAGGTCGACGAGAAGAGAAGTGTGCCGAGGCACGTCTCTATAATGATACGTCACCATTGTTTTGGTCACCTGGCTTCGTTTGTGACCGAAGGGGCAAGTGTTGCGTGGGCTGAACTGAGCTGGAGAGGATGCGGATGTATTGAACGGATTTAAAGGCTACAAACAGAAATTCGGGATATGCATTTGCTCCAATGGTATAGTTGCTATTCTCATAATGAAAGAAACCCCGTAGTCCACGACCTCCTTGGCGGCAATGGCTGAGGGCATAATGGCTCCCAGTCCCACCACACCCCTCATCTTTCTATCTTAGGACGGGAGTTCCGCGACCACGGACCTGTCAACTTCCGCTGGCTCCTCCTTGCGAGGAAGATTCGTGATGACAAGGTATAATACATTCTTTGAGTCTTATTAGCATATTCCTCAATAGTTTGGATGCGGCTTCTTACGCTCTGAAACAGCTGTCCCCATCCACCAGAGGAATTCTTGTCCTCGTCTTTTGATGCACGCTGATCTTTTTCTTCATCATCACTCGAATCATCAGTCTGTTTCTTCTTATCTTGCTGCTTTTCTTCCTTCTTCTCTTCCTTCTTCTCTTCCTTCTCGCTATCTGAATCTCGATCAGAGTCTGCCTTGCTAGCATTGCTCTCAGGCTCTGCAGGCTTCGCACGCCCATATTTCCAACGACCACCTGTGAGCAAGGCCACGATATCACCACTAGAAGCCGGATGATTCGGGTCAGCGTATCGCGACCGAAACTCGGGTTTGGGTAGCATGTTGGCCACTGAATGACCTGGATTCTTCCTGATCCACTTGGCCTGCCCACGCCTATCCATGTACTCATCGAGCCACTTCTCTGCATTGTCAAGTTTCTTTTTCTTCTTCGCCTCACTTTCTCTGCCTTTGGAAATCTCGTCCAATGACGGAAATGTGAGTGGTGCTGGTTCAGGCCAAGAAACAGTGCCTTTGGATGGCTTCATGTTGTCTTGAAACTGGTGCTTGAACTTCTCCAAGCTTTCCTTGCCGGAGGCTTTCTGCATCACTATGTCCTTCATATGTTGAGTTAAAGGTGGCGACTCAACCGGCCGGCCATCCAAGGCGACCGCAGATACAAGTTCGTCGCCATTGGTGTTGGGGCTCCAGGTCACGACAAGACACACTAGACCACGCGGAGCAAAGAACTCTGCATTGACATGGTCCAGGAATTTGTTTGACTTGAACCGACTGTGTGCTTCGACCGTCATGAAGCTCAATACGTCGATACTGGCACCAATGAGCATCGAAAAGGGCTCGGGCGCGGCCATGCTGGCAAGTCCAGTCAAGTTGATGGCGTAGAGATATGGGTTCGGCTCCAAGGACTTGTTGAACGAATCGGTCAGGTCCAGGAATGTTTCTTGGTCGATACCGACGTCTTCCAGTACTGGGGCATATGCTCGCACGAACCCTCGGCCTCTATCCTTTGGGCGTCGCTGAGGTAGGATGACGGGCAACGCGAGTTTTGCATTGGGGTCTGTTTGGCTCTCGAGAGGGTGTCTCTGAAGAAAAGCCTTGGCGACGTCCTTGGGCTCTTTGGGTTCTTTTGGTTCCTCCGGCTTCGGTTTCTGCAGCCTATTGCGCACCTTGGACTCTTCAGGCTCTTGAGGTTTCTTGGGTTCTGCAGATGCATCGAGCTCCTTGGGAGACTGTGAAATCTCCTCCCGTGTGGCTTCTTGGCCGACAGCGTCCAGCTCCCAAATGGCCTCATTCAGTTGCGCGGCGATGGGAACTTCATCTGGCTGCTGGGTCACGGGCGCATTCTGTTTCTTTTTCGCTTCCTTCTTCTGTCGTCGGTAGTGGATGGCTTCGGAGACGAATCCAATGCTTGCAGCCGTCAATCTGACGAGGTCATCGACTGGATCGTCCTTCTTCTTGATGGGGCCCTCGGGGCGGCTGATGTTTTTGTCTCTCTCACGAATAGCCTCTTGGACTAATCTAGAGGTGATCTTGGATGTCACCGCCTTGTCTTGTTTTTGTGTACTGAAGGCTATTAACACGGCACTGGTATTGTATGATTGAGCTCAGATATGTACCTCATATTGGAATTGGGGTTGACGATATTGACGAAGTTTGGAGTTGTTCATGCCAGTGTCGCTCCAGACAAGATCTCATCACTCTTTTATGTGAATCTCGCCAAACACACTGCCTCAATCTCAAAGTCTTCTGCAAACAAATTGCGCCCCGTGAGGCAAAGCAATGAGGCATCCGACGGTGAAACCGAAAAACACTCGTCATTAAACGTGAACCAGGCATGACGAATGCATCCCAATCCTTCTTCCTCGGCGTGATCTTGGCGTTTAGCGGCCAATCGATAGAGAATCCCCACGGCGCCCGCGGGGAGCGAAAGATCTTGGCGTAAGACTTGCACACGAAGGAGCCAAGATCGTCCGATCAAGCGTGGTAGCTCAAATGGAGCCCTGTCTCAAAATTAAAGTTTAGATATACGCGTTTGTGATAAGCTTCTTGTCCCTGCTTGGCGTATATTGTCTTGTAGTGGTATCTGAACTATAGATTTGACGATAGGTAGGCTATTTTTGACAGTGGATTCCTCCGTTATTGATTTGCCTAGGTACGTATTGTAATCTTGCCCTCCACGCTTTGGTTGGAAAGTTGCGAGACAAGCAAGCTCCTTACACAACCAAGAACCACGATGTCACAAATGGCTGGACTACAGAAAATTGTTGCGCATGGCATGGGCGTTGGCCATCTCAACACAGTCCGGTTGTGAGGGGTGCACTCGACGTCACTGGAAGAGTGCTGTGGTCTTGAAGTTGATTCGACGAGCGTACATGTCGACATTTCACCTCTATTGGCAGCACACAAAGACACAGCCATGTTCATGCCGCTGACTGGCATGAATAGCCCATTGCCACCTGAAGCTAAGCAATACGCCCCACGCGCCATCAAGGCACGACTATGGAGATGTTTAGCATGTGTTGGTTACTAGCCTTGTGAGGCCATCCTTGCAGCGCACAATGCCGCCAATTCGAGGCAAAGAGAAACGCAATCCGTCATCGTTGATTTGCTGCTAGTTGTCCTGCATCTTCAGCCGCTGATGTCAGCTCTACAGAATATGTTTCATTTTTATTGAAGAATTCAGCATACATAAACGCCATATTCTTCAGCTCGAATTCCAAAGATGCAGCTCCCGCTCCTTCTTCTTCTTTCTCTTTGGGAAACTGTTTCGAGATGGCGACCCTGGGCGTAGTACTCTACTCAGCCCTCGACTCAGCCCCGCTGATCACGGCCGAGGTTTCATTTCTGCTGGGGATCGTCGCACACCTAGCAATCAGGCCGTTCGAGATCGACAGCCAAGCCTGGGCCATGGTTTTTGCCTATTTGGGCGTGATTACCACCCTCCTGCTTACTTACATCCAAGTATGCAAGTTCACCATTATCGGGGCAATTTTGAGAATAGCACTGGTTTCGAATGCCTTCAATGTTGGTCTTGCGAGTAGCATTCTCACCTATCGAGCTTTCTTTCATCGGCTCCACCGTTTTCCAGGCCCATTCCCGGCCAAGCTTTCGCGTTTCTATGCTATGAAAAATGCCGCGAAAGCCTTGAAAGCCAACGAAGAAGTCCAGAAACTGCACGAGATCTACGGGGACTTTGTTCGAGTTGGTAGGCTTGTGCACCATAAGCCTATAACACGAGCAGCAGCTGACTGGGAGTGGTGCAGGGCCTCGTGAAATCTCCATCACTCGTGAAAGTGCCATCTCAATCATCTACGAGCCACCAAATCAATGCACAAGATCAACATGGTATAGCCAGGTGTCGGACGATGTGAGAAAGATCTCGCTTCATACCACTCGTGACTTGGCAGCCCATAAACTCCGGAAGAAGGCATGGATGAGAGGCCTAGGCTTTCGAGGTACGAAATTGAATACCTAAACAAGGCCTGTACTGACAACAAGGAACCCAGCCTTTGCCGTATACGAAGAGAAGATCGCCTCGAAATTGGATATCTTGATGTCTCGAATTGCAGAGAAACAAGGTACACCAATAGACATGACTCTGTACGCAGCCTTCTTTGGATTCGACGTCATGGGACAAGTTGGTAAGCTAATCTCATCCTAAATCTTCTGACATGACATTAATCACTCACTCTATCAGGCTTCTCCAAAGATTTCAATATGTTGGACTCGGGCTACAAGCACCCAGCCATACAAGCGTTGCATGAGAACATGGCTGCTGTCGGTGTACTTTCAACAGTGCCCTGGCTTATGTCTATGCTCGGCAAGATCCCAGGAGCCACTGGGAGCTACGCTAGATTTGCAGATTGGTGCGCACGAGAGCTCCAAGCGAAACGAGCTGTGAGTCATGTCACTGTTCAATACTCCGAGTCTTAAACTGACCACCTTCCAGATTGAGAACAGGAACAAAGAAGTCCTCAAAGATCACGACCCGAGAGATGTCATCTCTTGGCTCCTCAGGGCTGAAGACGAGAATGACCGTTCCGCCCCTCCCGGAGAGGGAGCTTTTCAGGAAGACTCTCGTCTCATGATTGTTGCTGGCAGGTAAGCCATCAAGCGACAGCCCGCTATCCATGGCAATTGCTAATCATTGTAGCGACACAACGGCAGTAGCCTTAACGAATGCGTAGGCGTCCATTTTCGCCTAACCTCTTGATGAACCGTGCTAATCATGCCCAGGCTATTCTTCTTGACCAAATACCCAACGTGTTATCGAAGGTTACAAGCAGATGTCCAAGCTCAGTTTCCTGAGGGTGCCAATGACTGGACATACGAAAAGACCAAGTCGATACCATATCTCGAACACGTCATCCATGAAACACTGCGGTTGAAACCGTCAGCCCCCGGAGGACTGTCTCGCTTGACACCCCCACAAGGCCTCCAGATCGACGAGGTCTTCATCCCTGGTGACACTATAGTCTCTGTTCCCACTTACACCATCCAGCGAGACGAGCGATATTGGGAGAATGCCCTCGAGTTTAGACCCGAACGTTGGAAGAACGTGAACCCGGAGAAGGTGGCTTGGATTCCATTCTCAAGGGGTCAGTATAGCTGCCCTGGAAAGAACCTCGCTTTCATGGAACTCCGTATGGTTCTTAGTCGTATTGCTCTCGAGTACAACTTGGCCTTCCCTCCTGGGGACGATGGAGAGGTCTTTGACAAGGGAGCTAAGGATACCTTCACACTCAACGTGCCAGAGCTACCTATTATATTCACGCCGATCAACTGAGAGGTTAAACGACAAGCAAGACACAAAAATTTGCGCGCTCCTGAATTTTTACGACGAGCATGTTCTGTTGGCCGTGCAAGTGCGACTGCTTGCCAACGCCGCGCTAAGTGGTCACGGGGCTCCTTGACAAGGGGGTTCTGGTGGAAGGGCATAGACAGAAGAGTCACTGCTGGAATAAATAGAAGATGGTAGTCATTTGAAGATTCGATTAGTGTATTAATGTAAATATTGTATGTAGCCAGCCATTACAAGACTGGTGTTCACATATAGTGGCTCAAGGGGCTGCATATCCTTGGCTGAAGGGAGTTTGTCCACACGACCATGCTCTCACAACACTTGTCCACCATTTAGAACAGCAATGTCTGAACGACCCGTGCAACAATATCTTTCCAAACCCGGCGTCATGCGGAGTTATGCGGTATTGGATTTCATTATTGTCCGCAATGACGTCTCTAAAAGCAGCCATTTGTGGTTGATGGCTTCTCTCGGAGACATCATTGTAGACAATAATGAAACTGAATACTACATCACATCGGAGGTAATTTTGGGCTCATGCTAGAGGGCTATCGAACTGTCATTGATGGCCGCACTTCCATTTTAGAAACAGCGAGCGCTAGCCACAGTATCAAAGAACGCAGGGATTGATTAGTCAAGAACACAGCTAATTACTGTGCCCTTGCTAACCCTGTGTTCTTTGATGTTGTGCCCAGCACTCTCTGCCTATACCGGCGAGGAAGTGAACTGACAACAGCACCTGCCTCTCCGACAGTGAAACTCATTGTATGTTCAGCGTTGTATGATCGAGCCGCCGGCGTCGCTTTTCGTTGGTCGCGCCTCTTGATGGTGTTGGGGATTGGCTGCCCGTCTCGGCGTGTTTCCTTTTCTTGCTTATCGAAACACTCGTTGCTGGCGGAGAGGACGGGGCGACGCCGAGTGGCTTTCCAACAAATGGGCCCGTCCGTATTCCGAGCCTCGAACCGACGGTCTGTTTCGACGCAGCGTGTGACACCATATCACAACTCTGCGGAGTATTGGCCGATACCGTCGTTAACGATCGTTCAGACGAGGTGCTGCTGTCGGAATCATAGAGACCATCGAGGGCAGCCCGGCGCATCTCTTCTCTCAGGCCCGGTGGGGTGTGCCCCGGTCGGATGTCATCAGCCGTAGCTGTCCCATACATACTACGGCGAATTTCTTGTCGAAAGATGGCGAGCTCTAGACATCTGTGTAGCCTTTCGACGAAATCGGGGTCGTGTGATTTATTGGATGTCGGCGTAGAAGGGGCGTTAACGAGGTGTAAGCCAGCGGTCTCGACAGGATCTGGAAGAAACTAGGGGAAAACGTTAGACGTCGGGCCATCGCAGGAAGGGAAATATCATACATCGCAGGCCCGGTGCTCATAAAGAATTGCTTCGACCAGTCGCCATGGTGCTGGGTGGCGTGGAGCGCGCGGTTCAGGTGTTGGCGAGTTGCATGATTCAGATGTCGGCATGTCGCCTTGAGCAAATATTTTGGCTAGAGGTTCAAACAAAAGCTATATCGCAAGCATTTTGCCAACTATATCTCAGCGATATTGAGCGACTAGGATGTTGATGCGCCGGCTTATTGACTGATTGATGCGGGAGGCTTTCTAGAGGCCGACCGTGGACAACAATGACCATGGAGGGTGCTGTGATACCGGCATGGAACAATTTTGGCCCGTCACCGGCCGGAACAAATGTGTCCGTCTTCCGCCATCCTCGCCTGGGGTGTCGTTCGGTCGGCCCCACACGACGATAGCGTCATCCCATCATTCAACGGCCTATCGAGCTACCAGAGCAATCCTGTGGCACACGTTTGAACTTGTCCAATGACCTCGAGCCCTGCTAGTAGCGAGGTTACGAATGAAGACCCGACAGGGCCACTTTCGTCAGCCTCTCATGCCGCGATAACAATCACACCTCACAATGCCGAGGCCAGACTTGCTTTCTCAGAGGTTGTGGACTGGCTCGTTGAAAAGTCTCAGGAGGGCCAAGATGATAACGATGCAAGCTCTGAGAGCAGCGCAAGAAATCATGCTAAGAGCTACATGTGGTCACCGCTCAGGCACGTCCGAGATCCAGGAGTTGGGAAGCTCATAGAACAGATGAATACTGGCCAGCTCTCATCGTCATCCCCAAGCTCGTCTTTCAGCCTTCATTCGCCGACCCAAAATTCCGGTGCCGTCGTTGCCGTAGAGAATGACCATCCTGACACATACATCCGGACTGGCTGTTACTACATTGATCTCAGACACCTACCAGGGAGCCCTTTTCGTGGGTGGTCGGCTGGAAGACGAGGCGCACGCAAGGGGCACAATGAGTTTGTATTATGCTTGCAGAACTCAGCCCTGCAGGGCATCCGGCAGCATCACGCCCTCTTCCAAATCCATGAGACTGGCAGAATTCTTTTAAGGAAGTTGTCAGATCAGGGCTTTGTAGAAGTAGATGGCGACACTTTACAACCAAGAGAATTTCGCGTCTTAAACAAGCACTCTTCCTTTATCCGACTAGGTCAGTTGAAGTATGAGGTTGCATATACACGCTTCAGCACCACAAAAGAGTACACCGAAAGGCTTGAACAGTACATACTTCAGTCTATCGATAGCCATTCTATCACCCTTGACCTAAGTCTAACTCCTACTCCAGCAGCCGGAAACAGCATTCAGGTTGGCCAGTGGACTCTCACCAATGCAGGAACCGTCGGATTAGGGGGCGAGGGGCGTGTGAGCGTGGCGATCAACAAGACTGGGGAGGTCGTCGCCTTGAAGAGAATGTCTGTGTCAAGAATCAGAAACACTTTAGAGAGGCGCCAGAATACACTTGAGGTCTTAACACGGATCGCAAACGCGGCGAAGAACAATAGCATTGTGCGACTTCGGGAAGTCATTACGGATGACCCCAGAGCAAACAATGACACAGCCGACGTGTGGTTTGCGTTGACGCCTTTTGCACGCGGAATATTATCTCAGTGGAGAGTACCTGTGCAGTCAGTTTTTGCCCCGTGGGTGAAACTGCGACGCTGACCCCCGTACCCAGACTAGACATGGCTCAGACAATGGTTGTATCCTTGCTGGAGGCAGCCGACTTTCTTCACGCCAACAAATGGATTCACGGGGACATTAAGCCCCCAAACATTGGGCTTCATCACTGGAACTCGGAAGATGCGTCCATTGTGCTTCTTGACACAGAAGACGCTATCTATGCGCCCCATGGTTATGCACTTTCAACACCAGGGCGCTCCGGAACAGTGGGGTGGTTGTCACCAGAGCGGGAGATGGGGCAATTCGATTACTCAACGGATGTCTGGGCCATAGGTGTCGTAGCTTTACGGATGCTCCTCGGGAAGCATCCATGGCAGTTCAGCATCAATCCTTGGCGTCAGGGACAAGAGTTTGAGAGCTATCGTGAGCGTTTTCATACCGAGTACGATCGGGTGACGCAAGTGATCACCTCAAACTATCCTGGTAAGTTGTATGCTCTAGCTTACGCAGCGATGTTAACACGACACTAGGAAAGCTGGGAACAGCGATACTCCAGATGATTCGACATCCTCATGCACGTGTCGAAGAGCAGGCTCAGAGGAGACCCAGTTGTGGAGAGATTCTCAAGGTCTTGGGGGACTCAGAAACCAGACCTGAGAGTCCAGATGGTCCGTCAACCAAACGAAGTCGATTGGATGGGTGATGTGCCATACTTGAGTGTCAGTGGAGGCCTCAAGGGAGTACAGCATCACCCACCCTGTAGCCTTGATGCATCATTATGCGCACAGCTTCTCGCTGCCATGAGGCGTCACTATCATGTTTCTTGAACCAGCAAGCGGACCATGAAGTTCGGTGCCTTCATCTTCCGTCTTGACCACCCGTTTGTGACTTTGACATGAATGTGCAATAGGTGAACTGTGAATATCCATTGGAGGTGTTCTCACATCCGATTGGAATACTCGTGTCTCAGCTACAAAGGGTTGGCGGCTGGCGCGGCAAACGTAAACTCTCTTGGCTTTAATGCCATTCATTAAATGGCGTTCCCTTGGTTAGACCAATTCCGTTTTCGTTCTGCAGGTACTTGTGTGATACTGCATTTTACCGGGGATTCTTCCCACTGGAATTGGGTTAGGGTACATCACCGACCTCGTCAACGCAGCCGAGCTTTAGTGGCTGTCAGCATGGCCAGATGGGAAAAGCCACGTCAATAGGGAGTTGCAGGCCTTTGTATCACTCACACTCTTTGAGGTAACGTTGAAGGGAGCTGTAGACGTGAAATGACATGAGACTCTAACAGATATTGATGCTTTGAACTAGACTCGGATAACCGGAATGTCTGCCGAATAAATGAGCTTGAATGGGAACCAACAAGCAACAACTTCTCGCTCAGGGGCGGAAAGGGAACCAACACTCTCTTGGCCCTTGCGCTGGACATTCCCAGCTGTCATACGTCACATCCTAGCCTCATAATTGAGGCATTTCCCACGGGCGGGGTAATGCTCGCACATTGTTTGCGGCATGTAACCAACCAACCCAGGTTCAGAGGCTGACTGCCAAGATGCAATAACGTGGAGTAGTTCCCGCGTGGTAAGAGGCAAGGGGTAAGGGGCCTTTCGACCGGGAATACTGCAGCCCCGCGCCCAACCGAGCGTGTCAGATAAATGATATGACAGTAGCTGTCTGTTCTTCTTGATTCCTTTTCCGAGTGTCAACTGTCTGCCAAGATGTCCAAACAGCGAGCAACGAAAGAGACCGAGGCGCAGAATGAGCCTCTCCCTGGTGTTCTGCCTGCCCGGCACTGGGCCCAGATAGCACAGGTTTGCGCAGATCAGCGGAGAAAGACACGATTAGCGAGGAAGCTAATTCCATGCGGCAGACCCAGGACCCAGATGACGATGCGGACTCGGCTATTGAGGATAACGCCAGTAGCACGGCTTCTTTGTCTTCGTCTATCCTTCAGTATCGGACGATCCACGGCCGGACGTACCACAGCGATCAGGGAAACGCCGAGTATTGGTAATGATGACAACTGTGTCCTCGGTAACTGCTCAGAATCTGACCTTGCCTGTCCAGGGCATCAAATGATGAGAGACAGAATGAAGCACTCGATATTATGTGAGTATGGCGTTTGGGCCTTATGAGTAAGCTGACAATTTGTAATAGTCACCATGTTCTCACACTCTCTCACGATGGCAAACTTCATCTAGCCCCTTTAAAAGATAATGTTGAGGTGTGTTCATTCTCTGGATCTAGCAAATCCCCAGTCTCATTGTGCATTAGAAAGTTATCGACATAGGAACAGGCACAGGTGAGTCGTTGCAATGTTTACAAAATCAAGGATGTTGTCCCTTGAGACTAATATGACTCCTTGTGAAGGAATTTGGGCAATGTAAGCTTCGAAGGTCTCCGTCTGAGCTTCAAATAGTGATCGTTCACACGCAGCGACTTTGCCGACGCGCACCCCAACGCAAAAGTAGTTGGTACCGAAATCTCGCCCATACAGCCTAGCTGGGTGCCACCAAATCTTGAGTTGTGAGTATGGACCGGACATCTGTCTCGCGTTTTCCAGTAGCTGACATAGCCTCTAGTCAAATGGATGACTGTACACAAGAATGGACCTTTCAAGAGAACTACTGCGATTTTGTGCATATCCGATGGCTGTTCGGAAGCATCATGGACTGGACTGCTCTCTTTAAGCAGGCTTACAAGACTCTGAAGCCTGGCGGATACATCGAGACCCAAGAACCTTCTATCCGCTTTGAGAGCGACGACGGGACTGTGAACGAAAAGACCGCCATGGGCCAGTTTGGCAAGATTTTTGTTGAAGGGGGCAAGAAGATGGGCCGTACCATGACAGTACTGGAAGACGGTATTCAGCGCAAGGCGTTGGAGGAGGCTGGGTTTGAGGCGATCGAAGAAGCCAACTTTAAGGTGCGTTCAGCTACTGAAGTAACTCACTTCAAGCTCCTAACTCTGGATAGACTCCCATTGGATCCTGGCCACATGACCCAAAACATAAGGAGATTGCGAGGTTCCAACAGCTCGCTGTTGAGCAAGATACAGAGGGAACAATGATGTACGTAGCGGCCCTGGCTGGTTGGTCCAAAGAAGAGGTCACTGTCTACATTGCTCAACTTCGGCGAGAGTTCCGATCCAAGGATATCCATGGATACTACCGGCGCAAGATTCTCTGGGCACGGAAACCGGAGACAGTTGATGGGTAATCAAGTGCCGAGATGGTCATCTGACTCAACGGGAGCTCTAGAACTCGGGAAAGTAACATGCAACTGATACGAGGACTCAACCCAGTGATGGATAGCCTGCGCAGACTCTTCTATATTCAGTTTGTCTCTAACACAAGTACCTTTTTCTAAAGTCGAGCTGAAAGTTCAGACTAGAATTGTTATCCCAAAACTCCTGACCGTTTACATTATATCGAACGCAAAGGAACATGGGCTTCATCTCAAGATCTACCAGTTCTGCCAGCCCGACTTTAAACGTGAATACGTCATAACCTTCAATTTCACGGCAATGCTGGGCCGTAACTTCAGAGATGGTATTCCAGAAGTCCATGGTGAATCGACACACGACAGACTTGTGGTAGGCAAGATTGGCTACCACAACAGTGCCCAAGAGATTCATGCTGTCGTTGGAAAGGTAGACACGATCCAGTCTAACAGGTGCGGTCTCTTGAGACACACGAGAGCGAGGAAAGTTGGGTGTGGAGAGCTCCCACTCGTACGGATCCAGCTCCTGTGGGGGCAACGAGAAGTAGCAAGATGAGCGGTCCATGATAGGCGAGGAACCTGCACTCACCGCTATAGGACGCTCGGCTTGGTTGAAGTAGCGTACGTCCTCCAATACTGGACCGAAGTGAACTGCCTTGGGGGAGGTGGGGACGCTTGCACTCCGCCGATGGACACAATGATGAATGGCGGGGCGGACTGGATCCGTGGATTTCCTACGCTCCCTCGCTCCTCTCCATTGATCGACCTTGTCCTTGCTGTTGGAAGTGAAAGACTGATTCTCTCGTATGAAGTGAGCCGGCATCAGCCCTCCTCTGCAGCCACCTTGGCTCGCCCTAAGCCTGCGGCCCAAGACCCCCGTGCTGAAGCTCGACCGGCCATCGTCACTCGTGGTTTTCTGGTCTTTCACGCCGAAAACAACACCTGCTTGCGAGCAGTTGGAATGCAAAAGCCGATTGGCGAGTTGCCGCAACTCTGTTGATGTCTTACTCTCGCTGCCTAGGAAATGTCGAGCTTCTTGGTTGATGGAAGATGGGGTGATTGTCGTGATACCCCGGTACTGGTGCTTGACTGGCTGGCTTGGCGGGGGCTTGATCGGCGCTCCGGCGGCCACATGGCTTTTCTCCGTACCCGTATCCTGCAGGGTCCTTGCACCCACTGCTTCGGCACAGAGGAGTGTAAGTGTGTGCAGAGCATGGTGTGGGGCTGACGGAATGGGCAACGGTCGCTCAGGGGTTTGATTGGCGTTGACAGAGACGGCTGAAGAGGAACAGGAGGAAGAAGGTGATGGAGGAGGAGTAGTAGAATAAGAGTAAGAGGAGGCTGCGGAAGAAGAGGATGAGGGAGAGAAGGAGTGCCGTATCGGAGGAGTGTAAGGCATCACTGTGAGGATGTCCGCCTACTATCTGAGTGGCTCAACAATGTGGATGGATTGGATGTTTGATGATGAACAGGAAATGCTCAATGCTATGATTGACAGATACGAGGTTGGGAAGCTCGCAACATATCCTTTTGAGCCGAAGGCCGATCACGGCGTTGAACCGAACGGACATCCGAGATGGACCAGCTATGATAGATGGATGGTACGATTCGACGGACCCCGGAATACCCCAAGTCCAGCTCCAGGGTCCTTCGTTCTTCAAAGAGGGGGCGCAGAAGCTTGCTGTCTGGTCCCCTCACAGCGGTGGTCCCGACCTCGAACGGCTGGGAGAGGCTGTTGGGCCACGGGATATTACCCAGCTTCATGTGAAGCTGGGGTTGTAATCCCCAACCAACAAGTCTGTTCGGCTTTCCACATTCCGACCAGAGCCAGTGGTAGCCAGCCAGCCGGGCAACGTGAGGGGATGAGGCATTACAGTACAAACTGGGTCTTGGGGTTGTGACACTTTGGTCTCAACGACGTCATGATGATGATCTGATAGACAGATGCGTGGCACAATCTCAATCCGCTGGTTGGCCCGTTGGCCCATCTAGCTTGCTGAAGCGAACAGGGTCCAGAACCCCGTGTCTTGTGAGGCTTTCCATTGCGTCTCGTCATACAGCACGGGACAATGCAGCGAGCATGCTATGTGGCGTGGACCCCTACACACCATGATTGTTCCGGTCCTATCCGCATGGTTAATCGAACCACGTCCCACACAGCACTCGGCACTTGGTGGCTCTCATCTCCCTCCATCACGGGGTCTGGACCTGAGGCTCTGGACCCCGAAAAGTAATCATGCTCCTTTGATTGGTCCGACCAGCTTTCCTCACTGCCCCTCCGCTGGCGGGGAATAAGCTCCTTCATGCTGCGGCTGAGAACTGCATCTCCAAGTTGTTTGGGACTGATTGTGTGTGACGACAGTGCTACTTCCCGCTGCCGAGGCTCAGGCTCCCGGCAATGATGAGGGCTACGTAAGTTTGTCACCATGGCAATTAGCACTCGGGCACTTTTGCACCTCTTAGGGCTCTTATCTCTGATCTTCCACATGTCTCAAGAAGGGTGACTATCCGAAACCAGGCTGTTGACCGTCATTCCAAGACTTGACTATTGGATGCCCAAGATTTGATCCAACCACTTTATAGCGAGATCCCGTGTGCCACATGTGTCGACTTGGAAGAGCTTGACACTCCAAGAGGACAATTCAAGCCCCGACTGGCTGGGGACCGTCGAGGCCGGCCCCGGCCGTCCACACAACGGCTAAAGCTCCCTTGGCCTTCCCGGCTCTTTGGGGGGCGTAAGGCGACTCGTCTATGCTTGGTGGAATGATCCCAGGGTCCTGCAACGGGATCGATCGGCCTAGACTTAGCCACATGGGCCGATATAGCGACGCCTCGATTAACATCTCGATCTGCCTCACTGCCGAGCCATTCCACCTATGGTCTTGGGAGATATAACATCACGGGCCTGTCTGAGAGACACTTGGCACGTCCAAGCGCTGTAACAAGTCACTTTCATCTTTGAACTTGTGCAAGAAATCCAGAATGGACACACTTCATACACTACTACCATTGAAGCCAAAGACATCTCCCCTCGACATTGACGATCACTTTGGGGTCTCCTCTTGGCAGGAAAATCAACTGCAGGTGAGCCACCTTTGGCGCGTTTCCAGACCAAGTCAATGCACATCATCCATCACACCCCGGCTCTGTTCCCTGGAAGAATGTTACCACCGTACCCTGACTCTTGCTGCCACACCTACTCTCGGGTCCTGCTGACGTCGGCTGCTATAGATGACATTTGAATCGTCACCATGGGAGCAAGGTAATCCCTTGACTGTACCTCAGATAACACATCTCGTAGCGTAGGTGCTCACGCAGCTTTTACATGCAGTGCCCCTGTCCACGGGAACCTGGGATGCGGACGGATCATCAGCATCTGAGTACTTGACCCAAGATGCCATCTTGGCTTATAGACTGTCTGATATCCTGTTAGCCGATTCATCGCCTCTTTCTGCGGCTGGCCTACAGGTAGGCACGAGCGACGCCAACTGCAGCGCCAGTCCGGAGCATCTTCTTTTGGCCAGCAGCCCTCTTCCGACAAACCACAATTTCCTAGAACACTCAGCAAACCCGGGGCCCAGACGCCCCCGTGGCTCAGACTTCTCCCTGAGGACGGCCTCCGAGAAGCCAAAAAGACTGGCGCGTCGCCGCAAGCCAGTCAGTCCGTCGATGGAGGCCAGTTCCCGGGAAGGCCACAACCTAGCCGAAAAACAGTACCGCATCCGACTCAAGGCGCAGTTTGAGGCTCTCCTGGCCGTTCTGCCGGTGGCGAAGAAGTCCAACGATGTCGGTCAGGCTTCCAGGGCGATGCAAGGCCAGTGCTTCAGCAGAGGCGAGGTGCTGGACGCGGCAAGGGAGACCATTTTGAAACAGGAGAACGAGATCGAGGCGCTGACTGCCCAACGTGAGCAACTGGAAAGAGACATGGCAACCTTGGAGCGGGTCCTACAGCGAGGCTGAATATGATATGCATGTTAGGCGAACCAAAAATTGCTCCTGGCCTGTGGAATGGTTGCGTTTAGAGTGGCAGTCTCGCCGTCGGCTGAAGGGAGTTAATGAGCACGGCCGAGTGGCATTGACCTAAGCGAGGTTACGGGTGGCTTTTTGTAAATTAATCCATGAGTTTCAAATGTAACCACAGCTGCCCTCATCTGCATTCGACTGGGGAGGACGCTGACAGGGCCTCGTTGTCAGGGTGGTGAGTAAGATTTGTGAGATGGACAATTCGTCATTGTCGGAGCAAGTCACGATGTAAACAAAGAAGGTCGTAAAGTCTTCTGACGTGTCTCGTTCCACGGCTGTGAGAAACTCTAATGCTGACCACACGAGAGTACAGTAGGACACGCAGTTCTGTACTGTACAAATCGAGGCCGGCCGCCATTGGAAGCCACCTGTCAGCATAACGTGGTTTGCGTTGCGTAATCGCATGTAGACCCTGTTGGTGGCTTCGAGATAACCGTCACTCGGTGCGAGGGAGATGCATTAAACAGACGATAGTGGCATGGTCAAGCTTTTCTGCCACCTCAACCCCTCAACGACTTGGTGTGCTCCTGCTGACTGCCAAAGGATTAGCCTAGAGGTTAGTAGCTTCTCGATGCTACGATCCGTTTGATACTGTATCACCGTTGCTGATAACAGAGGAGAGGTCTTGGGGGACGCGACGTGTGCTGTCGGGCTAGACTTTGTGTGACTCGCCCACGCTTAGACTTTGGGCTTGCAACGGTCATACCAGACCTGAGTCTTCACACAACAACATGCAAACCAGGCGTCGGGGATATTATCTACTCATCCGACTGGGACCCCACGATTCATCCACAGTAAAGCCCTGGACGCGCTAGCCCCGTCCTAACCTCGATACCTTGCCAGACCCACGAACCATAGCTATAGCCAATAGATGATAGGGACTGACGTGCGCCGCTCGAGGCCCCGCCCTCCTGATCTGCCGGCCTCGACAACTTCCACGAACCTCCAGTGAGAGGGATGTCGAGATTTGGATGCCTTGCTTTCCCCCTCACTTCCGGAGATCCGTGGCAGATATTGAGCCCAGTATGTGTGAGACTGTCTTTTCCACACTTGCCAGTGGTGGAAACTCGTGCCATCAGTCAATGGATGAGATTTGTCCTCCACGCACTAGCAGTGTGCTTAGCTTGCGGCGCCAGGCCACCAAGATGGTTGCGCCTGTGGACAGATGCTTACACAAACCCATCAGGGATAGGAGACACCGTGATATGGCTTGCTCAGGGCACTGCTTTGCTGGGCGCTCCAACATGGCTAAATTATCTATAATGAGCCCTATAATATGAAGTACGCTGTCCTCTCATCCCTCATCGCCCTGAATTGTCTCACCACATTAGCTGGCTGGAGTAGAAACGGGTGGGCTCAGGCTGTCAACTGTTCTCCGGGCTTCTTTCTCAATGTATTCCCGGATAAGCAAGCAATCGCAGCCAGCATGCTGCAGCAGCTCCATCCTCGTACGGAGCACCTCTTCCTTGAGAAAGCTGTAGTAGGAGGAAAGGTATTGATTGTGGCTCTGCAAAGCATCCCCCTGTGCGACCAAGGCCTGTGCCTCCCTCTTCCTGCGCTGGCGGGATCTTTCTGCCGCAAGCCGATTGCCTTCAAGACGCTTTCGGTAAAGTTCTTCATCAGCCGTCGCAGAACCCATGCGGCCACGTTTTAATGTCCCTCTTCTGCCCTTGCGCGGAACCGCCTTTGAGTTCCGACCATGTGACATCCTCCTGGGTAGTTCCCGGTCTCGTTGTTGTTTCTTGCTACCAGAGCTGGGAGCTCGCCCCGGCTCTTCGTGTTTGGGTGAAGAGACGCTCAGTGCAAGCTCTGTGATCTCAATGGCTTGCTGAAGGTCGGCGGGAGCGGGCACTAAATGTTCTAAAGCCATGTGGTAGGAGAATCTGTCGATGGCCATATCGTCGACAAACATCTCCGATCTTTGACCTGAGCTCCTCTGCAAGTCAGATGCTGCGGGGGAGGTTGCCGTGAAAGATGGGGCAGAGGAGAGCATCCAGCTGTCAGGGGTGAAGAATGCAGCCTCGTCCTGAAAATCGAGCGAAAATGAGTCGGGGTCAAAGGCTTGCCCATTGCTTAGAAGCTCATGCTGACTGGGTGGTTGGCCAAGGTCAAAGAAGCCAGTATCGAGGATGACTTCAGTGTCTACCATGGTAATGGTGCAGTTGTCAAGGTAGCGAAGGCTGTCCGTGGTCGGTGAGACAGGTCGTAATGTCCAGGCGTTGGCTTCAGTCTTGGCGAGTTTGGTCTCTTACCTAGCAATGGCAAGGCTAAATAGACAAGTGACGGCGGTGGATTTGATACAAGCAGGGCAAGTTGTAGATCGGTGTGTTTCTGCCCGCGCTCAGGGCTTGGTGCTGCTGCGTGAGGTCAAACAAATACTGGCTGGCGTGGTATATCTGCATTCAAGACGCTTGGAGACACGGTGCAAGAGCAAAATGAAGCCGGGGTATTTGAAGATCAAGTCATTAAGCAGGGCACAGTGGTTTAGTTTAATGGTACCCCCATGGGCCACTATTCCTCGATATGGAACAGGTCTCTTGATCACCGAGTATCTGGCCATTTCTGGGACCAAAGGTGTGACCGGCACATGTACCGGGAGATATCTCACAGTAGTTAGTACTCTATCCACGGCCATAGGGAACTCATGATGACCTGACTTGCCTCACAAGAATAAGTTTTCTCCAAATCAGCCCTGTACTGTACTACGCAGGATTACAGGTAATTCAGAGCCAACAGGCTCAGCCACAGGCAGGGTTACAGTACGGTGCCGTTCGTGTGGCAAGCATTGGATTAGCGGGCGTACAGTGCTGTGATGTGACTTGGGGTGCACTAGCCTACGGAGATTAGCGAAGGAGAATCAACAGGGGCATCGGGGTTGACAAGTCAGAAGTGGATGACACTGGCAGCAGAGCAAACTAGTGCCGTACTGAAGGAATTGTCGACCTTGACTAAAGTTTGCCTGATATCATGGGGCGTTGGATAGCAAGATGCCCTGGACAGGCACTAGTTGCATGGAACACGTGGAGGATGAGGGGTTCGGAGAGGCTCATCCCCCCTAAACCAAGAGGGAGCTGTTATCAGTAACATGGTATCAGATGCTGAGTTTATTGTATGATTTCTGGTATACGGCCACTATCATATCATCCCCCGAGTCTTCGCTCTATGTCGGACTCCGCCGAATTTTGTTGTATGCTGCATCTCAGATCTTCACTCACACTCTGGATATCAATCAACTCCAGAGCCCGAATTCTTTTTCAAATCTTGAACCTTGGGTAGTTCTACTTGTAAAATTTTAACCATTAAGACAGCCAACATGTCTACGACTTCTAGTCTCGGGGGACTGTCAGCGTTTGGCCGACGATGTCATTTCATCCCACTCATCGACGTCGAGGATCAAGACTTGACATATAACGGCCAGGCATTGAGCATCCAGTTTGAGGTCGGACGGCAAAGAGCAATCCATGCTGCCCTTGAGACGAGCGTTTCGCCTTATCCACCAGACAAGAGGGAAGGGCACGCCACATCCAGACAAGCACTGCGCGTTCACTTCTCCACCTTATCTGTTGTCAATGACTTGAAGGGAGGCGTCTAAAGAAAAACAAGGTAAGATGTCAAATGATTCATCCCTAATTAGACCTGCTAAGCGGATAAGCAGAGTTTATATTGTATTTCTACAACTCGGGTTGTGGTCTATGTAAGTAGTGGCGAGCGACCGTTGTGGGCGATGAAAGCTACAAGAATGGATGTAGTTAAGACTGCCTATTCAGTAGCAAGATCAAGAACTCATTCTAGCCTCTATTTCTTGACATCAAGGGTCCCGCAGGACGCTGGCAAGCCCAAGGTGTCGACTGTACCGCCGTAGAATTTGGTAAGGATATGTGGCATACCAAGGGCAACCCCGGTTTTTGAATAATCGGAATGGTCCTAGTAATTCAATCTATCATATCGAGAGCGAACAGAAATCTATGGTACAGGTATGCATCGCTGAGGTTGCAGATATCTTGGGGAGAATTCTACCGATTAGCAACATTGTTACATTTATTACTTGCACGCTTGATTCCAAAAATTTGGGCCAGGGTTTTTTCTAATACCATACTTCTGTGACGAATTAGTGATATGTATGGGGCATCGCTACTATCTATCAGGCTTCAAATATATCAAAAAACACAATAGGGCATCGCAAACTTATTCAGTTCCTTTAGAGAATCTTTCTCTTCTATCCTCCCATTGGCAAAGCGGGCCTTAAAGGTCGTCGACGAAATGTTGTCAAGGGGTTGTCTGGCAGTCTGATGAATACAGAGATCTCATCGTTGCCACAATGCAGTGATTTCTATTAAGGCCTGGGTTGATGTAGCTAATAGTTTAGATGGTTCCCATGATAGAGAACCTGCTAGCTAACTACATCACGAAACCCACCATAACCCACAAAGAGATGCTGCGAGGACTGTATTCAAAGGCAAACTTCAGGAGCGTGAGACCGCTCAGTCGGGTCAAGGAGTAGGTGAAAATTGTCCAAGCATGAGGTTATTAACTTCCACCAATGTCCCTGTTATTTCTGAGCTGGGTAGTTGTCGAGATGTCGAGGGCCTTGGTATTAGTCCAAAGACCAAATGAGCAGCCAACGTACTTCATCTTGGTACTGGCTAGACGTGTAGTCGAGAACTAAAGGCTGTCACGACAATTCCCTCGCACGATTGACACGGCAGCCACCGAACCCACATGGTTCAGCCTACCGTACGATTGCGGCCAAGGTGATAACATGAAGCTTATTTTAGCCGTGGGCAGGTCTGGAAGGTCCTGTGTGATAGAACCTGTGGACGACGCTTGGCATCAAGGTTCAGCTAGTGACCACTACTACACGCAACTTGACGTTAGTTCCATGATCTGATGCAAAGACTAAGTAATGCCACTTTTGAGGCGCAATGGCACACCTATCCTGCGTGGGCAACATATTAGAGACTCTTGACTGGCTGTCTGGGGCATACCACGTTAAAAGGGGATCTCCACCCACGCTAGGCCCCTTGTCAGGAACACAAGTTTTACTGTGCATGATCGCAGCGAGCATCCCGCTCGAGTCTATTATGTTCTCCAAATTTCAGATCGCAATCGTTGGCGTTGGCCAGGTTGGCGGCGCAACGGCCTACGCACTCATCCTCAGCTCCCTCGCCAGTGAGCTGCTGCTTGTCGACACGGATATCGAGCGCAGGGATGGCCAAGTTCAGGACCTCTGCGATGTCGCCTATGGTTGCAACAGCGGAACACGCATACGGGCAGCCACGCACCAAGAGGCAGCTAAGGCTGACATGATTGTTGTGACGGCCGGATCAAAACACACTATAGGTAAGGAGCTAGAAGCCGAGGCCTAGGCTGTGTGCTTACTCGACTACTTCCCAGGTCAGACCAGTCTCGACTACACGTCGAGGAACATGTCGATTGTCCGCGAAGTAATGGACTGGATGAAGCCCCTCAGGCGGGACACGATTCTTCTCATTGTGGCAAACCCCAACGACCTCCTCACGTCCCTCGCCCGTGAGCTCTCTGACCTTCCGCCCTCGCAGGTCTTTGGCTCGGGCACCTATCTAGACTCGGTTCGGCTCCGTGGTTTGGTAGCTGAAAGGTCCGGGGTAAGTGTCAGAAGGCGGTTGCGCTCCTTGAAAGGCCCTGTGCTAACAAAAAACACCAGGTGTCAATGGACAAGATAGACATCTCGGTGCTTGGTGTCCAAGGAGATTCCGAGGTTCTGGCATGGTCGGCTGCAACCATCAACGGCATGCCCATCGATAAGTCGGCCGCAGCCAAGACTCTCAACCGCGAGCAGCTGGCGTATGAGTGCAAGCACCGATCGCGCAGCATCATCCGAGCAAAGGGTGCGACCCCATTTGGGCTCGGCTCCGTCGTGGCTAGAATTTGTGCCTCCGTGCTCCTGGACAAGGGCGATGTTCACCCTGTCAGCCACTACCAGAAGGAACTTGATTGCTGCATCAGCCTACCTGCTGCCATTGGGAGACATGGAGTCGTCGGTACTCTGCAGAGGCCTCTGGACAGCGAGGAAGAGTCCAAGATAGCGCGGTCATCGGCGGGGCTAAAAGAGACCATTGATTGGGTGCATTATAGCTACTAAGTAGGACGTAAGAGGTGATTTGGGGCAGATTGAAATGCATCTATGTATTTATTTGGAGTTATATACTGAGATTTGATAACCAGGTTTGTGACACCAGTGGCTTATATGAGGATAAGTGCGTTCATGCTTAATAAAAGAAGGCGACACTCTCAATCAATGATCCACATCTTACACTAAATAACTCAACTATAGTCATACAAGCCTCCCATACCATATTGTACCGTGAGATCAAGAACAACACGCTCACTCAGGCCTCTCTGCCGCCACCGCGTGTCTCTTGACAGCGACGAAGCTGTCAGGACTTACCGAGATGGAATCAATGCCCGCGTCGACCAAGAACTTTGCAAACTCGGGATGGTCACTCGGCGCTTGGCCGCAGAGGCCAATCTTGCAGCCCTTCTCACGAGCGACCGAGATGACGCGGGCAATCATCCACTTGACGGCCTCGTCCTGTTCATTAAATAAGTCGGCGAGTTCGCCAGAGTCGCGGTCGACGCCCAGCGTCAACTGTGTCAGGTCGTTAGAGCCGATGGAGAAGCCGTCAAAGTGCTCGGTGAAGCTAGAGGCCAGGATGACATTAGAGGGTATCTCACACATGACATAGACCTGCAGGCCGTTCTCCCCTCGCCGAAGCCCATTCTCTGCCATGACTTGCAGGACCTTCTTGGCCTCGCCGACAGTCCGACAGAAGGGGATCATGACGATGGCGTTGGTCAGGCCCATCTCCTCGCGGACTCTCTTGATGGCGCGGCACTCCAGCGCGAAGCCTTCCTTGTACAGCGGCGAGTAGTAGCGCGATGCGCCACGGAAGCCTATCATGGGGTTGTCCTCCTTCAGCTCGAACTGGGCGCCGCCGATGAGCCCGGCATACTCGTTGGTCTTAAAGTCGCTCATGCGTATGATGGCGGGCTTGGGGTGGACGGTGGCGCAGAGAGCTGCGAGACCACGCGATAACTTGTCGACAAAATAATCGGGCTTGCTATCATAGCCGGATGTGAGTCGAAGGATCTCTTGCCGATCCTGCTCGTCTCTGAGCTGGTCGAAGTGGACTAGAGCCATGGGATGCACCTGGATGGTATTGCTCACGACAAACTCCATACGAGCGAGGCCGATGCCGTCGGTGGGGAGACGCCACCAGCGGTACGCAGCGGCTGGGTTGGCGAGGTTGAGCATGATCTTGGTGCGCACCTCGGGCAGGCCGACCAGGTTGACCGTCTGAGTTACAATGCTCGAGATGCCCTCGTACACGAAGCCCGTTTCTCCCTCGGCGCACGAGGCCGTCACGTCCTGACCCGTGTGCAGCATGTAAGTGGCATTGCCGGTGCCAACTATGGCCGGGACGCCCAGCTCGCGGCTGACGATGGCGGCGTGCGAGGTGCGGCCGCCGTGGTCGGTGATGATGGCAGCGGCACGCTTCATGATGGGCACCCAGTCTGGATCCGTGGCCTCGGTCACTAGAATGGAGTCGTCGACGAACTGGTCGATATCTTTGGCCGACTGTATCAGGCACAGTCGCCCAGAGATGGCCTTGTCGCCGATTGAGAGGCCCGAGACAAGGACTCGGCCCTTGTTGCTAACTGAGTAGGTCTTGAAGACGGCAGTATCACGTCGTGAGTGCACCGTCTCGGGCCGGGCCTGGACAATGAACAGCTGGCCCGTGATACCGTCCTTGGCCCATTCCATGTCCATGGGACATCCATAGTGCTTCTCAATGATGCATCCCCAGCGTGCCAGCTGGAGGATCTCGCCGTCGCTGAGGACGTAGGCCACCCTCTCAGCCTTGGAGGTGGGCACGTTGCGTGTGCCACGATGGCCGTCGCCGTAGATCATCTTGACCTCCTTATCGCCGCACTTCTTGGATAGGATCGGGGACAAGCCAGTGTTGGAGAGCAGTGGCTTGAAGACCTGATACTCGTCTGGGTTGACGGTGCCCTGGACCACATTCTCCCCAAGGCCCCAGGCGGCGTTGATGAGCACAACCTTGTCGAAGCCACTCTCGGTGTCAATGGAGAACATGACACCCGAGCCACCCAGGTCGGAGCGCACCATAGCCTGGACGCCAACCGAGAGGGCATTGGACGTGTGGTCGAACCCGTTGGTCTGACGGTAGCTGATGGCCCGATCGGTGAAGAGAGACGCGTAGCAGCGTCGGCAGGCATCCAGGAGGGCTCTCTCGCCAGATACATGGAGAAATGTCTCCTGCTGGCCGGCAAAGCTTGCGTCTGGGAGGTCCTCAGCCGTGGCGCTGGATCGCACGGCAACGCTGAGGTTCTTAGTACCGAGCTTTGCACACAGTTCGCGATAGCTGGCTTTGATGGCGTGGGAGGTGTCTGCTGGCCAGCCGCTGTGACGGAGGAAGAGACTGCGTATGGCGTGGCCCGCCTCGGCCAGGGTGATGGAACCATCCTGCCACTGGGCCATGAGGGCATCTATCTTGCCCCGGATGCAGTTGGCGTCCACAAAGTGCCAGTATGCGACGGACGTTGTGGCAAATCCAGGAGGCACGGCGATACCCTCGGTGCTCAGAGCCGTGATCATCTCGCCCAGAGAGGAATTCTTGCCGCCAACGAGGGGACCATCGCTGCGCGACAGGTCCTCAAAGTTACGGACCAGTGGTCCTTCAGTCTCGATGCCATTCATGGTGCTTGAAGTTGGCTCGTTTTGGCCCATTTCTGGTTGAACCTTGCTTGTCCTGTGGCCGAGGGCTAATGGTATAAATAATAACATCACTGCAGGTCAGATTTTATAGTAGCGGTCCAAAGGTGCACCTGACAAGTGGAAGCTACCATAAAGTACCAGTTCGTCTACCCTTCCCTCCCCTCCCATATTGCATCTTACGAGCCAACTCACAGAGGCAAAATGGATGATAGAGACATGACGCATGAACAACGCTTTAACCCAAGCCTTTCTTCAAACTCTGTACCATCGTCGTGATTCCTTGGCCCGTAGCATTTCATGATATCACCGGAACGTCGGAGCCGTCTGTCCGTCCGACGGTATCCAGTAGCAAGGTGATAGCATTTCCTTGTGTCAGCCCCCATTGACCAATAGGCGCTAGTAAACATCAACCACACACTTTCCGCTTCACCGTGTCTTCTTTGAGTTTCGGGAGTTGATCATATCATGCCTCAGCCTTAGTTCTTGGTGACATGTTACGTCTCCTCCTAACGCCGACAATGGCAACACCTCCAAACTCTCACGCTAAGCCACCGGCTGATGGTGAGGTTTCCAGCCGTCAATACCCATGGCATCATGGCCATGCAATCCTTATTCATGCTACTCAGTCGGTAGTTTTGGCCATTGTTCCAATCGTTAGACATGTCCATGTCTGTGTGCAACTGGCCCTGTACCGTTTCTCCTCCTGGGGCCGTAACCATTCGTTAGAAGTCTTACTTCATCAGAGACATATTGCCATAAACTCGGCCTCAACTGTCTAGCATAAATGAGGACCGTGTCATCCATGTCTCATCCTAACTTGACTCTTCAGCTTCATCCTCCTGATAGCAACTCTGCCACTATCGGTGAATGCGCATCATGGCCTCGTTCACAGTTGGCGATTATCTCGCCGAGAGGCTCGCCCAGATCGGCATCCGCCATCACTTCATCGTGCCTGGGGACTACAACCTCATCCTCCTAGACAAGCTGGATGCACACCCACTCCTAACTGAGATTGGCTGCGCAAACGAGCTCAACTGCTCTCTAGCAGCCGAAGGCTATGCCCGTGCCAAAGGTGCCGCCGCATGCGTCGTCACATACAGCGTGGGTGCCTTCTCGGCCTTCAATGGCATCGGGAGCGCCTATGCAGAAAACCTGTCCGTCATCTTCGTCAGCGGGGCTCCCAACACTAACGACGTGGGCCGCCGCCTCCTCCATCACACGCTGGGGGAGTATGATGTGGGTTACCAGCTAGAAATGGCGAAGGCCATCACCTGCAGTGCCATAGCTGTGCGCACCGCTGCTCAGGCACCCGAGGCTATCGACCGCACCATACGGATGGCCCTCTTGAAGCGGAAGCCGGCGTATCTCGAACTGCCCACAAACCTGTCCGGAGAGCCCTGTGCCCGGGCCGGCCCTGTCAGTGCCATCCTTGAGCCGACGCCGAGCGACGGGCCGACTGTGGATGCGGCCATAGACAAGGCAGTCGAGCATTTGGCCGCAGTAAAGAAGCCCGTCATTCTCGTCGGACCCAAAGTGCGAAGAGCCGGCGCGGAGAAGGATCTGCTCTCTCTGGCAGAGGCTATCGGGTGTGCCGTCGTTGTCCAGCCAGCAGCAAAGGGCTCGTTCCCCGAGGGCCACCCCCAGTTCGCGGGCACATTCTGGGGCCAGGTCAGCACGCTCGCGGCCGATGCTATAGTCAACTGGGCAGACGTACTCATATGCGTTGGAACCGTCTTCACCGACTACAGCACCGTCGGATGGACGGCTCTGCCCAGTGTCCCGCAACTGATAGCTGATATCGACAGCACATCCACAACGGACCCGGCTTCCTACTTCAGCCGTGTCAGAATGTGTGACTTTTTGTCTAGGTTGGCTGGGGCGGTTAGACGGAACGACTGCACCATAGCTGAGTATAACCGGCTGCGCCCTGACTCACCCTTGACATATCGGTCCAACGGACATGGCAAACTCACCAGGAGGGAGCTCGAGAAGCAGACCCAGACCCTCCTGACCCCGGATACGACAGTCTTTGCCGACACGGGTGACTCATGGTTCAACGGAATTCAGTTACGTCTTCCGACGGGGGCAGACTTTGAGATTGAGATGCAATGGGGCCACATAGGCTGGACTATTCCCGCCTCGTTCGGTTACGCTCTGGCGAAGCCCGAGAGGAGAATCGTTGTCATGGTTGGCGACGGCGCCTTTCAGATGACGGTCCAGGAAGTTTCGCAGATGGTGCGGTTCCGCATGCCTATCATTATGCTCCTGATGAACAACAGAGGCTACACAATCGAAGTTGAGATCCACGATGGGCTTTACAACCGGCTCCAGAACTGGGACTATGCGCGCATGATACAGGCGTTCAACTCTAGCGAGGGCGGGGGGCGAGCTCTTGGTCTCAAGGCTCAGACCATCGAGGAGCTGTCTCGCGCTCTTGAGAGAGCAACGGCGCATACCGACGGGCCGGTACTCATCGAGTGCAATCTCGATCAGGATGATTGTAGTAAGGAGTTGATCACCTGGGGCCACTTTGTCGCAGCGTCTAACGCCCGGCGCCCGGCCAAGGATTGATGGACGAGGCTGTTTACGGCTGGTTGTTGGATGGGGTCTAGATAATAGAGCTTAGCCGATTAGTTTGCAATCATGGTCATAAAAATTGTCTCTTTTAAGCTTGATGTATACTTGTGAGCTGTCTCCTGTCTGCAACTCTTAGCTTTGCAAATAATAAGCATATTGTCACTATCGCTTATATGATTACCACTGCATTCCGTGTTCCTATTAAATATATTTATTAAAAGTATATGTAAATCATATACTATTATCTTTACAATTGTGCCGGATCCAACCTTTGTAGTGATGAAGGCCGTTGGAGGTGATGCCGATAACGAAACATGAGTGTCCGTAGATGAGTAACTACATATTCTGACAGCCGCTTTTGATGAAATAGTCCAACAGCTCGGGTTTTTCAGGTTTCAGATGATCAATACGATCCATGTTTGTCAACACTCCATCACGTTAATGAAGTTTTCTGGACATCTGGCAGTTCCGACCACTTGGCAAAGTAGGCGGATTACCACGGCGTGTCTGACCTGATTGCATTATACTGAACAGCCCATGGATTTCCACGTTACTGGGCAGAAATAAATCGGCTAAGGATGGAAAATTAACATCAATTATCAACTCCAAACTCATTCGAACATTCAGAGTTTAGGCATCTATCTATCTACCTTGTCAGTCCCTCACTCTTGCTCCGTCCGGCCGTGCCGGCGTGATGGTGCCATTAAGTGAATTGAGCAGATGGGACAGGTGTCGTGCCTCCTCATGAACCATTGGGAAATGCAATCTGAGTGGAAATTATGCTCGCAGGGAAGATGCCGGACTAAGTCGTCATCCTCGATAGTGTCCAAGCAAATAGCGCTATGCGGATCTGTCAGTCTCGGCAAACAAGTCTGTATACCAAAAAGTGAGCGCACCAGATCACGAGTGAACCCAACCTCGCCCATGGTGGGAGTCTAGGCCTGGCTTCTAGCTGCTCCCTCATCTTGTTGCAGGCCTTGGGTGGAGCAATAGAGTCCAGGCCTCTTCTGGCGGAGTCGGCATTGCTTGATGAGCCAGAGCTCTCAGTACTGGAGAATTCGTCATCATGTGGGGGCCGGAAGTGTCTAATGAGCTTGCGCAGTCTTGATTTCTCAGCGAATGCGGACCGGTATCAGTGACTATGTGTACCTACACGGGGCTGAGAAGGACGGCCAAAACTACAACCACCAGGAGTATTGCGGGGGAAAAGGCCAAGGCCTGGTTGGGTGAGTTGTTCCCCTCGTTTGAGGGGGCGTCGGGGCGCATGTCGTTGGTTATCACAGGCATTGCGTAAGGGGCGAGGTGCGGTGGTCGTCCAACAAGCGAAGCACGGCAGTGCGAATCTATTCTTATGTGCTCTGCATCATGATGGCTCCTGTTACGTATGTCTGGGCTGATATTGTCGTGATGCCCTGTCCAACCCGTCGACCCGGCCGGGACCGTGATGATCTGGGGTTAAGGTTGGCGCCGTCACTTTGCCATCGAACCACCTCATGACAGATGCTAGACAAGAGTGTGACTAGTCAAGTCAGATAGTTCCTAGTTCAACCCCTCATCTAGATTCATCGCGCAACTGTCCATCGGACTGGAACGGAGAATATCAAGGTCAGGGAGTAATGTCACGCGAGCTCAAAAATTAAGCCGCTGTTTTTTAGCTCCCTAAGCGGGCACAGCTTGCACAACAGTACAGAGAATCTAAATTGTTTCTTTTTGTTCATGTTAGCTCGCGGCTTGGTGTTCGTAATATCGTCAACATGATGGTGAACTGATTCATCCCAAAGCACATCATAAATGACACGACGTCTTGGGCCCCGCCAACCCACACGGAGCTTCCTAACTGGATTGCAGAAGAAGCACTTGCAAGGACAGAGGAGGATAACAATCGTGCTTGCTGACCTGTCTCCTTCAAGCACAGCTTCCTTGGCTGGAAGACTGCGAACTACGATAAACCCTAGGATGTCTGAGTACCCGCTTGGGGACAAAGCGCTTTCCCGTTTCGTGTTCTAGAACATGACTGCATAGTGAGGGCTACTCGCCTTGTTGAAGAGTGTGATTCATATGCCAAGGATGAATAGCTTGGAGGCAATACTTGCAATCACAGACGGCTTAAAATTTAGTGGAATCGGAAGAGTGCACCTGCAGGGATGCAGTTATTTCCAAGTGACTTCTCATCAGTATTGCCAGCCGCGGCGGTCTACCATTTAAGAACAGTCAAGGATGCCTTCGCCTTAGCTTTGATGACCTCAAAGTCGAGCTTCCTAGCTTCTGGAGTTGGCGTGTATTTCCGACCCCTAGCCCTCGTTTGGAAGTCTGAAGCAGTGGTTAGGATGACACTGTCATCTGATGCTACCTACCCTATGGCGCTACTGGGAGATATGACATTGTCCCGGTTCTGATTGCCTTGTTTCCTGACTGTAACTCGGGGTTGGGAGCTGCATTCAAGCAAATGCAATCAACTTGGGCACTCTTGTAAAAAAAAACCTGCAAGTTGTGATTTTTAAGCCGTTGACAGAGTACTCCTTCCTCCTGCGACTTTTCCACAGATACAGCTACAATGCTACTCCAAAGCCTCAACACCACGGTCTTCATCACCACTCACTCACTCCTACGACCACCACAAGCCAACAACGGCAAAAAGAATCCATCGGAGGGCACAGAGAGACTTGCTCCCGCCAGGGCTTGAACCTGAGACCTTCGCATTACCGATATTACAGTGGAAACTGAAGTATTAGTACGACGCTCTAACCAACTGAGCTACGGAAGCCATCCGAATGGTTGGCGGGTGACCCGCTCTTGGATGGAGATCAGAGCTGCAAATTGGGTCTAGAAAGCTCAAGCAGACACTGCGAGCTCTCTCATGGGTTGTCAAGACTGTGTTTCATGGAGTTGTCTTGAGTTACAAAGGCTCAATAAGCCTTGACTCTATGGCCCCTTGAGAGTTTGGCGCGCTTCTTGACTGGCTATGGACGCAACATCTCATCATCGTTTGCTCCTCCTCTTTTGAACGCTAGACAAATTTCGGCGAGTGGAAATATTGAGATCGGGCAATCCCTGCCGGACTGAGCAGGGAGGACGACCTCGCTGCTGTCATAACATGATCAAGTTACTTGGGCCGCTTTGGGTCTCTGGAGGAATTTGACACAGTGGGTAACATGATAGACAACCAAAGCTTTCGCCATAGATTATCTCACGAAACCCTGGGATGCGCTATCGACTCTGTGTAAAGTGAATCGATAGTCTGATTCTAGATAACTAAACTAGATCGGATGGTAAACTGTACTTGGAGAATGAAGACATACCCACTTGACACTTAGCCAAGAGCAAAGCCTCCTCCCAAGCTCAGCCCTGCTCAGCCCTACCATCCCATAGCCCCATTCCATGCTGACGCCCAACGACGGACTTTCTATTGGTAGCATTTTTTGCGAGCCATCTAGGCGATGACTAACGGGCAGTCTAAGCCACGCAGCTGAAATGATAAAACAGGCTTTCGCCTCACGACTTGGCTTGATATTTTTCTTTGTCTCATCACTCGCATCACACAGAAATCATCATGTCGCGCTTCATCAGACGCATAATAAATCGCCGCTCTCCTGAGCACCTGGATTATGAGGTCGACGATTCTCCAGAAAATCCAGAGGAGAGAGTCACCATCAACAACATGCGGCGTATCAAAAAGCCGAAAAGCATGCACTGGCAAGCCCGCCTATCTGGCTCCGACATGACCAAACTCCTCAAAGGCTTTCGACCATCCGAAATGGAGCAGAAATGGGTCATTGCCGCCAGTGGACCAGATGGCAAAGGCATTATTGACGTCCATCTTTGTAGAAGCTGGACCGGGTTCGAGATCTATACCGTTAGAGTGCGCGTCTTGACTGGTGAGGACGGCAAGCCTGGTGATGCCGAGAAAGATGGAGGCGAGGTTTTTGAGATTTTGTACGAGACAAGCAACAAATTTGACAACACGTGTGAGAGTGAGGTGGAAGACATGGCAGTTGGGCTCTGTCAAGGATTTTTGGATGTTCAGTTAGGGAAAGGACCTGAGCGGCCGAAGCCTCCAGTGAGACACGAACGATACTGCACGATAGATACCGACGGGACGTGCACTTGTTGAGGATACGTGTTATCTAGTTTACAAAATGATGAGAGTGCCTCTTGCTTGTCTGATGCATCTTGAGAATAAATAACAGAACAATCAACTGCGCTTGTTGCCTGCGAACCCTAGTCCCAATCATTGATGTACATAGTACAATACCCTCACAAGCCAATAAACACCCGCCGTCCTATCCATACCACAGGTCTTTCCATCAAGCTGGAGGCGCTCTTCATCCCCAGGGCGGCGATATCCAAGCCTTGGATAAGGATTTGGATACTTACCATCTCTGTCACTCTTCCAACGCGGATAATCGGGTTCCTATTGATCACGGTAAGCAGGCGTATGACGAGTCCACGGCCATCACATAGACACTGCGGTATGACACACTCGAAGACGGCGGGGGAAGAAAGTATGTACGTATGAGTGGGCTGACCGACTTGTTACACCCAGATGGAATAGGTCGAGGGTTGATAGCCATGGCGCAAGCGTCGAGAGGATGCTGTAAGATGAGATCAGGTCGATGATGCAGGGTGGGCGGTCTGAGGGAGTTGCCATTAGGTATGAAGAGGGCGAGCCGAGATGTCTCGAGAAAGATAGTCGATAGGGACTACGGCGGAGCGCAAACATGTTGGAGGATCAAAGATGAGAGGCTATTGCCTGGATGATCCGACTATGGAATGGAAAAACCGATTCAACATCAGCATAGTTACAGTGTTGATCGCTCGCCACTCAACAACAGCCAAATTTGAAGTTTTTTCGTGGCAATAGTTTTGGCAATCTTATTTTCGTGGTAAATCAGGCTGTGGAGGGAGAGTTGGGAGCTCGAGAAGCTGTTTGGCACCTTGAATTCCCCGGACCAGTAGTTTCGAGACGTGATGTCTGTCTTGGAAGACATCTTGCCTCTACCTGGCAAAGCCGGTTCTAGAAAGCCTCAAGATAGCATATAATTGCCTCATGTTAGCAACTTCGATATAGCACCGGCGCGGCTCATGAAGATGAAATCAGGAACGAGCCGCAGCTGTCTCCTCGGAGCTTCTTCCCCGCATCGCTTAAGCTTGTCTGAGCCACGATCGCCTTGCATGACCAGCACGCACCGAACTCGGAACTATGCAGGAGACAAGGACTATGTGTCTAGCAAATTTTGAGCCATTTTTACAATTTGAAGATATATTGGCCACATTCTCATGCGTGGCTTGCGTTCTAGGTCTCAGATTGAGCTTGGCGTTACGTCAACTTATTGCTTCGTTGGCTCGATGCAGAGCCTGGTCGCGTGAGCATCGTAATAATTTGGAATTCGGGCAAAACAAGCGCTCCAGGGGAGGCCTTGTGAGGGTCAAAATCGAGAGTAACTGCCAATCTTGCATATTGATACCCCTCAATCTCCTGGTCCAGTCACGATGACTTCAAGACGTTGATGTGCCTGAAGTGTGACACATGTTGATAGCATAGCTTCTGGAGCCTTGTTTGATCGAGCGAGAGATCTGTTTTCTGTAGTTACCCTATTTACGCCTCAAACAGGGTGCATTCCACATTGGTGAGCGTCCCTGGCGGTCGTCTGGTACTCCTTTACCTAACCTCCGCAAATTGACGGCGAACAAACAAGCACCTTGCAGACGCACAGCTGTGGTTTCTACCTGACAATAGTCTAGACGGCTTGGATGGCGCTGCTGCGACTGCATACCCCTCATTCAATAGTGTCCGAGAGCCGCCCTGCTTTTCAGCTTGCACATTGAAAACCTATCACGGCCGTTGTGGCTGCTTGTATGGCGCAGGTCCTTGCACAGCGGCATTCCTCTTTAGATCTCCCATAGAGAGGATCCAATAGACGAGGAGCTGCGATGGCTGGTAACACTGCGTCCTATACTCTTGGCTAGAAGTCCTTGCTAGACTGGGCGAATACTACCTGGTGACAATAAAAGGCCCTCGCAACCCCCAGTCAAAATGCATCCACCAAGGCATTCTCTTCTACACACTGCATACGAGGCATTGTTCTACTTGCTTCATCATGATTCTAGACACTTGCAACAGCAACTCAACAAAAGTCGGTCCTGAAGAGCTGGGCCTGACCATCGCAGACTTTTCTGCATCTCTGGCCCATGGCGAGTACTGCGCCAAAAATGCTTCATATATCAGGCCCGATGACGCTGGGTCTATCCTCCCATGGCCTTACACATTGGCCTGGTTCCTCATCCATTTCCCAATCACCTTGATCAGGGTCCACCGTTGGGAGAGGGTGCAGGCCCTGTCCATCATCCTCGCCGTCACCACAGTGTGGTTCCAGCTGCAGGCCTACACGAGTAGCATTGAACCAGAGGCTGTGCTCGTGTGGATGCCCATCTTTGTCGTTCTAGATATTGGGGCTATGATGCAGCTCGTCTTTCTTATCGTCGAAGACACTGGGTTCTGTCCTCTGGTGAAGGCTCTGCCTGACTTCTTGCCGCTCAGTGCGCGCCGAAGTAGTACAGCTTCAAGCACAGTAGCAGGAAGTGAGGAAGTTAGGATCGAAGGTATGACATCTCACAAGTCTTCCTGGTGCCCATGTGCTGACTAGTTAGGGTCTGGCAAAACCGCGACGGCTACTCCCCTTCCCCCGTCATGGACTGAACTCAACCGCGAGCCAGCGAGTTCAGAGCTTGTTGGCCGCGCTTGGCTTGCGTTGCTGTCCTTTGTCTTGGGCATCCTTCTTCTTTCTATCCAACTCTTTGGCCTTGCCATGGCTATAAAAGGGTTTCACAGCGACAATGTCACTGCACAATGGTGTTCTACCTTCTTTGCTACCGCCGTCGCGGTCGAATCTGACTGCAAGCTCTACAATGTCACGCCTTCGTTAAGTCAAGGAATTGGATGCATCACCATCAAAGGCTACGAGCAGTACACCTGGCTGCAGGCATCCATCATTATAATCTCTCTTTCCTTGGCCTTCCAAGTGTTTGACTGCACAATCATGACGCTCGTCAGTGGTACAACGAGGTGGAGAGGCGCCAAGATGAAGCGGCCTTGGTTCACCATGTTTACCGGAAATATTGTTCTTCTGGTTTTGATTGTTGTTGGAGTTTTTCAGTCGCAACGTTTGCCCAGAGATGTTAGCCCAAGCGTCCTGGTATACAAGCATGGTCGAGGACTGGGCAACAGCAACCATACCTGCATTGGCGAGCTGACTCCGTATGGTGTAAGAGGAGCTATTATTGGGTGGACGGATGGGTTTTTGGAGAGCTGGGGAGACACTTATTCTCCGAAGTCATATTAGGAACGGTTCATGACAGGAGCAGGACGGTTCTGACGGTGTTTCGGCCTATTGCAGCAGAACTGCCTCGAGAATTGGAGTGTGAAGGAGTATGGGCTTTGGATTAGGGTTACAGACAGAGACTCTGAATATTGGTAATGTTTTGGAGAGTGATGGCCCTGTGAATTAATTAAGTTATCGACGTATCTTCCTCCGTTGATCTTTGCTTGTAACCCTACACAGATCGGCACGACAATGCCCTTGGCGGTCCCAACAGCGCCCATTCTCCATCATTCGTCGCGCACTTAGCTCTGTGCCCTGAGTCACGAATATGCCCGCCCAATTCAAGCTCTCCGACCGCCTTTCCTGTCTTTTTCGTTGTGGTGGACAGGGTGATTACCACGAGGCTTCTTATCGCTGACATGGAGCGCAACATGATTCCCGATCTGGTATGCTCTCCATTTCACGGAACACGGACTAGTACCCAAGTGGTAGCCTAAACAGCAGGGTATACAGATCTGCTTGGGTCACACTCGGTAGTATTTGAGCGCTGAATGGCGCCTAACAGTTGATCTTTGGAAGTCTCACTACGGAGTATGAGTCAAGGCCTTTACTAGGGCGGTCTTGGTCTAGCCGCCCATGACAATTATCTGGCTGCGATGATGTTGTCAGTTCTATCAATTGATGACCATGGCTGAAATTCGAAACTCCGAAACTCCGACTTTTGCACATAAACTCTCTTCAGCTCCACCCGCGATCCACGTGTCGTGTCATCAGCATCTCATCCCCACTTTCTCACAATGCCACCATCAACATTGGGCTTTCGAGTGCTCGCGACCTTGTTGCACACATACAACTCAATTCGTTACGGCAAAGACAGTATGGAAGCTCTTTTTGGAAAGGCTATGAAGGATAGCGCGACACTGCGGAAAAGCGAGGCGCCGTGGAAGGATGATGAGCCTCATGCGCAATCTTACTACACATTTGACTCGGATACTTCGGCTTGGGTCGCAAAGACTCCGTCGGAGGAGACGGCCGGAAATGGCGGAATTGACGACATCGCTCTCTATAGCTGGAACATCGATTTCATGCTTCCCTTTGCTGAAGCGCGAATGAAACCAGCCCTCGCCTACCTTGGCAGCCTGGCAGGCTCAAATCCGACAAATACGGCTCCCGTCATCTTCCTCCAAGAGTGCACGCCCTCGGATTTGGCCACCATCGCTGCGACTCGATGGATCCGAGAGCGATTCCATCTTACAGACCTGGATGCAACCAACTGGGCGACAAATCATTATGGCACTGTCACCCTCATTGACTCGCGTCTGCCCGTCACGGCCGCCTTCCGTGTGCATTACTCCAAGACGCGCATGGATCGTGATGCCTTCTTCGTGGATGTGTCTGTCCAAGGCAAGACGGTCCGTCTGTGCAACACACACCTCGAGTCCATGATCTTTAACCCGCCCTTCCGTCCACCTCAAATGCGGCTCGTAGCACAATACTTGCAACAAGAAAAGGTCCACGCGGGCCTGGCTGCGGGAGACTTCAACGCAATCCAGCCATTTGACCGCACGCTGCACACCGACAACGGTCTCAAGGACGCATTCCTGGAGCTGGGCGGAAAAGAGGATACTGATGAGGGTTACACCTGGGGTCAGCAGGCGGCGACAAAGCTAAGGGAACAGTTTGGATGCTCGAGAATGGACAAGGTCTACTTCTGTGGTGGCGCCGACGTGGTCAAGTTTGAGAGGTTTGGTCAAGATGTCTTGATCGAGGGAGAAGACGAAAGCAACCAAATCGTGGCGCTTGGATTTGAGAAGGCTTGGGTGACAGATCATCTCGGCATCAAGGCAGAGGTCAAGATTCTCGGGGATAAGAGCACGAGCCGTCTCTAGAGCCGTCGAGAACATGAGAAGAACAAGAACCCATGAATAGAGTTTCTACGCCTCCGACACACCTCGAGCTTGACCGCCTTGGCTCATCACACACGCCAGCCCAAAGCCCTTGCCCATGGCTTGCCCCATGGAATGCAATCGACCACCCAATAAAAACCCCGTCTCCCTGCTTAGTTCACGAACCAAACATCGAACGACCCCTCTTTCTCCATCAGCGTCCCAACAGTCTGGGTCGCCCTGTGTCAGAATTTACCTCATGCAACCTCCCTTAACTTTGTGTCCCCAAAGCCAGAACCAGACTGTCGGTATCGCCAGTTCCACTCGTGCTTTGTCCTCGTAAACATCACCAACAGACCTCTTTTTACTCTCTCTCCCTACCTCCGGCCTAGCCGAGGGCTTTACACCAACCACCTTTCCCGCTTTGGGTTGGGTCTTGAGGCCTGACGATTCCCCACCATGGACTCGAACGATCCGGCATCCAGCTCAACGACACCAAGAGACAGTCTCTCCGACTACAAGTTTAGTTTCGAGTCTTATCTTGACTATGCGTCAAAGATTGAGATTGACGTGAGTTTACAATGAGTATTCCGACCGATATTTGACCTGTGCTTACTTGACGCAGTCAAATCCTCGAACACACTTCACATTGTAGGTCTGGCGGTCCTCCAGCCAGTCCAGCTGCTCATATTTCGCAGAGACACCGCGTCCATAGCTGAAAGCATATACGAGTTTCACAAGGAAAATGGACGAACCTACCATGCTTATCGTGCCGGCTGTAAGTTCTCCCTGGTTCAAACCTGAACAAGAGGAACGCTAACGTCGCAGCGTACCATTATCCCAACGACGCGCTTGAAGTTGAACGACTAGATGCGCAATACGACATCCTCAAGATCTTACTTGATGGCAGAGCTTACCTGTCCCCATTTTCTCAAGAGAACCCCCCTCAAAAAGTCCTCGACATCGCCACAGGCTCAGGCTCCTGGGCCATTGACATGGGTGATGAGTTTCCCGAGGCTCGCATCGTCGGCACCGACTTGTCGCCCATCCAAAGTGACCTTGTCCCACCCAATGTCGAGTTCATTGTCGATGACGCGTGAGTAACAATCTTTCGACAGTGGAAGTCGCTAATCTGACGAGACAGAACCGACGAGTGGCCCAACGGTAGAGACTGGTGCGACTTTGACTTGATACACACAAGAGTGACCATGGGCTGTTGGTCCGACATGGGGTCCCAAGTTATCAAGCCAGCCTTTGACCATCTACGACCAGGCGGATGGATGGAGTGCCAAGAGCTCATGGGTCTCTTGGAATGCGACGACGAGACTGTCACCAGCGCAAATGCCTTTAAGCGATGGTGCGACGACATAGTAGATGCTAGTTACGCTGCTGATCGTCCCTTGCCGGTAGCTGCTAGTTTGAAGCAGTGGTTTATAGAGGCAGGGTTCGTCGACGTGGAAGAGAAGGTGTATAAACTTCCGGTAAATGGGTGGCCAAGGAACCGAAGACTCAAGAGGCTCGGGGAACTATGGCATGCAAATATCGAGGAGGGACTTCAAGCCCTTAGCTACGGCCTCTTGCACCGCTTCAAGAGTCGTACAAAGGAAGAGATAGAGGTATGTCCCCGGCTACCTAGCCAAGTAATGTCTTACTAACCCATGACAGGTGGACCTCATCAATGTGAGGAAAGACTTGGCAGACGAGAGGATGCATGGGTATCAAAAGTTTTATGTCGTCTGTGGTCGTAAGCCTGAAGATGCGCAATCTGCGAGTTTGACAGACAGCACAATGTGGTAGCGGGAGAAAATATTTCATGTGGTATTTATTGACACTGCAGGTACAAATAGATACTAGATCATTTCTTGGAAACCGAGATGCGGAATTTGAGCATGGGAGTTTGTCGGGGTTCTAGCTGGAAGGATGCTACTCTCGTTGAGACGGCGTTGAAGATGAAGGGGGTTTAGCAGCGACCCAAACCCCGACGGAAATTTGTCTTGAATGCCCATTCTCATGCTCAATCATCAGATTCTAACAAAGGTAGTGGGCAATCAGATCAGATGAGACAGACACCTCTGAGGAGGGCCAGAGCGTCAGTGAGCAGGCCTGTGATCCTTCAAATATTCCAGGGGATCCGGATTCGTCTGAAGTCGACGCCACCAACACCAAGTTGCTCTCCCTTGTTTCGTCTTTTTCTCTCGCCACGGCTAACTTTTATTCCAAGGCTCTCTAGCCATACAGATGGGACCCTTCCCTTTCTTCGTAAACCTCTTCATTACGATCCTAAATCGCTCCATCAAGAGGTCAACACTTGTCGCCAAATCGGCTACATTGGAAACATGCGGATGAAATAAAACATGACCTACCCGATCAAGCTAAATTTGTCACAGCTTTATTAACACCATAATCCTCCTGATCGTGATCCCTGTGTAATTCAGTGGAAGGGTCCTTGCTTCAGCCAGGCAACGTCGTTTCACCACTAGCGCTTATGTCAACCAACATACGACGCCGTTCGATCTTTATATAAAGATATCAGGATCAAAACGGCGAGAAGTCGAGAGTTTAGACTCCAGTACTGCCCTCGCAATCAATATGCGCTTCTCAACTATTGTAGGCCTTCTTGTAGGCCAGGCAATATCTACTGCTGCCACCGGCATTCTACTCCCCCTCTATGTCTATCCTTCCCAAGAGTCAGGAGATGGTGCTATCAACTGGAATCCTGTATTGGACGCCATATCATCCAATACCAACATCCCGTGGTTGGTCGTTGTCGATCCGTTGAACGGTCCCGGCGCTTCTGGCAAGCCCGGCAACGGCGACGCCAACTACATTGACGGTACATCTAAGCTCAACAGCTACTCCAACGTCAAGACCATCGGCTATGTTCGTACCGACTACGGCCAGGCGCCTCTCGACGAGCTCAAGGCCAACATCACCACCTGGAGCAACTGGGGAGCATACGCTGCTGCCAATGTTGGCGTGGACGGCATCTTCTTTGACGAGAGCACCGCCGACTTTGACTACCTCAACGAGGCCATCACCTTTGCTCGTAATGTCTTCAGCAATAGCATTATTACTATTTGCAACTTTGGAAGCAGAGCAGAGGCCGAGTACTATAGTATCTGCGACGTTGTAATCGCCTTCGAGAGCTGCCTCAACTGCGCCGATGGCCCGCCATACGAGAGCCAAAAGACTCTGAGCAACAACATTCCTTCTGGTTATGAGTCAAAGGCTGCCGTAATTTTGAACCAGTTCACAGGCACCTCTGCTGATGGCAAGGAAGCCGATCGAGGGCTGGTGACTGAGTACGTCAAGACCATGAAAGAGGGTGGTCTTGGCTGGTACTACTTTACATCGGCTAATTACAACACTATTGATGCTGAACCGGCAACCGTGGGAGCCAATGCGAATGCACTGAGTGCTTGAGATGGAGCTCTGTGAAGAGTTGAATATGCATACTGTGTTTCCTGGAGGGTTGGGTACAGATTGTCATGGATTATTTCTCGTGCTTCATTCCACCTTACCAGGCCCTTTGACCAGTACTTTTCAATGTATTTCTTGCCTTAATCCGAGACGGGTTATGGAGGTTGCAAAACTGGGCTGCATTTACAATCATTATCGAAACAGCTATAGAAACCAGAGACCTCGCCCACAACACAGGCCCTTTGCCACCTATTTTATGATAAGGTCCCAATCCGGTGTGTAGGTGTCAGTGATCGCTGCCTTTTTTTTCTCCCAATTTCTTATCCCTCAATGATCTTTCCGTTATCCATAAGATCAAAGAGCACTCCAATAAGAGACATCCATGATAGCATGGAAACCCAATGCTATAAAACACCGCGAGTAATCTCTGTCTTAGTTATACCTCCCTGGGTACCACCTACCAGTTCTTCTTTGGAACTGCACGAGTCATGTTTCAAAGGGGCCGGGGCTTTTGTCAGGGACAAGACCAAGATCAGGACCGCGGCATTGTCTGCCATGACGCTGACGTGTAAAACTCTACGAGACATCGCTCAGCCGTACCTGTATCATTTCCCTGCGCCCACGCGCCCGCAGTATCCAAACTGCTACTCCGATCTCTCATTGAGCGTCCAGACCTCGCTCATTACATCAACCAGCTGTCCGTGTTTGACATGAAATGCGATTCACTCGAAGACTCTTTACGAATGCTGCTACGCGCAAAACAGTATCGAGATCGCAAAGAGGAAATGACCCAGCGGCACACTCAAGACTGTGTCTACTATCATAACCCCCTGATCCCTGGAGAACGCCTCAAGTCAGTCAAGATCAAGTACGACTTCGTTACAGCGTTCACTTCCCTCATTTTACCCTTTGGCACCGACCTTCAAATTCTACATCTCGAATTCGATAAAGGCCGCAAATTTCCCTTTTGTGAACCTGGGTCATTTCCGCCACTGAAGGAGTTGGTTGTGAAGCCCCGGCGCGATGTGGACCCGCAGACATCACGCTCTTTGCGTCTATATTCATTGCAGCTCCAGCTCTGGAGCGTCTCGGGGGCCTTGAAACTGGCCTCACTAAGTGGAAGGGACCTCGACCACCGATCCATAAAGGCGTCAAAGAGATATGGCTCCAACGCTGTGTGGTGAGCCCCAAAGGGGTTACTGCATTTTTACGTCTATTTCCCAGGCTAGAAACCCTCACTTACGAGTCAGACGGTAAATATTCGACTCAATATCTGTCGGAAATTAGTGACGCTTTCCTGGTTTGCCAGAACCTGCGGTCTCTATCAGTCGACTTTTCCAACTTCGATTGGGGGGGCGTAGTTGATCCGAGTGACCAACCGCGCGGCGGTATTGCAGAGCTGAAGAAACTGCAGAAATTACGTATCAAGGGGGTGGCCGTGAACGATAAGGCAATGTCGCCGCGGACAGGTCTTTCTTTCAAGATCTCCGACTTGCTTCCAACTTCAATCACCGAGCTTGAAGTGACACGCCCAAGCGACATGATTTTCGATGATATGCTTGAGATCTCTAGTGTGGCAAGCCAGAGATTTCCGTTACTGAAGCATGTGTCAATTGATGGGATTGAGCAGGAGTGGGAGGTTTATGACTGGCGTCGAAAAGCTTGCATGGGGCTGGAGAGGATTAATAAGTTGCGCCACGCGTTTGGACAGAGTGGGATTGAGCTCTCGACGGGTGATTTTGGAAAGTTTGTGGGATTCCGCTGATCTGATATGGGCTACGCTGAGAGCCTAGGTGCAGCAATTTCTTGGGGCCGTACATATCCAGGTGGAGATGTTGTCGCCGATGGGTCTCTGACACATCGTCAACGTTAAATGTGAACCTCACCGGTTTGTAAGCTGAGACTTCGAGGCAGATACGTCAGCAAAGTTTGTCAGCGTCACACTTTGAACCTGTTTGCATAGTCCAAGAAGAGATTTTGGGTGGGAATAACATCGTTATTGCATGTCCAATGTTCTGCTATAAATTGACTGCTTTCGCAATGTGTTGACCCTCATGAGCTGAGGCCGCCACGAGGAACTCACCACCATTCGCTACAAATTCCAACAACCATGGCATCTAAAATGCGCTTCTTTACTGCTGATGGCCAGCCAAACCTCGATGCTGGGCCTCCGTCTTCCAACAGCTCTCTCACGTTGGCCTACCGCACCTATGGTTCACCCAACAACCCCGCCACACTAATCCCGACCTGCTTTTCTGGCAAAATCGAAATGACATTGGCTTTCTTATACGGAAATGATGATTCTGTCCTAAAAGACTACTTTGTCATTGTTGTGGGCCTTCTTGGTGGCAGCGAGTCCTCGTCACCCTCAAATGCCCCCGAGCCTGCCAAGTTCCCGCAAACTTCTTATGAGGACAACATCCATCTCCAGTACAAGTTGCTCAAAGCTTTGGGTATCGCGAATTTGGCCGCCTACATTGGCTTCTCCATGGGCGGCACTCAGGCATACTACTTTGCCATTCTCTATCCCGCCTTTGTGCGGCGTATCATTGTCCTTGCCAGTTCTGCGAGAACCAGTTGGCACAACAAATCTTTCCTCGAAGGACCAATTGCCGCACTTGAATCCAGTGTTGACTGGCACGATGGACTCTATACTGAGCCTGCAGTCCGTGGAACCAGAGCTTTCGCGCGCGTATACTCAACCTGGGCTCTGAGCTCAGCGTGGTTTCGCAAGGAACAATGGAAGAAGCTTGACTGCGAGACAGTCGAGGACTACCTTGTCAAGGTCTGGGACAACGCCATGGGAAAGTGGGATGCTCGCGATCTGATGCATTTGGTCAACACTTGGAGAGGAGGTGACATCTCCGACCACGGGCCGGTCAAGGGTGATCTTCCTTCTGCCCTGGCGAGCATCAAAGCCAGGGTTCTCTTGATGCCAAGTCGAACTGACTTGTACTTTCCCCCGGAAGACAGTGCAGAGGAAGTGCAGCACCTGAAATTTGGACAACTGAAGGTTATAGAGAGTGTTTGGGGGCATCTGGCTGGTGGAGAATGGGCTCTTGAGGCGGACAATAACTTTGTCGCCAGCGAGATTGAGAGATTCCTCTCCAATTAACACCTCCCTTTGTGCTCTAGGAAACATTCAGCGTTGCCGACTGGCCATTAGACATCTGAAATGGGTACCTAGAACAATTGAAGCACCACTGCTCACTACCTAAGCCAATAGAACGGCCTGAAGAGAATATGCACTTTCTATCAAACGACGTAAGCCAACACAGTAAGCTAGAATTGCAGTGAAAACCCTCATCACGTGGTAGAGTGACCTTCTGAGTTCGATATAACATTTTCTTCAGTCACTACCCCGCTTCCATCTCAAGTACCGACACTACCAAGCGCCGAGATGCTCTTGATAAATACGGTTGTTGTGCTATTCACGAGGCTGAAGCCCTCTTTCTGTGTGTAACTATTTAATGGCTTACAAATTTTTAACTTGCTTCTAAAGCTAACCGTCATAGTGGGCTTGAAAAACAAAGCGGTCGCTATAGGAGCAAGATCCATCGACCTTGTTCGTGCTTTTTCTACGACTCTTTCTCCTCTATCTAGAACAAAGACAGCTGTACGAAAACTGGCAGATCGTTTCCCAGTACTCAAGAGCTGGCAATTCTGGGCAACTACATTCACTGCTGCCTCGTTCTTGTTTGCTGTTCTGTCATTCTGGACATCCCTTGAGGCGAGTCAGTATGCAAGGTGGACAGCCCATAAAGACTTTGCCCTGTTGTGCATGGAAAAGGTAAGCTATGCACGGCCTGCAGTCAGAACCAGGTTTTTCTGATAGGAGAGCTCTTAGGCAACTCGTTATCTGAGTCTGGAATGCCCAGACGCGGCAAATATTAGCCTACCGGCTCCGCCTGGCTTCCGTGGCACTTGGGATCGTCGAGATGAAGACGATTATCTCGCAGATGCTGATTGGGGTTATTTACACCATGACACTTGCAGTTTCCGGAATCCATCGCAGACAACCCTTTTCTTGCCTTGGGTTGATGCTGAGCTCGTGTGTTCGTCACAAGAGTCAATTTTCATCGAGGATTCCACATACCGATTTCTGACGCCAGGTCAATGTCGAACACACACCACTTTTTGGGCCACCATCCAGATAGCAGTTGCAATATCAGCCCTCTTCTATGGCGGTCCATTTCCGTCTTGGCCTCGGAGACTGACTTCAGTCCGAGAGTCCCTCGAAGCGTCGCAGGAACTGTTGAAGACCGCAGCACTTGAGCGATCCGGTTGGATATGGCGTGCTCGAAGCCGTCAAAGTATTCTCCTGGTCTTCCTCCTTTCGCTTCACGGATTATTATGCTCAGACGAAATTAACTTCGTCAATCAACGTATCACGACTATATTTTCCGGATGTTCACATGCCAGCTTTCTCGTGCTGACGTTTCTGGGCCAGTTCCTATCAACCTTGTTTTTCCCCTTGTTTTACTTCATCTTTTCATGTCTACAAGTCCTTTTGCCATCTCAGGTATTCTCTACGGACAAGAGTGACCTGCACACATTCATCAACGAGATGATATATCTATCTTGCGTCCCTTTTCTATCATTTATTCTCACATCTCCAGACGTTCCGAGGGAGACCTGGTGGTTGCCGTATTTGGTATGCATTGCTTTGAAACCTAACGATCTTGAGAATGATTTGAACGAGCGTTACGAGGAGTGGATTGAGGATACTCGCGAGAGCCTCAAGATCTGCTCAGACTGTCAAAGGTTGGAAGGATATACTCACGATTACCTCGGGGCATTGGAAAAATGCTGGAAAAAAGGATTGTCTCTTCAGTATAAAGAACGGGCTATCGAAGGACACTTCTACGTTGATTGGATTGAGGACGCCCCCAGCAATATGGAGAGCTGCTTTGATGGCATCAGGGCAGCGGGTCTTATCCACGAACACGCCAGGGGATGGAAAGAATTTCGGGACAGAGATTCGTTTCTTCAGTCTCTAGGATGTATCATCTGCCTACGGTTAAAAGAGAAGCAAAGTAAGAAATCCAGCAGAGGAGCCCGCGACAAAGATGACGACGACGGCGGCTCATGGGAAGCCGAGACATTCTTTTTCGGGTATGGGGCTCTGTCGGATCGTTCTATCTGGGACACGTTTGGCTTTGGTCTGGAACTGCTGAGTATGGCTGTGCCTTGGGTGATCTGGTTTTATGGTTTGGGGGGCTGAAATAGCAGCCAGCGTGCTGCTGTCATCTTGGCCTTTTGGCGATTAGACATCGCTGTGACAAGACCAACAGCGCACCAAAAGGGAACAGAGGAAAGCGATGGCATGACCTCCTTATACATCAAATCTTATTCCATGTACCTATTCTATCCAACCATGTTGCTTAAGCCACGCCTCACACATCGATGGCCACTTGGATACAGGAAGATTTGGGGTGTCAAGCGCAAATCCGTGAGGCGCATCAGCAAAGATATGAAGCTCCACAGATCCTCCACCGTTGGTGATTCCCTCAGCGAGCCGGTAGGCGTTGACAACAGGCACGACTGGGTCATTGTTGGAGTAGACGACAAAAGTCGGTGGAGCCGGAGACTTGATCTGTACGTCTGGCTGTACAATGTCGTAAAGAGATTGCTTTTCCACCGGCGGCAGAGGCGGCTTGTCGGCGATGATTGTGCGGCCGACAGCGTTGGTCGAGATTGGTCCGTATCCGAGAATTGCAAAGTCGGCTCGAGGAATCTCGGGGTCGGGAGAAGTCCATGCTTGTGGGTAATCGGCCAACAAAGCGGCTCCAAGGTGACCACCAGAGGAGAGACCGCATATTCCCAGTCCTTTAGTGGCATGTCCACTCTCTTTAATCAACTTCAATGCGCGTCTCGCGTCATCCAGAGGTGCTGGGGCACCAGTATCGGCGTTTGGAAATCGGTGGACGAGAACGAAGGCGTAGAAGCCAAGACTGTTCAGCCACCTCGCCACCGCAACACCTTCACGTCCAACCATAAGCTGAACATAGCCTCCTCCTCCGAGAATAAGAACTCCTCGTCCGTTAGCCTTTTCAGGGCGATATCCAAAAAGAAAAGGTCTTTCGACACTAGTAACAACTGCATGGTCGATCTTGCCTCCCGGCGTTTCGAGTTCAAAGGCTCCTTCAAGGGAACCCTCTCCCCAGAGGGGCCAGTGTTGGTCAGATTCAAGCATCGTGTGTTTTTATCAAAGTGAATGAAGGAGGATTGTTTCAAGTTAAGAAGTGGCCAGAACAAGAGTCTTTATGCGGGGATTATGACCTGTTGTGATGTGGATCTCGGTCAACACCAACCCGAGGCCCGAAATGCACTTTGGGGGTTGAAGCTGGTCCATGTTTCTTTACTATTTCGAGTGAAGATTTGCGCTAGGAAAGGCTATTTCTAGTAATACTAGGTTATAGTCTTGTAAATTATTGAAAACACGGCCCTCTACTATTCCGTCACGTCCAAGCCAAAACCCGCAGCAGACAAGGTCAACGATCGAATGAACGAGAAAGCGAACAAGCAACAAATTTCATTACAATATATTTATATCCGTCCTGAACTCCTTGAACTCCTGTAGTCGCAGATCATCTGTGATCTGGTCTAATCTCCGGCGGCTTAGGCCGCTCATCATGCTTCAAAGACAAATGATCTGTGAAAATTCCAGCTCGCGCAAACCGTTTGTGACACCAAGGACATCGATAGAGTCCATCAGAAAAGCAAAATTCAGAGATCTTGGGGTTCTTCTCAGTAGTCCTGAGCCATCTCCTAACTCCCTGCAGAATATACTCGGAAACGCCATAGAGAGTCTCTCCGAATCGAGGCTCAGCTTCTTCTACGGCGGCAGGTCGGTGTGGAGCGAGAGGTCTCTGTGTAGGAACGGGTCTCCTTGGAGCGGCAGGCTTCTTTGTGATGGCAGCTCTCTGCGCGGTGGCAGGCTTCGGTGTGGCGGAGGCCCTATGTGTAGACACTGTAGGGACAGGTTTTTGAGAAGGAACAGGTCTGTGTGTAGGGACTGGCTTCCGCGGACCAGTCTTCTTTTTTATTGTTGTGGTAGGAGCTTGGGCAACGGGTGCAGACATGTACTGTGGTGCCGGTGTATGCTGTGGTACTGGTGTATGTTGTGGTGCTGGTGAGTTGTACGTAGACGAAGGTGCGCTTTGAGATGGGAACGATTGTGTCTGGCTAATGCTGGGTGCTGGGGAGCCCATCTGATCACTGATGGGTCGGAGAGTCTGCGAATAGCCCTGCATGCTAGGAAGTGATTGGATAGGTGGTAACGTTGACTGTAGCGTCTCCAGGTCGAATACGGCTTTAGGAAAGATGAGGGTTGTTGATTTTGCCTTGAGTTGGAAAAGATCGGCAGACATGTGGTTCAGTAAGGCGCGTTTAACGCTGTGTTGATGAGACTGGATCTCTGATGCGGGTGGTGTTGGTATGGGGTCGACGTAGGTACTTGCAGGTGAATAAGTGTACTGGTTCTCCATGGCAACATCTTCAGAATGAAAGCTCCGAAACTCGCTGGGCCTGCTTAGTTGGTTCTCAATAGATACCGCTCGATGGGGAATATTCGTGGGCTCAGGGCTATTGACAGCCTTGAAAACGTTGGGAGAATTGATGGGTCCAGGCTTGCTGACGACCACTGGGTGGCTAGTAGGCTCGAAGTTGTTCGTAGGCTCAGAACTGCCGATCGGCTCAGGCTCATTGGTGAAGACAGGGCTATCGACGTGTTCGGTAATGCTGATAGGCTCAGGGTTGCGAATAGGCTTGGGGCTGTTGGTCGCCTCAGTGTCGTCGACAAGTTCAGATTTGCCGATGAGCTCAGAGCTGCCGATGGGTTCGAAGTCGCTGACGGGTTCAGGTTTACTGATCTGCTCAGAAATCTCAATGGGTTCGGAGTCGGTAGGCCTGGAATCGTCGATCGGATCAGCGCTGGCGACTGGCTTGGCGTTGTTGATGGGCTCAGAGTTGGTGATGAGCTCTGGCCTGTGGACGAGCTCAGGGCTACCAACAGGCTTGGGATCAGCAAGCTCTGAGAAAGACTCAGTGGTGACCGAGGGCTTCGAATCAGATTCCACGGAAACCTCGCGGCTGGGCTCCGTTGTTGGTGTTTCGACTGGGGGAGTGGCCTCCTTCTCTGGGATAACAGATACGACGACCGGTGCCTTCGCCGGCAAGTTGTCAGAAATCATCAATACAGGGCTTTCAATCTTTGTCGGTGTTGCTCGTGTCGATGATTGCATCTTGGAATTAGCTTCTGCTAGAAATTGTTAGCTGCTTGAAAATCAGAACCGGGGTTTCAACTTACTGTCTGGAATTGCAAGAGGGCTCAGGCTCTTGCAGTCCCCAGTCTTGCCCAGACGCTTCGCAACGAAATCACGAGCCATTGAGAAGTGAGGCTCCAGACAAGCAGAGGTATCAGAAAGGTCCAGCTCCTGCAAATCACCAGTGCCGACCCATCCAGCGGCATCCTTGCTTGGGAAGCCCGTCGCATCAAAATAAACAACTGGGAATTGCCGTTGAGCAACAAGAGCACCACCATCTTCGTACTGCGCCTTCCATTCCAAGCATTTCGTCCCCGGGTCGTAGACATAGCACTTGGGTACGTTTTCAACCAGGCCGAGGGATTCGAGTGTTGTTGATACACCAACCTTGTGGAGGTTGTTCCGGGGCAAAATGAGAGCGGGAAGCCAAGTTTTTGTTGATTCTCGGTAAGCCAGATACACGATTCCTGGCGTTGGGCTTATTATCGGGTCATGGCTCGATTCCTCCATCGGCTCGTCCTTTGTGGGTGGTACCTCTTCTTCCATATTGCACGGTGTTGATGACAGTTTTCGCTTCTTGTGGCGCAGGGTGGTCCCTGCTGACACTGGCTCTTCTCGTGTCGACTCTTCCCGTATTTGTTCCTGTCGTGTTGATTCTTCTGGTGCTGACTCCTCCGGTGCTGACGCTTCCGGCACCGCTTCCGATATTGTTTCCGGTACTGCTTCCGGTACTGCTTCTGATGCCGGCTCTTCCGGTAGTGGCTGTTCTTGCACCGACTCTTCCGGTACCGCCTCTGGTGTCGGTTCCTTTGACACTGACTCTCTTGGTGCAAAATGCGCTGGTACAAACTCATCCACGTGTTGGGTTTCCTCTTGCTTAATGGCGGGTTTAGACTTCATGGCGGCTGCATTGTTCTTCTGCGCAAGTTCCTTATTGCAGTTCAAAACCTTGGTGCCGAAATGCTCGATGACGGCTGGTCCGGTCGTGTCTTGCAGGCGACCGTGCTGTCGGCCCCTCAAATGCGCCGAGGCAGCTCGCAGAGGGTGAGTCTTGAAGTCAAGGTCATGCTCCTCGCATCGGAGGATATACCAGGATCCGTGGCCTTTCGGGAACTGAGTAATGATGCGCTTGACTAATTCATTCTGAAAAACCTCGTCGAAGGGTATTGATCGCTGTGTCAGCTGCTCCTCTTCCTCGACGTCCAGCTCATCTTCATCCTCGATAATCGACACCCACTGATTTGTAATGTCAGGCAAATTCAATCATGGTCCACTTTCATACTCACCTCAATCGGGGCGCAAATAATGGTATCCTCTATTCTCTCTGTTTGCGACTGTTCAGATTTCACCGACGGGCTTGGCGAAACTCGCGATCGCTTCAACTTTAGATTCTTGGGGGAAATCTTTGATGAGGCGGGAGACATTGGCGGAGATGAGAGGCGGAGCTTTTTGGACGGCCTCTCCGGAACGAGATTGCTGGAACGCGACGCGAATCTTCTTTTAGGGGGCATCTTGGCGGCGATAAACAGCGACGACGAACGGCGCCTTTCTGAGCAGTTTACCTACTTTACTGCTTGAGCTGATGCTTGAACAGAGTCCAGAAGCCAAAAATTAAAAAAGGAAAACATGACTCAACTCATTTGCGGTAGACACGGTCTCCTTATACCACTCAGCCCGAGGCCCGATAGACTGGTGCAAAGCGTGATTGGCCGACGGCCACACCACTATCTAACACATTGCCTCCTATGGCCAATCGCTTATAGCGCCCCAGCGGGGTTGGTACGCGTTTGCAGGTGGCCATCATCATGTGCCAATAACGCCGCCCCGACAAGGGTTGATTCCATACAAAACACGTGGCCCCCTTTTGGCCGAAGGTGACACTGTCGGGTGCGTATTAATTAATGGACTGTTACTAAAAGCATCATTCACTGAAACATTACAAACTTCAACACCCGCGATGATCCCAATGCTCGCTGTTACGCTGCTGTTACTCTGCATAATCATTGGTGCTCCTTGTTGCGACATGGGCTAAGCAAGGGGGGTCCGCTGAAACATGCCAGGATAAACGGTGGAGCTGAAAGCGTTATTTTTTTTTTTACGCCTTTTTTTTTTCACCCTCGTAATCACACCAGGCGTGCTCATCTCATAGGAGAGCTGCTCCGGGAGTGCCACACTCACAAGGTATGCCAAGACTGCCGGCGCACGGCGTCCACGAATCAAGTTATACCAAGAATCAAGGTGCTCTGGCCAAGGTGTGTGGTGCTGTCACCAGATGAGTCCGAGCTTAATACGTAGCCGTAGCGAAATCGAATGGTTCAGGGGTCCAGATGACCCTTGCGAGCAAAGCATGGGTTTCACACGTAAGCTCACAGGCTCAGTAATCGGGCTTTTGGATTGTCTGTCTCACTTGGAATTGCGAAGATCTTGGCCCAGAGGGGGCAGCAAAAGAGTCAGGTTAGCGCCGATCGGACAGATCTCGAGGGATCGACAGAGTTTTCCTTTACTGCTCCATGTTGAGGGCCTCACTGGAACTTGCATACAGTACATGATGCGATGGGTGTGTGTTTTACCGGTTCAAGGCACATTATCACAACGGATCACAAATACTTTTGTCAGACACGCATGCTTAAATCAGCACCAAATCTGCAGGCCAAAGCATCCATGACAATTCAGTGAATATCCATGCATACAAAAGCGGCCGCCCAAAAGCATCGCCCTATTAATTGGTCGCGCTGGATAAGACCCAAATAGGATTCACAAACCTGCTCGTTCGCTTGCGAGCGAACCAATCCTACCTCGAAACAGGTGGCGCTGGGTCGTATCCTACCCTATGAGGGTATTCGCGAGGATGGTTGGCTACCCTTTAATTTCAGCCAGCCAACAATAGGCGCCACCAACGGGAATGAATGCGAGCTGCCCAAAGAGAAGAGAATATCTTGGAGGAGCTGCCAAGATGAGCCTTGTCTCACAGGCTGCGCGCGACCGGTAGAAGTAACTGATTGCAAACCGTTGTCTTTTTTTTTTTTGTTAACCTGGACACTTTAATGCGGAACAGCGGACCGCGAGACGGAGCATTACAGAACATGGTCTAGCTCGGCTATTGAGAGTTTACTCTAACAGGGCCATAAAGTTTAATCAAAGGTTAATATTTCAATTTATTACTTTTATTAATCAATTACCTCGGGAGTTGACAAATACAGCTGAATATTGAGGCCGGGAGAAACACTTGAATGAGTTCTGTGTGTTTTCAAGTGGCAGGGTAATTCACGCTCAGCCGGAGATAATCGTTAGCATTTCGCAAAGGACACATGTTCCAATACCACAACGGCTTGAAATACAATGCTGCGATCCTCAACGAATTAGATACTTTTCGTCTTGTTCATATTTATTAGCCTTTGATTACTTAAACTTTTCCCGATCTTACCCTCTGATTATTCTTTCCCTTGGCGCGCCCCATGAGGGAGTCTGTGCCTAAATGCATAGCCCGAGAAGCACATCCTTACCCTCCTATCAGTCTCCACGTCCTATCGCTAATGCTTGATGAAATCTCCAAAGAAAGAAAATATCTTTGGACGCGCGGCGACCAATATTCCAATCAATATCAATGGAATGCTCCTCCAGGAAAAGAAGATTGGCTGTTCGCATAAATTTCATATCATAAGATGATATAGCGACATGGGCGCTTTAGTCCACGGCCCCTTATCCCCTTCTCACAAGTCTCAAACTGGATTGAATTCGCCTCGCCGTGATTGAAACGAGAAATGTCTCGGCTGTCTGGTTTGAAATTCAGGTTTGAAACCTCGTCGATGAGCATCATTTAGACATTCAGCTTCCGTGGCTGGGAAAATCCATTTGACCATAGACATGTAATTGTCCTGCGATCTTTCCGCTTCCTCCGGAAACGCATCTGTCCTAGCACTCATATATATTAGCTCTTTCCAACTCAATGTAATGACGGATAGCAAGTGAGAATGGAAATCGGCTAGCGAAATCAGGGCTTCGTCGACGTGGAATCTGTTGCTCGAGGCCACTCGTGGTTGTGCTCGGGATTGTTGAAGGCCCCGAGATCTCTACATTCCATATTGTTGTATCTTATCCTTCAAAGAGCCATCCTCCATGATCCAACTGGACACAGGCAATCTATTCTTTTGGATGACGGTGTTGGAAAAGACTGAGGAGAGCATGAGCGTGACGGAGAAGTCCTTGGGCACTAGCGCGATGTTTTTGTTTACACTGACTTGTCCACAGTTCATGGAGTTTGTTGACTTTGTTTCTTTGGAGTCCTGAAGATTGCTTCCAACTGAGAAAAGGATAGACAGCACTGATGTGACCTTGTTCCTGCCTGCTGAAGAGTAGGTGGCAAATTAGGGCTGTTCTAGCTTAAGCTCGAGAGTTCGGCTGTTGGCTTGGTTGTTGAGGCTTGCAAACGCGTACTTAGCGGGAGGGGCGGGGCATTCCTCAACAAGACGGATCAGCAACATGTTTTGAGAAGACTTCATGGACACAAAATCAGCGACAGCCAATCTTTCTGTATCTTCGGACCGGGAGCTCTAGAGAAACGCCTTAACAGTCAGGCTTCTGTTCAGCTTAAAAACTAATAGAGCGTACTGTGTCTCTCTCCTTCTGGATTCGGGTTTTACGGGGTTAGTTGTAAGCATGGGTGCGGAATTGCCCCCCGTAACTTGTTATGAGTACGGTGCTCCTTGCAAAAGCCGGGGATAACGGCTTCACGCTTATCATTTATTTCATTGGTCATGGCTCCTACCACCCATTTCTTTTTTCATTGTCGATGTTATCTGTATTGAAAATTTCAAACTCTACAAGGAGACAATGACGCATTCGCCCCAAGAAAAGTTTGGCTTGCTTAGAAATTCTCCCTGCCTCATTCGAAGCCCCAGTTACAAGACGGACGTTTATCGTAGCACCTCCTGACTAGATAGCTAGCTATCGCCAACAGCGCTAATCTCATGCGGGGAGCTCCGGGCAGAGAAGCAGAGTTGATCAAGTCGGCGACCACACAAATGTTGTCCAAGCCCATCCATGGCTGGCTGAGGTCTCGACCGACGCCAAGAGAAGCGGCCTAGCCGAGCCTGGTGCGCCCACAGGTGGCGATCAGCTGCGCCGTTGTCTACCGAGGCTGGAGGACTGCATGCCCCATCGCGCTATCGACGCACCATCCTGGGCTATTGGGCAGGTGTGACAGGGTAGTTTTTGCATGGTGTGCTGTTGATACAACCTGATGTGATGTTCATCCGTGCTGACGCGGACCCAAGAAAACACTCATTTGTTTCTGATTGAGTGTCTGGGTATGTAAGGAAACTCGGAAACTTGACGGGTGAAAAGAGAGGAGTTATAGCAAAGGTACATCACTGCAGGACACGACGATTAAATAATCCCTCAGCGATTACTTGCATCGATGAGCTGAAAGGGAGAGGGATATTTTACAAGTGCAAAGCCAAGAACTGTCTGCTGTCAATGCGGTAATTATGCTCAAAACTGCTGTCATTGTCGACATGCCCAATAGATCTTTTGGCCCACGAGAAGTGAAGTTAATGTCCTTCCCACTTCCCAAACCCCACCAAGTTCAACAGTCTTAACATTCCGCTCCTTCTCTTCCTCTGTTAGAATGCCGCGCACGCCAACAAAGTCCACAACTTTGCTTCCATTCCCCTGCCCGACCAAGGCAGGCTTGACCTCATCCATCCCTTCCTCTTGCCTATCCACTGGCCCAATGTCTTAAAGAAGCCGCGCCGTTATGTAGCTGAGGTATTTTGTGATGTATCCGGCCAAGTAACGTCTCGGGCCCAGATATAGCTTAAGTGATTCTACCTAGTATCTACCTCTAAGGGACCCAAGGTCGTTAAAGTATTCGAACCTTTCCTTATCGATTTCCGTGCCGATAATGAAGGTGGACATGTAGTGGTGGTCGCTAGCCTTTCTTTCGCTGATCTTTGCCGTGGCGATTGCATCCTAAGGGAGAGGACGGCCCAAGAACATCTCGTAATTCGAACCAACAGGACTAACAATTGGAAGTGAGGGCCAGGCGGTTATTGCTGCTGGCTGTTCGTGGGTTTTTAGATCATTGCCACCCTAAACACTCCCAAGTGCTGGGAAGCCTCCTTTATAAAAAGTTATAAATCTCCAGAAACCGCGGAAGCTCTACAAGCCAAGAGAGAGACAGAGTGACAGTAATGGGATTTTAAATAGTGGCAATAGAATGGGCAAGTGCTGGAAATTCCTCACTATGGCAGTTGTTGAGAGTCGGCCGTAGATTGACGACCCTCCCCTTGAAGTTTAGTGGCTCGACTGATTCGAGAACCAGCTGAATTATAGATTGGGAGTTATAGCTAACGATGTAAAAGCTCTTGGAAGCATCTCTCTTGCATTTTCCATGGATAAGCTGTGGCCCGTTGGTGTAGTAGACCTTGAGACCACGGACAAGATCGTTCTTGATTTAAATCGCTACTTCGCTCTATATGGCGGGGCCGGCAGGGGAGGATGGCACCCTTTCTGGGGTCATCAATTACACTCTATGTGTCTTCCATGTGAAACACCTTGGACTTGGTCTTCCTGAGGGTGATTACCAGGGCTGGGAATGGCTTGAGGGACCCTGAGCTGTCCATGCGGCTGCACAGCCACTGCTGCAACTTGGAATCTTCATCTATCCTGCTGGAAAGGACAAGATTATTGGGGTCGAGATTATATTCGTCATTATTCGTACCAAAGACCCGCAAAGTATCGACGGAGAGTGGCTAGGTGCAGGGTTATCTCCCTTGTTGACGTGAAGTGGTGTCACGGAAGGAGCTGAGTCAAGATGCGAGGCTTCACTTCTCGCTGATAATTTTTTGCGAGGCTGGGAAAGGTGGTGATGTCGACCTGGGTCGTGTGAGTCTTGTAAAGAATCCACCAATAATTGGCACGTATCGAGTTATGGGATCTGGAAAGTTGTAAGCTGCTTGTGTGAGGCTCCTCAAATACCAGATGGCGTTATTACCCTTCCTGTTCGTTACCGCTCTAATTGACAGCGATGGTCGCCTAGGTGAATTCTCAATCTCATCTTTGCTAACAATAACCTTGGCCTTGACTTCTCCAGAGAGAGAGTGGGTGTAATTAGGGTACCTTTAAACTCTTGTTTTATGGTAAACGTCTTCTTTCTATCCGAGACCTTAACTGAGATTAAGGCATTGGCTCCTCTACCCTCTTATGACCTAGAGAAAAAGGTATCCTTGGCTTCTCAACAACCAACTGTAGCTAGAGAGATGGTGCACTCCTATCCTAGACTTCCTTAAAATTACTATTGAGAGATAAGACTGCCTAGAATCTGGTATAGCGCTCGCTAACAATAGCTCGATTTACTACCTTAACTTGAACAAAGAAGTGAATATCGACTCCCTTGAACTTGCCACTATCAATAAACTGGTCATTTTCTTTGTCGCCTATCGTTGTAGTCTTGATTAGCAACGAAAAATAGATGTTCATGACATTCATAATAGTCAGATGAGGACCCAATTTTTAGCATGATGCATCATCACCTGCACCTCTTTCACTGGCGCCCCAGCACATTCCTCAGCCGTAGATGGAGTCGTATGTGGCGTTTATGCCGAGCTCAGTTCTCGCCCAGCTGAGGCCAATGGAGAAGTACTATGAGTCATTGATCAATGGTGCACCCAGGTTCGTATTATGTAAATATCTCTCAGGGAGTAACGCCCCAGCTCTTCTAGACTCTCTTGTAGACCGCCTTGATGCATAAAAGATCGAGACCCAGATATTTACTGGGAATCCTCAAAAAGTATTGGCGATCACTTTATGCTGAGACAAAGTGGCTAACAGTTTATAGGCAAGCTATCGACGCCACCAAATCAATGCCAGTGCCGATCTCGACCAGGCCGGCGGCCTCCAGACCTTTTAGCCAAGCTCGGTAGCCCTAGCTAAATGTTGGCTAGGTCTTTCTTAACATGAGTTTGTCTCAGATGCCTTTACAAGTCTGCTGAGGGTGTGTGAGGGCTCAAGTTGTCTAAGTATTCATTGCCATTGGCCAGCCTGCTGATCGCACTTGGAACCGCATCACGACTTCGCGTTTTGTTGGTCTGCCCATACGCCCATCAACCTGTCCTTACCAAGACAGAAATAACATGATCGAAATTATGATAGGCAAAGAGCCAATTCCACGACCCCTTCTGGCGATCGGTGAGCTATTGGAGATCTCCCGAAGACTCCTTCATCCCGCCCAACCTGGAGGGTGAAATCAAATAGTGCGGATCAGACCGGAACGCCAACTTCTAGGAGGAATGTAACAAAATTCGAGATTTTATTCTTAATAGGTATGAAAAGAACGTAAAAAATCGAAAGGACCTTGAGAACCATGAGAATATGATGGCTCGGGATCGGGTCGAATTTGCCGCTGAGACTCAATGGAGGAAGAACGCAGTGGTAGCTCAGTTCGCACATGATCTCAAGAAGGAAAAGCCTCTGAAAGTTGAGTCTCTTGGGGATGAGTCGAGTTGCAACACTGAGACGCTGGCTGCCCTGGAGCTGGAGAAGTGTTCAGAAGCTCCTACAACCACTCCATCCACACCCGATGAAGGAAATACGTTTACTGATCCTTCTACGACCTCATCCACTTACAAGTGAAAGCCTGGGGTACGCTTAAATGCATTCGGTAAGTCTTCACACTCACTCATCCTTCGAACTGATTCTTCTGACAGTGGTCCCAGTCGAGTCTACTCTCTCTTTGTCGCGGTCGAGTTCATTGAGAAGTACGGCCAGGGACCCCTCTTCTTAGGCATCTCCACCTGCGAGGCGAGTCCCCGGATGACTCGCGATGGGCGTATCTACGCTTTGATGAGGCTTTCCACTCTGGCTAAAACTAAAAGAACCTTACGTATCGCTACTTGGTTTATCATCCCTTCATTTGCCCTCGTCCGATTCCTTAAGCCATTTGCGGACAACATCACTCTGGCCACCGCTTTGTCCATGGCAGGGCCTGCCTCAGAGTCGAGCAACACCTACGTAGTCAGTAGAGGGATTGCTATAGGAAGCATAGTCAAGCTAATTGCGGCCAACCAGCTCCATCCATTGACGCAATTAGGTCCTCCGCAGGCTCTAGGATGGGCGCTGCTAATATACTGAATCCAACGAGTATCAGGACGTGATGGAAACAAACAGACGAAAATGAATCTCAGATTCGCATCAAACGGACTACAGGAACAGGCTGATATTACAACCCCCGACGTAAGCATATGATGATCAAAAAGAAGGGCAGCAACCTAAGAAGAATGGGTTCGGCATGAGCCAGAATGGTCAACCAGTTGGGAAGGGGCAAGGTGTTTGGTATTGAGAACAGGGCTGTGCAGGCATAATCTCGAACAATCCAGAGTCACCCGACTACAGGGACGTCAGATTTTAGCGCTTCCGATGGTTTAAGACTTGCACGGAAGAAGACTACAATGACACCCTGTGCTGTCAGATCAGCACTGGTCCCCGTTGACCAAGGCTGACTTGCGCGTCAGCAATTAATGCCTAAATCTGCCTTAGAAATGGTAGCAATGGGCTCACATGTGCATTTCTTTTAGCAATCACTGCTTGGCAGAATGCTTCGCCTTCATCCGACTCAATGGAGGTAATACCCGTTCCACTAACAGACCAGCCAAACCCTGTCGACAGGCTTCGCTCTCGCACATTTTTCATTGTGCCAAACAAGCTTGACAATGAAGTTCTGAGAAAGGCGCTCGATAGACTCATCAGGAATCACTGGATGAAGCTTGGTGCTCGACTCGTCTCGTCACCCTCTACGAAGCTCCTGGAGTATCATGTTCCGTCCTCGTTTGATGAGAACTACGTGCTCTTCAACTGGTCCTCAACGACTAATGCTGAATCTATCCAAAAGGTTGAGGAGTTATCTTCCTTTCTTGCACCGAGCCAGAATGTGTCTTTCTTGCCCTCCATGGATGTCATCGACAGGCTCTTCCGACCAGCAAACTGGCCCTTTGAGCGGAAGGACGAGCCGTCCGATGCACCCCTTCTATACGTTCATTTGACCATCTTCAACGATGCTTCAGTCGTGGCTATGAGCTGTCCGCATGTATTGGCCGATCAATTCGGAGTGGCTAATATCGTGAAAGCCTGGCTGACAGTCGCTAGAGGAGAAGTGCCTCCCGACATGCTGGGCTATCGCGACGATGTGCTCCCGCCGGGACACCCAATTTTTGATTTCATTGATAAAGAGTCCAGAAAGGGCATGATGCGTGCCAGAGGTAGAAGAGACCAGACTGCGGTGATGGCCAGTATCGTCCTTGACCTTGTGAAAGCTAGAAAGGAGGAATCTCACATTGTGTTTATTCCTCTCCAACTGGTAGAGAGATTACGAGAGCAGACATCGAGAATTCTGTTAGAGGAGGACGAATCCCCTCCAGATATTAGCAATGGGGATATCCTTACTGCCATCTTTACCAAGGTAAGTCAGTGTTCTTAGTCTCGGAGCCACGTCACCCCTTCTCACTAGTATCCAGATGACTCGACACGATCGACCAGAGTATCCTCTGAACCTTTCTCAGACTGTCAACCGTAAGTCTTATGTACTCTTTTTGGAATTTCCCCATTAAAGAGTTCCCAGTACGAGGACGTGCCCCAGGGCTGTGGGACAATGATGGCGACCGATTCATCCACAACGCCCTGCATTATGCCACAGCGAATTTTAAGATCAGCGCATCTACCCCGTTACACAAAATAGCTCTTTATAATCGCCAAGCTATCAACAAGGCCTTGGAACGGTCCGAGATCGAAGCCGGGTTGGCGGCGCTACGAGATGTGTCTAAACGGAGGCAGGTCATGTTGATTTGCGAGCCATTCGAAAAGCTGTACAGCGTCTCAAACTGGTGCGGAGCCTGGAAAGGTATCGACTTTTCCGCAGCAGAGAAAGAGCCGCAAGTGGAAAAGGAGCATACCTGGGATATGCTTGTGTTTGGTCAAAGTAGGCTTGCCAAATCGCCTACACGATGTAAGTTGGCCCCATCTCTCCGAAATACCGAAGCTGATCGGCAATAGACCGGGTGAGTCTCATGTGCAAGACCAAAGAGGGGTTCTGGTGTGATTTTGCGGCTCCGGTTAAGATAGTTGCAAGGATAAAGGAGCATTTGGCGAATGACCCATTGTTGGAAAGGCTCTGAAGAAATGCCTGGAGAAGGGACCCCGGTCAGGAACGATAAGACAGTCGGATGCCGGCATTATACGGGAAACGGGCTTCGGTCGGCAGTTGAGAACGGAGGCTGAGCGCACTCCTCAAATACCACTTTTGCGAATCTCCTGCTTTTGGTCGTTGAACTTGTCCGTCCGTCCATGTTATCATAAACCCTGAAATCTGATCTCTCACAGGAAAGAGGACATCCGTCGTCCCTGTAGGAAATAACGAGATTAAAGATGGCCACTGTACCGTAGCTCGCCGAGATTTATCAGGGCTTGGTATGGTGCCAAGTATATGGCGATGCTACACTTCCTAACGTTTTACCAAAATCTGCACCTCACAAAGGTTGCGCTCTCTGTGTAGTATGTCACTTGGCATATAACATAAACTATCTGAAGAAACGGGCATATGGCTGTTCCCGTAATAGAGACAAACCTATACGGGCTTGCCCTGCCGAAGAACAATAGTCATGCGATTGCGGAAGCGTTGCGCTTCCGTTATTGAGCAATGCCCCCCCCCCGCTCAGCGATAGGTCATATTCTACATGTTGACAAACATAAGTAAAAGTGACAACTATGTTCTCGATCACACCACTTGCGACTCGGGTCCGCAACCGCTTCCGCCGGAACACCTGTTGAGCCGCACAAGGCACGGCCTTGAGGCTCCGCGCAGTGGCCTGATCAGTCGGAATCGAACCCTGATCCGGCGGCGTAGGCCAACGGGACCGAATAGAAACTATGTCCTAACGGAGCCGCATACGGTGCTGAGAGGATTCCGCATATTGATTCCGCTGGTATAGCAACCCCGATTATTGCGGAGGTAAGGTTGGTGTTGTCCGTGGTTGGCATGTAGGGCATTCCTGCGAGCGCGTCCGCCGCGGACGCGCAAAGATGCATTGCAGTGCGTTTCCGCTATGGAATCGTGCTTCTACAAATGGTAACAAGGACCGAACGAAGCCTTTCAATCAAGATGCCCGGTGATGGAATTTTACAGATGCACTGAAGTATGTGATGTAAATCGAGTGATCAAATTATGTCGTGTTAGTATGATTTCACCCCCTAAGAGCGTCCTTTTCCAACAGGACATAGCACTTGTAGTTGCCTTCCAAGTCCATTGCGGAAAAAAAATCTTCACAGTCAGCAACATCCAAAACAGCTCGAGCCATTCAGGAGCAAAGAAGAGCATAGGCCTGATTCTTTGGGTATCTGCTGGCCCTTGCTGGCCGGTGGAAGAGCGGTCAACAAGAAACTGTGGCTCCGCTCTTGAACAGGGAGGTATTCCGAAAGCACATGTTCATGCGGATGCGCGGATCACGATCGGGAATCCAGAGCGACTAATACACTTCTCTATCATAGATTCCTTAGCTCTGTTCAACCTATCTGGGACTTGGATCGCTTCCGCAGCTCTACCAACAAGCAGGTGGCAAAATGAATAGAGTTTCTGGTTTATCACAACCTTATCCTGGCGGAGCCGCATCGGTCGCGATGCCGAATCAGGTCCGCCCCGGGTCCGCGTCGGCATTCCAGACGGAGCCGGTCCGACCCCCCACGCCGGATCCGCATCGGATTGCTTCATCGGATCCGCAAGTGAACTCTGAACGGAAGCGAAAGTCTGCCAACTCCAATGGAGAGAAAGCATTCCGCATCTCGAATTCTATCTGATGTCAAATGCCATGCACTGCATTTGGCCCCGGAGCCGCATTCTGGAGTTTATATTGCGGAACCAACGGTTCCGCTCTCGGGTCAAGTGGCATGATTGGTTCGGCCCCGAAATCTACTGAGAGAAGGAGAGAGGAGGATAATTCTTAATTTTAAGTAGTTCTTAGATATTTCTACTTTACGTGGCCGATAAAATCAGTAGGAGGGGCGACTTGCCCATGGCCAAACCGTCTCTATGTAAACAAATTCCAGCTTCACACCCATAGTAGTCAAGTGCTCAGCGTGCTGGACTAGGCAATAGCTTTCAACATGCGAGAGAAGATTTACCGGGTCTCTAACTAACCCCTGCTACATTGCAACTATGTTAGTACGCATCAGTTTACGCCTTGGAGCTTCAATTTGAATCCTGCTCTGGCATAGAGGGGGCTGAGCAGCATCAGCCGGGTAGAAAACCACTCTTGGACGCAACATGACGACTTCAGAGGCAGTTTTAACTCCTTAAAGCCGTTATTCAAGATTCTTATTGGAAGACAAGAAAACTACTTTGCTGCTGGTTGATTAGGTTCCCTTGGATTTTGGGACTGGCCGTTAAAGCAAACAGGACGGTTACTCAGACTCTCCCCCAATGCCATGCGAGGGCCATGTTGTCCTTGAGAAGATCTGCGGCAATACAAATATATTAACAAGACTAAGATAGAGTGTTTTCTTGGGGGAACATAGCATACTCACGCACGACCTAAAGAAGACGTCAACTACATTCTCGAGGTTCTGCTTAGGAAGTTTCACGCTCTGCCCACTAATTGTGAGATAGTAACAAATGATAATGGTAGAATACCACCACCCTTTTTGTACCAATGGATGGAGAAATCACCCTGTAGCCCAGAGTGGTTCAGCATGCTTTCGCTCGAACCCAATATGAGCTGGGGTATCTTGGACCAAGCTGTTCTACATCCGTAAATCACTGGCTCAACCGCCAGGTACCTTGGAGCTAGGAAAACCATATATCCACTTCAGTGTTGTGTGGTCGTCACAGGATGATAAAAACTCGGCGCGGTCAGATTTGAGAAGGATACGACAAGGCAATTTTCGTATTATGACTTACTTCAGATTTTCTTCCCACCCCAATTACTCTTGAAATGAAGTCAGTGACCTTACCAAGAAATCGACACGATCCCAATAAGGTAGCTACAGACACTCACTAGCAATAGTCTCGTTACTAAAGTACCTTTGTAAGTGTGTGGTGCATTGTGAGAGGAGGGCACTCAACTAGGCAGCAATGGCCACTAGTGGAACCAAGTCATCGTGAACCTGAATAGCGAGCGCCACGCATTAGCTAGTCAAGTGCCTGAGCACTTCAGTGCCATTTCCGCTAGGCAGCAGGCTCTAGCTCGGACACTTCCAGGGCAGCGTGACCATTGTGACATCAAAGCTGAATTGTGATGATAAGTTTTCTGCGACTAACTGTGTAAACCTCTCGTTCATTACAGCGTTACATAGAGCTGAATTTTGAACTTTCGATCCTCAACACACTTCAATGTAGGCACCATTTCAATGGTCTCTTGGGGGCGGCTGACGTGAGAAGTTGAGACATTCATTACGTCATGATGAAGATGGATCAAGGAATATTCCAAGGTTATTTCATTCCATCTTGTCGGTTTTCGAATCAATCTACATCTCAACAACGAACATTGCATCTCATTCTTTTGCATCAAACACCATGGTCAAGATACTGCCACCTCCTAAGCCCGATATCCCGGAGCCAGAGCCTGGAATGGCTCTCTCTCTCCTTCCATCAGGTCACTACTTGTGGCTAGACGACTATGAGTACTACGACCAACTAGGCCGCAATCCTCTCCAGCAGGCAAAGCTATGGCTCATCACCGACCCAGAAGAGCGGGTGGCCAAGCTTGACGAGGTGCTTGAAAATTACCCGAAGCAAGTTCACAGGCGGAACATGCTGTATGACGCCGCAAAGCGCGGCGACGAGACCTTGGTTCGACGCCTCGTGGCCACGGGCTTGAAGGTGCACCCGGATATCCCAGAAGGTCCTCAATCGGAGGAGGAGGCTCAGGCCGATCAAGAGGCGAGAGAGAATGGATCCGTCCCGGATAAGGATGACCCTTCGGCGACCCCAGTTCATGTTGCGGCCCTCTACGGCCATGTGGGATGTCTTGATATCCTCTTGGAACAAGGAAAGACCGATGTGGATGTCCGCGACAAGTCTGGACGTACTCCGCTCATTCTCGGGGCGAAACATCCAGATGTAGTGCGATACCTTCTCGGCAAGGGAGCCGATCCAACTGCAAGGGCGAATTCTGAATGTGGGAATGGCAACGCACTGGAGTTTGCAGCTGATAATGCTGCAATGGAAAGTGTCAAGCTGTTGCTGGAACATCCTATTCACAGCTCGACAAAGAAGAGGAAGAACACTACTGATAAAGAGCCGGAGGAGTGGGTCACTCCGTTGGCCATCAAAGCGGCTGCGAAGGCGCCTCAAGGCTTCAACACGCTCAAACTTCTACTCGAGCACGGTGCTTATCCGGTAGAGGCACGAGATGGTAAGACAAAAGGTGAGTTGCTATCAAAGGAACAACGGGAAGCCATTGTCGAGGCTATCCCAGAAGCAGCAATGGCCGGCTCTGTCGATGCTCTCAAGCTACTCCTCAGCTACCAGTATCCCACCAATCTCGATGGCGAGATCCTCCCCTTCGACATTTCCGAGGACCTCCACAAGCCGTTTGTGTATGGGGCGTACGGTGCCATGGAAAACAACAGCCCCGAAAAGTTCGAGTTCATCAACAGCTTTGGCATCACTGAGCACGAGACCATGTCCCTCGACCAGCTCCCCGAAGGCCAAACCCTCAACCTTCAGCACCTGCTTGACCAAGCTGCAGGGGCGGGGTCTATTGACAGTGCTCGGCTGATGATGGAGCGCTATAGCGCTGACCCCAACAAGCACCGCATGCCGCCGGGTATGAAGCCCTTGTACTTGGCTGCAGCTAACGACAAGCCCGAAATGGTCCGCTTTCTTCTTGAAACCCACGGCGCCGACGTTCACACGGGGAATGGAAGATACGCGACAGGTCCGACTGCACTATGGATCGCGGTAGTCCTCAAGTCTATGGAGTCCGTCCGTCTTCTCCTCCAGCACGGCGGCCCGGTGGATCATATCGAAGAGGTGATCCGCAATGTGCCAGGCCCAATGACTGTCGTGCTGAAAGCCGACCGTGAAGACACTGGCTCCGCATCTTCAGTGCGACTTGAGACCCAAGAGACGGCAAAAGCGTATCTCGAAAAGTACAAGGGCAACTTCCAGAACCTCAACCCACCATTCGTTCTCTTAGAGATCGGACCCGAGGACAAGGAATGGATCGAGAAGCTGCAGGCGCGAAGGTCGGCTGAGGAGCTGGCCGAGTCTGGAGAAAATGCAAGGGAACTGGATGAGAAGTCGGGAACCAAAGAGGAGGAGCTTAGCCAAGATGATCCCCGGAAGCTTTCGGCACCATTTCCGACTATTACTGAAAGAGACGACGAGCTGCTGAATGATGATGATCTCATTCCGAAGTTTGTACCGTTCTTGGTGCCCGCGGGACAGTAGGAGTCTGAGTGGATGCGACTAGACGAGGCATGCCTACAAATAAAGTGCTATTTCCCCCTATCAATAATGGCTGGTCATCTATTAAAGCTGATGCTCAACTGGCTGCTTACGGTGCTATGAACGTTTGGAGGTATCAAGTTGATAGAACAGTCTCACATTACTTGCTCGATTCTTCTGTGATAGCAATTCGCCTCTGCCCGAAAAGTGAAAACAGTCTGCAGTTAATAGATAATTACACAGATACGCGTTTAAACCAAACAGCGCAGTCGGCAGCTTGCGTAATCTGGTCCTATTACACCCTTGCAAGTGGTCCCTGCTCATTGCACCCGCTGAGTTCCATCAATCGCATCGCTGTTTCGAGTTTGGGTCGAGTTTCGGGTTGATGGAATAAACAATTGGTTCGCCATGCTGAAACAACAAGGCCGATCCTTTATTAAATTCTCTGTAAAGATAGGAGAAACAGGCTCAGCTATTCTCTATCGCCATAAAACAATGGCCTTTCGCTCACTATTTGTCTCGCTATGGCGACTAAGATATCCTGTCCCTTGACTCACGATACGGTTATATAAAATGAAGCTTGCATTTTATATCGCTATCCCTGCGATCGCAGTAAATGCGTTGGCGACAGGCCGCGTCTCATCGTCGCTGGGCCCCCTTCGCCGTGCCAGTGGCCAACCGACTTCAACTTTCTGCGGCGCCCCGAACGAGTTCGAGGTCATCTCTGGTAGTCCGTGGATTGTGTTTTCCATGAACTACAATTACCAAGCAATTGATGGTTCTTGTTGTACTGGATACTATGACATTTCGGGGTCTGGGGATGCACAGCAGATCCACTGGAGCAGCATTTGGGACATTGGTGCTTCCACAAACCCTGATCTGGTCAAGGGGTATTCCTTCGTTGGCCTCACCCAGGGCCTGCAGACAAGACTCAGCGATATTGGAAGCATCCCGACTACATATGAGTGGACTGTGTCAAACTCTACTGCTTACAAAGGTACTTCTGCCTTCTGGGAGCAGGATACGTGAGGCATCAGCTAATCTTTTGAGCTAGGCAACGTCGTCTATGATTTCATGACTTCCGACACCAAGGGCGATGAGACATCGAGCGCAGCGCAGGAACTCATGCTCTGGGTAAAATATGAGGGCGGACAAGTGCCAATCGGTTTCGATAAAGGACCTGTCGCGACCATCAACAACCTCTATGGAAAGAGTGGCTGGAAGCTGTACCAAGGCCTCAACACCGACACTGGCATCACGGTGTCCTCTCTTCTGGCTCCCGAGAATGACCAGTTCGGTAATCTGGATGGGGGATCTTTCACGGGAGACATCAAGGACTGGCTCTTGGCCTTATCCAAGCAGGGTGTGTTTAGTGAGAGCACTTATGTCAACGTGGGAAACGCTGGCATGGAGCCGTTCTGGGGGACTGTGACATTCGACAACACCCTGTCGCTCAGAATCAACTTGTAGGGAGGGGGGTCGTAGGGTTCGTTCATCATGTCTAGAAAGAGTCAAATTGTAACGCTATCAGCACCAATCTCGCCGGTACGAGAAGCCCTCCGGTATGCTGTCACACATCTTTTTCAGTAGAGAAGTCCTTATAGTCGTACATTTATTGCCTCTTGATGGTCCGATCATGCCTGACCAAACTCAGGTCGCAACGCTCAGATCACTTTCTGACCTGCATGTCGTGCGTTGCATTGCCAACACTACTCCTTGGTCAAGGATCATTGCCCTTCAGCCAGTCACGCGACTAGGGCTGCAGAGAAAGAATGGAGAAATGATCCTACACTGAAAGAAAACCTGGATTGCGCAAAATTTTCCTTTCTTCCTCTTCCTCTTCCGAATGTATCTGGCCTCACGCCTGCCTCTGTTCTCGCCAGTCGAGAAAGGCCAACCTCTAACACACAGTCTCAATGAGTATCTTATCGACCTAATGGTAAGTATCAAACAGTCTCTTTCGCTTTCCCTGTCCATGATGAAATCGAATCAAATACTTCCATGGCTATGAACTTCTGGCATGATTCAAACACATTCCGACTATTAATCTGAGACACCCCTTCATATTACTTGCCCGTGAGACACTAATCTTTGAAGGGGGGTGCTGACCGTTCAAGTTAGGTCTGATCTGGCGGGGGAAGCTCGAGATTGGCTCTCACTTCAGACTGATGCTACGCCTGCGTCTCATGTCCTTGTATTGTCCATTGCGTTAGGTAGCCGGTGAAAGCCATAGTGAATTCTTAACCATCAATGGAAATAGAAGACTTTTCCTATTAATTACTTCTGACAATTATGTATGAGTGTTACAACTACAACGAGTTCACTGCTGCCACAGCGAGTCCTGCTACGGCGACCGACCAGAATTCAACGCTTTGGCCTCGTCCACCACCACTGGAGTTTTCCGGCGTGGCAGTAACTTTAGCACTAGTCTGACTGACTCCTACACCACTCGTTGCTGTTGACGCCTGGGTATCTGTCGATGCACTCGTCGCGTGAGCTGCGACGTAGCAACCGACAATCGCGAGGGTGTCATTCAACCACACTTCCCCATAAGGTACCGCTTTCATAGCTCTATACCATCGGTTGGGACAGTACGCGGCGTTCTCAACAGCTTGAGAGCTATGCTCAGCCCACCACGATGACGCCACGCTACCAAAGGACCAGTACTCAGACAACAGAGTTGATGGCACATAGTCTGAGAAGGAACACACTTTTGATCGAGGGGGGTTGGTGCAGGCGGATCTCCCCATGACGTCGATAAAGGTCAACTTGCAACCTTCGTTCAGCTCGCTGCCAAAAGATAAAAAGGCAGAGCCGAGTTCTCCAGTTGGTTTGTGGACGTCAAAGAAGGATTCGAAGGAACGGGTTGTGCATTCTGGAGGGTCGCTTGTGATTGTTGGTCTTTCTGTAGGCAAGATGGTTTCGAATAAGGATGCTATAGATCCGGTGACCTGAAGGAAGAGGATTGTTGTGGTGGGTTTCATGTTGAAAATGGCGTGCGTTGTCGTGAGGGTTGGTGTGATCAAAGCAATGACAGACAGCGGCGTCTAGAGAGCCGTCTTCTTGATCAAATCTGAAGCAAGAGGAAGTCTAATATCCTCGTTGATCGTGAACTCGGTTTGAAGTCATTAAAACTGACCTGATGCTCCCTTGCTCGGCGTTATCCCCTTTGGGCACGCGTGACTTCGGCTGCTACCATAAGAGGCCTGTCAGTTGAGGCTGGGCAAATTACACCCTCTCCAACATCCAATAGGAATTGGCGGAATGGGTCTTTACCCCTTGGGGATGAATTGAGCTTGCAGAGAATTGAACTTGTTCCGAAGGCGACCGGAAGTATCGGGCCAAATCAAGGCCGGCCCGTCGAATGTCGCTGACGACAGCGGGCATCAACCTCTCACTACTGAAATGGACTAAACCCTAAACGTAAGATCAATGGTTCATGTTTGCAGGAATACTGCTAGTCAAAGGAGGCCAAGACAATGGTGTCCTGAGACGAAACGCGAGGGACACGCGTGTTAGCGAGGGAGCTAACTGTTCTTGTGGTTCATCCTCCCTGGATCAATCGTCACCGGCATATGGTCCCAAATACCGGTATCTGCTCACTCCCCAGCCTATTTGATTTGGATTGCCAAACCGATTAGCGTGGAGAGAAAGCGTGACATGTAGGTGACACAAGCTGACATGCGGCGCATAAGGATGATAGACCCTCTAGTTCAAAAACAAGTCCAGGGAACGAATTAACCTTAACTCAGCTCTTAGTGTCTGTAAGTGCGGGCGATTGCTTCCTATTCCAGCAGCTGGAAAGACAAGGCATCGGGCTCGAACTAGCACAACCGATGAGAAGAGACAGAATCCTTTGGCGCAGGGCTGCTTTGCGGCGAGCCTGGGCATCGCCATCAAACAGCTGGTGTGGGCAATGCTAAGGAGGAGGTTCATGTCGCTCAGGGGAATCGACGCTCTCTTCGCCATCACTACTGACCCGGCTGCCTTCTTCGTCCAAGACATATGGCTGAGTATGCCAGGTCTCATGCTATTGACCGTCCTTCTCTGGGGCATTCCTCTCGCCGCCATCGTAACACCGGCGGCCATCTCAGTCACGACTCTGACGACGCAATCAAACCAGAGCTGTAATATCCCAGCCTTGAACTTCGAGAAGAGATTCGACTGGAAGTATAGGACACCACAGTCGACTCTGGCAAACTACAACGAAACCATTTATGGTCTTGGCATACGGCCACCACTGTCCGACTATGGCCCAGACGAGGAGGGCAACGATGTTGCTGATTCATGAAAATACGGTGGGCCAACACCCGTCGCCGAGAAGCTGCTGCGCAAGGTTGTCATCGGCCAGGAAATCCTCCCGTTCCCCTCCATCTGTGACCCGAACTGTACCTACGTAACCACGACTCCCGGCGTCGGATACAATTGCTCGCGGATCAGTTTCAACTCAGCAGAAGCTACGTACATCAACTCCACGGACGCCTACCGAAAGTCGTCTTATATCTACATCGGCGTTCTCTTCAATAACCGCGAGCTCGTGGCCCTGGCAGAACAGAGGGAGCATCGAGACAAGCTAGTTTCGGACGATGAGTATTTCCAGTGCCAACCACATCGCGTCACTTATAGGCTCAACGTCACCTTTATCAATGACATCCGTCACCTCCAGGTCATCAACGAAGAGTTCCTAGAGCGTGTTCCCTGGCCCATGTTTCTTGGGAACATGTCACTCTCAGCGACCTACAAGGAAACCAACTTTTGGGCGTATCAAGCACTGGCCGATCTCGTGGGCCAGCACCTCCAAGGGCATATCTGGTTTCCACGTGGGGGCTGGAGTGGACAGGTGACGACAACGATACTGAGCTACTCCTCTCTAGTTGGGTCGCGAAGAGATTTTAGAAATTTGAACAAGACTCTATATTCAGTTGTGGAGTAGCCGAAGCTAGGCTTCCGACAAGGTATCGTGGACCTCGTGAGGAACGTCTCCATCTCTCTCCTCGCAGACCCAACTTTGCATATCTATGATACGAGCCCCGGTATCGGCGAAACATTTTCTGTCTCCAACATCTGGAGATATGACCCTAGGGCACTATGGATTGCTTACGGGGGCGTCTGTCTGGTGTGCACGGTCGGAGTCTCCGTCGGGGCGGTTGCGATGAGACTAAACGGCTGTTCTAGTGACGTGTCGTTCTCGAGGATACTATGCACGACAAGGAACTTCTCCCTCGATCAGGCCATGGATGGGTCTAGATTCGGGGCCCATCCACTGAATGAAGAGCTAGAGAAGCTGCCGTTGAAGTTCGGGGAGCTATCGGACCAGGGCCATGTGGGTTTTGGCACAGAGGGTCAAGTCACTGAACTTGCAAGAGGACGATGCGAGAGAAAGGTTGCTTGAGAAGGGAATATGTCCTGCGACCACCTCGGTTTCTCCATGAAATGCAATATATTGGCTATGCTTAAGTAGGGTGCTAGATATTAGATGCCAAGTGCGACTCCATACACTAATAAACATATCGGAAGTTGAGGTTGCGACGGTCCGTCTTATCAGAAATCTCAAGTTGGTCCGGAGGCAGAGAGATGGTCGTCTGTTGAAGCTTGTCTCGACGCTTATTCTCCGTGATCAGCGTGAAGCGCAGAACCAGCATCGTCAACGTCGAGATGCCGAAGCAGATAGTCGTTGCGAGGAAACCACTCTGGGATGAAGTTAGTGATGCGCACTCTCCTGCATTAGCAATGGATTGTAACTCACTGCATACTCTGGGGCTTCACGTGGGAAGAAGAGGAAAGGCCCAATGATATTGCCAGCGGCGTAGCAGAAAAACATCATGGCTGAAGCAACACTCTTCTTGGTAAAGCCCGCGACGTTGGAAGCAATTAGCGAGAGGGAGATGGGGAAGCCGGCAGCAAAGGCCACAAATAGCCATAGGCCGAGGAGCCGGCTGCCTTGGTTGGGGCCATATCTAACCAGAATCGAACCCATCAAACTGAGGTTGTGTTAGTTAGAGGCAGTGAAGGCGAAGGCAGGATCTATACTGACCTGATGAGGCTCAGAGCTGCTCCGACAATGGTTCTGTATCCGTCGAAGCGACTGCACAAGTAACTCGAACTAATGGCAAAGAAGGCTAAAATAGCACCCATGGGCATGTTGAGCAGATAAACCTGGAATCGAGTGAAGCCAAAGCCAGCCATTACCAGACTGCTAAACTATAGAGGCGTCAGAGAGATGCATTCCATATCTTCCACCGCTCTACTTACCGTTGTGTGGGCGCCGTTCGGGATGCTAAACGTCAGCTGATAGACCATCAGCAGCAACACGTTGGGATCCTGGACCACCTCGCGGACTTGGTCCCACTTGAAGTGATTATCCTTCATGCCGGTTTGGTTGCTACGGATTCGGTCGACGGCTTGAGTCCGTTGTTGTTCATCGAGGAAGCGCGCTTTGTCAGGTGTGTCGGGGAGAAAGATGAGAAGGACCACAGCCCAGACGAGGGTGATGAGGCCAAAGATGATAAAGAGCCACTGCGGGTTGAGCATTAGCTGTGAAACGATAGAGAACTGGGAGTCTTCCATACCCTCCATGCGTCAAGGCTTCCGCCGATATGAGCGATGCCGTAGGCCAACAGACCTCCAAACATGGTAGCAATGGCGTTACCAAGGAACCAGATGCCGTGTCTGAGGGGCTGTTCCTCTCGCTTGTACCACATTCCGGTGATCAAAGAGAATCCAGGCGAGATGGATGCTTCAGCGGCACCGAGAAAGAAGCGAGCAATGATGAGACCCTTGAAGTCCTGAACTGCAGCGTGGCAGATCAAGACGACAGCCCAGACAAAGCTGTGAGCCAGGTGAGATTTTGTTCACTACATGGTGGATTGAACTGACTGACCTTGTACCGGCTAGGTATTTACCCAGTGGCAAGCGGACCATCAAGAATGAAGCCGGGTAGCTAAAAGCCAAATAACCAAAGTAAAAGACGCTGCTGCTCCAGCTGTATCTCGATCCGACCAAGTCCTAATGTTGTTAGCTGACTCGAGTTGAAAACTTGACAGGGAAACTTGACTCACTAGGTCATCAATAATTCCCATTATGGAAGAAAAGTTCAACGATTGCTTGTCAAGGAACTGAAGCGTATATGAAACGAGGAGCAGAGGCATTAGGCTAGATAGTTATCGTCAACAATCGCACATCAGTGCTCGAGCCTCGAAACTTACCATAAGTCAATTCTCCTCAAAAGGTGTTTTCCCTGGTGGTTTGTTGCTGTCCCCTCCTCTGCCACCTCAAGGGAACCTTGCAGGCTGAGCATCTCGCCGACCTTGGGAGTTGGCTCCTCGGGGTGGAACATGGTCTTGTCTGTCTTGTCCTGTTCCATTCTGAGCTTGCAAAGTGATAATTATTCGTGTTGGTAGAGATGTCGATGTGTCTGCTGAGATCGCCACTCTGAAAGGCAGAGAATCGCCTGGTTAAGTAGGAGAAGCTGTATCTGCTGAATAGGGAGACCGAGAGTGACAATGGCCTGTTACTTTATCAATAGCTCCATAGAGCGGTCCAGTCGTTCTCCTCCCCCGCAATCTATAACAGGGGTATTATCTGGTTCACCCACGTCGTCGTCAATTCCAGACGTCAAACTTTGCCTCCCGTGATAACGTGCCGCGACGTTAGCCTCCGCGGAGCAGTAACGAGTCCAACGTGATTGGTCACATCGGCAAAGAAAGGTTCGCATCACAGCGTCCGAGCGACGGGTGCGCTAACTCGATTCAAAGGGCGATGCCGATTGGACAGGTCGGCAACGAAAAGCCACCGACCGAGTCGTACCCTGGAAACCTGAATCATCAAGTGGGAATGGGTGGTTGATATGCTTCCCGCTCCCCGGATCCGAGATGATGGGTTGATATCTCGAACGTGGGGTAATCGGGTTTTGATTACATTCTTGGAGATAACGACGTAATCTTGGGTGGAGATGAGGGCATCTAGATTACCAGATCTGTCCATGTGGAAAACTCATAGCGATGTACTCGAGATAACAGGACGGAGAAGTATGCCGTTCCAGTTGATACGTCAGAACTCAGACCCGAACATCGCTGCCAAGATTGCAAGAGATGCCAAAACGAGTCAGGAGACGACAAATCGATTAAGGAAAAAGTGCCAATTTAATGCAACCATTACATGAGGGATATCCAATATATTGGCAATTATGTACATTTTTACTCCAATATGCGGTTTCACATGCTACAGTCTATCTATGATCGGCTCCACATCCCGATGAAACTCCTCCCAAGCTTTGGTTGAGAGCTCCGGACCCAGGAGTATTTCGCAAGCTGTTGCGGCTAGACCTTTGCCGCAGTCTAGTGCGCTGTCTAATGCCTCCTTAGTACCAGCTGCCGCTGCAAACTCTGGTGTGTGAGGCTGAATCAGGGGGTCGTCGGTTCCTATCCAGAACATGGGATGGATGCCTGGTACCATGTAGGTGACGTTGCCTGGAAGTGTTAGCCAGCTGTTCCTTGTGAAGTCCATCTCGACTTACCCATGTCTGTTGAAGCTCCCATTGGTGGTTTCCCCGACTCTTCAAGGTACTCTCTGCCAAATGCCTTCATGTGTCTCGTAAACTCTGTAGAGATGGCCGTGTTGGGGCAAAGCTCCATGTAGTCTTTGTCTCTGTTTCCAAGTCAGCAAATGCGCATTCAGTGAGTTCAGATCTGTACTTACGAATGCCAGTCGCACTCCAATGTGCAGCCGGTTCCCACCGCTCCAGCCTTGAAGCACGCCTCCACCTTGCGTGACAGATCTTGAATACTCTCGACGGTGCTCTCCCTCAGATAGTACTCGAGACTCGTGGTATCAGGGATGATATTCGGCTCAGCGCCTCCTGATCTGATGACACCATGCACCCGTGCCGAAGGAGGCAACTGTTGTCGCAAAAGGGAAATGTTGACATACGACGATACCACAGCATCCAGGGCATTCTTCCCATGCCAGGGACTCATCCCCGCATGAGCATTCTGGCCTTTAAACGTCACCTCCAACTGCCTCCGCGCGCTCGACTTGGCCGCCGAGATACCATCCACCCTCCTCGTTCCCTCGGGTGAAAGACGTCCTGTGGGGTGCGCCATGAGACACGCATCAACACCTTGATAAGCTCCAGCTTCGATGAGACGGATCTTGCCTCCGCCTCCTTCTTCAGCGGGAGTTCCAAGAAGTCGTACTCGTCCCTTAAGTTTTCCATGACGAAGAACTTCAGCTGCTGCGAGGAATGCAGCGATTGAACTTGTTGCAATCAAGTTGTGTCCACAGGCGTGGCCAAGACCAGGGAGAGCGTCATATTCGGCATTGAACACGACCAACTTGCCTCCTTGGCCAAACTCGACCTCAAAAGATGTCTCGAGGCCATATGCATGTCTCGTTACCTTGAAGTCGAGATTTTGCAAGAGATCGCAGATGTTGTCATGGGCCTGGAACTCCTGAAAGTTGTACTCTGGATTGTCATGGATCTGGAGCTAGATGTTAGTCTTGTAAATAGCGGTGGGTCTGTGACACATACCTTTTTACATATTGAAGCCAAGTCATCGGTATGAGTCTCGATCGACTTGGAAATTGTGTCGTATATTTGCTCAGTTGATAGAATCATCATGGCGTGCTGCTGCTCAACAGATTGGTAACTGGCAATGCACGATATTTGACCATCGATATCATCGTGAATTTTACAATGCAATTCTTTTATATAGCGCATCTACTTCATCATCAGGCCATAGCTGCATCTCAACACCAACCAAGGTTTCACGACCTGAATCGCGTGGAGCTCACAACAGGGGACACACCGAGTCGGCTAAACCGCCCAATCATGAACTCTAATGAAGCGGTCTGTGTTGTATCTCCACTCTTTATTGGCAAGCTAAATTGCCGAGGCGGCCACTCACGAGCTTTCTGGTTGTCGCTCGTGGCTTGGGCCAGTTGAAGCTATTCCCAATATTGAATGCCGAGCCAAGACACTCGCCACCGCGCTTGAGACTCGCAAGTACTTATCCGCGCATCTTGCCGAGCTGACCAGTCGGCATCCTCTAGAGTCTTTTAAAGTTATCTGTACCTTGCCGAGCTGTCCATTTACAATCTCGAGTTTCCTCCTTCTCGCACTCGTCACGACTCGTCGAATGCCGAGCGAGGTCCCATCACCGAATCGCCGAAAGGCGCGATCAAAGAACGGTAACCAAAGTCGCCTCGTTCTCCAATTTAGGAAACTTACCCCCTACACAGGCTGCGTAACCTGTCGGATCCGAAAGGTCAAGTGCGACGAGCGACGGCCCGTCTGTGAGAGATGTGCCAACAGCCCCATGAAGTGTGAGTGGTTGGAGCCTGGGAAGTCTCTGAGCGTGAGGAGGTCACGGGGGTCCAATAGTGCGTCTAGTCCAGGGAGCTGCCGTAGCTCTCCTCGACCGTTGGCGCCATCACGTCCAGCCACGCCTCGAGATAGTCCATCCTCCAAGAGCAGCGGTATGCAGCATGCCACGACACCATCACAATCGAACGATGATGCCTCGAGTCATAGCCCGGAAAACAACAACCGGCAGCCTCATTCGACTCTGTCTGCGAACCATGCTCCTCTCGCGAATTCACTGCAGCTCAGCACCGACGATGAAGCAGCATTTCTCTACATCCCGGAGTCGATGATGGTGTTGTGCTATGGGAAACTCTGGAAATGGAGCTGCTTCTCATACATCTATACGCACATTGCGAACCAATATTCCGGCGTGATGAGAAGTCTGATTGCCGTCGCAAGCATGGAGTTACGTGCTCAACAAGTGCTTCAGGCTCAAGAGAGCGATAATTCGACCAAGTCACTGGAAGCAGCTCATCGCCTTGGGGCCGCTGCCGCAGCGCACTACAGTCTAGCTCTACAAGACTTGTCATCTCTGCTACATCTTATTTGCCATTCTGAGGGTCGAGACGACGATATAAACGCGTTGTTTACCATGTGGTTTCTCATTTTACGGTACGAGGCCTACGACTCGGAGAGTACAGGGGCATCTTTGGTTCATCTGGAGGGCATCCGGTCATTCCTGAAGCCGTATCTGGATGGTGACGAATATCTGGATGGGAAAAGACTGCCGTCCCTTTCACAAACAATGCTACTATACACACTGTAGGCCTTCCTCTCCGAGATGCGAACCTAAGCTGATGGGTTTTCAGATACCTAGATGCAGATTCCGCGACCGGAAATGTCCACGGCGGTCAACTCTGCATGGACTTTTCATCTCGAGAAGCCTCAGACTACATCTCCCACGAGCGCTTGTTCCTGAGCGGACGATCCATCCTACCCAAAATATGGGGAGACGACTACCCGGTTACCGAAATTTTCGATGATTTGGAAAACTACCGGCCACTGCGCCTGTATCACCTGTGCCAGGGTGCGAAGCTGGAGCTCCTAAGACTAGCAAGATCAGCAGCAGGTCCCGATAATGTCAGTCTGCAGAGACTCTGGCGCCATATCCAGAGCTTTGGTGATGTAAGCAGCAACTAACAGCATAGAAAAGAAAAACAGCTGACTGATATGACCAAGGAATTCACTGATATCTTGCTCTTGGCCAGACAAGTCACCAGCTCTGGTGGCAAACGACTCATGTGGACAGTCTACTCAGCCTTCTTGGACTTTCACGCTCTACAAGTCCTCTACTCCTGCTTACACGTAGACCAAGAATCCCAATCGCGGATGGACTCATCACTCACTCAGATTCTGAAAATCGCATCCAAGGCCCTTAGAGAGGATCCAAGGCAGGCATATCGCTTGATATGGTCGTTGTCGGTGGCTCTCTGCAAGACTCAAGGACACCCTGATCATGTATGGCTATCAGCACAACTCGCAAAGGCACGGGTGTTGTTGCCAAACTTTGGCGTTCCTGGGTTGATACTTGGACAGTGTGATGGACTTCAGAGTGGCCATGTACAATGAACTATAGGCGTAACAAATTGTCATCATCTCATAATCGACAAAACAAACAAGCCTGCTTAATCTAAACACTCTGCTGGGGTCCTGTCTTTTCCAAACTCAAATAAACATTCTTCGGCGACCTCGTCAAAGTAACTCTCTCATCCTGCTTGCTCAACTCTGGCTTGACGGGGTTCAGCTTGAACTCCCAGAGAATCATGGTGAAGAATATCCGCAACTCAATGTATGCCAGCTTCTTTCCAAAACATCCTCGAGGACCAAGACCAAAGGCTTGAGCAGGTCCGCCGTTGGGATCAAAGACGGTCTCTTCTTCTCCGCTCTCCGTCCTTTGGGTTCTGAGCCAGCGCTCGGGGAGGAATTCTGTTATGTTTGAGTTGTCAAAGGCTGGGACCTTTTCCCTGTGCGCTTTGGAGTTCACTGATCGTTTGCTATAGTCGACCTCGATGCTGCTTGGTGTCATGAAACCCGGTCCACTGGCCATCAAGCCTACAGTAGTGCCCTTTGGAATATGAACACCAAGAATCTGAGTGTCAACCAAAGCTTGGCGAAAAGTGACGGGAGCAGGGCGGGAATGTCTCAGAGACTCTTCGATAACGGCGTCAAGATAGGCGATGTGTTGATTCTTGGTGATCTCGGCAACTGTTGGGAGGCGGTTCTCGGCCGCTGCTTCGGGGTATGCTTCGTAGAGGGCTTTTCGAAGAAGGGATTGCGCGCGCTGGTCATCGGTTAAATACTTGCATGCCCAGCGCATGACAGACGAGGTGGTCTCGAGGCCTCCCACCAGGTACCCAAGGAGCTGTACAGTGTTAGCGCAAATAGTAGTGGTTAAGCACAACTTACCTCGGACTGGATGACCTGAGAGTAATAGTTTGGCTTCCGACCCTCCTTTTCAGCAATGGCATCCTCTCGAGCCAGCATGTTATCCAAAGCGCATCTCTCTGGATGTCCAGATCTCCTCCGCTCAACACTCTTCGCAATCTCACGGTTCCTGAGCCTGTCACGGCCTGCTGCAGCTCGTCTCATCATCGGTGAGAGATTCCTGTACAGAAAGTGGCCTAGTCTTGGCAGAGGTGACCTGACAGCAACGAGGATGCTGTCTGCCAATATCGTGAAGAATCCAAGTTCCTCATCGAGGGGCACGTGCTTGAACTCGAAAACGTCATCTCGTCCGCCTGGGCTGGATGCACCCTCAAGCTCTCTGGTTTGCTTAGCAATCTGGGATTGTTCGAGGCCAAGACCAAAGGAAACGGCCATGATAATGTCAAGGGCTGCATTGTGGATGTCTTCGGCCGTGTCAAACGGTCGTCCGTTGGAGAGACGAGCCTTGTTACTCCAGAGATCAACAAGAAGGGCAAACTTTTCGTAAATCTCGGGGGAAGAAACCTAGAAAATTCAGAATAGCTCAAGAATCGGGGCATGATACCAACGTCCTGTAGGAAATTCATCGACATCAAGTCTCGGACAAGCTCCTTGTTCCTCTTGAACTGAGGGTCCGAAGAAAGCATCACGATGTGGTGACTCGGAGCGACACCCACAAACATATTGATGGTCTCGTCAGCTCTGTCAAACTCCTTTAGACGACGCGTCGCGATATCCACAGCCTCCCAGTGATCGGCCATAAACACCAGCGGCCGACCAAAAGGACGGAAAAAGACCTGGACCAGGGGCGACTAATGCTTGATGACCTGGCTCGCCCACCACTCCCTGCGATTTGGAGCCTTTCTGAACTCGGGCAGGTCGCCAAAGAGAGAGTTTGCTGCTTCGACATTGTGCGGGATACCCGGGATGGGCTTGGGACGAGCGAGTCGTAGAAGGACGAGGAACAGACCGATGAGGATAGCGCCCACGGCCAAGCCTAGGCCTGGCGGCGCCTGACGGAACAGGTCAATCGTGTTCTGCAGCATCTTTGCTGTGCCAAAACGCGGTGGAAATGACGAAACAGACAGAGGCCAACCTCGTTTATAGGTGGCTGGTCCTTTATACACCAACTGCCACGTAGTAATCAAACTCCGATTAGTGGCTGCATCGCGGCGACTGGGCTTGAGCTTCTTATTGGTCTGCGAGGAATGGTGGAGGGAACATCCCAGCCCGGTTTAGTTAAACGTGGCTCACGTAAGATAAGCAGTCGAGGCGATTTGGGGCGTATTTTGCGCTCAGTAGACCAACTCCCATATTTATCCGTATTAAACCGTCTTACCAACCCTCAGAGAGTCCGCAGTCGATACGGTGGTACGCCTGAAGTTCCGCCGAGGGATCATATTGATAAGGCAGTGTATAAATAGATGAGGGTAGGCAACGGGTAAAAGGACCAAGCAAGACGCGGCTCAATCGCCGAAATATGAGTTGGCGGGGTTCATAACCTATCTTATAATACTCACTCAATGTGTGGCTAAGTGCCAAGCATATGAGCATGGCCGTTAAGCTGTGTGGTCATCTTTCCATCACTCGCTTCAAGTCCGAGTCGGGGGGCGATACTTGGTAGGAAACAAGGAAAGGCATCATATCGTACCTCGTGCTACACTGCAAGTAAAAATTCCATATTGCAAAAAGGCCGTCGGACTCTCAGCCAATAGATACAGTGGAATATCAATGCTAGAGTGACATGGGACCGCGTGGTAGGCGACTTCGTTTTCACACGTCCAAGTATCGACCCGGCAGAAGCAACAACCAACAGGCCCAAGTGATATACGCAGGCTTAACCCTTCCTCTTTTAAATCCTAAGTAACAAAGAGTGCTCTACCTAGCCGAGTAGTTAACTTGAAAGACCTTGCACCGCCCCAAAGCAAAATTCTTCCTTCCGTAATAACCCTAAAAACGCGCTCTCCTTTTTGGATTTTCCAGTCTCGGTCGATTAAGAGTCTTATAACCAAGATTAACCCTTTCTCTCCCATCTTAAAAGCACAAAACGTGCTGGCGCCTGGTCAAGTGGTCAATCTCTAAAAAATCATCTCCTAAAAACAAACCTAAAACCACCTCTCTTTAATCCGCATACCTAAAATCCACCTCTGACCAGGTGCCATCTAAAAAAGTATCTTTTTGTATTTTCAAACACATGGCCTTTACTATCATAGCCTTTTTAAACATGCTCCCTAAGGAATGGCAGCAACTACGTTGTCACAAAGACGCGGCAACTTGGAAACAAACGATCTATTCCTCTAGTCTTGACTCTTTTGCTCATCAAAGGTTGAAACTCTCCTCAAGAGGGAGACTTCTACTGCTCGCACCCACAAAAATAGTGTAGTTGCCAATCTGAAGAGTCCACTCCTGCTTCACCACATCCCATACGCTCAAGTCTCGTCGAGTCAGCTCAAACTGGACCTCAGCTGATGATCCCTTCTCGATTGCCAGCTTCTCAAAGCCACGTAGCTGTTTGGGTGGGCTATTAGGAATGGCTACATAGAGCTGAGCCGCTTCCTCGCCACAGATCGGGCCGACGTTGGTGATGGTGGCCTTGACTGTGGCAATCGTCTGCCACAGATCCTCAGTCGAGGCAGTATCTTTGATGCTAATCTTGAGAGAGGAATACTCGAACTCGGTGTAGCTGAGGCCAAATCCAAACTCGAATCGCGGAGTAATGTCTCGAGCATCGAACGAACGGTAGTCGAGGTAAACACCCTCAGTGAAATCGCACTGCGGGTCCTTGCTACCTGGCTCCAGACCACAAGGAGCATACGGCGTGTAATCGCTCTCGTTCTTGGCAATGGTGTAGGGCAGCTTTCCCGAGAAACCAGCTTCACCGTAGAGAAGTTTAACCAGTGACTCTCCACTGTCCTGGCCGGGAAGGTGGGCAATGATAGTCGCGGTGATGTTGGGATGCTCGATCCATTGGTCGACAAGACGGATGCCAGCAGCATGGATGACAACAATGGTGTTGGCACACTTGGATGCCACATTCAAGATCAAACCGTCGCTAAAGTCATCGTGAAGACCATCACGATCCCAGCCTTCTGTGGCCATGGCATTGATAAAGACCAAGCAGACATCAGATGCACCGTTGACATCAGGATTGAAGGATGAAAGATCCCAGTTGACCCAGCTGCCGTCCTTGGCTGCTCTCTGCTGAAGGGCGCTGAGGGGCTACTCAATGTTAGACAGCTCAACCATCTTGGGCAGTCCCGACTTACATCGCTGATGTATGGTGGCGAGTTGGCAGCAGCACGTCCTCCCGAGACAATAGTTCCTCCTCTAGCCGCCTGGTCGAAATGCTCCTCCTTACCAAGGACAGCCTGGCCCATTTCAGGCGACGACGTATATCCAAGCTCGAAGAGAATATCCGTGTTCTTCGTCTCGGGGACGGTAGCATCGTATCCGAAAACAGAAATCATCTTGGGGTTTTCGCGGAAAGGGAGCGCGTTGTCTTCGTTCTTGACCAAGACGTGGCCAGCGATGGCGCCCTCCATGAGGATCGGCTTCGACTCGGGGACACGTGCGTCAACTTGTTCGTGAGGAAGACTAAGGTTCTTCATTCCGATACCAGGAGGAGGGAAATGGAGATCCTGGCCAGTGAGATACCAAGCTGCAAGGATTCTGATAGGCGTCAGTGACGAATCGAACAAACTGGCTATGAACAAACCTAGTGGCCATATCTGTGATGCGTTCCTCGCTGATGGTGCCATTGTGAACAGCTTCTGTGAGGTTCTCTCCCCAGTTTCCTCTCAGCGGCATCACCATGTCGAGACCAGCATTGGCACTTGAGAGGCTGTGTCGAGCGTTCCAGTCAAGAAGCACAAAGCCATCAAACGACAGCTCGGACTTGAGAATGCCATTCATGAGCTTGCTGTTCTCACATCCGTATGTGCTGTTGATGCGGTTGTACGAGCACATGACCGAAGCAACACCAGCTCTGACGCTATCGACAAAGGGCCAGAGGTAGTACTCATGGAGAGTCTTGTCATCGATGTTAGAGGAAACAGCCTCGATTCCGAAGTAAGGGCGTCGGAAAGTCTCCTGTTCGTTGGCGATAAAGTGCTGCAGAAATAAGCATAGGACCAAGAGCCAAGCCGGATAATACGCACCTTGACGTTGGCAATGACTCCGGCATCCTGGTGGCCGATGATGGACTCGGAACTCAACTGACCCGTAAGATACGGATCAACAGAGAAGCCTTCCCAGTTTCGACCTCCTAGAGGTGTCCTTCCAAGGGGACCAACATTCGGGCCAAGCAAGACGTTTACTAGAAACCATTAGCAGATGTCAAAACCGTGGCAAGTGAACTCACCTCCTTTCGCCTTGAACTCTTTGCCCATGTAATAACCCCTTTGGTACGTCAAGTTCTTATCCCAGCTAGCGCCAACATGCAAAGCCGAAGGATAAGAATTCACAAGGTCAGTAGCCCTGACACCATTCCCTGCATCATGCAAACACATTCCTGGCCATCCAAGACGAGGCACTGTCCCGGTATTCCCGGCGCAGACATTGTCAGTCTTGACACCTCCTGTGATGTTGACCTTTTCCTCCAAAGTCAGCAGCGCTACAAAGTCTCTAGCGCTCGCGTATGCATTCTTCCAGATGCCCTTGCCAGAACCGGGGGCTGCGGATCCTGTGAGTGGAGGTTTGTTATTGTTGGAATCAGGGGGGAGCTCACGTGACGGCAACACTTCGGGCGAGGGATACTCTAAGCGAGCAGAGGCGCCGATCGCCTGCACAATCAGACACAAAAGCCCTGAAGACCACATTATGAACGACGGCATATGGTGGTCATGGACCTTGAAGGTGTTACTTCCTTCTCATATTTATTGTTGATACCTGATATTGGCTGATCACTCGAACTCGTGTCGGTGCCCGAGTATTAACCGGCGTCACACCAAAGCGGCCAATCGGAAGCGAGCAGGCTTCACCGCAAAAACATCCCCGTCCAACCGGAGGTGATTCCGTGTTGCACTGCATCCCCACAGCCAAGTCAACCCCTGAATGCGCCAAGTTGAGATCAAGCGAAAAGAAGTGCCGATGGGCGAATGTTGAGATCGGAGACGTGATGTTGTATAATTCTTCGCTTCGTGACAAGAATGAACCAATCAGGTGCTGTTATACACGTGTTACGGATGCAGCGGGCCTATCCCCGATGATCTTCAGACATTGTTGCCCTCCTCGACTGAAAGCCATCTGACGTCTCACAAAGGACGCTGTTCCGGATACCCTTGGTCACCAAATCCTTCAGGCGGTAAAAGAAAATCTCCTGAGTCCTTATTGTAACTAACGTCTTAAAATAACCTTCATATGACTGATAAAAAGGATGCACCAGCAAAAAAAGAGTAGTTATAGGAAAAGCCCGATGCGGGGGTCGAACCCGCAACCTTGAGATCGCGTACTCGTTGCACTTAGATGCGCAAGCTAAGAGTCTCACGCTCTACCGATTGAGCTAACCGGGCTCAATCTGTTTGGTGATTGGCTGGACCCCTGTGGCAGGCTCATGTTGCTGGCACGTGCCGTGGTGAGAAGGTTCTAGGGTAGGTGTTTGCGACAACATTGTCTCTGATCGTGATCAACAAACATCCACTCAAGATTGTGTTCGATTTGTGACCTAGGCCAATCAAAAACCTCGGAAATCAAGCATCGCCTTGGCTAGGACGACTAAAAGAGGCCAATTGTTGCGACCTGAAGGGCGTAAATCGATGGGTCACTCTCTACGCGAGAGTCACATGATAGGTCCCTCGATGCTGACATGCAGGAGACGACTGCTGCCTTGACCTTCAACATCGAAATCCGATAGACGGCGTATGAGTCATCAACAAAGCTACCCAAATCTGGCATCATCATTTTCACGATCCTGCTTGATCTATCACTTGCACCGTCAACGCCAACAATGCCTTCCCACATCGAGTCTCTCCCAAATGAGTTATTCGAGCCCATATTGCTCGACCTGAGCTTGCTCGACGTCGCACGGCTCAACCAATCCAGCAAACCCCTCAACAAGTCCTTGGATGGCTACCTACTCAGGCTCCCAACCGCCACGAGTAGGCTGATGAGATGGGGGTGCCAGAATGGGGAGAGATGGGCCATCGAGAAGGCTCTCGCTCACGGTGCCGACATTACTCTGGTCGAAGTCGGTCCTATTGTGTCGTCTACCATCTGCCTCGCCGCGCGACGACATCAGTATGAGACCATCAAGTTTCTCTTGGAGTCGGGTGCGCGACTCAACCCTAGCGGCGTTAACCATCGACAAGAGAGGGCCTTCAAGCAGCGGCTGTTTGATCCCAGAAACCCGAAGCTGCTTCGACTGTTTCTGGAACTTGGGGCAGGAGACCAAATACCGAACCTCCAAGAGGGCCTAGACGATGCACTTCTTAGATGTGTTAGGCTGGGCCTAGATCATGGAATCTGCCAGCAATGGATGGACCTGGGAGCCAATCCTGCGAGCTTACCAGGGAAAAAGGACGACCCCCAATCACCATTTTCGATGGCTGTTCTCTCTGGATCTCTTCCGTTGACACAATTACTCCTCCCCCCAGACGCAAACCTGGGTGTTCCCAATGACACTTTGCTATTTGGACTGCCTCGGTTTGCATACGCAGATTTGCACCCGTGGCATTCTATACCCATCTTGGCCGCCGCGCGCTCAATGGCAATAACTGGAAAGACAGACATGATGGAGGCACTTCTTGACATGGGCGGAAACATCAATCTCAGCGTCAAATGTCACCTGTCAGCTTTTGGACTGCCTAGGCATGACCCGCACCCAGTAAACCCACTCCTCACGTATGTGCTGTCGCTGGATACGAACCAGGATCTGGGAGCCATGAAAGTGACTCCTGCTCAAGGGATCAAGTATCTTCTCGAAAAGGGCGCCAAGCTCGACAAGCCAAGACCAAAAGGAGACGATTATAGCCTCTATAATCCCCATAGCGCCGCAGTTATTCCGCTGATCAGCCTCCTGTGGGAAAAGCACAAAGGTCTCAAGTGTCTCCTCAATGACGAGATGTTCGCCGCCTTTAAGGTCCTCATCGAGAACGGCGGGGCCAAAGACGCCGTTTCTACCTTTATTGTGCCGTTTGATCCCGGCTACTACAGAGGACCTTATCGTCGTCGTGTGTACGTGCGTCTTCAGACTAGGAATGGGAAAGACCCTCTTACTGACGACGAGTACCGCGTGCTGATGGAAAGATGGGGGATTCTGCTCGACTTGATCCTCAGAGATGAAAACTTTGAGATAGGCCTATTAGTGGAGATCAACGACCTTTTCCTTGAGTTTATCAAAGGTGTATTCTTGACGACACTGCACCTCACGATAGATGTGACAGAGGAATCTCCGACCAACAACTTGTATGAATTCATCGATGAGAGTCATCCAACAACCATACAAAAAATCGTCGAAAAAGGCGCAAGCCTGGACAGGAAATCAGCAATGGGCCCATCCTACGCCGATGCCCTCAAACGCGGTGGCTCTACCCTCCTCAAGGATATTTTCGAACAGGCCGATCTAAGTCGCGACACCTACTACCTACCACATTGGACTCCCTGGGCGCGTTACGGAAACAACCTCCAAGCGGCGAGGCAGCGCTCATTCATCGCCATGCTGGTAGCGATGGGCGCGAGGCCGTTTCTCAACACTCCTGAGCCTACGAAGCATTCGCCTCCTGCGTATAAGAAACTGCGGGCTGCGTTTATGGGTGAGATTGTGGAGGCGGAGAAGTTGCTTTGGAATCCGAGATGTGGGTTTCTGTGGGATGGGTCTTGGGAAGAGAGTGACACGGATATGAATGATGGATGAGAAACGTTTTCTTGATTGATGAGGGAGGTGATAAGAGGGTTGTGGTACTGCCTTCATTTATCTGATGAAGCGATACCAATGACAGATGATGGATGAGCTACGGGGTTGGTTTTGGACCGTGTTGACGAGTTGAGAACCTTTCCTCTTTGCTAGGCGGCTAAACTGACTGTGCTCGACTTAGAGGAAACAGTGTTAGTGTTTCATCCCTGTCATTTTGTCTGGGGAGAAAGACACGACGCTTGATGAGCCAAGTGAAACAGTAGCTTCTCAACGACCACCGACCCCGGTCTGGTGCCCAACTCTCTCGTGCCGTTTGCCTCTACTCATGCCCCATTTTCAACTCAAGCACTCATCAAATTAGAAACAATTCCGAGATAATTACCATTCGCAGATTTATTGACATTAAAGACCTCTTCGCTAACCGTTGCTCGGGTGATTACGATCGACAAGGCTTTAATTCCAAGCATAAGCTGGCAATCCCGCTTCAAACCCACGCTTCGCTTCCTAAAACCGCCTAATTAGCAGACCAATTAATGCTCCCCAGGTGTACTTTCGGGGCAAAAAAACTCGTATTTTGCCATGACTAGCCTCTGCGTTAGTAGGTACGCAATGTCCACGTACACTCCTCCCCCACGTGACGCGGCGGTCTCCAGTTTTGCCCCCTTTCCCCTTCAACCTTTTTCAAATTTCTCGTATTTCGTAACGTGTTGTGTATAAACCTGGAAAAGGATTCGTTATAAGAATGAGAATTGCAGACACGAAGCTGGAATGGGCCTTTTTCGGTGTGGCGGTTGCACAATTTGTGCTGGTCACGCTTCTTCAAATGTGAGCATCTCCCTACCGTCTTTCAACTTGACGCTAATGTGCATGTGATATAGATCTGTTCTCGTCAGATATCTAGACTGGGTTAACCCTGCAGTCTATCAAGTTCCCTTGTCTTACGTCATTCCCATGGTCTTTGTCATACCGACCTTTGGGTGTCTCTTCCAAGCTACCGTGGCTCTTGATACATGTCGCATCAAGAACAAGATCCAGATATGGGCGCAGTGCGTCATCAACATCTGCCTCTCTGTCACGGCGGGAATGCAATATGTCCAAGCCAAAGAAGCGACTGAGAGAATTCTGAAAGGCCATGACATGTTTAAAAATCCTTTTGCGGATAACGATGAGCCGTTTTGGAAGTACACGCAGCCGGCTTTGATTGCGTGCATTGTCTTGTTCTCGGTCTGCAGTATTCTCATGGTTACCCTGGCATGTTGGCTGCATGTGGAATTCTCATGGACGCTGTATGAACATGTCAGTCCCGATGTCAAGATGAAGGCCCGGCACTTGAGATATCAGGTAAGTAAAGAAAAAATGGAATCAGCCGAGCGTATGCTAATTATTTGAAAGGCGTATCTAGTGTGTCTCAAGATTTCACTCCTCTTTGTTATTCTCTTTGTCGTCGTCTACGGCTTTCTCAATGTTCATTATGAAGAGCCCGAGTTTGGCCTGACAATGGCGATACTACCTATTGCCGTCATACAGGCGGGTCTCGCAGCTTACTGCGTAACAAACGAGCATAAAAAGGGCATGTTTGTGGTGATAGTAAGTATTTCCCTCTGATGTTGATTGTGTACTAATCTCACTATTAAGGCTTTGCACCTCGGCCTTGTCGGCTACCTCGTTAGCAGGCTGACGATCCTTTTCGGAAAGGGACGTCGGTCCAAGACATTGATGAAGGAAGAGATGGTACTCTTTGCTGCTATGGGTCTGTTCTTGAGTATTGTATCGGCGATAGCTGCAGCCATTTGCACGGCAAATTTCGACAAGGGGTTGAAGCCGTTGCTGTTGGGTCAGGAGCAAAGGAATCTGGCACCACCGCAGGAGTTTGAACTGACGAGACCACGGCCCATAAGTGGTGTGTTTTCTCGTCCTGAACGGATGTCGCGTCGCTTTGACATAGACTAGTCACTGCTGTCATGAGGGACTTGGAGGATATCTTTTGTAATTAGGTGCAGTCAATGATGAAATACGTGCATACTTCACATTCCAAGCCACTCTCCTTGGGTTCTCCCGACAGAAATTTGAGGTTCTATGGCATGACTCGTGAGTCCATGGATGTGCGAGTGACCTTGTGCTTATTGGATAGTCTCTGTGAGTGGATCACGACAGGCAGTAAGCCGTAAGAGTCACAAGACAGCTGCCTAACAAGACTCCGACAACCAAACTTCTTCTCGTTCTTATGGTCAACAGTGGCCATAATTCCTGCAGATTGTCGTTCTAAGAATATCGTGTTGAGTCGAAAACATTGTGCTCGCAGCATGGGAGGTCGCAAAGGGCCTAAGTCTCAGAAAGGTGGCCAGAGTAAGGCCGCGGCCGCAGTGCTCGTGTTTCCGCCTTTTCTCTTCCTTGGGCCATGTTCAGCTGCATCTTCTTCGCCATTTCTACAAAGCAACGACATTACTTCTGTCATTAGCATCGGATCAACGCCGTCAGAAAAGATCGATGGAGTCACTTACCACCGAATCTCAATGGTGGACTCTCCATCCACACCAATATCCGAGTCGATTGAATCAGCAAGCAATATCATTGACCAAGCCGCTGAAGCAGGCGGAAAATTGTTGGTTCATTGCTCTGCTGGAATATCAAGATCGCCCACAGTCATTGCTGGTTATCTAATGACCCGACAAGGCCTGTCACTGAAGGAGGCGTTGGCAGCCATAGTCTCGGCGAGACCAACGGTTTGCCCCAATACTGGATTCATTGGTCAGCTGCGGTCACTGGATCAAGAGTTACATGGCCATGACTCTTTGGGAGTGGATGAGCTTCCAAGGAGGACAGAGGATCGCCTTGCACTTCTAGCCAAAGTGGAAAAGGAAACGGAGGGATGATACGCAGGAGCCTATGAGATGAGCAGGAAAATGGGACCAATGAGCCAGCGCAACATCCATGCCTAATTAGGGCGGTGAGCAGAGTTAGAGTGTTCTCTTGCACTGCAAATTTAACCCCCCTCAAGAGGTGAGAGGTAATAGGATCACAGAACCATCATCGAGACCCATGCAAAATCACTTCTGCATCGGTATCTATGTAGCCTGTACACCTAAAGTCGGTCGATTAGCTGGGAAAAAAAGAAGGGCTTAAATATGAAAATGACTACAACGAGCGGTTTTATTTACATAGACCTCTCGAAGAGGCGCAGATTCCATCAACAGCCCTCCTAACCGGGATAGTAATGACGTAGTCAAGGTCTTCTGCTTAGGCAGCAGAAAGACTGAAAAAGCATTCGGATATGATGTTATGATGTATTGATATTGCTTTTTGATATAGTTGAAGGCCGGCCCTTGATGTGATAACGAATCTAGAAGATAGAGATGAGTAGAAGAAATGGGAACAATGAGCTAGGCCCCTTGAGGGGGGTTAAATTTGCAGTGAAGGAACACTCGTCTTGGTGCAGCGGTGACGAGTTTTCCTTCACTGCAAATTTAACCCCCCTCAAGAGGTGAGAGAAGTAATGAGCAAGACAAGCACCCATGCACACCTTCTACAACAGTATTTATGCAACCTGTGCTTCTATGGTCGGTTAATTAGTTTGAGAAAATAGAAAGTTAAGGATTACCGTAAGAATAGAGGTTAGTTTTAGCCCCCTAGAGAGATGCCTCGAAGAGGCAGAGACTTAGTCAATAGCCCTTATGTCCCGGGTACAAATGACATACCTAGTCAAGGTTGATATGTACAAAGTAAACCACCGTTTGAGCTGAAGCCATGGGTATATAGGTATCGATTTATTGATTAGACTAAACCGCTGACCATCTGCGACCATTTTCCTCTGCCTTACCTAGGTGTCGATTCACCCAGCGGGGTGGCCTTGCTTCTGACCATTGTTCACAGGCTATCGTAGCCGCCTCTTCATCAAACTTGATTCTTTGTCTAAATACTTCCTGGATAGATTCATGTGTGAAGAAGTGAGGATATACACTCGCATTGCATAATGTTGGGTGCTTCCTGCTTCACGAAGGGGGCAGACGCAAGAGCGCCAACTCCGGCCAATGCTCAGAAACATCCCAAGCAGAAATCTGATTAGAGTGAGATCTATGCCCGGAGCCATCATCAAAGGCATCCACAGGGAAAAGCCAAAAGCCAAACGTAGGCTGCACTGCCTTGTCGAGATCCTCGTCTCGGAATTTAGGAAGCGAAGAACCTGGCGTAGTATTCCAGTCTATAGTGGAAAAGGACCCGGTGTATTCGTATGTGCCGTTCCAGATTTCGTCTTCTTTTTGGATCCATTTTCTGCCGTCTTCTTCGTTGTATATGCGATCATATGGGCGAAAAGTGAGCAGGATTCGGTATTGGGCCTTTGGCGGATCGATACCCATGCCCTCCATTGCCTCTAACCAGGAGGTGTACAGCTCATGTGGGTTACCCATGATAGAGAGACTTTTAAAGTCCTCCGCAGCCTGTCGAGGGTCCCGGTCTATACGATCAAAGTTGAGTGCCATGCCCGTGATGGGAAATGAGCGGTTGAAGGAAGTTTCGTAGAGCGCGAGGGCGCCAGTATCACGGCCCAGGACCATGCGGGCGATATTTTGAATGGATACGAAGAAAATCTCTTCAAGCCGAGATATGATGCCGTTAAAGGCCCTCATGGCTTCGGGGTTGGTGTTTGAAGCTGGCAACGGAGCGAGGCGGCATGGATTATTGCCTAGCGTCCTGCGGCAGAACGCCAAGTTGCGGATGCCAATGTGCTGTGGATCATATTTGAACTTCAAATCGTAGAAGAAGTCTATCATGTCCATGCTTTCTTGCTTAACGTGGAGAAAGTCGTACTCTGGATTGAAGTAGATGGTGCCAGAGACTAAATCGTCACTCCTGGAAGCCCCCTTTGTCAGCCAGCAAGGGATATGGACCCGGTAGAAGGACAAAGCCGCTCCTCGAGCATCTTTATTAACTCTCAGGAGCTTGCTCAATGTCTGATATCCTTCGACCACTGGACGATAGTTCTGGCTTTGGTGTGAAGCTGGTCTTGTCTGACCATCATGGGCCAACTTTAAATCGAATGCGGAGGGGTACCGCAAATGCACCTTGAGGATACGAGGGTGTTCCAAAGAATGTTTCCAGATCTTGAAGCGGAGTTCAGTGGGCAATTTGGCGAATAGAGGGAACTCTTTCAAGTCTGTGCTGGACTGAGGGGCATCAAGCGTGAAGATCTGGAGATGTGGTTTCGAAGCCATGTTTGTTTGAGAGGGTGGCTAAATTCATGCATTCCAAGATATCATAGAGTGCTTGCAAGAATCTGCATGTATTCAAGGCCCTCCTAACAACGTGGTGGCAATGGCTGCTGCCTACCTATGCTGACGTGTGCGAGTGGCGCAGCCAAGCCTGACACCCAGGCAGGCTGACCGACATTCAATCCGACCTATGAATGAAAGACTTTGTTCCAGGCTTGAAGATGCACACTCTTACTGGGTGGTAGGAACTGAAAAGGGCCGCCAAGAGGACGTGTTTTAGTTCATGCATGAAGATAGATTAGTTGGAGGCCTAGGAACTTGACCATAGCAGAGTACTTTACTTCCCTCTGAAGCGTCCTCTATAATGGAAAAAGGAACAATCAGGTCTAAGTCAAATACCCTACAAACATCTAAATCGTCATAGATCAGCTCCTATCAATCTGTATCAGAGCAAAGTGCCCATCGTTGCTCAACTGCATGGCATCCAATTTCGACACCACCCGCCAACCAATCAGAGCCACGCCCGGTTAGCTCAATCGGTAGAGCGTGAGACTCTTAGAATGCCTCGGTGACAAAGTTATCCAGGTACGAGTACGCGATCTCAAGGTTGCGGGTTCGACCCCCGCATCGGGCTGTTCCTATTATACGATTGCTAGCATGGCTTCTTTTTTTTTGCCTGTCTCATCTGTTGGCCTGTATCATGACAATTATTTAATGGAAAAGGCTTCAATCCGTGATAAATTCCAGTTCCAATGAAAAGCGGCATGCCTTCACTCGATGGCTGCATTGCCATGGGCCACTTCCATGTTCACCACCTTGGAGTTACCTCTCCCTCCCATGACCAAACCACATTTACTCACTCAAAAGAGGAATGCTTTACTTTCATATAAACATCATGTCACCTGATCTCCCGACTTGAAACCTCTCCCCTTACAAAATCATCTGAAACTCGTCAAGTGTGTTAGGCGCCACCACTAGCCTCGTCTCACAATTCCGTTATACCCGTAGGGGCCATCTTCCACCAATCGCCCCGGCTCCAGTTGCCGTACTAACCGCCCGGATCTTCATCTGAACTTGAAAAGCCCCTTAAGCGCGTTTGGAAACGTTTCCATTGGTTCTCGAATTGCACGAGCCGACAGTCTCAAAACTGCCGGTTTTCCGACGACGTCAACTAAACGTGACCGCTTTAGGATGTTCATCCACTGCAGGAAGACTTCAGTTACTAAGGAGAGCCGTGTTTAGGGGATGAAACTCGGAGTTCCGCAGCATGATCGTATTCCTCCTGGTGACGCGGATATCTCTGTCAAGCTATTGTTTCACTCCTTGGTGGCCTCCGAGTTGAAGGCCGAACAGAGGATCCTCAAGGGATATCTTGATCACGTATAATAATGGCCTTCTTTCGCTGCCAAGAGATGTACTCACCAAGGTTGCAGGCCAATCCATTCCATTCCCTGTTCTGTGAACACCGTTTCCTTCTCTCATTGTCCTTTACCACCTTTAATTTTTATACCAGTCGCCATGAAGTCTACTCTCTTCTTCTCAAGCTTCTTGGCTTACTCTCTCGTTTCTGCCCTCCCTACTGTCTCTTCCGGAACCCAATGTTCAGTTCAGCAGGTCAAGAACTCCAACTTCAAGAGAGACGGCACCCGCGCTCTCATCAAGGCATACAGAAAGTATGGCATCACACTCCCTGAAAACCTCGCTGCTGCTGCAAAGGGGATCCACGGCCGCAGCGACACCGGCAGTGCTGTAACTGTGCCCGTCCAAAACGACGCCGAGTGGTTGACTCCGGTTCAAATTGGGTCTCCTCCCAAGACTTTCCAGATGGACTTTGACACTGGATCTTCGGATCTTTGGGTTTATGGTCCTCAAGCTGCTGCTGCTGGAGGTGGTCAGACTCAATATGTCGCGGCTGAAAGCAACACGTCAAAGCAGTTAGATGGTGCGTCATTCCAGATCCAATACGGAGATGGAAGCGCTGCTGCTGGTCACGTTGTGAAGGACACTGTCTCTATCGGTGGTCTCGCCGTGCAGAATCAGGCCGTTGAAGTTGCGGATGAGGTTACCCAATCCTTCCTTCAGCAACAGGACCTCGACGGACTCGTTGGTCTGGGCTTTAGCTCCATCAACACTGTTCAGCCAGAGAAGCAGAAAACTTTCTTTGCTGGCACCAACGCTCAGCATGGAAATACGCTCTTCACCGCCGATCTGCAGCAGGATGCGCCTGGCAAGTACAACTTTGGCTTTATCGACAAGTCGGCTTTCACAGGTGATATTGCCTTTACCGACGTCGACTCCTCTTCCGGTCTGTGGACGTTTACCTCTACGGGATTCTCTGTCGGAAAGGATGCACTCTCTCAGACACCCTTGACCGGCATCGCCGATACTGGAACTTCGCTTCTTCTGCTGCCCGGAGAAGTCAACCAAGCTTACTACTCCCAAGTCAAAGGAGCCCAGTTGGACCAGGCGGCAGGTGGCTTTACTTTCCCCTGTGACTCAGACCTCCCCGACTTTTCCTTTGGCGTCGGAAAAGCAGCCATCACCATCCCCGGCGCTTTCATCAACTTTGCCCCCATCCCAGGAAGTGCGAGTCAGGGTCAAGGTCTCAACAAGAGGAGGTATGGACAGAGGTTTGAAGGACTCAAGGTTCAGGCAGCTGCACAGGGATCTGGTATGTGCTTTGGTGGTCTCCAGTCGAGTGATTCTGCTGGTATCAACATTTTTGGGGATATTGCGCTGAAGGCTGCTTTCGTTGTCTTTGACGGAGGAAATTCGCGGATAGGATTTGCCAAGAAGCCACTCCCAGCTGCTTCGAAATAGATGTTGCCCTGATATAGAGATAGACTGTTGCTGGCTCAACACTTGAAATGCATCTTGCCCAATTTTACTCTTCATTCAAACATGCTGGCATGAGTGGCTTTGGCGGGCTCAGCAGATTAAGCCCTCGGGAAACGATCTAATGAGCCTGTAGATGAATGTCACTGCCTGGTTGATCTTTAGGGAAGGGTTGCTTCAGCTCATGCAACAAGGGACCTTGTGCATTCGATGTCTGGTGACATTGCAGGGGCCTGACCTACAGACCCTAGCTTATCACATCACTAACCCTCGTTAACATGAAGCAAATAAATGCAGCTAAAATTCAGCTTCGATGCGGCCAAGTGAAGAAACGAGGGTTGAACCAATCAGATGCATCACTTTGGCGCGCACTCCTGGCCCATGTCAACTGCGGCTGAAGTAAACTCATGACCAGAATATGATTCCGTAATTAACAACCCGACGCCATGTGTAGGAGCCCTGGCATTACATATTAGGTTGTAACCCTCCTTGCAAATCAAGTCAGGTCATTGTCGAAATATTGTGAATCTGTCGGCAGAGTAATAAACCCCATCAATCGCACAGAATCCCGTCCTTTAGGTGCTAACACGACTGCCCGTGTCCTAGTCTTCGCCATGTCATCCGGACTCCCGTTAAGGCTTCTCTGCCACGATAACGGCAACTTCTTCGTCGTCGACCCTGCTGCTCACCATGTGACAAGCTTCGACATCCTCTCCTACACCTGGGGCGCGGAGGTGGAGCCGTACAACTGCCAACTTGGCGGCGTCACCTGGAATGTCAAGATAAATCCCGACAAGCTGGAAGACATCAAGAGACTGATGATGGCGGCTGAAGTCAAGTATGTCTGGGCCGACTGCGTGTGCATAAATCAGACAGACGAGAATGAGAAGGCGATGGAAATCCCAAAGATGTTTGAGTACTACAGGAGCGCCGAGAGATGCCACCTCCTTCTCGACATGGAGGAGGAGTGGATCCCGCAAAAGATTGTCGACGACCTCAAGTTCATTGATCACGTCCTGTATCACATGCGCGGTGCGGCACTCGCCTCTGAGGCCGTCGGGCTGACCGGCAACATTATCAACCGCCTGGATCAGTGGGCCAACACGGAATGGAACTTCGAAATAGGCCAGTCAACCGTGAGATCTGCTGCAATCGACATGGGTGTCCTGAACTGCTACTCAACATGCATAAACCGTGTCATATCGCTCTTCGACAATGCGTACTTCTCTCGGGTCTGGACGTTCCAGGAGATGATTCTCGGCAAGAACATAACCATGTGGGGGATCAACCCCACGAGTATCTTCTACATCGGTCAGCTTCATACCTGGATGGACCTGGCTATTGACTGTACCGACAAGGCGGTCAAGTTGCGTGATTGGATAGAGAACGGTCGGTTTCTCAAGACGGCAGCGGTCAGCGCCATACTGAGGGTCATTGTGGAGGATATTCTATCCCTCGTTAGCCTGCAGACCCAAGTCACGGGGATCAACAGTGCAAGGACCGACATCATCAATGGTGGTTCCTACTGGTGGCGAGAGAACTACAAGGGGATAAGCAACATCTTCTCTGCCATCTCCCTCAAGCCACGAAAGTGTGGACACACTGCCGACATCTTCAGGGGCCTACTGGGCATCTTCAGTGGGCTGTTCACCAAAGATGAGGTGAATACGCAACTATCGGGAAGCGACATCAAAGTCATCTCGTTCAACTTCTTCAAGAGACTGTCTACTGAGACTGGGCTGGCATGGACTAGACTTGGGGTAACTAGCAAGGCAAGAGAGGGCGGATGGAATTGGATCCCAGTAGTGGAAAGCGACAACCAGATCATGACGACCGACTGTTTCGCTGGGGTCCTCACCCTGGGCAGGATCAAGAAGGAAGGGCGGGCTAAAGCACCGGCTATGACAGGTCTCATCGGAACCCCACGGAAGTTCATGAAGATCCGGCTGAGCCAGGGAAATGGAGATTTTCAGTTCAGCTTCAAAGGCTGCAACTGTGGAAAGAAGCTCAAGACTGGCGTCTTTTCAAGTGAGCGTATACCCACTTACGACCAGCCCAGAGACGTGGTCAAGGACGAGACAGGCCGGACCCTGGTGCAGTGCGCCACCATCCTGGGAGCCATCATGGATCCGGGGCGAGGCAATCTAGTCGAGTATCGGAGGAGGTTGCTCAGAAAGCTGCAGCCAATGTGGGAGACCACGGATCCCATGGCGAAACCCGTGGGGTGGGAAGACCGGTCTGTCAGCGGCACGTTCTGGGAGAATCCAAACATCATCGGCTTCCGGGCGCATAATCTATCCATGAACTACAGGATGGTCTCGATAACGAAATGCGGTTCGCGCCTTGCAAATGGAAGCACGGCGAGCATCAAATGCCACGTCAGCGTCAACTGCGGATGCACCATCGTTGCCCCATTCGCCCTCATCTTCGAAGCTATAACTGCTGTGGAGCAAAGCTCCCTCGGTGGAACGGCTGTGACATCGGACGATGACGGTAGGATAGTCTTGCAAGATGGGCTGGGGCTGGTGCAAGTCGGGGACGTTGACAAGGCATTCGACCTGATAGCTTTCTCGGGTGATATACAAGCCCACAGGCTGTATGCTGCCAGCTGCAGAAAGAAGAAGGAGAACGAGCCTATTGGTTATGGGGTGCCTCTGCCCAGTGGCAGGGCTCTCGTGAGAGAGGAGTTTACCCACGACGTTACCGACATGATGAGGGATTATGGGTACGTGCATACTGGGGGGTCTGGAAATTTGCTCTTGTCTAGGAAACATGTCCTCGATCCGTACAAGATCGTTGGAGTTTGCATTGATGAGTTTATCCCGAACAAGAAAGGAGAAGGGCTAGTCACGATTCAATAGGGCATTGCTCCGGTTTACACTCAAGCCTTGCTTGTGTTTGGGAGGGTTCGGTTAATAAGATGATTGTAATGTTAGGGATAGGTGGTAGGTAGAATCTATTGAGCTGTAGTGAACAGCGCAGGTGAATTCCAAGAGAGAGTCTCAGTGACAGTGGAAAGGAACAGGTGTCAAGATAACGGCGATACAGGTGTAAACTCGAAATTGCGAGATAAATGATGGAAGCGCATTAAGTACCAAGTAAGATTAGAAATTAGATCAAAATAGACCTAAGAGTCTGGCCTGGTTCAGCCAGGGTGTGTTTCCCAGCATGCTCACCCATGCCTTAACATCACCATAGTTGAATCCAGGCCCTTGATGGGATAACTGAGCCAGAAGACCGCTTCTACACCATCCTGGCCTCTTGACACATCTGTGATAATGAACCAGCGTCAATCACTCCAGAAGGCAACCCCAACTCGCGGATAGCATCGCCATGGCAGAGTATCCCAGCGCTGTTGATGGTTCGAACATCCACGTGAAGCCGGCATCCCGTGTGCAACATGAGAACCTGCTGCCAAATAGCTTCAACGGTATGATGAAGCACAAACCCCCAAGTGCTTTGCACTGTAATTGCTGCTCTTTGTCGGCTGTATCTAAACGCGTATGCGTGTCCCTTTCCGCCGTTCCAGAGAATCATCTCCTGCAGTTTGGGCATCCTCGATGCAACAAGAGCGGCGAGATACAAAAAGCTCCATAGAATGATGCGGCCTCTCCTCCTTGGTCGTAGAAGCTCCGACGTCAATGAGAGGAATTCCAGATTGTGCCACGTCCAGAGTCGTTGTTCCGGTCGGAAGAAGTAGAATGCATCGACTAAGAATGATGCCGAGAGGTGCGTGAGCTGTAGACTCCGGTCTGCTATTGTTTTGGCAAGCTTAGGGAATCCGATTCTGGCTAGTCCGGGACGTGGTTGGGGCCATAGGCTTCTTCGTATCGGCCTCATATGGATCTCATCGAAATCTTCGAATATCGATAGCCTCTTGAGTGTCATCGGTAGCCCGCTTTCAAGCATCCTGTTGTAATCTGTGCTCTTGTCAGCCATGAAGGCATCGTGCGACCAGCAGATACCCACCTTCGTCACGTCGCCGTTGTAGTAATGGATCCCACTCACGCCATGGTTCAAAGAGCAGGCACTCCAGTCGCGGAAGCTTGTCCAGCAACATCCGTAAACTGGAAGCTGTGAGCCGTCGGCGGAGATGTCGACGTATCACCAGCCTTGTGACGACGTCCACCCTGAGCAGACGTAGCCGAGAGGTCAGGTCGATGGTTTCGAATAAGCGTCCTAATGTTCGAGAGCTAGGAGAGCTTATTCGAGTTCCATTAGACCAGCCATGATCCGAACGTCCCCAGTTCCTTACCCCCTGTGTCCCATCTCCGAAGCAGTAGTTCTTAAACCAGTGTTGGGGGTCGCTTGGTGAATTAGTGCTGAGCTCTAGAGTGATACCGTCGGTCGAGTCCCATGTACTCAGTACAGCAAAAAGCTTCAATACTGCGACCTTGATCATGCGGTTGTTGCGTATCCAGGATGATTGCGATTCTCGACGATGGCAGATCAAACAGGTGTATCGGGGGATTTCGACATGAAGCCATATATGTTGCACAAGTGATCGGGTCCGGTCGGTGACCATGGTTCTTAAGCCTTCGACACACGTTGATCGGAGCTTCAGTCGGCGGAAACTTCGCCTCTCGATCAAGTCCTGCCAGTCTCTGCAGACAGCAGCACAGGTAGACAAGTTTCCTGTACCACAGGCTGCAACATATTCGAAGACCATGAAGCGGAGCTCCATAGGCAAGGAGTTCCAAGAGTGCATGATACATTGTGTAGGTCTTGGGCGGTGTGGCGCTTTAGGTGCTTAGTGTCATTGGTGCTGAAAAGATTGTTATGATGATGATGAAGGCAAAGGGAAACATACCAGTTTCATCATGCGGACTTTGTTGAAGGGTTGGGGGTTGTGTTTCTCGTACAGAGGTTAGAGCAGTTAAATACCTTATAAGAGGCTTAACCTTTCATAACGATGCAGCTAGGTATGACTCTTTGACTTCAGGCAGCAGAAGGTTAAAAAAAAGGCTACTGTGCTAGCATTAGGATATGATGCTATGGTGTGTTGAAAACGTGTTCTTTATTATAGTTAGAGCCCGGCCCTCGATGGGTTAACTGATCCAGAAGACCGTTGGGTGTGAAGTTTGTAGTGAAGATAGTTCTAAAATGCTTGGGGCTGCTAGAACGTGTTTAGGTTCTCATCATGCAGGGCATGTTCTAGGTTCAGCATAAATGCCTCCCTTGAGCCCCATCCTGGTGACGTTTCCTTGAGTGGGAAATATGAGAAATAAATATCATTGTCAGAGAGTTAAAAAGATTGCTGGAACGAGAGCTAAAGTTGCCAATTTTCACACAAAACACTCAATGCCATGACAAACCGTGAAAAATCGTGGCTGTGCGTGCTCTCGTGACAAACCATGTTTCACGGCCTCCACGGAAAAGCCGTTTAAACTCTGACGTCTTTATGCATTAAACATGGAAGCCTTGTCAAGTTAATTTCTCGTATTCCCGAGGACACGTTTTGGTCCTTGTCAAATACGTAAAACCACAAGGTGAATCTACATGAAACACCGAACGGCTGCCAAGATGGTCTGGGTCAGGCTCTCGCCTGTCAGCAAAGGTTTTAAATATTAACCGCGTGATAAGATTCTTAAATAAAGACCCCGTATTATTCTTCGGCAAGTGCATTTGTCCTTAAACCCGTATTGATTGATCCTACCATCTTATCTAATGACGGCTGGGAACCTTTGTTGTCCGGGTTATTGCCTCACTTACACCGTATCTCCCCAAATGACATCAAATACGACCACAAACTTGCGACTTTTGTAAACCGTATGGGGAACAAAGAACCCCTATATCTCCCATTGGCCCGCCTATCTCCACCTCCTCCAACTACCGTGGTATTCCATCCTCCTTGGACAGGGCTGTCGAAAGAAGGTGCCATGTCCATTTTAAACCTCCGTCTATTAAGGGGCCCTACTGTCCAATACTACTGGGGCTACCTTCCTATTTGGGCCAAGCGACTAGCCTCTGAGACCCGGAGCGTCGGTTCCGTTGATCCTCATTTAGATGGACGTTTGACGGCTTTCACGGCGTGAATCATTACACCAATCAGGATGGAGGGAACTCTCGGGAATGGGATGGACGATGCGGACTTCATGGGTCGATGGACCCCGAGGAAGAAGCTTAAAAACTGCCGATAGGGCATATAAGTCGAGTTGTTTGGACTGACAAGACACTATCAGCATTTCAGATCAACTCTTTACATTCTTTGACTTACTTTTTAAACAAAATGGCTATTTCTAAGCAACTTCTTCTCGCCCTCTCTCTTCAGGCCATCACTGGCTGGGCAGCTCCCGAGGGCATGCTCGTGGAGCGACAATCTGGATCAAGCTACGAGGCAAACCCCAACATCGGACCCGGTGGAAGTCAGTTCAAGGACTCGAACCACTTCCGCGTCTATGGCAACAGCGGCCAGGCTGATAAGGCCCTTTCCATGCTCGAGGCCGCATATGACTGCTTCGTCGGCACCCTGGGCTTCCGAACCTCCGGACTCTCGTTCAACGATGCTTCCAACAATGGAAAGAAGACCAAGACCAATGTCTACTCGGTTGCCAACCTGCCTGGAGCAGCTGGCGTCATGCACTCTGATTTCTCAACCGGTATGGGCTGGCTCGAGGTCCAGAACTCGTACCTTGCCGTGTCCGGCGTGACAGTCCACGAGTACGGTCACGTTTTGCACTACCATCAGAAGACTTGGGTCGACCAGGGCCGAACTGGAGCTTGGTGGGAGACTTTTGCCAACTGGGTCGCCGACACATATCGCACCTCTGATCTATGTGCCTCTGCTCGTCGGGCCCATGGACAGGCTACCGAGAACACCGAGATTGAGCTGCACAAGACCATCGGCGACTCTTTCCAGCCCATCGTTGATGGTTCAGTCGATACTGGAAACTATTACCAGGCTTGGCCCTTCCTCACCTACCTGACCAACAACCCCGACAAGTATGCCAAGCTGGGCACTGATACCCTTCACCAGATGATGGTTCAGTACAAGGCCAACAGCAACGAGACACCTCTCCACACCCTCCAGCGTGTGGCCGGCAGCACCACCGTTGCCCAGATCGTGGGTAGCTACTGGGCTCGCATGGCCTATGTTGACATTGGTCACGCTTCTGCCCATCAGACCTTCCTCGACCAGCGTCGCTCTCTGAACTACGCCAACGTCGACTCCAACGGCAACGGTAAATACACCGTCAAGTCTGCCCGCCGACCTCAGTACATGGGCGCCAACATCATCCCCCTCAAGACCTCGAGCAGCAGCGTCAAGGTCCAAATCACTGCTAACGGCGCCTACACTGCTACTCTTGCCCTCTTCCGCAACGGTGCTACTCGCTACGTCAAGGTCGACGGCTCCGCCTCTGTCACTGTCGCCTCTGGTGAGGAGGTGAGCCTTGTTGTTGCCAACACTCCTAGCCTCATTCTCTACGACCCTTTCAACCTGTCTGCTGAGGCTAAGAAGGGTCTCGATTACTCCTTCACTCTTACTGGAGCTACTGTTGCTTGAAGCGATGGTGAAATTTGCGAGAAGTAGCCTTTTGGTTTCATGTATATATTGAGTGGAGCTTTGATAGCTCGCGTTGTCTACTCGTAAAGCGCCTGTTTCATAGTCTTTTTTCTGTCACATAGCTTCAAAAGCATTCTGTCATCAATGATCTCAAATGCCTCCTATTCTTGTGAAATTATCTGCTTGCTACCTAGTTAAAGTGCATACATATCTAGCCGAGGTCAAGACCAATGTCATCAGGCATCCAGCTGATCGTATTGACGGCCAGGACACCATCTTTTGAGCGATATCATCGACCGTCAAACGTCCTCGTAAGCCCCTCACAAGGCATTCCCAGGCTTCCTTGCATAAAAGGAGCAGGTGTACGGGTGTCAGTATCGGAACATGCGAGGAAACACGAGCAGCTTACATAGGCCAGTAAGCATGAATCTTTGGGTCATTAAAGTCCTTCCACAGTTTGACTAGGAACAATTCCACCTCCTCAGCACTCCGGCCGAGACCTCTGGTGAAAGGCGCTAGAGTGAGACCTTCAAGAAGGATAACTCCATTGGCTACGAGAATAGAGTCCAGGCAGCCACTTGGGAGGCTTCTCCGCCTGTCAGCTTGATTGATTTTCCGACCCGACGAGAGGGGCCAGTCAGCCTTACGTCTCACCCTGCATATGTCAAATCATGCCATCATTCTTCAACATTCAGTGACTCTGTCAACAGAAATCATCATGGACATGTCAAGTCCAGAGGGTATCTCCATGTTTGGGGAAGTGGGAAAAGGCGACCTCACCACTGTTAACACATCATCATCAGACTCTTCATCAGACTCTCTTAGCGCCAAGACGCCGAACGACTTCGACTTTGACCACTTGGTAGCTCATAATATCAAGGCATGCGCTGCTCTGGCCCCCACCTTGGAATCAACGGCGCCTACTGTAAGCCGCGGCGACCAACGCCGCATGCTCATAGAGCTCGAGGCTATCAGTTCATGGGGAAACGAGAAAGAAAGATGGTATACACTGAGACCAATCATCGAGGACCGATTGGATGCATATCTCGGAACATTTATCGGTCCCAACGACACACCATATGAAGGCGGCATCTTTCACGTCCGCTTCAGCCTCAAGGAAGGGTATCCATTTACACCCCCAGAAATGTGGTTCTTGACCAAGATTCTACATCCCAACGTCGACACCCGAGGTACAATTTGCATGGACCTCGACTGGTCCCCATCGCTCACTCTAGAAGTGCTATTGGCCTCTGCAGCATCCTTGCTCGACACCCCAGACTGGTGGGATCCCATGCCAGACGGACTTGTTGCCGCGCTGGGGAATGATGCGAAAAAGTTTGATGAAATGGCGAGAAAGTGGACAAAAGACTTTGCAACGGGTGAGCTTATTCGTCCTGGGGATAGAATTGATGGGTTCTGCAATACGACCGATTCAGTGCCGGAATGGACCAAGCCGATTATGTGGATGAGGAAGAGACTCAATCCGAATGCTTTCGGGTTGTTCAAGAGATAGTGCTTTTACAAAGGACAAGTTTATATCAGGTGTTTTGGACAGTTTATCTGTGTCATTATCTGGGGGAGGATGGGTTTGATGTTTCGTATTCTCAAGTTGGTGCCATCAAAGAGGTGAACCAGGAGATGTCTTTTCAAGTCCGCTCAACGATTTGAGAACGATAATTATCATGTATAACAATTATATCACTTCTGCTCTCAGGTTTACTGAAGTGCCGCACCTATCTCTAATGTGCCTCGTATTGGCCGTTCATTGGCAACACGACCTCTTCCCACGAGTCCACGACCTCTGAATTAACACTGATCCAAAGACGCGCCTTGTCTGGTTGCCTGAAGGGTAGTCAGGCGTCAGTCTCAAGGAGAGAAGGGATGCAACGGTTGTGTAATCTGTCCAATCAAACATCAAATAGAGTCACGCTTTTCTGGTTCAATGTAACCTTAACCCTCCTCTTAGTGGTCGCTTCGCACTCAACAAGAAGCGAGACGAATCAGGCAGTGGCCTACTACGCGCGCGAAATCCTCCTCAAGCTAGACTGGGCATGGTACGACCCTGAATCTATTCATGTCCCCAGGGGATAACTCAGCCCTGCAGGGATTCCCATCCCATGTTTCGGTGCAGTCTAGGTATCCCCAAGTTTCTTTGCGTGGAATGTTGGCCAACAACTTCTTTCCTTGAGCCCATTGCATCACCGCACATCATCCGCCATGTCGCGCGATTACTCCGATCTCCAAGTCGTCCCCGACAGGTCTTATCCAGAGGTGGTACCGCAGTTCGGACAAGACCCGACAGACAAGGTCCCAATCGAACCCACCCAGCAGCCCACGCCTCCCCGGAGGATCTGTGGTCTGCCCCCGAAGTGGTTCTGGGTGGTTGTTGTCGCGGTCGTGCTCATCACAGGCGCGGTAATAGGAGGTGCCGTAGGAGGCACACAAGCCAACAAGTCCAAGTCCAACGACGATACCCCGAGTAGCCCAGCTACTACAGAAGCCGACCAAGCCACGACCGAACCTACCAAGACGTCAACATCCACAACGGCCAGTCTCTCCACGAGAACACTCATCGGTCCAACCCAAACCCTCTACCGCGACTGTCCCTCCTCCAACGACACCATCTACGAAGCCCTCGGTTCGTCCAACTACCTGTTCCGCAAACGCTGCAACGTCGGCTTCGCAGGGTCTCCAGACAACGTTGTCAACATACCCGCCACGAGCCTCGACGATTGCATCGACAAATGTGCTACCTACAACGAGAACAACAAGACCGAGATTGCCTCAAGGGAGAGCAACGTTTGCAATTCTGTCTGCTGGAGGCACAGGGTCACGGGAGATGACTGGCCCGGTCAGTGTTTTGGGTCTACGATACAGAACTCTACGAGTAGTGGGTTTCCTGTTGATGAGGACCAGATTGAGTGCGACTCGGGGGCTTGGATAAATCAGGAGATACCGGGCAGGGGTGGGTAGAAATAATGACCGTCGTCACAAACGAACCCATAGTTTCAGCTCAGCTATAGGTGGTCCGTCATGTCGAGGCTGCTAGGTTGGACTGTTCAGAACATTATGGATGGGCAGCAACATCTTTTGGGGTAAGCTAGCCTTAGAGTAATGATCTCAAGTTTCAAAGCCATCAACTCTGGTCTATTTCCTAAACCGCGGCGTATAACATCACCTAGTTTCAGGTGATTTCTAGTGAGGCTACACAAAAGAAGGATGCAGTCCCGTTAAGGTTGGAACACAATAACGAAGCATTCTTGCATTTCAATTTATTGAAAAGACAAGGTAGTCACTAAACAAGCTTCATAACCCTCCTACCCAGTTCACCCTCTTGCCAAACCTCACGGCTGAATATTCCATACCTGACCCTACGGTACTTGAGAGGTCCATGCAGACCCAAATTATCAGGAGCCAAGATGAGAGCGCCTACGAAACTCAGTTGAACCTGGAATGCCACCTGGGCCGTGGAAAGGGCAACTCGAAGGCAGGGCTGCGGAGAACCTCTGTGCTTGAACCCACTCGATCCCAGCGTACTACGACCTCATTCCTATCCCCAGTCATCCTGCAGACGTTCTCTGGCTCTTGTTTGTAGCCCAGCTCTGCTAGATTTAAGGTCCCGAGCATGCCGTCAGTCGTGATGACGCCGACAGTTACCAAACCGTCAGTGTTCTGACCGGTGTATTCAACCTCGACATCAATTATCTGGAGGCCGTGATCATGGACATATGCATGTTGCCAGCCGTACGGGCCCAGATTCTAGTCCCAGTAAACCAAGTCTCCTGTTGAAGCTGCCCAGGACCACGAAGGCCCCCTTAGGATTTAATCATCTAACATTGCCTGAGGTCTGCGAATATACCAGGCCAGGCCTTTAGCAATATGCTTTCCCCATAAAACAGCGTAATATTTCAGCCCCGTAATGCGATATGCCACACCAGAAAAGGCTGGGAGGCTGTCGGACAGCTTCGAGAACTTCATGTTCACATACCAGTGGCAAAACCGAGCCCAGTAGTCTTCTACCAAAGACTCCATCTTGTCTCTTCGCGAGAAAATATTGCTTATGCTACGAATCGAATCTCTCACCAGGCATGAAGACTCATCAGGAAAGCGCTCCGAAGCGATGAGCTGGATGCATTCCCAGCTGGCGCACCGATTAGTAAAGTGAGCACCCCGGGGAGACAAAATTGTTTCTTGAGATGCCCATCCGCGCTCTAGCAGGGGAAACTCGAATGCGAATGCCTTAGAGAGGACCCACGTAACAGCCCCTGTACGTGTCAGACTGTAGCTAGCAAATGCCTACCCGCCACAACATCAACAGCTACAACCCGTGCAAAGAAGTGATGTCTGCACAACACCATAATACAACAGTAATGAGAATCAGGATAGTTGGAGACGGGAAAAGAACTATCGAGGAAGAGAAAGAAGAGAATTCGCTCGTACAGTTCCTCTGTTCGATTTCCAAGGACATTCCTGTATAAGTCCTCTAGAAGGAAAGAGTCGTAACATGTGGTTGCATGATCTCAGGCTTAGGCGGGCAGGTGGATTGAAACCGATCGAGATGATCGAAAAAAGGAAATCAACAACAAAACACCAGAGAAGGTGTATTGTGAATCACAAGAGCAAAAGAATCATTGAAAAAGTGTTCAAAAAGAAAAAAAGAAAAAAAGTAAGCGACAACGGCAGGATTCGAACCTACGCGTGCGAACACAATGCCTAGATATGCAGGATAGCAGGGCATCGCCTTAACCACTCGGCCACGTTGTCCTGTGATTGGTTGAAGAACAGAGTTTCGTTTTGTACTTATATTGATGTCGGCCCCAGTGCCTATGCCCCGGCCAATTACTTAGGGTAGCTCTCCATGCGTGTTGATCATGAAGTTAAGGAATATGAAACTGCAATAACATGCTCGAAAGTTCCCAATGCTAATGAGGGAGCCAGGGAAATTTGGAAATCTTCTATCAGTCCTAGTTTTCATGGTTCATAATCTCAGTTGTGTTGCGCGGGCACTTTTGCTCGATTTTGCCAAGTCAACGACGGAGAAGCATCAACGTCTCGGTGAAGCTGGCTGATGCAAAGTCACTTAGAACGCAGCAATCTATATCACAGCAACACCGCTACAATGATTTAGGCAGGTCCTTGATTTCTTGTACATCTTTTCCATATTTGTCATATTTGTTCTTTCACCTTATCCACCCAGGAGGTCATACAATGTAAGCAAAGTCACCGATTTCAGTCTCTGAAACAACCCACTCGCTCTCACATTTCGGTAATAAGGCGATTTCTAATACCCCAACCTCACAATATAAGCTTCAATAAGCACACTAGCTTATTTCGGTATCAACAAGCCTCAGCTTATATCTTATGCCCGAAAGGATTCTGCTTTCTAAACAAAATCTCCGCAACTCCGCTCAGCTCCGTGGAACCCCCAGCTGACGACCAATCACTCGACTGCGGCTACAAATCCTTCCGAAGACGGCGGGAACACATCGAGTTGCACTGTACCAGTCGGCCTCATAACGTTATCGCTTTCCCGCTTATTGTCCGCCGATGTAGATGTCAACTCCCACGCCCCCTTGCGGAGACTGGGTCTTAACGTTATTCTCAATTTTGTATGATGAAACGTCGATAGAGCGAGATACGACAAAGGATTCGATGCTCATATAAGGACAGGAGCAAGAAGCCGTATAAGTATGAACATCAAGTCATTCCTGCAGATAATTCATCACAGCCACATGCTAAAGCAAGATCTAGCAGTTCAACATGAGGCTTGCGACAAATGTACTTTTCGCCCAGGTTCTCTGGGGCACAGCTTCCCAAGCTCAGCAGATCCCTCCAGCTGTTCCTTTCTCAACAGACTTCAACTCCTCCTTTGCTTTGACTCCTGCTCAGATCAAAGCTGCTGGGTTGTCTGAAACGATCGCATCCAGCATCAGTGCCATCATCAACTTTGATCGATCCAACCTCGCAAACGGCGGACCTAGACAAGATGACTTCTATACTCTTCCCCCAAAGAAGCCCAATCTACGACCTGGTCAGGTACTCAAGGTTCAGGAAGTGACGGACCCGACGCCTTTCAACATCGCCTCCGGATCCTCTCTAAGCAGGATTCTGTACACCACCCGGGACATTAACGGCACCATCATCCCTGCGAGTGCTTACATCCTGTGGCCCTTCACCCCGCGCCAATTTGACGGAGAGCCCAAAGGCAAGGCCCCTGCCGTACTCTGGGCCCACGGTACATCTGGGTACTTTGCCGACGCAGGGCCATCTTCATTCCGTACTCTACAATACGACGACAAGATGCCCAACCATCTCGTGCAGGCTGGTTATGCTGTTGTTGCACCAGACTATGCTGGACTCGGACTGGAAAAGTCTTGGGACGGAAGTACAATTCCCCATCAGTACTTTGCCATGCCCGCGGCTGGTCAAGACACTCTATATGCCATGGAAGCCTCACTAGAGGCATTTGGCAAGCGGCTCAGTGGGAAGTTTGCTGTCGCTGGACACAGTCAAGGCGGCGGTGTAGCATGGAGTGCGGCTGAACTGCTTGCCTCTGACAAGAAAAACGCGTTCAAGAATCTCATTAAAGGATATGTTGGAACCATTTCTTTTGCCCCCATCACTGAAATACCGCCAAGTACTGGATTTGCTAGCATTGTCTCGATGCGCGTGTCGAGCATTTTCCCCGACTTTACTCTTGACCAATGGCTTCAGCCACTCGCAATTGCTAGGATCAAGCTGTTGGCTCAAATTCAAGGAGGAGCCTCTGTATTTCAGCAACTATTCCTGACTGAACCGGGAGATGCTCTTGCCAAGCCAGGCTGGTATAATTCGTCGTACCATGCTCAGGCGTTTGAAAAGATTGGCAATGTTGGGAAGAAGCCGTTTGCAGGGCCCATGCTGGTGGTGCAAGGTCCCGAGGACGCTTTCATTGCAGAAGCAGTTACAAACAAGGCTGTGACTGAAACTTGCAAGCTGTACCCAGACAATGCTCTTGAGTATATGGTTGTGGATGAGCTTGGTCATACTCCGATTATTACGGCGGCTAGGCTGTTGTGGATGAACTGGCTTGAAGAGAGGTTCACGGGAAAGAAGGTGGTCGGATGCAAGAGGACTTCAGTTGAAGGATGGCTTGGCAAAGGAAAGCACTTCACAGGCAGTAACTCTTATTCTCAGTGGGCTGGAGCGCCGGAGTATAGGTATCAGAATGCTGGTTCTATATGATAGGGACGGAGCGTTGGGTTGCGAGTAGCTATTAGCTAGCCGGTTCGTGTGAGGAGGCATGTAATCCATGACCGATAGCTTCTCGATGAAGATGCAACTCAAGAGAAAAATTACCGTCTAAGTCAAACAATAGTATGATTCATATCTGTTACTAAGGAAAATCTAGACTTGAGTTTCAAAGAACACGAAAGCGCACCAGTGGAAGGTACCGTAGTGCTATAGTCGACAAGAATCAAGCAAAAGTCCTACGACGGACTGTAAAAACACATCTCCCCAGGGACAACATCCCCTCGATGGCTAACACGTGAGGCAATCCAGCACAAGTCCCATTAGTTCATAGAGCTTGAGCTGCTAGAGACTAGGCACCTGTCCTAGGACTCCTTAAACTAGAGCAGCCTCCATATCCGGCTGACGACGTCCACGGTACGCGCTGAAGTCGAGTTCCAGCTTGCGCCAGTCCCATTTGTTCGCAAAACCGGTAAAGACAAACGCAAAGATGGGCAGGAGCAACACATCCAGCACACCAAAGATGATGGATCCTACTACCCTGCTGGCCTTATGGCCACCGTCGCTGATACCAAAGGCGATGGGGTAGAGGAACCACAAGAAGTGGACCCATCCGGCCAAGATTAGGTAGTCTCGGCCGATGCTTCGACGCTTTGCCTCCTTGTAGCTTTCGTTGAGGGTGCTCATGGCGAGGATGAGGTATGACACTGTGCCGAAGGCAAAGAAACCCCATTTGTAAGAGGTCAAGGTCAAGGCGGCGATAACGTATGGAAGAACCCAGAGCCAGGTGATGGCCATGTTGCAAGCAATGGTGGTCCAGGAGACACCGCTGGCCAATCCAAGACCGAGGGCAAGAGAAGGAAAGGCGACGAGCCAGTTGGCGTATCTGGCAAAGAAGAGGGTGGTGGTCGCGGCTTGGCCGTAGTAGCTGACAGCACCGACGAGGACGGCGACGGTGAAGAGGTAGTGGAAGACTCGATTGTTCGCGGGCACGACGAAGCAGATGGACAGGATGGTTAACTGAAAGAAACTGTTAGCGGAAAAGCTTGGACGGAGTCTCGTCGAGAACGAACAAAGGTGACGATGTTGATGGCCGTCACAGCCCAGAGCCAGTTGATTCCATGGTTGAAAAAGGCCTTGTTATCCTCCCCATTCAGGTTGATGGCAAAAACCTCGTTGAGAAGGGGTAGGATATCCATCTTGTCTTTGACGAACGGTGAATTGGTTCAGCTGGCGGAGGGAAAGGATGCTTGAATGATTATCAATAAGGCAGCCAAAAGGGACACAAGACTTTTTAAGTCAAGGCGACGATTACCTCATGCCGAACAGCTGAAACCTTTACGGAAAATAGTTTTCGGTAAAGCATCATGTTGTCACTCAAGATCGGAAAAAGGGTTTGGGCAACAGGGTGTTGAGGCGGAAATAAGCCTTGATCCCTACAGGCAGCATCCTCAGAAAAGACTCTAGACTCTCCCTATTGGATATGGACGTCTACAGGTATGATGACACGGATGCGACAGAAGACAGCCGTTGAAAAGCAGGTAGCTGAGGGAGAGCCAGAACTGTCATCGTGCATGCGGCTCTAAGGAACAATGCGCAAGAAGGGAGAGCAGAGTAGTGGGTCACAATACGATCTTGTGGCTCAGTCAACCCATCTAGGGCCGGGCTTCGACTATGACAAAGAACACATTGATAAGTTACAATACATTGCTAAACAATCATATAGCCTTTATCGCTCCTCTCCCATTTTATCCTCTTAAGACAACAAGAAAGGCTCATTGTCTCCCTACATCATCGATGCCTTGGTAAATCGGGTCGTGGACGATAGCAAGAAAAAAGAAAACTAGGAGGATTATGCGGAGAGAAAAAGGTTAGACCCAAGGAACACGTTGCAAATCAAGGTCTGGCCCCGTGGCAACTCATCATGTGACGACACATTCATGACCATTTGTGCAACCCTCGTACTCGAGCCAGTGAATAGAGAGGCGAGATGCTCGCGAGAAAACAGCTAGTCTATCACCTGACCCAATCGAGTTGCGGGATCAGTCTTGGCTTGCCTTCAACTGAGACACGGGACAGTAGCAAGCCACTATCGCGGTTCTGCCAAGGCATTACTATCGTCTGGAGGGCTGGATGACGACGGTGAATGGGCTAGAGGTCTAGCTACTGCGCCATGTTTCTTTTTCTTAGCTGGGATCCGCGCGCTATCAAGTGTTGGAATTACGCCAGTGACTGTAGTGATGTAGATGAGTATTCACTATGACGAAACCTGAGTATTTAACCTGCCGCAATCGTCCGTCACCATCTGCCCCTGTATCTTCCCTTATTCTTTCTCAAATACAAACACAGTTGCCATGTCTCTCGGGAACTTTTCTTCTCTGGTTCTGGATCTGGGCGGTGTGTTGCTGCTCTACTCAGCCAACAACGTAAGGACCCTTACCCCCCGTCAAATCAGCAATGCACTGGACTCCCCAATCTGGCACAACTATGAGAGAGGCAAGATCTCCAAGAAGTCTTGCTACGACACCATCTGCCGAGACTTTGGTTTCGATTCAAACACCTGGGCTGAAGCGCTAGATACAATGAGGGAGTCACTACAGCCAAACAGGGAACTCATTGATGAGATTAAGCGCCTGAAGTCGAAAAACCCTCAGCTGAAAGTCTTTGGTCTCTCTAACATCCCTGTGGAGGACTTTCAAGACCTCAAGCCATTGATCGACGAATGGGGCATCTTTGACGACTTTTTCGCTTCTGGCCTGACAGGTTTTCGCAAACCTGATACAGCCTGCTACGAAAGGTTCTTGGAGCATTGCAAGATACCCCCAAAGGCATGCATCTTTGTGGATGACCGAATTGAAAATGTCGTGGCGGCACAGTCTCTGGGCTTTCGAGGCGTTCATCTTACTGAAACGAGTTCTGTGGTGGCTACTCTGAATAACCTCCTTGGCGACCCTGTCGCTCGTGGGTTGGAGTTTCTCAAGCGAAACGCCAAGAATCTCTTTTGTGAGACAAATACGGGGAAGACACAGCCTGACAATTATTCTCAGCTGCTCATACTCGAACATACTGGAGATAGGTGAGCTTTGACAGATCACATCCAAGACAATCACTGACATGTTACAGAGATCTAGTGACACTAGAAAAGACTGGTCCAACTTGGAACTACTTTATTGGAGAACCTGTGTTCTTTGATACCGTTTATCCAAATGATGCAGACACGACATTGTTAGCCATGCATGTCCTTGGTGATGTTTCAGCAAAGGAGGAGGCATTTGTGGTAAACGAGATTCTATCCCATCTCAACCCAGACGGCCTACCATACGTGAGTAACACCTGTCGAAAAAAGTTTACTTCTAACGTGATGCAGTGCTGGCTGCAGACTTCGCGCCCTCGGTTCTGTCACAGCATATGCGCCAACGTCTTTCGTTACTTTTATCTCAGCGGACAGATCGACAAGTTGCCCAAGGTATACCAGTACCTTTGCCGTCTGCTGAACACTGAGGCATACCTTCTGGGAACGCGCTATTATGAGAACCCTGATTGGTTTTTATTGCTCCTCAGTGATGTCTGTGGGAAGCGTCCGAATGACGAGGCACTGAGTGAGATGCGACGTCTGCTCACTTTCCAGATTCAAGATCGCATCGGTTGCGATAGGAATATTTTTGGTGCCGCGCTACGGTCCCTGGCTGCGCAGGCTATTGGGATCGTGAACAAGAAAGATATCAAAACTTTGCTTGAGACGCAACTGATTGATGGAGGCTGGGAGAAGCAGTGGATGTGGAAGTATGGCAAAGAGGCTGTTAAGCTTGGGAGTCGAGGTGTTATCACTGCAATGGCGGTGAGGGCGATAAAGAAGGCTCGGGAGGATGCGTGAATCTGAACTTTACAGTTGCAAGATGCCATCGAATCGGAATGAACATGTTGACTTTGCGAACCTTGATTGTGTGATACTCACATCCAAGTTCTGATTCGGCCCTTCTTCAAGCCCTGTATGGCTAAACCCTGCAACGTTTACTGTTCAATCTTTGACTTTAGTCATGTCGTGGTTGGAGAATTGTTGGGACAGGCAGAAGTTGTACTTTGCATCAGAGCTAGATTTAGGCATTAAAGCTTGAGCAAGAGCAGCAACTAACAACTTTACCTGAATTTTAAGTTAATGCAAGTCATTGGTGGGTAAGACTGTATTCTTGATGAAGTCATTGGGTGTTCTGTGATTGCCCGAATACCCATTAATCCGTGTAAGCCACAAGCTATTCAGCAACCTAGTGAGGAGTAGAGTCAATTGAACGATGTAAAACGAGTAACTCGTGATAGAAGTCATGCTTATTCAAAGTCTAAGATCTCCCCGAACTCAAAGCGAATAGGAAATGTCATGTGAGACCAGACAGTTCAACTGCACAGTGAAACTCTTTTATACTCGCCCAGTTATAGTTGTCCAATGCATCAACCCCAACTATGTTTTGAGCCACTCTTGAACACCTAAATATGTCTTTTGATCTATTTAATGCTTCCTACTTCACTTCGTCTAAGCTTACTGTACTCAAGACAATCAACTAAGGATTTACTTGCACCCTGTCAACCACCACTCGAGCACAAGTGCCCATTCTTAACCATTTTTTCGCCATGCTTTATATCATTCTTCTGACAGTGCTCTTTGTATGCCTTCTACTTTGGGGCACAAGACCAGCCAAATCTGCTGAAAGTCATGCTTTGGTGGTTGTCAAGAAAGAGCTGCCTATTGTTCCCCGGCCTACCAACCCTCTCAACGTCCTCCCGAACGAGCTCTTGATGGATATTGCCGATTTTCTCGACCATGCCGATAGAGCCTGCTTCGCTTACACTGACCGACGGGCATACTTCTGCATCGGCAGAGCGTTGAAGTTCACCTCTTCAACATCTAAGCTGGAGTTTCTCACTCGCCTCGACCGGGAGGGGTTCTTGCCTTTCGACATTCTCTGCCACGAGTGCACCATGTTTCACCCTCCGAGAGCCTATAGTATGTGGAACGAGGTTGAAGGCAGAAGGGCATGTATCTGCGATGGCAACTCAGAAGTCATCCAGCAGGGATACCTCGACTCCCCTTTTCTCCCCGACAATGTCTTTTTCGACATTGTCGCTGCCGTTTGTCGGTCATTCAGGCTCAAGACGGGCAATTACATTGTCAATTGTCTTGCTGATCGACAAGTGTACAAGACTGAAGGTGCCAAGATTTCGAGCAGGACGTCGGCACGCATCTGCGAGGGTCGACTCATTCTCAAGACAGAGAATGTTCTGCTTCTCCAGCCTGGCCCCGATCTCTCGCAAAAAGTGGAAAGGCTTAATCAGCTTCTCTATGAGAATTGGTGGTTGACCGGAGTATGCGGACACGTCAGCTGGGATATGATCTGGCCCTACATCTTCAACCCAGAGGACGAGCCTAACGTGGACGTTTACAACCGCGTTTTGAGCAAAGATACCACGACTCTTCCGGTTATCGACGGCTGGGATCTCGGCAGTAGTGTCTGGGAAGGCGACATTACATGTTGGACTGTCGATGTCATTTACCCCTGGGCCGAGTGGCATTCAGATGAAATCTGGACATGCGGAAAATGCTCCACCAACTTCAAGATCAGTGTCGTTGGCAGGCCGCCAGACCACCCACGAGCCAATGCCATAGTGTTCACGTCATGGAAGGACCTCGGTAGCGGTGTGAGCCTGTCGGATGAGAGCTGGAGGGGCCACATGGATACCTTTGATACCGCGGACGATGATGAGTATCTCCCGGCGGCGGTGTGGAACTGGGCTGCACAGTTGTTTGAGGGGATTGAGGGATTGGGAAGAAGTTTTCCTTATATGCCAGATTTGGGCGATGTCTTGGATGAGTTGGACGAGATTGATGATGACTGATCTGGAAGGTTGGAAAGAATTCTTGTCTTCTTACGGGTTCCATTGGTTGAATGAAATAGAAAATCATGCCTTGATGTATTGTAATGGGTTAGCTCATCTAATTGTGAAATCTATGTCTATGCTAATGAGTGATCTTCAGAACCGTCTATCCAATAACCAACAACTCCCAGTCAAATGCCAACTTTGTCTCCAATCTATTCCCACAAAAACCGCACGTCTATGCTGCAGACCTCAAACACCCAACTCCAGAGCCTTGCTTCCTACGGATGTATAAGACTCGATGCTGCTTCTCGACTCAATTGTCCGACAGGGGCACATCCTCTGTGCTGTTTGGATCCTCGCTGCTATCACCCACCTTGGAGGTATCATCCTCCACATTCTCATCTACGCTCGCCACCTTTGCGGAATGGTAGTGGCCTAGGGAGAACTCATGACTCCCACCGGCTGTTATTGCCGCTTTAGGATCGCGATAGCCCACATCAAAAACCCCACGGTCGTTGTCGTTGTAGAAAGCTCGAAATCTCCCCGCATCATCGTTTGCGGCGGTGTGCGTCGTCGTCTCGCCGGGTACAATAGGAATATGCTGAAGAGGCGCAGACGCCTGCATTGGAAGTCCCTTCTTGTTGCCAAAATAGCTGGGGTAGCCCCATTGGCCACGTTTGACGGGCGCTGGAGCGTTGGCTACCTGGGCTCTCACATCTCGAGCGTAAACCCATGTTGACGACCTGACGCGACGGTTTCGGCAGAGGCCGGTCCTTCTCCGGACACGAGTAGGTTTGCTGACACTATAATTTCTCCTGCGGACGGTATTTGTATTTCGCGTGCGGGAGATATTTCGCGTGCCGCCGAACGTGAACTATAGATAAGCAGTGTGAGTGACTTGAATACCAACTGTGAGGACGTACATACGTAGGATGAATCGGTCGGACGGCGCTCGAGTGGTCTCTGAGCACAGGTTGAACACGGAAGCGTGCTGGTGTAGCTTCCGGTGCCATTGCAAGTCGAACAAGCAGACGAGATAGGGCGTCTCCCCGGGTTGCGGCAGCTTCCACAGGTCCTGCCGTTGTGTGTTCCGGATCCGGCGCAGTTAGCGCAAGCCACCGGGGTTGATGTCGTTCCAGTCCCCCGGCACTGAGAACAAACGGTCAAGCTAGAGATGGCTCCTGCACCAGAACAAGCAGAACATTGTGGCTTATTGGAGTTCATTTTTATTCAAAGAAAGCGAACAAAGTGTGAATGGAAAGATGGCCTTCAGGAGAGCAGCCTCTATGGCTGGTCTTCTTATATCCCCGTACTTCCCATCATCTTAGCCGACCAGAGATACCAGCACATATTGTTTGCTCAAATATCACTTTCGTATATTTGTGAGGACGTTTCACATGCAGAGCTGATACATGGTCTTCTGGCTGTCATCCCATCGGCGGCCGGGCTTCGACCATACCAAAGAACACCTGACACACGACGACCACAAGCCACAACGGGGTGCTTTGGTCAACTCACAACTCAAGAAACAGGGGCCTTCCAGACTGACAGTTGAGTCTTTGTGTTGTCGTAGTGGCGCATCAAGAGGCTACGCCACGCGCCCAACCTGAACCAACTAGGCTGGGGTGAAACCCTCCCTTACTGTCTGTTGTTGGTCCGTGGCCCTGTTCAAGGCTCAGCTGGTTTGAAGGCTTTGTCTCGACCAAGGAAACTGTCAGCCTAGTGGGAGGTCGGCTCGCGCTATAAAGCCAGGGCCTTGAACTTGCTTTTTCATCTCAGCCCCTGACTCTTCCACCCAAAAATACACCATTTTTACCATCAACAAAAGTTCTGCACCCAGTTTTCTGCACCACAAAAATGATCGATCACATTCACCTTAAGAGTGCCATCGGTCCAAATGAGCTTGAATCTACGCAGCAGCACCTCTTAGACGTCATCCAAGCCGGTCTTGGCAGGCCAGGTGACGTATCAACAAAGGCTGCCGCGCTAGCTGATGACATTCGAACACTGGGCGCCGCGCGAAGGGACATAGGTGAGGCCCGCGATTTCATCGGAGAGCTCTGTGGTGTAGTGGTGGGTGTTGCCGCTCTTCTTCCTCCGGATCACCCGTGGCAGGACACTTTTGTTCAGACGATGCAGAATGTGCAACAGACTGACGGAGATTATCACTCTGATGAAGAGCACGAGTCTGACGAAGAGTATGAGTCTGACGAAGGTTATGCGTCTGACGAGCAACTTGACGAGGTTGGTATAGTGTTCAGTTTATTATCATGCCACACTAACGCATCTCAAGGTCGAATTCTTGAACTGGAAATACTTACCCAATTTGAGCATCTTCGCGCGAGACTTCTGGTTTGGTACGTTTTCAGTCTCCATACTTACAAGTGTTATGAGGCTTACATTCACAGATCCCACTACTCTCGACGACTGGACACCCGAAGAAGTGTCCGAGTGGGAGAATTTCAATTCCTTCTTTGCCCGGTTCAGGACTGAAACATTTACACGTTGGCTGAATTTCCCAATCTGGCAGCTGAGTGACGCCCTGGAAGAGAAGCTTGACAAGGGCCCAGTCCTTAACAGCAGGTTGTGGATTGCAACAGAGTGGATTCTATTCTACGGAGAGATTATCTTCGAGGACCAGGCTTCTGAGAAGGAGTTGGATGTGGGCACATCTGGATGGTTGAGAGGAGGGGCCCTTTGCAAGGGTATCGCACCTCTGAGTTTGGCGAGGTTGGCGTTTTGGAAGAAACGCCTTCTCGAGATGTTGGATGAAAGGGAGGCTTTGGGACTCTCTAATGAGATGGCTGAGAGGGTGGCCAAGTCGGCAGAGATGATTGGCGAGTTTCAGAGAAGCATCAATTTGCCGAGATATTATATTCAAGCTCCAATCTACGCGGTTCTCGACGTAACCCTCCTGTTTCTCGTATGGTGGTTAAAGTAGTTAAATACCCTATAAGAGGCTTGACCTTTTATAATAACATAGCCAGAATCATTTTAGAGCAGATAGTCCCAGAAAATACCCATAACTGTCTGGCGTTGGCGATAGTTGACAGGAACGACTTGAAGAATGGCTGGGCAGACGGGAGGGTGGAAGTCGGAGTTGTGATTTTTGTTGAGATTGGAATATCATTGATCTTGGACCGACATGTCTTATATACGCGCAACGCGCCAGTTAGATTGTGCTTTTTTAACCTTTTAATTAATATAATTACTATGTGTTAGTAATTTTTAATACGATTAGGCAGAACCAATGATTTGTATTCTAATTATATTTAGCTTAAGCATTCTTTTGTGTGCGGTATCTTACTTTCACATGATGGTGGATACTTGTAGCTGTGTTTTTTGGTTGTGGCTGATAACTTCTTTTTGTGGGGCTGTCATCACGCTCACGAAGCCAATGAGGGTGTGATATCGATGGTGAGAGTCAAGATCTCCTTGAGTGCGTTAAGGCTACAACCGGTCACTCGACCCACATGACCTTAGTCATGACGTAGGTACGGGAGGGGGACAACATAGTGCTTGATTAATTATTTCTACCTAATATACCATACAAATCTTTTTGAAGATACTCATGAGCTCCCAATCAATCCCTAGTCAGGCACTGAGTGCCTCTGATCCAAGTATTATAATTACAGAAGAGAATAGCCGCCGCGAGCAGCCAGCCGATTTTACCTGCCGACCTATATTTAACCCGGTCCCTAGCTGCGGCACCAATTTCCTCCCGGTGATAGTGCCCGATCGCGACCTCGAGGTCAAAGAGCTACCCCAGCAGCCTCTTAATCTCTTCCATCACTTTGTGCCTTATTTCTTAGTCGCAAAATGGGTTAAATATATAAATGAATAGGTTAATTATTTGCTTCGCAGTCGCAGCTAGAAGCCATGGGCTTAAATTCGCAGTTAGAAGCTAACCACCGTGCCAGAGGTATATCTATGGCTTGCGCTTCTAATTCATATAGGAATTCATAAGGAAATCATAATCTGAGACTATTAAAAGACTTCCCGGCTAGGGCACCAAGGTTCTGACCATTCAATCCTCAAAGTCATGACCTTTGACCGCTTTCAACTACTTCATTGGCACCTTCGGCTCTTTGACCCCTTTAGCCTCGCCAAAGAGGCTGCCAAAGCTGGTTGCGAAGGTCTTCGCCGCCGTTGACGAGTGGTCTCGTCACCTATAATTCGCGTCAACTGAATTCCTCAAGCCGGGTCTAAATATCGCTGTGGACGAGTGTATGATCCGCTATACAGGAAGGTCATACCAGACAACACGAGTCCCAAATAAGCCTATCCCCGTGGGCTTCAAGATCTGGGCCACGGCGCAAAAAGGCCTCTTCTTGCGGTGGCTTTGGCACGAGCCGAAGAAGAGATATGGTCCAGTTAGCCTCGCAACGCGGCTTCGATCTCAGAGAAGAAGGCGACTTTATATACACCTTAACCCGACACAAAGCGTGGTTATTGCCCTTATTAATAAGCTACCAAAAGCCATATATCACGTCTTCATCGATAACCTCTTCTCGTCCGCTAATCTCTTTAGAAGCCTCCGTCAATATGGCCACGGGGCCACAGGCACGGCCCGCCGCAACTGTGGTATCTATGCCCCCTTCGCGAAGCTCAAAGAGGATGATTCTGCCGGCCGGAGGCTCCTTCAGTTCAATAAGGTTAGAAGCGCTCCAACAGTCAATAATAAGGTAGCAAGCCAAGTCAAATTTACCTATAGAAACCCTACTAATTTGACTTACTCTTCCCTAGGTCAACCAAATCGCGTGGAAGGATAATGCCCTCGTGCTCTTCTTATCTACTGTGTTCAGAGGCGACGAGCTTATCGTACGGAAGAGGAAGAGGCCAAATACAGACCAAGCCCGCGCACGGCCAATACAGCGTTTTTTTGGTGACGAGGCCGTCAAGACCTTTGCGATCCCTTCTATCGCCGCTACCTATAACGACGAGATGAATCATGTAGACCGTGGCGACCAACTGAGGGCATCACGAGGCTATAGTCACTCAATTCGTCGCGGCCCTTGGCAGGCTATAGCTTGGACCTTCCTTCTTGACACAGCCCTCATCAACAGCTATCTTCTTCAGCTTCATGGGCAGCCAAAGTGGAAGAAAATACGGTCTCAAAGTGACTAGCGAGGCCGCCTTATAGATGACCTTATTGCGGCTTATTGGACTAGTCAGTCCAGGAAGCGATTTCGAGCTGGCGATGAAAATACGCCCATGGAGCTATATGAATACGTCAAAAGAGGGAAAAATAGCCCTTGCCTTGCTTGTCAAGGCCTCCGCTGCGGTCAAATTAGGTCACGAAGCAAGAGGAAGCCGTTGACCGGCATCAACACCAATATGAGGAAAAGGGGGCCAAAAAAAAACAAGGTACGGCTGCCGGCAGTGTGCTGTTGCCCTTTGTAACCAGAAGGATTGTTGGGACTTCTATCACCATATAAAATAGGAGGCAATTGAAGTACCTCTAATTTGCGGCATTTTAATTGGATCAGACCCCTGCTCGTGACCTGGTTGTAGCCTTAACGCACTCAAGGAGATAAGGTGTTTTCAGGCTTTGCTCCCTCACGTGACCTTGTTTATCACGTGGTAACCCCAAGACGTATCTTTGACGCATCACTCACCCTATACAACATGCTCTCAAAGGATTTATCAGCCCGATGACGCACACACTCACACATGTTCACCCAGCCTGATGGAAGAGAATGAGCGGAACCCAATTTAATGAGAGTCTGGTCAGTCTAAAAATATTTGACTGCTGTGTCTCTGCCTTGAGTTGAGAGATCTTCATCTCTGCTCACCAACAAAACACTTGTCAGACATATGCATTAGCAATAAACTTTCCATGCATGCCAAGATGTTGTAACGAGTGCTTTAAAAACCGCGTGAGGGAAATTATGCTTAAATTACATAATTGACATGGGTTCAGCATGTCAAGGGTTGAGATGTGATCAAAAGAACATCCTTCAGAGATCGACAGGGTTCCCGCCATATCATGTCATTGGGCGGGTAGTCTTGGTTCCCTCGCAACACCTCCAACTCAGACAACCCCTCTACATTCGCATGTTCGCATGTTCGCATGTTCGCATGTTCGCATGTTCGCACGAGGTACACCACGTGGTCGAGGTGTCATTACAATGTGTATCAAGGCCGGAGAGCAACGTGATGATCTACCCTGGCCTTAAAATACGGAGCCGCAAACATAGCTAACCCAAGACAAGCACATGGCACAGGATTGTCGAGTCATATACTCGGCCTTATTCGCACGTTCCTCCTCTCGAATGCGTGGCCTGTGGGGAGGTAAAACACCACAAGGATCTAAACAAACCAATCGTATGCTACCCAGATCTGGAACAAAAGCTACCCCAAACAGCCCGGCAGGATGAAAGCCAACAAAAGAGGTGAATGGGCCGGTGACCGGATCATTTCTCCGTACGAATACTCCAACAAACCAAGCTTCCACCCGTCGCCAAGCTTCCCTCGACTCCTATTTCATCATCACGCCCACTCCGACACCGGTACATGGCGCCGGAACCCACGCACAAAGGGCCGAATACCTAAAGCCCCGGCACATACAATAGCCAACAGTGCTATCCTCCACGGGGGATCGCCCTTAAATGCCGCCTACTATCAAAAACCGACGGGCGTCGTGTCGGACCGACTTGTCTCCAACTCTCCACAACGGCGCTCCCCTGCTTGTCCGCTTGAGGCAAGGTTTGTTCGGCGTTACCAGGTTGGTGTGGCGGGGAACGACTCCTACTGGGCAACGGCCCGTTGTAGCTTGTTTTATGGTCCTTCCCCGGACGTCTTCCAGGACGGTCTCGATTTACCTAGTGGGGGACGGTGACACCGCGAGATTTTTTTTTTTTTTCGCTTTCACCTTGGGGAAGCGGAGGAGGGTCTCCTCCTCCACATCAAGGGATGAGTCTGGGGATGGGGTCTTGTTGTTGGGGAAGTGGAGGTTAGGCTATCGGGGCGACAGGATCCGCCACGACAAGAGAGAGATATAAAGATGGCAATGATCAAGGTCAATTCTTGCTTGAATCATCTCATCATCCTCCTTCATCTCAATCATCTACAATGGCCGGTGCTATTCCTACTGCTGCCCCTCAGCTGGCAGGCGGCTACCTCACAGGTCGAGCCCTTATCTTTCCCCTGTCGCTCATCATCTCCCTCTTCTTCCTGTGGGGTTTCTCCTACGGTCTCCTCGATGTCCTCAACAAGCATTTCCAAGAGGTCCTCAAGATCACACGTCTCGAGTCCACTGGCCTTCAGGTCATGTACTTTGGCGGTGGTTACCTCCTCTTCTCTCCTGTCGCCGCCGAAGTCCTCAAGCGAAGAGGTTACAAGCTGACTATTCTTATGGGATTGGCTCTGTACTCTCTTGGTGCCATTCTCTTCTGGCCCGTCGCCAAATCTGCCGACTCCAACAGCAACGGCCGCGCCGTGTTTGGTGGCTTCTGCGCCTGCACCCTGGTCATCGCCTGTGGTCTCGCCACGCTAGAGACAGCCGCCAACTCTTACGCCGTCGTCATTGGCAAGCCCGAATCTGCTTCAGCTCGACTCCAATTCTGTCAGTCCTGGAACGGAGTTGCCTCTTTCATCGGCCCCCTCATCGCCTCCAAGTACTTCTTCCAGGGCGAGAACCAGAACAGTCTCAAGAATGTGCAGTTCGTCTACCTCGCTGTGGCCTGCGCTGGCGCTGCTGTCGCCGTGCTCTTCCTGTTTGCCAAGCTCCCCGAAGTCTCTGAGGCTGTTATTGAGGATGAGGCTCATGGACAGACTGCTCAGGGATCTTTCTGGAAGCAGTACAACATGTGGTTCGCTTTTGGTGCTCAGATGTGCTACGTCGGTGCCCAGGTCACCATTGCCACATTCTTCATCAACTACGCCCACGAGAATGGTGGCTTCTCAACCAGCAAGGCCAGCACCATGCTTAGCTACGCTCTCATCACTTTTACTGTTGGTCGATTCGTCGCCACGGGCCTGGCTGTCTTCTTCCGCTCCGACTTTATCATGGTCATCTACTCTCTTTTCGCTATTGCTCTCACTGCCTACGTCAGCGCCGGCAAGGGTGCTGCTAGCGTTGGAGTCCTGATCGCCATCTTCTTCTTCGAGGCACCCATGTACCCTACAATCTTCGCTATGGGTACCAAGAACCTCGGTCGCCACACTCGACGAGCTGCAGGTGTTCTCGTCATGGGTGTTTCAGGTGGTGCCATCTTCCCTCCCATCCAGGGTGCCATTGCCGACGCCAAGGGAACTCGCATTAGCTACCTGGTCCCCATGGTTGGCTTTGTCTACGTTCTTGGCTACGTCACTGTTCACTGGGTTCGCAATGGCATGGGTATCATGGCCCCCAAGGCGGAGCCCACTCTTGAGGAGATTATTGACAAGGAGAAGAGCGGTGCTATTATTGAGGAGCACGAGAAGCGAAAGGAGGATGATATGGCTTGAAGGATTTACCCCATTATGAAGTAGCGATGATTAGAAGCGATAATGCACAAGTCTCGAGTTAAACAACTCCTGAAGATACAAACGAGTTCACATAATCTATTGTGCCTGACCCTGCCTGTGACCATCTACCTAGTCAGCTCCAAACCCCTCAGACATGAACGGATCCGCAACAAGGCCTTGTCAAACGCCCACCTCAATGAACCCCATCTCGATGCCTAAAGCCAAGATCCCACCCACATCTACCCCATGGACTTGGCTTCCCGGTCTAGCATTAGCTCCCGTTGTGGAGCATCTCCGACGCTCGAGACCACATCGCCTGTGGGCCTGTTGGTGAAGCCATTTGTCGTAAATCCCACTCGATGCGAAAAAGGGCCGAAAACACGGCTCACCTGGCTGCCTTGGTCGTTATCCACAAAAATGGCGTGGGTGCCGCTATTGAAATGGTGAAGTCGTCGGTGTAGAGCTAGATCACCTTGGTCGTTCAACGAGTCATGACTTCGCCCTTGCAGTCATCCCAACCATGCCTCTATTTTCGTCTGAGAATGCAGGCGCCTTACTACCATCGCAAAGCCATATGACTTTCAATAACCCTTATCGAAGAGCTCACCCTTATCGGTACGCGTATCCAACCCTCCGGTTCCTTGAACTGACATGAAATTGGATCAAAATGGTCAAGCCAATCAAAGCAAGACACAAGACCACCGAAGACGCCTTTCGAACCATAGACGCAAAAGTTCAATGCGGCGGTTACAAGCACGTAATCACTCGGGGGACACTTGGCAGGAATATAGCTTCTTGTTGCTTGGTACCTATTCACATCTACCAGGAAGCCAGCTCAGCGAGTTCATCAATCACCTGGCCCTGACCCGTCATGTATGTCACCAAGGCCCTTGTCACATCCAAGCTGGTAGTTCTGACTTGGGACATGGCTCCAAGCTAGGGGGTAGCTGTAGTTTGGTTGCCGATTCTACTTTCGAGGCTGTTTATTGTTTTGGTTGGAGGTTGGCTGATAGTTGTAGATCTGACTGGGGCTCTGGCTGTTGCTCTGGCTGAAATACTGGCCAAAGTTTGACTGGTGGTTATCTCCTGGCTGTTGGTTGTAGCTCGGGTTGGAATACTGGCTGGAGTTTCCCTGCTGGTTGTGGTTCGGCTGTGACTGCCCATACCCCGGAAGATAAGCTGGCTTCTCTTGCACCTGCTGCTGTCCCGAGAACTGCTGAGACCCATTTGGCTGCGAAAGCTGTTCATCATCCCAATTGAACAGTTTAAGAGCTTCAACGTCCTCATTTCCAAACGCCTCGCTACTCTTCTCGATGATCATCCCACTTTCATAATCACGGGCCCACTGGTCTTCAAGCTGGTCGCTGAGGATCGCGTCGTAATAGTCTGTCGCTGGATCATTGTCGTCATCCACTATCTGGGTAGTGGCGATGTTGGATGGATTGAATATTGGGATAGTAATCTTGTTCTTGGGAGCAAGTGTTGTGGAGCTGGCCTTTGTCAACTTGTAGGCCACCGCAAACGGACTAATTGTTCCGTCCCGGGTTGGTTCCGCCGAAGACAAGATGTGAATGAACTGAATCTGCCAAGTCGACCGCTTTGTTGGTGGTTTTCCTTGCTCCGCGGGCAGCTTGTACCCCTTCGCATGAAAGTCGTAGTCATTGGTTTGTGGCATGTAGACATATGTTGGGCAGGCAAGGGACTGTGGAAGAAGAGGTGAAACGGCGTGCCAGTCCAGTTGCAGCTGCTTCAGACCATTCTTCCCATTGATCTTCTCGAGGCCACAGTCTGTGGGGTGGAGGATCCAGCCGGGGTAGAATGTAGAGTATATCTTGGGGTTAGTCGTTTGGGATCCCGCGTACTTTCGAAAACGCCGAATGGTTTCAGGATCTAACTCGTTAGCATTGATCATCTCACTGAAACTTACTGTTTACTCACGCGGATGAAGGTACTGTCCTGTTCTGTTTGGCGATACCACACAATTCTTTGGCTCCAGCTTTCGCCAGAGCTCCTCGGGGCTGCTATGCCTCCCTCCATGGTGAGACCACTTGGTAACAGAGCACTTGTGTCCATCGAAGAAGGAAGATTGAGCCAGGGGGAGCTCGACGGGAGTGATGGAATCTCCTCCCCAGTACAGCGAAAGGTGTGCTGCTTCCGGAAAGAAGAGCACAGACATGATGGACGACATGTTCGCCCAAGTATCGGCCAGCGTCATTTTCTTTGTTGCAAGGGCAGCTCGGAGCGCCTCTTCGTCCACCTTTGACCCGAATACAAAGCCGCCAACGCCTATACACACGAATCGTGGGTACTTGGTGTCTCGGACATTGCTCAATTTCACCACCGTCTTCATGTTGGCAACAGTGCCCAAGACTTTCTGCCGAGCATTGTCTGCCGATTTGTCCATTCCTTGGTTGAGATAGTGCCAAAGAAAGTCTCCTGTGAAGAAGTCTGTCCCCAAAATCTGGCGGTGACCCCATTTTGCGATGCAGAGGGGACAACCGTCTTGGATACGGGTTTTGAAGTAAACTTGGCCGGTCCCCCTTTCCTCGTCAAAGTGGGATTTATCATCGTCTTGGATGGATAAAACGTCCGGTCTCTTCTTGAGCAGATTTGTCTTTGGAAGTTCCGGAACAGCGGGATACTTTGGAAGGCCGACCCAGTTTGGACAGTACAGGTGTGAAAGTGGTTTGTTACCCTCATATTTCATGCGAGCCGACTGACCGTTGTCGTCCATGCTTCTTTGAAACATTCTGAGACTGCCCGCCCAGTGATCATTGTCCCAGTGTGTGACAACCCAAGCATCAAACTGGATCTCCTGAGAGCCTTCTGGGTCGTATCTGGCGCGTATCATCTTCAGTGATTTTTCGATGATATTGGCAGCATTCTCAGCAGACGAGGAGCCGTCGTTACCGCCGTCCATAAGAATGCTCTTGAGGATTTTCCCTTGACGGAAGGCCGTTCTCTGAACAAGCAGATGGACTGAGCAGTCTCCATTTGGTACAGCGATTTGGTAAGTATCAACTTCGATGGCGTTCAGGTCAGGTCCAGCCTGTTGGAAGGCCCCGATCCCTGAGGTGGGATCTTGGTGAGAAGCATACATGTTGTGTTGTAAGCTAGAGGTATGAAAATATGGAAGCATGGAAGTATGAAAGATGTCTGTCAGACGCGGGCCTTCTTGTACTCGCAGTACTTGTGCTTGCTGTGGGTCAGGAAAGCAGACACCAAGCCCCCCTTGACCTGGTATTTCCTAGATAGCCCGACCAATGCCTCAATTCTACTAAACCCCAGGAGCTGAACTATACTTGCAACTCTATTGGGGCCGAGATCGCTCGCTAATTCGATAAACTCAATCCTCAGCCATGAGCTGAGCACCCTATTCCCCCACGCACATGTCAATTGATAATATGGCGAGGCAGCTGACCTCGTTGAGGAAATTTCAGCTTGGCCACCTCGTTGTCTTCTGGAGGCTCTAAAAAGCCCATCATCCAGCTGGAATGTGAAAACGAATTTGTGAGTCGATAGAAACGATCTTTCAGCTCAAGCCATCTCCAGCTGAAGAAGGGCTAGACTGCAGAGGGCCAAAGCTTCCTCTGATTGGTTCCTCTGTTTACTGCGAGCGCCGGTATAGCTTCCCATTGGTCGGTATGCTATGGTGTGGTTTCCATCCGACAGGTTGCACTTTAATAAATGGCTTGATGGCGTTGTCAAACTACTATAGGAGGGGCGCCTTGTCTCAGTTGGTCATCGCGTGATGAGCTGATTCAAAGTTTCGAAGGTCCCTAGTCCTCGAGGTGCTATGTATCTTTCGGAGTCTTTCTCCCGCGTCCATTACGAAAATAGAAGTTGCCGGGGCGGAACTGGTAGAATCACCCGTGATCCAGATTTTTATAGTAGAAGGAATTCTCTAAACGTGTTAGCATCAAGAGATGAATAGAGCATGCCTCAGCCACTTGAGGGTCTAGCGGTCCGCGGCATCTGCCCCTCATTGCAAAAATAGAAGCTAGATCTGACAGATACCTCAACGCTACCATGTCACCTGTGTCGAATCATGAGGGAATAGATGGATTTATGGCTTGATATAACGACCCACATCAAGAGCGGGGGAGTTTATCGAGGTAGAATTCTCTTTTCCAACCTCTTCCCGAGCTAGTCCTGTTTCGTTCCCACCAAGCACCTCCATCACGATGGATCCAGGACCGGGACAAGATGCTTCAGTAGGCGAATTGCGACATGTTCTCGCGGAATACCCGTTAGGAGCATACTTTATCAGCTCCTCCTACTCGAACATGTACCGTGCTTCTGTTAATAAGGCGGTTCTAGGACCATTTAGGCGATACCGACTCCTCCTATAGCAAACGGCAGGTTTTCCGCATAGGCTCTCAACTATTCGGATCTCAATCACTGTAGCATTTCATCGGCCAGTCTATAAACCTCGCTGAACTCGGGCATCCTGGACTACAATTGAGTGTTTGACAACGAGCTAGAATCTGAGGACGGCCACCGCTATCATGCATTTCGTGAGGGCAATTATCGAGTGGCGTTTCCTCATGATCACTCTTTGCAGCCACAAGAGAAATTGAAGCTAGCTCATAGCCAAACAATGAGGAAAAACAAGGTTGAATGGATCTTGTTCATTATCCGTACTGCATGGTACTTGGAGGGGAATGGTTCCTTGCGCCTCCGAGACTCGGGGACAGGCACTGGCCTCTGGGCTATTGACTTTGTCGACTATGAGCCCTTCTTTGGAGGTCAGCTGGGTCATAACTGACGTCGTTCCCTGTAGTCAATTTCCCTCAGCGGAAGTGATTGGTACCGATCTGAGCCTTATCTAGCCCGCATGATATGTGAGCACTTGGCAGTTAAGCCAAGCTCCAATATACCTAAGACTCCCCCAAACTGTGCTTTGGAAGTAGATGATCTCGAGTCAGAGTGGTTCTACCGCAAGCAATTCAATTTCATGCCACCCTCGCGAGTTGCAAGGATGCGTTAGCGATGACGACAAGCTGTTTCATCAGATATATTAGCACTTGGTCCCAAATGGCCCATTGGGCTACAAGCCACCTATTCTCAATTCCTCTCGGATGGTGATACCGCTAAAAAGGCAGATTATGCGCAGTTCTGGCTCAAGACCCTGATTGACGGGCCTGTCCCAAGGACCATAGGTTCAAGGGAATCGGTAGGTTCCAAGGCATCCAGCAGATGAAAACTATCGAGTCGTATACGCCAGCGGCGTTTGACGACAATCTTAGCTGGAGCAGTGAAGAGATTCAGACCTTGGTGGCCAAAGTGCGCAAAGAGCTGACCGATCCATCAATTCATTTTTACGTTCCTTTGTATTTCATCTGGGGGCAGAAACCTGGGGCTGGCGATGCTGCGTTAAACCCCGTGGGGGCGATCAGCCTGTTTGGTCGCGTCAATGAAGTGTTGTGGATAATTCTGGTGTCATCTGGGCACCGAGCTTTGTGTCTGAATACGTAATTGTGTTGATTATTTGACACTTGAAATCAAGGTTAGTTGTCGGTCCGGTGAATTGTGTCGCTGGTCGTATTTTCGCTCACAGGCATCGGCTATCATCGCATCAAGATTAGAAACCTTATCTCGGCTGACGGCGAATCACCCAAGCGAATATTCGTTCAGTGCAAGGAATAACATGGACCATTTTACGAGAAAATGTCAATCAGGTGTTGGTGCAGGGTAGATCGACCTCGCCGGTAACGTTGCATCGGCGTGTCCATGTCCAATCAGCTGAGCCCAATGGTCAAGACATGCCAAGGCAGCGAAAAAGAGGCCAAGACAGATTGAGTAATTCCTCTCGTGCTCATTCAACGTCGGCGATCATGTGTTGAGAAGGGCATTGACATGAATGCGAATAGCCTCGGCTTTATATCTTTACGCTATGAGCATTTTGGTAGGTAAAAAGCTTTGACAACAAAGGCTTCTTCACATGTTTGGAGAGTCTGTTAGTGTGGACCTTGTAATTAACACATCCACAGTCTCAATCCTTACAGATGCTGTTAGTGCCGTGTTACCCGGCCACCAATTATCACCAGAATCCACCCTGCGTGATACCACCTGCCACAAAGGTCGCGTCGGGGAGTCCGTGGTGAAGACAGGCGAGGCCGATAAAGAGAAAGAGGAAAATCTCTTGAAGATCATCTCAGCTGTAGCTGAATAGTCCACCGACAATCATTGACTGTCCCTTGCTCGGGACGTTTATGCCGAGTAGTAAGCCTTTTGTGCGCCACAGCAGCAAATCAACACCAAACCCGAGATCCATGATGATTACGTATCCCCTCCAAAAGCCAATCACATTGTTTGTTTCCCGCACGCAGCTATTGGAAGCATGCTCCGATCTTGAGGAACTTCTGCTCACTCGAGTGGAGACACGGTTGGTTTGACGGATTCGACCCTTGTGTTGTCCTCGATCCTTTCCCCTCTTCAGAAGCTTTTCTCGAGCCCATTTCTTCTTTTCACACCGAGGATTTGGGCCTTGAGACTTGTGATTATAATCTCCTTGGTGATTTGTGTCGCCTTGTGAGACTGTCGTGTCACCTCTGCAAGCCTATAACTTTATCTTGCCGTCCACCATTTGGAGGACCTCAGCTCATTCTCACCACAGTAATTGCTATCGCCTTTGTGAGCCCCTCACCATGTTTGGGTTCGGAAAGAAGAGCGAGGAGGACTCTGTTGAGCCTCACAACAGCGACAATGCAGACATCGAGCCACGACCTCAAAGACCGTGGATAGAGACGGCCCTCCCTGTATTTGCTTGTGGAGCTGGTCTCTTTTCTGATGGCTACATCAACAACGTGGGAAACCTCCTGCAATCTCAAGTCTCATCCCTCTAATGCGACAGCAGGTCATCGGATCCGTCAACACGACTCTAAAAATCCAGTACAAAGACGTCTACGTCAACTCCAACGCCTTCAAATATGTTGCCGACATTGCCTTTGCCGGTACCGTCGTGGGCCAATTAATCTTTGGCTTCCTGGCCGATCATTGGTCGCGAACCAATACTCTGATGGTATCTACCGTTATCCTCATCATCTTCACTGCACTGGCCGCTGGATCATACTGGCATGGAGAGCCCGTGGGCATGTTCAATATGCTCACTGCCTGGCGATTCTTTGTGGGAATTGGTATTGGAGGTATGACATCATTCTTTCACCTTGTGCCACAGTTTGTTGACCGTTGTAGGTGAATATCCTGCGGGTAGCGTCGGATGCGCCGAGTCGAGTAGTCAGATGAAGAAGGGCACTCGAAACAGGTGGTTCATTCTCTTCACCAACTCGATGATTGACTTTGGATTCGTCATTGGCGCTTTTGTTCCTTGTAAGTAAATTGCGTCTGTCGCTCGAATGCTGCTAATATGCTCTAGACGTGGTCGCGGCAGCCTGCCACAACGGCCACCTCAGCACGATATGGCGCACTAGCTTGGGAATCGGTGTTGTATTCCCTCTCGTCCTCTTCGTCATGCGTCTTGGACTCAAGGAGCCTGAAGAGTTTAACCAAAACTCCATGAGACATCAGACACCTTACTGGCTCGTTCTGCGCTACTACTGGTTCAGACTTCTGTGCGTCAGTCTGGTTTGGTTCCTCTACAACGTGAGTTTCCAAGATTTCTGAGTCGCCTTGATCAAACTGACAAATTAGTTTTCATCCTACGCTTTTGGCATCTACTCGTCGTCGATTCTCTCTGGCATCTATGGCGAGGATGCACCTCTAACCACAGTCTTTGGTTGGAACACGGTTATTAACATGTTCTACCTGCCTGGTACTCTTCTAGGCGCCTTTGTCAGCGACTGGATCGGCCCTCGATACACTCTCGCTCTCGGCGTCACTCTCCAAGCTATCGTCGGGTTCATCATGGCTGGAGTATACTCCAAGATCTCAAGTCACATTGCTGCCTTTGCTGTCGTCTTTGGCATCTTCCAAGCCCTCGGCGAGTTGGGACCTGGAAACAACATTGGACTGTTAGCTGCCAAGACCTCAGCGACGGGTGTGAGAGGACGATACTACGGTATTGCGGCTGCTACTGGAAAGATTGGTGCCTTTGTTGGTACCTGGGTGTTTCCATACATCCAAAAGGCTGGTGGCAACGACACAGAGTCAGCTCAATATCCCTTCTGGGTGTCATCGAGTTTGTGTGTCTTGTCTGCCGCTATCGTCTTGATCTGCATCCCGCATGTCGGTCAAGACACCATCGCCATCGAGGACCAAAAGTTTCGAGAATATCTCCAGGAGCATGGATGGGATACTGCTCAGCTTGGTGTTAAGCAACCTGGTGTGGAGGAGGGCGCTGTGGTTAATGATAAGGCTGTTGAGCAGTGAGGAGAGTAGAGGGTCTCTGCATCGGACGGTATCGAGCTCTCGAATGGAAATATTGATGTACATGGTTCCTGTTCTTTTCACTCCGGCCTATGCATGGGATGAGAGATACCGGAAACGGTCAAAAAGTACATAAAAGAGCCAATATACCACGATTAGCGTCATCTCCGGAGGTATTCAAATAGTAGCTGTCACATATGACAACCATCAACAAGTGCGTTCAATTCGTGCAGCGAACTTCAGTCCACCCGCAACCCTGACTGGATTAGCTCCCAGACTTATCAATTATTCAGGTTGCGTATGCGCGAAGGCTTAGCGACTATGATGAATTGAGGAAGGACAGTATTACTGTGGATATGTTTGCATAGGATAAGTTTTTATATAAATGAATCGAAATCTACTGATAGTAACTCGTGAGATTAAATCTTGTCTATCTAACATTCAAGGACCGGCGCCGGCGAGCAGAATCTCGCACGGCCATTATTAACAAGTCCTAGTCGTAATCATATAACAGGTTCGTGATTATCAGAGCAAAGACCGCATGTACTCTATTCGCAAGAGAGGAGGTAGCTGCCGTACTGCTTGGCGCCGGTGTGGCAGCTCCCAACAGAAACCTCCTGACGGCCCTCCTTGCACGAAAGGTCGCTGAAGGTGTAGACTGAGAAGGTTATTAGCATTGTGCTTTATGCTTGCAAGTCATTTACTTACGTGTGCATCCCTTGGCATTCTCGGTGAGCTGCTCAATGTTCAAGGACTTGATTGTGTAGGTTCCATCGAGCTGACCGCACTTGTTGATAGCGGATCGTCGGATGCTCACGTAGCCAACATTAGGCTGCTCGCAGCCGGACTGAGGGTAAAGGCGGACTTGGGCAAAGGGGTCGTAGGGGCCTGAAGCCGGTGCAGCGGAGGCGCCCATAGCGAGGGCAGCGATGGAAGCGACGACAGTGGTGAAGTGCATGTTGGCGTTGGGGTGGTTGAGTTGAGGTTAGAGTTGAAGGTGAAGATGTGTTGAAACTTGTTGGTGAGTGCTTGTTGAGCTGAGTTGTCTATATGGAGGGGACTTTATCTGCCTTTATATCATCTGGACGATGGCTGTGTAGACTTTGATGCATATCATCTACATCAGCGGGCCACTACGTCATCGTCCACTACAGAACGAAGCTCACACAATGTAAGACTTCCCTGGGCGGACAGTGAGACACAGCTTCTGGATACGAGACCTCGTGTCAGCACCAGGTCACGTAGAACCCACTGATCACCATCTACAAAGCTTCGATGCACGATCACTCTATTCAAAGACACTATTTTCTGCATCTCCTGATTTTTTTTTTGCTTCGTATTTCATGCTTGTACAACTGGTTGGATCATGACGATTGTTTATGCTGGGTTGCATGATCCACACCGACGTACGTGCAGGCAGATTATTCGTGGCGGAGGATTTATGGACACAGCCTCTCCCCAATGTTTCACAGAGAAGTGCCGGGTCTCGGTGGACGCAGAGGTTTGCACTATTGGGAATAGCAAATGGAACTATTAACGACGATAGGTTTAGAGGCCATGTTTGTGGAAGCTTGAAAGTTGCTCGAGAGGTTCCCATCGTGTGTCTTTCCTCGCTTGTAACTGTTCATTGCCGCCCAGAGAGAGGTTCATATACTACGTTACTATGCACCTGCAACAGACGCCCTGGCCTCAATTGCAGATCCAAGAATAGATCATCCATGTACAGACGACTCGTGGACATGCAAGAGGAACGTCGGCCCCATTCTCGCCGATGGTCCGCTCCTACCAAATCGCGGATCTTAAGATTCCAGAAAATCCCATGGCCGAATCGGTAGATTCATCGTATTTTTGCGAGATCCCTCTCATCATACTGGGATCTAGTGGCAAGTCGGTCTGCTAGGTGCATCCCAGTGTAGCACCTAAGAGACGTCACCGGATACCTACAGAAAAAAAATAGTATTTTTACACGTTGGATCATACGTAATTCGGATTGATGGGCCGTTTAAAACTGTCAATTCTTTGGAGCATACACGTATGTGTCTTGCGTCGTGTGGGGAGGATCTGCACTGCCCAGGAGACCCCTTTTGCCCTGCATCAAAAGCGTTGGATTGCAGCTTCCCCGGCGGATGCGGGAGCGGACGAGGAGGTTTATTCGTTGCCGCGTTTTTCATGTCGATCAATGGGGTCTTATTGCGAGCCAGGGTCTATTATTAGGTGCTGCGGGACAAGGGATGCTTACATGGATTGGGCGGAGCGTCGCAATCCTTAAGCTGTGCCAGCTCAGAGACAGAGCCTCAAATTCGAGGCAGCCTCTGGATAATTTCATCTTTGCTTTGTTCTTGAGGTATCTTGATAGAGATGGCCAGGACTCGGGGACCTTGCTTATAGGACCAGACCTTGGTTGCAGGACCAGGTCATGGTTCATTTTGTCATCACAAGACCCACGAAGCTTCCGTCATCATAGTCTAAGCAACCGACTGATTTGGTCTACCCGCTTCGGCGGCCGCTCTGCAGATCCTGGAATCCTGATGTCGTATTCAGGTGCGTCGTGACGGCGTATGGAGACTCTCTGAGTCAACCATGGGATGTGATGAGTACTTTTATCATGCCGAGCACGTGCAGTCGTCTACACATCCGGATGTGTTTCGTGACTTTCGTTGCTCTTGCTGGACTTATTCATTCAAAGATTCAGTCCCGACGGGCCAGACAAGCCCTATTAGCAGCACGCACGTTGATCTGGTCTGCAAGCATTGCATACTTTTTTGACGATTGTACAGTGTCAGGCTTTTCAGGCTGTGGCTGGGTCTTGAGTAAGCATCTATCTATCTATAGTCGAAACATAACAAATAACCGACTCGCTCTACAGGCAAATAATAATAATTCTCAAAATATGACGCTCTCGCTTTCAACGCATTACGCTTTTCCCAAGGTCTTGATCTTGCTTCCATACCAGGCCTAGACTTGAATGTTAGCACCTTATCACGCCCAGGGGTCATAGAACAAACCGTTTCATAGCCAGCTCCGATGACATAGTTGCCAATCTTCTTCAACAGCCAAGGCGTAGGAACAGAAATCGCAATGGCTCGTGCCTCATCGTCCTTCTTGCTCTTGTCCAGGAGGATGTTCGTCGGAACAGAGGGATTTAGCATCGCTGGTCGAGCTAGGCCGACCATGTCGAGCGAACCACTGGCCAAGGCGTCCTCTATTACCTTTCGGCTGCGGAAACCGCCCGTGACAAGCAACGGCAGACCGGGGAATTGGTCTCTGATGGCTGTCGCAAAGTCTAGAAAGAAGGCTTCTCGCGCCTTTGTGCTTTCTTTCTTGGCAGCTGGGACTTTATCAGGATCGATAATACCCTGTGGAGCTTGTGAGTAATGGACCATTGACTAGAAGGAGGAACATACAATTGGCTCCTCGTAACTTCCGCCACTGATTTCGAGAAAATCGATTCCAGCGTCGGTGATCAGGCGGAGTTGTTCGAGACACTCCTCCAAGGCTTGTGAAGATTGGTGATCGACCGAGTTGAACTTGATGCCAACTGTGAAGGTTGGTGGCACGGCCTTGCGGATTGCCTTGATAATATCCACCACAATCTTTGCCCTAGCACCGGGTGATCCCCCATACTCGTCAGTTCGCTGGTTAGTCTTGGGACTTAGAAATTGCGAGAGGAGGTATCCGTGTGCTCCGTGAAGCTCTATTCCGTCGAAGCCGGCATCAGCGGCAAGGACTGCCGTCTTGACGAAGCGATCCTGAACGTCCAAAACCTCTGCAACCGTCATAGCTCTTGGCGTTCCAAATAGTAACCTGGAGATTACCCCTGCGAACACGCCTTTTCCTAGACGTAGAGGGATGGCGCTAGGAGCGAGCGCCTTGTCGAAGAAACCTCGAGTGCCGGCGCCGGCTGGAGATTGCCGACCGGGATGGTTGATCTGGACCACAGTCGGAGTTCCGCCGCTTCTAGAGGCTGATGCCCACTTCTTCCAGCTGTCTAGAACGCGACTCCTGTCGATGGCATCATTGTTGGCAATATCCCCAGCTTGACCCAGGTGACGAGGATCAACCTGAACGTTTCCTTGATACAGCAGTCAGTGACCAATGGTTCCATCGATTGCTCACACAAGATGCGAGATTACCTGTGATTAGTAGTCCCCAGCCGCCATTGGCCCAGGTCTTATAGGCAGTATAGACTTGATCGGTTGGCAAAAGGTCCCCGTCTGCCAAGTTCTCCGCCATGGCGGCCTTGGCTAACCGGTTTGGCAGCGTCAAGCCATTGTTCAGCGTTATCGGTTGCTCTATGTGGGAAGTCATGATGTAAAATTCCGTCAATAGTTTGATGTAGCTCTAGAGTTGACGAATGCTAACAAGTCGATGCCTTGACGCTGCTAATTTCTGCTCCTGAAAAGCTTATAAGTGAAAGATTTTGCCTCGGTGCCAATCACGTCACCGAGCCGTTGACGGTATGGCATTAGACCGAATGTAATTTGGCGTCGGCGTAACTTGGGTCCGTCCGCGTCTCGGCCGTGCCATCTATGATTAGTTATCAATCCGGCACAAGCTTTCCATCCCGGTGGATCCGGTAAATGCTCTGGCAAGGGGACATGATGTGATAATATTCCCGATGGATGGTCGAACAAGGTGGTCAAGGACGCAACTACCGCTGGTGCCTTGGCCAAAGTCCGCGGTGCCGAGGTCGTTCGGCATCGCGGAATTCATAGGCATCATAACGTCATAAGCGATAACCAAGTGCAATCGACTGCCGCATCATTAACGAGCAATCCTATCACATCAAAAATCGGCAGCGCTGTAACATTATGAACTCTGGGCCAAGTGTCATGCTATGTCTTGCCTTGGCTTTTTGTTGGCGAAACACGGCCCGCTCACTAGGGCTTATCCATACATCTGTCAGAACTGTATCGATCCTATTCTACCTATCAGAAGTGTAGTCAGCCCCAATAGAATAAGCTATCCAAAGAAGGAATGACTTACATGCAATATCTCAGCCTCAAGCCCTGAAGAAGTGATTAGAGTTATCCCGATACGCGTATACCACGAACGGGACGGAGTGTCACTCCTCAATTTCAACTGGCGCCGTTGGTAATTTCATGACAGCAGCGGACTAGCTAGAATAGGGGAGCTAAAAAGAGAAAGCTGCGGAAGTGGCGCCATTGTTATCGATCAGTTCCTGTTGTTTATTTCGTGAGAATGCAGCTGGTAATGGTGATCGACATTTGGCACCTGTTCACACCCGATCCTGTGTGAAACATGAACGTCTGGTTCGTGCGGCTGATCCATCCGGCGTGGTTTTAAACGACCGGCCTAACTGTTGCTCCACGTTTCGAAACAGCAAACTCGAAGCACATCGCTATCCTCGGGCTTCGATCCATGGGGAATGGGGGGATGAGGCTCTCTAACAGTATAAGAGATGGCTTGTCCGGGATACGGGGCTGAATGTAGGTAGCTCAGAATCAACATTCTTTTCATTGGCTTCTCGAGGCCGTCCGCTCTTTCAGCATGGTTCATCTTATCCAACTGTCCTTCTTTTTTTCTTTTTTTCTCCTTCCAATGCCCTCCCCAAGCCAAGGCACGGTAACGTGGGGCACCGGTGTCGTCCCGCCATCTCGTCGAATGTTTTCGAGTCTACTTATGCTCTAAGCCAGACGGAGGTGTCTGAGGCAACTGCCGCGTCCCTTTCCCTTGAATCTTCCATCTCTACAGATTCTACCGTAGTTTAGGTAAGGCAGTCACCCATTTTCTCGCCCACCGCCGGAATGATCCTCAACTTTAGGCATACAGAAGAGGGAGGACCTCGGGGATATTGAGCTCCAGGTCCACAACAGACACGTTCTGAGACAACGCAGCAGATCGCTTTTCGATTTCCTGAACCAATGGATCGCCTTGCTGCTTGTAGAAATCCTGCGCATCTGCAACAACATGTTCAAGCGACGGCGATGCTCGGTGAACAGTCTTCTTGCCACCAGCGAGAGCTGACTGGGGGAACAAGGCCAGTCTCTGCGCGAGCTTATCGATGTAGTCGTACAGCTCACGCGACGTGTCAAAGGCCTTGTTGATCCAGCCAATTTCGGCGGCATCGACTGCAGTGATGTCCTTGGAGCTTAGGATGTATTCCATCGCCCGTCCTCTACCAATCAGATTCGTAAGAAACTGACTGCCTCCTCCTCCGGGAAACAAGCCGCTGCCGACCTCGGGTTGGCCAAACGCGGTGTCAACCTTGGTGGCGAACCGCATGTCTAGGGCGACGAGGAATTCATTACCAGCGCCTCGTGCTCGGCCCTCGACTGCGCCGATGGTGACCTGCGGCAGCCTCGATACGTTGTACATCAAAGTGGCGAATGATTCGACGAACTCAGCTGCGTTCTATTAGAACTGATTCTTTTGTAGGACGTTATATGGGTTAGGGAGCTTACGCTTGGCTAGAGCAGGGAGTGTGAGGTCGAGATGGGCGACAAAGAACCGAGGCACGTCACTATTGAAGATGACAACCTTGGTTTCATTGTCAGTTTGGAGCCGAGAGACCAAATCAGTCAGGTCGTTTTGAGTGTCCTCGTTCCAAAGATTGACGGGTGAAGACGGGTTGTGGAATGTGACGGTGAGGATACTGTCGTTCTGAGCCGTTTTCAGACCCGTATACTTGGGAAGGTCTAACGAAAGGACTGACGAGGCCATGGAAATGGCCATGGCCAAGCTCAACGGACGAAGGGGATACATGTTTTAGAAGAGGATGTGTTGGCGACATGGTGAAGGGATGGGTGAGATGGACAATCCTCACTGAGGTTATCCCGCCATTGCTTTGTACGATCAAAAGACACACTGGCCTTCCTGATAACCTCTTCTCAGGCTGTCATTGATACTAACAAAGCACACTGGCCTTGATGACAAATGGGACGTGGACAGCTGAATGCGTATACGCGTACCTTGATCAATGCGTGGACTATGGAAAACCTTGATCTGAATCAAAGAAGCATAATTGAGTCAAGCTTGCGAATGGCATCACTGTTGGCGTTGACTGCCCTGGCGTAAAAACCCCTTGTGCCTGGATATTTTCCGATTAGTGAACACGACTCGGACGAATAATAAATTGCGCCTTCGGTCGGCGGAGCCAAATTACGCTATCTTAAACTTGCGGAAAGTATAATTCTGTGCTCCGCATCTTTAATTCCTAGTTGGTAAGCATATTTCGATAAGACAATTTTGATATGAATATTTCAGCCTCGGTTTGTCTTGATCGCGGCCTTTTAAGATGGTCATTAATTCATCCTGATTCCCACCAACACTTCCCTCTTCTCTATACCTGCACCTGCTAGATACCCAGCCCAGCCTCTGAACCATTCACATCTATCCCTTTCTGTTTCAAACTCTCTCCCTCTCAAATCATCTCCACACTATCTTCATCATGTCGTTCAACCCCAAAGACGACATCCCAGATCTGTCTGGCAAAGTCATCATCATCACCGGCGGCAGCAGTGGACTAGGCAAAGAGAGTGCCCTCCAGCTCGCAAAGCACAACCCCGCCACCATCTTCGTCACAGCCAGAACGGAGAAACGTGGCAGTGCCGCAATCAAGGAGATACAGGATGCCGTGCCTAACTTCAAGGGCCAGATCAAGTTTCTAGAGTTAGATCTCGCATCCTTTGCGTCCATCAAGAAAGGCGCCACCACCTTCCTCGGCCAGTCTGACCGACTCGACATCTTGATGAACAACGCCGGGTTGATGGCCATCCCTGCCGGTCTTACAGCTGACGGTTATGAAGTCCAGTTTGGTTCCAATTACATGGGACCGGCTCTGTTTACCAAGCTACTTCTGCCGACTATCGTCAAAACGGCTGAACAACACGGAGGAGATGCTCGTGTTGTCAACTTGAGCTCCGAGCTTTTCAAATCGGCGCCAAAGGAAGGGATCCTTCTTTCTCGCTGCAAAACCCCCCTTGAGGACATCTCCGGCTTGGCCCGCTATGGCCAGTCCAAGCTCGCGGATTACTACCACACCCGTGCCCTGACTAAATTCTACCCAACTGTCAAGTTTGTCGCCATCCATCCAGGAGTTGTGAACACAGGCCTGCTTGATGATTTCAGGAAAAGACATCCTTGGCTCGGTGGGTTGGTCGGCGTGATTGGGTCCATTTTCCTCACGGATGTTCACGCTGGCGCAAAGGCCCAGCTGTGGGCAAGCACGGCCAAGTCACAGAGTGTCAGGAGCGGTGGTTTCTATAACCACAAGCTCAAGGAGTATAAAGACGCGGTTTTGAATGATGACAAGGCTGCTGAAGAGTTGTGGGAATGGACTGAGAAGGAGTTTGCGAGCAAGGGGTTTTAATGAGAGCGGAATAGCGTCCTGACATACATAATGCTGTAATTGTTTCTTTTGTAAATCTATTCTGGAATACCCAGTCATTATACTGTAGTTGATAAGAATTCAACTATCCTTGACCCTCAAGCGATAAGCCTCTGGCGAGTTCACCTTGCCTCCGTGAAGTTAAAACACATGGATAATGTTTGCAGGCTGTAAGACGTGTTAATGGCATCATGAATTTTACGCTTGTTGAGCCTGTGTTACTGTGGGAAGCGTCCTCTAACAGATGTAAGCCGTGCCACCTGAAGTAATAGATGGTCTGGGGAGCGAGGGAGGTTAGTAGGAGGCACGATACTTATGCCACGACTACAAAAACCAGTGATAAGGAAGGTATACTAGGGTCATAAAAGGTCATAATTTGGGTCCATGTAGTAGAGCTAAGTGACATGAGAACGAAAGGAAAGGAATCACCTATAAACCATGTCTGAGTCGATGGAGACGATTAAACTCTACCACCCTCTTCCTCCATTGTTAAGAACCCGGCCCATCCTCCGATCCCAACCAAGAAAAGAGAAAGCCTGTTCCTGTGTTCACAGGCGACCAGCTATATCAACCACAAATGTGATGGGCTGATCAGAAACAACTAACTGAGCGAGGTGGCGTTAAACCGACGACTTCGGCGGCGGGAAGGAGGTCGAGTGGTTCTAGTAGAGGTAACAGAGGGTCGACGCTTGGGCGGCTTGGCTGCGGATGGCGCAGACTGACGGTTGCCAGGTGCGTTGGCGTTGGCAATCGGCTGATGAAAGCCTGTCTCAGGCCGCGTAAGAGGAACAGCCGACTGCTGTGCGACTAGATCAGCAGCAGTGTAAGGAGAGACAGTAGCCAGAGGTGAGGATACGCGAGGGGCGTGAGCGTGGGTATATCGCGAGGGACCTCCATCCCTATCGGTATCCAGGGTGATGGGATTGGCGGCAGACCCAAAGTCGAGGCTTGAATGAGAGGTGGTGATGCTATCTAGACCTTCCATAAAGCCCTGGGCTCGTTGAGTGTCAACAGTCAATGGCTGGGGCGCGGGTGCCGGCTGGAACGCGGTCGCTGGTTGGGACGCAGTCGATGGCTGGGCTGGAGCCACTAGAACAGGAGGCTGGGTGTACTGCGGCTGAGCAGGGTTGGTAGCGATGGGAAGAGGACCTCTGGCCGACATGGCCAGCCTCAGCCGATACTGATAGACGACGTTCTCCTCGGCGCGCTTGTCCATGATGTACTTCTTGGCGTTCTCGATACTCGTCATGTCGTTGAGAATAAAGCCGACCCTCCACTGGAAGAGGTTCTCATCTTTGCCATTTTCAACTTTGAAGATGGCCTCCCACGCGATCACGTCCGAAAGAGTCCCCTTGGCTTGCGCCAACAGGCCACCTAGATCAGGTCAGTAAGTCGTCAGCACTGTCATATACACGGAGCACTTACGACTGACAATGGAGCGAAGATCATCTTTGTAGTCAAAGTCTAACCCAATGTCCTTGATCAAATGATCGGCCATCACCTCTGGGGCAATCAAGTTGGGATCGAGGAACTTCATGGCGTCACTTCTCAGGCGTCGAGAGAGAATCATCATCAGCTTGGCCTCGAGGTCGGCACAGAACTTGAGGGTCCATGTCTTCTTGGCGGAATCGGCTTCAACGTAGGTGGAGAGTTTCTCGCCAGCTATCATCTACAGGTGACGTTGGTCAAGTCTGGGGTCACACAAGGGCAAGGGACGGGCTTACCAGGGGGCCATTTTTCGCACAATGTTTGCACATGGCTGCAGCAAGGCTGCGCTAGGCAGGCTCGAGGGTGGCGGAGTGATGTATGCGCGAGGTGGATCGCGGAGGAGGGGGATGATCAGGGAAGCCGAGGAGACTTGGATCAGTCCACGAGGGGAGTGTTGATGAAAAGATTCGAGAAGAGTTCGATGAGGTTGCACCGGTAAAGTCTTTGAGCCGAAGGGAAAATGCATCAAAGCTCGTCCAGTGCCTACCAGATGGTCAAAGTACTGTGAAGGGGGAAATGATCTCAATTGTGAGATCGTGTGCGCGAGGGGTAGCTCAAGGATTGTCGTTCCGTTTGCCATGTCCAACAATGCTCGCAAAGCCAATGAAGACGCTTTAGACTCTCTTGATCAGGCGGACAATAAAAAATCCCGCTTTTCCGTTTGCACAGTATCAATCGAGTATCTTCAATGGCAAACGGGTGGGTGCATATCGTGTGCACAAACTGATGCAGCCAAGTTTGTGGATAAAGTGCGGTCTCGGAGATAGATCAGGTGGAGGCGCTAGGATATTTGTTTATTTGCCCGCTCAAAGGAATAAGAAGCAGGTCAGCATTGCCGTCAGTCGCAAACGAGCCCAACACGGTATTATCGCGGCATATCAGCTTGGAAGTATCATCCAACTTGCGGTGAAGATGTCAGAAAGGAATGAAAGATGTAAACTGTCCCTCAAAGATGGCCAGAGGCGAAACGGTAGCATGATTCTTTGTTCTGCACCTTGGTGTGACAAACAATACCAAACGCCACCTCCAATAAATAGCCGGAAAATCTTGGTTTCCGAGGGGAATTTCCAGGGCAGCCAATAATCATTGATTGGCTTGATAAAGGACGTGTCAGGTGGGCGCAGTGCAGTTGAAGGGGGCTGTGCTTGCAGAAGCTGAACATGGACAGCTTTACCGCGATACCCTGATCAACACTTGAAAGGTTGGCAAGAGCATCGATTTATTCGTATGTGAGCTCAGGTAGTGATGAATATTGCTCAAGAATGATCTCTTGCAGTTGTTTTGATGCCATCATATGTCGAGAACCGAAACTTGTTTACGAATATCGCTAATCATTTCTTATTGACCAGCTAGCTACCTTGAAGTCCGGTTATTCAACTAAACCGATAGCCTGCCCTTTAAGCTATGTCCTCTGGAACTAGGGACGTCTGACCAAGTTCTGAATGGCTTCAAGTTCGTTGAGTGATATCTGAGGTAGGCAGCTCAGCCTTACAAGTTGAAAGCGTTTGAGTCGTGTGCAACATCAATGTCAGCAAGTCTTGGCGTCCGCTCAGTTGCCATCCCACTGTATCGTGGGCGATAAGCCTGAAATGTGCAGTTGGACTCCAGGCTCAAACCCGTTTCAAGTCATTCTGAGCAGCCAATCGTCATCATGCGTTGGGGTGGCTGGGTGGGTGCAGCGCCATGTCTGGGCGTAAGCACAAAAAGTGGCATTTCAACCTTGCACATCATCAGCTTCACCTCGATACCCTCAACATGCCATCGACTCCCAAAATCTGCGTCTGGACTGACCTGCCTCCAGAGGTATGGAGCGATATATGCCGGCACCTGCCAAAGTCGGCATTGCTCCGACTGCGGCTTGTGTCTAGCAAGCTGAGCGCCATTGGCCTACCCTGGGTGTACAAAAGCCTACGCCTAGAGGCCCGTGACGACTCAGCCGAAAGATTCATCTTCATCTCCAAGAATCCCAAGCTTCGCCTTCTCGTACGAGAGGTCACGGTAAAGACCTGGGGGAATCACAACCCAAACGGGCCCTGGCATATTTCCTGGCCTTTTGCCAACGCCCTACCCTATCTGCGCCGCTTCACCAACGTCACTACACTTCGTGTCCGCTTTCACGAATCATTGGAAGTTTCCGCCAGCGTCCCGGTGGCTTACGATGTTGAATATTCGGGGGTTTCCCGATACAGGGTCATGGAAACGATATGCCACTGTGTGATGGGCATGTGGACACCAGAGATACAAGCCAAGATTGATCAAGAGGTATCATTCCATCGATTTTCCAGCGACGCAAACCCCCTCCAGTATGCCGATGACCTGGAGATCCCCTTGGGCCACGTCATGCCACTCCGAGAGCTCACCATTTCCAACCTGTCGCCTTGTAAAGATTATCTCGCCGAGGATTCGGGAGCGTTGCAAAAGATGTTGTCTCTACCAAGTCTCGTCAACCTCAAACTCTTGATTACTTCCGGCGGTCCTTCCGATCGTGATAGGGCCCGATCACTGTTAGAAGCCCGTATGCTCCCGATGTTGTTCGAGACGTGGATGGTCCCCAGCATCGCCGAAAATCTGCAGACACTTTCGCTCGTCTATGGTGAATACTGGGGTCTATACCCCAAAATCGACTTTCGACAACTCGGTGCATCGCTCCCGAGACTCAAGGCCCTCGTTCTCGGAAATTACGTCTTTGGTCAAGCGTGGCAGGTTGACTGGGTCGCCTCGTTAGGCCAGGAGAATGGCGGACTGCAAGAGCTATATCTTGTCAAATGTCCCATGATTGTGAGGGCCTGGCGTCGACGTCCCTTTGACGATGGAGATAATGATGAGTCCGTCACTGAAACTTTCACTGGGCCTGAGCCTGGCCTTGGCGTCCGCGAGTATCACCTTCGATGGCACAATGTCCTTTCCCGATGGGCAGAGTCCATGAACGGGTTGAGGGTGTTTTGCATGGGAGAGGGCCCCGAGGGTCAGGATACTTCCAAGCTCATCTATCAACTTGGTCAAGAAGAGGCTTACTCGCATGGAATGTCCCATCGCTATAATGACAGGAAGCATCGAGGCTTTGCGTCCGATATATGCATAGACAAGGAAAAGCGGCTGAGATATGCCAGGCTCAACATCAACATGTTTCACGGTCATTCAGGTTGGAAACCAGCTTTGCAGATTAAGAGTCCGGGGGATGATTCTGAGGATGATGCGAGAATCAGGGACGAATCCGCTTATGAGCGGCTTATGTCGATGGTCAATGCAAGGGTTTTGGCGCAAGGTTCTTTTTGAGACAAGGTGCACTTGGGCCGGGAGAGCGTGTCAGAACATGCTGTAATGCAAGTTGGGGCCGTGTAAGGCGTTTCTATGCAAAGTTGCTGTATCTATCATGACTGTAAAGTTCTCTAGAGAGCCAGTACGTGTTCGTAGCCAAAAACACCCAGGGTAGTTTGAAGCACGTCGCCAGGCCTGAGCTTTATAGGACATATCGGCTGTTCACATGTTAGTACTGTTCACCGCCTCTCGTTGATAGTCACTTACAAAGCAAGGTTCTCTCGATCTGTCAGGTCCAGCTGCCTGGTGTTGACAACTTCCTCGGTCGTTTCTCCACTTTCATCAACATGCTCAATAACACCAACCTCTCTGATCAGACCTTGGCGGTCGATTTCATCTCGTCTCTTGTTTTCCCTTGCCAGATACCATCTTAAGTAGAGGACAATGCAAGTTGGGAGAATACAGGCCACGCCGAGGATGACACCCCAAGTCACGAGGTATCGAGGCGCGTATTGTGGCTGGAACAGTTGGGGTGAGAGAATGTTGCCCAAACCGTACCCAACGTGGTACAGGGCGATTACTGCAGTTTTCTTGGTATGTCCAGCAGAGCAGTTGGCGGCCCAAATCATGACAACAGCGTAGGGGATTCCGCCAGTTGCACGTATCCAGATGGCTGTCAGTAGACCCCAGCGGTTACCCCAGGGAAGGGTTAGCAGCATGATGCAGGATACAATGGGAGGTATGTATGCCACCGCAGACACCCAAGCCCGACAATTATGCGTCTTTGCCAAGATCCAAGCCGCTGCACCAAGAGATACAAGTGCAGTAACACCATTGATGCACCCCAAAAGCGTCGTCTGAAGAGTGGTAAAGCCAAACGACTTGATGATGAGCGAGTATTGATTGGTCAGACCATTGGCCATCTCTTGAGACCATGCATGGAGGAAGAACAGCCATGTCTTTGGATCTTTGATAGCTTCGATGAATTGGTACTTCTTGAAGTGCTTTTGCTCGATCCCAGAGTGATTCGACTCGATTCGAAGGATAGCTTGCGCTCGTTCCTCAGGCGTGAGAAAATGGGCTGTGATGGGACTTCCGGGGAAGAAGATCCACACGGAGATGCCGTATATGACGGTCAAGGTGCCAGTGATGACTGGAAACGCTATTAGACAACACGATCACATCCGGGGGTCAGCTTACCCATGAACCATCTCCACGGCGCGAAACTGCCGGTATCGATAAAGAGGACGCCATAGGAGAGTAGTCCCGAGGTAATAGGGCTTGAGTTCCCGATAGCCCACATAATCGGCATCAAAACCGCTTGTTCATCGTATGTAAAGAACATGGATAGAATGACGAGGAACGATGGTACGATGCTTGCTTCAGCAACCCCAAGGAAGAAGCGGACGACGAAGAATGAAGCAAAGTTGTTGCATGGGATATGAAGCAGCAAGATACATCCCCTGGAAGTCGGTCAGAGACAGTGCTGAAGGAGGGGAGTTACCTTACCAAACGGTCAAGTTGATTGCCAGCCATCTCGCGACAGGGAAGCGTTGAATAGCCAGATTCTGTGGCCATTCTGCCAACAGATATCCAAGGTAGAAGATTGATGATAGCCAATTGTACTGGGTAGCGTTTAAATGGCCGTCTTCGAGGATGCCCAGAATCGCAGAACTTCCTAGCTATGTACCAAAGTCAGCTTGTGGACGTGGACCGGCGAGGCGACACTTACAGTCTGCTTGTCCACATACATAAGGTGGTAACCGACACACAGGAAGGGCAGAATCCAACGAATACACTTGTTTCGGATTCTCTGTGCTTCCTCTGGTGTTGGGGGGTTGACCTTGACCTGGGAGAATAGCTTGTAGCTCTCATCTGCATAGCGATCAGGTAACTTTGGTGTATCGACTTGGACCTCTCTTGACGAGGTTCGAGCGATGCTTTTCTGTGGTTGCGCCATGTTTCTTGACAGACCAATAGATCGCAACGGAATATTCCCTTGGCGCTATTTAGTACAATACGAATAGATTCTATTAAATATGTCGAGTATATCTCGTGAGTGTATTCACCATTCCCCACCGTAATCACGAACACCTCCAGCGGTTGCATCAGAGGATGGCGCAACGATCGGCATGGGCAGTGATTGGTTCAAACATCAGCATCTTAAACTCGATATGGGAATAGTCGGCTTTTGTCCGACCTGCGAGCGGGAAATCGGCATCACTTATACAATCTGGAAGCATCGTCATCCTTTCATCGCCTTGCATCACTGGAAGGTGAGAGCCCTATTGGCTTGTAGACCTCCGATCGGAGACTATCCCATGTGATTATCCCACTTTCTAAACCGAATTAGACCTCCTTTATGCTTTTGCGCCGACTATTTGCCCCCATAAACTCCCAAGTTATAACCCATTCCCTTGCCTCATAGGCTGAATCTCCCACCCATCTGTGCCGTGAAAAACTCCCGAGTTTGATCCATCGCTCCCATAAGAAACTTGTCAAGATCCATATCAATATCAACAAAGTGCTGACCAAAGTCCTCTCCCGGAGCCAAATCCTCCACGCCCTCTCCCTGACTGAGACGGATCTGAAGCTGCTTCCCAAGCCACACCGCAACCTTTTCGTTGTGTCCTCTGATTGAAGTCTCCATGTGAGTTCTAATCTCTCGGCGATACTGTAGAGTCCAATCCTTAGGCTGGAAATGGTCGATGTTGCCTGCGGCTCGGTAGGTCTTGTCCAGGTCGTTGTTATCGTCGAGATCAAAGAACGACTCGACCGTGACGTTTTCGATGGCGAAGTTCTGCGCCCCGGGTTCGTTGGTGGTATCGGCTATGTAGCCGTAGACGAACGTACAGAGACCAGAGTCGGCGCAAGTGTGTTCGATATTTTGAAGGTAGCCTGCAATCTGTTAGTCCATGCCTACTCGAGGCCGGGCTAGGTACTTACAGTCGTGTCCAAGCAGCACCCTGGCGTGCGGAAGACCATAGCTTTGCAGCATCGGCACAGGGCCTGTTGGATCGGGACATTCGTGGATTCGACGAGATAGCTGTTCGACTGTCATTTCGTAACCTCTCTTGTCGAGAGCATTGACGATGCGGCCCCAGGCGTACTCAGTGGCAGTGCTTGCAATGAAGATAACGATCGCTTTGGCCGGATCCGACTCGGCTTCGGGACCGTTCTTGACGAGAGGCGCATAAAGCGACATGCTAACAATGCATGCACGCAGAAGTGAGTCGCCGCATGCCTGTCGCATCAAGTCTCCGATGGGGATGGAGCCGCAAGGGTCGCTAGGCGGATCTTGCTCCATCGCCTTGAGCATCTTGAGATATCCGGGTTCCACGTCCATCGAGACCGAGTTCTGGTGGTCGGCTTTCCCATACCAGGTTGGTGATGAGGGCGTTGAGAGCTTCATATTCACGCAGGATCCCCGGGCACGGCAATCGATCAGATTGAACTTGAAAGATGTGCTTGATGGGGCCTAGATGACAATCAGAGGAATGAATAAAGACTCGCCCACGTTTGCATAGCCTTGAAAGTGATTGCGAGGGCTTCTCTGCGACTGAACGACAATGGAGCAAGGCTAGGCTGAGATGCCGAGTGAAATCCGCAACGGGAACAATTGCTGCGTTTGACTAGAGTCATTCAAGGCCATTCCAAATTTTATTGTGTGTGTTTATTGGCCTCAAACGCCGTCACCCGAACAATAGGCCCATCAGGCCAACAGCATCAAACGCAACGACTGCCACGGTAAGCGGAAACGTAGTGTCTTCCGTGCTGCTGAGAAACACGTCAGATTCGTTTAACGAAATATCAGAAATCTTTTTACCCAAATGCAGTGCCCATTGCCGACCATTGACGGAGGTGGCCATCTATTGGCTCAATCAAAAGGTTGCCCGCCACGTCGGATGCCTCCCCGGAGGTGACAGATGACATTAAACAGCGGTCAATGTGAATTTGAGGGAGTGACGGGGGGTACAATACGTTGATAGCCGGCTGTGGCGTCCAGATGGAGTGTGGATGAAGTTGGTGGAAGAAGGATGGGTAGCGATGATAGAGACAACACGGGAGCCCGCCGAAAGAATTGTGAGTCTCGAATCGATCTGAAACAAAACCTTCATCTACCCGTCAGCTCCTCGGTCGTGAACCAGCAGTAATTAATTTGACGCAAGAGCTTGGCTTGAGTGTGCCTGGGAGACACCTCGCCAGTCGCTCGGGAGGGTCCACTGCCACGAGCCCACGCCTCGACTGTTGTAGCGTTTGTTAGCCACTCCCTACAAGCCGTTGGTTTGTCGAGAAGAGTGTGTATCCGCGTGTACCTGCTACATAGGTACGCACGCCCTGGCAAGGGCAGTCGCACAACCTGACGCTAGTGTGCCGTGTCTTGGCGATGACGCTGGGCCCGAGATGATAGTGGCCAGGGTGAAGCAAACACTCAGGCGAGTGACTGAGGGCAGATGATTGAAGATGTGTTCTTTTGCAAAACGGTCAAAAAGAACCGAGTTAGAAAAGAAGGACTCAAAAATGGTGTTCAAAGGCTAGTGATGCCCTCAAAAGCAAACTCGACTTTTGCACCCCTCTCCTCAATCACGGAACATCATTGGAACATACTCCGTTCGGCAGCCTGCGTCTCTAACCACCCACCCCCAAGTGCCCCCACCAGCAGTGTCCCAAGTTCCAGCCACTGTGCCGCCCTCAGATGTGACGCGTCTAGGCGCGTGAAGCGGCTGTGGGATCGCGATGCCGCCTCCCCTTGCCACACGGGGTGCGTAGGTTGTTTGAGTTGTGCTGCGAAGTGGTAGGGATTGTGCTTGGGGCTTGGATTTATGCAATAGTGCAAGAGGTACTGGTCATATTCTTATGTAGACCTATGCATAGATTGATTGCACGTGAGGATTTGTGCAATCGGTCAGTAACGAAATGGATCTGCACATCTTTGTTCAAAGCCGTGCGCCCATGTGCACAATCAAACCCATCCACCAGACATAGGCACATATAGCAAGACCAGACAGGTTCTGAGCTGTCATAGAAGGGCATGCAGAGCATGTGAATGAACCAACTAAAAGAAAAACAATTGCACAGATAAAAAACCGTGACCGCTCTTTTTCTTTCAGCTTCTACCCCCCTTTTGCCTGCTTGGCGAAGTAGCGAGGCCATACAAGGCTTGTCCTTTGGGCGTACAACCAACAGCCTCTATCAGACGACTGTGGGCCACAATGTCTATAAAGAGACGGCGAGCGGGCCAAGGTCTCGGTTTTTAATCTCAAAGGGTCTTGTAAGACGGGGCGCTTTGATCAAACAATGCATAGACACTCCACGCTCTTGTGCCTTCCCCAGGAGCTTCTAAGCAACATCACATCCTACCTACAGCCTCCCCAGCTTGCACAGCTATCCTATACTTGCAAGCATCTCAGCCAGCATGTCGGGCCTATTCTCTGGAGGAGTATTGAACTCCACAAACACGGCTACCATGCACCCTCCGTCGAACCAAACTCGGCTCCTCCAATCAGGCCTGTATCCTTCTTGCGGTGGAGCTACGAGACAATGAGTTGGACTGCTTTTCTGAGGGCCAGCCACAGGGCAGAAACCTTCTTCAAGTTACTGCAGCAGCTACACAGGGATGAGCCGGAACAGTTGCGCCGGCTTGCCAGTCGTGTGAAGAGTCTCTGCGCTGTTATCAAACCAGACTGGCAACCTCACACTGCTGAGACTGACGCTCCCGAAGGTGGCATCATCCAGTTCTGGCAGCTACTGCCGTTCTTTACCAACCTGGAAAAACTCGAACTTCACGGAGACATCGTCTCGAAGTCGAAATACGAGCAAGCTACCCCCGAAATCACGGCTCAACCTCTGCGGCTCCAAGTAGCCAAGCTGTTCGGCTACATCCCTCGCACCGTTGTAGCGTGGCTTCTCAAGTCGGGCAACGCTCTCGAGTGGTTGGAACTCGGACTCCTTGATCGTCCAAACTATATGAATGGCGGAGATGAGGAGAATTTTCCTCGATCGCGCAATAGAAGCCGAGGCCGGGGCAGTGGAGATGAGCGAGAAGCCTACGAGATTGACGACAACGACTCTCTTACAAATTCCATCATCCCAAGACCTCTAGTCAAGTTTCTTCCAAGCTCTCGCGGCCTCGAGTTCCCGTCAGAGTTGATTCTGCCAAGGCTGAAGCATCTGCATCTGTGTCAGCCATGCAAAGGAACCTATTATCCTTATGAGGTGGCTTGGTCGATCAGTGCCCAGGCAAGGTGCCTCTCAAATTGGCGAGAGATTCTTCTGGCTTGTAGCAACACCCTCGAGGTGCTGGTTTTGGAGCAGCGACCATCTTGTGACTCACAGGGCGTGGACATGGATGAATTAGTCGAGGTTGAGGTTATAGAGGAGGATGATGATGGAAGAAGACACAGGTCACTAATCAAGATGGTAGAGCGGCTGTTTACCTCTGATGGAGCACTGACAAATGTGAAGCAAGTATACCTGTACGGTATGGTTATCGGACAGGACGCGCTGGGCAACCCGACAGACCGCCTTCCCTCTGGCCGATTCATGCGGTTTCTTGAGTCTAGGGGAATCAAGTGCGAGGCAAGGCAGGGGCATTGGTTTGTGTACGACCATATACCGGGGTTTGAGTTTAGGAAGTGGCTGGATGGGTTATATGGGACCGAGGAGACGGAAGACAGCGGTGAGTTTGACTTTATGTGCAAGCAGACTCCATTCTTGGCGAGAGTTTAAGATGAGATTCTACTTCAATAAGCTATGCTGAACTTGCCTATTTAAGCGATGTACGACCAAATTTCCAAAGACCCATGTTTTAATACTGAAGCGACCCATTCCTCTGGATTCCTATCATATAATCCTCGGCTTCTGAGTGGCTCGTTTCCTCGATCCTATTAGCTACTGCAACACGTCGCCCGCGGAATCTTCCCAATCGAGCTAGTGCTGACGAGAACATCAATGACCCCAGACGTGTTTCGATTCGACTTCGTCCGCGGATCCCGAGTTTGAATTGTTATCGGTTGATAAAGAGAGTCAATTCAGAGTGACTATTGATTGCCTTCAAGAATCTACCCAGAGCCAAGACGTACTGGCCAACGATGGAGAGTCCAGCCCTCGAGCCCTCAGGTGGGGATGCCCTCGCCAACATGCCCAAACTGAACATCGTCATCATGGGCTTTGGCAGCCGAGGCGACCTCGAACCAACTCTAGAAATCGCCAAAGTCTTGCAGTTTCATCACGGCCATCGCGTAAGATACGTCACTCACGAGCGCCATCGCCCCCTTGTCCAGGCCGCGGGCATAGAGTTCTACTCTCTGGGACGTGCCGACCCGAGAGAGATGATATTCCGGAGAAGCCTTGGCGCCGCAGGAATGCGCAAGCTTTTGCCCCAGATTCAGGATGAGTTCTTTGAGATGGGTCAACGATTTTGGGGGGCTTGTATTGATGATCCTGCTGGCATGCCTGAGGGGATGGAGCCGGAGCCGTTTGTTGCGGATGCCATCATTGCGACTATGACGACCTTTGTCCACAGCTCTGCTGCCGCCAGAATGGGTATTCCTATCCATCTTCAGGCGAATAACCCTCGAATATACTCAAAGTACCTCCCACATTCACAAGCGGAGAGCTCAGCCACAAGCGATTCGGTTGTCAGGAATGTGCTCTCATGGTGGTTGAAGGACTTGGCGTAAGAAACCGAAGTAAGCTGGAATGGATTCCCCGCTGACTATTCGCATCCAGTTTTCTTCTCATGCTGAATTCTGGCTTCAACCGACTTCGTGTTGATACCATGGGTCTTGAAACATTCTCTCCCATATGGTGGACCAGCCAATTTTTTCGTTTCCGACTGCCTTGCACCAACCTTTGGTCTCCACATCTCCTCCCAAGCCCTGCCGATTGGGGTGATGAGATTGACACCGCTGGCTTCGTCTTTGCAGACCCGGAACCGTACACTCCGCCTGTTGAGTTGACAAAATGGCTGGAGAGCGGGGACGAGCCAATCTATGTCGGCTTTGGGAGCATGTCATTTCCAAACACGGAACAAGTTCTCCAAGCTGTTTTTGGTGGCATCGCTAAATCTGGACGTCGTATCATCTTTGCAAAGGGCTGGTGCGGTATAGATCCTGACCTATTTCAGAGAGATGACATCTTTATCGTTGATGAGATACCACACCACTGGCTGTTCCCTAGAATCGCAGCCGTTGTGATTCACATGGGAGCCGGAACGTTCTCACTGGCCCTCAAGTTGGGAAAGCCCATTATCATGATTCCCATTGCTGGAGATCAGCCGTTTTGGTCCCACCGTGTGTTCCAAGCCGGGTGTAGTCCAGAGCCGATTCCTCTCGAAGCCATCACTTCAGATCTGGTCGCCACAAGAATTCAAGAAGCACTCTCACCTGAGATTGGGCAAAGTGTCAAGTTGATGGCAGACAAGATATCCAAAGAAGAGCCAGGTCAATTCAGATTTGCCAGATCTGCTTTGAACACCTTTCAACAGGCGTATGTTGATGGACGGTGCGATTTCCTGCCTGACCGTGTAGCGGTCTGGGAATACAAGCCGTCTAACGTCAAACTGTCAGCGATAGCTGCGAGCATTCTTCTTATCGATGACCTGATTCAGCAGACAGACTTGAGCTTGATACGACACGTCGAACTGCCAGATCTTAAAAGCCCTGGAGATCCCATCTCGGGGATTTTCAGCGGAGTCGCCCTGCTTGGAGGCCGAGTTCTGTCCCTCTTCAGGGCATTCCGAGGTCTGGGAACTACCCAAGGAGCCGTGGAACTGTCGAAGCGGGTGGTTCATGTTGCTGAAGGTAAGCAATCCAAACCCATCGTGAATGACTCTGCTAATCAGTATCCAGCACCTGTCGGTCTTCTACACCAAGCCTCTTACGGGTTTTATAACCTCGTAGAGTATCTCACGTTCAAACTCGGCGGTGTTCATCGCCAACAGTTTGACAGCAATCTCTGGTCCTACTCTTATCCAGAGATGCTGTCATTGCTGCTTCTGGCGCCAATCAAAGAGATCAATCCCAGGAGAAATACTTTCATGACGCTGCTCCTATCACCTGTCAGGTTCACACTTGCCACAGCCAATGTGCCCGTTGGATTTCTAGCCTTCACTTTGAGGCTGATCGACAGAAGGATTGAACAGTCGTTGGGCTATCGCCCCAAGACGGATACCGTCTACAATGCGAGAATAAGGCAGGGTCGACAAGAGATGGGACTTGCACCTGCTGAGCTGCATGGCCGAGTGGTGCAGTCCTGGAGGAAAGTGAACGGGTTAAGTCTGGCGAAGTGAAGCTGTCGAGAGTCTATCAATGGGGTCCTAAGACTAGCGTCAGCAGCACACTCTATTACTCTAAGTCATGGCCCAATGAATGGAGATGAAGCATTTGAATATTGTGTAGCAGAGCCTTGTCGTCAAATACGAGTTGCCGAATTCTTTCAAAAGAAAATAGCAAGAAGAAAAATAGGAATGTCATTAGCATCAAGCACAAGCCGAAACAATGAATTGAACGAGTCAAGTTGATGTTGTTTGCCGTGACCTAGTCACTTGGCATAATGTGGATTGCATCCACTGTTGGTCATTACTATTTACTCATTGTTATTGAAGATAGACACGCTTTTGTTGTTTTACAGGCGGGACTTGGTGCTCTCCTCACGACCCTGTAGGTTGGGGTGGGGAGTTCGGACGGGTCGAGTCACGGCGTAGAAGGCGAGGCCCTGGGACTTGGTGGAGAACTAGGCGTGTAATGTCAGTTATATGTCCAGAGGATTTCATGCGTATAGGCACATACCTGGACCTTGGAGCCGACGTGGAAGAAGGCAAAGTCACCAGGGACAAGGTGGTGGGTGATGCCGGTGGCCTCGTCCTTTGACGTGGTCAGTATGAGTGTCAACGACTTCTGTAGCTATAGCATACCAGAATGTCAATCTGACCGCTGAGGATGTACTTGGTCTCCTCAAAGGTGTAGTGAGCAGGTCGTGCCTTGCCAGCGACAATCTTGTAGAAGCCCGAGGTCAAGTGGGTGGGAGAGTCGGTTGTCTTGGTTCGGATCGAGTGAAAGTCGGCAGTGGTGGCGTTCTCTCCCTGGGGAAGGGGGATGAACTCGTGGCCAGCGCCCTTGACGATGGTGAGGGGGACAAGGTTTGCAGACACTGGGGAGTTAGTGGTGAACTTGGTGTGATGGGAGGTGTCTTACTCCTGTTGTAAGTCTGATGGATCATGGTAAGACTGACTACAGCAGACGTCGAGTAGACAGAGCTACCCCTCTAATATAGCAGCTCCAAGTATACATCGGTCAACTCGGTGCATTCTCGGGGTGTAGAGAAGATCTCGGATGCATGCCCGGCATCGAGGAGATGGCGGATGCAGTCCCGGGGTCCACACGCCCCAGACGCAAGCCATGCATTTGTGGTGAGCGTGTAGATGCCATGGTTGATGCGATTTCATACAAGAATAGCATAAATCCCGGAAAAGGAGACTTAATCGTGCTGTTTGATCGTGTTTGAGCGAGCAGTTTGTACTGAGGCATTGGCACGAGCGGACGTGATGCCGCTAATCGGGGATGACGAGATAGCGGACACGGACAATCACGGAGTTTTACGACCAAGGCCGGTCACATGACTTTCCACCAAACAATGTCTCATGGAGAAGAGTCTTGGCTCTTTGAACAGCATTATCATCAGTATGGCAAGACACCGCTAACAATCTTAGTAAATATCTATTTCGGCACATATGACTCCAAATCTCTCATATCGCCGAGAAATGGCGTGTTTTCGGCGTGCCTCAATCACGGTAAGCCTACGCGCAAGCTCTCCGCCCCGGTGGATCCCCGGTAGATTACCCCGTCCTCCGCCCCGGACCTTCGGCAGGCGGGCCGGTCAGCAGTTTCTCGGAACTGGGGTAAGCTTAAGCGCTAGGTACAGGAACAGATATACCGAAGGTTGCAGTCAACGTGTTACAAACGGTGGCGTTTGTAGGGGCGCGTGGTAACGGCTGTTGTCTGCTCAGAGAGTAATCCTATACTTGATGGTAATTCGTGCAGTTTCTTGCCCAGCTTGGACCCACAGCGCCAAAATTCATTGTAAGTCATTGTGGATCCTTCACTGCGTTCTTAACCCCAGACGACCTGTCTCACTGCAACTCTTGGCATGAATGGGTCTCGACTCGGCTGTTCAGCCTGGCCAAGCACTGGGTAGAGATTTAAGGCCGAAAATGTCCAGCCTGAGGATTGCCATTGCGAGTTGAAACGACCCAGATTTTTTGTTCTTCCTGGAGTTTTCTGTTGAGACAGCCACCCTAGACTTTGTTCCAAGGAGCGCCGTATTTCCCCGCGTTTAGTACAATTTTGCACAGCAATTTTAACCCGCCCTGAGAGATCTGGCCTTATCGATAAGACTCCTATTCAGCCCATCTCGACACAAATCTCCACTCCTGGACGCCGCCCTTCAGCCTCACATCCAAGCTACCAATGAGCTTCGCTCACAAACGCCAAAGTCTCATTCACGTAAAGAGCTGAAAAATGCGCAGCCTGATCTCATCTTCCCCGCTTCAATTACGTGACGACGAAATGCCAACGCCCCCATGGACCCTCTATCCATCGCGACTGGCTGCGCCGGCTTGATAACGGCCATCGGAGGCCTGTCCGTGTCGATCCACACCTTTGTGCGGACTTGTCGCGAAGCACGTGGCGATCTGGATAGTGTCTCACGTGAGCTGCTGTCTTTAAAGACTATTCTTGAGCTTATTCAAGAAGACGCGTCGGATGAGAGCAGGCCGTTTCCGACTACGCTGAACCAGCATGTTAACGCTATTCTAGCCAATTGCAACTTGGTTGTGACTGAGATTCAGAGCTGCATCACAAACTATAACCAAGGTCGGCTTAGAAGCCGAGTGACCTGGGCTATCAATGGGCAGGGTGACATCAACAAGCTGCGCTCAAGCTTAGAAGCCCACAAGACTGCACTGGAGATTGCTCTTGATATGCTGGCCCTGTAAGTTTATGAATACCTTCAATGGTTTCACCATATTAAGTACAGTCTAGCTCCTTGACTAGAGAGATCAGAAACGACACGACGGAACTTCGCCATGATACAGCTGCCATACGAGAGGATACGGCTCAGATCCTGGAGGAGATTGCTAGACTGCAAGCTAGACTCCCGCAAGATGCCGCTGCTGCGCCAAACAACTTCATCCTGCAGAGGTTCTTCGAGGACATGACAACTTACACTGAGCAGGCCCGTGATGCAGCCCTCAGTGACACCGATGCAAACAGCTCAAAAGCACTATCGTTTGACGAGGGCCCAGGTGAACATCCGGCGGCTCTCCTTCAACAAAATTCCTGGCCCTACCATTCCATGCCAAGTTTATCCCAGCAAAGCTCACGCGTGGAATCAGGCAACTGCACTGGTATTCAGAATCCTTACCGGGACTCAGAGGCCGCCAGCAACACGTCTTTCCCAACACTTGTCGATGAGGGCCACGGGCTTAGGGAAGATAATTTTTCTCAATGGCACGACAGCTATTATGAGGAGGCAGACAAAAATGCAGCCATCGCACAGTATGGGATTTTTGGCTACGAGATCCCAGTGGGTGAAGAATTTCTCAACCAGCTCCACCTCCTTAACGGTCCTCGGGGTATCAGCCGAGAATTTACTCACCGTAGACATTCAACCATAACTTGTTCTCATGAAGAATTTGCAAAACTCGACATCACATTTCGTCTTGAAGGCTTCGAACCACTGCGGCACATCAGGATCATCCTGTCTTTTTCGATCTACCCTTCAGAAGATTTAGTATCCTTCCACAAGCGATGGTCGCTTCTCTGCTCGTCCATCTGTCATCTTGAAGAACATACGCCATTGTCTAAGGACTATCCGTCCCCTTCAGAAGGCCGATGGAGGCAGATACTGGTTCATGTGAAATGTGACACAAGTCTGGATGAGATAGACCCCCTCGTGCGGGAATCACTCTACGGAATGGGCATCCTCAGCACTCCTAAGACAGGGAGGGAGCCGGTTATGGCAGGGAACATCCAAGCCGAGATGTTTGAGGTGCGCTCAACTTCAATTAAGACAGCCTATACGGAATCAAACTGATTCGAGCTATTAGTACACGACACGTGCTGTTCCCTATCAAGGCTGCCGAGTAAGGGCCCCCATTCAAGTCATCCTGACAGCCTACCGTAGCGATGCCCGATTTTATGTGTCTGGCGACGAGGTGATGCGCGCACAAACCGGGTGGTATCACTCACTACGCGCCCTTCTTGGGACCGGAATGATTATCGAAATGCCCGACAAGGCGAGCGAAATCCCAGAGCGGGATTCCGGACATCAGCATCAAGAAGAGTTTCTCTACGAGGCATGGGCAAACAAACGAGACATTTCGGGCCTCAGAACCTATAATTACATCACTGTTACATCCCTCAGAATGTACTTGTCGATGCCGTTGAGGGAAAAGCCCAAGCCAAAGAGCATTTTGACGAAAATACTGGACAAATTGGCGGCATAGGACACTTGTGGAGATCACTCACAGGGCGAGCAGGGGCTGTATATATATCCTTTCATATTTCTAACACAAACTTGAATGTACAATTCGCCAATTGAAACTAACTCCATCGTTATTGATCCAGTGACTCTTCTCCTGGTACTGAGATTACCTGCCAGTGACCTAATCAAAGTGAATTCTCCAAAGCTCTCGGTCAATGCCCGCAGTGAAATCACTCCTCGTGTGCATCATTAGAACATTATCACTGACGACAATGTCTCCCTTGTCCCAGGCGTGATAGTACGCTACTCTACGATCGTAGAGGGTTGCATCGATAGCGGCGCAGATTGATGCACTCTCGCCAGGTTCTTGGCCTTCAATGATAACGTCTGTGGCGTCGAATTGAGTCCTGCTCTGGGGCCATGGCTCATGGTAGCGTAGGCAAGGCTTCTCTGTGGTTGGGTGCGGTACAACAAGGGGTAGGCCCTTCAGGACGGTTTGGTCGAAGGAAGAAGTTGACACGCTCCATGTGAGCTTGGACAGGTCGTCGACCTTGAGCCACTTAGGGAGGTACTTGAAGAATAAGGTTGATGAGGCAAAGATGGTGAATCCTGTGTCTCGTGGAGATGCTGTCGCACCCTCAAAGAGCTGGAATCTGGAGCCGTTGTTAGTGAGTGAATTAACGTGTTGGCCGGAGAAACATACTGTGGCGGTGTAGAAACCAAAACCTCCTTGCCACTCTCATCAACCTGCTTTACTGTCTTGAACAACCCATCATAATGCATGGGCATAGGCTCAGCCGAAAGGACATTGTTAAGACCCCTTGTCTCCAGTCCTCGATCCTTCACCTCAAGCAACAATCCAAACTTCCATGGCAGTGGTGTTCCAAACTGGTGGCTGAGGTTGATGAATCGCTCACGATCAGGCTTCTTGACGAATCCACGCAGGATAACGGGAGAGTTTATCTCGGAAAGGGCGCGGACTTTCTGTGTGTCGATGTCGTCGATGGTCAAGGATCCAGGTCCGTTGGCAGGGCGAATGGTGAGACCAGCTGGGTAGATGTGGTCAACGACGATGCCACCCTTTTCTTCAGCCCAGCTGAGGAGAGGTGACTTTTCGCGGTAGTAGCTTGGACGACCGTTCTCGTAGATTAGCTCCAGGTTGTCGTTGTTTTCAAATTGGGACCTCATTCCTGTCTCGATGGTTCCGTCCAGCTTGAGGACCAAGGTGCTGTGCCATGGTGTAGTGTAGATGCTGTCAGTGGGCAGCAAGCTGATAGATAGCTTGACAGCGCCAGTAGAAGGATGGATGGACAGGCGGACATGGTCAGGATACTTCTGACGGACCGCGTTGGCAAAGGCCTGGCTGCGTTAGTTCCTTGTCTCACAGGCATTCTTAGGCACTTACATCTCCTCGAGCCATCATCTGCTTGGCAATGTACTCAGTTCCCCTCTTATACCGAGACTTGGTGCGATCCTCTCCAATAGGATACACAGTCTCCAAGTCGGTCTGCAGGAACTTGATGTAGCCTCGATACGTCATGCATGCATCTTCAGCCTGGCGGACCTCATCCCAGGTCCAACCGGGCTTGCTGAAGGTGTTGAGGAGAGCACGACGGAAGTTGGAAGCATTGGCGACATAAGTCATCTCGTCAAGTTCCCTTGGTAGATCAATGTCGACGAGGTCTCGGAGACGGGCAAAGGAGATGTGAGCGAACCCCTTGGAGGCGGCGAGAGCTCTGAGGGTCTCTCCATAGTTCCAGACATCCTTGTCAGGAACACCAAGAAGGTCTAGCAGCGTGAGTGTTTTGTGCAAACAGTGAAATAAGGGGATAACACACCATTATACACAAGACCATCCGAGATGATGGTCAGCTTGGCGCCAGGAGGATAAATGTCTGCAATCGCTTGACACATGCCATTAAGATGGCTCAAGGCAAACTCTTCCGCCTTGTCAGGCAGCTTTCCAAGGACCTTGGACGTCGAGTTTGGTGACTTGAAGGGGAAAGCAGGGAGGCACAGCGGCACGGCCTGCTGAGCCTTGACATGTGTGTAGATGAGGGCAATGAACTTGAGGACAGACTGATCAGCACTGGCGTAGATGTTTTCTCCCTTGTTCAGACGATATCTTCCAATGATGTCGAGAATCTTTGAAGAAGTCTCGAGAGCTGAGGTGTCGACGGCAGAAGCCAGAGGCTTCATGCTATCTACGGCCACATCATGGTGGAAGCTTGGCTGAACGGGGGGATATGAAGTGACATCGGCTACAGCCATTGTGAAGAGCGCTGCAAAAGAATTTGAAGAGTGATGGAGAAACAAAGTACAGGAGAAGGGAAGAAGTGTTGTTGAAGCTACTACTATTTGAGTTCAATCCGACGGGAAATACATGGCAATAAATGTCTTGAAGGCAAAAATTTTATCCCCTCCCCTGTACTGGAAAGGCCGAGGGTAACAACACACATACGATAGGTGTATCCAAGTCTGGAATTGCTCCGAGATTCCGAAGCTGTTCTACCCCTGGGTGCTCAAGAATCGAAAGATCTAATCTGATGTTTGGACGTCACCGAAAATTCTTCGGCCAACTCTTGTTTTTGCATAAGCATTACCAAATGGGAAATTCAACCTGATGCACCGCCGGAGTGAGGCCAGAACTAGAAGGCCGTTGCGTAATCCCCTGAGGCGCTTGATTCCTTGGCGAGACAAGCAGAAAGATTGAAACAAGGTATGCGGAACAAGGGCTTGCGTCGTCACGGCGCTTTGATGCAAATCATCCCGAGCTAAAGAGCCGGTGGCGGAGTGTATCCCACTACGGTGGATCGGCGCCGCGCGCTCGGCTATCCCACCGGTCATCCCATCTTAGATCCAGGGGGCAATGCCGGTTCTGCTTACAAGGTCCGACCCGCAGGAGGAATCGGCTCCGGCCGGTGGGTGGGGACTCTGCCGAGGAAATCCCTTGCGTGGTCAGGGGCATGGGTTCATGGGCCTGTTTTGGGTGACGAGGATGGGCGAGTATTTCCGATGTTTGGATATGATACAAGTTGTACGAGTCTGGCTGGATTTTTTCAAAGAGTAGAGTCATTCTGTATTATCTGCTATTCTCGTTATTCTCGTCTTTGTGTTCTTGCAGTCATGGAACAAGTTGATATCACCATTGTTGGAGGTGAGTTTCTTTGCTTTTTTATGGACGACGCTAACAACATCAGGTGGTCCTACCGGCCTCTTCATTGCCCTTCTCCTGAAGCCTTTGGGCGTTTCGGTCCGAGTGCTGGGTAAGTGACAAGAGAATTGTGCTGTTAGTGACATACTGACGAATGTCCAGATGAAAAGCCATCCACGCTTGAGCTTGGTCGAGCTGATGCCTTGAACGCTCGCACTCAGCAGTACTATGAAGTCGCTGGCATTCTTGATGAGCTCCTCCCAGATGGTCTCAAGTGCAACAGTAAGCATTCACCTACTGACATTGAAATTCTTTGCTGACCATAGTAAAGCAAGTTCTACCTTCAAGGATGGAGACTTCAAGTCCCGTCAGAACGAATGGTGGGTGGGCATCCAGAATGCCCTTCACAAGAACTTCCTCATGATCGGTCAGCCTGTTGTTGAACAGGTCATGACCAAGCGACTTGAAGGTGTCGTTGCTTACAACGAGCACGTCACCGACATCACAGAGACCGATGACTTTGTTGAGGTCACAACAAGCTCGGGTCGCAAGATCCAGAGCAAGTACGCTGTTGGTGCCGATGGTGCGAGGTCATTTGTGAGAAACACTCTAGGCATCAGCTTCACTGGCACAAAGCCTGAAATGGTCTGGGCTGTTCTCGACACTTTCCTGGATACCGACTTTCCCACCTGCCCTGAGATCATCACCTTTGAGCTGGACGGTCAGTCTCGAGTGGCTTGGATCCCTCGTGAGCGTGGCATGTCGCGTTTCTACGTTCTTCTCAAGGGTGAAGTCACACAGCCTCTCGCTGAAGCTTCGATCAAGGAGCATCTAGCTCCTTACAGAGTTGACTTCAAGAAGACTGAATGGTTCAGCACCTTTACCAGTAAGCGCATTAGGTGACATCGTGCCGATCTTCAGCTAACGCTTTCTAGTCAAGGAGAGGATCGCCGGATCCTTTGTCTCCAAGGACGGCAACGGCCGTATCTTCCTTGCTGGCGATGCCGCCCACGTCCATTCCGTCAACGGCGGCCAAGGCCTGAACACGGGTGCTGCCGATGCATTCGCTCTAGCCTGGCGTCTCAGACTCCTTGTCCAACCTTCCCTTTTGGCTGAGAGCGCGCTTGAAAAGGTCATCCAAAGCTATGACATTGAGCGAAGATCTACAGCCGAGCAAGTCATCGGCGTCGCAGCTAAACTAGTTCGAGACACGGTCCACGAGGCCAAGAAGTATGTGTCTACGATTGAACGGAATGCTGGTTTCATCACAGGTCAGTGTGCAAGGCTCGATTAGACTTTCGGGGAGTCCGCTAACAGGGGATGTAGGCATGGGTGTCAGCTATAACGAGTTTCCTACTCCGCTCATCAGTGGGGAGGAGCAGGGGATCTGGAGACCAGGCGATCGTTGCCCTGACATGGTCTTGGCCACCGGCTCTGACGAGACTAGAGTGTACTCCAGTGTTTCGTATGGCAAGTTCTTGGTGTTGTCAATTGGACAGCATCTCAAGGATGCACCTGGTAATGACCAGGTTTCTGTCTTTACGGTACTGCCTCAGGGAGTCACCAATGGACATCATGAGCTGGCTAAAGGAGAGATTGTATTCTCAGCTGATTGGGCCGATGCAAGCAAGCCATTGGTGGTGGTTGTAAGACCAGACATGTACATTGGATACGTGAGCCAAAGCGTCGATGACGATGGCTGGAGGGCATACCTGAGCAACATCCTGGCTTAGTCTCGACTATTGGGGGATCTGGATCTTATCAGATCAGGGGTCTTTGTGTAAATTAGTAGCCTGTACCGAATCTAAAAATTGAGTTTACGCCCACCTTCCTAGAATAGCCGCATGAACGACCATAAACAAGAGACAGAAATTGATGGTGTTGGTAGATCATCTTCACTTGCCCCATTCAGCAGCTTTAATCCGTCATGCCCAGGATATCTTTGCTGTGACAAGGTTTCAGCTTCAGCTGTCACACGGCACAGATTACGACGTGTCAGTTGAAGATAGGACGTCACATTGTAGAAGCATTGCGGTTCCTGATTCCAAGTGAGAGACCAAAGTCCCTTCTACAATCACCTTCCAACCTCGGCTTCTCGAATTCGGCTTCTTCTCCCACTCGGCTTCGCAGGGCTTGACTATTCCCTGAACACTAATGCAACTGTAGTACCTGCGTGTTACAACCGGATATACGCGCCACTTGTAGGTAATTCGGCGAAGCTAGGGCCCACGATCATATCAGGAAGGTCGGCTTCAGCTGCTAAAACGTCATGGTCCTTGTCCATGACACTGGGCAAGTTTCTTCAAAAGCCCATGTTTGAAGCCAAGTGGAACCTCGTGGTGTGATATTCCGGCAATGAACCTGGCTGGGCCTTGACCGTTTCTTAATTCTCCGGGATATCCCATGTCGTCCTATTCGCCCCGATCTCCTGAGATTGGGTTTCATTCCTTCCACTAGGCGCCCTGCCAAGCCCTTTACTCCCTCGTCCTGAGCGGAAATATGTCCGAGATGACAAAGGAAGCGCGCGCGGCCTTGTGGGACGCGATAATGTAATCCACGCATGAGAGAAAAACTTGGTAAAATGGGGCCTCGGCATTGACTGCGCCACTAATTGAATCGTTCGAGGTTCGATTATTAGTCTGTGCTAGTCCTCTTTTATTGGTCTCGTCGTACAGCTTCAAATATTGAGCCTGTGCATTCGCTGCTTGTTTGCCATGGCTTCTTCTAAAGAGGAGTCAGATAAGGCCCCGTCGGTCAATGATGCGTCCACGTCGACAGTCGTTCCGGATGGAGGCCTCCTGGCTTGGCTGCAAGTTGCAGGTTCATTTTGTCTTTATTTTTGCACTTGGGGTATGCATCCATATAAGTCCAGACCATTGGATAATTTCTCACCATCTTGAACAGGTCTCATAGCCAGTTTTGGATCCTTTCAGACCATTTACGAAAATGACGAACTTTCAAGCCGCACGCCATTCCAGATTTCGGTCATTGGATCACTCCAGACTTTTCTCATGGTGTTTTCAGGTTTCGTAATGGGACCGATCTACGATGCAGGTTACTTTCGTCATCTTCTCGCCCTGGGATCTTTCTTCATCGTCATCGGTACGGTACTGCAAAGTCTGTGCAATCGATACTGGCAGTATATTCTCACACAAGGCTTGATGATCGGCATTGGAGCTGGTTGTCTCTCGATCCTGTGCGTGGCCATCACCTCACTCTGGTTCACCACCAAGCTACCTCTTGCCAATGGAGTCGCCGCGTGTGGAAGCGGCCTGGGCGGGTATGTAGATTACCTCGGGAACCTTGCGCAGCCATTAATGTTGTTTTAGTGTCTTGTTGCCAATCATGGTTCGGGAGATTCACGCGCGAACCACTCTCCCATGGGCAGTTCGCGCAGTTGCGCTCCTACTGCTCGTCATGCTCGGCTTCGCGAATATCGTTCTTCGACCAAGAGGCGCTGCCAAAGAGCCACGTCAGCGACGCTCACTTGTTGATAGAACCGCCTTTACTGACTGGCCATATCTACTCTTCGTAGCGGGATGCTTCTCAGTATTCCTTGGCATGTACACACCTTTTGTCTACATCCAACCCTACGCCCTCGGTCAGGATATTGTGTCACCCAAGCTAGCTCTGTACCTGCTCGCCATTCTCAACAGCAGTTCAATCTTTGGGCGCATTTTTCCCGCCCTCCTCGCTCAAAGAATCGGCCCAATGAACATGATCATTGCAACGGCAGTGGCCTTGGGCATCACCAGCTTATGCCTCATGTCGGCTACCTCTCTCCCTCGGCTCCTCGTCACCGTCCTTTTTCATGGCTTCTTCACGGGATCGTTCTTCGCTTTGCAGCCAACCATCTTTGTGAGGTTGGCGAGTGATCCCAGGATGATTGGAACGAGGTTTGGCATGGCGTTTTCTGTCATGTCCTTCGCGCTGTTGTTTGGACCACCTGTTGCCGGAGCTTTGCGCAGGGCGAAAGGGTACAACGGTGCTTGGATATGGGCGGGGTTGACCATCTTGGTCGGAGGAGGCCTGATCTTGACGAGCCGACTCTTCAAGGGAAGGGGGACCTTGAGGATATAGAGAAGATATGCGAATCTTAAACTGCTCTTCCACTATTACATCTCGTCTGCTGATATCTTGACTAAAATTCCGTTCTTGTCCCACCTATTTGGTGATCTCTTTCGCCGGGAGTTTAAGATCAATCATCATAATATAGCAATTGAAAACCACCTTGTTTATCAATAGAACCATGTTTCTATGTGCTATTATTGGCCTATTACTCGTTGTTGAGCATATCAGTGCGCCATGCTATCGCTTGTGTATTAACCCTCACTAGTTGTCCTATCCTAAAACGCCAGGCCAATGTCGTTGCATGATCATTACCATTTTCAATTTCCCTGTGTGGCAGAAAGTTCCATGGGAATATCATATCAGTCATTGTTCTCTAATGCTATGTTGGATATACTCCTTAGCTTCATTATGTCTTCTATTGCAAGCAATAGAAAAGACTAAAAGATAGAAGTCGCTACGTAAACATGGAGGTATGATGCTGTGGCTTTCTGATAGTATAGTCGTCACTGTGTTAGCATTGGGATTATGATTATGATGTGTTAAAAACGTGTTCTTTATTATAGTTGAAGCCCGGCCCTCGATGGGTTAACGGAGCCAGAAGATCGATAGTATAGTCTTTGTCATAGTTAAAGCTCAGCCCTTTATGGGATAACTGAGCGGATAGATAGAAGCTTCATCAGAAGAGAAATGGGGTAAGTACTTAAGTTAATAATACCGTTAATTTCATTTCCCAAATAGGCATTCGTCGATGGGATGAAGAAAGTTAGTACAGAAAAGCAACCTGCTGTTACTAGTTGCCAGCTTGTACTTGCGCTTCCAACGTTGTGTTTCTGACCCTTTCTAGTGTCTTTCATTGTCAACGGGAGATTTATACTAGAGGCTAAGCAGAATTTCATAATTTTCAAGACATTGAGTTATTATCAAGTCATCGAATAGCAATTGTTCGTGCGGTAGCGCCTAGTGTTGGGTGATACACTTGGCTCGAATCATTGCTACCCAGTTAAGCACACCAGCGCCAATAGACATATAAATTTCCTTTACTATTAAAGTGCCTCATAGGCATCCTCTGCAGTTCTGGGTGATATATGGCCAAGCTTCTCTGATCTCCCCGTCTTTATCAGTTCAATTAACTGGCCTATCTCCCTCCACATAGATACCTATCTACCTCAAAACAAAAAGTGCCAGGCCATGGGGAAAAGCTTTCTTCTCAATTCAATACTGTCAGAAAGGCCATTTCACTCATTGCTGTGACCTATCTGGTTCTCCTGAGTGCCGCATGATTTTTCTCTCATTGTAATCGGCCGCAAATCTCGAGTGGCTTGGCTTTGTGGATTGTGGACACTCAATGGCAGCAACATCTCGATACGTAATAAATGCCAGAAAAAATAGACTTTTCAATGCGAGAGAGAGCATAGACAACATGCATAGTTAGTGTCAAATGTTCATGTGATTCTTCTCCATCTAGAGAGTATGAGGTTTGCAGGGGTCAGATTAGATAGGGAACAACCGGAGAACGCGCGTGGGAGTAGAACATCACACCACACATCAACCAACATATAAAGGAAGTCAATCGATCTGTTGTTTTTCATCGCCTTAAATTACTTCCACTATCTTGACTTCCAAGCTCGCGCATTCTCAATGTCCACGCGACACTGAGAATGCGATGAATGTAGGGTAGCTCACTCCCTCCAACTGAATCAGGTTAGATAATCCACTGCCCCACCCAAAGATTCAGCGTTATAAATGTCCATGCCCAGCGTCTCAGCTCATTCTTGCCGCTGACAAGAACACCACGGCCTTCTCCTACAACCACAACCCTCAATTATGCGCACCACTCTCCGCAGATCCTGCAACGCCTGCGCAAAGGCAAAGCACAGCTGTGATCTTCGGACCCCGAGGTGCTCGAGATGCATCAAGAGGAGGGTTTCTTGCGTTTACGCTAATGAGCCGTTGACTCTTCAGGCGCCGGAGGGTCCGGGGCATGGCAGGACCATGATCAACAAGGCGAGCAAGGTTACTTGCATAGCTCAGAGGGATGTCAAGATGTCTAGAAAGGTTCATGATGGCTCAGTGAAGCTATTGAACTCTGTAGACACGTCTTTCGATCCGTTTGATTCGTATCCGCCTACCCGACTCTCCCGGATACATGTTCAACGCCTGATACACCATTGTATGCCACCACGTACTTTTTTACGTCTGAAAGCTGACTTGATTAGTTCTCTCTAATATTGCCTTTCAATATTACCCATTGGATCTCAGCATGATATCGAATCCCTTCATTGTATCATGGTGGCCGCTGGCACTCGCGGACCCTGCCCTGTTTCACGTATCAATACAGACAGCATGCCTAGACGAGGAATTGAGGGCGCACAAGGGATTTCCAATCTCTGAGCTTCTCATGGTCGATTCCGTGTCTCTAATACGACAGAAGATTGAGAATTCTTCGCTGGCATTTCAGGATGACACGTTGAACTCTGTGGTCACCTTGGCTGCAATTGAGGTAAGAACTCGCGTCTAGCAGGTCTTCCCCCTACTTATACGTCTGCGGATAGCACGGAAAAGGAAATGTAGAAGCTAGCAGGACCCATATTGACGGGGTTAAACGCATAGTCGGAGTGAGAGGCGGGATAAGCCACGTCCGGCAATCAAGTCCACTAACGGCGAGGATGATTGCTTGGTAAGTACACCCATTTGAGAGGCGAATGCTTGCTAATATGCTGGTAGGGTATCAATGCTTGTGACAGGCGCTCCTCAATTTCCTATTCAAGACGATCTAGGGATTGGGGATGGGGTGTGCCCGACGCTGCAGTGGCTGTTGGCGTCACCGGATTTTGAGTCGCCGAGTGAGGCCATCGACGACCTTGATATCGACCCTGCTGTGATCGACATCTTGACCCGCCTTCGCAGCATATCACAAGAAGCAGCAAGCTTATCAGGGACTGAGTTGCATGACCTCACTTGCTTCGTGGTGCACAAGTTGCTCCTGTTACCGTCACTCCGCACGCAAAATTTGCAACAGTCGGCCGCCTCGGAAAGTCTTCGGTACGCGATGGCGCTGTACATGCTCGCAATCCACGGCACGACATATTATTCACACATGGGCTTGGTCATGACCATCATGCAACAATTTCGAAGTTATCTCGAGATTCTTGTGGGAAGCGATGTTGATGAGTCACTGAAACTCTGGATATTTTCTGTGGGAATGGTGTCTTCAATTGACCCTATCAACAGCAAATGGTTCACGGAACAGGCTTATCTAGCCGCGAGATCTCTCAAGATCCAGACTTGGGAGGATGTACTTGTACACTTCAAGAGGATACTATGGATGGAAACACCGCGAGGGGTAATATTTCAGCAGCGTTGGAAAGACATGTTGACATGAGGCAACACCAAACAATTCCACTCTCCCTTCTCTTTCTTCAATCGTTTGGCAAAAAAGAGTTGGCGCCCGTATTCGGATTCAAGCTTGTTTCGGAGACTAGAACTAAATAGGACTAGACTCCGCAACCGTTGACCGGCAATAAGAATAACCGTTATAACCGGACCAACACCAAGCCTCGGATTTGGTGACTGACCGAGAGGTTGGCCTCAGCTTCTTTCGATGGCATCAGCAGATTTTACAGATCTGCTTTTTCTTCATTCCCCGGAATTGCCCGTTTGTATTTATCGTGGCCATAGCGTGATGGAAAATGTGTTCCCCACACTCTGGTTCGGAGTCTAGTACGCAAATGGTCATGGCAGGTCTTGTCGGATCTTCGGGTTGGTAGAGATCCCTGTTGCGAACACTGTGAATCTACCAGAGTTACGGAGATTCTCTCGGGGGATCGACTTGGCTTGAGATCTGGCCAGTTAGAGTTGAGGATTTGTCTTGTATTCGCATTCGGTTCGTTTCAAAGGCCGGCCGCCTGGATGATAAAGCAGAGAGTTGAATCAGTCAGCGGCCGACCTTCTGACATTCAGTACTTAAAGGTCTTGTTGCCGGCTCCTTGTCTGGATGAATCAAGCTTTCAACTCCTAGAGCGACCCTCACTATGATCATGGACATACAGGACAGTGGCATGCTCCACAATGGGACCCTCCCTGCAACACCAGTCCCAAGCAATGGTGTCCTGACAGGTTATCTTGCCAATTGCAACAACTGGCAGATCTTCTTGACCGTATTGATCCTGTTGATGACCTATGATCAAGGTATGCTGCCTGAGTTTGTAGTGTTGGGAAACTGCTGACTTTTGTAGTTGCATACCTTATCCGAAAGGGCTCGATTGCTGGCCCAAGGTTCAAGATCCCTTTCATGGGACCTTTCGTGCAGGCTCTCTACCCCAAGTTTGACGCCTACCTCGCCCAGTGGGCCAGCGGTCCTCTAAGCTGCGTATCAGTCTTCCACAAGTTTGTCCGAACCCCTTCCAGTACTGCCTGGTGCTGACTCTGTGTCATGCAGGTTTGTTGTCCTCGCCTCCGACCGAGACATCGCGCACAAAGTCTTCAAGTCCCCGACATACGCAAAACCATGCCTCGTCCCGATGGCGACCGAAATCATGGGATCCAATGCTTGGGTCTTTCTCATGGGGAGGGCTCATACTGAATACCGCAGGGGTCTCAACGGCCTCTTTTCCAACAAGGCTCTTGGCTCCTATCTACCCGTCCAGGAAAAGGTGTACGAGGACTACTTTGGGAAGTTCGTTGCCGAAAGCGAGGCCCACGGAGGAAAGCCTACTGCTTTTATGCGTCTTTTTAGAGAGATTAACTGTGCGCTGTCGTGCAGGACCTTTTTCGGCGACTACATCTCGCAAGACGCCGTTCAAAGGATCGCCGACGACTTTTACCTCGTCACCGCCGCCCTCGAGCTTGTCAATGTTCCCCTTTCGATCTACGTCCCTTTCACAAAGTGCTGGAAGGGAAAGCGCACTGCTCAAGCCGTCCTAGCCGAGTTCGCTAAGTGCGCGGCAGCATGCAAGGCTAACATGGCCGCTGGGGGCAAGCCGACGTGCATCGTGGATCAATGGGTTCTCCACATGATGGAGTCTAAGAAGTACAACGAGAGGATCGCGGCGGGGGAAGTCGGAATCGAAAAGCCTACGAACCTGATTCGCGAGTTTACAAATGAGGAGATCGGAAGCACCATGTTTACCTTCTTATTCGCTTCACAGGATGCATCGAGCAGCGCTACTACTTGGCTTTTCCAGGTCCTCGCCCAACGACCAGACGTCCTCAACCGTCTTCGAGAAGAAAACCTAGCAATTCGAGGCGGCGACAGAAGCCGACCCTTTGAACTCTCCATGTTCGAATCAATGACATACACCAACGCCGTGGTCAAAGAACTCCTCCGCTGGCGCCCACCCGTTATCTTCATCCCCTACCTCGCCACAAGATCCTTCCCCGTAACACCCAACTACACCGTCCCCAAAGGTTCCATGATCGTCCCATCGTGCTACCCCGCCCTCCACGACGCAAAGGCGTATCCGGACCCCGAGACCTTTAACCCGGATAGGTGGATCACGGGGGATGCCGAGCAAAAGACCAAGAACTGGCTCGTGTTTGGGGCTGGGCCACATGATTGTCTGGCGAGGAAGTATGTGCCGTTGACGATGGCTGCTATGATTGGCAAGGCGGCTTTGGAGCTTGAGTGGGAGCATCATGCGACGAATCGTTCGGAGGAGATTCGTGTTTTTGCGACCTTGTTTCCCATGGTATGTTGGTTGCTTCAAGACTCTGAGATGTTTGCTGACTTTATGAACAGGATGAATGCCAGTTGGTGTTTAAGAGACGCGAATAGGTTCGATGGAACGCTAATTCCGATAAAAGAGACATCTGATATCTGAAGTGATCACTCCAAGCTCTCACGGGCATCGTGAAAAGTGACGCTGTTCTCACTCTCGCTCCAGTCTCGTTCATTAATGCTGTCATCATCATCGTTGTCTTCTTCTTCGTCGTCGCCCATCGTTTTCCGATCCCCTGGACCACTGCCATCTGAGGGATGAAGCTCGTCGTCATCAGTTTCAGATAGACTGCTCTTGTGATACTCATCTTCGTACCACCCCCGGAGGTCGTCTTCATCACAGTCATAGTTAGCCCGCGACTTGTCTCGCTGCATCAAACGACGCTGGTGCATCACCCATTGACGCATTCGAGCGTGTGAACCATCGTTTTCTAACTCCTGCTTCTTATTCAAGAATAGTCCTGCTTCCCAGTTTGCCTCGCGGGTTCCCAGGATCAGGCCGACCATGTCAACGACGACACGAATAGATAATGGCCGCCATTTGATGGGGTCGCGCACCCGTTTAGCTAGAAATCCTAATGAAGTATTATTGTCTTTGTTGCGAGCGTCGGGATCTACACCCACGAGCAGTTCTGGGCGAAGTGAACTGGGCTCGAGATCTTTTTCGTTGTCGACCAAAGTTGAGAGCATATTTCGTCCGTCATCATCAACCGCTTTGACATTTGCGCCGAGATCAATCAAGAGGGGCACATTTTTGCATGTTTTCGTGCAGGTATAGAGAAGAACTGTTCTTTCAAATATGTTTTTGGCCTCGAGGTCTGCGCCGGCGTTGATAAGAGCTCTTGCCAAGGCCGCGACGTGGTCCAGGTCGACATCTTGATTGTCAAACAGAAAGTGCAAGGGCGTGGATCCTTCCCCATCCTGATAATTAGGGTCGGCATGAGCATCCAAGAGAATTTGGACCACGTCCAGCTCTTTTTGTTGGCCCCAAATTTGGTTGGTAGCGTAATGCAATGGCGTCCATTTGTCACTGTCAATCAACGAGATGGATGCGCCCAAATCGAGAAGTGTTTGAACCATGTCCACGTCGTGGTCCATGCATGCGAAGTGAAGCGGCGTCTCACGTCCGTGACTGGTTTGCTGGTTGACATTGGCTGATGCCGTTATCAGAGTCTGGAATGCGGCCATGTTTTCTTTCCACACAGCCCAGTGCAGAGGGGCGAACCCAACATCGTCTGGCGTGTTGATGTGTTGCGGCTCCATTTGAATGCATTCGTCCAATGAATGCGTCGTCTCCCCTCGGATTGCTTGATGTATCATGGTCAGCGGCGACGTATCCTCAAGCTCCATGGTTGCAATATGCCTCAGTGTCGGTTGAATCTCTTTGGGTGTCCAGTTGGAATCTCCCTCTAGTTTGTATTGCCGCGCCCAATGAATGGCACATCTGCAGCTTAGTTCACAGTCCTCTTATTGACAAGGCGAATCTTACCTGCCCGTCAGATCCTTCATCCTTGGGTCAAATCCCAGATCCAGAAGAATTTCCACGAGTTCCCAGTGTTTCTCAGCCATGCATAGCTAAGATAGGTGAGTTCATTGTACTATTCCATGCCCTCGAGCCTATCGGTTTGATCATGGTCTTACTGTTAAAAAGTTTTGGCCCCATTCGGCCAAGATATCAGTCGGACGAATTGTGCCGTTCATCAAACGCCCCCTGAAGGCCCTGTCGTCTTGGTTTGTCGAAGTCAACCACGTGAAACCTCTGATAGACCGCGGAATCTTTAGAAACAGAGCCGCGCCCTCATCGTTGATGGAGGCCCACGATATCGAGGCCACAAGTACCCTTGCTACCAGCCAGCGGGGGAAACACCACTGAAGCTGAATTGATGACTGAGACGCTGATTTACACAGCGGCGTGTCGCACTTCTTGATGCCCAGTATCGGAAGGCTCTTGTACTGTACAAAGAGTGATCCCATGACTGAGCTCAACCATTCTGGCGTGCGAGCATATGAAGTCCGATGGCACTGGCATCTGCAGTTTGGTGGACATGTCTGCCTGAGAGTCGTGCTGACTGATATCACTGTGTGGTCAAACTGGGTTCTGGTCTGAGAGCTTTTCGTGATCTGATTCGAATTCTGGTGCTGGTTGGGGGGCAAGTGTGCCATGACCTGTGAGAGTTGCGTCTCGACTCTCGTTTCGAAAACATCGAGTCTTCTACTAAAGGTTGACGCCAAAAGATGCTACAACGTGAAGGGGAAGAAGCATACCTGCTGATGGTTGCACCGGTTTCTTGATGGTTTGCCAATGTCGAATGGAGGAGGGCAGTCTGGGTGTCGTTCTGCTGCATGATGTGATTAATCGACTCGTGGTCTCGCTCTGCCAAGGTATTTCCGTGCTGGATTTGTGACGCAACATCCGTAAAAGACTGCTCCATGACCGCTCTGACGTCAAGCACGAGACCAGTCTGCCGCACCCTGACATTTTGCGTTAGCTTTGAACTGCAACCGATTGTATAATATCGGCTCGAGCCCACCCCTGAGAAGTGTTCATAGCAGCTAAACAATCCGTCATCTCGCTGCTCAGCTGCTTCACTCGTTGGCGAAGTCCCATCAGATTCGACTGCTGCCTCTGCCACATGATTCTGGGGATCCTATGACGTCCCTGGCTGTCGAGTCCCTTGCTTTTAGCAATGAAATTTGTGGCTGCGTCGTTTAACTGGCTAGAGACCCCCTCAAACTGTACTTGAAGATGGCGAATAGTGTCGATGTCCACGTCGGGAACGTCCGAATGGGCACCTGCCAAGGTGTCGAGAGAACGTCGGAGAAGTTCCGCCCGCCCGTTGAGTATGGCAAGATGATTCAGCAAGTCCATAAACTCAACAGGAGCCTGTCGGATTGAATGTAGCGTTCGGATGCCGGTGGTAATCATGCCGATGCCCTGCGCAAAGGCAATGGCGGCCGCGGCAACCTCCATCACGAATGTCGGATATGGGCGTTGCGAGATATCCGTTGATGAAACAAGAGATGGTTAGCGAGGTGATGATGATAGAAGAAGAAAGAAAGAGTCCGAGATTTCCAGAGCCTGATTCTAAAAATCAGGCTGTCGTTCAACTCCTTGCGCCAGGTCAGCTGACCCTCACACCCATATGCTGTACGCCTTGGTGGTGGTGGCTCACTCTGCATCTCGATATGCCATTGGATGCTTCTGGGCGGTTGAAACTGACATGCAGGCCTGGCTGAGGCGTGCGATTGGTGCTGCCGGCGTCCACGTCTCAAGGCATCATGGAAGGCACAAAGTCAAGCGGCTGGAGAAGCATAGGCATTTGCAAGTTAACGTTGACATTGGTGCTTCACAAAATCATGGGTGAGTTTCTTCATCTCTCACTGCTTCAAGAATACAAGGTTTTGCTGCGCTGACGACGCTGAGGGCAGTGCCACTGCGGAGTACCGACGATGCCAAGACGCAAGCCACCAACGCCCTACTGTCCAGTTGAACAGGGGCTGGGAGTCGGTTGATGTGAAATCCCAATCGCAAAGTCGCGAGCCTTAGCAACGCCCCACCACATGTTTGGAGCCCGGTAGGCGAGAAATCGACACCGACGCTGAAGTCTCTTGCCCCGAGCCAACTTCGCACGTCCACTCACATACAATGCCCGCCAAACATTGAATATGTCACTGGGTATTATACATGCAATATTGACCAAGTTTTGACGCTGGATTTCGCCATGTACGGGCGGGGGCTCGGGCTCTTCTGCAGAGACAGCGCCCTGAGTGCGGCGACAATGTGCAAGTTGGTGGCGAATGACATCCACGACGTCTGGGCCCAGGAGTTGTTCCAATTCCCATAAAATGCAACAAGAGGTGTCAACGGCAAAGTGGATCCATGATTGATAGCTTTGACATGACAATTTAGGTAGTCGATGTGGTGTGCCACACTCTCCGCGGGCTTTGAATAAGCTGCCGACGGAGATCATCCAGACCCGAACCAGCGACTCCAGATGATAGGCAGGGTATTTTCTGAATGAGGCCAACGAAATATACGAGAAGACCAATAGGATTCTGTTGGCTACAATTAGAGGATAAGCGACAGGACCTTGGCTATGTAGCTGTTCACCACTGAGATTATTGCCTGTCCTGAAATAGCTTCAGACCGACCAGTCTGACGAATCAAGTCCCAATCCATCATTATTCCGTCCTCTCAGGGGTCTTCAGCCTTGGGACATGCATCCCACATCCCGTATAGACCCCACAAGGCGCAAACTACCAGCCCTTTGGTCGACACTCAACAACACGACTTCCCAACATCCCCCTCTTATTTCAAGCCCTACAACCAACACGGCGGAGAAGCCGTCGTAGGGCCACGACAGAATCCCCGTATTCGTCGCTAATCCCGGGATTAGCCTTGCCACTGGGTCTGAAACTGGCTAGAAGCTTCGGGCGAGTATCTGAGATTGGTTATGTGCCGTGCCTTACCCCGGCTTGTGATTACCGAAGTGTTATTTGATGCGGAGCCCCTGGCTGCGGTAGTGGCTTTTCTCAAACTCGCTTGTTGGGGACTTCAAACGGTGGAATAAACTCTAAATTTTACCTCTTTTCGATTTCAGGTTCTAGAAAAGTCTAGGAATTGTGATAGCTTGCTTGATAGGATGAACTTATCAATCATTGGAGACGGAATAATTAGCTCTTAGCTATCCGCCATTTCCGATCCCAAGAACCAATGGCAACAGCCTCTTGACCTCTGGCCTCGCAACTCCCCCACAAGGTCACACTTCATCCCGTCTTCCATGACCCCTTCAATTGACAACGGTCACCCCGTATTCCTTCTGGGGCTCGGTAAGGCTCCCCTGCCTTGTTCGACCCCTGAGGTCGCGTCTCGGGTGATGAAGACCCGACGCACTGTTAAAGGTGACACTTTTTCTTGACTTTTTATCTTTTCTGGGATTCTGTCACTGTCACTGTCACCGTCACCGCCGCAGAGATACGACACAGATGGGTTCAGCATGGCTGTGGACGTGGATCGGGTGATTTCCTCCCTCACCTTGGCGGGCAGCGCTCTTTCGTGCTTGGCGACGACTTTTGTTCTGATTTCGTTCATTATATATCGTCGGCATTTACGGAGCTTTCGGCACGTTCTCGTGTTGAACTTGGTGGTAGCAGGTACGCTTTCAACCCTAACTGCAATTCGCGTCGCCCTTGGAGATCAATCACTCACATTGTAACTCAGAGTTCATCAACACCTTGAACAACTCCGTGTCGGGCATCATCTTTCTCAAGACTGGCGAACTACAGCCCGGCACACCATGCGTCGTGAACGGCATGGTGGGCCAGTTCTCAGTCCAGGCAGCCGACTTTTCAATCCTTGCCATCGCCCTTGTTACCCTTCTTACCGTAACACGCTTCGTGTATATGCCAAGCGTCTCGACGAAAGGATGGATCCTGACCTGTCTCTCTGTCTGGACTATTCCACTCATCACCAGCCTCACTCCGACATTCCTTGGTGAGATGGTGCCTGTCGGCGGCAACTGGTGCTGGATCTCTGCAGGTCGACCTGATCTTCGTTACGGCATGGGTCATGGTTGGCGATTTTTAGTCATCTTCTCTACCATTGCCATCTACATCTACATCTGGGCTTATCTACGACGACATTTGGGATCAAAACCAGTAGGCCAACGCTCATCATCTTATGACACACCTTCTACTGGAACGACTGGCTCATTTTGGTCGAAACGCGGGAGGAAGGGAGGCTTTCAGGTCATGAAGGATGAAGAAGTCGAGCTCAGCACTTTTGGCGATGGCTCGAATACGACAGACTCGCAACGAGACATTGATGACGACAAGATACGGAGCAGCAATAAGGAAGAACTGGCCGACCTAGACTTGGAGACGGGAGAAGGGTCAGGGTCCAGCTCTACCAGACCGAGAAGAAGGTCGACGCGCCACATGTCATCTGCGACCAGAAAGGAGTTGGGGCTGCCAATTCCGGAAAACCCCCTCGTCAGGTATGATGACGCATCTCCAGTTGAGAGACGTGGTCAAGGTGCCACGTTGCAGACCAACGCAAGCGAGTTCCCCATACGACGAGACACTCACGAAGTCGAAGTCGAGATCAAGAGGATGATGCTTCTCAATGCGTATCCCTTCATGTATGTTCTTTTGTGGATGCCGGGACTCATCAATCGCATCATGGAGGCCTCAGGACACTCAACCAGCAAGACGACTATCGCGGCCCTGCAGATCTCAACGCAATACATCGGACTGGCGAACGCGTTGACGTATGGATTTAACCATCACTTGAGGGATAGATTAAAGGGAATGTATTTGACGCCAGCGATTTCACGGATAAAGAAGAGGTTCGGGAGGTAACGCATGTAATTGATAGTTAATGTAATGATAATGAGGATGAGTTTCAACGACTGCCAAATATTTCCGCCTCTTTGGTAATGTGTATAGCGAACTAGCATTATCGAGAACGCTGTCTGGATTCTGTGACCCAGGGTTCCCAGTGCTTGACGACCGGAGCAGTGCAAAGGCAAGAGGGCACGGCATTGCATTAGGCCATTATCTTCGCCATTAAATGTAGAACTACTGATATGGTCTCTTCGTGGACGATATAAGTTAGGGCAGCCTGTGGTTGTTTGGTGTAGGGTGACTCCTAAGGACCGGATAGCACAGGACGAGATATTGAGACTATCAGCTCCCAACTCTGGATTTTGGACTGACTTTTCTTTCGTAAATACTTCCCGGAATCTCCTTGAAATATAGCCACATACGCTTCTAGATTGCGTTGTTCTAAAATGTATGGTGTTTTGTGTTGGGCTTTGATGGCGTCACGTAAATATTGATATCTTTGTTTTGAACTATTGAAGCGATGGCCTCTTTTACAACCCTCATCGATTAGAACAATAACAACCCTTTAAGTATCCTATAAGAAGCGGTTACTGCTTGACTATAGGCCCAAACGATTCACACCGCTCCAAGTGCTTATAGTTGCATCGATGGCTCTCCTGGGAACAGTCTTCGACGTACATCCATTCTTTGCCGAGAATAGCTCCAATGAACATGGATAATTTAGTAAGAGACTGGCTAGTGCTGAGAGGGCCTTAAAATACTGAATTATTGCTAGAATCCCCTGCTTTGTCGGCGATGAATCTTCGCCATAGAGCAGTCGAGTGTCACATATTGAGAAGACGACAGCGATATTCTCGAAGTTAATACAGTGCAACTAGACATCCAAGCTAACTACTCATAAGGGGCGCTTTAAATCTTATATAAGTATAAAGTAGGCGTGTGATCGCTGTACATGATTCTTTTTTGTTCGTCATGCGATCTTGTAGCGAGTCCTTTTGTCAACTGCCGAAAATGGTGTTTGTCTGAGAGAGACAGCTTCACCCTGCTGCTAGACATTTTGTGGTTCGATCTTAGGTATTGAAGTCAATTCACGGTGCACATATATCAAACGGGTTTAACGTTGTTCATTCTTATATACATAGCGTTGCGAGGCGACAATGCCCGTTATGCCGTAGACTGCAACCAAATTGCGTATCCAACCTGCTCGCATCGACATTCTGAGAGTACATCAAAGTATTTACCGACAGGCACAGCTCTTGGCCGTAACCATGCCTTTGAAATGATTCAACTAGTGATGAAAGAAGAAGAAAAGACCAGCTGAGCTCATGCAGCTCCTTCAAGTCCACGATTCCAGCGCATTCAACTTGAAAAGAGGTGTCGTACTACACCAGAGTTGATCCTGCTTAAGGGGTCTGGACAGCAGGTCCGGGGATGGGGTAGCTGCTGAAGGACTGGTAGAGGTTGAACAGGATGCCGGGGTCCTGGGGGGTGTAGAAGGTGGTGAAAGCGCCCGAGCCCTGGAGGGAACCAGTGCCGCTGCCGGTGACCTTCAGGTTGATGCACTGGGGGTAGGCCTGAGCTCCGTTGGCCTGACCGGCAGAGTGAAGGGCGATGATCTCGTGGCGGAGAACATAGTTGCCGGGCTTCAGGTTCTTGGGGATCGTGACGGTCCAAGAGAACCCGTTGGAAATAAGCTGGTCAGCAGCCCACGTTCCGGGGCTAGAGCCGGAGATGAGGCCTTTCTGGGAGATCTTGGTCCACGAGAGGCTAGCCTTGTTGATGCTCGCGAAGTCTCCAGAGACGGGAGCAAGATACTCAATCACAGGACCCTTGTGAGATTCAGGCCAAGTGTCCCACACCAATGTGAGGGTATCTCCAGCGGCGACAGTGGCAGCGTTGGAAGCGGGCTTGCCGTTCTTGTGGCAAATGATATCGGCGGTTCCGAAAGCATTGGGTTCCACAAAGCCGTTGTCTTGGTTACCGGCAGACCATCCAACAGCATCAGCAGGAGCGTTCCAGGGAAGACCACCAGTGTAGGTCTGGCCGCCTGCGACGATGATGGACTTGACGTGGCCGTGGGCGTTGGCAGCTCCGGCGAGGAGGCCAGTGAGGAGACCGAGGGAAAGGCTGGTGTGATGCATTGTGAAGGATCTTGGGCTGAGTCGAGTTGCTGTTGGTTGCTTTGAGCTGAGGAATGATAAAGCTAGAGACAGAAACCCTTCTTATATCTGTGCTTGAAGAATGTGAAGCCCCCTACTATACAAGGAACACCAATATGCATAACTAAGCCTCTATAGCCAAGGCTCTGACTATAAAACGACTAACCTCATTCGTAACGGAGTATACGCAAAACTCTAAACGTGGGACCAAGTTGGGGACTTGGCAAGGAGAATGAAGATCCGAATTACCCAACGGAGCCACCTCAACCCCCAGGTCTCCAATAATGCCACCTACCAAATACCATCCTATAGGAGCACGTCTTATTCCGAGGCAATGGAAGGTTTCATGTACAGCGGTGGCGTGGTCGATCACCTTCAGGCTATACTCCCTACAACCAATGGGATGCATGTCTTCGCGGACTACGGGTGCATCTTCCGAGCCTCAAGTCATATGCCCACGTTTCGAACAGATCCCGTGGCCCCAGGAAACGGGAATATGACCCGATTTCCCGTAGATTCGCTGACGCGAGGCGAGATCTTGGCTTTATTTGTATGAAACAAGACTTCTCCACACGGTGGGCGCTTCCTGGGCTGCATCTCAGCCATTCATTGTGAAACGGGATCGGTAAATTTATCCACTGGAGAAATTCTTCAGGAGCTTCTTGTGGGTGCTGTAGCATGTTTAAATGCTTGTTTGAAGCTCATTCGTGGGGTAACTTGAGGCTCTGGGGATGTTTTGCGGTGAAATAAGACCAGCCAACTGCGAGACGGGAATAGCCTCCCTAGAATCCTGATCCATCAAGTTGCTACATGTTCCTGGTCTCGATCATGTACATACATCTGAAATAGAATTTTTCAAGTTGCAATCGGAGAAACATGCCAAAGATCAGATGGAGCCAGAGCGCGTCATGAAACACCCCTATCGGAGGATCTCGGGTTTGCGAGTCAAGATGTTTCAAGGACATGTGTTTCTTTTCTTGCGCTGAAAAATCTTATCATCACGCAATTGGCATCCTCAAGGTTATTGAGGAAACGACTGGTATGTGTGTAAGGTAGCATCTTTCTAAGTGGATCGGGGAGAGCTGTGAATGGCTTCACGGCGGTGGTCACAGGCACACGCCGCGCCTCTTCGATTGGCTTGACCGCCGTCTTTTTTAACAAGTAGCCATAGCCAACAGTAAGTCCCGGCTAAATAGAAGCAGAGAGCTTGCAAGGTAGAGTGGCATCCGCATCAATCCATGCAGGCGTGGCCAACAGCCGAGTCATCGAGGAGCCGGCAGTTCAAAGTGCCTTGTTCGATTCCATTTTAACCTGTTGCAACCCATTGAGTGCGGGGGAAGCATTCAGGCTGGGGTTCTCCTAGTTTTATACTTGTTATTACCCATTGCCACCCAAGACACCTCATCATGAACTTGGCAGTTTCCTTCTTTGGTCACTCTATTCATCCTCCGTAGAGTTTTCCACTTCTAGCTAATACTCTTCAACATGGTAAAGAAACTTTATTTTTGCGGAGCTTTTTTAAGCACTGTCCTTGATTCAACTGCTTTTCCTTTCAGCCGGCTTGGCCACCTGATCAAGCTCGGGTCACCGTGAAGGTTACATCCAGCGAGCAGAGTAGCATCTCGATGAGTACACCATGAGTACACCCATTTCCTCACATTGAATTCATTGGATTCATTGGTGCTCTAAGTGTTCCTTGGCTGTCTCAAGCGGCTAACGTAATCTCCCGTAGCTCCTTCGACGGGTCGAGAGGGCGAAACGCCGACGGTACCGATTACTACAGTAGTCATGGAATTTTGCTCAACAGCATCGACACCGAAATACTCGGGTATCATCCCAATCTTGTCTGTTTCTAGTTGTTAGTAGGAAATCTCATGCTAGTGAATGTTTCAAAAGGCTTTCCTTCTAGGGGTATCACTACTAAACGCTTCCTTAAATCACCCTACTATCCTACAATCTAATAATCTTCAAGTAGATGAAACTGCTATACTAAAAATCTGAGCTCAAGTCTAGTATTTTGACATTCTTCTTAGCTCAGTTTACTGGTTATGCACTCAAGTAGATAATACTCATCAACTAGCCAAGTCAGTATGTCACACATCTGCTCTTGAACCCGTCCGCTTAGCTATGCTTCCTGCAACCAGTATGGATCGATTAGAACGATATTGCATACGCTTTTTTTACGCCCTAGCGCGGATCCCAACCTCATCCTTTATCCTCGGTTATTACTTACAGAACCTCCTTGTTCCCACATACTTACATGCTCTTGACACTAGGGCGCAGGATAAGGGCGCGCTTTAACAAACTTTATCTCGATGACAAATCTTCACCGAGTGTATTTTCGGCCAGAGACCAAGTTCTCAGCTGTCAACCATTGGAGAAGATGTATTCTTTAACTTGGCAATGACACATCAAGCCGGCGGCCAATCCCCGGCGGCCGGTTGAGTTCGGCAATGGTCAATCGCTGTGAGAATTTTGAGATCTCCTCCGGGGTACATCAGCTCTTTGTGCTGTGGACGTGGATAGTGCATTACGTCAGGAATTGCTGATATGTGTGCCCCCATGCGGAGATTTGACTGACTGATCTTTCCTTCTGCTACAAATAAAACTTTGAGTCTTTTTCATATCATATTGATTCCCTCTTCCTACCTCCACAGAACTCAGTAATCCCACATCTTACACGTCACAATGTCTCAAGACGAAGTCGGTGCCAACGGCTGGACAAGCACCCCTGCTGATGCAGGAGCTATTTTCGGCGACAGGCCTTACATCAATGAACCCGGTTCCTTGTCAATCAAAGACATAAAATTTCCATCGGATGATCCGATCGTTGCAAAGACGGTCGACTATGTCAAGGCTCGACTTCACACCGAGACGTTCAACCACTCGATGCGAGTTTACTACATCGGTACATATCCAACATTCAGTCTCATCTTTACTTAACTAATATCAGATACAGGAATGGCCATCACGAAGCAGCAGTTCCCTGAGCGGTATGCTGTCGTGAACCCCTCCAGCTGGGCTCTCACATGCCTCTTGCATGATATCGGCACCGCCGAGGAGAATCTCACTGCAACCCGCATGTCGTTTGACATTTATGGCGGCATCAAAGCTCTCCACATCCTGAACGACATTGGAGCTACCAAAGATCAAGCCGAGGCAACCTCTGAAGCCATCATCCGCCATGAAGACATGGGGGTCGACGGAACCATTACATACTTTGGGCAGCTAATCCAGCTCGCGACAACATACGACAACACGGGATATCATCCTCATGTCAGGGATTTCGGCAAAATGCTTCATGAGTCTACTCGAGCCGAGATCAATGAGGCGCATCCCAGACTGAAGTGGTGCACTTTCTTCTCTGGCACGATTCGGAAGGAGGAGGAGATTAAGCCCTGGTGTCACTCGACACACCTGGTCAACTTTGCCAAGGAGATTGAAGAGAACACTCTCATGAAGCAGTGGGAATTCTAAGGGCAAGATAAATGAACTAAGTTACTTAGAATGATTGCCCATATGTGCCAGAAGTCAGATTAACAATGATCTCTGTAGCCCCAGAGCTAGCTGTCGAGGATATATCCAACCCGCCTCCAGGGACTTACTGCAGCATTTCTCGTGTATTGTATACCACTCAAGCCTCAGTACTCCAATGCTATTCAACAAAGTGTCTATGAAGAGAGACGTTAAAGAAGCGTGAATAACTCCAGCTCTTCCTCTTTGGGCAGCAGGCCACCCTCCATGATTCCATGGACAAAGGCCGCAGAAACGAGAGAGAAATGGTTGCCCTGGTCGCTGAGGGTCTGCCCAGGTTTTCTCATAATGTATGGAGTATTTCCGCCGACCAAAACATGGACCGTGTCTCCGGCTTGAATATCCGGAGATGCCAGGCCCATATAGCCTTTGCGCGTGATAAAGAACCGCTGAAAGTATAGCAGTGGTAGGTCAATGTTGACCGGCCTTTTGTCTGGGATTGTAGGGATTTCCTCCTCCACAAGCTGTCTGTCTTCGTGGGTTGCCATTCGGTAGTCTTGCGAGTCAAGCCAAATCAGACCGCGGCAGAGTATCATCCACATGTTGTCCTCGTATGTTCCCTCTTGAGTGGGATATCGGGAGCTCCAGTAACCGAGAGATCGAACGAGGTCAGCCCACTTGTCAAACACATCCATAATCTGCTTCCTCGGACAAGGTGTCACCACATCGCCAACAGCTATGATGTCGTCGAAGAGAATTCCAGAAACGTCCAGCTCCAAAGGGTTGTCCCCAGCGGGAGGCTTGAACGGGGTCAAGTCGACGGGCTTCCAAAAGTCCTGAACGTTCAGTAGAGCGACGGAGTAGTATTCCCAATCGCCGCCGAGAGAATAATCCGGTACCCATGAAGGCAGTTCCTGAAGACGATCTCCCTGGAAGTGATATACTTGCATAAACGGCCGGAGATCGCCATGTAGCTGCATCAACTTGCGAGCTATCTGGGCATACAACTGCACCGTCTCGATGGTATAATCAGCTTCGATTCCTGCCGCGGTAGCCTCATCGTGCGCAAGTCCAAGGACCCCATAGATCATATCTCTGGCATCAGTCGCTTTACGATCACGGAATCTGCCCAAGAGCTTGTTCAGTGGCAGTGGATCTTCTCTTCGACGATCAACAGCCAAGACCTTATTGTAAAAGGTGACAATCGGCGGCTCCTCAGCCAAGTCGTTTCGGACCTTCATGTTGCAACATCTTTTTTGAAAGTGCCCAAACATGTTCTCCACAGCCTGGCTGAAGACCGTCCAACTAAGCTTAATGGCTCCGTATTGAACGGTTGGATCAGCTGGGAGGACGGCTTCTTGGACGGTCCACATACGGGACCACCAAGTCTGGGTGACAAGGGAGCGTATGCATTCGGTAGCTTTGTACAGGACTCGGAATGACCTGTCTGGTAGAGAGTTTGTATTGGAGTTGAAGTCGATATAGAAGATGTGTTGGTTGTCAGCCAGCTTGCGAATGAGTGCAATCGCATTCTCCACTCCGGCCTGGCTTTCTGGTTCGACCTCTGTGCTGAATGGTGTCGAAGGCGTTGCATCGTCTTGGTAGTCACCGATAAAGAGCGTGGTCCCGGAAGCTCTCGTAAAGATATCTTTCATCAAGTTGACCTGGTGTGCCTTTTCGACATCGTCTTCTTGATTGATGCAAATGGCGTCAGCCCAGACTTGGCGAGGAATAGTCTCATATCTCAGTCTCTGAAGCGCCCTGTACAAATTCCTCGTAACGCAAACCTTGTGTTGATCGACAGTGATCTCGTGAATATCAGTTCTGTCACCCCAACAATAGGACAGAGCTTCAAAGATGGGCTCGTCCTTGAGATCAACTATTTCGAGATGGCACACTATCTCGTCGCCGCATTTCCCAGGTTCGAGCGTTAGAAGCCGAATCTGCCGATTATCGAGAGAGATGTAGGTGTCCTTAATGTCTGCACCTTCGGCTTCGGAGACGACAGAGGCAAAGGCTAAGCGAGAAGTGATGGTTGACATGATTAGACGCCAAGTTCGGAGCCCGTTTCCACAAGAAGGGACTTGATTCTCTTTATCCTAACGGTCAAGTAGGTGGCGATCTATTCACGCAACGTAATCGTTCCAGCAAAGCCGTGATGGTGCGGGGCGCACTAATTACAGGCAGCAAGGCAGAATAATTCACGGTCATCTAAGTCTGACAGCTCATTGGCCAACATATGGCGTTGAATAAGCACAATAGCCCAGTCGTTAACAAGGACCTCAACAAGCAACACTTGGAGAATGAACGTGGACCGAGGCACAGAAGACATGATCATGCAGTGAAAAATGAGGGTTACACGCCGTCATAGTACACGGTATGGTCTAATGAGCAGAAGGAAATACTAGATATAAGGAATTGAACCACTTCGCATGAAACCAACAAAGCATTGCCTAACTTCAAGAGTACGGTCCCATATAACTGAATCGGATTGTCGGAGAGGGTGAGAAAACAACACGAGCCCCCAAGCAACCTCTTATTTTGTGAGTGGAAAAGGCCACACAAGGATAAACCTTGCCCACGAAGAATTTATGCTTATCAAAGACGGTTTCTAAGAGCAAATTAGCTTGGTAATCGATAACCAGAGACCGTGTTTACTTGATTTCAGCCGATTCCCATTCAAGGTTACGAAGCCTTCACCCGTGAGCATGTTCAGCCCGCATCCCACGTTGAGACGTTGTCCTCCAGACTCGATGGTCTGGCTGCTGGCGTCACTCCCCTCGAGTGCCCAGGCAGTCAAGGTCGCGGTCGAAATCTCGTAGGACCAGGACCCAGGGTGTTGTCCGGGTAGTTTGTCGCGTGGTAGGTTGGCGGTGCAGAATCCGACGTAGAGCTTACTGCACCGTTTTAGTGAATGCAAAGTCCAAGGTCGTTGAGAACTTGGTTAAATCTCTAGAATCATCGATGTAAATACGCACCCGCTTTCATTCTTGATCCACGTCCCAGCCTCAAAGTAAAAGTGTTCAGCATTAGGCGGTATGCATTCTTGGGTGCGGAAAACAGCAGATGAGAGTCCCGGGCTAGTCAGAGCGACTGAGATATCCAACCCGTCACGGGCACCTCTGATAGTGATTTCGGGGCCCTGGTATATATCACGAATAGTTGATGGGGCAGGATACGACGGTCTGTCGAGTCGTTCAACGCCAGTCTTTGCTAGATGTTCCCTCAAAAGGTCGGCCGCCGCATTCTGGCCGTACCTATCAGCGACATCTGATGGGTTCCAATTATCCTTGTCCAGGCGCAAAGCATCTGCCTCGGCTTCGAGCAGATGTGGAAGAGTGGATGTATCGCCATGCTGGGCAAGGAAGTGTAGTGCCCACGGGTCCTCTTTCAATGCTCCCAAATCGTTGCGTCTGGAGGTCCACGCTTGATGGATAGCGTCGCTGCTGCTCACCGTGAGGGACATCTGAATGAGAACATCGAGGTCCAAGATTGATAGCTGCATCTCTGGGATGCTCTCAAAGACACGGTCGAACAAGTCATCATCCTCGCGATCATCCTCGTCATCATCCTCAAGTTCCCACTCTCGGTCAGTAACCATGGTTTTCAACCCATAGATCCGCATCGACATATTCGTCGCCGCATGAAGAAGGGCGGCACTGAGACATTCCGTGTTGCAATGCCTGATAGCCAAATCAAGATCTTGGAAGCCATGTGGGCCACTCTCCTGCCAGCCATCAAGGACCCCATCACAGGAGAGCAAGTTGTCAAGCGTCTCTTGCCGATTATGCTTCAACGCCAGCTGCAGTGCTGTATATCCATCCTTGTCGCGAGCGCTGAGCTCAGCGCCTTCAGAGACTAGAAGCATTGCAGCCGACGCATTCCCCGCTGCAGCTGCAATGTGTAGGGGTGTTCTGAGCGACTTCTTATTGATAGCCTTGATCGTGTCTCTTTCAACATTCAGGATCAAGGACACCAGGTCACATTCAGCGCCGAGGCAGTCTGCTGCGTAATGCAATGCATTCCAGCCTCTGTCATCAATTCTTCCGACCTGGGCCCCCAGACTGATCAGCTTCCTTGCAGCTGCTGTCCTCCCCTCGAGAGCGGCCAGATGTAGCGGCGTCTGGCCTTGTCTGTTTGGGATGTTGACGCTTCCCAACTCTTTTACGAGATTCTCAATTTCATCCTCATCTGAAAATGCAGCCGCATAGTGAAGGTAAGAGTTTCCACTGCCGTCGTCGGCCTTAGCCACAGTCCATGTTGCCATGAGTTCTTTGGCAAAGTCGCTACGACCCTGGTCCACTGTCTCATCGTTCTCATTCCTCAGAAGGTATGTCAATGGGGTATTGCCGAGGTTGTCAACATGAAAAGCTTCAGGAAAATGGGCCAACAGTCGTCTTCCAATCTCGTAGCTCCGCCCAAGGGCTGCGAAATGGATAGGAAGTCGTCCCCAGATGTCGGCTTGGCTAGGCGGCAGGTGCTTTAGCAACAGCTCGACGCAGTCCAAGTGTTGTCCCTCCACCGCGAGATGCAATGGGGTCTTGCCGTCCAATCCGCCTGTCTTCAGGAAATCCTTTGGGGCATCTGTCTCGACACAGTCGAAGCATGCGGTGAGAAATTCTAGGTGGCCGATAGAAGCCGCAATATGAAAGGGGCTCCGATGAGATTTGTCTAGGCACGAATATGCCTCCACCCCCGGCGTCAGGGTTCCCCTACCAATATATTTTGCAATCTCAGGATACTCTTGAGGCTGGGCAGCTATAGCATAGTGTAATGGAGTCCATCCAAATATATCAGGCAGACCCCTTTTAGGGTCTAAATTGGTGAGCTTGGAGGCACTTTTCAATCTGGAGGGGATATGTGGCCAGGTAGAGCTTACAAAGAGGGTTATTCAGGATCACGAAACCTCTCTCCAAGGCCTCAAAGTGGCAGCTCTGGAACCCGCAAGCCTTTCGAAAGCCAGCAGAGGCCTGCCTCACCATGTTGCCTGTGTCTGGTATGAGGTCTTTCGCACTATAGCGGAGCCCACAAGCCTTTCGAAAGCCAGCAGAGGCCTGCCTCACCATGGTGTCTGTGTCTGGTAAGAGGGCTTTCGCAAGACTATGGCGGAACCCACAACGCGTGAAAACCTGATGGAGCTTCTGTGCGCGACCCTGCAGATGAAAGCCCTGTGCTGTATGCTTCAGTGTGCGCGGAAACTTCTCAGAAATCTCAACTAAAAGGCTTCTAAGTGTGTCGATCAACGCATGACTCTGTGAGGCGATAAGTATAAACTCGATCGTCTCCACTAATACCGCTGTCACGAAACGCTCGCCATCTCGGCCACTGCATCGTCCTAGCAGTTTCCTGTATAGATGCGTCATTTCCAACCATCCATGTTGCTGAATCCCCTCGGAGATTGACTCGGAGATTGATGGCATGAGTTCAAGTACCACCTCATTCGGGAGCAGATCCCTAAAGCTGAGAGCCGGGATCACGCACAAGAGAATGTCGTTTACGGTCCCAAGCCCTCCTGATTCTATCTCCTTTACCGCCCGTGATAGTCTAGAATGGCTCAGGCGCAGCTTATACCAGGTGGAAATTAAGTCGTCTGGGTTGAACTCGGTGGCTGGATCAAGCTTGACAAAGTCGGAGGCGTTTGGCTTTCCCTGGTGTAAAATGTCCTTTGGCATGTGTTCCGTGGCGCCCCAGATGAAACTTGTAAAGAGGTGTTGCGCCATGATGCATGGCAAGGTTGCAGTCGACGAGTGAATCATTCTCCGTTCACTCGAGTAGTGAGGCCGTGGGTTCCCTAGAGTAACCTATCAGCGACTATGGGTTGCATTGGTCATGACCACAACACCTGACCTTGCAAGGGCATATCGAATCCTATCAAGAGGCTCGAGCCCTTGTTCCCATCTTGATGAGAGGCTTCGTGCTCATCTTCGCATTCCAGGGCAATGTCATCACCAATCCACCACGAGATATCTCGTTTCAATGAATCATCAATGCTCTTGCCTCTCCAATCGCCGACAATCCTGCGAAACTTGACCTTGACGCCTCTGGACCGTCTCCAATCCCCCTTTCCTGAACCTGAACGGTCATCTGTTGCCTTTCTCTGCTCCACAACCTGTTGTGCCTCAAAACTAGCCATCCAGAGCGACATTATCGCCTCAATCTTCCCCAGCTCGGCAACCCATATGCCACCCTTCCTTTCAATGCGAACCACTGCCTCCTCTGCATCATCGCCACCGTTGGGATAGAGATTGCTAGTTTCTATCGCCCATAGGTACTGGTCGATCTGGCCCCCCTTGAGGAGGACTTCCAACGTTTTCTCCTCGAAGAGGATTTCCATGAAATGCTCAACTGACTGCGCTAAAACGACCGCCATTTCAGACACCGCGGTTTTCCATTTGCACAGGTCTGCCAATCTCTCACGGACTTGGATAAGCTGTTGGCTGGAGCTTTTCTGACGATGCTCGGCATCTAAGCCTTGTGTTGGTCGTGTGTCGTCTTCGGATCCTTTTGACTCCAGGTTTGGAGGAGCTGTCAATCTAACCTTGTCATCTGCTGTCCGCACCTCCCATCGACACACGTTACCCAGATCCCTGTCTCTCAAGTCCTCATTCGATGGCTCATCATCCTTGAACTCACGAAAGTTGGGGTAGAAGACAATTTCGGTTGCAAGGAAGTCAAGCTCGTAGCCTGGTAGTGCTGGACAGGCCAAGGGGATTATCCCAACTCCACGTCGGATCAGAGCCCTGATGAATGCCATGAAAACAATTGCCAGCAGTTGGGACACGGCTACAGGCCATGGAAGCCCTCGTAGGCCAATGAATTGAACAATGAATCCCGCAGATCCAAGGAGAACCCTGATGAGAGTAACCACCTCCCACCACCTCCTCCTACCATGGTTCACATCCCCAGACCCCTTGTGAGAAGTCTCTGCAGTCCAAAGGTCGTTGCTGCGGGACGATGTGATGATGTACGGCTTTGAACCTCCAAGAATGGCATAAGATTCGAAAGCCTGATCACCGACGCTTTGAGGTTGCTGAATCCACATGATGTATGGGTCACGAGTTGGTTGCAAGTCTGTTTCGTCTTCTGAAATGTTATCTCCCGTCGAGCGCGTCCATACATACTCGTCGGTGCTGCTCTCTATAGCAGCAGAGCAGATGGCCATTCCAATGCAGAGAAGGACAGACCCAGAAACGTAACAAGGAAATCCATAGAGGTTCTCAACCCCGACTGCTTTGCTAGTAGGACCATGATATGTCACAACTGCGGCAATGGCAATTAATGAGAGCTGGAGAGCAACTGCAGTGGTGGAAGCCGTAAAAAGTTCGGCATCCTTCGTTGCACGGGAGGACTGGCCAGTTGAGACGTTCAGCTGAAGGTTTGGTGGACATTTTGGATCAAGTGGTGCTCCCGGCCGATTGCTTGACCTTTCTTTTGCATCCTCGGGGTCTATCAGTCTTTGAAGTCGTCGGTAGGTTTTGCCTTGATACTCTGGTAAAGACGTCTGTTAGCTCACCGATGGCACACCTGAAGGTGACCGACGCGAACTTACTGGACCGCTCCATGGGCGGGATCTCCCGCTTCCTAGACTGGAGTGCCGTCTGGAGCGTATGAATACCACATGATGGATCATTGGAGTCGCCTCTCCGGACAGCATCATACACCTCCGGCAAAATGATGATCTGAGCAAGCGTCGATCGTCCCATCGTCCGGACAATGCCACTCCCGTTGAACATCTCACACACCTCATGAGATACCGATGACATGAGGCCAATTTCGACGGTAGCTAGGTTTTCTCGGGCACGGCCGATGAACGACCGGGCGAGTCTGGGACCACGAGTGCGAATGGCGCCCGAAAGTGCTGTGATGATACCGAGCGGAACGCAGGCAAAGATCAAATGATCGAGCCAGGTGAAGCTTTGGCTGAGATACTGTTGGGCAAATTGCTCCCCAAACAGTGCAAGGATACTGCAGCCAGATATCAGTGGGTGTCTGGCGGAAGGCCTTATAACTTACGGGGCAATATCAGTGAAGAGATTCAATGTAAACTCGCTTGAGTCTTCAGCGGCTGCCACTCCCCGTATAATCAGGAGCAGCACCACTGGTGGGAAGTGGATGTTTGCGTTAAACATCACGCTGGTTTCTTTCTCGTGATAAACGACCACAGTAACAATGTGAGGGGAAAAGTTCGAAATTGGATCATTTTCTCGCAGCCTGCTTTTGAAAAAACAAGCCAACATAACTGCATAATTATGTGTTATCGAATATCTTGGCCTATAATGTTATTGGTGAAATGGTCCATCAGGCTCTCGCTCGTCACTCTGTGATTGCGCAGAGCAAATTCTCCCCTCACCAAACGCCACAAGCAGGGGCAATATTCGGTTGCCTAGAAAGGCAGTGCTGCAAAGAGGGTTGATTCAGCAAATCACGAAACGCAGAGCTGAACAAGAGGCCTCGCAGCGTGGACAGTTATTCGCTCTGTCAAAAGCAGCAATCAATGCCGCAAAGTACCTAGGGTGAGCAGTAACGTGAGCTTATCGAATAGATACGTACTCTGTGTTCAGGGCTGGATTCACCTACCGCTCATTCACCTGCAGCTTACCTCGTCGCTCGTTCCTGGGCCATCCACATTCCGGTGACGTCCAGCGTGGAACAGCCAACCAGGTAGTGCACCATGGCGAGGATTCTCTAGCCCGCCGTTAAACACGAAAACACCCATCACTCACTTTGCTATTACCATCAGCTTCCCACCGAATCTCGGTCTTGTGCCTCCACGGCATGATGATCAGGGCAGGGTACACATCCACGTCACACATCTCGATGGCGAGATAACCAATTGCAATCAGGCCATGCCGCAATGTTTCCGATTCGTTAACCTACTGCAACTCACAGGCTGTATCGATAAGTATGCCAAAACTCATGGTTGGCCCAGCTGACGCCTACAGAGCACGGTGGATGGGTGGCAATCCATGGATCCATAGGTAATGTTGGCCAGGCGTCCAGGTACTAACTTACAGGGCATCACTCCCTAATTACAACCTTGTCCCGTGTAACAGCGGCATCCTTGGCACCAGAAAAGGACACAGCCTCACGCATAGCGACACATGCCCTCACATTCATTCGCTAAGAATCGCGAACTCAAGTTAGACCCAAATAGAGGAGATTCCGCTTGAGTCTTGCCTGGCTGGTAAATCTCTCTGGCTGCGGGCCGCCGCGGTACGCCATGCCTAGGCGGGAAAGGAGTTTACGGTTGGCATGTTATTCAGCGATACGGCCGTCAATTAAAAATAGCTTCGTTATAGCCATTTGGCATCCATAAACTCTTCTATAACGATGATGCTTTCCGCTCAAAGGCCGTTGCCTGGATTGACAGAGTAACCAAAGCCGACTCGAGCGTGACCGCCAATTCGTGTCACATTCACCCTCCCATGTTATATCACGGTCTAATGTTGCTTCCCGTCGGGTCTCGAAAACGAGAGTTAGGGAGACTGCATAATAAAGACAGGTAAGAGAGCGCCTATGTGCGTTGCCATAGATGTTGGCATTATAGAGGATGACTATCTTGCCAGTCGCATCGAAGGGCACAATTGGATCTGCCTAGGTAGGTAACCGAAAAAGACGGCGCTCTTCTCACCTTCTTCGCAGTTTTTCCATTAGCGAATCTGGTGGCCGTAGCAAAATAGCCGATGCTAGGATTGGTCGGATGTGGAGACACGCGACCATAGGGTAATCTACTCCTCGAGCTTTTTTTTCTTTTTTTTCCCCTTGAACTCATGCAACTTTACAGTTTGTAAACAATATTAAACCTCATAAGATTACAATCTTAGGTATTGATCCTATGTTTCTCTAATATCTGCAATATGTCTGCCAGGTGAAGAGTAACATGCGTTTCAATGTGTGTGGTAGATATGCCACTATCATCAACCCAGCTTAAGCCCAAGCTCGACCCAAGTGTGGTGTTGAACGGTGAGAGCCAATCACCGAAGTGCAGAGCACGTGCTCCAACGAGATTCACCGCTACTTCTAGTCTCTCAACCCCGGTTGATTGATAAAACCGTGTCCCTTTGACGTCCATTTGGCATTTGGTGACACGAAGACAGTACCTGAGTCTCTTTTGCTACCAACCTACTGCCTCCGCCACCATGCCTTCCCAACAAACCAGCCAATCGACCAATAGTCAAAGTACTAACAACTCCGCCACCACGAGCTCAGGCACAGCCAGCTCTGGTAGCAAACCCCCCTCTCGGTACAGAGTCATCAAGGATAACTGAGGAGGAGACCGCCCCGCTTTTCAGTACAGTTACGGCCTTGGAAGTGAGTTCAGCAAACAAATTCCCCTTGAGGCATCGCTGACAGGCGTGCCCGGTAGTGGACCCGGACAGCATCGCAGAGGGAAATGAGATTATTGATGCCATGATTAAGCATGAGTATGGATACAATCACAACAAGGAACGTTGAAGTCACGACCAGGGCCTTGTGCATAAGACGAAGTGTCATTCACTGATGCATTTCGCTTCAGTTGACCAGTTTTCTCAATGATGAATCGAGTTCCTATGCTGATCACCTGGCTGATTGTTTCACTGACCGTAATGCCTTTTTTTAAGCAACCACATCTCACTTCGAGACTGGCCTTGCAGAATCAATCTTTCAAGCCCAAACTGATCATCGGCAATCACGTACTGTCACCTATCACTGAATCTCAGATACGGAGTTACGGCCTGGAGCACTCCGTCCCCGTCCCCACTTCGGCCCGTGCGGGGATCCCGTGTCAACGCCGGCCCCCTCGTGACATTCTACGATGTGATTTTGATCGACCCCGAGATAGTATGAAGTATAGTAGTTGGCGAACTATTTGACGCACCCTGATTGATCTCCTCGGACAATACTTTTGGCGCCTCCGAAGATCCCCGGTTGGGATAGTCTCAGTCGTGTTCAGACCTTGATGGACGAGCTGAGCCATGGATTTGCAACTCTACCTAATAACGGTATTCGCAACTTTCTCTCATCGGCCGGGTGAAAGCGAAATACGGCAATCGCATTCCCTGGCTAGTGAGTGGATCACTGTACGTTAACCCACGGGGTTGGCATGTCTGATCGGGACCGAGACGGATTCTTCCCGGTCACATGACCGGAATCTCCGTCCATCCCCTCAACCACCGGAAGACAGTTTCACTCTCTAAACTCTCTAGTTGACCCGTTCAAACAGAGAAAACTATGAACACGCGTAGGGCACGGAACTACAGACGCGTCTCCCAAGCCTGTGATAATTGCAGGCGAAAGAAGATACGCTGTCCGGGCCAGAAGCCAAGATGCTCAGCTTGCACCCGACTTGGCCAAGCTTGCTGTTACGCCGATGGAAGTTACAGTGGACAGGCTGCAGTGGGAGTTGAGACCAGAGTGGTACAGTGATCTTATCGTTGTGGAATGTTCTCTCGTTGACGGTATTAGGCGAACCGCCTCACCCAGCTAGAAGAGAAGCTCGATAGGATCATAAGCAGGGTAGAGTATGTCAAGACACGCATGGGATATGGGGTAAAACGGGAGTGGATACATGGACCATGCACTAACGACACATTACAGCCCCCTGGGGACACAAGATGCTACCCCCTGTTCAGCCGATGCAGGGTCAACGGCATTGGCCTCTTCACCATCGTCAATCTATGCATCCCCCACATCACTGTGAGTTCCCTTCCGGTTCATTAGATAGACACCAACTAATGTTCTTGGATCAGACTGTCGAGAGAGACCATTACAAGGGCAATCGAGATCTATTTTGCACGAATATATCGTCAGCCACTGTGGTTGTTCGATACCGAGTACCCACCCACGCCGGACTCCAGCGTGGAGCTCATCTGTGTCATCCTGGCGTTGAGCGTGACCTATGATGACGCTGGATTCTCCGACAGCAGCTTGAGGAGTCCACTCTTTTATGGGAATATCGCCCGAAGACTGATCATGCTCAAGGTCGCTGAAGGAACTGTCGACTTGGAGAGTGTTCAAGCTTTGTGTCTGCTGGCCTTTTTCAATCTCATTTGCAGGTAATAAGCCCCAAAGGAATGATAGCTGCTGACCCTGACTAGCCGGCGACATACCTCTGGCTGGCCTCAACACCACGCTAGCAAAGAATCTTTTGCAGTACCTGACTCTCAGGCGCCAAGGTCAGAACAACCCTTCGACTACCGACGAGTACTCGAAACTATTTTGGAGCATCAACCTTTTAGATGCATGTTATGGGCTACCAGTCCTTGTCCCCTATTCTTCTGCAGACGCCCAATGCCCGAACTACTCGACCATTCAAACATGGAAGGCTTCCGTGACCTGTTCCCCGTTCCCTCACCAATCTCGGCCTGTGGGAGAGTCTGCTCTCCCACACATTTGGTCCCACTCTGTGAGAATTAGTAGTCTATGGGGAGCGGTCAGACTCTACATATCGCGGTGCTTTGAAGACGCAATCACGGCTCCCTGGCAGCCGACCTCGGACTACTCCACACTGTGCTCAGATCTGCTGGAATTCGAGACATCGTTCCCTGTCTCGTTGAGCTACAACATGGTAAGCTTCCCGGAACGGTCTCCCCAAGAGGTTCAAGACAACCGAGCGGACTGGCTGCCATGGCTCAGGCTGCAAGTGACCTACCACGCCATTCACTGTGTTCTGAATCACCCATTTCTGTACTCGCCCGAGTCCTCCAAACAGAGACTTGGGTCCAACACGTTCTGGAGAGGGTCATTTGAGAAGGCTCTCCGCCATTGCACGTGGATCTCCCGATTGATAAGGGTTGCTAACGAGAAGGGCCTCGATCTGGCAGACCCGTTCTTTGCCCAGGCGGCGGCTATCGCTGGAACATTACACTTGTACTGGACGCGCAGCAATGATGATGCCTTGAAGAACTCGGCTACAGGCAACTTGGAGATTTGTCAGGGACTGATTGTCCAGATGGCAGCACATTGGCCGCTTTGTGTGACGATGGTTGGTCCTTCTGCCCAAGTGTTGAAGCAAGTTTTTGGCTGACACTTTTAACAGTCACGCGCCTTGGAACACTTCATTGATCTCGTTAGTGCGTCGAACGGGAAGGAAGCGGAAGCAACTCCGGTTGCAGCGAAAAAGTCATTGATGTGGATGATCATGGATATCGCCGCTCCACAGTTCCCAGCCTACCCCGGTGATGCATCAAACGACAAAGATCTCTGTGAAACTGGGTTCAATGATGATGAGTATAGAGCGACGAATGAGTCTGAGATACATTCCTCTCCAACCGATATGAGGGAGTCCACAGCGCACTATGCGTCACCTCCAGAATGGCTACCATCTAGATCGGATGGTCCCAGTACGGAGCACCGCACAAAAGAGTTGTTGCAAGAACAAAGACATGTAGTCCCTTCCGGTTCTATTGAGGAAATGGGGTTTGATAGGAACAGCCTAGATCTATTGTGGGGGCCTTGGGAGCAGATGATGCGTATGAGTACGAACCCTATTACCGACTTGGACTGGTGGGACATGAGTAATCTGTGAGCTGCAAGAATTGGTGTGCGCGACAGAACAAAAAGTAAACAGGCCAAATTGAATTCTCAGACCCTATCTGACTAAGCGGGACAATGAAGATGTTGAACTATTACCCTAGTCTGACACTGGCAAGATATTGAGTAGTGTTTACCAAGGTTGGTTCTCTTGAATAAGCTCGCTGTGTTGTTACTATCACTGCAGATAACCTTTAGCCCCTATCAGTAAGTTCCGGCTATCCCCCTAGATTTGTCACGGATTCCGCCCGGCTATTCCGTGTGAATCCCGCCTCTGACATATGTCGTATCCTTCGAGACTGAGTTTCCGCTCACATGACCGGGATCATGATAGCTCTACACTTCACATAGCTGCAATTCATACGAATTCCTCGGCATCTATAAGCAGATATGGGACATAAAAGGCCCTTGTCGCTCAATGCTTTGGTTATAGATGAACCTGCTATCTATCCATCGAGAACAAGCCATCGCCACCTCCCATCGCTGCCACCGTCCACCATGACTCCTACTACACCTCTTTCTTTCGATAGCACCAGCCTTTCTGCTGTTGCTGCTTTTGCCGCCGTCCTGGCCCTGGTCATTAAACTTCTCAAGAAAGCCATCTCGGCCCAGAAGAGTGCAGCCGGGCGAAACTCTTTCACCACGACAACTCGAGCACTGCCAGCCTCTTGGTATAGTTCCCAAGAGATCTACGAACTTGAAAGAAGAGCCATCTTCTCCAAGAAATGGATCTTGGTGACGCACAAGCTCCGCTTCCCCGAGAGTGGATCGTGGATACGATATGAAGAAGCTGGCTTTCAGTTCTTCCTCGTCAAGAACAAGGATGGAAAGATCAACGGGTTCCACAATATTTGTCGACACAGGGCGTTTCCAATTGTCACCAAAGAACAAGGCCAGTCGAGTGTGCTCTCATGCAAGTATCACGGTTGGTCGTATGGGCTAAACGGTCAACTCGCCAAGGCGCCCGGATATCTCGACATGGAAGGATTCAACAAGGGAAACAATGGACTGTTTCCAATCCATGTCCATGAGGATGCAAAAGGTTTCATCTGGGTGAATCTGGACGCCTCTAAGAAGCCCGAGGCTTGGTCTCAGGATTTCCACAAGATTGACCAGATGTCCCGACATGAGTCCTTCAACTTTGAGGACTATCACTTTGACCATACCTGGGAGATGAGCGGCGACTACAACTGGAAGACCTTGGCCGACAACTACAACGAGTGCTACCATTGCAAGACGGCTCATCCCGACGCTGGCTCAGTTGCCGATCTCTCGGCGTACAAGGTCGACCCTAAGGGTGGAAACATTGAGCATTTCGCCAACACTACGACAAAGCAAGAAGAGGAAGGGCTCAAAATCGTCAGCAACTACTATTTCCCTAACGCGTGTATGACCGTCTCGTAAGTATTGGATGTCCGCTTCAATGATGCCGCTAACCAGTGCAGACCGCACTTCTTTTACATGATGAGATGTGTTCCAACATCGGCTAACCACTGCTCGATGGAATACGAAGTCTACCGGCACAAGAACGCCAGTGATGCCGACTTTAAGAAAATCGACGAGATGTTCAAGAGGATTCTGAGCGAAGACAAGTGGCTGTGCAACAACGCCCAGAAAAATCTCAACGCCGGCGTCTTCATCAACGGAGAGATGCATCCCAAGATGGAGCAGGGCCCTCTTTACTTCCAAAGCCAGGTAAGAAAGTTTTTGAATCAGCACCACAAACTTGAGGAAGCGGCCAAGAAGGAGATTCGGCCTGCTCAGCAGGTCTTGAGTGGGGATAAGAGCGTGACCGAGGTGGACATGGGGTTCTGTTCTGGAGTGGCTTGTAGCAAAGATAAGGGAGCATTGGAGTGGTGAGGTCAGTAAGACCAGAAGGAAGGTAATATTCCTGTAGTATCTGGACAACTTGGGTTAGTTAATGAACTGTGAAATCTTGTCAATACTCAGAAGTTTGTAAGGGTGAATCGTCTCCCAGTGCCCTTTTGTGAAGGTCAACCATACTCTCTGCCTGGCTCTCAGCACAAACCTCCTCGAGAGTGCGTCTGGACTCTCCAGCGACACTTCTTGTATGCAAATATTGTGCCCTTGACGCATCGGTCGCGTGGCCCAATGGCAAGGCGTCTGACTACGAATCAGAAGATTCTGGGTTCGATCCCCAGCGTGATCATGTTCTTTTTGCCCCTCACTGGGGCGTGATAGATCCTCCAACCCATGCTCTCCGTGAGCCAGTCATGGTGAGATATCTATACAGCGATCGCGACAGCAGGGATTGTTCTTTTTGCAGTGAGAGGAGAGTTTAACATAACGGCGCGCACGTGTTCACGGGAACTTTAATCTCAACATGCTTTAAACTTAATGCATTTACTTCCTGTCCCACTTTATCTTATTGATACCTAAGTAACTTCCTTTCCAGCTATAATCTTGGTATTGCTCTCCTGAAGCATCATTTAGAAGACCTCGGCTGAATGGGATATGTCAAATTATCAGGCTCGGCTCAAATCCGGCCTCCTACTGGAACCCCATGCAGTCAGATTGGGGCCTCCCTCAAGGACTGGGTGTTACGTACGCATACTAGGCACACTCAAAGGCACGTAGGCGATGGGCAGAGCCACGTTGAGGGGCTGATAGGCTGCACATTGAGGTTGCCGGTTGGCCGCCTCTCGAATCATATCCCAGAAGCGAAGTGTTTAGATCCACTGTTGATCCTATTATTGGCCAGCCAAGATTGTGGCTGCTTAAAGCGATGGTCTTCATAGCCTGATTCTCAAACAACCATATCGAGAACTGTTGGTTGAAAACCCCGCATCCTTTCTTCAGCTGGAAATCGTCCGTGACATTCCTTCTCTCCTAGTGCAAAGACAGAGACCCTTTTGCCTACCATGGCGCCCAAATGGCTCCAAGCGTTGCGACTCAAAGGCAGCAACAGATCACCATCTCCATCTGGTGGGACGCGCCAGGATACGCTGTCTCATCCAGTACCGCCTCAGCCTGGACCCTCATCATCTGCCCCTGCATCAATCGCCCCAGAACCTCAGGCGTCAGCGGTCGTTCGGTCCGTTACCGCCCTGAAAGATCCAATTCGAACTCGAATTTGGAATAGCGCCTACGACAAGGTCAAAGAAGACGAGCCACGCCTAGTCGAAGCCTACGAGAAGATCCTTTCTATCCAGCTTGGCGATGATAACCCTACTCCACTCGATGGAGCCTCGACCAATGTGATCAAGCAAGATGCGGGTGCTAGGCAAGACCAGATGAAGCAACTAGTCGATAAAGGGCTGGAAAAGACCGAGAAAGAGGCCAAGGTGAAGGAGAAGATCAAGGAGGGGATGCAACCCATCAAGAACATCAAGGACTTTGTGGCGTTGGCGGTCAAGTCAGAGCCGACTGCTGCGGTTGCATGGGTGGGCATCATAACGTTCATGGAGGTAAGTATTATCATTTTCTCGTAAGATGCGCTCGACTGATCCCGATAGATCATTACGAACCCGGTTACTGAGCCAGGTATCAACCGTGATGGCATCAAGCACGTGCTTGAGACAGTCCAGTGGTATTGGGAGCTATCAGATCTTCTTGATGTCGACGAGGCCGACGAATCCACCATCAAACTGCAGGAACTGCTTGAGAAGCACATAGTCAGTCTATACAAGAAACTACTTGTGTACCAGATGCAGAGTGTGTGCCTGTACAACAAGCACTGGGCTGCTGTTCTCGTCAGGGACCTCGTCAAGGTCGATGACTGGCAGGAAAAGGTCGACTCGATCAAGAAGGCCGAGGAGGCCATTCGTGAAAAGGTCAAGCAAAAGAACTCTGAAGTTCTCAAATCACGACTTGCTTGTATCGACGACAAGTTAGGACATTTGCGTCTTGACGTTCAAGCTGTCACGTCGGCTGTAGGAGGGGTCGAGTCAGCTGTCAACGAGCAGACACGAGGCCTGTTGAAGATGCACTACGACGAAAAGGACAACGAGTGCCTCAAGGACCTACACATTGTGAACCCGCAAACGGATAAAAAACGACTGGAGAAGACGAAAGGCGGCCTCCTCAAGGATTCATACCGATGGATTCTCGACCACGGTGAATTCCAGCGGTTCCGGGGCGACCCAGACCGGCGATTGCTCTGGATCAAAGGCGACCCAGGCAAAGGCAAAACAATGTTGCTCTGCGGCATAATCGATGAGCTAGAGAAGGAATCCTCACAGTCTTTGTCGTACTTTTTCTGTCAGGCAACTCAGGACCATCTTCGCAGTGCCATTTCAGTACTCCGCGGTCTCGTGTGGCTTCTTTGCAAGAAGCAGCCAACACTGATGCCTTGTGTTCGGGAAGCATACGACATACAAGGCAAGAAGTGTTTCGAGGAATTTTTCAGCCTCAAAGCCATTTTGGAGAGCATGCTTCGAAAGCCATGCCTGCAAACTGCGGTCTTGGTTGTCGACGCCCTGGATGAGTGCTCTTACCAAAGAGACGGTGTCGTTGAGAGAGAAGAGCTCATTGATTTGATCATCGAACTCTCGGAGTCATTCAGCGCAAAGTGGATCGTGTCGAGCCGTAACTGGCCCGTCATCGAGGGGCAACTTCGTTCTGCTGACAAGATCGCGGTTTCGCTCGAGTTGAACCAGAAGTCCATATCCCGGGCTGTGGAGACCTTTGTCCGATACAAAACTGATGAGCTGGCGCGCATCAAGCGGTACGACGAGCAAACTAAAGAAGAAGTCCTTCAAAGACTTCTTCTCGGTGCAAACGACACGTTTCTATGGGTGGCCTTGGTGTGCAAAGAGCTCGCTCGCCCGGTTGTCAAACCATGGGAGACATTGTCCAAGCTCGATCATCTCCGCACTGGACTCAACAACTTGTATAAGCGCATGCTCGAGGAGATAGTGGACTCAGACTATTCAGAGCTCTGCCGAGAGATCCTTGGTATCGCTTGCGTCGCGTATCGGCCCCTGTGGCTAGATGAGTTGCGAACTCTTGTGCCCGAACTCCAGGCCTACAGCTCAGAGGCTTTGAGGGATTTAATCGGTGAATGCGGATCATTTCTGACTATTCAAGAAGATGTTATCTACTTCGTGCACCAGTCGGCCCAAGATTTCCTGGTTGGCAGCGGAAAAGACACCATATTTCCTTCTGGTACACAAGAGCACCATCGCGTTCTGTTCAGACGCTCATTGGAAGCTCTGAGAGCCCTTCGGAGAGATATTTATGAATTGAAGTCCCCAGGAGTTTCCATCGAGGACATCACACCACCGGATCCCGACCCCTTTTGGCCGCTGATGTATGCTATGCTTTACTGGATCGACCATCTGGAACAACTTCAAAGGGACAGAGACACCTCTGATGACAAGGCCATTGACAAGTTCCTCAGAGAGAAATACTTGTACTGGCTTGAAGCACTCAGCCTGCAAGATTGCATGGACCATGGGCTAGACAGGATTCAGAGACTTCGAGACATGATTGTGAGTACGCAAGGATTTAAGATGGCCAGAGATAGCAACTAATATTTCAGCAGCGTCATAGTGACGTTTCAGGTCTCACCGATCTTGTCAACGATGCCTGGCGATTCGTCTGCTCGCACTTGGAGATCATTTTGGAAGCACCACTCCAGCTCTATGCTTCAGCGCTCGTGTTCAGTCCCACTGGAAGCATGATAAGAAAACTCTTCACACACGAGGAGCCAAGTTGGCTAACTATGAAGCCAAGCATGGGACAGAACTGGGGTGCGTGCGTTTTGAAATATGACTTGTATGAGGAGCACCGCACCTGCCAGATGGTCATGTCACCGAATGGAAAGCGTTTTGTGCTACTCGATGATCATGCTGTCGAAATCTACAACATTGGCTGGAGCGATATCATCCAATCAATCAAGTTCGCCGATCTAGCCATTGCTGCCAGCTTTGCACCAAACGGGGAACATCTCGCAGTGGGCTCCATCAAAGGAGTAATTCAGCTCCTGGATACCAACACAGGACGCTGCATTAGGGAATTGATAGGCCACGAGAGCGAGATCACTGTTCTCGCCTTCTCCCCTAATGGAAAATTGCTAGCATCGGCAACACGAGAGGAAATAATACTATGGGATCTAGGCACAGGACAGCAGCTTCAAATGCTTGATTGCGAAAACCCAACCTCGATGTGTTTCTCCTCTGATAATCAGCGATTGGCATCAGGTTCCCAATATTCTGGGGAAATGAGGGTTTGGGATGTTACAAGCGGTGATTGCCTCTGGGGCATAAACGCTCACGGTGCGAGCATCAATTCTCTCGCATTCGTTTCTGGAGAAATTTTGGTCTCTGGCTCAATCGATCGAATGGTCAAGATCTGGGATTTGACAGAGAAGGCCTGTACCGGGGTACTCTTAACGATGGCCCGCCGCTCTTCAATTGTGTCACTTCAAGACGAAAGCCGCTTCGCATACTTCTCAACTCGTGGCGAGGAGATCATTGATATCTGCAACGAGCGAGGGGTATGCCTTCAGTCCATAAATGTTGGGTATGAGCCAAGAATGACGCACGACTTGGTGTTACCACCAGGCCTACAGTCTTTAGCCAGGACTGATGAGCCAAGAACCACGCACGACTTGGTGTTCCTACCAGGCCCACAGTTGTTAGCCAGGACGTCTCGCCGAGGACTCACCCTATGGGACTTGGCATCCAAGCCATCTGAGCAAGATATTCAAGAAAGCAACGAAAACCCGGTGTTGTCACGGGATGGCAAGTATCTGGCTTCAATTCCAGGAGACGGGACAGTCAGGCTTTGGGATACTTTTGCTAGCAGCCATTACCTGACGCTTGACAATAATTCAAAGAGTTTGGAAATAGCAACACTCACCTTCTCAGACAATAACCAGCTTCTGATCGCAAGATTTTTTAGAAGCCTGTGTGTCTGGGATACTTCCAACGGCAACTGCCTGGGCAGGTACGACGGTCGCGGGGAGGTACACCTCTCTCCTGATGGTCAACAGATGGTACAGATATCGGCCGAGGACACCATGATGATACACGATCTCTCAACTGGCAATTGCACCCAGAAGGTCAAAGCTGCTCTCTGGGGATATCTATCCCTGGTAAACGGGAACCGCCTAGTCCAGAGATCTCACAGTGATATCGAGATCTGGGATATTCTTCAGTCACGATGTATAGCCTCTTTGTCACTTTTGCCTCCAGAAGAGGCCGACGACATCAACAACTTGTCCCGGGGCGCATATTTGAAGAGACTAGGTAAGACTGTTGCACTATCAAACGATTCCAACTTGATTGCGATGGGTGATGGTGAGGTTTGGGATCTAACCACTCAGAAGTTACGCCATGAGTTAGACGTCCGGGCAACATCACTCACCTTTTTCTCAGACAAGGAATTGATGTTATATCACAATCAAGCTCACGACACTGTTGAAATCCTAAAGCTGGACACGGGAACTCTTCTGCAAAGCATCCAGCTTCCACACCGCGAGTCGCAAAAGGAGTGGCGACTTGACCCTGATGATCAGTCTCGACTCTGCACAGACTTCGGTATCATTGATCTAGCCGACATTCTCCGTGGTCCTGATTTTCAAATTGAGAAAGCTCGGCGTCAGACTCCGCATAGCCCCCATTATCTAGGCTACGGTCTGAGTCCCGATGGCGCTTGGATCCTCAAAGGCAGCACTCGCATTCTTTTTTTGCCCCCAGAATATCGTGAGGAGGCAATTGCAGCGGGCTCAACTGTCACGTTAGTACACGAGGAGTCGGGACAAGTATCAGTGCTTCGGTTCGCGGAGGAGGGACCGGGTGAAGATGGAAGATAGCCATATCAAGCAGAATGAGGTTTCATGCTGTTTAAGTTCCCAGATGTCTCTTGCTCCCACCTAGAAGTGGTCTACTCCTATCGCCTTTAAACGCCTCTTCTCATACGCTTTCGTTGCCCTCCAATTACTAATAAACATGACAAGAACAAACAAAAAGATAAAAGCAGCCGCTATCAAAGGAACAATCAGAGAAAACACCGTGAGCCCATAACTCGTATCCTGAAACGCCTTGTTGCCCTCCAACCTCTCGACACTCAGCCCAACCTGCATGGCTGACAGCGCAACCACGACGTAACCGAGGATACCGGCCAGCACGGAAAAGTTGTCGCGGAGAAGGTCCCCGTAGACGGTGTGGGATGCCACCCTGGAGTAGCCGCGGAAGAGGAATCCTTTTCGGAAGCTGTAGATCTTGTTGAGGCGGCTGAGACGCAGCTCGCCGTACCAGTATCGAGGATTCACGCGGTCGTAGCGGTGGTTCTCCAGGAATTGGGCTGCCAATGCCTTCCAGCCCTCCCAGCTGATGGCGTCTGGTAACAGACCACACTCTTTGGCGATCCGAAAGTCGCTCCGGTAGGCGATCAAGGCCGTGTATGAGAATAAAAATCCCCGGGCGCAGGCATCGAGGTTTCCGCGATACGCGTCAATGTGCTCAGCATCTGCTGTGATGCCGATGTGGGCTTTCCAGAAGTCTGGGTCCAGAAGATAGGGAGGGAGGGGCTTCAAAAAGATGCGGTTCCTCCACCAGACCATGTGAAGCGCGATATCCTCGCAAATGACAATGTCGCGAGAGAGTAGCCGTTGGTGATGGAGTGGCCGGGGCGGCATCGGCCGACCACAGATCCAAAGGAGGTCATGAATGTCGTTCAGCCGCTTCACGAGGAGCTCATTCTCCAAGAACTCAGTGTCGGATTGGGGGATGACGATGTCATCCTTGACGCGACTGGTGGCCGGTAGGAGGCTAGTCTCGCTTCTCTTGCTGTGCTTCTCATGATACTCTGGCTCAAGAACTTGCACTGTAAATGGAGGAGATGATAGATCCATGATAGAATTAAACTTTAATCGAGGTGTGAGTGGGAGTAAAGAAACGTAAAGATCAAAGCCAGGTGGGCACAAGACAAACCCCCCCAGAAAACCGCCTCCTCGGGAGAGAAAAAGTGCGAAATTATCAAGCCCAACGATCGAGCAAGGGTCGGGGCGCGAGCTGAGCAGGCATCCAAGACAATTGGGGGCGAAAACCCAACCATTGGACACTTGGGTCGTACGACTCCATTTAATCTCACCACAAGGGGGAAATCATTTGCGAGACGCCACCCGCTAATGACGGGACTACCCTTTTGTGTGTTGAGGCCCGCTTTCCCGCCAGCCCGAGTTCCCGTGGCTGAAACGATTAAAAAGCAAACCCTAGGCGGTCTCTGAGCCAACATCAAAAGACGATTCGCGTCCCTTTCAAGGAAGGGGGAAGAGCTTTTTCGTGATAATCACGTCGAGGAGCTCAGTATCAACATGTCGCTTCGTCGGTCGGCAACTCGCAGAGCCCAGGCCAGCAGTGATGCTGCTGGCCCAAGGCAAAAGAGGGGGCTTGCGGATGTTCAGCAGGGGATCAAGCAACTCCACCCCGAACCAGGCTCCGACAAGGAGACAGAAATTGAGTATGTGTCACTTCAGCCCTATGAGCCCCTCACTCACGCGTCTTCAGCATCGTCTTTGTTCCTGGTCTTGGTGCCCATCCAATAGACAGCTGGAAGTCTGGAACGACGAAATTCAACTGGGCTGTTGACAAAGAGGGAATTATCAAGGACTTTCCCAATGCACGCGTTTTGCTCTACATGTACGAGTCCGCTTGGATGGGTGGATTCAAAGTGAAGCAGTTTCTTGGCAATCTTGCGTCTACTCTGCTGGATGGGTTGGACGGGATAAGAAATGTTAGTATCTGCTAATACCGCAAGCGACATGCACTAACCATGTCCATCAGGATTCCAAAAAGTCAAACCCGATTGTGTTTATCGGACATAGCATGGGAGGTCTGGTTATTGCCAAGGTTTGATCCTATCATTATGTGTATCGCGGCTGAGCTGACCGGTAACAGGCCATCTGTATCGCAGAGTCCCGTAAAAATATCTACCCTCACTTGTTTGAGGATATCACTGGTTGTGCCGTCTTCGGTACCCCGTTCAAAGGTGCCCAAGCTGCTTCTATGGCCATCATGCTCTCGTACATCGGCGAGAAGATGGACAAGGCCGAGCCATCGAAGCTCCTCGAGCTGATGAGACCTGATGATGAGGGACTGAATGAGCTGAGGCGCGACTTTGTGAGAGCCGTGGGAGAGTTGCACCCCAAGATTGCCCTGTTTGGCTTCTGGGAAGAGCACAAGACCCAGTTCTCCGATCTCGGTCCTGTGCCGGAGTTTATCAAGCGTCTCGGGATTCCTCTACCCAAGAATCTTGCAGAGTTTGTCACCAGAGACTCGGCAATCCTGGATTGTATGGACTCGATGGGTTTGGCAGCCAACCATCGAGACTTGGTAAAGTTTGAGAGCTCCAAGGACCTTCGCTATGCCTTGATCCGAAGTCCCCTCAAGAGATTGATCAATGGTGCTACTTTGGTGGTCAAGAACCGTCGTAAGTCTACAAGACCCATCGACTGGGACCTCTTCAACAAGGCCATGGATGCTCTTGATGGAGCCCGAGTATGGAAAAAGCGGGACGAGATTGACAAGAAAACTACGCCCTCGTCATGGATACCCGATGAGCCGGAATACGTCGGTTGGCTTTCCAAGGATGGTGGCACTCTGATCCCTCAGCCTCAGGGGTCCGACCCTCTTAAACAAGGAGAATGCCTCTGGATTCGTGGTCCAGATGGAAGAGGCAAGACCAGTGCCACGTTGGCAGCACTCAAGGGCATCGACCATATGATCCAGGCAGGGGCAGACAAACCCTCAGTCCCCATTCTCCTCGCATACTTCTTGTGCGACAGCACCCCCGATTATGGCACAGCTGAGGAGCTCGTCAAATCACTTGTGTGGCAGCTCATTAGAAGGGATGAGTACCTCGCTTCACACGCCGAGTTTCTGGTAGGCAAGACCGATAAAGTCAAGCCCAAGGTACAGCCGCTGTTGACAGTCGAGAATCTTTGGCAAGTGCTTCAAGACATTCTGGCCGATAAGACCTTGTCTGACACAAGCATCTATCTTGTCATCAACAACCTTGAAGCGCTCCAAGACTCAGGCTCAACAAGCACACTCCTGAGCTTACTCAATGCCGAGGTCGAGAACATGGTTGGACGACATGCGAAAGTTAGGTGGCTGATCACCAGTGGAGAGTCATATCGCATTGGAAAGGCCCTCAAAGGCAAGTCCCTGAGGCTGATCGATCTGGAGGATAAAAAGTACAGCGACCAGGTTCAGTTGGAGTTGAGAAATCATGCCGCTGAGAAAGTCTCTGCCTTGGTCAAGGAAAAGGACTACAGCAAGGCCCTTGCCTACTTTGTCAGCAGCTTGATCGGTAAACGGGCTCAAAACACGCAATGGATCGATATTACATGTGTCCACCTCCAGGAGCTTCCTCACAAGACCGACCTCCAAGTCCGTCTCCAGTTGGAAGTTGTGCCTCAGGAACTCGACGCGCTTCTCAATTTTGCGTGGCAGCAGGTTTTTGATGTCAACCGCGCCAGGGTTGCTGAGATCAAGGAGATGCTGAGAGTGTTGGTCCTCACCCAAGAGGACCCGACAGAGCAAGAGCTGGCTCTTCTTGCGGGCTTGGACTCTCCGGCGGAACAGGCAGAGCTTCACGACTTGGTATCCAAGTGCAAGCCGTTGCTAAGCATCAAGCCGACTACCAGATCCGAGACCACGGTTTGCTTCATTGACGCAGTTGTCAAGAGGCACCTCTTGGAGAATGCTCACAGGATGCTTGGATTATCAGAAGAGGACATCAAGCTACAGCACGGCATGCTTGGCCTTCGAGCATTTGGCCATGTCATGAAGGCTCTTGAAGATCTCGGCAGTACTGAGCCAGATGAGGGCGATGACCAATTCTCCGAAGACGAGTCCGATGGTGGAGATGACGAAGATGGCGATGACGATGACAATAGCGAAGAAGAAGAAGAAGATGAAGACGATGAAGCACCTGAGATCAAAGACAAAGCTCATGCTTACGCCGTGAAATATTGGCTTCATCACGCTAGCCAGGCTACTACCGACATTGCCGATGACTTGAGTCGAGAGGCAGAATTCTGGAAGAAGGACTCAGACATTCGTCGCCGTTGGCTTACAGAGCATCACCGACTTACCGACTCTTTCAAGAACTGGGAACGTACTGAGTTAACTGGTCTTCATGTGGCTTCCGCCATTGGGTTCAGAGGGTTAGTTGCAGCTCTGTTGAAGAATGGATATGACGACGAGAAGAACATGAGGGACTCGTTGTGTTACACCCCTGTGAGTTCTCTCGGGCAACCACTGAGAGTTGCAATGATGAGTACATGCTAATGTGGAATAACCATCTAGCTTCACTTTGCCGCCGCATTCGGACAGACAGATATCATCGAGGAGCTCCTAAACAAGGGCGCGTCAATCGATGACGGCAAAGAAGACGACCTCCAGACTCCCCTGCATCAAGCTGCAGCCAAGGGCAATGTCAAGGCTATGGTCATGCTATTGGAAAGGGGAGCAGACGCGAACGCCAGCTGCGATACTTTTGGCAGAGTCATTAACGCTGCTGTTGACTCTGGAAACTGTGAAGCCGTCAAGATTTTGGTTGAGAAGGATGTTTCTCTTGAGGGAGAAGACAGCGAGGAAGAGGAAGAAGAGGATGGTGAGGAGAACAAGCAGCCAGGAGATGAAGCCGAGGACGACAACGAGGACGATGATGACGACAATGAAGACGACGACGACGAAAACGAAGACGATGATGATGAAGACGGCGAAGACGACGAAGAAGAGTTCATTCGCTCTCCACTGGCCCTGGCAGCCCTTCGCTCAGACCTGACAATGTTCGAGTTCCTCATCAAAAACTACTCGGAGAAACTTCCACCAAAAGAATTCAACAAGGCTCTCGTCAAAGCTGCAGAGAGTGGTCGTCTCGAAGCCTTCAACCATCTCTTCGACTCATACGAGCACCCCCAAGAGACGTTCCAGAGGGCACTTGAAGGGGCGGCATACAAGGAAAAGTGGGACATTTTGGCAATCTTGCTCGAGAAGCGCCCTGGTCTGAACTGTGATCAGCCCTTCTTGAACGCAGCCGAGGGCGATGACGGGGATCAAGCGATTCGGTCGATAGAGGCCATGTGGGAGTATACTAACGGGTCCATCTCTGCCGAGCAGTTGGATAAGTCTTTGTATCAAGCCACCGATTTTCAAAACGAAAAGACGGTTCAGCTGCTTCTTAGGTTTGGAGCAAGCCCTGATGCTACCGGCGAAGTGTAAGTACAATCTCCACGGAGGGCCTCTGCTTGCTAATCACAACCTTTAGGTACGGAAATGCCTTGACGGCAGCAGCATACGACGGCACCAAAGATATCGTCAACATGCTCCTCGACGCAAAGGCTGACATCAACTCTCCCAACGGATGGGCTCTGCAGACTGCTGCTGCCGAGGGTCACATGGAGATTGTTGAGCTGCTTCTCAAGCGTGGAGCTGACGTCAACGCATTGACTACCAACGATAACATGAGCTCGGGAACTGCTCTGCAAGCAGCCGTGGAAGCTGGAAATGGGGACATTGTTGCTCTTCTTCTCGAGCATGGCGCTGACCCAAACCTCGGACGAGGCTCGCTGACATGCCCCATCATCGCAGCGGCAAACAACGGAGAGAAGGAGATCCTCGACCGTCTCATCAACGCCAAGGCTGACGTGAACCGCTTGGGAGGAGAGTATAATTCGACTCCCCTGACCTACGCAGCCATGTATCTCCCCCAAGAATCTCTTCGGTCTATTCTTGATGCCGGTGCCGACATCAACTTTGCTGACGAAGACGGCGATACTCCGCTCATTCTGGCTGCTAGGGCGCCTGATGCCAAGTCTGTGCAGTTCTTGCTTGACCGTGGCGCTGACGTGCTGCTAAGGAACAACGAAAACGACAACGCGTTGGATGTGGCTGTGGGGACTGAGGACATGGATTGCATTAGAGCTGTTGCCCAACACGTGTCTGCGATTATGGAGGCTTTGAGTGTTGCCATGGAGGGCGGTGATGCTGCGGTTACAGCTGTTGTTCGAAGTGTTGAGAACCGCAAGCAAGAACTCAACTATGACGAGCCAATTCCTGAGGAGGAGGAGGATGAGGATGAGGATGAGGATGAAGAGGAGGAGGAGGAGGAGACTCAGGGCCCCAGTGAACCGGTCGCTGAACTTGAAGGAGCTGCTGCTGCCGGGGGAGAGAATGAGCAATTCTCGAGCCGACCTGTATCCGAGGTGAAATCTTTTGACTCTACCAGCACTCTTGTGCCGGAGGAAGCAGGTGGCTCAGGAAACCAGACGCCAGACAATGCTGGAGCTTTGAGAAACGGCTATCAAGCGCCTCAGCCAGGCTTCGCTCCCATCAGGAGAAAGCCCATCACCGGTGCGAGGCCCACCCCGTACAGACCATACCAACCGCCTGGTGATGTAACCCAGCAGGCCGGATCTGAACAGAATCAGTATTTCGCCTACAGGCCAGGGACACAACCAGACCCTGTCCCACCTCAAGCCCCTGAGCAAGCGCCTCAGTGGCCACCCAATCCAACCGGGGTGGCAGAACAGTAAGTTTACCCTCACATAACGATAATCAGGCTTTTACTAACGAGTAAGAACATCTGGATCTGACAGGAAAGAGCACCGGTCATCGTTCTTTGGGATGAAGGCTCCCTGGTCAGGAGACCGTTACTCTTAGAATTTAATAGACTATTACACATGGCAGCATCCTAATGCATGGCACTTCTTGCCTACTCAAATGCTAGATTCAATAGACGCAAGCAAGAAATGGTATCGAATCTAAAACTACTTGCCAAGACGAACAGGAACAGCGGCAGTGCCTGTGACGTTGAGGCTCAGAAGATCAGGTCGTGAGTAGTGCCCCACAACGTCAAGGTTCTGCTTAGCCTTGGCTCGATCAGCGAGGTCAATCTCGGCATAGACGATACCCTCCGCACCAGGATCGAGAGGCTCCGAGAGCTCTGATCCATCAGGACCATAGATCATGGTGAAACCTCCACCAGGAGTCTTACCCCAGGATCCTGAGCCCATCTCCGCCAGCTTAGTGTTGGCCTTGCCCTTTTCACTCAGAACTTCGGTGCAGGTCATGACAAAGCATGCGCCCTCCATTGCCATGACCTGAGAGAACTTGTTGCTTGCACTTCCAGAGATGTGGTAGGCCCAGGGCTTGCCCTCTGGGGGCTCCCAAATGAGAGGCCAGCTTGCAACGTGGATGTCGACGTCCTGAGAATACTGGTAGTACCGCAGGAGAGGCTGAGTGTGCTCCCAGCAGTTCAGGCCTCCGATCTTGCCGAACTGTGAGTCGACAACGCCCTTGAGGGAGTCGGCCTGGCCGTCGCCCCAGTAAGCCCTCTCCACATGAGTTGGCTTAATCTTGCGACGGTGGTGAACGATGGTGCCGGTGGGGTCAATGAATGACTATGGCTTGGTCAGTTTCGGGATTCCCGTATCAGCCGTGAAAACTTGCCTGTGCGATGTATAGCGTTCCTCGATATCTCTCGCTATAGCCGAGAACAACAAACACCCCAGCTTCGCGGACAGCAGCCCTAATACGGTCCATCTCCTTAGACTCCCTCTCCAGCGAGTTGTCAAAGTACTCGTTCATGAAGGGGACATTGTCAAAGACCGAGTTTTGCCAGATGCTCCTTGTAAGGTCAATGGGCTAAGCAAATTACTGTGAAGGACACAAAACTTACCACGGATATCCAGGGATGAAGACTTCTGGGAAGCCAACAACATTGGCCCCGTTGCTGCCAGCTTCCTTGATCAAAGAAATGGCCTTTTCGACGCCACCTTGGAGATCATTCCAGACGGGCTCGGCTTGAATGGCGGCGACCTTGACCTTGGAAGAAGCCATGGTTGTGATGTGATGTTTGACAAGTTGTTCTTAGATGAATTGTATCGCTGCTGTACTCAGGCTGTGTCTTGATCTTCCTTCCAAGTGGGAACTATTGTACCTCTTATATAATGAAGTATATATGCTGTGTAACTATGTAAGTGACTAGCTGAGGCAATCGTGAGGTTGATCATGCGGAGTGCATGCAGGGTGCATGCGTATCGGGATAATTGATATCCGCTTGGGAAGCAAATTGATCAACCCTGGATAATTAATACCCGGATCCCGTACGGTCCGTATATCAGAGGCTTCAGCAATATCAACAAGGGATAATTAATATCCGGGCGTTGATGGCCATATCATTGAGGACAAGGTGTATCCGTTCGGTCCGTATAGTATCATCTAAGAGGGGACCATAGGCCGAGTCCATGAAGTCGTCAGGGGTCTTATCTTGCAGGATAATCGCTTCGGCATTACGCGTAGACAGATCTACTTCTCGCTATCGCTATCATTCTTTATTCTAATAGAATCGACCAAGGATGAGCCTGTAGTTGTTTTGTGAGTGCTCAATCTTGCCATTTTGTAGCTATAGGAGTGATACGAACAAGATATGTATTGCTTCATATTAAGGCGCTAATCCTGCTATTCAACATCGTCAAGCCTCATCGGAAAAGTCAAACGCCATGTGACCCATGTTCTGGTCAAAAGCCCAAGCCTGAAAGAGCTCATCAAACATCTCTGGAGGCAACGCCTGCTCCCCGCCGGCGCCCACCTCTGTGCCTTGACCTGTCGGAAAGGCCCCACGCTCGTACAGCTCAAACTGTCGCTTATTGACTTCTGGAATGTCACCCAGTAACTCTGGGGTACTAAGAGTGACGCCCCATTGGTCAGCCAGCGAACGAATGGCCCGGATAGATCGGTTGGCCCAGTCCCAATTCGTGTTCATTTCGTACAGCGCTTTGATACAAATGCTAAGACAACGCATTGCCTCATTGTTTGCATTAGTTGGGCCCATCTTGAGATCTAGTAGATGTATAATTGCTGCCGTGAATATGGGGTGGACCGCAGAGATTGGCTGGCATTGCTGGATAGTTTGTTAGTCAATGCTAGGTGGTTCGAGGAGCCAGCTGCTCACATTTGTATAATTGCTCCTGTATATACGAACAATCTTTGCGATTTTGATTGCCGATGCCTTGCAAGATTTCGAATGCACATCTTTGCCTTCAGGGTCGAATTCTACGCAGTTGCGACCGCGAGACAGAACCTTGAAGAAGGGTCGATGAAGAAGGATGATTGAGTGATGATATTGAATGCTGCGTGGATAATTAGCTTGACAAAGTATATGAGTGGTGCTATAACTCACTGGAGGTGGTACACGTATGGCGGCACAGGGTAAAGACTTGACTCGGACATCTTGAGTGACTTTGGAAGCTGGTCAAACAGCCTTGCAGACCGTAAATGCGTTTCCATGACCCGGTCCTCTCTTTCTCTATATGTCCATGAAGAGCGCTGAGCATACCTGATTTTGATCAGTACTAATAGTTTCTGTCATTCGACTTTGTATCTTACAGTTGATCAATAACCTCGGATGTAATAATCATAATTTCGCAAGTCTTGATGGCATTCTCGGTGATGTGAGACGTCGGCCAGGGCTGTGAGAATTTTCTCTGTTCTGCAGAGAGAAGTGCTGCAGGTTGGTCTTCAAGAATCTTGGGTTTGGCTGTCGTGATATTGTACTCCTGAATGCTAGCAGGTCTACCCATTCCAAGGCAGTACAATCTGAGATTTTTTTGTCAGTATTTCTGCATGTGCGTCCCGTGTGTATTCCTCACTTGTCCAAGACGTATATGCCCCAGAATGCAACATTGCGAGCTTCGACGTCCTCTTCGGAGATGATTCCTCTCGCTGCATATTGCGTACAATCTGACTGTAAACCGAGGTTCATTGCCATGCGCGTTGCCATGCCGATGTACATGAATCCAAGACCCTCGTTGTCGATAGATGCCCAGAACAAGCCCAGCAGTGCCGTCGCTTGAACGGTCGATGTAGTCGGAGCTTCGGATTCATAGTGTAGCATGGTCTTGGCCTGGTCTGCAAAAATATGACCAGCGGTATTTGCGTCTTCCGGATCCGTTCTGAGCTCTGGCCTCGGTGAGTAGCGTGATGACAGCGCAAGTATTGCGTTCAGCAGCAAAGGTGTGCAGAAGCGGCCAGACTTTTCAACATAGAGATCGACAATGAATGACTCTCTGGGTACAATGTATTGCCATGAATTCTGCCATTTCCAGAATAAACCCAGAAGATGATCGCGGAGCTCGTCTGTGGGCTCAAAGAAGGTTGGCAACTGCTGAGCTACTTCTATACCTCGGTGCCGGGCCTGGACTGAAGAAGCGACCTTGAGAGAAGTGCTAGGCATGAGGTCGAAATTGCTCGATGTACCAAAGAATCGTAGTTCTCCAGCATCGCCTATTGTGAAGCACCCAAGTGCATCTGCGAGATCGTCTACCGACTCAGTCTGGTTGGCATCATCGGATGGCGACTGCTCGAAGGTGGATTCTAATGCAGCGGTGCTCACCCCTTCTCTCGGCAGTCGGTAGTTAGAATCATGAACGAATAGTGGGTTCGTCTGTGTTGCAAGGGCGAGGCTCTTCTCGAGGGTCTGGATACGCGCTTCCAGAGCCAAGATGTACGCGTTGCTGGGACGTCTAGGCTGTGTGAGATTTGAGACAAATATGAGTGGCAAATTTTCCTCACCTTCTTTTGCTCTCTTCTTGGGTATATTCACACTCTTGCTGGCGATATTTACAAGCGCCGCATTGTGGCTGTTCGCCATCGCACTGGGATAGTGAGTAACATGATATCACACCCGCTGCCTCAAGTGTGTATGCTTACCTTGGTCCTTTTTACTCGGCAGCCGTTGCATGCCAGGGTAATTCTCTTTCTCCCCGGTCGCCGAGCCGGCTCCGTAGTGGGGGACATGTTTGACCCGGGCCTTGGCGCCCAAGCACACCCTACACCGTCAATACGAGGTTGTCGTTGTCGTCACCTGTCAGGCTGATACACGTCTCCTTCTCAGGAGGCAACGTTTGTCCAAATCGAGCGGGGTTGCTTGGATATAAGCCTGGCAAGATATGAAGGGAAGGGATCCGGCAGATAAGTTGTTCCAGGATGATCCGCGCCAAAGAGCACTAGTAAACTTTGATAACTATTTGAGGCCTCTCATTGATCCAAGACGGGATCCAAAGTGCGGGGAAGCTACGGTTAGTGTGACTGGCTGCCAAGGAACGGCTGCCTCCCAAGGGGTTGAGGTTTTGGCTGCTTACCCTGGACTTTGAAATGATCAACTCGAGGAATACGCCGTCCATGCATCGTTGCAACGTAAAATACGGAATCAAGCTATTGGTCACAATATCGCAATTGCAGATTCCTTAAATAGAGCCCGGGTAAAGCTTCACTTACTAAAACACCTTGAAGTACTGCCAAAAGCACCATGACAAACCAAATCACAAATCCACAAGTATCACACCCAAGCACGTTACATTGAAAGTTCAAACGACTCAAACGCTAGATGTGGTTTCAAACATATAATTCATCTCAGAGTTCGCTTCGGAATTTGCATCCAGTCATGAGATTCCCCTGTTTGATTTGGCTACCTATTTATCTACTGATTTAATGACGACTGCTGTGGCGCTGCTCATTGTGGCGGAAATTGCAAGGGGTCGGTAGTGTGGCTAGAATGTGTCGCGTCGCGTCCTAATTTTCATGTTGCAGGACGCGATCGCAGGATGGTTCTTTGGTGGGCTTAACACGTGTTCAAGCCGGAGACAGGTGGCGCAGTTGTCTGAAATGCCGTTACAACAGTATCATCGTCGTCTGGATATCTGTTGGATGCTAATGTGACGACATGGTGGCTTTTGACTGAGGCCATGGACGCGTGAGGGGCTCTTGAGGATCAAGCGAGAGCCTGGCAACAGCCCAGCCCCCTGTCAACAGAAAGACCCATCGAAAGCATGCCTGCCTCATCCAAGAAACGCAGGATTGGCGATGCCAATCGTACTCCTCGAGCCCCGGGTATCATGATGGGCTGGCTATATGGCAGGTTCAGTCCCTGACACCCCCCTGATCCCTCATGGACGTAACACTCCCCTGAGTGCTCCGTCGCCGAGTAGACAGACTAGCAGCCTTCGTCTAGACGATGTTGCCCTTGAAATCCGCCAGATAGAAGTCGACAGGACGTCAATTGGTCTAGTTCGAGAGCTGCAGGAGGTCGGTATGGGCATTGGAATCCTACCACTCGAGCTCAGAGACCACATGACAAGGCATCTCCAAGAGGAAAACCAGCCCTCTTATATGTGGAAACAAGCCTTCCAAGAAGACCCTGACACGCTTCCTGGCAATTTTCCAAACTGGGCAACACTTGCCCATTTTCGGGAGAAAGCACAGGACTGCTTCAACGAAGGCCACGATGAATCTAGCTGGAACGTCGAGGTTTATCACCGACTTCTCATGAGAATATTTCGAAAGACGGGGCATCTCGTAGAAAATGTTGACTTCATGGCATGGTAAGTTCAATTGCTAGGAAAGGTATTGGCTATATGCTAATAGTTGACAGTGCATCTGCTCGTCCACATGAATCCTATCTGCCCCAGCCTCTGGGCCCTAAAATGGTAGATTTCTGTCTCTTTGACACTTCAAGAAGCGATGATGCAGCTCGACGAGAGCTTGCACGCACTACACCAACGCTATCAGTCAACCACACCGATTTCGCTCCTCTTCAGCTCCGTCCCATCGTTCTCGGTATAACTACAGCGCCTCCTTCCGGAGACTTGGAAGCAACACGGCTCCAGGTGGGAGAGTGGCATCGTGCGCAGTGGAGATTTCTTCGATCCATCGTCATGCAAAAGATTGCGGCTGTCGAACCCAACGAAGCAACCCTCCATCGCCTGACTGACGAGACGTTGGGAAAACTTGACTACATTCCCGGAATCATTGTTCAGGGCCACCGCTGACTATTTGTCTTTTCGACGTTCCAGACAAGGGATCGGGTAGTGTTGTGGACCGAACTGGAATTTGGATCGACGCAGACTATTATGAAGTCTTATCAGATTGTTGCTGGACTTCGTCATGTGGCTAGGTGGGCGGATGATTTCTATATGCCTTGGTTTCGGAGTAATTGCTGTAGATCTCAATGATGCCTTTAGAGAGACTACCAGCGATGAATACGGCCGTCAATACATGATGGTAGTGAAGGATCCAAAAGCACCTTATAGCTCACCATGCTGGACGGACCGGTCTATTCTACTCAAGATAATAACAGAAGCTCGCAAACTCGACTCCGGGCCGAGCTGACTCTTGCTCCATCCTGCGTGACCCAATCCCGGGGCACAAGCTGCAGGGGCTCGTTTGTGACATACCCTCAGCTCATTTACGCATCAGCCGCAGGCGACAGATGGAGAGAAACGAGACGCTCCAATGCGAGCTGTCTACCTGTGTAATAATCGTGGCGAAGCAGTAAGCTGCATTTTGAACTTGATTGAGATTATTGGGATCAACAGGAGACGTATACAAGAGCAGATGGCCAGTTCTTTGCTCGTGGCCAATAGTTAAAGCTGAATACATCAGAGAGCTAGCCAACGAAACACCATACAGTCAGCTCTTGTCCACCCGCTATGCCGTACCATGGCACAGCTATTCAGCTGCCCAGAATGACGCCATGGAACCTCTCAAACAACACGTCTAGTCATTCCCAGCGCCGTTGGTCCACAACAAGATGCATTCACCCAACCAGCCTCCATCGTGGCAACCCGCAGGGCTGAGTCTTATTTAAGCTCTTTCCACAATGAGACATTCACTCTAACCGCTTCTGATGAAACTGGGCGACGCCCTATCATATGGTGACGATCTTGCATGGAGGCTGGGGTTGATGATCGTCACGCCAAGCTTTTGTGCTCACGTCGGAGCGGCGCATGGTGCCAGAAGGGGTTTGGCGCCGTGGCTCAGCTTGGAGGGAAAATAACATGACGTTGATAGAATGTATTCTCATAAAGCTGAGAATTGTTGAATTATGGTATATAAGACATAGGCTTAGGAGGCCAAAATGGACTTGAACCAGATCAATTCATTTCAACTATTTCACAGCTGAAAAAACACACCACAACCTTTGCATCTTTGCCAACAATGCATATTCATGCACCATTGAGTCTGCTAGCCTTTGCGGCAGCTAGCTCAGCTGCTCGCATCGTCGCAACTGACAATGTCCCTCTCCTCGGCCCATCCTTTGCTAGCAACTTTGACATTTCCAAGTCAAAGGCCATCGAAGACGCCAAAGCAAAGTTCCCAGACCTCATCGAGGAACTCTTCGACTCTAAGGAGCTCGACAGGGATGGTCTCATCTTTTCCCTCGACGTCTTCTCAGCGAGCACCAACAGCTCCATCTACAGCTACAGGCACGTCGGAAAGAGCGAGGAAAAGGCCCTCACCGCTGGAAACCTGAGCGACACGACGATTTCTCGGACCGGAAGCGTTTCTAAACTCTTTACCGCGTACGCCATCATCGCCAAGGCAGGCATGGAGGTGTTTAGTCACCCCGTTACCAGGTATATCCCTGAGCTTGCTGGGAACAAGAGCGAGAACCCTTTGGAAAGAATAGACTGGGACGACATCACTGTTGGCACGCTTCTATCCCATCAAGCTGGCACTGGAGGAGTTTCAGGTGTGTTTTTCTTTGTACTTTCTTATTGCTTTCTCTGCTGACTTGTTGGTGGACGTCCTCATCTCATATTTCAACTCTACGGACCAACCGACCGAGGGTAGGTCTATCGTTCCCCCCTACTGGCCATAGTTAACATTTTTGACTTTAGAGGGTCTGATCTTGGAGGGTTTGAAACACTACCGAGATGTTAGGCGTCCAACAATGACTCCACACCACACGGCCCTGTACTCCGATGGTGGCTACAGTCTCCTGACTATTATTTTCTCTCGCATGACAGGCAAGCCGTACGGTGACGCCATCAAGGAAATCCTCTTTGAGCCTCTCGGACTGGATCAAATGTCGTCAGGGGCTCCCAACGGCTCAGACATTGATGCAATTGATCGCAGGCCCATTGATAACTCTAGCTCGTGGGGTAGTAACCCTGAGCTTGTCGCTGGGTATGTCACTTATCAAAACCTGAAAGATTCAAACTGACACGGCTTCAGATCTGGTGGTATTTACGGCAGTACCCGGGATTTCCGTCTTGCTGGCCTGTCCATCTTAAACTCTGAAATCCTTTCTGCTGCCACCACCAAAGCCTGGATGAAGCCCCTGAGCGGAACTGGCTCTCTGGTTGAGCTGGTTGGTGCTCCATGGGAGATTCAGCGTCTTATGATCCCTGCCACGCCTGGTTCAAACCGCACCCGTGTCTCGGATCTCTACACCAAGGCTGGTGGAAATGGTGACTACACTGCCATCATTGCGCTGTCCCCCGACCATGGGATCGGCTACTCTCTCTTGGTTGCTGGTAGTTCGGCTACTCCAGCTCGCTGGCCCCTGCGTCGCGTTCTTGGCGAGACCTTTATCCCAGCTGCAGAGCACGCCGCGGCGGAAAACGCAAAGAGGAGCCTTACAGGCACGTTTGTCGCTGAAGGTGCAGAGGGGACCAACCTTACCATAACTTTTGATGAAGGCAAGCCTGGACTGGGCCTAGAGTCGTTGTACTACGAGGGTGTCGATATCCGCTCCCAGATTCTCGGATCACCAGAGCCCTTTCCCATGTCAGTTCGGCTCTACCCGGCCGGTATCACTTCCTCAAAGTCCCTTTCCTCTCTATACAAGAGCAAGGGCAAGATTTCCGTCAAGCACACGGCGGTTGTCAGCCCCCTTCCACTGAAGCCTCGGGCCGCAGTCGAGGGCGGCAAGGGAGGCTTATTTGACAATTCACAGACTTGGATGAGCATTGGGCAATATGGATCCTTGGACGAGCTTGTCTTTAACCTTGTTGATGGAAAACTGGAGAGTGTGACGAGCATTGCTCTGAGAGATGCTGGTGTCGAAGGGGACTTGAAGCGAGTTGATTAGATTTGCATATTGGCTGTCTGATTGGTATAGAGTTTGCCTTGTTGATCTGTTGTACATATTTATATAGGGCTGTCTCAGTCAGGTTTAGAAGATTCAAAACTTCATGTCATGGCTCACCCAACTTTGCCTAGACGAGATGAACATGCTCGCAAGACTTGAGTTTGGGCCTCTACGTGGGAACACCCAGTTAAAAACCAGATTCGAGTGATTAGTCAACTCGTTTAAGTTACCTCCGTGGAAAAATGGGCCAAATGCAAGTCTAGGGGCCTATGCAACGCATCTCCCTTGTAACGCATATTACACAGGTACCAGAACAAACACAACAGTGTCAAGCACAAACTCACGCCCTGCTGATGCCTAAGGTCCCTACGTATGAAACGATACTGCCAAACATTGAGCTGAATGGCAATTCATCATGTGACTCAATATCAGTCGTGGCTGTTGGCCTACCCCTCGCCGTGTAACCAGCACCTTGTTATTTTTCTTCACCATGTGCCCTTTTGTCGCGCCTTCATCTTTTCAAACTGCTTTGGCTTTGAGTGCAGTATCATCCAGTCTTCAATATTCAGTTCGTCCATTCTTAAATCATCTCTGGAGACCATCTCAAGCCCTTCCCCTACCCTCTGTTCTCACCCTCCACAATGCCTGACCCAGACCCGGAACCACCTCAACTCCAACGGTTTCGCGAGTTAAAGAACCTGGTTTTCCAATATGAGGAAGCATTCAAAAGGTTACAACCCCCGGATGCTACCTTTGAGAAGAGGTCTGGAGAGATTGAAGCACGTCTCAAGGAAGCATGGGCCCAACTGTCAACTGCCAACCCTGAGGACCAGCCCAAATGTCAAGAAAAGATTGCCGAGTTGATTGAGAGTCGGACAGAAATCAAACTCGGCCACAAGAGACAAAAGGAGCTCTATGAGGTTCGGTTGCGGAGGCTTTACAGTGGGCTACGCGATCGCGTGAGCAAGGTCATGGTGGAGCGGCCTGAAGAGACACCAACAACAGCCATGTCGAAGGATGGGGATCCTGTCATTCGAAAACCATTAAACAAAATATTTCTTTCATCGCAGCCATCGCTATCTTCGCCCGCCAAACCATCCAGTTCTTCTCACACCCCGCCAACTGCTTCAGTCACTCGCCCAACGGTAAGCCTATTCCAAATACTAGAAGCCAATACGTACCTAACACGTTTCTAGCGAAAACGAAGGGATCCATCGTCTAGTCTGCTTACACCCGAGCAAAAGCGCCTCAAACTCGAAAAGACGCCGCGTAAAGACCCTCGTGGCAGTCATGCCGACCAACAAGACTATCAAGGCATCACTGACCCAGAACCTGGCCAAGTGTACCTCGCCTTTTGGGAAAGTTCCAAACAGTGGGTTCCGGTCCTCCTCTTGCCCATGACAGATCTCGAGCAGGTCGGTGTCTCGGGCTCTCTCGACAGCCTCGGCTTGGCCGAGATACTCCCCATTTGCTACGACCAAGACACTCTCACTGGAGAGCGCACGTGGCGGGATGGATACAAGAATGGACAAGCTCTTGTCACAGAGCGCGAATTTCCTGCCATGTACTTTGAGGGACGCGTGTTTCCGGACAAGAGCCCCGTGGGATGGGTTGCTGCCAAAGACCTGCGCAAGTTTGATGTCGCCACTGGCACCAGCCATCTTGTTCCGCAGATTCAGATGGTTCGTAAGTTTCTCGAGGAACGTGCTCCTGAAGCGTCTTGCAATGGGGCAGAGAAGGAGACAAGTTGTGAGAAAGACATTTCTTCATGTGGTACGTTTGCGAGCTGTTTCGGTTGTATCGTGGCCATTCTAACACATGCCGCCGTTTCTAGTGGATGGCCTGCCCCGGCAAGAAGCTTCGATAGTCGTGAATCAAGATGAACAACCTGGTCAAGTTTCACCCACTCCAGAAACAGCCCAAGCATCAGAGGCATCGACTAACGGTAGACAGCCTGCATCTGGTCCTACGCCAGAGTCTCAACCAGCACCGCACACACCAGCGAGTGGCGAGAAGCCGAGACCTGATACTACAACCGAAGCTGCGCCAAAAGAACGGCTGACGGGTGATGCCCAGTCCAAGTCTATGGAAGCTCAGTCAGTCCCACGTCAATCGACACCTTTGCGGCCTTGTCACCTTGTCATGGCGGACTTGACACCTTCGACTAACGATCCAACCTCCGTTTCGGAATCCGAGCTGAGCCCTCAGGATACCATCACAGTAATGGAACTGGGTCAGACATCGACGGACAATGCACAGCCTGCGCCCGAAGCTGTTATGGCACTTGAAGAGCAGGCTTCGGCTGGTAGCTCACCGGGACGTACATTCAAGGCCGAGCCCTACCTGAACATCCCACGCAATATCAACATCCAGCGTGACATAGAGATCACCTCGATCATGAGCACCAAGCCCGAAGAGGAAGAAGATGGCGACGGCGAAACCGTAGTGCCAGAGTTTACCAACGCCACACTTGGATTCGATGATTTTCTAGGTCCAGCAAAGCACCCAGGTGCTGTGGGAGAAGGCAGAGCCGAAGAAGGGCGACCACCGCATCATGATGAGAGCCAGAGTGATGCCCAAGCCCAGAGTCTCCCTGGCCAGGCGAGTTTCGATTCTCTCAAAGCGTATGAGCAAGCACAAAAGACACCCCAGTCCTGTCGCCCAACAGGATCAACACCGCAGACAGCTTCGGACAGAGCAGCTGATCCGGACCAACCGCGACAAGATGGAGCCTGGCGTGAGAGCGAGTCTTGGCCGCTGCCCACATCAATGAGGAGAAGTACTGTTGTAAGAGACACGACTGGGAGGAACATGCATGCTCTTCTAGTCAGCCATGGCCTCTTCGACCTCGCGCGTCATTACGAGAACCCCAGTTTGGACCCTTTAGGGGATTCTCCGATTTGCGCATCGCCAAAGGATAATACACCGCGTCCTCCAGGAGCGGAATTGCAGCCCGTTGCGGAGACCCCGAGCGTTGGTCGTGATCGAGGTTCAATTCACATCCGACCCGACACTCACGATCCCTCCATTTCACGGTCAAGCTCGCCGTCCATTCATTTCACACCTTTGGCCTTCAGTGTATTGCCACCGTCGACCACGGTCGCACCCTCAGGCACAGCGACTTCCTTGCCACCCACGTTTGCTCGGACATCAGCTCCCAGCTCAGAGGCTCATCATGACGATTCAACCAATCTGTCAAACTCAGACCAACATTTGAGCAACTATGGTATCAAACGAGTCCCAGCACCTACCGGTGCACAAGCAGCCAAGATTCCTCGCCTCCAAACAACCGCGTCACAAGGGCAATCAACACCCCAGAGGATCATGCGCGGCACCAATTGGCACCCCTCCTTCCCTCCAGGCCTCATAACCTACCTAGAGGATGTCTTGCGAAGGAACGGAGCTCCGGTCATTGGGATGGATTCACTCATGAATAGCCATGGCAAGTACATTTGTCTCCTGTGCAAGCCGGCGGAACGTAAGGCCTACGTAAGGACTGATAACTTTGCATCCCACATAATTCGCCACTGGGAAACACATGAGGGTAATCGGCCAAGCTGAGAGGATCCATCTTCATGGGCGATACATCAGCGGGCTTTGTGGCATTAGGTTTGATACCTTTATGTGTTGAAAAGTGTTCTTTGGTTCGTTGGTTGATACCATCAAGCCTCTTTCTGTGAAAAGAAGTTTCATAATTGAAGAAAAGGGGGGGAGGAAAGTCTACAAAAAGAAAGGTCAATAATAATGGAAGAGCCATGGTGGAGAAAAGGGAACGGCTAGAGAACATGAAATGGGTAGCCGATTCTCGGGAGTTTTGTGTTTAGGAGGAATCTGTCAGTTAATACGCTTAGTTCTAGCCATGGGGACATTTTAGTCCATGACTTCAATATGATTCCATTAAACATTTTTGCTAATTTTCAGTGAGGAGTGAAGTGATTACCCCTGAAAAACATATTGCTCCTAATGAGATGTCTCTGCACGTAGCTTGACGCCAGATGAAGTCAGTCCTGGCAAACAGCCTTTATACAAAACATGTGTACTTTCAATCCTTTCCGTATAAATTAATCCAAAAACCACCCAGGAAGCAAGCTATCCAAGTTCAAGCCGAGGTATGTCTCCAAGTCTATTACGGACCCATCTGGGTTCGTCGGTTCCATGCTGGGAGTTGGATCAAGAGCGTGGAACAGAGATGTCAACAGGTCCGCTGCTTGTCTCGCCTCACTTGATCGATGTTTGGACCGGAGCCAAAGCCCATGAGTCTGTCTGAGTGTTGACAGGATACGGACTTCCATATCTGTTCCTGCTTGAACGAGCGGATGAGGTCCCAGCGTCGAGAATAGAGCCTTGGACAGAACCACTGTAGCCAAGAGAAACTCATGGGCAAGAGTAGATGACAGCTTCCATCTCACTGGCCAAAGCGGCCCTCCTGGTTGCGCCTCCTGGTCGAGCAAACCTCGATACTCTAGAAGTTTGAGGGCCGCATTCAACAAGATGTTGAGAGAACTATTCGGCCGAGTAAAGTCACCTTCTTGGGGCGGTGTCGCCATGCAGCGAAGATGTACAAGCATTTCCGCTTGATGAAGCTGAATAGCCAAGACGTAGCGGTGCATGATAGTTCGGGGATGGTCGTTAGACCCACTAGACCCTAGCTTGAGGACCGAGGGAAGGGAATCGTAGGTGGCTTTGAGTAACTCGGCAGCTCCAACGGCCTTGACTGGGTCGTACTGGGTCGCGTTTATTATGTCGGCCATAACGCCCATCACCTTTGCCATCTTGTACCTCGCAATGATGAAGAAGACAGGGGTCTGTTGATCGTCGCCTCTGGAAGGCGGGAGTTCGGTAGTATTTTCGTCAAAGTCCTCGTCGCTGAGGTTCATAGGATCGCGAGTATCCCATTGACCCTCTTGGACCATTTTCGGTACCCCGATTTGCATCGACACCATGATATCTGAGATGTATAGAGCTGACCATACTCGTCTCCGAATCTCACATTCCATGGGGCTCAGCTTCGGGAATTGTGCTGGATCCCGGTGATATCCCATCCGCAAGGCAAGACGTAGAATGACACCAAGGACAAGCCAAGTGTCAACTTCAGTGTCTGGCCGTCTTACGTGTTCGATAGTGAAGTACTGCAGGAGGGTCTCGATGACGTACGGGCCTCCTCGACTGTAATCTGCCAGGGACAGACATTGGACCACTTGATCAATGTACTGAGGTCTCGCGGTGCGCGTCTGGGTGTTTTCTACGTCAGGCTCAGCCAGCATGTTTGCTGGGCTGAAATGTGCTGAGAGACACATCATGGAGTACAAGAACCCCAACCACATTATGGAAGCGCTGTCGGGGTTGGACCAGAAATTCTCATACTGCTAGCTGTCAGGGAACGGTATTTGACGAAAAGAGTTTCCATGTGCAGGCATATACATATCGCAACATACCTGTCGAAAAAAAGTTGGTGTATGAAGACATGCGATATCTACAGTCACCCTATCAGTAATCCAGTGAACCGAGCAGTGCATGGGTTCAGCACGTACGTGGCATCATGTCGAGGTCAGTGAAGTACTCAGATACCAAACGGTCTACCACAGGCCTGGGCGGCATGGCGGCGAGGACATCTTCCCTAGAAATATTCCCCTGATGTCCAAAGAGCAGTGCAGGCTTCTCAACTGGATCCCTGGCAGGGCTACCGTCAGAGGGTGGCGACGGGTTATCGCTCTCTGATTGGAACTCATTCTTCATCTCAGAGATGCTGTCGAGAATGGCGACCCAGTGGGTGCTGCTGACGTAGGATGGTACACCAGTAGAGGTGTTCAAGTTGCCGGCTTTGAAGTTGGGTTGCTGAGACGGACCTGTCTTGTTGAGGATGTGACATAACGAATCCAGACTCATGTTGGATAATTGGTCTGTGTTGTCGGGTAGTGACGTTGGATGCGAGGCTGCGCCAGACTCCATCAGAGAGATGATTTGATGCTCGAGACTATCCAGTCTCTTTCGAATCCCAGTCGAGCTCTCGGTCCTTGGTCGAGACACGCCAGCCCTTTTGGGCGGTCTCGTAGATGGATAGGTACATGTTGCAGCAATATCACGCTTCACACAAGTGCTGCATGGCGATTGCCGGTCACATTTGGCCCTTCTCAATGTCAGACTCACGAAGAAAGTGAAGAATCGGAGCATGGATGGGTCCGTGGATGCCGCTTACTTTCTCACTCTACAGGCATTGCACGAGAGCTGGGGCTTATCTCTCCGCCTGTTCGGAGGTGGACGTCGACCCGAGTCCGGGGACGATGACGGGTGGTCCATTATTTCCGGACGATGGTTTTTTAATCAAGGAGTGTTTGTATCAAGTCAAGTTGAATTTGACTCTTTTCCATGTGTTGATGGGATTGAGCGGGATTTTGTCATGTCCGCCATCCTCCGATCCTCCGACCGTCCGACCGTCCGACCGTCCGACCGTCCGACCCCGTGACCCCGATCCGGTCCCGCGGAGGATAGAGTGCGGAATCTTATTGGTGATAGAACAAAACAACAAAAGCAAAGATGATCTGATAAAATATTGTATTATTTCATTAAGCGTGTGTTTACTCTTCAGATGAGATGTTGGGAGAATTATGAAAGCATTAGTTGGTCGTGAAGGGTGAGAGTATCCCCAAAGACGGGACAAAATGCCACTGATGACCCAGCTAATTGTCTACGATATCCTTCTTGGGCTCCGGTGAATCTGTTTTTACACCGTTTAGGCTCATGGCTACCTAACCGCGGCATGGGGTTTAACAATAGAGATGGATTCGTGCCATCAACTTCCAGGACCCAGGAACCAGCATCAGAATAGAAATGGCCATGGGCTAGACTGAGTTTGATGATTGGCCATGGTTAGTTGCATCATTTAAGACATTATATAACCCGAAATAGGGTTGTTCCAACTTTCCCAGCCGTCTCACAGACAGCCTAGGTGCCTACGCACCATTCCTTGTTGTAGGCATCATGTGAAGAAGCTGCAACTCCTACAGTGGCAGTGCTACGTTAGCCATTGAAATACGTCTCGATCATTCAATCAGTCAAGACCGTTTCCCAACTACGCAACGTCGTATTAACCCTCGGAGATAATGTGGATGCGACGGCTCAGAAATCTATTCCCGAGGCCCCTTTCTTAATAATCTCCGACTCCGCAAACTAAACTGCCTAGGGTTTTCCCGAGGCCACTTGCTCGAGCCCTATTCCACCATCATCAAACCAACAAACCAGTTCGATCAAAGATGGGGTTGTCGCCGCCAAATCGGGGTCCTTCGTCTTCTGTGGAAGCACAGGGCGGATGTGACCAGGTCAGCCAGCAGAAGGCCTCAATTGAGCAAGCGGCCAACGGCAGCTCACCGCTAGAGTCTCACACTTTTGAGGGGGGCTTGGCATTTGGGATGCAGGATGTGTTGGACGCCTCTGCTGCGGGTATGTTAGAATGTGCAGCTCAAACTGTCGTACGCTTACAGGCTTTACAGACCACCTGAGTCCACCTATTCCGGGGCCGGATTGCGACATTTTCACGTTCAAGGATGACAACATTATACCTTCAACTCTGCCAACAGACCTCACACGACCTTATTTGCTCGTAAATATTGGCTCTGGAGTTTCATTCTTTCAAGTCTTTGACAATCGCCGATGTGAGCGCATCACAGGCTCGTCTTTTGGAGGTTCCGCTCTGTGCGGACTTCTGTTGCTTCTCACAAAAGCCCGCACCTTTGATGAGATGCTTGACCTTGCAGACAAAGGCGACAACTCGAATGTCGATAAGCTTATTGGAGACATATATGGTGTGGATTATACTCGGATTGGCATGAAGATGACTGCTGTCGCATCGACGTTTTGCAAGGCATTCAGCAAAGAACATCGATCACAGTATCACCTCGCCAGAACAGCAGAAGACGATGCACCACAAACATCTGGCAAACCTCCCTTCTCGGATGCCGATATCTGTCATTCTCTGGTCTTCGCCTTGTTCAACAATGTTGGACAACTTGCGACACTTCAATCCAGGGTACACGACAACGCCGACATTTACTTTACGGGTCCTTACGTTCGAGGCCACCCTCTCATCATCAGGACCCTTTGTATCGCTGTTCGATACTACTCTGGAGGAGAAAAGCGAGCGCACGTTGTTAGCGATCCGAGTTTCACAAGCGGAGATGCATGAAACGGGATGTCTTTACGGATACTGGCACTTCATATACCCTCTGTCGATCAAACTACATAGAAACATCATATCATGGCCCCCTCTCTGATCAACCAAGCTACCATCAATAATCAAGCCACCAAAATCACAGCCCTCTCCAAACACGGCAAGATGATCTCCAATGTCTTAGAAAAAACACGCTATGACGTCCAACGATCGACGATGCCACCACCTCTTTCCATTCCACCCTGACACCAACACGTCGCACAGGCTGCACTAGCAGGAGGAAAAGGTCCGCATTGGGTCTTGGTTACGTGCCAACGGGCTGTGGCTGTCGAGGGGAGGGTAGGGTGACCCTCCACCACGGCTTAATATAGATTAGCTTTTGGAGTCTGCAAAGGACGAGAAACTGCAGATGGACGAGATGGGAATGGAATGTAACGTTTGTGGTTCAGATACCTGGTCAGTTCTTGAGGCTCCCTGGCAATTACTGGTATGAGAACCTCACCGTCGGCACCTACAATATGCGCCTATGCAAATCTATGTCTATCGCTACGTGAACCGTCTTCAGCTGTGCATTTTGAGCACCATCTCACCGCAGCAAGCCGTGTATATCACTTCACTAAACAATCACAAAGTGCACTTGATGTCATAGCGAAGAGTACCCAGTGGCCTACCACAGGTGTCACCATGGCCCGTTGGACGCAAACAAACAGCCAATGTGCGCGTCATTTTCAAGCCCAGCACATCAGCCAAGAGGAGGGTCAAATTTGATGTTTGTCTCAAGCCACTTTAGGTAGTTTGATAGCTCCCCCAGGTTTTCTCAATCCAAAAAATTGGAAGTTCCCTGCTTTTCTCTTTCATGCGCACAGCAACACCATCTTTTTTCTTTTGAAACGGATTTTCAGGTTCGATACTAGGCACTAACAGCAAGGATCCAGCTTGTACAGCTCGACACACCAAAGCAATGGCAACATCAGACGAAGCCGGCGTTTTAGATGGTCCCCCACATCAACGGTACCAACTCAGTCCAGTCGGCCGTCACCTCGTCGCAGCATCTGGCGAGTTTGTGGGGACATTCTTCTTCCTCTACTTTGGCTATGCAGGGAATCTCATGGCTGTTCTCCAAGCGCCATATACGGCGCCAAATGGAGGACTAGCCAGCAGTACTGATATCTGGATCGCGGTGTCGTACGGGTTTGCCCTTTTGGTAAATGCATGGGCGTTTTATCGCATCAGTGGCGGTTTGTTCAACCCAGCTGTAGGCAGCCCCTTTCCCGATCTGGTATATATGCAAACTCATGTTCTTTATATAGGTGTCTTTGGGTTTATGTGTTGGGGGCCAACTCTCATGGACGCGCGCAGCCTTCCTCTTTCCTGCACAGGTTCTTGGGTCTATTTGTGCAGGTGGTCTTGTTGATGCCATGTTTCCTGGACAAGTTGAACAGGCCAACACTCTTCTTGGTCCCAACACTTCTGTTGCTCGTGGTGTCTTTCTCGAAATGTTCTTCACAGCGCAGCTGGTGTTTGTTGTTTTGATGCTTGCGGCTGAAAAGTCACGCGACACGTTCCTTGCACCCGTTGGCATCGGACTTGCACTCTTTGTGGCCCTTATCCCCGGTGAGTAATCCCTAGTCTTCTTACGGTAACATGCCCGAGTGCCAACACTCTCTGATAGGCGTTTCCGTTACGGGTGGCTCTGCGAACCCAGTGCGCAGCTTTGGATGCGCAGTCGCAGGCGCAAGCTTCCCCGGCTATCACTGGATTTACTGGGTAGGACCGGCTCTCGGTGCGACCCTTGCTGCCTTGTATTATCGGCTTGTCAAGCGGTTGCATTATGAGGAGGCGAACCCCGGACAGGACAGTCCTCACGAGGTGTAGTAAGCGGGCGGTCGGCATTGGGGAAAATGCTACCCTACAGCAACGGCGATGCCGGTATTTTCAACGGATAATGGGGACAAGCTGGAGCAAGGGACGATTATTTTCGGGTAATGGATGGAAACATTTTTAATGATTTCGATAAGCGAGCTATAATGTTATGGTATTAAGCATGAATTGTAGGAGCATAGCTGGGAATGTCAACACTTTGTTTCATGCGCTTATGAAACAACAAATAAAGCTCTCACAATAAGTGTCACTACCCGCCTGTAGAAAGTTTAAAACACCACTTATACCACTAAAGCGATACAGTACTTCTTTAGCATAATCCAAAATATTTTTACTGTCAATTCGCGCCTTGAAACAACCAATACCAGCACATGCAAGTACAGCTCCATGCAGCCCTCACTAGCCACTCCTCAAGAATGCAGAGTGTGGCTAGGGCCGCAGCAAATCTATTAAAAGCACTCTCCTCTACCATGAACCCTGTAATTTAGACGTGTTTTAGTCAGTGTTAGTTGGTGATATTAAGATTACGTGGCTTGGCTCAAGTCAGGCGCGATGGATCCCAGCCACTTTGGAATCAAGAAGCTGTCATACCCCAGATGCACTCGATAATCTCGCAAATCCATCACAAAAGATCTTTTTTTCTTTTTTTCACCGACCATCATCATGTACATGAAATGCGGGTTAGAGCTGTCATTGTAGCATTGCAGAGTCAGCAGATAATTTCGGGGACCTCAACTTGGACCGTAAGCTGCATCACCAAGTTGGGGTCCATGGCATGGCGTTCCCTTTGCAGGTTAATGCTTAGTAGTAAAAACCAAACAAGGCTAGCTCTAATCTCGCAGAAACAGATCAATAGCCGACCAGCAAATGGTCTCCGCGGTCATCAGCCCCAGTCGATCCTTCAGGCTCCCCCCCAGCCCCCGAAGAGGCGGAGCAAGCTGTTTGACACTGGAAATAAACGGTCAGCTATGCCAAGCTTAACTCTGATTGGTTACCCTTCCGGAACTCGGCTGCCAGCGCACAGAGATTCAACTCAGCCCTGCTGGGTGCGACAAGGGATGTAGTTGGGAATAACAGTGTCATGCGGGACTGGCAGTACCGATGCAGTCAGATTCTTGTGATGTTAGCGCTGACAGTTGAGGCCCAAGAACTTTTTTGCGAGCGGCCGAACTAAGGATATCACAGCTTCTAGCGAGGTCAGAGTCCGAGGCCAAGGTGCTTATAAGAAGAACAAGACGGACTAACAAACACCATCATCACTCACCACCACTCTTCTACACTTTCAACAACAACGCTAATCAACCACATCAACTCAACAAACTTCTCACACTCGACAACTTCTAATCACTTCTAAACTTTAATCAACACCCCCAAATCACTCAAAATGCAGTTCATGAGCATGCTCCTCCTCGCCGGCACGGCCCTCGCCGCCCCCGCAACCGTCGCCGAACGAGGAAACGACAGCATCGACAACGTTCTCCCTCCCATCGTCCCTATCAACACCCGCTCTGGTGACAGGGACCTCATCGCCAAGCTCCTGACCGCTCCCACCCAGGTCGAGCGCGTCAAGCTCCTCGACCAGCCTGGCGACTACGTCTTTGACTTCAAGGCTGCCACTGGAGCTGGCGAGTCCAAGGGAAAGGGTGGTCGTTCCACATCTGCTACTGCTCTCACCATGCCTGCTCTCATCGGCAACGGTGCTTCCATGACTGTCGCTTTCCTCGGTCCTTGCGGCATGAACACTGCTCACGTCCACAACCGAGCCACCGAGCTCAACATCATTGTCAAGGGACGTCTCGTGACCAACTTTATCATTGAGAACGGTGCCCGACCCATTCAGAACACTATGGATACCTGGCAGATGTCCGTCTTCCCCAAGGGAGCTATCCACCAAGAGTTCAACCCCGACTGCGAGGATGCTGTCTTCGTCGCCGGCTTCAACGATGTCGACCCCGGTGTGAACCAGATTGCCCAGAACTTCTTCGGCCTGAACGGCGATGTTGTCTCGGCTACTCTTGGTGGTGTCCAGACTATCGACGGAAAGGACATTGAGAGTTTCCGTGACGTGATCCCCGCCAACATTGCTCTCGGCATTGATGCTTGCCTGAACAAGTGCGGTATCAAGAGGAACGCCAAGCGCTCCCTCGAGGAGATTCTTGCATAATTTTTCGGTTGTTTTCTTTCATTTGCAAACGGTTCGGTTGGGTGATGGGCATGCATGGTATGGTTCAGACTGATGATGGATGACGGGTAGGATGAGGGAACGAGCACATGGCATATTTACCTTCTTGCACATATTCTGCACATATTCTTGTTTCATATCAGTTATCTATAGACTGTATATAAGTTTTATCATTTTCATTCCTTAGGTACATTATAGAACATCACCCTTTGGTTGTTTTATTTAAAACACTGGAACCTGACCCGCGACGCGCCTGTTTTGAGATCACATTGACTGCAAACATCACAGTGGCAATAGCATCGAGGGCACATAAGAGGTACGGCCTGGGAATGCTGATGGTGATGCACATATTCTATATCTTTAATTGCTAGTGAGTATGCTGCTATGAGGCGATATTGGGCATAGAGTCGAATGTGAGTTTGACAGATACCCGACAGACTAGCCCATGAAACATCCCCACGATTACTCCCCATCGAGAGTTGACTTGGCTGCCAACTTACAGTGATTCCATGCCTTGTCAGCTCGGGTACAGAAACCGAGCACCTGGGCCACCAGGTCCACCAGTGTTTATTGGCAGGTTGAAGCGATTGGAGCAATGCCAAAACGGTCCCTTTCTTTGCTTGGCCTCGAGCATATTCTCATTCTTGATTGGCGCTGCAGTGCGAATTGCCAGCCGAGGTGCCCTGCTCTGAACTGTAGGTGGCTAGCTTGACGCACTTGGCTCTCTTGGGCTGTGGCTAGAGGCCAAGGGCTGACGTGAGGTTGGAGATTGGCGAGGTCTGGATGACGCCCAGTCCACTGTCTTGGATGTTTCCATCCAGAATAACGTTAGTTTGTACGCCTAAAAACAAGGGCCTGACAGGGCTGTTAGCGAGTAAAGAACTTTGGTATGGGCGGCTAGACGTTTAACCATGACCAATAAACCTTGCCAGGTTCGTTGAGTGGAAATATGACACAAAGTCCGATGACTCCCACACGTTTCTGACTCGAAGAGATATTTATCTTGACTCAAATCTCATGAGAATGGTCGGCTTGTTAACATTGTGCCGTCCGTATCGCGTCGAGAGATGACTCAATCGGTGATTTGTCAGACCAGGCCAGCGTAATCTAGCTTAGAAATGGACATTCCCAATTCGAACCATTTTTCCGGCAGACGCGATCCCTGTCGGCTTATCAAGCACCGCTGATATGGAACACCGAAGAAACCGAAGACCGAGCACGCAACGCAAAACAAGCTCGCGTTGAAGAGTTGGATGATAAATATGGTGTTTATAGAATAGCTGTATAAAGATAATCTGTTGCCTTGACTCCCAAATCCCATCTCAGAGTTCCATATCTTAAACAATAACTACATTCTGCCTTCAGCTTCATTCATACCGATAAGACATCGCTCAAGTGCTGACCTTGTCACATCGACACTAATCCAAATGCGACACACAATTAAACCCCAGCCCTTGGAGGGCAATGGTGAGCCTGCCCAGACGCGAGTGCTAGGGTCTTGCTGACAGGCGTTGTTAGGCGCGCGATCTCATCAAACGAAAAGCCTCAAGTCGTCTTCGCGTAAACATGCTGGATCTTCTAGGCAATTGGATCAGCTTTCTCGGCTTTACGATGACGCTATGGATCTTTTCAACCAGTCTGCCCTTGCAGCGTCTTTTGAGGACATGCTCAATGTAAAGAACCGCCCACGGATCACGAGACTGGTGTCTCTTGGGCTTGGCAGTCTCTTGGACTCCAAAGACCAACAACGTCGGATTAAGCAACTCGTTATCTTTATGGCTATCGCATCCCATCTCACGATACCAATGGCCGAGAAGGGGCCGCTCACGTTATACGCTCAAGATCCCACTTTTGCAGCCATAGACGAAGCTTTCCTCAACGGTCTCGGCATCACTGTCCTTAGAACACCATCTTCTTCGGATTTGGGCGATGCAGGACAAATGATCAACGAGGAGACCCTTGTGTACAGCCCATTTTTGACCATCGCAGCATACAAACTCCTATTCTCGCAATCATTACACACATCAACACAATCTCCATCTGGATCACCAAAGATCCCGATTCTCGTTAGCGACGACTTTAACGCGTTGAAACTCAAGTGGGATAAGAGGACGAGCGAGCATAGAGACGTTGAGACCTTGATAAAGGGAGCAAAATCAGGCAACTATCGTCGTCGGGCAGTTAATGGGGAGGGCTTTTGGACCGAGTCTGATCGTCCATTCCCATTGGCGATATACTGGAGGCAAACAGTCACTCAGCAGAAACGAGGTATAGAACGGGAGTCTTGCGCTTCGGCGATGAGCTATCCACGAGAGAGCCAGGTCATGTCTATCCAAGTATAGGTGGCATGTTGGAAGAAGGGAAGGGTTGCGTGTCGGGACATAATAGAACTTATAGAGTTTAGCGATCTAGCGGGCGTTATCGGACAGCAATTGAAGATTACAAAAGACATACTTAGTTCTATTCCTCTGCATCCTTCTCTCGCAAGCTATACACCATATCGGGCAGCTGCCTGTCACCCTCATTATGGTATCTCGTGTCAACTGCATTCCACCTATTCTCTGTAAACACCATCTTCCAGTTATGCCTCATCAGTGCCTCGACCAAGAAAAGTTGGGTCGTGACTTGGCATTATATGGAGACTATCGGCAGCACCCACCTGACCCATCATCTTGCGGGCTTGGACAAGCTAGTCTCTTGAGTATCGCCTCCTGCTGACTTGAGCAGAGACTGAACAGTATCCTCGTTCCAAGCGTGGCCTGCGTTTCTCCGTTCTGTTTCTGCGCTCTTGAGGACAACTTCTAGCGGGAGATTGCCATCGGCATCACGCTTAGCCGCATCTGCTCCATGCTCGAGTAAATGCTTGACCGATAATTTTGAATTCATCTTGACGGCGAGATGAAGCGGGTTGTCGTAGTTCTCACGACGGTAGTTGGGGTTGGCCCCGTGCTGGAGCAAAAGCCCAACAAGGTCTGGTCGGCTGGTTCCGATGGCAATGAGTAGGACGTGCTCGAAAGGACCACCGATCTCATTGACGTCTGCACCCTTTTCAAGAAGCCTGACAACTGTCTGTTTGCTTCCAATCAGACAAGCCACATGAAGAGGCGACCCTGCTGCACTCTTCATCACGGAGACAGGGCTTGCACCGTTGTCTAGTAGCGTGGCCGCAATCAGCTCACATTGATGGAACCTGGGAAACGCGATGGTAGGAGGATTGCTGCCGATGTCTTTAGGCCACACGGACAATCGCCGGCGCTTCCGTGCTGTCACATTCCTTGGTTTGCACCATGCTGGCCCTGAATTTGAGAGGTCGAGTCGTGGCGTTGCACAGGCCTCCAAGGTTGCTTGGAGTGGTGTTTTGCCCTCGCGAGTGGTTGTGTTCAAGTCAGCTCCGTGTTGGATCAAGGTATTGACCACGGATGATTGTAGGTGTGCAGCTGCAAGGTGGATGGGATAGTCCCCTTTGTCGTCAGCCTCGCTGGGAGCTATGCCTTGCTGCAATATCCGCTTCACAGCTTGATCAGCCCCCGCAGAGCAGGCTTGACGTAATCTCAAGGCGGAAGTAGGGAGATAGTCAAGTATAATGCCCACGCTTCTTCTGTTGTCTTCCTCGATAGCCACGGAGAGAGCTTTCTCGATGATGGGTTCAGGATCCGGAGTCTCCATCAAGACCTCCAGAAGGGCCTCGGCGATCCGGACGTTCTTCACCTCCCCACGATAGGGTTTCTTGAGAGCCACTATCACAGGATTCCCCCAGGGCCCTTGTACGATATCGACTCTTGCCCCAGCCGCTAGTAGGTCTTGAACTATTCCCAGGTGGTTATGCTCAGCTGCCTCTGTGAGGACTGTGTCGACTTTGGCCCCGTGTTTGAGCAAGAGACGCACCAGATATTGATCCTCTACGTCGACTGCGAGAGAAAGTGGCCTTCTGCAACCTTTGTTTGAATGGTTCACGTCGGCGCCACGTTCCAGAAGAAGCCTGGCAATGTCCAGTCGTTTCCCGGAGATGGCGGCACAGAGCGGACACGCGTGCTCGTCATGGAGACTGCTGCAGTTGTCTCTCTTTCTGCCCTCCGCGTTGATATCAGCACCAGAGTCGATTAGAGTTCTTGCCATCTCTAGGTTCCCTCGCAGAACAGTAATGATGAGCGGAGGCTGATCAACGTCCTCACCCATACGGTCTGACTCGTCGTCGGATGGAACAGCTCCAGCCTCGAGAAGGGCATTGACTATTCCAACCTTGTTTGTCCTGACGGCCAGTTGCAAGCAGGAAGATGTTAAATCTCCATGGTTCTCGGTTTCGAATGTCGATCCCAGCGTGAAGTCTGCTCCGTTGCGAAGAAGCGTGCGAACGACCTCCTCGTGACCGCCGACAATTGCGGCACGCAGCGCCGTCTCCCACTGTCCTTGGAGGATGTTGACTTGAGCACCTGCACTAAGCAGCCGGAGGACCATATGATGATGTCCACAACGTGCTGCAGCCTGCAGAGCTGTTCCGTAGTAGTGTCCTGCAGCATTGACATCGACGCCTCGCGACAGCAGCATGGCGACCAGGTCGTGGTGGTTTAGAAAGGCTGCAATTTGCAGCACATGTCCGAATCTCTCGTCAGAAGCTTTCCACTGGGGATAGAGCGCCATCAAGGTAGAAATGGCTGCTCCAGGTCCTTGCTTAAACACCTCTTCCAAAGGCTGATTGACCTGAAAGCCGCGGCTACGAGAAAAACATCCCTCCTCTTCGGGGGAAGAACATCCATCGTCTTGGGGATAGGGATCAAAGTAGTACAATGCCTTCTCAAATAGCTTTTGAATGGTGGCTTCTTCGTCAGGAAGTTTGGCTCCAGAATCCAAGAGCACTCTCAGTGCCTCCCCACTTGACACCTTTCGACCTGCTGCCTTGAAGATGGCCGAGTCTTCCCACACAATCAGGTTGGCATCAGCACCAGCTTCGATTAACTGTTTCACCACTGAAGGAGGACAAAACTCTGCGGCGGCTTGGATAGGATACATCTGTTGACCCCCAAGCTCATTTGGGTCGGCCTCCAAGTCCAACAGCACTTTGACAATCTGATCAGGTTCGGACTGAGGGTTGATGTTACGCTGCATGTAGCCATTCCTCGTATAACCGCAGTCTGCTTCTGTGAAGCCTCGAAGAGCGGCTTGGAGAGGCGATATGATAGGTAGAGAAGATCCGGTACTCTTGGGACTTGATCGAGAAGGGCGCCAGATATCCACTTTGAACGGAAACTCTGACAACAGACCTAGCAGAGAATCGAGAGCAGGCTCGCTGACATTTGCCGACACGTCTTGGATTAAGTATTGAGCAACACAGGCATATCCTCTTTCGCAGGCATTGACTAACGCGCCGCCAATAACTATGGTGCTGAATGGTGCTGTCTCTCGTAATGAGATGAGCAACTTGACGATATCGAGGTGGCCATTTGCCGCTGCTCCAACCAGGCAACTGTCTGAGACTTTGGAAATGTCGTGGATGTAGTCAGAGTCAAGGAGAAACTCAAAAAAGGATTTGAAATGTGAATAATGGCCATACATAGCACACAGGTTAAGTGCTTCTGTCAATTCTTCTGGCTTGAGTTGACAAATATGTCTTGAGTTGATGATGGTCAACAGTTCATCAAGATTCCCATGGGTACAGGCGGACCTCAGATCCCGAGCCACAGACCCAGGGGACAAATCATCGCTTGTCTCGTACCTTTGAGTCATCGTGAGCGTCTCCGCCTTGAACCTGTCCAGTTCAACAGGGGTGCAGTATTGGCCTACAATGGCAAAGACTTGCTTCGCCACTGAACAATTCCGACTCTTTGATTGACGCGCAGCGTCAAAAAGAGACCCGAGGCATTCAGTAATGGGTATCCTGGTAGCTAGATGCTCCAGAAGAAGATCGAGAATCGAGAAATGGCCTTGTTCTACTGCGACTACAGTAGCTTTTTCGACTGCATTGTTTCCAAGATCTAGAGCATCTGCCAGGCTGAGGATCAGATCAACCACACTATCATGCCCTGCCCGGACAGCTGAATCAAGGGCGTTGATGTACTTGAAGGAGTCACTCTCTTGATTCTTCATCGAACTGTGTTTCCGAGTCCAGGGATGTTGATCGGCCTCAAAGATGGCCTCGAGGTTTGTGAGAGGGATTGCCGCTACCAAACCATCCTCCTCGCCCTCGCCCTCGTCATATTCGCCGTCTTCTCGAGCAACTCTCTCTGGAGATGCTTCACGTAGAAGGTCTCTGGAATCGCTGGAACGAGCCGGCCATTGCTCTTTCCCATGCAGCCTATCGCGCGGCCGAGACGGGAAACCTCTTGTGAGCAAGAGCAACACAATATCAGCGTGGCCTCCCTCTATTGCGGCGTGAAGTGCATCCTTTGTGTAGCCACTGATAGAATCGTCTGCCCCTGCGTCAAGTAGCAGCTTTACTGTGTCCAAGTGACCATTGAATGCAGCAGCCTGCAAAACGGATCTATGCACTCCTCCTCCTCGTCGAAAAACGCTCGCTCCTGACTCAAGGAGCAATTTGACAATGCTTGCGTGTCCTTTCATTGCCGCAATTTCCAAGGCACTTCCAAATGCTCCCTTTGCATTGACGTCTGCCCCGAGTTGAATAAGTACCAAGACGACGGCTTGACGATTGAGAAAGGTTGCCGTAACCAATGGTGAACCGAATTGACCTTCAGTTTCGATACCCATGCCATTGTCTAGGAGATACCTAACCGTCGCCAGGTCACTATATAGAACAGAGACGGCTACTGCATCTGCCGGAAACGGATGATAAGCGAGGGACGATGTCTTCAGATACCATGCGAGAACTCCAATGTGGCCACCTTGTATGGCTTTTCGAGTCATTGAAGTCACCTTCTCCTTGTTTTCCTCGGATATTAGCTGATGATAGAAGTTGGAATGCTCAAGTCGTTCAAGGTCAGTCACAGAGCCAGCTTCTATTGCCTCCATGATGGCTAGTTCGTAATCTGCGAAGGTCTTGAATGATGCTTCGCTCTGAGCAAGATGAATAGGAATCTGCTGCGGGCCATTGGCCGTTTCGACTCGAGATTCAATGCCAAAGGTGCTTGCTTCTGGCGAGGATGTTCCGGCTTCAATCTTTCTCTCTATACAGCCTGTAAAACAGATCGCATTGAAAGAGACATCACCTTCAGTTCGAGTTGGAAGCAAGCCTTGGGACTCAAAATGGTCTTGAGCTAGCGTGGAGAAGACGCTGATGCCGTCACTGCAAGATACGAGTATCTTTGCCACGTTGCCCGTTTTGACGACAATTTCCTTCAGAGCTTCCATCAGATTGTGCCGATCAACTTCCTTGGCCTTGTCAATGGCGGTAATGACAACCATCAAGGGATCTTGCTCTGCTAGTTCAAGAATGAGCTGCACACACTCGTGGCTGTTCAGTCTGGCGACATGTTGCCCTCTCACTCTTGCTAGAGCCGATCGGCGTTCAAAGTCGGCCCATAGAAGTTCGCGGATCTTTGTTTCGTCGTTTTTGTGAGTGAGTAATTGTGACAAGATGGTACGCATAATGGCGTCTGACAAGGAAACCTCATTTCCATATGGCATCTCGGCGCAGCAGATGTGGGCAAACGGGACAGGAGATACAGTCTCTTGGGCGGCGTCCAACAACTCGTCGACCACTGCAGAGCACCGACTAGGAGGGGCATGAATGAATAGCAGGCAAGATGAGCTTGAGAGGTGACAGGACCGGAACTGTGGGTCGTCCAGCACTAGGTTGAATGCTGATGAATCTCTGACAGGCTGGCTGAGTGGTAGAGGGGCAAGCCACGAGTTCAATCTCTCCTTGTCATCCGCAGCCAAAGTCTTCCAGTATACCAGAGACAAGGGGGAAGATCGGACGAAAGTTGGTTCTAGGAATCGTGATGCTTGAGCCTCGTCCAGTTGAGCAAGATTTGGCATGTCTCTTGCTTGCCGCGTGATTTCCTCTATGCCAGCTGAGTCCTTCCCAGGGCGAAAATCACGTTCCCCAATGGTGTCTGTTGTACTGGGGTTAGCATCAAAAACGAGAGAGTAAAAGTGTCATGGGAGCACATGTCCAACCTACCAAGAGTGTTTGCTTTGTAGTAGCGGACCATTCTCCCTAGATGCTCGAGAATTACGGTATACAGGCGTGTCAATGCCGTTACCAAGTTGTCTCTCATAAAAGGGCTTTGTTGATGAAGGCTCTGGCGTTCGACTAGGGCGCATTTGGTTATTACGCGGGCAATTTGTTCCTATCGCAGTCAGTCGAAGTTTTGGTCTGAGGGGCCTGAAGTGTATCTTACCAACTCGCTGATCACAAGGCCATATTCTTGTGCATCCTCAATCAGCTTCCGAAGGAGGTATCGAATAGCTGTCCAGGGAAAGAAAGCATCGATGGGATCAGACAGCCCCTCATTCTGGCTTTCTTGCTGGAACTGTTTAATAGAGCAAGCCATCTTCTGGAACAGGTCGCAAGTAATGATGTTATTTCCATAAAAATCTCTGAATCTCAACCTTTTGTTGATGCAAATTTGTTCCGATTCACGGGTGGTTTGCATTAGAGCTGACTTGATAAGGACAAGCTGTCAGCCTTTCTGGCCAACAGAGCATAGCATCTCAAGGAAGCACATACCAGGATATCTCTCTTTTGCGTTCTCGCGGTTGTTTCCAGCACGGCCTTCAACTGCTCATCCCCAATCTGAGTGAGAGCATTCTTCCACAGGTTCCCAACATGAACGGGGAGATTTTGCATCGGATTCATGATCGACTGCGCTACAGATGATTGTCGTTCAAGAGGGATAGAGACAAGGCTCGGGGGTCGCAAAAATGGTTGAGATGAGCTTCGAAAGATATATAATGACAGTGGCCAACATTGCTGGATTTATTTAAGCAGATTAGCTGCGCCACGGGGGTTTCATATAAAGCTGTTCTGTTGGTTGTTGGACTGCTGATGCTGGCTCATCCCTGGTCTGTGTTGGCACAGTGCACAAGCATGTATGGGCCTGGTGCGACGACGTATTAGAGTATTCAAGCAAGGCCTGGCTCTCAGTGTGTGAGTGAAATAGAAGAGGGCAATGCCGAGAAAACTTCTAATCAAGAGAGTTCAGCTGGTCGTTGGATGGCAGGACCAACGCAATACGTGCGCGGCCAACAGTGCAAATAACGGGACGGGACGAAGGCGGCTTGACAATTCAAAACGTCCAAGCGTTTTATGGGTAACGGTGCAGATCACTTCCTAATCTACCACAGTTAGTAACGACAAGCTAACTCCGCGGTATGCTAACTATTAATGGCAAGCAAGTCCGCGGACTCCCGCGGCTTCTCCCTCTTCCACATCAATGTCTTCTGCATTCCTCACCATTCCCATCAAGTTGGATCGGACTCAAAAACCCCTCAAGACACCGATTCTAAGCCATGAAGCGCACTAATGCGGGTGATCCGGTAATGGTCATACACCGACCTGCCAGACCTACTCTCTCATGTCGCCCCTGTCGGGAAAAGAAGCGGCGTTGTGATCGGAGCAAGCCCTGCTCAAACTGCTCGCAGAGGGATATTCCCTGTGTGTACGAAGAAAGGCATCAATTCGTCCAGAGGCCAGTGGAGAACGCCCCGGCACAAGTTGGTGCTGGCCCTACGCCCGCCGACTCGACCCCATCTAGCAGCCTTTCGATGGCACCCTCGGGGCACTCGGCCTTGTGAGTATTCTCCCCAGTCCTTACACACAGGTTATTTACAGGCTATGTAGGGACTATTCGGAAGTTCTTGGCCGACTACAGAGATTAGAAGAAGCTGTTTTCCCCACGCCAGGAAATATGCATGGGGGCGATTCTGCGAGCCGCACCATGCTAAGTATGAGCTTCTACTCCACGACTATTCAACGCTTTATACTGATTTGGATGTCTGATGGTCAGATTGTATGCCATTAAGTTCCTACAGCGCCAACACCGTGCCATCTAGCTCTTTTTCCCGCTCAGAACACATTGCACAACTGGTGGCGCAACTCCCTCCGGTCAACCAGGCAAGGAAATTATTTGACCATTTTGCCTCCACGCTTCAACCAAGTTTGTGCATTCTGCACATCCCTTCCGCTCGGGATATATTAGAGAAAACATATCAGATCAATCTTAGAGGCCAGGGGGAACACAAAATCGAAGACTTGCTTTTGCTATTTAGCGTCTTTGCCGGAGCAACACTATCCTGGACTATGCAGCTTCTCCAGGAGTTGAACGCAACCAAGCACAACGCCAAGTATGCCTTTGAGACGTACACCCACCTGGCCACGACGATACTGGATGATTCAAGTCTGCCTGTGACACCATCGACAACAGCGCTAGCAGCAACAGCAACTCTTGCACATATTGTCATCAACTCGGATGAACCATTCCCTGCCAAAGCCCTGGCCCTTCGTCTTCGTTGTCATCTAATGGCAAAATCCATGCTTCTGCATCGCTTAGATACACCTTCAAGTACTAGGGAGCGCATACTTGAAGGTGCCAACGCGATAGAGGTCGAAGTTCAGCGTCGAGTATGGTGGAGTATGGTTGCTTCGGACTGGTAATCACCCATCCCAACGTTATTTCTAGCACCACACTAACCTATTCTTTATCCAGGTTGAGTGCCTTCTCAGGAAGTTCTCAAGAAGGGGTCTACGCATTTATTCCAAGGTTAATGCGAGTCAATTACCCGAGCAACGTCGATGACGAAATGATGAAGCCGTTTGATCTAATCCCCAACTTTCCTTTGTCGACGCCAACAGGAATGACCTGCTTTCTTCACCGCATTAAACTAGCTGACCTCTGCCGAGAGATTGTCGACACCATACCACCCATGATGGACGAATTCTTAGAGGCCGACTATGAAGTGATTCTGGGGTTGGATAAAAAGCTCAATGATTTACTCACAAACCTCCCCATCTTCTTTCGGCTAGACCCTGAAAGTATTCGACAGAGCCAGGACATCTGCAGAGAGCGCCCTTATATCACCTGGCAAAGAATCGTTCTTCATTTTGGCCTACATGCTCGTATTTGCCGACTTCACCGGTCCTACCACCTTGAAGGCTGGTGGAACCCCAAGTATACCTACTCACGATCCGCAAGTGTGCACTCTGCCCATCGAGTACTAGAACTCCGACGTATGATGGATGGTCCAGCTGCTGCGGGTGGTTTCAGGGCCGAGAGGTTCTGGGTTGTTCTGCAGCACGTCACTATGGCTGCTGTCACTCTAGGGACAGATCTATCCTTCAACCCAGACGCACCAGATGCTCAAGCTCGGAAGGAAAAGATCTTGGCGATATACAAGACGCTGGAAGGGTCTGAGAAGGATACACATGGACTAATAAAAGGGATCAAGAAGAAGATGCAGTTGATCATGGCCACTCTCCAGCCTCAACAACGACAAACCGAAAGCTTGGCTGTAGAAACCCCTTCGTCGTCGATGATACCTGAGTCACGAAACGTGGAACCGGGGGTTGCTCCTGTTTATCCGTTTGGAAATGCAGCAACGGGCCATGCTGAGTCACCTGGAGAAGAGCAGTTGCACCAACTTTGGTCGGACTTCCTAGCTGCGGTGCCTGATTTGCAGGACTTTGAATGGACATCTCTTCTGAACGATTTGGACATGGACTTGGATAATGAATTGTAGTAAGATAGCAGTAGGATTACTACCAATGTACAATGAAAGCCAAAATGTTGGGTCATGGGGATGAATGATAATACTCGTTTAGAATGAACATACTGCCTCTTTCACTACCCAAGGTTGTGTCTGATATGGTATATCTGGTCTTGTGCTCTTACCCGGCGCGGCTGCCTTTAGTTATCCGGCGCCGAATTACCCGCATAAACTCGGTGCCGAGTAAGCCGGATACGGGGGTGTTTTTTTGAAGTGCCCCCCGATGCATTATGCGAGTGCATCAAGCCGCTGGGGCCGCTGACGAAAGGCCCGGAGTGTCCGGAGTCCGGAGTTTGAACTTCGGGGCCGATTACCTAATTTGGAAGTACATGCCCGCGGACGTCCGCGGGCCCTTCTCCGGTGTCTAACATATAATTCATTTTGCTTCCTGCTCATACTACTTCAAATCAACAATCAAGTAGACATCAAGTTCCTCTTACTAGCACCAAACTTTAAGTCATGTTGCAAAAAACAAAGGTATGTTGCACCCTCTCCTTTCACCACCGCTACTAACATGTTCCAGGCCATCATCATCGGAGCCGGACCTGCTGGTCTGGCAACCGCTCTTCGCCTACATCAAAAGACAAACATGCTCTGTACCGTCTACGAGATTCGGCCAGAGCCGACGACTCTAGGTGGTGCCATTGGAATCCCACCCAACGGCATCCGCCTACTGGACCGTTTGGGTGTATCCGATGAACTCCACAAATATGGCAGCAGCCACTCCAACCTCTCAATGCACTCCATCAGTGGCAGTTTACTTGGACAGCAAGATTTGATCGGACCTGCTCGGGAAATTACTGGATTTGGTTATCTGCGCATCAAGCGGACGGATCTGCAGAAGGTCATGACTGACGCTGTCGACAAGGCCAAGATTCCCATCCATTATGACAAACGAATCACCTCCATCAAGGATACAACAGATGGCGTTGAAGTCACTTTCTCAGACGGAACTGTCGATACTGGCGACCTACTACTTGGGTGTGATGGTATTCATTCCGCTGTGCGAAAACTCCACGTGGATCCGGATCAAGCACCTGAGTACACTGGGATGGCGGCTCTGGGAGCCATTGTGCCAGCATCTAACCTCTCCGAGGCGGCAAGGTCGATCAGAGGGATGAACATCACTTTTACAGAAGAGGGTATGTTGCTTGCCATGACGTGCACAGCTTCGGATGATGAGTTCTTCTGGGCCTTTTCCAAGGAGGTTCCCCTGCCCGACTCGGGAGACGCGAGAGATGGATGGGAGGTCCGACGAAAAGAAGAGGTGGATGGCTTCAAATCATCTCTTCTCGACACTTTGAAGAACGCAGGTGGAGAATGGGGAGATGTCATGAGGCAGCTTGTCGACAACACGTCCGTGGTCAAATTCTATCCCACCTACAAGCTACCTCTTGATAGGCCATGGAACAAGGGGCGCTGTCTACTCCTTGGAGATGCCGCGCACGCAATGCCTCCCCATGCTGGCCAGGGCGTGTCGATGGCGCTCGAAGATGTCTTTCTTCTTGGTCGGCTGCTCGAAAACAAGCCTCAGTCCATACCAGACACTGCCCAGAAGTTCAGTGAGATCCGGAGACCTAGAGTGAACGAAATGGCCAGCAGATCTGTTCAGAATGGAACAATCAGAAAAAAGACGGGGCCTTGGGGTTTGTGGGTGAAGGAGATGGGCTTGTGGATGTATATGCGTGGCTTCTGGGCGTTTGGCATGAATCGATGGGGTTCAGCTACGGAACAGATGGTGTACGACATCGATGAGGTGCCTATCTAGGCCTGTAGAGTTGTTTGTTTGCCAAGGATGGGATAGACATGGTATTAGTAAGTAGACATCTAGGCTGTTTTGGAAGTGTATTATAAGGAGATTTCTGTACTCTCGGTAGTTTGTTTATCTACAAGTTCATTGTATGTACGGGAACTTTTCATTCTTCCTCAATCTCTAACATGTTCATCGCTTGACAACCTTGAGCTCGATGAATCTCAGAATAGGGAAAGCCACGAGAGCGAATCCACACCCGAGCCACATGCCGAGATCAGCCAGTGAGGCAGCCTCAGAGACCGGACCAATATACCAGACCTGGGACATGCCAAGAATAGCTCCAACCCATCCAAGGATAAAGCTGGCAAAGGCGGCATATCCAACTGGGAGGTAAGACTTGTCCTCCCAGGCAGTCCAGTCGAAGCCCTTGCGGCCACGGAAGAAAGCATGCTCCATTCCAACTATGCAGATCATCAACATAACCCAGTAACCCATCAAGGCAACAAAGTTCTGGAAGATGACAAGTAGGTGCTCGCGGCCAGCCATAGCGAGCACCAAGGCAATGAGGGTAAGGACACAAGACCAGAACCAGCGAGGGACGGCCTTTCCATATCGGCCAAGGACCTGGCATCCGAGAGCAGCAGAGTAGATAGATGGGGTGCTGTTTGCGATGACACCAAGCGCGATAATGACGGAGCAGAAACGTCCAAAGCCATGAAGAGGGTCGTAAGCAGCCACGATCAAAGCGCCAGTGCTGACAGCATTGGCATCAGTCCAGGCTTTGTTGTTGGTAAGACCGGTAGCGAGACCAATGGCAATGAGGTACACAAGGTTGAAAGAGAGTGTGAGACCCGTGGTGGTAAGGAGAAAGATCTTGAGACGAGAAGTGCGCTCGGGGTAGTAGACGTAAAAGTCGGAGGCGGCAGCGGCCCACGAGTTGGGGACGTAAAAGCAGAGAGTGAAAAAGGAGAGGCGGTTGGCAGCGAGGGCAGAGCCAGTAACAGTAGGCTCAGCAGCAGCGTCGAAGTATGGACCAGCAGTTCCGATGAGAACAGCGAGGACAACGACCTGAGGGATCCAGGCATATCTAGATAGCATTAGTTTATGACACCAAGGGTGGAAGAGGGTAGCATACTGTTCGTATTTGTGAAAGATGCGCATGCCAAAGACGGCGATGATCAATGTCACAATGGCAACGACGATGATGCCCACTTGGATTGTCATGCTCCCACCGCTCACGGCAGAGAGGACCTGACCACCAATGATGCAGTCAATTGTTGTGTATCCAACCATGAGAACGACGTTCAGAAGAGTGGGCAACTTGGCTGGCCAGTATCCCATAAAGTAACGCAGGACGACCTGTGACATCCGTGTCAGCAAAGAACGAGAGCCAAAGGGTGGATTTCATCTCACCATTGTTCGGTTACCGCTCTGCGGTCCCCATGTTGCCATGTATGCAGTTGAACAAGAGCCAAGAATAGTTCCAAAGACGGCAAGCAGTGCGCTGTCCAGGAAGCCCAAGCCAAAGACCATTGGACCAAAGAGACCGGTAGCCAGGTTGTTGAGTGATAGGTTGGCACTGAACCACAGCACAGCGACCTGAAGATCAGCAGCATGGGATGGAGCCTGACGTTCACTGGGCAAGACACGATCAATGCCTCTTGCCTCGAGGCCAGCGAGCCCCTCAATACGGTTGTTGAGCTTCTTGAGGGAGGACATCGATGTGTCGGGCTGCCCAGTCGAGCTCATGTTTTCATCCGTGGATGGCGTCGTGCTCACCATGCCACGCTTCTCGTTGGCGAGCTCTGGATCAGGGTTTGAAGCCGTCATCTTGATGGATGGAAAGAAGCAGGGCAGAACAAAGGAAGAAGAAAAGAAGAAGGAATGGAACGTGCAGATGGACGGCTGTGTGGGAGCTACAGAATGCAGTGCAGCATGGTACAACAGACAGACACGTCTAGCAAGAGGGAGAAAATAGGGGAGCTGGGTTAGAAAGACGTTCTTTTTCAGAGCCTGCAGGAAAGGGAGCAGCTTAGAGTTTTGTTTAATGACTTGAGTGCATAACCGGTGGCCACACTCCCGCGTTACGTTGGTCAAATGGGCTTCCTTTTGGGTAAGCTACGCGATGCCTCGATGGTTTCACTGCTAGCATGGCCCCGTCCTTTCAGCCCCCAAGGATTCAAACGCATAGAGGCTTGCGTTGTCTCTTGCTGCGAGTCTGCGCTGGCCAAACGCATCGAGACCCTGAACCCTGGTTACATTTGGCTTTCACTGTGCATTAGCAGCGGTGAAACCACTACCAAGAGCTAACGCCTTCTTCTCCACTCACCCACGACACCCATGCACGAATCAAGGCTAGACAGGGCTCACGAAGCACGGGCTGCCGACTCAAGCGGGAGCCAAGAAATCTTGGGCGGGAGCCAAGGAACAAGTCCGCGGGGTGCGCGTCTGCCGGAGCTAGGGAGGAGGGTCCAGAGGGGCAGACAGGCATTCCCACTGCAGCCAAGACAGAGGATTTTACACTTCATTTTGATGTTCTAGATCTAATGTTTTACATGTACAGTTGTTGAAAGAGTAAAAGAACGCCGGAATTCATCCCATAGCCTCCGTAGATATGTGCAATCATGGCCTACTTTGTCGTGATATCCACCTTGGTCACCACCATGATATGATCACCCGAATTGTGCCCATGTCGAGGACGCCCGGTCGTGATCTCAGCTTCAGTCTGATAAGACTGTTTTACCAAATCAGGCATATTCTGGCCAACGAGCTCTATCTCGCTACCCTGCTCACGAGAGAGCTCCGTCCTTCCATCCTCATCATCTAACTTGGCCCACAGCGACGCCTTGCTGGTCAAGGTGTGGCGGCTCTGGGGCATGCGACGACCCGAGCTGTCGGGATATGATGTGTTTGGGTACGAAGGATTTGACGAGTCGCCCTTGGAGCCGAGGGCGAGGCGGATTACTGGCCAGCAGAGGGGCAGGTTTCCGACGCACATGGCCACACCGACCTCGGCGACGTACCAGTAGAGGAAGACATACGAGTTGGGGTTGCTGAAGTTGTAGTATCGGTTCAAGACGGCGGCGAGGATCTAAACAGTCAGTGATTGAGGCGTAACAAGGGATATGTCCTTCTTACGTTGAAGACACCAAGACCAAAGACGCAGCAAAGTCCAATTTTCCTGTAGATGTCAGTAAAGCCGACTGGGTAATTCCAAGGGTTACTCACCTCTTGCGTGGCAATCGAATCTTGATCATGAGAGGAATAGGTACGAGAAGCAGCATCAAATCGGATGAAATGTTGCAAGCCGTCGCAAAGATCATGTGGTTATAATACGTCGCGCATTGCACTATAGACTATTAACATCTGAAATCAACACGACAGATGACAACTTACTGATCTTGACTGGTACCCTCCAATACTCATAAGTGGGACTGCACCAGTAAAAGACAAACATGAGCGTGACAAGCACATAAGTCACGGCGCAATACGCAGCGACGACCCTGACTCCCCAGCGTTGTCGCGTCGATGTTCCTTCTGTCAACCGACCGTACATCAATAGCAGGCATGCCTTGACTGTCCATGTAGCCGTGAGGGTAAAGATCTCGAGGACAAATGTCATCTTGCTGCCCCAGATGGCTTGCGCCTCTCCCTCGGGCGTGAGGTTGGCGGCAACATCGGGGGGCAAGTAATTGCTACCATTCTTGGCGACTTGGTTGATGCAAACGACAACACCGGTAAAGTTGAGCTATAGACGAAGGATGTCAGTCATCTGCAGAGCAAAGATGGAAAGGATGGGATGGTAGCGTACGAGAGCAAAGACCATGAGATAATCTTCAATGGCCAAGAGACTCCATTTTCCAATCTTCATCCGTCGAGCTATTCTGCAAAGTAAACAGTCAATGAAAGGATTCTTGCCAAGAAATATTTGGTAATAGTAATACTCACAGTCGACAGACAACAGCTGCCAAGCCAACAACCCAAAGAGTCCAAGACTCCAACAACAGCGAGTCTAGAAATTCCATGTCGATGACAATATTCAACGTTCCATGCCCGCCAAGGGCAGACTTGTCGCTTGTAAAAAAGGGAAAGAAACGAAAAATCTCGCGGAGAAATTCCTGCAACATCTTCCCTAGAGGAAAGCTTAATATTGGAACGGCTTCGTTTACAATCAACCCCGTTCAGGGGAAACCATCTCGACACCGGCGTCAAGCTCTCGACCATGGTCTCGCTCCCAGACCACACGTTTCGGTGTTGAGCTACCTGGGTTCTTAGCATGCGGGATATTGGTGCGCGTGTAACTTAACTTGCTTTGTCTCTTTAACCGGTTGGATTTTAACCTCGAGTCCAAGCAGCCACTAACGATTTCGACAGGGACCGGAGGGCCACCAGATCTAGACTAAAAAACGCTGGGGTCCAAATTATGGTGACATCGAAGGCGCTCGAGACCGCGGGTCGGAAGACGGCCCTGGCTCCCCGCGCCGGCTGGGCAAAAGCTTAGCTCCCCAGGGTCACACGATGGGGGATGCGAATATTGCGAGATTCTTGAGCTTCTTGGATGATGACGATGATGATGGTGATGTGTGATTTACAGAGCCTCAACGAGGCTCAGTTAGCATTTATTGACACGTATATTAGGTTCCATCTAAAGTGGTTCTTCTCCTGTTGGTTCCATAAATACAGCAATATCCCCTCGACCAACAAAGGATTTGAGCCTGTTCCTTCGTACTGCCGGGATTCTCCGGTATTTCCGTCCCCTCGTTCCAGGGATCATCCTTATCCAGTGCATCCTCCGTACCTTTCAGCTCGGGGGATGGGGAAGGGTTAGTGGCCGTGCTACTGGAAGAAATAACCCATTTAGTGCAAACCCATGGTTCGAGTGCTTCGTAAACTACGATAAGAGGAAGCAAAAGCAAGACGGGCCAGCAGGGGCCCTGCAAACCGACCTTACGCGCGTTACAGCACAGCACTTCGTACCTATAGCCCCTTCTATTTCCACCTTGTCGATATGCACCCTCGACGAATAAAGTGTGCAGCCCGAGACCCAGCCATCTTGACGCTAGCAAATTTCTTCTCCATGGGCGATTTATTCTCGTCCATTATCGTCTCAGCCAGCGCCGTTGCCCGCACCACCTAATCTACCGTGTATAAGACTCTAACGTAGCACCCGATTAGCTTCTCCAGCGCATTGCCCATCTCTAACCAACCATGACGACCCCACGGACAGCTGTGGACGCTGTCGACTTCAGCCACCTCAGCTTTGACTTCCTGATCGTCGGTGGGGGCACCGCCGGCCTGGCTGTCGCCTCACGTCTCGCAGAGTCTGATGCCTCGTACACGGTTGGTGTCATCGAGGCGGGAGGCGTCGTCGCCCAGGGCGAGGACGACATTGACGTCCCAGGCCTGTACGGGAGGTCACTGGGCGGCCGCCACGATTGGCACCTTGCAACGGTGCCGCAGCAGGGTCTCAAGGGGCGCACTCTGCCCTGGCCAAGAGGCAGACTTCTGGGAGGCACTAGCGCTCTCAATTATATGGCCTGGAACCGCGCCAGCAAGGATGATTACGATGCATGGGAGGCCCTGGGAAACGAAGGGTGGGGTTGGGAAGGTCTGCTGTGAGTCCATCCATCTCTTCTCAAGGATTCCTTGTTTGCATTGCCGTTAACGACAGGCAGACCATTTTTCAAGAAATCAGAGACATTCCACCCTCCAAGTTCCCATGTACAGAAGCTGCAGAATGTCTCCCACGACGCAGACACGTTTGGCTCCTCGGGTCCCATCCAAGTCTCGTATCCCACTGACTACTCCCCCACGCACAATCTCTGGCATCCGACTCTTAACGCTGTCGGCGTCGAGACTAACTCATCTCACGTTGGGGGTTCCAATGTCGGCGTTTGGACATGCGTCAACGCCGTAGACCCTCGATCAGCCACTCGTTCGTTTTCAACTGGCTACTGCTCGGCCACAAGGAGCAATCTGCACATTCTCACCAACGCTACGGTAAATGAGATTGTTCTGCAGGAGTTCGATGGCCAATATGTGGCTACGGGCGTCCGCTTCTCATGCAAGGGGCAGGAACACATTGTCTCAGCGTCCCGCGAGGTTATCCTGTCTGCTGGTACCATCAAGTCACCGCAGATCCTTGAACTCTCCGGGATCGGCAATCCCAAGGTTCTGGCTCAGACTAAGGTGCCGGTCAAAGTTGACAGCCCGACGGTGGGAGAGAATCTCCAGGACCACTTGAGTAAGCACCCAAATCTTTCCTCAGACTTGTCTGCTAACGTGAGGGATCGACAGTGTTGGCGGCGATATTTGAAGTCGACCCTCTTCTCGCTAATCGAGATGATCTACTGACAGATGAAAAGCTCGCCGCTGTCGCGTGGGAAAAGTATTCTCAAGACAAGGCCGGTCCACTGACAATCCTACCCTGCTCTCTTTGCTACGTTCCCCTCAACCACTTTGTGCCTGAAGAGACTCTGGCTCAGCTCTCTGCCAAGGCTGATAAGCTGACGGCATTCGATGCCGACAAGAAGGCCATCTTGAAGCAGCGACTCAATGGAAAGTCCAAGCTAGGCCAGATTGAGTACATCTTTGACCTTGGCAACTGGAACCCCTTCTTCCAAGGCCAAGACGGCAAAAGGTACGGCACAATGCTCCAGATCCTTCAATATCCCTTCTCCGTCGGGTCAATCCACATCCCGCCCTCCTCCATGTCGGGAGAGGACCACCCCAGCATCGACCCGCGCTACTACGGTGGCGCAAACGGGGCGCTAGACTTGGACGTGATGAAAGAGGCGGCGCGGTTTCTAGACCGCATCGTCCACACGGAGCCCCTGGCCGGCATCATCCGCGCCCCAGCCTCTCCGTCCTTGGCAACGCTTCGAGACGATCAACGCCTCGAGGAGTGGATCTCTGACAATACAATTACCGATTGGCACCCAGTAGGCACTTGTGCCATGGGTGGACGTGCCGGCATCCGGGGCGGCGTCGTCGACGACCGTCTGCGTGTCTACGGCGTCAGGGGATTGAGGGTGGTCGACGCGAGTGTCATGCCGCTACAGATCAGTGCACACATTCAAGCTACTGTGTATGCCATAGCGGAGAAGGGGGCGCACATGATTCTAGAAGATGCGAAAAAGTCAAGATAGATTGCAAGTAGATAAGGTTATTTCCACGTTTCCTTCAGAGTTCACAACGACCCGTTCAAGATGTCACGGAGACTGTGCATGCTGATCCCGTCAGTCCGAGCGAGAGTGGCACAACCTTCACGACATGTGGCGGCTGACTATCAACACCGTCTGCGTTAGTGCTTTATCGAGAAACCAATCGCATCTCAGGATCAGAAGCTGTCTTTATTCGTGGGATTCGCATAACGCGGCTACCGGTCTTAATCCATCAATTATTCCCTTCTTTATGACTCGGACTAGTTCACCAAGAGCGCACTTTATTCAACATTCAGCGCGTTGTTGATGCCACGATTCAAGATAGACGTAACATTATTCAAGTCGAGAGAAACTGATTCAGAGCCATAAGCCGGCTATATGGTATCAGATCTAATGGATATTCAGAGGTCCTGGCCTGACTAAATGTCACTTGGTGTCACCGTGTTATGTCACTCACATCACTTTCAACGAAGCCTATCTAGCACAATATTTGCCGATTTTGCTAGAGATATCTGGCTAAGATGATCAACTGTATGCTAGCCCAGGTTACACTGGAACGAAACAACTTTAAATCATCACAAGATAAGAGCTGAGCATCTAACACAGTTTGATGTACGCGTGGTAACCCAGAGTCCTGATCGAAAGATGATGTCTCTTCAACAGTTGACAAGTTCTCATACACTGCATGAAGCATTTGTCCCAATCTCACGTATAACCAGTATCTCACACCAACACTAGTCCTCCCTAACCTTCTTCGAGTTTGCAAACGTCTCCTCAACCATCTTGTTCTGATGAATAATCTCATCCCTCGCCCCCTCCCAGGTCTTCCTCTTCCCTGTCTCAAAATACCGAAACATATGCGCTGTCTCAACGCCGTGGTTCATCAAGTTGTACATCTCTCTATCCTTCCACCAAAACTTCCATCCCGCCCAACCCCAGCCCAGGTTCTCCATACCTGTTCCGGCCTGTTTGTGCATCCAGGGCTGAAACTCGTACTGTTTCACCATGCTGACATCCAATCGCGGCTCAATTGACCAATTCTTTGCAACCCAGTCTTGATGTGTGTCTACCCATTGTTCCATCTCCTTGTATGAAGGCAAGTCGCTCACGCCCCGCCAGACGTTTGAGATGGCCATACTCATGACGTCGCTGAATGAGAAGCCGTTGTTCTTCCCAAACGCCGAGTAGCACAGCATTGCGCAGCTATCGGCATACTTGGGCGGAAAGACGTTCATGTATAACCGGTGAATCGGAGGGCCTCCGTAATTATGGGCTTTAGGGGTGCTGGTTTCAACGAATGGTGTCAGGGAAAAGTCGGCACCATAGCCTGTCGTGAAGATGACACTGTCAACATCATCCAGCACTGTACCGTCATCAAACTCGATCGACTTTCCACCAATAAATCGCTTGATACCATGCAAACTCGTCAAGCTTCCATCTTGTAGGTGAGGAAGACAGTCCTCGATCAGACCGGGCAACCGCAGAGTGATGCTAGGAAATGGCTTTAGACGCCATTCTGGGTTTATCTTGAAGCCAGCAGTCCGCGAGGCGAGCAATGAAGCTGCCCAGTTTGCCATGTTTCTGTGAAGAGCTGGCAAGTTGCGGGCAATCCATTGGCTGATATTGCGGCGTCTCCATGAGATGATTAGATCTGTTGGTCGTCCGTTGCGGTACCGCTTCACGACGATCTGGCCGCTTCGGTGAGAGACGTACACCTTCCGAGCAGTGCTGATGAGCTGAGGGGCAATCTCGCCCGTGGTGGTTGCGAGACCAAGGAGTACCACAGTCTTGTCTTGGTAAGCCTCAGGGCTGTTGGCTATTAGCAATGATCCTGTCAACGTATCTGAGCTTACAGCCGTTGACATCTCAACGTAGGCTCCTGGAACCAGTCTCTGAGGGTTGAGTTCACTGACCTTCGATATTGCTGTGAATGCACTATTTCTCCCTCATACGTCTCTTGTCCTGGAAAATGTGGCATTTTCTTCTCTGTCTGATATCCATGGCAAAAGACAATCTTGTCAAAGTCTCGTGTTTCGGTCTCTCTGGTTTCTACTCTCTTAAGCTGAAGGGTCCACTTTGTATCATCCTCATTGCGCTGAACGAGCTTAACGCTGGTGTTGAATACGATGTGTCGAGTCAGGTCGAAGTGATCAATATAGTCTTGCATGAACTCCTGGAACTGTCCTCGACTGAGGTGAGGAGGATATTCGATGAAATAGTCAGTTGCATGCCAGCGAGACTTGGAGTAAAGAACGCACTGTCTGGCATCGGAAAGTCGGTGAATCCACAAGTATACTTGCTGATATTCGCGCGAGTGTCTATTTCGCATTTCCGTCAACAGACTTCGCGGCAGATGGTGAGAAATGACTATCACCTTTCAGAGCCGTTGTCCATCCATGATCCGCATCATAAGCCCAAAGCCCTCCAACTTTGTCTCTTCTCTCAAACAGTGTAACATCGAATCCATCCTCAAGTAGCTGCTTGAGCATAGAGATTCCTGTAGGGCCTGCTATAGTATGAGCGGGCTGGTTTAATACCTGGTTGAAAATACTTGCCAGCGCCAATGACAGCCACTGTAGTTTTCTCCATCATTTCCCACCACAATCGAGTTTGTGCAAATGTGCAAATGCAAGCTTGGGTATGGCAAAAGAGATTTATCGTGGATGTTTCAGGCCAGTGCGATACCACTCTCTTATTATGTTCTCAGCAGAAGATCAGCTCTCAGACTCAGCAAAGCCCCTCGAGAAGCTTACGTAGGATGTCTCAAGAGCGTGCGCCCGTCCCCTCATTGAGCAGCTCGGAATCCCAAGTTTTGGATTGGCTAGTTCTTCCGGGACGACGTGTAAGGCGTCACACGCGATGCTTCACAAGCCAATAAAATAACAGGTTTGACAACGGATAAGCCGGACACGGATAATCATCCGAACTAAAATCTCACCTCAGAGATAGATTGTTGAAACAGGCTTTCGCAAGGGTTATTGGCGAGCCGACGAGTTGTGGTGAAGGAATATGTCGTATGAGAGAAGATAGCGCACCATGTGCACTTTCTTCGTATAGCTGACACGTTTACACCGGTTGAGGGAATTGGCGATGAGAAACTGCTCGCTTGGCAAATTTGAAGCTCATTCACTGTGTCTACAAGTAGAAAAACGCCTAGTAGCCCGAGGCCACGTTGTCCGAGTTGGAAGTATGTAACCATAATGAATTTCCATTCCAGTCTAGGGTAGTAGTCATGACGTCATTGTCTCTTTGAACAGTCATCGCCGGATCACGTGGAGAGGTGATGTGGGTAATTCACGTGCTTGACTCCACCAGAAATTAGCCACAGCAAACGCGAGACGCACGCGTGACGCGAAGCCAACAAAGCCACACCTGACACGCGCACCATCTCCAGTCTGCGATGAATGGTGGCACCTTGGTCAAGACTAGGTGCTTTAGAACAATCACTCATCTCACGTCTTGATAATATGAACTATAAATTAGCAAATTGGAGGTTGCGCTGAAAGACTCTAGCACCGCGACATATTCAATGACGACGTCATTCTGGACGAACCTGTCCGACCTTGGTAGAGCATTGCACCGGGCTGAGAGTCAACGCTGGAAGTTGGCTGACGGTGAAAGCGTGAATGACCAGGGAGTGGGATCATGTGAATAGAGTGAGTCGATATCAAGGCACTATAAGAGAACGTTGAGCCGTGTCTTAGCTCTTGTATCTAACTCTCCAACTCTACGAGAAGACACGTGCCCTGCTTGATAAGGCAGATATTAGATTTCTTCTCCGTTCACCATGCAGCAGGTCACGCGCAAGTACTCGGGTCTTTTGCCTTGGAGAGATTAATCGATGAATGCTGCAGTTGTGCCGCCACATTACGTGACAGACTGACAGTAGAAAGTATCTCTACAACTGCGAGGTCGCAAATATCTGACGCCCTTCGAGATCTTTGCCCGTTCTTGGTGTCCATGAGCTGATAAAGGACTGTTTTCCAACATGTTTCATTTTATCGTCATCTTTTTGAGGTATTGATGGTATTGGCTTGTATCATAGAGCGACATGATTGTGACAGAGGGCACAGAGCTTGCATTTACGGGCATTCAGAGACGGCCCGATGCTATGCACAGCGATAACCTTAATGGAGACAGTCCTTTCGAGATATGCCACCTGAAGAGCTCATGTGCCTTCGTCAAATGTACGAAATCAAAGATAAAAACCCCTGCCTAGTGCCCATGGTTTGCTCTTGATATCTTCTTCTCTGTCATCCCCCTTTCAACTTACAGACCAGCTCACCTATCAACCCGTTCCACACAACCCTGGCACACCTCAAAAAAATAAATTGCCTTCATATTTAGGTACTTCAGAATGGGCTGCGTCCAAAGTAAAGAGGCCGGTCACCATCTGGTTGGAAACCGGCCAGCGATGTTGACCGGCCCTCTTCCCCAGGCAAACGCAATCCTGCACCGGCATCCCCCTCAACAAACTGTCCAAGACACTCAGGGCTACCAGCAACCTGCCAATAATCAACCCAACTTTAAGCTTACACAAGTGGTTGAGGACGCAGAGCTCCCTGATTATCACCCTGAGGCATCGGTCGACTACATCCTGCGAACCATTCTGGACGCTGAGAACTTTTCCAAGCATGGAATTAAGGGCGCCTTCAACGTCTTGGGCGACCGTCATTTCAACATCTTCATTGACTCTAGCCACTCGCTGTCTTCCGAGACTCGATGTGCAATCTTGTTGGTGGCCACCGTCTTGTTGATCGTGGCGCAGGCCAAGGACTGTGACATGACGTTTTACTTCACGAGCTACCCGAACAAGAAGAGCAAGAGTCTTTCCGAGATTGACCGCCGGCATCTAAAGGACCTAATCAACTTGTGGAAGACCCAGAGCTGGCAGGAGGCTCTCGGGATGGTGCGATACACGCGGTCTCTCCAGGACAAGTTGGGGATCCAGTCCTGGATCCATAACCACAGAAACATTAGCGATGATCAGAGTGATGTTGAAAAACACGCCAAGCTTCTCAATTACTGCCGGGAGAAGATGCTTGTCTTTTGGCACGGCTGGCACCAGCGAGAGCTCACCGTGGACAGCCTTGAGAGGCTGTACGGATCAGCCATGGTCAATGCCAGCCAGCAGCTGAACTCCTTAAACTCTACTGCCTTCACCTACAAGAGGGCAATGGGGCAGTACACTCGTCTCCAGGAACTGTACCAAAAGGACCCATCACAAGCTTTCCCCGTCTCAAACATCTTCCTCCTGGGGACGGCCATTCAACCGACTGAACTGGCCGCCATCCAGGAAGCCCAGAATATTGGAGCAAAACTCGGCAGTAGCTCTGGAAGACCTACAACGCTCAACATTGAGGGGCGAGGTACCCTCTTTCAAATCTCTTCCGTCGTCATGATCGACCGTATGACTGAAAAGTCTATCAAGCTCTACAAGAAGATGGACAGCTATGGAAAAGGCGAAGATGATATCAACGATCTGAACACGCTTAAGGAGAGGAAGGTCCTGACAAATTTCTTGAGCCCTGGCGCTTTCTTCAAGATTCTCAACTCTCATGAGCCGGCAGTGGACAACGACGTCCAAATGCCAACGGGCGACGCCATGTATGGAAGGCAGCTGCTCAACGCCACGGGCCATACTATCACTCTGCCAAGTGTCAAGCAGGTCAAGAGAATCTTTGGAATTGAGGATCTGTTGGCACTACCTCGCGCTATAGACGACAGTGACGATGAGGATGATAAGCCAGCGGCCCCTCAGACGGGTCGTGCCAGGTTCGAAGTCTCGACTGATGCAGCAGAGCGTAGTTCTGACAAGTACGTTACGCCTCCCGCATCAAGCAAGGCCTGACTGGTTACCTGCGCTGACAGTTCTTGCACTTGAGACTGGGAGCTTTGAAGGAGGAAAATGGGAAGGGAAGGGGGACAGTTTTGTTCAGAAGGAGAGGGTGAAATATTGATATGCAGATGAGTGGATTTCAACTCGTAGTAACTTCTTAATCGAAATCGTTGGTAAAAACACCGCTAAGAACACCCAAAAGCGTCTATCCGACGCTCTGATTCGCTCTACTCCGCTCCTTGGAGTTTCCGACGCGCACGGAACTCATCCGTTCTCGACTATTCACCGGCTTCCTCTTCCTGGTGGCTTGCCTCGAAAAAGCCTCTCAAATTAATCTTGCTTGAGCTGAGATGAAGTCCGAAGCCGACCCAGAAGGCGAGAATGCATGTCCAAGGCCATTGTAATAGCTATTTACAGGATTAAAATATGTCAGACGAGGAGAAGTTTGGAGTACTAACGCAGCACGGCATATGGTAGGTATGCCGCATACAATAGAGTCTGCTTGGCCGCATGACTGATGACCTCAGGACCTAGGTGATACATGTTGTGACACACAATGGCTGTGCAGAGACCGGTGACTATACCATAGACACTGGCTGCAAGCTCACCAGGACCAGACAGACGCTGTTTCGACAGCAGTGCTCGAGTGAGGTACAAAGCAATGGGGAACTGAACCAGCAGCTCGACATAGACAAGGAAATCGAAGAAGTGTCCAGGAGTCTCAATATGGTAGTACGGGTCAGACATGGTGGTAATGTACCACTGGCGATAGGCAACGAGAAAGTGAAGAGGTGAGCCTGGGGGTTGGCAGAGAGACTGGGGATAGAATGGGACAAAATCAACGCCTGGACATTGTTGTCAGTTTCACGAACTTGTTGAGGCGTTGGGCACTCACCAAGCATCGCACTCAAGTGCAAGAGCACGACGAGCAAGTAGACATAGTCTCTAGCTGGCTTAGGAGACGCCATGATGAAGAAGTCGCTATGATGATTGTAGTTTCAGGGATTGCAGAGAGTGAGAGAAGGATGAAAGCAAGAGGAAGAAGTGAGGAAGAGGGGCTACCGTGTTTAGCCTTAGACTGACATTGCTAGGAGTTAGTGCGCTATCTCAAGCAAAGGGAAATTGGTGCACGGGTTGATAAAGGGTTATTGAGCTTCGCGCTCGGGCTGTTAGTGCTGACTGGATGGCGGTAATTGCATGGAAACGTGTCTTGATTGGCCTAAATGGTATCTCGATTGATGACCAGTCTCACAAGTGACAACAAAAAAGGAGAGAAAGGTGAAGAAAAGAAGAATGTACATGTTCTATAAAATATTGATCGAAAAAATTGTCTATGAGCTATGTCTAACTAAAAACTCGCATCTACTGTTTGGGCCTCAGGCTGAACCGGCGGATCTCCGGCTTCAGCGACAGCAGTCTCAGTAGGAATAGGGGCATCCTCGCACTCAATGCACTTGATGCAGTCCATCTCAGTCCAGGTAAGACCTTGACTCATTCGAGTGAAAGACCAATCTAGCTTGGATGCGTATAGAGCGCAATACCTGCTGGGGTTCTGGTCGTCGTATCCGAAAGAGAGACAGCCTGGCTTTTCGGCACAGGCGGAAGCGCAGGTCTGCCACTCTTGAACGGGAGTCTTCATGTCCTGGTACTGGACATCTACGACTCCAGACACGAAGCCGACTTGGAAGCAGGTTGGTGTTCCGGGGACTTCGTCGGGGACGTAGCAGCCTCCAGGAGCGGACACGCCTGAGGGGCAGATGAGCTGGGTAGATGTGGGAGTGGTAGAGGTTGGGATCAGGGTCTCGGATGTGGTCTCCTCCGCCTTGGTGCTGGTCTCCAAAGTAGTGGTGGAGAAAGTAGTCTCCTGCGCAGTTGTGGTCTCTTCAGCTCCGGTCTCGGTTGTGGAAGCAGTCTCCTCTGCACTGGTCTCGGTTGATGTAGCGGCAGCTGAAGTGGTCTCTTCAACGGTGGTCTCCGACGCCGTGCTGGCAACGGAAGTAACCTCCTCAGAGTCTGTCTCGGTAGCAGTTTCGGTAGCAGAAGTACCCTGTTCCTCAGAAGTGGACTCAGAGGCCGGGGCAGTCTCTGAGGTGTTTCCCTCCTCAGTAGCTGTCTCGGTGCTCGCCTCAGTAGTCGCTTCAGTAGCCGCTTCAGTAGCCGCTTCAGTAGTCGAGTCGGAGCTGACAGCGTCGCTTGAAGCCACACTGGTAGCATCAGTGACAGGCTCAGTGGTAGCCTCAGACGTAGCCTCAGTAGTGGCTTCAGTGTTGGCCTCGGTAGCGGCCTCGGTGCTGGTGGCAGAAGGCAGCTGGCTGGTCTCGGTACCAGCAGCATCAAACACAAGATCGGCGTCGCCAATAGTCTCAGGAGTCACCTGGTTGGAGACAAAGATGGAGTCGATGTAGACCTGAGCAGAGCCACCACCGACACAGGTCAGGGCGAAGCTCATCTGCCCCTGGGTGACCTGAATGTTGGTGGAGACAGTGGAAGAAGCCCACGAAGAAGCCGCGTTGGAGCTAGGGAAGTAAGGGGTCGAGGTGAAGACATTGGATCCAAAGGAAGCCTCAATCCTGCAGGCACCAGACTGAGCACTGGACTGGACAGCGTAGAAGAACTGAACAGTGTAGGCTGATCCAGCTTGAAGGTTGGTGAGCTGTTGAGAGATGGCCGCATATTGTCCCACGTCTCGCTTTCCTGGACCAGGTTGGGTGCTGGCCGCCTCTAGGCTAGCACAGTTCTTCTCCGTGCTTCCGCCGCCTGTGTAACCTCCACCCTCGACATAGCTGCCCTGGCCTTCAACAACAAAGTTGGAGATGCCGCTGGGCGAGTTGGACCTCCTCCGGAAGTCTCCGCCCTCGATATCATTGACGATAGGCCCCGAACCGTGACCGGAGGTGGAGGTGGCGGATGCGCTTGAAGTGGTGGCGCTCAGGGTCGAAGAAGAGCCAGGTCTACAGGGGCCGGCCGAAACGGAACCGGCCAGGGCCAAGGCCGCGAACGTGCCGACGAAACGCATCTTGTCAAAGTTTTGAAACGATTGTAAAGGTCGGGTGACAAGATGGGAGGTTCCAAGTTGAACTTGTGGACGTTGAGATTTGGCGGGCAACAGCCTGGTGATAAACCCCTTGTGAGGTTTGTCTAGACTCAACGGGCCTTCGGTGATTCCCTAACATGGTGGACCCAAGAATTCGAATAGGTCGTAAAAATGAGTAGTGTGTCCTGATCGAGGCATTCAGCTTGTCGCTATTGTAAAGCGGACTCTTGCGCGAAGCCACAATAATCAACCCCGTTGACTATCGAGCGCCTTTTGGCGCCACACCAAGCAAACGGCCGGCTGTCGGCTCCAGCTGCAGGAAATGGTGCTGGACTAGCTCTCTTAATAAAGCGAGGCCTTTCCTGAGCGAGAGGAGCCCCTAATGTCTAAACGACGGCCTCGCATTCTGACCGCTCTATTAGGAAGCGCTTTATCTCAAACGTACGATTTCTCCGGTGGTTGATTGACACTTTTAGAACTATTGTCTACCTATTCCAGCCATTAGCCCTATGGGGAATTCTGTCAACACTTCGTCTCGTAGATAGCATCTCAGTTCTTGCATCGCGACCTCTGCCAGAGCCTGTCTTTGTGTGCACCTTTGGCTCGGTTCGCACAACCGTTTCAGTCCATTTAATCGAGGATAATGCTGCGTTTTAACGAGCCTGGTTTTGGTCGAACTGTTGGCAGATGCTGCCAGTCAAGCCACGAGGTCCAGACTCTGACAGTCCACAATGGGCGCCAATAGTCCGGCACGCTATTCACAGGCTATCAACAAAAATTGGAAGCAGAACCCACAGTAATTTCGGACTTGTTACTGTGGATTGCTAACTGTTTCTTTTGGCTGGCTAAGTTTTCTTCGCGCCAGACTCAGAAGTTGTTTGTCTCACGTGGCAGACATTTGACAGGGCTGGCTGAGTCGACGTTGTCACCTTGAGGCTCTTTCTTTAACCAACCGATGTGACTGGCGTTGGCTTCTCCCTCTTCCTTATCGAACTCTAATCCCCAAAAGTGATAACCTTGTAGTGAATAAACTCTTCGATTCCATATTTCCCACCCGCACAACCCCATCCACTGCCCTTGGTGTAAGTTGCGGGCCCCTTGATACTCGCTGCAAGAAGCATGGCATGTTAGCAAACAGAACATCGATACGAATACCCTTGACGTACGTTTGATAGCTAAGATTATATCTGTTGAATAAGGCTATGTAACCCCTGAGGCAATTAGCAACAGGGCAGAAGAATATAGAGAATCACGGCTTGACCCTACTTTCCGACAATATAAGTCATAATATTAATAACAGCGACGTCGACCACGTGTTGAGAAGACAGAATCTCTAGATTCAGAGCAGGTCCGCCGTCCGTTGTGGAGGCATGTTTTTTGGCCCCCACAAGTACAGTAGGGATTTCTTTAACTCCTATATCTTAATAACCTATTAGTACAGCCTTTGACACTGCCATAAACTCGAACTAAACATGAATCTAAATTAAGAAAGTGAATTGCCGCCCTCTAATGAGCCTTTACCCACTCTGGCACATCCGTCACCTTTGCAATCTCCTTGGTCGTATCCTTCCACAGCCTCTCTTCCAATACCTTGATGGCCTCTGAATTGTAAAAATTGTCAATTCTTTAAATTTGTTAGTAGAGTATCCCACAGTAACAGGGCTGATAATCGAACTTACTGCTCAAGTTGAGTGTCACCAATCAGTTGACCGTGAGACTCATGGCCAGCTACTGCAGCAGCATTTAGGCCAACCCATCCACCGTGCTCTACCTTTCTGGCCCTTCTAAGGGTACTCAGTGCAGCAACTGGGACGCGAAGATACCAAGGAAGATTTTTGGTCATAGGTGTATCAACCATTCCAGGGCAAAAGTTATTAATAATAACTGTCTCTGATCCGTAGAGCTTCCCTAGTCTATGGATGAACAATAGAACAAGTAGCTTTGAATCTCCATAACGAGTAAAGCCTTTGAAGTGCTTTGGGTCATCGAGGTATCCGAGGAGATCTTGAGGTACCGTCGACGCCGGCTCTTTGCAGAGGGGGCCAGTGTCATACATGCGACTGCCAGTAACCGATACTCGGGCAGGCTTCCCGGTTTGCTTGGCAGTCTCCTCTAGCAGAGGTAGAAGGCCAAAGAGTAAGGCTGCGTTGGCCAAGTGATTGACTTGAATAGTCTGTTCATGGCCGTCCTCGGTCTGTGCAAATGTGACACCATTTGCGCCAGCGTTTAGCATCAGGATATGTAATTGCTTGAGCTCCTGATTAGCCGTTGCAAGAAATCTCTTGATGCTTGCATATGACGCGGCATCGAATTGCATGACTCGAATATCGGCTTTGTTGTTTGACTTGCGAACCTCTGGGTCGGCCAGTAGCTCCGTCTTGGTCTTCTCGCCTTTGGCGACATCGCGAACAGCTAGAACAAGCGTGGAAACGCCCCTGACTAGGTACTGGCGACTGAACTCAAGTCCCAAGCCTGAGCTAGCACCAGTGACGATGATGGTCTGGCCAGAGACGTCTAGGGTGGCAGGTAAGGGCGAGATGGAAGGTTGGATGAAGGGCATGGTAGACATCTTGGCGGTTATTGAAGATACTCCAAATGTTGAAACAGAAGGAAGAAGACACGGAGATTTGGCGGCTCCAGACTTGATAGACTGAGGAGAATATGAGAGATAGATTGTTAAGGTAGCATGGAATTCTGGCTTGAGCTCAGAGTTATATAGCCGCTCAGTAAGGAACATCTACGTACGCATCGGGCGGATTTCAGGTCGCTAAACATGGCGGAACTCTAAAACTACGGTCAAACTCCGCCCAACACTGATTGTAAACAAGCAAAGTTTTACATCTTAGTAGAACTTGGACGATGTGGATCCTTGATCTGAGTGTGCCGAAAAATCGCATGCACCAGGAGTACTACTAAGACCCTTGCCACGGCAGTCTTTCATGACGTACGTACCTCTAGCTTAGCTTGCATAGCTTGACATGTGAATATCGCTGAAAAAGCCCTAATAGAGCTTGCGTCATGTTGCGCCGAATTAGATGAGTCAGGGTGTTGATGTCGCGGCCAGAAGACCCTGTGATCCAACCACCATGGATTATAATGGATCATTCGCTGCAGCCTTGTTCGGCAGCGATCGATGGAATGAAAAGATACGTACTAGTGTGAAGTGCTGCATTAGCTCGCTCGGAAAGCCGACACTCTAATTGGCTCGGCTTTTACATCGTAGATGTAACCCGAATCCGGTGGAGTTTTCGTAAAGCACAGACAACTTCAAAGTCCGCATCCAACGCGTCAACTGATTAGCCAGAGGAGCATCGAGCATGGGCAATTATAGCTTCATAGGAGCCTTTGCATTAAGATAAATATGAAACCAAACATCGCTGCCCTCACAAAGCTTTCCCAAGTTTATGCAAGCAAACTATTCTTAGGAACTTATCTTATTATTATAACAGAGACAACCAAGTCCAGTTGATATGACAATGGCTCCCAACCTGATATCGCCAAAATAGAAGTACCTCTTTTTCATGAACAGTCCTGCATTCTTACACACATGACCCTGCTATCTGCAACACCGCTCGTGACATGACCACAACTATTGCAATTCTGAACTAATGACGATGGAAACTATATCATGTGATAGTACTGAATCAGGAGAAGATGCAATGTGCCTTTGGATCAACTCAAAGGCCGGGAAGCCAAACTTTCCGCAATTTACTAATGAGAACCGAGAATCGCAGACGGTAGCCGGTGTCGAGCTATTTCGAACTGGTTACTCTAGGAGTCTCGCTGGGTTGAACGGGTGGTACTGGTACAGTACTGAGTAAACAAATAAATCCAAACGGAGGTAAGCTGCCGGCACTTCGCATGAACCTTCAGGGGCCAGCACCCATTGGCATTACTCTTTTGGTGCCATCAGCCAGTTGCGCGTTCTTTTGCGGCTGCCTATACAAAATTTGGGCCAATTTGATTCCGAGACACTTATTTATTCCAGACTGCACCAAACACTTATTATTCGGGAAAATTTATGGATTAATATAGAGTCAGCCTTCACCTGAATGATAGATGTAGCAAAGCAAGGCACAACCTATTCAGTCACTATATAGTAACTCGACTATTGTATCTAGTTTGAAGCTGTATACTATTTAACCGGCCCTCTCTTCTATGTCAATATTATCAAGTTAGCTGAAAACCTTGGCAATACTGCCAGGCGCAGCAGACTCAATCTCATTGGTGATAGCGTTCCACAGTCGCTTCCGTCCTTCTTCCGCCTCCTTCCCTTTGATCCAATCAGGGATGACGGAACTACACACTTGTCAGTATACGCAGGTTTTCAAACCATCGCATTGCCAGGAACGTCAACTTACTCGTCTTTAATCTCGCAATCAGCAGTAAACTTGCCATGACTCTCTTTGCCGGCGATCGCGGCGAAGAGGAGTGTGAGGCTGCCGTCCTCAGAGGTGCGTCCAATCTGGTCCATCATAGTTCCAGCGACAGCTTTGATATCATCAGTCGCATTGCGGCCAATTTCTGTCTTGCAAAGGCCGGGGCAGACCAGGTTAAGAACCACTCCAGTGCTAGATACGGGGATCAAGGGGGCGATATGGCGAACTGCGAGCACCTCAAGGAGTTTCGACACGGTATACCTGCGGAAATAAGCTGTCAGCCTTGGAAACCTCGACTAATTCCTGGAAGTTTACAGAGTCGGCCAACATACCCACTGGTCATGTCCAGCTGTCCCACTTGGACGATCTTGTTCATCGGGTTGGCGTTATCTTTACCTAGGTCCCAGAGAGGTTGTGCGGAAAACGCCACCGAACTGGAGACAATCACAATATGAGTGACAATATTAAGTCGTTGAGCATCCCCTTTCATCTTGGGCAAGAGAAGTATTGCTAGGAGGAAAGTACTGTACACATTGACAGTGAATGTGGCAGGATGACCCTCGGCCTGGTTGCTCATGTCAATGGCAACACCAGCATTCTCAATCAAGGCGTCAATGCGGTCAAGTTCGAGGGTGGCTCGCTTGGCAAAGGCTTTGACAGACTCATAATTGGAAAGGTCAAGATGCCAGACCTCGGAAGAGCCAGTCTTTCCCGTGCTTGCTTCTATGTCGGCCTTCGCCTTCTCGCCGGCGCTGAGATTGCGGACAGCCAGGATCACCTTGCCTGCGCCGAGGGAGACGAGTTGCTTCGCCGCTTCAAACCCAAGCCCAGAGTTAGCTCCAGTAACAATGTATGAGCGACCGGAGCAAGTTTCAGGCGTAGCCAAAAGAGGTAGGTTGCGAAGCTGGCCTGACACTGAGTCGAGAAGGTCTTGAGGTTGGGACATTGCTGCAGTTTGATATTCAACGAGATATGGAGTTGATGGTGCTGACTGTCTATAGGCAGTGATCCAGAGGGCTTTGTGCGAAAAATGAACTTAGGAGATATGGATTTCTAGGTCTTGATGGGACTTCCAAATTATGACGAGATTATAGTCTGCCTGCCACCTTATATAGGCGGATCATTCGATGCTTGTTCATGCCGCATATTGTATTTCGCAACTTGATGAGCAGCTCTAACACCGGTGGACTTTGCTAGATCACGGAGTTAAGAAAAGTGGGTTAGCTACATAAGGGGTCTACTGGCAATAATGGAGCATGACTGGGTCACTTCACTTCGGTTGAAGTCAAACTGACCTTTACCTATTCGAGAGCGGTGAAATTGAAAGCAGCAGATACCTTCACCGTTTGTCTCTGGGCATCGCAATGTGGAAACGGGCCTCGGCGCAACCCCGGAGACTTTTACTTGCCTTCTGCACCTTGTTCAAGTTTAGTTCATCTTTTGTGATATACGGAGTAGTAGGAGAGAGAAGCGGACCTCGGGGCAACTCCGGAGACTTTTGCTTGCCTTGTGCACCATGTCAAAGTTTAATTTTGTCTGATGTACGGTGTATTAAGAGAAAGAAGCGGGCCTTCGGACACTGGACGGGGGTTTCAAGCTTGGGCCGCCACCTGGAACAGCTTGACGGCGTTGAAGACGGCTCTCAGGATTGACGGGCACCGAGACACCAGCTTCTGGGGCCTTCCAGCTCGATGGGGAGGGCTATCTAACTCATCACAACCCTCACTATAGAACATGCTATTGAAATAAGAATAGACTGGATCCCGAGACTTGGAGAATATCTAACCCTGCTTGAGCAGGCATTCACTCTCACCATAACACATACATCACACTTACAGGTCGCTAAAGTTTCCTGGAAATAGCAGACATCAAGGTGTCGCTGGGAAAGCTGAATCAGTTGATTCACTGCTGAGAAAAAGATGCTACAGTGTTCTAATTATGGCCAAGGAGCTACATTTGAGATAACCCAATTGTCACGCACCATACCCTGCAGAGCCTCTCAGCTGAACATGGAATTGCCGAGACCGCATTTTGTGTTAAGAGCCACACAAGCTCCGCTAATGAACTCCGCTAATAGTGGGGGAAAGTCTGGGCATATGACGGCCACCAGGTACATTTGGCGGACTTTGGAAACTATAAGTTGTTGCGGCCATAAGTATCCGTATACCCATTGTTTACTTCTGTTATCTATGCCTGGCATTGACGCTGTGTCTCAGGGAAAAGTCATACAACCCAATATTACCTTATCCAAACATCCTCTTGCAATGTCTGCACCCCCTTCTCCCGAGGAACCTTGGTCGCTAGCTAGTAAAACAGCTATCGTGACTGGAGGATCTCGTGGCATTGGAGAAGCCATTGCTGTTCATCTGGCACGTAAAGGCGTCACCAAATTAGCCATTACCTATGCCACGAACCTCAAAGCGGCTGAGGCAACTCTGGATGCATGTCGGGGCCTTGGGGTAGAAAAGGCAATTGCAATCCAGGTAGATGCACTCGATCCTACTTTCGGATCAAAGATCATCGTTCAGGTCCTCGAAGGACTCGATACAAAGGTTATCGACATCTTAGTCAACAACGCCGTTTTAGCCGACCCAGCTAAAATACTCCCGGTCAAGGATACAACATTGGAGAACTTCCTCGAATTAATGCATGGAAATGTATATGCTCCATTGTCGCTGACAACTCAACTTCTACCACATCTGCCGACATATGGAGGTCGCATTATCAACATCTCAAGCATCCTCGCTTATCAAGGCAACCCAGACCCTACTATGACCTTTGGAGCGACTAAAGCTGCCTTGCAAGCCTATACACGCTCCTTTGCAGATAGCTTTGGGAAAACGAGACAAGCTACATTCAACAGTGTTGTTGTGGGTTTAACTGCCACCGATACTATTAAGGCTAGCCAGGAGTTGATGCCTGCAGGATTTATAGATGGACAAATCCGGGATACAACGGCGGCAGAGAGAATCGGCGTTCCGGAGGATATTGCCTATATAGTCGGGTTTCTCTCAAGTGAAGAGGGTCGCTGGGTCAATGGTGCGGCGATCAGCGCGAATGGAGGAAATAGACTTCTTATGCCTGCCCTAGGTTAGAGCAATAAGGGTTGTTGGAATGAGGACAGAAAGGAGGCAAGAATCACGATCATCGTGAACTCTCACAACTGGCAGCAGGCAGCAGGCTGCTGCCTATGATATCGGCAGTTTGAGCATAGGTATAAAAGACTGGCCTTTGTCGGTCCCTTGGATAGAATCAAATCAAAAGTGTGGCAGCCTGTCTTAACGGGGCGGATCCTCCTGCGGGCCGTCGGGTGACTCTAGAGCCCGATAGAGGGCCCATCCATGACTGTGAACCCCGCTCAGTGATTGCGGAATGCTGGAAGGGACATGTGTGACGAGGATAAGAGGAGAGGAGGTGAAGCTCCCTGCCAGAAAAGAGAAGCGCTACTACGTTAGCTCGCTCGGAAAGCCGGCATCTTGATTGGCTCGGTCTTTCGCAGTTCCTTACCCCCGCAACTATTCTCATGCTGATTAGACTCAAATCCTAGGCTTAGCGGACTTTTACAAGCGCACCGACAACTCCGACCCGTCAACAATATGGAAAGTCAATTGCTCCAGGTCGGGGCGTACTTGAGGGCCTGATCAAGACCCCGGAGCACAGTGAATAGAAACCACGCCTCCAGGTATATCGTGCACATTCATATACGATCTCCTATGTAGTAGCTATCTTAGCTCTCAATACAACTTAGTTACGATCTTCAGGCTCAGTTAACCCATCGAGGGCCGGCTTCAACTATAATAAAGAACACATTTCAACTTAGTTACACTCATCACCATTGAGCACATTACCAGACGTAACTCACACCCATCGCCCAGCACTCCTGCCGACATAAACCCAGTACGACCGGGTTATCCTTTAGGAAACCCACGGTCGTCACATACCTAGTCAACATTAAAGTCTTCAAATGTCACCTTCGGGCCACTCGATTCAGCTGTTGCAAAAATCCCAATGACTGGCCCTACAAAATCTCGGTTCGTCAAGTCCAGAGTATCGACCACTGCAAGACAAATCCAGTCCCCAGCACTGGCATGTCTAGCCTTGTAGAGTAGAGAATACTCTCTCTCAGTATACTTAATACTTAGGCTCAATCCTTCTCTAGCAAAAGCAAGATTCCGGCGCTCTGTTTTTGCAATCCTTTTGGCTTTGTTAATCACCTCAAATACGATTACTGACTCAGAGGTATCGTAAAAGATCCGAAGGTAGCGATGTTCGTCCTTATAACATGCAATACCGAATTTAAGCTTGGCACCGCTCTCGGCCTCCACAAGAGAGCCAATGGTAACCGTGCTTCTGCCATTGAGTTTGCGCTGCCTCTTGCTGATGAAAGTAGGCGACATCTCTGGGTGCGAGAGATCAACCGGCGATGATGTCAAAGTGATCAAGTATTCATCCCCGACGTCATAGTTTGCAAGGTTCGCGTCTCGAATATAGAGATAGTCCATTCCAGGGGCTGATGACAGAGTTGGGGAAGTGACCTCCGGAATGTCAAGGTTCTTATCAATCTTGACCATCTCAAACGAGATCCAGTCTTCATCCCATTTGCCTCGTGTGATGAATGTTTCTCTTCCCATAATATATCTTCCTTCTTCATCTTTGCGGACCCCGAGGCATACCCCCCACCACTGACCGGCGTCGTCCTGAAAGGCTTCACAATGGCCGACATGTTGAACATAATCTTTGGTACCGCGAGCCGTCAAGATTGGATTGTTTGGGCAGGCTTCATACGGGCCCCAGATATCTCTGGATCGAGCCATGGTGATCATGTGGCCCTCCCAGGTACCCCCCTCTGAAATCATGAGGTAATACCAGCCATTTCGCTTATAGATGTGCGGGCCCTCAGGAAAAATTCCACCTGTCCCCGTCCATATCGTTCGCTCTTCAGAAAGCTTCTTGCCAGTCTGAAGATCGATTTCGAAGAGGTTGATGTTGTTGAAGGGACCAGGGCTTGCAGATCCTTGCAAGTATGCTTTGCCATGATCGAAGAAGATGCTTGGGTCGATCCCATCAAAGTCAAAGTAAACAGGATCACTCCATTGATTCCCCCAAACGTCTTGGGTTGAGACAATAAAGTTGGTCGAGGGAGCCCCATGAACGGCGTTTGTGCAAACGATGTAGAATACGCCATCATGATACCGAATAGTTGGCGCGAATAGGCCGCCGCTTGCCACCGCGTTATCGAACAAATCGCTGTGGTCGACAATAGAGGTCTCTGACTTTGCGAGGCTCAGTTGACTTGGCCGATTGATGGCATTGCCTGATGCGTAAAGGTCAGAAGTAGGTCATTGGTGACTGATGCTTGTAGGGGTTGTCACTCACCGATATGTTTCCAAGAAATCAGGTCCTGAGAGGCATAGATCGGTAGCCCGGGAAACATATGAAATGAAGAGTTCACGAGATAATACCACCCGTTGACGTTGACCAACGAGGGGTCAGGCGAGAAGCCTGGGATGAGTGGGTTAGTGGGTTCGACTGCCATGATCGCACGTAGTTGAATTGATATACGAGGGAAAAGTCCGGTTTGTTTTCATGTCGTTGTCTATAGCGGAGGTTTCGAGAAGAGTTGGTTAAAGTATGTAGACCTTTTTCAAGCTTGATATACCTCAAGTCTCTCTATTCGGCGCACGATATGAAGCGGTGCCGGGTAAAAGCGTCTCACGGTTTACCCACCCAATAATAGGCGTCAACCGACCTCACACTGGGAAGAGCTGACCTTGGAAGAAACAGATTCCGGGAAAATGGCTGAACCGTTAAGAAACGGCTAAACGCGTACAATACCCTTCGGCATAGAAAAAGTACGTAATAGCACCGTGAGATTGCGGGGAACTCGTAAGCTCATGTGCGGATGGCGAGTTGCACTAGTGCTGTGGGCCAGAGCAGGAAGGGTTAGATTTATCGTATATATGTACGATAAATCTAGGTCGGTCGGAGTTCTCCTCCCCCTCTTGGGTGTCAAGTCGAATGTAGAACACCTGCTTTATCCTTTTTCTCTATAATACCAAAATTTAATTATGGCTTCTGCGTACCTAGGAGCCGCTGCAAGTAGTTTACTATGTGCTCATCGAATACACCCCTAGATTTAGACGCAATGGCCGAGGCTTACAGGGCATTGATGAAGTTGTCTATAAGAAAACGGAGATGTTGCACCAGGTTTCGAACAGGGTGACAGAATTACAAGAAAAGAAAGGCCAAGGTGAGTGCTTAACAAGGGTATACCATGGCAGAGGATAGTACAGGTGTCATGGTCTGCCCTGCAAGCCGCGTGATTCGCCCCCATCGAGAGACGGATAAATGCGATGCGAAGGTGAGTTACCCGCAAGGTTTTTCTCCGAATTGTGCGTAAAATCAATGATGGGCCATCCATTCATTATAGAAGATGTGAGTCAGAGGGGCTTACGTGGGGAGAAGGTTCTATCATACAATCCGGCAACGCAATGCACAGCGACTCACCAACAGATTTCACCTTGGGTAGTCCCAGACCTAGTGAATACAGATTTGACGGAATACGAGACCTCGTTGGGGGTTTGGGCTCTTGTTTCTACTATGCAACATGAACGCTGTGGCATTTCATCACACCCGGCCACGGTGGGCGTTTTGCTGGAGGCGGCTCGATCTGGGGAATGAAGAGAACAGACCCGGTTCAGCTTCTCCTCTCAACCATCTACACACAACTTCGTAATAAGGCACGGTATCGGTGCTCTGTTTGATGGGTCTTGCAGAATTTAGTTCGTCGCTAACGTCAGCGCAAGGAACCGCGAGTTAAGTTATCTCGCCATCCTGTCAAGACTGACTGAACATGTTCAGTCCTCGCCCCTCATCAGAACTGTTCAGCCGCAGCCAGTCGGTACCAAATAGACTGATCGCCATTTGATGTGCCGACGGTACGGGAACCAGGGTGCACACACGAACAGACATGTTCACGGTGTATCAGATCCCTAGAGCAGCTAACCATGAGCCCGGCTAAACAGATCTTGTAGGACGAGCCAAGCATCAGCTAACCCCGGACATCATCCGACCCCAGACTCAGTCACCCCAGACTCGGTCACCCCAGACTCCATCATATCATGCCCCAGTCGACCTAGCTCAATTGGCCCGGGTTGTCAGCTGCCACAGGTCGCCCCTGGCCTTGGCCCGAGCAGTGGACAATATCGCGCCGTAGAAGTCATTTCTGACTCGATGAAAACCCGATATCTCATCTGGGTCTTTCCTAGTTCTACCGAGTCACCTATAAATGTCTTTCATGCTCACTCTTCTAAGGCTCGTCTCACCACCGCTCCAAAACAATCTCTGTTCTCGTCTCTGCTTTGGCAGATTTTTAGTCTTATCTTTATCTGACAATATTAGTGATGACTTCGGTCCACGAAAAGACGCCTCAGGTGGCTGCTGATGAGCAGGAGGGCGCACCTGCCCTGCGACTCATCGACCTCTGTCCCAAATACGACAAGCCATGGTGGCGCGTTCCTCATCTTCTGCTCCTAAATCTGAAGCTCACCATTCCATTAATGACGGGATACCTCGGATTTACAACAAAACGGAGGACGACAAACCCGATCGGAGAGGGGATTGGCGGAAGCGAGCCCGGATGGTAAGAGAATAGAATTTCGGGACTCGGTTGATGAACGGGTGGCCCACACCGATGGTTCCCCGGTTTTACAGTCGATACAATGGTCTTGAGGGTCAAACACAAGTTTGTTATAAATTGGCTCAACGAGGCATTGGCAAATGCGGCCTCTTGAGTGAGTAGAATAACTAGCATAACTGCGTGTTCCGTATGCAATCTGGCCCAATAGATACAATTTTTGCATTGTCCTCGAAGTTGGCAGCTCAAAGAAAGGGAACAAAAGCTATACTCAATGTCAGGATAGCCTTTGGGATGTTTAGGTGGTATTGTCCAAGACATGAATTTTCTCCGGCTGCAAGTAGATTCTAAGACGATGCGTGCTCTGATTTGCCCATGTCTTCCGTACGCTTGCAAGTATGCGGGGGCAAGGCCCGTCGATCCAGGCTGCTCAGCAGAGAGACATTAGACTGGGCGTCCAAGCAGAAAAGCGGTTTGAGCTTCTGGGCTGCCCCATTTTCGCCCTATGTCATAGGCATCTGAGGTTAAATAAAAGTAGCAATGACTTAGAATTACAAGCACCTAAGAAAGGGAATAAGATGAGGTAATATTTGCATTACACAGGAGGCTATTCTAAGCGAAAACACAGTGCATAGTTCTAGTAGACCTATTTTGTAATATATTGGAGAATAGTCTGCATGTAGCTGTAATAAATATCATATATAGAAGGAAACTTGTTGAGACCTCTAGCTATCTGCTAACCTAATGATGCGGGTGACCAGCACTATCAAGCCAGAGAGTTGGCGTATGATCTTTTAAAGAGAGTCTTGCCATGCAACCAAACCGGAAAAACCATCAGATATCCAACCCAGAGCAACGCTGCCATGGTAGCAAACTGTTTGACGGGACCGACTCCATTCATCCAAGGAAGCGAAGCGTACGATACTCCAAAAGCGACCGTATTCTTCATGAAATTGACAAGGACTCCGATGTCTCCGGCACGTGATGGGATGGTATTAACAGCGTAAGCAAGCAGGACGTTTGCTGAGGCTGTCAATCCAAAGGCCAGCATACCCCATCCTACACACACTTGGATCCAGGTGTCAGGGTGTTTGAGGCCGTAGCCAAGAACCAAGCAGCCTGAAGGACTGATGAGCATGCCGAGAAGGGCGACTGGGAGACGGCTTGCAGGGCTAGGGCCCCTGCCATCTGTGGCCGATCGTATGAACAAAAGATCTGAAAGGTAGCCGCCAAATGGAAGTCCAATAAGAAGACCCAATAGAGGTGCAACGTTGAGGAGGCCGATTGACTGTGAACCCCACAGCAACGGTGGCTGGGCATATGTCATACCCAATAGGATCGAGATAATCACTGTCCAGCCGATGGTAAGTCCAAAGACGTAGACAGTGACCAGAACTCGAGGCACGATCAGCATCTGCAGGGGTTCGAAGAAAGCCGGAAGTGCTCGGCTCCATTCCAACGGCATGGATTTCTTTGTAAAGGATAGCGATATCCACTCGGCTCGAGATGAGATAGTAGGCTCAGGCGTGGTCGCTGCGGCTGGGGCGTTCTCGACGATAGAGCTTGTCGCCTTCGGATTAGACGTTCCAGAGTCCGACCCAGTGTCGTTCGTCAGCTCTGGCTTGTGGGTAGTCTCGGGAAGCATGAGAATCGACGCCAGTAGGTTGAGACTGGTAGCAATGGAAAGGATCCTCAGATACCATCTCCAGCTTCCTTGGTGTTGGGCGACAATACCGGCGAAAATAGGTCCCAACGCAGACCCAGCTGCTAGGCAACCAACATATACTGCCATGGCTCGAGCGAGCTGATGATCTCGGAAAGTCTCGTGCACTATAGTCGGGCCAAGGGCTTCAACCAACCCCCCGGCGAGACCGCCAAGGATACGAGAAACTTTCAGAGATTCATAGTCGGAAGCCTCGCCGGACCAGATATTGAAGACGATGAAGAGGGTCAATGACGCGAGGATCGTGTATCGTTTTCCGAAAAGAACGACTAAGGGGAGGGCGAACAGATTCTAAACAAACGCGTCAGCCACTCAACAAGGAGCTGGCATGCGTGGACGGGGGCCAAACATACCGATATTCCCAACATGAGGATGGAAAAGGTAGTCAGATCCGAAGCCTGCGACTGAGAGCAGTTGAATTCCCTCATGATCAACTCGAAAATGGGTGACAGTCCAGCAGACCAAGCATTGCCGAGAAGGTTGTAGAAGCTAACGTTGAAAAGGATAGCGAGGCGCCACCAAAGGGGCCATTTCTATTGATCGTGAGCGCGAATGACGAGACTCGGGAAGAAGCTGCAACGTACGTATGGGGACATGGTGATGATTCAATGGTGTTGTGATGAGAAAACGAGATCTTGTGGTATGGTAGAGGTGTACTTTCGATGGCTATTTCAGGGGTTCTTCGTTATTGCATATCACGGTGCGTTGTATGCTTTATTCGGCTCGGGCGACGTCCGTCTTTGCCCCGAAGCGCGCTCAACTACCCCAGACTCCCTGATTTACCCCGGATTCCCTAATTTCCCCCGGCCTGGCCTACCCCGATTTTCCTGCATTACCCCGCAAACACAATCAAGATGATCTGGCTAGCGGGATCTCCAATTGCTTCTTTCCGGGCCAACCGAAAAGAAGGTATTACTTATTACTTAAAGGATCAAAGCCACTCGGAATATAACAAGACAAATCAGCAAATCAGCATAGTCACTTTAGCAATTGGTTCTCTTGTCTACAACATTAAAAATGACCGCCGCCGAGATTGGTTACAACAAGTACTTTGTACCTGAGAAGGATCTCAAGTATGTTCCTCCATACCTCGGAAACACCCCCGAGACTACGGAAGAAGTCAAATGTCCAATTATCGGAGACTGGCCTAAATGGCTAGATGGCACACTGATCAGGTAAGTATTGCTAATAACAATGTTCACACATACACTGACATTACCCTCACAGAATGGGAAGCGGTCGCTTTACAGTCCCTCTCTCGGAGGACGGTTCTAAGCCCAATGCTGTCCTTCAACACTTTTTCGACGGACTCGCGATCTTGCACAAGTTCAGGATGAGCAATGGCCAAGTCTATTATAGCAGCCGTCACACTGCTGAAGGTGTTGTGCAAAAGGCAGCTCGGGATGGTTTTCTGACCACCACAATGTTTGGCCTCAACGCCAACACACCCTTGATCGACGCCCAAGATCCGTGCTCTGCACTACTGGGCGCGCAGGTGACTATACCTACAGCTTACTAAGGATTTGGAATAACTGTTACTGACCCTTATAAGTAATCCTTGTATCTCCCCCAAGGACACCTTCTCCCGGACGAGGTCAACATCAATGTTGTTCCGAGGAGGGGAATGCATATTCCCGATTGCCAGAACCCTCACGACAGAGGAACACCGGCCCAGACCCCTGAGAAAGAGGAAGTAAGTGGATGTCCACAATACCAGCTGCACACATTAACGATGAATAGATCCTTGTTCATACCGACTTCAACATGTTGCAAGTTTGCAATGCCAAGACATTGGAGCCTAAGAGAATGCTCACCTATGCCCAAATTGACCCTGAGCTTGCTGGCTACGGCATTTGTGCCCACCCTTGCAAGGACCGCCAGCGAGGCATGACGTTCAACTACATCATCGACCCCGTGACAAATGTCTTGTCCATTTTTGCCCTCAACTATCGATCCAACCCGGCTTCTCTGCTTTGGAAGACGCCTCTTCCTTGCGAACCTTGCTACATCCATTCACTGGCTATGACCGACAAGTTTGTCGTCTTTATTCGCAACGTAAGTATTCCCGCTACTAACATCAGCTATGCGGCTCTTAATACTAATGTTACTACAGCCTATTCATATGGATGTCAGTGATGTCAAGAAGCCAGTGATGGAGATGCTTGAGTACGAGCCTGACTTGCCGACACAAATATTCGTCCTCGAAAAGATGACTGGTAAACAGTACGTGGCTTCTTCTCCAAGGATCAACTCCCAAAGTGACATCCAGGGGGGAGAGTTCTGGGCTAACAACAAGACTACAGCATTGCCACCTATCACTCTGCCGACGGTTTCATGTTCTTTCACTCCGTCAATGCGTATGACTTTGTGGATGAGAAATCCGGCGAAATGAACATCCATGTGGATGTTTGCAGCTATCCGGGAAACTACATCCCCTTCCGTGAATACAGCTTGAGCAACGTTGTCGACCCTGCACGCCCTTATCAAGACGGCACTCTTGTCAGGTACGAGCTTGAGGCCGTCAGCTCGGCAGACATTGAGAAGCCTGGCCGTGTCATCGTGGCAGCTGCCATTCCTGGTGTCGCATCCGAGTTGCCACGGATCTCAAAGAGAGTCTCCATGCAGCCAGGGTATCGCTATGTCTACTCCACAGCTGGGAATGGTGGCGCGGCTCCAGGAACCTCGGTTCCCATAGGCCGTCTTGGAAACGGCTTGAAAGTTGTCCAGGGTGCCTTTTTTGGTAGCCTGGCCAAGTTTGACTGGCAGACTGGAACGTACAAGCGTTGGCAGCCTCCTAACGGTGACAGTTGTCCATCTGAGCCCATCTTTATTGAGAGGCCTGGCGCTGTTGACGAAGATGACGGCGTTGTCTTGACCATTGTGATCAACAAAGAAGGAACACACAGTATTCTTGTTGTACTAGATGGACGCTCGTTCACTGAGATTGCCCGAGCTGATATGCCCCAGGTGTATAGCCTGGGTCCTCATGGGACCTTCATTGAGGGAGCCTTTGGCGAGTGAGAGAGTTATGTAGCATGGACGCCAGGAGGGAGGTAATTGGACAGGGGTCACAGCAGGGTATGGGCTGACATCTGTGCCCCAACGAGTCTTGAGTGATGTTTTGTTTCTTTGAGAAAGCAACATTCTAAAAATTCAAGAAAATTAACATGGCGATGTATAGAGTACAAAAGGAATTGCTCGACTTCGAAAACAAGACTTTGATGAGAAAGGTGCCAACTCAGACACCAATTGCGAGGGGAAACAGAGCACAGGCTACACACGGGGTCTTTGATGGGAGCCAACTTCTGGGAAGGGTTGGAGTTGAACAGCCAACCACCCATGAGACATTATACCCTATTTCCCTTTCTGCCAAGGTGGAGGGTGGTGACGTGTTCCCCGTTTGGACCCTGGAACGCGACTGTGATGTGCTCCGGGGCATTTGGGTTAGTCCCTCCCTTGTGCCAACTTCTCTTTCCACTATTGACTCGTGAGAATTAAGCTTGACGGGGAGGACTCTGGAATGAACTCACTATTTAGCTGGGGTGCAGAGAACCGTGGCAGAGCCAAAGTTCCTTGTATCCTGTTGGGTATATGTGACCACGGCTTGTTCAGCTTCAGATGATCTGGCCGCTTCATTCGTGAAGGCGATGTAGTCGGTGCTGTTAATGCCCATGGTGATACCATTATTGGTGTTGTGATGGTGATCTGTCTGAACATTACCATTGACAGGATCCGTCTGGCATCTCTTATAATCGTTGTTCTGCACCCATTGATATGAATGCTTCTTTCATCTTCAAACTATTTTTGTCCGTAGAGTGCCCGATAACTCGGGGATGGTTCCAAATCATTGGAATTAACGCCAACATAAACTGTGTTCTTTGTTATCATGGCGAATAGCCTCCTCTGTAGACGTCAATTGACAAGCTCAAAACATTGGCATAAGTGTCTATTTTCGAGGCATATGACTTCACGACAAAGCGACAACTGACAGTGAAAGAAGCCAGCGCATGAATTCTAACGACCTGGGCATAATAATTGCAGTCCTGAAATTTTTGGTCTACACGAGTGCTCAGGAACAAAGAGAATCGCGTTCGGATGCTTCTGTTGGGGTCGTTGGCTCCTTTGTTGGAATCCTACTTGCAGCTAAGCTTCAAGTGGGCTTGCCACAACGGGACTATTCTCTAACTGGCTAGCTGACAGTCTCCATGTGGGCGGCTCAGTTACCACGAATAGTTGGTTGGGCTCGTGCCCCTTTGAAGAAGAACAAAGGCTCCTTTGAGCATCTTCACGTCTGATTCAAGTCATAGCTTCCACCCACAAGGGTGCCAAGATGCCTGTGGCCGCCTGAGGTACCCATGCCTGAGGCAGGTACGTCAACCCAACCCAATATATAAACAAAGAACCCCCTTCATCTTCCCCCTCCCAACGCAAAAAGCCATCTACTGTCACAAGGTTTCTACAGACCAAGCAGAATTACCGAAAATGGGTAACTTCTTCGCGAAACTGCTGCCATTCTCAAACCTGCCTACGGACCAGGCAGACCGGGTTCCTGATCAGCAACCCGGCCAGGCCCCTCAGCGTGATACCATCGCTGAAAGTGTCGAAGATCAAGACGTTCAACATGATGCCGTCTCTGAAATTGAAGAGGGAAAGGCCGCATACCAACCTGGTGGCTTCCATCCAGTGTATATCGGCGACCTCTTTAACGACAGATACAAGGTCCTCAACAAGATTGGCTACGGCCAGTATTCCACAGTATGGCTGGTCAAGGACCTGCAAGCTAGGTGAGTGAGCTTCTAGCTTTCGCCCTTATTCTTAGTTAACATCTAGCTCCAGCGGCGATGGACCAAGCGTTTTTCGGGCACTGAAGGTGCTGAGCGCTGTATGCTACGGCCAAGGATATGACACCTTTGAGAAGGAGATTCTCACCCATCTTCGAGATGGTGACCGTGAGCAGCTGGGCTACAACTACGTTTGTCACCTTGTCGATGATTTTGAGCATCAGGGCCCGAACGGCACCCACACATGCCTTGTATTTGAGCTCATGGGTGAGACACTTCGAAGCTTCGGCGTTTGGTTCCCTGAGCACATGATCCCACCTCCAATCATGCACAGGTTCGCGATTCAGCTGGTGCTGGCCCTCGACTTTGCCCATGAACATGAAGTTATCCATACAGGTATGTTTCTCATATTGCTATCCGTACGATCTTTCTCGGACTGACCATCGAATAGATATCAAACCGGATAACATCTTTGTCAAGTTTTGTGATCACTCGCTGATCGAGTCTGGCTATCTGAACGAAGTCCCCATTCCAAAGCAAAACCGAGAAGAGACGCAGTACTGTCCAGTCCCTTCACAGTCTCTCCGTGGTTACTACTTCAATCCCGAGAACTCTCGTGCAAATCAGTTCGACATTGCACTGGGTGACTGGGGAGTCTCTAGCTGGACTACAAAGCATCTATGTGAGACAATCCAGCCTGTGGCCCTCCGGTCTCCCGAGGTCCTTATCGGAGCTCCCTGGAGTGCCTCTACTGATTGGTGGAACTTGGGCGCTGTCCTTATCGAGGTCTTTCGCGCTGTTCGACTAATTGATGGCGGAGTTCCCCCTGACGGACACTACGAGCTCAAGGAGCACTTGAGTGAGATTGTTGACCTCTTCGGGCCTTTTCCCAAGGCACTTCTTGAGAAGGGAAATCAAGATATTGTTCGTGACCTGTTTGACGAAGAGGGATGCGTCAAGGATGCAGAACCATATGAAAGGCCTGGTCTGGAATCGGAGGCTTACCTGCCTGGTCTTAGCCTGGAGATGAAGGCAGACTTTTCCTCATTTCTAGAGCTGATGATGAAGATCGACCCCGAAGAGCGCCCTTCGGCAATGGATCTCTTGCGACATCCTTGGTTGAATGCAGTGCGGTCTTAGACAGTTCAGATGGATATGTGGGGAAGAAGAGTGTCTTTGTTTAGAGCTAAAATACGATCCTTTCTCACATTCATTTAGCTATGTGCTTTCTCTCTTCCATCGTCTTGAGTTTCACTAAACTCCGCCTCCAGATCAGCCGTCACTGCTTGTCTGTTGGCATCTCGCCGACTGAGATATAGGATGGTATAAATGACAGCCAACTGCACAACAGTCGTTCCAAGGCTGCTCTTGAACCCAACAATCCACCTCGGTGCGCCTGTGGCTGGGAAGAGGCCGACCTGTGCGCCCGCCATGATACCCTGACCAATAGCGTTCATACTCGCTGTCACGACAGCTCTCTCTTCAGCGTCGTTTGCCATAATGACAGTTGCCCAGCCCATTGACATCGGGGACATTGCTGCCGATGGAATTAGAATGTGACCACTTATCAACTTGGAATTGTACTTACGGGCCATAAAACCTTGGAGCATAAAGGCAGCCAGCCGACCCTTCTCGCCAACATCCCACACGTTCAACAGGATCATTCCAATTAGAACAGGGACAGTCGTGATGGTAGCTGGGATCCAAAAGTTTCCCAGCCTGTCTGCAGCAACTCCAGCTGTGAGTGCGCTGACAATCATAATAGCTGCGGTGACTGTTGGTAAGGTGTTGACCTGGACGATGGAGTAACGGTCTGGGTTGGCTCTTAGATACAGAGAGAAAGGCTGACCACCTGGAAGAATGTTCAAGTCAAGAATGGTCCAGAGGATAACAAAGGCATAAAAGTGCCAGCGACCCAGGACACGTTTGAAAATGGTTCTAGACAGCTGGAGCTGTGGAGGTGCAGTCAACCCTTCGATTCGTTTCTGCGCGAGCCCATGCTCAGCATGAGACAAAGCTAAAGGCTTCTTGCGAGAGGGAACGTCCGGGAAGACTATGTAGCCACTAAATAACGGGTCAGCCGCTGTGTTGGGGGTCGGAAAAAGGTACTCACATGAAGGCAATGCCAATCGTAATAATTCCATCAATGATGAATAGCCATCTGCGAAAAGGAAAGATTAGTAAATCATAGCTTGTAATGTGCTACAAGGCTTACCTCCAGCCAGAGAGGCCATGTACTCCGTTGAGATTTTTGTAGGCAGCTGCTTGAAGGTATCCAGCAAACATGGTACCACCAGGACTGGCAATGAAGAAAAGGGCTATTCTCCGAGCAACTTCATTGGGTTTATACCATGAGCCAATAATGTAGATGGTGCCAGTGAAGGAGCAACATTCGAAAAGTCCAACAAAGAATCTCATGGCATAGATGGCTTCAACATTCTTGACCCAAGCCAGTCCAAAAGTTGCCAAGCCCCATCCAAGCTCGAGCGAAGGGAGCACAATGTTGGCTGGGTATCTGGTCATTAAATAGCAAGCTGGAATCATAGCACCGCAATATGAGGCCCAGAAGGTGGCGGTGATGTAGTTGAGCTCATTCCCCCACAGGCCAATTTCCTCTCTCATGCCACTGGCGAAGAAGGTTAGCATGAGCCTTGCAAGGCGTATGGGTGACTTGCCTGACAAAAGCGTTGGTGAGAGATTGTTGGTCGAGATACTTGGTAAAGAAGGACAGGCACCCAAAGACAAGAATACTCAGATCAAGTTTCAAGACGACCAGTTTCTCAGAGCTTGGCATCTCACGGGAGTACCATCCTACAAAGGTCATGAACTTGAGCCAAAGATTCTCATGCTCGTCGGACAGATTCCCGAACTCATGCTGGCTGGAGGTGTTAGCCGCAGGCTCAACCGTCTCAGACGGCGTGTCTTTAGCGAAAGCCATGCCTAGTAAGAAACGCTCTCAAAAGACAATGGTGTATGAAAATAAACTCGAAAATCTGCCGAATAGATTTGAGACCCGGTGGTAAGCAGGGAATACTGATGGCTTATAATGTGTCCCCTGAGAACCACTATCGATCACGCAAACCATGGCCTGCATTGCGGAGAATTTCTTGGCAACATCGGTCATGACATGATAAGGATACAGTGATCCGACTTAGGAAGTATGAACCCTACCGAATCGCGTCGTGCCTCAGGGGCCCATCTTCTGCAGAACCAGATGAGATTCCACGCGTTGTGGGCGGAACAGCTCCGACACCGCTCCCACGCTTTGTAAGCTGCCTATCCCACATTGTAGTCTCTTCGCAGAAATATCGCTTAAAATGAGCATCAGATTATTGAGGGCCGGGGCTATTGCACAAGAGTGGCGTCCTTTGCCTCATTCTTCGATCACATCTAACGATTCAGCGAAGGAGTCTACCGGCAATAAAAGACGGCAAGTGGAAATATGTCCCACACATGGTCTGAGGCGTGCCCTACTACTCGATGACTGATGGAAGTGGACCTTGTTGGTAGGATCGATCTTGGCGATTTCATGATCCCCATCCTGAATTACGCCATCTGATATCAACTTGACCCGAGCTGCAAGCATCCTTATCTATATCAGGCAGGGGAAAGTATGTCAAAGCTTTACAACGAGCTCAACATTGACCAATGTTAATCGCCTTGCAAAATGTCGTCTGCAACTGAAGGCCAGAAAAAGCCAACCGGAGAAGGAAGAACCATTCTTCTGAATGCCTTCGACTTTTTTGGGCCGGGGATGTTGTCCCCCGGTCAGTGGAAGGTAGCCACACACAACGTTCAAGAGTCTTTCTGACCAGTGCTCTAATTTCAGAACTAGAATCCTGCCGATAAGGGTCTGCAAAAGTTTGACATTTCGTTTTGGGTTGAATACGCAAAACTCCTAGAGAAGGGAGGTTTCTTTTCCCTTTTCTTGGCAGACACTCTTGGTAGCTACCCCATGTGATCCAGATACTTCTAAGGTCTCGAAATGCTCACCGTTTCTAGGCGGATACGACACCTACGGTGGGAGTATAGATGAGACAATCAGGCGAGCTACCCAGTATCCTGCATTGGATCCATCTATTGTAAGCCCAGAAGTTGTTCTGCTCTTGAACTTGGTACTGATGTTTCGAAGCCAATCGCCGCAATGGCAGCAGTTACCAAAAGGTTGAACTTTGCCATCACCAGCTCAACATCCCATGAGCCGCCCTTTCTTCTAGCAAGGCGGTTTTCGACTCTTGACCACATCACCAATGGTCGTTTTGGTTGGAATATTGTCACTGGGTGGAAAAAGTCCGCCTTTCAGGCCATTGGCCTTGATGAGGCATTTGAGCATGACTTGCGTTATGAGAGGTCTGACGAGTACCTCCGAGTACTCTATAAGTATAAGATCTTAACAGATAACCTAAGGAATTGAACTAAGGGCTAACCATATTGCAGGCTTTGGGAAGGCTCTTGGGCCGATGACGCCGTCGTTGAGGATGCTGAAAATGATGTATACGCTAATCCGGATCGCGTTCGTACAATCAAGCACGAAGGCCGGTTCTTCAAGGTCACCAGCAAACATATAGTACCGCCATCGCCCCAGCGTACTCCATTTCTCTTCCAAGCCGGGACTTCTGGAGCCGGCGTCAATTTTGCCTCGACCCACGCTGAGGCAGCTTTTGTCGGAGGAACAACTCCTTCACAGACGGGTCCCAAAGTGGCTCAGCTTCGGGCTGCATTGGCTGAAAAGGGAAGAGATCCTCGATCTTTCAAAGTCTTTATCAGCTTCTGCCCTATACTCGGCAAGACCGACGAGGAAGCCCAGGCGAAACTGGAGGAACACAAGAAGTACGCGAGTGTCATTGGTGGACTTGTTCAGGTCAGTGGAGTCACTGGCATCGATCTGTCCAAAGTCCCCCTAGATCACGAGTTGAGTGCTGCCGATGCTGGCCAAGCCGTCATCAGGACTCACCTGGATTCGTTCGTCACCTCTGCCGACGGCGAGGCCTGGACCGCTAGACGAGTCGCCGAATTTGCATCGATTGGAGGCCTTGCTCCATTTGCAGTCGGTAGTCCTCAAACGGTTGCCGATGAGATGGAGCGCTGGATCAATGAGGCCGACGTGGACGGTTTCAACCTTGTTGCTGTGGTGACACCGGGGAGCTTTGAGGATGTGGTTGAGTTGCTTGTACCAGAGCTGCGTCGACGGGGGCTTTATCCTGAGCCAAGCACGGAGGAGTTGACTACGAGGGAACAAGTTCATGGAAAAGGGAAAAGGTCTCTTGATGGCAGCCATGTCGGTAGCAAGTACAAGTATGACGTTTATCAAGAGGGGTCTACCTAGGGAATGCTTGATACATTGGAGACATCGACTGTACCACAGTTAAACAGAATTAGAGTTGTCAACGCAAGACCAAGAGCCAGATGCACCATCGGCCTTGAGGGCGCCAATAATTTCCAGGACGGAACCGTATGTACCAGCAATCATCAAGAATGTGCCGGATACAATAACGAAAACGCTCCAGCAGACCATCAGGGTCCATCGCACCGGACGGCCATTTTGCTTGCCCGTAGCCCAGTTGTCATACGACCACATGCAGCCCATGGGCTGAAAGCACTGCAGTGTACCCAGTAGGGCTCCGATGAAACCTATGAGGGGACCAAATACAGGAATTCCGCTTGCGATACAGTAAGAGATGGTGGCACAGCCGAAAATGCAGCCAATCCAGGTGCCCCAATGAATGACGGTGTTGGCAACAAGGTGCTGAGAGCCTCGCAGAAAACGGACGAAGAAGTGCTTGCTCACGAGCTGTATCATTATTATCCAAAGGATATCAAGGCTCTGGAAGCACTCACATGAATAGCAAGAGTCGAGCTAGCAAACAACCCTGGGAGCGCGATCCCGTACGCAATCTTCTTTATGAGCCTACCTGCGGATCCAAGAGCAGGGGATGCTACATAAGACCCGCAATAGTAGTACACGACAATTCCAATTGTGACGTATGTGATGGTCACAACGATTTGGCATAGGATTAACGCCTTTGTGTAATGTCGAGGGTTGCGCATTTCGGACACGATCGGAAAGAAGAAGGGTGTACCGGCGTAGGATAAAACGAACATGGAAATCGCCGAGGCGGCTGCTGTAAAGCTGGGGTTGCCAACTAGCTTGTAGTCCGAAGACCATGGACCTGGAGGAGCAGCATCGGGGTGATCTTGGACGCCAACACCAATCGTAACCATAAAGACTACTTCTGGTAAGAAATAGTATGTAATAAGGGTGTTATAAGGAGACACTTACTGGAAACTAGAAGTGAAATCAAACCGACCCATGCAATCCAGCTCAGACGATCAAGAGTTCTAATACTTGCAAGGCCCATGACTCCGACGGCAGCAACTGCGACGAAGATGGCGGTGCAAGCTCCATGGGTTGAGATGGCATTAAAGCCGATCGAGATACCGAGCATACCGGAGCCAGCTGCAAAGATCAAGTCTGTAAGAGTAAGGATCAGTACTCGCCAAGGAAGATGCCACCTTGATCACCTACAGAGACTGAATCCGGCTGACAGAATCTCTCGACCGATAACGCCAAACATGATCCTACTCGCATCGTCTATTCCGTATACTTCAGGATGCTTAATCTTGAAGACACCAACCATATAGTTAGACCAGGTGGTGATAATGGCGATAGCGAGTAGGCACAATACGCCTGGGATGAGACCAAGGACATTGAAGGCAGACGGAATTGATAGGACACCAAGACCGATCTGGGTCTTCATCATCAAGACCGACGTTCCGATCCATCCAACCTGGGTGAAACGTGTCAATTCTTGGACTAGAGAGTTGAAGAAACTGTGCATACATTACGATAGTTGGGCCCGTCCTCGGTAATTGTACCAAACACGGCATCATGAGCAACAGCATTGGCTGTCGATATCCTGACAAGGGAATCCACCTTGTTCAGGCCTTCTAAATCCTCCTTTGCCAGCTTATCACCGGTCTTGATTTCGTTCGGGTTCGACATTTGAAGAGGAGGAGAGATGTTGCTTAGACGAAGGTGGAGGTAGTGACAGGAAACAAGGAGCGCGCCGTGTTTATATTACGCATTTGTTGAAGTTGGCAATAAAATCTAATTCTCCGTGCCCTCTTTTACTCTCAATTTTCCGAGTCGGAGTACGGAGTACTATCTAGTCGATCTCTAGATGCCGATCTAAGCCTATCAGCTGGTTGTAAAATTCCGGCAAGCCGGGGCCCCCGACTCCCCCGCAGTCTTGGCCTACCCCACGCTCACGTCGATAAGGAATTCCGTCCATGCTCCTCTGTGGTGGCCTCATCTTGATAGGATATGGGCCCATGTCCGTTTCTATTGAAGCACTCATGAGTTATCATTTTCAGATCTTGATGTAACCCAAGCTCTCTCGTATCAAGACAGTAGTGTTGAAAGCCTTGGATAGGGTTTGAATGTCTTTCAAGACACGCTGAGCTTGAGCTTTGGGTGCAACTTTTGGCATTGCACGGTCCGCTAAAGACGTATCATTTGTCAACTGGTTATGGACGAGCGGGTGGAGGATAATTTCTGAAGGGAGATTGTTCTGAAACTTGACCTCGGAAATGATTCCGTCATCCCACTCGACGGGAAGACGGTAACCTCGGAAGTTCAACCCAAGACTATATGTCAGAGATCCTAGCCCGTAAAAGATGGGTCGAGATTTATACACCTCGATGCCGCGCAAGGTATGAGGGCCATGAATTAGCACCACATCGGCACCGGCGTCGATGGCGGCATGGCTAATGTTCTGCGTGTACGTAGCCGGTACCCGTGACGCGGGCTGGAGTGGGATATAGGATTCATCAGCACCTGATGCGGCTTCGTGGGCGTGCAGTGAGAAGATGGTGATATCAGAGTGATCCTTGGCAGCCCGGATGGACTGCACGATGCCGGCATAGTCGTCAGGGTTGATGTCCCAGGTAAGAGAGGGTTCAGCTTCCGCACCCAACCTCCAGTGAGACCAGGAAAAGAGTGACTGCCCGGTGTACAAGGTGATATCAGTTTCCTCGCCCGTCAAGGGTTGTCCTTGTGCTAGAGCAATATCTCGAATCGCATCGAATTGGACTTTGTTCAGCACCGTCACCGGGGTCGCACGTAGGGCGCTGACGCCAGGGCGTTGCCGCAACTTTTCGTCAGGATCACCGGGACCAGCAACTGACTGGGGTGTATGTGTGCCGGCAACGGCAACAAGCGATACGTGTCTTCCGCCCTTTTCGAGGTAAACAGGTTTTCGAGCGTCGGCAAGCGAGAGTCCAGATCCGGCGAATAAGATGCCGGCCTTTGCGAGGTTCTTGTGGGTTGCGACCATGCCTGCTTCTCCAAAGTCCCAGGCATGGTTGTTAGCATGAGAGGCCAAGTTGAACCCATAAGAAGCAAGGGTAACCGTTTCGTTAGGTGGATAGTAGGGGCCGCCTCCAATGTCCCCATAGTTATTATCTCCTCCGTTCTCAGAAGCAGGATAACCAGTAAAGGAGGAGTCGTCAAAGATTTGGCCCTCCATGTTGAAGAAGCTCACATCGGCAGCCTTGGTAATCTTCCATACATCTCGCGTGCGAGGGTCGGTTGTGGGAACCACATCTCCGATGAGATCTCCAGACGCTGCCAAGGTCCATGAGCTGGGGCTTTTTGCGGAACTGGCATGACATATTGGTTGAAGTAGAGCTGCTCCAGCGATAACAAAGGCTAATTGACGAGGGACCTTGAGGAGAACCATCCTACAATGTTTCGTGGATGAGTAATTGTGGGCCGAAATGGAAAGGATATTGAAAGATAATGTGCATAAAATGTGGAAGAATACAAAGGACAGGTCCTGTACTTATTGGTAAGATGCGCTTAAGTATGAGTGAATGCATATCTAATCGGCTCTACTGGCGCTTGTGATAAGGCTAGCCACATGCTTCTAATCTACCTGTGTAGGGAACTTTGCTTTAAGGAGAGCGTCCATCATTGTACCTAACCTAGAGAATATCCATGCTCCTTCGCATCCCTTAGCTTTCCCCAGACAGGGATGCGGAACGCGGTCTGCATCTCCATAAAGAGGATAGTATAGATGGAACCGTAGACCCCATCAAGGATAGGGGTATAAGCGCCCCTGGATAAAGGGCCCGCAACTCTCAGTGAGCACCGAACTAACAGAGAAACTTCCTATTTGAGTATTCGAGAGCGAGGTCCAAGTTGCCCAATTCCTCTCCCTAAACCGCAACTCTGCAGTTCAACTTATCACGGTAATCGACATGCCTCATGGGGAACCCAAAACCGCGCATCACTCGTTCTCGATCCGGCTGCGCAACCTGTCTCAGGCGGCATATCAAGGTGCGTATCGACTGATGCGCTATGCTATTACTGATCAGGATGTAGTGTGATGAGGCGAGGCCACACTGCCAAACGTGCAGGCGGCTTGGCATACCTTATGAAGGGTATCCAAACGCCTTTGTCTTCCGCGATGACACGAGTACGGTCCAGCAGAGAGTCCAACGCCTGAGTAAGCGGAAAAGGCGCGTAGCGGCCTGTGCCAGAGAACCATCACCCGAGCATCAAGAGAAATCCCTACGCCCCGACATTGATAATGATCAATCTCTGGTAGAGTCAAACACCTACTCCTCAGCCCTTGCATCTTCACGCAACACTCGCCCACCGTCGTGTAGATCCGGAGATACCGTTGGCGACACTTGGCTTAGGCCCTGATCATGAACGGGGTTCAAAATGAATCATGATTCAAATTTTCCTGTTAAATGAATGAGGGGACACGCTTTCCTCGATCCGGCACCGCTCCCAGCAGGGGATATAAGAATTGACCGTTCTAGTTGCATCTCTGACCCCAAGGATCGTCATCCACATGTATCACGCTAGCCGGGGGCTGCCGCGGCCTTCGGCTTGCCCGTGGAGGCAAGAGGGATGTCGATCATACCGATTTTCGTGATTCATTTTGAATCAGGCAGGAAGGGGTGATTCAAAATGAATCACAGTCTTGATTCTGGTCAGAAATGACATCTGAAGACGAGGAAATAGAAGAAATCACTCGCCTGATCGATGATGACGGCCTCCTCGACGACGAGGAGCTTCTTCGTCAGTTAGCAATAGAAGATGAAGTCATCACTAACCGCCATAGGGTTTTCATCGTACTACGCTTCCTCGGTATTATCGGCGATGAGAGACCAACTTGGCGAGGCCGCCGCCGCCGCCGTCCACGCGCTAATACATACCTTGCGAGAGAATACGCATCGTGGCTGCTCGGAGGGGACGATGATATGTTCAAGCACCTATTCCGCATGCCACACGCCCTATTTTAGGCCCTCTGTCGGTGGTTGCGGATTAATACTACTGCTCATGATAGCAGGCGTATATCTCTCGAGCAGAAGTTAATGATCATGCTATGGATATTCGCGTATGGGGAGCCACAGAGAAATACTGCCTTTTGCTTCTGTGTTAGTCAGGGAATAGTCTCGAATATATTCCATAAACTCATCGAACCTCTCCGGCGACTATATATCCGCTTTATTATGCAGCCAACAAGTCATCTCCTTGATCTATTGACTTTCATGGAGCTATCCCCGAAGATAAGGGCATTCAATGGTGCTATCAGGGCCATAGATAGATATCATATACCTGCCTTCGTTCCTCGTCAGCAGCAGAGAAGATATTAGTCAAGGAAGAATAATATCTCACAGAATATCCTCGCAGCAATCAACTTCGAAGGGTTCTTCGTATACGTGCTCGTGGGCGCCGAGGGATCTATCAATGACTCCTTACTTATACATATAGCAAGGACTATAAACCTATGAATCCCCTCAGCACGATTCTATGTTGGCGATGCGGGCTTTGGCTCTAGAAGAGGCATCCTAATTCTATTCCTAGAAACGAGATACCATCTGCAAGACTAGGAAGCAGCTACTCGACGGCCACAGTGCCCGGAAGAGATATATAACCTTCGTCACGCCTAGCTTCGCGTGATCGTCGAGCAGATCTTTGGCCGGGTCAAGAGGAAGTTCAAGATCGTGAGATATAGCGCCGCCGAATACTCCATTAGAGACCAGCATCGGATCGTGCTTGTAGTCACGGGTCTATGGAATTTCCTCTTAGCAGATGGCCTAGAGCCCGGCGAGCGTGATCTTAATCTTCTGATATACCTAAATAACTTCCCTCTCGCCCGGGAAGCGATGGAAGCGGCCAAGAGGCATGCAGATAACTTCGTGCTGGCATAGACTTCGCTTGGGCTACGTGATATTATCGCTGAAGCGACTTGGCGGCAGTATAGCGCTGTATTAAGAAGAAGAAGAAGAGAAGAAGAGCAGCATGAGGCCAGAAATCAGCAGCGCCGTGAGAGCGGCTAAGGCGAGGAAGGTGGTGAGCGTGAAGAAGGCGGCGAGAGCGGTGGAAGCGATGAGGTTGAGGAAAGTGAACAAAGAGAGGGCCAGCAGCGCGGCCGAAGGCGGTGAGGGGTAATTTGAAGCTACAAAAGCAGACTTGTGATAGCTTGACTACGGTTAGTAGTAAGGCATCTAAATCAGGGTCAATTTACTAGGGAAAAGCTACCTCAATAGATCAAATACTACCGAGCCTCATCTTCCAAGCATAGTAACTACATAGCCTTATTCTGCCGGGCCAAGTTGGCTCTCAACCTAAGCTTCCTTTACCTCCTTTAAACCTAGGGCATTCCATATCACCGCATTCCTCACTTCCTTAAACAACGAGATCGCCCTCACGGCATAGGGCATACCTTTTGACTCTCTGATAACTTCCAAGCAGTTAGTGACTGCCTTCTCTAGGTCCTCTGACCCGGCTGCCCGTGACGTGACGGATAAGCTCCTCTGAGAATCATCGCGAAGTAGCTCCTTCAACTCCGCCGCCGTGATCGGCCCCTCACTCCTTTCCTTCTTCTTCTTCGCTGCCGCTGAGGAAGGAGTCTGATACTCGGATATCGCATTGCGCTGTCGCCGCTGTAGCTGCGACGAAGAAGGAGTTAACCCTCTCCCCGGCGTCAAAGGTCTCAGAGCCGGCGACGACGAGAATCCTTCCTCACGCGGAGTATCAGGGATCAGAGAGTCAGGGATCAGAGAGTCGGGAAGCTGAAGAGAGTCAGGAAGCTGAAGAGAGTCGGGAAGCTGACTCTGTGGTAGATCATTTGCTTCGTCGTCGCTCTCCTCGTCCTCTTCCTCGACTTCCTCGACTCCCTCATCGTCGTCGTCAGTCATCACGACATCCTCGTCTTCGCCCTCCACCCTACCTCTCGGGTCTTGGCCCACCTAGACTGTATCGTCATCCGCTGCAGTGATAAGCCGGCCTACTGGCGGATCATCTGCGAATATCTCCTCCCACGAGTCCATCGTGATATACGGACTAATAAGAAGTCCATCCGTGATAGCCTTATGGCCTTGCTGCGGGTATCTCTCTTCTATCTTCTCCCTATTATCCCGGCTAAGATTAACGCGTCTAGTCCTCTTATGATATGCTCCTCCTAATAGATCATAAGCTTCACGGAAAGCACGCCAGAAGTCCTTTAGGTTCCGCAGCTTATTCTTAATTATATCGTAGGACCAATTTCGGTTTGGCCACTTCGTCTTGAAGCCCGGGATGAAGCTCACTAAAATATCCTAGTACGCCCCTTTCTTATTGATATTCAGATTACCATTCCGGCGGGCTTCAAGGAGTCTTCCAAGGAAGTACAAAGTCTGTTCATCAGTTCACCGCCAACCCCGGCTGGCTTGAGACCCTGATGTGACTGACTGACTGCTAGGATCGTCAGGGTGCGTAGGCGGCGGCTGTGATGCTTCCTATATAGCCGGCGGCAACTAGGACCGCTTCTTGGACTTCCGACGGGCCCGTGTGAGCGGCATCTCTTCGAGTTAGGTGTATTTTCTATGGGAGATACAGAGACGACTCTCTTCTTCTCGAAAATCATGTCCAAAGGCGTTCAAATTCAGCTTCAAAGTCGATATATTTACTTGCTCAGTATCACAGCCGTGATGACTTCACTATGACCGTCGGATAGGTGGGGAAGGCGGTCAGGGCCATCGCCCGTTGAGGAATAGCTATGAACATGACGGGGTTTTGGGTACAAGGCGGTGGCTGCGCTAATTTTATGCGATAGGATGTCACTCTCCGAAACGTGATTCATTTTGAACCCCGTTCATGATCAGGGTATTAGCCAGAACTTCCCCGCCACCCTCCCCCCGGTTTTTTGAGAGATTTGGGAGGGCGTCGGCCATTCGCACCCGGCACTCAAGCTTGCTCTTCTCGCCTTTGCAGCTGTGAACAACGCCAATCATCCTAGAGAGCTCAACTACCCCAAAGATGCAGTCGAGCTTTACAGCTGTGCCTTGAAAGCCATGGCCGAGTGTATGCCTAACCACCTGTCCAACACCATTGTCACGGATGGTGTTGTTCTGCTCGCCATCCTTACCTTATTATCTATGCTTGAGATGAGCTTTGGGTCGTTTCTAGGCGGCATCACTCACTGCAAGCAAGCTCATAGCACGATGGAAACCTATATCCAGCAACTTGGTTCTTTGGAAATTGGTCGACGCATGATACGTGCCTGGGTCTCGATCAAGTGCTGGTACTCTCTGCAGTGCGCTCCGTGGGAGGATATCTCTCATCCGTTTCCAGTAAGAGTCAGGAATGCCCTGTGGGATACGCCGAGTTCCTCAGCAGACTCATCAGCAACATTGCTTGCTCTTCTTTGCATCGCACGCAAGCTCAGCATGCAACTGATATTTTGTCGTTTGGTTGGCACAGACGTGTCGTCAGAGACTTTTTGCAGCCTATCGTGTCAGCTTCAGTTGATAGGGAATCAGGCGCCCAAGCCAGAAGCGTTTGCAGCAATGCCTGAACAGGACGCAATTGTAGGTCTCGCTATCGTTCGGGCCAGACTGGATCAGTGGCATGATCATCAAGACGTTTCAGACTGCCAACCGTAAAGGCTACATCAGCGCCCCAACATCAGCAGGTATCGCTACCTCGTTTCATACAGTCCGGACCTCTGGTTTTTAAATCTCCCCAATCTGCAAGCAACTATCTTCGCTATCTGGCAGCTCAAGCTCTGGCTTCCCCTGAGAGGCTTGAACACATCCTTTCGTGTAAGCCTGGGCACAAAGTTCAGCCTGACCATTAAACATGCCTTGTATTACAGACAATGGCAGGCTTATCTGAATCTTTACAAGAAGATGGCATCGCTGTCGGATTGGCTTGGATAGTCCTCAACATCATCTTGCTACGTGGCCCCGATCCTGAAATCCTTGACTGCCTGGAAAACGCGCTGCCAAGTCTTGGACGGCTGGCGGATTCCCGCTGTGCTTTGTGTTCATTTTGGATAATCAGAGATATCATTTGCAAGGTTAGGGAGCAGTCCTCTCCTGGAAGGCTCGTCCTCCATGTTGAATCAGGCATACATGCTAGTGAGGAGCTCTCCATGTCTCGGTCAAAACTTGACGAGATCCAGATCATGCTCCTGGGCTACGATGTCACGGAACAAGCCATGTTCCATACGCTTGGATAATCTTGCATCAATACCACGCTATATTCAGCGCCGGGCATCAACATTATGTGATGTTTCAGGCTCACAGCTTTGATTTTGGCCCGTTTAGTCCTGCCTTGGCGTTCCCACTTGCCGTAAAAGGTAATCGACTGCGCGCAAAGACAACCAGCGTTCGGCAAGTCGAGATCTGCCAATCATGCATCTTCCTTTTGCATGACTATGATTATGGACTGCGTATCTGCCTGGATCTAAGTGCGAGTCTTACAGCCGTCGTTGCAGATCGTAACGTCAGGTCTGTGTGTTGAACCCTGGTTCAACGTCCTCAATGTTGGATAGACCGACTCCCAACTCTTGATCACCTATATCTGAAGGATAGAAAAGGTCGAACACACCCGCCATGGTTCTGCTGGGGCTTCCCATTATCACTCTACTGTTCATCTTTGCTCCTAACTGCCCCCGATGTTGTGGAGGATTGCAGTTCTCTCCTCTTTCCAGGCCATCCTGGTCGTCCTCGCAGGTGCCAAGGCGCCCTCGCCAGCCAAGTCATTACTCCCCTCCATCAACGTCACCTTGACACCTTTCCTCAATACCGAAAACGCAACAATCCGAGGGAAAGTCGTCTTTGATAGCCATGTCGCGAAAAACGAAACGCTTGTCGCTTTACCTTTGACCATGGCTGGACAGCCGTCAGCGCAGTACACCAAGAAATCCCTCAAGGCATTCGACTCTCATGGCCACCTGGAGCTTACTCAAGTGGATGGTAGCGCAATTGACGGTACGCCAAGCAGGTTCTGGGTAGCCGAGAGAGGCAGCAAGGGCCCGATCGTTGTCGAGTTTGAAGCGAAACCCCGTCAAGTTCAGGAGAACACCAAGATGGGACCGCTTTTCGACATTCGCCAAAACGGACAGGGCCTTCTTGGGCCCGCATGGGCCCTTGTACCTCTGCCACCCAATGACACTGCCGAGTACCAGTTCTCCCTCAAATGGAACCTTCAGCACTCGCCCCCTGGGTCCAAGGGGGTTTGGACTTGGGGAGAAAGTCCGGAAACTGTCAGAGTCAATGGCACGACTTCAACCTTTCTTTACACTTTCTGGATGGTCGGCCCTGTTTCTAGCTATCCGGTTACTTCATCATCAAGCGCTGTGAAGCCACTGAGCCCCAATTTTGGAATGTATTGGCTCCAAGATCCGCCATTCGATGTCGAAACGACGGCCTCGTTTATCGATAGATTCTTCAATTACTCTTCTGAATTCTGGAAAGATCCTGGCACTCAACCATATCGCGTATTTATTCGACACAACGACAACGTCGGCAGCGGAGGCACTGCGCTGACAAGATCTTTCACCTTTGGCTGGTTCAACGAGAGTAGTACTACTGAAGAGGGACTCAAATTTCTTCTCGCTCATGAAATCACCCATAACTGGCCTTCCATCAGTACCGGAAATGACTCTGCTATTTCTCGATATGTCGAAGGGACTGCCGAGTACTACTCGCAACGGCTACTTTGGAGAAACGGCCAAATCTCTTCCGAGGTCTACCTAGAAGAGATGAACAAGAGGATCAAGACCTATTACCTTAACCCTTACGTCAACATCTCCGATAAAGAAGCCTATGATCAGTCTTGGGTTTTCCCTCAAGCCCAGACAATTCCGTATGGACGTGGCCTCATCTACCTGACTAACGTGGATGGAGAAATGCGAGCCACCTCAAACGGAACGGAAAGCCTGGATACCATCACATTGAGCTTAATCGAGACATGCCGCAGCACCCCATCTCGGTGCTCTGAAGCTGAGCTCCGATCGTTGCTCAACGAGTATCTCGGCCAAGCTGCCGTGGCTGAGTATGAAGTTGTTGGAACAGGGAAACCCCTGATTAAGCCGAGTGCCAACAGCCTCGGACCATGCTTTGAGGTGGTTCAGACCAGTACTCAGCCAGCTGTATACCAGTGGAAGTTGAAGGAAGGGAAGGATGGTTCTGATAGGAGTTGCTTGATCTAGGCTTCTGGTGTTTGAAGCAGATGGTATACTTGAAATCTATGCGGTTGGTGTTGAGACCGAAACTTTTGGCCAAGGCTATGAGGCATTCCGCTCTACATGCTGACTTGTGAACATATTCGTATATCTTTATTTCATTCTTGCATATTGTATGTTCTAAATTCTACCATAAATCAATGCAACCACGCACACATGGTACAAGACGCCTTTCCATTTCTGCATAGCCCAGCCAGTATATTATGTACGCGTTTTTCTTCAACACACGGCAGAATCGAATACAAAGGATAAGGCTAATGCCGCCATGTAATCCGAAGAACTCATGTCCAGGTCTTCGTCTCTGCTTCAGTAACCAGTTTTGACAGTATCGAGGTCTCTTCCCTCAGCAACTCTCCAGGGGCTGCATAATCTGCTACCTGACCATCATGCATTACCAGAACCTTGTCATATTCGAGCTATGTAGAACGTGTGTCAGTGACGCATAGCGAATAACAAGCTAAGATGAAACTCACAGCCGAGTAAGTATGATGGGTGATGATAATAACTGTGTGATTGCGGAATCTGTGTTTGATTATATTGTGCATGATGGTACTTGTTGAAGCGTCTATGGCCGCAGTAGCTTGAAGAGATGTCAGCCAAAGCACGTCAAAACTACAGGTAGTCCACCTTTGTCTAGGATCACAATTTCGTTCTTGGCTAGAATATCCCGGGCGAATGCCAGTATTTGAACCTGCGCACCAGACAAATTTCTCCTACATAGATATAGTTAGTAAAGTGACATGTGGTTCTGGATGTTGCCATGAGCTCGACATACCCCAAGTCAGAAACATGATAGTCTAGCGGATCTTGGTGAGGCTTGATGTTCAAGATCTGACGCATATTGCAAACATCGAGAGCCTCACGGAGCTGTTCTTCAGTTCGTGTCCCTTCTGGGTCGAGGTTGAACTGGACGGTTCCTTCAAAGGTTGTAGGCTCTTGAGGAATAAGGGGTATACGTCTGCGCAAATGTGTCAAGTTGACGCTCCCAATGTCAACTCCATCGATGGTGACACTACCACCTTTGCTCGGGTTATGCTCTAGGGCGCGGAGTAGGGCCAGAACGAGAGACGACTTGCCTGCGCCGGTCCGTCTCACGACAGCAACATGCTCACCTCCCTTGATAGGAAAGGTTAAGGCATGCAGACAGGGCCTATCACCAGTCTTGTAGGATGCCTCGTAACTCTTGAAAGTGATAGATGGGTTTTGAGGCCAGCTTGGCAATGGGACCGTCTCGTTGTCATGCTGGCCCTCGGGCGCGTTGGCAGCATAGGACCATAGTCGCTCAATAGACGTTATGTCTGCTTCAAGAGTGGCACGCATCTGAACGAAAGTGTTGAACTGAGATGTGATCTGAATCAGATAATTCATGACAAGCCCCAGGGTGTTGGCAGGTGTGCAAAGCCACAGAAGCAGAGAGCCAGACAACAGTTGAACAATGCTGTAAAGTGTTAGCTTTGTGGATGTAGGGCAGAAGATCAGATTATAGACGGACCTGGAAAGCAGTTGTAGACGAAGGATCAGCCAAGAATCCAACGATACAAAGGTGACCCATACACGGATATGAACGTCAATGACATCCCTGGCTTGATCCTTGAAGGAGGCAGTCTGATTGAATGTCTTAATGACAGACACGCTAACACGAATCTCATTGGCAATATTAAGAATAGGTCTTCGAGCTAGAGCTTTAAGCCGCCTGAGCTGTTTGCAAGCATATAGAGATCTTAGTTTATATATATATATAAATAATAATAATTTTAATAGTAATTATGATAATAATATTTATATTAATATATTTATAAATATGTTTTTAATTAGTTTTCTAAAAGTATATTATTTTGCGTTTTAATGCCTTAAACTATAGGGTATTATTAGACTTTTAGCATAACGTTTAATATCTCCTAGGAGACCGAGTTAAGGAGTCGGCCTCCGTCTGGAATGCAACGGGGATATCGGGCATGAAGACTGCGGTTCGGGGCAGATGTCGGTCGGTGTTTAGATCTGACGTTGGATTTTGTTGCATATTAGGGCTATCCGTGTGGATTATCTCAATGTGTGTTTTGCTGGTGTTGTTCTTCCTGATGATAATTCTTTCTGGGCGACGACGTGGCCTTCCTAATTTGGCCTAGTTACGCGACCAGCCGGAGATCACCCGGTCGGCCAGTTGCTCACGTGACCACCCTCAGAGCTATTATACGTCCAATCCGACAGATTTAAAAAGTTCCTGAGAGATCCTGGGTGTGTGACATAACAATTCTTCCACGATTACTCATCGGCTTGGACTTGGATGTACCCAAAAGCCCCGACCCAGTCGGCAGATGATTGATAGGTTCGGGCCAAGGTAACCTGCGTGCATAACTGGTGCCCCATCCAATCTGGGGTCCTAGGGAAATAGAGATCTACTTACTCGGGTTACCAGGTCTGGTAAACATCGACTGACTCGGAGTATTAGCATTGGATTAGTGAACATATCAAAAGCGGATGATTGGATGTTCGCCAAGCTCCGTCGGCATGCGGCTCGATTGCTACATGCACTGCGAGTGCCCGTGGCCACTACCGTCCTGGGAGAACTGCCGAGCCCGACGACGAAGCCAGCGCTATGTCTTTTCCGTCGGCACCGGCTATTAAAGCTACTCCAGCCTTGCCAGCTACGCCTTTTATTTTACCCAGTTACACAAACACCGCAAACCGAAATCTCTACCTTGCACAACATTCCTCATAGTAAAGCCTTTGTCAAGATGGCCTTCAATTCTGTCTTCAAACCTTCCAAGGAGCAACCTATCGGCGCCCCATACACCACAAGTCTTCTCGCAAGTACACATTACTGTCGTAGGCTGGAGCTACTGGGAAATACTAACCCGAACGTTATTGCTAGTCTCTCGGCAAAGACACCATCCCTCCCCAAGCTATTCTTGCCTTGGGCGGCCTGGTTCAATGTTTCCTTTTACACTTTTTCCCTTTGAAATATGCCTTGATCCCCACTCTGGGTGGTGGCCTATTCACGGTTCTGGACGTGACCGTTCGTTTCTTTTCGAATCACTACATGCAACGAGTCATTCCTGGGCGCGTTTCTGTCATTCTGCCCGACCGCGCCACCGGGAAGCCCGACTCCGTTCCCGCCTCCGCCGGTTTGGTCGTGCTCCATATTGGTGCTCGATGCAATCACCCACTCGGACCCCTCGCCCCTGGTTTCAAGGAGTTCTCTTCCTACTTCCAGGACATGAACGACGACCTCAAAGCTCGGGCTGATGAGCTTGGCTTAATCTCCGTTACCAGCTGGAGGGGCGACGAAACTCTCACGGTCAACACCACCATGAACATCTACTACTTCCGTGACATGGACTGCGTCAGCCGCTTCGCACACGATGTCTTCCACCGCAAGGCCTGGGCATGGTACAACAAGGGTGAATATCCTCATCTGGGAGTCTTCCACGAGGTCTACGATGTCCCCGCCAAAAGCTGGGAGAGCATCTATGCAAACATGCAGCCCACCTTGCTTGGTGATGGCCAAATCCCTTGTAATGACAAGGAGACTAGCGAAACTGTCTGGGTAAACCCACTTGTTGACGCCAAAACACCTGCCCTGCGGGGAATGTTGCGTCGTATGGGCCGCAAAGACCCGCCCTCAGGCAAAGACGACAAGGTTTGGTAAGAGTCAATGCTCATGGAACAACAATCCGGGGACGAACATGACAGTACGGCACGGGCAGACATTTTTCGTCATTTCTACAGATGTTTTTCTGTATCGCGGCGATTGTTTGCGTTGTGCCTTGCGTCGCAGACATCGGTGATTGAGGCCTAACAGGCTGTTGTGTGGCCAGGGATGTGTTCCGGCTGGGAAACCAAGGCGACGACCTGTCACCACATGCAGGGGATACCTGCGGAAAGAGACAGAAATGATGACTCTTATGCTGAGTGACTTGACGGTCGCGGCTTTGTAGTCTCGTCTCCAGAAGTGAGAGGGTGCCGGTTCATATAATCGGCATCAATGGCGGGAATATTGTCAGGGTCGTACGACCCATCGATTGTTGTTCTTGGCATTGTGTTGAGAGACCACTAAGAAGGTGGAAAGGGATAAGTCTCTTGTTTCTCGTACGGAGGTTAGAGTAGAATTAAATATCCCATGAGAGGCTTAACCTCTTATGACGATGTGGCTAGATATGACTCTTTAATTGCTAGTAGCAAAGAGTTAAAAAAAAAGGCCACTGTGTTAGCATCGGGATTATGATGCTATGATGTGTTAAAATGTGTTCTTTATTATAGTTGGGTTAACTGAGCCTGAAGATCGTAGTCTCGTCCCCCCCGCTTCTGCAACCACCACCTGCTTACAGAGGTGGCGTTATCGTCAGTTGTTATTCTGGTCTGTACGTCCGCGCGACTGGCTGACAAACATGGACAGACTACCAACCACTACGGAAGGCTACAAGGGGCATAGTTATAAATCCAATTGCCCTAGGAAACGTAAAGCCTCACGTACGGTAAAGTTAGAGCGCGTGTCTCCAATTAAGAAAGGATCAAGGCCACGAAAGCTATCTCATATACCGGTAAAAGAGGAAGTTGAGACACCCTTGAAGTTGGAGGACAAGGGCGGCATTCAGGCTGAAATTCAAGTTGAGCTTTTGGATGAAGATGGGGCGGATATGGCAACTTTTGGGACCGGACTTGACGATACATTCGCGAGCGATATTGATAAACACTCAGAGGCTCAGGGGTCAAATGTGATAATGTGTATTGTTGTATGTCTATCCGCATCTCTCACCAGATGCGGCACCTTCCACCATGACTCTTTGGTGCAGAGTTCGCGGACTCGCAGCTCGCCATTCTCATTTGTTTCCATGATGGACTTGGACAAGTCGAGACGGCATACAAGTGTTCTATGTGTAGTTGGAAGAGAGTGAGAAGCAAGGGGGGAAGCGTGAAAAAAGTGTTGGCTGATTGCTTGAGGTTTCAGGGGGTGGATATATATACAGTACAAGAGCCAACTGACTGGACAATAGAGCCTTCACCTGGTTGATTCCTCCACATGCCTGCATAGCACAATTCACGGCTTCTACCCCACACGTCACTCCATGGGGTGTGGAACCAGTAGCACGAGCAATTGGCTTTGAGCGCTAACCTCTGTTGGTGAATAGATGGAGGGTTAACTCAGGGAGATCGACGCCTTGGAGCCCCTGGGCAGTCCCACAGTTTGCCCGAGAGACGCTGGAACTACCGACTGGGGTTACTTGGCATTTGTCCGAGAGAGCCAAAGTTAAAACTTCGTTCAATTCCACCGAATACGACAACGTTGTCGCCAGGTCTGAAGAGCGGCGCCACGTCATCGACGATTCTCAAGACGTGCCATGGGCTGCGGTGAAGGCTATGTGATGCTAATCAATGCTTTAGAGATCAATAGTAGTGTACCTGCAATTCAACTGGCTCCTATAGAACTGAAGAGGGTCCTCCAAACCCGCCTATGAAGGCTCATTTGTGACTTCCTTCCGTATCACAACTTCACGGGCAAAGCGGCTTGAGTGACCTTTGCTGCTTGCCCAACCGTCTAGAATCTTTTATGGAAAAATTATCCGGTACTTACGTGGTGCCGCCGACGGTAAGTTGAATTAACCCTCTCCGTCTCGCTCAGGGAACCGCTCGCTCAGGGAACCATCCCCGTCCTTTCCAGGTTGACGGCTTGATTACTGATCGGAGAATAGGATTAGCCCGCCTCCGTCAAAAGGTCAATCAAATGTGAAAAAGCATTCCGAAGATTCCGGGTTTACAAACAATTTTGGTTTTGTTATTAAAAAATATAAACAATGTCGAGAGAAGTGGTGGAAATTCTATATAACTGGCAATAAGTACCAGCCATTAAGAACTCGATGAAGTGCGTGTGCATTGCGAAGTCTATGCCATTCTATCTATTGTTTTAGACTTTACTGATCTATCTTGTTACTAGCCCATGATGTTGGGTCTCGTAACGGGTACTTGCCTGCTTTCGAGCCTTTGGGTTTCCACCGTACAGGCAGCCTCTAACCAGGTACGCCTTTTTGTGTCAGCTAATCCGCTTGAGACCCGTTAACTAACATCCTTTCTTCAGACTCGCTGTAATCGAAATGTGTCGCTCAACACGGTAGCCTCTGTTTCCTCTTGTTAGACATGTTCCCTGCTGATATCACCCAGTCCGATATTGCGAACACTAGCTACGTCAACTCAGTGAGGGCTATTAAGGTACCTTCTGGGACTACATATCGATACGTTTTCTCGCCCCCTTTTGACGACGAGAAACCATATCTATTGTTCTTGCATGGATACCCAGAAAGCTCCTACGACTGGCACCATCAGATGACCTACTTCACTGAGCAGGGCTACGGTATCGTCGCACCTGACTTACTAGGCTATGGCGGTACCGATAACCCGTCTGACTTGCAAGCCTTTAACTTTAAAAATATGGTCGCAGAACTGGTTCAACTGCTTGACTGTGAAGGAGTAAACCAAGTGTTTGCAATTTCGCATGATTTGTAAGTGGCCGGCGATATCCGTATATGTCCAGAATCGCTGGCTCACGAACTTGCAGCGGATCGCCACTACTTTCTCGTTTCATCACCTATGAGCCTTCACGACTTCGAGCAGTTGCGTTCTTGGGGGATGGATATCTTCCCCCTAGTACAAGGGTTGACGCACAAGCTATCGATATGATAAATAAGGCAACATTAGCTCAGTTCGGTTATCCACAATATGGCTACTTCTTAACAAACAATGATGACGATGCAGCCGCATTCATGGACCAACACGTAAGTTGCTGTCTCATATCTTGGTCGTTACTTTTGAGCTTACTACTTCGCTTAGTTAGACTCCTTCGTTAGTATCCAGTATACTCGCAATACATCAATCTGGACGGAGCACTTCTCACCCGTCGGGGCATTCAGAAAGTGGCTTGAGCAGGACAGCATTGCTTCTGATGTATTTGCTAGCCGCGTCAATGAGGAGCAATGGAAAACCATCATGAGGGCCCAGGGAGGATTTAATGGTCCGTTAAAGTGGTATAAGGCAATGATGAGGGGCATAAACAACCCTGACACTTCTGGTGAGGACCCTCTAGTCAGGTTTAAAGCTTTTCTAACTTTGAGATTAGTCCAGCAGGAATCTGGCGCCATTCCTCATCCATGCCTCTTGGTCTTGGCGGAAAGAGACCCGGTCGCGATCCCATCATTTCAACTCAATAGCACTGTACCCTATGCGAGCAACCTTCGAGTTAGGTCTGTGAATGCTGGCCACTTTATTCAGACCGAGGCACCCATTGAGGTCAACAGACACCTGGAAAGCTTCTTTCGGGACGTTTTGGAGACCCCTGATTCGGACACTGCCCCCATTAACGTCTGTTATGACAAATGCTAGTGGGTCAGTAGAGAGCCCTTGGTATAACAGGAGGAACGGAAGCGAACAGAACGTAACTTGAAAGGCAAACAAGCGCCCATTTCTCCAGCTACTTTAGTGGAAGTAGTCATAAGTCGGAACCTAGCTCGTATATGTGACAAGTTTGAGCTCATTGAGTCCCGGCATCAAGTCAATCAAGGTTGGCTGCACCTCTAAATAAACTCACCGTTATGTCTACCGTGTGTTAAACCTTGAATGCATTGAATGATACAAGGGAGCTAGAGAGTAACCTTGGAATTGCTTGATTGAAACGTTTTGTAGATGGCCGTCTATATTTGCTTATTTATGATTTTCGACACTGCCATCTTCTCATGAGCCTAAGATTCACGGCGTTTGCCTTTTGGTACCAATCAAGTGTAAAGAAGTCTCGTGGGATTTCAAACTAATATAGGGCTCTATAACTTTATAAGAGAAACCTTATAAAAAGCAAGTAGGCAAGAATTAAGACTATTATACCCTAGGACCAATGTTTACTACACTCCCTAGCTGCTTAACCTCTTTACTCCCTTTTGCACCCTTTATCCTTCTAATACTAGCCCCGAACTTACAGCTTATAGTTAGTGCTTCTTATAGAAGAAACAAATTATACAAGCCTTCAGTAGTGGCTCACGATTTAGCACTGAAGACATCATCCATCTGGACTGGAGACTCTTTAACTAACATAGAATAATCTTGATCTACAGTGACTAGTTATGTACAACTTGCTACTACGAGCTTGGAAGCCCTCCCTGAATCCAGGCGTTGATCAGAGTCAGGGCCTCCTCAGGCTTGTCGAACGGCGACATGTGCCCAGCATTGGAGATTTCGGCGTATGTAAGAGGCTCATATGACTTCCATAGACCAGCTGCCTTTGTTCCGACGTACCAGGGCATCAATTCCCTGAATCGGATAAAGGGTTGACCGTCCCAGCTCAGGCCCCGGTCAACAAGGAGACGCATTCCAGCCGAGTTGCAGTATAGATCTTTGTCCCCGACGTAGATAAGAACCCGGATATTCTATACATTACAATGGTCAGCATGAGTTGGTCAGTACTTGCCTTGGTACTTACATGTTTGAGCAGATAGTTGACGTAGTCGTCGCTCGACTTCCACAGGTCGCCCACCCGATCCCACTGTTCTAGAACATCAAAGGATATACCTACAAAGGACACATCTTCTGGGACACCGAGAGCTTGCTTGACATCAGTTTTGTTTAGATGCTCATCAATGTGCTGCATCTCTGGGTAACAAGCTGCAGGGTCATGGCACTCTTGGCGGAAGTCATATGGGTTGCGGTGCATGTCTTCTACGACAACTCTGCTGATTGCGCTGCACTTGTTCTCGGCTTCTTGGCAGGAAGGAGATTTCATGCCGTCAGTCTCGCAAATGCCGAGATTCTCTTCGCACCACATGGCCCGAGGAGCCCACTGCAAGCATTGGGACGTGTTGAACAAGCTGTCAGGTCCATTGCAGACGGTCTCGAAGAAGCCAATGTTTTGTATCGATCGTCGGATGAGGCCATTGCCGATCATGACGCCCTTCAGATTGATCCGTGGACTATTGTTGGGGTCGTGTGAGGCTGGAGCAACACCACGGCCTTCTCCTTGGACTTGTATACGTTGCGCGTCATCGCTGGTGTTGCTCTGAGATTGCAGTATCGTAGTTGCAAGAGCAGGAACCCATGAGCCGCCGTAGGATTCTCCCGCGATGTAAAAGTCTCGATCGGCTAGATCGGGGAATGCGACCATGAACTGGCGCAGGAATTGGTCCATAGTTGTGGAGGCATCGTGAAGACCCTGCGAGCTGTGCTCTCCGCGGGAATAACCTACTCCCACTGGTTGACTTGAGTTGGAAGGGCGGTCAGTGACAATATGCCATTACGTTCTCTGTTGACTCACTCGACAAACAAGAGAGTGGCATTAGCATTCCACCCGAATGGATTGTCAACAGTGTACCCGCCTTCGGGAGCGGTACGGCATGGACCAAGTTCCATCAAGTGTCCATAGCCCACGGATGACGCACCTGGGCCACTATATGACGGTTAATTGCATTTCAGTCAAAAGATGGTAAGGCAGAGATGGGGTCATACCCAGTCATCCACAAAATCACAGGGTCTGATTCAGGATCATGCTTGCTTTCGAAGAACCAGAAGAAGATTGAACTTTTGCCTCCAAGTCTGTCCTTGGAGGTAATGAAACCAGACGTGCCTGGGGTTGAACTATTGCACACACTAGCCGTGTCGTGACCGAGTCGCAAAGTGAAGGGCTGGACGCCAGGACGGCCAGAGAAGGGAGTGCCGGGATCGAGGTGCGATGGCAACGCTGCTAGTGGAATAGCGGCCTGTGCCCGCGCAGCCAAGGCTGCAAGGCCCCAGATGAGAAGTCGTAACATGTTGCTTGAACACTGATGTAAGAATGTAGACGTAAGTGCGGTAACTTGCTGCTGAGTCTGTCCCGTGTGATAAGTGTGACTGATACAGGTACTTGAACAGCCAATTAACTTGTTCGCTACAATACTAACAGGGAAGTTTTGTGCGATCCTAAGCCAAATCGGGTCCTCCGATCCGCACCGCAACCCATGCAATCCACCCAGCAAGGCCGGCTTTGTGATGCCGGAAATAAGTAACGTTCCTCCACCGTTGACTGTCCTAGAGTCAAGCTGTTATCAATATCGATTGATTTCTTGTCCCAGCTTACCATATCACGAACCGACCACAATGAGACTCTTTGGAAGAACTCCGGTGCTGCTTCTGGCTGCTATGGGATGCCTAGTCAGCGCCCATGTCCAAAAGCCCATGGCAAATGCCTATCAAAATGTCAAGTTTAATGTTAGAGAGCAGTCCCCTGACATGTGCGACGCTGGATCTCGATACTGGACTGGAACCGTTGATATCACATCAGAAAAGTCCATGTTTTTTTGTGAGCAGTTACTCCCGCTCCTCCTGTTAATGCTGTTTTGACCTGCCATTCTGACGCTGTCTAGGGTACTTTCAGAGTCGCAGCAAGCCAGATACGGATCCTCTGCTACTTTGGATGAGTGGGTGAGTATCACTTTAGGGGGGGATGAGCCAATCGCACCACTTGCTGACGAGAGGAAATCACAAGTGGCCCTGGTGCAACTGGAGAGCTAGGCTGCTTCCTCGGCACCGGCCCTTGCGTGGTCAATCCAGATGGAAACTCGACAAGACGCCTAGAGTATTCGTGGACGGATCACGCTAATGTTATTTACATCGAGTAAGTAACGGCCTTGAATTGCTCATTTGCGAAGCGTCTGTCTCCCTAACAGGCAACCCTAGCCAGCCGATTGGCGTTGGCTTTTCAGAGATTGCCGACCGTGAAGACATCGCTGTGAGCCTTGAACAAGGCGCACGGGATATCTATTCTTTCCTAACCACCCTGTCTACAGACGTCTTTCCCGAGTTCTCGGGACGCCCCTGGCACATAACAGGCGAGTCAATGGGGGGCCACTACGTTACCGGTTATACCAAGTATATCATGGAGCTAGAGGATGAGAGAGTCGCTCGAGGGCTAGATCCCCACATCAACATATCCTCGGCTGTTATCGTTGATGGTTACATCGATTCATCGTATCAATCTTCTGGCTACTACGACTTTTTCTGCACTGACTGGGATCCTGTATCCCATCTACGCACAGCACCTCTCATGAATGAGACGGCCTGCGCCGAGATGGCGGCCGCTGTGCCAACCTGTGAGTTGATGGGAGCACACTGCCGGGAAAGTTACAACTCGAAGGTTTGTCTCTCTATGATGGGCACTTGCGAGCGGACTGTTGGGAAATTCTTTACCAAAGACACTCGTCCAGGAGGGTGGGATCCATATGACAGTGAGTTATGACTTTTCCTTGGCGACTACCCCATTATCCTATCTGAGGGCTACTGTTCAAAGTTCTAGATCTAGATTGCTGATCTGTCATGTCCCAGGTCGTCATCCCTGCGAGGAACCTCCTTTGTGCTCCAACTTTGCTCACGGGGAAACTTGGAGATTCTTCAACCAACCTTGGGTGCAAGAAAGACTCGGCTTCTCGAGCTTGCCATTTGAGTTGATTGACTTTGATACCAATAACCGCTGGGTCAAGGCCGAGCATCTATATCGACCAGTTACTCGTGAGTTGACTTGGCTGCTTGACAATACTGACATTAGGATACTCTTCATCAATGGAAACAATGACATCATCATGTAAGTATCCCAAGTCCCCTCAACCCACTAGAATAGATTCTTCTAACCATCATCTACTAGTAACACTCCCGGCCAAATGCGACTTTTGGATGCGCAGCCCTGGAAGGGTCAAGCACAATATCGAAGTCTCCGCTATGAGAGCTGGTATTTCAAGCAGGGTAAACTGGTTTCCTCGAAGGAAAAGGGACGAGGTGCGAAGAAGGGTGGGTTCTGGAAAGGCACTGATCGCCTACAGCTATACGCAGTTGATGAGGCCGGGCACTTTGCCCCCTACTTTCAGCCAGAGTCAATCTCGGCTGTCATGGGGGAATGGCTTGCAAATCGATGAGATGGCTACTAGTCTGGAGGCGAGCGTGCCAGAAGAGAGGCTGTTTTAGTTTATATACTACATGTACTCGCTATCTAAAGGTGTGAACAACTACTACCTATTCGAGATTATCCAGAAATACTTCCTAAATCCCTAGGTCTCAGTTAAAGGAACCAGGTCATTAAAGTATCGACCGTCCGGTTCACAGCCAATAATCATCAAATACTCATCTTCTCCTCTAGACAATAATGTCTCCCTGGTTGTCCATTCGTCGTATGTCGAACAAGCAAAGAATATTGTTCTCCCTTCCACCATTTGGCGCTGTAATGACTGATGAAAGTCTAAAAATGCCTGAAGAGGGTAGAAGGGGTTCTCAAATTCCATTCGGGCGTTGATCATTCGTCCGACCGTGTCGTTGATGAACTTTGATGAGACCTGGCCTGGATAGAAAAGCCCGGCATGGAAAATGGAGCTCACAATTCCTCTCCTGTATGTGTTTTCCCTTCCACATTTGGAGATGTCAAGACCGGCAACAGTGCGTAGTAACAAGAGAACCCATGAATCCAAAGCAGTCGCCGTATCCGAAGTTCTGTCTGGGAACTGACGCGGCAAGTCTGTCGAGTGTTCTGCTAGAGCACGAAGGCGGATGTGGTTGCATACGATGTGAGCAAAGGCAAAATCGGCCACTTCTGTGGCACAGCGGTGGCTGGGGAAGTGGAGGGGCATCAGCTCTCCAGATGCTGGGATCTCTTCAAGCATGCTTGACTGGAAGCTCCTTGGAGCATCACAAGTACCCAAGGCTGTTTGCAAGTTCCCCAGTTCCTTGTATAGGTCTTCCTCACCCAGAATCTGGCTTGGATTTTGGTCGTCCCGTGCAGGCTCACACAGGTGGTTCCCCTTCAAGATCCTCCACCAGTCATCCACTTTTCTCATGGTGTCAACAGGTGTGTCTCCAGGCGCCCTGAAACACTTGGCTACTAGAACACGGTGCCAGATTCGAGTAGCCTTGGTCGTAATCAAGTCGATCATCTGCCGAGCCTCGACAACTCTCAACTCCAACTGGTGGATCAATGACTCGGTGGGCTCCTCTGATCCATAGAGGCTATATGGACCCTGGGCACCAGCTATCAAGGTGCGAAGGTGAAGCCACCACTGAATGATGATACGGCCGTTAATGGATGACAACACATCCTCGGTACAACTAAGGATCATGACATTTAATATCGAGAGCGAGTGGGATGCGCTGCTGAAAGAGCTGGCCTCAAGCTCATAGAAGACGACTAGGATCATCGTTACAATGCGAGCACCCAAAGATACAACCGCACCACTTTCCAACGCTTCAACAGTCTGTTTCGAGAAGGCAGTGGCTCTAGCAGAGTGGGCTGGTGTAGCAGTGAGCGTCCCTCGGCTGTTGTCTAATTGCTGGCCTTGTAGGTTCGCGAGATTCGCCGCTGACAGTGATAAAGCGGCGTAACGGACGGGCTCGGACTCGATGACCATGTCCCACAAAAATGGTAGCTTGAGGGGGAAAGCCTGTAAGACGGCAACCTTGAAATGAGCGAGGTAGATTCTGTGGCCTACAGAGATCTTTGACCCTGGGGGCGGCTTCTGGGCTTTGGGCCATGGCAGTTGAGCCGCTGGAAAAGGACTTGTCCGACTGGTATTCGCTTTCGAAGTTTGGTGATCCTGCCCAGCCATCATCTGAGATGGTAGTTGTTGATCCTGTGTTTGTAGTGGATAGTCAAGTACCATAGGCTGACATGTTGGGTCGATGTCACAATTCTCAGGGACGTCAGTATCGGTCGATGGCTGGTCAAATGATGAGTCCGGTGAGTCCTCAACAGCGTTTTGCATCATAATGCCATTCCAGTAAGGCTCTGCCATCCCCATATCTACCAGAGAGTCGGGAAGGTCAAGGAGATGGGTGAAGAGCGCATCATCCGCATCCGCTGTGGATGATACGATATCAAGCCCGAGCTGGCCCACCTGGGCACCGGTCCGCTTCTGGGAGTAGAAAGATTGCAGCAAAGATCTGGCCATGGAGCCCTGGTTGTCTGTAGGGGGGTCAAACGCGGAGGCAGAAGCAGGTGAGGGATCAGCCTCGAGGCCAAGCTCTGGAGCCTCGGCTGACCCCTGGCTGCAATCATTTTGTTCAGCCAGAAATGGTGCAGGTTGCATATCGTGATAATAAGTCGCTGGTGGGGCTTCAGTGCCTTGAGGCGGTGACAGCTGCTGGTAAACAGGCGAGGCTGTTCTTTCGTCTGAGATGGACATCCCGTGCCCTTGAACGACGTCTGTTGAGTCTTGGGGCGGCGGAGGCGTCATATTTGCTGTCGTAGCAGCGGCGACTGGGGCCATGGCCTTTCCAAGTTCAACCTTTTGGGCTGCCCATCGTGTGGCCTCCCTAAACTTGAGTGTGATGCCACCATACTCACATTCGGCCATGGCCGTTACGCAACGACTACAGCTCGGCTTGCCTTCGTCACACTATACAGGGGTTTGTCAGTAGCTATTGCTTAGCAGAAACGGGATATATCTCAAGTGCTACCTTTCTCCGCTTCTGGCGGCATCGAGCACAGCCACTTCTACTGCGCGTGATGTCTGTCTTCTTGCTGCGTGGTGGCGCAGGGGCATACATGGTGAGCCTCTTACCACCAGGTCGATTCTTGCTTCTTCTTCTGGCCTCGCGTCTTTGCCTGTAACTCCCTCTGATGCTGTCGTAGTGGCTGGTGCCGTTGGTGCTGCCTCAGACGGTTCAAGTCACTGTTGATGTTTTGAGAAGAAGTCATGTTCAGTGGTGGCATGGGATCAGCTTCCCCGCATTTTAGCGGCTAGGGCCGGAATGATAAGCCCCTGATGTTTTGCTGTAGACCGCTATCACAATGGCCAGCAGTAGTGGGCTTGATAACCAGGGATCCATATTAATGGTAGAGGATGGCACTGAAGCCAACGTCGGCTTGTGGCGGGCTCCAAACCCTTTGAGCAGCCATATAAAACTCCGTCTGTTTTACAGATAACGTGCTGGTTGCCAACACTCATCGGGCAGTCGTCTCAATCAATCCTTGTCTTTTGTTCTCCTTTTGCTAGGCGATTCATGACATCTAAGATGGCTGCAAACTTTCCACCTTCTGCTCGAGGCTCTGCCACCCTGGACCAAGGTCCTGCCTGGACGTTGATGCAAAGAGTCAAGTCTCGACCCAAATATGACGCCCAAAACACACCAGACGGCATCATCAACCTTTCTGGGGCGCTCAACGGTCTCATGGAGGATTGGATGAGCGAATACGCAGGCAAAAACCTACACTTTACCTCCGAAGCTTTATCTTATGGACCTCTCAGCGGGTCTCAGGCCCTCCTCAACGCCGCTGCCGCATTTTTCAACCGCTTCTTCAATCCGGTAGAGCCAGTGGCCGCTGAGCAGGTGCTGGCAGCCAACGGTGTCACCTCGCTACTGAACATGATGGCGTGGACTCTCTGCGATGAAGGCGATGGAGTTCTCTATACCACGCCCGGGTTTTACATGCTCGACTTTGACCTGAGTGTGCGAACCGGCCTCGTCACAGTGCCAGTCTCAACGACTGGTTTGAAAGATCCATTCGGGTCTAAAGGGTCAAATGAGCTCATTGAGACGCTTGAAGCTGCCGCTGATGATGCACGGGACAATCGGAATGTCAACTGTCGCATGCTGTGCCTGAGCAATCCTTCAAATCCCCAAGGGCGATGGTATTCCAAGCAGACCCTTGAGGCACTGGCGTCATGGTGTGCACAAAGGCAGATACATCTCGTGGTCGACGAGATTTACGCATTGTCCAGCTTCTCCGAGAACGGCCAGGGCAATCCTGATGACGGTGACATTGTTCCAATGGCAAGCATTCTCAGTGTCCCTACTCAAGAGAATGTTCACTGCCTCTACGGATTGAGCAAAGACTTTAATATGGGAGGCGTACGAATGGCATTTCTCGTCAGCAGAAATGCTCAAGTGCGAGCTGCCGTCTCTAAAATCACGTCGGTGCCCTCACATATACACGAGATCGAGCATACTGTTCGAGAACTACGTCTAACTAATCTTGCTTACATAGATGGTTTACCTGGCTAACCGTCATGTCGGACAAATTTGTGGCCCGCTTTCTTGAGCAATTGGACCTGGTTCAAGAATACCTCGACGTATACAGACCAAGGCTCAGCCATGCCTATCATCAAGTTACCACTGCAATCGAGACACATGGAATTCCGTTTCAACGAGCTGAAGCTGGTCTTTTCGTCTTCATCGATCTGAGCGCGTGGATCCATCACTTTGAAGGCCCGGCTGGCAAATCACCAACGACTGAGAATACCTTAAGCCCCGAACTTCAGCTCTGCGAATGGCTCATTGATCATGGAGTGTTCCTGAATGCAGGCCAGGTAAACAAACCGAAACCCGCTCTTCCCCAAGTCCGCCATTAACCGATGTCTAGTTCGCCGGGTGTGATATTCCTGGCCATTTTCGGCTCGTCTTTACGCAAGACCTCAGCGCCACCCTCTTAGGCATCCAGCGGATTCGTGTTTCTCTGGACCAATTGGACCATGCATGTGGATCATGAGGTTGAAGGTAGCGGACTGGGAGCCCCCTTTTGGGCGAGTGCATCGCCTTGCCTAATCAGGTGTGCGGGAACGCGTGAGATAACGAACTCCACGGCGGATGCAGGGGTCTAAACTGCCGAGGACTTCAGACTGACTGGAAACTGAATGGGGATTTATCAAAAATACTTAGAAGACTTAAGTTTAGTAATATGAGGCAAAAACATTTCATTGCCTCGCATCATTTTGCAGGAGAGGACCCTTCTGAAGAATCGAGACTCAAACACCATGAATCCGAGCCAGGCCTACTTTGTCCCAGACAGTCACTATCAAGTGGAGCCGCTCTCCGGCTGTCACCGCCAGGAGCATTCACTTGAGCTGCGTTCTCGACAATGGAGCCCTTCTTCAGACGACTCGATAGACAGTTGGACTCCTGTCAGATCGTCCCCACATACTCAGTTTCCTGCATCTCTCTCGACCATTCCTACAGTGAATTCAGCCTACCAGACCAACAACCATGATGGAAACCCTTCTTTGGCGTGCATATTTGCACACTGTCTTATCCCAGGACGTGGCGAGCCAATCTTCAACGCGGCAGTCGGCATCTCTCTTGACACTGGATCCATCACCTTTGTTGGGCCGCAGTCAGAACTGCCTCGCTCTCTCACCTCAGTACCACGTGTATCAGTGCGGTATCTTCTGCCGGGTCTTTGGGACTGCCATACTCATTTTATCGGCACTATCAACGTCGATTTTCCCGATATGATCCTGACTCACCCTGCAACTCTGGGGGCTGCCATCACACGCGGCCTCCACCAGACTCTCATGGCTGGGATTACCTCTGTGAGAGATGTGGGCTCTTACGCGACCGAAGTGGCTCCTCTAGTGGAAAGGGGCATCATTCTTGGGCCAAACATCTTTGGAGCCGGTGGTGCTATCGGCATAACAGGTGGCAGTTGTGACGCTTGCACTCTACCTTCTGATTTTGTCTACTCGCGTCAGGGCACTTCGGGTGGCAATCCTTGGCCCGGTGTTAGTGCTCTTGTGCTAGCTGACGGAGTAGACGAATGTCGTACTGCCGTTCGACAACAGATCAGGCGAGGAGCCCAATGTATCAAGGTGGTTGCAACGGGTGGCGTTCTTAGCACTCAGGACAACCCAAAGTACAGGCAGTATTCGGATGCAGAGCTCGCTGCTCTGGTTGACGAAGCCACTCTACAGGGCCGGTCTGTGGCTATTCACGCGCACGGAAAGGATGGTATCATGGCAGCCGTCAAGGCAGGTGCTCACACAATCGAGCATGGAAGCTACATCGATGACGAAGCAGCAGAGCTGATGGCAGAAAAGGGCGTCACGCTCGTGGCGACTCGACATGTCATCGAGGCGGGACTCAAGAATCTTGACAAGCTCAACCCGCCTACGGCTAAGAAAATGGTCAACATTGCCGAGTCTCACTTGAGGGCGTACCAGACCGCCGTGCGCAAGGGGGTTAAGATCGCTCTCGGCACCGACATCGCCGCGTCCGACCCGACTTCAGACACGGCCCATGGCAAGAACGGTGATGAAGTCGCTTACGCTGTCAAGGCGGGCTTGAGTCCGCTGCAGGCCATCGAAGCTGGGACCATCAACTCGGCTGAGACACTTGGAGCCCTTGCCCCAAAGAAGGGGCTTATCAAGAAGGGTTGGGATGCTGACCTGATTGCTGTTGAAGAGAATCCCTTAGATGATGTTCACCTCTTCAGCAGTCCAGCGAATATTAAGTATGTATGGAAGGGTGGATTGCTGGTCAAGTCGCCTCAGGGTCAGCTTCTTTGGCCTACTACGTTATGAAGTTTCCTAAACTTGCAAGGTCGCCTCGCTGCATAAACTCTTCTCATTGTATTCGGCCAGAAGAAGTACTGTTAGTCGTACTAGCCAAGGATGTGCTTCTCAGTCTAATATAAGGTGCCTTGTATCTAAACAGTGAGAGGCGACACGTATCCAAGATGATTGAGCATTGAGCTGCACACGTTCAAGTTTGTTTTTTCCCCAGTCCATGACGATATAACCCCAACTCATTTGGTAGTGATACTAACGACAAGGAATCTGAATGTAGAGATTGAAGATTGCAGGAGCAAGTCTCTCACACAAGGTCGCCGCACGCTACCCAAGATTCAAAACCAACGGCAGCGTCTCAAAGAATACAGACTTAATTTTACTTGACTAGTTTTATTCGACTATCACGGTTTTCAGAATCCTGCTTGGTGCTGTTACACATTCAAGAACGCGGTACACTCGATCTCAACATCCGTCCCGAAAGGCAGCTGGTGTACGGCCACGCAAGTTCTGGCCTAAATAACTGCCGTTAGCTTTTTAAACGATTGGCACCAAGAAGCCACCTACTGGCTTAATGTTTTGGGTAAAGAACTCGTCGTATGCCTCATTCAGAATTCCAAAGTTGGCCATATCAGTGAGGTAGATGTTCATCTTGATGACATTGTCGAGAGTGCTGCCAGCTTCCTGCAATACTGCTCGAATGTTGGAAAAGATTTGTCTCTAATCAAGGGTTTGTACTTAGCATTGCTTTGAGAACGGCCAACTAGAACAATTGGTATGCTACGTTCTGTCACTTACCGCTCGGTCTTTTGCCGTTCCTTCTACCAGCTCGAACTTTGGTCCAGGTTTGACACCGATATTCCCAGAAACATACACGAGGCCATTGTACACAACAGCCTGTGAGAACTGCGGGAGAGGAGTGGGGGCCTCAGTCGTGAAGATAGGGGTGAAATTTTGCGCCATGGTGGTGGATCCGTCGAGTCGACTTTTCTCTTCACTGTAGATATGGTAGGTTGGTTTTAAAGGATCTTGAAGTTGTCTCACTGAAAAGGTGACATCAAATCAATCATAACGTCCTATATATACGAAACAGATGTTACGTTCAAGCTTCCTTGCAAGATATTGGCGGACCTCATGCCCTGATCAGGGCTAGTAGCCACCGGCTCCAGCGCGACTGCCCCTTTTGGAGACCCATTCCGACAGCTTAACACGCACCTCCCGGACACCCAATCATTGTCCCAAGCTCGGTACCGCCGACACCCGCAATCTGGAGAACACTGAGGACAACATAACCGACGCCCTCTCCGGCAATACCACCCGATGCGACGGCGTATATGAACCTGGTGTGGGACTTGGGCCAGTGCTTATGCCACACCCACGCAATGACTGAGCCGATAGCCACTGTCACTGTCGTGGTAGACCCGGGAATGGTCATGGCGAGGCCAACAAGTGACATATTAGGTACAAATGCCTCCCACTTCTTCAGGTGTGGCCTTTGTAGCAGGTAGCGCTTCAGAACCGCAAGTGACATGCCCACGACAGAGAAGACCACGGAAAAGATCCAACTAGACTGACTGATAGGGAACTCTTCAGCAAGAATGGCTTCCGTCACAACTCGCCATGCTGTGACTGAGGGCAGAGCAAACTGGCAGGTTGTGGCCGATGCGTCAATGATGCAAGGAAACGCCTTGGCGAACAACACAAATAGGCCTGGAGATAGGAAGACGGCGATGAGCGTGCCTAACAGCTGAGCATGCCACTGCGCCCGAGCTGGTGTCCCCAAGAGAAAGCCAGTACGGAAATCCTGGCACAGCTCGCCAGCCTGGTTGGCTGCAGAAGCAGATAAGACTGTCCCTACAAGAGTGGAGCGGGCAGAATGCTCAAATCCCTGCTTCTCGACCTGGTTACGGAGGACGCCACCAGTTACGAACTGAGAGCCCTTTGCAACAGTTCCTGTGGGGTTGGTGCCAGAAGCCCCAAAGACTTGGATCACCACGAACGACCAGAGAAAGCCCAGGAAGACATTGAGAACAATGAGAGTAGGGGGTACGCCAAATGTATACTTTAAAGTGACAATTGCAAACACAAATGCCACAACCGTGACGGATGACCACTCCCACCATCGGACCTGATATTCTGTTGGCACGGGATCCCGGATCTCTAAATCTCCTAGGACCGGAGCTCCCGGATTGGAGTCGGCCTTGAAGAGCAGGCGTCTTCCTGTGTGCTTTGCAACCTTGGACTCTAGTCGCTGAAGCCCATACTTGCTAAGCTTGCCAAAGTTCTTAGTCTCTAGGAGAATCGTGGCAATGGACGCAGCAAGCATCATCAACACGGCTGGCCACAGCACCCAATACCGAGGGGAAGGGCTCGTCTTTAGCTGCTCGGGGACAAAGGCATTGTAGGTGATGAGCTTTGGGTTGGTGGGATCATAAGGAATTCCAATGGCTTCGCCCCTTGCCACGATTATTGGTCCAATGACGCCCCAAGCTAGGACTGTGCCTAGAAGGTAGGATAGGGAAGCGTTGAGGTCGATGAGCATGCCCACTCCAATCATTGAAGGAGACCATTGCCAGGAGAGCCAGCCCCAGTTCACAGCGCTCAGAATGCCGTGACCGCCCCATTTGTAGATCCACCAAAAAGGATTCCACTGGTAGAGGATTCCTGGAGCGTAGGAGCTGGCAACAGACCATATGATAGATGCCGTGAAGGAGTAGCTGATTGTCATGATCTTCTCCCTGGCCCCTGTGGAGCCTTCGGTGTTTGAATGAAGAGCGCGAATCGTGATCGCTGACGCTTGTCCCAGAGGAAAGTAGAGACTAAGCTGGCGTGCCAACCTAAGGATAAACATGCGTCTGAGAGGAACAGCAAAGCCGAGGCCCCAAAAGCCAGCAACAAGTGTGAGACAGAGCATCCTTCCGTAGTCGGATTGAGGACCGGGTCCAAGAAGCTTCAGCTGGTACATGGCAGGCACACCGCTCATGAACATGAAACCGACGCCGATACAGCCTAGAGACGTAGCCTGGATGATGTTGTTCTCGTGCGGGCCGAAGTGGCCGGACAGGAAGGGTATCTGGGAGCATGTGAGCATATGATCGAGGTTGAAGGTGCCTGCCCCTTAAGTGTAGAGCGACGTCTCACCTTGGACTTTTCGAGGAGCTTGCAAATGGCGAAACCAAAGATGGCCGAGAACAGGGTCGCATCGGCACCGAACCCGGACTTTAGTCCTGGATATCTTCGTGTTAGTCCAACAGTCTCGGCTATGTCGTGGTGATCTTACCAAGGTACAGGTTTGAGCAGGCAATCAGTGAGCCAAGTACTCCCCCGGTCAAGATGGCGCGGATGGTTACCAACCTACGGCCGTCGTATATGGCTACGCCAGAGAGTGGCTCATATGGATGGTCTTCCTCGGTCTCGCCGTTCGAGATGCTGGTACCGTCGGTGGCTTGGATGATACTGTCTTGTCCTTCCTTGGGTAGATCAAGCGCGACGTGTCCCAAGGACTCATCCTTCTCGGGGAAGGTAGTTGCAGAACCCATCTTGAGGATAGCTAGAAGAGAAGAAGCGATGAGCCGCAGTCTTTTAAGGGTCTTGTCCCATAGACAGGGTTTGATGGGGGTTACTGGCTTGGTGGAGCAGGCTTGTCTGAGATATAAATCAATGTTCCCAAGTCAACATGGCATGGTAGCGACGCATTCAACCTGGTTGAGATGCTCCTTCTGTCGATTCCTATGTGAGGCTAGTGCCTACGAGCATCAGTGACTGTCAACTGTGTCTGCTCATGTCGATGATAGCGAGTGGATAAACGAGCCAACGACGATGGTGTTTGCGTCTGGGGTAGGCAGGCTTATCGCCGCCATCAGGGGGAGGCGAGACCGACCTTACTCGATCTGGCCCTCGGATCCGCACGTAAACGCGGGGTATAGACTAGCATCATTGCCGCCGCGCACCGATAATCCGTTAATAGCAGGGAGATATGCGTATGATGGGAAGAGATAGTAGATTGTTACATCAGGTGATGAAACCTGGGGAAGTGGAACCGGAAAACTGGAAATTTTGCTTATTCTCCGAAGATGGTGAGTTTACACTCACTCCCAAGTTGTAACCAGTCTATCCATCTATATATTTGCATCTCAAAGGGCATATAGTCTTCAACAAGTGAATACGAGGGCAAGCATGCGAATCCTCAAGGATCTGGATCAAATTTTACCAAAACATGCCGGGACTTCCCTACAAAAGCCCCGTCTCCCCAATACCATGACCTAACAAGTTGGACTGGGAAACAATCCTTTCCCTCCGGCCAAATGCAGCTGGCTCCCCCGTGTCCGTCAGGTTGTGCTTGCCTACACGTGACTATGTTGGATGTTGATGTGATGATTTCCCCGCCCTTCTTTCTCTTCCTCATTTGTCGAAGAGAAACGACATCTCACAATGAAAAGCATTACCCCTTTGTGCTCAGATACTACTAAGCCCCCCAGTGGCCATAAGCACCGAATCATACAAGGTCCGTATAGCTGTTAAGTCATTGCCTATCCGTCAGTGGGTGGTGTGGTCCTGGGCCGATTCACGGGCGTTGAACTTGAATGGCTTGGGCTTCCACGTCACTGGTTTCGCTGTCCATGGCGAAGAAGTCACCCTCACAGTCATATACAATAACGCTACAGATAGGGTTACCGCATTGAGCCATATGTCTAAGAGCATCATAGAAAAGCATTACCCTAAAAAGCTAGAGGTTCTGGGATACCCTGGGGGGATAAGACACGGCGATAAAACTGGCCAAGTAATCTTTTATCTAAGATAATTTAATTAATAATACTTTGCCTTTTTAAAAAAAAAAAATTAATTATTGGCTACTAAGATATATGCCCGAGACTAGGCGCGTATACTTTATGGATGTTCTTAAGTCATAGTTCGACAGGTCTGTGCCGTTCCCTACGTCCGAGAGCCGAGTCTCATCCCGGGAGTCCTATTGCAAAATTCCTCCAGATGAAGGATCCCTGAAAGAATAATACAATCTCGCCCTCCGCCTCATGCAGCTGGGCGCTGGGTGGTGGCCCAGCATTAAATTCGAAGCGCAGCAGCCAGACTCGTCCCACCCCTACGGTTACCATTATCCACCCAGTTTGCGCGTTGGCTGCCCTTCAACGCCTTTCTCTACGTCTTCCCCAGGAGAAGGAGAGAACGGACACCCTGTTCTCTTGCTCCAAACCTTCGCGGGAGGCTGCACTCTGCGGCTACCAGAGTATGATGCACCCGAAAAGCCAGGGCCGCTTGTGGAACCATGGAAGAGTGGTGCGCGGTGTTGCGAGACTTTGGCGCGACGGAGTGGGATGACGTGAAGAAATGTCCTGATATTCCGCAGTCATTGCAGGAGGGTATGGCAGAAGGGAAGAGGTACGAGGAGCTGCTGAGAAAGATGGAGGATTCGGAGTACCTTGACAAATGGTTGATGAGCCTATGATGCTGATAAGGAGGGTTCCTGTCACTTGAAGGGAAATACAAGTTTTGTTGGGAAACCTTGAAAGAGATGTCTTGGTAAAATCGGCAAGCGACCTTAAAACTTAGCGTAACAGTTGAGCCGAACCATTGCTTTAAATTTAACATCTTGGCCCTTGATTCGTGACCTATTTTCTGACCAGTCTCAACTCAATCTTTATTTGCCTGCATCTTGTTTAGCCACAGTAGAATCATCATGGAACGAACACCCACCAACGTCGTCTTCTTTGACCTAGACGGAACGCTATTCGACCACTACCACTCGCTATGTCTTGCAATAACCGCAATACAGCTAACATATCCTGGTTTTGCGGGAAAGAATGTGGAAGAGCTGATCGACAAGTATATTGCCGCCCTTCAACAAGCCTATGATGATTATATGAACAAGGTGATCTCGTACGACGAGGCCGACACACGGAAAATCCATTTATTCTTCACTGCTATTGGCCTGCCGGAACCCAGCCTTGACGAGGCCAAGTCGTTCCGTGCTGGGTACAAGGCAATATACAGAACTACTCGAAGAGCCACGCCGGGAAGCATCGAGACACTGCTTAGACTACGCAAGAATGGATATCGCATTTGCGTAATCACCAACGGGCAAACCGAAGATCAAACAGCAAAGGCTGAGGCCATCGGAATACGGCATCTAGTCGACCGTATCATTACCTCGGAGGAAGCAGGTTATCGGAAACCCGATCGGCGAATCTTTCAATATGCGATGAAACAACTTGGCGCTGCACCTCAGACAATTATGGTCGGCGACTGTGCCGACTCGGACATCAAAGGTGCACTGGATGCGAATTTGACTGCCATTATGTACTCGCCCATGGCACAAGAATCCCAGCGGCTTCTATTTGGACAGCAAATACCGGTCATTGGCCACATGGGTCAGCTCTTGAAGCATTTGGACATTCCGAGTTCAACTCCATGTGGCATTAAGAGTCCCTAAGGGGTCTTAAGAAAGGTGGTAGAGTGGTGAAAAAAGAAACAAAGAAAAAACGAGACGCCATTGTAGCGAAGACAGTCACCAACACTTTAGATCTCTTTTATTTAAAATCTTCTTATCCTTATTATATCTTAAGCATCGCCCTTAGGGGTGAATAAGTTAAGGGCTCTTTGGCGACGTCAATGAGGATCAGAATGTCAAAAGGGGTGATCATCTATTCTCAGAGTCCGGGGGCCAAATCAAAAACTAGGCAGCTGTATAGAAAGATTGGCTTACCCTTTTCAAGGTCTTTTTGAAGTGGCAGCTGCGGCATTGGACAAGAATCTCGATCGACGGCCCACAAGCCTCTTTAGTACGTTCAAAGGATCTTGGCGAGAGGGCTTATATGCAGTTGCCCACTCGCGCACCCTATCCAAAGTGCAGATCTTGACAGCTCGGGCCGCAGATCCCCCCGCTCTATGAGCCATTTGGGAGTGCCTAACCACTTCAGCCAGCCACATTCTCGTCAAACAGGAAGCAGACCACCAAAGCCTTGGTTCATGTCTCAGCCTTTGCTTCAATAGCGTCTTGAATGACGTCGATGCAAACGCGAACCTCTCACCGCTTTCATCATCTATATGATGCTGGCCCCTCTCCTCTCGCTACTTCTCTTCCCTCTGTCTCGCTGCCCCCGACCTTCCGTGATTGTACACCAACCTATCTTTACTATACCATACTACACACTTCTCATTCCCCTTCAACAAAACCACCACAATGGACGCCGCGTCTGTCGAAATCAACGATGGCGTGTTCTGTGCGCAACATCTCCTGGAAGTGGTAAGCCTATTCCACCTTGCGCTCCAAAAGCTCTAAATTAAATCGAACAATAGTGTGAGGATTGTGGTGCAGACTTTCGCGAGGAGAACGACGCATTCTACGGAGTATGAACCCAATCATCAGTACCACCCTCGAGGGCCTGGCCACTGATTGGGATGAATAGTTTGATACCGCTGATCGAGATCCCCTCAGCTGTCCTTCGGCTTCACAAAATCGGGACGGAGTTTATGAGTGCAAAAAGCATCACAGCGGCAGTATGTTCTCGTCATCTCTTGACGCTTTTCTTCTTGAAATGTAGACCCAGCTGACCAACCCCGAACTTGCAGCTTGTAGTCAGTGCTTCTCATGGAAGAAACAGATTATGCGGGCCAGGCACGCGGCGAAAGCTGAGGGGAGATGATATGAAAGCCGGCGAGTAGACCTGCCACGGACCGAGCAGAACCATATTTTGAGCCAAGTAGTTATATTACATAAGCCCATTATACAGCAAGTCTCCGCCTTTGCCAGCTTTCGTTATTAGATTCATGGATTAAATATGCCTCATAACTATCCGCCAGATGTAGTTCATTTAACACGCTCTGCAGTGTAACGTGAGGCAGCAGACGCACGTATTCTCGGTCATTCTGACTAAGGAACTAATCTCAAACAACAACGTAACAACTGCCTTGAGTTTGGAAAGCAATCCTTCTCATGAAAGGTTCGAATCCGAGACCGTCCATAGTATTGCACATTTCTTGGCTGATTTGTGGCTAGATACTTGAGGCGCGGTTTTTAGTGACGGGCTGTTCTCCTTTAACCTTTGAGGTTCATATCACCAATCCTATTTCAGCCATGATCTTCCGTCAATCACTTCACATCGATATAATCATCGCGTTAAACTCATCAAAACGTATTCAAACCAGGTCGTCGACATTAGGGTGGGTGCCTGTAAGGGTGGCAACCCTGCCATGACGGTATCTCCACTACCATCCCGGAGTATGGAACCGATCACAGGTGTCATTCGCGGGATAAATCCAACCCCTGCACTAATACCCAGCGATATGATAAGCGAAGCGACAAACAGGCAGCATACGAGTCCTCAGGGGCTCAAGGCTTGCTGCCATTCTAAGCACTAAGCTCAGGTTGTCCTAGCGAGGTCAGAGTCCAAGTAACTACCCAATACCAAGCTAAGAAATTGCGCTTACATGACGTGCTGGCATTTTAGAATTAGCCGTGATTATTCCCCTGAAACTATAATAAAGGCTGTGCGGTCAGCATCAGCAGACTCGGCGGTCAACAAGAATTGTCCTCGTTCATCTGTTGAATGTTGATTCACTGCGCTAGGTTTCAAGCTGGTGATCCTTGAGGCAATTGTTGTCAAGTTCTTTGTCCCCGTTGCGAAGTAACGAGACTCGGCAAAGATGCTTCTCGAGAGTTTGTCCCTATCAACCGCAGGGCTGGCAGTAGTCCTGACAGGACTGCTCTACTTGTTGAAAGCATGTCTCTTTCCAACTATGGATCCACTCGAGCCGCCGTTGTTGAAGCCAAGGATTCCAATCTTCGGTCATATCATCTCTATGATGACAGAGAAAGCAGGCTTTTACACACGTTTGTTGTGAGTATTGACACCCCCCCCCAATAACCCGTTGAACCGTGTTCTCTAACTCGACCATCAGTAAGGAACGGCGTATGCCCATCTGTACACTTCCAATGCTGAATGGCAGGCTATACGTTATCAACTCGCCCAGTCTCATTCAGGCAGCCTTACGTAACAACGACATCTCTTTTGACCCCTTCATTATTGAGTTCTCCAAGGGAATGTTTGGGCAAAACGAGAGACAAGTGGAAGTCATCAGCCGGCCGACCGTAATGAAGGACTTGCTGGACATCATTCACTCATCTTTGTTGGGTGAGCCTCTGCATAGACTGAATGTGGTGGCACTCGAGAAGATGATGGGACACATCAATGTTATCCAGCCGGATGAGTCTGTTACTATTCCAGACGCCTTCTTATGGATCCGCGACATGATGACAGAAGCGACGGCTGTTGCTCTGTTTGGAGAAAAGAACCCCATCACCCGAGAACATGTGCACCTTCTCTGGTACGACATCCATCCTCCTTTACTCAAACCCCAGACAGACCATTGATACTCGGCTCTAGGACATTTGACAAGAGTGCTACGCTGCTAGCTATTGACGTGGCCCCCAGTCTGATCGCAAGAGAGTCTATGGCGGCAAGGAGCGAGTTGAACAAATTATTTCTCCCCTTTTACGAGGCTAGATGCGAGGAAGGACCCGATGTCTCTGACATCATTCGGAAACGCACTGCGGTCCTTCGAGCCGCCGGCTACAACGATCTGGACCTTGCTGTTCAAGAACTCATGCTGCCCTGGGTCGGGTCTACCAACACCATCCCGGCGCTATTCTGGCTCTTTGTGAACCTCTTTGCGCGACCTGAATACCTGAAACGTGTACGAGCCGAGATCGAGGCCATCACAACCATTGAGGATGGCCCGAACGGAAGGAAAGCCTTGGTCGATTCTACCAAGTTCGAAAAGCACTGCCCTGTACTCAACGCTTGCTATCAGGAGACGCTTAGGATGTATCTTCATAGCGTTGGAAACAGGAGGGCCATGAACGACACCAAGATCCAGGACTTGGACGGCCGAGAGTACCTACTGAAGAAAGGAACCAACGTGCAATGGCCGCCAATAGTGACTCACTTTATCGATACGGTATGGGGCGACGATGCAGATACTTTCAACCCCGAGCGGTTCATCAAGCCCACTGCACAGGACGAAAAGGCGAGACGAGGGGCTCTGCTTCCGTTTGGAGGTGGACGTCACCTCTGTCCGGGCCGAAAGTTTGCTTTCGCTGAGATTCTTGGATTCACTGGCGTTCTGGCCCTTGGCTTCACGGTAGAAGGGCTGGACTTGCCCAGCTCAACTGATCCCATCTTTGGATCGGCACCAAGGCGGCCTGTTTGGGGACCGAGTGGCCCTGGTTTCAAGCTCGGTAGGAGGCCTGGTTGGGAGGATGTGACATGGACTTTCAAGAAATAGGTTTGGCAAAGAAACAGGAGCTAGCGTTGTACCGCCTACACGCACGGTTCGTCCCCTAGATACCTTGGGAGACCATATCTATAACCAAGAAAAGCCTCCAGCTCCGCAGACGTGTACGAATCAGCGCCATCCAGATCTCCGGCCCCAAGAATGTCTACCTAGTTATGTTACACTGACCTGAGACAGGTTATTATCCCTTTAAATAGCACATTTGTCAAAAAAAAAAAGGCAACGCGATGTTGCCATTGCAATGAGACATTGTCAGGCAGATGGGTAACCACTATGGGTGAGCCAAGAGCAAACGAGGCTGAAGCTGAACCGGCCGAGCCAGTCATAGTTGCTCTATAGCCGCGAGAGGCGCCTCCATGCATTACATTTAAACGCCATTCCGCCTACCCAATGCCATATTTTTGCACTTTTGCGTTATTTATGACACGTTACGCCCGAGCCCAAGAGATCAATCGGCCAACCTTCAACATCCAACATCCAACATCCAACATCAATACCCACGCCCTAAATCTAGCATTCCTCCCTCACCCTGTCAAAATCTCCATTAGAAGCCATGGTCGCCGCCAGGGCCATTTTGCTACTCGGGCTAGCCTTGGTTAATCTCGAGACTCAAGAACAGATTACAGGAGTAGATCAGTTGGTAAGAGGATATCACTGTTTAGACGTCGAGATCTATTCTAACTGCTCAGGCACATCAAACTTCACACATCGAACTGGACATAGCTGATAGTCGTACATTACGATCCAGACCGACGTGGCCTAGAAACGATCGAGATACCTATCTACCTGGGTGACTGACAGGAGCGGTTGGGCGATATCCTTGGTGGCAAGCTCTCCACCAAGAACTTTGCTGTTCAAAGAGTTGCACATGGGATTCATCGTTTATACTCCCCCCAGCATAACAAAGGCAAAACTCTCCTAGGTTAATGGCAGGTGAGAAGAGAGTGGCGTCATGAAGCAGCAGAGTATCAAGAGCAGATTAGGATTGGGCTTTATTGTAAGAGGACACTCTCCAGACACATCTCTCTTTGGCCGCCTCTCCCTGGCGTCTTGCCAGAAAAGTGTTCGTCTCCCAAAGCAACGCGAGGCAAGACGAACCCCCTGAATACGACTACGTGATAGAAATAAGTAGTTACCTTATTGGGCAAGGCCCAGTGGAATGATCTATCTTCGCAAGCCTCATCGTCGTGACAAGGGTTCGTTGAGGCTCATGCTGGCTCCTCGTCCATCATTGAACCGACTAACGCACGACAAAGCTGCCGGTATTGTCTGATAACAGCGCACACGATGATGAAAAGAGCATGGAGATTACAAGGCAAACAGTGAGATGCCATGGGATGGCTTCTTGATCGACACATCATATATCATCCTGAGGTGAGTCCTAATATCTTAACAAGCTGTAAACCTTTCTTTTCAGGGAATTTTAGCACTCTAAGCAACAATCAACAGTCCTCGAGCAAGGTAAATTGCCTCTGTCGACTCACCCATGACTCCACACGTTCCCTAAGCCTATCCAGTCCCTCCTTATCCCAAAATCCAGTTTCAAGCTCCCACCGGGTGCGTATTTGGTGATACCAATTAGATTCTAACCAAGGCATTCATTGCGAGGGATATTCAAACCTTTCGAGAGGCTCCTCCAGCAATATTGGATGCCTACGTAAGGTGCAGAAATGGAGGAAGATGGCCACCGCGAACTCCCGTTGAGTTTCACCTTTGAGGGCTTCCAATCGAGCAAGCATGGAGTAGCCTTTTGAGCAGAGGTACTGAAGAAATGCTCCATGTTCTTTCTGAGAACGAGACATGAATCTAAAGAAGCCTTTTGTCCCTCTCATAGTAACCCAGTCGCCCTGGTTATGCAGACCAGTATCAACTGTCCTCAATAGGCGCGAAAACCTATCAAGGATGAAATGCAGCATGGTGTAAAAGTTCCTCATCCTTCGTTCGGTTCCCAGATACCTATTCCGGTTGGTTCGAGACTTGCAAATGAGCCTTCGAAAGGCCCAGTCTCCTTGAAATAGAAACTTACCATCATAGAAGAAAGCGTTGCAATAAATGTCGAAACAGATCAAAGCCTCCAGAAGCCTGGCACGTTCTGTGGTACACAGTTGCAAAGGCTCATGCCCCAGGTTCGGGAACCAATGTTCTCCAGCGACAGGGCCAGTATAGCGCGTGGGGTCCTGCTGCATTGCCTCCCGGAACTCTTTGGTATAGCTATTAATGGTGGCGTTGATATCGGAGATGAGGCGCTCGAGATGCGCGAGCTTTGGCAAGCTATCTCTCCAAACGAATGAGCCGTCTTCTGTTGCAGGCCACAGGCCTCCTGACTTTCCATCTGATACTCTTGGGCCTGATTCTTTCAAGGAGCCTAGAAGATGTTTTATAAGCCATTCTGCAGCTTTCTCACCTAGGTGGTCGTGTTTCCCTGGTAGGTGTCGAAGGCGGATGTCGAATAATGCCATGGGAAGCATTTCGCCAAGTTGCATCTTGACCATGCGACATCTTGGTCCCAAGACCAAGCATCGATTTGCCTTGAAACATGATAGAACCACCGGTGAGGGTGAGATAAGGGCTTTGATTTCATTAGCGGAATAGTAGTCGCTCATTACCTTGACGAGAAGATCGAGTGGAAGAGGTTGGAGGCCCCGGACGAAAAGGCCTGGTGGAAAAGATAGGCGGCCGTATACGAGGGCTGATGACCAGGCTCTTAGAGCGAAATCCATGATCTTGTGTGTGATGAAAAAATTAGAAGAGGATGGCAGAGTGATTGGTGGTGATGTTGATGGGAGAAGATTGGGAAAGAAAGCAGTGTTTTTTATCATCCAGCTCTTGCAAGCGCGCAAGGTTTTCTTTCTTTACAGTCGCAGTTTTCTGCTAAGATGGCGGCGCTATTCAGTCTAAAGTTCCATTCAAACTATATTCTAAAGTAACTATATGTATCAGTACTTTCTCTTCGTGTTCTTATTCCATATGAATGTTATTAGGTATTGATGATAAGCAGTGCCGACTCCTTAGCTACATTGGTCGATTGAGTTGAGAAGGATATCCTCCCAGAGACTCTCCCTGCTTCGTACAAAGATGCTAATGGCACTGGCTGGGCCAAGAATCTTTGCCCTTTTCCCAGTGTATCAGGGCATAATGGGAAGGGTGATCCAACACTGGCTGGTAACTGTACCTGTGCTGAATCCTACGTCGCCGAGGATTGCGTGGGATAATGACATTTAGAGGGTTAGGAACTGGCATGCCTCCTATGCTAGTCTTGAGTGAGATGCTGCTTTAGCCCGATATCTTTGATGCAAAAATGGGTTGAGACTCAGTTAGCTACGGCACTATTCGAAAGCGGAACCTTTCGGAGAAATAGAACTTGGCAAGCCGGCCCGGACAGTTTCTCGTTACTCCGCTCCGTCCCTCATCATACACGCTTTCCACAAACTCATCCCCAGTTCTCCGGCACGCACCCCAGCCATCACAAAGCGCCGCCAGCGAGCCGGAAGAACCACCTACACTATGCGCTCTAGACAAGCCGCCTGCGACCCGTGCAGGAAGGCCAAACTCGGCTGTAATTACGGTCGGCCGGCTTGCTCACGATGCAGAGACCAAGGAAAACCGTCATGTTTTACAGGGCTATGCCGTTCAAGCGAAAGAAAACAGCAGCCGTGTCTTCACCTCTTCAAGGGCCACAAGAAAGCCGATCTCCACAGTAAGTCATACCCTATCGTAGCATATCCGAAAATATGACTGAGCATTTTCATCTTAGCACTGATAACCCCCACGAGACCCCGTCTCCAACCCTGTCACACACTCCGACGGCCAACCGAGCTCAGCTTTATCCTAACCCCGGACACCTCGGCCACTCAAGTCACGTCAATATCTTCAATCAGATATTCCTCGATGACTCTGACCAAGTTACCACGAACAATGGCACACCCGCGACTCATCTGAGTTCACTCCGGGATGACCAACCTTCCTTGCGCAGCCATCATCAAGCACAGCAAGGGGCTGACTTGATCAAGTCGCTGGTGACAGGGTTTAAATTTCAGTCCTTGGAAGCTCATGTCTCGTTCTGGATTAAAAAGGGAATTAACTTGGCGCTCGCCGAACCCTTTGTCGCTATGTTCGCCAGACATACTAACTATTCCCGCCTTTCCTCATTCGATGGCCCAGACTGGCACCTTGAACTGGCTTCTAAGCTCCTAGGGAACACCAACCGACCACTGACTATCACTGCCGCAACAACTCTGCCAGCCTTTGCCGGCGAGTTTCTTGGCGACAATACTCAGTGGGAGACCATAGGGATATTCTTATGCGCTGCTCTTCGCGCCTCCATGGATATTCCATTCTTTCCTCCCCTATACCAGACAAATGAACAGAAGATTGAGCTCCGGGAGTTATTGCTGAGATTAATTACCTGCTCTTTAGACATCTGCCTATCCCTGGATTGCCTAAACGATCTACAACATGTCCTCCAGTATGAATACTGCATTATTAACTCGTATATCTATGGGGATCAAAGTAATAAATCCCAATACCTCATTCGGGAAACTTGCTAAAGGTATACAGGCTACCACCTGTGGCGGAATGTTGGCAACGTCATATCGTCTACTATGGCCCTCGGCTACCATGAAGACTTGTCAACCAAACACGAAATGCCCACGTTCCTCCTTGAATTACGGAAGGCAGCCTTTGCTCGAATCTACTCTCTAGATAAGAACTTGTCTCTCTTTCTAGGTCGCCCACTTCGCTTAAGTAAAAGATTTTGCCATTTTCAGCTCCCCGACAGTCGGCTTCCATTAGATTGCCAGTCGCCGCTACCAGACGAGCTACCAATGGGATCCAGAGTCTGCGATGAACCACCGGGCAGAGACCCGCTGGTCAGCCCTCTGTGCCTTTATCAAAGAAGATGCCATGGAGCTCTTATTTGATAGTAACCGGTCTGACTGCCGGCAAACCGTTGAGTGGGCTAAACACGCCTTGAGCTGCTGTGTTTTGTTCTAACCATCTTGGACGTATTAGGGCGCTTCAAAAGATGGCAGATACACAGTGGAACTCACTTCCAGGCCACTTCCGAGTTCAGGATGGTATTACTCTGAGTGAAGAAAGGGCCGTACAGCTGTCTACGGCCCCCCAGCTGTCAGAGGGGCTCCAGAACGTGGGCTCTTGGGAGCAACAATTTGGTCAGGACTTCCTAGAATCTGAGTTGTCCTTCTGGGACAGTATGGCGGATCACCCGTCCCTCTTCAGCCATTGTCTCTTGACAGGAGACGAGGGACTCGGTGGGTCTTCTCTATCAGTGACAGTCGCATAGGGGTCCTGATATCTTTGGAGGCTGGGGATTCTAGATCTAGTATGACCTTTGCAATATCAACATCAACTTTATCACCTTATTTATAGTGACAGTCTAGGCTCTGCATATCCTTGTGGATCTTATACCTCTCCCTGGCGACCAGTAGAATGTCAAGATCATCATCAACCACTTCAACCTTGTCTTCGCCGGGCGGAACACTCCCCAGGGCGCCGATGATGGGCAAAGTGACCCTGCTAAGCCCACCTACGCTGCAGAAAGCAACTACAGCATTACTCTCAAAGGCTTTCGCCGTCAACACGCTGCTCAGAAAAGTTTCCTCCGCACCAGCATTAAGCCCGCGAATATCCTCGCAGCCAGGAAGTCGGCCACATTGCGTAGATCCTCTTTGCCGCTATCACCGAGATACGCCCCGCAGATAGTACCAGGCACGATACTTATATTGAGTTCACGAGCAAGTGCTTGGTACCTGGCCAAGTAGGGCGTCGCCGTTCTAGTAGCGGCAAAGGTTTCAGGGTGTTCAGGCTCCCAAGAAGTGAGATGGAACTCTGGCAAGACAGCGAGGTGGCGCCAACTTGTCGCAGCGGAAATCCAAACTCGTCAATGTGCAGTGTCAGGGTCGATGAAACGCACTGATAACTGATCGGATCCTCAACAGCGGAATATGTGAGGCATGAATCTGACGGTAATATGTCGGAGGGGGCTCGGACGGAGTAACGGTTCGGAGTGTAGGAGTTTTCTCCGAGCGGAGTAGCCCCCTGAGTCGGAGACAGGTGCGAGACAAAGCCACCCGAGTTACGGAATTAGATCCCGAAAAGCAGGAAATCCAACCCATATAGATGACCTAGGTCCAGACTCTCGAGGGCTTCTTTAACAAAAATCCGCCATCCACACCTGCCGACTCAACCGCTCCACTTCTCGCTTATTTAAACTCCATCGCTGTCTTGCTTCCATACCAGCCATGGCGACCGGCTACAAGTTTGAGGGCTGGGTGGGAGAAGATGCTTCATCTGCCAAGGGAAACCTCGTCTGGAAGGAGTTCAACCCCAAGCGGTGGGAAGAGACAGACGTCGATATCCAAGTCACCCACTCGGCCATCTGTGGTTCCGATATACACACCTTGAGCAATGGCTGGGTCAATCCCTCTTCTTTGCTGCCCACAGTTCACGAAATCTAGTGACTGACAGACAAACCAACAGGGCACTACCAAGTTTCCCTGTGTAGTCGGCCATGAGATTGTCGGCAAGGTGCTGCGTGTCGGATCACGGGTCGACAACGTCGCAGTTGGCGACATTGTCGGCGTAGGCTGCCAATCCGACTCTTGTCTCTCTCGAGACGGCCCGTGCGAAGCCTGCGAAAGCCAGACTGAAAACTACTGCCCGAAACGAGTCAGCACATACAATAGCGTCCATCGCAACGGTGACTTCGCTCAAGGCGGTTACTCGCTGTACCACCGATGCCCGGCCTTCTTCGTCGTTAAACTGCCGCCCGGTATCACGCCTGAACACGCCTCGCCGATGCTTTGCGGAGGATTGACAGTCTTCTCTCCACTTAAGCGCTACAATGCCGGGCCGGGTAAGTCTGTTGGCATCACCGGTGTCGGAGGACTTGGCCATTTTGGCATCCTGTTCGCAAAGGCAATGGGTGCCAGTAAGGTCGTTGCAATCTCTAGGAACTTTAATAAGAAGCAGGATGCGTTGGAGCTAGGTGCTGACGACTTTATTGCGTCGTCCGAAGATAAGGACTGGGCGTCGAAGTATGCGCGATCCCTCAACATTATTATCAACACCACTTCATCAGCCAAGGTGAGTTCTCCTCCAAATGTGAGGTAGTTATTCTTTGCTCACCGGACCATTACGAGTCCAGATGCCTCTCGCACAGTACATCAATCTTTTAAAGCTGGGTGGTGTCTTTGTTCAGCTGGGGGCTCCGGACGATCCCTTGACCCTCAACGCCTTCACCTTGATCCGAAGCAAAGTCCATTTGACCGGGTCTTACATCGGAAGCCGCAAAGATATCCATGAGATGTTTGAACTCGCGGCGGCCAAGAAGATTGAGCCGTGGGTTCAGCTGCGGCCAATACAGGAAGCCAACGAGGCAATTGTGGATATGGAGAACGGGCTGGCTAGATATAGATACGTCTTGACCAACGAAGGGTTTGAGGAGAGACACTGACCTAGGATGGAGGTATGAAGGATCAATAAAAATATCGAGCATTAAGTGCTCATGCCCCTCTTCTGCAGTGACTGGCAAGCGTGTTGTATGCGCCCATGGCTCGGTAGCGGCGCCGCTGAATATCTTCGTAATCCTCAAGTCGATTTAACGTCAAGTTGCAATTCCAACTGAAAATAGTATATTTTTAAATCGGAAAAGCCTATTGATTCTTCCTACAACTGGTACTAGCTTCTTGTGCTTTGTTCTAGAGCTGCTTTCACCTTGATACAGGCTACAAAAGGTAAAAAGCAATGCTCTCAGTCCGAACAGATCTCGTCTCCCAGCGGCACGACAACAATCCAGCCCTCTACTAATAAAGATTTTATTTGATAGGCTTGAAACTTCCGGCATTAGTCTTTGGCGTAGAGCATACTGTAAGGCCTATGATCAAGTCCAGATGCCACCCCGGGCCGTGACGGAGCTGGTCGGCGTAGTTTCGGGGAAAGCTTGCGGACCGACCGGAGAAAGCAATCGCATTTATCCAGCTGCTACTCCCCGAAACCGCCCATCAACAGTGTATAGCCAGGCATAAAATATCAGAGATAATGAACTACCGAGCATGCAAGGATGAGCCAGTAAGCGGGTGGTCTGTCATTCTCTTGCACTCAGTCTAAAAAGACACACTCCAACGTCAATTTACTTCTATGAAGAGGTAACATGCAAGTCCTTCAAGCTCTCTATAGAGTATACCTAAATCCCTCTCTATCTTCACATAGTACCTCTCCCTTGTCAGCTCGCTGATTCTGCCATCGAAGCAGCACCATGGTGACGACGGCAGTTAGCACAGCGGCAATGTTGATGGCCATGACGGCAATGATACCAGGGAGATAGTTAGGAGCATCTTGTTGGCCTACTCCAAGGTTAGCAAAATCATCGCATATCGTCGGCCAACCTTAAAACTTACGGAAGACCATGCTTGAGTAGATTCCACCAACACCACTCATGCTAATGAGGATGGCGGTCGAGACAGCTCGTCGGGAGTCACCAACGATATTGTTGGCCTGCCATGCGAGTGTTGTCACAACGAGGCCGTTTGCTCCAGCAACACCCAGGAAGGTGCCAATGTATCGAGGAGTTGGCGAGTCCAGAAATCCAGTCATGCAAAGCCCGATAATACCAATCAAGCCCTGGAAGACAACGAATGGGCCACGCATCTTCATCTTGTCAGCGAGCCATGAAATCGTCATGGCCTCGACAACCGAAAAGAGCGAAGGTGGTGTGCTAAGAATGAAGGACATCTCCAGCGAGTAACCAAGACCACCTCGAAGAATAAGTGGAAGGAAAAAGAGGAATGCGTAGACTCCGACAGCACCGGCCGCGTACATGAGCGAAAACGCCCAGGGTTTCCAGTCAGCAGCTGTCTTCGCAACCACCTTCAGAGTGACCTTTTCGCGCTCCTCGGGTCCACGGTCGGCTGCGAGTCTGGCTTTGACGAATGCTCTTTCTTCGGGTGTGAGGAATGTGTTGGCGGACGAATCGGGGAAATCGACGATAATGAACCACGAGCCGATGCCGGCTACGACCGTAATGGCACCTTCGATGATGAAGATCCATCGCCACCTGGACATTTGAGGGTCAGTTTGTGTCTTGAATAACCCGATGGGGAGCAATTACCCTTTGTAGGAGTGATGCTTCGAGATCTGGATGAGGCCATAGGCGAGGATGTTTGCAAAGGCAGACAGGGCAGACGCTGTCAAGAAGAATCCAGCCATTCGTTTCTGCACCTCGTACCGTCTGTACCATGAAGAGACCAGGTAGACACAGCCTGCGAGAGCATTAGCAGATGTGCCGATATTCCACCTCAATCAACTAACCTGGAAAGAAGCCCGCTTCAAAGACACCAAGTAACGATCTCAGCACCGCAAAGCCCTGCCAATTGTGAAGGAATCCGATTCCAAGCGAGACTAGTCCCCAGGCCACGGCCAAAAACGCAAGCCAGTTGGCAGCTCCAAGTTTATGAATGAAGGCGTTGCTAGGGATCTCAAAGATGATATAGCCGATGAAGAAGACCATCAAAGAGATGGAGGCGCGACTGCCTTGATCGAGACCGAGGTCTTCATCCATACCGGAGATGCGCGCAACAGCAACATTGGATCGGTCGACGAGGGCGATGGTGTAAAGACAACCTAGCATGGGCAGAAGTCGCCAATCGACCTTGCGCAGAACCCTCTTCTCGAATTGAGCGTCTTGTTGTTCATTGCCTCCGGTCTCGGTTCGTTCGACTTCTTCCTTGGACATGTCGATATTGTCGTGATGGGAAATGGAGTATTTGTCGTCCATGGTCATGGGGAAAGCAGATTGTCCTGCTGGTTGAAGTGCTCAATGTAGGGTAGGATGGATGATGGAGGTGATTCAGGATGAGTCGCGAGCAAGAGTTAAATAAACGTATTCTCCAAGGAAGAAATCATGACATAGAAGTGATCCATGGTCTCTTTGCCCCGTCCGAGATTTCTGTACCCCTGACATCCCTGGTGTTGCTGTGTGCCATCGGCTAACCTCCGTCATCCATCGGCTATGGATTGTTCGGCTATGGATGCGTTTAGCGACTGTCAGTTGACCGAACCACTCGTGAGGGGTAAAACTGACCAGCGAATGGCTTGATCCAATCAAGAATCAACGATAAGAGAGAGGCGATAAGCTACTTACTTGGCGGCAAAATTTCCTAGCAGCCCAAGTACACCCTCAAGGATCCTGGCCCCTCATACAATTTCCCTTCTAGGAATAGACCGCTATTGAGGAATTCCAACCAATCGGCGTCCTCTCGCCCCGGATCTTCGGGGCTTGACCGGCCCCTTCATCCATGTTTTGCGGGGCCCCGGATTTTGTGCCGCGGACCGATCTCGCACATCTTTGCGCACGCACGCTCATCGCCCTTGCATGACTCTCTCTGGCTTTCATTGCTGCTGTCAATTGACTCTTGCAGAAAAATGGAACCTCTCAGCCAGCGTCCACCAGCTCCAACACAAGCGCCGAACGCGTCAAGAAGAAGAAGGGGGACGGCTTGTGAACGTTGTAATCGGCGCAGGACCCGATGTGACGGATGGACTAACGGAGTTCCTTGCTCGGCCTGTAGAAAGAGCAACAATCAGTCGAGATGCGTCCTCATTCAGTCGAAGCGTCGAAGGTATGGTCTCTACAAGTCACGCCTGATGATCTTGTCATCTGACTTTAACCCCAGAGGTCCGGATGGACGGTATACTTACCAGGATGATAATGATTCGCATCGAGGTATCGCAGTTGCCAATTCTGAGCCACCAGCACCTCCTTCAGCAATTACTCAACCGCCTGATCGAGATGCCGCGAGCTGTGACGACACGGCGGCCGATTCACGTCACCCCAATGGAATCGATAGAATCGACCCATTTGAATCGGAATTGCCATCTGAAGTTACGACTCCCGACGAAAGACCCAGAGCAACCCATACGCAAAATCCAACCTCACCATCCACTGTTCAACCGAGTTTTGTCGGTGAAAGTTGGTACGCGTCCTACTTTATGAGAGGGTTTGCTCCTGGTTGCACCAGTTTCCACCGCCCAATCGATGACTGCAACCAGACAGTTCAAAACGTCTCTCGCGATACGCCTAGGCAAACCTGTCCTAGAAGATCACCACAGCCACGAGGCCGAACCGAACTATCAGACCTACCACGCCCTGACTTGATGGACCGGCTCATCCATGCATACTTTGACCGATTTCATACCTTTCGCCCGATCGTCGGAAAGGAGTCCTTTGCTGCGTCGCTTCATGATGGGACCGTATCTGGAACCCTCTTGCGCTGTGTGCTTTTCGTCGCTTCTCTGCATTGCGACGTGGAGATACTGCATGTAATGGGTCACAGCACTCGATTGGATGCTAACTCCGATCTCTTCAACAAGGCCAGCACTTCATTCGACGAGGACACACAATCTGACCGGACAAGCATGGTGCTGTCCTCATATCTGCTTCACTACTGGTTTGGTAATCCTACCTCCTATCGTGATGCGCATTGGTGGCTTGCAGCTGCGATCAGGTCGGCACAATGCATGGGCTATCACAGAAGCACCAAGGATAGCCAGATGCCGCCCCAGGAAAAGTTGCGATGGAAGCGTATATGGTGGTGCCTCTATGTGAGTGAAAAAGGTTTCCTCGCGCTAAATCATAGCTAACAGATACTGTAAGATCCGCGATCGACAGACCTCCCTCTCCACTGGCACCCCCATGGTCATCAACGACCTCGATCACGACGTTGAAGAGCTGGTGATGGATGATTTGTCAGACGAGACTCCAGAGACAGCGCGGTATATAATCTCACAGATGGAGTTGAACAAGACCGGTACGAGACCCATGAGCCAGCTGTTGGAAACTGGTGCTAATAGAGCAGCGGCACGACTGTATTTTCTTCACTGTTCACCGTCACGACTCCCTTTAAGCAGGGAGGCTTCTGTGCGTCAGACTGCCATGGAAGATATCCAGATGACCCTCCAATCATGGTACACGACCTCTGAAGGAATCAATGTTTCCAAAAGAGACCATCATTTGACACTGACCCTGAAAGTCTGCTACTAGTGAGTTTCCTTTGAGTCACCCAGATCATTCTGCTCACGTTAACCAGTTACTACTTCATTAACCTTCTTCAGCGCCTACAAAGACAGTCCAATCGGGGCGGCGACACTAAACCGATTCTCGATGCTGCTCTTCAGGTCTTTGGCCTGGTGGAGGACTCGCTCCTATACTGGACGCCAGAGCACTTTCCCATGATTTAGTGAGTGTTTCATTAGTCTATCACCACATCAATGTGCTAACTTGGATGGAAAGCGTGTCTGCTCTGTTCTCTGCCATGATAGCAGTCGCTGCTGATGGTAGCATGTCGCCACCCAGAAGCGACCAGCTCCTTTGTAAGATTCGCCCTGGTTTGCTGGCCCTGAAGCAGTTTGAGTCAGTCTATAATCTGGCTCGATGGATTAGAAACTTCTTTATGGACATATTGAATCGTTCCGAGCCACATACTGGCGAAAAGTCTGCCCAGGCCCAGGAATTGATCGAACCACGCCGAGCTCAGGATATGCAACCCATAACGCCAGAGAGCGTCGCCCAAGCCCCTGCGGAGAACACTATAGCAGCTACTCCCGTACCGGCAGAGCAGCCTGACTATTCGACTCCAAGTTTGAATGTTGAAGACTCGAGCTTTCTGTTTGGGCATGATGCCCGCGAAGATGAGTGTCATCATCCAGAACTGGCACGCGTCGGTGGATTCTGGCCGGCATCGCTGGTGACGGGCATTTTCTCCGGGACACATAACAACGACGTGATGGATTTCCCTCAGCCAGACTCGCTTCAGTATCAGGCGATGCACTTCTTGGCCGACTTGGGCATAGCGAGTTCGGATTGTGTGTAATAAGTAGATGGGCTCTTTAGTCGATGATTAATGTTTTCACCGGGTTAGGCTTGGGGAATCTCTAGTCACCGAATAAGACAAGTTCTAACTCTTACATTGCGACTCAACAACCCTGAAGTCCGTACGGTGGTTCGCCAAGACTTGAGCCTCCTCCCTGAATAACCGCCGAACCGAGGCCTGGACCGCATGAGGCCTCATTACCCCACAAACCACCCACAGATAATGACTGCATCGGAGCTGCCAAGCCCAGCCGGCCATTGCGATGTCGAAGGATCTTCAGAGTGTGGCTCCTCCATAGCCGAAAACTCAACACCATAGCCGAAGGCCATCACCGATCTCCGCAGTAGAGCGGGTCTAGATTGATCTCGGGGCTTCGTGATAGATTTAAGTAAAGACAAGCTGGTACCAGAATGCCATGGGATCGTTTCTCGTTCTGGAATATCTTCTCCTTGAAGTGGGCTTTGAACTCTTGCACACGATGCTCACTTCACATGGACATCGCGCGTCGTCTAGACTTAGCGGTTTACTTCTTCGACATGCTTCCCGACAAGCCCGACCTCTCTCAGTGTCGAGTCAACCATCCCCGAAGCCCAACAAGGATGTCGGAAAATATCTCGGTAAGAATGAGGTTCCCCACGTGCCGTCTTATCTATCATTCATTGGACTCACAATTTGCAGGACTGTTTTCTTTGGGAGTGGCTGTAGCTGGTGTCACGAGTTTCGCCGTGCTCAACCAACCATCTCGGCAATCATCAACACTACCACTCTCTAGAACTCCCAAAATAAATCATGATACCTCGGCAGCGAACATCAAAGCGGCCTGTACAGAGTTTGAGCAGATCATCGGGAAAGATCACATCTCGTCAGAAAGAACCGATCTCGTCACTCATTCTGGATCAGATTATCAGTCATATGCCTGGTCTGAAGAGAGTGCCATCCTTTCGAATGTCATCCTCTATCCCGAAACAACGGAACAAGTTTCACAGATCGTCAAAGTATGCTTTCGCCGCCGTTTACCAGTGACGCCATACTCCGGTGGCACCTCAATTGAGGGCCAATACATTCCCCAGTTCCAAGGCGTCTGCATCGACTTCACTCGCATGAACCAGATTAAGGAGATAAATCCTGTTGATCTCGACTGTACGGTGCAGCCTGGGATTGGCTGGGTGGATTTGAACGACGAGTTGGCGTCGCATGGACTCTTCTTTCCTCCAGATCCAGGCCCTGGCGCCATGATAGGAGGCATGGTCGGGACTGGCTGCTCAGGGACCAATGCAGCTGCGTATGGAACCATGAAAGATTGGGTCCTGTCGCTCACGGTGGTACTTGCTGATGGGACCATCATCCAGACCCGACAGCGAGCAAGAAAGTCCAGCGCAGGTTACGACTTGACAAGGGTATTTGTTGGAAGCGAGGGAACTCTGGGGTTGGTTACCGAAGCAACTCTGAAGCTAGCGGTGAAGCCTCCACACGAGGTTGTGGCTGTTTGCACCTTTCCCACACTGCGTGCTGCGGCATCTGCGGTACGTGAAGTGGCCTCGAGCGGTATCCAGGTGGCAGCAGTCGAGATACTCGACGAAGTCCAGATGAGAAACATTAACCTAGCTGCCCTGACGCGGCTGAAGTGGAAAGAGGAGCCTACGCTATTCTTCAAGTTCGCCGGAAGTGACGACTTCATCGTCAAGCATATCGCCAAAAAGGTTGGAGAGATCACCAAGAGAAACGGCAGCTCGACATACACGTTTGCCTCTGACGAAGCCGAGCGGAATGAGCTATGGTCTGCGAGAAAAGCTGCTTTGTGGAGCATGCTTGCCCAGCGACAATCACCGACAGACAAAGTCTGGACAACAGATGTTGCTGTTCCGTTGAGCAGACTCCCAGACATTATCGAGCTCGCCAAGGCTGACATTGAAAAGTCTGACCTTATGGGTTCGATCGTCGGACATGTGGGAGATGGGAACTTTCACACATTACTCTTGTTCCCGGAGGAGAAGAGACCTATTGCTGAAGCGGTTGTACATCGGATGGTAGATATGGCGATCGAGATGAAGGGCACCGCAACTGGTGAGCATGGAATTGGTCTTGTGAAGAGAGACTATCTGGAGAAGGAGCTTGGGAAAGAGACTGTGGACACCATGAGGGCTGTGAGTATTACCCCGTTTCCAGAGATGATTGTTTGCTAATGCTCCCGTAGATGAAGAGCGCCTTCGACCCAATGTGTATCTTGAACTGCGACAAGGTCATCCGTATGAAGCCAGTAGAGGAACAATAAAGTCAATAAAGATTGAACAATGCATAAGTGGGATACCGGGTTTTTAGTTGTTATCCAGCCACGCGAAGCATACCAGGCAATGTGGCAGCGGAAGGGCTGGGGTTACTAACCCTGGGAATGAGAACAAGGTATCACCCGGCCTATGTCCCCGAGCTGGGTTATCGTGTGTCACGTGAATACCGTCCTGATCAACTTAAAGCCTGGAATTACTTTAGATAAAGAAAGTGAGGTTATGACCATAGAGGTAGGTAAGTGCTGGACTACCTAGTTGTCTATCATGGTCCTCCGAAAAAGCTGATACGGAGTGCTGCATTTGGACTTATTGACGCATCAAGCGCAAAAATCCCTGTTTTTTTTTTCAGCAATGCTCGTATTTGGAACCGTGAGTGAGGCCCACCTTTGTTCCTGACCAGTCTGTCTTTATTTTTAAGCTTACTATGATGCTTAGCTCTGCAGGGGACAGATGCAAGCTGTGGCCATCAAGGTGGACGGGTATTTGTGGCGTTCCCAGCCTTCTGATAGTTCATGTCCATGAGCCCACCAACATGGTTGGCCAGGCACCTGCCTGTCTTGGTAGTTAGACCGTCCCTTGACAAGCGGATGAATCGGAGGCTTGGTCTTTGTAATGGAGTTGCGACATCCAGGTACCCGGTTATGATTATGGGGCAGTTGAGTCAGTCCGGACTGAGTTTATTCATTGGAGCTCTGGCTAAGTATGTACTTCATAAAACGTAAAACGAGCGACATCAATCATGAGATGAACAGAAATGAACATTGCAATTTTCAATCCCCTCTTCCTCCCCTCTTCTTTATAACCCTTGTCGGCCTTGTCGTCACAAGGCAACCAACGAGAAGTGGGTGTTCGTGGGCTCTCTCTTCGCTTGGGTGTCGACCTTGTCGTTAAGTTAGCCGACAGTCCGGTCAACTGGCAATCCTTGTTTGTGTCTTACTCCACCTAGTGTGCGTGACAGTGCCAGCCCTGATCGGCGGCATCGGGGCAAGTGAATCCATGAGTGCTACCGATGAGATGACACTCGTCTCCGCAGAGCTCGTAGACATCACCTCCAAAGGCGGAAGGGCAGCAGAAGTACTCTGCGTCGTTGTTGTAAGTGTGTTGGCTGCAAGAGAATTCCGGATACTCAATGGGGCAATCGTCGCGGCGAACCAGGGTGTTGGCTGGGAGCGCCATGACGGCCGAGAGGGAGAGGCTGACGAGGGCAAGGAAGGTGGTCTTCATCTTGAGATTTTGTTAAGAAGAGAGGGGAGAAAGGTGATTCCGCCTGGGTTTTTGATGAGGCTTGGTTGTTTCTTCTCATCTTTTTGCAGGATTTATCTCTTCTATTTGTACTTGAGTGTTGAACCATGACCGGACCGTCGGCGTGTCCAAATGCGACTTGATGCGAGAAGCAGAACCACGAGCAGCATCAAGCTCATCCAAGTCCATCTGGCAAGAGAGGGGAAGATGCAGTATCTCTAGTTGTGACCTTTGTGAGTTAACAACGCGACCAATCGAGAACCTGAATCCCCTCTCTCCTCGCGATAACCAAGGCTGTGGCTTAACCAGCAAGGTGCTGCGTGGGCGACATCCCGCGCCAAGAAACCATCAAGGGATTCAGCTCGGTCTTCTGACCAGAACAATATCGCGATGACTGTGTGATGTTGGTGATAGAGGTTTTGTTCCTACAAACGTGAGCACCATCGGTCCGTCGTGAACAGGAACAGCTTGCAAATATAAGTTGCTCTACTTCCCGCTCATTCTACGATTTTCTCCTCCTTCCTCAGCAGCCTCTACTTGCCAACCCAACGAGGTCTTTCTCTCCAACCTGCACCAGGAAAGCGCACGTACAGCGCTTTCACTGGGCCAGCAAGGTTCCCTCCGTTGCAACAGCTCGTGTGCAAAGCATACATGTCAAGATGCATCTAGTCAAGTTCTTCCTGGCTACTTGCCTTTCTCAGGCATGGAATGCTTCCGCACGACCACGCCCCCAGGCTGAAGAGGCATGCACCCCTCATGATGATCATTGGCATTGTCCTCCTGGTGTGCAGCCGCCCACCACGCCTCCTGGTCAACCTACTGCGCAACCCCAGCCAACTATCACCGCTGCCCCAGCAACAACATGCTTGTAAGTACTGCGTTGGCTTGGAGTACTTGTCGTGCTTCCAATGGCACTGCCATGATGCCAGTATCAGATACTGACCCAGATCAGCCCTACTACCACCGCGGTTCCTCAATTGGTAACTCTCAAGACGAACCTGGAGGACTCTAGAACCTTCCTTCGGTACATGAACCCAAAGTACTCAACCTCGGGTGCAGTTTTCTCAGGTTACTCTGTTCTCTGGTACTCCTCAGAGGGCACGTATACTCGAAGCACCGGCGTCATAACTGTTACCAACACCTTGTTCTACGACTCCAACGCCTTGTCGTCCGAGGGATACGACGTCACCACCAAGACATCCACACGGACAACCTGCGTCACTCGAACCACCGATGGCCCATCAGCAACCTGCTCGCCCCATGGGGACAATTGGCATTGCCCTCCTGGAGTCGAAGAGCCTACGACGCCTCCTCCACAGGAGACTACAACATCTCCCCCAAAGGAGCCCACAGGAACCTGCTCTCCTCATGGTGACCACTGGCACTGCCCCCCTGGGGTCGAGGAGCCTACGACACCTCCTGCTCAAGAGCCTACCGGAACTTGCTCTCCTCACGGTGATCACTGGCATTGCCCTCCTGGAGTTGAACAGCCAACAACACCTCAGCCGCAGGAGACAACAACTACCCCAAAAGAGCCCACAGGAACTTGTTCCCCCCATGGAGATCACTGGCACTGTCCTCCAGGAGTTGAGGAACCAACTACGCCTCCCTCACAGAAAACGACAACCACCCCAAAAGAGCCTACGGGAACCTGTTCTCCTCATGGTGACCACTGGCATTGTCCCCCGGGTGTGGAGGAGCCCACCACACCTCCCCCGATCATCACATCTAAGTCGACTGTGACCACAGGCAAGGATGAACCTACGGGAACTTGTTCCCCCCACGGAGATCACTGGCATTGCCCCCCTGGGGTTGAGGAGCCTACGACCCCTCCTCCCATCATCACTTCCAAGTCAACTGTGACTACAGGTAAGGATGAGCCCACAGGAACCTGCTCTCCTCACGGTGATCACTGGCACTGTCCTCCTGGCGTTGAAGAGCCTACGACTCCTCCTCCCGTCATTACATCCAAGACAACCAAGACCACAGGCAAGGGCGAGCCCACTGGTACATGTTCCCCTCATGGTGATCATTGGCACTGCCCCCCTGGTGTCGAAGAACCTACAACCCCCCCACCTGTCATCACATCTAAGTCGACCGCCACGACGGGCAACGATAAGCCAACAGGCACTTGCTCCCCCCATGGCGATCATTGGCATTGCCCTCCAGGTGTAGAGGAACCCACAACACCACCCACTCAGGAGTCCAGCACAAAGCCTTCCCCTACGGGTGGTAACAACGGGTGCACTCCCCACGGTGACCACTGGCATTGTCCTCCCGGTGTGGAGGAGCCTACCAACCCACCCGCTAAACCCACCAGCGGTACGAACCCGTCCCCTACAGGCAGCACCAAGTGTACAGCTCATGGCGACCACTGGCACTGCCCACCAGGTGTTGAAGAGCCCCCCTTCCCCCCTGGTCAAGGCTCCGACAATGGAGATGGTGATGATGATGGGCACAATGGCGGCCAAGACCCAGGAGAGTGCGTTGCTCACGAAGACCACTGGCACTGCCCCGATGGAGTCGAGGAGCCTCCTTTCCCTCCAGGCCAAGGTTCTGACAACGGAAACGGTGGCGATGATGGTGGACACGACGGTGGCGAAGATTCTGGGGAGTGTGTCGCTCATGGCGATCACTGGCACTGTCCTGATGGAGTCGAGGAGCCCCCCTTTCCTCCTGGTCAAGGCTCTGGTAACGGATATGGTGGCGATGGTGGTGGACACGACGGAGGCCAAGACTCGGGAGAGTGTGTTGCTCACGGCGACCACTGGCACTGTCCCGAAGGCGTTGAGGAGCCTCCTTACCCCCCAGGACAAGAGCCTGGTGGTGATGGTGATAACTCGAGCGGTCACTCTGGCAGCGGTGATGATGCCGCCGGTGAGTGCGTTGCCCACGGCGACCACTGGCATTGTCCTGAAGGCGCTGAGGAGCCCCCTTATGCCCCAGGAGAAGAGCCAGGTAACAAATCCGGCGGCGATGACGGTGATGCTGGAGCCACAGAATGTACTGCACATGGAGATCACTGGCACTGCCCTGAGGGAGTTGAAGAACCGCCCTACGCTCCAGGAGAAGAGCCAGGTCATGAGTCCGGCTCCGGTGATGGCTCTTCTACTGAGTGTGTAGCTCACGGCGACCATTGGCATTGCCCGGAGGGAGTTGAAGAACCGGCTTACCCCCCGGGAGAAGAGTCAAGCAGCCAATCTACCTCTGGTGGTGAGCACACAGGCGATGGTGCTTCTGCGGAGTGTGTCGCACATGGCGACCATTGGCATTGCCCAGAGGGAGTTGAAGAACCTTCTTACACCCCCGGAGAAGAGCCAGGTCATGAGTCCGGCTCTGGCGAAGGTGCTTCTACCGAGTGTGTAGCTCACGGCGACCATTGGCATTGCCCTGAGGGAGTCGAAGAGCCCACTTACCCTCCAGGACAAGAGCAGTCCACCTCTGGTGATGAGTCTGAAGCCACCGAGTGTGTCGCGCATGGCGATCACTGGCACTGTCCCGAGGGAGTCGAAGAGCCCTCGTACCCCCCTGGAAGCGAGTCTCAGGCTGCCGTCCCAAGCCCAACTACGCTGGTCACGGTACCTGAGCCCAGCGCGACTGAGGGGTCGCCTGTTGTTGTAACGGGCACAGCCAGCCGGTTCGTTTCTCCAGCTCTTTCGGCATGGGTTGCTATCTTGGTTGCCGCAAACCTGCTTTGAATAGTGGACTAGGTGATGCTCTGTAACCGAGAAGCAGCAATTTTCCAGACCTAACAGTTGCGATGTAAATGGCAAGGATGATGGGTCCAATCATGGTTGAGGGATTCGCAGGATATGACTTACAATTCTTGACATTCCTTGGTAATTTAATATAATCAAGTCGCTCATAAGAGTGTCCATTCTAAACTTGGTATCACGTCATATGACAGACTGCCTTGATCTTTAAATTGTGACTCTAAGGTAAAATAAGGCCGTTTATCTGGCCAGGGATCCATGATGGTTAACCCGGCAAAACAAGCCCATATGAAGCACGAAACTATCAACAGTGAAACGAAAGAAGCCCCACCTAAGTGTTCATAAATATCCTTAATTCGCAGTTAATCTCTTTCTATGCTTACCTTGCTTTGTGATCTAGGGTAGCCATGATCTCCTCCCTGTCGTGCTGGTGGTCCAAGCGGATCAGAGTCCGCAATCATGGCCAGCGTCGCGATGGATGGGAGGATGAGGTTATTAGCCAGAATCTCCGAGAGAACCTGAATCTAGATAGCGCCGCCGAAGCTGTTGCTGGGGTTGTGGCTGCCATGGAGAAAGTGATCATGATAACGATTGTCGTGGGCACACTGACCCACCTCGTATGAGAACGAGCCAAGATGAACCTGGCCGGCGACGATGCCATAACCCTTGCCACCGCGATAACGGATGAGAAACCTTAAGGTGACCGCTGTCCAAATCCTACGGTGCATGGTCTTGGTACACTACATTGACCAGTGAGTCGAAATCACACGAAATGCCGGGGAAGAAGATAATGACAAGATAGGCGAGGGTGAGATCTCGGGCAGTTTGCTCGGCTCCGCGGAGGCCGGGGCCAGAACCTGAACCTCAACGAGATCTCTCCGCTGGTTGTGAGAGTCTGGAGCAATCGAATCATGATAAGCAGACAAGATGAATCTCATGAATCTACCGCATCGAGCAACGCAATCTATCACGCCAGGATCAAGGATATGTGCAGCACTCCACAGGCTTAACGATAGGGGTAAGTCCGAGTCTAGCTGCTTTTGGGCAAAGACATGTTGCTGAGTCGTGACAGAACAGTCCGAAAGTCCGAAGGTCCGCCAACGCGGACATCTGAAAGTCCGAGACTTCTCACAGAGGAACTCGTCAGGAAGTGGAGAAGACTTCACGGTACAGTGGTGAAGCTCAGGAATCGGTATCAGGGAATCATCGGAATAGGATTCCGCATAAGAAGGTACTTATTCTCCCATCACGCCACAACAATACAACTCAATCAACAATTCAATCGACCGTGCATCATCACAATCCATTGTCCATCTGTCCACAATGGCTCGCATCCCACATCCCCTGTCTCAATTGAGTCTCGACGAGACGGCCTTGGCGCGAGATGTGATTCGCCAGGCTCACCCCAACACGCTCCTCAACTTCCGCGTCATCTTCCTCCTTGAGCCTCCCAAGGCCGAGGTTGAAGCTTACCTGGAGCTCGAGCATTCCGGAAATCTCACTGCATCCTCGCAGCGCCCAGCGCGATTGGCCCAAGCTTGGTACGATGTTATTGGAAGTTCGCGTGTGCCTCAATACCACGAGACGGTTGTCGATCTTAGGGCAGCCAACATCACTGAGAAGAAGGTCATCGACGCCAAGAGCCAAGCTAGTCTCTCAGTGTCAGTTCAGCAATTACCCCTTCTTTCACTATTTTCTTGCTGACTCTGTTTCAGGTGGGAGTTTGACCAATTGGTCAAGTGTGTCACAGAGAACGCAGAGGTTCAAGCAAAGGTCGCCGACTTGAAGCTCCCAGCCGGATTCGAACTTGTCATCGAGCCTTGGCCATTTGGTGCTCCCGATCCCAGAGATGGAGACGACCGGCTATTCCAAGCACTGATGTTCGCTCAAAGAAGTGGAAACCCCGACTCCAACTTTTACGCCTACCCGTTGCCCATCATCCCTGTTGTCAACATCCACAACCTCGAGGTTGTTCGCATCGAGACCCCTGCTACAGGTGGTGGAGGTGATTCACTGACAGAACGATCGAACTATGCGGGTATCGTCGATCATTGCACCGACAGCGAATATGTGCCGGAACTTCTCCCCGGCGGCACAAGACAAGACTTGAAGCCTCTCACCGTGGTTCAGCCCTACGGACCTAGCTTCAAGATTGACGACGGAAATCTCATTCGATGGCAGAAGTGGCAGTTCCGCGTTTCGTTCAACCCTCGTGAGGGTGCTGTTCTTCATGATCTGCGATATGACGGCCGAAGCGTTCTGTACCGTCTCAGCATCAGCGACATGGTGAGTCTAGAGAAGCGAGAATGTGGATGGTCTTGGATAATCCAGGCTAACTAAATCGATAGACTGTCCCCTATGCCGACCCGCGAAACCCTTACCACCGAAAGCAGGCCTTCGACTTTGGCGACGGAGGTCTCGGCAACGCTGTGAACAACTTGACTCTGGGCTGTGATTGCTTGGGTGTCATCAAGGTAAGCTGAGTTTCCTGAACAGCATTGAACCAAGACTTATACGTTCTAGTACTTTGATGGTGTACTTGTTGATCACGAGGGTAAGCCTCAGGTCACCAAGAATGTCATCTGTCTTCATGAGCAAGATAATGGCATCAACTGGAAGCATACCAACTGGCGAACCGGTCGAGCTGTCGTTACTCGTCGCCGAGAACTGGTAGTTCAGTTCATCATCACCCTTGCCAACTACGAATACATCTTCAACTTCAAGCTCGACCAAGCTGCTGGAATCATGGTGGAGGCCCGCGCAACCGGTATTGTCTCCGTCGTCAACATTGACGAGGGCAAAACTGCGCCTTGGGGCAATGTCGTTAACCCAGGAGCGTTGGCGCAGAACCATCAACATGTGTTCTGTGTGAGAATCGACCCTGCTATCGACGGCAGCCGCAATACCGTCGTCCAGGAAGAGAGTTTGCCGGTGGCGATGAACCCTTACTCCAACCCTCAAGGCAACCTCTACGAAGTCCGTCAGGTCCCTATCGCCAAGTCGGGAGGATACGATGTTGAGCCTTTGAACAATCGGGTCTTTAAGATTCAGAACACGAACAAGCTCAACCCTGTTTCGGGCAAGCCTATTGCCTACAAGGTCATCACACCCGCTACACAAAAGCTGCTCGCAGACCCTCGAAGCACTCAAGCTCGACGTGCTTTGTTCGCCAAGCATCATCTCTGGGTTACTAAGCACAAGGACGACGAGTTGTATGCCGGTGGTCGGTATACCTTGCTGAGCAAGGATGAGATTGGCGGTGTTGCTGATGCTGCTGCGCGAGACGACGATGTGCTGAACGAGGATGTCGTCTTGTGGAGTTGCTTTGGTCTGACCCATAACCCCCGTGTCGAGGACTGGCCTGTCATGTAAGTCATCAACACCCCAAAGTACCCTTTGGAAAAATCTATCGCTAACAAGTTTGTCATCCTAGGCCTGTTGAGATCCTGCAGGTATCGCTTACTCCCGCCGACTTCTTTACTGCGAACCCTGCGCTCGATGTTCCCTCGAACAAGGATTTGGGTTCTAGGTACGCAGATGCTTGCTGCAAGGAGAACAAGTTGTAAAACTTTGTGTATTTGGTTTGAGAATGATTAGAGCGTTGCTGTTCAAGTCTCGTGTACGAAGAGAGCGTGTACTGCTGATGGAACCCATAGAGATTGTCAAGAACATCTCGCCAGTTTAAGTAGAGTCGATAAAGCATCTGGTATTCTTTTTTGCAAGTTTTGAATACAGAATGAGTTTAAAAAGAACGAATACTGAATGTGCAAAACACAAACGTGATCAAAGTTCCCCATGTGTATACGGCTCTTCATCCTTGGAGCCCCTGTTGGCCCTGCCATTTTCCGAGTCCGACTGGCTTTCTAACCACCCGATTCCACTGTATTGTTAAAGTATACATAGGCTAATTCTACACCACGACCTGTCATGATGGTCTATACTACTCGTGATGACGCTTATACCTCGCCTCTTATGGAGAGCCGCCAATATGTCTTCCCTCTTTCTCGACCCCAATGCCTAATTTTAACTTGTTGTCGCCATTAATAGTGCTACCACGAACACATGATTGATTTTCAATGCACTCAGCGAAAATTCCTTTGACCTTATGTGCCTCTGGCAGCATTCTAACAGCCTACATGATGGGGAAGAGGCCAGTCCATGATTCACTAGACATCAGCAACAGCAAACAGCAGATTGTTCATATCACTCGAGTTGGAGATCAAAAGCCTATTGACTAATTCCATTCTACTCAACTGACATCTCCTTGATCAATATCTTTGCCCCCGACGAACTAGTAAGCTATCAAGGACCTATTTGTAAGTCTGTCGCCACATGATGACCCAGGAAAACTCAACTCAGTGGAGTTCACCGGTATCCCACATCCCACTACCACTACTGACAAACCTTGAAAAGATAGTGAATACGAGGTTATTGGATAAATGCTATCTTTGCGGCATTTGATGAAGCTCAAACATCAGTGCAACGCAATATATCCACGTAGTCATGATAAGTATTACATTCAATGTAACAAATTTTTCTTCAACGACTCAGCTGCCTACGTTTGGACGACCTCGCTGAACTCTAGACCACTTAATGCCGACCATTTAGACCACTTATGGTAAGACCATGAATCAGATCCGGGGTGAAAAGCTCACTAGGGGACCCCTGCAAAGTCCGAATGTCCGTTGATAGCGAATTGACTGTCCGAAGGTCCATCGTGGGCACACGGGCCAAAACACCTCGGAATCAAACCCTTCAATTCCGAGACCCCTGGGTCAAACATTGCAATATTGCCCGACCGTTGTACGACATTCTGCAGTGAAGGGTACGCTCGAGCCAATCATCTCGCTGCCAATTGCCGTTCCTCGCCTCCAGCCTTAGCCTTTAACGATCTGCGGGGAAGAGATCGAGTCATGCAGATTAAGAGGACATATGACCAGCTTTCCCCAGATTTTGAGGATTCTCGGCCTCGTTTCCGAGCCGCCCGCGATCTGGGGAGCATCTCCAGGCTTTGGTGTCACTCAAACGACCTTCAGGTCAGCTATGCCCCCTGTAAGCTCTACTACAGAGGATGGCATGCAGTAGATCAGCACTGTTTTGCGCTTGGTGCGACGAGTGATTGATAAGGCGTTCGGAAACATGGCTCATGAATTCCTAGATAAGCGCCTTCGTGTGCGTGTGGGAGTGTCTTATCAGCAATGCCACCCATGCAACAAGCGGCATGGCCTAGCCGGCTATCTCTTGTGCCAGATAATGCCAGCCTCGATGTGGTAACACGCAATCTACCCCGCAATCTCAGGAGGCGAGGGTTCCGATTCCGACACGTTTGGCTACAGTACAAAACATAGCCTTGTCCATAGGTAGGCAGATGGTGATTTTTCATCATCAGGCTTCACGCCAATACCGCAATCATGGAGAAAGACGGTATCACTGCGACTCGGACCCGAACAAACTCGGTCTCGAAGCATCCTCAGGATGATGATGCTCTTCGCCTGGCCCAGATGGGCCACCAGCAAGAGCTTGAGAGATCATACTCCCTGTTTGCTCTTGGTGCTCTCTGCGTCTGCCTCATGGCAACCTGGGAAGCGTTGTCGACTGTCATTGCTACGGCCCTGATAAGCGGAGGAGCGCCGTGTCTGTTTTACAACCTGTAAGTTGCCTTGGAAAAACTCAGAGTAACCCCTTTAACTCAGTTTACATAGGCTTCTATCCACATTTTCCACCATCTGCATTGCTTGTTCCTTGGGAGAAATCGCCTCGATCTATCCCACTGCTGGTGGTAAGTTCAACCAGCCTTTCACTGACCTGGGTGAAACTCACATAACCCTCCTTTCTAGGCCAGTACCACTGGGTCGCAGCCCTCTCTCCGCTATCGATCCGATCCCCCTTGGCTTACATGACAGGATGGATCTCCATCGGAGGTCAAATCGTCCTGACTTCCTCTGCCGCCTTTGCAGCTGGCCTGCAGACCCAGTCTCTGATCATCGTAAACTCTGACTCTTATATCCCTCAGCGCTGGCAGGGTATGCTCTTTTACTGGGCTATCCTCACATATGCGTTGGTCATGAATATCTGGGGCCACAGGCTGCTGCCAACGACCAACACCATCTCCGGTTCGTACGAACCTCCTGCTTGGGGGCATGCGATGCTGACTCTGCCCAGGTGTCCTTCACGTAGCGGGTTTCGTCTCGATTCTTATCGTCTTGGGCGTCATGGCTCCCAAGAACTCGGCCTCCTTTGTCTTTACCGAGTTCACAAACTCAAGCGGCTGGTCTAGTGATGGAGTTTCTTGGCTCGTTGGACTCCTGAGTGCTGTGTATCCCTATCTTGGGTAAGTTTTGTCACAAAGCTCAACTTTCAAGCATTGAACCATCTCTAACCGCTCAACGTTGATCAGTTACGATGCAGCATGTCACTTGGCAGAAGAAATGCCTAATGCGAGCCGAAACGTCCCTCTTGCTATGGTCGGCAGTGTCTCCGTCAACGGACTCATGGGTCTAATCTACGCCACCGTGCTCCTCTTCTCGACCGGTCCTCTCGAGTCACTTCTACAAACACCCACAGGCTTCCCATTCATGCAAATCTTCCTCGACGTGACCAAAAGCCGAGCCGGAGCCACTGTCATGTCTGTTGTCATTATATCAATCGCCATCGCAGCCTCGGTTGCAGGTGTAACATCCACCTCCCGAACGCTGTGGGCTTTTGCTCGTGACAAGTCTACTCCCTTCGATAGGCACCTCAGCAAAGTCAACAAGAGCCTTCAGATACCCGTTCACGCTGTCGTCCTGGTCACTGTCCTTCAGATGTTGCTTGGTTTCATCTACCTTGGCAATACCACAGCTTTCAACGCTATCCTGTCTATGGCTATCATTGGCATGTACTCAAGCTATGCTCTCCCTATCATCCAGATGATGTGGGCTAGAGGCCGTATCATCGGTTCCAATGATTACGGACCTTTCAAACTGGGCCGCATCTTTGGTCCTGTGGCAAACGTCATCAGCCTGATCTGGATTACTGTTGTCATCATCTTCAGTGTTTTCCCCACTTCGATGCCAGTCATTCCCCAGAGCATGAATTATTCCATCGTTGTTATGACCGGCTGGGTCTTGTTTGGTATTGTATACTATATCTTCTACGGGCGGTATAAGTTTGAGGTTGCGGCTATTACCGATGTTCTTGATGGAGTTCCAGGTTCAAGGCCTTGATTCAGGAATTTTGGTTATCGAGAACTCTATTCAAGAATGATATTAGCCCGGTATTTTTGGATTCCTCGGGTTTACAGCTCCAGTGGTGTCTCCTTGTTGCAAGTGATACTTTGCAATTCTTATACAGAGAGTGGCGCTTGACCTCGGGGGGGGGGGGTTTTTTCTTTTTTTGTAATTTTAAATAACACCCAATTTGGCCTTTTCAGTAGCCATTCCGTCCATTGAACAAAAATGAAGGTTGCTATACTATCGGCAGGGTCTTCACGTCTTTAATCAACGGGCTAGGTCAAATGAGTAACTCTATAAGCCTACCAGAGTAGATCTTGTAAGCTGTATCGAGAACTCGTCATCTATTCAACTCTTCCCAGGAATTCATTTAATGATTCACCGAGGCATTTGAGCCAGACAACTCCGTCCTCTTGGTAAATCCTGGTAGATTAACTCATTGGTCTATCCCTTAAGCTGGCAAGGACCTCCAGTCCGTACCTCGCCCCAGTGATAGTAGAATAACTAAAATATATGGTAAGAATGGTCTTATCTATTAAAATATTATCATAAGTACTCACTCCTGAGGTAAGACTTAGTGATGATTAAAGTATCTCTCAAAAGAATAAATATAATTGGCCTGAACCCCCGGAGTGACATGGTTGGGAGGTCCTTGCCAGCTTAAGAGATAGTTCGTCGTGACTTCTTTCAAAATAGGTAACTAACAGATAAGACTCCAATCTTGGTAAATTGCTGGAGTATCTGCTAGTAGGATAACGCGGGGCTGTAGTCACACAGCTTGTTACTTTCAACCACTAAGAACTTGCTCATCTACCAATTCGTCAAGGATCATGTGGTCTAGACGCCAACAAGGTAGACGCCAACCCATCTATTTGTTTCCGAAAAGTATCCGAACAAGGAGTGAAAAGAGTCCGAAGAACCTGTGATCACTTCTTTCTACATATTAAAAGTCGATTCCTGATCTCTCCCCAGTCGTTAGCCAACTCCTCCGTCAAACATCCGTAAGCCTTGCGAGGGACTTGTGATTTCCATCAACTGACCTGTCTAGGTCCTCCATCACCAACTCCAGCAATCATAATACAGCATGGCTGATACCAAGGCTCAGCACGAACTTCAGCAACGCTACAATGCGGGCTCCCAGTCTCTCGAGGATCCCGAAGTGCAGCATATGATCAATCAGGCTGACGAAATGATGGGCAAGCCGGCACGCATGCTGATCGCGCAAGCAGGACTCGGCCCCTCCACCACCACGAGCTTGAATCTTGTTGATCTTGGATGCGGCACAGGTCTAGTCGCCTCTTATGTCCTTGAATCGGTCCAGTCATCCGTCCTGTCGAAGAGCAAGATCCTCTGCACCGATGTCAACGTGCGATTTGTTGATATTCTCATGCAACGCGCAAAGAGGGACAAGTGGATCAACGTTGACGCGGCCGTCGGCGATGCTCAAGTAAGTTCTCCGATAAAGGGCTACAAGCATTGACTATCTAATCAAACTAGAACTCGGGCTTTCCCGAGCACTCATTCAGCCATGTAACCGTCAATTTCGTCATGCACATTATTCCTGATCCGGCGGCAGTCCTGCGCGGTAGGTCTTCCAATCTTTTGCTCCTTATCGCTCTGATCTCTGACCATATTCATATAAGATACCCTTCGTATCCTTAAACCTGGTGGTGTCCTAGCATTCAGTGTGCCACATGTCGACAACAGCCATGACGGCGGATGGATACCGGATCTTCGGTCGGCGCTCGAGTCTCTCCCCTTCCAGACGCAGTTTCCAGATCCAATGCCAGTAGTTCTCCACGGCAAGCCCCAATGGGTAGAGCCAGAAGGGATTAAAGCGGAGCTAGCCGATCATGGTTTCGTCGATGTCAAGGTGGAAACAATGGAGATGATCCATCGAGTTACCAATGCTGAGAGCTTTTTGGCCTCATTTTCAATGATGATCAAGTGGGTTATCGAGACATATTGGAGTGCGGAGCAGAAGCAGCAGTATGGAAATGGGTTTAGCAAGACGCTTGTCGAGCACCTTGAGTCGAAACATGGTGGCAAAGGTTGGGATCTCCACTCAGCCGCTATTCTTGTCACTGCTCAGACGCCGCAGTAGTTGTACATTAATCACCGACACGATGATGACTGGTGCAGAGATTGACATGTTTATAAATAAGTAACTACCTACTTGAGGATCAACTACTTGGTTGAAAATAATAAAAGGCTCCAAGCCAAGAAGTAAGTATTTCCGCCCGACTTGTAACACTCTGTTTGTCCGTGTGAAGACGAAGGCCAGTTTGCAATGGATCCCGGCAGATAGCCATGCTTCCTTGCCCCTCAGCTCCAATGGTAGAGCAACGATCACGTTGATCAGACACCTGAATCATCCTGGAATGGACCACTGGCGTTCCAATGGTTGGACGGGTCAGAATACCAGTCGTCCCAGTTCTTGCAAACCCTCTTGGTTTCTCGCAGTCTCTCCTCCGTCATTAATTTCTTCAAGTCCTCCTCACGCTCCATAATCTGCAAAGCTAATCCACTCGAGGCATGCCAGGCAATGTGACAGTGGAACAGCCAGGAGCCGGGATTGTCAGCCTTGAAGGCAACAACGAGGTAGCCCCCAGCCGGGATCAATGCAACATCTCGTCGTGGGGGGTTATCAAACTTGAGTGTCACCTCGTTCCTATCAATGAGTGTGGAGTCGTTGCCTTGGGCGAGGAGGGCAAAGTCGTGCCCGTGGAGATGTAGCTATAAAACGATCAGACCAATGTCACCTCGGAGGTGCCAGGGGGCACCGTGATGCATTTCAACTTACAGGGTGAGCAACAGGCGCAAAGATCTTCTTCTTTCCAGCCACAGTGGCGTTGGGAGCAGTGATAACAAGGTAGACCCAGCCATCTCTGTTGTCTGCAGGCACCACAACGTAGTCCTTGGGCCACGGGTCCGTCCTATCGAGCCCAGTAATGGTCGGGTTGGAAAAGTCTACCCACAAGGGGTTTTCCCCAAAAGACCACCAAGTAAAGTTGTTCCCAGCAACAGGTCTATCCTCAACATGTTCCAGGCCAATGTCGAAGCCCTGGGACCCTAGATTTTGATGAGTTGTATGTTCTAGTATCAGCTTACCAGGGAGTGGTATACTTACTGTTGTTCAACTCAACCGGTGTAATTTTCCACTCGTGAATGGGCACCAGGTTAGTGTAGTTCTCATCACGGCAATCCAATTTGTATCCGTCTCTCCAAGTAGTAGGCACGTCCGTGCTGCTGGCGTTGTACCGAAGGATGCCCTGACGCTCATCCGGCTCGTTTCCGACCTCGAAACCTTTGCATCCATCTGCGGGGACTGTGCGGATCCAATAGTCTCCCGTGACCGATTCCGGGTAGTTGATGGTGTTGATTGGGTCAGCGTGGAGAACGATGTGGTATCTTTGACCTACTGGATGTCAGCTATGCACTTCCCCATCACAACCGTCAACTTACCAATGCCTATGAGGACATGGGTCACATTATAGGGGTGAATAGGGACAAAGTCAGAACTCATAACCTCGAACATGTGGTTGTCAATGCTAAAGACGAAGGTTGTGTCGACGGATGTGTTGATGACACGCAGAATATATTTCTTGCCCTGTGAGTCTCCAGTTAATACCTTCATATGCCGTGATCGTATCATACAGCTGCACAAACCTTGGTCACAGTCATGTTGAATCGCCAGGTCGGGAAGCTGCCGGCGAAGTTTCCTATGACTTGTAAGCGACGGAGGTGCATTTGGCAAACAGAAACTTACCAATTCCATTGATTAGGATACTGTTCATCCTAGGGAAGGTAGGGACGCGCGTCAGTTCTCGCTCCCAATCCTGGAACGCACTTCGATGGTTCCAGTCTGTGATCAGAATCGGGTCTTTTGCCTCGTCGTAGTTGGCTGATGATGGCCCGTGAATGGTTATAGGTCCCGCCAGACCATCGGCGTACTGCAGAGAGTAATGGCTGTGGTACCAAGAAGTTCCATACTGGAGAGCGCGAAACTCGTAGGTGAATGTGTCGTTTGGAGCGATTGGGCACTGGGTGACGCCATTGACGCCGTCCATCTCCATTGTGTCCTTCTGTCTGAGTCCGTGCCAGTGGATCGTGGTACCGTTGTACTTGAGTTTGTTCGTGACGGTGACTCTGATAGTGTCTCCCCAGCATGCCTGGATCCAGGGGCCGGGATAGGTTTGGTTGAAGACCTTGCCTTCATGGTTGAATACGCCGTCTCCGTTAATAGTCATGTTGTCAACCACAAGGTAGTACTATTTACATGGCGGTCAGATAAGAAGCGATGGCCATAGTGATAGGATCTACTTACTTCTCTTAAGACCCCTGGTGGGGCATATCTCTCATAGTCTGTCGTGATGTTGTATTCTTCCTGGGTGATTTTATTTCTGAGCCAGCATTTGCGGTTCTTCTCCGTCGAGCATGACACCCACTCATCTTCAAGATCTGGATACCTGCAAGTGAAATTCTTGACCGTATCTGGGCCATGAGGTGCTGGAAACTTGGGATAGTGAGGAATATTCTGGTCAATGGAGAAGATGGGTTGCTGGGAGTCTTCATGTTGACCGAGCGGTATGGAAAAGAATGTGGCAACGCAAAGGATGAATGCTCTACAAGCCTCGTAGAGCCCCATGTTGGATGGTTTTCAAGGTATTTTCTCTCGAGATGTCTGTACAAGTACGAAGGCCTTGAAGGATGAGTAGGAAAGGAGAGAGGCCTCAGATCTTGGGGCTGTCGTTTCTCCTCTTACATGTTCTCGCAATTGAATTCACCCCTCACTTGTCTCCGGGTTCAGCTGCGTACGGACGATGTGATAAGCCACACCAAGGTCAAACGTGATGCACATGCCTTAAGGATGTCTTGTTACGCCTATCAGTAGCAGACAGGTCGAATCCGAGGCACGGATTGCAGCCATTTGGTGGAGCTGGTATGAACCTAATTGGAGCTATTGGATGTATGCAAGCCTTCAACGATAGCGCAGTTCGAGCAGACTTTAACCCCTGTCGTCAGCCGCACCGAAACGGGCTCTAGCCCATGCCACTTTTGTCTTTCCCCTCTCCAAGACGAATGCTATTCGTTGATACGCTTCGCGTGATGGGAGCAAGGGATACGTTTTTGTCGAAATTGTTCCAGGCTAGCTAGCCGCGTCGTGCCGTCCCGCGCAGGCAAGCAATACCTCCGCTTACTCGCATCAACAGTCAGCCAGCCTCAGTTCCTCGGGTTGCCAAAGACGGATGGAAGCAGGGAGGAGGGAAGTGATTGTGTTGCTGCCGAAGGCCATTGCCGAGCTCCTTGCTCAACTCGATACGGCTGACGAGTCGATCTGCAACGGTATTGGGGAGATTGTTGGCGTCTATGACGTGAGAATCACTCATATCGGCCTCGGCAGATCTTGGTGGGGTTCTGTTGAAGCCTACACCACGCAGTTTGATGTGGTCAAGCTGATATACAATTTGGCTCTTCTCGAAGGAACACATGAAGGTATTGAAATGCCTTGAGGAGGCAGACAGCGGTCATCCGCTAGACCCACGCGGCGTAGGTGTGAATGTCCCATAGCCCTCAGGTAGCACCGTCACATGCAGAACAACTGAAAGTTTTGGTGGCAGAGACCGTTTGCGTACATAAGTATCTTTAGTTCCAAAGGCAATCAATGATAACTTTGAACTGTTCGCTTTGCCGAAATAATCTCTTGCGGCACCCATCTCTAAGTTTCCCAAACATGAGGACAGAAAGCCTACATGTTGTGAGACCTGAAGAACCAAGATACCCTATAAGATCACAGCATGGAAAATCAGCTGGAATGCGGAAATATGACATGCTTTTTTCAACAGCCCATTCTTTCGGGGCCGGCCCCAACCTCCGCTCGAGGCTGGAGCTTATTGACAGACTGTACGCCTCGCCATAAGAGAGAGCACCTGGATTTCATCCCCCCTGGTTTTCACATGCATACGAAAACCAGGGGAGGGACGAAATTTAGGTACTTGATCTCACCTATTCCGTACTAAAGAGGGTTTGCCTTCTTTTAGGGACGAAGAAGTGAGTCTGGCACACTGAAATCATACAAATTCATAATCACAAAGCCGCCATACCTATTCCACGTTCCCAGAGCTTGGTCAGGAACGCGCCAATTTACCAACAGATTGCACACCCCAAGAATCTAACCAGGGAAATCTCAATTGAAAAGAGTAGAAAGAAAAGGAAAATCGTCAAACGAAAGAAATGTCTAGTTCCGCCACGCCAAACCCAAGATGCATAACCCAGATCATTAACATTAAGCAAAACATTTGCTCTCAACCATCTTTGCAAAAGTTACTGAAGGTGCGTCCACCAGCCTCCAAAAGATATCGGCAAGCCAGATGAGGATGGGGATGTAAATGGCAATCGCAGACAACCATGCAAATTCCTTCCAGAACCCGGGCTCTGTGCCAGTGAAGTTGTTCCACATGAAATCTATCAGAGGCTTCCCAATCAACTGGTTTCCGAGACCATGTACCAGGTACAAAGCGAACGATATCTTGCCCAGATACCGGATTGGCCGTGTCTCCAGCACGCCTTGGCATCCCTTGATGAAGCTGATAGCTGAGACAACAGTGGTTGCTCCGATCGATAACCATACATTCACTCCGTAACCGGGGTTTTCCTTGAAGAAACTCGCCATCCACATCCATCCTGGAGTAGCATCCGCTCCCTTGTTCGGGTACGAAAGAATGTACAGCCCCAAGATCAAGATGAAGATCAGGCCAGCTTTCCTGGCCTTACTGATGACCTTTCGATACCACGGTATCATACCATGGGCCTTCTCCAGGTCGAGATCTTCAGTCCAGGTCGTGTCTGTTTCCCTGCTGCTGGCGGGCTCAGAGAGCAACAAGAGATTGCTTTCTGCCACAACAATCCCCGCCAGGAACAGGGCCATGGCCCATTGTTCCTTTGCCATGAAGTAGACACATATGGCAGCCACAGTTACCATTCGAACCCAGGCTCTGCACCGCGCAAGGCCCAGGATAGTTACGAATAGGATCATTGATCCGCGGAACTCGATCGGGATTGTCCAAAGGTGTCCGTTGAAGTGAAATCCGCCATTGCTAGTTACCAATGTGAATGGATTCACGATCCGATCAATATCATGTAACAGGGCCTTCGTGTCGGACCGAAATGTTGCCCCTTTGTGTCTCTTGGGTGAGATATTCGATAGGTGGGCCAGGTAATGAAGAAAAAGTGAAGTAAAACTGGGAATGGCCAGTCGCATGCCACGACGGAAGACTGATGATGACAATCTCTTCAAAAGTGTTCCATGATCTGGCTTGTGTATGAACTTGAGAGGTGAGAAGGACAGAGCATATCCGGAAATGACGAAAAAGATGGCCACCATTGCGCGGCCGTGAACAATGAGTCGTATGAAGGGTAGCTGTATAAGCAGACGTTTGTTCTCTCCAGGACCACCATATGCCCACAAGAGGCCAGGGTGCCCATACATTGTGTGGTGGAAGAGAAAGACAAAGAACGAGGCCACACCGCGAAGACCATCTAGCCAATCGGTACTGATCCGGCTGCTTCCAGCTTGGCGTGTGCCAGATTGGCTCGGCAGTTCGTCCGCAGAGGCATCGTGTTGTAGGAAGCTAGGTATCAAGATTTCCTGAAGCTTGGTTGCGGCTACTTTCCAAGGGCTGGGAGGAGGAGGAGGCGGCAGCACGAGGGAATCGAGGCTCGATCGAGAAGAAACGCTGCCGATTGCATTGGTCGCATGGTCGATCTCGATCTCTTGCCGTGGAAGGGCCGTGTATGCTGACTGGCTCATGATGCCAGACGAGAAAGGCCGAAGAAAATTGAAAAAAACCAAGAAACCAAGAGAACCAAGAGTTGCCGAGAATGCGGGTGGGGAGAGGTGCAGGTTTTCGCTGCTGCACCCAAAATACATATATAGTCTACCCTGATCCCCCTGATGGTCCTGTGGTATGGCGGCATCGGTTATTTGGAAGCCAATATCGTGTTAAACCCGATGCTTTTGCCATCGTGGCTGACTAGATCACCGAGAGGCAAAACGCCATGTACCCAGATGCCCGATATCTCTCCTATGAGCAGCGCGATAGCAGATTTTGCTCCGTACTAGACTCGCGTTCCAATCTGCCCCTTTGCAATCCAAAAGACTCCCTTGCGATGTTGTGGCCTCCCTTGCGTTCCGACCCAGTTAGCGATGTGAGCTAATCTTGCTTATCCCCTCCCTTACATGGTTAGGACGGCGTTCCCCTCGACTCAATGTCTCACGTCTCCCTTGAGAAAAGTATACATTAAGCATAAGGCTCGTGAGAATAAGCTTATTTCTACATCGTAGGGACGTGCGATTTTGACGATGCAAGGCTGCAGGTCGATGTGAGATTATCGACAGGTTCAGTAACTCTATTTATGGCGAATTGCATGACGAGAGAACGCGTTGCTGTTACCTTGGAAGAGCCCAGTCGGGCTGTGCCTCGACTGCCTCTATCATATCAGTACTAATTGATCCCTTGTGGATAAGGGAATGGGATCCAATTCCTCAGTCTCAGCCTAATTCAAGTATTGTCTCTCTTGGACCACCTCCTTGCTGCATTGTTCCATCAGCCGGTACCCTTGGAGAGTCGAAAGAGGCAAGAGTCGAGATTCCGTAGCATCTCTTAGCAGAAGCTAACGATCGTCCACCAGCTCTTTTCTTTGGCGGGAGAGCTGACACCCGGGTTTAAGAACGTTCCAGTCACTGTGGCCTTGAAATGTCTGGTTTCACACTGATACTATCCAGATAGGCTTGTTGGCGTTCGATCGGCATGGTTCGGGTTGTTTGTGGCAAAAGCGCTTATGCGATTGCTCGTAGGAATTCCAATTGTTCGCCTCGAACTTCTTATAATTCATTTTCAGCTGGTGTTGTTTGGCATCATTCTTGGACCACTCATGCGAGGCTGGGCAAGATGTGAGTATTGGTCAGAAATTCCTGACGGAGGGCTGGTGTTTCAGCGAAGCCAAGTGGTAATTTCATGGTGGAGCAGACTCAGACAAAGATGGCGACAATCTTACAGCATCATAAGCCCTTATCCAAAGTTTCGATCCAGTTCATCGTGCTATTTCGGAGCAGAGAGTGTGTGTGTTGACGATGAAAGACCTTGTCAGTTCCAGGCGAGGTAAGACATCCTGTACTCGATGTTAATGCCAGCCCTGTTTACTAATCTGGTGTAGTATTAAACCTAACACTATACAAGCATTTTGATATCCCACCCTTCCATCATTAAGCCACTTCACCGAGCCTAATGATCTCTTGCCTGTATGTAGGGTCCTGTAGTTTAGTGCTGACCCAAGCGGAGCTGAACACTTCTCTGGTGAGCAGTCTCAGTGGTAGCAAACTTCCAAGCAGGCACACCTCGCTCAAAGAGCTCATCCAGCTCCTCATATGTTCTTCCCTTGGTCTCAGGGAATAGGAAGATCGTGGGAACGAGATAAACGACCGTGATGCCACCGAAGAAGAGACCGATCTTCTGGCCCCAACCGGCATTTTGGTTAGACAACATGAGCGGCACCGTATAGTTCTAACAGAAATATTAGGAGGAACTCAAGGATAGTGCAAGGATGTCCGAGACTTACAAACAGGACACCACTGGCAGACTGAATAATAGAGGCGAAAGCAGTCGATTTGGCGCGGAAGAGGGGACTCGAGACTTCGACCAAACTAATCCAGCCTATCATAAACAGATCAGCAAGTGTTTCTGGGCATCAGGCAACACCAAAACATACCAATTGGAGCAAGTGAAACGGCATAGATGAAAGCCCAGAGGGCGCAGAGAGTAACCAAGGCAGCACCTGTGGCCGAATTGGCCTCGAGGAAACCAAGACCACCAACGATGAAGCAGAGGGCACCCATCACGATTCCACCATAGATGACGAGTGTACGACGACCAACAGTATCAACGAGATAAAACGAGGCGATAATACCGGCTACCAGGACGAGTTGAATGATCAGGTTGCCGAGGAAAGGGTCGTCGAGCTTAGCAAGGGCGAAAAAGTATGTCGCGTAGTTGAAGAACAGAGGCGCGCCGACAAAGTTCTGGAAGGTAAATGGCAATGTCGCAATGATGGCTCTCTTGATGTTCAACCAAGTGAAAAATGCTCGCCATTGGTTGTCGGCGTGCGATTTTTGGAGTTCGACCGACTTGTCGGTTTCGTACTTGATGACGGCATATTCGTGGTCAAAGTCGTAGCCTTCGACGTTGCCAATGAGTCTTCGCAGAGCCTTCTTGGCATCCTCGGGTCTATCGTGCATAGCGTACCAGACTGATCGCAAGTTAGCTATTGCAAGTTGCGTGAAGGACCATCGATAGGTTGTACGCACCTGGCGACTCTGGGAGATAGAACATGGGGATAAGCCAGAGACCACAGAAGACAAACTCGGAGAAAAAGATGTTGCGGAACTTGAGTGGGGTAGTGTCCTTGAGAATCTTAAGGCCAATGGCTAGGAAGAGTTGGCCGATAGCAAAGAAGAGCGAGAAGCCACCGAGAAGAGCGCCACGGAACTGGGGCAGAGCAGTCTCTGACAGGTAAATCATGATGGAGGAGCTCAGAAGACCCGAAGCAAAACCTCCGACCAGTCTAGAGCACAAAATGAGTTCCCAACTCTTTGCAACTAGGGCGAGAACGATAGACTGAAGAATCCAAACGTAAGTATCTGGCTGGGGATGACTAGAGAGCAGAGGGCGTATCGTACTAGGGCAAGGAACGCGGTCAAAGCCCACATGTTGAACTTGCGACCAAACCGATCGGCCGTAATCGGAGCGATCAATTGGATAATAATCTGGGACGCAAAGTTCATGGCCTGCCAAAGCGAGACGTGGGTTGAGTTGAGGGCTGGGGCGCCCGTCTCGGGATCGGTCACGGTAGCAAATTGTTCGATGAAGCCTTCGTTAGCAATGATACTTCCGATAACTGAGTGACCGTAGCCGGAGTACCTATAAAGGAATGGTTAGCCATTCAAAGTGACAGCGACCTAGGAAGCAAGACTGGCGTACATTGCGCCGATAGATACCATGAGGCCAGTGGCGTAAAGGCGCCAGAACTTCCTCACGGCCTGGGCACGCGTCAAGCCCGCAAAGGCCGAGGTAATTGGCGTTATCTCATCGTTAGCCTTTTCATTTTGGGGGACATCGTCGATGTGGTTGAGCTCGTCGGCATTGGCGACGCTGGACTTGTCGCAGTGGTTGTCCATGCTGTTCCAACGCGTCAAGGGGCAAAGATTGATAAGACAGGTCAAAGGGAATTGGATCCAATTGTGATCGGTTATGAACCTGGAATCAGACCTCAAGGCAGAGTCCAAGACTCAATCTTCTTATACAACCATGGAAGAAGCTCATCGGTTCCTGACACCATTGTTGATGGATCAGGCGGCTGTAACTACCGACTGTCTGGATCGAGACAATTGATGTGGGGACGCGAGTTTCTCCGAGCTCAAGCTCATTGTTCATGAGGCCCGGAGAAATAGAGTATCCCCAGACGGGTCCTGTCATGGGGTATTCTCCGGTCGGTATCTATAATCTGATTGGTTGTCCGGAGAAACTGAAATGGTCAACGCGTCGAAAGTGACAAAGTTGACGCGGTAGTCTCAGAGCTTAACCGTTCCTTTCCCCGCGTTTATCACCCTACTATGTAACGCAATCCCCGGATCACCGCTTCTCCAAGCTCTGACCGTTCAAGCCGTCGTTCCTGGATAAGATACCGAGGCCAAACAGCTTCCCGGGCCCAGCAGGGCGGCTCACTGTCATTTTATCCGGAGAGCCAAATTAGCCGCCATTTCTTAAAGTGGGATAGTGTCTCATGCCATGCTAACCCCAGATCAAGACACATGACCTGGGGAAATACGGAGTTACGCGTAACCTATTTTGTTTACGTACCTCGTACATCGTTGGAAGATGCCGGGGTCACACCATCAGATCAGGCCAGTTGGAGAACTTTTCAGCTAGCCGACGTAGACCGTTCAACCGGTCACAGGAGCATCTTGAATCCCCGACGCGTCTTCAAAGCCTGCCATGGTGTGGCGCCTGGTATTGGCAGCACCGGCACTCGTATGAACTACACGACTGCTCTGCCAAGTCGTGATGCCGTTGCTGAGCAGTGACATTTCCAGAAATTAATTGCTAGAGTCTCTTCATCACCTGTCTCGGTATCCTCCTCATATGTGTAGGATTAGGTGGTGAGCCTATTAGTCGGTAGTTTGGTCGAGACGCGATCGCATGGGACCGTCGGAGAAATCGGTGGATCGAGGAGTCAGGTGTCGAGATGGATAGCCCCCATGCAACACAGTAAACGTTGATCCTCAACATAGGTTGCAGATCACCTTACAGAATCACAAAGATAGGTCCATAGTCCATTAGATCTCATGACCATCAATTTCAACGATTGATTTGACATGCTAACTCATTTGATGGTCGCGTGTTCCAGCTTATTTAGATGTTGAAAGCAATGGGAAAGCTCTACCCTATACGACTTCATAAGGGATAAGGGGCGTTTGTAGTATAGACCTTGCAAGCAAAAGTTAAAGTTACAATCATATCAAATATCAATTTATCCCTGAATTCGCCATTTCCCCAAACCCTAGACCTATTACCTTTGTGGGTAACGTTGTGACTCTTTTTCGAGGAGTGTTGCGGGTAGGAGCAGCCCACAGTGGCACGGGTATTTCAGGCGGCTTTTGGCACTGTACGAACCTTTCTTCTGCGTCATCAATACCACCATCTACAACCATCTTTTCAGGAGTGCTGTGTTTGTTGTCACGGGCTTCTTTCCGTGATCCAGTCAATTGTGGTGGCGCTTGGGTGATGGCACGTGCAAGCTTATGTAATCTCTAAACCATCGTGGTTTTGTCGTCTGTGCCTAAAGAGGATCTCGTGATAGCCTCATCCCCAACTCAGAAGGAACACAATACAGACGGTGGTTCTCACTCAATTTAGACATTTTTACTTGAGAAAGGCTTATAGGAGTAACAAGTCTTGGCATTTCTTGCTGTAAAGAGAAGAGTGACGTTCAATCCAAGTAATTCATCTCCCACCATTCTGTCAGAAGCAATACTCCCTGTAACCTAATATCGCCATCTCAGCAAGTCCAAGTTCGTGTAACGTAGACTATGGCTCATCCCAGAATGAGTTCAATGTCTTCAAGAGGCTGCTTTTCCCAAACATGCAGAAAGATACGTCCCAGTCCTTTGCGATACGCTATCCCATCAACCCATTCAACCCACAGGACATTGATAAAGTCGTAATCCTCTCCATATTCATAGAAGGCGTGGCCTTTCGAAATCGCGACAACCTGAAATGCTTCTTCTTTGCGTGTTGGTCTGGTGAGGATGCTATCATAATTCTTCAAGCTTCTTGCTCGGCTCTTGAGCTGGCGATCATCCGGTAAGCACGGCCCGCATGCATACCGTGCCTCAGTCGGCTGGCTCTCTTCGTTCTCCGTATCCATGGTTGAAAAACCTGTAGCCGCGTGCAAGGTGAGATAACCAGCAAACAACCCGTTCTGATCTTTCAGATAAATAGGAATAGGGTCGTCTGTAAAGTTCTCGGGAGGAGTGCCAGGGTATTTGTGTTCCCAATCGAGAATCCTAGAGTCTTGTTCTCCGTGTAGCACGTTCCCGGACGGCTCCCTCCAAAACAGGCCCTTCTGTGTCCGACAGGACAGGTACCTTCCCCATTGAAAATCGTTCGAGGTTTGACTCAATTTGATTATTGGAATGGGATACCAAAATTCAGTCTCCGGAGCATCCTCATGTACATAGTAGAAGGTCGGTGTTTCCTCTAGGGGTTTCCAAGGGCGGAAGTGCTTATCATCTGTGACCGTAGAGCTGTCGTTTTCCAATCTCGTCCAGCCAGGTGGTAGATCACCCTCCCCCTTATTCAGGAAGCGCTGTTTGTAGTTGAACCACTCATTCTGATAGGATATGAGCTTTGGCTCGGATTCCTTCTTGTCTCGAGCGAACCATTGCACCAAGGGCTCTGTCCGGCAACCGTCCGAGTAGAAGCGCATAGTTTTGCTGTATCGAATGTAATCGCTTGCCCCGACCCAAGACGAATATTCCACCGCTGTGACCCAGCCAGCCCAGGACCAGGTCGGTGGACAATCCCCTTGCGCTTTCGAAGGAACTTTTCGGTAGATCTTGTTGGCAGAACCGGGTTCAGGCCATTGACTAAAAGGATTCGACTTCCAGAGAAGCGCGGCATCAAGAAACATGATCGGAAGGCCTTGGATGAAGCCTCCCAGAAAGATATTGCTGATAGCAGTTGAGAATCCGGCAAAAGCGCTCAATGTGTCCTCTGGGAATGTGAACTGTCGGGTCCCATAAGTTTCCACCAGCTGGTTCAGCCCTGTGATGTCTGGAAAGGTAGTATTCAACACCTCTTCGCCTAATACCCCCCATCCAGACCCCAGAAGCCTTGGCTTGTGATCGTAGTCTAGGTCCTCAGTCCAGACCACGGTACCGCAGCTCCATTGGACCGAGTTGTCACTGAAAATGAGGCGTCTGGGAGAAAACAAAGCTTCTTGAAAGGTCCAGCCTCGCCGGCACCATGGCATTAGGCCTGTTGTGTACTCCAGCCTCTCCACGAAACGATAGCCGCCTGCAAACACGGTTCGTAAATGGAGGGAGCGAGGTTTCGAGATATTCTCAAGGCCTCGCAGGCCATTCCAAGCATCGGCTGCTTGGGCAGAAATTATCGTCAGTTTGGCAGCAGCGTAGATTGACGACATGTTGGTGATCTGGTGGTGCTTGGATTCCCCATCGTCTTGGACAATGCATAGTGCATCAACCCACAAATATCTTTCGCCAAGCAGCTTGACGAGCTCGATCGAGTCGCGAATAGTGCGAGCAACTTGATCAGCTAGCGGGCCTGTAGAAAGGGAGTGTTCCTTCCGAAGCTCGGTCAAGTTACTTCGCTGCGTCATCAACATCCTCTTGGTGCCCCATATATAGCTCAAAGCAACATATTGGTACTCAGGCCGCACGGGAACCAAGCAGCACTTGTGGGTGTCAACAAGCCACGCGGCGCGAGAAGCAGGTAGTCTTTCAGAAGCCAGTGTCTGTCCACATTTGGAGTCGTGCGTTGTGCAACACTTGTCCTTCCACTGACGAAGAATAGCTGAGTCAATCCAAGAAGGGTGATTGACGCGTCCGTGTCCGATGTTGTTTCCACCTGCCGACTGTTTGACCAAATTGAAGTGGAATTTGTAGGCGACGTTAGGATTAAAGATGATGCAAAGCCCAGGCTCATCATTGTCAACATCTATCTCGCAGGTCGGGCGGGACCTTTCTGGAAAGAAGCCTTTGAGTAGTTTTGGGTGGATGGTGCAGTTTGAATTGGGAGAAAGCTTCCCGATAGTATGCATGCCGGATGGAAGTTGAGTATAAGAAGGCAATGAACTTAGGCGCCTGATCATCTCGATGCACACATTGCAAACATTCTGGCCTGTAGCTGCGACACGCCCTTCGTTAGCACGAGCTGGAAAACATGTTGTATGAAAAAACTTTACCTATCTGGCCAGGCTTAGGGTTGTTTTCGGGGATGTGATCCACCATTTCGTTGATCTTGGTTGATATGGCGTGGCTACTCTCTGCGTGGAGGCGAGTCTGGCTGCCTTTTCGTAAGAGGAGAAGGTCAAGAGGGTTCATTTTGTGTGGACTGGGGATTTTGGCATAAGTGCCGTCGGATGCCGAATAATTATTTAGATGAACAAAAGTGAGCTGCTGGCTAAGACGCTTTGGAATTCAGCGATAGTCCAACGTGGCCAGAGTGCATGCAGAAGGCAGGCAAGACAGTGTCATCGATCGGCCTGATCATCACGTTGGGGCTGAGCAGGCTGCGGCTTGAGGGTGATGTGGTGTGCAGGTGTCAAGTAAGATCCAATGAGTTGTCGAGTTTTCAGGCTGTCTCACTCTACTCGTACGATCCTCCTTGTAATCCTGCTGACAGATGGACGTCATTAATCCTTGGGCAGAAGTGTCAGAGACCAATCCTGCAAGGCGTTTTTAATCGTTGGTCGCTCCTCTGCACAGCTACCGAGGCCTTCAGATAGTAATCCCTGCCACTGTTGAGGAGGGCATATTATGACCAACAGAGACGTCATCGACAACATAAAAAAATGTAACAAGGTAGCAGACATTGATATACAGTTGGTGTTTGGGCCTTGATTGTTTTAGACCTTGGCATTCTGTAGGACCATGTTTGACCGCTGCAGCCTAACATTGTTCGTGTTCTCGACGTAAATAATGTCCCAAGTGCTGTAAAAAAAAATTAAGTAATAACTCACTAACACATAATAACGACCTCTATAAGACCGATCAATATCCTTAGTCGCCTGGGCTTCTTTTCTACAACCACAATTGCTGCCCTCTCACTCTCTAGGCTTGAATCACATCGGTATCACCGGCCCTATTCCGCGGGAGCATGGCTGACAGGGAACTATTGTTTCACTGTTGGCGCTATCGCCGCTATTGAACGCCACTATGGATCCACGGAATTCGGCCCCGAGGTACGGATATAAAAAGACAGCGGTGATGCCACCAGAAGCACAAAATGAAGATAATTGACCGTGCAATTTGTGGTGCTCCGTGAAAGCTCTCCCATGCTATGTTTCATATACAAACTAATGATAATATGCTGAAGCTACGGGTCTATTGTGTTCGTTTGATGTGAATATGTGTCGCTGATCTTGTCCATCAAACCCTGGCCAGAAGTGGATGCCAAAGACAAACTATTGAATGGAGACTGCCAGATCTAAGCAATTAATGGCCATGCCACGCACGCAAGTGGATGTTCATTTCGGAAATGATTCTATGATCCTTGACACTGATATTGTTTAAATCGGTTTGGTCCCGATCCACGCATACTCTCACCATTCTCTTCATCCAATTTCTAGACTTGCCCCTAGTGTCCGCCGCTTGCAATGATCTTCCCCAAGGTCTTCATTGCCATCACGGCTCTGGCCGTCAGTGGCTTGGTCAACGCCAGCCCTTGCCGTCCCAGCTCTGGGGCCTCGTCGTCCACTCTTTTGTCCACTTCTACAGTATCGGCTTCGACTGAAACCACTGCCTCGGCTTCAGGCGAATCATCGACTACTGCCACAGCTACGGCCACGACTACTGAATCGTCGACCTTGGTAGAGCCCACTTCTACTGGCGCCTCGACTACCGAGCTCTCTACGACGACTGCTGAGACCTCGACCACCGCCGAGACTTCCTCGATTGAAACCTCCACTACTATCGAAGTCACTTCAACCACCGCCGAGACTTCGACGGCTGCCGAGACCTCCACCGCTGTACAGACCTCTTCGACCACTGCTGAGGTTTCCTCCACAACTTCGGTTTGTGTCGAGCCTACAAACTTTGTTCAAAACCCATCCTTCGAAAACGGAGACGAGCCATGGCATTTCAGTTCGGGAGCTGGCAGGGATCCATCAAGCAACTCGGATGGCGACTGGACCCTGTACGTCTCAAGCCTCGCAAGCACGATACATGACTAACAGATAATATAGCGCCCTCACACTCGAACAAGCAAACACCTTGCAATTTGCTGAGCAAACTATCACAGGCTTTACTCCTGGTCTCGAGTACAAGTTGACCTATCAGTGGTGGACCCCATATTCTGACACACCAAACGGCTGCTATTTCTATGTCGACGTTACCGGTACAGACCAGCAGGATGAACCCATGCCGAGCGCCAACGACTTCTTTGTCGATGGCCCGCCCTTCACATTCACCGCCATGTCCTCGGTGCTGACCGTTCAGCTTGGTGCATACTGTACCCCAGAGGATTTCTTTTCCTTCTCGGTGAACCTGGACTCCATCGTGATTTTGCCAGTTCAGCCAGTTTGTTCTCGAGGAGATTAGAATGGGGAGACAAGAACAATAGCGGTCGACTTTTGCTAGCAACATTAATACCCAAACTAATAGTCTTCTATACCTGCTTAACTGTTGAACATGGTTTATAATGCTTGAACTCAAGGTAACTGTAAAACTTTCGCTTCGAAGTTCTTGATCATAATGGTCTTCCGAAACACCCTGGGACGATTGATGCTCTTATAGCATGTGACGAGGTCCCACTCACTTGTTCATCATGACACGATTAGTCAGAGTGGAACGGCCAGGAATCACCTCCGATGGGAGTATTTTCTCCTCCGCACTGGTCAAGTGAATGCTGGGGTAGAAATGGGGCGGGCTTTCTACTCCAACAAGGCGGCTCGGTCTCCCCATTGATCTTGCCAAAAATGCTCATCAGGCCGTCAAGAGAGTATTTGCAAAGCTTGTTGACATATATGAACTGTAATAATCCACTCACTGGTTGGCTTATCTCATTGTATTCTTCACTCGCCTTCGACATGGCGGCTCAAAACAATGTGCCGAACCGCAGCCCCAATGGCGTCAGTTCCACATCTTTCGGCTTTATCGGGCTCGGGATTATGGGATGGGGCATGGCCAAGAATCTGAGGGCCAAGATTCCGGCCGAGTCTGTGCTCAACGTGTGTGAGATCAACAAAGCTCGACTGGATGAGTTCGTATCCTCAACATCCGGCAAGATTCAGGTCTGCGACAGTCCGCTTGAGGTGGTTCAAAGCAGTGTGAGTAATGATGTGGAATGCGATATGATCTGGCCTAATATGTCTCTAGGATGTGATGATCACTATGCTGCCTCGCGGAGAGCACGTCCTTCAAGTCTTTACAAACCCAAAGAATGGTCTTCTCTCGACAGATTCTTCTAGGACCAAAACCTTCATCGACTGCTCTACCATTGACGTCAAAACTTCACAGGAAGTGGCCGCCGCGGTGGAAAAGTCTGGCCATGGAGTATTTGCTGACGCTCCCGTATCGGGAGGACAAGGCGGCGCCAACGGGGGCACCCTAACCTTCATGGTGGGAAGTACCCCAGAAGTCTTTGACACAATCAAGCCCATTCTTGAGTGGATGGGCAAGCCGGAAAACATCTTTCACTGTGGTGGCTCCGGTGCTGGACTGGCTACGAAGCTCATCAACAACTACCTCTCCGCCATCAACATGATTGGAGTCTGCGAAGGCATGAATATGGGTCGACTGTACGGCCTGGACCCCGTTCTTGTTGCAGGAGTCATCAACAGCTCTACGGGAATGTCGCGCAACAGCCGAGAACAGAACCCCGTGAAAGGAGTCTCATCTGTGGCGTCCTCGGCCACCGACTTTGAGGGTGGCTTCTCTACCGAGCTTTGCCACGGCGTTCTCCAGATGTCGATGGAGCTCAGCGAGCAGCTTGGCGCGAAGAGCATGTTGGCACCGGTAGTGAGGAGCATGTATGATTGTGCTGTGCAAAGCGACAAGTGCCGCGGAAAGGACTTTAGGAGTATTTACCGGCTGTTTTCGGAGGATGAAGGACAAGAGTTGCCAGTGGGGAGTTTGAACAAGGTTAATGAGAAGAAGGAGTAATAGATGAAAACATAGACTTTGTTGCTCATCAATTTTGGCCTTGTAGTGATTGTTTGTTAACCCACACAATGGGGCCGTGTCGTCAACGATCGAACTGGTCACGCCTTCGCATATTGTGGCAGTAGTGTGGATAAATATTGTGATATGATAATATGGATCCTTGGAATCTATTCTCTAATGTGGTTTGCACACTCTCTCTAACAGCATATCAGAGAGCACCTGGAAAGAACCGACCTCCACTCTGGGCTTGTTTTGCCCAAGCTCCATCGTGCGCGAAAACAACCTCGACTTCCTTCATATCTCCGGGATCTTGAATCGTCTCTCTGATAACACGAAGAGTCTTCTCCGCTTGAGTCTTGTCTTGGTGGATACAGCAGACTAAGCCCGGGCATGCCGTGTCGTTCCAAGTCGCCACGTCCTTCTCTCCAGTAAGGAGTCGCCGATCATGACATGAATCTCCAGCAAGATAGACGTGCTTGCCACTCTCTAGTCGGCATAAGAGGTTGATGTGACCGTCAATATGCCCCGGCGCGGAGACAACATGGACACTTCCGTCACCAAAGATGTCCATAGCGGCTTCGAAGTGGCCCTTGCGGTGCCAAGGCTGAGAGAAGTAGCCGGCCAACTGCTCGGTTTGGGTTGTCAAGATTGTCTGTTCCTCCAGCGGCGGAGGAGTTGCTGGTAGATCTGTTGACGGTAGCTCTATCGTCCTCTTCATGTCTAGCATGCCCTCCTCGAAGTGATTATGACTCCCCGCAGTGGTCTCTCGCTTCTCATTGATAAGCTTTGCTGCACCTGGCCCGATAACATATGTTGAGTTGGGGTAGTCAGAAGGCGTTCCGACATGGTCCCAGTGGAGATGGCTGAACATGACGATATCGATATCGCCAGGTCCTAGACCACCATCCGAGAGGGACTTTAGGGTGTCTGGGTCTCCGGAAAGTGGTTGCCGGGTCTGGGCATGCTTGAATATGGGCGCGGCATAGTCCTGGAGCTTCCGCCGGATGCCGAGGTCGAATACGATCCTGGTGACTTTTCCCGACTGTTGGTCCGTATGCTGGATCAAGAACGAAAGAGAGGGGACTGTTGTCCGTGCTGAGGGATCTTCGAGGGGCGTGACAAAGAAACGCTCTGGCAAAGTCAGGTATCCTGCCTGGAGGGCGTGAACCGAGACGAACGACATCATGAGTGCTTGCAGCAAAACTCAGAAGCAGGGTGACAGTGGCTACATCGATATGCTATCCGTTTCTAATTAACGAACCGGCGGCCTTTGTAAACGCCGAGCCCCGGAAGAAGTCGAATAGGTGCTGCTTCGACAAACCTCATATTTACCCCAAATGATCGCCCGCTGGATGGCATTATTCCCCGCCTTGTTTCTCACGCCACAGGACTACTTAAAATCGTCACGCATTTTTACCCCGAGCTGCTGGAGGAGAAAGACCCACGCTCGTTGACGACAGTTTAAGCAACATAAATACAACTGTGTATCCGTGAATGGATCGATCATTTACATGAAGAACACGTCTTAAACACGTTCATTGCGTACCCTTTGTGAAATCAAGAGATCATCACCAAAATGTCCACTGAAAAGAAGTTCGACAACCTCCACACCGAGATGTTCGATCTCGGCCTCCAAAATCGCCGCGAGGTCGTTGGAGACGCCTACGTCAACGCCGCCCTCGAGAACGGCAAGAGCGAGTTCGCTTACCCTGGCCAGCAGCTCGTGACCGAGTGAGTATAGTCTTCTCCGCGTCTGGTGGCTTTGTCTAACTCGTCTCGTCAAGGTGGTGTTGGGGTAATATTTGGTCTCGCCCAGGCCTCGAGCGGAAGCAACGCAGCCTGCTAAGTACGTAATTCTGTTTCCTCACAAGGTGACTGGTCTAACCTAGTGGACTCTAGACATTGGCATGTTGATTGCTCTCAAGAGCTGGCCAGAGCTAGGTGTCCATGTTCGTGGCGCCCTGAACAATGGTCTAACCGAGGTTGAGGTCCGCGAGGCCATTCTCCATGCTACTATCTATTGCGGCGTGCCAGCTGGCGTTGAGGCTTTCAAGGTTGCCCAGAAAACGATTTATGATATGGTTGAGAAGGGAGAACACAAGAGGGAGCTGGCCGAGGTATCGCCATTCCTCGAAAAGTCTGCGTAAAATACCTAGCTAGAAGGGATGGCTGCTTGTTGCCATAGTAGAAGAATAAACTGCACGTAACACTTGATCACCGGGGATGCCACGTTCAAACTCGCTACTAGTACCACCGAGTTGTGGCTGCTTAATCCCCAGCTCGTTCGTTTGTATGTACCTGTAGCATCTTGCTCTCTCCGGCTTGTCAAGAGTTCTCCATGCATTCACTCATTATACGAGAGTTTGGATGCCACAGCCGTGCTAACGGCTCGACCACCCTGTTCCAGACCTTCGGTTCGCGGCCAGACATGACTCAACCAGCTCTAAGTCATCCTACTCAGTCCATCTTGACCCCATACCCCAGATCTACTCCGCATATTTTCTCCCACACAGGCACACAGCCTGGTCCGTGGACCGAGAGTCAAGGATGGTGTGAATGGATTCACGGGTCACTGCCGAAATGTCATGTTGGACATTCGTCGTGATCCCTGGTATATAAACTCTCCATGCTCGTACATATCTTCTTACACACAGATCTTCTTCTTCAGACCTCTACTGCCATTTTGTCCGGCACCAGCACGAGGTACAACTTTCTCATCATCTTCTTTGTTGCCCTAGGGTCCTTCACCTATGGCTTCAACTCGGCCATCAGTGGCTCTGTGCTAGGCCTATCTTCGTTTCTTAACTATTTTAATCTCGTCACCAGCGATCCTGGTACCGGCAAAAGCAACCAGATCATCGGTGGTGAGTCTCGACTACCGAGGACATGAGAGGATGTGGGCTAACTTGCCTCCACAGCCAACAATGCCCTCTTTGTAGGTGGTGGTATCATCGGCTGCAGCCTCGTCCCCTGGCTGTTGGACCGATGTGGCCGACGTCTTGCTATTAGATAACTTATGCCATCTGCCTGGTGTCGGCGGTCTTGCAGGCCGCATCCGTTTATATTGGGATGCTTCTTGTTGGCCGTTTCATCAATGGCATTGGAGTTGGCATGATTGACGTGGCTGCTCCAATTTATCAATCCGAAATTTCTCCTGCAAAGGTTCGAGGACGCATGGTTGGGTCTCATGGGTTTCTAGTTGTTGTGGGATACGTAAGTTGATGCATGTTGGGAATTTCATTGGGATGAAGCTGATCAACCTTTACTGCCCAGGCTATGGCTGGATGGGTCGGCTATGGATGCTTCTTCATCACCAAAGATGCCCTCCAATGGCGTCTCTGTCTCGCCTTTTAGATCATTGCCCCTCTACTTCTTCTCACTGGCTCTCCTTGGATGCCAGAATCCCCACGATGGTTGTGCAAGGTTGATAGGGTCTTGGAAGCCCAAAAGGTTCTTGAGAAGCTGTATCCTAGTTCTGAGAACCACCTAGAGGGTCACTCTTTCGCCGAGAATGAACTTCACCAGATCCGAAACCAGCTTGAGATTGAGAGGCTGGAGAATGCAGCCACCGGCTGGACTGAGGCCTTTTCCCGAGCTTCGTACCGCAAGAGACTCCGCTACGGCTTCTTTGTTCAGTAAGAACCCCCGACCCTGCTGCAGCGGGATGCGTACTAACTATGTGACTTTTAGATGCATCGCTGAGTCCACTGGCGTACTGGTTGTCAACAACTACCAGATCCTCCTCTATGATGGCCTTGGCCTGCGGGGCTCGATCGCTCTTATGCTCTACGCTTGCTACAATTCTCTGGCCGCATTTATGAACTGGGTCAATAGTTTGATCTTGGACCGCTTTGGACGCATCAGAATCATGGTCGTGGGTCTCATCGGCTGTTCCCTATCTCTTTGTGGTTTCACTGCTATGGTCGCTGAGCTTGTCGGAACCACTAACAAGATCAGAAACGGCTTTGGAGTCTTCTTTCTCTACCTCTTTATCTTCTTTTACGGTGACACCATGGATGCATCATATTACGTCTACTGCGCCGAGATCTTTCCTACCTCGATCCGTGCTCAGGGAGTTGGATTCAGCGTGGCTGGTCTCTTCATCATGACTCTGATCTACACCCAGACCGCCCCCACCGCATTTGAGAACGTCGGCTGGAAGTACTACCTTGTCTTCTTCATCCTTCCCTGGATTGGCGCTTTCATCATGCAGCGATTCTTCCCCGAAACCGCGGGACTATCTCTCGAGGATATTGCGGTTCTTTTTGGCGACGAGGCAGCCGTGAACGAAAACAACGAATCGACAAACAAGTCGAGTGAGGCATCTACTATGCAGGAAGGAGTTTAAAAGGGAGAGACGGGTCACAAGAGTGTTTATTCTGAGCATATAGAGGTTGCCTAGTTGGTGGAGCATTGTAACTGAAGGGCAGATGGGGATGAAAGCGGAGGAAGGGGATCTCGTCAACAGTTCGACCTGATTTTCTTGGGGAGGTGGACGGAAAACAGGGGATTTCTGCAAGTTGTTATAAGATGTAGTCTAGTTACCGAGTTGGCGTACGCCTTCGCTGATATACTTTGTTCAACTCATACATCACCAGTCATACGTCGCGAGTGCTATGAGAAGAGAAAACACACGGGGAGGATAAGAAAAGGGATAAATCAAGCATCATATTGGTGAGTCACTTGGATCGATAAATCACTGATTTGCATTCTCGTGGGCGAGTTGGTTAATCTCCAATATTGGGTCAATTAAGTGTGCGATACCGAAGGGGAGATGGGCCTCATGGGGTCATTGGAACTGGCGCTAACTTTGCTCATTTGCTTACGAATCATTTCTTCTCCAGCTTTTAAAGTCTCCAAGATCGTCACCCCGATGTAGGTTCAATGGCAAGAATTAAACCCAAGTCATTCCACCAGACAAAACCCAGGGACGATTGACCAGGTCCCTTTCACTAAGCCCGTCTGTTCATTTCAACTCACACTCAATTCCAAATCAAGATGACGGAAACCCAGGCTGCAGCGGTTGTTGAACGCTTCGGCGAACCATACATCTTGAAGCAGATCCCACGCCCCGAAAACCCCAAAGGGCCTGACCTGCTCATCAAGGTCCTCGCAGCCTCATACTGTCACACGGATGCCGTATTCGCTGCAGGGCTCTTATCTCAGGACCTGCCCCGGATAGGATGCCATGAATTTGCTGGAGAGGTGGTAGCGGTAGGCCCTGAAGTCCGGGGTATCGCGGTGGGCCAGAGGGTGGGAGTGCCAGGCCGGGCGTATCATCCTTGCGGCTCTTGCTACGAATGTACGCACCCCGGGCAGGACGAGATGGGCTATTCAACTTACTGCCCCCAAGCTGGAAACCTGGGTCTAACAAGAGATGGAGGGTTCCAGGAGTACTGCCTGGTGGACAGCCGGCAGATCGCTCCCCTCCCTGAAAGTCTGCACGCAACACAGGCTGCACCACTGATGTGCGCCGGCCTTACCATCTGGAGCGCTCTCCAACATGAAAGAGTGATAAGAGCGCAGCGAGTTGGCATTATTGGTGCGGGTGGCGGATTGGGGCACATTGGAGTACAATTTGCGGCATACCTTGGCAAAGATGTTCTCGCCATTGACGCTGCAGATCAGCCCCTCAAGCTTATCCAGCAGGTCAAGGCCGGCCTTGGTGAACCGGGAAAGAGGGTTCATATATCCGATGCCCGGAGCAAGGACCCGGAGACAATGAAATCCATGGGCTGCTCCACAGCTGGCATTGCGCCCACGGAGGTTGGGTTGGACGCCGTTATACTCCTCCCAGAATCTCAAAGAGCGTTCGACATGGGCATGAAGCTCCTTCGGAATCACGGGACCATGGTCGTTGTCAGCTTCCCCAAGGACAAATTGTCAGTTAGCGCACATGACCTTGTGTTCCGCGACATTACCGTGGTTGGAAGCTTGGTCGGAAGAAATCACCAGTTGCGAGAGATGTTGGACTATGTGGTCAAGCATCAGGTTCAGGTTCGGGTCAAGACATTTCCCTTTAACCAACTGAACGAGCTCGGAGAGCAATCTCACCAGGGAGAGGGTGGCAAACTTGTCGTTGATATGACACTCGGGTGAAATAGCTAGTTAAAAAGTCTCTTCAGCATGTTAATCTTCTGCTATAAACTGCATGTGTCTGTGCATGAACACTGTTTACTCTCTCTCAAGAGTGTCAGCCACAATAGATAGGCTTTGACCAACTACATACACAATCTCAAAGACCTGGAAACCCTTGAATGTCTCGGCCCAGAGCCGAGCAACAGATGCCGCCAATTTTCGTATTCGACTGGCGTGGTCTTGGGCGGCATCCAATGAATCAGCCAACTCAGTCTCGTGGACGAGGGTGACAACCATGTTGAGCAGTTTCTGCTCGTCCGGCCGCAAGTCCGCCAAGCCGGACTTCTCAACAGCAAAAGCAAGCCCACGCAGCCATCTAGTGAGCAAAAAAGCACATTCAAGGTTAGAAAGAGCGTGTTGGAAGCTCCAGTTGAGCGTCAAGGTGCGGGCAACAAAGGCAATACCAACGCGGACTGGGATGCTTAGTGCGTGAATGCACTGCAAAATAGCCCTATCCAGATGCGGTGACCTGTTGCAGACGCTGATCTTTTCATCAGTGAATCCACGTGCAATTATCACTGGGTCTCGCGTAAAGAGCTGTCGAAAAGGCCCCGTATGTGCGTTCAGACGAATGTAGACGAGGCGGAGAAGAGCGGTCGAGTTGAACCCCAATGGGCCCTTTGGGGACGACGGGTCTAGAGTTGACTCGTGGGTTGCTTCCCAGGATTCCTGCCAGGCTCGGAGCGCTGCCTCCATTTTCTTGATGAACTCTTCACTCAGTGAGCCATTGGAGTCTACTGATGGACCCAGGGCATTGCGAGCGTAAAAGATTTGTAGGAACAGGCCGTGAATAAGGGCGTAGTTGCCAAAAGCAGATATGGACCCTTCGTGGTGAACGGGTGCTCCAGAGAGGAGTTGCTCTAGTATCTCCTGAAATGGCCGGGGAGGCCAGGGAGCATTGTTGTAAAAGCTGGACCACTCAAACGCTGTCTGGGCTTCCCATTCTGCGGCAGAGGCTGGAAGATTGAGACGGACTTCCTGGTTCAAGATCATTGGAGGGACGTTGAAGGCGGTGCACTGGAGACCGAACTGGACGTATGCCACAAAAAGAGTGCGGCGTCTCTCCTCTGAGAGTATCCAGTCCTCCCAAGACGTCTCCCTTGTCGAAGAATTCTCGGAGTTACTAATGCCAAACTCGCGTACTAATGTTGCCACCTGGCTGGCCATGGATAGGGCATCTCGAACAAGTGCTTTTTCGCCCCAGGATGTTATCGCCATGAGGACCAGCAGTCCTTGTAGCAAGCGGATGCCCTGGTGTCCATGGGACAGTATTGGAGATGGTCGGTCATTCTGTGAGTCACCAGGGACGAGTGCGAAACCTGCATACCCGGGCGAAATACTTGTAAGTCGTGAGATTGTCTCTTCGTGTAGCTGATCTAGCCGCCAGTTGATGAGAGCCTTGGCAACACGGTACAATTCCACGCCTTTTGCATGCTCGAAGCGATACAGAGCACCCACTGCGGCCAGAGACAAGATCAGCTCCGGACCCAGCGCTGTCGCCGTGAGGGTTGCCGTGTGGAGCATTGGCATGTGCGCATGGAAGCCACGGAAGTATCCCTCAAGGTATCGGGAGAGCGTGCGCCTCGAGGGCAGTGTAAAAGGCTGGGGAGTGACCGCAGCCCATAGGCCTATTCGTCGTGAAAGCTCCTGATATTCATCGGGTGATATCCGCCAGGGACAGACAGCTGGTGCTTGCTCCGAAACGGAGAATGGCTGGTAGCTTGTAGTTGCCTGGGATGGGACGAGTCTAGAGGATGTCCCCCGGTTTGGAGGTTCGAGAGACGGTAGTCTTGACACGACGGGATGAGTGTGCGTTGCCTCATGGGAGAGGCTCGGGTCGATAGGTGGATTCGTAGCCAGGTCTGCGGAACAATCCCTCGAAGGGCCGGCAGCCGACCGGTGAGCTGCGTACTGATGTGAGATATCAACGAGGGAGAAGTCGGTGTCGAAGAAGGTGGTTGGGAGAGGCTGATCGTTGGCAGGGAAGTCGCTCCATAGGAAGTCGAACTCCTGCAAACCCTCGGCTGCGCCTACAAGGAAGTTTGGGGTAGCTGATAGGCCCAAAGACACTAGCCCAACTGCTGTGTCAGTGGTCGTGGCGGTTGGTCTCTCAGAGCCTGTCTCTGGCTCAACCCCCATGTAGGGACCTTGAAAGAGGATGGCCTCTTCCGTGTCGACTTGCTCGAGAGTCGGGGGAGGAGTGACTTGCCCGAGCCCCTGAGGAGGAGTGACTTGCCCGAGCCCCTGAGGAGGAGTGGGCGCCGTATGTTCTCCACCGGAGGGCGAGTTTTGGGCAGAGTGGATCGATCCATCATGATCTAGGCTCTCTTCTACACTATCTTGCTTTAGCTGATGGGATTGTCTATGATGACGGGTGAGAAGATCTCTGTCGGCGTCTGAAGTTAGCATGAGGTCTAGGTTTGGGAGCTACTGGCACGTACCGTCTCGAGAAGCTCCGGCCGCAACGACAAACGAAGGGCTTCTCTTGTGTATCTTCAGACACAAGTCAGCTATCTAGAGCCTGAAACTGGCTGACTGGGCTACCGACGGATTCTCTCGTGGCGCTGCAGATGCTCTAGGCGCTTGAATTGCTTCTGACAGAACTTGCAGGGGGCCACGTGCAGACGGGGACGACCCCTTCTCATTGGAGTCTACTCGGGGTGGAAAATTTGGAAAAAAGAAACAGCCCCCAACTCCTGGTGGAAGCGCCGATAGAGATGGATGCCAGTCAAGATAGTCTGGATGGCAGATGGAGCGGACTTGAGGTTGGAGATGATTTCTGCGCTTTAGTTTCTGCTCCAAATTTGGGGCTTATTAATCAGCCAGCCACTTGGGGGGACTCATACGTGTACGGGTAGCCGTACAAATAAGATCACGTGACTACCACACGGCTAGCCGTATAAATAAGATCCGTTATGTAAGAGGGTTATATTGCTTTTCGAGGATATGCGTGATGACTAAGCCACTTTATGCTATATATACACTCAACGATTACTCCGTCAAATTGAGCCATTAGGCCATCAAAAGTATACTCGGAGATTAGTATTTTCTTTGTCTCTCTATGGATATATATGAACTATATGCTGTATTGCTTGTTTAAATATTAATGGGGGGGGTTCCTAGTCTGATATAATCTCTCCTATACCTAAAGATCTTCCTCGGCGGCATTCCATATTCCCTGCATACCTCGCCGCCCCGAGAAAGGCTGCTATGCCATCTCTTCCCTTATATTATTCTCAATATGCTCATTCTTAGCCTTATCCCAATTAAGATAACTCATCATCTCCTCCTTAGTCTAGTCTCTCCCCTTGCACTTGCTCCCCATTTGGGTCAAGCCAAGGCACTAGTCATAGTCTGCTTTCCTATATCGTATTGGCAGCCCCATAGCTTTCCGGTATAGTTAATTGGTCTTGATAGCTCCCCGGGGCAACGTAGCATACCAGGCCGCTCGGGAGTCCTTGTATCGTTGGTAGATAGCACGGGGGTCACCGGCTCGTAGCATAGGGGCTTCCGCAACCGCTGGCGGCACCACTGCCAGGGGGGTTACAACCCGGGTCGTTATATGTGTGGTGGTATGTGTTGTTATAATAGTCTCTGAGACAATAGAGGCGCCTGACGGGGACCCCGGCGATAATGAGCGGGTTATAGAGCGACTAGATGTATGTGTTGTTGTGTGGGTTACCGTCGAAGCTTGGGGAGGGGGGCCTAATTCCTGAGGAGGAGGTTCAAGTAGATAGTCATAGCGCAACGGGCACGCTTTATCACTCATCTTATGCCCATATTGATGACATCTTGAGCACTTTGGCGGTGCCCTAGGCTGTGATGCTCTCTCAATGGCCTTGAACGCAGAGGGCTCACGCCGTGTACTTGACGGTGGCAGTGTCGAACTAGCTGCTAGGCGGTCAAATAACTTACGAGGCTTAATAATAAGCTGGGGGGTCCCTGAGCGCCGGAGGCGCCAATGTGACCCGAGATGATATAGCTGAAGGGGCTAGCCTTGTACCAATAGAGGCCGAAGCGTATGAGCACAAGGTAGCCCAAGGGTTGTCGTGAAGACCCCTATACATGCCGGAATATCTGTAAGTAACCGTGCCTATTGGGCATTAATCTTCCGTAGCGCCTCGTGTGATACCCAGCCGTGGATATTACTATATAATACCCCAGAGATATCAAGAGGTATATTAATCTCTTGCTTGGCCTGGCTGCCCTTGATTTGATAAAGCTAATTCGTCAGAATAAGCTTAATAGCCCTCCAGGCAGCGAAGAGATCAATCTGGTTATGCTTCAGATGGCTCTTGATAAGCCTATGAATGCCCTCGGCCCGTGACGTAACATGCTGCTCCAAGTGGAGGGATCGGTTAACCTAGGCCTTGACGAATCTCTCCTTATGAGGATCTACCTAGGTCTCCATGATATAGCCCACTTCTACGAGGTACTGGGGAAGGTACTATTTCCTCTACTTCTCGAGCCTCTCATTGAAGATATCCTTAGTAGTTAATTCCGTGACCTTGCGCCACATATCAATGAACTAGTCCCACTCCTTCTGCCATTGAGTATTGCTTTTATCTCGAGCAAATGCCGGCTAATGATAAGTCAAGATGGCCTTATTGATATGCCATATACATAAGTGTAAGGCTAACTCGGGGAAGCAAGAGGGAGAGGAGATAGCGTTCATACAAGCAAGGCAATAATCCGTGAGTATCACAGAAGGAAGAACTATGCCATAAAGCTCATATATATGCCGCAATTATTCAAGAGCCTAGGCAAAGTCACCTTCTTCTTCGCCGCTAAGAAAGGCAAATATAATATAGAAGGATCATTGACAAGCATTAATACTAACTATGTCAAGAAGGGGCATCTTATACTTATTAGTCTTATACGTATAGTCTAAGAGAAGCACCTCAGGGTATAATTTAAGGTATTCTAGTGACTCTAGGTGTGCAAAGATCACTGCCACGACCCTACTAGTCTCATCAAGCCGGATTTTACTCTAGAAGCCATCATCATCGAGCTGGGCAGCAAGGGCATATATACTACTTTGGCCCTGAGCAAGATCCCTCTTACTCTAGGCAATATAGTTATAGATATCCTACTGCATAGCAAGTGTATCAGAGGTCTCGTGTAAATATGACCTAATCTCCCTTGGTTGAATGCCTGCGTTGGCCATTTAGCGGACTATTGCTTTATCTGACCGTGATAGTTAGCGATGTACTAGGTGTGCCATTAGAGTAGAGCTTAGGGCATAATTATGAGAATAAGAGCAAGGATCAGGACGATGCCGTATATGCCATTAAGTCCCGCATATACTCTCTTTCGCGATAATTAAGAAGAGGCATCCTATATGGCGTGATGTAGACTTCCGTATACCTTTCCCTATGGCCATAGGGATTCCTACATAATCACAGGTGAAGGTAATGGTAAGTCTCCCACTAACAGACTTTGAAGACCTCTGGGAGATAAAGGCATAGCCTCGTGGCGCTGCCTAAGCGTTGATCGCTGCCGTCAGCTCCTCCCGTGAGCGAAATTGGCCTTCAGGAGGGAGAGTATCCTCTAGGAAGCCGTGAGAGTCGTCAATTGCAACCATTATAGCAGGGATAAGGCGAGGCAATTAGAATTGATTCTATAGAAGCCATAAATCGTCTTGCAAGAGGGCAAAAGGGCGGTGTGTGGCCCCGTTGCAAAGTGGCCACATAACCCTCTTACATAACGGATCTTATTTGTACGGCTAGCCGTGTGGTAGTCACGTGATCTTATTTGTACGGCTACCCGTACACGTATGAGTCCCCGCCACTTGGACTAGACTACGAGCGGGGAAGTAAACCCTATTCTTGAACCCCGAAGGAACCGAAAATATTACAGAGACGGTAGACGAGGTTAGATGATGCAGATTGCATGTTATACAAGAGTCCCGTTTGGGAGCAAGTGCGGAGTGCTTTGTAGGGAGAATCAGCATCATGGGTAGTAAAGCAACTTGAACTCCTGGTAGGCGTCTCGCTATTACTAGTGGTTGGAGATGAATTTCTTCTCCAGATGGACCCCTCCCGCCACATGCTTATTTTTCTTCGACGTGTTACTGCTTAAAGATGCGCAGAAATATCCCAAAAGTATAGTCCGGCAAGCAAGCAGCAATGTCAATGAGGGCAGTCGTATTCAAGGGCGTCGGAAGCATCCAGGTCGAGGACCGCGCCACCCCCACTATCCAAGACTGCCGTGATGCAATCATCAAGGTGACTGTGGCCGCTTGTGGCAGCGATCTCCACTAGTACCGCGGGTACCAAAAGATCCCCGTGGGGTTCATCCCAGGTCATGAGTTCGCAGGGGTCATTCATGAGTTGGGAAGCCAGGTCACTGGGCTCACCGTGGGCGATTCAGTAGTGGTAAGTAGTTACTGTCAACTCCCGACCGTCCCACTAACCAGACCTTGATAGGCAACGTTTGCAACCCAATGCGGTGAGTGCTTTTACTATAAAAGACACCAAACAAGCCGTTGCGCGAGAAGCTTCTTGTTCGGTATGCTGAAATCTCAGTTCACCAACACTCACGACCTTCAGGTAATAGCGCCGGTGCCACGAGCATTGATGGTGGTCAGGCCAAATATGTGCGAGTGCCATACGCAAGCTCAACTCTTGTCAAGAGGCCAAAAGAGATGCCGGAAGATATGCTCGTCCTGATGGGGGACATTTTCCCTACAGGGTACTTTGCAGCCTCGCGTTTCCTGAAGAGCGTGCCACAAGAGGAGGCTAAATCTTCAACCACGGTTGTTGTTGGATGTGATCCCGTCAGCATCTGTGCCATAGCAGCAGCGTCCGGATGGTGTGACAATATCATCGCCGTCGATCTGGTCCCGGAGCGCGACTTGAGGAGGTCGTCGGTAATGCCGTTGCAATGAAGCTATGCGTCGAGCTGGTGCGTCCCTTCGGAAGCATTAGCAGCGTCGGTGTACAGACGGAGCAGCTTGCTTTTGATGGTCCAAGCCTATACGCCAAGAATGTCACTATCGCTTGGGGCCGGTGCCCTGTCCGCGGTATCTTTGAAGGCACTCGCCTGCTTGAGCAAGGTTCACGGTAAGCTGGCGTTTCTGTGCCAATGCCGGATGAAGTTGGAGGAGGCACCAGAGGCGTATGAGATTTTCAGCGCTCGAAAGGTTCACAAGGTGTTGTTGAGTCCATGATAGAAAGAAACATCAAGTTGAATGAGACCAAGTTTAGCCTGTTGTTATGACAGCTGGCTACTGCGACATCGTGGTCGAACTGGGATGCAGCTCTAAGGCAACTTGAGTGATCTGTAACTGATGTACTTGGCAATACTAAAATCTAAATCATTTAGTTAACACTTTATTATGATCCCTCGACATCTACGAAGCCCTTCTCATTGTCCCATGTGACCCGATTGCCTTGCCTCCACAGCCCAACAACCAGAGGCTCACGACCAGGCTTCTCGCTCTTCGGCAGCTCAAGGGTGCGCATCTATTTGAGATGATAGGGCTGATAGGGGCGGGCTTGGATCTACTACTCATGCATCTAAATCTGTGTTATTTACCAGTCCAGGCACGGGCGATAAGATCATCAATACTCGTGGTCTGGATCTCCGGGAACCTATCATTCAGGCGACCCTCCTTTGGAAGTAGCATCTCTCCCTCGACCACGGAAACTCCTAGCATAGCCATCATTCCCATCGTATCCATACCTCCGTAGGACTCTGCATCTGGGAATAGCACAGTGGCTTTTCCCAATTTAAGCTCCTCCAGGGTGTCATAGGTCACGGCTAGTTTATCCCCAATGGCTTTCTCCGCGATAGCCACGATCTGGTTTTGAGTGACATCCGAGCCACTAATGAAAGTCCACTCGGCCCATTCATCTTCTTCGACGAGACGAGCCACGAAACGCGCAAGGTCCTTCGAGTAGGTCATGGTGAGGAGTTCGTTACCAGTTCCTGAAACGACAGCGCGGCGTGATGGGAAGTCGAATGCCCATGGGAAGTTTCGAAGGTGGCTAGGGATATGAGGGAGCCCCATGTAGTCCATAAACATTCCGATTGCGATACGGGTGTACTTGAGACCCGACTTATCGAGTGCCTCCGCGGCATGAACTAGTGGACTAGTCATAGGGTTGTTCAAGGCGGCTTCATCTCTAAAACTGACATGTTAGTCAACTAGATCAACTGAAGATTTGGTCAAACGTACCCCTTGGGCACGTAGCCTGCGTATTCGCTGGGGATGAATCTGTAAACTGTGGAGGACTTGTCGGCCGCAGCAATGAGGTTGAGTTGGGCATGGGCACTAGGACCCGCGATGGTCAGGGCAGAAATGACCGTATCAACCTTGTTGTTATCCAACATCTTTGCCGTGCCCTCGATGTCATCATAATCGGTCTCGGCGTACTCCGTACCTGAGATGGCTGTCGCGGGGGTCTTGTCGAGGAGCTTAGCTGTCTGAATGCTAGAACTAACGAAGGCCTGTGTCCACTCACCTTTCTGCAGAGCACGATGACTTTATGCTTGCCCGACTGAACAAGTTCCTCGACGAGTGTTCGACCAACATCGCCTGTCCCACCAGCAACTGCAAGGATGGCCATTTTGAACTTGAGGAGCAATGCGTAGTATCCAGGTAGTAAGAACTGTTGAGATGGCGGGAGTTGTTGACGTGATAAAAGACAATGTGAACATAGGAAACCTCAGGAGTTTTATATTCGATAGATGTCTACAAAATTTCAAGCTGCGGAGTTCAGAGCCCCCAAAGTCCGCAGGATGGGTCCAATTCGCACTCACGGACACGTCGGCCGCCGAGATGTCATAAAGGATGGGCCCCATACCCCTGCATTGGTGTTGAACTCGTTTTACAGACAGATGGCGGGCTATTTAAAACATACCTCGTACCAACCTTTTATCGAGAAAGCAGTCGTTGCAACGTATTTAGAATGCCAGCTACGATATATCTACGTAATGCAAGAAGCCTCAAAGAGATCGACGCCTACCGTCAATCGTTTCCTAAGGATTTTGTCACGAGGTGAGCCGCCACTGACTGCCGCCAATAGCATTGGAGTTGAGGGTTATAGGTCCTTAATTAGAACTTTCCGAAGCTATTAGTAAATTGGGGCACAGTGAAAAGCAGTACGACCTATGACGGGGTGTTCATAAAGTCCGGGATCCCGTCGCGACCAGGCTGGCAAAGTCGTCAAATGAAAGCCTATTGGTGCTACCGTATCGACTTGCCATACTGGACCACGATGACTTGCGCCAGAAGGTGGTGAAAGTTATGGGACTAGATGCATTTAGTTACGATTTTATCGCCCTATTATATGTACTAATTTTACTTTGTTTTAAAAAGATTTGGTTCTCTAAATAACCCGTCATTCCCTAACCCCATGATCTACATATGAGACCACTCTTGGGATACCTACATAGTGACCGCGATGGAGGCTTTCCACAGTTAAAGCGATAATTAGCCGAGTTCTGCCCACTCACCGCCTTCCCTGCTCAATAAATCCCTGTCGTGGCCTTTACCTTGTTTGTATGGTCAAGTGTGATCAACACCAGATTGACATCCTATAGCCCAACAAAGCATTGTTCCTGACTTTGTCAAACATATCTACAGACTACGGAAACCTTAGGTAGTTAGCCACAAACATCATGCTGTCCACCGGAGGACTAGTCGAAAACCAGCGCAAACGAAAGAGACCAGTGATCTCGTGCAATGAGTGCCATCGACGAAAGCAAAAGGCGAGTAGCCTTCTCACTTCTTCTATCATCTCCCGTGCTAACTTATTTCTACAGTGTGATCGTCTCCAACCATGCCCCAACTGCATCAAGAGAGACAAGGTGGTAAGCGCGCCTGCTATCGTATCACATATACATACCCACTTGCTAATTGACTTTTGCCGACAGCACCTCTGCGTATATACACATGTGGAATTAGAGTCATTTCTCGACTCGGGAGAAATTTCGGACCTCGGCGGAGCCTGCAACTTCTCCTCATGGACGATTGACAGTCAATCGGCTCAGTCGCAACTCAGAACGTCATCCGATAGCCATCAACAGAGCGTCTCCGAATATCTCGGCTACTCGAGGAACAGCAATACCGGGACTTTGGCTCTTATCGCAATGGCAGGGACCTCAGAGCATATTCCTGCCCTGTCGCACCAGGAGGCAACCGGTCAGAACAGTGACACGGCCACTCGATACAAGAGCCTTGTCCGCCAGTTACCATCACAAAGGCATATTGAAGTACTGCTACAATCCTTCTTCTCCGATATAGCATGGTACTACGACATCATAGACCAGAATTCAATTACAGAACAGCTTAGTTCTTGGAACCAGGTCTCATATTCGACGCTCAGCCAGGGTCCTTTCAGCCTGCCGCCTGATGTACGCGCTTTTCCCTCTCTTCTCTTTCAACTTCTAGCACAGGCACTGCTATTCCTGCCCGTCAAAAGTGCCCATGTTCTCAACGATCTCAAATTCGCCCCGGACATGGCATTTGCGGATCTAGCAATCGAGTATAGCGATGCTGGAAGTGCCATTGCGGCAATGCTAGGAAATAGAGACACATCCTTGGCCAAAGTGCAGGCAGGCCTTTTGAGAGCATCGTTTCAAAAGAGCATGGGATTAGTAGTGGAAGCTTGGCACACTCTCGGAGGCACAATTCGAGATGCGCAGGAAATTGGGCTGCATCGCGTGGGCTCCCTCTCGCTTGATGATGCATTAGACGCAAGTGACGCGACCAGTTCATCAAAATGCTTGCGAGATGTTGAGATGCGAGCAAGACTCTGGCTGACGTTACACCTGTGGGACGGTCATATGGGCGTCGTCCTTGGAAGACCAATGTCCACTAGAGTGGACGTCAACAGCTTGACCTCGCAATTTGAGGCTATCGAAAGAAGAAAGGAAATCATCCAAGGGCACGAGGGTGGGGAAAGTCAACATCTAACGCCGTTTTCTTTCATCCTTTGTGGCTACCGAACTGCGTATAAGTACCTACAAGAGATTCACGAACTGGAATCCTGTGGTGGTTCAAGCCAAGACAAGCAGCAGACAGTCGAACGAATACATGCCGCCATTACCGACAACATGCGTTGCCTACCAGAATGGGCCCAGGTCAACAGCAGCAACGACTACGATCCGTCGTTCTTGCACTCTCGTCCTTGGCTTCCAGCCGCCCGCGAGACCCTATCTACCGAGATTTACTTTGCCCTGCTCGCGCTGCATAGGCCCTTCATCTTCTCCACGCCCAGGAGCAGAGACACAGCACACAAAGCGGCGCTCCAAATCCTAGTGTCGCAGAACCGGCTTTTCAGCATGACTGAGCCGCGAGAATACCTGCCCTTCAATCTCGTCTTTGCAACGTTTGACGCCATGGTCTTGATTGCCACGATCCACATTCTGTTTCCAACGGAGAACTTGGAGCAATTCGAAGTATCTCTTCGCAGCATTGAGTGGGGTTTAGCTAGACTAGAATCCACGAAGCCATGTAACAAGATGGCCAGTTTTGCATTCGACGTTGTTCAAGCGCTCTATGCGAAGATGATCAGTCGCCTCCACCCGGCGGTCCAGCCGTGCCTCGACGTTGGCCCGGACGGAGCCCCGGCACAACGGAGCGTCAGCGTCACACTGGATTCGTTCCCAGGCGTGTCATCTGGGGAGCTAGTGCCATCACAGTTCGGAGTCTTGCCGCAAAATATCGCAAGTGTTCCGCCACCCCAACCACTGCATGATTTGATCTTTCAGACCTTCTCGAGCAGTGGTAGACTTTCTGACGAGCAAACATCGTCCACTTCGTCAGGGCAGCCACCGCAGAACTTGCTGGGTGATGACTTTTGGCGGTTGATAGACCAGATTGATGACTGAGGGGTGCTTCTGGCAGCATCTCCCTAAAGGTGTTGGAAGAACTGAGAGTTCCCCCTTAACTTCAGGATCAAGATTAAAGTTTGAAGTCCTACAATTACCCAGGGGACTGATTAATGATAAGCCGCCCCTCTGTTCATCATAGAGGGGGCATCATAGCCTGTAACTGCGTCGCTCGTGTAACCACTGTTAACCTATACAAAATTGGCTGTCTGACAAAAATAACCCTGTAAAATCGCCCTTTGAGAAAGTGGGCTAAAAGTTTAAATTTTTTTTAATTACTTATTTTTATTAGATAGTTCATTTTCTATAGGTTGACAGTGGTTACAGGAGTGAATTAGTTATAGGTTATGATGCCCCCTCTATGAGGCACTCATAGAGGGGCACCTCGATAGAATATGCCCCCTGGGTAAGGTTCAAAGCCCTAGATGGAATCATTCAAAGATATCAGGTCTCAATAGGGCCTCTCATTGAGATCATTAAAAAAACTTAAGAATAATTACAATCACGACAACAAGAACTACCTTTTGTCAAGTGCACTCAGCATCCCTGCGTGACACAACAACAAAAGGCCCATCATCCGCTGCAAGGATTGAGGTATATTAACGATTGATAGCGACAGAGCAGCTATTCAGGTTACATAGAGATGCACGGAGAATCAATTGGATGGACCGAATGCAGGGGAGAAAAATTGACAATTTATTTCCTTCTGTTACGAGACGACAGATCTCTCATTTAAATGTTGGCAAACCAGGCGGCAATTTCCCCAACGTTGCGGTCGACACAGTCAGGCTGATCGTAGTGTTGGAAGTGCGACACGTCATTATTCCAGATAAGCTTTTTGTCCTTGGTCGGGATGGATTCGAAATGGCGTCTTGCTGCCGGAGCGTTCATGCAGTTGTCTCCGTGTATGATAAGGGCCGGCTTCTGAAGCTTGGCAACCCCAGGAACAGTCGTGTACCCAAAGTGATCAAGGTCACTCATGACGGCATATCGATTCTCAAAGTTCTTGAGCGTCCAGGGTCCGTACCATGACCAAACAACCGGTCCTGGGAGGCCGGCTAGGGACCCAGTTGAAGGATCAGCAGCCTTTGGGTCAACCAATGGCTGGTACACGACCTCTCCGGTCTTGTCGTACAACTCACGAGCTTTCTTGGCCCGTTCGATCCGCGCATTGTAAAGCGCCTCCCCTTGCTCGGGGGTAGGCATCTTCATCGTACCAATATCCGCTCCTGGTTCCCAGGCAACGCAACCGGCGCAGATCATGTAGATGTCGGTCTCGTAGTCACGGAAATAGCCAGAGACCGATGCCACCCCAACAATGCGGTCATCGTATGAGGCAATATCCAGAGATTCCGGGCCTCCCTGGCAGATTCCGACAAGGAAGAGCCTTGATTTGTCCACGTCCCCTCGACCCACGAGATAGTCGAGTCCCGCAACGGCGTCCTCATTCTTCATTTTGGGATTCTCCAGTCGCCGTGGCTGACCAGAACTCTCTCCAACGGTGCGTGGGTCGAAAATTAAGGCGGCATAACCCTCGTCAGCAAGTCGCGTCGCATACTGCAAGGGCGCTTGCTCTTTCATGAAAGAGTAGGGGCCAATGACAACGACCCCGGGTGGGTTCGAAACATTGGTCGGGCGATAGAGAATTCCGGCGACGGTCTCACCATGAGACGGATAAGTCACCTGTTCGGTGGTGTATTGACCGTGGGTAGGCATGGCGGATAAATAAAATTTTTGATATGACTGTAGATAGTGTTTGGAGGGACAAGTATTAGAGACCAAGATCTACTTTCACTTTTGGGTACTGTTCGCATCTTAATGAACCGCGATCAAGCCGGATTTTATAGAAGAAAAGAATAGTACGTACCCTTCCTGTTCGTGCTGCAGCCGTAATGCTTGTCTTGGAAATTGTTGTAAAGTTCGTAAAGCGCTCGATAGCAATACCAGTAGTCGGGAAAGGAAAGGACTGAGCCAATCAAACCAAGTCCCTGCACGGGCAAAATACGCCGGATAACTCTAATCTTTATCACCGAAATTAGTGGGGACGTTCATCAGCGTCTCCGAAGCTATAGCTTATTCTGCAACGGCTCAGTGAGACATGCCGCGGGTCCTAGATCCTCCCACCATCCTTTACTATTAAGCAGACCTGCAGCCACGATCTCCTCCCTTAGGGTTAGAAGGAAATATCTTTATCACCGAAATTAGTGGGGACGCTCATCATCGTTTCCGAAGCAGTCCGTGCTAACTGCAGCCTGCCCTCCAGTTCGCCTCTTCACTCTCTGCATGTCTTTGAACTGGGCTCCCTATTTTCGACTAGTATCGATCGTCGCATTCTCTCTTGATCCAAGTCGGTAACTAATGAGCACCCTGCATTTACGTTGCTTCTGCCTCGCGGTTCCTGCCAGATGCTCATGCATCCAAATGTACAGTAACAATGCAGCAAAGGCCTGCTCATCAGCACTCGAAGCGGAAAGACGCTGAAGATGGCAATCGATGGTTCGCATAGGGGCTAGTCAGCGGAGGCGATATGCGCTTCGGCTTGTCTCTAGGGTTCCCGCTGATCTCCGACGATAAATTCAGACTGACGCAAATACGACCCATTATTTTCGGTGATACATATGGCACACACAGCATTTCGGGGTTACAGGGTTCAGCCACACCCCTTTCGGTGATGTCGGCGATGTGACCCACTACCTCGTTGAGTGCGCTAAGGCTTTGTGAGGTCACGACAGGGAGTCTGGTCCAATTAACATGGCGCAAATTAGAGGTGCTTTTATCGCCCGGAGTGGTTGAGAAGGTTGCCAGTCGTCATCTGCTAGCAAACTGGCATTGTCATCTTGTCCAGTAGAAGTGGTCTCGGTTGATGCGTTGGTGAGGCAGGGCCAATCCTGATCCCTCTTGGGGTGGAGGTCAAGGCCGAGTAGACGTGGTATGGGTATGCCCACAGGTGCAAAACAGCCATGGCTGCCATGTCGGCGCAGAACAACGTGTAACATCAAGTCAGCTAACAGAGAGTCACGTCACACAAAGACTAGGGGCTCATTCTTCTGGTGGGTGGGCTACTTAACTTATCTATTCGAGGATCGAGAATCCTGCTGAGATGACTCGATGGCCTGTGGTCTTCATGTGTGTACATGATCAGCACAATCACTATACGGCATGCAGCTACTGTGAGAAATGCTGTGTTCCACTCGACGTAGCCAACCACCATGCATGGGTACTCATCATACACGAAAGTGAGCAGCCGGCAAAGTACTATCGTGTGGGAATATTTGCTAGCAAATATTGAAATTGGACAGCCTTGATGAATGCTTTCAACGAGCTGCCCTTGCAAAGGGTTAGATTGTTCTAACATTTCAAACAAGGTATTTCCAGCAGGAAAAGAGGTTTCGAGATGGACTATCTTCCGCGAGTGAGGCATGAACGAATATATGTACTTTCTAGAAAGATAGACTACTTGCACAAAGCAAGAAGAAAGAAAACAACAATGCCAACCCTAATTTGTTCAGCAGGCCTAGCCTTCATACACTCAGCCATCAACTACTTATTTGGAGTAAAGGTGAACAACAATCCTGCCCACAGCCTCCCATCCCTTGACCGTGTTGTCCGCACGCCAGCACGTATCCATAATCCTGCCCGCGGCGCGGGCAACCTCGCTGCTATTACGGGAATTAGTTACTGGTCTTATACATGTATACTCTGGAACAACTCACCAGGGAGCCTGGGTTCCCTCCGCGCCGGCGGGGACGAATCCGTCGATTGCAGCTCCGCCGATCTCACAAAAGCGCGAGCTCGCGCGAGCAACGACACAGGCCGTCTCGCCCTTTCCAGCGAGCTGATTGATGCACGCCACAGCATCGGGAACCTGATTTGGTCAGCGATTCAGTAGTTGGGAGGGCGGTGGGATGTTGAACGAACATTGGCTGGTGTATAGGCACTGTCGTGGCAAGTCGCGCGCTTGTCCAAAGAACCCTCGGTGGGCTGGGAGTATTGCTTGGCAGCTTCCTCGGGAGATAGATGGTTGCCGTTGGGATTGGCAATGATATCATTCACCCAGCTTTCGACCGAGAATGGCTGGGCAGCCGGCAGGGCGGTGACCAGAGAGGTCGAGACCAGGATGGCCAGAGCGGAGAGGGTCAGGCGAGCCATTGTTATTGACGGGATGAAAGTCTAGTTGCAATTCCTGAGTGTTTTGGAGGTGGTGAAGTGGATGGTGATGAAGAATGAGCCTTGGATGGTAGTCATGGCTTCTTTATATACCGAGCTCCAAACTTGTCTGAGCGGTATATCTTCAAGTTGTGCGCCGAGACACGGCAGTTGGACTCTCTTTCCCGGAACAGAACCATAGTGCGCTCGAAGGCTCAACTGACGATCAATACCTTTTGACTGGTGGGGCTGTGCTTGTGACAGCCCATGGGATTTGCATGAACAAACACCCGCACACTGTTGATAGTATGGAGAGGGAGCTAAGAATAGTCTAGCATAGTCCGCACAAACTCAGCTACTTGCTGACGGGCGGGGCTCTCCACCAAGCTACAATGTCACCTCAAATTGCCATCCTATAGGTCCTGAGGACGGTCCTTAATCTGGGGCTGTATCAGATTGACCCAATTACATGCCTAGACTCTTTCTGAACCTCAAGATTAGATGCTCACTGTGGCGCTATATACATAGCCCTTTGCTGACAGGGCAGAGGTCGTGTTCCTGTTGATCCCTGTTGGCCTGTCCGGAAACACACACGGATCGTCGCAATAACCGAGGGAGTCCACTGTGGGACTTCAGAAAGAGAGACACGTAGGCCATGGCGGTCCAATACTCAGTTGCTGCATTGGGTGTCTTGCTGCGACGAGTAAGCTTTGCAAAATTTGGCCAAATGTTGACAGCAATCCTTCTCGTCCCCGACGGAGCCAGTATTAGAAGGGATTGACTCGCCTTGCGAGTCCGTCAAACTTGAATGACGTCAACTTTAATATAAGACTGGGGCGGACCAACTATGGCATCTATCTCAGCCAGGTATAGACGCCACGGAACAGCCTTGGTATTAAGCACCTCAAGCACCTCAAAGCAACTCCAGCAGCTGCGCAGCCTTTCAGATGGTAGCCATAGCTTTATCAGACGAGGGTCGCGAACTCTCCCAATGAATCCTCCTTGTCAACCTCTACCCGGCATAACACCCATTGCATCTATGAAGGACTTTGCAGCACTGCCTACCATGGGATGATTTCACTCACCTCAATGGCAGCACGACACGTATCCTCAGGATATATTAGCCATAGTATCTGCTTAGAAGCCCGCCCAGTCATCCATGGCATCTGAGATCCACGGCATCATAGAGTCGAGACCCATCCCTTCATTCCCATAATCGGCTCAGTTGGTCTTCTTAGGCTCCTCGGGGGCTATCTTCGCACTCAACCATGACCGGAGGATCCGTGAAGACCGTGGCAACTGCGCAAACAGCTCATCCGCTGATTCATCCCTGTCGGCCAGATCCATCTTGTCAGCTGCGCGGTCCACCAGACGGAGGTCGATGGCATTTCACACAGCCTGCCGGTCCCAGGACGGGTCGTCGAAGGTTGAGATGCGGATGAGCGTTAGCAAGCGGCGTGCAAGCAGTCCCGAGTAGAGAAATGAAATGCCGCGCCAAGTCACATGTGTCAGAGACACGAATATGTCCAACCATGACTTGATAGCGTTGACCGACTGCCAGAGGCATTCCACCCCTTCAAAGTTGGGCACGCAGCTGCCGGTTCCCTCTATACGTGAAGTGAGTCCTAGGGCTTGGGAGTTGGCTGTGTGGCCCGTCTCAGATATGCAGAGTTCGATGTAATGTACATGTAACATGAGTATATCTATAAATTCTGCGTCAGCTGACGCCAGGGAATGATGTGGGCACTTCTCGCCCTGTGACGGTAGAGTGGGAGGGAGGGACCGCTTCAGGTCCTGCAGCTGTGTCTGTACCGCGCCGAGAAAGAGATCCGCCGAAGACGACGCTGCTCTTTGGTCATAATTTGAATCAAGCTGATCTCGGGCTCTTACCGTCTCCTGAGCCGGCAATTGAGAGCGCACCTGGTGCGCTAAGGTCTGACCATCAAGGCACTCTCCACTAGCAGCTACGGCACAAAGATGCTCTTCCATCCAAGATATCCACGATATGGCATCGACTTGTATAAGGTAGGGAGAGATACTGTGCTTGATGAGCTTAGGTTGTGCTGGTTGAAACATGTTTGAGTGAGATTACGCACGTGGATCTGAGAAGAAAGCCGCCGAGAGTTGCTCGTTGGAGTTCAAGCAGACGCATTGCCGTTTCCTAAGTTGGCATCCGAATAGAACACTGAAAATCTAGAACAAAAGGCCCAATCATTTGTTCATCAGGCGGCGTCGGCCTGTTGAGACCTAGGTCGTAGACCATGGGCATGGCCATCATTACCAGACGAGACATGGTTTCAGTCTTTGTGAGAAACCGATCAGAGCCGCACGTAACATATGTCAGGAGTCCTAGCAGTAGGTCAAGACTCGAACGGTTGCCAACGAGGGCCTCTTGGGCCAAAACCTTCTTCAGCTCCCTCCCGCGCTCAACTTTGTGCTGTATCGAGGTAGCTGACACGGCGACGGTGGCCCGGAAGAAGAAGGGCTTCTCAAGACGCAGCTGCCCAGCTGTTACGCCGGGGGCGAGATGAATAAAAGGCAAGTTTAAGGGCATGCGTGGCTAAGAGTTAGTGAGATAGCTCTTGGCTTCGTCAACGGATGGCTGAGAGGAGGCAGAGTAGGTACTCGCACCAGCGGCATGAGGTAGTGAGCATGATGGAACTGCCGGGCGTAATGGGCTTGCTGTTGAAGCCAAGATAGAGTCGCCATCAGTAGATGGACTGGCAGAACTCGACAAGGAGTTCTGTGTTGCTGTGACAGTAGGTAATGGCAATTGGCACCTGGCTGGCTTCACCCTGCTGGCAAAGGAGCTTGTGGAGGGCTTCCGACGTGTCGGTCGAGCTGGTTAGAGACTGTAAGATAGATAGATCCAACTCAACAGTTGCCGACATGGTCCTCTTATCAAATCCATCCGTCGATAGAAACCGAATAGGCCGCACAACACGCTGCCCGTCGCCGTTGACCTCGGGCGTGCGAAAGTGGGTTCTCCCGGGTCAATTCGCTGATGAGCACGAGTGCACCCTCAGAGTCTCACAGTAGGCGGGTATGCACGGTGCTCCTTGTGGGACCAAACGATGATCTTCTGGCTCAGGTTTAGCGCAGCCTACGCGAAGCCCTGTCGCCCCGTCCTTCCTCTTCTAGATAAACGCCTAGGAAGACATTCCGCCTGTAACTTCCCTTAGGAATTCCTGCTTTGTTCCTGCGGCCGGACCGGAGGCGGCCGACGGCCCGTCCGAAAGCTCCACAGCTTGCCATACTCGGGCGGTGATGATCAGTCGTGGAAGAATGGATGAAGCAAGAATACGCGACGCGGGGGCAGAGGATCTTGGCATTATTGACTTCGGCGATATCGCTGTGAATGCCCCAATTTCGACATTCACCAAGGTACCTCTTATAGCTGAGCTTATCCCAGCGACGAATTCCGTGCCAGCGCCTTATCATACCCTCATGTCTAATTCAGTGATCCGCATAGCATCGATTTCCCGACACCTTGAACCCAAGATGACGTCTGACACGCACAAGGTTGCCGTGCTCACAGTAGGCTTATGTTTCCAGCCCCTGAAAAGTCCTTCATGATAACATTTCGCAGTCTCCCCAAGAGCCCACCGCCAGACCGACCTTCTCGATCCAAAATCTGCCTCGTCCTGCCCCCGGCCCAAATGAACTCCTCGTCCGCCTCTCTCTCACCAGCCTGTGCGGTTCCGATCTGGGCATGGCCCTCGGTCACATGGGTCCTGTCGGTAACATCCTCGGTCACGAAGGCGTCGGAACAATCGCCGCCCTCGGCTCAAACGTCTCTTTTCTTGATCCAACCGTTGAAGTTGGCCAGCGTGTGGGTGTAGCGTGGCTACGTGATATCTGCGGCATTTGCAACATGTGCACTGATCTTCGACACGAGGGTGAGACGCGCTGTGCTGAGGCTTTGCATTCAGGGAAGGCTTACGATGGGACTTTTGCCGAGTATACCCTCGTGCCATTGAGATATCTGGCGCGGATTCCTGCTACATTCGACAATGTGCCAGACGAGGAGATTGCCCCGATTTTGTGTGGAGGTGTGACGGCTTACAAGGCCATCAAAGACTGCAATCTCACGCCAGGCCAGTGGATAGTCATCGCTGGTGCAGCGGGCGGCGTGGGAGCCTTGGCAGTTGCGTTTGCGCATGCTATGGGATATCGTGTCATTGCTGTGGATGCCGGGGCGTCGAAAGAGGCATACTGCAAATCTCAAGGAGCTGAGCATTACGTCGACGTTACCTCGAGCGAAGACGTTGGAAAGCAGGTCAAGAACTTGACAAACAGCCAAGGAGCCAAAGCTGTCGTCGTTACGGCTACGGCAGCCGCTGCGTACCAGAAGGCGTTTGACATGCTCGCTCCTTTCGGAACGTTGATGTGCGTATCGATCCTTGGCGAGGAGGCGAAAGTTATGTTCCACCCATTGTGGTTTATTGATAATGGGTGGACCGTCAAGGGCTCGAGCGTGGGTACGAGGGCAGACATCCTAGAGGCGTTAGAATTTGTCAAGAGGAGGGTTGTCATTCCCAGGATTAAGTGGGCGGACCTTGAGGATGTTGAGAGTTTGATGCAGAAGATGTCCAAGGGACAGGTAAGCTTCCAGCCAGCCTTTATTGACTCGCTTTGAGTGGGAATGATACTAACATTGTACAGTTGGAAGGGAAGTATGTCATGAAGCTAGGAGGGACCTAGTGTGGTTAAGTTGGGGAGATAGTAGATGTCATGGTGTAGACTAGATGCAGTTTGGTGGTGAAGCGAAGCGTAGAGGCATTGAAGAAGTGAATGGTCTTGCAAAAGATATGAAACTCTCCAACACTTCACCGAAACTCTGACTAGGTTGCCAAGAAATAAAAGGTAAATAATGTATAATGTGTCCTTTATTGTAGTTGAAGCCCGCCCCTTGATGGGTCAACTGAGCCAGAAGGTCGTAAATAATGCATGGAGTTGTACACTAGAACCGATTGGTCCGTGCAGCTCCGTCGATCAATTGTACAAACGAGCATTCTCGCATTCAATCTTCTTGACGCGACATTCACAGACCCTCAGCAAAATCAAGAAGTGACTGGTTGTTTGGCGGGTCGCTAAATTACATGGGGCGCTCCAAGCTGACACCTGAAGCAGTTTCGTAATCTCTTCCCTCCATTGTAACTTGAGGCCCAGTGAATGTCTTTCGAAGCCCGCCAAACCAGAGACAAGCTGTAAATACCAAGCCGATTACCATAACCACGACTAGATAGTTCATAGATGACGGCGTAATAGGCATGAATGTCGGGAAGCAGAATGTGATGGAGAAGAAGATAACGAAGAGCGTCGCCATCGCGTTGATAGTATACCCAAACTTGCCTAGCGAAAAAGCTCGTTCAGGGAGACAGCCACGTCCCCGGAAGAGAAGTGCCGCTTGGGGTAGGGCGACGGTGATGTTGAGAGTAAAGAGGGTGAGGTTGATGAAACTGCTGTACGCAGTGGTGGATGCGACATAGAGGATGCCGACAACAATTTCCAAGACGAGCATTACGGCTGCAGCACGAACAGGACTCGCCCAGTTGAGATGCGACAGGAACCCGGAGAAAGGAAGACCTCCGTCTCGCGAAAATGACCAGATAGTTCGACCCGCAAAGATGAAGAGGTTGAGGACAATGTCGTAGAAGAGGACGATGTAGTAAACGCTCCAAATCGTGCTGGCCACCTTAGAGTTGAGAGTCTGGTTGTACACTTCCAAGATCGGAACGGTCGACTCAATGATGGCGTCAACGTCCTTGATGGAGAACATGAGAGCGATGGTCCAGGCCAGGACCGTGGTGATACCGAGGCCGATGGTGAGAAAGATAGCGATAGGGACGTTGCGGCTTGGGTTGGGAACTTCTTCAGCCAAATGAGTTGGTCCATCAACTCCACTATAAGCCCAGAGGCAGGCGGTAATGCCAATCATCATGGCCCAACCGTCGGACCACCCACTGACGTTCTTATAGTCCTTAAAGACGAAAGTGCCTGTTTGCTTCCCATCGCTGACGGACAAGAGCGTGACCATAGACGCGATAAATCCAGCTAGAGACAGCCAGAAGATAGTAATGCCGACACGGCCGATAGCAGCAGGGAACCGTGAAGTAGCACCAAAAGCAATGATGCTAAGCAGAATATGCATCAAGTACGTATGCCACGCTTCAATCGCGTACGTCGGATGCCACAGCGCAACTAGCTCAAGGATCGAGCTCGCCACGAAAAAGTTACAAGACGCCAACGCAGCCATAATATAGATAATGGAAACCCATCCCGTAAAGAAGGCGGCAACACGGCGCGCCGAGGGAGGGAAGACCATATACACAATATGGTATTGGCCACCGGCTGAAGGAAAGGCAGACGCCAACTCTGCGAAGCCGATGTTGATGGTAGCCATGATTATACCTCCGACGATAAGCCCATATATGATGCCTGGTCCGCCGCCGCATGCAAGTGGCACAGCGAGGCCAGATCCAAAGGCGACCCAAGAGTTGGTTGTCGTAAAGGCGAAGGCAATAACAGACAGGGGACTATAGCGCTTGGCGAGGTGTTCATCGTGGATGTAGGTGGTGACTGTTTTGCCCGGAGCGTGCGAGGACGCGTAGTCCGGGATGTGGTCCGGTTTTTCGGTCATAGTGAAGAGGGTAAAGCTCTGAAATCAAGGACAGGCTAAGCTCTAAGGTCAAGGCGGGAGCTGAGGATAAAGGTTTTGTGCTCCTCTTTCAGGAGAATGTTTGTGTACTGCTGAGGAATTTTTATCGTCATTCGCGAGGAATGTCTTAGGGAGATGGGATGATATAAAGAGCAGTCTAGCAATGACTAAAAAGAGAATGATCGTTGCAAAAATTAAGAAAGAAAAATGAGTCGGCAAGCAGTCGATGGGTAATGGCGTCTTTTATAAGAGGGAAGAATCTGCTATCATTAGTAGCATGGATCATCACCTCGGCTGGTGCGAGACTAGCATCCAATCTCTTACCGCAAATGCTATCATACCAACCCCGTCTTATAGCCACGTTAGCCGACCATCTGGGGGTGAGAATCTGGGCATTCCGAGGAGCCGATGGCGAAAGGAGTAGGTTGAGGGAGAGCCGTTGGCCAACTCCCTGACTCGCGGGCCGGACTCGGGCAGAGCATCGGTTCCACTTGAACTGTGTTTCTCTCAAGTAAAAGGTCGGGCGAGCCTAATCAATACTCAGAGGAAATAGGACCGCGCCGAAACGATACAGCCGGATAGTGCCCGGTCTTATGGGGCTGGGGTGCCGATCATCCGTATTGATCAGAGGAGTGAGTGATAACTGACTTTCCGATAAGGGAATCTGGGGGCGACTGGCCGCCGGCGGCTTAAGAGACTCGCAAGCTCCGCCAAGAGGCATCGGAACCCGGATCATTTCGAAAAGCGATATTAGGGCCAAGGATAACAGGGTGTTCAGAGAACAAAAATAAGCAATGGGAAACTGCCCACTGTGATCGTGATCTAAACTTTTGGCGAGCGCTAAACGCTTTACTAGGACGCTGTAGCTCTATTAAATCATGCGACTCTCACTCCAATAACCCCTTCAGCACTTGACAAACTGCATCCCCAACCTCGCTACACTTTGCACTACCCCCCAAATCTCCAGTTCTAATCTCTAATCCGCCATTCTCCTTCGCGTCGAGCACTTTGATGACAGCCTGCTCCACAGCAGCGGCCTCTTTCTCCATTAGGAACGAGTACCGTAGCATCATAGCCAGGCTCAGAATCTCGGCGACAGGGTTCGCGAGATCCCTGCCCGAGATGTCTGGCGCGCTACCGTGGACTGGCTCGTAGAGGCCCTTACATGAGCCCTCTCCAGGAACACCGGCGAGACTGGCGCTGGGCAGGACGCCTAATGTGCCTGTGAGACCACCTGAGATGTCGGAGAGGACATCGCCGAAAGTGTTGTCTGTGTGAATGACGCTGTGGTTGAAGCGCTTGGGGTCCTTGACCATCAACATGGCCAGACTATCAGCGAGCTGATGTTTCAGCTCCACGTCGGATAGCTGCTTTTCAAAGATATCTGTTGTCGCACGACGCCAAAGTCGCCCGCTCGCAAGGACATTGGCCTTGTCGGCGCTCCAGACAACCGGCTTGCCCTCGGCGCCGGAGCTAGCATGCAGAATTCTGGCAACAGCGGCGCTCACTCGTGCCAACCTCTCAACTTCTGGCCGTGAGTACACCCACAGGTCAGATGCAACGTCTGCCTCCTCCTTCTTCACACCAAAGTACGCGCCGCCGCAGTTTTCCCTCACCACGATGAACTTGGTGCCTGCAATAAGCTCAGGCCTAATTGGTGAGGCGCCTACAAGACTCGGGACGAGAATCTCGCATGGCCTTAGGTTGGCGAAGGCATCGAGCTTCTGGCGCAACTTCAAAAGTCCCGACTCAGGTGTAGGGTCAGCACCCGCCCACTCTGGGCCGCCGATGCTACCGAAGAGCACAGCATCGCTAGCAACGGCCTTGTCGAGGACAGCATCAGTGATGGGTGTGCCGTGCTTATCAATACTGCAGCCGCCGACAATGTCCGTGTCGCGCTCGAAGCGCAAGTCTGGGCGGCTGGCCTCAATCACGTCGAGGACTTTGAGGGCCTCGGCCATGATTTCAGGGCCGACATGGTCGCCGGGGAGGATGAGGATGCGAAGAGTTTTAGTAGTCATTGTATAAGTGAGATGTTTGACTGGGGAACAAGGCAGTCTGGAGATCATCACCCGTACAAATACAATGGTCTCGCTTTGCTGCGGGCTTGAGCTTGGGTGCTTTTCCGATGTCGGACTTGTGGTACAACGATGAGCGCAGTGAGACTGCACGGATGGTGGGACCGCCAAGGATGTTGGAAAGGATTCATGCTCCTGTGATACATTTTGATGATGTGTTGCATGGAGTGTGCCGCTCGGGTGTGCGGGGTTCAGTTGGTGTCGGCGGGGATCAGAGACAAAAGTGTTGTTTAACGGCTATATCAACATGTGAAGCCGTCTTTCACCTCCCCTCTTTAAACCACTACCATATTCTAATCCTTGTTTAGGATTTATTCAACATGTCAGGTCGTCTCCAGGGGAAAACAGCCATCGTCACTGGCGGTGCATCAGGCTTCGGCAAAGGCATCGCCGCCAAATTCGTCTCTGAGGGCGCTAACGTCATCATAACCGACCTCTCCTCCGAAACAGGCGAAGCCGTCGCCTCTGAGCTGAAGTGCCACTTCCTCCACGCAGACGTGACTAAGCCCGACGACTGGCGTGCTGTTTTGTCTCTTGCGCTTGAGAGGTTCAAGAAGCTTGACATCGTCATCAACAATGCTGGCGCAACATATTCCAACAAGCCGACTGAGGATGCTACCGAGGCCGATTTTGATCTGGTCATGAATGTTAACGTCAAGAGTGTGTACCACTCAACAAACATTCTGGTACCTTACTTTTTGAAGGAGAAGAGGCCTGGGTGCTTTATTCAGGTTGCTTCAACGGCGGGAAGTCGGCCCAGGCCGAAGTTGACTTGGTACAATGCCTCCAAGGCCGCTGTCATCAACGCCACCAAGACGATGGCCGTCGAATATGGGCCTCACCAGATTCGCTTCAATTCTGTGTCTCCAGTGGTTGGGAGCACCGGAATGTGGGTTTCTATCAGTAAATCTTGCAGAAATCATGTTAATCTAGGCAGGACCCATCTCTTCATTGGCAAGCCCGATACCGAGGAGAACAGAAAAGGTTTTGTGTCTACGATTCCCCTAGGTCGACCATCGACGCCTGGTGACATCGCCAACGCTTGCTGTTATTTAGCCAGTGAAGAAGCAAACTTCATCACTGGTGTTGATCTCGAGGTACGTGTAGCTACGGTGCTGGGTTTGATCTTGAGGATTCTAATGCATATACGGTATAGGTTGACGGAGGGCGTTGTGTGTGAGTATGAGACAGCAATGGCAATTCAAAATGACAAGGAAAAAGATGATTGGAATTCGATACAAGACTTGTTTGCTCAACCTGTAGAGTCGTAAACACCTCACATGAAACGTAGCGCCTTCCCAGGCAAGGTGATTAGAAATACACCCACGGCCTTGCAAACAATCGCCGATGAGCCAGACTGTGTTATCATCTGATGTGTATAATAAGGTAGCTACTCAATTGACCTACCGTTGGACCTCTCGAGCCAGCATTGCCCCTGGGTCTCCTTCGCGTTTCCCCAAAAGCATGATCTGAGCGCCAGATTGCTGTAGCTCAAGACAGTTCCTTCTACTCCAAGCAACGAAGCAATAGATACTTGAAACAAAAAGGAATCTGGACCAACATATGCCCGGTAGGCGGCCCTCAGATGCCCCCGCGTATTCGGTGTGCAGGGGTTCCGCTCCCGGATGGAAGCTGATCCCTGCACTGCAGTCCGAGAAGGCGGGGTAATTACGGGGCCCGGATCACCCCGCCGGAGCCGGTGACGGGATCGGTTGTTGCGGATAGTTTCGGCTCCAACTTTCTCATCCTGTGAGCTTCAGAAATTGCGCCAACTCGAACTAATCCATCCACTCGTGTATATCAGAGGTGAAAAGGCTTAGCCGGGGCATTGGGGCTGTATCTGCTTGTTCAACACCAAGGCACAATGGCGACCACGCAGGAACAAGGGTCAAGCCCATACTCTCTTCCTTTCACGCTTCAAGACGTCGATCTCCTTCACTTCAGTTCCTATGTCAACGGCCAATTCGTTTCAGCCCATGACAAAAAGGTCTTCGATGTCCTCGACCCAGGTACCGGGAAGCCATGGGCAACATGTCCCGACTGCACATCCGTCGACGTCGAGCCTGCCATCGCCTCCTGTTACGAGGCATTCCAGCGCTACTCCAAGACGACGCCACGCCAGCGGGCGAAGTTACTGATGAAATGGCACGAGATTATGCTCGCTGCGAAAGAGGATCTCGCTCGCATTCTTGTCCACGAAACCGGTAAGCCACTGGCTGAGGCTCGCGGCGAGATTGACTATGCCTTGACATTTGTCTGGTGGTTCTCTGGTGAGGCCGACCGGGGGGAGCATGGGACGACGATGACCTGCGCCATTCCTGGTCGCAGAGCCTTGACGATCAAGCAGCCCGTCGGTGTCGCAGCCGCCCTTGTCCCGTGGAACTTTCCCATTGCGCTCGCTCTGCGTAAAGCGGCGGCCGCATTAGCAGCAGGCTGCACAATGGTCATCAAGACCTCTCCCGAAACGCCACTCACAGCCGTCGCAGTCGCGCATCTCGCTACACGAGCAGGCTTTCCACCAGGTGCACTCAACGTGCTCACGACGAGCCTCGAGAACACACCTGCTGTGGCCGAGGCGCTGTGTCTAGACTCGAGGGTCAAGAAGGTCAGCTTTACAGGCAGCACACGTGTGGGCAAGTTGATCGCAGGCCTGTGTGCGAAGAACCTTAAGAAGACAACGTTTGAGCTCGGCGGAAATTGCCCGTTTATCGTGTTTGATGACGCCAACGTCGAGCAGGCAATGGAGCAGCTTATGGCGCTCAAGTGGCGGCATGCAGGTCAGGCTTGCGTAACGTCTAACCGACTCTACGTGCAGAGTGGTATCTACGATAGCTTTGTTGAGAAGCTCATTAACCAGACAAAGGCGTTGAAGCTTGGGCATGGCATGTATGAGGGTACTACTATGGGTGCCCTTACAACGCCGAGAGGATTGGACAAGGCCGAAGAGCTGTACAAGGATGCTGTCGACAAAGGTGCTACGGCAGTCCTGGGCAATGGCATGAGGGAGAATGGGGACGGTTACTTCATGGCGCCCACGATTCTCACTGGCATGACTGACAAGATGGCCATGACAAACGAGGAGATTTTTGCGCCTGTTCTGGGCGTTTATCGCTTCGACACGGAGGACGAGGTTGTAAAGAGAGCAAATGACACACCTCTTGGGTTGGCGAGCTACGTGTTCACCAAGAACGTTGACAGATTACTGAGAATGTTTGAGGACCTGGAAGCTGGCATGATTGGACTGGTAAGTCTTGTCCAGATTCTTGACCTGAATAACACTGACAATGGGTAGAATGTTGGTAACAGCTCCTCGGCTGAGGCGCCGTTTGGAGGAATCAAAGACAGCGGGCATGGGAAGGAGAGTGGAAAGGATGTTGCTATCGACGAGTTTCTCATCAGCAAGACTGGGACATTGTCTATTGAAGGAAGGTATTGAGCTACATAGGGTAGAAATGCGACATATGATTTAGGGCCAGCTGAACTTTGAAGTTTTCAGCTTAATCAAGAAACCTGGGAGAGTTTATTATCTAAGAGGCACGATGATTAAATTTTAATACTAGAGCAGCTGTTGTAACACAATAGGTTGAATTTAAATGGTACAGTAGCAAATAGTCCAAATAGTAAGCTCAGGGCCTGTACAAATGTAGGCGCTGATATACTGGCCCTGCTGCACGCAGAAGGTAGCCAGCGTCCATGTCGCCCTGGTACTGCCTGGATCTTGTCGTATTGGGGTAGCCGCTTTCGACCCTGTCAGGCACGATCCTTCTCAAGTTGCGAATGAGTCTTATCATTGTTTTCGACAGCAAGCTGGTCCCGTAGAAGATGGAATTCGTGGGGCTGCTCTATCTGCTTCCCTGCCTGACTCCGAAATTACAGACTCCGTAGGTCATGTCCGGTGCGCCACCAGAGTGGCACGCTCCGGAAGCCAAACAGCCATCTCGGACCTACCCCGCCCCCGGCCTCCATTCTGGGGTAAGCATGATCAAGAGAGCCTGAGACAAGGGTCTCGAGTCTGGGGTTGCGGAGGTCCCTAACACAGAGTTGGTCTAGAGCATATCCCCTGTCAACCACATGGAAACATGGTCACAGGAACAAGCACGAGTCCTTAAAACAACAGCCGATTCTTCTTCTTCTTGTTAATACCTCGAAGCATTGTGATTTCATATTGCCTTAATTCTTCTTGCCATGGCTAAGCACACAACCGCTTACAACAGGCTGGTCACAGTTGCTGTTGCATTTGGCTCACTTGTATGTCAATACAGTTTCTACCGGAGTGGGATGCTAACTCACCTATAGACATATGGCTACTGCTCTTCAGTCATCGGGAGCACGATCGGACAACCAGGATGGTACAGTTTCTTTGACCTGCCTAAGCAGGGTGAGGCGGGCTACAGTACCAAGACTACCCAAGCCATCTCGACCGCAAACGGAATCTACAGCGCAGGCGGCGCAATTGGCACACTCTTTATCATGTGGGCTGCGACTGCCCTTGGAAGGAAGAGGTCTATTCAGATTGGAGGGGCCTTTGCCTTGGTGGGAGGAGCCCTGCAGGGTGGTGCAGCCAACTTGGGGTGAGGCTTATCCCATCGTCTCTACAGTATAGAGCAGATGACTAACCCAGTATCTTCAGGATGTTTCAAGCAGGACGCATCTTGGCAGGCATCGGTATCGGCATCCTCGTCACGGTCTGCCCTATGTACATGAGCGAGCTCGCACCACACGATAAACGAGGGTGGCTTGTGGGCCACCACGCCATCTTTCTTGTCTTCGGCTACATGCTCTCAGGCTGGCTTGGATACGCCTGCTACTTCGCCACATCACGCATGCCAGACTTTGCTTGGCGATTTCCATTGTGTATGCAGTGCCTCGCCCCCCTCGTTCTGTTGGTGGCCTCTGTCTGGATACCTGAGTCTCCACGTTGGCTCTTGCAGAGGGGTCGAGTCGAAGATGCGTGGGCGGTTGTACGAAACTTGCGAAAGTCTCCAGAGGATCCCGACGATTTGGTGGCTCGAGAAGAGATTTATCAGATCAAGGAGCAGATTGCCCTGGACGCCGCAAAACTCGATGCGCTGGGTTGCGGGCCTTGGATGGCTGTGATCAAGAAGAAGAGCTACCGCAAACGCATGGTGATAGGCTTCCTCACTCAATGGGGTGCCGAATTTGCTGGCCCTCTCATTATTGTAAGTTCTTGGCTACGGCTTGAATTATTTCTAACTCTTCCAGAACAATTACTCCGTCATTCTTTATACGAACCTTGGTCAAACTGGATCCATGCCTCTCCTACTCTCTGCCCTCTGGCTCACCACTGCCGGCATCATCTATAACCCGCTGGGCGCCTGGCTTCACGATAAGGTCAACTCGCGTCGGTGGATGTTCATGGCGGGCCTCTTTGGCTGTCTGATTACCACGAGCGGCCTTGCTGCCTGTATCGCTGAGTTTGCCGGAACCTCAAATAAGGCGGGTAATGCGGCTGGGGTCTTCTTCGTCTTTCTCTACCTAGCATTCCAGGGGTAAGTTATGCTCTTCTAGACCAGCACTTTCCGACTTCTGACTGGTCCATTTTAGAACCCTTTGCGATACAACCATGTACATCTACGTGGCAGAAATCTTTCCAACAGAAATCCGCCCAATCGGTATGGGATTCTCCCTCTTTGGTCAATTCACTAGCACCATCATTCTACTCCAGACGGCCCCCATCGGGTTTGTCCATGTTGGTTGGAAATACTACCTGGTAATTATTGTTTGGTGTATTTTCTTTATCCCTATCGTTTACTTGTATTTTCCCGAGACCGCCAAGTTGTCTCTGGAGGAGATTTCAGCTCGATTTGGCGATGACGTCGCTGTCCACGTCAACGACGTTCCGGATGAGCAACGCAAGGACCTTGATAAGTTCCTCGGTAAGTTGGACGTTGCCCATATGGAGAGTTCTAGAAAGGAGGGCAAAGCCGAGGCCTAAGTCAAGGCTGCAGCTTGATTGGGCCCAAAAGGGTGATGGGGTGAGCTGGAAAAGGAGTGAGAAATCGACGGTGTCAAGTTGTTAAATATTTGCCAAGTCGAATTTAGTCTTATAGACATCAGTCATTCAGTTCCAGTAGCTACGTTATTAAAACCTAGGGTATAGATTACGGTGTTTCACGGTATTTGGTTTTGATGCTGTCCTGTATTGATTACTATATCTTTTGCTTATGTGGCTGATGATCTCTAATGAACTGATAGTCAAAGACAATAAACAGCCTAGATCGGTCGATGGAAGGGCTTGCTTGAGTCTCGCAGGGTTGGTGAGAGACACTCTTGTCCGATGCCACTTGGCGCCGAACATAAGACGCGACCCAGTCTCTCCCAAGGTGTACAATAGTGTTATCTTTGGGATGAATGTCACCTACTAGATGCGAGTTGTTCATCTCCCCTCAGTTGCTCGTATTGGCTGCCTCTTGTGCTTGGCATTTGCACGAGGGGCCTTCTATCCATCTCAGAAGGAGCTTTGTCGAGGACATCACAGCGTCATTCATTATGATTCCAAACCTTACTGGATTATTATTGTGCTATTAAACCTCGCATATAAGCTTCAGTTGTGTTATGACTGTGTTATTTCGCTTGGATTGCTCAGAAGCTAACCCCTTTCCTCCAGCTTTTTGACAGACTAGAGTTCATTTCCCCTCGACCGATGCGGTCCCGGAGCACCCCGCAGATGTGGCACGCTCCAGTCACTGCGGCCAATTGAGTTGCAGAGATCAATGTCGGCAAATGGCACATGACTCCCCGCGGCCTGTCCATCCAAATGCATGCCCCTCCCCTAGAAGATGGCGAGCGGGGCGTGTGCTTGGACTGTGGCTTTGGGTGCTTTATTTTTACGCTATTGAGGTGGTAAGATACCGGCCCCGAAAAAAGTATAGAAGGTCCTGTCGTGTTCAAGGCACAAAGCTTGTTCATTCGTGTAACTTGGATCTCGGGTCTCCCACAGTACTCAACATGGGCTCTCTAATCTCTTCTGAGTATGATTCGCCGCACTACAAAGACTACGACAGCCTTCCGGACCCTCGAAGAGTCTGGACCGGAGCACCAGGCTCACGCGAAGAAGGTCTTGGCCGTCTTGTGCTCCTCACACCGGAAGTGGTTACTAAAGCGGCAGCCACATGCATCAAGACAGGCCGGCGTGCATCCTTGAACTGGGAACTGACAAAGCTCGATATTGCCAACTTCAATCGAGCTCCGGCCCAGCACCACATCGTCTCACTCTTGAATGGCGCTGCATATGACGATATCTATATCTTCAACCCGCAACAGTCATCCCAATGGGATGGACTCCGCCATTTTTCGGCCCCGGTCCCTACTGAATCAGATCCCAAACGTCGCCTGTTCTACGGCGGCGTGACGTCGGGGGAGATTCAAGACAGGAATAACACCCGCATAGGGATTCAACACTGGGCCAAGGAGGGAATTTGTGGTCGTGGCGTCTTGCTGGATTATGTTGAATACGCCGTGCGTCATTCGATAACATACACGACATTTTCGAACCATGCTATACCCCTTCATGTTCTTCTTGACATCGCAAAGGAGCAAGATGTAAAATTCCGTCGGGGAGATATCCTGTTTGTCAGGGTAGGAGTCATCAAGGAGTGGGATCAGCAGATGACTCCAGCTGACAAGCTTGCATACTCCCAGACCTCTAACCCTCAACATGCCGGCCTCGAAGGCACTGAGGAGATGTTGAGATGGATTTGGAACCAAGGCTTCTCGGCAGTAGCCAGTGACGCCATCTCCTTCGAGGTGTATCCACCACAACCGTCTTACAAACGAAGGGAGACGGATGTTCCAGTGCCAGGGTTATTCATGCACGAATACTTGATTGCAGGATGGGGAATGCCAGTTGGTGAGCTCTTCGATCTGGAAGCTCTCAGCCGTATTTGTAAGGAGGAAAAGAGATGGGAGTTTTTTGTTACATCGGCGCCTCTTAACATGCCTGGAGGTGTAAGCAGTCCTCCCAATTGTATAGCTATATTCTAAGTACCACTGAACTTGTTAATCCACGACATCACCTTGCACAAGTTTCGTCCTCAGACTAGAACCCTTTTGCTTCCAACACTTGGAAAATTCTGGTGAATTTACCAGCCAATCCCCAACATTTCAACTTCTGTAGCATCTCCTGGGCGTCGTGACTGATAGCGGGGACGCAACTGTCGGTACCAATATCTTGAACAGACCCAAAGCTCGCCGGCCCTCCTGCTTGGATCCATTTCACCACGACTCGTCTTTGAGATAGATGATGATCGTGGAGATCGAGCCGGACACTATGGCTATACTCACTCGGCGACACAGTTTTATGGGGGCCGTAGGTCGAGTACGCAATAATGAAGATGTAGCCCATGAAAACTCGCATAATCTCGCAAGGGGCAGAAACGAGGTACTCATTCGCAATCGCAACAATCTGAGTCGCGTGCCAGCACAGCCTTCTTGCTGTCTTGGGATCTCTGGCAAATGTCAACTTAAGACGCGCGCGGGCGACCTCGATTCCGTTATGTTGCTGTGGTGCCGAAGAAACGAGATTGCGCACGATATAGATTACGAGGTCAAGGACACCATTCGCAGCACAGAGATGCGAGTAGTGACAAAGGAGGCTCGCGATGCTGTTCGCACTGTAAGTTTTGTAGGTCCTGCAAGAGCATCATCCACTTACTTGTAGCTAATCAGGTCACTAGTTGTCGAAGGTGCAGCCAGGGCATCAACCATATCATTCAAGCTCTTCAGAAGTGACTTCTTTGTATCTCGGTGTGCGCTTATAATGGAACCAAGGCCGCAGTATTCGGGCATCGCGACAACTTCCAGCTGCCAGAGGTCCCACAGTAAGCGCCCCATGACCTGTGAACAAAGCCTCTTCGCCCAGGACCCCAAGAATGAGGGGGTTTGTTCTCCGGCTAGTGCCAACCTGAGCACCAAAGATAAACTCGGTCTCGAGCTACCGGGCCCTAGGCGAGACATGAGGGCAGACCAGGCTTGTGCTGAGGTAGCGTTCCATATGGACTCGGGGCACGGTAAAAGAGAAGGCAGCTCGCTCAAGTCAACGACACCTCGGCGACTTGTGAGAGTGCAAAGGCTGCAGTCGTACTCGAATGCTGCCCAGGCTGCCCTACGCCCTGATTCTCTCATGATCCAATTTTTCCACTCATGAGTAAGAGCTTGACCGTCCTCAGCAATGGGAATATTTTCCCCTCTCTCGTCCAAGCTGACGGCAGAACGAGGCTTCAAAAGACCCATACCCCGTAGGCCACCTATCAAGATACCACGAGACCTGTCTGCACTCTGATAGAGTTGCCTGTTGCCTGATCCCAAAGAGTAGATCTGGTGGAGGCAGAGAGCATTGAGGTATGAAACATCGCCATAGTTTGTAGCATCCGAAGCGCCCTTGAAAGGTAAGCTTCAAAGAGCTTGCGTGGGTGAGGGAAACATACCATCCAGGTAATCATAGTAGAACATATCTCTCCCAGGGCCCACGACAGCTCGGCATCTGACTCTCTATCGGAGAGTAGCGCACCAATACATGCCATGGCTATCAGGAGGGCAGGTGGACACGAAGACATGGCCCAAGTCGGTTTATGGAGAATCGCCTGCACATCATGGAACCGATCGAAGTAGGAATCGACCAGACGCTGTAGATCGCCAAATGCCTGGACCGCGTGGGTGTCCCGTAGATTCGCAAGCTGGGGGAGGGGACTCTCCGACAGGATACGTATAAAGCCGTCCACAAGTGTTGTCTGAGCGGGCCGGTTCGCTCGCCAACAGCCACTCAAAACGTCACGAAGAGGGGGGAGTCGATACCGATGCGGTATTGAGTCATGCCCTTGATCGAATGGCCATGAAGTAGTAGATAGTTGGAGGTTTGGTGATCGTGTGGCTGGATCATTCCGCGTTGTTTCTGCATGAGTGCGCACATGCTGGGTCCTATCATCAACACCATGATTACTGGTCCCTTCTGTCTCGTGGTCTCGTTGGTCCATGTTCGAGGACCAGGATTCCGGGATGTAGAGATTATTCAAGGTGTCTAGTTGAAGGTTTTGAGGACCATGATCTATGTCGAAACTCAGCCAGTCGAGGCCACCGGTCCGATAATTGGGCTGCATTAAAGACATGTAAGAGGGGGATATTGGAAAGCCTTCGGTCGAGACCCCGTCGCCCATATCTGTCAGCAAGGCATCAAAGGGATGTGATGTGTCAATAGTTGAGGAGATAGCCGAGTTCTCGTGAAGACCGTTGAAAGTACCAACCCCACAAGATTGACTCGAAGTATGAGTAGCATCGGTTTGGCGTACCAAGGATGAGCTCGGTGAGGACAGAGATTCTGGCAGAGCCTCCCCTAAAGCGCCATCTAGGTCACTTATATGCGCAAAAGATGGGGGCCATGAACTCCTGTGAGTAGGTGTCGGTTCGTCGTGTTGGCCGGGCGCCTGCTCAGCATCAGGAAGCACATCGGGCCCTTCGCCACCAGCATCGCAACCATCAAGCACAAAGCCATCAAACTCCTCTGGCGAAGGGTACTCGCAGCTCGTACAGGATCGGATGCAACCTTTGCACGGCCTGGTACGCTCACACTTCAGCTTTTTTTCAACACATCGAAAGCATGACTTCTGAGCTGAGCGCTTCGTCTGTCCTTTTATGTGATGGGTAGAGCGCAAGTGTCGCAGCAAGACGTCGCGTCTACTAAAAGTCTTTTGGCACCGGGGACAAGGAATGAAGTCCTTGTGGGATGCCGTCAGGTGGGTGAGCTGATGCCGACTGAGATGGCTTGGACGTGTGAACCTCCTGGGGCATTCTGGACATGGAAGCAGTCTCTGCGGAAACGTATCAGCGCGGCAGGCGACGTTTAGAATAGGCTTACTTGGGATTTTCCGGTTGAGTTTGATTCAGCCATGACGTTGTTTCTTGCATATGACTTCAAGGCCGAAATGTCACAGTGGATCAAGGATTAAAAGGAGAGAGAAAGACGACAAAAGACCGACGTCTGGGGTTTTAGCGTCATGTCGGAGGAAACGCGGGGTAGAGTCACGTGTTACTTACTTAGATATTATTATAATGAAGTAGTTAACAGTTTACTCAGAGCCAACTTACAAGTAGTAACTCTTAGTAATTTATAAATTCTTAATATTGGCTTAGAAAAATTAAGCTAAAGCTTCCTTTAATATATTCAAAAGTTATAACTAGAAAGACCTTTATTACGCGTCTGTCTTTAGTCCCGCAGAACAATAGGTTCATGAAGGAATTTTACCATAGCTACCCCCCTTAGACCTAATATTAGTGGGCTTTAGTGGTTAAAGTGTCCAAGGCTGATTGTATCAAGGCTCCAAGTTGAAAAAAATCTGAGCTTGCAACTCTTCATATCCAGAGCTGATTTGGCAGTGTTCTTCACATTTGCAAGGTCTCAATCAGTTGCAGAAATGGGGTGGCCTAACCCTCATCCATACCGTAACCCTTAACATTGAGCCAGTTACTGGTCTTGGTTGTTAGTCTTCTGGGGAAACAAGTATATCCAAGGAATAATAACGAAAGAAAAACATGCAACCTTCCTCCGGGCAACTGTGGCTACGTCGTTGAATTTCGCAGCCGTTTCTCAGACTCAAAATTGTACAGAGACGATCATATTTAACCTAGCCTACAGAAACGCATCTTGTTTCGACTCAAAGCAAAAGTCAGAAATTGCCTTGGTTCAAAGGCAATTGCGTCTCATCCACGCCATCCATCACCCAGATCCCTTCGGGGACTGATATACGTTATCTCCTTTCCAGGAAAAGAGAACACTGCGGCGATCCATGGCCATCTTGGAGAAAACCCCCCGCGCGGCAGCGCCTTCATGTGCGCGTTTACCCCCCAAATGGGTGTGTGTCAGCTTACGGGTAAATGTTCTTTTGTATGTCGCTTATGCATGTCAGATCAAAGAATCCGACGCTCGTGATCATTGAGCAGAATCGAGAATCCCAAAGCGCGACTCAAATAGCCCACCAGCCTGATCCTCTTTTCCTATCAACTGTCTTCTGTCTCAGTTATCCCATCAAGGGCCGGCTTCAACTATAGCAAAGAACACAATATTTTTCCCGTCAAGTTTCTAAAACCGACCGTCTCTCCTGCATACAGAACAGACAGAATGTCCACCCCAAATCCCATCATCGAACACTTCAATACAGATGCCGCAGTTTACGAATCTCGCACAGGGGGCTGCACGCGTGAGCTGGCAGAGCATTGTATTAGTCTCGCCGAGAACATCAAGCCAATAGATGACAAATCGATAATCCTCGACAATGCCTGCGGCACTGGCATCGTCATCGACGTACTCCTCCAGTCTGGATCCGCCTCGACTGTTCAGCCAGAAATTCATGCTGTCGATGGCGCCGAGAACATGGTTCGCATCACGGCAGAGAGGATTCCATCTGGCACTAAAGCCCACACCGCGACAATGATGGGAGAGGAGCTAGCCTTCCCCGACGGCACCTTCAGCCACTCGTTTACCAACATGGGCTTGATGTTCTTCGCAGACCCGGCCAAGGGGGCCAAGGAGATCTGGCGCACGTTGCAGCCCGGCGGGGTTGCCGTAGTCACCATCTGGACAGCACCCCGAAACGTCGACATTATCCGCACCGTGCAGATGCAGATCAAGCCCGAGGACCCGCCCTTCCAGGTCCCCGTATCATCTGAATGGCTGAAAACGGAACATACAGTTGGCTTGCTAAACCAAGCCGGCTTCCGGGACATTCAGGCCAGTGAGGTCGAGGTCCACTTCGGCGCAGAAACAGCCGAGGATGTTGCGGACATCTTCATGAAGGGAATGGGCGCGATGGTGTTTGCTGCATGGACGGATGACGAGAGGAAGAAGGCGCGCGAACTGACAGTGGATGCTGTGAACAAGGTCGGGGTATCTTTCACGAGGGGAGACGGTCAGGGTGTTGGGATACAGCTCAGGGCAGGTATCATTATTGGACGAAAGGAATGACCCATACAAAATGCTGCCGTGGGGAGTAAACCCGAGATGGCTTCGGCCTAACTTGCCATGGAAGACAAGGGAGGTCCACCAAGCCAAACTGTTCGGGATTACTCTCCACATTGAGCTTCGGGGGCGACAACGCGTGCATAACAAGTATCTTTCAGGCAATAAATACTTTCAGGGTGCTATTTCTTATCTATTGATGCACCAACTTACCAGTGTTTAACATCCGACATCTGATTATTACCTCCTTCTTTGCTTCCCATCATCCACCAAAGTCTCTCTCAGCCCTTTCACCATACTCCTATTAATCTCCTTCGCAATCATGGCTCCACATTCGAACACCGACATTGAATCTCCAACAACTGATCGCCTATCGTCAGAGAAGAAGCGTTGGGTCCCCCATGCCAAAGAGGACAAGACGGCTCTCGAAGCCCTTTCCCAAGGCATGACCCTGGCGGGCATTCCCCAGTTTCCCTCCTACCACGAAGAGCGAACCCATATCCTTGAGCACATGGCCTCTGCCTTTCGCATCTTCGCTCGCAAGGGTTTCGCCGAGGGCATGGCCGGCCACATATCCGTTCGAGATCCCGAGAATCCTCACACTTTCTGGACCAATCCACTCGGCCGTCCATGGCCATTGATGCTAGCCTCCGACATGGTCCTTGTTGACTACGATGGCAAAGCTGTGGGGGGCAACATGAGTCGACCCTCCAATGCGGCAGGCTTTCTTATCCACAGCGCCCTACACAAAGCGAGACCCGATGTCAATGCTGCTTGCCATGCGCATACAGTTTATGGAAAGGCTTGGTCAACTTTCGGCAGGCCGCTAGAGATGATCAATCAAGATGCATGCGTCTTCTACGGCAAGGCACAGGCAGTATACGAGGATTTTGGGGGTGTCGTCTTTGACGAAGACGAAGGAAAGAGACTCGCTGAGGCACTCGGGCCAGAGGGCAAGGTCATGACACTAACAAACCATGGTCTCTTGACAGTTGGCCAAACGGTTGACGAGGCAGCCTACCTATTCACGCTTATGGAGAAGAGCTGCCAGATCCAATTACTTGCGGAAGCTGCTGCCGCAAACGGCATTCCTAAGCGAATTATCGACGACGATGTCGCTGCCTACACCTTCAAGATGACTTCGAGTGCAGAGAGCTTGTACTGCGAGTTTCAGCCCGACTTTGAGGTTGAGGACGCTTTGAGTAATGGAGCATTCCGCAAGTGAACGAGAGGTAGATATAAAGTATTGAGTTTGAAATTAGTTGAGAAAACAGTTACACAGATCGAGCGAGGAAGAGAAACAAGCACATCGTTTTAGCATTGATAACTCAACTCAACATGTGCGTCCAAGGCAAAAGCCCGTGTCATGTGAGAACCAATGCCAACTGTCTGTCTCTGACCATGTCCATCCAGGTCATATTCTCATTCCCCTTTTGTCTGCGAAGCGCCCAGAAATCTTGTAAAAAATCGGCGGCAAAGCCAAAATTTTGCATCCCGCTCGACCTTGAACAATCCTGCAGGCGCTTGTAGAAGCGAGCCTGTAGATCAGGATCGACAGCTTCCGCCCCGGCGATGAAACCTGGCCAAACAATACCACAGTTGACCAGCGAAAAGTTGCGCTGCTCTTGCTCAAATGCCTCAAGATTTGCGATTGTCTTTTCCACAAACGGTTGTAGGAGGAAGGGGTGTAACTGGCGGACGCGTCGATAGAAGAAGATCAAGACTGCACAGTGGAAGGCTGTGATGAGATGGGACATGATGGCGCGGTTGGCAAAGGTGGCGATTGGATCGTCTGAGTCTCCTTCAGTGTCATCGTTGTAGTTGTTCCATGAGCAGATTTCGCCCTCCAGCACAGCGCATCGGTTCTCAAGCTCCGTAGTCATGGAGAGCTCGGAGAATCGTCTTCTATGCATCGAGATTTCATTCGCCAGGAATGTGGCACGTGAGATGAAGGACAGCAGGTCTTGAGGGAAGCCATAGATTTCTTTGAAAAAGGCAGGATTCTTCTGGTCCTCGAGTCCTCCAAAGAGCCCAAACTCGAAGGACATGCCGCACGACTCATCAAGATCTCTCCCCAAGCACAAACTATGTGTTCGCAACGATGGAAACAGCATGTTCTCTGGAGCGCGCGATAAGCTTGCGAGGGGCTGCTTCTCGGAAGGGTACATGTAGGTGCTTTCCTCGATGACTCGGAGAAACAAGTAGATGGAGTGAAGGAGCTTAACCTTCCTCGACTTGTTGACCTTGGGTGCTCCGCGAAGGCTGATGAATAGTTCGGCGTTGAGCAGATATGAACGAGCTTCCTCTTGTTGACCAGTGACAACCTATTTGATGTGAGCTTGATGCGAGAAGAAGGCCAGGGCATAAGAGAACTTACAGAAATGGTTACCATTGTCAAGATGGCCATGAGAATATCTTTGTACTTTGAACTCTTCTCTCCTGACAGCTCCGTCTCGCAGGTCCATTCCAGTTCCTTTCTTGCTCCACGACGAAAGCCCTCTCCAACGTTGCGCCAGTATGTTGTAGTGTCTTTTTGTTGGCGGTGAATGTTGTCCCAATTAAAGGCACTGACAGCCAAGACTGCATAAAAGAGCGACGTGTGGGCGTGTTTGGTCCTCTTGAATATACTTAGCTCCGATAGAGCGGAGAGGGCGCGCGGAAAGTGTAGGATAGACCAAGGAGATTTGCGAACGCGAAGGGGAGAGAAGAGCTTTCCCATCTGGGACTTGTAATGTTCAAGAAGGAAGTGTGCATGGGACGAAACAGATGTATCAAGGGAGAGCGTGAAATCATGGGTGACGTGCAAGTCCAAAGGAGAGGGACTTGCTGTTGGAGCAATAGGGATGGGCGACGCCCTAGGTATCATGGAAAAGGATGACAGGTCCACGCCGAGGTCCTCCGAGTTCTCAACGCCAAGGAGGATATCATCCAGCGCGGAGAAGCTCCCGGTTTCGAGAAGAGCAGTCTCGGGCCATGAGCAAGGGTTGGGTGCGCTGGGAATGTCTACGTTGACGATCTCCTGCAGGCCGTGAGAGGAAAGTGGTTCGGGTAGTACCACCATATGATCCGGGTGCACATGAATGGGTTCAGCTGCTGCTTCAGAAGTCGGTTCATCATCATTGGCCGAAAAGACCAAGAATGGGCCGTCCGGTGGCAGTTCACATATCTGGTTCTCGCAGCTGGAGTCGAGGGCACTCAAAACTTGATCGATTTCATCTTCATCGATCACTTCTTGCATGTGCCTGGACATGGCCGCCCGCTCCGACTCTTGAAGGATCCGTTAGCATGGTGGTGATTCCAAACGTGATTCCAAACGAATAGACAGGCCTAATCCATCCATACATACCAGTATAGAGTATGCGACGACTATGTCCGTCGTCATTCTGCTTGACATCACCCTGAGGCCCAGTCCCGTCGGGCGAAAAGTGAACAAACCGGATCTTGGCTTCATAGCCGCCGCAGACGAGCCGTGATCGCTGGCATTGGCGACAGATGGGATGGGCCTCATCACACTTGACCTTGCGGGTTCTGCATGTCAAACAGCCCCCGAAAGAGCGAATTCGAGGGCCTACCTTGGGTTTTCGTGTCCGGGGCATAGCGATTTCCCTTTCCCTTCTCCAGCAAAGATTCTGGGGAAGATTACGATCTCGGGATGCCTTGCAGTATTAAGATTCCTCGCTCCACACTCGCCAATTACCTGATGATAAGGGAATGATAACTGCGGGGTTTTGTTGGATGCGGTTGTGGGTTTCTATGCCCAGGAAGAGCTAGGCGAGGTTCGCTAAGACTTGCCATCGACAGGCTGGGCCAATAAGATGGCCGATAATGACTCGTTTGATAAGCATTGACGAGGTGTTGATGTGACGTACCTCTTGAGACTGGCTCGGTGTTACTTACCAGCAGACTAGGATTGAGTCCTCGCCACCAATCGGAACCGATGCCGGAAGTACAACAAAACATCACAGGCCAAATGCTATGCGTATATAACGTCGAGAGACTCTGCAGAATAGGTCTCGCTCATTACAACCAGCCTTGTTGTTTACGTATCTATCTACACCCTCACGGTTCCTTGATTCGCAATGACGGGCGTTCAAAACACGGCAATGGAGAAGACGAACGTTGACTTCAAGAATAACGACTTCAACGACCTCGAATCGTCTTCTGTCAATGCTGCAGATCCCAGCAACAGCATTGTCATAGACCCGGAAGCTGAGCGTTCATATGGTAAGATTTGATGAGGTCCTTCCATGTCGCCTATTCCCCAAAAGCTCACTGGAAATTTATAGTCAAGAAACTGGACATGTTCCTCTTGCCCTTCCTCTCTCTCATGTACTTCTTCAATGCTGTCGACCGCTCCAACCTGGGCAACGCAAAGACAGATGGTTTGGAAGAGGACCTCAACTTCAAGGGCAATGAGTACAGCCTTCTCATCCTGCTCTTCTACATCCCCTTTGGCACCCTGGATCTCCCACTCAATCTGCTCACCAAAAAGTTCTCTGCAAAGTGGGTTCTGCCTACGTTGATGGTCGGTTGGGGCGGCATTGCTACCGTGCAGATTGCTTGCAAGAACTTTGCCGGTATTCTTGTCCTGCGCCTGATTCTCGGCGCATGCGAGGCTGGTTTCTTCGCTGGTGTCGTCTTCTACTTCACCTTGTTCTACCGTCGTTCTGAGCTGGGTTTCCGGATCGCCATCTTCTTCGGAAGCGCCTTGCTGGCGGCTGCCTTTAGTGGTGCCATCTCCTACGGTGTCTTCCAGATCGAGGGAACCAAACTCCAGGGCTGGCAGTGGTTGATGCTTATCGAAGGCGTCTTGACCGTTATCGTCGGTGCTATCTCCTTCTTCTGGCTGCCTGCTTCCCCAGCCACGGCGTGGTTCTTGAACGACCGGGAGAAGGCTGCAGCTCGCGCCCGAACCCTCCGTGATGGCTCGAATGCGGTCGAGACAAAGTTTTCCTGGAAGGAGTGTTTCTCCACGTGGAAGGACTGGAAGTTTGGTCTGTGGTGCATCATCAACTTCACGTATCCCGTCGCCTTCGCAACTATATCCAACTTCCTGCCACAGATCGTTCAGCGACTAGGATACTCAGTCATCAAGACTAACTTGTACACGGTTGCACCCAACGCTGTTGGGTTCATCGTGCTCCTCGTCGTGGCCAAGTCTTCCGATTACTTCCACGAGCGAACATTCCACGTCTTCGGGGCATTGGCCACGTCACTGGTTGGCATGATCATCCTCATCACTATCGACGTCTTGAACCACCGGGCTGTGGCTTACTTTGCCTGCTTCCTCATGGCTTCCGGCTCCTACATTCCTTCCTGTCTTATCCAGTCGTGGCACAACAACAACAACCTGAATGAGAGCAGCCGAGCCGCAACAACCGGTCTGCTTGTCGGCCTGGGCAACTTTGCAGGAATCATGTCGGCTGCTACATTCCGCACCGAGTACGCGCCCAAGTATATCCCTACTCTGATCCTCACCTGCTGTTGCAATGTCATTGCCATGACCGGAATCGTGATTCTGGGTGGATGGATGAAGATGGAGAATCGCAGGAGGAACAAGGTGCAAGGTGTGAATCTTCGGGCTCAGGATGTCGATACTTCGGAGCTTCCTGATGGAGAAAAGTCTCCCAAGTTCCGATTCTTCACTTAGGGGCCAGGAACAATCCAGAATATCCATTCAGTCATATGCGGGCATGCATTGTCCAGACACAAAGGTGACGGAGACAACCACCAGGTTGCAAGAATTGGGCAGTAGCAAACAGCATCTCGACCAAGTAGTAACGCAATTATTTTATGTGTACCATTTGGAGCAGCTTTGAACCTTGGCTAAACTACAACATGTATGCGTCAGTTTCTTGAATGCCATTGTACTTGTTGTGCGAGAATGTAGAGGATTGCAATGGCAGGGTCTGAGAAGTACGATTTTGCGTGGGTCCAATGAGGCTTGTTTCCTGTGGCTGTATAAGGATGTGGCTGAAGTAAGGACGCTACCAATGACGTCAATGCTCTTGGGTCACAGAATAGAGGCGAATCGAGTTAGTCGAGGCAATCACGAGCGTGACTGCTCATGCTCTCATTAAAAAAATACCTCCAGTCTCTTAGACACGAAGGTCGACTCCTATACAAATGGAGCATTTCATTCTTCTTTCAGGGTCTTTTTTAATATCCCAAGTTATCCAAATAGCTAAACTGTATGTCCATACCTACCTACCCTGTACACAAATTGACAAGAAGCATTGCTCCCTCAGTTTTCCTGCAATAACAAACCAGTAGACCATCGACTTGATGTCTTTCCCATGATTACAATGAGGAACTGGTCCTAGGATCGGATAAATATCTCTCAGATGGGGCTTCGTTCAGCACAAGGTTCCATCGCCAGGAACTACCCTGTTTTGCCAACGGAGTCGATAGCTCCTCATTTGTCAACACTTGGACATCCCGGAGGGTAGAAAAAGGACCATAGGTCCTCGCGGTATCTCTAAGAGAGGCTTTGGGGATCCCAAACTCTCCGTCTTGACTCTTTCTTACGTCCTACTGCGGTAGACTTAATCAAAGGCTACGCTGCTATGGACTGTGATAAATAAGACCGAGTCCATAACCCACAGACATTTTCAAGACATGGAATGTCAATTCAAGCATCCCAGTAGTTAGTTCTACCGACTCTAATCAGGCATGTTTATTCTCATGCAACTCACCAGTTACAGCAAGTCACAGCTTATCATCCTCGCTTCGAGAAAAGGGAAAGTCTTTTCTGGTGTGATCCCAGTTGGCCAATCATGACGAGGGCGGAAATTCGCTAGCGTTCGGAGTCTCGCGAGAATCCTTGTCTCGGTCGCTAGTACATTTAAGACACGCCCCCTGATTTGCAATATCCCCGACATCCAGTAGCATTACCTGACGAGGCACTGCTGCATTATTTGCATAAATCCTTATCCAGTCCAACATGGCTACACTCAACCTCGTCGAGGCTTCCCTTGAAGACTTGCAGAATGCATTGTCCTCAGGGTCATTGACCAGCGTTGATCTGACCGCCCGTTACCTCCGGCGCATCAGTGCGTATGACTGCAGAAACATCGCCCTCAACGCTATCCCTATCCTGAACAAGGACATTTTCGAAGAGGCAGCGAGATCAGATGATTACCGTGCGTCTGGAGAGCCTGTGCGGCCCCTCGAAGGTATCCCCTTTACTATCAAGGACAGCTTCAAGGCCAAGGGAATGACCGCTGCGGCAGGGTCGCCTGCGTTCAAAGATCTTGTTGCCAATGAAGATGCTTTCATAGTCAAGACAATCCGCGACGCAGGCGCTGTCCTTGTCGGTCGCACGAATATGCCAGCTGTCGCTTGCGGTGGTATGCAACGGGGCATCTATGGTCGCGCCGAAAACCCATACAACCCCGACTATCTTGCTGCAGCCTTTGCGTCGGGGTCTTCCAATGGGTCTGCCGCATCTACTGCTGCATCGTTCGCTGCCTTTGGACTTGGCGCTGAGACGGTGTCATCTGGGCGCTCGCCTGCCTCGAACAATGGCTTGGTCGCTTACACTCCCTCGAGAAGTTTCCTTTCGGTTCGGGGCAATTGGCCCTTGTATCCGACGTGCGACGTGCCCGTTCCACACACGCGATCCATAAAGGACCTGTTGGCTCTCTTGGACGTCGTCGCCGTCAAGGACCCGATAGAGAAGGGCGAGTTTTGGCGAGAGCAAAAGTTTGTCGACATCCAGGAGCCCTGGCAGGACAAGCCAGAAGGCTCGTTCAAAAGGATTTCCTCCTTCAAGTCCTTATCTGGTCTGCGAATCGCAGTCCCCGAAATGTTCATCGGCGGCCCTACACCGGAGGGCGCAAGACAAGTGGAAACAAGCCCAGCTGTTGTCGAGCTATGGAACCAAGCACGGCAAGATCTCGAAGCACTCGGTGCCGAAATCATCTTGGTTCCTGATTTCCCCCCGATGACGGCATACGAGAATGATGATTTATTGCCAGAGGGGTGCCCGAGACGCCCGAAAGACTGGAATGCAATGGAGAGAGGAGCCTTAATTGCGCATGCCTGGAATGATTTCTTGAAGGACTTCAACGACTCTGCTCTTCCTGACCTCTTCACCGTCGACCCTTACAACATTTACCCCGACTCACTTCGCACGGAACCTGAGCTGCGACATTTCGAAACTGCCAATGCCATTCAATATCACAAGCTAGTGGATTACCTCCGCCATACAACCTTTTTCGGAGTAGACGGCATTGGAGAAGCCGTCAAGGCACTAGAAGGTATGCGTAAAGCCCTTCTCGAGGATTGGCTCAAGGGCCTTGGTTGCGACTGCGTTGCGTTCCCCGCAGCTGGAGACGTCGGGCCAGCCAACGCGGACTCGAGCTTCGAAGGCTCAGACCTGGCGTGGAGGAATGGCACTTTTTACAGTAACGGTAATAGGGCCATGCGCCATTTGGGGATCCCTTCAGTCTCGGTGCCGATGGGACTCATGAGCGACAAGAGGATCCCGGTCAACTTGACATTTGCTGGTCGAGCGTACGATGATTTCAAGCTACTTCAGTGGGCGAATGCGTATGAGGCACAAACGCAGCATCGCGTCCCTCCACCTCATACTCCTGCCCTAGAGTCTGATGTTGTTCCCTTGTCGAACATGGAGCGTCAGATCGACTTGCCCCGCCCTCAATTGATTGTCGAGAAATTCGAAGTCACCCCAAAGGATGATGGAACTTCACTTGGTGTGACTCTGCAAGGCACAGTCACCATTGCTTCTCCCATGAATGGGCCACCAGAGCTGGACATGGCAATTGATGCCTCCTCTGTTCCACCAGATAAAGTTTTAGTGAAGGAACTCCCAAAGACAGGAGAGGGAGAAGCCCAATTCTATTTTACTGTGGACACAATCACTCCCAAGCCAGTTGAGAGACAAGGATTGGACAAGACATGGGCCCCCGTCGCTCGCGACATGACAATGGTCGTTGTGCTAGCCAGGGCCGCTCCTGATGGACGACCAACTGGTTGGCTAGGATTAAAATAACTGTACGTGAAATAGACGAGAAGATAACGGAGTTCAATGCGTGCAAGATCCCATCCTATAATGAGTCTCGAGAGCAGCCTCTCTGCCCCATATGCAACCCGGGGCCTCTTGAAGGGCTAAATGTAATTGTTGCAAAGATTCCTATCGACCAAGTAGGACCCCCTCTGATCAGATATTTTATTACACGAAGCCTTCCTATTGCCCATCCCCGTATCCCCCGTTTCAGCAACAAGTAGAAATGGGGCTGCCTGGCGGATAACTAGATGCTGCGAGGCGGCGTCGTTAGCTCTTTTCCTGGCTCGGGAAAAACTGCCGTTACCGAAATCATTAGGTAATGACCCAGCGGGATCAATCTCTGCTTGCGGGTGTCAAACGGGCGCAAAGGAGGCGGGAGAAGATGTGAAGGATTGAAGGGATGCCCCGCAAGACAGTATTTAGAAGCAAGGCATTCTCAGCAAGTCAACAACTCTCAAACGATACATACAAATCTAGATAGCCATCTAGATCTGCCCATTCTATCCGCTATGCCTCATCCCGCAACCACAGAAGTGTCGCACCATATCGTCTTCCTCGAAGCAGCGAATGCGCCGCTTCCAAAGTTCGCCTTCCCCCACACATACCGCCGTTACCCAAGCACCCAGCCTCATGAAATACCGGAGCGTATCAAAGATGCAACGATTGTCATCCTCGGGGGCTTCGCACCCATCACTACGGAGCATCTCAAGCACGCTCCTCAGTTACAGTGCGTCGCCATCACCGCGACGGGGTTCGATTGGTTAGACAGGCAAGCGTTTGCAGAGAGAGGCGTCACCGTCGTCAACAGTCCGCAGAACAACGTGGATGCGGTTGGAGAGCATTTTTTGGCATTGTACTTTGCTGCTCGGAGGAAGATTGTTGAAGTCCACAATGCTGTTACCGCACCAGAAAGGTACTGGGTGAAAGGAGGCTCCTTGGCACCCCGGTGGAAACAAGGGGCGCCTCTGAGTTGTCAGCAAGAAGTCCTGGGCATTATCGGATATGGGTCACTCGGTCGCAAGGTTGAGAGCTTGGCCAGAGGCGTGGGGTTTGGGGAAATCCTCATTGCAGAGCGCAAGGGTGAAAGCAACGTCCGTGACGGGAGGACTCCTTTTGAGCATCTTCTTAAAGCGGCGACGACTATTGTCGTTTGTTGCCCAAGAGAACCAGGGACGTTGGGTCTAGTTTCCGCCCCAGAACTCGAGATGATGAAGCCAGAGGCGCTACTTCTGAACATTTCAAGAGGAGGAATCGTCTGCGAAAGTGCCCTGGCCGCATCGTTGAAACAAGGCAGCATCTTTGGAGCTGCGACAGATGTGCTCGAGACGGAGCCTGGTGGTATTGGAACCACACCTCTGATCCCAGATGTTGCAAACGGGGAAGAACCGGTACCGAACTTAACCATCACTAGCCATATCGCATGGTTTTCTCAAAAGACTATTGAGAATCTTGATCGCATGCTGAGACTTGGGATTGAAGGGTTTGTGAAGGACACACTGCTGGAGAAAGCATCGAGGGCGACTGTTATTGTACATAAAGGAGAGGTTTTCAAGTAACACTGACAAAAGACTAGCCTCAGTCGGGCTCCTGCGACCCTCGATGCATAGGCTAAGCCAGCACTTAGGGGAAGGCCTATAACTCGTGATACGAGAGAACTCAGGGTACGCGGGGGGTTAGTATTAGCTATGTTTTAGACTACTTCCCACTCGAATTACAAAAAAAATACACGCTACGCTATGGTTCAAATCTATACCTTGACACATTTAATAGGTATAATCTTCACCGATCCAACCAGGCCGTTATTAACCCGCGATGGCATAGGAATGCCCATCATCTCCTCCAAAGCTGCTGGCGTATGGGGGCTTCCTGACACCTCAATATCATGGGCGATTGTTTTGATATAGTTCCACATGGTAGTGGGCACGATAACCTCAACGTTATTGTCTCCCTCGACAAGGAACTTCGAAATGTCAGCAGTAGGTCGAGCGTAATCAAGCGGATGCATAGCCTCTCCGTTGACTCTTAGTAGCATAGCATGGTCGACTGGTGGGAAGGAGATGTATGCTCCATCTGCCTTTCCAGTCGCAGGGGGCCAGTTGAAGGTGGTTGTGTAATAGCCGACACCTGAGACATTTGCTAACGCCGGTACTTCAAGCCACGAGGCCAGTGTCTCCATTTCGTGTGTGGTGTTTCGTTTCCTTGCAATCGTGGTGACATCATACATGTCCTTTGGCGCTTCCCAGTGCTCCGCGACCAGGTGCCAGTTGGAAAGCTCCATGGATTTAGCCACGGATGTAGTGTCGATCGTAAGATTCTTGCCGTCAGATAGTCGTAGTTCAACGACTTCATCTGTATGAGCCATATGAAGCTGCGATCTTGCAAAGCGTGTGGTAGTGCCAAGGATGTTCGGCAATACAGTTGATGTTGAGAGTGTGCGCCTCGGCTTCGGGAGCTCGTCGGTGAAGGCGATGAGCATTGTCTGATTACGCGAAAGGCTGAGTGGAATGACTGTCGTGTCGCCTTTCCTATCAAATGTAACAATGGGAGTGTAAGCTCCTGTCCAGGCGTCCAGGATGTAGGGTTGCTTTGTGTTCTTCACAATGATCTCGCCCTCTGAGCCGGCCGAGTCGCAGAAAATCCAGACAAAGTAGGCATCCGGCGTATGGGACGAGACTGTATGCCACGTACCGTTGGTCACTGTTTTGGCCCGTGGGACGAGACCGAGGGCGGCCAGCTGATTCGCGGCTTCGGCTTCCTCGACCAAGTAAACGTTCTCCGATGCCAGGAGCGATTTCAACTCAGCCTTCATCTGTTCTTCGGTCTCAGGACCAGCAGAGAAGTACCAAGCCTGAGAAGAGTTTCCGGTGAATATGATGGGTAAGCCATCGGCGGCGTACTCAAAGAGGCGCTGGATTGCAGCGACAGTGAGATTTTGGTCAGTAGGCACCACAAAGGCATTGTATGCTGGTCCATTAGGAGATAGGACGCCGTCCCCAACCTCTGCATCGGGCAAGAACAGGCTTTCCGAGGTCAGGTAATTATACGACCAACCTAGCCCGTTGTCAGTCGATTTGTTTACCATCGCGCAGCTATGTTCCATCTACTTACCAGCATTAGGCAGATCGTCGAACAAGTATACGTCCGTGAAGTTGGTGCCGGTCTTCTTGTGATAAATAGCGATGTCGACCTGGGGGACGCTGTTTTGGAGGACATGTTGGATTCTAGCTATATAATCCATAACATGTCTCATCCCGTGATCCCAGGCTGGCTGCTTGTTGGTCCAGGACTCGGTAACGAGGTGCAGAAAGGCAGCGTAACCGGGCCAGGTCGTCTCGTAGTAGTTTCCAGTATAGCCCTGGCCATGCAGAACCATCCTGTTCACGCCCCCTGCAAAGGCTCGGTTGGCTGAGAAGACTAGGGTCGATAGTGAATACCTCCAGGCTTCGTCGAATATAGCACCTAGCTCATTTGATACTTTCCGTCGTCCAGCCACCTGTGCAGGTCCTGAGAACTGGAGATAACCGTCTACGTTGTCGCGAAAGCCGAGGCTCTCGCACTCGGGAATGTCAACATGGGGGAGGACTGCCATCATGTCGACCGGAAGGTTATAACCAGGCTGACTTGAGAACCCCAAGGACAAACGATCTCGTGTCCATTGTCTCAAACCATCAAGGTATTCTGTGTAGCCGTCTTGAAGAGCCGCTCTGAAGTCATTTGAGACGGCAACCCCCTGGTCCGGCGTGTCCAGCAAACACTCAAAAGATCCCGGCTGCGCCGGCTGCAGACCGAGATTGTTCTGGCGAAAGGCAACGAGAGGCAGCTGAAGCTTGAGATCATAGCCAAACTTGTCGGCGAATCTGGAAGGAAGTGTAGGAGTCCAAGATATGTTGGACCGGACCTCGGGACTATCTTCCCAACCTAAGGAAACAAGTAAAATGTCTTGTCAGTGTCTAATCCACTAACATTGATCATAGTGACATGAGAAAACCAAAAAAATCTAAGGCCACAATGACGTACCATAGTCTCCTACCGACCGCAAAAGCTGCTCGATGTTGCTGTCCAGGATGTACTCTTCCCAAAAGTCTGTTACTGTCTGAGCACCTCTGGCACTAAAGTGATCCACAACGTAGGCGCCGTCGTCGAAAATCGACACGGACTTGTTGGAAGGAAACAGAAGGGCCTTGTGCTGGGATAATCTTTCGTAAAACGCGAAGAGAGCAACTTTGTCATCGGTGTCGAATTCTAGCGACACATGGCCTGACTGCCGGACTTTGCTTGTATGGTCGATGAAGGAGCCGCTGCGAAGGACCATTTGCTCATACGTAGCATTGATGGGTGACAGTTGGTCCATTGCTTCGAAAGATATATTCCGCGACGAGACAATGCTAGCGGATACTAGAGAAACAAGGTGGCCTTCTCCCCAACCCGGAGCTTGACCCTTGAAAGAGCCATCAGAAGATATGTTCACTTTGAAGGGAATCTGACAATGTATTAGCGCCTTGCCTGCCGATATATAGAATTTTACAACTCACTAGATCCCATTGAAGGCCCTGATCGTCTTTGTCGGCTGGAACGCCTTGACCCTGGTTGGGACCAAGAGAAAAGTCCATAACCAAGTCATTCTCAGCATGCGCCTCGAGTGCTGCTTGCAGAAGTTTCTTGTAGGCTGGTGTGCCGAAGCCATATTTTGACCAGTCTGCACCGGTTGGATACGACGGAAGCTCACCACCATAGTTGTAGAATGGCAGGAATTCGACTCCACCGGCCCCGACGGAGCCGGCGGATCGAATGTCAGCTTGAACTGTATCAGAGTCCACGCTGGCGTCGGGTAGCCAGTAACGAAACTTAGCCCTTGACACAGCTGGGGGGTCTTGAAAGCCTGCAAGCCATGGCGAAGTGTTGGATCGGGGCTCGTCAAGCTCTGCGGCGGCAAAGGCTTGCCAGGCGCCTGCAAGGGCGCACAGCCAAAACATTATACTCTGGTGAATGGAAGATGTAGATTCGATGAATGCGCAGCTGACATGCCTGCACAGAGGGACCACAGACTGGCTAGATGATAGTAGAGACGGCGATGCGGTAGTTATACTTTTGCTTCCCCGCCTCCGCTGTTGCTAATCGCCAATCCAATTTGCGAGCATCTTCTTAGTCTCCTTTCCCCGGATCGCTTGGAGATCTTCGGCCTCTACTATGCCGAGGAAACCTGGGGAAGACACATATGAAAGACGTTGGAAATTTGGTTCAGACACCAGGATACCCCAGTTCCCCCGCAATGACGGACGTGTTCGGCTTGCAATATGCCGACAGGTGTTAGGAAAGAGTGGGGTGTAGCGGCATTGACCTTACCCAAGAGGAGATGTTAAACGGTTATTGATGATTAGATTGAGATAGGTACCTTCTTATGTCGGAAGTCCTGTCGTTGACCCCTATCGTTCTCGTTCAAGAATACGAAGTACGAGGGCCAAACAAGGGTTATTTGGCGGCATGATCCACACCTCCATCACGGCGACACCCCACTGACATGGGTTTCATCAAAGATCGAGTTAGGATAGCCGACTGCCGTCTTATTCTCCAATGCGAGCCCCGAGGTTCGGGTCAAGAAGGGCCGAGTTGTTAACAGCCTTTCCATGCCCGTTGCAAGGATTCTCTTGACATAAGGATGGACAGTTGCCTTGGTTAGCTACGTGAAGAAGAGCCGAGTCGTTAACGCCGCGTGCGAGGCTCCCCAGGATCGTTTCAACAACTCCTCGGCGTATCTCTGGTTTCAAACTCGACATACTTCTTTATCATGGCTGGAATGAGCCCAACAATGTCCCTAACTCTGAATCAGGTTGGTGTTAGTTACAGCATGGCCTGTACGCTCATATCCTGGGTCGTGATGGGCAGGATAGGCCGCCGCTTGGCAACCCTCGCCAGCTTTTTTATGGCTGGATTGATCTTCCTGGGGATGGGCATAGCCGGGTGCTGATCCCAAAGCCGGGTGGCTCTGAGGTAAGTACTGCCATCACCTCTTCTCAGTACTAACTTAACACGGTAGCACACAGGTTTATTGGAGTTTCTCTCCTTTTGGCAGCTTGTTGTAGCAATGTCGGTGTTGGAATAGCATATCTTATCGCCGCCGTAGAGATTCCCTCTATGAGACTGCGTGCTAAGTCTTTAGGTGTCGGTTTTGTTACAAACGCTTTCATGACTTGGGCTTTCTCGCTGTGTGTTCCCTACATGTTCAACTCCGACCAAGGCAACTTGGGCGAGAAGATTGGATTTGTCTTTTGTGAGTTTTGCGTCATCGGCTTTATTTTGTCCTGGATTAAGATTCCGGAGACCAAGGACATTTCCTATGCACGGATCGATGCCTTGTTTGACACTCGAACACCAGCCCAAAAAGTTCAAGGGCATGTCGCAGGACAGGGTGAAGGTGGATTACGAATAGTTACAATTCCTTTTGTTTTTGACTATGAATCCTTCAAGAATCTTGTAGCAATAAGATATTACTAACTATATTGTCCTAAAAGAGTAGAATACTTGTTACTATCTAGCGGCTCAGTTATCCCATCAAGGACAAGGCTTAAACTATATCAAAAAACGCAATATCAACACATCATAGCATCATATCCCAATGCTAACACAGTGGTCTCTACTAAAGATCTAGTCCTGAGGAAGTGTGGTGTGCTGATTATTCTGCACCGCAAAAACTAGTTGCGCAAGTGAGCCAGGCCCGGTCTTAATGCTTGTAGACTCGTGTGTTTGATGATGACCCGAAGGGACCTAATGAGTCACAAGTCCATCTGCAGGAAAATCAGTTGGAAATAGCAAGTCTAACGCACCGAAGCCAACCGCTCTCCCGAGTAGTCAGGGTTCTCCGTCTGCATTCGGCCCAACCATTAATCTCTCTATTTAATTGCCGCCTAGTGAATTCTTTTAGTAAGCGCTGTTATACCAGCCTAGCGCAGCCCCCCTTGGCTGGAGACAACTATGAACGGCATCCCACCCTGCCTCGAGTCTTCCAATAGCTAGTGATGCCGCTCTCGTCTTCTCAACCTCTGACAAGCCGGCCTCATCCTCAGGCAGCAGACCAGCGTCTCTGAGTGCCTGCTCAGGTGGTACAGTTCGTCTGTTATTCTTGAACACGTATCGAGCTACCGAAGAAGCATACACAGCCTTTGGCAACTCAACATCCTCCTTGTTCTTCTTAGAACTCGTCTTCTTCTTTGGCTGCATAACATACTCATCCGGGTGAAACACACCCGGCTTGACAAAGTGTGTCACAACATAGAGCCACTTCTCATCCCACGAGAGGATGCGCGTCCATAGCTCGTACGGCGCATACGGCTTGATCTCCTTCCTCCACGTGCACGTTGTTCCGCCGAGAATCATGGTGAAGTGGTTTGGCCCCGGGATCGGGTTGAAGGGCTTGCTGAAGAGGACGAGACAGAAGTTGCCCCGGGACATGTCCATGTCGGTGAAGTAAGTAGAGTTGGACTTGTGAAGGTTGTAGTCGCATTCCAGAGCGGGAGAACGGGTTGCGCTGATTGCAGGGAGGAAGAGGCAGCGGGGAGAGAGATGCTTGTTTGGGGCCGAGTCGGTGAGGCGGCGGACGAAGGCGCGGAGGAATCGTGCCTATAGGAGTTAGGATCTGGTGGATTGAGACGACGGCGGGGATGCGTACAAACCACATAAAGTGCAGACTCTTGAAGTTGGCGATGAGAAAGGCAAGAGCCAGAGTTTTGAGGTTAATCGCCGACTTCATTGTCGCCCAGAGGGTTTCTGGCGAGTCGATTAGGAAGTCCTCCATGATGATGGCTGATCTAGTTTTACGATACCAGGGGTAGGGGGGTCGTGGTCTTTATATCATGGCGACAGGGGGTTTCAGGCTTCCGGACATTCCGGTCATCGCACAACACCAATCCCCGAAAGATCTAAAAAAAAATACGCGATTTTGTTGAGGTACTATTCGAAGGGCTTTGGTCAAAGGTTTTCAAGGGATTGTTATCGAGACCCACTTAATGCCGAGGTTAACTCCTTGAGGTCGTTCACATGCGCGGCAGCCACTACCTGACATTGTTAATGATCTTGAGATTGCTTAAAGTATAGGCCTGTAGGTCTTCAGATGTTCTCCAAGGAGAATCTAGCAGTTTAGTACTGCAGAAGGATGTAGCTCTCATCTCAATATCTGTCATGTCGTGTGGTCGATGCGTGGTTGTGTCTTCTCACAGGTAGTTGCGCCAAGGCCGAGGCTGAATGACCAGCCCACCACGTTATCATCCTTCGCTATCCCTGCTTAGCGTTTGTCAGGGGTAGCTCTGTAAGACTTAAATCCTTTGTTCCTGTTTGTTGGGGCTGAGTTGCAGCGACGAAATCCAGTTTTATTCTCACCAAATGCGAAAGCGACCAGTAGGTCCCTACTCCACCCCCATGTACACGACACCTTCTAACCCAGCATGGAGTGGTAGAATACCCTTCACAAGACACGTTTGAGACTGCGAAGCTTCATTTCGAGGCAATCCCCTGGTGTGGTTCCCTGCTGGCGTCTCCCGACATTGCAACTTTCAACCCGCCTTGTCGTTCTCCGCCGGATCCAGCAGGGATATCCAAGGACCAACTCTTCACACATAAGCAGATAAACTAATATATCATTTAATCTCTTAGACTAAGTAGCAAGTTACAAGCAAATCGCCCTAGTTTATTTTACTTACTTATAAATAGGCCCTAACTAGAAGACAATCGCTTCGGAGTCAACTTATCTCCTTCACATTGCGAAATCAGGGGACCTTGGGCCACAGCACGTGACGCACCAGCTCTAATAGGGAGCATTGAGCAAAATTGCGTTTTAATTCAATACGAACTAATACGCGAGCCAGCAACCCTGGACGGACACTATGATTTATCCTTACAATAGCGAGCCCATAGCGGGAAGACAATCTAGAGAACAAGCCCCAGTGACTTTAGCAGTCGCTGAAGACCTCTCCGACTTCGTCATCTCTCCAGCTGAGTTCCTCGCTTCTCGACCAGATATTCACAACCTCATAGCTGGTGCAATGGTGTTTCGGTCGACGCCCAGTAGTTCTCCTGGCATTACGAATCTCGAAAGCCTCTTACTCCAACGAGCTCCCTCAGATTCGTTCCCCCTTACGTGGGAGATCCCGGCGGGGACTGCAGATCCTAGTGTTGATCACAGTATCATCAACGTCGCCGTCCGCGAGCTTTGGGAAGAGACGCACCTACGAGCCCGGCGTCTCTTCTGTTCTGTCGGATTGGGCTTCTCCAATGGCGTCACGACACTTGCGCTGACGGGTGAAGCAGAAGAGGCGCGGATGGACTCAGATTTCAATATCTGCTTATTGCGTGTCTCGGGGCTGACTTGGGCTATTGTCACTTTCATAGCTGACATCGAGGAAGGGGACCGAGAGGTGGTGCTACGACCGGACGAACACGTGGCATGGGCTTGGGTGACTGAAGACGAGGTGAAGAAGGGACAGTTCAACCACGAAACAGGGAAGAATATGGAATTGGCCAGCGAAGCTATGAGGATGATTTTGTTGGAAGGGTTCAAGTTAAAAAAAGAGATGACGCAAGAGTAGGGTTAGATGAAATCAAGCTAGGCAAGTCAACCATATCGCCAGCGGTCGCTCGAGACGGCTCAACATTCTAGACGATGGAGTGACCTCTTGGGCATAGGGTGGTAAGGACGTGGGGTAAACACGTTACGGACAACGCTTAGCTGGGCCTTGTTCTATTTTATGCAAGTCATGGCTCCAAGCGGCCAAGCGAAAGGAAATTTTTGTTCATTATGTGAAGCCACGACTGGGTAGTTTGCAGGCCTTCGTCTGTGGCAATATATCATCGGCTAAAGAATACAAGACGGCCCTGAAATCAACCACTTGAATGCACGTAGTTCTATTTGATTACATCAGTCGAATATTGGCATTGGTTAGGCACAAGCAAACCCTGCTCAGCCCCGCCTGCGCGATTTCCAATGGTAAGGAATCGGGCATCTGCGACAACGCACACAACTAATTGCTCGGCTTCTGAAATTGAATTACTACCACAGCAAACAAACATACATCACAGCATGGATGAATACTTCCAGTGGCATCCAGACCGGATTCTTGGCTATCCGAGTGAGCTAGGACGAGGTGCCGGGAAATTCGCCCTAGTAGTCCTGAACCAGCCTCTCGTGCCGAATGTTATATTCAACCAGTTATGGGAAAGTGGTATGTTTACAATGCAGTTCAACAGGATGTGTTTGCATTTCTTTTACAATTAACCGGACCCTAGCTCACTTAAGATTGGCTGCGGATGGCGGAGCTAATCGCCTGTACGACTCTTTTCACTCTATTAAGTCTCCCTCACTTGACCATCATGTAAGAATAACTTTGACGAGTCAAATCGGAGTCTGATTGGAATAGGATCATCTAACCGCTATTATCGGCGATCTGGACTCGCTACGCCCATCTGTTGGCGAGTATTTCACGAGCTTGGAACCTCCTACTAGAGTCATCTCCATCCCTGGCCAAGACTCGTGGGACTTTGAGAAAGTATTAGCATGGCTACGTTCTGAATATTCTGACATTCTTAATGTCGTCATCATTGGCGATATCGGGGGGCGCGTTGATCACGGTCTGCGTCAGATTCATAATCTACACCTCGCAACTCCCGGCACTGATTACGCTGGAGGCCTTGCTTTCTTGGTTTCTAGCAAAAGCTTAAGCTTCATCCTCAAACCCGGTCGGCATTCCATCCATGTGGGGGACGTAGGCTCTGCCCTCGTAGGAAACCATATCGGTGTTCTCCCTGCGGGAAACCTATCAACAGTCACGACATCGGGACTAAAGCGTGACTTCCATGAGTTATGTCTATGGTTTGGAGGCCATATCATTACTGGCCGCATCTCGTCGAGGACTTTGAAGCTTGACGTTATCACAACTCACTCTGTGCTATTCACGATAGATATATTGGAGACATAATCAGAAGCCAAAGAAGAACGATTCTTTTAAGGATGAGGGTTATTTAACCAAATGCTGAGTTGGTGGAATAGCATGATAAGCTGTTTTGGGTCATTGTGCAATTTCTTTGTACGTAGAAAAGGGTCAGCAGCCCCCGAGCTGTTTTCGCACTCATCGTCTTCTTCAACCACCAGGAGGCAGCTTTTTGACCCCTATTGAGGGGGAAACAGGTGTTCAAGATGCGGCTTGTGATGCGACGTGGATTGCTCTTCCAAGAGAACATTTATAAAGATTGATAGACCCGAGTTTTTGCTGCCTTCTTCGATTCTTATTATCATAAATACTTTTAAATGTATATATATATATATATATATATATATGTTTCTATGACCTCTAGTACGCTTTCTTTCAACTCCCACTAGCTTGCCTCAGCGTCCGACGGAACTACATATAAGCGACCAGTTACCTGCCCACTTCCAAGCATTTCGAGACCATTGGACACATCGTCGAAGGGGATCTGCTTGATCTGTGGTTTCAAAGCTCCTGACTCCAGTAACAGAACCACTTGACGAAACTCTTCCAGGCTCGCGCTAGTCGATCCCCTCAATGCAATGTTTTTCGTAACAAGATCTGTTGTCGGGAACTGGAGGGTCTCAGCTGCAAGCCCTACAACCACAATTGTACCTCCTGGCCGGACTGTCGACATGGCCGCTGCGATGGTCTGTTGGGCACCTGCAAAATCGATGATAACGTCGAACTTTTGCTTCGAAAAGTGTTCCAAGCTTGTCGCACAGTCGATGGCACCAAGCTCCTTCGCTTGGCTAAACTTGGAGGTGTTGATGTCCACTCCATATACTTTCGCACCACGAAGAGCAGCAATGGCAACACCATTGAGCCCTAGGCCCCCTAATCCGAGGACTGCAACCGTAGAGGAATCTCCCACATGGCCTTCAGAAACGACTGCGTGATATGCAGTAGCGATCGAGTCAGTAGCCACGGCGGCTTTGGCGAAGCTGACCGAATCCGGAAGATGAACCAGATTCTTTATTGGGGCTGCCGTGTATTCAGCGTAACCCCCATCACGACCGACTCCGATAGCCTCTTGGAAATTGCGTTCCTCAATGGGGTGTCCCGTACATGCGACGGCCACACGGTCGCCAACACGAAACGTGTGAGTCTCCGATTCACCGACTTGAACAATGACTCCGGCAACTTCGTGCCCAAGAACGATGGGTAAGGCGCACATCCAAGCGGCACCGCCTCCGTGAAGAACGTGAGTGTCTGAGTGACAAAGGCCTGCAGCTTTGACCTGAATCAAAGCATCACCCGGGCCAGGCTTTGGGATCGGCAAGTCTCTCAGTTGGAGTCCCAGCTCGGGCCCTAAGAATTGATAGGCTTTCATGGAGGGCAATTAATAGAGGAAAACAAATAGGAGTTTAAAGAGTGCGTGGCCGGTCTTTTGATTTGGTAGAGTTGTATGGAAGCTGTCTTCTTTGTATCCTTCTTTGAATTGCCTTGTTTTATATGTATTGTAACACTTAACCAAGACATGTGTCACTCTGTCTCATTATGAGTCATGGCTAGGCTAGCATGGATTAATATTAACTTTGTAGGTAGTGCCCGCAAGGTCCGGGCTAGCAACTAGGTATGTTCAGGTGCGTATGTCTTGATGTAATTGTCCTCGCATTAGAAAATCAGCTTTGAGATGTTCAAAACCTAGCCTCTACTCCAAGATGGCCGTTTTTCAAGCTGCGTAATAATATATCTTTCTGCTATGTTACGGTTGGGGTTAGCTTGCAATAAGCTGCGGAAGCCCAGAGGACAGGGGTTGCCACGCTTACTATCCCCTTCTTGTCAATTGTCGCGACATCTCCATAGTCCACGACCCCCAGTCGAGCTCCACTGACCAGGCCAACCACTGCGACAGTCTCGCCTGAGAACCACGATGATTTTATCCAACTAGGCCAGGAAGTGAAGGCCTCCCTAGATCAGCGAACCCGCCATCGAGGCTATGAGCTCTACGCCATCATTGTATTCATGGAGCCCGAGACACCTGTAGAATTATGAGACAGAGGAATGATATTTTTTTTACGAACGGACAAATCGACCATGGATGGGTTCAAGGCCTGTATTCCTGGTCGGTAAGGTTCTTTATCGATCCCGGCGAAACGAAATTCCCCGGTTTCCTCTTTCGCTAGGCACCTAGATAAAACAAGTAGATTGGTCAGAGTATAAAATGGTATTGTGCCATATGGCCCCTTTCGGAGACGCCATTTATGACAAGGATGAAAGAGGTCATTCCGATGCATTGGCCATGTTCGGCTTCTCAGCGGCTCCCCTAGGCCTCAGACAGCGAATCGAGATATGTAGACCGTGCTCATTCCCCGTCTTATGGTATCGGGTTCTTTACTTGAATACGAAGTCAAGTTCACATTTTGTTGGTTGGCAAGGTCGATTCTTTGACTGGGTGAAAGCCGCCAATGATGGTGGATGTGTCGTTCCAGCTGTGGAATCGCAGAAAGGGATGATTTTTAACCATTCAACGTGACTTCAATAACAAAGCAAAGCCCCTGACGGCCGTGTTGGTTGAACTTCTTTGCGGCCCCCACATGGACCTCAGCTGAACACGGCACGGCAGCTGATGGCGCAGCCACCTTTGCGCCAAAAGCAATTTAAGCGGACAGTCGGGGACCAAGGACCTAATCAACGGTCTCTAATGCTCATCCTGTGGACCTGTTGGTTTTCAAACATCTTGGCATGCAATCATGGCCGAAACTATTGATATTAAAGCTGCCACTAATGTTAAGTCTTCAGGGGGGATTCTGACTTAAAAAGAAGACCCATGACGCTCAACTTCTGCCGGCGCTTGTCGTATTTAGTTTCACTCATTTCGTTCTTTTCCCCGTCCGACATAATGGCCCTGACAAAGCACATCGTGGCAGCGGCAATCTTCGCCTTCCTCGCGCTGCCCGGCACCCAGGCCTCACCATGCAAGCCCTCGAGCTTGACCACACTCCTTACTACCACCACGGAAACCTCAAGCTGGAGCATCTCGCAACCTTCAAGCCCCTCCTCGACCACGTCAGCAGCCACGACCACTGCCGAAACCACCACATTCACTACCGAGAGCAGCACTTCAGTGCTCACCGTCTCTGTCTCTACCACTGCTGCGACTACCACCAGCATCAGCGAACCGCCGTTTGAGTGCCGTGCTGGGGGTGTGAGAGGTTGCACTATCGACAACTTTGCGAGTTTCTGCTGTACCCAATGCTGTTACTTCCCCAACGGCGACGTTAACGATGGGCAGTGCTGCTAGATGTCGAGCTGAGCTTTTAAATCTACCCAAGTTCTCATCGAGTAATCATGCAACAGCAAAGGGGAGTCTGAGTGGATAATAATTATACTTCTTGTGAATAACTATATTGCAACCTTCTAGTTATCATGCCTTGGCAGCTGTCATTCTTAGGGACCAGGTGAAGACTACCGTTCATTTCAACTTGTTGTGTAGACACCAGGTCAAGCCATAATATCCTCTTCCACAACTACAAGTTTTACCTTCATTCCCCATCCATTCGGCCCTCCAATCCAATTCTTCTTTTTTCCAACCTTCTCCACTATCTTTACGTGGTCCCTCAATGCTTTCTTCAATTTGGCAGGGTCATGTTTGACCTTCTGCACAGAGATTGTCAGCTTCACCCCTTCCCTCTGCTTCTTGCGTCCTAGATCCCAAGCCCATTCAGATGAAAGAATGACTCGAGGCTTGCTCTCATCAATTTTGCCCGACGGATAGAGGCGACTGATCAGGTATCCGATTCTGCCAAGGTATCCAGCCCACCAAACTTCCTCTGGTGTGATGACACGACGGAGTGCCTCCTTGAACTGAGCCTCGCGCGGGGGAAGCTCACCCATATACCGCGACTCCAGCATCAGGGCAAGCCTAGCCCTGTCCTCGTGGGAAACTCCACGAGTGGAAGCGAGCAGTCCGGCGCTCGTGCTGTACATGGCTGCCGTTGAGGCTAGCTCTTTGTCCATGATGGTGTGGACATACAGAAGATTGGCGAATGCCTGGATGACGTGCGCACTGATGGCATCGGGGAATCTTCGAGTACCGCCCTTTGAAGGCGCGGGACAGGAGAACATGAGAAGGTTGTATATGGCCTGGACTGACTCGGGTGCGAAGCGCTGCGTTGTGACCTCGAGCGGGTCCTGTGCCCGAATGCTTGGTTCAAGCTCCCTAAAGAGCAGACCTTCTCGCACGCCTCCTTGACAGAAGTGCGCAACTCGAATTCCATGTGGAATGGCGTGGGATAGGACGTTGACCAGAAACGCAACGGCAGGGACTTGCTTCCTCCGCCGATCAGAAACCCGAAACACGGAATGTGCGGTCCGAGCAACCTCCTCCATAGCCTTTGTGTTCTCAAATCTCTCCCTGCTAACAGTGAAACCATTGATAATGGATATTGGATGGGGATGCTTGCCGACCTGACTCATGTACAGCAGCAGATAGCCCCAACCCCTGAACCCCCCTCCAGAGAGATAGAGCGGGAATCCCCCATTTGCCTTGGCTTCCTCTACCAGACTCTCGGGGACGGCGATCGTTTTGTAAGCGTCTTGGAAATTGTGGATCATCTCCTGGCGCAACTTTTCCAGTGCCTTCGCTGCCTCTTCCTTCGATTTACCCCTTTTCAGATCCTCAAGAGTCCTGCTCAAGGCGGCCGCCCCGTATGGAAAACTGATTGACCCTTTGTCACTGATCCGGACATTTCCAGCTTGGGATATGATCCAGGTAATCTGAGTGCTGCCGCCTCCAAGGTCCATCATGAGTCCTCGAATGTCGGAGAAGCCGCTCGCGACCCCTAAAGCACCGACCCGTCCCTCGTCCTCTTTGTGGAGCATATCGACAGTGAGGCCAGTAGCTGAGGTGATTTCTTTGATAAACTCAGCAGAGTTAAGGGCAGCGCGAGTTGCTTCAGTGGCGACAATGTGGATGTTTGCCTGGGGAACACCAAGATCGGCACAGACAAGCTTGAAGCGATTCAGGGCGGCTACAGTTTCGCCGATGACGTCTTGGGGGATGGGGATCTTGTGCCCAGTCTCTGGGTCAAATTGTGCGTCGTAGAGTGATATGGCGACACGATAAACATGGACTGTCGGCAGAATGCGAGACAGGGGAGGGGATAGGTCCGTGACTGAGAAGCGGATCCCGTTGCTGGTAATATATCCGTCAGCCTCGAAGCAAACACCATGGATCTTAATGCTCATGCACATCGCATCCCAGAATAAGCTGTCCGCTTAACCTTTAGCAACTTCAAAATGAAAGAGTACTTGCCTTCCCATATCAACTACACCCCTTAAATAGGAGCGATTGCCCACTTGAGGCTCATCTCCAGGTTCAACATCAGATAGATAAAGCGAGCTCAAGTCGTCAACAACTTCAAAGTCTGAGTCGGAGTCAGAAGAATCCATTTCCAGCTGGGAGTAATGTTCTGGAGTTGAATCCGTGACAAGTTCAAGAGAAGGCCTCAAAGATCTGTCGGTCATGGTTGATCATGAAACAATACTGATATTGAGTGGTTATGTCTCAGTGACTGTTAACCTGACCTAGAATTGTGGAGTTTATCAAAAAAGGGCAGTCGGGTAATAAGTATTGAGGAAGAGCGATATGATCACAGGAAGTTGGCGAGGGCGGCTCGTAAACTCGTGGCCTCAGCTCCGCATTTTCAGCCGCTCGAACGACTTCCGTTTATGGAGGGTTGGCAACCCGATACTTTTGGCTGAACTTTAACTTTGAAGAACTGACATGTCAATCTCGGGGCCTCTTTGGGGGGGTCGGCGTCTCACTCAGCTGCGAGGAGACCTTGGACCTGTCACAAACTTCTCGTGATGCCATCAAGGACAAAGCCATGATTTAGAAAACTTGGCTATCGCATGCTGCGTATGCCGACGATGACAACATTGTTACGTTTACAGCTGCAAGGGGACCATCTGACTTGCAGAAACTGGGCTGTTCAGCCCACCTCAAAAGTTGTTCATTCTCCATCGACTGCTTTACACGATTTTTTGAATGTATCAGTCAAGATGATAATTGACGTAAACTCGACAATATCAGCGCCCAGACCGACTCTCTATTTTGCACAATGCTTAGAGATAATATCTTCTTGGACTTTATCGTTATCCTAAACGTAAGAATCGTTTTCTTATCCGGTGATGGTGGACGGCACCACCCACCTCACGGCAGCACCACAACTGTAAGGTTCCTATTCTAACAAGACGCAATTGAGTGGCTTTCTGTAAGGGCTGCTGGTTAGCCTTCAGGTTAAACCACACAGTTGCTTATAATTTGTCCCCAGTACATCACCGTTACGATGTGGCGCTTGCAAGGTTCACACGACGGCTAATGACAACCACAGTTCAACACTTGGTGCCTGATAAAGTTATCGTGCCGTCGCTTCCTGCATTCAGCTTTGCTGATGCTCCAAGAAAAGTCGCCAGTTGATTTCACACTTCTCCGAGTTCCTCGTAGGACAGAATTGCTGGCCAGGGTGCTTCAAACGCGGTGGTCATGTGAGAGACTTGATATGGTACATTGTGCCATGTTGCATCTCCCTTCGATCTCAATTAGAGAATGGCGCTGGTACCAGAGACTTCGGAGTTACGGTCGGGCTTGTTTGTTTGGGGTCAAACCTGAGCTACTCTCGACAGAACAAAGAATGCTCTGAGGGCCAAGAGAGGTTGACAAAAGTTGTGTTTTTTGCTCGTCAATGAGTTTTTTACGCCCTCTAGCTCTAGGGGCACTCTACAGGACACCCCAATGGTAGCGTCTAAGCACTCCAAAGCTCTTTGGCCGTGTCAGGCGGAGGCTTCTTGAAAGCTAGGTGTGTTTGCTTGTTGTTAGTGTGCCATATTCCTTTGAACGAAGAGCACAGTGGCCACTGCGTAGAGAAGTAATAGCATTCCAACACACTGGTATAAATGGCGTGAAACGAGCACCTGCATAAGCCTAGCCTGTGCTACTGAAGGACCATCAACAAGAATATGGTAAGCAATGAATGTCATCGCCTCGAATGAACCAAAAATATCACCCCTAGGTTCCGGCTGCATCCATGAACAATGATATGCTACTCGCTTGACACCTCTTCCTCCAGGACAATCGGAACAGGGCACTTGGCTCAAATACTAGAACTACCGAACAAAACAACAAACATATGAGGGCCAGTAGATTTTATATCGGTTTGCAATACAGTTGTCCTAGATTGACTGCTTCATTGTTTCAGTATAGAATCTCGGCTTTGCATGGGGGGTCCATTGTTTGAGTTGAGTGTTCGAGGATTTATTCGTGGCCAGATACCGACTCACTGGTTCGGTAAAAAACAACACATACATCAACACGCCAGGAGTTATCTCTAAAAGGGGAGTTACTCCTTGACTCAAGCTAACCATTCATCTTCTCACCATGAACAACAATTGGCAGGAACCAAAGCGAAACCCAACACTCTACAGCACAGCTTGGCATCTTTGCAACGTTACAACACAAATACCACATAAAAGCCACATTCACAATGTGATCTCGCATCACTGCCGCTGTTGACAAGTCCACCGACATCAAGACCTTCACCGCTGAGGCCCCGGTCGACACGGCCAACCCTGTCTGCACCTGCATCAAGTGCGATTGTCGCAACATCGTCACCTTCCCTAGTAGCAACCTGTGCGAGTACTGCAATGATAACCACAACAATTGAGGTGATCAGTGTTGGTAGATCGGATCTGCTTGCATTTCCTTGAATATCCAGCCATGCAGACAATGTAGAGAGCGAGAGGGTGGATTGATGGCAGGGGATTTGAATCCTTGCTCAGAGGCTGTAGATACACTAGAGTAGCCCAATACGCGCAGGTTGCCTAAAAACAGAATTTTCCGTGATTCAATGATATGAAGTGGTGACTTCACGAAGTGATAACAATAGATAAAAGCCACCTCCCGGTTTGACTCTCCATATCCCTAGAGAAAAGAGGCTTTAGATTTCAGAGAGATCGGTGATACGATTCAATCAAGGAAGACAGAGGTCTATCAGCTATCCTATGACATCTTAATCTACAATGAAAAGCGATAAAGAGGCCTGTTTGGTCAAACTGGTTATTTATTAATACTATTCATGGACTATCTGCCCAAGTCTCCTCCTATGTTACTACTAAAACAAGTCAATCTCATCCATTCTATCAGAACCCACGAGTTGCCAACTGAACTTCCGATGATGCCCTCGAATCTCCGTCACATGCTTGCACTGGCTCAGCAGTTGAGTTCGCTGATGACTTCCCACTCCCGATATCATCATGGTGTCTTTCGTCGCGGTGAAGGGTAATCTCCGTTGTCATCATCACCCCGTGGTCATTTGGACTGAGCGACATGTTGCCTCCATCACCGGCACCATTGCTACCCCCGACAGCGTATGCTTGATATGAAAAACCAGGAGTCTTCCCATCCCTCTCTTCGTTGAAGGTTTCAAGCGGGATGGAGGTGTTGTTGGCCGTGGTGTGACTTCGACTCGGACCAGAGCTCGCATTCTTGCTTCCTGTTGTCATCTCGACTAGCCGGTTCAGGATAGTAAACTCCAACTTCAACTTGGTGCTGTACACAAAGGACTTGTATGATGTCTGATACTCGTATTGATTGGCATACTCCAAGGCCAAAATCGTGATGTCGAGGACAATAATGAGAACGTTGACAAGGATAAGGTGCTTCATCAAGCGGCGACTTGACCTTTTATTCCCCATGGACCGTTCGAGTCTCATCATCTTAATTGTCTCCCCGATATAAAAGCTAGACAGGATCGTCTCTTGCAGAAAGAAGATGGTGACTTGAATCTTCTCCATGACGGAATAAGGCGTCTTCCACATCTCGGGGCTACTTGAGAAAGATCCATAGACCATAGGAATGATAGCGCCGTGGCAGATGATTGCGTCGACGATTATCATCCACAAGATCAGGCGAAGACGCTTTTGATTTCGTAGGACCAGATGTAGTCGTGACCAGAGCACCATAGATTGGCCGGTGACCATGCATACCCAGCCAACCACAATCAATGTGCAAGAGAGGTATCCCAATGAAGATGAGCCGAAATATTTGACGAGGAAGCCGGAACAGTATACAGGAATACCCCAAGTGGCGATGAGGACTGTCCAGAAGTAAAGTCCGACATAACGTTTGAAAGTTCCCCAGATAAGAAAGTTAAGTTCAATGATGTTATAGAAAGAGATGGCAAGAAAGACGATAATGATGGTCAGAGAGGTTTGGTTGTCGGAGTCGTCGACGCCGGAGCCGAAGCCCCGAGGCTGCGCTGTAACTGCCATCCGAGACTTCCTAGGAGTCTAGGACAAATCGAATAAAGGAGAAGGGTTCAACAAAGAATGAAGAGGAACTTGATCGAGGCACTGAAGCAGGGGAGAGCCTGTGTCTTGTGGATAAATGTAGGAGGTGAATGGCTACGGAAACGACTGTCTAGTCCCTCTCGTCGCCGTTGCAGTTTGACAGCTAAGCTTGGGCCAGATCTTGGATTCCTTGATGCCAAGGAAGTTCCGCCTCAGTAGTTCCAAGTTATCCGATGAGGCTTGATCTAGGCGGGCCACGACAACTAGGGTTCTGACTCGTGGGCACCCCGCGAATCCTCCCTTTCTTCTCTAAGCCGTGGCTGACGGAAGCCCGGAATCCCGTCCGTACTGGCTTCTGTAAAATGTCAGAACGCCTCCTCTTCCATATTTCGAAACCTCAGAAGCAGTTGGCGTGAAGTCTGCTGACTCGCCAGGCAAAGCCACGGTGCAGAGGGTAGAAGGGACTTGGAAGAACCCGGTTTCATTAGAGATGGAAAGACGGTTGAGAAAGCCACCGAAGCCCCCTCCATACTCTTGAGCTTAGCATCGTCGGCTTATTCCGGATGTACGGGGGTCCCTGAAGACGGAAGCGGCCCGGCTTGTCCGTGCCGTGACCAGGTATTAGCGCATCATCAATACCGAGGGTACGGATAGCTGCTCCGTGGAAGGTGAGAGCTGATGTTGAATTAATTTGCATAGACGTCTGTAGTGGGCCGTGCCGGTCCTGATTGATCGGCCAGATCGGTCCTTGGCACCGTGTGCCCCATAAACTGTGTATTTCTACACCCATACTTTCTCCAATGTTTTCCCCTATCTACCGTCGAAACCTGGTCATTATGATACCCGACCAGTTCAGCACCAAAGTCTTTCGTTGCCCTGTTGCTTTTCCCCTTGTCATGCTCCCACATAAGCAGACAAGGCCGCTTTTTGTCCGAGAAAATGGCATTGTCACATGCATGGTAGCTATTGTGTAGCTAGGTAAGATTAGCTCTTCCTTCCCCGCCATTTGGGTGGACATTTACTTGGCCGGCACTTTAGTAGTGGCTTGAGAGCCGGGTAAGGGTGGGCTACCCCCAAGCCTCACCAGACACTCCACTCTCCAGTTACCGACTGAATGGCTTTCCTTCGGCACCTGTGGCACCATTGGCGCGTGTCTAGCTCTGTCACCGGCTTCAGTCCTTCTACCAAGGATCCAAAATGCATCTCCGTGAACTAGAATGTCTGTTAATGTAACGCTGATCAGGGGGTCAAGATTTTAGGTGAGGGTCGTGCACCAGGGTCCTGAGCGTGCGACAAGTCACTTTCGTGATATTTTAATACAAAGTTAATTTCCATTAGATCCAACAAAACCCTGTATTATCCCACCATCCTAGCACAGTAGTCATGGAAGCCTGTTAGGAGCTGCTGCACGCTGGGCCCTCCTTTCATGTCGTGTTCGCAATAGTCCCTCCTCTCCTGGATTGAGGCGGCACACCGCGTCGTGGAATCTGCAGCACACAGCACATCCACTAACTTTCCTTTCTACTTCATTTGCCTACCATGGCTATGTTAGTCATGGAACCATCGGCGCACCATATTCATTGTCAACTCTCTCACTATACGGTAGTGAGGCGGATGCTCTCTCTTCAACCATCTGCCGCCCCCCCATGCTATTCATGCAATTTGCCAGGACCCTGTCAGAAACTTCGAGCTAGTCGGGATTCTCAGACACTTCCCCGCCAGACCACCCACCACTGGAGCGAACTAACACGAGTCATAACCCCTTTTCGGTCGGAGCTTGTGGCCATGGCGTAACATCTGTCAATTGGTGCGAAATTCGAAGACTCGCCACTTCCCCTACACGTGCATAATCGCCCAGGCACGAATAACCAAGTCATTTCCTCGTTCCCCAAGGCAGATGCATCATACTCCCAAACCGAACCATTTAGCAACAATCTCACTGCCAAGCGTTTGGTATTGGCCAACCATGGTTTCCTCTTTCCGTTTGATCCAACCAGCTGTGCAGCAGCCATTGCCTACCCGTGCTATTGGGGAGTCTGACCATGCTAGAATTTCTTCTGTGAAGCTCGGAAAGAGAATCCACAGCGTCGCGCAGGCCTGTCGGAACTGTCGTCAGAACAAAGTCAAGGTGATTTACCTCGTTCCTTTTTTTACTACTAGGGGCTAACCTCACTCTTCTCTAGTGTGATGGCCGTCGGCCGCAGTGCGGCACCTGTACTTCCAGGCTGCGGTCCTGTCGCTACGAATCCAAGGCGAACCTGCCGAGGAGAGCAGCACTGAAGACCCGCCTCGAAGCATTGGAGAAGCTGTTCTCTACTTTACAGGCCAAATCTACCAAGGATGCAAACCTCTTGCTGCAGCAAATTCGCTCCAGCGACGACATCGACGCCTTGCTTGATCTTGAGGATGAAACATCACCACCTAGCCTCAACGGCTCCAGCAACACCAGCTCAGCCGTCAGCAGTCTCTCAAGTCCCACAGCTGGCACTGTATCTGAAGAGCAGTCGGTCAGATCTTCTCCTTCTCTTGGTCAGAATACAAACTCCTGTTCTCTCCAAGAGACGGATGTCAGCGATGAAACGCCTCAAAACGCCAATCTTTCCACCCCCGCCCCGACGCAAAAGAAACTGTCAATAGATGTGTCTAGGTCCTTGGTTTCACTAGTCATACCAAGTGCCGTCACTACGCAAGCAGCGGTTGACAACTTTTTCAACTCAAGTGGCCGAATTTTTCACGTTTTCTCCCGTGAGCAGGTCTTACGTTACCACAAGGATGTCTTTATGAATGATGGGTGCACTATGGCAAATCAGAAGACGGCTATATGTTGTCTTGCTTCAGTGGCAGCTGTCGGGGTTCAATATAACGGTGACAACTTCGACGTTGGTACTGACGGTGTATTTTACGACGTGGCAAGGCACTTCTTCGAGACTCTGGTGGAGGAGCAACCGCTCGACGCAATCAAGGCCTGCACGATGCTAGCCATGTACAACATGATGAATAAGGCAACTGTGTCACTCGCTTACCTTGGTTTGTGGTCCCATGCTGTCCTAGTACGTTCTTGCACTAACTGTTGTTGTAGATATCGGCCTGAGCATGTCCAAGAGGCATAGTCTCAACGACAAGTTGTATCATCATCCCAGCCTCTCTCCAGAGGAATGGGCCGACTATCGAAGAGCATGGAGATCTCTGATGTTCCTTTCAAGGCAGGCTTGCCCCTAACGATCTCGCTGACGTTGACTTACCCTGCCTAGCTGGCTGTCTTCCACTCTCGGATACATCAAAGGTGGTGATGTATCTTTCAGGGAACTGGTTCCGGTACTGCCCCACTATCATTCATCCTTAACCAGATAGGCTCTAACATGATCATAGTTGGTGGAAGTAGAAGGTGACCACTCATCTGAAGTTAGCCACAGTAAGTAAGCTTATGAGCCATATCTCCTCTGTCTCTAATGGTCACAGTTGTCCAAATAGAGATGACCAAGATCTCTCTTCTAAACGCCGAAATTCTACGGATGCATCTTTCATCAAAAGAAATGACCTGCCAAGCAATGGATTCTATCGACAAAGACCTTCAGGACTGGCACAATCTGCTTCCCAGCGAGATGCATCTCCCCAATCTCTGCCGGCAAGATCTTCCTGTCGAAGCTCGGCGGTCCATCTTGGCCACCCATCTCCTCTATCTCGGCACTCGTATGCTGCTATATCGCCGCATCGCCTCACAATTTGTTTGGTCTTCTCCTACCCGTGAGAGTAACGCTGCGAGGGAGTCGTATGAGGCCAATCTTCTCAGCCATGCGGATAACGCTATTACGGCTGCGAAACAGTCGTCACGTATTCTGGGATTATTGCAAGCGGAAAAGGGAATCTTTAAAAAGTGTTGGCTTATCATGTATGTCTCGGCTTATCTCCTTTACACCTCGTCTGATGGATTTGATACTAACGGCTTGTCCAGTTTCCAGTCATACACTTGCTGTGTTGTCCTTCTGCATTGTGTTGCCCAGAAGCAGATACACCACTTTCCTCGGTCCTCATGGGAAGATGACCTCACACAGGCTCGCATGTGCCTCGATGTGCTGTCTTTCTGCAGCACTCTCGACTCAGTGGCACTCAAATTTCGGGATTGCGTGGTTCCTATCCACGATAAACTCACGTCGTACATCTTCCCTCTCTCAAGTGCCAACGCACCCCAGAGCCCATCGTCCCTCAGTTACATGCTTAAAGTTCCGACAACTGCTGATCCCGATCGTGTCAGTCTGTCCTTGAAACTCCTGACAATACTGTGCCAGCCATTCAGCACAATCAATAGCAGTTCCGGTGAAAGTCCAAGCAAGCCGTGGCCGGAAATTCCATGGCAGTCAAAGAATCGGCACCCAGACAAAGAAACGAATCGGAGGCTTGATAGCTGCCCTTCATTTCAATGGAACCCTCAGAATTTTGGTATTGGCGCATCGGTATTTTTGGAGGGCGATAATCGGTTCATAGGGAGTGATCAGCCGAGCGGGTGGACTGGAGTCGGAGGCGAGGATGTGTTGGAAGAGCTGTACTTGGAGGTCAGTTGAATGGGATCAATGTAATGGGCTTGTGTTTGTACCATTATTGCATCAGGCAATCGGATTGTTATTACGTCCTTCCCGTGGCCTGTTGATTCGCCCCTCCATGGTGGCATTATATACTGCGTGTCGTCATCATTAGATGTTAATCCTTTTGGAGAACCGGGATGAAACCGGTATCCAAGTTCCCGTCGGGTATCATCAATGGCAAACTCATCCCAATAGCTATGGGCTGAGGAAGTGGCTCTTAACACCCACCACACTGTCGAGAACTCCACCCTTCTCTGGTGGTGACTTGAGCTGCCTCTTGCTCCTAACTCGACGAATGGTATTGTTGAAAATCTCCATGGCACGCCGTGATAAGTGGTTTTGGGGTGAGTCTTGGGTGTCTCCTAGAAACTGGAGCCGTGTGCAACAAGGAGGCTCAGTCTTGTCTCTCCAAGTCAACGTCGTCGATCCTGAATCAGTGCTTGTTCTGACTTTCCCCCTATGGTCCTGTCCTGGCACTGGCGGTGATGGTTTCCGTAGGATTTTACTGCTGATTTTCCTCCAACCGCCACCCTCTTCATCGCTTTGTGGTTCCGGCGAGCCATCCGAGTTCAAAGCCCCAGATAGGATCGAGCCCTCGAGAAGTTCTCGGACGATTTTGACGGCACCGTCGAGTTCCGAGGGATGGGGAGGAAGCTGAGAGGACTGAGCTTCAACAAGCCGAGCCCGAACGTCACAGGGAAGGTTGAGCTCGCGTTCGCCGTTTGGAAGGATATAGCTCGTGAGCAGGTTCTCCCATTGGTCTTGCAGATAATCGTAATGGCATCTTCTCGATTCTTCGGGTATTCGATCGTTATCGACTATTTCTGCGTGGCAAACTCGGTACCTGGAGGCGTCTTCGAGGAATTGGATGGTTTCCAGGCAATGGCTTTTGGAAAGGTAGGCAATGACATCGCGCAAGGTCCACGGATCTGGAAATAAATCGGAAATGGTGTCATCTAACGATGGCATCATGAACAAACATTGTCAGAACAGCGAGAGCTTGTCATTCACACTGGCATGTCTTGGGCCCTCCCTAGGTTCTTATACAAATGCAACAACCTGAGGTGATGGACACCCTTTTACTGTTCGTCTCGCCACATGCTAGTCCTGCGCCCCTCATGACCAGAATTTCGGGCAAAACGCTCCAGGTCATTTGATTGGACGTTTGCCCTTCGTCTTTCGGACGGGAAAACTCCAGCCAGTTTGATTGGATGACCTAGGAAAAGCATAAGCGAGATCGACAAGTGGCTGAGTCGAGTCATGGATGCTCCCACACCGCACTGACTCTGCCGCTATATTTATATCTGCTGCACTACCAGGCTCCGTGGGATTCTGTTAATGCCTTATCACGCGAGATAGCAAGCATTCGCCACTCCCATAGTTATGATTGGTTTAGATCCCTGCTGAAGACCCAACCCGTGTCTTGGCACAAAACGGAGGTGCCGGGTATAGGGTGAGCCTAAGGAGGAAGAGTCGCTCCCGTTCAATTTATAATCAAGCAATTTGTCAAGTCTAATAAACTCAGAGGGAAAGGTCTTTTACTGCTTGAACTACAGTATATGCATAGCTTGTATGAGGCGCTGATAAGACTTACACATCACGAAGAAAGGTCGAGTATTAAATCGGATCATCGCATTACGGACTGTCGCTGCCAAGGTCAGCTGACGTCATGAACTGAACGGGAAAATCCTTTGTGAGATGACTTCAATATGAACCAAAGCGGAATCTATTGCGAAGTGACCTATTTAAGTCTGAGACGTAGCACTTTTTGCATTCCTCCAACGTGCTGTAGGAGTTTCATGTCAGAGTTTATCGTCCCCAGACGGGCACAATGGCTTATCTCAATACCTGGTGGTATCGCTTCCTTGAGGAGCACGTATACGCTTTGCCCGAACCACCTCCTCGAGTCCGAACCAACCCGTTGGAGGTCATCTGTGTTGGCCTGCCTCGTTCAGCCACTGAATCTCTCCAGCACGCCTTGCTGACGCTTGGCTACGATCATACGTATCACGGTTGGGACATTATCTATGAAAAGCCAAACTATGCACCCCAATGGGTCAAGCTTTGCCGTAAGAAGTAAATGGTAACCGTCTTTCAGCATGTATCTGTACTCATCATGCACACAGATGGTTCGGCCCCCTCGATGGAAATACAAAGTTTACACCGGAGGACTTTGACGCTGTCATGGGCCACTCAACCGCCGTGACTGATGCAGCAGGCTCGGTCTTCGCCGCCGAACTCATCGAAGCATACCCCGATGCAAAGGTCGTCTTGAATTACCGCAAAGACTTGGACACGTGGCACCGTAGCGCAAGTAAAACGCTCGCCAACGTGAAACATAACTGGGTGCTTTGGATTCTCTCCTTCCTTAGCCGTCAAGGTTTCTGGGCTTGGCACGTGTACCTCGACTTCATGTGGTCAGGCATATTCCGGGGACTGGACAATGACATTGAGACAGGTGTTGCAAGGAATGGGAAATGGGTCTACAAAGGTCGGTGGATCTGGCACTCTGTCGTGTCCGATGTGACGAGCTGACATTGACCAACTAGAACATTGCAACATGATTCGTGGACTTGTCCCCAAGGAAAGGTTGCTGGAGTGGACTGTCGAGGATGGTTGGGAACCTCTCTGTGAGTTCCTTGGTAAACCGGTTCCTGGCGAACCATTTCCTCACACCAACTCGGCTGCTGGATGGGATAATCATGAAGATAAGATTGCTAAGATGTACATGGTGGAGGCATTGCAGACCATTGTCGTTCTGTCAGCAATCTTGATTGGCACTGGTGTTCTTATCCACATGTTTGTTCAATAGATTCGATAGCCGGCTTACGTTGACGATGTCCTCGCATTCAATTTACCCAGTAGAGGTCTATTGACGCCATGATAATTGGACATGTTTCATTGTATCATTGTATTCTCCTGGATGGAAAGATGACTTGGAAGATATGGGTTTGATCATGGCCGAGACAGTGCCTCCAGCTAGTGGGTTTTATGAGCTAGAAAATACTTTCGCAATCCCCTCCGCATTGATGTTCCCTCCGCTCACTATGATGCCTATGCTCTGACCCTGTTCTCCAGCCTCCCTCTCTACCATAGATTTAAAATCTTAGTTGAACAAATCAACTGCCAATGGAACTGTGGCGGACGGCTGGACCCAGATCTTGAGGCTTTCCAATATGAGCTTAGTACCTTCGACCCTCCTATGAGACAGCATACATCCCACTGACTGATTTACGTTCATAGATGATGCTCCAGGGATGGGAACTAATGGTTCTACTCAACCTATCGACGATAGTTCTGGTGCTAGCCTTTGTGATTCTTATGTCAGAATAGTATCCTCGCCGCCCATCGTCTGCGCCCTCGAATTCCGGCTCAGCGTCAAAAACGCGAATAGCAGTACCAGAAAGCAAACATGCGCCGCTTCAAGAAGAACGAATGGCATCGAGATCCTTGACTTTCTGTTGAAACTCGAGACCTGCCGTTGCCTGACCTAGGATGATATCCGGATGGTCATGAGGCGGCACAGGACGTGCGTCAGTGTCACTTACCACCTTGGCCGCGACCACCCCTCAATCTTCGCATTAAGGGCCAGAGAAGATGACCCGTTTCGCAAAGATAGTAGGCAATGGGGCTTCTAATACATTGACCTGGGACCCTCCTTAAAGAACCGCAATTGTTAATTATGACCTCGACGAGACGTAGAGTAGGGGGCAGAGCAAAAGGGCACAATTGGTCCGACTCTGTCGCCTGTGACCTGTCTCAACGTGTGCCTTTGTTGGGGCACCATGCAACTTACAATGACGGATGGGACAATGACATGCGAATTGCGTTGAAAATGCGGCTTGGAGTTGTATTTGGTGAGCCCATGACCAGCATGGGGGAATCACTTGGGCTTCGCTTCGACACGAGTTGACCGCATTCGGCGTGTGATTGTGCTTGCTCTGAAGATCTCACCTCGAAGGGACACGCATCCCTCTCGTGCACCATCTTCACACCCCTTACAAGGCCTTGGCGGCGTGAGGGAGAGCTCGGAGCCATCTACTAGTGTCTAGCATGGGGGTAGGGTAGCAGGGCACGCCTTGATTGTTGAGCGCTGAAGAATAAAGCTCTGTGGTATCGAGCTTGTCTACACTTAGCAAGTCAAATACGTGCAGCATAGGTCAGTACTCGCCTGCGTTGGAGCCGCGTCTGGCTTCGTCCGCGGTCACTGCCTATCCCTACTCTATGTGACCTAACCGTCTCACACAATCAAGCTATCATGCCTAATGTCTGCTCGTGCATATGTAAGAGGAACAAATAGCCTTGACGATAGGCTACACGAAGATAAGGCGTTGCGTGCGACTGGCTCGGGAGCTGGTGGGCAATGCAGTTGGGAGAGAATAAAGCAGTCAGCCATGCTTTTACTATATCTATTCTGGTGGAGGGGCTGAGGTTTATCGCCTCAAAATCCAAATGACGATACTTCTATAGTAATTGGTTGCCCTTGGGGAGGAAATTGGGTGGCTTGAGCTCTTGCAAAGGCCTGGGGGTCCGCTGTATATAATAAAATGGGAGTTGTTGAAACCTCAACTGGGAATGGCGTTATTGATGCATGATAAAGGCGCCCCGGGGCCTGTGCCTATTGGTTATTGGCAATGGGCCGTAGAATAAACTGGTTGTTATTATTTACAGTTAAAGGCCCTGTTTGTGTTACTATATTATCCATAAAGATGGGGATGTCTTGAGGGTTCTGACGCTGGCTTTGGTTGCAGTTATACATCTTGATGATGATGTTGCATATGAGAATGGAGAGTATCTTCTAATAGAGAAGGCCCTGTTTTATATATGTCACGCGTTGAAGTGATTCACTTACATCGTGATCGCCGTGGTGTTCTTCACGGCCTTGGGCAGCCTGATGCGCCGTCAATAGATGATATATTATTCATTGAACAGCTATATGCCTAGTGAATCATTCGCTCTCTTCAATTGCACGCATCAATGCTGTTTCTTTAGCTGAAGGAGAGGATATCTCCCTCTCACACATATGCCTTTTACATAACAGATCTTATTTGCACCGCCGGCGGTGTCTGTATTGGCTGCCATCTGGCCGGTACGCGTTCCGCGTCTCGTATTATTATGAACCCCTTTTTTGGTGCAATCATGGTAGAGATCAGGCGAGACAAAGTCTCAATTAGTCCCGAGACGTCGTGGTCGACCCAGAAAAGCAGCGTCTAAAGAGGAGCGAGTAGCCCAGAAACATGCTTTGCAGCGTGCACGATCACAGCGATACTACCAATAACAATACTAATAAGCCATTAACCCCCGTCGCGCGCCGACCAAGTCGCAATAAGCAGAATTTATATATCATTACCATTATCAACCTCATCCGCCCGCTATACCGTCGACAACGGATCCGGTCATTAGCCTCCACTTGGAGCCTATGGGGATAGCGAGCTACATGATACGCCATCCCAGTATTACCCGGCCGAGGAAGAACGGAGTCAGTCCGGCTAGGAGATATAAGACCTCCTGCAACCGGTTAAGAAAAGCCTTCACATCTTAGTATCACTAGTCCAAGGTACCTATCCATTATTCTATCCTGACTCCCTCGAAGCGGTATCCTGAATCTCAGTTAGGGTCTGCTGAGCTGATTTCAAACTATAGCTAATGATAGCGTCGATGCCGACGACGACGACGATAATAAATGCGAAGATAATCGCGGATTTATTAACCACCCTCATCAAAATAAGCCCATTCCTAAAAACTCGATCTCTATACTCGAAAAATACCTTACCTAGGAATAGATAATACAACCGGGCTACCTAAGCGAAGAACATAAAGCAGAACATAATAGCCTAATTAAAACTAGCTATTACTACTCCTATAACTATCTAGAAGATATTATCATTTAGCTAGATAAATAATCAATAATAACCACGATCATCATTCACTCCTATATATCACTAATCCTTCTTTTAATCTTCTCGGTCATGCCTCTCAACTAGAGAATCTCCACGTTGGCGACCCTCCTTACGATGCGCAATAGCCCATGCACTTAATTTCCGAGCAGCTTGCCAAATCGCTCTTGAAGGATCTTTAGGTGACGGTGCACCATAGAGTCTTTGCCTCCCAACTAGATATCGCCTTGCCTAGTTCTTTATAGATAGCTTTATCCAAAAGACCTACGACCTCGATAGCATTTATAATTTTCCCTCTTCCTTAGCTATTACTAAGTTAGGCATCTAATAATACCCGCAACCCTATGTTATCTTTAACTATACCGATAATATATATCTCAGCATCGATATCCCAAGCAGCACTTTTTACTAAAATAACTCTTACCCCCAGGGAACCCACTAGCGATGATGACCCCTATATTATATCCCTAACTATTGCTTAGGACAGATCTAAGGCTTAATAGATATATTCATCTAGATATTTTTTCTAGCCTTATGCTCTTATTATATATATAAAAACCCGCACATAAAGGCCTCCCTACCCAATAAACAATACACGCTTTAGTATAACTAGATCCTACTGCCAGCGATCACCGCAGCAATTCAAGACCCAAATATCCTTCAATACATACCAAAAAGCCGCTAAATCGCCTAATCTACCTCGCGCGCCTGGCAGGAGAGCATCTCGACTGAGCGCCTTAACGAGGAGAATGGGAATGCTGACGTACTTGACTAAGGCACTAGGAGCAATGCACTCTCCTATATCCTGTAACACAGATACCTTGGGGCCATATGGCAAGGGGTTCAGTCACGCGCAGCGACGTTTCCCCAGTTCGCTGGTATCACATGACAAGCGACACAGACAGGATGGATGACTGACAGCGGTCGGGAAGAAGACCCCTAGTGAATCAGGCAATGAGCGGCTCTCTCTTTTTCCTATCTAAAGGAGCGTAATTGAGCTGAACTAAATACCTTATGGAGATACTGCTGCGATACTGCTGCCTTGCAGGTAGCAGTATAATGAGTCAAACAATGAGTCATGACTGACTGTAGCCTGATGCTAGTTGTAACCATTCACTCTCATCGTGAAAAAGTTCACGATGATCGTGATTTTTGCCTCATTTGTGAGCGAGCGACTTGATATTGACAGCATCAACCTAAGTGGTCATAAGCTAGCTTGAACTACTGCAAATACGGACAATGGATCATTCCTGCTAAGCCCCAGCTAATCCTGGCTGACTGTAAAGCTGCCTAGACTTTTGTGGTCTCAGACCCGGATTGCGTTTCGTCCCAGGTTCCCTGGCCCTCATCTGAAGTTCTCCCTGGGGCTTCGGATTGTCTTCGGCTACGCCGGTCGCCCTTCCATCAGATGTCTCGACTGTCGCAAGCAACTTGACTGTTTTGAACGATCGCACCCCGGCGGACGTGTTGGCTAGAAGAGTTTTGGGTGGTGGTTCCGACTGCTGCGTCAAGGCCACCAACTCCAGAATTGTATCCCACGCACCGCTAGTGGTCTGGTAGCAGATCAGCAAGACGGTATGAACCATGGCAATAAGGGCATGGATAAGGAGGGCGGCCATCGACAGATAGTCGAACCAACTGTTTGCTTCCATGACATAGCCCCCATAAGTAGCCTTCATGACCATCCTGGTCCGGTTTTCAGGTTGGAGCATTGTTGGCTGGAATGACTCTCTTGGCTCGCCTTCATGGACCAGAGACCTGGCTTGGTCCTCGTCTTTGATCCCCCACTCAGTGAATGGCCAAGCCTCCAGGAACCGACTGCCGTTGTAGTTGGGAATGAGTCCACAGCGGGATAAGCCATCCGCAATGGCAGTTGCAATGACGTTCTCAAATGCTTGGGGAGCATCGTTCTGTGTGTCGAAAGTCTTATCGAATAACACTTCTATAGTTGTCTGCCTTGAGCCAATAGGAGGGAGCCAAGGCAACCCATGGGATGGCTCATTCGGTAAAACTGGTGACAAAATGTTGTACCAATCCGTAGAGAGTCTAATCGAGGGCCAAGATCCGTCAGATGGAGGCGTCCGGTGAAGATAGCCAAGTCTTTCTAGATGCTTTGCCTCGGTTTCGACAAGATTCCTGACTCTTCCAAGGTGGAACTCATGGCTAAGTTGATTGTGAGATCTCATCTGCATTTTTGTTGTTCCACTTGACCACCGAGCATCAATAGAGCAAGTCAAAACGTTTGAGCGCGGTCTTTCCTCATCGTTGGTTCGTTCCCAGTTTTGGCCTAGAAGGATAACCAAGTCCAGAGAATTTCCAGTAACCTGCCACGTTTCAACAGGAAAGATTAGTGTTCTTCTTCTCTCCTGAAACATCTCTCCTTTCAGTGGAGACGAGCTATTATCGAGAATGCCGCGCGCAGCGAGGTCCTCTTGTATATATCCCAACACGTTGATTTCAGTTGGTATTGGCTCTGGCAGCTCTTTTCCTGGATTCTTGATTTGAGCGTCCCACCAAGGATCTGTGTCGCGGATGCTTGCGATTTCAACGGTCAGATTCGTCCCCCAGAGCCAAACCATTCCCTGATGTCGGCATTTGACTCGAACAACTGGAACCTTGGTATCGACCTTGAAGATTATAGGATCAGCCCACTCAAGATGAGATGGATAGGGCATTCCCAGAAGCTCATGGTCAAGAAGATACTGGAGGGCTGACCGGTGAAGCCCGCGAACCGCATCTTGTAGGGTGGCGGTCGCCGAATGCGCCGTGTAAGACCAAGTGTTGGAGTCATGACGAAGGGCAGGCTGCGAATATACAATCTTTCTCATATTGAAGTCTCGCAACTCAAAAGAGAACCCGGTGTTGAGATGGTTCCACCAGTGATCGTAATACTGGTAAAGGGGAAGAAATCTCGCCGAGGGACATCTATTGTCGACGAACTGTACATCCTTATGTGTGCAATTGGCCTCTGAATAATAGTCGGCTGTCAGATTTGTAGGCCAGAGATGCTCTGAACTGCCTGCACTACATGTCAGCCTGCGGAGGAGGTAGAGCTGTTTGTCTCACCGTTCAGCCAGTAGATACCACCGCCAACTGGCCAGTGCTTTTGTCTTGGAATCATAAGAACGGCAGCTGCAGGACCAACCACAAGAGCCAGCAAGCCGCTGATGACAATAAATACAAGGGTGCCATACTGCTTGCACTGCTGCTTTGGGGACATCGTCCTATCCCAGGTTAAGCACCCCAGGAATTCGGCTTGCTCCTGCAGTGCGAGGGAGTGGATCCGAATTCCGAGGACAATGAGGGATGGACGCCTCTGGGCCGTGCCTTGCAGGGGCACCGTGCAGATGAGGTCCTAGAGCTTCTGCTATCCAGAAGAGACCTGAACCTGTACCACATGGACGCCAACGGCCGCACTCCCTTGTCAATGGCTAAGGATAAGGGGGAAGTGGTAATGAAGTTGATTCAAGCATCTCTACGCCTCAACCCAGTCGACGACGAGAGGGCAGATGTGCCAGACGGGGGAGAAGAGGAGCAGGCGATACTTCGCGCAGGCACCACCTCGAGGGATGACTTTTCCCCAGCCCCAAAAGGTGATAGCTCGGGGGGGGCCACCGTCTCGCTACATTTCTGGCGAGTGTGAAAGAGAAGTTCGCATTAAGTTGGAGCCACAATATACACAGGAATCAGGGTATCGCGGTTCGACTCACGCCCCGCGGCTTTGCATCAGGTGCGAAACCATCGACTTGACGGAAGCTGTCTCACTCCGCCCAACAAAGTGCAGTGGACGAGTCATTGCAGACTTGGGAGGGCTAGATCGAACCCCGGTACCAGATATTTGTGACTTGTGCAAACTGATGCATGCCGTACAGCCCCAGTCCGCCGCTGACAAGGCCGATGAAGATTACCAGTTACGGGCATTCTCAAGTACCAACATATTGCTTTGCGAGAACGCGGAGAAATCCCACAAGAGATTCCTGACGGGATGGATCGACATCGTCTTCATAGCCGTGGTTCCCGCTAACTCCTCTGCAGATACAGGCGACTACCCTGCCTATCCTATCACAGATGAAGCGACCCCATGCGACAAGGTGTTGTCTTGAGGCTTCATCAGTCGAGTTGGCTCCAACTGCCCCTCTCGATTGCGCTCTTGTTCCGTCTTCCCTATCTCGAGCAACAAGATAGCCTACGGCTCGTTGCGGTCGTGGATCAACAGCTGCATTCAACACCACGCCCTACTCGCAGCCTGCAACCCCCAATCCCGCCCTTCCATCCCCGAATTTCGCCTAATTGACTGCAATTCTCGAAAAATTGTATCCCCAGATGCCCACGTTTCATTTGTGGCTCTGAGCTATGTATGGGGTATCATTCCGCCTGCCCAAGGCACTCACTCGGGGAATTCTACCAGCCTTGATGACACCCGCGTCGAGCCAGTTGTCGAGGACGCCATCTACGTGACTAAGAAACTTGGATATACACATCTATGGGTCGATCGGCACTGCATACGCCAGGACAACGATGAGATCCAAGCCGTACAGCTTCGGCACATGAACGCCGTCTACCAGGCCGCCGAGGTGACCATAGTCGCCGCAGCCGGAAACGACTCCTCCTTCGGCCTTCCTGGTGTCAAACGACGGGCGCGCAGACCCCAGGTCTCTGCCGAGATACAGGGACACATGCTCACCGTGATCCCTCCAGACCCGAGTCGTCTGGTCAAGTCAAGCAAATGGGCGACCAGAGGGTGGACCTATCATGAAGGCCTGCTCTCTCGTCGCCGTCTGTTCTTCACTGAGCACGAAGTCTCGTACGAATGCTCAGGGATTCTTTGTCGAGAGACGATCGCGCTGCCGGCACACATATTAGAGCGGGAGTCCGGTCTCTCTCAGCGACTTCAGGAGTCTTCATGGTTATTCCCACGCGAGCCCATTTCGGCTTTTTGCCAAGGGGGCTTAGCTAGGGCGCTGTTATATCGGCTGCCTGAGTACACGGCCCGAGACCTGTCTCGCGAGTCGGATATTTTGAACGGTATGCTTGGCGTTTTCCAGGTCTACGGAACACTGGAGGACCGCCCAGTTCACCACCTCTGCGGCATCCCGATACAACCTGGCATTGAGTGGAGAGGGTGGGATGATGGGAGAAGTCTTGAGTGGTTCGCCAATGGCATGGCCTGGAACCTGCTGAAGCCCGCTCGTAGGCGCACGGGGTTCCCCAGCTGGTCATGGACCGGCTGGAAGGGCGCGGTGGCGCCGCCGAATTCGTTGGAAGATATCTCCCAGGTGGACCTTATTCCTACACCAGACGTTGGTTGTCTGTCTCTCTCCTCTTCAGATAACAACCAGGACTCGTCTTCTCAGGATGCCGAAAAAGGGTCGTGGATCGAGGTTTCCATCCTGGAACAAGACAAGCCACCCCTTCGATGGCACGAATACGAAACGCTCCCTGGCGCTGAGAAGATGTCCAGGTCACGTGCTATACCTGCGAGCTTTAACGGCCCAGGTTGAACTCCGTGAGGTGAGCGAGGAGAGAGGTGAGTTCGGTTGGCATGCTACTGTTTGCACCAACGATGAAGTGATGGAAGGCCCCTTTTACTTGACCAAGGACACATTCGATGACGAGAGTTTCTACCGCAGGTTGCGAGGAGAATCGTGGCTAAGTATTCTGTTAGGGATTGACGAAAGACCGGATGATGGCTTAATCCTCTACTTACTCGTATTAGAGAAGAATCACAAGTCAATGGCAGTGGGAAGATGGGAGCGGATTGGTTTGACTAAGGTTTCGTGGTATGATACTAAACTGCGCGAAAATATGTTTCAACAGAGGGCTTTAGAGCTTCAATAGATGAATACTACAGGAAATAAAGAATGAAATACATATAATAGTTTAAGACTTAAAGTAACTAAGATGTTGCCAACCTTAAACTCAGACCAAGTCTGCTTTATTATAGTATTAGGTGCAAGCCATGGAAATCGCGAAAGAGCACTTGTTAATGAAGTTCAGACCGAGCCTTAAGGAGAAAAAATAGCATTTATCTTTATATAGCCTTGAAGTCCTATATGGCCAGTCTAAGGTCCGACCTCGTTAACCTTTTTTCTTTAATTTAGTTAAGTAGGTACTGGACTGAGATCGTCCCCCAGGAACGATATAAAAGGGCGCGCCAGGTATCGGCCTAAGAACAGCTATCTTACTATTTTGTAGTGAAAAAGTAGGTCCTTGTAGGGGTAGAGGCTTTATGTAATTAGCTAGGACGGCACAGCGGCGAATAGGAGCGTCGGGAAGTAATAGGGAATAGGGGCCAAGGTAGGTGTTTTTAATCAAAGAGGGCCGGGCTTTATAGACAGGAGGTCGTTATAGAAGCAGGTGCTGTCGCACATGGACTGAACAGAGCCAACGGTGGAGCGATAAGGAATGTGAAGAGCAAGGTTTCGAGCCAAAAAGCTAAAGTAGCCATAGATAATAGTACGAGGATGCTACTTAAGTCCATATTACCGACGTCTCTAATGAAATGCCACAGACGCCTATGCAGTTTATCTGGTCCTACGATGACAGACCTCTGGAAACAAGGCACTGTTCGGGAAGAGCGGCCACTGCTAGTATAGCTGCTCTAATGACAAATGAATCCAGAGTCCAAGTCATGAGCAATACCGCGCTGTCCTCTATTCTCTTCTCAATAATCTTCTCGATTTCTTCGCGGTAGAAAGGCAATCTGGTTCGTCAATCGCACTGAAGAGAGCCTATAGAAGTATGATATGCCTACGAGGGTTTGTGAGCACGGCATCTACTCGTTGCTCATAGACCTAGGCCGTCTATTGCATGAGTCTCGACAACACACGACCACCTTTCTCTCTTGGTTGCACGCCATGATGGGACGGTTCAATGATCAGGTCAGTGCCTTCCATCCCGACTAGGCGAAATACTTCCAGAGATTAGCCAGTTACAGGTAGGTGAAAGGGTCACCGTGTTACGATCCGACCAAACCAACTTTGTCCACAATGAACACCGAACACAATCTTGAAACATGGAGGCATTGAGATAAAGTCTTATCCAAACAGTATACTCGGCTAATAGGCCACAGCCGTACAATAGGCCACCTTTACTGCGACATAGCCCCTTCTAAACATACGCATTGGCTCGAGCAGCTCTCTACTATCTGAAGTGTGTCACTGTCTATGCTATCTATCTCCCCGTAGAGAATTATCCTTGCCCGCCTCTAGCACAAGTTTTATATCCATAGATATATACGACTATATACCGCTACGTCCTATCTAATTCTTAAGTCTAATCTTAATAACTACTATAAATTTAAGTAGAAATAATTTCCTAGTTTTAGCAGGGCGTTTATAAAGGCTATTAGACCCTTTTACTATATAGAACTACTCTAAAGGGGATCTAATCCTAAGTTTAATTACTACTAGAAACTTACTTATATTAATAAAACTATATAGATAACCTCTGGAGTCTACTAGAACTACGCAGAGTGAGATAACTCCTCCTAAATATAAGTTGACCCCTATACTTTACCTTCAATCGTCTAAGCTATTCTATCGCAGCACTAAACCTTGCTTTTTGCTCTGTCTATTGCTGTTGGAACTCCCGCTCGAAGAGGCAAGGAAGAAGCCGATGGTGATGGTATGGGCTCCAGACTTTGTGGAATCCGCGGATCGCGCGGATTGTAAATAGAGAGTTCTCCGCCGTTGATAGAGCAGCGCAGCTGCTTTCTGTGGGCATGTACTTATTAGTTTTAAAATAACAATCCTAACCCTTGTAACCTATCAGCACATTAACCACTTTTAGAAAGCTCTTATGAGTCATTTTGAGTCGACTGACAATCCTACCTAAATAAAGGATACGCGGCTATTAGCAGACACGTCCTATATCTTGCGATTCACCGTACAGCTTGGTTGATCACACCTCAGCAAAAGACTTGCAACACCTAATTTTCTCGACTATACAAGTCCACAGAATGGATCATCCCGATGTTCATGTCATCACCAGACACACCGTTCAGAGCGCTGGTCTGACAGTGCCCACGTCAGCAACATCTACAGATACGATATTTCCCTTTCTCCTCGGTCCATTGGATCACCTTGGCTCCCCTGTCATACTAGTTGGCGTTGTTTGGGTGTACGAGTCCTCTAGTACATGTCCAAAGCCTGCCCCAATCGAGACATTGACCTTGGCTCTGAGCCGTCTCTTGGACTATTACCCACACCTGACGGGCCGTCTTCATATTGCCGCCTCGAGTGGGATCCGTGTTATCAGTCAGAAAGAGACTGGCATTCATTTTTATGAAGCAAAGTGCAATACATCGTTGTTCAAGTTCTACAAGATGTCAACTGAGGAGCTATCCCTTGGTCTCGGCGATCTTGGTGGAACATCTGTCGCGCTGATGGCACCCTGGGAGGTTTCCAAAGAAAGCGTTCAACGCGAACCGTTATTGCGTGTTCAGCATACGAGATTTGCCTGTGGGTCCATGGCACTTGGAATTCGACTTGCCCGCGTCATGGCTGGAGCTGGAGGCTTCTTGCAGCTCTTCCGGCATCTGGCTGAATTGCATCGGGCTGTAGCACACAATGGGATGGAGGAACCTACACTGAAGAACCCACCACATATTATGCCGTTTATGGTGGAAGAAATGGCTGGATATATCGCAACCAAAGACACCCCAACAACATCTTTGCACCAACCAGCTGGCTACTCTACTGAGCGCATCGTGGAAGAGCCAGCCTTGGCACGCGACGCTCCAGAAGTCATAACCCCAGAAGCGATAGCGCCAGCTTGTCAGGTCATTGGTCGAGAAATCCGGTTCACGATATCAGAACTCGCAGCTTTGAAAGCAAGTGCTATGCCCCCCGACGGCGATTCCTGGGTATCGACCTTCTCTGCGCTATCGGCCCATATCTGGCAGCGCTCCCAGATAGCGAGACTACGGACAAAGGCCCCGGCGCAGGGATGTGGTGACTTGGCCTTGCAACCATGTGCGTTCTTTACTAGCGTTGTTTTTTCTTCCAAGATCAGTCTTCCTCAGCCTTGCTTCCCAAGTGCCGTTGTCACGCCATCGGTCCAGCTCCCCGCATCGGAACTCGTAGATGCACCACTCTGGCGTGTCGCCAAGGCCATACATGATGCAACACGTGCCGTCTCTCCAGAGATGGTGCGAAATCTGGGAAATTGGGTAATAGCACAGCCTCGGAAACAGGATATCCGACAAACAACCACATTTGGAACCAACTCAGGAATCACCACGACTTGGAACAAGTACTCTCTCTATACAGGCGCAGATTTGGAGATCCCACCAACCATTGCATGTGTTCCGTTCATTCCAACCAATCTTGTTGATGGTCTTGGGTTTTTCCTTCAACCACGAGAGGGGAAAGGGGATATCATTGTGGCTTTAGCGTTAGAGCAGGCCGTTTGGGAAAACTTAGATAATGACGCGAACTGGCCTGTCACGACCCATGGTTCCGTCCATCCTGTTGCGGATAGTCGGTAGGGAGGTTTGAGAAGTTTCCCTTCATGGATTATTGGATGCCTTGTTGAAACTGACTGAGAGGAGGGTTTGGACCCTTAAACAACACCGTCTACCCCATATCTGAGAGCAGTTCAAGCTTGGTTATAGCAGTCAAATGCTCATAAAGGAGTAGCACCTTCAAGAACCTCTACATGAAATAAGGCAGACCAGTGGGGTCACGATTGGGCAGGAGAATAGGGTAGGGTAGGTGACCGTGTCTCAGACCACGTGATAAGATGATGGGAGCCAGACATGTGACCTTGCAATCGCAGCCACCTGACAGCGGCGCTAGTCCGCATTCAGCAGAGCAACCAATATCACAATCGCGAATAAAAACAAAAATAAAAACAGCAGGGCCAAGTATCGACTTATAGACCCGAGTCTTAGTTAGCGGGAGGCATCATCACCACAGTGAAGAATGACAGCTTCTAAGGCTTTTGATCGGTTCATTCTTGATTGGCTTTCTGCGATTCAAGACTCTTTGCCGCCTAATTCATCCCCATCTCCCGATCGCTTCTCAAAGGACGCTTCACGGGACGCCTCCAAGGACACCTTGAGCCACTCCTCAATCAAGCATCCTACGAAGCGTCTCTTATCGCCTCCGATGACAGATGAAAATGGCTCCCCTTCTAAGCGGCCACGACCAGACCCCGATGCAACTCCACGTAAGGCCTATTCGATAAGGCTCAGCGATACGGCTTCATTATCGTCATCCGGACTCAGCGATACTCATTCTGCAACTTCCGAATCGTTGCCCAAGCGCGCTCGAACCGCCAGAAGCGGGAATAGTAGCCCTAAGAAAAAAGGTATTTCTGCCATGCGTATGGACAGAATAGTGACTCATCTGTCGTTCAATGGGTCCGAGCCGCTCCCCGATGCTCTCGATATCATAGTGCAGGATATCATGCGTGACAGTATCGGCATTGATATTATTACCGCCCAAGATAAGGTGAGCTGGCGATAACTGTAGTCTACACGCCACACCACTTGCCCTTGAAATAGATGGAGCTTGAGAAACGAGCGACGGCAGGCGGAAAACACGAGTCTCTATTTCGCAAAGTCCTCAAATCGAACCCGGTAGATAGAGCTGGAGTTCGAGAGAGCTTGGGGAGGCTGCCACCTCTGGATGTTCTTGTCGACATATGGCAAAAGGCCCAGAGGTGCTAAGATAAAGGTCATTCTGAAGCAGGCTGGAACTGCGTTGTGCACTATCCGTTGATGGAGTTGGCGCTTAAGTACGCCAATGTCACTACACACGAAACTGCCGATGACGCCTCAAATCAAGAAGAGATCCTGATAGACGTTGTCAATGAGTAAGTAAATAGAGTTGGGAGAGCATGGTGGTGTTGCGATTAACAAGGCCACAGAACGACAGCCCAGATCTGCCCCGTATATGCGCCCACGACGTTGGCCACCCAGCACAAGAAAAAGGTTGACTTCTGTCTGCTCGTCGAGCCAATACAAGGCTCCGATGCAGCAGACTATCTTTCCAAGAAATCACAACTTTCGCCGCACGAGTCCATCAACCACACAGACTTTGTCCCGCTCCGTGCTTGTCCTATCAGTGTCAGTATCGAGACAAAGCTCAGCGGCGAAGAGTGGCAATCCGCCATGTCGCAACAGACCGTATGGCTCTCGGCTCACTGGAACTGTCTCGAGCGGCTCACAAACAACTCGCAGCTAGCACGGGACGAACTGTGCTTTCTACCCGCCATCATCGTGCAGGGGCATGACTGGACATTTCTGGCCGCGACAAGGGGCGACGTGATTAATGAGAGGGGCATTCGACAGACGATCATTTGGAATAAGGTGTGTTTTGGATCGACGGATGGACTCAGGGGGATATGTCAGATCATCAAGGTTCTGCAGCGGTTGGCGCAGTGGTCTCAACGGAAATACTGGCCTTGGTTCAGCAGGTTTGCCATGAACAATCTTGAAGGATAGCGGGGTTATAATATATAGTCGTCCCTATTACCGGAAACGAGTAGAAATTGTATTAATGCAATCTTGAAGTCAATGGGTGCTTTCTTCTAATATGATATACTCATATTTATGGCAAACTATTCTTGAAATTGCTTCTAATCATCACTACATACTTCCTTTTCTCTCGAACCCCAGAACTTCCCATGGGCACGGTTGCAGTTCCAGCCCGCCTTGAAAAACAAAAGCCCAGCAACTTGCGTTTATTCTTCCTCCTCACATGAGAAAATGAAGGATCCCGCCCCGAACCCCAGATTTTCTGGTCCCCAGAAACGACGCGCCATGAGCTACGCTACGCTGACAGCGTGCTTCATTATCATCCTCTTGGTCTGCCTCGCTAGGCGGGACGCATACCTGATCCCGTAGACTCCACGCTATGGGGATGGCAAGACTAGCGCCAGCACTACTTCAACGTCCCCCTACGGCCGATTTCCTAAGGCTAACGACCCATTTCACTTTATCCCCTGCACCAACTTATGCCTTCCTCTCCAAGTTGAGGCCCCCGACCTAGACCAGACATGGGCCTCTCTCTTCAACCCCGACCCTCAGCAATGGAGTTGTGCTCGACGGTCCGGAAAGCCTGGTCGATCTGCTCGTTGATCTCGGTGGGGATCTTTTCAACTTTGCCCTCGGGATCTCATCCTCCTGGAAAAGCTTAGCCCCGAGTCTGAGGACAGCCGACTTAACCTACGCAGTGTACTAGATAGTGTCTCCAACTTGAATAGCTTGGCTGTAAGAGTATCGCTCTCTGTTGCCGGTGCATACTCCCGGGTAGCTGTAAAACTGGAGGCTGGACATTGGTTCTTGTCGTAAGGGTTGTATTTATGTAGAGGAATTGGTTGAAAAGCATAGAACATCACGGTGTACGGAGCGAGAAATAGCCGAGACGTCTAGTGATATGACTATGGAAGCTACATTCCACGCCCCACGGAGCCTGCTGAGCAAACCTTGAGCTTGTTGGATATCTTGCTCTTTGCTATGCCGTTCTTTGGGGAATGTTCTCTGCTCCCCATGATTGTGAGCTCATCTCGACGTCGATTCGTAAGCTGATCCGATGTGGGGTCTCCGGCCCGACCGGAATGTGGATTCCGCAAAAGCGGGTCTACTCACCGCACGTAAAGCATCATTTACCGGGAGCAGTCACGGAGTACAGCTTCGTTCCTTTGCTCTATCTTGTATACATCCTCCCTTATCTCAAGATGACTGACGCGGCTGCTACTACCCTAGCCGGCATCCCGACTACTGCTGCACCCTCCGGCACACAGCGGAACTCATTAAGCCCTTCTGGGAAGCCTGGAGTCCGCAGCAAGTATGCTCCAAAGGCGTGTCAAGAGTGCCGCCGGCGCCGTGCAAAAGTAGGCAGGACTCGTCTGGCATGTCTATCTAACTAACAACATGCTAGTGTGACGGAGTACACCCAGCAGCATGCTCCCGATGCGTTGGTCGCCACTTAACATGCGTCTATACTACCGAGGATGACGGCCGTGGGACCGCCCCAAAGTCATACGTGCGCCTCTTGCAGGCTCGTATTAGTCTCTTAGAAAAGATTCTGTGGCTACATTCTATCGACGTCGACGCTTCTGCGGCCCAGTTGATGCAGCAGAATACTGTGCCGGCTACAACAACGTCTCTGACTGCTGGTGGTTCAACTGCCGCTTTTGATCAACTCCAAGATGCCTTTGAGGGCATACTTTCTCTTGATAAGTCGCAAAACTTTGACCAGGATGGACAGGCCCGCTATTTCGGCCTAGCTAGTGGTCGTCCTGATCTCAAGGCGTGCAACGGTAGGCACTCATCGTTTGACTTGTGACATTGCTAATGCTACTCTACAGACGAGCCGGGTGACTCTCCACAAGAGTACTCCCCATCACCTTCAGACCTCTATGTCCAAATTCTAGGTGATCAACATGGGGTTGATGAAGAGCTAGAAACCCACCTCATTGAGCAATACTTCATATGGGAACAACCTTGGTTACAGGCCGTTGATGAGGCTCTGTTTCGTGAAAGCAGGGAGAACAATGGGCGATACTTTTCTCCTCTGTTACTGAACTGCATACTGGCCAGTGGCTCTCGCTTCACTGACCGAGTTGAGGTTCGCTCTGATCCGAATGACCCCAATACGGCCGGTCGTCTTTTCCTCGAGACGGCTGAAGTTCTTCTCCATTTCGAGCTAAAGCGGCCGAGTATCACAACGATTCAATCGTTGGCCGTGCTAGGTACCGTCTATCACGTTAGTTCGCGCAGCTTTTATCTAGGCGTTTCTACTTACTTAAAATGACAGGCCTTCGGACAAGACGCCGCCGGGTGGCTACATACCGGCATAGCCCATCGACTCATCTTAGACATGGGGCTTCATCTCGACCCAAGCTCTTTGGTCACTTCAGGTTGCATGAAGACAGAAGAAGCAGAGCTCCGGAGACAGATCTATTGGTCATTGTATTGCGTTGACAAGTTAGCAGCGGGCTACACAGGACGTGTTTGTAGCATGCTCGTAAGAGATTACGATTCTGGCTTTTACCGCAATACTAACCGGTATCCAAAGGACTTCCAAGGGGCTGTCGGCATGCCCACGATACCAACCCACGCTCAACAGTGCGATCATCGGCACACATTATATTCTGTCAGCCCGACTCTCCAGGTCTCACTTCATATAGCCTTGATCAAACTGTGTCAGATTTTGGAAAAGATCTTTTTGAACCTGTAAGCTACGCACAACTTGACCAATTCATACCTAACAGCTCGCAGGTATGCTCCGAAGAAGCTGGCTGTTGGTGACCAGCGACGGGACTTCTTCGACTCGTGCCTCCTTTGGTTGAAGAGTTGGTTTTATGGCCTCCCCACAGAACTCAAGCCCGTTCAGGGGGGAACACCTAATCGGTTCCCCCAGGCATATACCCTGTGCATGGTATACCACACGGCCATAATACTTCTCGCACGGCCTTATATCCAGAGGCAAGGGCTCACAAACGCCGGGCCCGATCCTCTAGCACAAAAAGCTACAGGTATCTTTCTTGAGGCTGCACGAAATATCGCGACTTTGGGCGACCAATATCGCCAAGTCTTTGGCAGCTTTCGGAAAAGCCCGATCACGGCCACTTATGCCAACCTTTCCGCTGCGTTGGCCTTGCTCAGTGCTCAGAATCAATACAGAGCTCGGTCAAATCAGGCCGACACTGCAAAGATCAAGTCCTGTATCCAGACCTTGCAAGAACTTTCGACTGCTTGGGTGCCTCCGGGGCAGTATCGCTGTAGTATTCTTAAGATGATACAAGATCATCCGGCGTTTCAGCAGGGTGAGGCAGCAACCTCTGATGCTTTGACGGATCACTATGACTTTGATCTGAATCCCACCTCTGAAGACATTGATACAGAAAATTCGACGCAACCTGCCAATGGGGTATGGCCTGGCCCGTTAGCTGACGAGATGAGTTGGCCGTCGTGGATGTCGATAATAGGGGCTGACCCGAGTATGAGTGAGTTCCTGGCAACCGAGGAGTCACTGCCATCTCAGCCAGAGAACAACTAACCATGGAATAGGTTTGATATGAATTGGTTTGGATCTTCATTACCGGGAGATTCTGCATCTAGCTAATATTAATCATTGAGTATGTTCGCTACCGAATCTGCTCCGATCCTACCATTTGCATGACAATTTCTCCATTGGCAAAGCAATAATAAGTCTATGGCCGTCCCACAGTTTTCTAAGCAGCTGGACTATTTTATCATGATACCTGCTTGACTGCTGTTTTATTATGGGTCAAGAATCGAGGTTGACTTAGGTTGACCCCATCTTCAAATGAGGCATGGTAATCAGATAGCGCGTTTGGAACTTTGCTAATCACAAGTGGAATATACATTCCGCCACTGGTTGCTAGAATCATGATCTTCTCTCATCCCCCGCACCCGCGGAATCTAGATTCCATTCATCGTTGAGTTAGCAGCAAACCGCGCTCCCCTGAGCCTGCAAGACCAGGTCTGCATAAGTCACCGTTCGCTAGACGAGTACCTAACCACCAACTTTCAGCGGCCGAGGCTTGACTCGAGTCAGTCTCTCTCACTCGGAGCTGTCTAGCACCAGAATCATAATGGCGTTAAACGACAAAGGCATCGAGGCACTGGCCTCTCAGTTGACGCTTGACGAGAAACTCAGTCTCATGGCAGGTGCATCAACATGGCGGACCACAGCAATTACTCGCCTGGGCATCCCAAACATGGAGGGACTCTTCCGTTACACTTGAGCAAGTTTGTTTTATCATTGACATGATCTAGCTCTTGGGTGGCCCATCTGGCGCCCGAAGCGACATCTTTGGCGAGAGTGTGCCTGCAGCCTTCTTCCTAAGTGGTGTCAGCCCAGGTGCCACATGGGATGCACATCTCTTGTATGAGATAGGCGAAGCTCTTGCATAGGAGGTATTGATCCTTGGACAATGCCTCTGCTCAACTGATGCTTACTACGTCCCCAGTATAAAACCAAGTCGGCCTCTGCTATTCTAGCTCCAACCATGTGTATTTATCGTCATCCCCTCGGTGGGCGGACCTTTAAATCCTTCAACGAGAATCCTTATCTGACAGGGAAGCTTGCCTCTGCTCACGTACGTGGCGTGCAGTCTGGGGGAATAGCTGCGACACTAAAACACTTGTCGGTTGGTAATCTCGGAGCTAGTAAAAGATGAAAGCTATTCTGTGTGAATAGCCCACGACCAAGAAGCTCTCCGCTTCAAGTACAACGCCATCATCTCCCAACGTGCTCTCCGTGAGGTCTATCTGCTCCCTTTCCAGATGGTTGTTCGGGAAGCAGACCTATGGCATATGATGGAATCCTACAATTTGGTAAACGGACACCACATGGATTCCCACAGTGAGATTCTCACAGATATTGCTCGAAATGGGGGGATGGGAGGGGCTGTTTATGAGTGACTGGCGCGGAACGAACACGTCCGTCGAGGCAATCAATGCTGGATTGGATCTTGAAGTGCCTGGCCCACCAATCAAAAGATCCAAAGACGCCCTCGAAGGCCCCATCAAGGAAGAGCTGGTTGACTTGAGATGCGTAGACGATTCACTCCGGTGCCTGGTAAACCTCTTGCGCAAGACAGCCCGTTTCCAAGATTCTGAAGACAGCCCTGAATTCTGCAAAAACGATCTAGACGTCAACAGCCTGCTACTTTGGGCCGCTTGCGCCGGCATCGTCATGCTCAAGAATGAAGCCAACGCTCTCCATATCGAGCCTTCAGAGAGCATCAAGAAACTCGCCACCCTCGGCCCAAATGCCAAAAAGGTCGTCGCTGGTGGCGGAGGCACTTCATATATCAGAGCGCCATACTGGACATCTGTTTTGAGTCAGTGGAGAAAGAGTTCAACGGCACGCCGGGTGTTGCTGTTGACTGTTTCATTGGCTACGACCTCAACGCTGAGGTAGCCGCAACAACGCACATGTGAGTTACCCTGATACAGTCAAGGCAAATCTGGTCTAACTTAAACCAACGATAATCTCTACAAATGTGTTCTTTATTACAGTTGAAGCAGGCCCTCGATGGGTTAACTGAGCCTGAAGATCGATAATCTCTACTTTGTAGCTTACGGCGTGATGCCACCTGAAATCAACCGCGAGACCGACTTTTCATTCCGTATTGGCGCAGTCCTTCGGCCCTTGACCTCTGGCCAACATCAACTATCCCTTGCCAGCATTGGACATTCGAAACTCTTTCTCGACGGGGTTGAAATTGCATCCCAATCCGGTGCCTTTGACGAGAAGGGTTCTTTATTCTTCACTTCCGGCAGTGAAGAGACGATCTTGTCTCTTGAACTCGAAACCGGCAAGGATTGCGAGATCCGCGTTGATTATTACTCTCACGATAGGCAGCTCAACAAAGCTCTACTTACTGAGATGGATCCCATGGAAGATAAATTCCAAGGAGTGAGGATTGGGTACCAGGAGCAAGATACTGTCGATCAGGTCAAGGAAGCCGTCACGCTAGCTGGGGATGCAGATGCTGCGATTGTCGTTGTTGTCCGAGATAAGGAGTGGGAAACGGAATGCCAGGACATTCCGTCATTCGAGCTACCTGCGGAGCAAGTCAGGTTGATTGAAGAAGTCGCCGCAGCGTGCAAACGTACCATCGTGGTTATCCAGGCGGGAACTCCTGTGGAGATGGATCCATGGATTAGCAAGGTTCAAGCGGTGTTTTATACTTGGTACCAAGGCCAGGAGCCAGGCAATTCAGCCACATCGGTACTCGTTGGTAAGTATAACCCCTCTGGACGTCTTCCCATCAGTTTCCCAAAGAGAATAGAGGATTACCCTGCTTTCTCATCCTTCCCTGGAGAGCAAGGGGTGTCTGAGTATACTGAGGGTGTTTTTGTCGGGTATAAGTGGTGGGACTTGACAGGCACGCAGCCCAACTTTCCTCTTGGCTTTGGGCTCTCTCACCACACCTTTGAGGTCAAGGTAGGCCAGATTAGTTCTCATGTTCTCCTGAGAAACTCTGTCTTGACTATTTCTGTTAACGTGCGCAACACTGGCGGCAGTAGCCTCCCTTGTCGAGAGACGGTTATCGCTTGGGTCGCTCAAAGAGGTCAGACGCGGTTGCGACGCCCCCTAGGTAGTCAAGGTCCTAGATGAGATTACTTGAGTTCATACACCAAGCTAGACTTGGGGAATCATACGCACGGCAATCATCGATTTTCTCCATGTGATCAACAGCCCTCGAATACAGGTAAACCTAAGGCCATTCCTGAAAATATATGATTCAAGTCTGTCAAACTCCCTCGCCTCCGAGATATCTTTGTCTTCCTAGCGGATAGCGTCTGACCCGGCCCAGTTTAAGTCAAACCCCTTATAACTCTGTGATGTTGATGTCAAGATCATATAGCCCGCAGTCACTGTGGAAAGAATTCCGTTCCTGGCAATGGGTTGAGGTATGGCAGCGACAGGTAACTTGGGCAGTTGGGGAGTCCAGCAAGTGGCCATCCACGCAGTTGAGAGCTCTACAGCAGTGAAAGAAACCAATCGTAAAATGTGGAAACAAATCATCAAGCCGTAGATTGATCATCTCTGGAAGTAAGAAGAATGGAATCGAAGGTTGCTTAATTATTCTCAAGGCAACATTGTGATGATTGTTGACTATTATCTCTACTTTAATCATCTGAGGGCGGAATATATATTCCTCACCTATTAATAATGTTAATGTTCATGACGACGCCCAAAGACTATTAGCCACAAAATCAGAGAACATGCATTAGTAATCGTCAACATTATTTATTGGCCGAGCTCTCGAGAATTGGGTTCTCGATCTTGCAATCTTATGAGCCACATCCCCCTTAACCACCACTGAAGCTGATCTCAAGCACTATTTATCATCATTCACTAAGCAAGCACACGATCGCAAGACCCAATATGCCACCCGTTCAAGTTGCCATCGTTGGTGCCACTGGAGAAACAGGAGCTTCAGTTATAGATGGGCTGCTTGAATCGCCGAAAACCAAATTTGTACGCCAATGCCTCCATCATCCCGTATCCACACAGCAGCAATCAACTTGCTAAGTACAAAGTGGATAGGAAATTACTGCTCTGGTTCGGCCCGAGTCTCTGGAGAAGCCAGCCTACAAGGAGCTCAAGAACCGTGGTGTCAAGGTAGTCTCAGCCGACTTGAAGGGCGATCAAGACACGCTCGTCAGGCTGCTATCTGGCATCAACATCGTCATCTCGGCGATATTTTTTGGCAGCCTCGCTGATGAGATCCCTCTTGCCAATGCTGCGAAACTTGCAGGTGTCAAACGGTTTGTCCAGTCTGCTTTTATGATTATCATCCCTCCAAGAGGGGTTGTCGATTTTCGTGAAAAGGCAAGGTTATTTCCAGTTTCCCTCTATTCGCAAAATACTGACACGGCCCAAAGAAGGAAGATATTCTCAACTACATTCAGAAGCTTCATTTGCCATACACGTACCTTGACGCTGGCTGGTGGTACCAACTTACCTTGCCTCGACTTCCATCTGGTCGTTTAGACTCTGTGCTGCCTGTATACGATTCAGAGCCGCGGCTCGGCGTGGATGGGAACGTTCCGAGTGCACTTGCCGACATCAGAGACATTGGCAGATACGTTGCCAGAGTCATCGCTGATCCACGCACATTAAACAAGAAAGTTCATGTGTACAATGAAGTCCTTACTAGGAATCAAGTTTATGGCCTAGTTGAGAAACTGAGTGGCGAAAAGCTGGAGCGTAAATACGTTTGTCTCTCCTATTCCTCACGATCGACCGCCTTCCCTATTAGGAATGAAAACAAGAAAAATGATACGAGGCTAACATTCTGTTATGTAGATATCGGAAGAAGAAATCATGGCTCGCATCCAGAAAGCTCGATCCAATTTAGAAGCTAATCCAGAGAGCCCGGAGGCTTTTGGGAACCTTGCGACCAACCAGCTTCTACTATCTTGGGCTATCCGTGGAGACAACACACCAGAGTACTCTAAATACTTGGGTTATCTGGACGGTAAGGAACTGTATCCGGACTTTGAATACACAAAGTTTGAGGATTACGTCAAGGCAGCATTGGACGGGGCGGTCGACGGGGTTTACCAGCGGGGGAAATGATTCTTGTCGGCAGACAAGAAGGTGTGTCCCTCATGGTCGCAGCTTGGCCTATACAAATCACTGCCCTTCATGTTCGTTCAAGGTGCTAACTTGGTGCATTGATATACATCTTTGTAGCGATACCTAGCATCCCCAGAGCAGGAGTTCGGACGGCCAAGTCGGTAGGTAAACAAAGCCAAGCGCGTCGCGTTGTGGCGTTGTGATTGGGTGATAGTGATTGCTTGGAAGCCACTTGATTCGTCACTGTTAGATTACGGTAATTTGATTCGCTGAACATTAGACATTGCTCTAGGGTAGGCAGGTAATAATGGACGTCAACGATACACTGCAAACCAGAGGGTCAACATAAAATGGGTGACGCGTCTGTCATGGGTGTGGATTGCTGGAATAGACAAAGTAGTTGATGAGCTGAATGGCTTGGGGATATTACACGTCACTTTGTTCCTGGGGCAACGTGTCACTGTAGAAAGTGTAAAAGCAGCGAATGATGGCTCTCTCCTACACAATCTTTCCGTTCCGTCTTACGCACTCACACCAACTCTTAGCTGCCATTAAGAAATAGACATCTGCTTCATCACCGACGTACTTAACATCAGACCGTTTCGGTGCCTTTATACCATGTGTTGGGGCGTAGTAGATGTGGTAGCTTTCATGTAATCCTAGAGTGCTATATCTCCTTCGACTAGTCAGATTCTTCGTTGCTAGGCCGTGGATACAAGCAAGCCTGGGTCCGGATCTGAAGCGTGAAGTTGCACCTAGGATATTGTCCCGCTTGGCTAATATATCGCTGGAATTTCAAACACGTATTTATTTCCCTTTTTGCTAGATGAAGACACCCTCCCACTTCGGCCACATGCCCCTTTCCTCTTCACTATTCTCCCCGCATACAAATTCTTTCAGCCCAGCGCGACCAAATAAGAGGTGGCGAGAGTGAGGGAAAAAAAACTTGGATAGACGACACTAAACAGGGCAACTTAATGTCCCTCTATGTCCTATGTTGCTGCCTTCTAGCTAAGCGCAGAGAGAAAAGAAGGAAAATGTGCGTTATAAGCTTATATACACATCGCTAGCTGCACGAGTATACCCCCGGAATTCGACGAAGCTTTCCTCCTCGGTGAGTTGGGCCCTGTGCGAGCAGATGCGTTCCTGTCCACTAGGCTCCGTTTACTTGGCACACACGCGAGCATAGATGTTGGTAGGGCTGGGGCAGCCATAGACCTTCTTGCTGCTAGGGGTGCTATAGCACTTGGCGTCATTTGCAGCACAATCGAACTTGTCGCAACCGGCGCCAGGGTTCAGGATGTTATGCTTGTCGGCAAAGGGGTTGCCGAATTCACTAGTGAGTCAGTGTGTCAGAAGCTATTCAAAAATAGTTGCTAAGAATTTTTACATACGTGCTGAACTCATCTGGAAGAATGTCAGATAACGCCATTTGGGTCGGCAGGGGTACACTTACAGTAAACATTATCAGGCTTTGAAGAGGTTGAGTAGCCAAAGAAGAGCGGCTTGGTGAGGGTCTTTGTAGTGGCAATCTTGATGGTCTATCAGATATGGCGTTAGTCACATTCCCCTAAGCTCATGGAATCACAAAGCAGCGGCAGGAATTAACGAACCGAGCCAGAAGAGCGCAAGTCTTCAGAGAACCGCTGACCAGGCTTCACGGTTGTGAGGGGACCAGGCGCTCCGTTGTTAGAAGGGTGAGATTGAACATAGATGGCGGTGGCGCAATCGTTGATTACGATAGCCTGGTTGGCAGCAGTAACGCTACCGACAGCGGCAAGCGCGGTAAAGATGCTGAACTTCATGGTGAAAGTGTTGGGATGGAGAAGAAGCTGAAAGTCTTGAGCCTGAGAAGGGAGGTAGTGAGGTGATCTGTAGTAAGGAGACTGGGCAAAGGCTGCTTTTTAGCTTGCGGTTCTGCTCTTCAATGTATCATAGGGGCCCACTATGACAGCAAGATTCATGCGGCCTTATTACCTATACGAGTCTGACTTGGTTGTATGCTTTACAAATTACCTAGTGAGATGGCTGAGGTAAGAGATCGGCATGGTTAAGTTGAGTTTCTAAATCCATCGCCGACTAAAAGAGCAAAAAAGTGGAATACACCCCGTCCCAAACCCGAGACATCCGACAGACCGCCTACCCGACCGCTACTGTATGGCAACATCACGAGCAATCCCTGGCCCTGAAATGAGGTCAATACGAGGCTCGATGGGGCTGATTTGGCAGGCCTACTCTCCTACCAAGCCCCATCGCTTCACTCACCAGCCTGATCAATAATTATTGGAATCTCGTATCCGAACGGCATGTGGGCATAGAAGTCTGATAATGGCTGAACAATTGCCGAGTTTACGAGAGAGGAAATTGAAAGGTGGATGCGCATTAAGCAAGGCAATATAAACTGAAACAATGATGGAGCAGTGGAGCAGACAAACAACATGCAGGGAAGCTTACCGCTTTGTTCTTCCCAACTTGCTTCGTCTTTTCCCTGTTGGCACCTGTGCCATGTTAGTAGCCTGCTAGTTGATCCTGCATATGAAAGGGCATTCGGGGTTCCTCTTGGACACTGGTCATGCTGATGCTGTAACCCTTTTGGTCTAGCTTCGCTTCTCAAATGTGGTCCTCTGGATTGCGAGGCTAGCCTCTCGGCAGTTGATGTTTTAGCTGTCTCGGTTTTTAAGCCCGGCATTTAAAGCCGTTTAGCCTGGCCAATCGCTTAAAGCCGTTAAATGATATCGCATCTCTTTTATTAAGTTATTCCCTACGGAGCTCTTACTATAATAATAAGAACAAAAACGACGGTAAATTTATCAAGCATACCTAGCATCTCTGCGCCATTCAACAACATTCATTAGTGGCTAATATGGTTTGTACTGAAAGGCGCGGGGCTTAACTATTGCTTGAAAGACCCCCCAAGAGCTAAGCTAGTTAGAGAAGAAAAGAGTTGTCAAAAGTCTGGAAGAACACCCTTCTATCCCAACTCCTCAATAGCCCTGCTCTAGAGCTTGCGGGTTGGTGTGCGCATCTCAAAGAGATTGTCAAGCTCGGAGAAAGACTTGCCCTTGGTTTCAGGGACGGCCCAAAATGCGACGAAGCTGAAAACAACCAGTGGCCCAAGGAATATAAGGTCGGCTGGGGAGGTGATATGTGAACCTGGATAGCATTAGCAACTTGATGAGTTAGATAGATTGGGGGGAAAGGGGAAGCAGCCGCCACCTAGGTGGGAGGAAGGTTGGCTGCAGAGCTAACCTGTGAGTCTAGATACTGTCAGCAACGTAATTCGAGAAGCTGTCGTCAGGGGCAATCGGTTGAACGATGGGGGAGGGAGCAGGGGTCCGGAGCTCCAAGCCGACACCCTGGTCTACTACATCGAGCAGACGAAGTCCGGTAGCTGATTCGAGCGTGAGTTGAGCACAGGCCAGACCAATTGACCAATCAGAAGAAGTTTTATGCTGTTGTTTCTGACTGAATAGAATGCCCTTCGGGCTGAATCAGACTAGCTCTAGGGCAAACTTGATTTTCTTTCTGCCAGTTCTAAAGAGGGACATTGTAATCAAGGGTCATAAGTAAAGACGAACTAAACAGTTTGGTGTAAAAGCCTTGGTGAATTCAGCCTGCGGTATGGAAGTTCTACTATTTAAGGTACCAAACTCATTAGGGAACGCACCCAGTTTTACCCGTATGATCCGACATATTCCATACTCTATGTAGAGAGAGCGAGAAACACCCTTTCATTAGATAGAAGATGAATGATGTTTTGAATCTAGGAGCTTAACCGCCTCCATCTCACAGGGTGCCATAAGTCTCGGCTATCTTGTCTATAGCCTCGACTCGCCATGTATCAGATTGTAAGTGGGTTCCCTGAGAAACGCTTAATACCATGTTCTGAGGCTTTTCCTTCGAATATTCTGGCCATTCAATGTCAAGGTCCGGGACTACTGTGGGCGTCAGTACATCTTGAATATGATATGTTTGTCAAAAAATGGGCAAATACGTACTCTGGTGAGAGTTAGGTGACTGGGTGGTTGCGAAGCTGATCCACATTCGGCTCATGATTTCTGCAAGCTTATAGTGCTTCTGTCGTTCAGCTGTGTTAGACGGGAAAGGGTCCTCATCGTAGCCAACACCCTGAGTGTTACCAAACACATAAGGCATTTCCTGGAAGTGAGCAGCCCCCAATATTTCTGGATTCATGGGAGCAGTTACCGTATCAAAAAGAAAGCTATAACTTGGAACCCCATGATTTGCCCATGCTCGGTTCGAAAGGCGACGGTTGGTAGAGAACATCATATCTCCCATCCATAAAGTTGCCCTGCCATACTGAGAGCCATACTGTTCACCTGGATTTGGAAGGACCGTACCCAAACCGCCCTCGGAAGGGTTATCAATCTCTTCCTGATAAAGCTCAGACCAGCGTCGGATGGACTCGTTGGAAATGCCTTGCTTGCCGAGAGAAGTTCCAATGAATTGTCTGAGGCCTTCTTCAGTATCGATGGGCTCCTTGACTTCTAGTTGAAGGAAGGTGGTACATTCGTTCCTTGTCGTTCCAATCATAAGAGGAACTCGGACAAAGCGACCTTGTCGTAACTGCGCGCTCAGGTTACCGACCATATCGCCATCAACGGTTATACGAGTTGGTAATTTCTGGCCAGCCTGCCTCATAATGTCGGCTGGGACTTCTCGAAGGCAGACAAGAGGCTGTGTGCTGTCCAAACAACCTGCTCGCTCAAGAACCTCTCGAAAATCGGCTTCTCTCTCCTTAGCATTACGAGTCGTTGCGATTGTCAAAGGGGGACCGCCGCTCTGAGCGATCGCACCACTAAAAAGCCCATCATCCCTACCACCATATGCCAAAAGGTGAAACCCAACTGAGAGGCCTCCAACTGACTCCCCCATTATAGTGACACGAGACGGATCACCGCCGAACTCGGCGATGTTCTCCTGGATCCACTTGAGGGCTTGTCGCTGATCTTGAAGGTTTAGATTCGCCAGACCAGCTTTTTCGATTTCGCGGCCTGGGAGGATACCAAAAGCCCCGACACGATAGTTGAAGGTGACGAATAAGATCGGAGTATTCATTTTCTTAGAGGTTTCGACGAGGAAGGTTCCGTTATTTCTGCCATCACGAGCACTACCTTCGTGAAACCCGCCACCATGGATCCACACAAGGACAGGCAGCTTCTCGCCTGCCTGGGTACCAGAGGGTCGGATAATATTGAGGTATAAACAGTCTTCGTCCATAGGATCAGTTGTATTCTGACTGAAACCAATCAAGTTGAGGGAATTCCATATGCATCGTGGTGAGTATTCAGTCGCCTTCTTGTCACCAGTCCATCCATCTGCAGCAGACGGCTTCTGTAGGCGAAGTGGTCCGACAGGCGGTGCAGCATATGGGATGCCCAGAAAGAAGTCCTGCCGGTACTGGGTATTGGAGGTTCCAATCAAGGTGCCGTTTCGAATGGTGACTGTTGGCGGCCTACTTGCCTTGGCAACAGTTTTGTAGGCTGGATTGGCCGAGGCAAAGCCCAGGAGTAGAACCCAAGATAGCAGAATGAGTAGGGGACCCATGATTGCACGAATTCAAGTAGCCAGCCTCTGGCAGGCTTGTGAAAATGTAAAAGAAGTTGGATAGGGGACAAGCGTCGTCAGAGTGTGTCTGCAAGATGCTTAGGTGGTAATGAAAGACTGCTGGTTTTGATTTTCCTCCCCTTCTGACGGATATTCTCTTCTTATAGTGCCTTAAGGTCAATGATGCAACGTCATCTCCGGGACATCCGAAGCCTTCAGGCTGCTACTCCGTCCCTATCTTCTCGCCCCCAACGGCTACTTCCATTATGATCGCAGATCCGAGGGTTTATGCTGTCAGGGGTGTACGTAGACCATACGAAAGAAATCAACCCTTCAGACTATTATTAGTATCCAACAACGAATTTCCTTACGTTGTTACTAAGCGACATTCTAAAAGACTAAGCGGCCTGTTCCTAGTAATTAGGATACCTATGCACGCCAAGTCTAAGAAATCAGATCACATGGCTGTGTCTTGGTGAGAACAGGCGACAGCTACCCATCGTATAATATCCAATGACAGCTGCTTACTTCTCCATGTTGGTACACATAGATATTGTTAAATACACTAGATGCAATTGACAATAGATGGCCGAGAAGTTGCTTGCTTTGTGTCCCTCCAGACCACTCCAACCGCTGAAAGGGAGGGTTCTCGCAGGCGCAGATCATCCCCCTTCACCGTCAATTATTTCTTGGCACATGACTGAATTACGTATGTCCAACAGGTGGAGGAACGGGCATGCTAGTACTGCTTATGATTTTGGAAAACAGGGCCACGATTTGACTGTTCCTAAGGATATGACTTTCGGAACCGGAACTGCAGATCTGACAACCATTTGACTTGCCTCATTTGTTCTACTATATCCGAAATTCCGTGACGCATGGCTTTGCAACCTTACAAAACTTAGTTTAGTGGAGAAATGCTAGGAATATGCTTTGCTAGGAATATGCCTTGTTGATCAACTGCTGAGATGAGACGTGACGTGTTATAATCGAAGGTCGGTGTAAGGTAATGATCCCGCACCCCATTCCCTAAAACACCCAACATGATATCTGAACACACTCGACTTCACACCTTAATACATGGGTACCGCCAGCGGTGTAATTATAATCCGTCATGTAAGCATAATAGTTGCGATGTCCCTCATCTAAAGAAAGGGCATCTATTTACTTAATGGAAGAGATACAGCAAATCGCCGTATATGTAGCTATTCAATATAGAGTACATAGTCTATTTACAACATACAAGCCCGCTCAGGGCCGTGGAGATTACACATTGCGTGCGCTCGCATCATCAGAACACCGCAGGCTCCACAGCTATCACGATGCAAGTGAATCACTTTACACATCGTAGTATATAAAGCAGAGGCCTCTCTCTTATAGAAAGCTCTTCGTTCTTGTATCAACGCATTGCAAAATACTATCAAAATGGCTAACTTCACCCCAAACAACACTTAAAACTAGGCCCCTCCACCCTATAGTATAACATCTCTCCCCCCAGCATCCCAGTTATCTTGCATTCCTCGCCGCCCTAAGAAAGGTTGCTCTGCCATCTCTAACCCTACATTCTGTTCAACCCGCTCATTCTCAACTATATCCAAATTAAGACAGCTCATCATCTCCTCCCTAGTCCAGTCTCTAATGCCGGATTCCCCTCTGCAATACCTCCCCATTTGCTTATAGTTAATACACCACTCATAGTCTTTACTATAACGTGTAGGTAGCCCCATAGCCTTCAGGTATTGTTGATTGGTCTTCTGAGATCCACGAGGAAATGTAGCAGCAACCCAATCCTCCCGTGCTTGTTTGTATCGTTAGAAGATCGCACGGGGGTCATCGGCGCGTAGAGCACTGTGATCATTTCGCATCAGAGAGTAAGATGCCATCCTCCTAGCAGTGGATTTTACCCACCCTAGAATACCACTGCTAACTTCCATCCTGTACATTGAGTCCGAGCCATCAAGATGCATGTAGTTCCAACAAAACGGAATATGCCTGCGAAGACCTTTGGTCCAGTCCAACCAAGAGACTCAGAAACTATAGCTCCGCTGATAGGATTCGTAGTTAAGCCGCCTATCGCACATCCCAAGTAAATCAAGCCAGTGCGAAGACCAATCTCGTGCAAAGATGACACCTGCGTGACGAGAGGCGATATAAGTGATATGTAAGCTCCAGAACTGAAACCAAAGAGGGCGACAAAGGCTATGATAGCTTGCTGTGTATTGGTGGGGATCCATAGTGCTAGGATCCATATTGTGGTAAGGTAACAGACGATGATAAAAGTATTATATCGACCGATCTTATCTCCCAAGATGCCCGAAGATAGTCGGCCAAAAAGACTGCCAGCGTTTAAGATTGATGCCAGATATTGCGTGAGTCTTGGATCCACGCCAACACTTTGAGCTCGAATTGGAAGATAGTTGATTGGGATGAATGCTCCATTTGTTAGACAGAAGAATCCACAAGCGAGTCAAATAAACTCAGGCTCGTGCATAGGTCGAAGGAATTGAGCCCTGGTCCATTTCTGAGGCCGTGGTGGATGATGGTTCCGGACGGTGAGGTTCGTGATGAGTAGCAGACCAAGAATCATGAAAGCAGAGATTCTCATGGCGCAGCCAAGGCCTTACTTATTAATTATTCGAGTGACCATGATAGGAAAGATGATACCGCCGATGCTTGAGCCTGTGGATAAAATACCAAATGCAGTTGCCCTTTGACGGTCGAACCAGCCATGGACTGAATTTATGGCTGGGAAAGTCAGTTGTGACCTTCTTGGTGAAAGCGACTTACCAGGATGGAAGACAGCGGCAACACCTATCGCAGAGCAAATTCCCTGTCCCAAGAGGACTTGATAGTAATTGTTGCTGAGGGAGGTCATCATGAGGCCGAAAACGTGCATGAAGGTTTCACGAGAATGGTGTAGCGAGGACCATAGTTATCATAGAGCTTCCCAACTACAGGGACCTTCTCGACATCAGTGAAACAATGGGAGCGAGGGAGATAGCAGCCGGAAGCTTACAAGGCCCATGATGAAAAAGATTTGGAGAGAAGGAATCCATGAAATAGTGCTTGAAGAGTAGTTTTTCAACAAATCGCTCTGAAAGTATGCCTGGAACACTCCGATGCCTGGTGATAGTGAGTTGAACTGGTGCCTACATGGACTATTGAACCGTGACGAGGTAGTTGACGTACTATTAACCCAGCCAAAGCAGCAGAATAAGGCACACCACGCGCCCAAGACCACAAGCCATGCCTCGAGGCCCCCGTCTGGAGATTTGCTACTTGAAATCGGCATCTGCCCCGTTTCCATGTTTACAAAGGGGTTGCCATTTGACGTTGAGATTGTTTGCATGGCTTATTAAATGACTTTGTGAGACATGATAGGCGCAAGACAATTCAAAGAGGACTGGCAGGCCCTTCCGTATATTTGATGCCGTCACACTGGAATTCCGGCTCTGTGTTAGCTCTAAGCCAGGAAAGCTGCTGAATAATTGCCGAGCAAGCCTCCAGGTTACTTCAACACGTTAGACGGAATCGAAGAGGAGCACGAAGTGATTCCGAAGCCAGTTTCCGGAACCGGAATGCACACGTATCAGTCTGCTTCATCTCATATACAGCAGGGGCACACGTTATCGTAGCTTATCACATTTATACACTGTTCTTTTCATACGCTACATTAATTGTATCAGCAATGGCAAACATGAGCGATTGCCAGCAGCCATGGAAAAACACCGTCATCATTGAACATGTTAAAACCTTTGACGGTCATAAATTTATTAACAGTGGCTTCGTCATTGTGCAAGGCGGTTATCGCTGATGTTGGCAGCGGCAAGCCGGGCCAACCTACCACACAAAATATCTTGCGGATCCCTCGACACTAGCATACACTCATTCCAGGATTAATCGACGCCCATATTCACACACAACGCGTTCCGAATTCCGGGAGTAGATACACTATTTCCTTGAGGAATTTAAATTAACTCAGGATGGAACATGCTTGCAAATTTAGTTTGTTCCGTTCCGGGTTTGCCGCCTACCTTATGCCGCTTATGCCGCACACGCCACTTGTGCTCGCTCCCTGTAGTACAGTAGCGGCCGCAAAGCGTTTCCGCCTAATCGAATATATCTGGAGGAACTTCTTGAAGTTCCGGCCGGAAGGTTCCTTAGGCTGAACTTGACTGATGTCGTGTGACTCAGAGACTTCCACATCATCGGGATCGGGGACACTGGCGTCATGGATTGAATCCCAATCTCCGATCGACACGTCTCTAGGATTTGAGGCATCATCTTGAGAGAATTGCTCCCACGTCAAGTCTTCAACACTAAACCGTTCTTCCGGGACCTGCTTTCAATTAGTACACTTGGCAGAGACATGTAATGCGCCGGCAGTATCATGCATCATGCAACACTTACTGCGCTAGACAGGGGACCCGTTCCATCCAGCATCACACGACCGCAGAACTCGCTACTGTGTGGAATCTTGATTGGGGATGCTATTTCGCAAGCGCAAGCAGGTATCTCGGGGGGGAACTAATCGATTGATGGTGCTATTAGCAGGGCATCGGGTCATGGATCTTCCCACCATCAGTAAGGGAGCATCAGCTGCGGAAAGTCGCGATATGGGCACCAAAGCATCGCCGGCAATGGACGAGATGCATAGGTAATTGGAAGATGTAGACAAGGGGTCAATACTGCCAGTAAAACCATCTAGTCGTGCAACGGCGACCTCCCTCAACGTCGTCTCGTCTAGCTCTGCCTGGTCACCCACCCGGCCATCTAGCAATAGGTAGGAGCGTCTTGCCACGAGAGAGCTCCTGGAGCGAGGTCGAACTGTGAGGACAGGGAGATGCGAAATACTGGCGTCGGGGCCAAAACGAAACGACCACATTCCGACGGTGAGAGTGGTTGCTTCACCTGGTGACTCGAACTTGGAGTTGGAAACAGGACTCGCCTTGAGCTCCTGCTCTATAAACCACCCAGTTTCGAGGGATTGGGTTCCCGGAGTCGATGAATGCCCCTGAGGCCGGATCGCTATCGAGTCAAGGTCGAGGTTCGGCTCAACGTCATGAGATGAGTCTATGGTTTTGGTTGTGCTTGTCTTTAGTTGTGTTTGACCTTAGGACTCTGCGGAGACATCGCCTCGATAGACCAAGGGTGTCATCGTCGAGGGATATCATCTTTCTTCCTTCCATTGTCGGTGCTGCTTTCCTTAAGTCCACAAAGATGACTGATGCTGCTGTTGCTGCCCCGATGCCGGACAGCCAAGGGCGCCGCGCCCGACGCCATTTCCTACCTCTGATACCATTCACACTAATCGCGTCACTGCTACTGGTTGCGTCGTGGGAAGCAGAGACCGCTTGATGATTCCCTCGTTGTGCGGAGAAGCGAAAAAGTTTCAACTCGTTCTAATGCTCGATAATATACTCGATAACAGGTAGCCCTGGCGTGGGGTGATGGTCAATTCTCCATCTGTTCACTGAGAACACGAGAGCAACAGATTCAATCCAGCACCCAGGGTTTGCCTCCAGTTTGAAAACGCATGGGGAAGAAGGTTTCCAGTGTTCTGGTGATGCGTCGCCACTGACCCTGATGTAATTTCCAGTGCTGGCATGGACGAGATCGGAGACGGCGGCTTGGTTGATCCCATGATAATGGTTACGCAATTCCCACTACCATTTCCATTTCACTCCCTAGTTACAACGACTAAAGTATATCTTGTCAGAATGGATTAATATTAATAACGATATCGATAGGGTAGGATAACCGTTGTCCGTCGAAGTATTCGCTAGGAAGAAGTGTCGTTCCATCTCTTCTAGGTCAACCTCCTCCGAGCCCGAAGCATCGATCATGTTCCATATGGTCCCGTGGCCAGCCATTAATTGTCAAAGATGACGTTGTATTACTGGCTGAAGTAAAGGTGAAAGCTGTTTCTGCTGCTGTGGTCGCCACTAAGGTCCTATGACCTGTGTGAGAGACGAGGCGATTTCCACGTAGGTGGGATTGCCGGGCGCCTCGGTTGTTCAGACGTCGACGCTAGCCGGTCAATGTCAGCTGATGAGTTACGGCCTTGGAGATGGGGGACATCACACTTGCAATGGGCATACAATTTGCAGCGGAAGAAAAGCGCCTCGAGTTGTGGGGACGACGCTGCGGCATCACTTCCTCGTTTGAGAACAAGAATGATGGCTCGCGTGCCCAGGAACATGACGTTCCTGACATTGACATCTTGCAGATACCGGGAATGAGAGATCTCGTCGTCTCCTCGCACCAGCTCCAGTGCGCATGCTGGATTCACAGGAAGATATCGAGCTACAACATTTTGTTTTTTAAAGACGGCGCGAGCGGAAAGGTCGATATCACGCGGCCGTATCTGACAGGATGACAATACGCGCGACCAGACGAAGAAGGCTTTCCCTTGGCGGCCGTCCATAGCAAGACCGAGGGCTAAGCGCTGGGTTCAATTTCACTCGGCGACTTTGGCATGTACATCTATCCATCCAGATGGGTCGATGAATGGGATCCCGCCCATGACTCGCAAGCCTCGAAGGACACGATGCTGCCACCATTTCAGAAGGTCCATGCCTGATATATATAGCTTCGGCGTCGCTCTGGTGGAGATTGCATTTTAAGGACCCATCTTCGCCCTGGTCAGCTCGCAAAAGAGAGAAAGGATGAAGGCATTGGAGTTATGTGAGAAATGGGACAACATACGCTGGCCGTTAGACATACGAGCCGCAGCCGAAAAGGAACTCGCGTCCGAAATGGGCGTGTCGTATCGGATCGCGGTTTTAAATTTTCTTCAAGGCCTTGACAATGCTGAGGACGGGGTTGAGAAGCAGTTTTTTTTAGACTAATTGGTTCTCCATCTTACTGTTGCACCGTGCCAATCTCTTCAATCGTGCAACAATGGTTATCACTTCGACTTCCGCAGACGTGGAGATCCCGCCCATAGATCTCTGGACTTTATACCTCGAAAGAAAGAAAGAATACCCTAACGACCATAGTAGTTCCTCTTTGACCTTTCCCCAGTGGCTCCTAACTCAGACATACTAGCTCTTTTCATCGATGGTGATACTAGCCGTTCGTTCAACTTTACTCAGATAAAGCAGCTTTCCGAATCCTTCGGCCGAGGCCTCGTCCATACGTTCAACTGGTCCAAAGGAGACGTCCTCGCCTTTTATACTCCCAACCACGTCGAGGTACCCATTCTCAACCTTGGCCTTCATTGGGCAGCCGGAGTCGCTAGCCCTGCGAATCCGTCATACACCGTCGACGAGCTGGCCAACCAGCTCAAAGACTCTGGCGCCAAGGCTCTTGTCACACAACCTCAGTTTCTTGTCTCAGCACTGAGAACCGCTGACAATGCCGGGATAGCCCGGGATAGCCCGGGATCGAGTTTTGCTTGTGGGAGAGAGACGTGATGGTGATACCAGCTTCCGCCATTGGACGGACATAGCGTCCACCGGTGGTTCAATTCAGCTGGCGAGGCCCCGGATCGACCCCGAAAAAGATCTGGCATATCTCGTGTACAGCTCGGTGAGTCATATGCGCTCAAGTGTAATGAGAAATTCAGAAACACTGATTCAATTTAGGGTACGACTGGATTACCCAAAGGGGTGATGCTCACCCATAGAAACATGGTCGCCAATGGTACTCAGTCCATTGCAATTGATATCAAAGACTTGCACTGGGAGAAAGATGCCCAACTTGGCGTTCTTCCCTTCTTCCATATCTACGTATGATAGGACCTAGATGCTATCGATCCCGCTTCCAAACTGACTTGTTGACAGGGTCTCGCTGTGGTACTTCACACAACTTTTCTCAGTGGTTCCAAGTGCGTCATTATGCCGAAATGGGATCTTGAGAAAGCATGTCAACTTATCCAACGTTATCGCCTGACCTGCGCCTATGTGCCTCCGCCGATCGTGCTGGCTCTCAGCAAACAGCCTGTCGTTTCGCATTACGATCTCTCTTCTATCCGATGGATCAACGCCGCCGCCGCTCCAGTATCCCTCGAGCTGGTAGACGCGGTGTGGGCCAGACTCAAGATTGGGGTTAAGCAAGGATATGGCCTATCAGAGACCAGCCCGACATGCACCACCCAGTTTGCAGATGAGTGGTCAACGTTCCAGGGTAGTGTGGGCAAGCTGTTTCCAAACTTCCAAACATGACGGCCAAAATCGTTGATCCTAATGGGAATGAAGTACCGAAAGGCAAGGTACTTTGTCCCATTTGTGCGCTATTTGCCCTTGTAATGACTGCTGATCTGGGATTACAGACTAGTGAGCTATTGCTCAAAGGACCCATTGTCTTTCAAGGCTACTGGAAGAGACCTAATCTCCAAAAGGAAGTATTCACGCATGATGGCTGGTTCAAAACTGGCGATGTCTTCTAGCTCACGGTTGTCTGGCACTGGGCGTGTCGCTTGCTGGTCTAAGCCTGCTGCATGCCCATTGGTTATTCGTCGGCTGAAGTAGTAACTACGGAGCAATAAGCCTACTGATTGATTGTTGTTCTTGTCATTGTGTTGAGAAATTGCTGTCTCTTGAAGGTAGGAAGGAATTGTTCTTGTATGGACATGTGAATACCTCCCCTGGGAGGTTGAATAACCTTTCATGATATAGCTAGGTATGAGTCTTCTGCATGCAGCAGAAAGACAAAAACAAATGCCACTTTGTCCCATCAAAACCAAGGTCATTCTGCCAATATCCTCCCTCACATCTCCTTCTCTACTGACGGCATATTTGGGGTAACCCAGTATTGGAACTTGAAATAGTTCAAAACTGCCATGCCGGTATACGTGACAGGTACATATCGGGCTCCACGCCGAATCCACCACAGCGACAGCTTTGCCGCCCACCCTGCGCTGACGATCGCTGGGCCCATTCCCGACGAGAAAGCTGCTGGAACGATGTGCCGGTAAATGAAGCGATTGTCGTCATAGTAAGCTCTAGCAAATGAGGCAAATGCACGTTTAGAATCGGTGTAAGCACGCATGCCTTCCGTCCATGTGCCGTGGAGCTCGGCCTCGCTTCCGACGTACCATACCTCTGGAAGCAGCAGATGTTTCGGTTGTTTCCGGGTACGTATGAACGTGTCGATGAAAGCGACCGCGCTTTCGCAGTTGGCTTTGAACGCTTCGTTGGTGCTCTTTGACCCGTGGGCAAGAACCAGAATATCGGTGTTTCGGAGCGTCGTTTCTAGTCCGCTATAATCATCAAATGTCCAGTCCCGCCCAAACTGCAATGTCTGAATCGTCGTGCCTTTTTCTTGTCTCAATTCCTTCAGTAAAGCTTGTCCAAACGCTCCCCGTGCCCCTGTAATGACAATGCGTCGGCCTCGTAGTGTGACGGCTGTGCCGAAAACCCAGTCCACAAGACGTATCATGGAGCCAAAGTAAGCCTGAGGGTCGATGTGATGGAGGGCATGGTACTGAGGTCCCACGATAATCGAGTGCGGGTCTTTGGGCAATCGGGAGTATGGGATGTGGTTCGAGTCACGCCCTTCGTTCCAAGCAACGACACATGAGCGCACAATGAGAAACACCAAGACGAGAGTCAAGTCTTGACTTGCTACCAATGCTTTCCTCAGAGCCATGACACGAGTCAAGTGCCAACTTGCCAAACTGCCAATCACTTGGCACAGGAGCTCCATTGATAAGTGATGTAGAATGTTTCTCGAAGAGAAGGATTCATTAAAGTTCAGTTGGCGGTCAAAAAACTGGTGATGGGCGGAGTGAAAGCGTCTCAGAGCACGGAGAAGGGGGTTCGATGATGGACCACGTTGATGAGCTGTCCAGTGAACCAAGTCAAAGAGGATGGATCCCATGATGATGTGGATCGCGGAGAGGGCAAGAGAGCCTACAACCTCAGGAGGAGACAGGTCTGTGAACTGTCTGCGGAATGAAGCCATGATTTGAATGCGCTATGCTTGCTGAATAGTGGTTGCTTTTTGTTTCGGGTTGTTGATTTGATTTTCTCACGACATACACGCGAGCAGAAGGATACTTTATAACAGCAATTCTAACAGCAATTCATTACTGCCTGTTCCATGAAAAGCCTAACTCATGAGTTCAGCTCATATCTGATCCTCGTTTGCGTGATGACGAATACCTCCCTCCCCTCGTGGTGGGGTTGATAATTTGAACTGTCACATAATGCCTCAGATGAAGACCAGTGAATTCTGATTGTGTCCCACGATCAATGCTGGCACGACCCACCTGGCTAGGGATCAAAGCACCGAACATCTGGGTGCGACCAGTGCGGTGTTTTACGGTATTGAGTTTTGATGCCTTCATGTATTAATGACTGTGCTTTTTACTGGTGTGGCTGACGGCTTGTCATCATTGCAGATAATGAACAATAAAGAGTGAGGCCATCTACGGGTCAACATTTTGTCAATTAGACAGTCAAAGAGGCCGAACTACTGTCGTCGGCTGGCTCCCTCACGGCTTGTTCTCTGCAACTACCACAGCTCATGAGGGTTAGACTACAAGAGGAAGTCGCCGCGGTCAGATGCCCCTTGCGTCTTGTTTCAGTTGGTTACCTCCCTCTTGACAAGCATCGAAGGAGGCTGTGTTGAAATTTCTAGCAGGGATGGCTGAATACGGGCCAATGACAGGATCTATTTTTAGAGGCATTACGTGAAAGGCCATGACTGAGTCTCTGACAGGAAGGACGAACGCCTTCTGAGTCAAAAGGCTGCACAAGGCCAGGGGGCGGAGCCTCGGAGCAATTCAACAGGAGACTCCATCCCAATCAAAGACCTGCCAGCCGAAAAAACGTTTCGTTTTAGTATATTCGTATTCACCAGGCAGACATTAAAAGCGCGCCAGTACTCAACTAGCCAGCCCCTAACCCGATTTCAGCTAGACCATGGGGCAGGCCATCATCTGTTGGCAGCTGTCAATTTCGACTGTTTCAACTTTTTGGTTGATAAGGAGCTGTTAGTTCAGTATGGATCTCCATGAAAAGCACCAAACCGCGTCGTAAGCTGGCCTGCCGCCCTTACGCTCAAAATTATACTTTAGCACTAGAAACTCAGCCCCGAGCGCTACAGCCTTGATACTACACTACCAGTTGCAGAGCTAGTTGGTATGCGTGTACGAGTGGCCGAGGTGTGCCACCGCCGATAGCATTGACAAGTCCCATGGTTCGGGACTACTTGCTTGCCTTTCGAACTCGTAAATATGCCTTGCTGCCTACGCTAACCCTTTTCAATTGAGGTAGGAATTGAGATATGATAGCTGTAGATGCTAGAAATGCTTCCAGTCCAGATCTCCAGGCCGATGTCTAGGGGATCGAATGGATGGATGAAGGTGTGATAGATACGGTGACCAACCGACACATGAACCCTTAACGCAGGAATAGAGAGGGTAGGGCCTTCTTCTCTGGTGAACATGATGTAAACTTAAGTTGAATATAAAACAAAGACTTTCCTCCATCCTACCAACTCCATCTTGAGGTGGGTCGGCACAAGCTAGGTGGGTAAGTGGGTGGGTAGGAGGTGGCGGAAAGTGATGCTTATCAGATCTTCCCGCCTGCTCCCAGTTCACCTAAAATCATATGGCACACCGTGGTTACTCCTCGAGATCGTAGATAACACGGTCCGCCTTTAATGTGCTAGCCTTGTCAAAGAAAATCCAACAAAAGCGAGACATTGTCTTATTTCTAAATCGTCAATCAATCGAAGAGTGACTGCTAACATGCATCCTCTGTGAACTTGCCAAGGGTCATCTGGGATGCTTTGCCATAAGTATATTAGCTTCACTCGCAGCTACTGCCTCGTTGAATGGGTTTTTTTTTTGAGACGAATTTAAATTCAAGCAATCGCAAACCCTTTTATATTGCGTCTTGGTCTTTCACTGGTTATTTCTTTCTACAAGATGGAAGAATTTGTCTTACTTATAAGCTTGAGCTTGTGCATCTCCTCTGCTTTGCTCTGTCATGGACGGTACATTTACGAAATGTGCTATGCCAAAAATGGCGAAACGGCACGCCGTCTAGTTGCCATTGTCGATCACCTGGGGTATGGTGCAACATGGCCCCCGATTCGGTTACTCTCATCTGCACCTTGCTGACAGAGAAGACACGTTTGTAGTCCAGATGCTTATCTTGTCCCCCTCTCTAATAGCAATGAAGGGGATAATAAAAAGCGCGGACTCTCCCAACCCGGGAGTCCGTGGCAAGTGCGGACTTGTCAGAAAGGTTACAGTCCGGGCTGGTTTGTCGCGATTGAGCTCTACATACCACGTCGTTCCCTTTCCGACGACAGTATAGCCATACACGGTGCAGGTCAGCTTGAACGGCGCACCGTATCCGCCACAACCCCCAAGGCGTAAGCGTCGATCGACGTTCTCGTCTAGTTGTGCTTTTAGCAAAGTCACTAGACCCTCTGCTGTGATCCGATGTTTAGCGTCACTACCACCTTGACGATGGAGCACCACGTTTGGACAGCATTCGTCCAGAATACCGCCGGCTTGCAGCCCACATAAGCATTGTTGTGTGCAAAAGGGCGCGTCGCGACATTGAGGCTAGCTATCTTGGCCATTCCCACTCTTCTGCTGACAGGTCGCTCGTTAGACGGACGGGGAAGATGATGCCACCTGGCTGAATCCCCTCTTACGCCCCGCCGCCCCGTTCAGATCTGGGCCTAGGGAGTCTGGCGAACGCATGCGATATCCAACATCTGGCGGTCCATAGCTAGCCTGAGATCTCGTGGGCACTCGGTCATCCCCCACTATCGGGGAATCCATCGGAGGCGACGACGATAATTAGTATTCCGAGGAGCTCGGCTCTGGGATCAACCACCCGCTTATGCTGCTGCACGGTTGCGGAGGGGTCTGTACCAACTCATGCCCAGGAATCTAAGAGCGGGTATGATCGAAGCTAGTCTTCCAGATATAAAGGTCCGACCACGCCGCGTTCCGCCACCCCTGGTCTCGCAGCGGGAACCAAAAGCTCATCAAGCAAAGGCACAGGACCCTCGCCACAGAAGACCTTGGTTACTACTGCACACTCTGCTCATCTTCGCCGTCAATCTCCCTATTGGGCTCGCAGAGATGGTAGTACAGTGTGGCCGGGTTATTATATGGCATATAGAGAAGGACGCAAGCAAGCCCATTGGTCAATATTAAGTATGCGCAGCCTTCCTTAATCATCACGTCATACGCCTAGACCACGGCAGAGTTCGCCAGCCACTCGGCGTTATACTGAAGCTTCTCCGTCGGATCTGTTGGGATCGTGTCATTTTGGATAAGCTCCTTCCACAGCTCCATGGGCCTAAGTCCTACCCATAGGTTTTCCACCGACCATTTGTGAGGTAGCTTGTATTCACTCGTAAGGAGGAGGGTACTAGTGTTGCCGCCAACGCGATAGAGGCAATATTAGTCAGACTTCGGGTGACATGTATCAGACGAGTAGATGGCGTCCATTTCCATTTCGCTTGCATTCAGGGCATTGGTATAGTTGTCAAACCAGACGCCATCGCCAAGCCCGAATTCGTCTTGAGCCGCGGGGATCTTGAAAAGCTCTGCGATAATATCGCGGACATAGTCCTCCACGGCGATTCGCTCATAGGTCTCGATGCCTTACTCGCTACTAATAGGTCAAAGGGTGAATCGCCTCGCGAGGTCCTCGAGCGCATTCAGGGGCGGGAATAACCATGGTAGAAGTCCCTCGGCCGGTTATAGGTAGATACGCATGAAGTCGTAAATGGCTTATTGTTAGGCAAGGCAGTCTATCTATGGTTGAAGCCAGGTCGGATAGGACTTGCCCGTGGGAAGAGGGATTTTTCCAGTGGTTAAGCGTGACGGCGTTTCGCTATTAGTGATAGCGAAAAAAAGTTATGGCAAGAGCGAATGAATTCCGCAAAGGTCATCGGTTAGTTACGTTCTCTATCCTATCTTGCTTCATCTTTAGCCTGCTTCTGCCGCTCCTCAGCCTGCTCCCGTCTCTTCTGCTCCTGCCTCTGTTGCTCCTCAGCCTGCTTATATCTCTTTTGCTCCTGTAAAAAAAGTTTTTTATAGTCCGGCGAGCTATTGTCCACCCTCGAATCGTCGGAAGGGCAAGAGAGTTGCGATGTACGCGCAGACGCGACCAGCGCTTGGTCTAATCAAGTCAGCCCATCACCTGATCTAGTCAATCGGTCGAAAGATTATCCGATGCCTGATCCGGGGATTTTTGTCTCATTCTCATGCTGTAGCCTCCAATTGAGGAGCACGGCAACCAGGCAAAAGATTGGTCGTGGCGTACCCGTGAAATTTTGTTTCGGAGCGAATTTAATAGACATTTTACTAATTCAAACTAGGTTTTTTTGTTTTCAATCACACACTGCCAGTTCTATAATTCATTCCCTTCCTTCCATTTCACTTGCCCAGATCGCATTCACTCAGTTAGGTATGGCTAGGCCAAATAGAACCATCGAGCCCTCCGCCATCGCCAGCGCGGCAAAAACAACTAGAAAGCCGGAGCGGTACCGGCTTCAAAATGAAGCCACACGTCAGAACCAGACTGCGCTACCTCTTCGTTCGCCGGCTATAGACCCCTGCGCAACCGAAGACTTTTTTCTTCGAGCTGAGGGAAATCCACTTCAGACGTTCGGGTACTTCGGCGCCACGAACTCCAAGATTCACACACCCACGTCTCTCACCAGATCGAGGCCAGCAATATCGCGCGCCACGAAGCAATAACCGTGAGCCAAGCCACGAGGCTTAGGACAGAACAACATCCCTCGACAAGTAGGGGCGTCGATAGGTTGTTGATGGCGACGAAGTCCGAAGGTAAACCGCCATCACGACAGAGAACGGTCCAGAAAAAGCATCATAAACGGTTTGCACCTGGACACAGTGATATGCCGCCAGCCAGGCGAGGATATAATAGCCAGCAAAAGATACGATAGCCATCAGACACCGAGGAAAATGTCATGCCGACCAGCGTTGAGCAGGAGCAGGGCGACGCGCAACGTCAGATGTGCGAGGTTGATCTTGGGCAGCAGGCGACGGGGCAGCGACAATGCTGCTGTAGGTAGGCTTAGAAGTAGGTGCATCGCTGGAGAGTCCTCGTTTCCAAATGTCGAGGAAGCTGTCGGCGAACTGCCGTGCGAAAGGTCGATGCGGATCGGTGGTGAATTGCTGGGCGGCCTCTTCAAATTTGGCGCAGAAGGCCCGGAAGATCATCAGCTTGGTGTTGTGTTCCTCGGCGCGTTCTCGCGCGAGCTCGTTGGCCGATTCAATGATGGAGACTGGTCGTTGATCGATGAGGTGTGTTCGCGTGCAGCTCCTTCCGTAGCTGCAGCAATGGCAGTGGCGATGAGTGGTGAAGACTGTGTCTGATCCGTTCGCCATGTTGATTGGCATCCGATGGTGTCTGCTCCACTCCCCTGGTATAGCTCCCTGGCGAGGGATCGGATGGCGCTGCTCCTGACATGTTGGTCGGAGCGATTGAGGATAACAGGGAGACGAATAGGATACGCATGAGTTTGGTAAGTTTAGGTGCTTCTTCACTCATCTGGAAGGCATTTGACTACTCCTATGTTCTGTGGTTACCGGGTTGATTGTATCACCAATATGTCATCGAAAGTCAATTGGTGGTTAGGTGCGATATGTGATACAAATGCTGACTTATCAAAGGAACAAAGGGATCAGGTAGCCCGCGAGAAACACGGGATATAACAGATAGATGTAAAGAAAGGCCGGTATTGAGGAATGATGCCTCGGCTGTGTAGGACTACGCCATCATGCGAGCCTTCTTGCGAAGACCCGACTCTCTTTCTCGCTGCTTGCGCTGCTCACCCTATGGAATGTGGTGTGGTTTCGTAACGTTACGTCGGGGTTTTGTTGGCACCAATATAGGTAGGTACAGTACAGTACAGTACAGTATACAGACAGAAAGATAGCCACACAGCCTTTCCTTAGATGGCGTGCTCTGGGGGGGATAGTCTGTCGAGAAGGGCGGTGATCTTTTTGGACCATTTGAGTTTTGATATGCCTATCTCTTGAGTTGGCAAGGAGCTGCAGTCCATACCTCGCCACAATGTTATCATGCCAACTAACCGTGTGATGAGATTGATCTTATTCCTGAGAATGTTATTCTAAGAGTACCTCCTTTCAAGGTAAGGCTTCTTGATGTTTAGGGCGTCCCTTTGGTAAACAGGTATTATTTACTTGCAAAACACAGCCACCTTTTCTTCATTTATCCCAATAGTCTATGGAGCCACAAGAAGTACTCATTTTTGAGGCCTGAAACCCCACGGGCTGTGCGATTCGATGCGAAGCCCGAGGCTCTGCTCAAGGCATTTCTTGGGCCAGAAAGAGGTTTGAAGGTATTTGCCTCATGCTGTATATACAAATAAGCCACCGAAGTCGATACCAATTGCACATTTGGGCTCGATCCTCTGAGTATTGTCCACGTCTCCATACCCCGCCTCAGGAAGGGCTGTGTTGAACGGCCAATCGACCAATACAAAAGAAGTGGCTACCATCCCGTGACAAGCCTCATGCATTTAGTGATAGGTTCATGAGGGAATTTGCAATTCACTCCTAATAGGACCCCTATCTCTCTATGCACCTCTCGAGGGTGTCAGCTGTGCTTATTTGCATGACGCCCGCATAAACAGTTGTTTTGATGGCCCAGTGATCTCTTGTCTCCTTACGGGACTTGAAATTGAGTGAGAGGTCTAGGAGCAAACCTCACGTCGTCGGGTCTTCGCCTCTTCGCACCGGGTAGCTTAATGTCCGAGGCCGACAGTATGAAGGTCACAGGTGTATAGGTGCACTGCCAATCTGTTAATCAACATCCATGTGAGCCCTTCATGTCTATATAGGGCTGCTACCCATCTTGTAGTCAACATCTACGTGAACGATTCTTCATTAATCCTCTACCCTTTATTCTCCGGTGCCACTAGGCCTCTTGAAAAATATCTTTTGAATAGTTCGGTGCAAGAACTGGTACTTCGGTGCCCAGCTGCGCTCAATGACGGATCCTTTGAGTCTTACCGCAAGCCTCATCACTCTTGTTGCAGCGCTACGGGGTGGCTATGTCTGCATGAGGGCGGTGGAGAAAGCACCAAGCAAGGCCAGGGAGGAAAGGCGCCAGCTCCGTGATCTCTACCACAAAATTGAAGAGATCGCCAAGGGCCTTAAGAATGGAACTCTTTCCGCATGTGAGAGAACCTGCAGCCAGGTATTAGTTTGCGTCGAAAAGGCGGACAAGCTTTTGACAAAATTCCACAAGAGCACAGCCTTTTTGCGTATCAAGTCTACCAATTGGGCCAAGGTTGGCAGGATTGAGTACATCGGACAAGCCATCAAGACGTTGTGCAGCAAATTGAGGTACTGCTGCACGAATACCAAGGCCATCATCTACGAGATGGAGAGGCTATCCAGGAGAGTCTCTAAGTTAAAGTTGAAGTAGGTGTTCCGATCCAATGATAGCAGTTTACCTAATGAGGTGCATAGAGAGAAGCCAAAGCCTGCTCAAGAGAAACTAGAGCCTCAAGAGAGACCACAGTCTCGAGAGGGATCAGAGGCTGCCCAAGAGAAAGCAGAGAAGCCTCGAGAGCACAGAAAGCGAACGAAGAAGAACCCCCAAAAGCCCAAGAAGCATGAGCAACGGAATAAGAAAGCCTGGATACTTGGGGGAGTAGTTACTGGTGCCCTAGTTGGCGCCGCCATCGGGTCCTGCGTGGGAAGTCCTTGGTGGGGAGCTGCAATTGATGCAGTTGTGGGAGGTTGTCTAGGTTCCTGGTTCTCTAGCTGATGAGAAGTGACACTGCACGATCAGAGAAGTGGACGAGAGCTGGTCAAAGTGGTTTCAATGTCGGCCGATCGCTTGCCCATTTCATTTGTACCATAGTCAATCTTTGATCCATTCCATTTCTAAAGCATCAATCGCTACTATATTCCTTTTGTAAATTACAAGAGACCTATGTGCAAAATACTCTTCCGGCAAGCCTTCCCCGGGACTCGAAACCCTTCTAAACAGGCAGAGAGGTTTGAGAGGTAACTATCGATATGGGAGAGCGTAACGGTCTGACCCCAAAGGGGCTCAAGCTGCAGCTGGCTAGCTCCTGCAGTGCCGCGAGGCTGCGGCCCCTTAGCCACTGAGGCAAAAAGGTAAGTCAATAACAGACTGTCAGTCTATTATTGCAGCTGCAACTATAGGGGGCCGACTCGGCGCCACGCCCGAGCCACTGTACGGCATAGCCCGTACTACTATTTAGGAGGACTTGGCCAATGTAACATACTGTCAGAGGGATAAAGGGTGTGGAAGGGAGTGAAGAGGTCAAGCAGCTAGGAAGCATAGTGAATGTAGGTCCTAGGGTGTGACGGTCTTGATTCTTGCCCTACTTGCTTTCTATGGGGTTTCCCTTATAAAGTCGGTAAGCCCCGCATTGGCTGCGTCTGACCTGCTGACAAACAGCCCTCTTGCCGCTTTTGGCAGTCCGGCCATTTTGGCACGTGACAAATACCTTAACGTACTTAATAAGTGAGCTATCTAGATAAGTGAGCTGTATAAAAATCCCTACTATATATTATAATCGGGGGTAAGGTTTTTTTTAGTGAGGACATAGCGCGGCGCTAATAGCTCACCCATGAACCTAAGGATTTTTTTATTACTGCTAGGGTCGGACCAAAGCTTGTGCAGCTGAGGTGAACTGGTTGATTAAATATCTAAGACTAAGGAAGGAAGAGAAAGGAAAAGAACTCGCTGTGGCCTCGCTGTGGGTTTTATATAGGGCTTGTAGCAAGGCTGCGAAGAAGGGTTTCTCTGGTCTTAGTTTTTCTAGGGGGAAATAACCTTCCTCACGGGTTTATTTATAATAATATCCCCCCTTTTTAGTTTTATATATATCTTTATAGTATACTTAACATATATAATAAGCAAGTGAAACAGACAAGCAAGTGAAACAAAAATCCCTTAACCTATATCTTCTCTATTTAATTAATTAATTATTAACCACCTAGTATATTATAGTCTAATAGAGAGGCTAGAATCCTTCTTGCCCTTTAGGCCCTTTAAAATAACCTAAAATTAAGGCTCTGATATGCTGCAGAGATCTATATAGTTAACCTAATAATGCTTTAGCATTAATAAAAGGGCATCTAATCTCAACGTGATACCCTCTAGAAATTATATCAGCTATTTAATCTAGAGGAATAAATCCTTATTTACTTTATTCTTAACTTAGATTTATAAGGATTCCCCCCCTAGCTTTATAGTATTAAAGAAATAATTAATTAATTACTTATTAACCGCGATATATTATTAATTAATATATATTAGGCTTATAACTTTATTAAGTAATACTTAGAGCTTAAGATATATTTTTTTTAGAAATATAATTATTAAAGAGCTAAGTATAAAGATTTAATTATTATTTATAATTAATTTTAGTTTATAATAAATATAATTATTAAATATAATATTTAATTAAATAATATTTATAATTTTAATAAGATTAGCTTTTTTATAAATATAATTATAAATAAAATAATTATTATAAGCTTAAAAAGGTATTTAAAGCTAAAATTAATATAACTTAGAAATTAAAAATAAATTATAATAATTTAAGTAATTAATATAAAAGGCTAATTAATTTTATTATTTATTATTAATATAAGCTAATATTACCTTATTAATTAATATTAAGAAAATAACCTCTTAGGTAATTAAGTTATTATAATAACTTAAAATAATTAAATTAATAATAAAACTAGTCTTAAGTAACTTAAATACTTTAATTAATATATAATTAATTAATTAATTAATTTTTATTATTTCTTAATTCTTAATAATTATAAAAATTATTACTTAATTAAATTTAAGAAATATTATAATAATAATAAAATTATTTAATTTTATATATTACCTTATTTATTTTATTTATTTTAGCCTCTTAATATTATATACTTTAATATACTTAAAAGAGCTTATAGCTAAGAAATAAAATATTTAATTAAATATTTTATTATATATATTTTAAAAATTAAGTTTTTAGCTTTTTATATTATATTTTAAGTTATTATAATAAAAAAAATATTAAGGTATTATTTAAAGAGACTAGGCTTATTTCTCTTAATTTAAAAAATATAATCTTAAAGCTTAATATATAGCTATAAATACTAATACTAATTAAAGAGGTATTTAATTAATTAGTCTCTTAGGCTTTAAAGACCTTAAAGATTATACTTAAGGCCTAATCTTAGTTTAAATACCTTAAGAGATAAATTAAAAAATATTAAAGTAATTCCCTAGAGTTAATTCTTAAAGCCCTAAGGTCTCTTAAGAAAGAGATAAAAGTAATTATATATTAGGTTACCTTATTAGCTACTAATAATAAAGACCTTTAGGAGGTAAATAAGATACTTAGCTAGCACTAAAAAGTAAAAAGGACTAAGCTATAAAAAAGAGGGGTTATAATTATAGAGGAAGAAAGATAAGTAATTAATTAGATAGATATTAATGCATAGGTAATAGCTAATTGTCGCGGAGTAGTAATTAAGAAAGATTAATATGCCTAGGTATTTGGTATTATAGTATCTATAGTAAGCCTAACTATAATATAAGGACTTATTAAGTTATAATTAAGATATCTAGGGAGGAATATAGTAATTAGTTTTAATTAATTAAATAATTTATTATGTTTTTATAGTAATTTTTATCTATAGGGGTAAGGGAAGGTAGTTTACTTACTTAACTAGTTTACTTACTTATTATATAATATATATAATAAGCTTATATCCTAGACAAGTATATGTCCTAAAAATCCCTTAATCTCTCTCTCTTCTACTTAATTAATTAATTCTTAATTACTAAATATATCTAAATTTAATAGCAAGGGTAATATACTTCTTGCCCTTTAAGCGCTTTAAAATAACCTAAAATTACGCATTTAATGCGCTATATTAATCTATAATATCTGCCTTAAAAAGCTAGGTCGCCGCCAGAAAGGCATATAATCTTAATATAATTGGATTCCTAAATCACGCAAACTATCTAATTTAAAGGAATAGATTATTATTTAGTTTATCCTTGACCTAGATTCATAAGGATTCCCCCCTTAATTATATAATATAAAAGATATAGCTAATTAATTACTTACCGACCGCGATGCATTATTAATTAGCATATGCTAGGCTTTAAACTTTATTAAGTAATACCTAGAGCTTAAGATATATTTTTTTTATAAATATAATTACTAGAGAGCTAAGTATAAAGATCTAATTATTATCTATGATTAATTTTAGCTTATGGCGAATATAATCACAAAGTATAGTATTTAATTAGATAATATCTATAATATTAATAAGACTAGCTTTCTTATAGGCATAATTATAAGCAAAATAGTCATCATAGGCATAGAAAGGCATAAAAAGCTAAAAGCAATATAGCCTAGAAACTAGGAATAGATTATGGTTATTTAGGCGATTAATACGGAAGGCTAGTTAATCCCGCCGTTTATTATCAGTGCGGGCTAATATTACCTCGCTAACTAGTACCGAGAAAGCAACCTCCCGGGTGATTAGGCTATTGCGATGACCCAAAATGGCTAGACTGATAATGAGATTAGTCTTGAGTGGCTTAAGCACTTTGACCGGCATATAGCTAATTAATTAACTAGTTCTTATCGCTTCTTGATCCTTGATGGCTATAAAAGTCACCACTCCATCGAATTCGAGAGATATTGCGAGGAGAATAAGATCATCTGGCTTTATATGCTACCTCATTTATCTCATCTACTCTAGCCCCTTGATATCGGGTGCTTTAGCGTACTTAAGAAGACATATAGGAAAGAGATAGAGTATTTAATTAGATGCTCTATAACCCATATTTTAAAGACCGAGTTCCTCCTGGCCTTTTACGCCGCATTTTAAGCCACTATGATGAAGAAAAATATTAAGGCATCTTTCAAAGGGGCCAGGCTTGTTCCTCTTAATCCAGAAAGTATGATCTCGAAGCTTGATATGTAGCTATGGACGCCAACGCCGGTTAAGGAAGCAGCTAAACCGTCGACCCCTTGGGCTTCAAGAACCCCAAAGACTATGCGTGAGGCCCAATCTCAGTCTGAATACCTTGAAAGACAAATCAGAAGGCATCATAGCAGCTCCCCAGAGTTAATTATAGAGGCTATGAAGTCTCTTATGAAGGCAGTAAAGGGAAATATGTATGAGACGGCATTATTAAGGGCTAAGGTTAAAGACCTTCGAGAGGCAAATGAGATACTAAGCCGGCGCCAGAGGGCAAAAAGAACCAGACTATAGAAAAGAGGGGTGATGATAGTAGAGGAAAGAAGGCAAGTAATTGATCAAATGGATGTTAATGTGTAGGTAGTGGCTGAATCGTCGGGAAGGGGTCGTTAAGGGAGGTCGGCGCGACCGGGGGTTTGGCATTGTGGTGTCTGCGGTAAGCCTGGTCATAATGCAAGAACCTGTCAGGTAGTGATTGAGATGTCTAGGGAAGAGTATAGTGAATAGTTTTAATTAATTAAATAGTTTATGGTATTTTTATAGCGATTTTTATTATAAAGGGTAAAGATTTTTAAGACATATACTTATCTAGGATATAAGCTTATTATATATATTATATTATATTATACTTATTATATATAATTAGTATTATTTTTATTTAGATTATAAGTATATCTTTATATAAGATAATACCTTTATCTATGCTTTAATAAAGACTATTATTAAGCTTAAAGCTTAAAAGATTAAGATTATTAATTAATTACCTTTTTTACTTAATTTAAACCTAATTAAGACTATATAAAATAAGATAAAGAAATATATTAAGAGATACTTCTTAAAAAATTAATCTTATAATTAACTATAAGCTATAATTAAAGCAGCTTAAAAATAAATTAATAATAGCTTTTTCTTATAGCTACTAGAGTTAATAAAAGACTATTACTAAGCTATTATTAATGCTAGAGGAATATATACTTAATTTTAGATGAAGACTATAGCCAATTTAGCTAGAAGATATATCGTGAGCTAGGAAAGTGACCCCCTTGACCCCTGCTGTTGTGTGGGGCAAGCTAATATACTTTTCCCATCATACCATAGTAACAACGGGCGTCACCCGTTCGCCCCCCACTAATCCTAGACAGGAAGGTGGGCCAGGTGGTCAGCTTTGGCAGGGTTCTTCCACTGAGAGTGAGGGCTCGGATCTAGGCGATGTCGTTAGCCTCGGCTGTGCTGTCCTAGATCGTATCATCAGTCTTGGTGCTAAGGGTTCGTGTCGCAGGGTAGCCATGATCTTCACGGCCTCACGAAACAACTGCGTTAGTAATCTAGCCGTATGCTTTAAGTAACTCTGCGGGATGGAGTACCCCGCACAAGAGACAACTTCAGACAACAATCAATCAATCAACACACTGCTGCTGCTCATTATTCTTTACCTGACCCTTGATCCTTTTAGCACGCTCAGTGCGACAGTTCGTTATGGCTTTTCGTACTTTCTATGGCTGGGTGTCGCCACTCTAGCCACTGCCGATGACCGAGTATCTGTAATTACGGCCCCACGAGAGGAGCTATCCAACGATGGGTCATCATCAGATTGCCCACTCGGAGGCTCGGCAGGTGTCTTAACAGCACGGACAGCTCGTCGGAAGCAGACTTCCGCCGCCCTCGAGCCTTCCCACCCCCTCCAGCCCGGAAATTCTGCTGTCGCGGTCGCTGCTGATGGAGCCACTTGGCCAGGGATGCCTCGGATAGAAAGTGTGTAATTTACTAAATTACAACCTGTCCTTGGCACAGTAGGCAGGCTATGTATGCCTTTTGGTGGAATCAACTAGAATGACTGCGTCGTCAGCCTGTGGCGATGGGTAACGATATTGCTGTGGCAAAATCCTTCCTTTCGAGCAGCTTCCAATAGCTTCCTTTTTACCACATATTCAACACGAACCGAGAGCTCTATCTCCTGTACATGAGGCTTCTCAACAGCTTCAAGATTGAGAAGCACGGCGAGATCGACTGCCACCTCATTACCGGCAACTTGGACCCAACAAGGCTTGTGGCTTTGCCTCGTCGCTACAAGGCCATCTTCGCTGCAAGAGACCCCAAGGCGCCGCAGGAGGCTATCATGCAGAGGATTGAGTAGATAGAAAGTGGGATACATGGCTAGGGAGATGGAAGATCTGGGATAGCATGGGATACTTGGTGGTCTCCGGTGTTATGCGGCATTGGGCTTATTGCGATGCCAATATTGTGTTGAGGGTTGTGTTCTTTGCTGTTGTGGCTGGCCTCGCTCTGGGAGGAAAAGTCAAGATTAACAGTACTCAGTCGAGAATTGTTGGTGATCTATGCTAACGACTGTCTTGTCTGCATCTATATACAAACCAGAAATAGAGATTGCATAGCCTAGCCTGCAAACGTGCCATGCTTGTTGAATGTGACAGGATGAATCAAGGCTTCTTACCCCAGATGACATAGGCCGGAATGTAAAGATGGATAGACGGATCAATAAACTCCTTCCTGACCTTGGCAATGAGCACCTGGATCTCCTCGTCGGTCCAGCCGAGGACACGCGAGAACACGGCAGGCGTGTAGGACTCGGCGCCCTGGATCTGCTGGATGAGCTGGTACTTGCCGAGCTCCTTGAGGCTTGGATCCTTTGGCCATCCGCCAATAGGTATCTACAGAGAGTGATTAGCAGCTGGACCTGACGTTGAAGTTGGAAGAGCCAATCAAAGTCACAAACCTTAAGGATCTCCTGCTGAACGTCTTCGAACCCGGCGTCTTCCATCTTTTGCTTCCACGTCGGAGCACCATCAATAGGCTTGCCAAACCTTTCAATTCCCTCGACCAGCATCCTGCACCAGGACTGGACTTCCTTTGCCTTGTGGGCTGTGCCATCGTCAGAAAGGAAACGCGTGTAAGCACCCTGCATCTCAAAGTAGCCGCCCGAGTTCAAATGCTTAAAGGCCTGGGCAAAGAGTCGATCATCGTCGGCTATGCAACCTTCTAGTTCGCGGCCGTGGATAAAGTCAAACGGCCTTGAGTATGACCATTCGGCCTCGAAATCATCGACCTCAAAGAGACAGTTTGGGGGGGTCCTGCAATATGGGTAAGTTGAGGGTCTGGCACAGAAGAATTGCAAGATACGCATACCATCCAGGCTGAATGGGGCTCAGATCAGTCCCAATCACTTCTGCGGAAGGGTGTTCACTATTCAACCGTCAGATATACCCGCTCAACCGATATCATAAAGTCTTACTCTGCAAAGTCCATAGCCCAGATTCCAGTACCAGTGCCCAGGTCAAGCACGCGACGGGGATCCTTAATTGGAGAACGGTGGAGTTCACCTTTGAGAGCCAGGTTGCAAACGTGGTGCAGCAGGTCCATTCGACCTTGCTCCTCCTCGTCATTGGGCTGCCACGTCTCAGCTTTCCTTCCGCCATGTTGTCAAGTAGATGTAATACATACCACCAGATAGGTGCCTTCACGGAATGCATGGTAGCGACGTCCATTCTACAGCAGGGTTAGTGCCTATTAGAACCAAACATCTTGTCCTTCACGAGCCTCGTATCTAACACCAGCAGGTGAACGCCGGTCAGCCACAAGTTCGAATTTCACAGAGCCAGCGACGTACTTGTAGTTAAGAACACTCGAGGCTAAGGATGTCTTGAAGCTCCCTAAGCCTACTCTATAGAAATGGTCAGAAGATGCACTGCTACGTGAGGTCAAGACGTACGAGGAGACGTAGACAGAATCATCGTCCCGGTGGGTGTCCTGGGGCATGTCAACACAAGTCACATGTCTTGATCCAAAGCAGCCCGATGCTCACATCCACCTGTAGAGGGTTGTCAGCGAGTGCCTCCTGCAACTGCGCTGCCTGTGCGTCTTCTGGACACATGGTTGGAGGAATATGCGATGTTGCGAGAAGCAAGTTGGGAATGCAGGCGGGAATTTTACTCGGCGCATCTTCCCCCACTTCTCGGTTACCGCTCTCATCTGACCCAGAGCGACCTGGCCATTTTAAATAACGCATAAGGCCATGCATGAAATGGTTTGGAGAAAGGGTCAACAGCCAACAGCCAAGGCTTGTCGAGCCAATGAGGTGAGACAGAAGTCTGCGAACCGAGACATGGGTTGCCATAACATTCCTACTGTGCCAATTGCCACCGATATCGACAAGAGCGAGTTTTTCAACGAACGTAGAGTATGTGACCCCGCCGTAACGCTTAAGAGAGCCGCTGAGCCAGCGTTCTAAGCTTGCGTAAGAGCCACTGAGCCAGAAACCTGTTTAGCCCGCGGGAGTGTTGAAGTATAAGCCTCAACAGTCTTCTGGGGGTAACCCATTTTTGTTTCGTCAGTCACAGGCAAAGACAACGATGATCCTTCCGTTCCTATGCGTGGTCGACTTCCCTATAACAAAGGCGTACCCTCGTGGCAAGGCCCAATTGTTGATAGCCTGATGTAGAGCATCTCGAGTTGGGTAAATGCTTTCAGGAGGCAAGCAATCGGGAGGAAATTGGTTCATCTTGGAATCCATTGCATTCTAGATCTTTGATAAAGCAATATTGCGGGAGTAGAAGACGATGTGTTGTTCTTAAAAGATCTACCGATAAGACCCCTCTAACGTACGCGATATGCGAATGTCGCAGATAAGCGAATGTCGCACTGAGATGCATGCTCATGGCTTGCTACCCTGTAAAATCACCCACTACACTCTAGTAGGACAACGCCGGCCTCAATGGACAATGTGTTCAAAGGTGAACAAGCCAACAGCTGGCTCAACGTAGAGGGAGAATATGAGCTAGTTTCTTCCATCGGAGGCCTCGGCGAGGTTGACTTTGACAACGCCAATAGGGGTAACCTAGCCTACACCAAAGTCAAGCCCACCAAACCCGAGAGGCACATGGTGAACCCGTCCGGAAACACTAGAATGACTTTCCAGCCGCAGGGGAAAGTCAACTCCATGCTCGCATTCTTCAACGACACCGATAGGAGTGCCAGCGGGCACAGCGCGCCCTACGTTGACGGAAAGCTCAGCACCCGCGTCAAGTTAGACTTTGGAGGCTTTGGTCTGAAATTCCCGCTTAACCTAGAAGACAAACTGGGCACTAGGAACGCCGAGCGTGACGACAACAAGGTTTCCATGGATAACAATCACGCCATCTACAACTCCAGGGGCGACGGTGGCAGGTTTGCGCGGAGCACTTACTTCAAATCCGGTCTCACGGTCGACCCAGGCTTATTCGCTGCCCTTCGCCTGTTCGAGGTTCCCATTTTCGATAGAAGTGCTCTTGTGGTATAATCAAGGTTCGCTGAATGGAACAGAAATCGATGAACTACAGCGCGTTCACGGAATGGACCTTCTTTCCCTCCTTAGACCTTGCCCCTGCGGCGTGCTCGAAAATTACCGTCACCGTAGGTCCCTCCCAGCCTCGTTCAGCTTGCTTCATTAGCTCCCACTTAACCAATCCCTATCATCCCTGGACTTGACCGGTTGTCGTTGATTCCTCATCCCCCGATCCCGCTTGCGGATGAGCGCATCTTGATCATCTTCATCGTCGTCGTCGTCGTCCATGCGGCCGCGAGACATGGAATTTCCCCCCAAACTCACCGCTGTGCTCGATATCTTCTATCCTGTCACCAATGTCCATGGCCTGCGGCCTTTGCAAGCCAAGTGCCCTCCCCAGCGGTTGTGTCACTTCCGGGGTCTTAGTACGAGGCCGATCTGGTGTCATGGCAACTGATTGCTCGGGCATCGAGGCGGGAGCGGGCTTGGGCGCCTTGTATGGATGGATACCTTCGAAGCCTTCCACTGCCGGGTCTGGCTCCGCCCCGCTTTCCCCGTGTCTTGGGCTCACCTTGAGATTTGTCCATATGCTCGGCCATTGCTGACTTTAGAGGCTGACGTGCTTATTTTTGAAGCCTATCTAAACTATTCCCTAACACAAAGTCTAAGTTAATTACTAATAGAGACCTAGCGTAAGACCCTATCGCATTTATTGCCATTAGATAATACTCATCCTCCTTAGAGTCATCCTATACCTCTTGCTTCTGCTTTCGCGGTAGTTTTAATATGAATTTAGGCGACTTATATATTTCCGAGTCCTCGTCTTTAAGATCTTAAGGTAAGGCCTTCTTGCCCTTGCTAGAATTCTTTTTATTAGACTTAGGAGCTTTTCTTGCTACTCCCTGTCTATTATCAGCGCGGTTTAGACGGCGTATTTGCTTCTTAGCCTCATTAGATATCTCTCCTGCCTTATAGTTAAGTAGCTTCTTAGTTAGATTAAGGAAGTTCTTGCTATAATTAAAGAAGAATTCCTCGCTAGCCTAAATATCATGCGTCGCAATAAATTTAATCTAGTATTTGCTATTAATATAAAGAATTTAAGGCATAATATTATAGCTATGCTTATTGCTATTTGACTTCTCTGACGCATAGTTAATATAATGGCTTAGGTTACTATATATAGCCGCGTCTACCTAAATGCCTTTATATTCAAGAAGCATGAAGATATATAAGATATTGGATTCTTTATTAAATATATCACCGCATCTGGCCTCTCTCTGAATGCCTTTGTCATAGTGATGAGTTTTCTAATATATTTAATGATGAAATCATCCTATGTGATAAATTTAGCTATAAAAAGCCCATAGCTAACTCCCTCTAGCTGGCTTTAGCCTAATATAAGAGCCTTAGTAAGACTATGCTATAAAGAGCAGTTCTGGTAGCCAGTCGCGTAGAGGAGCTTATCTTCGGCATTTTTAGGATTAGCCCTCTTAAGAACGCCATAGGTATAGCAGAGATCCGGGTCGCACTCGCGGTTCAGCTGCATATAAATACATAGCCTATCCTTTTATTTCGAAAGATAAGTTTTACCTTGTGAATAGCAGGCGCAGCTAGTGAATTTATATGCGTAATTCTCTACCGTATATTCGCAGTACTTCTTACATAAATATCTATACTAGACGCAAATATAATTTTCCATGGTATATAGCCTTTCATAAGAGCAGGGCTTAATTAGTTCACGCTGTTAATGCTCTTAGCTATATATGTGATTTTCCTAGTCACCAATGAGCGCCTTTTTAAAGCGATTATACTATAAAACCGTCCTAATTGGCATCTTCCTGACTAGCTCAGGCGGAGGCAGTCTAATACCGAGGTATTTATACTCGTGGAAAATATCGCGATAGTCGCGGTCGAGAAGGTAGGCTATAATGCAGAAGGGATCCATTTTGACGCGACTGTGGTCGGCTATCGCAACCGTGGATCGCATAATGATATGCTCTTCCGGCGTCTAAGGCCACTGCGTAGAGTTTACCGCGGAAGTGGCCGATATTTGGTAGCAGTTGCGTTTACAGGAGTTAAGAGGATGCCCATTAGTGATATTAGCCCTATCGGATAGAATGCGTCTTCTTCGCTTAAGGGTATCTAAGAGGCAAGGAAGCATTAAAAGGTTTCATTTGCAGTTGGAAGCATTATACTCTCTATGCTCGCAGGAATGACTAAAGCAGATGAGATAACCAAGAATATAATAAGTTCCTAGATTGAATTCGGCAGCCTTGAATTCGTCCTCGTATTGAGAGTCAGAGCCATCCTTGGCCGTCTGTTTGGTATCCATGATGTCGACAGGCTCCTCGAGTAAGAGGACGTCTCGGAGCGTAATCTGCTTCATCGTAGGCTGGTTTTGGTGGAATACACGATAAAACGCCTCCGTGAACATTTCGGCAGCCCTATTGGCCTCGGGGTAGGTAGTGGAGTCGGCTTGGCGATGGGAATTGAGGATATCGGACTTCTGTCGGGGCGTGATTGCATTATCAGGTGCGCGACTTGCCATGTACTAGATCAGGGTTGATTTATCGCAACCGGGAAGCCTAAGCCTACCCAGCTAGTTTTCAAGGTAGAGCGAGATAGTCGAGGCAAATTCCGAGCGGACAGTTACGCGCACTTTTTCCTCGCGACTTATTGGCTTAAATCCGGATTTGCGGTCAATATCCTCTAGCTCCTATAACCAAATGTTGTACTTTGACTCCTTAGAACTCTCAAGGTCCCTCAGGTGGGGAACAAATGTTAGCATCGTATTTAGAGTGAGGATGCTCTTTTTGATTTCTACGTAGTAAAAGCAATACCAGGGAATATACTCTTCGTTAGTCTAGATGCGCATAACCTTATAGTGATCCTCACGTTTGTTATTCTTAGGGGTAAAGTATTCCTATTTTTTTAATATTAGTATTGATTTTATTAAAGTATATGGGGCTAATTACTTTGAATTTAATTCTTATTATTTTAGCCTCGTCGCTTGACGTAGGATTACTGCTGAGGCCGGCAAAGAGATTATTGCTAGTGAGAATACGGCGCTTTATAGCCTTAGTGGATTTAATGATGTAGGATATTATGCGTATATGTCTGTCTTTGATATCTTAGCGAAATATGGTTAAAGCTTAAATGATGCGAGAGATATCCCATTCTGGCTTCCGCAGGGTTTGATACTTAGGGCTTATAGCTTTGGCATTTTTAGTTGCTTTGGGGGAATGATACTCTAAAGTTAGCGTCACTTATCGATGCCCCAGGTTGGGGGATCGCTCGCCAGATAACCTCGGCATGTCTTAGGCATTATCCCATTTATCATTTGACGTGGTTGCCTTTTGCGCTGGCCTAAACGTCGGTTGCGATGGGTGGGGTGGCTCAAATGAATGAAGGCTGGATTGGCCTTGGCCAGGTCGTTTCTGAGGCGGACTGACGGGCGCGCAGCCGGTATCACTAGTGGGGTCGTGCAGAATAAATCGGCATTAGTCGTCTCGAAATGAGCCGGCTGTGGCGATGGTAATCGTCGTGGAAGAGGAGAATTATCCCTGGGATTGCTTAGATCGTCCAGGGTCATATTGGTTACCTTGAGTTGTATAGGAGGATGAGCGGGACTAGGAGCAGGAACTACACCCGGAATTAGGCCTAGAGCCATAGCTGCGACTAACTTTATCATAGTTTTCTAGGATTATCCCTCTCCTTTAGTCACGGCTGCCTACACTATTCTGTAATGAAAAGGGTCTCGTGCTAGACGATAAAGTATAAGGAAGGGCGATATAGACTGCGAGTTTGCCTTGTTAGTCAGAAGGAGGTTTACCTAGGTTAAGTCCTAAGAACCTAAATAAAAGACACGCATAGCCAACAGAAGGCGCAGGTCTTAACTAAAAAGCGAGCTGGCGCGGTTAAAGGCATAAGTAAACCCACTGATCTAGTGAATATTTCGCAAATAATCTCTTATGCGACGAGCCAACGATGCCGGCCGATCTAGTTTGCGCGTCAGACTTTTGTTAGGTTATCTATGAGGCTCGAGATAAAAGTGGCGATATTTGGTTATCTAGCGGGTGTTAAGAGTCTGTAGGGACTGGCCGGGGGAACGCGTTCACCAACAGAGCTTAGCGCGTCTCACTGGCCACGCCTACGGAGGCCAATAGGGGAACACTATTATAAAACTCCCCTGTTAGTTGTCTTTAGGGCCCCTTCCCACTATTGACCCAGATATCACCCCATACCTTGTTTGTCCAGATACTTAGCCATGACTAGCAGAGCAGGTACTATAGACTAGCAGCGGGCCCGCGCAACGTTCTAGAACCTCGATCTACATAGTATGGTCTAAGTAGTTTAGTTCTTTTAAGCAATTCTTAGCGAGCGACACGATATTCCAATCAACCTGATTTTCATTGGCTGTGGTTGAAAGTCGAACGGTGCTGTGCCGGATGACGATCACTTTGTCTGGCTTTAAAAGCTGTGGACGTGTATATGCTAGCGTCCCCTTTTCTCCAGCCTCAAATTTCAATTCAGCGACTCGCATTGCGAACCCCATTTAAGCAATAGGCACTGTCCTTGCATAAGCGATTTTCACTCCAGGTGCCAACATCTATGTGTGAGCACTCAGCACTCCTACGCAATATTCACAACAATTGAAAGCTCGCACGCAACAGGGTAGCAGTGCGGCTAAACTTCGCTAGGCTTGCGCGCCAACCATATTGGGAAATGTAAGCTCAGCTCAAAAGTTGCACTATTCTATGACAGGAAATATAACGCTCGACCGATTATCAACATGCCGCAATAGTAATAGTTCTAAAAAATAATAGAAGTGTTTTTCTGTATTCTTTAGACAGTAAATCATATATTACAACTACATTTGAGTCTAATAATTGGCTGTGATCTTGAAAACCTAAGTGCTGATTCCCCCCTGGAGTTCAGGTCCTGTTGTTTTCCATATTCTCCCGAGTGCCCTGGATGCCACTGCATTCTACTAGTACGGATGCCTCCATCCTATGAAGAAACCGAAAATGATCAATCTGTTTCATCAGTCAATTCTGGCCCAACGGATGATCCATTCGAGGCCTGCTACCCCCAACCCGTCAACACTCTACTTAGTGTATCTCAAACTTTACTTCAGAGAGTTGTCCACGGTTAGAAAAGAGCGAAGAAATCTCCCCCTGTAGTCGAAGAATAAAGCAGAGACCAACAAAGACATAGTGGGAATCTATCCTTCTCAGAACAACGGGGTAATTATGGCCATACAAGATACAAACAACATCACCTTTTTGCATTCCAGAAGGTCCCCAACCGAGCCTAGCGTTGTTAGCAGTACGGAACGTCCTTTCCAGATTGTGAATTCCCAGGCTTCTTTCTACTTTGTCTCTCCAACGTGAATGGAGCTCGTCGCTTGTGTCCACATTGTTTAGGAATTCGGTCTCGGTGATGGCCTCGACTTGTCCAAGTAAATTGAGCATCTCCACACTTGCTTCTGAGAACACGGCAAGCGATTTTAACAAACGGATAAGTGCCAGGATTATGATCCAGTAGTCTTCAAGTTGCGGCGTGAGAGGTTCGTATGTCAATGGATGCTGATCGTCGACAAGTAAATGGAGGACTGCATGCACTTTGCTTAGCGGAGGGTTGCCAGGATACCAAGCTTCGGGTGTCGACGACCGAAGATAACCCCAGATCCAGTTAGCCATATCCCTGTACCACCACTTCTCCCGCGTTGGGCGAGGACCTATGTCGGCAATGGCGTCGTATATGATCCCGGTCACGCATAGCGCTTTTGGGTCGCTTGAATTCCAGAGCTGCAAGGCCGGGACGCTGGATAATTCGATCGGGCCTGGTTGTTGCTGTTCGGATTGATCGGCGATTTTGTCCCAGCGAGGCAGCCAGGTTGGTTGAGGGAGAGAGTTATGGGTGTTCAGCGGCCGATCACAGCCAACCTGGATTAAGAAGTTGAGATTCTCTCGCTTGCGGATCCACTCGAGACAATATGCGAGATGAACTTCCTCCACAGACTTGGTGTAGTCGGGCACAATTGAGTCGCCGCTCAACCCCAGGAGGGCATAGACGTAGTCCCTCGGGTTCGTGGCTCGCATGCAACAATGTGCTGCCATGGCAACGATGTCGTTGTGCGGAAAAGTCTGAGCTCGCCATCCCACCCGGCATGCATACATGAAGCTCATGGTCCGTGGCATGATATCTCGCAGGGGTATCTCAACAAGATCGTGGAATCCATGACCAACAAGCCGAGCTTGGGGTGTCCCCTCAAGATCCAGGAGGGAAAACAAGTGTCCAAGGAGTAGGCAAGAGGTCTGGTCCTGCCCGCAAAGTAGTTCGATCTTTTCGGGGAGCGTGAATTCTTGCAAAATCCATACCCTTTTCCAGTAGTCTCTATTGCAGAAGAACCAGATGGCTTTCCAAGCTGGGGGCCAGGTCTCCGCCACAAAATCTGCGCACATGTGGTCAAATAGGTAAAAAGCCCTCTTTACCTGCTCACCGGCCTGCGTTGATCTCATGTTGTCCTCGTCCCTAAACGCTTTAATCTCGTCTACTCGGGACCATTCAACTGTCGCGGGGTCGGTGGAAAACGTCTTTCGATCCAATTCCGGCATATGGTCCAAGACTTTGGCAATAACCGCCGCTCTGACATCCTCCTCAGTTGATTCAAGGCCCACGCCGTGTCGCGGAGAGAAGTCGCTGTCTTCGAGTTCAAGCTTGAATAGTTGATATTCTAGAAGGTAACGCACCCCAAACTTCTCAAAGGTGGAAATCGCTAAATGGCTGTCATCATTCGCATCTCCTAACCAGGCAATAACTTGTGTGGCACTCGTGTAGATATCACGCATAAGCTGCACCTGCTGACTCTTCTCAACATCGTCGCTTTGGTTGATGCACAGAGCATCTACCCATAACACGATATTGCCATAACATTTCTGGATATGGCGTAACGCTGCACACAAGTTCTCCGTGGCCGAGATGACTTTGTCGTTGACCTTGACTAGCTCCGTAATGCTGGGGCTACCCCAGACATAGGACAGGGCGTGAAACGAAGGGTGATTGTCAAGTAATGCCGTTGATAAAGTACACTCTATTTCAGGTGACTCGTCAGGGCTTTTTGGTGCTTGTAGAGTAAGAAGTCGGATTTCTCTCCCTGTTGTGGAAAGAGGGTGGTAAAACCCAGCCGGAAAGGACATGCCCGCCTCCAAATGGCGAGCTGGCCTGCCCCCACAGTTGGTTGGCAGTGCTAATTAATTGGATATTAGCTTCAAACTCTTGGCCTCCGGCTTTATGATATCTCCAAAAAATCTGGGAATAAGTACCTGGCTGGTATTTACTGGCTCCCCATGTAAGGGCGGACTGGAAGGCACCGATGATGGGCCTGACAAGGCAAAGGTGGCAGTAGGAAAAAGCAAACGACCCGAATGATGCCTGGGAATTTACCTTCATAGTGCGCCGGTCACTTGATCTCGGATATTGGCGGCCAGCATCGGTGGCCTATCGACTCCTTCATGTGTTTATGCAGGTCAACCTCCTCTGCATGAGCCCGAACGAGACCTGTTGTTTTCAACGCCTTCCCGTTTTGGCGCCTACGATACAAGTGATAACATGCCTCAATCTATCTGCAGGACTACATCTCGTCACCATCAAGGCGGAATACATAAATTCAGTACGAGGGAAGTTTGGCGGGTGATTTAGGCCCACAACAGCCCCACAGTTAGAACTAGCGCTCCCACGCCCCCCCTTTTTTTTTTCCTCATCCTGTCCTGTAAATCCTCTACTTCCGGAGTTTAATATTAGGCTTTTTGTTTCTTCTCTTGATTGCGACGTTGCGACCCAAAACCATATCGCTTGTTCAGCTTTTATGCAAAATGGTATCGGTGACCATAGGCTTTCGGGTGGAATGTCATGACGCAGATCTGGACGACTATAACCGAACTCTCTACGGAGGGAGCATGGTGCCGCGGGGTCGGAACCTTATCGATAACGACTGGGAGCGCACTGTTGATACCCATCTCTCATGGCGCCATTCAGCCACGCCTTTTATATCCTTCTTCGGTTCATGGGAAAAGGTTTTGCGGAAACGACGGCAGATGATTGACGAAGGGCGAGCTAGGAATGTCGTTATCGTCGCTGTGTGGCTGAAGGGTAGAACTGAGGTCTACGATGCGTTCGAACAGGCGTCCGCGCTCGGCTATACCTGGGATTCTGATGATCCAAGACGACGGCTCGAGAACCACCTTGGTGAATTCTTCGTTCACGGCCCCATATCGAGGATGGAATACAGGATTACCGCTTGTTTCTGGGGAAACTCTCTGGTAGAGCAGCAAATCACCCTATCTCCAGCAAAGTGGCCATACTATATTACCATGCCTGCCGGTGCGTTACGCCTAGTCGGCGATGCAAATGAAACGGAGGCATTGGAGTCGGAAATGCATAGTCACACCGGCGCGCGGAATGACCTAAAGCTCTGTCTTATGGTGCTTGCATTGTGCGGGTATAGCTGGACGCTAGCAGAAACGGACAGGGCAGTCACGGTGGAAGTGTATTCACCGTTCCCGCTCTGCAAATACCTATTCGAGATATAACAAAGCAAGGTGGAATACACTCTTCCTCACGGGCTGCGAATTAACGGCATGGGTTTATGCAAAATGGGACCATAGAACTTTGTACTATACCGGTAGTCCCCAATGTCGGAAAATCGCTAAACAAGATGGGTCCAACAAGACAAAGCAATGTTGAACGTGGGCGGCTCAGGCAGGAGCCTCGAGAGGTGCTCTCGGAGCACATCCGTAAGACTGTCGCTTTGAGTCTTAATTTTTTTTGTACTCCTGTGGTGTAATACTCCTATACATGGCGTCGGTCCCATCATCGCTGGTCGATCAACTGTCCTGTGTGATCACGATGGGAGTTGTTCGTGTGATGCCCGCCGCGTCTGCAGCCTGACGATCGCGCAGATGCTCGGTCGATTCGGATCCTTGCAGCGTCTTCATGGGTCCCCCCTTTTCATCTAGCTTGCAGTAAGATTTGACACTTGCCGACGTTAACGGGGCGCCCTGTCCTGTACCTTTCCCGTAGTAGTCGCTGTGTGAGTTGGGATTTGTCGTGGTCGTCTTGATGCCAAAGGCTCGCTTGATGGTGCGGAGCACTCCCGTCTCCTTGAGAATCTTGGGAATGCAAGGCACACAAATAATGAAGAAACCACACGTCATCTCGGCTGTGGCCTAGAAGACCAACGGGGCGAGAGCGTAGAGCGCATCAGCCGCTTTTCCATACTTAACCGTCACGGCCAACCTGAAGGCGGCCGAAACGCAGGCACTGTTGGTAACCCCCGATATTAGTAACAGTGTCGAGGTCGGCTCAGCGGCTGAACTTACAGAAATCCCAGGCCAAAGATGACCGAGACACCCAGTTTCTTCTTCCACGTCATCTTCAGAGTCCAAATCACGTACTGGCAACAGGAAGATGGCAATATCACAGACTAAGTGGATAGTTGCCGAGGCAACCTGAAGTTTGTGCAAGTCCCAACACTTTTCCGGTACTCTAAAGTCACAGATGGCCTCATGGGGAGTGCACTGCATGTTCAGGGCAACAATGAATGACAGTATTTGCCGTAGCCTGGACGAAGCCGATCGCTATACAACCCCACCAGAACACGCTCTTAGCGGGGCGGTCGGCTCTTGCCCCCCATTCGCCCTAAAAGTGGCCTTGTGATGGGCTTAGCTGGGTTAGGCATGGTTGACACTTTTTATCATGCCATTAATTAACCACATTAAAAATATCAGCTCAACTTTAAGCCCTTAATACGCATACAACTCAAGATATAATCTTCTATATTAAGTCATGCGATATTGCAAATAATGCCATCCCTATATGATCGGATATATAGTCTCCTATTTATAATACTAATAAGAAAGCATAGCTATCTCTTATATTACTAACTACCTAACTACCCCGGCATACTTTAAACTAATAAAAACCCTTATAGTTGTGGAAGAAGTATTAGCAAAAAATATATTTCCTCTAAGGATGCTCTAAGAGTTTATCTTAATAATTACCCCTCTTTTGATTATTAACCTATTAATGGGTTTTATAATAGTATTTAATTATACCGCATTCCGTGCTTGCTATATAGGCGCATATGTGGCAGCCTAGACTATCTTGCTTAGGGGGCTTAATAAATAGTATCAATTGGCTATTAGCGGGGGGCTATTTGAAATTAAGCATGCTATCTCGAGATTAGAAGATACCTAGTATCTCATTAATGGTTGAAACGAGGTCCCTTTTTTTTACGCGGCATAAAGTTCCTAATATGCCTTTTATGGAGTAGATATAAAGCGATATGATCTATAAAGACTATATATTAGCAAGTACTATAGATAAGTATATTAAACTCTATTAGGTGCATAAAGGTACTATATATCTAGAATTTCCCCTTCCCGCTATTAAGTCAGCTATTCCTATCCCTGCTAACCATAAGAGGTTATAGCTATAATGGGTTAATTATGCGCTTATTATTAGGGAGGGTATATAGTACTTAGCTTAATAAAGGGCTTAATAATAGCGCCTTGGTACCTATAGTATTACTTAGCCCTTATTATAATTACTTAAGGCTTATCTAACTAGTGGTTTATAGCAATGATATTAATATTTACTTTTTCTTTTTTATATTTATTTTTTATCCTAAGTTTTGCCTTAGTGAGATAATATTTATATTAGAATATATAGAGGTAATATTATTTATAGGTAGCGCCTTAGGTCTAATTATAAGGAAGCTATGCTATTTCTTAAAGTAATATATATATAATCTAAGTAATAATAGCTATAACTTATCTAGAAATACCCCATCTAAGCCATAGATTAAATAGCACTATATTAAATAATAGCTACTCTATTATATAAATATAATATCTAGATTAGCTATTTTAATTATATTATTAAACTAGTTAAAGGTTAAAAGAGCTCTATAAATATGCCGCTTAGTAATAATAATTAATAATTAATAATAAAACTAAATACTAATCTTTATCTTAGTGCCTAAAATATCTTAGCTTAGGTATTTAAGTTCTTTTATAAATACTTTAATAATTTACTTAGTATTCCTTAAGATAGGCATAAAGATAAGCATCTTATTTAGCTTATGCCTAAAGTATTAATATAAGATAGCATAGGCGGTTAGATATATATAGATAAGATATTAATATATTAATGCTATGACCTAGGGGGAAAAGAACTATATGACCTAGAACTCGTAGTTTATAATAAGGCGAGCCTTATTATAGCGAGTTATAGAGAATATCTGCCGGCCGAAGATCCTAATGCCTTAGAGCCTTAACCTTATGTTTATCTATTCTAGAGTCAGTAGCTCTAAGACTCGCGTAGCTTAGCCGCTATCTAGCTACTTAAGAGCTATGAGGTTCTTAAAAAGGGTATTATGCCTGTGTAGGTATGCCTATGCTATATCTATGTCTTAGCTGCCCTGGTCATCGCTATGCCGCGTCTAGAGCAGATTATCTATAGGAGCTATATAGGCCCGCATGAAGACTATTAGGTATAACTCCCTGAGCCTATTATGAGGGTCTATGAGGAAGGAATATCTAGGAGCTATATTTAATAGCCTATTACGTAAGCTTCCTATTTACGGGTCCTCTGGATTAAAGTTATATATTAAGCGCCGAGACTAAATAATAGCTTAGTAAAATGCCTCATAGGCTAGACTATAGAATTATCCTATGGATAGCTATATATCTCTATCCTATGAGATTATCTATTTATTCTTGCTCTAGTTAAAATACTATATAGGGCCTTTACTTTATTAAAGGGTTATCTTATATGCTAAGAGGCTAAGGAACTCACTAAGTAGTAATATAATATTATTATATATCTAGTTAATATAAACTATATTAAGGGCTATAAGCTAGCTATAGCGGGGCTTAACTATAAATCTGGTATATATATAAGCACAAAGAGGCAAGATAGCCTTAAGAAAGATTAACTAAGTATAGTAAATTAGCCTAGAGAGAATAGGGGTATATTAGGCAAGTTATAGATATTTATTCTCTTCTTGCCTTAATAATCCCTAGATAGTACTAAAGTAAATAAATAGGGCTAAGCTTATTTTTTTTATTTTCAAAGTATTTAGTAATTATTTTATAATAAAATTATAATATAATATCTATAAATAGATTATAATTATTATTTATCTCTCTAGAAGAGACTTTATAGCTCTTAGGCTAAAGTTTGCCTTAGTTATTATTTCTAGACTTAGAGACCTTATATTATTAGTTATTAAAATTATATTCTTTATTACTTAAACCCTCGCCATATAGGGCATTATTAGCTATATCCTTAGATTTAAAGAATTTAGACCTATTATTATTATTATTAATATCCTTTCTTTTTCTTCTTCTCCTCCTTCTTCTCTTTCTTTTTCTTTTTCTTCTTAACTAGCTTTAGAACTAAGGTTCTCTTAATAGAGCTAGAGAGCAGAGCCCGTATATATATTCTTGGTATTTTTATTATTATTATCACAAGGAGTCTAATAAGGGTTAAGCCATAGTTCTTCTAATATCCTATATTAATATATTATAAAGATATAGCTTATAATAAAATAAGATATAGCTCTTAGAAGTCGCCAGATATATAGCTAGAAGTAGATATAGCGCTTAAACTTATTCTTGTATATCCTTTTAGAGTTTAATTAGGATATAAGCTTAAATAGCGCCTTATAGGGGCGATCCATAAAGCGGCTATATAGCTATCATTAAATACTAATATTAGTAAATCTCACTATCTCGCTATACTAGTCAAAGAGCTAATCTAGCGCTATAATAATAGATAAGAGCCTATTTTTATTTATTACTAAGCTATTAAGCTTATGCCCGCTATGGTATATCCCTAGGTAGAGCAGCTAGGATAATAGCATAGGCAAGCTAGATAAGGAAATAAGGATTTAGTAATCTATACCCTTAAAAGTTTAATCCTAGCTAGTTTAATATATCTAATTTATTAATAAAGCTTATATAGATAATATATTACTATTTATTAGGGGGTTAAGAGTAGCGAAGTATAGCTCTAAGTAAGTATATTCTTTATATAATAGCTAATCTATAAGGCATTATATAGGATCTAGGACTAGCTATAAGAGTTTATTATCTAATTCCTTAGATCTCTATATTAAAGCTCTTAGGGGCATTATAATCTAGGCCTTCTTAATATTCTTTAATATCTAGCTCTAAAATATAAGGTTATTAATAATATAATCTCATAGTTAATACTTACTAGAATTTCTTATAGCTATAATTTTATATTTATAAAGCTTTTTAATATATTATAATAAAATAATTAAGCTTATAGAATATAGGCTATAATACCTATAAGCCTTATCTTCTTAGATCTATAAGTAAGGATAAGGCATAAAATTATCTAGTTACTTAAGGAGTATCTTTAGACTAAGAAATTAAAGTAAATTAATTAATATATTAAGTTTTTAATAAGTCCTTTTAGAGATATAATATTTCTTTCTAAGGTAATACCTAATGTAATTATTATTTATTATAAGTATATAACTATATAATATATAAATAATAGCTTATTTTAATAAGTTAAAGTAAAGATAAAGCTTTTTTAACCTAGAATATTAATTAAGGCTAAGTTAGATTTCTTAATATATTAAATTTATATTATAAATTAGCTAATTAATTTCTTCTATAAAATATAAATAATATAGGCATTAGCTAAAAAAGAGAAGAAGATAAGAAATAATAGTTAAGGTAAGGTAGAGAGAGGTATAAAAGGAGTTAACTAGGTTAATATAGACTAATGCGACGCGAAAACGGGCCCCGTTTCGCGATCCTAGTTCAGAGTCGGAAATAAGAACGGGCCCCGTTTTGATATGGGATAACCCCTGTGAGAATGGAGAGACATGATTGGTTCAAAAGCGGAAACGGGGCCCGTTTCGGTCTTTAATTCTTGAGTAGGGGTGGTTTAATGAGGAGTCGTCAGGGGGAAAACCTTCAACGCGTGCACGGACAGAAAGTGTGAATTGGATCGCAATTCCCCAGTTGAAGGGTTGGCGCACGGACGAAAAGTGTGAAATCAGGTTAATTCTGGCTGGTAATTGGTACAGTAGTAGGCCCCACTCCCCCGAGATAAAACCCGCAAAATAGACTCATATCATCCAACAACCTTTCTTTACCTTGCATCTAACACCTTGGTTTCTCCATCCACCCAACTTCTCGATGATTTCATCCGGCCTCAAAAAAATGAGCACTTGCCTTATTCACCTTCCGCCAGAACTCCTTGAGCAGATTCTGTCTGGATTACCAAACAGCGACATCAAGAGCCTGCGTTTAACATGTACTCACCTCCGACGTTCGGCTCAATTACGCCTCAGCCGCATTTTCCTGTCCCCCAACCCACTGAATGTGAGCGTATTCAGGGCCGTCGCCGATCATGAAGAGTTCAGGAAGAGGATTGTCGAGATCATCTACGACGATGCGCGCCTGGCTTACTCGCTCGAGACCCCCGATGATGAGTACTATGACGAGGACGACGAGGACGACATTGGTGATGTACACGGCGTTCCGTTCTGGTTCCGGCGCATATACAGCGAGAATTACGATTTTGTCAAGAACTATGGGAGTGGCGATGTGAAGAAGCCTCACCATCTTGAAGTCCTGGAGCGATTCAAGGCGCCGTTGAGTCCAGCAGAGTCTTACAAGCATTATCAGAAGCTGGTGCAGGAGCAGGAACAGATCATCGCCACAAACAGCGACGCCGACGCCCTCAAATATGGGCTGCCCCGATTCCCCAACCTGCGAACAATCACCCTGACACCTGTGGCTCACGGGCAACCTCACAGACCCTTTTACCCTACCCCTATGATTCGCTCTCTTCCTCGTGGATTAATCTATCCCATGCCTCGCGGCTGGCCGGTCGCTGAGGAGCAATCTAATCGTCCTTATGCACAGAGCTGGGATGGTGAGGAGAAAGCAAAGTGGCGCGGGTTCTGTCTTGTGACCCAGGCAGTTGCTCAACACCAACGCGAGAGCCCAGCCGCTGGCATCTCCGAGTTTATCGTCGATAGCAACCAGCTTCTCACCGGGATCAACTGTCGCGTTTTTGACGAGGCGGAAAATAGCGAGTACAGAGACCTCGTCGCCCTCTTGGCCCGACCCGGCTTCTCCCGAATCGACCTCTCTCTACATGTTGGTGGCCAAGACAGGAAAGGCTGGCCCTCTTTTCGCAGCGGTCTCCTGCAGCACGCACTTGGCACGGCGCAGGGACTGCGGCACGTGAGCCTCACGACCAACCTCGCAATCCCTAACGGACTCTGGGATGCAGATGAGGGCGGTGAAGAACATCATATCCCACTGCGCACGCTTTTCCCCATCAACACGTGGTTAAACCTCCAGCATTTTTGTCTTTCACGCTTCCTTGTCAACCAGGCAGACGTGATTGATTTACTACTCGCAATGCCGCTGACACTCCGGTCAGTCGAGCTGAGCTTTCTCTGGTTCCTCCCAAAGAACGGCCATTACCAGAGCTTACTCGAGCAAATGCGAAACGAACTTGACTGGCGCGGACGTGTGACCGCAGCCAGACCAAAGATCGTCATTCGCGTTGATGATGAACCTATAGTTCAAGGTCTGGCCATCTGCGTTGGACGTGAGGTAGAGGACTTTATGTATGGCGACAGAGAGAATCCCTTTCGGAAGGATACGATCTTTCAGGGCACAGGGACCCATATAGATGCTTTTGATCCTGAATTCACTCGACCCTATGCAAAAAATAGTCAGCTGGTAGAACTGGGGATTCGAGAAAAGCCTATCTGGTACCAGCAAAACTAGATGCAAAACCTTAGTACATCTTGGAGCTACAGTCAGGTTGAGGAATCTGGGATAGTAGAGTTGAAATACATGAGTTTGCGAAGTCAATCTAATTGGGATCTCAGAGGTATAATAAGGGTCCCAGCTGCACCTGAAGCCGGCCAGTTCTCGTCCTTTATTAGCTATGAAGAATTTCTACTTCCTTCTGCAGGAGAGGAAGTGAAATAGAGACTCGAATTTCATCTATGCAAGCTTGAATCATTCAGTTTCATTCTAGCATCTTCTTAACCCCTCCCCAAAGCCAGCAGCCCTACGTCCTCACTATATACCGACACATACATATACTTCAGCCTGCAACCCAGAGCAGTCGTTCTTTACGGCAGGATTCCACTCGTAAAAGTCATTTAACTCGATACCGCGATCATTGGTAATAGCCTAACATCCGTCGCCTGCCTGAACAAAATAAAAGTCCTTGCAGCCCGTGACCATGCCGTCCTGGATGGGTGTGGGCGTCGAGCCGATGCCACCAAGTGTGGTGCTGGGAATGTTCTCTGACGTCGTGGTGGCGCTGTCCTTGACGCCCACACAGACATACACCTCAGCCTGGAGCCCGCCGCAGTCGTTCTTCACAGCAGGATTCCACCCGTAAAAGTCATTCAGCTCGATACCGTGATCGTTGGTAATGGCCCAGCATCCGTCACCTGCCTGCACAAGATAGAAGTCATTACAGTTGGAGGCTATACCAGACTGCACAGGGCTGGGAGTGACAACATCCGTGCCCGTGGCCGTAGCCGAGGCGCTGGTGGTCGTGGTATCCTCGTCCTCATATAACGGTGGGCTGCCGTCCTCGTTGGTCGATATGCAGTAATATGTGCCAACGGCCAACCCGGTGCAGTCGCTTTTGACTGAAGGGTTCATGCGATAGAAGTCGTCAAACTCGAGCCATGTGGTCAGGAGGAGCGACTCGCAAGAGTGATACGACTCAGGAGCAAACCAGGCAGTGCAATTCTCAACCTCGCCGGCCGCACGTGGGCTGGGCGGAGCTTCGACATCTTCTCCAGGAGCTGTTATCTCGTCCCGTGGATTAGTACTTGCTGAGAGAGAAGAAATGAGAAGCGCTTCGGGAAACTAACCTTGGGTAGCGGACTCGAGGGCAACGCAATAAGATACGCTCTCTGAGACAGTGCAAGGATAATTGTAAGAGTGAGAATCAGATGCGTTAGACGGAGACTTGGCCAGCGAAGGGTTCCAGAGAATAAATTCCTTTTTCACTGGTCAGCACCGGTTTTGAACTTGACATGCTCTGTAGGCTGGGTGTGGGAGATGGGCTGAGATGTGTGCAAGCCAACGTCCCAGGATGAACAAGCCATTGTTCTAAGAACTCACTTCTGGGGTGATGTCATAAACCATGGCCATGGACCAACAATCTGCAAGATTTGGGGTTGCCGTGATGTTGGCCAGATACAAATATCTAATGGGCAAACAACCAATTCAGCAGCTATTAACACCACACAGTGAATGATCCAACTTACGAGCTGCAGTCCTCGCGCGTCCTATTCGCAAGCGGAATCACAGGGTTGGTGCTAACATAGCCGGCGAGGGGATCATATTCGAGCGGCAATGGCGTAAAAGGTGTCTGAACGAACTCTTTGGTAGAAGTAGTTGGCAAGTAGCCCGGGTATGTAGAGATGTACCCTACAGGCCGAACGCAATAGTAGTAGTCCTTGTAGACATTTGTGCAGTTATCCCAGACATGGGGGTTGAGAAAGATGCTTTGGGGCCATGTGAGTTTCCGGTTCTGAACAGGCAAGCATGAGGGGGGGACTCACAAATCTTTGAGCGTGATGCCATATTTGACAGTGAAGACGCCGCAGTCTTCCCCTGTAGTGACAAGATGGTACTCAGCACATCTGTCTGATGTATCGTTTGGGGTCGGGTCCGGGATGGGACTACGACCAGAGTCAGTGGCTTTGAAGCGTTTTCAATGATGGAGAGTACAAGGACGCACGCAGTAGTAGTGACGATGGTTGGCGATCCTTGGGAGTTGCTTGGGATAGCGTAATTTCCCTCTGGGTTGCTGACACAGATATCTTGACCTGCAAGCGCGGTTATATTTCTACATGTCTGAATGTCAGTCGACCCTGATCGTGATGGATTTGCCTCCAGGCAACTCACACGCACTGCTTGTCTATATCAGGGTTCCAGGCGATGATCTGTGCGAACGTAACATTGGTCCGGCTGATGATGCTGAGGCAGGTATCACCGTCCTTGACAGAGTACACCTCGCAGTTCTGATCATTCGCTGCCCGAGGCGTCCAGGCATGGGTGCCCGATGCAACGGCGCGAGTAGCCAAGAGCGAGAGGCTCAGCAAACCAAGGGACCTCATGCTAGAGGAGAGAAAGGCTTGACAGAATGTAAGGTGGGGGGTGTAAGTTGCAAGTATAACGATAAACGAGTGAAAAAGACCAAGCCAGGACTAGAAATAGAGGAAGTAAGAACATCTGGGCTGCGTATTGAGGGCTGCGAGATGAAAGCGGCGGAGCGGCAAGACAAAACACCAGCTTCCGTCGGTTCGGGTTTGTTTCCTTTCCGCGGAGCCGTTCATGTGTCGCGAGATAATCCCACCCACACTGCAGGATCCACTCGAGCTTCCTTGTAAACCACTTGAAGACTTCACTGATGAACGGGGGTGGATCTGGGCTGCAGACACGGAGATGAACGCGCCTCGGCCAGGCCACCGGCATCGATACTTGAGATATCTTTTTGCTCAAAGCGGAAAAGCAGTCATAGAGTCATGAAAGTATCACGGGCACGAGACCTTGTAATCCCTCTTGCCAAGAGGCCGAGGTGCAGGATTGTCATTACCGATGTTCGTTCGACCCACAACACCGCAGGGGACCTTGACAGCGGTGAGCGGTAGGGGACTGTTACAAGACTCCCTGTCAGTACAGTTTAACCTACCTAGCGTGGCGCTCCATGTCTTAGTAATGTGGGTACCTCGGGCCGCATCGATATTGTTCAAATGTGACTACGATGTTTTAAAAGAGGTCAATGGTCGATCCATGTACTATTGACTGGAAAATTGATTGACCACGGCCATTTTCGTTATGAGTGACACGAGGCGGAAAACCTCTCATCGAGGATTATCCATTTCCTTGTTATCCGATGGAGGGCAGGGCTTATAAGTTACCATACAGAACCTTTGGAACAATGTTGTGCTAGATAACGGAGGAGGCGGCATGTGTGCATACCCTGCTGCACAGTTCAATTCTTGCGTGATGGATGAGCCCTGAGCAATTTCCCGGTGTCCGTTCTAGGGCGTCAGTGTATGCAGTCAAGGCAAAAACTCCAGGGGCGCAAAGTTACATATCGACTCAGCAGGACAAGGGTAGAACCAACAGTGATCGCTCGAGCCACAACCAACAGACGGGGCTCGACTTAGCCGAGTTAGGTCACAACAACCGTCATGGGGCCCTCACTTCCGTCGGCAACAGTGAGTCCCCCGGTGGTATTGCGAAGTTGCGAGGCATGGCTCTTCTTATTACTCTTGAAACCCCAAGTCCTCAACTGACACCTCATGGCATCCCTTGAACTATCTGCCGTTATCCATCTCGCTCGCTCTTTGCCTCTTAGGCCTGAGAACAATACACACCATGACCAATTCTCTGGGCCATCAGCGCCTATCACTCTTGAACCTACTTGTGTTTTTCTCTTTCCTTCTTCACTCCTCGCTTGTCCTGGGTTATGCTCATAGTCATGCCAAACATGACCATCTTCATCACCTCCATGGGCAATCTCTCCGAGCAGCAACCTTAGCCACAACAAAGGCTACGTCCACGGGCCAGGACGACTTCACCTGTGGCCCGGATAAGCCATGCTCCAACAAAGCTTGCTGCGGCGAGGATGGCTGGTGCGGCTATGGCCCCAATTACTGCGGTGATGGCTGCCAATCCAATTGTGACGCCAAGGCGGAGTGCGGCCAGTTCGCTGCAACGGCTGGCAAGACGTGTCCTCTCAATGTCTGCTGCTCGCAGCACGGCTTCTGCGGCACGACGGCTGACTTTTGCAACGGCAAATGCCAATCCAATTGCGACAGCCCCAAGCCTAACGCAGCCGCTTCAGACCCGCAGAAGGTCGTCATCGGATATTGGGAGACGTGGAATATGGACAAACCCTGTGGCACTATGGGCCCAGGAGAGATCCCCGTTGAGCTGCTCACTCATCTTTTTGTTTCATTTGGCTATATTAACGCTGATTTTCAAGTAACTAATATGGATGGCATCGATCCAGCTATCTACAAGAATATCGGCAACGTCAAAGCTCGGAACCCTAACCTCAAGATTGTCATTGCCCTCGGTGGCTGGACCTTTAGTGACCCCGGCCCTTGGCAAGATAAGTTCCCTTCACTTGCGTCCACCAAGGAGAACAGAGCCACCTTTATCAACAACCTGTTGGGATTTCTCTCCGAATATGGCTACGATGGTGTCGGTATGTATCATCTCAGATCTTCATGTCGTACAAGGGTAGAACTCCTTGCTAATGAGAATTTTTGGCAGATTTCGGTACGCTTTGTCTTGAGCACTTCACTTAGTGCCTTGAGATTGAAACAACTCTGGATATCCCGCATCTCAAGATGACTAACATTATGATAGACTGGGAATACCCCGGCGCTGATGACCGCGGCGGTGCCGACGGGGATGGTGCGAACTATGTGGCTCTGGTGAAAGAGCTGAGGGAGGCCATCAATTCCAGAGGCCGCGACTATATTGTCACTTTCACTGCACCTTCTTCGTACTGGTACCTTCGCCACTTTGATCTCAAAGGCATGGAGACCTATGTTGATTGGATCAATCTTATGTCCTATGACCTACATGGTGTCTGGGATGGCGATAATCCCATCGGAAATCAAGTTCTGTCGCATACGAACCTGACGGAAATCGATTATGCCTTGGACCTGGTAAGTCTCACTGGAGCGCCGAGGGGCCTTCTGAACTTTGACTGACAAACGAACCACGCTCAGTTCTGGCGCGCTGGTGTCGAGCCTTCTAGCATTGTGCTCGGCCTGGGCTTCTATGGTCGATCGTTTGAGCTTGAGTCTGCCTCGTGCTGGAAGCCCGGCTGTGCCTTCAAGGGCCCTGGCTCGCCTGGCCGATGTTCTAACACGGCTGGAATTCTCTCATATGCTGGTAAGTAAACTCCTTGGGATGTTAGGTGCAGCCTCGTCTTATCATTTTTCCTGGGGCACAGAGATTATGGAGATACTAGACAAAACCGGCGGGACTCCTTACTTTGATGAGGCTGCGGCTTCCCGATACATGGTCTACGACGGCCACAGCTGGATCTCGTAAGTTTCGAACAGATATACAGACATACTATCTGCTAATGATATCTTCCCAGCTTCGATGATGCCGAGACTTTCCAGATGAAGATTGATTACGCAAGCAAGATGGGCCTTCATGGTCTCATGATTTGGGCTATTGATCTCGACACACCCAACCTCGAAGCCCTGCGATCCATATCCAATGGCGAACTCATCGGGGCCACCAAGACCCCCTTCTCACTAGTCGACCTCGAGCGCATCTTCCCTGCTGAGATGCTCCCCCCTGACGACGCTGAAAAGGACTATGCTCTCATCAACTTTGGCAGCAACGCTAATGCTGGTGAGATCGACCCTAACCAGACTGGATTCGGTTTCGTCCTCATCACGGGCGACTCGGCGGCCGTGTCTTCTCTCAAGAAACGGGAGGACGAGCCAGAACCTCTAGTCTTCCTCGACTGCCCTGCAAACGTGCTCGAGCAACCCGAGAACGAGACCCGAGTAGCTAGGGTCGTGTGTTTCAGTGAAAACGTCGAGGGCTGCTTCCGGATTATGGAGCGAGGCGTCGAAGGAACCATTGTCGAGATGCCCGACAATGTTAGTTGGCCACTACGCCCCCGGCTACCTGCTTGATCTTGCTGACAGTTGCACGCATAGTGCGCCCCCAACTCGCTGGCGCGAGCCATCTCTCTAACAGAGTCCAAAGGTTGGAACCTATCCCCCAGTCTCCCCCAGTTCTATTTTCGCTAAGCTCCCTCACAGATCAAAGCCTACCATCCACCCAGTCGCGCAGAGCTGTCACGTCAAAGGTGTTTGACTTCGCCTTTGATATGAACCTGAACAAGACGAGGCGAGACACTGGGGACCTCAAGGTCCGCGTCGACTACTCCAACGTGGGAGGCTACTGGAATGCCGCTGTCGACTCCCTAGGAATTCAGGCGGACGATTCTTTGCAACGTAGGATTGCAAAGCGCTTCTTTGCCGAAAGCCAGGCCGACTGGCGGACCATGTACCAGGATGCCGAAGTGCATAAAAGCGATGGCGAGAGATTTGTCAACGAAGAGATTGACACTCCTCTCTTCTGGGAAACGGCCCAGGATTGTGAGTTCGAAGGGGAGGACTACGAGCTTGGGTTTGGAGCCCATGTTGGAGGCAAGATCAAAGCCGATTTTACGTACGGCTTCTCCATGATAGTATGTTAGCCTTGAACAAGCAAGTATGTAAGTATGGAGAGGATCTAACCAAACATAGGCCGAACTGCGCAACATATTGGATGTGAAACAAGCCAATGGCTGGCTCAACGTCGACGGAGAGTCAGATCTCAACTTTTCTATCGGTGGCGTCGGCGAGGTTGACTTTGACCTGGCTAAAAAGGGCAATCCAACATCCACCGAGACAAAGCCCGTCAAGCTCAAGGGCCACACGCTGCACCCATCGGGCAATAGCTGGCTATCCTTCCAACCTTACTACAAGATCGACTACACGCTCGGATCCTTCAATGACACCGACGGGGAAGCCGGTAGCGATAGCGCCCCCTACTTTGACGGGAAGCTCAGCACTCGCATCAAGTCAGACTTTGGAGGCTTTAATGTGAACTTCCCACCCAACCCGTCGGACAAGCTGGGCACCAGGAACGTCGCCCGTGAGAGCAACAGGGTCTCATTGGGTAACGAAAATATCATCCACAACTCTGGAGGTGCTGGGGGGCGGTTTGCCCTTGGCGCTTTCTTGAGCTTCGGCGTAAAGATTGATCTAGGATTGTTTAAGGACCGGCGTCACCTCAACATTCCCATTATCGATGTATGTTCTGCCTCCATCTAGAGCACATGGGGGGTGTTCGAAGATTCTTGGCTAATGGGAGTAGATGTCGATGGATTACAGAACGGTCACGGAGTGGACATTCTTCCCGTCTCCAGACTTTACCCCTGAGACGTGTCTGAATACCAGCGTTTCGTGGGTTTCCTACACTCGGCCTCTTTCTGGCCGTTTTGAAATCGCTAGTCAGCTAACACACATCATCAATATAGAACGATCGCGCTCCAGAACTACGAAATGGATGACGAGTAAGTCACAACCCTAAGTGGTAAGGATGGTCAACGTTAACCTATCTCTGCCCAACAGCAAAACCATTGGCTGGAGCGAATCTGAAGCTCTTCCCTACATTGTCAGCGATAGCGTAAGCACTACAGCCCTACCGCGGAGCACCTTCACTATGCCTTCAACCTCTCTGCAGTGGCGGTTCTAACATTCGACAGCAAAGAAAAGGAGGCGACAGTTCGTGCTACCAGGACCAGCCATCTTTGGGCGCGGATATGGCATGGGGCTACGGCTCCGACTCCAACATCAACCCACTGACGTACATGGACGAGGAAGCTGCCAAGGCAATCGAGGGCTCCGATGAAGAGCTGTCGTGCCCTACCTGCCTGGTTTGTGGCAAGAACCGCAAGACCAAGGGCCCCTGCTGCGGCTGCGCTAATATGGACCTTGAGCTTGGTGACATCGACATTCCCGACTACGAGAGCTACAAGCCGGAAGTTGACACCGGGGGCCCCTGGCCCTGGCCAGGATATCAGTCAGCGAGCTCGCTATCCAGGAGGGGACAGCCAGATCCTATGGATGGCCAGCAGTTGTCTAGGCTGGAAAGCCGCATTGATGGCGAAGCGACAATGACAGGCAAGAAAGTCCTCGTCTGTCCCAGGTGGAAAAAGGACAACGGACGAAAGTACGCGCTATACGGCAAGACGTATGGGTATCCATCGTTTCCGAAAAATGCGCTACACCGATGGGAGGGTATTGAAGGCAATAAATGGGATGACATCTCACGCTACTGGGGTAATACGTCCATGTCATGCTCCGACTGGGAGGTCGACGCCCTGCGGCCGCACGACACCGCGTGGATCAGGGGCACAAACGGCAATTTAGAGGAGGTCCGGGCCAAATATGAGAGTGAGTTTGTTGCAGGCAAAGCATTAGCCTAGGGGAAGTTCGCTGACAGATGGTCAACTCACAGCCGAGCACGTCTTCGAAGGCCAGCTCATCGGCGACTTCTTCTCGGACTGGCTAGACAAGGGCAAGATTGTAAATCAGAGGCCGACTCCACAAAACCCTACACCCAAGGTACCCTGTGCCTGGACCGAAGAATGGATTCTGAAGGGAGACGAGGCATGGCCTTGGCGGCTGGATGGCAACTCCAGGGCCTTCATCTTCATACTGCTTGCTGAGCTCGGTAACGCCTCTCACCTCGACCGCCTCACAATCTTCAAAGCCCGGCCAAACGGTATGAAGGGGTCCATGTTTGGCGGTAAACAGTCGTCAGCTCTCAGCTCATACACAACAATGTCAGATGAGCAGAGGCTCCTTGCCACCAAGGAGATGGGTACGTTCTCTTTCCACACTCCTCCCCAGCTCTCCCCTCCGTTTCTGACTATTTCTCTTGAATTCCAGGCATGGTGTTTGAGTACATGAATACCCCGATAATTTGGAAAAAGTTCTGTGATACCTACGAGGCGCTGTACGAGTTGTTTGGGGAATTCGATACCTTTTATGCCCAGCAAGGCTCCGGTGCCACAATCCCCTCACTCCAGAAGGAGTGGAAAGAGTTTATCGAGGTAGTCTTGACCTCGCTGGTGGCCCGGTCCAAGGCTGCATTTGAGCTTCATACCATTATAGCTTTTGGGTCAGTCCGCGTTCCTTTTGCCCATGTTCTAAGGATATGTTCACTAACCACCCAGTAGGGGAATATTCAACTTTGACCCGACAATGTCGATTCATGCAGTCCACTGGGTGAAGAACATTGCATTGAACCAGCCCAAGATTCGCATCGATGGGTCGTGCCCGAACCTCGGACCGACTGACAACGGGGCTTAGGGAGAGACAACGGGTAGCGATTGGGCTTGTGGCAGTATGGTTGAGCACCAGGGACACTGATTGTATTACTTATCATAGAACTCACATAGCTTGTGTATCCACCTCACATAAGTAATCGTTTCTAACCTTTGTGAACCTACTATACGCAGTCGTGCTGGCAATTCGTTCAATTACATAGAAACTGGCCCGTGCACGTTACCAGGTCGTCCGTGCACGCGTCGCGTCTTCCTGTATTTCATTTAATTACAACACTGGCGAGTTTGGCGACAGTGGCGCTCGGGCCGAGAGCACGTAAGATACATCACGTGCAACACAGAATTACCCCGCCAACTACAGGGTAAGATAACGAGATTGCGGAAACAAACATTCTCATCCATCGCAGACTGCCCATCGCGCGTTTAGACATAGATATTCATGCCTAGCTAGAGAATATCGCAGTCAGTCGCCATTGCGAAGTTGCAGGTTCTCGGATCATCAAGCGACGACGCCTCCATCCGCCGACACCCGAACCCTCCATTATATCTAGTAACAAGGCTTCACTAAACATGCCCAACACACGCGAAACGAGCCCAAACAAGCGAAAAGAGCCCACTGGTACTGATAATTCTGTTGGAAAGTAGGGCTCTGCCTTGATTATCTGTATTGTGTTGCCCCTGTAGCTTATTGACTCAGGGGCTGCCATAAGAGGCAATTCTAAGTTCCGAGGCTTCGCCGAGGTTTCATCGACGATATATCGGATCTAACTAATCTTATATATATAGTCTTATCTAATATGCCCCTTTAGCATAAAGACATAGGCTTTATACTATAAATAATTCCTTTTACCTTCTTTTTTACTTATATTTCTTATTTACTAGTTTTATTATATATTTAGTAATTCTTCTTAAAATAATTATTTTATTTTTATCTTTTTATTTATAATAAATAAAGTAATTTTTATTATTTATTTTAGTTATTTAATAAATATAGCCTTATAATTAATATAAGTAACTTATTATTAATACTTTATTAAGTTATTAATACTTAATAATAATAGCTAGTAATAGCTTTAAATATAATATATTACCTTTTATAATTAATATATATAATAAGTAAGTGGGATAGATAAGTAAGTAAGATAGAAATCTTAACCTTTTTAATAGATATTATAATAAAAGCACTATAAATTATTTAATTAATTAAAACAACTTATTATACTCTTTTCTAGATATCTTAATCACTACTTAATAGGTCCTTATATTATAGCTAGGCTTATTATAGATATTATAATACTAAATACCTAGTTATATTAACCTCCCTTAACTATTATTTTGCGATAATTTAGCCACTACCTATGCATTAATATCTATCTAATTAATTACTTCCCTTCCTTCCTTTATTATTATAACCCCTCTTTTCTATAATCTAATCTATTTTACCCTCTAGCGCTAACTAAGTATCTCATTTACCTCCTAAAGGTCTTTATTCTTAGTAGCTAATAAGGTAACCTAATATATAATTACCTTTATCCCCTACTATATATTATAATCAGGGGTTGGCCAACCTAAGGTTTTTTTTAATAAGGACTTAGCGCGGCGCTAATAGCTCACCTATAAACCTAAGGTTTTTTTTATTATTAACCTAAGGTTTTAAGATAATTATATTCCCGCTATAGCTTAATATTAAAAGTTAGTATAAAGGTAAGAAATAATATAATTAATTAATTCTAATTAAGCCTACCTCTATAATATATTTTATTAAAAAGATATTTAAATAACCCTAAGATCTAAGGTTATTTTTATATAATTAACCCTTATTTAAACTAACCTACTTTTATCTTAGGTCTAAATCACTAACCTTATAATATATCTTAACTTATAATATATATATTTTAATTAATTAATTAAAGCCTTTTTATTATATAATTATACTCTAATTTATTTATAATAAAGTATTTTACCTTTATCTTAACCCTTAGCCTCCTTACCTATAAAACCTATAAGGTTATTATCTTTAGTGACTATATCTAGCGATACCTATATTAATTCCCGCATAATCTCTCTTTATTAGAAACTAAGCTAGCTATTTAATAGGTAAAATTATTTAATTATATTAAGAATATTAAGGACCTTAGCTAATTACCTTACTTTATTTCGCTTAGACCCCTAATTATTAACCTTAGGGAAGCCTAAGAAGATAGCATTAAGTATAAATTTAACTCTAGCTACCACTAAGTATATATAAGCCTAGTAGAGATATATTATTACCTATGCTTAACCTATAACTAGTCTAAACTATAAGGTTAACCTAGAAGACCCTTAAAGGCTAATATCTCTGCTATAATAATATTTTATTTTTCTTTATTATGGTATTTAAGGATATTTTATTAATAGCTTTTTAAGAAAGGCTACTATAGCGAGTATTTTAAAGTAGATATATAGTAATATAAGGTAGAATTATCTAATTAAATAGATCTTTTTATATCCTTCTAGGCCTAGGCCCTCACTATCTATAATAAAGAAGCTAACCTTATAAAATAGCTAGACTAGTTTACCTAGCTATAGCCATAGCTTAATTAACTTAGGTTAATTAATTACTTATAAGATTTTACTAATTAGAAGGACTTCTTATATAGGTTAATATCTCTTAATATTAATTTAAGCCCTATCGCATTAAAGGATTCTAATAACCTAGGCTTTATGCTTATACTATAAGTACTTAATTAATTAATTTAGGAGATATAAGATATATTATATTAATAAGAGATCCTATATATAGCATAATTTAAAATTAATAGGTTTAATATTAATATAGCTAATAAAAAGCTATTTAGCTATAATTATAAGTAAGAGACTAAGTAAAGATATATTAAGGTAATTAAGTAGCTTATCCTCTATACCTTATATTACCTTAAGCTTAATAATCTAGCTAACTAGCCGCTATTTAAGCTTAATACTAAATAAAAAAAAGCCTATAAGGACCTTATAGAAATATCTAATAAAATTAAGGATTAGTAAAAAAAGTCTTAAGGGGATCTAACTAATTAATTAATTACTAAGATATTTAATTAGCTTAAAGAAGTAATACTTAGGCTCTTTATATCTTTACTTTATTATTATGCTAAAAATAATAAGCATAATTATCTTATAATATCCTTTCTTATTATCCTTAGTATTACCCCTAATAATACCTAGTATAAATTTAATATATTTACCCCATAGCTCTCTATAATTATAGCTATCTCATAGCTCCTTATCCTTAAGGAGGCCTATCTAATTAGATCTAAGGTAATTAATTAAAAGGTATCTAATAGCTTAAGTATTATTATTATTAAAAAGGCTACCTCTAGTATCCTTAAGCTAGTTAAGTATTATATATTATAATATATACTTAATAGTATACTAAGGTTAAAAGCTACTTTAATATAATTTATCTTTTAGCTCTATAGCTATAGAATTATAGCTAAGGCTAATATAATATCTCTTAGCGCTCTTACTTAAGATAGCCTTAATATTCTCTATAAGGGAATTCACCTATTACTTTAAAGCTTAATAACCCTATAGTAATCTATACTTAATACTACTTGGCTTACTTTATTTTAAGGTTTTCTTCTTTAATAAGACTACTTATTATTAAATAGCTAACTAGCTAACCTCTCGCCTATCCCATAGGACTTAATTTAAGATAGCCCCTAAGAAGAGACCTTAGGCTATTCTTTCCTTAATAGTTTATATTAAGTAGCTAGTAAGAGTATAAAAACCTAGCTAATAGCATATATCTAGAATTAACCTAATCTAAGAAGCTAATAGTATAATAGAGCTAGCTAACCTAATATAGCACTAGATATATAAACCCTCTCTATATATGCAAAATTAACTAATTAAATACTTAAGTATCTCCTCTTTCTTATTTACCTTAATAATAGCCTTCCTACGCAAAGCATAGAGATCCTTACCCTGCGGCACTATAATATAGCCCTAGGCGGCATCTATAATATATTTATTAACTATGGCATAGTTATATTTATCACTGGTATCTATAAGGGTCTATTATGCTTATAATATCTATAAGTTATTTATTACTTTCTTCCTCGAGAGGTTAAGACGCTATTAATATATTACCTCTAGCTTATTTTACCCTTTATTAAAGCTACCTTAGCTAATATATTATCTAATTAGTTATAGACCTTTTTACCTTTCTTATAGAAAATAAAGGGTTTAGCTAAGAAAGATAACCTAGGTAGCATAGGGGTATCTAGGTTAATTAATTAGATGCTTAATAAGCTTAAATTAGACCTTAGGTTTCTTAAGAAGGCATAAAAGCAAAAAACCTATCTATAGGTCTTAGATAATTCCTCATAGATTATTAACCTATTACTAAGGAATTTTATTTTATATTAGATATCTTAAATATTATAGAGATAAAATATAATTATTAGGGTTAATATACTTAGTATTAGTTTATAAAGGTATATTATTATAGTAATTAGCTATTAGTTTATTTAAGATATATCTATTACTAGCTAAGGTTTTTATAATAAGATTAATAATAATAATAATAATAATAAAGTATCTAATTAAGAGTATCTTAGTGAGAAAGATATTATTATAAATAAGTAGACTAGCCATATAGCCTAGATATCTGGCATAGTCTATGGTAAGGGTCTCTAAGAAGCTAACTTTAAAACCTATCAGCGCCGAGAGAGCTTCTAGTAGCTTAGCCAGCAGTGGCACTACCTGCTTGGTTTCTCCTCTGCGCTTCATGCCTCTTTAGCAACTATCTAATCAAATGCCAAGAGATTAGGCGCATATATTAACACGGAGCAATTCCAGTAGCTTCAGGTAACCCGCTGGAAGCAGCTTCGCAAAGTCGATCTGACTCTTGAGCTAAAGAGGCTACTAGGCAGCAATGCCACTTTCCGACCCCCCCAGCAGTTAATCATACAGGCCATCATGCACAATAAGAGCCCAATCGTTGCCATCATGCCCACCGGCAGCGGCAAAAGTCTGCTCTTTCAACTGCCAGCTGCTAGGGTTAGGGTTATGGTTGGGGTTAGTATTTACTATCTAAGCTATTTTGCCCAGAGGGTTTCTTCTAGCTAAAGATATAGCTTATAGAGTAAAGAGGAGATTTTTTTAAGAAAGGAAAATAAAAGAGATATAAAAGAAAGAGATATAACTAAGAGAGAGAAATAACTAAGAAAGACTAAGGAAAAGAGATATAGCTAAGAGAGATATAGCTAAGAGAGAGAAATATAGCTAGAAAAAAGAGTTAAGAAATAGAGATAAGAGTTAGAGATAAGAGATAGAGATAAGAGATAGAGATAAGAGATAGAGATAAGAGATAGAGATAAGAGATAGAAATAAGAAAAGGCAAAAATAGCCTTAAGAGGCCCTAGAAGTATTCCAAATAGACCTAGCTAGGTTACTAGGGGTATCTCGGGCTATAGAAGCCGCAGAGGTGGCCCTAGTCCTCATAAGGGCAAGGCTTATAGAGGAGTCTAGCTGGTTAGCCGCAAAGGGGCCAAGGAGGTCCTAGAGCTTCTGATAGGTTTTAGCTGTCTCTAGGTCCATAAGGCCGCCTGCGGAGAAGATAAGAGGCTGAAAGAAGGCCCCGAGAGACCTATATTTTCTGCGTTTTTCCTCTACAGCCTCTCTCAAGGTGCTATAAGGGTCTTCCTTGGTAGAATCCTTTGAAATAGCAATGATTTGGATATCATAGTAATAGCGGCTATTTCCTAGGGTAACTGCGAAGTCGGCCCTTAGGCTAATCTCTGGGTGGACTAGGGGTTCTTTCTTAACCTCTAAGGTAGGCTGGCTACTTAGGGCTCTCATAAAAGCCCTAGTTATAGCATCATGCCTTATAATCCACCTTCTATTAGCACCCTTGCAGGTATCCTGATGGCCTAGGGCGGCTATAGCTCCGCAGGAGCTACAGGGTAGGCTAATTGGCTTAATTGGGTAGAAAAGCCGGCTTCGGAGGGCTTCAGTGATCTCAGAGTCTATAAAAGATAGAGCTTTTTGAGTAGGCAAGACTCCGAGCCACTTACGGCCGAGGTAGCTAGCGTTTTCTAGCCTAGCATGCCTATAGCTAACGGGAAGGTCTTGTAAGAAACTCGCTAGCCTAGCCTTGTTTGCTTCCTTCAGCACCTATTATGCTGTTTTTCCTAGCCTAGGCTAGGGGTCTAGGGAAGGCTGTGAGGCTCGAGGCTTCTTGATGAGGTCTAGGGTAGGCTGCGAGGCTTCTTGGGCTGCCTGGAATAGCTCGTGGGCGAGGTCTTTGTGTAGAGGTATTCCTAGGCCACCTTCTCTGACTGGAAGGGCTATAAGGCTCGGGTTAGGCTCCTTGGGGCACTCGCTAGGGCTTCTAGCCACCAGGGCTAAGATAGCTTCCCTTATGAAGGTATTAGCTTCTTCCCAGAGGTCTTCTAGCCCAGTTGGGTCTAGCTGCCTCTGAAGGTGCCTTAGAAGAAGCTGAATACTGCCCCTAAGAAGAAGCAGAGAGTGCTGCTTAGGGAGGTCTTACAAGGCCTCTAGGGCTTCTTGCAGGGTAGCTAGCTTATCTTACAAGAAGGATCTTCTAGGCCGGATGGGGCCTATGTAGGTGCCTAAGGCTTTTAGGCCTTCTAGCTTAAGGTCTTTTATAGTCTTTTCCTTGCTTTTAGCTAGGTTAAGACTAAAAGGAGAGCCTTCTAAGACCTCCTTAGCAGCCTCTAAGGTGCCTTGCGGAGCCTTATTGAGAATGTAGAGGTCATCTAGGTATGCTACTAAGGTTGCCCTAGGCAGCTTCCTAGCTAAGGCCTCTAGGGTTAGTCGAAAGGCAAGGGAAAAAAGAAGAGGTCCGAGAGGGTCTCCTTGCCTAACGCCCTTGGCTGAGGCTATAGCTGACCCATCTTCTATAACCAAGATGGAGGGGTCATTATAGGCCCAAGCTGCTGCCTTATAGAAGGTAGGGGCATACATAGCTACCGAGGCAGCTATAGAAGTCCTATCCACTGAGTTAAAGGCATTAGCGAGGTCAATGGAGGCTAATTGCTAGAAGTTGGCCTTATTTGGGCCTATGATGGCCTCGTAAAGGAGGAAAATAGTAGGTTCAACCCCGCCTGGGCTATTCACGCCTAGCTGGAAGGGTAAGAGCATATCTGGCTGATAGGAGGTCATCAGGATCGCCTTCATAGCGACCCTACCATATATTATAATCAGGGGTTGGCTAACCTAAGGTTTTTTTTAGTGAGGACTTAGCGTGGCGCTAATAGCTCACCTATAAACCTAAGGTTTTTTTTATTATTAACCTAAGGTTTTAAGATAACTATATTCCCGCTATAGCTTAATATTAAAAATTAGCATAAAGATAAGAAATAATATAATTAATTAATTTTAATTAAGCCTACCTCTATAATATATTTTATTAAAGAGATATTTAAATAACCCTAAGATCTAGGGTTATTTTTATATAATTAACCCTTATCTAGACTAACCTACTTTTATCTTAGATTTAAATCACTAACCTTATAGTATATCTTAACTTATAATATATATATTTTAATTAATTAATTAAAGCCTCTTTATTATATAATTATGCTCTAATTTATTTATAATAAAGTATTTTACCTTTATCTTAACCCTTAGCCTCCTTACTTATAAAACCTATAAGGTTATTATCCTTAGTAATTATATCTAGCGATATTTATATTAATTCCCGCATAATCTCTCTTTATTAGAAACTAAGCTAGCTATCTAATAGGCAGAATTATTTAATTATATTAAGAATATTAAGGACCTTAGCTAATTACCCTACCCTATTTTACTTAGACCCCTAATTATTAACCTTAGGGAAGCCTAAGAAGATAATATTAAGTATAAATTTAACTCTAGCTACCACTAAGTATATATAAGCCTAGTAGAGATATATTATCACCTATGCTTAGCCTATAACTAGTTTAAACTATAAGGTTAGCCTAGAAGACCCCCTAAGGCTAATATCTCTGCTATAATAATATCTTATTCTTCCTCGCTATAGTATTTAAGGATATTTTATTAATAGCTTTTTAAGAAAGGCCACCGCAGTAAATATTTTAAAATAAATATATAGTAATATAAGGTAGAATTATCTAATTAAATAGATTTCTTTATATCCTTCTAGGCCTAAGCCTTTGCTATCCATAATAAAGAAGCTAACCTTATGGAGCAGCTAGATTAGTTTACCTAGCCATAGCCATAGCTTAATTAGCTTAGGTTAATTAACTACCTGCGGGACTTTACTAATTAAAGTTAGGGTTAGGGTTAGGGTTAGGGTTAGGGTTAGGGTTAGGGTTAGGGTTAGGGTTAGGGTTAGGGTTAGGGTTAGGGTTAGGGTTAGGGTTAGGGTTAGGGTTAGGGTTAGGGTTAGGGTTAGGGTTAGGGTTAGG